>CM076184.1:86969705-89469705 GCA_038277355.1 Encarsia formosa | reverse complement strand
GTTTTTCACCATCTTCACTACTGGTTTATCTTGAGATGTGATGGAGTCAATTACTTTAACTTTATCAGGCACTTCTTCGGTTCTCGAGGCACAATATTTTCCCCCGATCGAGATTTCACCGGACAAAAGCTATACTCTAGGACTTGTCGAGTTCTTAACCTTCAATAGTATACCAAACATTGACGCTGAAATAATCAGTTTCATACAGGCGATCAAACGATTACCATCCCAACTGGTACTTACGAAATAAGCGGTATTGAGAAACATTTGCAAGATATTTTAAAAGCTCTTGATAAAAACATTACACTTTCGATTAAGCCAAACGAAAATACATTACGATCTGAGATTACAAGTTCTCTAAATATTGACTTTACTCGTGCGAATTCGGTTGCAAAATTATTAGGATTCGATAAACGCACACTCGTCGCAAATAAAAAACACTCTTTTGATTTTCCTGAGTCGATAATGAAGATCAATTCGTTGAGAATCGAGTGCAATATTACAGACGGTGCTTACAAAATCAACGAAAAAGTTCATACAATTCATCAATTTTTTCCTTCCGCTGATCCAGGATTCAAAATTATAGAAGTTCCAGGACAAGTCATTTACGTACCTGTAACCGTAAAGTCTATCGACTACCTACAATTGCGCGTCGTCAACCAAGACGGAAACTTGGTAAACTTTAGAGAAGAAGAGATAACAATTAGACTGCACATAAAGGGTGCATAATGGGAATTGTGCATCATGGAAGCGGAATTATTTTCAAAACGGTCAATTGCTATGAGTTTTCGTAGTTGGGAACTCCATGAGTGGCCTCTAGTACCTAGAACCACTAAAAATAATTGGCTTGTAAAAACTTCTAATCAGCTGAAGTTTCATGATAATCGGTTTTCAAACTAATAGAAAAAATGATAGAGAGCTCTGTTCAAGTTATTTTGATCAGTGTAAAATCAATAATTTAAGAGTATACTTAAACTCGCAATACTATCCATATAATAATTTAAACTCCGATTTTATAAAAAAATCAACTTTCAATGCTTTATGAGAATTATGTAAATTTTTGTGATTCTTTTTACAATACGAAAAACGAAAATCGGATATCACTCTTAACTAAACTACAATTTAAAAATGAAGAGTCTCTATTTGTGATTGATTGTTCAAAACAAAACTAATCCTTAAAAAATGGTCCAGTCGACCTTCGCATTGCATTTAAATCTTCAGAGAATATACCTGATAAGACCGCAGCATACTGTTTAATCATCTACGACCGTATAATAAACTATAATCCAATGAATGGTGATGTGAATAACGTAATTTAAACCAAATAATAGAAACGAATTACGAAAAAATATTTAAATTAAAAAATACAGTTTTGTATTTTGAATCTTTTCTCGCGTCTTTTTATATATAAAACAAATCACGACAGAGGGTGGTCGTCAGTCGTCAACGAGTCACTAAAGTGTTAACAACGTTTGAAAATCAATATGGATTCGAAAATCATTCTTGAAATGTTGGATGATAGTACGATCATTCCAATTTAAAAAATTCTAACGGACATCGTGTCTGAGTTGATGAAAGAAATATCAAACAACAAAATAAACTTGAGTGAAAGAACAACCGAGTTTCGAGATGATATAACCAATATCCTGCAAAGATTGCAATAATTGGAGCATCGCCTATTCAAAATCGATAGAAAAATAGAACAGTAATTTTTTAATCGATATTTACTACGCATACGCGGAAAAATTTTCAAATAGCAGACACGTTTAAGTTTTTTTCGTCAGTCGAATTTTGTCTATTGAACTGAGAGGAATTATGTTTTTCACGCTCCTCATTCACAAGAATAATATTTTAAGTCTTTCCGCCGACGAGTTAAAATATATATAAAAATACGTGCTGCTAAATTATTTTGAACACGAAATACAACATTTGAAAAGCTACCTGAGCATTTGCGTTACGATGCAGGTATTCGTGACTGTCTACCTTGCTTAGCGCATTGGAATACGAACCTTTTTGAAACTAAGTATCTCATAAAATACTGCGCAAAATATCAGAAGACGAGGTTGATCAACATCAGCAACAACTGCAAAACTCTTTCGGTGAAAACATAAATCTTTGGACTTTTCTTGACAATCCCAATCGTAAGTAAAGTAAATAAAAAAGAAAATACTTTTTGTATGAAAAATAAAAAAAACTCTTTTGATAATTGCAACTTTACAATAAAGAAAAAATTAAAACTCTGCATAAAAATTAAACTTTTGAAAAAATTGAAACTCTACAATAAAGAAAAATTAAAAGTCTGCATAAAAATTGAAATTTTAGAATAAAAAATTAAACTCTTGTTATAAAAATTTTTTTTTTTTTAATTCCAGTTTACGCACAACAAAATCAATCTGTTGCTACACAAACCATTCACACTGCTGATGAGGTTGCTGAGGCTGATGATTCTGACAGAAAAAATAAAAATTTGTTTTGCTGAGCTATGACGACTGGTTTGGAAAAATTTTTGAACGCGATGAAAAAAAAAAAAAAATAATATGCAAGTAAAAAAGAAAAGGAGCGGTCTTCTTGTCATTAAACAAAACAGAAATAAAAAGTCTATAAAGATTAAAAATAAGATTGTTAAACAGAAAGATAAAAAAAAAAACAGAAAAAAAAGTATGTTTCGAAAGTTGATAAATTAAAAAAAAAATTAAAAAATAATTCGTTGTAAGTGTGATTTGAAAATAAAAATAAAACAATTCATTGTAAGTGTGATTTAAATATTAAATAAATGTAATTTATCTATTATGAGTTGAAAAATAAAAAAGTAACTTTGTGAATTTGGTAAATACTTTTTATTGAATAAATCCTTATTATTTTTCTACATTTGTATAGCGATTACAATTTCATCTCCCTTGTTTTTAAACAAGGATAATATTCCTTTTTTTGAAGCCTTATTTAAAATTGCAGAAGACTTTTTATTTTTATGTATTGTTGCTGCTATTTTCTTTGGAAAGAAGTAATCATATTTGTTATTTAAAATTCACTACCACAGCTGGTCCAAAACGTGTAGCAATTTTGCGAATGTTGTGGATGGTATATTTTTTATTGATCTTTAAATCTTTCTTTTTTTTTTTGAGGTAAATAACCATCTTGTTGTTTTATTGCAGAGATGTCCAATAACTCATTCTGAAAATAAAAAAAAAATTTTATTTTACGTTCTTTTTTTTTAATATATGAAAAATACCGTTAGTTCGTTTTTCCATTCATCATTGGAGGTTGACGAGAGAGATGAAAGCGATGATGATGATGACGACTCCTCAGATGATGGCTCGTCGTCGACGCCTTTCTTCACTTTTTTAGATTTCATGGCTGTAAATAACAATTTACAAATTTAATTTACAAACTTTTTGCATTTTAAAATGTAAAGACTTACATTGTTCTTGTTTTTTATCTTGACCACTGTCAACGGTTATTTTAGATGTTGAAGCCATTTTTTTATCTGTGATTATTGTTACAAAAAGTTAAAATTGCGTTTTTAAATTTAAATAAAATCTTTGAAACAATACTCACCCGGACGTGATGATGTCTCGTTGTCGTCGCCTTTCTTCCCTTTTTTAGATTTCATAGCTGTAAATAACAATTAACAAATTTAATTTACAAACTTTTTGCATTTTAAAATGTAAAGACTTTCATTGTTCTTGTTTTTATCTTGACCACTGTCAACGGTTGTTTTAGATGTTGAAGCCATTTTTTTTATCTGTAATTATTGTTACAAAGAGTTAAAATTGCGTTTTTAAATTTAAATAAAATCTTTGAAACAATACTCACCCGGACGTTTTCTATGTTATTCGGATGAATGTTCAAACTTGAATGACGAAAAATAAGGATGGATACTACATTTTTTTCAAAACAATCATCACTAATGGAAAAAGTCAATACTGACTAATGAGTTTTTCATTGGCCCTATAATTATAGATATAACGTTGCGTTGAAATTTTGTTTGATCGCATGGTACAGCGCGTTGTAGAAGGTCGAGGCCGTCGTGGTAGTCCAGCGGCCTTCTACCATCACTGCGCGCGATCCTCTAGCCCGCCCGAGACGCACGCACTCCTTTTTAATGATTTATCACAAATTTTTTTGTAGTGTTTTTTTATTCTTTCAACTTTTGTATTTTCAAACTTATTTTGATTTAAATAGTCACTAACACACAACATTACGTCTGCATTTTATTTGTAGTGTTTTTGGTACATTTTTTTTATTTGACTGTCCGTACTTTTTTGTAAGATCCATTTAAATATATTACACAACACCGAAAATTTTTAGTGGAGATCCATCTTATATAATTGTATGATGATGAATTGAATCTATGGTTGACATAATCGTTTTTTTTTATTTTCAAATACTGTACAGAGAATAAAATGGCTTCTAACAAAACCACTCTTTTTTCCAATTTTCTCGAATTCGAATTACACCGGTTCACTAATTTCTGAATTTTGTCAGAATTTTGTTCGGAAAACGGTACCACGTTGATGTAAGAAGGTGGTGGTTTTCCTTCATCTATTTTGCGACGCGCTTCAAAAGTTCTTTCGGCGTAGTAATGAATTATTTGTAAAAAATTTTCTTTAAAACACAACACATCACAAACACCATCAGTTTTGTCCATGTACTCTTCGTCAAACTCTTCCAAATATTTTTGAATAGTATAAAAAAGTGAATGCACTTCTATTTCAGGATTTGTAGTGACTGTTTTGAAATGACAGTCATCCTGGGGCGAAGGGTAGCCATTACTTTCTTTATAATTCGAATAAGTATGCAACTGTCCTTCAAGATATTCTATAAAAGAATTTTTCAGCACTTTTTTTTTAAAGCATAATATTTTTCAAGAATTTCTTCGAGTACATTTTTCTGAAATTTAAAATGACCGGGATCCGTGTACTGGAAATAATGCACCGTGAACTTCTCTCTTTTTTCTCACTCAACTTGCGCGCACATAAAATTTTATTCAGTTGTTTAATGATATTCACTATGGGTGGTATGAAGTTTATTTTTTTTTCTTCAATTCTATCATAATAATGATAGTGATCACGTTCAAAAAAATATAATTTTGAATGTTCATCACAATAATTTCTTCCTGGTATCTCCCTATAAACAGCTTCATCCTTACACACTTGCACATATTCACCATTTATTCTTTCACCATAGACGCACTGTATTGACATGTTTAAAATTTTTTTTTTTTTTACCGCACGCGAATGCAAATAAATTGAACATATTAAAGAAAAAATATTTATATCGAGCAAGAATGGTATTGACTTCAATGGTAGAAGAAAAACTATATACACTACTAAAGGACTAGGCTTTTTGATGCTTGAAAAAACTGCTTGATACTTGATAAATCATCGTGCCAGCAATTGCAGTTTCCGCCCAAAAACCTATAGTTGGACGCATTATTGGAGCAGTGTAATTGAATATAATTATATGTTTTGAAATTCGCGCCGAACCACGAGTTTTTTTGAGACGCAAAACATACGTTTGTCAAAACTGACTAATGAGTTTTTCATTGGCCCCATAATTATAGGTATAACGTTGCGTCGAAATTTTGTTTGATCGCATGGTCTAGCGCACGCACCGCGAACGCACGCTGCAGCAGCTCAAGGCCGTCGTGGTAGTCCAGCGACCTCTTACCGCCGCTGCGCACCCACCCGAGACGCACTCACCCCCCCCCCCCGCGCCACCACGTACGTGTGCGTGCGTGTGTGTGCGTGACGTCAGAACTCACCAACACAAGTTTGGCCAGAACACCCTGTGTTACCCTACTAACAAGGTTTAAGATCCCCACCAGGGATGTCATTTATGTCCTGGATTTATAATCCTTGACGTAATTATTTTAAAGGAATGAGATCTTCGTCTTTTTGGAACAACTACTTACGTAGTTGTCCAATCTCCTTGTTATCTGACTCTTAATGGGAGAATAAAATAAAGTAGTGTGAAAGATAATAGAATGATTTGAGAAGTATTGTTTATTAGAAATGTAAAAAGTGAAAGTTTACAATTTAATGATGAGTTTAATATCCTCCGACAGAGTTAAAGATTACAATAAAATACCTTATAAATTACCGGAGTGTCCGGGCGGTTCGATGTTCACGGAAGGTTGTCTAGGCCTTCCGGGTCCTTATCCTACTGTAGTGGCGAAGGCGATATTGCACTGACAGATCCTTGCCTGCTCCGGCTCTACTGGTCCAGGTGTGCTTCACGTGGTTTTAGATCACCTGGCTACGCGATGAAACCACTCGAGTGTCAGGGACGAGAGTAGTTTCGGAGCGCAGCTAAGCAGCGGGAGGAAGCTACTTCGCCCCACCTGTTCCAGCAGAGCGGAGGCGTCAGCTAACAAAGTGCTTAATTGCAGTTTGCGCGGCCCCTTCTCTAACTCCTTTTAGGCGGATTATAAGTAAGTCTGTTGCAACTTGGGAATGTGGGATTGTTATGGAGATCGATACATGACATGCCTCCCCTCTTAGTCCATTGTTGCACTCGACAATGCAGGGCTGGATGACTGTAGGAGTGCAGTCCTTATATCGAAGATAGAAAATGTATCGATCAGTTTTTCGATCGTGCGAATCTTGGTAGATGATGGTGGGCAAGCGCTTAAGTAAAAGTTTTTCTTTTTTTTTTTTGAATAATCATTATTTAAAAATAGTTAGTTCAAGTGGTAGCGTTTTGGATGTAATTTCTACCCGATGTTCGAAGAGATCGGTAGTTTTTGAGTTGTTATAATTGCTGTATAACAATGATCACAGGGTGGGAAAGGGTTGGTTGAAGGTGGGTAAGTATATTGTAATTTTTGAGTTAAAAGCCTGAAATTTTTGAAATTTTTTAATGAAAATTTCATATAGCTAGTTGTTTTAGCTAGGTGCTAGGTAGAAGTTTTTGTGTTGCTTGCGCAAGCCAAGTAACAGGGATTCAGGCATAATAAAATAATTATTGCTCTGTATTGCACGGTTATTGGGTGCTGGAGCAGAAAATTCTGTATGGATTGGTTAATATTTGGAGTGGGAAGTTGCATCGACGTATATATTTATTCATTAATTGCCAGGAGTGAGGGAAGTTCACAGTTTTCGCCGTGATTTAAATTCGCTAATTAGTTTAGTCAAAAGTATTTATAACGTTCGATGGAAATTCTGTAATGTATGTGATAATATTGAGCACAATGGTTTTGAAGATACAATTTAAATTTTAGTTCCGATTTTCGCAGTCGCAGTCAAAATTTAAAAAAAAAGTAAAATTACATAATATTATCAATAAAAAAAAAAGTTATTCTTTAAGTTCCTAAACGATTTGAGTTTTAATTTGTCAACGTTTAGTTTGCTATGGAACTTCAAATTCAATATAAGTATTTTGTCTTAGTGTTTTAAAATTTTTAATAGGTATAAATTTTTGAGCTCAAAAAAAAATTTATAAATTAGCAGGAAGTTTCGGTAAAATCAGTGCTTACAACACTCCGTTAGACTGCTTTAGACTGAGTTTTGCTTTAATTGGTCGAAAATAGTTTAATAAGTTTCCAAATTTATTTGATAAAATTTTTGAGTTAAGTGTATAGTATTAAATTATTCATTAATTGACGTAACTTAGATGTTCGCAATAAGAATTTTACATTATGCGTGTTACGGAGAAATTTACAAATCAAGCCTATCTTGAATTTTGATTCGTAGAATTTGTACAATAAATATTAAAAATTAATATTACAACAAATATAAAAAAATTTTAAAAAGTGATGATAAAGTTAAATTAGCTTGAGCCAAAGTTTTTACCAAATGTTAACAATATTTAAGTATCATATAAATGAAAAAAAAAAAAAAAAAAAAAAAATCATTGTCGAGTAGTCGAGAGAGTTTTGTTAAATCTAAGATGATAATGTCCGAGTATTAATTAAAATTTAAATTCTGGAAATACACTCAATTCAGTACACAAAAATTGTATGAAAAAAGTTTATATTTTACTGGTGAAGCTGCTTCTGTTCTTGATGCGAATTCTGCTGTATCGTTGTTTTTGGAATTGGTTGATCGGCAGATCAACGGTTACGCACGAGAGTATAGTGCAAGTAGGTGTAAACGGTGACGTTGCAGCGGTGCGCTCATCAAATTATATCATGCTATGTTGCCGGTTTTGATGGCGGGGTACAAAAATGCCAACTGCAAAAAGTGCCAACGTACAAAAGTGCCAAAAGGTAAAAAGTGCCAAAAAAAATTTGCCAACCGAAAAAATGCCAATATGAGGTGGAAAAAATGCCAACATAAAAAAAAATGATAAATAAATAATGAAAAAATGATAATAACGATAAATAGAGTTGAAAAACGGTATTAGAGAATGTTTAAGTGTAAAAAAACGATTATGATAGTTGTTTCGGGGTAGAAAAAAAAAAAAAAAATAGACGGAGAGTCTTGTAAAAACGGATAAAGAAGAATAAAGGTAAGGGAAACAGTTTAAAAGTTAAATGTAAATCAAGTGTGACGTTGGAACAGTCATCGAGCTTGAGATCGTACAGTTTTGATATCAAAAATTAAGCAAGCGACTCGCTCCACTCGTAGAGTGCGGTGAAAAGTTTATTTATTTAAGTGCTTAAAGAAAAAAAATTTCGTTATTTTAAATAAATACACCTATGCATATTTAATTATGAAATTATGAAAACTTTGAAAAATTTTCCGAACCAATCTAAAGTTGGCATTGGTTTTTGGATTTGTTTGTAAAAAAAATTTTGAGAGAAAAAATAAGAGTAAAAACTCGTTTGCTCAAAGAACTCATAAAAAAATCATAGGACTTGTCCAATTATTTATTCTTTTTTTTTTTTTTTTTTTTTTATTCATTAATCATTGTCGCGTGCAAACGTGACAATAATTATTTAATTATATTTGAGTTTAATTTAATTTAAGTGGGAACTTACCCGCTATGAGCAGATTACGCAGTAATCTGCTCGTCACCCTTTTCGCTTGTCTTTGGTGGGATTTATTTGGGGAAAAATAAATGTAATTTTTAAAGTTAATGTAAATTTTATTATTAATAATTATAAAATAGAAATTTTTACGAATCAAGTTTATCGTCCTTCAACGAAGTTATAAATTAACAATAAAAAAATCTTACTTGTAACTAGGTGCGAACCTAGGCTAGACGGAGAGGGGTCCGGGTTTCTAGCCCGGTGATCCCTATGGTTGACCCACGTGTCAGGGCTGTCGAATACAGTAGCCTGTCGAAGCCCGTGGAACTCCGGCTCCTTCCGTCCAGGTGTGCCTCTGCGACCTTCGGCTTGCGCTGGCCTCCGGGTCGCTTGGTGTCGGGAACGAGAGAGAGAGTTTGAGGTTCGCGCGAGCCGGGAGGTCGCCGATTATCCCCACCTAGGACTTAAGGATCGGAGCTGCATCCAATTAGCTCGAGCTTTTAGCTTGGCTCGCGACGGGCCCCCTTCCTCACTCTTTCGGCGGGAGTAATTAAGAATATTCGAAAAGTCGTTAGCGCAACTTAGGAGGGTGATGGGTATTGGTTATGATTATTATTAGTATTATTATTTGTGTTAAAGGTTGATACACGACATGCCTCCCCTCTTAGTCCATTGTTGTCCTCAACAATGCAGGGCTGCGCAACTAAGGAAGTGCAGTCCTTTATCGAAGATAGAAAGGTGTATCGACCTTATTTTGAAAGTGTGATTTTAAACAATATCGAAGCGGCTAGTGTTAGAGGGTGTGCATGACGCGTTTGAATGACCTATGCGTTTATAGCGGCGGTGCATTCAGCTCGTGTTGCACTATGATCAATCAGAGCACTGTTTGTGGTGCTACCGATTAATAAATCGGTTTATGACCAAGAAGGTCGATAATTGGTCTTGATTTGATCGGTTAGATTTATCAATTATTGTTGAAAAATCATAGTTGTTATTGTTAACAATATAATAATCATCAGCGGTGAATTCTGGTAATGACGGTTTTCATTTTGAAGACTGAATAAATGAGAAGAAAAATTTTTTTTTTTTTTTTTTTTTTTTTTTTTGGTTTTGGGTTGGAGTTGGAGTTGTTGCGTTCGCGCTTTGATAAAAAAAAAATATATCAGATATTATAAAATGCTAAGAGTGAGAAAGGTTCACAATTATCACGTAGACAGGTCCCAAGTCTTTAGATTTTTATCAATCAATAGGTTGCCGTAAAGAGAAAAAAAAACGGAGTAAGTACATTATTGCAAAAATAAAAAAAAATTAATCGATTTTAATTATTCAATTATTTGATTATTAGCTATTTAACGATAAAAAAAAAATTTAGACATAGTTATGAAATTTTCGAATATACGCATAAAGAAAAGAAAGATGATTATTAACAAGTATAATTTTTAATTGAAAAGTCAATTTTTAAAATTTGATTAGAATAAGTTAAATAATAATGATAGGTATTTTCATGTTGTGAAAATCGTTCGCAGTAAAAATAATTCTTAAATAATCATAAAAATTTTAGGTCATGTAATAAAATAAATTTAAAATAAAAGTCTGTAGTCTGTAAAGTCTATATATTCACTGTTCACTTTTAATTTCCTTGCGGTTGAAGAATCTCGTGTAGCGATAATATTGTGATTATCGCACGAAGGTGTAACAGTATCGGGCGGCTATCTCGTACGTGTGTGTGGCTGCTGCTTTCATGGTGTGTGCGTCGCGGCTGGCAACGCAGTGCTTAGTTATCATGTCGTAATTAAGCTATACTTTAGTTGACGTTGCTTTAGTAGTGCAGTAGGCTTTGGCTTGGCACGTGGTTAGTTTACAAGGACAGTTATTGTAATTCAAACTTAGACGAGGGATTAACAAACTATAATTCGTATATTAAAATTATTCCCAGATTTAGATTTCATTTAAATTTTATTTTATTTAAAAAAAACGTGTAATATAAGGTAAAGTAAAATTAAGCAAGTAGTAAATAGTTAAAATAATTAGAATTATTTGTTAAGGTTATTTTCGTGTAATCAGAGTTTCGAATAAACAAATACGTGAAATCGGGTGAAATTAACATGAGGTGATTATAAATAATAAATTGTGAAAAGTAATTTGTTGTTAAGACGAATTAATTGTCCGGTGATGGTTTTGAAGTAGTTTAACGAGTTTGCTGACGTGATTGGAAGACAATAATTTCGTTAAAGTTCAAGGTATGTAATAAATAATTGACGTTCAGTTTCACTGATCTTTGAATTATTTGCAGTTCAAGTTGTGCAGTACGCAGTTAGGGTGGTGTGTGGCGGGTGCGCATTTTGCAGGGGCCATCGTGCAGCAGTGCAGAACTACAGTACGGTTGGCGGCTGCGTGAACTTGCTGGATGAACCAGAAAAAAAATATTCCGAAAGGGCAGGAAAGAAGGATAATTATGTATAGTGTTTGCTTGTATTTATTCGATCAAAAGTGTGTATATATATATATTTATTTATTTATTTATTTTTCTTATTTATTTTATTTTATTTTTATTTTATTTATTTATTTATTTTTTTTATTTTCTTACTTATTTATTTATTTATTTATTTATTTATTTATTTATTTATTTTTTATTTTTTTATTTTTTTTTTTTTCAGTGTTCATTGACGTTGTATCCGTCACGGGGCGGCGTGGTCGCTGATTCTTTACCTTTGGTGGGTACAGACGGTTGGTTGCTTGTGCTTGATTCTTGCATTGTGGGATTTTCGATTTTGGGCAGTTCGTTTGGCACCGTTGGATCTATACTCTCGGATTTTTGGGTTTGACTACCAGGATTAGTATTGGTCTGGTGGCAGTTTGCACATATATTATGATTTAATAATTGAAAGGATTCTATTTGATTCTGATTACGTTTTTCTTTTTTGCAGGCGAAGAAGAGAATGGGCCAAAGCTTTTCCAGAAAATTGAAGTTATCAAGAACGTATTTTATTATCAATGTAATAATTATCGACGATCCTAGGCCGAATGCTAGGATTGAATGCGATTCACTCTGTTCTATGCGTTTTGTATGTATTAATTTGAGTTTGTTTTCTATTTCATTGAGCGGGGTAGGGTCAAATTTTTGGAGTGATTCTGTAAATTCTTGCTTTGCTTCTAAAGGGTATTGTTTTGCTAGTTCGTGGATAGTCGGGTTGACGATTTTCAGTTCTGCGGTTAAGTTGGGTTCATACTTACATTCAGATTGGAAAGAAATCTTTTGCAAGCCATGAAGTGTGACACTGAGGGCGTGTGCGGTACAACTCCCGGATAGGTAAAGGGAGCCTGTGCCGTTTATATCGAGTTCCTTACGGGGTTGACCGTGGCAGGTTATAGCGAGGGTGGTCGGTTTTATGGTGGTGTATAACCATATTTTGGAAGCAAGTAATGGGGTAAAAATAATGTCAGTTTTTGGAATTATAATTGTCTGGCATGTTTTGATTGAGGTTGGTGTTGCCTTTTTGAACATTGAATACTCGCAGGGGGCGTCTGGACCTGCGTCTCTTAGGGGCAGAGATTCATCACATAATTTTGAATCTCCGTGGTCTAGACACGATCGTAAAAACTCATTATTCACGAGGACATACGTTTTCAAATTTTCCGAAATAATAATATTTTTCGATCTTGGTTGAATTGCCATATAGCCGGAATTATTAAGGGGCAGATCTATGGGGTTCGGAAAGCTATGAATTTTGTAAAGATCTAAATTTTCATTGTTTAAAAGCGGTAATTTTAGAGAGACGTGGAGTTTTCCATCGGTTATGAATACACTTGTTTTTGCTATTTCGAACAGATATGATGCAGTAGTGATTTCAGTCGCATTCGGGAGTTTATAAATATTGCTCAAGTGGTTAATTTTAGTAAGCAAATCTGTAATTTGTGAGTGGGATAAAATCAAGGGGTGCAGGTGACCGCGGGCTGTTGTTTGCAGCACTTCTAACAGCGTTTCATAGCTGTGTTTCAATTCGTCAATTTCGATTTCGTACTTATTCCACCAGGTGGAAATATTCAGGTAATCAATGTTGTATTCTTTGAGCGAATAATTTTTGGAGATTTCTTTAATTACAGCGAGTAGGTATTTCATCTCTTTTGCATTGCTTTCACCAACTTTGTGTAAGTTTTCAAGTTCGGATTTCATATAATGGGTTGTGTCGAGGGCTAATTTTGTTAGATTTTTCTGATTGTAATACAGTTGGTCTATATTTGCAGTCATGATTTCTCTATTTTTGCCGTCCATGATCCCGAAAACCCATTTAGCGGCCCAACCACCTTTTTCGATGGGTGCTCCGCGTGCGTGTCGGCTCGATGGTTCGCGATTCGGTTTTGGTAGGATAAAGTAAGTACGTATGGATTGATGTAGGTCTTTAATATCGCCTAGTTTCCGTCTTAAGTTTAATTCTCTAACGGAGTTTGGGACGACTTCTTTGGGGAAGGTTTCTACTATTTTATCAATAAAAATTTTGAAATCTCTGTACTCCACGTCGAAATCTCTCTCTATTGGCGGACAATTCATGAAAATATCAAAATGCACTTTTGTTCTAATTAATTTCACCTTTCCCACGTGCTCAAAATAAATCCCGGGGTTGTTGTGGATATCTTTAAATTCAAATAATGGGTTTTCGTTTTTGCACTCAACGTCAACTAAGGTCGAGCTCAAAAACAACAAGACAAACCAAAGCATTTTCTCGGATCGGGCGTTCGAACAGGTTCAGCACGGCTTGTTATTGTAACTATTGATGATAGGAAAGCTATAGATAGGTAGAAATAGTAAACGTCGAAGATAGGTCGAGATGATGATTATGTGTTTTAATAAAATTTTTTTAAACGATCTTTGTGTACTAAAATGGTTTTGCCGTTTTGACTGCGCAATAAAGCTGTGTTATTATCTCGAACTTCAAGAACGTCGAAGACTCCGTTGTAAAACTTGTCAAGCTTGTTCTTCCGTGGTAATTTATTTACGTAAACCTTTTCTCCAGGTTGTATTTTAAGGGGCTTAGCGGACTTGTCATAATACATTTTATTGTGGATTTTGGAAGATTCTAAGTTTTTCAGAGCGATTTCCCTAATTTCGGCTATTCTTGAAGCTAGGTCGTAAATATAGCCGTTATAAGTGTCGTTTTCGAAGTCATCCAAGCATGCAGAAGGGGTGCGGGGGTTGCGACCCATCGCGATCTCGTAAGGAGTGAATCCCGTAGAAGAATGGACGGATGAATTGTATTCCATCATGGCGAAAGGGACGAGTTCATCCCAATCTTGAAACTTGGGGGCGTTAGTTCGAAGATAGTCTTTCAATACAGAGTGACTTCGTTCTAACGAGGCATTGGACTGCGGGTGCCAGGATGTCATGGTTTTTAACTTGCAGTCAAACATGCTTTCGAGGTGTTTGAGCAGTCTGTTTCTGAAGCTTTTTGCTTGATCGGTTAGAATAATTTTTGGGACTCCGTGGGTGGCTATGAGGTGAATCTCTAAGGTCTGTGCTACGGTGAGGGCTTTTAAATTTGGTATAGGGACTGCGATACAGAATTTTGAAAATAAACATTGCATGGTTAGGATGTAGGCGTTACCCTTAACTGTTCTGGGCATAGGTCCAACGGCATCGATTGCAACCTTGAAAAAGGGTTCTGCAGGAGAATCGCTGATTACCATAGGTTCTTTGGTGCGATAACCGATGAGTTTAAACTCTTGGCATATTCGACAGCGATGTATGTAGTCGACTACGTCTTTGCGTAAACCGGGCCAAGTGAAATTTTCCCTAACTCTACGATAAGTTTTTTCAACTCCGCGATGTCCTCCGAACAAGCTGTCGTGACGCTCTTTTAAGATGGTATCACGCAACTCGGGCGGCGGTATCACGCAGGATCCTAGACAGATTGTAAGGGTCATGGGAACATTTTTCAAATGGTCTCGAATTTTCCGATAAAGGGTACCGCGGGGCAATGCGTCTGTGAGCTCGCCTTTTCGTGCTATCCTGGCTGAAGTTATTTCTCTTTCAAGTAGCAAATGATAAAGGTTATAAAAACACTCTCTCAAAGGGCTTTGTCTAATCGGTGTTTTCTCCGTTTCGGTTACGACTAACGAAAAGATGGTTCTCCCCCTGTTTGTGGAGACGAGCACGTCACCCACCGTCGGGTTCGCGTCACTGAGGTCGATTTTTGAGATTAATTTCAACTCGTTTAGCAATTGATTGTTGGGTGTGTTCAGATTTAAATTTGCAGGTATGAAATGAATTATATTATCTTTGTGACCGGTCAGGGACTCTCTGACAGGTCTGATCACCATGGTTTTCCTGGGATCAGGGTGAATTCCAGAGATACTGGGGTCAGGTAGTATTATCGGTGGAATACTGTCGGGTTTTACGAAAAGATTGCTATGGGGTTTTAAATTAAACGAGTTCAAATTATCATTAGAACCATTTGAGTCGTGGTGCGGGTGAATCGAGTTTTCGAGGTTATCAAGTGTTGTTCTCGTTTCGGTAATTTCCAGTTGATCGGCAGACGCATGAGTTCTCTGGGGGACGGTTACCGGCGTAGGAATTACGTTTTTGGTGGTGATGATAGATTTACGAGGTTCTCTGGTATCGTGTTTAGATAGGATAGTAGACGTGGAACTCGCAGATGAATCGGATTCCTCGCTCAACATGATCTTTGTGTCGTCTAAAGGCAAAGCGTTA
This sequence comes from Encarsia formosa, assembly GCA_038277355.1. NCBI lineage: Eukaryota > Metazoa > Arthropoda > Insecta > Hymenoptera > Aphelinidae > Encarsia > Encarsia formosa. Next base: position 89,454,085 of record CM076184.1, on the reverse strand, counting down.
GATTGAGAAAGCAGATCTGGATTCATAGGTGGTATTCTTGGTGTTATCATGGTGGACGACAGCAAGGGTGTTCTTAATTCAGACTCGTCGGCCAGCTGCCATTTTGACAAATCAAGCAGAGATTGGGTTTTGTTAAGAGTAGGCTGATCATGGGGGTCGATTAGATCATTTTCTAAATAACCAGGGTCACTGTGAGCGACGGAGTGGTCTGCTTCGAAATAATTTGGTCCTAGTTCGGTGGTTTCTAGAAGTTCTTCCCATTTTCCTGAATCCCACCAAAGGGAATTGAACCCTTCGATGAATTCGTTCCTTTGTTCCGGGGTAAAGTTTGTGGGTTTCAAGGGCGATGGAGTTTTCGGCTTCCGACTTTGCGTTTCTGGTGGACTGAGGTCTTCTTCATCCGATGACGAAGAGTCGTCGTCAACCGAGGGTTTTACTCTTTTTGAAGGAGTGTCGAAGAAAGCCTTTCTCTGGGGCGATTTATCAAATTGGGCGACGACCTCTTCGAATTCGTCGGACGGTATCATTGTCTCATCGAGTTCGTCCACGTCAAGGGTTGGCGCGGATTGCTCAGGGGTGTTATTTTCGAATTCGGTGGCAGAAGATGTTGTCGGTGTGGGCGAAGGGTCTACTAGACTGGGAAGCAGAGATCTATGACGTAAGGGAACGGGCACGTCGGAGACGTCTGACTCGGTACTTTCGGAGTTTTCTGCTTCTGAAGTCGTGCTCTCTGTTTCAGGCTCTGTGTAGCGTGCCTTTTCCCTGGTCTCTGTGAGTCGTTGGTTGCGTCTGAGTTTTAGACGGGAGGCTATGGTTTCACCTTGAAGGGTGCCTTGACCAGAAGCGTTCAAAGGTATCGGTGACTTGTTTTTAGACCCCTTTGGTCTGCCTCTCCTTGGAGGACCAGCCTTAGTGGGTGATTTTTCGCTCATGCTTTTGTTCTGGGCTTCGCGAGCTAAAGAGGTTTTGGTGGGTTTAGGGTGCCGAATCGGCAGCATCGTTTTGGATTTTATTTTGCTCGCGGGTGGATTGGTTCCGGGGGTGATTGTGGAGGTTTTTCCGGGTGGATGTTCTTTATCGATTGGATTTCGGGACAGCCAGTCCGCATTGGTATTCTGTTTACCAGGTTTGTATCGAAAAATATACCTGTAACCACGGAGTCTGGCTCGCCAGCGATTTAGTCTAGACATAGGGTCTTTAATGGAGTCAATCCACTCTAAGGGCTCATGGTCGCCGTATACGTAAAAGACTCGACCGTAAAGGTAGTGTCTGAAGTGCATTATGGCAAGGACTACGGCCAAGCACTCTCGTTCTGTAGCAGAGTAATTCTGCTGGTGTTTGTTTAAAGTTCGAGACATATACGCAATAGGGCGGTCGTTGTTGGGTTCTCCCTGGCTTAAAACTGCGCCTATGGCGTAAGCGCTTGCGTCTGTTGTAAGAATGAAAGGTTGGGAGAAATCGGGGCAAATTAGAACGGGTGCGGAGCATAGAGCTTCTTTGAGCCGTTCAAAACTGTTTTGTTGTTCAGACTCCCAATAAAATTTAACGTTCTTTTTAAGGAGGTCGTTAAGGGGCTTAGCAATATCAGCGAAGTGATGGATGAATCGCCGGTAATAGCTACAGAGCCCAAGGAAAGATCTGACGTCATGTGCGCTCTTTAAAGGAGCGGCGTTTTTGACGTCCTCGATTTTTCCGGGGTCGGGTCTGACTCCAAATTGGTCGATGTGGTGACCGAGGTATTTGACTTCAGGGGTAAGAAACTCGCATTTTTCTATTTTTAGCTTCAGTCTGGCGTTGAACAGCCTTTGAAAAGCTTCATTAACCTTGCGCTCGTGAGTCTCCAGGGAATCGGCAAAGATAATTAGGTCGTCCAAGTAGACGAATAGTTCGACTCCTTGAAGCCCTGTCATAATTGTATCCATGAGTCGTTGGAAAGTAGGTGGAGCGCAGCACAACCCAAAGGGCATTGCTGTGAATTCGTAGTGGCCGTAAGGGGTAGAAAAAGCAGTTTTAGCTCTGTCGTCAGGGTTCATGGGAATTTGATGAAACCCGTTTACCAAATCGAAGACTGAAAAGTATTTTGATTTTCCCAGAGATTCCAAGATCTCCTGAATGTTGGGGAGTGGATAGGAATCTGGGATCGTTAAATAGTTGATTCTACGATAATCAATCACAAGGCGATGTTGTTTTCGACCGTCTGGGCCAGGGCGTTTAGGGACTATCCAGAGGGGAGAATTCCAAGGGCTCGAAGATGGTTGGATGACTCCTTTCTCCAACATCTCGTTAATTTGTTTCTTAACTTCCTCTTGTAGCATAGGAGGATAGCGGTATTGACGGGTATAAATGGGTGTGTCGTTTTTTAAAGGGATACTATGCTGCACTAGGTGTGTGCGAGGTGGATCATCGCCAGGTAGCATGAAGAGGTAGGGGAACTTCTCTACTACTCGTTGAAGTTGAGCCAAAGATTCGGAATCATGGTGTTCTCTTTTTAGAAGTTCAATGATTTTGGGGACTCTTTCTTCAGGAAGACAAGGGGTTCCTTCACCTTCAGATTCGAAGAAGTCTTCAGAGTCATCAAATTCGAAAGGGTACAGATCCTGAACTGGGATTTCAACTTCTTGGGGTTCTTCTTTAGTGTTCACGGCTAAGACGTAACAAGAGCCATTTTCGTTAGTCACCGCGGCTTCTCCGATAAAAATTCCCGTAGGGGTCTGAATTCGGGGTAGGTACGCCTCCCCTTTTGGAGATTTCTGCGTAACGGAGACTTCGATCGCGACTCTAGCGCGAGCTGGCAAGACGTATCTAGTACAAAGGGCTTTACCTCTCAGTCGACGAGCCCTATAATGAAAAACTGTAGGTGGAATTTTACTAGATGTGGGGTGAGCATCACAGGTAGTAGAAGGTGTATGATTTTGGGTACTCTGCCTGTCGTCAGAATTCTGGGATTCCGAGTCGCTACTATCTGATGCACTTGAGAAAGAGATAGTTCGGGTTTTATCTTGTGTGATCAAAGTATTATTAGCCAGATCGATGCGGCCTTTCTCATTATGCAAGTAGCGGGATCCTAGAATGGCATCATCCTTTAACGAGGATTGTTCGGGGAGGACGTGCATTCGATGGGTTCTCCCGCTTTCGCAAAAGAGGACGGTACCGAGTGTGTAGACGGGCTGGGTTCCGATCCCGGTGAGTTGCAACACTCGTGACCTGTTAATAGGGTACGTAGGGTTTAGAGATTGAATTTTTATCACGCTCACGTCTGCGCCCGTGTCGATAAGGACTCTACCTTTTCCGGTTCGAAATATCTCGTTTGTAATAGTCATTTTAGGGGTACCGTAAGATCGTTTCCTCCCCTTTTTAAACAAATTTCCTGGGTTTTTGGGATCTAATATTTGAGGGGATTGATACTCAGAGTTTGGGCTGAAGTCGGAGGGAGTCTCAGAGGTGTCACAAGATTTTTGGGTAGAGTTTTCGGATTCTGATCCAGAATCGGAGCAGGAGTCTGATTCGGAAGAGAGATTTTCAAAAAGGGAATCTGGGAAGTCTTTCCGCATCTTTTCAGCTAATTTTGTTTTTAATAAACTTGCTTTTCGGAGTTTTTTTAAAGATCTTCTGCTAATGACGGCGTCTTGAGAAAAAGGGGCGTCGTCACCAACAAGGTAAAATAAAAGTTTTTGTTTGTAAAATTTTAAGGGTACTCGGCCAGTGGACTCTGTTTTATCTCCGTCTTCACTCTGTATCGTGAGAGGGGGATTTTCAAGATAGTATGCGGAGTCTTTAAGGACTGAGGTTTTTATCAAATTTACCTCGTTAGAAAGCGCTGCAGAGCAGGTGATATTGCCCTTATTGAACCAGGGGTGGTTTAATTTGACTGATGGTGCGCCCCTTGTTCCGACGATTCGTCGTACTTCCCGGACTTGTATGTTTTCACTGACCGGCGCTCCGGGTGTTGGTAGCTCGCCTGGGCGCCGTTCTGGCGAGCTGCTCCCCAGTTTAAATTATCAGGAGAGTCTACAGTCGCAGGCTTTGTAGGTGTAACCGGGCGAGGGATATTCGGGTTGTTCGCAGATGTTGATGGACCAGGGGATGCATGTCTGGGTGGTGGGTTTGGACCGCGCGAGTCGTGCGGGTACCCATAAGCATAAGGGTTCGCGTAGGGCATTTGATACGGTGGCATAGACATTGGGGGATAGTAATAAGGTAGTGGCGGTGGGTAGTAATGCATCGAGGGCGGAGCGAAATAAGGGTTTTGACTTCGGTAGGGTGAAGGTTCTCTCGGTCTATCATAATTTTGATATCGGTTCCCAGGGCTTTCGGGTCTGGGTCGATCGTTCGGCGAACCTGGGCGACCGGGTCTGCTAGTCCTTTCGGGGGGTTTAAGTATGCCAGTCGGCTGGTCATAGCGAAGAGACGGGTGGGCGTCTAGCTTACCATCCGATGTGTACATAACAGTTTTGGGCATTCGGGTATCATCTCTGTCATAAGAATAAGGGATGGTGCGATGGTAATTCCGGGGGTCGTCAAAATTTGAGAAACGTACGTTATTTCTCGAAGAAGTTTCTTGATCCGGAGTCTGAGGGCGTTGGTACGGACTCGGAGATCGCGACCGGGGTGGTCGTGGCGAGGGCGAGTACTCGATGTCCGCACGGTTAGTCGTCCCAATGTTTACCCACTCCTCCGCGCTAACAGCGGCGTCCAGGGCATCGTTGAACGTTGCCGGGGTGTGTGTAGCCATTTGGTTACGAATAGCCGAGGGCAGACCACGTATGAAGTATTCTTTAGCCAAATTTTCAAACGGGGTCTTGTTGTGTTCCTTAATTTGATCGTTGGCCGCACCTTCGTTTTTCAACTTTGTGGCGGCGCGAACTATGGATGAAAGACGATCAAAGAAGTTTAGCATGGATTCGCCTTGTTTCATATACGACTCCGATATTAAATTAAGGTAGTACGAAAGAGAACGCTTTTGGCTAAATCTATCTGTGAGGTGTGTGCGGAGGTCCGCTAGGGTATTAAAGGTCTTGCCTTCAATGCTTGATTTCGCCTTGCCGGTCAGGCGTGAAATCACTCCCTGCAAAAACACTCCTTTAAGTTCTGGGTCTGCTAACCGATTATCATAATTCTCGACATCCTGGAGCCAAACTCGCAGGGGAGAATTACCTGAATAAAAAGGGATGGATGCGAGGGCGCTTTGCATCAGGGCGGAAGCTTGCAAGTTCGCGAACGCGGCACGAGACTCGTTCAGGGTCGCGGCCATGACCGACATATTCTCAGCCATGTGGCGGCCGTGCTCGAGTCGAGCCCGGGTTTTCAGGGTTTCGTCCGTGAGGGCTTCTATCTCATCTAGTGTCAAATTTGCACCTGCCATCTTCGAATAGGGCCTAATAAAGTTTTATCAATGAACGGCAAGAGTCCGAGAGGAGGTTGAAAGAAAAGTTTACTGTTCGGGGCGATGAGCTAAACAAAGTGGGTAGCAAATTTTCAAACAAAAGTTTTCGAATCGAACAATAAAATTTACACGTCAAACAAAAGAAACAAATTTTATTCGGAGTCTTCGTAAAAGCGAATTGAAAGAAATGAACGGCGATTGAAAGAATGAAAGAAACAAAGAATGTGCGCGTCAGCAATAAGTCGCTAAACTTTCTCCTTGAAATTCTCGAACACGAAAAATATGATGAAATAAAATTTCAGCTCTGATTTTCACGAACTAATTAAACCAGATTTTAAATTAAGTAATTTATTTTTAATTTTAATAAATTTAAATTCCCAAAACAAGATCCAACCAAAGAGCTTAAGCGAAAAGGCAGGTATGGTTCCCCACAAGGGATGCCATTTATGTCGCGTGCAAACGTGACAATAATTATTTAATTATATTTGAGTTTAATTTAATTTAAGTGGGAACTTACCCGCTATGAGCAGATTACGCAGTAATCTGCTCGTCACCCTTTTCGCTTGTCTTTGGTGGGATTTATTTGGGGAAAAATAAATGTAATTTTTAAAGTTAATGTAAATTTTATTATTAATAATTATAAAATAGAAATTTTTACGAATCAAGTTTATCGTCCTTCGACGAAGTTATAAATTAACAATAAAAAAATCTTACTTGTAACTAGGTGCGAACCTAGGCTAGACGGAGAGGGGTCCGGGTTTCTAGCCCGGTGATCCCTATGGTTGACCCACGTGTCAGGGCTGTCGAATACAGTGGCCTGTCGAAGCCCGTGGAACTCCGGCTCCTTCCGTCCAGGTGTGCCTCTGCGACCTTCGGCTTGCGCTGGCTTCCGGGTCGCTTGGTGTCGGGAACGAGAGAGAGAGTTTGAGGTTCGCGCGAGCCGGGAGGTCGCCGATTATCCCCACCTAGGACTTAAGGATCGGAGCTGCATCCAATTAGCTCGAGCTTTTAGCTTGGCTCGCGACGGGCCCCCTTCCTCACTCTTTCGGCGGGAGTAATTAAGAATATTCGAAAAGTCGTTAGCGCAACTTAGGAGGGTGATGGGTATTGGTTATGATTATTATTAGTATTATTATTTGTGTTAAAGGTTGATACACGACAATCATTACGCTTGCCCAGGGCTACAGGGTATCACAGTCTGACCATTTGTTTAATTCGTGTACTGATCGCCAGGTATCTGGTCTTTACGGAGTTATTTTTATTTTTACTTCTTCTTTGAATTTACCACGCGCTGTGATGTGGACGACCCTCGGACCACTTGTTTCTTGATTGAAGGGTCCACTTTTTAGTTTTTATTAGCATGGTCTCAACTATTACTGCCAACATGATTATCATGAATATTATACTTTTTTGTTTATAATCATTTTCTTAAGACTAGCATACTTACAATAAATCTCGTACCTATAATTGATACAATATCCAAATACATCAAGGGAGTACTTTTAATTTACAAAAAAATCTTCCATTAATTATTTTTATTTCGTACTTCTGGACAGCCCGATCAGAAAGTGAAGCCGGGCGGTAACAGGGGCCCGGCTAGTTGCCTCAAATTTCTAGCCTGACCCCATCAGGGGTGAGCGGTAAATGTAATGCGGCGCTGGTGGGGGCCCCACCGGGCAGATTTATTTTGCCATTAAAAAAATTAATTTTTCGAATGTTAGGTTAGTTTTTTCTTATTTTATTATCTTCATAATTTATCAAAAGTTATTTAATGATATTAAAGACAAATTAATTTAAAAAAATTTAATAATACAGTATTTATAATTTTGGGTAATAAAAATTACTTTATTTTTTAAATGATCTTAAAGTATATTAAAATAATTATATTGCCATAACATTCTATTACATAAATATTTTTGAAAAAACAAGAAAAATTATTTATATTTATTTTATTTTGAATTTATTTTGAAATTAGAGTCTAAATGACTTTCAGTGTCTTAGTATGTATACTCTTTATAAGCTTCGGCTTTCAGAGTTTCATTTTAGTTTAACTTTTACTCCAGTCTGATGAGCTGCAAAAACAGCGAAACCGGTCACTGGATATTGTTATTAAAAAATTTTATTTTTTTAGATAGTGAATATGCTGTGCATTATTCCTATCGAGAACAGCCACTGTGTGGTTAAAGTAGTGTGAGTGCTAGAGTTTATTAAATTAACTCTAAATTTTAAATTAATTATTTATATTTTCTTAAATCATCAAAAGTATTGTTAGAATTATTTAAATCCGTCCCAATCTTTTGCTCCACTCAAAACTATTCCGACAGGTTGCAAAATCATTTTTTCATCCACTGATTTGTCATTACTAATAAATACTGAAGTAACAGCTTGTGAAAGACAATGATGAAAGGGCAAAATGTTAAATAAATTTTTTCCCTCAATTTTTTTTGGGCCGAGAAGGCCATGCAAACTTCTCTGGATAGAAAATTTTTAAACCTAAATCGAATTTGATCAAATAATTATTTTTGAGGGTAAATGGCTGACGTCTAATATTTTATTAAGTTTTGCTTAATATGTCCCCGATCAATGGTAATTTCTGAGTTGATTTTTTTAAAAAAGGAAAAAAAAATTTAATCTTAAAACTGGATCAGTATCGACACTAACACAAGATATTTAATTTTTCACCCGTTTTCTGTTGAGAAATAATTTTCTTTCAATTATTTTACTCTTTTTTTTATAAATTTAAATTAACCACAAAAAATTGAATATTATCAACTCATTAAAATTGAATTTTCTATACTTTTTCCTAAAATTTTTTAATTAATGAATTCTATAATTTTACTTCAGTTATTTTATGCAAAAATATTAATTATTTTCTATACATACATGTAATAAAACATATGAACATGTGCAGCCATGCTCCGAAATAAAATTTGAGTAGGTACTAACTAAATGGAGCAGAAGAGTCTTGCCCCACCGGGCCCCTATCAGCGCCGCATTACATTTTCAGCTGAGACCAGCTTGGTCCCCGACGGGCGCGACGTTTTTTGCTAGCACGGGCCTTCGTATTCGAGAACAATTTTTCCTTAAAATATCAACCATTGTGTACTTATCTTTTTTTTTTTAATTCTCAACTATAGACTTTTTAACACAAGCGCAAAAATTATACTTAAACTAATTTCAAAAGGATTGGTGCAATAGTTTTCAAACGTCGGTTACAACCGAAAAAAAAAAAAACGGTTAACGCAAAAAAATGTTGCATTTTATTCGTTTGAAATAAAATAAAAATGCTGATAATTAAGTGTAAGAAATAAACATTATTCAATCCCGGACAAAAAAAATCAGCTGCTTTGGCAGCTGCTAAATCAGATGCCGATTACCCATTAAGGATTTTGATTTAAATTAGCAAATAAAAAAATTAAAGATTATACCTTAATCAAACATTATTCGAACTTTTACCTTACTGCTACAACCCCACAACTGACATGGTCTAGCTTCTACACACCCATAACCGAAATTATCAGACTATTACAACCCAAAAAAGTAGCTCCGTTAGATCCCTACAACCCCATAATTAAATTCATCAATCTCTATCACCCAGAGTTGACCATGTGTCTGAAGTTGAAATTTCTGATACTTTTGGGATTTCAAAAAGTTTCCGAAAAAAGTATGTTTGGATATTTTTCAATTTTTAAAAGGATCCGAAAAAAGCAGTTTCGGATACTTTCATAATCGAACTTTATCCAAACATACTGTTTGTCATAAAAATGTTATAAATTGATACAAATACAAAATTTAACTTTTTTACTAATGAGTTCAAAAGCAAAAGTTAAAAAAAAAAAAAAAAAAAAAAAAAAAACACTATAAAACACGTGATCGGAAATTGCTTGGGATGCTCGAACGGTGCTAAGGATTATAAAAGGATTTACAGTACTTCATTGCATCAAATTTTTTGCAAAACAAAAAAAAAATTACTTTTTGAAACAATTCTTGAAATTAATCACCGTGTTTCGTTATAATTACCTTATGATGAATTCGTAAATGTGTGATGATAAATAAATAAATTTTTTTTAAATATAAGGATGAATACAATTTGTATATAAATATTTTTTTATTACATTTATCTTGTATCTGAAAATACTTTTGAACAGTATACGAAGATATATTATTCGGATACTTTTTGAAAGCCCAAAAGTTAACGTTGTATTTAACTATTATTAAAAAAAAAAAACTTTATTTATAAATAATTATCTTTAAGAACGACTTACACATTATTCTCATTATAAATGGATCTCGGTGTCCAGGGTTATTACGGGGGGGGGGGGGGGGGGGGGGTTTAATCTATTCCAAACAGACATGCATTTTTTTTTTTTTTCTCTTTGACGACCCCATGTCTTAGTGAGTTTTTGCACTCTTGCATATTTCACTGTATCAAGTTAAAAAATTAATTAAGTTGAAAAATATTTCCTTGCAACGGCCCTCCTGACCGTTGATCCTGCGCTGATAAGTATTACCTCATGTGGATTTTTTCGGTATTTATACACGGAAAAAATAAAATCCTTGCAGCGTGGTTGAATTCAGCGATATGACGATGCGAACAGTTAACGACGCTCCAACGCAGACTTTTCATCGTGGCGAGGCAAAGTCTGCGTTGGAGCGACGTTAAGTTTGCTATAGCGTGCCTTCCTTACCAACAGCTGTAGCAGAGCTCGACTCACGCTTGACGCTTGTTTACTTGTGTACTTACTCTCTGCTATCGCGGGTTTACGGCAGCATAACTATAAAAAAATGTCTTTATTGATAGTTGTAATTAATTTAAGTATTTTTTATATCAGTATTTTTATCACCCGCGATAGCAGAGAGTAAGTACACAAGTAAACAAGCGTCAAGCGTGAGTCGAGCTCTGCTACAGCTGTTGGTAAGGAAGGCACGCTATAGCTAACTTTACGTCGCTCCAACGCAGACTTTGCCTCGCCACGATGAAAAGTCTGCGTTGGAGCGTCGTTAACTGTTCGCATCGTCATATCGCTGAATTCAGCTACGCTGCAAGGATTTTATTTTTTCCGTGTAATAAGACATATTTTAAACAGTTTATGAATCCACCAAGCTTCCCAACACACTATCCTGGAAAAGTGTGATACCTAACGTGAGTCAGAAGTTCTACTGGCCATCTTCAGTTTTTATGTGCTGCGCTCTGCCTCGTGCAGCACATCAAACTCTCGATAGCCATGTATAACTTCTTACTCATGTTGGGTAATATACCATTACACACGCCTCGCATCCAATGAGCGTTCATAATCTACTTATCCTCACGCATCTATAGCGGCTGCAGTAAGTTAAACTGTTGAAACTGTTCTAACAAGCTTGGCAAGACTGCCAATGTGTAAGAAGTGTTGCAGACAGAAGATGAGGTAATACACACATGAATGAAAGTAGGTTTGACGCGCATTCGTGGCAAAAAATAGTAGACTTTGGTGCTCAATCGGCAAGTTTACACACTGATCGCACAATGTACTATTTCATATAACTTTGAAGATACTGTTATTTAGGGTTATTTAAAAATTAGTCTAAAAAACTAATACTTTTTACTTGATCAAAATAAGTGTTAGGTGCAAGTTGGTTCTTACAGAGTAATTTGTGAGTTAAATGAAATTTACATACATCCATCGAAAGAATTTAGTTACATATTTTATTTACATGTCAAACGGTATACATGATAAAGAGATATTATACTAAATAATAAAAAACTGCAAATCTGCTACTCTGCATTTCTTCATTGTTCTCAGCTGATGGTTCTGTAAAAATATATAAAAATAATTGCTATGTGTCCTTGTAAATATTAAAACGAATAATATAAATTAAATGAAACTTATTTCGCATGTTTAACACTAAGCTGCCATACCATACCAAATATACTTTACTAATTTGATCGATGGTTCTTGTAGTTTTTAAGGATCAATAATATTCAAATCAATGTTTATTTTATTTTATAAGCTCAAAATTAGAACATTACCAATTTGAAATATACTACGTATGCGCTGTACAAAAACGATTTATTTCACAAGTTTACTATTCGAAATACGTCATGTATAATTATAAAATGTATTTAAAAATAAGTCGTCCGGTGAACAGGAATCACTGACGAGTCCACAACATACCCAAAAGAACAAGAGGTAACAATTTCAACTATTTAATACCGTAATTCGTTTTGCGGAGCTAATTTTTTTTCGTCGAAAATCAATCATTCATCGGACAGGAGTCGCAGACGAATCCACAACATGTCCAGAAGAACAACCGACCTCGATTACAACATTCAAGTACCGAAATTCGTTTTGCGAACCTAATTTATGAAAAAAAATTTACAAATGCATTCATCACAAAAACCATTATGAAATTATGAAACCACTCACTAGAAATTCGCAAATCGAATTAGATTTTTTATAATAAGCTTAAAGAATCGAAAAAAAAAAGGAAAATATACATTAATGTTTTTTAGTTGTTAGTTTCGTGCACACAAATACCACGAAATGATAAATTACTTTTGAAGCTTACCCAAAACTCAATACTTTCATAATGTATAAACTACTCTTCAAACAGCGAAGGTTTATACAAAATAAGCAAAATAACAAAAAAATTATTAAGAAAGAAAATGATTCTTGCATTTTATAAAGCACATTCTTTTTTCATTCAAGCCAGACTATTCAAATAATATCATTTTATTTAAACAGTCCTTTTTTAGGACTTGACTCGATAACTAAGCTGTTCTGATATTTCCTTGTTTATTGATATAAAAAATTATATGTTCATACGAAATAAGTTAACAAATTCTGGCACTCATAAAGCACTTTTTTTCCATTCAAGCCAGACTATTTGAATAATATCATTTTATTTAAACAGTCTTTTTTTAGGGCTCGACTTGATAATTAAACTTTTTTGATATTTTCTTGTTTATTGATATAAAAAATTATATGTTCATACGAAATAAGTTAAAAAATTCTTGCATTCATAAAGCACTTTTTTTCCATTCAAGCCAGACTATTCAAATAATATCAATGTATTTAAACAGTCCTTTTTTAGGGCTCGACTTGATAATTAAACTGTTTTTATATTTCTTGTTTATTGATATAAAAAATTATATGTTCCAAGTTGAATATAACGGCCATTTTTTCAATCGACGAAAAATAATAATATGTTCTTACGAAATAAGCAAAAACAATATTATTATGAAGTATAAACATACTTTTACACGAATCAAACATAAGATTAATAAAATAATTGAACCGTTTTGTTTCATACCATCGATTGCTCAAGTTTATTATAAAAAATTTTATTATGTTTCACTTTATTTTACAATTGAAAAAAAATTGCAAACAAATATAGACGTTTAACTACTCTTTAAACCTAAAACCAGAAATTTCATGTGAATGGTTTCATAAATATTAAAAAGGAGGTATTGGAAGATACATAAATTTTCCACTTTTTTAAGAATCTTCATTTTTGCTTCGAACTAATATGAATAATTTTTATTTTAATAAAACTACAGATAATTTATTTTTTAATTTTTTTCTGCCCAATTAAAAACATCACTTATAATCCCTGTTTATTTCAAATAATGAGCTCTTGAAATAGTAGTTTTTTAATTGGTTTTTTTTTTGATACCATATAGTAAAAAAAAAAAAAAATTTGATATGAACTAATAAAACACGCAACCTACTTTTCCATTTCTTATTTTAAACCCGGATAAAAAAAATCAGCTGCTTTGGCAGCTGCTAAATCAGTTGATTTGGCAGCTGCTTAATCAGATGCCGATTTGAAACACTTTATCAGCTGATTCGGAAGCTGCTAAAGCAGCTCATTTAGCAGCTGCCAAATCAACTGATTAAGCAGCTGTTTCGTAAATTTTGGCAAAATAAATATTTAGCTCGCAGCATTTCTCAATATTTTACAACAAAAAATAAAAAAGAATAATGATTAAATAATAAGTAATAAATACGCAATATATTGATTGATATGTATTTCTTGATTTTACTGTACTTTATTTTCCAAATTAAATTGAAATTTGAAATAAAGCAAATTTCGAAATGGAGTATCATTACAAATCTCGAGAAACGAATTAAACGTTGAATGATAACGAAAAGTTTCTCTTCGATGTCTTCAATTGAACGTCAGGTATTAATTATTAAAGGCGACATCACCAATTCAACCTGATAACGCTAGCAGTAACATATATGGGGTCTCTGGAATCCCTGCATATTTTGATACAGTACCAAAATAGAACTTTATATTACGAGTAACCAAAAACACGAATCAAAGATTCAATTTTGAGGTTAGAGTGACTAGCAGTACTATACAATTTTTTCATTGACAAGATTCCTGCTTTGAGATAAGAAAACGAGAAATTGTAAATTTATTAAAAATTTTAATTTATACTTAACGCTAGTTACAAACATTATATTTTTTTTCTTCAGAAAACAGCTGCTAGAAAGCACAAAAATTTACGTATAAATATTTCTGAAAAATAGTTTGTATACTAGTAAACAGTTGAATAGTAAGCCCAAAATTAAGTAAAGTCAAAAGTTTTTGGACGTGCAGGGTCAGAATTGTTTTACAATTATCTTTCCCATACATACATGCTATGAAAAAGATGCATACTTATTGAAAATATCGTTCCTTCAAGAGAACAAATTTTTTTATGCCTTATAAGTTCGTGTAAGACACCATTTTTTTTTGCTAGACACCCAAATGTACAATAACCGCTCTTTCTGAATCGAGGGTCTAAACATAAGGGTCCCATTTAAAGAATTTGGGATTTGGGTCCATAGGGCCCAAAGTAAGGCCAAACAATATATTTTTAACAAAAACTTATAAAGCAGCTGCTAAAGCAGCTGATAAAGTGTTTCAAATCGGCAGCTGCTTTATCAGCTGCTTTTTTTTGCCCGGGAACTAAAACAATTATTTTTTATCTAGCTATCAAGAAAAGACTACTTTAGTTATTCTCAGCAGTGCGCATTAACAAATAATAATTTAATACGATGTAGCATTATTTGTTTATACTTTGAATTTATACTGGACTATATTTTAAATTCTTGCATTTTATATCCCGCATTTTTTTTTTCATTTAAGCCAGACTATTCAAATAATAACATTTTATTTAAACAGTCCTTCCTTGAGGGCTTGACTCGATAACTAAACTGTTCTGATATTTCCTTGTTTATTGATATAAAAAATTATATGTTCATACGAAATAAGTTAACAAATTCTGGCACTCATAAAGCACTTTTTTTCCATTCAAGCCAGACTATTTGAATAATATCATTTTATTTAAACAGTCTTTTTTTAGGGCTCGACTTGATAATTAAACTTTTTTGATATTTTCTTGTTTATTGATATAAAAAATTATATGTTCATACGAAATAAGTTAAAAAATTCTTGCATTCATAAAGCACTTTTTTTCCATTCAAGCCAGACTATTCAAATAATATCAATGTATTTAAACAGTCCTTTTTAGGGCTCGACTTGATAATTAAACTGTTTTTATATTTTCTTGTTTATTGATATAAAAAATTATATGTTCCAAGTTGAATAAAAAATATTATTACGAAGTAAAAAATTCTTGCATTTTATAAAGCACATTTTCTTTCATTCAAGCCAGACTATTCAAAAAATACCATTTTATTCAAACAGTCTCTTTTAGGGGCTTTGACACAATAATTTAACTGTTTTTGTCTTTCATTGTTTATTGAATATAAAAATTATTATATGTTCTCACGAAATAAGAAAAAAAAAAATTGTAAGCGTAAAAGTTGTATACTTAAAACATTTACAGCCAAAATATCCTACTTGTACTCAGTAACAATAATGTCATCATATTAAATTATATCCACTTAAAAATGTTAATTAATCATTCAACTTTATTTTATTCATAACATTATATTAATGTGTCAACTTTATCACCCCGAAAATGTTTATTAAAAAAGAACCATCGATCATAATGATGTAAAGATTTATTTTACAAATCTACATAGCAGTATAAGATTATTATTACCTTTTGTTCCGATAACTTCTTAGTAATTTGTTTAAAACAAGCCGCTCTCCACTCCAGCTAATCTAAATTTCTTTTTTTTTCTGAAAATTCAAAGTTACACGGATTTATTAAAAATTTCTTTGAAATTTCTATAAAATGTTTTTAGAATTTTATTTTAAATAGTCATTACCTAATAGACCGCCATCCAGGGTGGTGGTCTGGCTGGGTATACACACCTCACATCCTGTTAACGCGGTAGACAGGATGTGATACACATACACACGTACACAAACACTTAAATACATACACTGCAGCGTAGGGTGCCCTCCCGGTTGCGACCCCTGAAGATGGGAGTGAAGAGTTCGAGGGTTAGCGAGACGAGGAGGGTACAGAGGTCAAACTGGGACTGGCGCGCCTGGGCCGATGGATAGTACAGGGGCCCGGGTAGGTCACTAACCAGACCGCCTGGCTGCCCCACCAGCCATCGAAAAATCCCTGGTGCAGTGATGCTGCCGGATGGTGACCGGACTGGGACCGTACCACTGAGGAGGGGGGGAACCTCCGAGGCCACCGAGTCAAACAGACCCTCGAACATCACCCCCTGTCGGAAGGGCAAGCTAACGGGAGACACCTGAAACTGACCACAACACGATACACCCGCTCTATCAAAACAAAATGGAGAAAGATAAAGAAAAGGACAGCACGCAAAAAGCGCCACCACAAGAGGTTAAGGGGGTTCCCACCCCTATGGATGTTGAGGTACGGGACTCCGCCCCCACGGGGGCTGGGGATACCGACCCACGAAAGGCCATAGTCACCGGACTGCTACGGGACTCCGCCCTCAAGGGGGCTGGGGATACCGGGCACAAGGTGGCTGGTAACAACCGGCGGGACACCACCTCATCTACGGATAAGGACAGTGATACCGCCACCTATAGCAAGGAAACTCGACCAGGTGACCTCGCCTCAAAAGGGGCAAAGGACACTCCGATCGAAGGTAGAAAGAAAAAGAAAAGGGTGAGGCGTAGAACTGGCCAGGAGAGGAGGACCCAAAAGAAGGGTGTGGAGCAGGAGGGGACCACTTTTCAGTCGACACCAGCTGCGAAGAGGACCCACTCCGAAGGCTCGACACCCAGGGAAGTCAAGCACTCGGCCAGGGAAAATAAAGAAGATGGGGCGTGCTACAGTCGAGCAGTGGCTACCAAGCTTCGGTGGGCCATAGTTCCTGAAGGCTACCCCATCACACGACTCACCCAAGAACAGGTCGATCTGGTCAGATCTGCTCTTGAAGCAGAAATCGACCAAACTGAGGAGGGCCACTTCCCACAGTTCTTGGCCAACTGGGAGACGCGGGGTGCACTAGTGTACGACTGCAACACCCAGGTGGACGTATAGTGGTTAAAGGCTAAGGTCCCTAAATAGAGCCCATGGGAGAACGCCAAGCTCACCGTCGTTGAGCAGGGCGATCTCCTAAAGGTAAAAAGGATCGCCTTGTACGTTCCGGGGGACATTGTTCCCCAGACCGCACTCACACGCTTGAGGCGACAGAACCCCACTCTCAAGGTGGAGTCCTGGAACCTCGTAAGCAATAAGGCGATCCCTGCAAAGGAGAGACAACCGGTGGAGACTCTGCTAAACATCACCGTGGAGGAGTCGGAGGTGGAGGCCCTAAAGGCCCTGAACTACCGACCCTTCTGTGGGGGTGGTAGGGCCCACGCCGTCCTTGTCTCTGACAAAGGTAAGGGTGACAAGGGAGAAGATGGGAGGGAATTAGGGGGTGGGAGAAGCGCTAAGCACAATCCTACCCCTTCCCCTACACCCAAAGGCTAGCTCCTAACTTCGCCCCATGGCGAGCTTAAGGAGGCTGGGTCGGGGTGGACGAAACCCAGGGCCTGCCAGTATGGCACCGTCCACTATTTCGCGCACCCAGATCAATTTGCACCATTGCAAAAGCGCTTCGGCTGTCTTAGTCAAACGCATGGCAGAGGTGCATACAGGCATAGCCTTTATTCAGGAACCCTGGATAAGGGCGGGTAAAATTACAGGTCTAAACGCTTGCGGCAACCGTTTCAGTTGGAACGGAGACTCAGCCAGGGCGGCCCTGATAATTAAAGGGCTTGCTGCTGAAGCCTGGGGATCCTTCTGTGACAGAGACATTGCGACAGCGACCGTGAAATACAAGGATGAGAAAGGCACCGAAAGGCAACTCGTAGTTGCCTCGGCCTACTTTCCATACGATGAGGAGGATTCACCCCCACAAAGGGTTAGAGATCTTGTCAGGACCTGCGAACTGAAAGGCTTGGACCTCTTACTTGCGTGCGACGCCAACTCACATCACACGGTGTGGGGCAGCTCGGATTGCAATAACAGAGGGGACGCACTTTTGAGCTTCCTGGCGGGTACCAATTTGGAGATCCTGAATAAAGGTGGCAAGGCCACCTTTCGGTATATAAGGCGTGAGGAGGTCATCGATATCACTCTGGCCACGATCGATCTGGCGGCGTCCGTGGAGGACTGGAGAGTCTCGGACGAGCCCTCCATGTCAGACCACGAACACATCACCTTTTCGTTGGTGAGCAGAACTACCGATAGGCCTTACTGGAGAAATCCCAGAAACACAAACTGGGAAGGTTACAGGGCCGATCTTGCCAGGAGAATTTCCAATTTTCCTGGGAGATACGGCACCCCGGTGGAGATCGAACACTGCGCAGAGTCCCTGCAGGAGACTCTGGTGATGGCTTTCGAGAACAACTGCCGGGTTAGTAAGAAAGATAAGAGTCAGGGATGTCCGTGGTGGACACCCGAACTTACAGCCTTGAGGAAGGAAGTAAGGAGACTCTACAACAGGTCGTACAAGACTAAAAAGAGGGAGGACGAAGACGCCTATCGACAGGCGCAACGACTAGACAAGAAGGAGCTGGAGAGGGCGCCCACTCTGGGCTGGCAGAACTACTGCACAGAGCAAAAGGATGTCGCAGCGACATCCAGGCTCAGTCGCATTCTGCGCAGTGGCCCAAACCAGACGCCAGGTGTAATGAAGCTGAACTCGGGGCAATGGGCCAAAAATGGTGCGGACTGCCTCAACGCACTACTGGAGACCCACTTCCCCGACTTCAGGGAAGGCGAAGTACACCAAGGCACGCAAGAAGCGACAGCCAGCAGACAGGACTGGGAACTGGCCAGGGTCATAACGACACCGGAGAGAGTCAGATGGGCAATCGGCACCTTTGACCCGTTCAAAGCTGCCGGACCGGACGGTATCTTCCCGGCCCTCATACAAAAAGGGCTGGAGGTACTGTTAAGCCCTCTGGTCAAACTCTTTAGGGCGTGCTTGGCCCTGGGATATGTCCCGACCTGCTGGAGGACGGCGAAAGTGGTATTTATACCGAAGCCAGGCAGAGTGGTTACCAGCGCGAAGGACCACAGACCTATATGTCTGTCGTCCTTCGTACTGAAAACACTTGAAAGGCTCGTAGATAGGTATCTCAAGGAGACGTCTTTGGTCGACAGACCGCTGCACTGTAGACAGCATGCCTACCAGGCAGGGAAGTTTGTAGATACAGCTCTTATAGAGGCGGAATCCTGGATCAGAAACGGGATGAAGAATAAAGGTTATGTACTAGCAGCCCTGCTTGACATAGAAGGCGCATTCAATCACACCCGGGTGGATAGCATCCGCAAGGGTGCAGAGAATCATGCCATTCCGCCCACCCTGATGAGATGGATGTGCCACATGTTAAGCACCAGGAGCCTGCTGGCCACATGGGGCGACCGTATCCGCAAGGGTAGGATCGGTAAGGGATGCCCACAGGGGGGAGTTTTGTCTCCCACTATGTGGTGCCTGGTAGTCGATACCCTACTGAGATTGTTGGATGAAGCCGGCATTTTTGCCTTGGCATATGCTGACGACGTCTTCATTCTCGTTAGGGCCGACGATCTGGATGTGGCGGCGGGCGTAATGCAACTAGCACTGGGAATCGTCGAAAAATGGTGTAAGGGGGTCCACTTGACGGTGAACCCGAGCAAAGTTGGAGTCACGTGCTTTACGACCAGATACAAGGTAGGCCCTGTCAAGGGCCTACATCTCATGGGAAGGGCACTAGACCTGACCAATGAGATCAAGTATCTGGGAGTCACATTCGATTCCAAACTCAGTTGGAAAAGGCATCTCGATATCACCTCCGCAAAGGTGATTCAGTCCTTCTGGGCATGCAGAAGGGCTTTTGGCAGGACATGGGGACTGGAGCCCGGAAAGATACACTGGCTATACACAGCGGTGTTGAAACCCAAGCTACTACACGGGGCAGTCATATGGGCTCCCCGGGTGGCGACGGTAAAGGGCGCCAAGTCAATTTTGGATCGCGTACAGGCCCTCGTCTTGAGAGGCCTTACGGGCTGTATGAGCACCACACCACTGGTTGCGATGGAACGTCTGACGGGAACCCTTCCGCTCGACCTCGTGGTTAGAAGTGCGGCCTTCAAGGCCGTGCGTCGCTACGATGGCAAAGCGAAAGTTGATCACCTGGTAGACCGGCAGATAACCAGAGAACTAAATCTGGAGAAGCTGCCCAAGCTCGATCATACGGCGAGGAACATCAGTTTCAACAAGCCGTTTAGAGTCGAAACGGGCAGCCGGGCCGACTGGCAAGGAGGACGGCACAAGTATACAGGTCAGGGAGTTGTCTGGTTCACAGATGGCTCGAAAAGAAAGGAAGGCGTGGGCGCCGGAGCCTGGAGACAGGGCTGTTCCAGGGAGATAGCGCTTCACTTGATGACTTTGCCACAGTCTTTCAGGCTGAGGTAAGGGCGATCACGGAGTGTGCACGGGCCACGCTGAGAGAGTTTAACAGGAGATGCCCAGTCACGATTTGCTCCGACAGCAAAGCGGCGCTTTTGGCGCTCAAGGGCTGGGCCACAAGCTCGAGGGAAGTGGCTCTCTGCAGAGGCACTGACCAACATGGCGTTGAACCACTGTGTCACCCTATTATGGGTGCCAGGACACTCGATGATCCTGGGCAACGAAAAGGCAGACAGGCTGGCGAACCGGGGCGCCTTGAGCATCAGGGCGGACCAATGCAACGTTGGAATGCCCGATTGCTCAATGCAAGAAGCCATGGAACGCTGGATGACAGGTGTAGCTGACCGAAGATGGAATGATCACCAGGGGCTGAGGCAGGCAAAGAGCCTCATCGGTGACAAGCCGCCTGAAACATGGCTGCGAGACCTGAGAAGGACTAGCAGAACAAAACTCAGGATGATCATCGGCTGGCTTACGGGCCACTGGATGGTGAGACATCACCTATCAAGGATAGGACTCAGCGATGTCTCAAACTGCAGGTGGTGCGGAGAATCGGCCGAAACGACGGGACATCTTCTTTGTGAATGTCCCGCTTGGGCCACACTCCGGACCAGAAGGCTTGGCGGACCCATTATAGATCCATTGGATCTAAGGGAGGCAAGTGTTTCGGCAATCACGACGGCAATAGGCCACATCGAAGTGGCCTTGAACAGGGATTGAGTAAGGCAGGGAAATCAGCACAATGGGTGTATACCTGAGTGCTGGGGTCGCATGTTCCCGGGTAGGGACCGCGTACCCCTCCCACAAACACCATACCATACCTAATAGAGCTTTGAAAACTTGCCTCTTTCTAGAATTCATGCTTTTCAAAACGTTCGATATACTTGGTAATCCAGCGATTTCTGCTAAATTTTTATTATCTGTAAAAAAAAAAAAAAAAAAAATTCATTATTAATGATTCCTTAGAAATGGACTTAATTCAAACTTTTTTAAATTTTGTAGTTGTTCACCTTGAAGAGCAGATAAAACTTTACGCTTCGTTTCGGCGTCCACTCAAACTTTATTTTTTTTGCATTTTTTTCTCTTCTTTTTTTTTACAGTACCTTCAAATGAATAAAATTATTAAAAAATTTAATAGAATTTTCTTTTTTACTAAACATAACTGGCTTATTTAATAATAGTCAAAAATATCAGGCGCATGCACGTCCGTAACAAAAATAATATTAACACTGTGAATTTCACAGTTCCAAATTGTTATTCATAAATCGACTTTACAGAACTTTGATCTATTGATGAGGTAATAATTGACTATAAGCACGAGTTACCTCAGTTATGATCTCATTAAAAGATCATGACCTTCAACTGAACAGTATGCATTGTTTACTCTTTCAAAAGTTGTTGAGATAATTATTCTTCCAACTAAAATAGTTACGCATGATAATAACAGTTTTTGAGTTACAAAGAACGTAAGTACATTTTTTATTGTATTGCATTTTTTTAATAAAAACAAATCTTCGAATGAATAAATAACAAACCTTCGTTAATAGAGTCAACAGCCATTACAGATGTTTTTCTATTGCTTTGCTGTTCAGCTGAAAATAAATGAAAATTGCTTATTTTTCTATTTCATACTTTAGTATTCCTTTTTGATAATAAACGAACTTACAATTTCATTTGAACCAGGATTTGAATACCACGCTTCGCGTGGCGATGATTTTGATTTTGTCACACATTTTCATTATTAAAATGTATTTTTGAATATTATTTACTTAAATTTTTTAAGTTCATATGTTTAAAATTTTTATTTTAAATGATTCATAATATAATTTTGTAATTGAACAAAATAATTCTTTGTATACGTAATTTTTAACTGTTATGGTTTCTCTATAACAACCTAAGTAAATAATTAATGAATCCCACGATCGAACTCTAGACATTGCTACGTACAATTGTCCATGGTTAAAAACATCTCTTCGCAAATCTATTCCTATTTTTTTTAAAGTTTGACCTTGTGACTTATTTATAGTCATAGAAAAAGCTAATTTAATTGGAAATTGTCTTCTTCTGAAAGTAAATGCGTATTCATTTTCACAATAAAGAGTTACTCTGTTTAAAAATACTATATTGTTACATTTATCTCCCGTTAAGATTTTACACTTCAATGAATGATTTGAAAAATCAATAACTTGAAGTCTTCCGCCATTGCATAAACCTTCATTAATACTTATGTTTCTTATCAACATAACTATGCAATGTTTTCTCAGTCTCATATTATAAGGTGGTAGGCTTGGTGGATTCAAAGTATTTAGATACTCTGGTAAAAGTATATCATCTAATTCATCATTGTTGCAATTCTCAACGCTGTTAATCCCGGTATAAATATGTTCAGCCGATTTATCTAATAAATTAGTTACTTGTTCGTTTATATCGTCAACGTCAACATTTCTGGCAGATAATATCGCGCATTCACTCATTTCATCATATTTTTTTTCTTGTATAAGATTTCCAAAAACCTCTTTCACAATACAACCATCAATTGGTAGTACACAGTTTTCTGGTAATTGAATGTTATCATTTTGATCATTTAAACTTCCATCTCCAACACTTAATAAAAATTTTGCAAATTCTTGTCCTTGTGGTAATGCTCTCATATTTTTTGTAAGTTCAAATTTTTTGAATTGTTTCCATAATGTACTGTATTTTATTGATAAATTAAATATTTCACAGCGAGTTCCATTTTTTTTTACTGGTAGAAGTTGTCTGAAATCTCCACCTAAAAGCATAATTTTTCCTCCAAAAGGCAAGTCGTTGTTCATAATGTATTTCAACGTTCTATCTACTATTTCTAATGCATATCGTGGTGCCATTGGTGCTTCATCCCAAATAAAAACTTCAGTATCTTTCAAAAATTTGCCTTCTTTTGACTGTGCTCTGATATTTGATGAGGAGTCATGAAACATGGGAACAGGTAGTCCAAAAGTTTTGTGAACTGTTTTACCATTTGGGAGTAATGTTGCAGCAATCCCAGTATACGCCATAATACTAACTTTTTTATTTTCAGCAGTTAGTATATTAAAAATAGTGTTATACACGAAAGTTTTTCCTGAACCACCTTGTGCTTCTAAATAAAAGCACTTTGGATCGTTGTAATTTTCTTCTCGACATGTTTTGAGAACTTGATCAACTATACTTTTTTGTTCTGCATTTAATTGATTATATTGCTCCATACCTGTATTCAACGTTTCTTCAAATGTTAGATTATTATTATATTCTATTGTTCTGATGACATTTTGTTCCATTGTTGGGAAATCAGCCAAAGTTTGACCTTCTTTTTGCAACAAATCATTTATGTAACAATAGGCCATATTGTAACTTATTTCATCGTTGTTCGTTCGTGAAAAGTCTTCGGACATAGCTCCTTTAAATTTTTCCCATAATTCTTCAGGGTGAACATGTTGACAATGTATAAGAATTCTAACAAATAAGAGACGTAATCTTTGAGGCATCATACAATTTGTTCCTTCTTCCATCGCTCTGATCCATTCTTCATCGTCCTCAATAAGTCCGAGGGCTAAACATGTTGCTGTGAATGACGGTTGTAAAACATTGTTAACTCTTTTCAAATCATCAAAATTTGCTGCACCTTTTACATGTAACAAAATTAGTCTTAGATGAAATATCTCTAATTGAGTTGGACTTACTGAAAACATTCTACCTATGCAATTAAAATGTTTTGTTCGACGACTCCAAAATGTTGTCGTTGTATTAATAATTTTTGTTTTCTGATAAGTAAAGTGACTGGGAATCTCATTATAAAAATATTGTCTTGCTTCGACACATCTTTCGTTTAATTTGAAGTAATCAAGTAACATACTACTTGAATTATTTAAGTTAACCATAGTGGTTTCATTGTCTATATTTTCTTGAATTATAATGCATTGTTCATTAGGTAAATGAACTGGTAATCTTTGAATCGAATGACTTTTATCTTGTAAAGGTTTACTTAAAATACGTGTGCAAGCTTCGACTAGACCGACATATTGAGTTTCAATAAAATTATGTATTTCGTCGTGATTAATTGTGTTACTTTCGTTTGCTTCACCTATTATTACTGTAGCCGCATCATGTCCTTTATAAATATATTTATATAAATATTTTACAGCTAAAATACTCGAAACAATTTCAACGTTAATGTGACAAATAAAAATTTGTAAAAGTTCTGGAGAGTATGGAACAACCCACTTATTATCTACTAAATGATTTGTACTTCGTTGATACGTCTTACCAGAGTCTCTTCTACGGTACACAGGATATCCATTTTCATCTAAAGTTGTTTCATTATTAAATTTTTTAGGAAATTTTCTAGAACATTCATTATTTATAAAACACCAATCACCACAAGGACCATGAATCATATGTTTTAATACTACTTCATGTAAGCGAGGATTAGTTGTTTCGTCTGGAATTTCAGCAGATATAAATTTATCGACAATATCAGATGTTGTAATTTTATATCCATGTTCTAAGGTAATTAATAAATGCATACGTGGTAGTCCTCTTTTTTGGAACTCAATAACATATACGTATGCTGCAACTTTTCCGAATAAATTTTTTTTTAATAATAGAATCAAGTAATCTGTTTTTTTTCAAATGAAAAACTCGAGCAACAATATCTGGTCCGTCTGAAACTTGCTGACCATGTAAAAGATTTTCCTGAATTTCATACCAATTAGGATTACATGTCATTGTAAGAAAAATATCTGGTTTTCCTTTTTTATTGACAATCGCCATAGCATCCTGATAACACTGTTGCATATGGTGGGGTGATCCAATAAATGTTGAAGGAAGAATTACAGTCTTTCCTACGTTTCCTGCTATATCATTAGCCGAATTTCTCAAATAATCATGCAAACCTTTGTAAGTATCTGCTTTTAATTTTTTTTGGTGATCTTTGCAATATTGAATTCTATCTTTTTCCATTTTAACATAATTATCTACCACCCACTGTTGATATAATCTACGTCCCCTTATAAAAGGATTAAACTCGTCTTGCCTTATAGCCATTCTGTATTTTGTGTATGCCGTTCTCGTTATTCGTCGTTGATCATTATTATTACGCATCATGTATCTATGCCATCCTTGAGTTCCATATGGATAAAAAAGAGGATAGATCCATGGTTCAACATTTGGATCCATAGAACTAACAAATTCTAAAGCCTTTGTATTTTTATTACGTACTGTGACGTAAGATTCAGGAATTTCTCCATCGGCTGTCGTTGAAAAAATAGCAGCAACTTCATTTACTCTTTGAAAATTATATCTTCTTAAATCTTGTCTTGGTTTTAATGAAAACAGCAACTGTAATTCTGAATTTTGTTGGTTGAAATTTTCAGAAGAAATTTGTGTAATTATTTCTTGATGCATCATTTCATAAGATTTTGCAAAAACATTATTTTCACTTATGATGGAATCTAACATCGATATAAGTTCATAATCTAATACTGGATTTTGATTTATACGATGAAATATTGCTTCTTGTTGGTCAATAATAAATAATTGACCATTTGTTGGATTCTCTCCATCAGAAGAATATAAGGAGGTGTTTATTTGATAATAAATTTGTCCTTGAATTTTAAAGGAATAAGGCCCAGGTCGACGATTATGAAAATTAATTAAATTAGCATTAAAAGGAGCAAATCCCAGATAGCACAAAAAGTTTTCAGAACATTCTGGCAACGTTGCACAGAAACCATTGCAACCTTTCGTTGAAAGGTTGCTGAATGGTTTTAGAAACGTTGTGACAATCGTGTAGATCTCCGTTATTAGTTTCAAAGAAAACCTTCAATCAACGTTATGGCAACGAAGTTTGCAACCATATTTTTTCAAAAGGTGACCACAAATTGTTCTGGCAACGTTTCGAGAACCTTATGGTAAAACGTTCCTTCAAAGTTGCTACAGAGTGTTGACAAGGTTCCAAATTACCGATTTGAATTTAAAACGTTTTAGCGAGAACCTCAAGTTTGAGTAATTTAAGGCGAAGTCAAAGCTGATTGATGGTAGAAATATTAAAAATGCTTAAAAAAAAAAATCATAACTAAAATTAAAAAAAAGGCTATTTAGCGTTGTAATAAATACACTCAAGTATCTTTAGAGCACATAAAGAAGCGATTCGGATGAAATATGACTTCAAAAAACGTGAAAATCTATCAAAACGAAATCTATAGGTTAGCAGCCGATCAACGCACGGACTATATATATGGTATATACATGTACCTAATGGAGTCATCGTCTGCTGCAGGCTGCTCTTTGTTTGGTTTTGAATTCACACCAGTGTTGGAAGTTATTCACACGAAGGTGTGTTATTTATTTATTACTTAGACTACTGCTATTCTGATTATAAGTACCACAAAACATTTTTCAAGTAAAAACAAGATTTGGTCTCGAATTTCTAATATTTTTAAACCTAGGAACTTGAAAATAATAGTAATCATAAATGTAAACAATTTATTTTCACTTAGAACATTCAGTGCATGTACCTTCTAGTGTTCAAAAATTAATAAAGCAAAAAGTGTTTCAAAATCCATAATGATTTTCTATGATTAGTTTGAAACCTGTAAATATTTGAATAAACTTTGAAGATAAATATTCAAGAGCCCAACATAGCAAATGTTATAAATTGATGCTGTGCTATTGCTACTCTAAGTGTTACACAGATAGCTAAGGAACGTGTTTTTATAAAAGAAATCATATGTTAAAAGCCATTTAAGAAAATAGTAAATAGGAAAAGACAAAAATTTCATGTTTTTTTTTTCTCATATTGCATTTATGAGATACAATTTTTTTTAATTTCTTAGTGTGAAGTGCAAAAAACAATTAATAGTTAATAAATTATAAAGAATTATTTTAAAATTGTACATGTTCTTGTTCGCATTTGATAATTGGGTTACATAAATAAATGAAAATGAAACTAATCAGCAGCATAAAGTGATTATTGACAGAAAGAATTGTTTTAGATGTGTATATATACAAAAAAATTAATAAAAACTTTTAAAAATGAATAGAGTCCATTAGAATTAATATTTTTATTTGTATTTAAAAAATTTTAGTATGAAAAAATAAAACAGATTTTTACATTGAGAAAACTTCTTTTTAATAAACTTTACAAGTCAATTAACCATACATATTAATATGACAACAAAAAAATAGTATTGAACATGATACAATCTACTTTTATAAATTAATTTAAGTTTTTTAACCAACAGTTTTTAAATAATCTAAGATTTTAACTAGTAATTGTGGTGATTTGATACAAGTAGGGTGTCCATTTGCATCTTGTTGCAGTAAATTTTTTGTTTCTTTAGAGCCCTTGTTTTTATAAGTATTGGGGAGAGAAGAATAGCTAATTTCAAAACTGGCTAACTTTGAGCAAGCGTTTGTACTAATTGCAGGGTTCATAGGCTTAAAAGTAGGCAGAAACTCTTTTTTTCATTCATTGGATTTTATCTCATTCATAACCTGCTCTATCGAATGTGCAATTGGAATAAAATCTGTTAATTCCAAATATTTATTAAATTTTATCAGGATCTTAAGTAGTTCTACATCTACCTTAGCATCATGTGCATTTTCACAAGAAAGCGCAAGCAAGTCTTTGCTAAAATTGTTAATTTGAAAGCATTCTTTACTCTGTCTGTAAATTTTAATTTGAGCTTGCCTAGTGAGTCAGAGAAGCCATGTATTAATTCTGAAAACTCTTCTATTAGAGATAATTTCTCAATTTTATTTATAAAGTGTCTTCTATCAAAACAGTAGTTATGTGCAACCAAGATGCATTTTTTTTCAATAACTTCAAATAATCAATAATTTTTAGAAGGACTTGCTTTGCTGAGAATGTAACAACTTCTCTGCCATTTTGAAATAACTTTTTATTTACTCTAGTAAATCCATTGACCTGAGAAGCTCCAGGAGTAACAGAACGAGTTGGTGTTATGCAGCAGTTGAACCAGTATTTCCTGCATTTCATTGATACTTGTAATATCTCATAACTAATATCAGTAGCTCCTGTTTCCAAATCAAATAGTACAACCGCAAATTCTTTTGCTTCATAGTTTGGAATGTCATCCGACATAATTTGTATGCAGTCATTAATATTTGAAGGAACTTCATCGAGGAGACCCATGTTACTTTTATAGGTCACCTTTCTTCAATTCTTTTGCGTACCTTAGCTGAGCTCTTGCTATTTTGTTGTCTTTCCTTCAAATTTTGTAAGCTGGTTGCCTAATCATAATTCTATTTTTTTTTAAATTTTTTTCAGCTGTCTCTGAATTAATTTCTAATCTGTCACTCAAAGGGATTTTAAGAGTTTTGAGGCATCTTGGCCTCTTTTGAGCTTGGCCCCAAATTTTTTTCTCCAAGTGTCCAAGCTCCAAATCTATAATCAGCAGACTCACTTAAGCTTTGACATACTTTTGGTAGATTTCAGTAGACCCCATTTAGAATTAGTACAATCAAAAAATTATAAATTAGAATGAGTTCATAGGAAATTATAAATTAGTTATTATATTAATTTTCATTCGTGCAGTAATAACACTGGTTTATTATCATCAGTCATTTTTTTTTTATGTTTAAAAAATTAAAATAATAGTTTAAAACAAGTATGCAATTCTTTTTGATTGTAAAATATTTTAAACATACTTAAGTATACTTTTCGTTTCCAGAAGTTTTTTATAAAATAAAACAATAATCACAATTTCACTACAAGCTATATGCTTTTAGTTTTTTATTTCAATTTTTTATTATTACAAAAGCTGTATACATATAAAGCAGTATTTATTTGATATGAAATTAAAGCATCGACTAAGACTAATTAAATGTATAAACTACGTATTTAACTTATACCACTCTCATATTTATTAGTTTGGAAATAAGTAATCCATAAGGGTGACTATATTGTGTCATTCGTGGAAGGATTTTTGGAGCTGCTCCAAAAATATTTGAATGAGCAGGTAATATATTTGCTCCAGGAACTCCTGACAACGATTGCATTGGGTTGTAATTTCTTATTGGTGCAATCGACGGGGCTATAAATGGATGTCCTGTGTGCGCAGGAGGCAGTGCGACTGGCAAGACATTGACTGCCGGTAGATTAGGCTGTGCAGAAAACTTCTCAAAATAGCTTTGAGAATTAGCTGCATTTGTTTGAGAAGTTCCAAAGGACACAAGCAGGTTTTCATATATTTCCAATTTCTAAAAATAAAAAATTTCTCATTTTATACACATTTAACATCAATGTTAACAATTTTTATTTAAAAATTTAAAATTACCTGTTTCAAATTTGCAACTTCTACTTGGCTTTTCGAAGTGCTTTCATCCGACTGTGATTCTATACTTTTATTCTTATAGGTTTCGGTATTCTCAGGCTTTTCGTGCTGGTTAACAAGAGCAGAAACATTTGCGTTTTCGCTATCCTGATTTTTGTAATTAACATGACTTACATGCCCAAGGTATCTTTGACTTTGATATTTAATTTTACCGCTTACATTGCTTTTTACAAATTTCTCATTAAAAACGTAATGGTTACCATTACGCGAGGCCATATCACTACGGCTGCTGCTTTCATGATCTTTATTCACTCGTATACGATGATCATAACGATCACGGCTGCTGTTACGGTTCCCCTGCTGGGCACGGTTACTGTAATCAGGGACGCAGTTTCGATTGCCGTGCGAAAAATACTGATTATTTCGTTCACGACTACGGTATCGATTCTTTTGGTCGACGCCATCGGGGCTGCAGTCTCGATTCCTACGCAACAAATCACGATTTGGGCTTTTGCATCGATTCTGATGTGTTGACCACGATCGGGGGTTCGATACCGATCCCTTTGTTCATAACGGTTACTGCGACAAGGGCTGCGTTCTCGATGCTCCCGGTTGTAGCTGTCCTGATGACCGTACTTTGCGCCGTGACCACGATCTGGGCTAAGAAACCGAACCCTCTGTTCTGACTGTCTACCACGACCGGGCTTGCGATCTTGATTATCACGGTCGCGGCTGTCTTGATTACCGTACTTTGAATCATGAGTACGGTCTAAGCTGCGGTATCTACTTTGGTGAGTTGAATAATCACGTACATGATCATGAGTGGAGCTGCGGTATGGTTTCGTTTGCCCTGAACAGTTACCACGACCGAGATCAAGGTCTTGATGGCTTTTTTGAATTTTGTTCGGTGATCTGGCAGGACTAAGGATCTTGTGTTGATTGTATAGTACGGACTCCTTCGTGTTTAGACTAGGATTTTCCCCATCATTTTTTTCGTGAACTGTTGAGTTAAAATCGGAGCACGCTTTCTCCTTCGGTTTTGAGGATGTTTGATTTTCGTCATTTTTGGATAGTTGCACAGTATCAGTTTCTCCCATCTGACCATTCTCAAGACTCTAAAATTTTAAATAGTAATTTTTTATTAATTAGGAAACTCAGTAATACTCAGTAATTAGGAAAAAAAAAAAAAAAAAACTACAAATCATACCTTAGTTAGTGATAGAAATTCTTCACGGACTTTTTGAAGAATGATGTTTTCCTCCTCGGCCTGGGCCTCTGCTTCAATAACTCGTATCTGTAGCAATTCCAGTTCTTCTAACCTTTTCTCAATTCTATTCTTTTCAATTATTGCTTCTTGAAGCTTTACGTCTTGGCCTCGACAAAGTTTTTCTTGAAGTTCCAATTTCGCTCTATCCAAGTCCGCCTTCTCGGCCCGTACTTTCAGTGATTCAATTTCTTCATCGAGTGTGTCGATTTCATCTTGCAAATCTTTCATTTTAGTCATGTTTGTTAGAAATGAAGAAAACTGAAAAAATTAATCATTATTATAGATTTTATAATATGCGCTTTTAATTAAAGTATTTTTTTTTAACAATTGTAAATAACCTGTTATTTTAATTAATTCATATAATTCTACTAAACTGTATGCATTAATAATATTGATTAAGTATGTTTATAATAGTCTGATAGATACAAATCAATTAAAGTTTTTTGAAAATGTTTTCAATTATATAGTTCAAATTTTTGAATGACAGTCATTACACCTTTGTACTGGTGTGTTTTTAAATTTTTTGCTTGAAATTTCTAAACCAATCAACTTAATTATATGTTTGTTTCAATTACTAAAATACAAAAAACTTTTTCTGTGCAACTGCAACTAATTTTTAAAATTTATGATCATGACACATCTCTAAAAATGTTCATTGATGTAAGATACAGTAAACATCTTGGACTTAAACAAATTAAGCCCATAAGTTACGACTCTCAGTTTATACATATTAGTAAATGATAGAAAAACTTTGTTTTTTATACAAATGTTATCAATAACCAATACGTTATTAAGACTTGGTTTTTTCTATTCTTCTTAGAAAGAAATGGTAATTAATTTTTATATAAATATGTTTGTTTTTAGTAGATCAGTGCAAGAAATAAAGTTTATGTCGTATAAGATTAGTTTTTTCCCTCGAGTATTCACACTTGTGTTTTTTATTACATTAAACTGATCCATCTAAATCCAAGATTTCTGTTGAACTATACAAAAGGTGGCTTTAACAACATTCTCATAAAATAATTTATCTGTCAAAATGTAAAAGAAGAAGCGCAACAGTAACCACACTCAACAAACTTTAATCAGAATAAAAAATATTTACTTATCATTTAATAAACATAAAATTCAGTTCTAATCTATACACTACTTTTATCCCTACAGTCTGTAAATATAAAAATATATGAAAAATTCATAGAAAATTTAAGTGGTTAAGTTTGTGGTATAGGTTGTGTATAAATATACGAAAGATCCTTCTGTACTTGTAAAAAAGTTTATGACCCAAATTAATTATTTGTTTATGACTTCATTGAAATTATCAAATGAGAAATATCTGTTTACATTTTATTTTCTCTTCAAAAGTAAGTGTTTACAATTCAACAGCTAACGTTACCAACTATAAATTTATGAATAAAAAGAATAAAACAGGTGCTACAATTTTTATCCTGATCTTTATAGAGGATTCTGTCATTAAAAAACTAGAGAAAATTTTTAGTTCTCAGTCCTAGAAGCTTGCGAACTGAACGGTGTTATAGGTTAGAAAATTTGTCATGCCTCCAAAAAAAAAAAGAAAACTGCTACTATCAAAGTTTAAACTAAAGAAAAGTTTTTCATGAGTTGATGTGAAAACTATAATACATGCATATGTTAGTGCAGCAGCTCTTTAAGCTTGCAAATTAGAAACTCGATTAGAACCAACTGAATCTGTGTGAGTGCATGTACATAAATACTACTGCACCTATATGTACCGAAAACAATACTGAAATTTTTTGTACTTACAAATTTGACTAAGACTTTAAAATATTTTCCAACACAGCTATACACTATTGACCCAGAAATATTATGTTGAAGTTGCTCTGCGTTTGTTGATCGCTAACGGTCTTGACGACGGTTGTAGAGTATGTGAGACTTATCTTAGGTGGTACTTACAAGTTATCTTAGTTTTGGCGGTAAATTTTACTGTTCGGGGCGACACGCAACTCAACTCTCTTTTGCAACGGTCAAGCTTGTGAAGAATTACCTATCCGTGATAGAATTTGTGTGATTGTGTTTTTTTGCATGATGCCATCCAATTCGAAGTTTGATAACAAGCAGGCTTATGCAGGCCGAAAAAAATTAAAGAATTTTAAATCTGCTCGCATGTAAGTGTGCTCGTACTAGCCTACAAAATATGAAGTCATATTTTAAGTTATGTTAATTTTTTCGTAAAAATTTCATTTTTTACTAAGATATTAGGTATATAACCATGATAGTGTATTGTCCTCCAGATAAATGCATTATAATAATAAACACATAGTTTCAACTTAAAAATAACAATATATAATTCACTTATTTTTCTAATTTTTTTCAATATTACTGAATTTTTTTAACCTACATTCTTTCTTCATCTGTAAAATATGAATATAAATTAAAGTTAGTAAATTTTATCTCTTGAAAAATACTAAGAAAACTTAAAAAAATTTTTGAAGAAAATTCATTTTTATGAATATAAGATTAATTTATTTTTTATTTATTTTAAGTTTAATATGCATGTTCAGACAAATCCTGGTCTGTAATTAATTCTTTGTGGCAGAAAAAGGAATTTTCTTTCAAAATTAATTGCAACTTTAATGTTATACTATAGCAGTCTAAATAAATAAAGTTGAACTAAAAAGTCTAATACCAATGTTCATTAATCTCAATTGACAGAGTAATCTTGTTTTTCTGTTTTAATAAGTAAAAAATTACTTTCAATAAAGTAATATTAGTTTCTTAAGTGTTTTATAATATTTGAATGAAATATTAGATAGAAACTTAAAAAACACTTACAACTTATAAAGAACTTTTTTATCAGGTAATGCAAATTTTAACAATTAAAAATTAATACTTACTGTTTAATATTGTTGAGCTTGATGATTTGAAAAAAAAAACTTTGTAAAATCCATTCTATCCAAGTAGACAAAAACTCTATTAATATAAAGTGATAATTCTAAAATCATTAACTATTTTTGTTACGGTTGTACTTTTGAAATTATCTTAGTTACTTGCTAAACTTAATTTAAAAAATAATGTACTCTAAGAAAAGGCTGTTTTTTGAAAATGAATGAAAATAAATTAAAAATAAGAGTTTATAAGTAGTGTTATAAATAGTGGAAATTTTTCTCTTTAAATTTTCTTAGAATATTCAAAATGTCTTTTAGAGAATATTATAATTAAAAAAATATATAAATTCTTTTGAAAAATAATTAAACAACATTCTTTTACACCGGACCTTCCGCTCGATGTTGTATACACCGGTGTTTGTGGCGCGAGCGAAGCGAAAAACAGGCGTTACGTTTCAAACAACTTTGTGAATGAATTTAAAACATGGTTCCACTTGCGGATGTATCCGCACATGTAAAAGATCCATCAGCCGGTCTAAAAAATTGCATGTAAAGAATTAACGATTTTAGATTCCTAAGAACAATTCAATGCAGTTTTTACAAATAATTAAGAGGTCAACTTAATGACAGCATTAGATTCCATGATTCGTATTTTTTATAACACGAAAACTTACTTCTGAGATTTTTAACCACTTACATTCTGAGAGTTTCATAAAGTGTTATTTTATAATACTCTAGTAATGATTTTTTTTTAATAATCCTTTTTTAAAAAGTAATGGAAAATGCTGATGAATTAATCTACATTACATTTTCACTGAAAAATACCAATTCCAAAGTAATACTTTTACAAACTTGATATAAATTTCCGAAAAAATAACATCTTCATTGTAAGAATCTATCATTTCAGAGTAAGTCAAAAAAAAAAAACTGTTTCCTTATAAGGTGATTTACCTTTGTTAGTTTAAAAATGATTAAAAAATTACAATCCGAGGTGTCTTCCAAATATGCGAAATTAGTAAATCCAATTATTTGAAAGTCTGTTTACTTTGCAATACTATTAGTATACAAAACAAAATAATAATAAATTTCATTTATTTTTTCTTCGCTAAAAATCTCTTGAAATAGTACATTTCGAAACTAGTGCAACGTCATCGGTTGATTTGAAGGCACCGAGGGCGAAGCGAAGTTGAGCCCGACTGCAGCGTTGGTATCGATAGTCTGCTCAAGGTAATAAGCTTTATGTTCAGGGCATACTTTTCGACCAAGCATTAGGTTCAGGTTGTTCGGCGGGCTAGTACAGGAATCCCACAAGCTTGACAACCCAATAACGCTGGGTACATCGATAAATGAATTATTTTTTATAAACAAATAACTAACCAGTAAGCTTCAAACCTCCGTAACGCTGGAAAAAAGGATAAATAAATAATTTCTTATAAACAATTAATTAAACCACCATGCTCTAAACCCCCATCACGCTGGGGAGAGCCATAAATAAATAATTTTTTATAAACAATTAAATAAACCGACAAGCTCTAAACCCCAATAACGCTGGGGAGAGCGATAAATATATTATTTTTTATAAACAACTGAATAAACCGACAAGCTCTAAACCTCCATAACGCTGGGGAGAGCGATAAATAAATTATTTTTTAAAAACAATTAAATAAAGCGACAAGCTCCAAACACTTATAACTCTGGGTGCCCGAGTTCAACAAAAAGGCTGATTGGCTACCCCCTAAGCTCTAAGTTGATTATGTTGCAAACAAAGAGTTAAACAATAAGTATAAAAGTTATAGCGTTTTCCTAATCAACCACACCATTATGGAGTTAAAAATTTTAGATTTACAAGTTTATGATACAATTGCACCAGTGCAGCGTTATTAGGTATCGTTACAAAATAATTTATTTCATCAACTAAAATGCACTCATATTTTTGGATTAGTTTAACTCGGGCTCCCAAGGGTTTTGGGGGTTTAAAGCTTGGGGGGTAGCTGATCAGCTTTTTTGCTGAACTCGGGCGCCCAGGGTTTTGGGGGCTGAGAGCTTGGGGGGTAGCCAATCGGCTTTTTTGTTGAACTTGGGCGCCCAGGCTTTTGGGGTCTTAGAGCTTGGGGGGTAGCCAATCGGCTTTTTTGTTGAACTTGGGCGCTCCAGGTTTTGGGGGTTTAAAGCTTGGGGCATGGCCGATTAGTTTTTTTGTTGAACTCGGGCGACCAGCGTTATGAGGGTTCAGAGCTTATCAGTTTATTTAATTGTTAGTTAAGATGATGACTTTGTATTGATAATTCGGGCATTTAAATAATTAAAAATCTAGTGAAAATATCATTTCACCTAGAGTATTCCCTTAGTTTTTAAATAAATGAAAAAATTGAGAAGAAAAAAATTGTCCCAGGTGAGATTCGAACACACGACCTCCTGCATTCCGGGCAGTCGCTCTACCACTGAGCTACCGGGCGATTGTGTGTTCATACTCTTCTAGTCAAATTTATTTTCTTCTCAATTAAAAACCCGATTCCCCGTACCCACCCATTTTTCCCATTGCGACCTACCTCTCAATCAGGGTCGATAACTAATTTGAAATTTCGTTGGGCAATACAAAGTTGAGTATGAATATACACTTACATGAGTAATATCGACCCTGATTGAGAGGTAGGTCGCAATGGGAAAAATGGGTGGGTACGGGGAATCGGGTTTTTAATTGAGAAGAAAATAAATTTGACTAGAAGAGTATGAACACACAATCGCCCGGTAGCTCAGTGGTAGAGCGACTGCCCGGAATGCAGGAGGTCGTGTGTTCGAATCTCACCTGGGACAATTTTTTTCTTCTCAATTTTTTCATTTATTTAAAAACTAAGGGAATACTCTAGGTGAAATGATATTTTCACTAGATTTTTAATTATTTAAATGCCCGAATTATCAATACAAAGTCATCATCTTAACTAATTTGAAATTTCGTTGGGCAATACAAAGTTGAGTATGAATATACACTTACATGAGTAATATCGACCCTGATTGAGAGGTAGGTCGCAATGGGAAAAATGGGTGGGTACGGGGAATCGGGTTTTTAATTGAGAAGAAAATAAATTTGACTAGAAGAGTATGAACACACAATCGCCCGGTAGCTCAGTGGTAGAGCGACTGCCCGGAATGCGGGAGGTCGTGTGTTCGAATCTCACCTGGGACAATTTTTTTCTTCTCAATTTTTTCATTTATTTAAAAACTAAGGGAATACTCTAGGTGAAATGATATTTTCACTAGATTTTTAATTATTTAAATGCCCGAATCATCAATACAAAGTCATCATCTTAACTAATTTGAAATTTCGTTGGGCAATACAAAGTTGAGTATGAATATACACTTACATGAGTTATTTAATTGTTTATAAAAATTAATTTATTTATCGCTCTTCGCAGCTTTATGGGGGTTTAGAGCTTGTCGGTTTATTTAATTGTTTACAAAAAATTATTTATTTATCGCTCTCCTCAGCATTATGGGAGTTTAGAGCTTGTCGGTTTATTTAATTGTTTATAAAAAATTATTTATTTATCGCTCTCCCAAGCGTTATGGAGGCTTAGAGCTTGGTGGTTTAATTAATTGTTTATAAGAAAATATTTATTTATCCTTTTTTCCAGCGTTACGGGGGTTTGAAGCTTGCTGGTTAGTTATTTGTTTATAAAAAATAATTCACTTATCAATGTACCCAGCGTTATTGGGTTGTCAGGCTTGTGGGATTCCTGTACTAGCCCGCCGAACAACCTGAACCTAATGCTTGGTCGAAAAGTATGCCCTGAACACAAAGCTTACACGGGAAAAAAAAATGGGAGTTTCTCCAAAAGTTCAGGGAGTTTTCACAAAAAAAAAATTGAAGATTCTCCAATCTTCAAAAATTGGAGTTTCTCCTATTTTTTTTTGGTAAATCTACAATTTAAAATTGTATATTTTGTCGAATAGGTTAAGATTATCAGCGATGATTCACGTGCTGGTATAGAAACTTTAATTAATATCTTGGACCCTGGTTAGTGGATCGCTGACGGTAGTATACCCTGAAGAGCATACTCGGGGACCATTGCACCAGGTCGCCCCTGATCGATACAACTGGGGACCATCTCCGAGAGCTTGCTTGAATTTTTTTAGAGGTGACCTTGGTGATCATCTGTGAGCTCCCAGGAATGAATTTCGACCTGGACAACCAAGTCGCCGATGACGGGCATACACGGAGATAATCTCCGAGAGCTTGGTTCGAATTTTCTTCGAGGTGACTTTGGTGATCGTCTGTGAGCTACCAGGCATGAATTTAGACCTGGACAACCAGGTCGCCGATGTCGGGTATACCCGGGGATCACCTCCGAGAAGTTGACTTGAGTTTTCTTCATGGTGACTCTAGTGATCAATATCATGATTCTTACCTAGAGAGCTCGATTGCTCGAAGATGATGCCCGGGTATACCCGACATCGGCGACCTGGTGTCAGGGTATACATTCGTGTCCGAGAGCTCTCAGGCAATCACCAAAGTCACCTCGAGGAAAATTCAAACCAAGCTCTCGGAGATGATCTCCGGGTATACCCGTCATCGGCGACCTGGTTGTCCAGGTCGAAATTCATTCCTGGGAGCTCGCAGACGATCATCAAAGTCACCTCGAAGAAAATTCGAACCAAGCTCTCGGAGATGATCTCCGTGTATGCCCGTCATCGGCGACTTGGTTGTCGTGGTCGAAATTCACGCCTGGGAGCTCACAGATGATCACCAAAGTCATTTCTAACAAAATTCAAGCAAGCTCTCGGAGATGGTCCCCAGTTGTACCGGTCAGGAGCGACCTGGTGCAATGGTCCCCGAGTATGCTCTTCAGGGTATACTACCGTCAGCGATCCACTAACCCGGGTCCAAGAGATTAATTTAAAGTTTCTATACCAGCACGTGAATCATCTCTGATAATCTTAACCTATTCGACAAAATATACAATTTTAAATTGTAGATCTACCAAAAAAAAATAGGAGAAACTCCAATTTTTGAAGATTGGAGAATCTCAAATTTTTTTTTTGTGAAAACTCCCAGAACTTTTGGAGAAACTCCCATTTTTTTTTCCGTGTGAGCAGAATATTGATACCAACGCTGAGCCCGAGATTCTTCAAACAGCGGTGGTGAAGATGCGCACTAGTTTCGAAATATAAATATATAATATTTTTTACGCACTTGTGACGAAAATGTTCTATATATCATTACAAACTAATTTATTTTTTTTCGACCTTCTAAAACTATCTATATATGTATTTAATTTTATTTAAAATTTTTTACAATATTTTTATAAAAATCTCTTTCGATATTTTTTTAGAAAAACCATCTTTTTAATAATCTAAATTTATTTTTTTAAGGCGTGCTGCAAAAAGAAAGGCAGCATCTGTACACGATAGCGTTGAAGTCATTGACGAGGTTATACCTACCGAAAATGAAACTTCGAACAGATTTAAATCTTCACCCTTTACCAAGTCTAAACATTCCAGCCCTGTTAAAGTACCACCAAATAAAAAATTCAAAAAAACTTATCCAAACAGCCGTAATAATGTGTCTATGAGCTCTCTTGAAAAGTTAAATTCTTGTTTTAATTTAGTAAGTATCGTTTCAAAAGAGATAAAGGAAAAAATAGGATTCCTATCGCTAAATTTATTCTTCTTTTTTTGGACATTTTCTTGTATAATATTTGGTTTTGTAGTTGGTTTATCTGTTAATGTAGCTGAAAAATTAAAATTTCGCAATCGTTGCAACTGTTGTAAATCAAATTGCACAAATATAAGTAAGATACGGAAAGATGCTCGCATAGAACACAACAAACTGGTTCGCCGGATTAAAAGAAGTAATGTTCAGAGTTTACAAAAATCACCCAAAAAATCGGAAAACAAAATATTATGTCAAACTAAAGTATCTTCAAAGCAGTCAATTAATAATGTTTTTTCGCAAAATGATAGTAACATTCAGCTCAGTGGGAGGAGAGTAGTTAAGATTGATTATTTTTGGAAGGAATTGCAGAAAAACTTAGGTGAACATTTATCGAAAGAGTGTCAGTTGTCTGATTGGGTTTTGGTTGGAGAAAGTAAGTGCGTCGGAGGTTTGCGGTCACTTTTTAAGTTTAAATGTAGTAAGTGTGAACGAAAATGTCAAGTCTGGTCAGAAGGTAAAGATAATCATGACATGGATATTGTATTAGCAAGTGTTTTAGGTGATTTGGCTGAAGGTCTAGGTCATACAAATATGCATGGTAAGTTTGCTGTGATGGGCATTAAGTACATGTCTCAACCAACTTTCAAAAAAAATGAACAAAAACTTCTTTTTCACTTGCGAAATTTATCGGTGAGAAGTATGATAGAAGCTGCTAAAGAAGAAGCAGCTTTAGCAAGAACAAATGGCGAAGTTATTGATGACGTACCTTATATAACTGTAATTGTAGATGGAAGTTGGCTGAAGCGGAGTTTTGGTACGCAATTTAATTCTTTATCTGGACTCGGAGTTATTGTAGGTTTGAGAACGGGAAAAATTTTGCATATTGGAATAAAAAGCAAGTA
Source organism: Encarsia formosa (assembly GCA_038277355.1). NCBI lineage: Eukaryota > Metazoa > Arthropoda > Insecta > Hymenoptera > Aphelinidae > Encarsia > Encarsia formosa. The sequence goes on along the minus strand of CM076184.1, from coordinate 89,413,886 downwards.
TTGTACAAACTGTCTTCGTAGAGAAAGTAAGGGACTAGAGCGCTCTGATCATGGATGCTCAAAAAACTTTCCGCGCGATTGGTCATCTACATTAATAGAATCTATTGCCCTGGAAGAAGGTTTCAAAACAAGCGTTGAAAAACGGGGTTTGATTTACAATACTTTCATCGGCGACGGAGACAGCAATTTTTACAAAAGGCTTCTCGACATTGATCCTTATAAAAAATATAATGTTAGGGTTACAAAAATAGAATGTACGAACCGTCTACTTCGAAATTAATGCAAAAGGTTAAAAGTCATTGGTAAGACTCCACAAGATAAAAGTAAAAAACAGAAAGGTTATTATGAGGTAAGAAAAAAAATTCAAAATAAAGATAAAATGGTTAGAGGTTTAATAGAATCTGAAGTTAAAAAAATATGTTCAAATTCAAAACAAACAGAGCAAGAAAAAACAAAATATCTTCAATCATATTTATTAAACTTACCTTATCATATTTTTGGAGTTCATAAAAATTGTGCCACATTTGAAATGTCTTGTGAGGATATAGAAGAATCGAATGTTGAGTTTTTGAAGCAGTTCGACGTATTCCAAAATACAGTAAGTACTTTCACAAGTTTTAGCGCTAACGCTAAAAGTATTATACAACAAAAAACAAATAATGTTGTAGAAGGTTTTAATAGCGAAGTATGTAAGTATGTTGGAGGTAAACGTATAAATTTTGCTTGCAGTAGTCAGTACGAGACTAGAACACTAATTTCTTTACTTAATTTTAATTCTAGAAAAGGCATCGTAGAAATAATTGAATCTCTTAATAAAGAAGTACCAGAAGCTGTGTCCGAAGATTTAGAACGAAGAAAATGTAAAACTGCATGGGTCCGAGAGTATCGAATAAATAATGGCTATCAACGAAACTGGGCACCTAGTGCTGGTAAAAAAGATGAAAATTATGGAGAAAACTGTGAACAACCAGACATAGACGAAACAAATCCTGAGGCTTATAAGGTTTTGGTAGAAAGTCACATGGAAGAATTACAAGAGTTACGTCAGAATCGTGTTCAGATTGAAAGGCTTACGATTGATCAAAGTGGATCAGATTTATGGCATAGAATTAGAAAAAGCGGTGTGGTTACAGCGTCACATTTTGGACCATTATGCCGTAGGTTACCTCATACACCTTGCGAAAGTCATGTTAAAGCAATTCTTTACAATGAAATAGCAGAACCAACGGAACCAATGAAATACGGTTTGAAAGAGGAAGAAAATTCGATTGATGAACTTTCAAAAGAATTAAATATTCAAATTGAAAGAAATGGATTGTTTATTTACGAAGAGGATCCTAGATTTGGTGCAACTCCTGACGGGCTCATAGGAGAGGATGGAATAGTTGAAGTGAAAAATCCTCACAGAGCCAGATATATGAATATTCCAACAGCCATGAACACTTTTAGTGATTTGAATTGTGTCGATCCTTCTACTGGGAGTATGAAAAAAACTCACCATTGGTACTATCAAATCCAAGGCCAGCTACAAATAACGAAACGAAGTTATTGCATTTTTCTTATGAGAACGCAACTTGGCAAGTTAATTCTTCGTATTGAGAGAGATGACAATTTTTGGAAAACAGAGATGTTTCCAAAACTATCAGAATTTTACGAGTGTGTTCTTCTCGAAAAGTTCAATAAAAGATATGAGCAACGCAGGCCTTTCAAAGATTCTCCATCTATAATTGAAGCTTGGAGGCAGAACAACTTGAAAAAAGAAGAAAATTCTAAAAAAGGTAATAAAAGAAGTGCTAAAAAAATATCTGGTCAAGCAGCATCTATTCTTCAAGTTCCTAATCATATAGCTCATTCAAATCAAGGGTTACAGCCGAATGATAAAAAATTCACGGCAAAACTCTGTGTGACCGAGCACTCTACTAATAATTTCGATGATATTTTAAATAATGACTATCAAAGTGAAGATGATTTTAATTATGGGTGCGAGTATTATAATGAATTATATCAATGTTGGTATAATTTAGATGACAGTGCAGAAGATGATGAATATGATGTTTTTAAAACTGACGAGCCTTCAGATGTAAATTGTTTAATAGTCCAAAATCTCAAGAATGATGCTGATGGAGATAACAGCAAGGCAGTTAAAAAATGTAAAAACGATCCAGGTAATTTTAGTGATGATAGCGAAGACTATCTTGTTAAATATGACTGGGGAGGAATCACAGAGGAGACTCAAGGAGAGGAATGGACACCGGAACAGATCGATAGTATTCGAAGAGGTTTATCTGAAATTCATTTTGATGGATTAAATTTTAACTTACTAAAAAGTACAATTTTGAATGTAAAGTCAACGCTTACATCAGACTGCTTAGACGCGCTCGTTTATTTAGTTAAAAAAAAAGGTATTGAAATAGCTAGTGTTGCTTACAATGGACATTGCAATGCCACGACAGGGCTCAGCGAGTTTGTCCCACCTGCAACGACGAATAACAGCTTTGCTATTCTTGGAAATTCGACAACTTTTCATTGGAGATTAGCTAGATATGATGGAAAATCATTACACATTTACGATACTTTAAGTCAATCACAAAACTTGCACCCTGATGAGCTCACATACATAAAAGGGCGCTTTCCAACAGTAGAAAAGAACGATATCAAGTTTCCAAGAATAAAAAGCAAACAACCAGATGTAATATCTTGTGGAGTATACGGAGGGGCATTGTTAGTGCATGGAGCTTTAGGAGATGATGTAGCTAATGTCAAATTGTCCAGAAACGTAAAAGAATTGAGAAAACATTACTGGAAAATGGTGGAAACACAAGAGCTAAGTCGCTTTCCAACTTGTTGAGCTCTAAAAGTCTTCGTCATTATTCTTATGATAAATCAGGATTACTACGAAGAACTTCATCATTTATTTGCATGATTTTACTTTAAATTGAAAACATTTTTTCAGTAGTAATACAATTACAAATATTTAAAAACAATAAATTTGTTATATTTGTTAGTTATTAACGTGTACGTTTTAATCCTTCATGTTTTTCGTTGTGTTTCTTTATTTTAGAAATATTTTTCAGCATAAATTAATAGTATTTCAGTAGTGCATGCTTGAAACTAGTTGAGTTAACATTTTAGTTGCATGATATTTTTAACAAAACCAGTTTTTAAAATTAATGTACATTTTTTTAGAAAAAAAAATGTTGTTTTTGAATAGAGAACCCCACTAATAATAAACCATACTTTGAAAAATGAGCCAAGAAAGCAATGATCATCAATTAATAACTATTTATTGAAAACGTCAAAAAAGACTTGAAGAATAAATGAAAAATTAAAATGATTTATGAAGAATAATTTGCCGAGAAAAGAAGAATAACCAGTCTAAGAAAGTACCAACTTAAAAAATTTTATCGTGAATCAATTTAAATTATTAATCTATTTTAATGCATGATTAATTAATATATTATTGGACCTGGTGTAATTTTGCATGTTTTATAATTAATTACAAATCAAAAATTATTTATAAAGAAGAGCTAAAACAAATCAAATCACGTAAGAAGAATAATAAAAAATCTGTATGAAGAAAGCTGCGTATGAATCTCCTCAAAGTAATAAGTATCTATTTGTTTTGCATAATTGAATAAATAAGTCTTCATGGATGGTGGTGTTGTTAATATGCTTCATAATTTGATAGGAAAATAAGGAGAAAAACAAAATAAATAACAAGAATCGGCTGCAAGAATTCCTGCATTATTAAAAAAAGGTAATGTTAGCTATTTTATTTAGAAACCCCGGTAGTATTTTGAATAAAGGTAGTATTTTGTACTTTGCTAACAGGGATGAATGTAGAGTAAGCACTATGGTGATGGTCATAACAAATTTTTTTGTATAAATGAAAACCGCGTGGTGATAATGTGAACAGACACGGACGTCCTCGCGAGAGGAGGCCGGACACGCCGCCCAGTCAAGCTGTAATGGTTAAGTCCGGGCTGGGCGGGGGTAAAAGGAGACGGGTGTTTAGTGGGTATCAAGGTCGGAGTCCCACACACGGGGTGTCATTGACACCTGACAGTGCGTAAGTGCATTCACCAACTCCAAAAAAAAAAAAAAAAAGGGTAAGATGTATTTTTATTGTTTAATGAATAATTTCTTTTGTTTCAGAAAAATTTAAAAAACATTGACTATTTTAAGCCTCATTTCCAGAGATCATTTTCAGAGATTGAAAACAGTTTTGGAGGAATTTAACAATGGTTTGAACCTCTAAATAAGATTGCCAGAACGTTCAAGAGATAAATTTTTATTACGTACTTATTTAATATCAGGTAAATTTTTTTTTATGATAATGTAAGTAATACTAATGAAAAAAAAAATTAACACTGAATGATTTTGTATTTCTTAAAGTAGTCAGAAAACACCTCAAATTAAATTTTCCTCAGTATATACATTCTTCAAAACCGAATAAACTAAATTGTTAAAATAAGAATATTCCAAAATCTTAGTACTTTCAATTATTTAAAAATTATTATGTGTAAAATACGTTAAAAAAAAATTTTGGAAAAATGAATAAAAATTCATGCTTTTATATTTTTGTAGGGCTTGTGTAATTAACAAAAAATTTTGTAATTTTATTTTTTCGACTAGCTGCTTTTTTTCTATCGTTAATTTTTCAAGATTTTCCGTAAGCATTATTTCTATAAAAGAGTATCAGTATAAAATTGATACATTAATTAATACGTGTGATATTTTATACATTTTTCATTATAATTATTTTTATTTTGTTAAAAAACGAATGAAATTCAAGTAAATTTTATGGAAAATATACACTAAAATTTTGCGCAAATATCATACAAATTAAAGTAAGGTTTTGTAAATTGTAATTGTTAAATAGACAGTCTCATACAAGTATTTCTACCATTTTTACATGAATTTTCTCCAAAATTTAAGCAAAATATATCTATCTATCTATACATTATTATACGCAGCATCCTTATTTTTTGTCCGTCCGTCCGGGATCAACTGTAAAAATTTGATTACCACGCTCGTAATCATCGGATTCGAATTTGTTTGTTTTACTGTTCGGGGTATTTTTTCAATTCAAATTTTTTTCGGAATTTATAAATTATTAAATGAACTATTCAAAACTAAACTACATTCAACGATACAAGGAGTAAAAATTTTTATTTCTTAGAACTTTTTTTTAAATATCTTCAAAGTTTGCAATTCGGAAAATTTCATTACAATTAAATAAAACTATAATCAGAAATTGTATTTCGCGCGCAAGTATTAATCTGTACTATTGCAATTTAAATTAATTAATAAGAAACCTCTTATAAATATTACTGAAAATTGAGAGTTATATTCAAAAAGTTTTTTGATTTTGCAGCAATTTCAATAGCGGACCGACTGCGTAGAAACTAAATCTTGTAATTCGTTGCCCATGGCGCACGTATCACTAATATTGCCGTCAAAAAACTTCCTCGAGACTGGCGACTTTGAAGAAACAACTTTGTACTGGTAGCCAGTAGGACGGTAATTAGGTAAAATCCGCAGCATCTATTGACCGACGACAAAAGTCAACAAAAGTCTTTTATTCAGTAAAGTGCAGAAAAGCTACCATAAAGTTTCTACATACGATTTTGTTCTATATTTTTTATTTCAATAAAAAGTCAGATCATAAGTAACATTTAATTGATTAAAACTTGCTCATACCAATCTTAAATTTGTGCAACAAAAGGTTTGTTTCTTTCGTTTCGATAATGTGCTCAGGCTGACTTCAAAGTACAAAAAAAAATTAATCATGCATTTATTTTATTATATTACTGAAAAATCTAGAACGTAAATCTAGGTATAACCTCAATTACAACAAAAAAAAAAGTTCTATAACTAACAAAACACCAAAAGTTTAAGTCCTTTCAAAAAATTAATGAAATCCTTAATTATTCTGTCAGACTTTTTTTTTTTTTTTTAAATTAACTATTTTGGTTTTGTCTTCATTAACATAATTTAGTTTCAAGCATAGTCTACTTTCTAAAAGACTGTTTATTAACTGTAGCAAAACCTATTTTTGTTAGTTATTTTATTTTCAGTATTTTTTACAGTAAGTTTATTATTAACATAAAAACCAAACAAAAATGAAACTTGTCTTGCAATGATTAAAAGTTCATTGTCTATACATTTAGGATGTTTAAAAAGTTTAGTCTTGATAAAATAATACTAATTTGATAAAACTTACATTATTATCTTGTTACACTTCACGAGTAAAATTAAATCTTATAATACAATCATTTTCAATGATTTATCGGACTCAAATAGCAAAAAATAATAATATTAAATCTGCAGAAAAATTTGTCGAGTTGAATTACTAATAAAATAATTTTATTATTCATTATTATCATGGAATCTATATTTAATGCTCATAAAATATCAAATCATAGTAAAAATTGATCTTTACAAAATATTTCTTTCCAATTGTTACAGATACGTCTCATAATGTCCAATAAAAGAGTGGCCAAGTTGCAAATTTTGTTGTATAAAAAAAAAGCACAAGTTGAATTATATAAAGAGCGCATACAAGGGATCAAATCGATTAGAAACCAAAATGAAAAATTCAAAGCTCAAATTGTTGAAAACAGTAAACTTCTTGCAGAAGCTGAAATTTCCATCCAGAATCTGAAGACTAAAGTTTCAACATTGGAGGCAAATTTGCCAGACCGTATGTCTGCTGCTGAAAAATCAATAGCAGAGTCCAGATTGGAAGCAGAGCAGTGGTTAAAAAAAATAAATACAACAAAAAATATTGATCGCACAAGTATTCAAAATCAATCTCAGAATGAGAATACTTCAAAAGATGTAGATGACAATAATGAAGAGATGGTACATTTTCAATTTTTAATTTATTCAGAAACAAAATCATTACACTTTTATAAAGAAAAAATAATTTGAACTATTACTTTGCAGATTCATTCTAAAACAATATAGTCTTTTGATGTTACTGAAAAGCAGCAGTTTTATAAATTTTTAAAAAACCTCATAAAACTTTATTATTAAATGTGATATTATTTTATTAAATGCTAATAAAGAGGTAAAAGAAATAAAAATTTTGTTTGTTGTTTCATTCCAAAGGTGTTCTCAGCACTAAGTTATTTTGAAGATATAAACTTCAACTATAATAATATACCAAATTGATTTCTTGTTTTACAAATCTTTGTTTACATTTAAAAACAAGTGAACCTTTACAAAAAAAGAAAATCAAATAAATTTCTTGTTAAATATTATAAACCTTTCTTTAAATTTAAAAGCAGGCAGAACTTCAAAAAAAAAGTCAGTGTGCTTGATTGATCTAAAAATTAAAATTAAATACCAAAATTACAAATTAACAAGGTACATTTTTTTTTTTTTTTAATTTGCATTCAAAGCTTTAAAATTTTTTTATTATCATGAAACTATTACTACAAACAGTGTTTGAACTTAATCGATACCAAATTTTTCAAATGGTTCACTACTTTTTGTTTTCACTACAATTTATTAAATATGTAAAAAATGATCCTCATTTGAAAAGTACTATTTTACAGTGTAATAATTTCTGAAAAAGAAAAATGAAGTTTTCAAAATCAAAAGAGACTTTCGTTTACCTATTCCGGCGCGGCGCTAGCGACAGTACGAAAGTACAATTTAGAATCAGCTGATCAGTGATCACAGCTGATGACGAGGTAACGTGTACCGTACGACGTCGGTGCGAATAAGTTATTTTCGCATTTTGTCTACATCGTTAAATTATTTAATTGTTGAACGTTATTGCACACACCTGTGAGCTTGGAAAAAGAGTTTCAACAACAATAAAGTTTCTTTCGAGGGGCTAAGAATCAGGATTTCCCAACAATGAATTTTTAGTGAAAACCAAAAAGTTGAATAATTTTTTACAAGGTTCGAGGAGAGCGATCACAACAATTTATATGATTTCAATATCGGCAGTGATCTATTAAAATAATTTTACTTGATACATTTTAAGCTGCACTTAGTTTGATTGTTTTTTTCCCTTTGAAGAGTCAAGTAGAAAGCAATTTAAAATTACTTGGATAAAATGCATAAAACAAGAATTGATGTGTCATTACAGGCCAAGTTTTCTTTTAATCTTAATTTAAAGAAAATCATAAGTACTGCATGTTTTTTGTTTATAGAATAAAAACATCCCATTGTTCAATATGTTTTTAGCTCTGCAAAGGATTTTTGACAGTGCATTTTTTTTTTATCATGTGAAGTAAATTGGATTACTATTATAGTAGTTATAATAAATTTCATCATAATAATTCACCTAATCTAAATACATTTATAACTTTTAATTGTCCAGAATTAAATAATAATCGTTTAAGTTTGGATTAATAATACTCAAAAGTATAAAAATATTTTTTACAACCAAAGATATTTCTAAAATACGTATAAAATAGAATAAATTTTCATATAATTTTTGCAAATAACAAAATAAAACTTGGAATTTTTCAAATCTTATAAACCACTGCTGTTGGTTCTGTAAACATTTGTTTTGGTGATGGTTATGTGTGCATGTCAATACATTTGTATAATTTTAATATTTTTACTGCATGAATATTTGAAAAAATTATATTTAAACATTGAAGATTAATTCAAGAAGCATCCACAAGACTTAATACTTCTAATTTCAAGATTTTAAACTGGGTGGTAGAATGAAAAAGATTGTAAAACAATGATGATGAAAAAAGAAGAAAATAATGTTTAGAATCTTTCATCAGGAAAACAACAATGGAAGACTACAAGATTAATTTTTATGAAAAAAAAACACCAGCTCATTTATTATTTTTTTACTGTGCATGATTAGGATAAAATAAAACTCAATACATTATATTATTTATAAACCACTGATGTTGGTTCTGTAAACAGTTGTTTTGGTGATGGTTATATGTGCATGTCAATACATTTTTATAGTTTCAATATTTTTATCACATGAAAATTTTAGAAAAAATTATATTAATAAATTGAAGATTAATTCAAGAAGCATCTACAAGAGTGAATACTTCAAATTTCAAGATTTTGAACTGCGCACAAGAATAAAAAAGGTTGTAAAACTATGATGATAAAAAAAGAAAAAATGTTTATAATCTTTCATTAGGAAAACAACAATGGAAAACTACAAGATTCATCTTTATAAAAAAAAAACACCAGCTCATTAATTATTTTATTACTTTGCATTAGGATAAAATAAAACTCAATAAATTATATTATTTTTAAACCACTGCTGTTGGTTCTGTAAACATTTGTTTTGGTGATGGTTGTATGTGCATGTCAATACATTTTTATAATTTTAATATTTTTTTCGCATGAATATTTGAGAAAAAATTATATTAATAAATTGAAGATCAATTCAAGAAGCATCTACAAGAGTGAATACTTCAAATTTCAAGATTTTGAACTGCGTACAAGAATAAAAAAGGTTGTAAAACTATGATGATGAAAAAAGAAAAAAATGTTTAGATTCTTTCATTAGGAAAACAACAATGAAAACTATAAGATTCATCTTTATGAAAAAAAACACCAGCTCATTAATTATTTCATTACTTTGCATGATTATAGGGTAAAATAAAACTCAATACATTTTTCAAAGGTGAAGATATTTAGGTTAGCCTTTGAATGATACTTTAGAAACCAGCCCGATGGATTTAAATTATTAAATAATGATAGCAATAGTTCCATAATTCATCAAGGAAACAAATTTTTATCAAAAATGTTGCAGCTACCTCCAGCAATGGTCTTTCATATGGTGGGGCAGGGGCGGTCGACTGTGGTGGGGTCTTTCAGACGTCGCGTCGTCTGCTTCATGCGATATTATTTCATCGATTCAACATCGAAAAGTTTTTCATATTTTTTTAAGCCGATATTTAACTGATTTTAATCTAGTTACGCTGAAATGATAGTTTAGGAAAGCACTTTCAACGCTAAATAGCCCTTTTTTTAATTTTCTTTATAATTTTTTGATGAATCTACATAGTTCATTTCTTCTTCAGCTTTGACTTCGCCTTAATTAAAAATACCTATGAATTTGAGGTAGAAAAATTTTATGTTTTTAATTTTTTTTGTAAATAATTCGACCAAAATTGGTAAGAACAGCTCTCAGACTAGTCAAATCATTCAAAAATTATTGAAACGACTTTCAGTCGCTCGGCCGGAGTAACAAAATTTGGTGGTTTATATATCCACAGCTTGTTACTTTGCTGAGAGCTCAGTTCTAACGGTAAGCCACCTAGCGGATGGGACCCAAAACTACTCATTTCGCGTTAGCAGTCGTTAGATCTTAAAAAGCATTTAAAGTATTTAAATATAAATAATAAATAAACTAACAAACTGCCAGGCACTGCAACCCCATAACGCTGGACGTCCGAGTTTTTTTTAATGAATCAATTAATATTTATTTATTAGAAAAACTCGGACGCACAATGTTATGGGGTTTTAGTGCTTGGCGGTTAGTTAATTAATTTTAAAAAAAAAACTTGGGCGTCCAACGTTATGGGGTAGTAGCGCTTGGCGGTTTATCAATTTATTTATTTGAAAAACTTGGACGCACAGCGTTATGGGGTTTTAGTGCTTGGCGGTTAGTTAATTTATTTTAAAAAAAAACTCGGATGTCCAACGTTATGGGGTTGTAGCGCTTGGCGGTTTATCAATTTATTTATTTGAAAAACTCGGACGCCCAGTGTTATGGGGTTGTAGGGCATAACAGTGTGATAATTTATTTATTGAATTATGTAATAAAAAAATACTCGGACGCCGAGCGTAATGAGATTGTAGGGCACGGCAGTTTGTTACTTTATTTATTAATTTTTTTTTTTAGAAAACTCGGACGTCCAGCGTTATAGGGTTTTAGTCCTTGGTAGTTAGTTAATTAATTAAAAAAAATAACTCGGATATCCAACGTTATGGGGCTGAAGCGCTTGGCGGTTTATCAATTTATTTAATTGAAAAACTCGGACGCCCAGTGTTATGGGGTTGTAGCGCATGGCAGTTTATTAATTAATTTATTAGTAAAACTTGGAAGCCCAGTGTTATGGGGTTGTATTGTTTGGTGGTTCACTTATACATTTATTTATTTATTTTAAAAAACTCGGACGCCCAGCTTCATGGGGTTTTAGTGCTTGGTGGTTAGTTAATTTATTTAAAAAAAAAACTCAGACGTCCAGCGTTATGAGGTTGTAGCGGTTGGCAGTTTATTAATTTATTTATTAAATTATGTAATAAAAAAAACTCGGACACTGAGCGTAATGGGATTGTAGGGCATGGATGTTTGTTAATTTATTTATTTAATTTTTTTTTTTTAGAAAACTCGGACGTCCAACGTTATGGGGCTGTAGCGGTTGGTGGTTTATCAATTAATTGATTAAAAAAACTCGGTCGCCCAGCGTTATGGGGTTGTAGTGCTTGGCGTTTTGTTAATTTATTTATTAATTTATTTATTAGAAAAACTCGGACGTCCTGCGTTATGTGGTTGTAGTGCTTGGCGGTTTGTTAATTTATTTATTAATTTATTTATTAGAAAAACTCGGATGCCCAGTGTTATGGGGTTAGTATGCCCTACGGTTCGTTAGTTTATTTATTAATTTATTCATTAGAAAAACTCGGACATCCCGCGTTATGGGGTGTTATTGCTTGGTGGTTAGTTAATTTATAAAAAAAAAAAAAAAAAAAAAAAACGTACTTCCAGCGTTATGGGGTTTTATTGCCTTGCGGATAGTTAATTTATTTAAAAAAAAGCACGGACGTCCAGCGTTATGGGGTTGCAGTGCTTGGCGATTGATTAATTTATTTATTAGAAAAATTCGGATGCCCAGTGTACGGGGTTGTATTGTTCGATGGTTCATTGATATATTTGTTCATTTATTTAAAAAAAATTGGACACCCAGCGTTATGGGGTTGTAGTGCTTGGCGTTTTGTTCATTTATTTATGAGTTCATTTATTTAAAAAACTTGGATGCCTAGCGTTATGTGGTTGTAGAGCTTGGTAGTTTGTTAATTTTTTTTTAAATTTATTTACTAGAAAAACTCGAACGCCCAGCGTTATGGAGTTGTAGTGCTTGGCGTTCTGTTAATTTATTTATTAGTTCATTTATTTAAAAAACTCGGATGCCTAGCATTATGTGGTTGTAGAGCTTGGTGGTTTATTAATTTATTGATTAAATTATGTAATAAAAAAAACTCAGACGCCGAGCGTAGTGGGGTTGAAGCGCTTGGCAGTCCATTATTTATTTATTTTAAAAAACCCGGATGCCCAGCGTTATTAGGTCGTCTAGCTTTGTTTGTTTATTTAATTTTTGATTGTTCATAAAAAACTTTAACGCCCTGCGTTATTGATTTGTTTTTTTGTGGGTCTATTTATTTATTTATTTAAAAATAAAAATAAATAAATAAAAAATAAAAAAAAACGAAAACACGAATGACCAGCGTTGTTGGGTTGTCTTGCTTGGGGTTTATTTGTTCATTTAATTATTGATTATGTTAATCTCAATGCCCAGGGTTTTTGGGTTGTTAAGTTTGGGGGATTATTTATTTACTTATTTATTCATTTATTTATTTATTGAACCCAGCCGCCCAAAGTTTTGTGTGTTTTTTGTTTGCCTGATCTTCGCCGGAAGATTTTTAAATTTCTCGGTACCCCCTGGCCCAGGATCGGACACACTGGTCATAGAGTCTATACATTCAAGATACCAAGAAGAGGGGGGGGCATTTTAAGTACAGTCACTTTATTTTTGAATAAACATTTTCTTTTATTCCAATGAAAATGGATTACTAATTGCTTGATTAGAAACGTTATTTGTTGATCTTTATGAAGAATCAAAATGAATCTGTTCATTTATTGTTAGGAAAATTTATTACCAAAATAAAAAAATGCCCCTGAAAAAATTTTTTTTTTTCATTCATTTATCCTCCACACGGTTATTAAAAAATTAAAATTTTTAAAAGTAAGAGTACCGATGCATTTATTAATAACAATTTTAATAGTTAGAAAATGTCCTTAAAAACACCTAAAGAGCATATGACCATGATTTGTTAAAAAAAATAAGCACAAAGATTCGAACCTGTGACGGCAAAATAGAGAGCGGTGACTCTAGCTACCAAACCACACATTATCGTTAGAGATAATGGATTAGAACTAATATTTAAGTTGTGCCCCTTCGGGGCTTGATTATGAAATTTCATTTATTTAACTATAATAAACTTGATCAAATATTTTCTTATATTTATTAAAATTTATTACCAAAATAAAAATATTCCCCTGAAAAAATTATTTTTTTCATTCATTTATCCTCCATAAAGTTATTAAAAAATTAAAAATTTTAAAAATAAGTGTACCAATGCATTTATTAATAAAAATTTTTAAAAGTTAGAAAATGTCCTTAAAAACACCTAAAGAGCGTATAATTTATTAAAAAAAAAAAAAGCACATAGAATCGAACTTGAGACGGCAAAATAGAGAGCGGTGACTTTAGCCACCAAACCACACATTAGAGATGATGGATTAGAACTAATATTTAAGTTGGGCCCCTTCGGGGCTTGATTATAAAATTACTATAATAAACTTAAACAAATATTTTCACATATTTATTTGTTTATTTATTTATTTATGAATATTTAAAAATTTTTAGTTTACATTTTCATGAAAAAAAAAAAAATTAAACCTCCCTTTTTTTTTTTAATTTTTTATTTTTACTATCGTCAATTTATAACTAGCTAAAAATTAAAATTATAATTAAGAGCTAAAAACTAAGTATGTTTTTAACATGTATATTTAAATACTTTAAATGCTTTTTAAGACCTAACGACTGCTAACGCGAAATGAGTAGTTTTGGGTCCCATCCGCTAGGTGGCTTACCGTTAGAACTGAGCTCTCAGCAAAGTAACAAGCTGTGGATATATAAACCACCAAATTTTGTTACTCCGGCCGAGTGACTGAAAGTCGTTTCAATAATTTTTGAATGATTTGACAAGTCTGAGAGCTGTTCTTACCAATTTTGGTCGAATTATTTACAAAAAAAATTAAAAACATAAAATTTTTCTACCTCAAATTCATAGGTATTTTTAATTAAATTACTCAAACTTGAGGTTCTCGCTAAAACGTTTTAAATTCAAATCGGTGCCAGAACAATTTGTGGTCACCTTTTGAAAAAATATGGTTGACAAACTTCGTTGCCATAACGTTGATTGAAGGTTTTCTTTGAAACTAATAACGGAGATCTACACGATTGTCACAACGTTTCTAGAACCGTTCAGCAACCTTTCAACGAAAGGTTGCAATGGTTTCTGTGCAACGTTGCCAGAACGTTCTGAAAACTTTTTGTGCTATCTGGGATGCCAAAGAATTATTATAGTAACGAATTCGCTGAAAAAATTGATTTGATTTTTCATGTTCTCCATTTAATAATAAAAATAATTCTCTTGGAATATCTGGTAATGGATCTAAAGAAACAGAACCGTGACTACAACAATCATTAAAAGATAATCCTTTTTTTTACTTTCTCATCTTCAAAGTGTTTTGCATTACAGTGCGTGCAGAATATATTCATAGTGCCTAAATAATCTTCTTTATTACGGTTCTCATCAAGAATTCGTTGTCGCGCTGCTTGTCTTCGTTGTCGTTGACTTTCGGCACGTTGAACTCGTCTCTCCTGTTCAAATATAATTTGTTCTTCTTCAGTTCTTTTTGATCTAGGCGGCATACTTAATCAAATTTTATTTTTTTATTAAAAATAAATCTCATGTAACTATCACAATTTTATTTTATTAAGTTATTGAAAAAAATTTGTATTAACTATATAACTTATGAAAAGTTATTAAAATATGATAAATATACTACTTTTAAGTTTGTATCACACGTATGTTGTTTGAAACCTTGTAATACTAATAATATTCTGATTGTTTATGTGAATTATCGATTTAAAAAAAATAATCAATTTTATGTATATCATGAATTTATAAGATATTTTGAAGAGTAAGATTAATTTTAATTTTTGGATAAGTTCTGATATTAAATCTCTTTTTAAAATTTAGTAATGATTTGTTTGTGTATGCTTGATCAAAAATTTAATTTTAATTTTTTTTTTTGTTTTGCTCAGTTTTATTTTTTATTATGTTAAGTTAATCTTTGTAAGAGTAATATTTAGTTGTAATAATATAAATTATAGTTTTTATACAATACTCAAGTTCATAGTTTTGTTGATGTTTTTGGATTTTTTTTTGGTTTGGTTTTTGGTTGATTGTTTTGGTTTTTTTTTGTTTTTGGTCTTATTTAAGGTTTTGATTTTGTTTTTGGTTCTGGTTATGATTTGGTTTTTTTTTTTTTTTTAGGTAATAAAAATTATTCAAAAAATAATTTATGAACTAATAAGTAGACATATGTATGAAAAAATAATAAATCTTTATTTAAATACAATATTATTTTTTAAATAGAATAAAATGAAATAAGTAATTTTCTTTGAAGTACTACAGAGAGTTGAAGTATTATTTTATTACACTTAGCCTCTTGAAACCTGAAAATTTAAAAAAGAAAAAAGTTTTAGTTACAAATTTTAATGAGAAAGATTGATAATTTTTTATTTTAATTAATCAAAAAATATTGTAATTCAGAATATAATATGATTAGTAATTCTTGAAATAATTATTAATAAACTCTAATTATGATGTGTGTATTTTATTTGGGCAACTTGAAATAGTATATAAAGAATTTTTATTTTAAATGTATACAAAGTATATCTTTAAAATTTATTATAGAAAAACTTTATTAGTAAACAAACATTATGATTTGTAATTTTTATTTGGGCTACTTGAAGATTACATAAAGAATTCATTTTTTAAGTGCATTCAAATTATAATTTAAAAAATTTATTGTAAGTAATTTTCAAAGTAATTAATATGATAATCAGTTTTTATTAAAAACTGTTACAGTGCTCGTCCGGGGAAAAACAACGACGATCCGCGTTGTCGGACCAGCAACTGTACAAATATAAAACTCCTGAGTACTCGCTCCTGAGTACTCCTGCAGCCGTTGCCAGTACCTGCAAATAATTAAGCAGACATGCTTGGGGAGACGCGTACGCGGACTAGCTGCCGAATGCCGGCAGTGGGCGGGGGTATTCCCCAAGCTAAAATCAAAATAAAACAAATCTCCTGGAATTAATGAATTCCCTAAATGAGGAAAAGTCGAGCGGAGGAAAAAGGTTCGGTTTTTAGTAAAAAAAAAACCTTGGAACAACAATTAATTTTAATTTTACAATTTATTGTCGAAAAGAATAACAAAAAAAATACTACTACAAAAATTAATTATCGCGATTCTAGAATTTAAGATTTAAAGTTCGGCCGATCGCGCGAGTGGCCGAACAAAGAAAAGTAAAAGTAAACAAAGCAATCTGCCGGGCGGCTACGCGCGCCGGCTCGCAAGTTTCTACGCGTGAATTCTATCGAGGATTCACACGTAGAATCTTCAGGAAATAAATCCAGACGGGGAGAGAACAATCTACGGATTCTCTCCCTTATCACCCAGCACTCCTGCACACACACGCTTCACACTCGTTTTCGGGGGGCACAAACGTTGACGCCGCGCGGGTGGAGATCTCCGTGTAGCAGGGGTTTCGGGATTTCTAGTTTGTACACCACAAACTCGTACACTCCAACACACTACACTCTCAGCGACTTTGCGAGTCGTAATTGACAAAAGAAAACTCTCCGCTAGCCGCGATCACAACTTTCTTTATTCCGACAAAAAAGAGAACGAGAGAGAGACGGGGTGTCTAGCCTAAACTATCAAAGTAGACTGGCGCGCTTACGACTCGTTCCAGCTGGTCCGACCGCTAACGGTCGGTCCGTTCCGGAATGGTCCGCCAGCAGCTGTTCGTCTGCTGCTGGCCCGCGTCCACACGAAAAAATCTCAATCGTGTGGACGAATATTTTCACCAACCGTGACAAAACTTGTTTGCAAATATGAATATTTTTGTTTAGCATGTATAAATAAAATCATAGAGTTCCAAGTATAACATTGAAATTTACTGTTCAAAAACTTCAGAATAATTCATATTATAATTGGTTTCAAATCACAAATATTTAACTTATAAATCTGAATATTTTTATCAGCGTATAGAAATCAAATCATAATTTTATTGCGAGTTTTTGTTTGTATATGATTTGCTATAAAAAATAACAAATTACTTACAGATATTTAAAACAATTTATTCTGAACTTCTCAGGAGGTTGATGGCAAATGATGCAAAAAGAATTCACCAATTCTCAATTTTTTTTTTTTCACTGTTTATATTTAAAATATTTGAAACAACAATTTTTCATGAAATACTAATGAACCATGCATGAATCTGAAAATTGTAAAATTGATTAAAGTTTTATTGTGAAAGTACAGATTTAAAATGTTTAACTATATATTAGATTATAAATTTTATATATTACATTTCAAAAATCACTGTAAATAAAATAATTTGTAAAAAAACAGAAGCATAAATTAGAAGATGACAATTAGATTTATTTGATTTTATCTTCTAAACTATAGGTCATTTTCATTTTTATAATTTTTTTTGTAATAAAAATCTAAATTAAATGTGAAATTTCAATAACAAATAAAAAAAAAATGTAAAACTAACCTGTTGCATTCACTGCGAAATGACTTAGTTTGTGGTATATTCTGTCATTTTTATACTATCACAGTTTAACCTTATATCTCGCCTTATATTTGCTCAATTTCTGGAGCAAGTATGATCACACACAATTTTTATTGTTATTTTTGTTTCAAATTTTAGCAATGATCATGATGTTGGTAAAAAATGCATAAGATCATTCGGTATAATCAAACAACGAAAAAATGGTGGGTAACATGGCAGTGTGGCCGAACCTAGTTGATAAAAAAACATGGCGGAGTCATATTGACTCGCGCCAGTTCGAGCGCACAGATTCGAATGAAGTATTTTCGATTTTGTACTTTTAGTATTTGAACAACAACGTACCTTAGAAAAAAATTGATCAATGAACCGTATACTCTAAGCCTCAAGCCACAAAAGCTCAGAGCGCCAAAATTCGACTTATTTAAAAGTAAATATATAATTTCGTACCCCAAGCTTTGAAACCGCGAAACCCTGGGCGTCCAAGTTTAGTTTTTTGATAAATAAATAATCCCTCAAGCTCTAAACCCACGATACCCTTGGCACCCGAATTTAATTTTTTAATTAATAAATGATCCAACGAAACCCTGGGCGCCCGAGTTTAATTTTTTAATAAATAAATAATCCCCCAACCTCTAAACCCATGAAACACTTGGCGTCCAAGTTTCATTTTTGAATGAATAAATGATCCACCAAGCTCTAAACCCACGAAACCCTGGACGTCCGAGTTTCATTTTTGAATGAATAAATGATCCACCAAGCTCTAAACCCACGAAACCCTGGGCGTCCGAGTTTCATTTTTGAATGAATAAATGATCCACCAAGCTCTGAACCCATGAAACCTTGGGCGCCCGAGTTTAATTTTTTAAATACTAAATGATCCAACGGAACCCTAAGCACCCGAGTTTAATTTTTTAATAAATAAATAATCCCCCAAGACCTAAACACACGAAACCTTGGGCATCCGAGTTTAATTTATGGGGAAAAATAAATAAATAATCCCCCAAGCTCTAAACCCACGAAACCCTTGGCGTCCGAGTTTAATTTTTTAAGAAATAAATGATTCCCAAAGCTTTAAGCTCACGAAACACCCTGGGCGTCCGAGTTTCATTTTTGAATGAATAAATGATCCACCAAGCTCTAAACCCACGAAACCCTGGGCGTCCGATTTTCATTTTTAAATGAATAAATGATCCACCAAGCTCTAAACCCATGAAACCCTGGGCGCCCGAGTTTAAGTTTTTAATTAATAAATGATCCAACGAAACCCTGGGCGCCGAAGTTTCATTTTTTTATAAATAAGTAATCCCCCAAGCCCTAAACACACGAAACCCTGGGCGTCCGAGTTTAATTTATAGAGAAAAATAAATAAATAATCCCCCAAGCTCTAAACCCACGAAACCCTTGGCGTCCGAGTTTAATTTTTTAAAAAATAAATGATTCCCCAAGCTTTAAGCTCGCGAAGCACCCTGGAAGTCCGAGTTTCGTTTTTGAATGAATAAATGATCCACCAAGCTCTAAACCCACGAAACCCTGGGCGTCCGAGTTTCATTTTTGAATGAATAAATGATCCACCAAGCTCTAAACCCACGAAACCCTGGGCGTCCGATTTTCATTTTTAAATGAATAAATGATCCACCAAGCTCTAAACCCATGAAACCCTGGGCGCCCGAGTTTAAGTTTTTAATTAATAAATGATCCAACGAAACCCTGGGCGCCGAAGTTTCATTTTTTTATAAATAAGGAATCCCCCAAGCCCTAAACACACGAAACCCTGGGCATCCAAGTTTAATTTATATAGAAAAATAAATAAATAATCCCCCAAGCGCTAAACCCACGAAACCCTTGGTGTCCGAGTTTAATGTTTTAAAGAATAAATGATTCCTCAAGCTTTAAGCTCACGAAACACCCTGGGCGTCCAAGTTTCATTTTTGAATGAATAAATGATCCACCAAACTCTAAACCCACGGAACCCTGGGCGTCTGAGTTTCATTTTTGAATGAATAAATGATCTACCAAGCTCTAAACCCACGAAACCCTGGGCGTCCGAGTTTCATTTTTGAATGAATAAATGATTCACCAAGCTCTAAACTCACGAAACCTTGGGCGTCCGAGTTTCATTTTTGAATGAATAAATGATCCACCAAGCTCTGAACCCACGAAACCCTGGGCGTCTGAGTTTCATTTTTGAATGAATGAATGATCCACCAAGCTCTAAACCCACGAAACCCTGGGCGTCCGAGTTTGATTTTTTAATTAATAGATGATCCAACGAAACCCTGGGCGCCCAAGTTTCATTTTTTTATAAATAAGTAATCCCCCAAGCCCTAAACACACGAAACTCTGGGCGTCCGAGTTTAATTTATAGAGAAAAATAAATAAATAATCCCCCAAGCTCTAAACCCACGAAACCCTTGGCGTCCGAGTTTAATTTTTTAAAAAATAAATGATTCCCCAGGCTTTAAGCTCGCGAAGCACCCTGGAAGTCCGAGTTTCGTTTTTGAATGAATAAATGATCCACCAAGCTCTAAACCCACGAAACCCTGGGCGTCCGAGTTTCATTTTTGAATGAATAAATGATCCACCAAGCTCTAAACCCACGAAACCCTGGGCGTCCGAGTTTCATTTTTAAATGAATAAATGATCCACCAAGCTCTAAACCCATGAAACCCTGGGCGCCCGAGTTTAAGTTTTTAATTAATAAATGATCCAACGAAACCCTGGGCACCCAAGTTTCATTTTTTTATAAATAAGTAATCCCCCAAGCCCTAAACACACGAAACCCTGGGCATCCAAGTTTAATTTATATAGAAAAATAAATAAATAATCCCCCAAGCGCTAAACCCACGAAACCCTTGAAGTCCGAGTTTAATGTTTTAAAGAATAAATGATTCCCCAAGCTTTAAGTTCTCGAAACACCCTGGGCGTCCGAGTTTAATTTTTTTTAATGAAGAAATGATCCAACGAAACCCTTGGCGTCCGAGTTTAATTTATAGAGAAAAATAAATAAATAATCCCCCAGGCCCTAAACCCACGAAACCCTTGGCGTCCGAGTTTAATTTTTTAAAGAATAAATGATTCCCCAAGCTTTAAGCTCACGAAACACCCTGGGCGTCCGAGTTGTATTTTTGAATGAATAAATGATCCACCAAGCTCTAAACCCACGAAACCCTGGGCGTCCGATTTTCATTTTTAAATGAATAAATGATCCACCAAGCTCTTAACCCATGAAACCCTGGGCGCCCGAGTTTAAGTTTTTAATTAATAAATGATCCAACGAAACCCTGGGCGCCCAAGTTTCATTTTTTTATAAATAAGTAATCCCCCAAGCCCTAAACACACGAAACCCTGGGCGTCCGAGTTTCATTTTTGAATGAATAAATGATTCCCCAAGCTTTAAGCTCACGAAACACCCTAGGCGCCTGAGTTTAATTTTTTAATAAATAAATGATCCAATGAAACCCTGGGCACCCGAAATTAATTTTTTAATACATAAATAATCTTCCAAGCTCTAAACCCACGAAACCCTTGGCGTCCGAGTTTCATTTTTGAATGAATAAATGATTCACCAAGCTCTAAACTCACGAAACCTTGGGCGTCCGAGTTTCAATTTTGAATGAATAAATGATCAACCAAGCTCTGAACCCACGAAACCCTGGGCGTCTGAGTTTCATTTTTGAATGAATAAATGATCAACCGAGCTCTAAACCCATAAAACCCTGGGCACCCGAGTTTAATTTTTTAATTAATAGATGATCCAACGAAACCCTGGGTGCCCAAGTTTCATTTTTTTATAAATAAGTAATCCCCCAAGCCCTAAACACACGAAACCCTGGGCGCCCGAGTTTCATTTTTGAATGAATAAATGATCTACCAAGCTCTAAACCCACGAAACCCTTGGCGTCCGAGTTTCAATTTTGAATGAATAAATGATCAACCAAGCTCTGAACCCACGAAACCCTGGGCGTCTGAGTTTCATTTTTGAATGAATAAATGATCAACCGAGCTCTAAACCCATAAAACCCTGGGCGCCCGAGTTTGATTTTTTAATTAATAGATGATCCAACGAAACCCTGGGTGCCCAAGTTTCTTTTTTTTATATATAAATAATCCCCCAAGCCCTAAACACACGAAACCCTGGGCGTCCAAGTTTAATTTTTATAGAAAAATAAATAAATAATCCCCCAAGCCCTAAACCCACGAAACCCTTGGCGTCCAAGTTTACTTTTTTAAAGAAGAAATGATTCCCCAAGCTTTAAGCTCACGAAACACCCTGGGCACCCGAGTTTAATTTTTTAATTAATAAATGATCCAACGAAACCCTGGGCGCCCGAAATTAATTTTTAAATACATAAATAATCTTCCAAGCTCTAAACCCACGAAACCCTTGGCGTCCGAGTTTAATTTTTTTAAAAATAAATGATTCCCCAAGCTTTAAGCTCACGAAACACACTGGGCGTCCAAGTTTCATCTTTGAATGAATAAATAATCCACCAAGCCCTAAACCCACGAAACCCTGGGCGTCCGAGTTTCATTTTTGAATGAATAAATGATCCACCAAGCTCTAAACCCACGAAACCCTGGGCGTCCGAGTTTCATTTTTGAATGAATAAATGATCCACCAAGTTCTAAACCCATTAAACCCTGGGCGTCCGAGTTTAATTTATAGAGAAAAATAAATAAATCATCTTCCAAGCTCCAAACCCACGAAACCCTTGGCGTCCGAGTTTAATTTATAGAGAAAAATAAATAAATAATCCCCCAGGCCCTAAACCCACGAAACCCTTGGCGTCCGAGTTTAATTTTTTAAAGAATAAATGATTCCCCAAGCTTTAAGCTCACGAAACACCCTGGGCGCCCGAGTTTAATTTTTTAATAAATAAATGATCCAACGAAACCCTGGGCACCCGAAATTAATTTTTTAATACATAAATAATCTTCCAAGCTCTAAACCCACGAAACCCTTGGCGTCCGAGTTTTTATTTTTGAATGAATAAATGATTCACCAAGCTCTAAACTCACGAAACCCTTGGCGTCCGAGTTTCATTTTTGAATGAATAAATGATTCACCAAGCTCTAAACTCACGAAACATTGGGCGTCCGAGTTTCAATTTTGAATGAATAAATGATCAACCAAGCTCTGAACCCACGAAACCCTGGGCGTCTGAGTTTCATTTTTGAATGAATAAATGATTCACCAAGCTCTAAACTCACGAAACCTTGGGCGTCCGAGTTTCAATTTTGAATGAATAAATGATCCACCAAGCTCTAAACCCACGAAACCCTGGGCGTCCGATTTTCATTTTTAAATGAATAAATGATCCACCAAGCTCTAAACCCACGAAACCCTGGGCGTCCGAGTTTAATCTATAGAGAAAAATAAATAAATAATCCTCCAAGCCCTAAACCCATGAAACCCTTGGCGTCCGAGTTGAATTTTTTAAAGAATAAATGATTCCCTAAGCTCTAAACCCACGAAACCCTGGGCGTCCGAGTTTCATTTTTGAATGAATAAATGATCCACCAAGCTCTAAACCCACGAAACCCTGGGCGTCCGATTTTCATTTTTAAATGAATAAATGATCCCCCAAGCTTTAAACCCACGAAACCCTTGGCGTCCGAGTTTAATATTTTAAAAAATAAATGATTCCCCAAGCTTCAAGCTCGCGAAGCACCCTGGAAGTCCGAGTTTCGTTTTTGAATGAATAAATGATCCACCATGCTCTAAACCCACGAAACCCTGGGCGTCCGAGTTTCATTTTTGAATGAATAAATGATCCACCAAGCTCTAAACCCACGAAACCCTTGGCGTTCGAGTTTCAATTTTGAATGAATAAATGATCAACCAAGCTCTGAACCCACGAAACCCTGGGCGTCTGAGTTTCATTTTTGAATGAATAAATGATCAACCGAGCTCTAAACCCATAAAACCCTGGGCGCCCGAGTTTGATTTTTTAATTAATAGATGATCCAACGAAACCCTGGGTGCCCAAGTTTCATTTTTTTATAAATAAGTAATCCCCCAAGCCCTAAACACACGAAACCCTGGGCGTCCGAGTTTCATTTTTGAATGAATAAATGATCTACCAAGCTCTAAACCCACGAAACCCTTGGCGTCCGAGTTTAATTTAAAAAAAAAAAATGATTCCTCAAGCTCTAAAGACACGAAACCCTGGGCGTCCGAGTTTCATTTTTGAATGAATAAATGATCAACCGAGCTCTAAACCCATAAAACCCTGGGCGCCCGAGTTTGATTTTTTAATTAATAGATGATCCAACGAAACCCTGGGTGCCCAAGTTTCATTTTTTTATAAATAAGTAATCCCCCAAGCCCTAAACACACGAAACCCTGGGCGCCCGAGTTTCATTTTTGAATGAATAAATGATCTACCAAGCTCTAAACCCACGAAACCCTTGGCGTCCGAGTTTCAATTTTGAATGAATAAATGATCAACCAAGCTCTGAACCCACGAAACCCTGGGCGTCTGAGTTTCATTTTTGAATGAATAAATGATCAACCGAGCTCTAAACCCATAAAACCCTGGGCGCCCGAGTTTGATTTTTTAATTAATAGATGATCCAACGAAACCCTGGGTGCCCAAGTTTCATTTTTTTATAAATAAGTAATCCCCCAAGCCCTAAACACACGAAACCCTGGGCGTCCGAGTTTCATTTTTGAATGAATAAATGATCTACCAAGCTCTAAACCCACGAAACCCTTGGCGTCCGAGTTTAATTTAAAAAAAAAAAATGATTCCTCAAGCTCTAAAGACACGAAACCCTGGGCGTCCAAGTTTCATTTTTGAATGAATAAATGATCAACCGAGCTCTAAACCCATAAAACCCTGGGCGCCCGAGTTTGATTTTTTAATTAATAGATGATCCAACGAAACCCTGGGTGCCAAAGTTTCTTTTTTTTATATATAAATAATCCCCCAAGCCCTAAACACACGAAACCCTGGGCGTCCAAGTTTAATTTTTATAGAAAAATAAATAAATAATCCCCCAAGCCCTAAACCCACGAAACCCTTGGCGTCCAAGTTTAATTTTTTAAAGAATAAATGATTCCCCAAGCTTTAAGCTCACGAAACACCCTGGGCGCCCGAGTTTAATTTTTTAATTAATAAATGATCCAACGAAACCCTGGGCGCCCGAAATTAATTTTTAAATACATAAATAATCTTCCAAGCTCTAAACCCACGAAACCCTTGGCGTCCGAGTCTAATTTTTTTAAAAATAAATGATTCCCCAAGCTTTAAGCTCACGAAACACACTGGGCGTCCAAGTTTTATCTTTGAATGAATAAATAATCCACCAAGCCCTAAACCCACGAACCCTGGGCGTCCGAGTTTCATTTTTGAATGAATAAATGATCCACCAAGCTCTAAACCCACGAAACCCTGGGCGTCCGAGTTTCATTTTTGAATGAATAAATGATCCACCAAGTTCTAAACCCATTAAACCCTGGGCGTCCGAGTTTAATTTATAGAGAAAAATAAATAAATCATCTTCCAAGCTCCAAACCCACGAAACCCTTGGCGTCCGAGTTTAATTTATAGAGAAAAATAAATAAATAATCCCCCAGGCCCTAAACCCACGAAACCCTTGGCGTCCGAGTTTAATTTTTTAAAGAATAAATGATTCCCCAAGCTTTAAGCTCACGAAACACCCTGGGCGCCCGAGTTTAATTTTTTAATAAATAAATGATCCAACGAAACCCTGGGCACCCGAAATTAATTTTTTAATACATAAATAATCTTCCAAGCTCTAAACCCACGAAACCCTTGGCGTCCGATTTTCATTTTTGAATGAATAAATGATTCACCAAGCTCTAAACTCACGAAACATTGGGCATCCGAGTTTCAATTTTGAATGAATAAATGATCAACCAAGCTCTGAACCCACGAAACCCTGGGCGTCTGAGTTTCATTTTTGAATGAATGAATGATCCACCAAGCTCTAAACCCACGAAACCCTTGGCATCCGAGTTTCATTTTTGAATGAATAAATGATCCACCAAGCTCTCAACCCATGAAACCCTGGGCAACCGAGTTTAATTTATAGAGAAAAATAAATAAATCATCCCCCAAGCTCTAAGCCCACGAAACCCTGGGCGTCCGAGTTTCGTTTTTGAATGAATAAATGATCCACCAAGCTCTAAACCCACGAAACCCTGGGTGTCCGAGTTTCATTTTTGAATGAATAAATGATCCACCAAGCTCTAAACCCACGAAACCCTGGGCGTCCGATTTTCATTTTTAAATGAATAAATGATCCACCAAGCTCTAAACCCATGAAACCCTGGGCGCCCAAGTTTAAGTTTTTAATTAATAAATGATCCAACGAAACCCTTGGTGCCCAAGTTTCATTTTTTTATAAATAAGTAATCCCCCAAGCCCTAAACACACGAAACCCTGGGCGTCCGAGTTTCATTTTTGAATGAATAAATGATCCACCAAGCTCTAAACCCACGAAAGCCTGGGCGTCCGATTTTCATTTTTAAATGAATAAATGATCCACCAAGCTCTTAACCCATGAAACCCTGGGCGCCCGAGTTTAAGTTTTTAATTAATAAATGATCCAACGAAACCCTTGGTGCACAAGTTTCATTTTTTTATAAATAAGTAATCCCCCAAGCCCTAAACACACGAAACCCTGGGCGTCCGAGTTTCATTTTTGAATGAATAAATGATCCACCAAGCTCTAAACCCACGAAACCCTGGGCGTCCGAGTTTCATTTTTGAATGAATAAATGATCCACCAAGCTCTAAACCCATGAAACCCTGGGCGCCCGAGTTTTAGTTTTTAATTAATAAATGATCCAACGAAACCCTGGGTGCCCAAGTTTCATTTTTTTATAAATAAGTAATCCCCCAAGCCCTAAACACACGAAACTCTTGGCGTCCAAGTTTAATTTTTTAAAGAATAAATGATTCCCCAAGCTTTAAGCTCACGAAACACCCTGGGCGCCCGAGTTTAATTTTTTAATAAATAAATGATCCAACGAAACCCTGGGCGCCCGAAATTAATTTTTAAATACATAAATAATCTTCCAAGCTCTAAACCCACGAAACCCTTGGCGTCCGAGTTTCATTTTTGAATGAATAAATGATTCACCAAGCTTTAAGCTCGCGAAGCACCCTGGAAGTCCGAGTTTCGTTTTTGAATGAATAAATGATCCACCATGCTCTAAACCCACGAAACCCTGGGCGTCCGAGTTTCATTTTTGAATGAATAAATGTTCCACCAAGCTCTAAACCCACGAAACCCTGGGCGTCCGATTTTCATTTTTAAATGAATAAATGATCCACCAAGCTCTTAACCCATGAAACCCTGGGCCCCCGAGTTTAAGTTTTTAATTAATAAATGATCCAACGAAACCCTGGGCGCCCAAGTTTCATTTATGCATAAATAAGTAATCCCCCAAGCCCTAAACACACGAAACCCTGGGCGTCCGAGTTTCATTTTTGAATGAATAAATGATCTACCAAGCTCTAAACCCACGAAACCCTTGGCGTCCGAGTTTAATTTAAAAAAAAAAAATGATTCCTCAAGCTCTTAAGACACGAAACCCTGGGCGTCCGAGTTTCATTTTTGAATGAATAAATGATCCACCAAGCTCTAAACCCATGAAACCCTAGGCGCCCGAGTTTTATTTTTTAATTAATAAATGATCCAACGAAACCCTGGGCGCCCAAGTTTCTTTTTTTTATATATAAATAATCCCCCAAGCCCTAAACACACGAAACCCTGGGCGTCCAAGTTTAATTTTTATAGAAAAATAAATAAATAATCCCCCAAGCCCTAAACCCACGAAACCCTTGGCGTCCAAGTTTAATTTTTTAAAGAATAAATGATTCCCCAAGCTTTAAGCTCACGAAACACCCTGGGCGCCCGAGTTTAATTTTTTAATAAATAAATGATCCAACGAAACCCTGGGCGCCCGAAATTAATTTTTAAATACATAAATAATCTTCCAAGCTCTAAACCCACGAAACCCTTGGCGTCCGAGTTTCATTTAAAAAAAAAAAATGATTCACCAAGCTCTAAACTCACGAAACCTTGGGCGTCCGAGTTTCAATTTTGAATGAATAAATGATCAACCAAGCTCTAAACCCATTAAATCCTGGGCGTCCAAGTTTCATTTTTGAATGAATAAATGATCCACCAAGCTTTAAACCCACGAAACCCTGGGTGTCCAAGTTTCATTTTTGAATGAATAAATGATCCACCAAGCTCTAAACCCATTAAACCCTGGGCGTCCGAGTTTAATTTTATAAAAAATAAATGATTCCCCAAGCATTTAGCTCACGAAACACCCTGGGTATCCGAGTTTCATTTTTGAATGAATAAATGATCCACCAAGCTCTTAACCCACGAAACCCTGGGCGTCCAAGTTTCATTTTCGAATGAATAAATGATCTACCAAGCTCTAAACCCACGAAACCCTGGGCATCCGAGTTTCATTTTTGAATGAATAAATGATCCACCAAGCTTTAAACCCATTAAACCCTGGGCGTCCGAGTTCAATTTATAGAGAAAAATAAATAAATCATCCCCCAAGCTCTAAACCCACAAAATCCTTGGCATCCGAGTTTTATTTAAAAAAAAAAAAATGATTCCCCAAGCTTTAAGCTCACGAAACACCCTGGGCGTCCAAGTTTCATTTTTGAATGAATGACTGATCCACCAAGCTCTAAACCCACGAAACCCTTGGCGTCCGAGTTTCATTTTTGAATGAATAAATGATCCACCAAGCTCTCAACCCATGAAACCCTGGGCGACCGAGTTTAATTTATAGAGAAAAATAAATAAATCATCCCCCAAGCTCTAAGCCCACGAAACCCTGGGCGTCCGAGTTTCATTTTTGAATGAATAAATGATCCACCAAGCTCCAAACCCACGAAACCCTGGGCGTCCGAGTTTCATTTTTGATTGAATAAATGATCCACCAAGCTCTAAGCCCACGAAACTCTGGGCGTCCGAGTTTTATTTTTTAATCAATAAATGATCCAACGAAACCCTGGGCGCCCAAGTTTCATTTTTTTATAAATAAATAATCCCCTAAGCGCTAAGCGCACGAAACCCTTGGTGTCCGAGTTTAATTTTTTAAAGAATAAATGATTCCCCACGCTTTTAGCTCACGAAACACCCTGGGCGCCCGAGTTTAATTTTTTAATTAATAAATGATCCAACGAAACCCTGGGCGCCCGAAATTAATTTTTTAATACATAAATCATCTTCTAAGCTCTAAACCCACGGAACCCTTGGCGTCCGAGTTTAATTTTAAAAAAAAAAATGATTCTTCAAGCTTTAAGCTCACGAAACACCCTGGGCGTCCAAGTTTCATTTTTGAATGAATAAATGATCCACCAAGCTTGAAACCCACGAAACCCTGGGCGTCCGAGTTTCATTTTTGAATGAATCAATGATCCACCAAGCTCTAAGCCCACGAAACTCTGGGCGTCCCAGTTTTATTTTTTAATGAATAAATGATCCAACGAAACCCTTGGCGTCCGAGTTTAATTTATGGAGAAAAATAAATGAATAATCCCCCAAGCACTAAACCCACGAAACTCTTGGCGTCCGAGTATAATTTTTCAAAGAATAAATGATTCCCCAAGCTTCAAGCTCAAGAAACACCCTGGGCGTCCCAGTTTTATTTTTTAATGAATAAATGATCCAACGAAACCCTTGGCGTCCGAGTTTAATTTATGGAGAAAAATAAATGAATAATCCCCCAAGCTCTAAACCCACGAAACCCTTGGCGTCCGAGTTTAATTTTTGAAAGAATAAATGATTCCCTAAGCTTTAAGCTCACGAAACACCCTGGGTGCCCGAGTTTAATTTTTTAATACATAAATAATCTTCCAAGCTCTAAACCCACGAAACCCTTGGCGTCCGAGTTTAATTTTTTTAAAAATAAATGATTCCCCAAGCTAAAGCTCACGAAACACCCTGGGCGTCCAAGTTTCATTTTTGAATGAATAAATGATCCACCAAGCTCTGAACCCACGAAACCCTGGGCGTCCGAGTTTCATTTTTGAATGAATAAATGATCCACCAAGCTCTAAACCCATGAAACCCTGGGCGCCCGAGTTTCATTTTTGAATGGATAAATGATCCACCAAGCTCTAAACCCATGAAACCCTGGGCGCCCGAGTTTAATTTTTTAATTAATAAATGATCCAACGAAACCCTGGGCGCCCAAGTTTCATTTTTTTATAAATAAATAATCTTCCAAGCGCTAAACCTACAAAACCCTTGGTGTCCGAGTTCAATGTTTTAAAGAATAAATGATTCCCCAAGCTTTAAGATCACGAAACACCCTGGGCGTCCGAGTTTAATTTTTTTTAATGAAAAAATAATCCAACGAAACCCTTGGCGTCCGAGTTTAATTTATAGAGAAAAATAAATAAATAATCCCCCAAGCCCTAAACCCACGAAACCCTTGGCGTCCGAGTTTAATTTTTTAAAGAATAAATGATTCCCCACGCTTTAAGCTCACGAAACACCCTGGGCGCCCGAGTTTAATTTTTTAATTAATAAATGATCCAACGAAACCCTGGGCGCCCGAAATTAATTTTTTAATACATAAATCATCTTCCAAGCTCTAAACCCACGAAACCCTTGGCGTCCGAGTTTAATTTATAGAGAAAAATAAATTAATCAACTTCCAAGCTCTAAACCCACGAAACCCTTGGCGTCCGAGTTTAATTTAAAAAAAAAAAAATGATTCCTCAAGCTTTAAGCTCACGAAACACCCTGGGCGTCCAAGTTTCATTTTTGAATGAATAAAAGATCCACCAAGCTCTAAACCCACGAAACGCTGGGCGTCCGAGTTTAATTTTTTAAAGAATAAATGATTCCCCATGCTTTAAGCTCACGAAACACCCTGGGCGCCCGAGTTTAATTTTTTAATTAATAAATGATCCAACGAAACCCTGGGCGCCCGAAATTAATTTTTTAATATATAAATCATCTTCTAAGCTCCAAACCCACGAAACCCTTGGCGTCCGAGTTTAATTTAAAAAAAAAAAATGATTCCTCATGCTTTAAGCTCACGAAACACCCTGGGCGTCCAAGTTTCATTTTTGAATGAATAAATGATCCACCAAGCTTTAAACCCACGAAACCCTGGGCGTCCGAGTTTCATTTTTGAATGAATAAATGATCTACCAAGCTCTAAACCCACAAAACCCTGGGCGTCTGAGTTTCATTTTTGAATGGATAAATGATCCACCAAGCTCTAAACCCATTAAACCCTGGGCGTCCGAGTTCAATTTATAAAGAAAAATAAATAAATCATCCCCCAAGCTCTAAACCCAAAAAATCCTTGGTGTCCGAGTTTAATTTAAAAAAAAAAAAAATAATTCCCCAAGCTTTAAGCTCACCAAAAACCCTGGGCGTCCGAGTTTCATTTT
This sequence comes from Encarsia formosa, assembly GCA_038277355.1. NCBI lineage: Eukaryota > Metazoa > Arthropoda > Insecta > Hymenoptera > Aphelinidae > Encarsia > Encarsia formosa. The sequence continues at coordinate 89,382,793 of CM076184.1, read as the reverse complement.
TGAATGAATGAATGATCCACCACGCTCTAAACCCACGAAACCCTTGGCGTCCGAGTTTCATTTTTGAATGAATAAATGATCCACCAAGCTCTCAACCCATCAAACCCTGGGCGTCCGAGTTTAATTTATAGAGAAAAATAAATAAATCATCCCTCAAGCTCTAAGCCCACGAAACCCTGGGCGTCCGAGTTTCATTTTTGAATGAATAAAGGATCCACCAAGCTCTAAACCCACGACACCCTGGGCGTTCGAGTTTCATTTTTGAATGAATAAATGATCCACCAAGCTCTAAACCCATGAAACCCTGGGCACCCGAGTTTAATTTTTTAAAGAATAAATAATTCCCCAAGCTTTAAGCTCACGAAACACCCTGGGCGTCCAAGTTTCATTTTTGAATGAATGAATGATCCACCAAGCTCTAAACCCACGAAACCCTTGGCGTCCGAGTTTCATTTTTGAATGAATAAATGATCCACCAAGCTCTCAACCCATGAAACCCTGGGCGTCCGAGTTTAATTTATAGAGAAAAATAAATAAATCATCCCTCAAGTTCTAAGCCCACGAAACCCTGGGCGTCCGAGTTTCATTTTTGAATGAATAAAGGATCCACCAAGCTCTAAACCCACGACACCCTGGGCGTTCGAGTTTCATTTTTGAATGAATAAATGATCCACCAAGCTCTAAACCCATGAAACCCTGGGCACCCGAGTTTCATTTTTGAATGAATAAATGATCCACCAAGCTCTAAACCCATGAAACCCTGGGCGCCCGAGTTTAATTTTTTAATCAATAAAGGATCCAACGAAACCCTGGGCGCCCACGTTTCATTTTTTTATATATAAATAATCCCCTAAGCGCTAAACCCACGAAACCCTTGGTGTCCGAGTTTAATGTTTTAAAGAATAAATGATTCCCCAAGCTTTAAGTTCACGAAACACCCTGGGCGTTCGAGTTTAATTTTTTAATACATAAATAATCTTCCAAGCTCTAAACCCACGAAACCCTTGGCGTCCGAGTTTAATTTTTTTAAAAATAAATGATTCCCCAAGCTAAAGCTCACGAAACACCCTGGGCGTCCAAGTTTCATTTTTGAATGAATAAAAGATCCACCAAGCTCTAAACCCACGAAACGCTGGGCGTCCGAGTTTAATTTTTTAAAGAATAAATGATTCCCCATGCTTTAAGCTCACGAAACACCCTGGGCGCCCGAGTTTAATTTTTTAATTAATAAATGATCCAACGAAACCCTGGGCACCCGAAATTAATTTTTTAATACATAAATCATCTTCTAAGCTCCAAACCCACGAAACCCTTGGCGTCCGAGTTTAATTTAAAAAAAAAAATGATTCCTCATGCTTTAAGCTCACGAAACACCCTGGGCGTCCAAGTTTCATTTTTGAATGAATAAATGATCCACCAAGCTTTAAACCCACGAAACCCTGGGCGTCCGAGTTTCATTTTTGAATGAATAAATGATCTACCAAGCTCTAAACCCACAAAACCCTGGGCGTCTGAGTTTCATTTTTGAATGGATAAATGATCCACCAAGCTCTCAACCCATGAAACCCTGGGCGTCCGAGTTTAATTTATAGAGAAAAATAAATAAATCATCCCTCAAGCTCTAAGCCCACGAAACCCTGGGCGTCCAAGTTTCATTTTTGAATGAATAAAGGATCCACCAAGCTCTAAACCCACGACACCCTGGGCGTTCGAGTTTCATTTTTGAATGAATAAATGATCCACCAAGCTCTAAACCCATGAAACCCTGGGCACCCGAGTTTCATTTTTGAATGAATAAATGATCCACCAAGCTCTAAACCCATGAAACCCTGGGCGCCCGAGTTTCATTTTTGAATGAATAAATGATCCACCAAGCTCTCAACCCATGAAACCCTGGGCGTCCGAGTTTAATTTATAGAGAAAAATAAATAAATCATCCCTCAAGCTCTAAGCCCATGAAACCCTGGGCGTCCGAGTTTCATTTTTGAATGAATAAAGGATCCACCAAGCTCTAAACCCACGACACCCTGGGCGTTCGAGTTTTATTTTTGAATGAATAAATGATCCACCAAGCTCTAAACCCATGAAACCCTGGGCACCCGAGTTTCATTTTTGAATGAATAAATGATCCACCAAGCTTTAAACCCACGAAACCCTGGGCGTCCGAGTTTCATTTTTGAATGAATAAATGATCCACCAAGCTCTAAACCCATGAAACCCTGGGCACCCGAGTTTAATTTTTTAAAGAATAAATAATTCCCCAAGCTTTAAGCTCACGAAACACCCTGGGCGTCCAAGTTTCATTTTTGAATGAATGAATGATCCACCAAGCTCTAAACCCACGAAACCCTTGGCGTCCGAGTTTCATTTTTGAATGGATAAATGATCCACCAAGCTCTAAACCCATTAAACCCTGGGCGTCCGAGTTCAATTTATAAAGAAAAATAAATAAATCATCCTCCAAGCTCTAAACCCAAAAAATCCTTGGTGTCCGAGTTTAATTTAAAAAAAAAAAAATAATTCCCCAAGCTTTAAGCTCACCAAAAACCCTGGGCGTCCGAGTTTCATTTTTGAATGAATGAATGATCCACCACGCTCTAAACCCACGAAACCCTTGGCGTCCGAGTTTCATTTTTGAATGAATAAATGATCCACCAAGCTCTCAACCCATCAAACCCTGGGCGTCCGAGTTTAATTTATAGAGAAAAATAAATAAATCATCCCTCAAGCTCTAAGCCCACGAAACCCTGGGCGTCCGAGTTTCATTTTTGAATGAATAAAGGATCCACCAAGCTCTAAACCCACGACACCCTGGGCGTTCGAGTTTCATTTTTGAATGAATAAATGATCCACCAAGCTCTAAACCCATGAAACCCTGGGCACCCGAGTTTAATTTTTTAAAGAATAAATAATTCCCCAAGCTTTAAGCTCACGAAACACCCTGGGCGTCCAAGTTTCATTTTTGAATGAATGAATGATCCACCAAGCTCTAAACCCACGAAACCCTTGGCGTCCGAGTTTCATTTTTGAATGAATAAATGATCCACCAAGCTCTCAACCCATGAAACCCTGGGCGTCCGAGTTTAATTTATAGAGAAAAATAAATAAATCATCCCTCAAGTTCTAAGCCCACGAAACCCTGGGCGTCCGAGTTTCATTTTTGAATGAATAAAGGATCCACCAAGCTCTAAACCCACGACACCCTGGGCGTTCGAGTTTCATTTTTGAATGAATAAATGATCCACCAAGCTCTAAACCCATGAAACCCTGGGCACCCGAGTTTCATTTTTGAATGAATAAATGATCCACCAAGCTCTAAACCCATGAAACCCTGGGCGCCCGAGTTTAATTTTTTAATCAATAAAGGATCCAACGAAACCCTGGGCGCCCACGTTTCATTTTTTTATATATAAATAATCCCCTAAGCGCTAAACCCACGAAACCCTTGGTGTCCGAGTTTAATGTTTTAAAGAATAAATGATTCCCCAAGCTTTAAGTTCACGAAACACCCTGGGCGTTCGAGTTTAATTTTTTAATACATAAATAATCTTCCAAGCTCTAAACCCACGAAACCCTTGGCGTCCGAGTTTAATTTTTTTAAAAATAAATGATTCCCCAAGCTAAAGCTCACGAAACACCCTGGGCGTCCAAGTTTCATTTTTGAATGAATAAAAGATCCACCAAGTTCTAAACCCACGAAACGCTGGGCGTCCGAGTTTAATTTTTTAAAGAATAAATGATTCCCCATGCTTTAAGCTCACGAAACACCCTGGGCGCCCGAGTTTAATTTTTTAATTAATAAATGATCCAACGAAACCCTGGGCGCCCGAAATTAATTTTTTAATACATAAATCATCTTCTAAGCTCCAAACCCACGAAACCCTTGGCGTCCGAGTTTAATTTAAAAAAAAAAATGATTCCTCATGCTTTAAGCTCACGAAACACCCTGGGCGTCCAAGTTTCATTTTTGAATGAATAAATGATCCACCAAGCTTTAAACCCACGAAACCCTGGGCGTCCGAGTTTCATTTTTGAATGAATAAATGATCTACCAAGCTCTAAACCCACAAAACCCTGGGCGTCTGAGTTTCATTTTTGAATGGATAAATGATCCACCAAGCTCTCAACCCATGAAACCCTGGGCGTCCGAGTTTAATTTATAGAGAAAAATAAATAAATCATCCCTCAAGCTCTAAGCCCACGAAACCCTGGGCGTCCAAGTTTCATTTTTGAATGAATAAAGGATCCACCAAGCTCTAAACCCACGACACCCTGGGCGTTCGAGTTTCATTTTTGAATGAATAAATGATCCACCAAGCTCTAAACCCATGAAACCCTGGGCACCCGAGTTTCATTTTTGAATGAATAAATGATCCACCAAGCTCTAAACCCATGAAACCCTGGGCGCCCGAGTTTCATTTTTGAATGAATAAATGATCCACCAAGCTCTCAACCCATGAAACCCTGGGCGTCCGAGTTTAATTTATAGAGAAAAATAAATAAATCATCCCTCAAGCTCTAAGCCCATGAAACCCTGGGCGTCCGAGTTTCATTTTTGAATGAATAAAGGATCCACCAAGCTCTAAACCCACGACACCCTGGGCGTTCGAGTTTTATTTTTGAATGAATAAATGATCCACCAAGCTCTAAACCCATGAAACCCTGGGCACCCGAGTTTCATTTTTGAATGAATAAATGATCCACCAAGCTTTAAACCCACGAAACCCTGGGCGTCCGAGTTTCATTTTTGAATGAATAAATGATCGACCAAGCTCTAAACCCATGAAACCCTGGGTGCCCGAGTTTAATTTTTTAATTAATAAATGATCCAACGAAACCCTGGGCGCCCAAGTTTCATTTTTTTATAAATAAATAATCCCCCAAGCCCTAAACACACGAAACCCTGGGCGTCCAAGTTTAATTTATAGAGAAAAATAAATTAACCATCTTCCAAGCTCTAACCCCACGAAACCCTGGGCATCCGAGTTTCATTTTTGAATGAATAAATGATCCACCAAGCTCTAAACCCACGAAACCCTGGGCGTCCGAGTTTCATTTTTGAATGAATAAATGATCCACCAAGCTCTAAACCCACGAAACCCTGGGCGTCCGAGTTTAATTTTTTAATGAATAAATGAACCAACGAAACCGTGGGCGCCCGAGTTTAATTTATAGAGAAAAATAAATAAATAATCCCTGAAGCTCTAAACCCATGAAACCCTTGCTGTCCGAGTTTAATTTTTTTAAAAATAAATGATTACCAAGCTTTAAGCTCACGAAACACCCTGGTTGCCCGAGTTTAATTTTTTAATTAGTAAATGATCCCCCTAGCCCTAATCTCACGAAACCCTGGGCGTCCGAGTTTCATTTTTTAATGAATAAATGATCCAAAGAAACCCTGGGCTCCCGAGTTTAATTTATTAATGAATGAGTGACCCCCAAGCTTTAAGCCCACGAAACCCTGGGCGCCCGAGTTTTATTTTTTAATAAATAAAATAAAAAATAAATAAATAATCCCCCAAGCCCTAAACCCACTAAACCCTGGGTGCACGAGTTGAATTTTTTAATTAACAAATAATCTCCCAAGCTCAAAATCCATGAAATCCTGTGTGTCTGGGTTGAATTTTTTAATAATTAAACAATCTCCCAAGTTTTAGACTCACGATACCCTGGGCTCCCGAGTGGAATTTTTCAATAAACAAATTATCCCCCAAGCTCTAAACCCACGAAACCCTGGGCGTCAGGTATAATAAAAAAATAGATTTCGTTCATCCCCCGAAAATCTGGTAAGTACTATCTTTTGAGCAGTTACAGAATTATATCACTTAAAATTATTATTTTAGTCTATATTTACGTACTTTTAGTCATTTATACGCAGAATACAAGTCGATTTTTCTATAACCAATTGTTTACGAATATTCATTTGTTAGACGTTGCGCCGCTGCTCGCGAGCATGCAACAGTGCATACACGTGAAACAAAAAGCTGTCAATACATTAATTCCGTAGTTACATGCTAAAAATTTTTTCATACATCATTGTTTAGGTTTATTTTAGAGATTTTCTTTCTTTAATTAAATTTTGTACATTGTCGATTCAAAATGGAGATAAGTGACAGTGTGGCTGAAAAAATTATGTCAGATTCTGATGATGACGGCGATGATGGTGTACCAGATAGGACGACGAAAGGACTCTTTCAGCAGATTCAGAGGATTCTTTTAGTGATTTTTCGAGCAGTAGCGAAAGTTCTGAAGATGAAGTAAGTTTTAAAATAACAATTGTTTTTATAAGTGATTATTTCTTCTATATTTTTTCAATCGATAGTTAAGTTAAAAAGTCTAGTTCGAGACTTTTTAAATCATGGCATGTAGCTTCAGCTGAGATTAAATTATTCGCTGTTTATATTTTTCAAATGATTTGTAAAAAAATGTATCTAAAAAATTTGTAGCAAAACGTAATATGAATAAATTGTATGTTATATTCATTATATATAAGCTTTCAGACGCACTTTAATTTTTATTTCAACTCTTTATTAAATCGATTTGACGCTTAAATAACTAATTTAATCCCAAGGTACCTGATTTCAAACAGCCATTAATAATTTCAAAAATGGTGGGCAAGGTACCTTTACTTAGATTTTTTATTGCCAAACAGCTAGTAAAATGCGCGTCAGTGATCGTATTCTTACATAAATGATAAAAAAGTGTTTTAATTTTTTGGAAGCGGGTAAAATTTTTATCAATTCCTTTTGATTAAAGAACAAATCATTAAAAATGTAAAGTTCTATAGCAGGGAAGCTTTCTAATAAATCTCGCAAAAATTACAGATCACTAAACATGTAAGTTTTATAACGCATTCCTGTTAAAAGTCATCAGATAAGTATTTTTCGACACTAGTGTGTAAAAACGAACTTTGAAATGGTTTTACGCACTAAAGTCAAATAAAATATTTCGAAACAGGTGCGCACCTTTCAAAGGGCTCTTCTCATCTCTCACGAATCACCCTGGCGATGACGTCGCAACAGTGTCGAAATTCACTATTCTATAAATAATCTAAAAAATCACTTTAAAAGTAGGGGTGTACGAAATATATTACACAATTTTTTGACTTTTCAAAAAAAAAAGTTTTAATAAATTTAATGGTGCTTTGACTCTAATAATTGTAATCAAATGCGTTGTGGCTACTTTTGAAGCTCTGTTATTCAAATAGTGTATTTCTAAAGAGTGACCGTTTCGAACAATGTATGATTTTTTTTAAACCTATACCAATTTCTACGAGTACTTTCATCAAAAACTTTTAATAAATTAATGCTTCGTGTACGATGCCCTGGGCCCTTAAGTTTAATTTATGTAAAAAAATAAATAAATAATCCCCCAAGCTTTAAACCAACGAAACCCTGGGCTCCCGAGTTGAATTTATAAAAAAAAATAAAAAAATAATCCCTTAAGCTCTAAACCCATGAAACCCTGGGCTCCCGAGTTTAATTTTTTAACGAATGAATTATCCCCCAAGCTCTAAATTCACGAAACCCTGGGCCTCCAAGTCTAATTTTTTAATGAATAAATGATCCAACGAAACCCTGGGTTCCCGAGTTTAATTTTTTAATGAATGAGTGATCCCCCAAGCTTTAAGCCCACGAAACCCTGGGCGTCCGAGTTTAATTTTTTAATAAATAAATGATCCAACGAAACTCTGGGCACCCGAGTTTACTTTTTTAATAAATAAATAATCCCCCAAGCTTCAAACCCACGAGACCCTGGGCGTCGGAGTGGAATTTTTCAATAAATAAATAATCCTCCGAGCCCTAAACCCACGAAACCCTGGGCTCCCGAGTTTAATTTATAAAAAAAAATAAAAAAATAATCCCTAAAGCTCTAAACCCATGTAACCCTGGGCTCCCGAGTTTAATTTTTTAACGAATGAATTATCCCCCAAGCTTCAAGCCCACGAAACCCTGGGCGTCCGGGTTTAATTTTTTAATGAATAAATGATCCAACGAAACCCTTGGCGCCCGAGTTTAATTTTTTAATAAATAAATGATGCCCCAAGCTTTAAACTTACGATGCCCTGGGCTCTTAAGTTTAATTTATGTAAAAAAATAAATAAATAATCCCCCAAGCTTTAAACCCACGAAACCCTGGGCTCCCGAGTTTAATTTATAAAAAAAAATAAAAAAATAATCCCTTAAGCTCTAAACCCACGAAACCCTGGGCTCCCGAGTTTAATTTTTTAACGAATGAATTATCCCCCAAGCTTCAAGCCCACGAAACCCTGGGCGCCCGAGTCTAATTTTTTAATAAATAAATAAATAAATAAATAATCTGCCAAGCCCTAAACCCACGACACCTTGGGCGTACGAGTTGAATTTTTTTATAAACAAATAATCCCCCAAGCTCTAAGCCCACGAAACCCTGGGCGCGCGAGTTGAATTTTTTAATGAATGAATGATCTTCCAAGCTACAAACCGGCGAAACTCTGTGCGTCCAAGTTTAATTTTTTAATAAATAAATGATTCCTCAAGCTTTAAACCCACGAAATCTGTGCGTCCAAGTTTAATTTTTTATAAATAAATGATCCCTCAAGCTTTAAACCCACGAAACTCTGGGCGTCCGAGTTCAATTTATAAAAAGAAATTAAATATTACTTATAAATAAGTGTTTTAACAATATCTATAAAATATGCGTATATAGATATCATAATATTTTACGTAAACGAATGATTGTAGCTTAAAAAACTACAATATTCAGTCTACTAGTGTTATATTTATGCCAAAAAAAAGTCATTCTTAGTTCAATATTTTATAATAGTTTACGTTTATTTTATCGTTTCATAAGAATTAAAATAGAATTAAATTTTTTAAGTTTTAACAATGAAACAAATGAAAAACTTTACACTTATTATATGTATAGTTCATATGAACAGTTTTTTCTTTATCTTTACTTCATTCACTTTATTTTCAATATTTTTTGGACTTTTTGCCATATTTTTAGTATTGTTTTTCTCGGTACAATTGTAACATTGTTTCCGTTGGCTCAAAGTGATGAGGCCCTCCAGCTACATCTACAGCTTGGCTTGTTAATAATTCGTCGTTAAGAGGTTCAATATTCATTTGACCTCTTTTGGAATTTTTCCGATGTTTTACTTCGCTCCACTTACGTTCGGGCTCGGCGTTTCCCGGACAAATACAACATACGTACATCGCGATACATCCAAGATGCTTGTGAGGAGGTTCTTTTGGCCCTCACTTTTCCACCTTGCTATAAAAGCCCAAAACTTTTCAGTTTTCTTTTCATGTTGAAAAATTTCTTCTGGGACGTTAGAGTTAGTCCCGTTAGGGACTCTTCCCATGAGCGCTAAACATTTGCACGAATTAGGGCTTCACGATATTCGAGAAAAATATCGATATCGTCTCGATATCGTCTCGAAATCGATACGATATCCGAGACGATACGTCTCAACGAATGTCGATATCGATACGATAAAAACTTTTTATGAAGCCACCGATATTCTCGTAGCGGCGATATTCCACAGACGATAATATCGAAAAAAATATCGTCTCGAAAAAAATAAGATGTATATAGCAATTTTAAATCTTAGCGTGAATATCGTACACTGTTACTGGAGCCAATAAAACTCGAAAGTGTCAGTGGCGGATCCAGCAATCATTTTTGGGGGGGGCGCTTTTTATATATATATGGGTCAAAATAATACTTTTTTAAAAAACCGTACGCACGAGGTTCACCGATTTTATTGCAATTTGTTTTGGCAAAAGAACTATTTAATAGAAGACTTTTGCCACAAGCTAGAGGTCTCTATCTTATTTCTGCTTGGTGCTAGATTTTTTCAAAGATTGAAAAATGGCCTATTTTTAAGCTGTTTTAAGCAATTTTAAGGTATTTTTCGAAAAATTATAACTTTTGATCAAAATGAGATAGAAACTTCTAGTTTGCGGCAAAATTTTGTTCAAAATAAGTTCTTTTTTGTAAAAATATTTTGACAACAAAGTTTGGTTATTTTTATAATAATACAGTCCTACACAGATATTGCTATTTTTGCTCATTTGCAGGTATCTTCAAACGACCGTAGCTTTTTCTAGGCTAAATTTTTGTGCATATTAAAAAATTGTTAAATTTTTTTTATGAAAAAACAAAAATTTTGCGACCAACCGGAACCCTGTACGATCTTCCACTTCCAAGATACAGCTGTTTAAATTTGTCAAAAAACACAAAAAACGCGTTTTTTACGATTTTCACACGCATTTTTGAACGGTTTCGACCTTTTTTTTTCTCTCAAAAATATGTGGAATCTTCTCTTCATATTTTTCCAAACAAGCTCCCATAGTAATTGTAGTGCGGATTTGGGGTTTTAGTTGATTCCAAAGCATACACTTTTGACACATTTTATGTGCTAAACTAGTGTTTTTTTAACAATATACACGCTACATTTAACTTTTTCGTTCATTGTAGATGTTTTGAAATCATTATTTGACTAAAAACTATTCAAATTCCAGCCTAAATTAGGTCACCTGCTCTGAAAAAATTGATACTCAACGAAATATTGATCTCAATATCAAAATGATTTATTACTTTTATTCAGTTTTTTAGTTTTTTGATTCGATAAAAATCTATGTTCAAATATTGTAAATAATATACCACTTGTTTATTTGTTTTTTTCGATTTTTGAAATTACAAATAATTGATCATAGTTTATCAATTATTCTGATAAAATAATCATGGATTACTATTGCTTACTCTGAAAAAAATGAGTCCAAATTAAAAATGTTATTTTTTGAATTCTATGAAGCATGCAACAATCTACCAATCTACATTCTACTTATAATTATGTCCACTTATGAAAAAGAGAATGAGAGATTCGATTAGAAAGTCGAGTCGATATATCGAATCGAAACTTGATCTTTGATTCTTGGAGCAAGAGCGCCGCCTTAAAAGCCTCTCAAAAGTGTGAACTAGCCAGACGCGCCAAATTTAAAATCTTCAGGCATGCTTGATTTGAATTTTTTGTTTTTTTTTTAATTAATAAAGTGAGTAACGAAATTTAAATTTTTAATAGACAAATAAGCGGACAAGCTTACAACCCCTTAACCCGAGGCGTAGTGAATAACAAATAATTCACTTTTGTAATAAACAAATAAGCCGATAAGCTACAATTCCAAAACACTGGGCGTACTTAGTAAAAATAATTAATTTTTTTTAATAAACAAATAGGCCGATAAGCTACAACACCATAACCTAGCGCATGGCTGAAAATTGTTAATATTTTTAATAAACAAAAAAGGTGATAAGTTACAACCCCACAACCTTGGGCATGTCTAAAAAAAATGTTAATATTTTTAATAAACAAATAATGCGATGAGCTACAACCTCATAACCTTGGGCATGGCTAAAAAAATTGTTAATATTTTTAATAAACAAATAAGGCGATGAGCTACTACCCCATAACACTGGGCGGAGTGAATGAGAAATAATAAAATTTTTTAATAAACAAATAAGCCGATTAGCTGCAACCCCATAACAGTGGGCATGGCTCAAAATTTTTTTTATCCATGTCCAAGGTTATGGGATGGTAAACTTGTTTGCTTAGTTGTTTATTTAAATATTCACATATTTTATATTCGCTGCACCCAATGTTATGGGGTTGTAGCTAATCGGCTTATTTGTTTATTAAAAAATATAATTATTTCTCATTCACTCCACCCAGTGTTATGGGGTTGTAGCTCATCGCCTTATTTGTTTATTAAAAATATTAACATTTTTTTTAGCCATGCCCAAGGTTATTGGGCATGGCTAGTTGTAGCTCATCGCCTTATTTTTTTATTAAAAATATTAACATTTTTTTTAGACATGTTGAAGGCTATAGGGTTGTAGCTTATAACCTTATTTGTTTATTAAAAATATTAACATTTTTATCAGCCATGCGCTAGGTTATGGTGTTGTAGCTTATCGACTTATTTGTTTATTAAGAAAAATTAATTATTTTTACTAAGTACGCCCAGTGTTTTGGAGTTGTTGCTCATCGGCTTATTTGTTTATTACAAAAGTTAATTATTTGTTATTCACTACGCCTAGGGTTATGGGGTTGTAAGCTTGTCCGCTTATATGTCTATTAAAAATTTAAATTTCGTTACTCACTTTATTAATTAAAAAAAAAAAACAAAAAATTCAAATCAAGCATGCCTGAAGATTTTAAATTTGGCGCGTCTGGCTGGTTCACACTTTTGAGAGGCCTGAAAGGGGGCGCTCTTGCTCCAAGAATCAAAGATCAAGTTGCGATTCGATATATCGACTCGACTTTCTAATCGAATCTCTTATTCTCTTTTTCATAATTGGACATAATTATAAGTAGAATGTAGATTGGTAGATTGTTGCATGCTTCATAGAATTCAAAAAATAACATTTCTAATTTGGACTCATTTTTTTCAGAGTAAGCAATAGTAATCCATGATTGTTTTATCAGAATAATTGATAAACTATGATCAATTATTTGTAATTTCAAAAAAAGAAAAAAATAAATAAACAAGTGGTATATTATTTACAATGTTTGAACATAGATTTTTAACGAATCAAAAAACTAAAAAACTGAATAAAAGTTGTATATCATTTTGATATTGAGATCAATATTTCGTTGAGTATCAATTTTTTCAAAGCAGGTGACCTAATTTTGGCTGGAATTTGAATAGTTTTTAGTCAAAAAATGATTTCAAGACATCTATAATGAACGAAAAAGTTAAATGTAGCGCGTAAATTGTTAAAAAAACACTAGCTTAGCACATAAAATGTGTCAAAAGTGTATGCTTTGAAATCAACTAAAACCCCAAATCCGCACTACAATTACTATGGGAGCTTGTTTGGAAAAATATGAAGAGAAGATTCCACATATTTTTGAGAGAAAAAAAAAGGTCGAAACCGTTCAAAAATGCGTGTGAAAATCGTAAAAAACGCGTTTTTTGTGTTTTTTGACAAATTTAAACAGCTGTATCTTGGAAGTGGAAGATCGTACAGGGTTCCGGTTGGTCGCAAAATTTTTGTTTTTTCATAAAAAAAATTTAACAATTTTTTAATATGCACAAAAATTTAGCCTAGAAAAAGCTACGGTCGTTTGAAGATACCTGCAAATGAGCAAAAATAGCAATATCTGTGTAGGACTGTATTATTATAAAAATAACCAAACTTTGTTGTCAAAATATTTTTACAAAAAAGAACTTATTTTGAACAAAATTTTGCCGCAAATTAGAAGTTTCTATCTCATTTTGATCAAAAGTTATAATTTTTCGAAAAATACCTTAAAATTGCTTAAAACAGCTTAAAAATAGGCCATTTTTCAATCTTTGAAAAAATCTAGCACCAAGCAGAAATAAGATAGAGACCTCTAGCTTGTGGCAAAAGTCTTCTATTAAATAGTTCTTTTGCCAAAACAAATTGCAATAAAATCGGTGAACCTCGTGCGTACGGTTTTTTAAAAAAGTATTATTTTGACCCATATATATATAAAAAGCGCCCCCCCCAAAAATGATTGCTGGATCCGCCACTGACACTTTCGAGTTTTATTGGCTCCAGTAACAGTGTACGATATTCACGCTAAGATTTAAAATTGCTATATACATCTTATTTTTTTCGAGACGATATTTTTTTCGATATTATCGTCTGTGGAATATCGCCGCTACGAGAATATCGGTGGCTTCATAAAAAGTTTTTATCGTATCGATATCGACATTCGTTGAGACGTATCGTCTCGGATATCGTATCGATTTCGAGACGATATCGAGACGATATCGATATTTTTCTCGAATATCGTGAAGCCCTAATTCGTGCAAATGTTTAGCGCTCATGGGAAGAGTCCCTAACGGGACTAACTCTAACGTCCCAGAAGAAATTTTTCAACATGAAAAGAAAACTGAAAAGTTTTGGGCTTTTATAGCAAGGTGGAAAAGTGAGGGCCAAAAGAACCTCCTCACAAGCATCTTGGATGTATCGCGATGTACGTATGTTGTATTTGTCCGGGAAACGCCGAGCCCGAACGTAAGTGGAGCGAAGTAAAACATCGGAAAAATTCCAAAAGAGGTCAAATGAATATTGAACCTCTTAACGACGAATTATTAACAAGCCAAGCTGTAGATGTAGCTGGAGGGCCTCATCACTTTGAGCCAACGGAAACAATGTTACAATTGTACCGAGAAAAACAATACTAAAAATATGGCAAAAAGTCCAAAAAATATTGAAAATAAAGTGAATGAAGTAAAGATAAAGAAAAAACTGTTCATATGAACTATACATATAATAAGTGTAAAGTTTTTCATTTGTTTCATTGTTAAAACTTAAAAAATTTAATTCTATTTTAATTCTTATGAAACGATAAAATAAACGTAAACTATTATAAAATATTGAACTAAGAATGACTTTTTTTTGGCATAAATATAACACTAGTAGACTGAATATTGTAGTTTTTTAAGCTACAATCATTCGTTTACGTAAAATATTATGATATCTATATACGCATATTTTATAGATATTGTTAAAACACTTATTTATAAGTAATATTTAATTTCTTTTTATAAATTGAACTCGGACGCCCAGAGTTTCGTGGGTTTAAAGCTTGAGGGATCATTTATTTATAAAAAATTAAACTTGGACGCACAGATTTCGTGGGTTTAAAGCTTGAGGAATCATTTATTTATTAAAAAATTAAACTTGGACGCACAGAGTTTCGCCGGTTTGTAGCTTGGAAGATCATTCATTCATTAAAAAATTCAACTCGCGCGCCCAGGGTTTCGTGGGCTTAGAGCTTGGGGGATTATTTGTTTATAAAAAAATTCAACTCGTACGCCCAAGGTGTCGTGGGTTTAGGGCTTGGCAGATTATTTATTTATTTATTTATTTATTAAAAAATTAGACTCGGGCGCCCAGGGTTTCGTGGGCTTGAAGCTTGGGGGATAATTCATTCGTTAAAAAATTAAACTCGGGAGCCCAGGGTTTCGTGGGTTTAGAGCTTAAGGGATTATTTTTTTATTTTTTTTTATAAATTAAACTCGGGAGCCCAGGGTTTCGTGGGTTTAAAGCTTGGGGGATTATTTATTTATTTTTTTACATAAATTAAACTTAAGAGCCCAGGGCATCGTAAGTTTAAAGCTTGGGGCATCATTTATTTATTAAAAAATTAAACTCGGGCGCCAAGGGTTTCGTTGGATCATTTATTCATTAAAAAATTAAACCCGGACGCCCAGGGTTTCGTGGGCTTGAAGCTTGGGGGATAATTCATTCGTTAAAAAATTAAACTCGGGAGCCCAGGGTTACATGGGTTTAGAGCTTTAGGGATTATTTTTTTATTTTTTTTTATAAATTAAACTCGGGAGCCCAGGGTTTCGTGGGTTTAGGGCTCGGAGGATTATTTATTTATTGAAAAATTCCACTCCGACGCCCAGGGTCTCGTGGGTTTGAAGCTTGGGGGATTATTTATTTATTAAAAAAGTAAACTCGGGTGCCCAGAGTTTCGTTGGATCATTTATTTATTAAAAAATTAAACTCGGACGCCCAGGGTTTCGTGGGCTTAAAGCTTGGGGGATCACTCATTCATTAAAAAATTAAACTCGGGAACCCAGGGTTTCGTTGGATCGTTTATTCATTAAAAAATTAGACTTGGAGGCCCAGGGTTTCATGAATTTAGAGCTTGGGGGATAATTCATTCGTTAAAAAATTAAACTTGGGAGCCCAGGGTTTCATGGGTTTAGAGCTTAAGGTGAAGACGTAACCGCGTTTTCATAAAATTTGTCGATTGCATTTTAAAAAAAAATAAAAGAGAAAATGTAAAAAAACGCTCTGTAGCGCGCTAGATAATATTTTTACCTATTTTTTGAGCCTTATTTGATAAAAATCGGTTAACAAATAACTTGAGGAAACTTGGAAAATCGGTTTTCTTCTTATTCAGCAAAATTGTAGTAGTGTATGTCGTCTGCTAGTTGCTGCTAGTGAGCGAAGGATGCAGTACTGCCAAATATAACCAATAATTTTATATGCATCAAGCAACAATTATTAGTGAAAACTAAAAACAAAAACTACTTTTTAATATAAAGTGTTAATTCATGACAATAGGATAAATAAAAATAGTAAAAAAATCAATCATTTTTTTGTGAGCTATCTAGTGTTCATAACTATAGAAGATGTAAATAAACTAATGCTTTTAAATAAATTTATCTTAAATATGTTTTTGTTGACTCCTCCATCCAATTTGACTGTTGCTGCGTTCTCTTTAATACTTGGGGTGCAATAAGAGAAATCAAACTAAATTTTAACAACTATTACAGTTTATCAAAACTAAAATTGTTCACTCACTTTTATTTAGTAAAAGATTTTTAATCAAACATTACTTTTGAATAGAAAGTGGAAATTCATAACTACCAGATATCTAAAAAAGAAAAAAACTCATTTTTATGGTGAACTCTCTTGTGTTCATGAATCATTGGTGTAAATGTATAACGGCTGTTTTTAAATAAATTTTGCTAATATAAATTTTTGTTGTTTTCTCAAATTTGAGTGTGGCTTTTTGAATTTGATGAAGATTTGTGGAAACCAACAACAAGAAAGCAGGGTCCAGAGTTTCAAGTCAATAGGTCCATTGGTTTTTTCATAAAAATTATACCCTCAAAAAAACAACAATACTTGGTTTTATCAGATTTTAAGTTTTGACCTTATCTGCTTTAGTAATTGATTAGAAGTGTAAATAAAAATTTCTAAATTTATTTAAAATAACAAGAAAGCAAGGTCCAGAGTTTCAAGTCAATAGGTCCATTGGTTTTTTCATAAAAATTATACCCTCAAAAAAACAACGATACTTGGTTTTATCAGATTTTAAGTTTTGACCTTATCTGCTTTAGTAATTAATTAGAAGTGTAAAAAAAAATTTCTAAATTTATTCAAAATAACTAGAAAGCAGGGTCCAGAGTTTCAAGTCAATAGGTCCATTGGTTTTTTCATAAAAATTATACCCTCAAAAAAACAACAATACTTGGTTTTATCAGATTTTAAGTTTTGACCTTATCTACTTTAGTAATTAAGTTTATTAAACAACTTTAGTAATTGATTAGAAGTGTAAAAAAAAATTTCTAAATTTATTTAAAATAACAAAAAAGCAGGGTCCAGAGTTTCAAGTCAATAGGTCCATTGGTTTTTTCATAAAAATTATACCCTCAAAAAAAGAACGATACTTGGTTTTATCAGATTTTAAGTTTTGACCTTATCTGCTTTAGTAATTGATTAGAAGTGTAAAAAAAAATTTCTAAATTTATTTTAAATAACAAGAAAGCAGGGTCCAGAGTTTCAAGTCAATAGGTCCATTGGTTTTTTCATAAAAATTATACCCTCAAAAAAAGAATGATACTTGGTTTTATCAGATTTTAAGTTTTGACCTTATCTGCTTTAGTAATTGATTAGAAGTGTAAAAAAAAATTTCTAAATTTATTTTAAATAACAAGAAAGCAGGGTCCAGAGTTTCAAGTCAATAGGTCCATTGGTTTTTTCATAAAAATTATACCCTCAAAAAAACAACGATACTTGGTTTTATCAGATTTTAAGTTTTGACCTTATCTGGGCGTCCTGGGTTTTTTATCAATAAAAAAACCAATGAAAATATTATCTATCAAACTATACAACCCAATAACGCTAGGCATCCGAGTTTTTTATAAGCAAAAAAATTTATAAACAAATTATCCCCCAAGCTTTACAACCCAATAATGCTGGGCGTCCTGGTTTTTCTATCAATAAAAAAACTCATAAACAAATTATTCCCTAAACTATACAACCAAATAACGCTGGGCGTCCGAGTTTTTTATAATTAAAAAAATTAATAAAAAAATTATTCCCCAAGCTATACAACCTAATAACGCTGGGCATCCGAGTTTTTTATAAGCAAAAAAATTAATAAACAATAAACCCCTTCGCAGTAAAACTAAATAACGCTGGGCATCCTAATTTTTTATAAATAAAAAAATTAGTAAACAAATTATCTTCCAAGCTATACAACCCAAAAATGCTAGGCGTCCGAGTTTTTTGTAAATAAAAAATTATTAAACAAGTTACTCCTTATCTGTAAAACTCAATAACGCTGGGCATCCTAACTTTTTTATCCAGATAACAAAACTAATAAACAAATCATCCCCTAAACTATACAACCCAATAACGCTAGGCGTCCTAGTTATTTTATGAATAAAAATACTAATAAACAAATTATCCCTCAAGCTTTACAAGCCAATAACGTTGGGAGTACGGGACTTTTTAAAATTAATTTAACAATTCAATAAATGAACAGGCTTAATCGTTAAACCTAGTGAAAAATTTGGGGCTCTTAATAAACAAATAAATGATTTAATAGACTATCACGAGGCACTTATCTTTGATATTCGGAAAAACTGCAGTTGATATATCCAGGATTAAATTACCGTTGACAACAACAAAAAAACAGACGCCCAGCGTTATGGTTGTATAGCTTGGATATAATTTTTTTATTAGATTTTTTTATTGTTTAAATAACTAAGATGCCCAGCGTTATTGGGTTGTTTAACTTATGGTAAGTTAATTTTTTTTTTCGTAAAAAATTCGGACGCCCAGCGTTATTGGGTTGTATAGGTTGGGGGATACTCTTATAATTAGTTTTCTTATCCATAAAAAAACTAGAATGCCCAACTTTATTGGGTTGTATAGTTTGGGGGTTAATTTGTTTATTAATTTTTTTGTTTATCAAAAACTCATATGCCCAGCGATATTGGGTCGTTTAACTTGGGGGATAATTTGTTTATTAATTTTTTTATCGATAAAAAAACGAGGATGCCCAGCGTTATTGGGTTGTATAGTTTGGGGGATAATTTGTTTATTCATTTTTTTGTTTATAAAAAACTCAGACGCCCACCGATATTGGGTTGTTTAACTTGGGGGATAATTTGTTTATTAGTTTTTTTATTCATAAGAAACCAGGACGCCCAGCGTTATTGGGTTGTATTACTGGGGGAATAATTTGTTTATTCATTTTTTTAATTATAAAAAACTCGGACGCCCAGCGTTATTGGGTTGTTCAACTTGGGGGATAATTTGTTTATTATTTTTTTTAATTATAAAAAACTCTGACGCCCAGCGTTATTGGGTTGTATAGCTTTGGGGTTAATTTGTTTATTATTTTTTTTACTTATTAAAAACTCGTAACCCCAGCGTTATTGGGTTGTAAAATTAGGGGGTATTTTATTTATTGAATTATTAGTTTATAAAAAAAGCTGGGCGCCCAGCGTTATTGAGTTTTTTGTTTGCCTGATCTGTGCCGGAAGATTTTCAAATTTCGCGGTACCACCTGGGCCGGGATCGGTCACTCTGGTGCAGACGGGTGCAATGCACACTGCACACTGGTGTAAACCAAGTGTAAACTGTAAGTTCTGTGATTACTTTGGTTCATTTAATTTTGATATATTCTTCTGCTTTTTATTAATACTTGACTAAAATGCATGAAAACTACTTTTTTTTAAAATATATTCATCAGTCTAAGCATGTAATTTTTCTTTTATTGATAATTAATTATCTTACTGGGTGACGGCAAGAGAGAAGCTTTCAGTGTTGGTAAAAAAAGGAAGATGATTATAAGAAGAAAAGTAATCGACACGGTTGCTACAAGAACAGGATCTAATAAAGTACCCATATCAAGATAATTATTCAAGAAATTTCTGACAGTTGGGGAAATAATTTATTAATATTGAAGAAAGAAGAATTATTTATCACTGCCTGCTGCTTGTATGATTGCTTACTAAAATTTTTTTTTTCTTTGCATGTGCTGCATGAAACAAATAATTTAAAAAATTTATAATTTCATTGAGGGAAATAAATTTTAAAGGTTATGAGAACGGGTGCATCGTGCATGTGCGGTTCGTGCATTTACTACGCGTGCGGTAGCAGACGATGCAAGGATCTGCTACACATGGTTAACGGGAGGAAAACGATTTTCCAAGTTTCCTGAAGTTATTTTTTAACCGATTTTCATCAAACAAGGCTTAAAAAATAGCTAAAATTATTATCTAGCGCGCTACAGAGCGTTTTTTTACATTTTCCCTTTAATTTTTTTTTTATAGCCACTTTTTACTTCCAGCGCTGGTTACGTCTTCACCTTAAGGTATTATTTTTTTATTTTTTTTTATAAATTCAACTCGGGAGCCCAGGGTTTCGTGGGTTTAAAGCTTGGGGGATTATTTATTTATTTTTTTACATAAATTAAACTTAAGGACCCAGGGCATCGTAAGTTTAAAGCTTGGGGCATCATTTATTTATTAAAAAATTAAACTCGGGTGCCAAGGGTTTCGTTGGATCATTTATTCATTAAAAAATTAAACCCGGACGCCCAGGGTTTCGTGGGCTTGAAGCTTGGGGGATAATTCATTCGTTAAAAAATTAAACTCGGGAGCCCAGGGTTACATGGGTTTAGAGCTTTAGGGATTATTTTTTTATTTTTTTTTATAAATTAAACTCGGGAGCCCAGGGTTTTGTGGGTTTAGGGCTAGGAGGATTATTTATTTATTGAAAAATTCCACTCAGACGCCCAGGGTCTCGTGGGTTTGAAGCTTGGGGGATTATTTATTTATTAAAAAAGTAAACTCGGGTGCCCAGAGTTTCGTTGGATCATTTATTTATTAAAAAATTAAACTCGGACGCCCAGGGTTTCGTGGGCTTAAAGCTTGGGGGATCACTCATTCATTAAAAAATTAAACTCGGGAACCCAGGGTTTCGTTGGATCATTTATTCATTAAAAAATTAGACTTGGAGGCCCAGGGTTTCGTGGGTTTAGAGCTTGGTGGATCATTTATTTATTCAAAAATGAATCTCGGACGCCCAGGGTCTCGTGGGTTTGAAGCTTGGGGGATTATTTATTTATTAAAAAAGTAAACTCGGGTGCCCAGAGTTTCGTTGGATCATTTATTTATTAAAAAATTAAACTCGGACGCCCAGGGTTTCGTGGGCTTAAAGCTTGGGGGATCACTCATTCATTAAAAAATTAAACTCGGGAACCCAGGGTTTCGTTGGATCATTTATTCATTAAAAAATTAGACTTGGAGGCCCAGGGTTTCGTGGGTTTAGAGCTTGGTGGATCATTTATTTATTCAAAAATGAATCTCGGACGCCCACGGTTTCGTGGGTTTAGAGCTTGGTGGATCATTTATTCATTCAAAAATGAAACTCGGACGCCCAGGGTTTCGTGGGTTTAGAGCTTGGTGGATCATTTAATCATTCAAAAATGAAACTCGGATGCCCAGGGTGTTTCATGAGCTTAAAGCTTGGGGAATCATAAATTAAAAAAAAAAATTAAACTCGGACGCCAAGGGTTTCGTGGCTTTAGAGCTTGGGGGATTATTCATTTATTTTTCTCTATAAATTAAACTCGGACGCCAAGGGTTTCGTTGGATCATTTATTCATTAAAAAATGAAACTCGGACGCTCAGAGTTTCCTGGGGTCAGAGCTTGGTGGATCATTTATTCATTCAAAAATGAAACTCGGACGCCCAGGGTTTCGTGGGTTTAGAGCTTGGTGGATTATTTATTCATTCAAAAATGAAACTCGGACGCCCAGGTCGTTTCGTGAGCTTAAAGCTTGGGGAATCATTTATTTTTTAAAAAATTACACTCGGACGCCAAGGGTTTTGTGGGCTTGAAGCTTGGGGGATAATTCATTCATTAAAAAATTAAACTCGGACGCCAAGGGTTTTGTGGGTTTAGAGCTTGGGGGATTATTTATTTATTAAAAGATTAAACTCGGGTGCCCAGAGTTTCGTTGGATCATTTATTTATTAAAAAATTAAACTCGGGAACCCAGGGTTTCGTTGGATCATTTATTCATTAAAAAATTGGACTCGGATGCTCAGGGTTTCGTGGGTTTAGAGCTTGGTGGATCATTTATTGATTCAAAAATGAATCTCGGACGCCCAGGGTTTCGTGGGTTTAGAGCTTGGTGGATCATTTATTCATTCAAAAATGAAACTCGGACACTCAAGGAGTTTTGTGAGCTTAAAGCTTGGGGAATCATTTATTTTTTAAAAAATTAAACTCGGACGCCAAGGGTTTCGTGGGTTTATAGCTTGGGGGATTATTTATTTATTTTTCTCTATAAATTAAACTCAGACGCCCAGGGTTTCGTGGGTTTAGGACTTGGGGGATTATTCATTTATTTATTTTTTTTATTTATTAAAAAATAAAACTCGGGCGCCCAGGCCTTCGTGGGCTTGAAGCTTGCTCACTGAAAATGAATTAGTAAAAATTTTACTAATAAAATAAGTAAACCAAATTTTACTTACGAATTAGTAATTTTTTTACTCATGTTCCAGTAAAAAGTTGTCTTTACGAAAGAATTAGTAAAATTTTACTTATTCGACAGTAAAAAACTGTTCTAACCTACAAAATGTTTTGATCAACATCCACGAATAAAAAATTTTCAAAAATATAAACTTTGCAAAATGAAAATATTGATAATATGTGATATCTTGATAATCTTTGTGATGATAAAATAATTTTCCTAATCTGAGCAAAAGCTTAAAACAAAGGTAAATATATAATTAACTATTTTAATAATAAAAATATTAGAATTTTTGAAAATTTAATAAATTACTTGAAACTGTTTAAATAGACTCGTAAAATGGTCATACAAATTTAAGTCTATTTTATAAAACGTTAAACCTAATTGAAAAAATTTCTAATAAATCCAGTAACCGTTTAAAATGTTGAAATATTTATAATTATTGTTAAACTAATTTTATTGTTCTATTGTTTATTTAAAACTTGCTCAGATATCAGTTGTACAGAATCAAATAAAATTAGTAAACAAGAATTTATTTAATTAACTAAAAAGGTTACTAATTCCAAAGTGAAAGTTAAATAAACAATACAAATTTATCATGTTAAAAATCGAACAGTCGAATAATTTGAAATCAATTGTTCGATCAAATTGAATCATCTTTTAAGACCTTATAGTTGAATAAAAAAATAAATATTTTTATTATAAATTATTATTTTTTAAGTCCTCTAGATAAGTCTGCGAGAAGGTTTTTTTAAAAGAAATTGTTTTTGATGACAGCGCTTGTCAAAACTATGGTAAAAATAAAGTACGAGTCATAAAATAATATTATATCTGACTGTACATATAAAGGATATTTTAATTTTTAGTTAAAATTAGATTCCCGGGGTAAACAGTTTTTATACCAGCTTTAACATAATATTTCTAGTTCAAATGATGGCCGAGTGGTTAAAATGCTACTACGATATTTTGTTTTATTTTTATGATCCCAAAGGTTCCACGTTCAAGTCCTGGTTGGAATTTTTTTTTTTATTTTTTTTCATTTTTTTTATATTAATTATTTAAATTATTACTAATAATGTAGTAAAAACATTTTGTTATTTAAATAAATACTTTAATAACTAAATAAAAAACTTTTTACTAATGAATTAGTAAAACTTAATTTTTACTAATTCAATAAGTACCCGGTCACTAAACTTTAGTGGGATAATTCCAACCTATTGAATTAGTGACCGGTTACTATGTTTTAGTAAAATTTTACTAATTCGTTTTCAGTGAGTGGGGGATCACTCATTCATTAAAAAATTAAACTCAGGAGCCCAGGGTTTCGTTGAATCATTTATTCATTAAAAAATTAAACTCGGATGCCCAGGGTTTCGTGGGTTTAGAGCTTGGTGTATCATTTATTCATTCAAAAATGAAACTCGGACGCCCAGGGTTTCGTGGGTTTAGAGCTTGGGGGACTATTTATTAATTCAACTCGTGCGCCCAGGGTTTCGTGGGTTTAGGGCTTGGCGGATTATTTATTTATTTATTAATTTATTTAAAAATTATACTCGGGCGTCCAGGGTTTCGTGGGTTTAGAGCTTGGGGGATTATTTATTTATTAAAAAACTAAACTTGGACGCCCAGGGTTTCGCGGTTTCAAAGCTTGGGGTACGAAATTATACATTTACTTTTAAATAAGTCGAATTTTGGCGCCCTGAGCTTTTGGGGCTTGAGGTTTAGAGTATACGATTCATTGATCAATTTTTTTTAAAGATAATTAGTTGTTCAAATACTAAAAGTACAAAATCGAAAATACTTCATTCGAATCTGCGCGCTCGAACTGGCGCGAGTCAATATGACTCCGCCATGTTTGTTTATCAACTAGGTTCGGCCACACTGTTGCATGGTTTAATCACTTGCGATTATCACAGAGCACTCGTGTCGTCACTTCGTTGACCATCAGAATTATGCCGTCAGAATCCACCATGGTCAGAATCATCACTATGATTACTGGATCTATGCATATTGCTGCGCCGTTAAGTTTAATTTTGACCATTTTTTTAAAATCATTTTTATTTTATTGAAAATAATTATTTTACAAAAATAAAAATTGATAATAGTAAATAAATATTACATATAAATTTTATAAAATTTTTTTTATTATATTAACAAATTTTTTTTTGTTTCAAATTTTTTTTTCAACAGTTAAAAATTTTTTAAAATAAATATTTTTTTTATCCAGAAATGTATTTATTTTAAAATTGAATCAAATTCTCTAAGCTAAATTATTGAAAAATAGTATTCGAATAACTCGTATCCCTTTATAAAAGAGAGCTATCGCCATCTTGCGTAAGATTTTTATTCGTGAGCTGATTGGTGTTGAAGTTTTTAAAATATTCGAAAAGTGCATTTTGAGGTTACTCTTATTGTTTTTTCCTATGCGCGCTTGAAGCGCGCTCAGAAGAGCTAGTAAAGCTTAAAACGGCGCTTACCGTAGACCAATAAGATGAAAATCCTATAGAAAATAGTGGGAGTATATAGCGTCCACAGGCTCCAAATTCCAAATGAGAGCATAAAGCCAGCAGTCAATGGACATGCGTCAAAGTGACTGATTCCAAATTTCTTATTAGTTCAATATTTTTCTTCGTTAAATTTTTTTCGTATTTAGAATAATTAAAAATTTTTAAAGTTCGATTGTCATTTGAATTTGTGTTGAAAGAGTGTTTGTTATAATTATCTGTTTAATTTTTTACATCAAGTTCGACTTTTTTATTCAAGTTAAGTTTTTTTCAAATCTTTGTCAAACAATAATTTATTATTATTAGTAGAGTTAGTTCAAACTTTGTTTTATTTGAAAAAATAAGTTACATACTAATTATTAATACATATTTTGTAATCCCAATATTTTAATTAATTTCAATATACAAACGTTTGTTTATGATTTTGTAAATTAATTTAACAGTAATTTTTTTTGTTAAATTATTCTTATCTAAAGCATCATTTAAATAATAATTAATATTTTTATGTAAATATTCTTGTTAAATTAACACGATTTTTACACAACTTTAAATTATAAAGAAAAATATTAAAAAAGTGACGCATTTTTCAAAAATTATAAAAAGACAGAACAACTACATGTACGGAACAAATACAGGAATTAATTGTGGACCTTGCACGAGAAATTTCTGTGCTAGGAGAACGCGAAAAAAATGTGCTTGAATTATTCGAATGCTGTAAAAATGTAGAGTCTTTGTTAAAAAACTGATTTCAATTCCAAAAAAAATGACCCATAGTAAAAATTTAGTTCGAACTTGAGTCGAGGCCATTGATGGCGACCGGAAAATGCTACACTTGATGTTTTGGTTTTCGTTCCCTTAGCTGGTATAGCCAAGCGTTCTTTCCTGGAATTTTATCTGGTCGTAAAATTTGAAACCGAAACTTCGAACCGATAATAGATCTCTTTTAGTAAATTTTTTTTGTTTTAAAACTTTTCAAATAATTAATATTTTTAGCATAATGCATAGTGCCGACGAGATAATGTACTCAAGTAACGAACAATTTGACGAATTAGTGGACAAAGATAAAGCTGTGTGAGTATATTGAACGTTTATTAATGTTGATTTAATATTTTCAAATGAGTTGTATAAAGTTTAATCTTTTCAATTTTCACCGGGAGATTATTGGATAAGTCGATGAGCTCGATGCGCCGACTGCAGTTGGCAAAACTACGAAGTATAGCTTATTTAAATTTGTATTAAATAACAATAGTGGCAGACGAATAACCTGCCTTGTATGGCGTGAATTGGTGGCAAAATATAAAGATGAAGTAACTTTAAATAGGGTAAGATATTTTATTATTTTAAAAGTAACTAAACTTTTTTTTTTAACATACGATATTTTTTGCATAAATATTACATTTTAATGTTGTTAACGTTTCGTATTAAAGAAGAAGAAAAATAGTATATTATAGTACGGGTGCAGTAGACTGTTCGTGAGTTCCCGAATTGAATTTTCGACTGATTCCACCCCCGCAAATGTTTATTTAGAGCATAAAAATAACTTTCCCCACAAAAAAAAAATTTTTTCCCCAATTTAAACCGTGCCTCTCGAGCCTTGAAAGTATTTAAAAACAGTTTAAAAGTTAAAAAAAAACAACACTTGCAAAACAGCCGCAATGAAAACTATTACACGGTGACTCCTACTTATTTTATATCGTTCGAAAGATATTGAAAAAAGGAAGCTTTCTGCGAAAACCGGAGATTTTTATCTTCAAAATTGTTCCCACGCGATACAAAAAACCAAACTTTTTACGGCTTTTTTTGCATTATTTTATAAATTTTTTATCTTTAACCCTAAAATTTGACTATTTAAAGTCATTTTTGAGTAAAAACTCCCTACAAATTATAACTTTGTTTTTTCTTAAAGTTTTCAAAAACATTTTACTTTTTGAGCATAACCTCGATATGTAGGTCTTAGGCTTGGATAATCGAAAATCTTTTACTTTATTTACAGTAAAAATCTGCTTTTGAAGCTCTTTAGTGACCACTAAATTTTTTTTACACATTTTTGAATTGCATCAAATTAAAGTTTGATTAAAGAGCTTTCCAACGATATATAATTTTATGCATAAATTGTTATTAGAAGTGAAGTTATGTATATTTGAATAAAAAAAAAGTGGTTTTTTCTATTAATCTAAAAATCCTTTTATTGTACCAAACACGTTTTCTTTATCCAAACCTTCATAACCAGAAGTAAAAAAAAATTATGGATTTATTTTAAGATTAATATCAAAAAGACAGAGATGAACTTTGAAAAAAACATTTGCATGTAGTCTTTAAATGAAAAAATACATATAAAAAGTAACAAAGCTCATGTTAAAAAAATATATATATAAACAAAAAGCTCTTATAAGTATAAATGAAGCTGTTACTAAAAACCAATGATTTCGTGATCATCAAGGTAATTATTAACTTAAATTAAAGAATTATTTGAAAAATAACAATTGATGGATTGAAATTGAGGCCAAAAGTATTAAATCGCTAAATAAAAAAACATGTTAGTGAAAAATAATCGAAGATATTTTGTGTTTACATTTATCATTAAGACCATGCTAAAAAATCGATAATAAGCAGATTTAAATAAAAAATTCTGATTTTTTAAAAGTAAAATTCAATGTTTACGACTTGCCATTATTTCGAAAACGACATTTAAAAAAATTGTAAATTTTGAAAAATTAATACCTTTTTTTAACACGTTCTAAGAAGTGGCGCGCTCTTGAGAAAAAGCGCTCTCTGCCGGAATTGATTGAGAGTACAAGGACTGATTTATGATTAATTCTTTAACTAAGCACTCGCAGTCGCAGTTTTAATTTTGATCAATTTGCATTGCCAATTAGATTATTGTGATCGCAATCTCTATATAGTGAGTGTTTGAGTGATTAATTATTATATTCTGGCAGTATTGTATCATCAAACAATTACTTACGTGGTTTTTTGAAAAATGCGTAAACGTTAAAATTAACTGTTGGGTTATTTTTGAGTAAAAAACCTGTTCCCAGCTTCTAATAAAGTCATCGAGCAATATTTATTATTGGTAAGTAATTAATGCAAGATTATAGCAGAGAAAAGCTATTATTTACAAAACAACTAGTTAATAATTAACGGGCGTTGAAGCTCTTCTCGAGGCTCTAATTTTTTTTCTCGACATCTTATTATTGCAGCCGCAGCTATATCTCGCGGTACTGTTCTACTCCTTTTCGTCTTTACTTATAAGTAAAATAGATTATTTTACTGCCTTTTTCTTATCTTTTGAATAAATGTTTTATGTATTTATTTATTTTTTATTCAGTGCTTTCGTAGCGAACCATAAATGTTATAAGTTCCACTTAAAACGAGAATGTAAACTTAAAGCATTTATTGAAAAAATGATATATAATGAAGTTAAGTATCGTATAAAAATCAAAATTAGTCTTTTTTTATATTTTTTGATTAATAAAAAGATTGCATAAATTTATAAGCTACATTTTTGTCAAAAAGATGAAATTTTTGAGCTTCTTACTTAATTCTTTAGAATTAATTTGGTTGTTAAATTCATAGTTATTATATATTATTGGTTATTAAATCCTCTATTATAAATTTAAAATTTTTTAAAATTTACAACTGTTTTAATTTCCAGTACATACATCTAATTTTTTTTTTTGCTAATTATTTTATAGATCTAGTTATTAAAAAATGGCTTCCACATCAGCTGAAACCATTAATATTGAAGTAGAATTACAAGAACTGAATGAAGGCAGCTTACCAACAAACTTGCAAATTTTACAACATCTGTTTTATTACACGAGACATTTGGATACAAAACTAAGTATTAGGAATGCTTGCAAGTTAATTTCAGAAAAACTCGTAACTATTTGGCAAAAATCAGAAATAAAAACTCAAAATTATTATAGAATAGCAGAAAAAATTGAAAAACTTCACGAGCGGTACCGAAATTTTCATAAATCTAATAACTGCAATAAGACACAAACTGAGTTTTACAAAAACTTGAATTCAGTTTTCGATGTTTCTCATCAAGAATTTAATGCATTAATTTCGGTGACCGATAAGCTTTTATTACTGACTCTTCCAGTTAATGAAATCTCACGGCAATTGAGCAGCTTAAATCCTCAACCATCAGGTATAAATTAAGCTCTTATGAAACGTTTGTATCAAACATCAATTATTTTTTCATTGTTTAATTAAGTAATTTTTTAATTTTCATAGAAGAACCTAAAGAAAACCCGATCAAGAGTGATTGTACTCGATTAACTAACGTGATTCAGAATGATCCAAAAAATATCAATACCGAACAAATCATATCACATAGTAAGTTTTTTTTCTTAATTATGTATTTTTATAATTTTTATTTTAATTTAAAATAAAAAAAGTGAAATATTTTTAAAAATGTATAACAAAATTTTTACAACATAAATTTTGTATTTATACAAAACAACAGTCTAAAATAAATATTTATTGGCAATGATTATTAATATTAATAAAGAAATTCTGACAGTTTTCAAATTTTTTAATTTTATTTAGTTCCAGGACAGATTAAAAATTTATTTGCTTATAAAAAAAAATCATTTGATTCAAACCAAGAAAATTCTGAAGAAATTAATGAATCTTCTCAAGGTTCTTTATATAATCCGACTAAAGGACGTAATTATGATAAACTTGGCGTTGGCACCAAAGCCACTATTAATGTCCTGACTGAAAAAGTTGTGGAAGTGCTTGATAATTGTAGAATAAGTATTAGAGAATCTATTCAGATAATAGCTGTCATTGCTGATGCTTTGGGACACGATTTGGAAACTTTGATTTTAAATGTAGCTTCATTTCAGAAAATAAGAAATGAAGTGAGAAAAAAAAAAGCAGAAAATATTCAAAAATTATTTGATGTTGATGACATTGATTTTGCTACAGCGCATTGGGACGGTAAACTACTTCCAGATTCACCTTGTAAAAGAGAAAAGGTAGACAGAGTACCAGTTCTTGTCACTGCACCAAATGATCTTGTACAAATCATAGACGTTCCCAAATTAGATCAGGGCACAGGTGTACTTCAAGCCGATTCCATTTTTAAAGCTCTCGTAAAATGGAATTTAACAAGTAAAGTAGAAGCCGTGTGTTGTGACACGACAAATTCCAACTTGGGTTCTAAGGCTGGAGCTGCTGTCCTATTGGAAAAATTACTACAAAAAGATCTCTTATATCTTCCGTGTCGTCATCATATTATGGAGGTGGTTCTTCGAGCGTGTTTTACCTCACAAATTGGAGCTTCCACTGAACCAGATGTTCCGATTTTTAAAAATTTTCAAAAAGCATGGGACTCGATAGATCAAACTAATTTTAAGAGTGGATTGGCTGATCTTCATCCTGCGTTGCTTTTAGAAGTAGACAGCAAAGTTATATTTATTAACAATCATTTAGAAAAGAAAATGCCCAGAAATGATTATAAAGAGTTTTTAGAATTGAGTCTGGTATTTCTTGGGAAACAAAAAGAAATTAAATTCAAAAAACCTGGGGCATGCCATCATGCACGATGGATGTCAAAAGCTTTGTATTGTTTAAAAATGTATTTATTTCGAGCAGCGTATAGTTTAGGAGAAAAAGAATCTTCGTTTTTTCAAGTATGCCAATTTATTGTATTTATTTATCTGGAAGCTTGGTTCACGGTAACTAACGCTGCAGAAGCTCCATGTAACGATATTTTATTAATTCGGAAAGTTAATAACTATAAGTTAATTAACGAGAAAATTGCTACAGCTGCGATCGATAAAATATCAAACCACCTCTGGTATATTTCACCAGAATGCAGTGCATTATCTTTCTTCGACAAAAATGTTACAGTGGCAGTGAAAAAAAAAATGGTTGAAGCTCTAAGCAAAGATAATGTAATTCCAAATTCTTCTAAAAAAATTCCCAAAACCAAAATTAATATCGCACTGACTGAAGATATAGATTATTTTATAAACAGTGAATCATTGAATATTTTTGATAGATTTAAATTGAAAAAAGAGTTTCTCCAATTACACCCATCTTGCTGGTCTACAGATGCAGGTTATTTGGAAAATAAAAAAATAATCAATTCTTTAAGAATTGTCAATGACGTTGCTGAAAGATCAATAAAATTAGTCAGTGATTACAATAATATTTTAACAATGGATGAAAAGCAGAAGCAATTTTTGTGGATGAATGTATCTAACTACAAGCGGACAAATCCTGATTTCAAAAAAAGTACATTAGTCAGGAAGTACAAAAGATCAAAAAAAGAAACTTAGCGTACCTGCCAATTTTTTTACTTATTCAAAATTTTGAAGCAGTTTAGTAAAATGTCAAAAATTTAATTAAAATATCGAGTGTTCTTTAAAGTTTTGCACACACATAAGATAGAATGAGTAGCTTAATATTTAGTCAAAAATATGTTGGTTCAAAAGTAAAATTTCAAGTATCATATAATTTTTCTATTATCTAAATTTTAATTCTGATTTTCTTTTTTTTTTTTTTTTAATAAAAACTACTATTCAGTGAAATAAGAGCTTTGTTAATTTTTATATATGCTTACTTAAAAGACTTCATAAAAAATTTTTTTTCAAAGTTTATCTCTACTAGTACCACTCAGCGCGCTGCAAGCGCGCATAGGAAAAAAACAATGATTGTAACCTCAAAAGGCACTTTTCGAATATTTTAAAAACTGCTCCACCAATTAGCTCACGAATAAATCTTACATTGAAAATCTTACAAAATGGCGCTAGCTCTCTTTTATAGATAGACCTTTTTGATATTAAACTTAAAATAAATCCATAATTTTTTTTTACTTCTGGTTATGAAGGTTTGGATAAAGAAAACGTGTTTGGTACAATAAAAGGATTTTTAGATTAATAGAAAAAACCACTTTTTTTTTATTCAAATATACATAACTTCACTTCTAATAACAATTTATGCATAAAATTATATATCGTTGGAAAGCTCTTTAATCAAACTTTAATTTGATGCAATTCAAAAATGTGTAAAAAAAATTTAGTGGTCACTAAAGAGCTTCAAAAGCAGATTTTTACTGTAAATAAAGTAAAAGATTTTCGATTATCCAAGCCTAAGACCTACATATCGAGGTTATGCTCAAAAAGTAAAATGTTTTTGAAAACTTTAAGAAAAAACAAAGTTATAATTTGTAGGGAGTTTTTACTCAAAAATGACTTTAAATAGTCAAATTTTAGGGTTAAAGATAAAAAATTTATAAAATAATGCAAAAAAAGCCGTAAAAAGTTTGGTTTTTTGTATCGCGTGGGAACAATTTTGAAGATAAAAATCTCCGGTTTTCGCAGAAAGCTTCCTTTTTTCAATATCTTTCGAACGATATAAAATAAGTAGGAGTCACCGTGTAATAGTTTTCATTGCGGCTGTTTTGCAAGTGTTGTTTTTTTTTAACTTTTAAACTGTTTTTAAATACTTTCAAGGCTCGAGAGGCACGGTTTAAATTGGGGAAAAATTTTTTTTTTTGTGGGGAAAGTTATTTTTATGCTCTAAATAAACATTTGCGGGGGTGGAATCAGTCGAAAATTCAATTCGGGAACTCACGAACAGTCTAGGGTGCAGCATCGTCACCAGTGCTATATACTATTTTATAGTACGAGTAACCGAAAACACGCATCAAAGATTTGATTTTGATGTTAGAGTGACCAGGAGTACTATAAATTATTTTTAAATTTGTTATGTTTTATTTATAAATTTTATATTTATTATTTTAAAAGTAATTAAACTTTTTTTTTTTACATACGATATATTTTGCATAAATATTACATTTTAATATTATTATCGTTTCGTATTAAAGAAGAAGACAAAATTATTTTTAAATTTGTTATTTTTTATTTATAAATTTTATATATATCTACATTAGTAACATTCTATCATTGATTATTTCTCATTTTTATAATAATTTTTATAAATTTTTATTAATCTTTTAAATGAATTCACAGATTTTGCACATAGATGGTGGTCACTGTAAAGCTATCTCAAATAATTACTTCAAAGAATCGAGTAATTTAAAAAAATTTGAGATTATCATTCAAGCTAGCACGAAAGTTCATTACAAAGGATATCACAGGGCTGCTATTAGTGATTCAACATTATCGTCCCCTGTACCGAAAGTTGTCTCATTTGAGAATATTAGAGAATCAAATGGTCTTATTAGTAAGTGACACTATTTATATTTTATAATTCATTTTTCTTAATGTTCGTGAAGTCTTTGTATTGTTGTTGTCTTTGTATTGTGAAGTATTTGTATTGTTGTTGTTTTATAAAGTGTTATAAAAATTTAATTATTTTTTGTCCTCACGAATAGTTGGATATATTAAGACTTATTTCACTGTAGCTCAAAACTTTAACAGAACTATGACTTATTGAATAGGATCAATTACTGATGGAATTCACAAAATAAACATTCAGGTTGCTACTTTTGAATATAGCAACTACGAAAAAGGAGAAAAAATTGTTGTTACCGGAACGGTCGATGAAACAGATGGCTAGTAGATTTTTTTTTTTTTAAAGTGAAAAACAATTTCATATTATAGTCTTTGTAAATATGTTTTTATCAATTTTAATTTGTCTATACAGAGGGTCCGATAACAGTTTTCTGCAGTGACATGAATTGCATTGAATTGGCTGAAGATCTAGAAACAATGACTGAAGCTCAAGTATTAAGAGGATGCAAAACTCCAGCGAAAAGAGCTCGCTTGGAATAGAAATATTATATACCAGAAAGTTGTGTTACTTGTTCACTTTTTGAAAAAGTGCAAGATGAAACCCAATTGAAAAATTTACTCACTGTAAAAAGAATCTGGAAATTTTTCAACTCTTTTTTCAGCAAAATTTTCAATTGGGTATCATTTGGCACTACTTTCAAAAAATGACCAAGAATAACCCATTTTAAGATTTTAATTAAATCTATGGAATTTAATTAAATATGATGGATATGCTTGTATGATAATTTGATTATCTTAGTCTAAGTTTGAATAATTTGAATTATACACGGACAGAAAAAAAACAGGAATTTACTGTGGTAAGCTAACACGAGAAAATCGTGTGTTAACCTTACGCAGAAAAAATCCTAAGCGCTACTGTAGCCGAACCAATCAGGCAATCAGGTGTGACCAGAGTGATTTTGATTGGCTCTCTTACAGTAGCGCTTAGGATTTTTTCTGCGTAAGGTTAACACACGATTTTTTCGTGTTAGCTTACCACAGTAAATTCCTGTTTTTTTTCTGTCCGTGTATCAGTTTACGTTTTTAAAAAAAGCTAGACTGAATTATTTTATTGTATAAGAATCATACATTTCTCAACGTTTTTGCATCAAACCGTAAACAATCTCTTTAAAAATTTAGAATGATTTTTTTATTTATTTTAAGTTTCAATAATTAGAGTTTTTAAGTTTACAATTAATTAACTATAGTTTGTATGTTTAAATTATATTAAGCTTGTCTGAAAACCAAATTTTGAATATAGATATTGTAGTTTAATTTATTTCTGTACTCCGTCCGGGAAGCTCCTCTTTCGTGGCCGCTGCCTCAAACGAAAAAGGTGCTTCCCGGCTGCGTCGTGCAGAAAAATAGTGTACACACCTTGACCATGAAATAAGAAAGCCTCAGATCACATGTTTTATGTTCTGACAATTACATGTGATCTGAGACATTTCTTAATTTCGTGGCCTAGGTATGTAATCTACTATTAAATTTTTTAATTAAATCGTAAGATTTTTTCCAAAAACTGTAAAAAATCTTTTTAAAATTTTTGGTGTACCGCACCAAACAAAGCATCTTTGCGGCTGATTGCTTCATTTTTAGTCCCTCGGAATCTATGTAAATATTGGCCCTGGGTTTATTTTGTTTCTCAGTCACATTAAAAGGAAAAGTTCTTATTCTGCTATTAAAAACGTGCAGTTTGAGACCAGTGGTTTTTATTAAACCATGTAAAATTTTACACGCAGAAACAACAGCACCACCGTGCCAGAAGTCGTGAAACTCGTCGGCACTGATATCTTCATAAACGTGGTACTTATTTACATTTTTAAATACGCAGCGCTCTTTAAGTCCAGTTTTAGAAGGATTGTTTTCAGCTAAATCATTTTCATAATTATCTTTACAACGCAACATAGAGCGGATTTCGCGTAACATAATTTTACACTCATCAAATGAAGCGTAGCACAGCCTGCAGAAGTGATTGGCCTTAAAGCTCTCCACGAATCCACTAATACTGTTTAACGCTTTATTATCACCCACTAATTGTAAGAGCTCGAAGTATACCGTGGTAGATACCGAATTTAAATTCAAAACAATACCGTCTTTTGACAATTTATTTAAATCTTCAATAGTTTTAGAAAATACTTTATGGTTTTTAAATTCTTTAACATATTTAGTATGGCACACGGCAGATAAAAAAATATTTTCCTCTTTAGCAACAAGGTGGGGAGGAAGGCATGGTAAAGAAGCATACACGCCACACATACTTTCTTCTCCGGTGTGGCTACTTAAAGCGCTTCGAACATTAAAATCGTCGGCAAAAGTATCAATTGGGTAAAGGTCTCGAGTAAAATCTAAATATTTTGTGTTGAACATGGTTCCATTTACAACACTAACTAATAAATCTTGATTTGCTAACATATAATTTCTATAGTCCCTCATCTGTTCGTAAATACCTGGTTTATGTAAAAAAATTGTTAAACTGTCGATAAGGGACACGTGGGATGCATACACGTTTTTATATTCCATACGTTTCAATAACTCGTCGTATATTTCGGTTTGTCCTAAAAGAAAAGAAACCGGAGCGACGTAACCTTTTTTTGAGTATATTAAAAATCGTTTATGCTCAGTTGAATAAGATGAAAACAAGTGTTTGCTATCTTCTAATATAAATTGAATTCTATTGCATTTTTCTTTATCTATTATAAAACTAAGCTCATCATTCAACTGAGTCTGTATATAGGGAATATAATTGTTACATATAAATTGGTCTATCTCATTTAAGACGGTGTCCACAGCTTCTTTTGAAAAAAGTTTATTTTTATAGAGAGACAATGAAAATTTGAACATTTCTTGATCTAAGTCTGACTTAGTGACTCTTTTAAAATTTATACCTAAACTATTCATTTTTATGCCTTATATTTTAAGATATTAATCAAGATTTAAAAACAATGAGTACTTTTGAAAAATTAAAAAAAAAATTTTTAGCACACATTAACTTTAAATTTTAAAACTATGACTTTAAATTTACAACTTTTTTAAACGTAAATATATTGCGGACTGTAAAAAATTAAACTAAAAAAAACTACGCTGATGGCTGAGGTGATTTTGGAATAATACACTTCAAAACTGAAGTAGTCGCTGAACAGGTACGCTCATAATGGAAGTTGCAAAAAACTGATTTCGATGGCCTCCCAAACGTGGTTTGAAATTTTACCATTCTTCCTGTGTAAACATCTTACATATTTTATACACAATTCTACAGCAGAAGAACAAGAGGATGTTTCGTATTTAACTGTTTCTTTTACACAAACACACGCTTTACGTATTTCTTGAAGATTAGGTCCAACGATAACTATGTATGGTCCAATCACCACAGAATGACTGTTATGTAATAATGTAATTTTTTCATACACTAACTTCAACTGAAATTCGCGATCTTTTTCATCCTGAAAAAAGTACAATACATATAAATAAATTTAAGTTAAATTTTGATACAATAGAAAGCGTCGCTTAAAATTAAATGCAATTTTACCTTAATGTGGTATATGAAGGTTTGCTGAACTTCATGATGTTCAGGGTGCCAAATTTTTTTGTCAGCACTGTTTGGCGGAATTTTATTTATTTTCTTGAATAAATAAGGCAACAACAGAAAAGCAACTGTTTGTTTATGTTCTAAAATTAAATATCAATTATATTTTTTATAATGATGATGATAACTGTTTAACAAAAAAACTTACCAGGATTTGAAAAAGTTGGATTTTCATCCAAAATTTCTTTCAAGTACTTGATCTTTGATACATATGTTTTTATTGGATTTTTTTCTTTGTCGAGTCTTTTAAGTTCTTTTTTTGCTCCATCAATAATGTTTTGCACAATCTCGCCTTTTACATTTTCAGCAAATCTTAATAAATTTTGTTCACAAAGTACCAAATAATCTGCTTCTATCTATAAAACAATTAATTTGCAATAAATATATTAAGTAGTCCTTAGAACTAATAAATAATATGTATTAAATACAAGTTAAAAATAAAAAAGTTTATAATTTTACAATTTTGATAAGGGTTTTTATGATATCGTAATTGAAACATTTTTACATAATTTAAAAAATAGAACTTACTAATTGAACACCATTTGGTTTTGGTAAAATTGAGAATTTCTCAAAAATTTTTGCAATTGTATTGGTTTTAAAAAATTCTGTCCGTTCCAGTAGAGTATTAGACCAAAGTACCATGAAATTATCGTCAAATTGATCATATTGTGAACATTTTTTAAAATCTTCAGATTCTTCTGGTCCTAACATTTTTTTTTTCAGATGAGATTATTGACAATTAATCTGTTTATAATAAGAGTTCTTTCAAAGAATAGTTTTAAAACACATTCCATTTTTACTAACCTTTAGAACATCTTTTTCTTTTTAAAGGATGTTTAGGTTTGTCAACGCCGAACTCTAAGGCAACTAATTTATTTTCATTTGATACTAAAGCTGATAAATATGCTAGCAAAGGACCACCTGCTGCTCGATTATTTCCTGGAGGTGAATAAAATTCTTCCCTGCTCACACCAAGAAATTTTGCAGCACCAGTGGCTAATTCTTTAATTCTGTCAGTAGAGATACTAAAAAAAAAATGGTATTTTCAAAATTTTCATATATAAAGATTTTTGTAATTACGAGTGCAATTTTACTAACTCCAATGAATCCACTCTAGTAGTTTCGTGGTCGATGATTAATTTTGACAGCTTTTTGAAAGAGAACAATTTTTCACCATTTTCAGGTTCTATGTATTGAGAAGAATTTTCTATTTTGAAGGCTCTGATCTGAAATCTTCCTTGTTTTGTTTTAGTTATTATTCCTCCAACATAGTTTTTGAGATTTTCATCAGAGTATTCTAAAAAATGAAATTCTTATTATCATGAGCGCTTAATTAACTTCCTAATTTTAGCTGTGTTAAAATAATTTACATATTTTTTATATTGAGATGTTTATTAGTTACTGTATAACCAATAGGTTTGAGTAGGCATTAAATAATTAAAAAAAAAAAAAAAAAAAAAAATTAAACAAATTATTCTGATTAAAATAACAATAAACTGCGATGATTTTAATTAAGACTGTAAACAGATCAAAATGGACGACAATTTTAATTAACTTACTACACATGAATTGAAGCATTACTTGTTTTAACATTGTAAAAATTAGTTTATTTATCAACATATAAAATTTATTATCAATACTTTAGAAAAACTGGCATATATTTTTATATTTAAAAAGTAGCAGCTTTACTATTATAAGACAATCTACATTTCACAAATAATATAACTATTTTACTAATTTATTCAATAAAAATGATCTTATTGGGAAAGATTCAAATCAATTCAAAATTTCAATGATTGATAGCACTAAAAAATTGTATAAGCCTACTTGTTTTTGAAATAAAATTAAAAAAAAATTTAAGAGTTTCAAAATAATAATTTTCAGTGTTATTATAATGTTTACAGGCTATACTTTTCAATATTTTTTTTTTACCTTCAACTATTTCATTAGCTTGCGTAGGAGCTGATAATGTAAGGGTTTGCTGTACTTGAGAATTGATTACTACTCCTGCATCTAAATTACAGAAATATTGACTGCTTGAGTAATTAGTGCTTTCACTAAAATTTGAAGTAACCGATTGTGATGGTGAGCTATTTTGCACTGTAAATTTTAAATTTATTTTGTAATCACTTTTTATCAAAATAAAATTATGAGTACCAGAGAAATCAAACCATAATAGCTTGGATGAAATGGTGTCAAGGGAGTATAGGTCAAAGGTGAATGACAAGGTTCCATTTTTATTGAGCAGTAAGGAATTACAAACTATGGTGTTAATTTTCTAACCTCCAAATCAACATTAATACCAAAACCACCTTGAAAATTTCTTACCAGCATGTATTAAACTTGTTTGATATCAAGTTACATTATCTATGGCACTTAAAAACACGCGTAATCACTGGAACAATTGTAAGTGTATTTGTATGTGACAAAAAAACGGCAAAAACCTGGTTTTCGGCATACGTAAAATTGCTCGCGCGATAATTTTTAGAAGGCGTGGCTAACTGAACCAAAACTGCTGATTGGTTAGTCGTACCGTTGAGCTTAAAGTTTTTTCGTGCTATTCTTCCACGATAATTTTGCGTCTGGCGCACAGTATTTTAACGTGATACATGCACTCTGAATATATCGGAGATAGGTTACCACGAAAAATTCTCGTATTTTTTCTGTCCGTGTATACTTAGAATTTCTTCCATTTTTCTTGTAGCAGCAGAAGAATATGCAAGTTATTTTCCACCAGGTTTTACTCGGAAACCGAGACTTTTCAGAAATTTTATGTTTTGCCGTGTTAACGCTTTCAAAGTTCGTTGACGACTAATGGTCGAGCGACATGGTGCAGGGCTTTTATATCCTCGCCCGTAAAAAACGATCCCCATCACGTGACTGATTTGATGTGTAATCTAACAGTAATCGTTTCTCCACGAAAATTAACCAAGTCACCGTCCTGATCAACTATACGCAGTTGAATGTAATCTATGCACTTGTTTGAAACTGGTAAATAAATTACTTGAGAAGGAGCTTCGATAATTTTATATCCGGGAGGAACTGCAGGAAAAAATTGATGAATTGTGTGAACGCTTTGATTATTTATGTAAGCACTAGTCGTTATATTACACTCGATTCTCAAAGAGTTAACTTTAAGAATTTTAACTGGTAAATCAGAGGTCGGTTCGATGTTAGCAGGAAGTTTTCTTTGAGTAAAACCTAGTAATCGACCTACAGAATCCTTAGATTTCAAAATGACCTCTTCACTACATTTGATCACGCTTGTTAAAGTGTTATTGTTAGGTTTCCAACTGAATGTTATGTCATCAGCAAGGTGATTTTTTATATATTTTTCAATATCTTCAATTTCGTAGCTGCCTGTAGGTATTTTTATCACTTTATTACCAACTTTGATTGTATTATTTTTTTCATCAATATTAGGTATTGAATGAAATGACAAAAATTCTACCAAACCAAGCACGTAGTTTTTGTTTGATGAAAGTTCCAAAGGAGGAAAGTAATGAGCTTCAAGTGAAGAAGTTTTACCTGATAAAGTTAAGGTTATTGACTCCATAATAGCTCAAAGTAGACTGAGGTCTTAAGCTTAAACTTTCTCTTTATATACCTATGAGCTTGATGGATAAAAATTGTAGACATAGGTGACCACAATTCTATGTTCCAAAGTCTTGGAATCTTTGAGGATTATATTTGACTTTGCCCACACCTAAATATAAAATTAAATCAAGAGGTGGTCTAAGGTCACCAAAACTATCAAAGTAGATCACTTCTTTTCCTATTTTACGATAAGCCACCCAATGAGTTTCAGGACCTTTATCGTCATCAAGATTTACTATCGCTGATTTACGATAAAGAGGACCATTTGATGGCAAAGAA
Source organism: Encarsia formosa (assembly GCA_038277355.1). NCBI lineage: Eukaryota > Metazoa > Arthropoda > Insecta > Hymenoptera > Aphelinidae > Encarsia > Encarsia formosa. The sequence continues at coordinate 89,342,248 of CM076184.1, read as the reverse complement.
TTTCTCATGAATACACCACGAAAATAAGGTATTTTTAATTTTTTAGCATATTTAATCAAATCAAAGTTAGACAACGCTCTTTTGGGTAAACTTATTTCGAGTTTTTTTTTTTTTTTAAGCTCCCACCCATATAAGGTTTGAGGTACAGACCATAACCCGTTTTATATGGTTTCAAGTATAATCCTTTCCCGAGAGCTATAGCTTCCATGGTTTTATTATGTCTACGATTTTCTTCCGATTGTTCTTTCGATGACTTTGCTTGATTGATTGCCTTGGCTACTCCAGCTGCTCCACCAGCAAGGGCACCTGTTGCACTTAATCCAGCAAAAAGAGGAATCAGATACGGCAAAACCCTACCGATTTTCTTAGAAACTGGAAGAATTCTTGGAATTATAACATTTTTCTTGCCACCAGCTTTTTTGATGGCCTCCCGTGCATTCTTTATTGCTGAGCTTATAGCTTTTTTAGCACATTTTTCTGAAACATTTGGTTTTGCAGCCTTGATTATTTGTTTCAAAGTTGCCTTTTTTGTTTTTCTTTTCATTGTTTTTCTTTTCTTGATTCTTCTTCTTTTGGTCTTTTTCAGACCCTGTCCGAGTTTGGTTTTTAAATTCATAGCGTTAGTAACAGCGTACGCTGCAGCTCTTTCACCGATACTTGCGTCTTTTGAAAGTACTCTACCCCAAGCTTTATTCGCAAGGTGCCTATCTGCTGCGTGTCTAGCTTGTAAATCTTCTCGATTCTGAGAATAAGCTATGTCGTGGTCCTTGCAAGCTGAGTCTAATAAATTTATTCCTGGATCACCAAGTGCTAAACGTTTACCCAATTTTGTTCCAGGTCCACAATACTGATATCCTGGGATATGGACTTCAATTGGGAGTTTATTGATTAGCTTGTTTACCAGACCACGACCCTTCTTCTCGTGAATGATCATTACTGTTCAGAAGTTCATGAATGAATGAGTTGAACACTATATAAACCCTGTATTTATACCTCCTCGGACCAGTCTTTGTTCAGAATTTAAATGCTCAACATGGATTTCCTACCGAGTTCCAAGAAACTTCCCGTGATGAATTTCGACACAATAGTCGAAGAGGAAAAAAAGATCAAGAGACATGGTGATTTACTTCCGGATACGATAAGAGCAGTATTCTGCGGACCTTCCAACTGTGGAAAGACCAATAGTTTATTGGCTCTCATTACGCAAGAAAATGGTCTCAGATTCGAGAATGTGTATGTTTATTCGAAATCTCTCAACCAACCGAATTATAAATTTCTGAAAGATCTTTTAGAACCCATAGATGGTGTAAAATATTTTTTATTTAGTGAGCACGAAGATGTAATATTACCAAAAGACGATCTCCCGAATTCATTAATGATTTTTGATGACGTTGCTTGCAAAAAACAAGATAACGTGAAAGCATTCTTCTGCATGGGTAGACATGCTAAAGTGGATTCTTTCTATCTTTGTCAGTCATATGCTCAAGTGCCAAAACATCTTGTACGAGATAACGTTAATCTACTCGTACTATTCAGACAAGATGATGTAAATTTGAAACATGTGTACGACGATCACGTCAACACTGACATGCCTTACACGAGTTTCAGGAATTTCCGTTCAGAATGTTGGAAAGATAATCATACATTTGTTGTCATAGATAAGGACAGACCGATAAACTTTGGTCCATATCGCAAATGCTTTGATAATTTTGCTATAAATATAACCAACTAAATGACTGCGTCATCAGTCTTTAGTAAGATTTAAAGAGGTCAACATGTCTCATATAGAAAGAGAAAAAAATATGCTGGAGCAGCTTGTCAAAGCATGTCAAGCTGTAAAGCAGAAATACAATTTGGTTAAATCTCAAAGAGATGGTACAGAAAAAGTCTTGAATGAAAAGTTCAAACCCATCATTACTCCCCTCCAAGAACTCGTGAATCATAAAAAATCAGATTCTATGAAAAAAGAAGAAAAATTTGAGGATCTAAAAAGTGATTTGATTAAATATGAGGGTCGAAAGAGTGATTTGATTAAATTTGAGGATAATTTTCAGAGTGACGAAGACTCTATGAAAGAAGACTCTTTTGGAGAAGAAATCGAACTCGTTGCAGCAGAGCAAGATAAACTACATGGAATTAAGAAAAAAACAAACCATGGGTATGAGCTTGGGAATGCAATATTACGATTTTTGAAAGATAAGATTTTCGTAAACAATGTGTCATTTCCAAGAACTCAAGGATTGCAAGATCTTACTGTATAAAAGAATCCTGAAAAATTTTCTATGAAGGATGAATCAAACTATCTACAAATTCTTGAGGAATCAAATGCTCATAAAATTACCAACGGTCAATTAAAAAAACATATTTCCAGTTGGAAATACAATAATATAATCAAACGCATGTTTGAATCGACCGGGAGTGGACTCTTACCTCGATACAAAGTTGCCAAGCGTAATACCCGTATGGATCTTGTTTACTGGGATAATCCTAATGAGCTCGTGGAACGTCTTCAGTTTTTGGTTGCCAAAAGATCAGCTGGTAATATAATCATGAAAGCGAAATTCACTCAATCATCGAAGAACTCCGAGAAGCTGGCTATATATATTGATCTGATTTCGATAATTCTTCATCATTATAAAAATGAGTGTCGACGTGTTCGGACGTGCTTTAAAAAAGAATACAGAGGGCGTTCGAGGTGCTCCGGGTATAGGTTATAAATTAACCGAAACCGGTCAGTTTGATGTAGAAGGCAAACGATTTTGCAACCTAGCTGCACCTGTAGAATCTGACGACGCCGTTAATTTAGAAACTATCAAAAACCTGATTGGATTGGAACTTCAAAGTCTGTACGAGATTACGAAAAAATTGAGAAGTGACGTGGATGATTTGAGTGCTATTCTAAGCAATCACAAAACTGAGATAAATGACAACGTTCAGAAAAAAGTTGATGAACTATTTGAATTAATTGAAGGTCACAGAGACGACATTGACAAGAGTATCCTGCAAATAAACGCTAAAATTGTTAAAAAAGATGAATAAAAAAGAGGGGGTGGTCGAAGAACTTCACAAGCCTGCTCGTCGTAATTATCCTCGAAGAAAATTCGATGTTCGGGGTATTGATGAAACCTGGCAAGCTGATCTCGTAGAGATGCAACCCTACTGAAGGGAGAACAAAGGATTCAGATACTTGCTTACCGCGATAGATGTTTTTTCAAAGTATGCCTGGGGTGTGCCTGTAAAAACAAAATCTGGTAAGGACGTTACCGAAGCCATGAATTCTATTCTTAATGAGAAGCGAATTCCAAAGAACCTTCATGTTGATCGTGGAAAGGAATTTTACAACAAAGACTTTCAAGGTCTAATGAAAAATCATAGAATCAACATGTATTCAACTTACAGTAATCTCAAAGCATCCATTGTTGAGCGATTTAATCGAACTTTAAAAAACAAGATGTGGAAGCAATTCAGTTTACAAGGAAGTTAACAGTGGCTCGATCTATTACCTGAGTTAATTGAAAAATACAACAATACCAAACATCGGACAATTGGCATGAAACCCAAGGACGTCACTGCTACCAACGAAGCTGAAGTTCTCAAGCGCTTTATGGACAATAGAAAGCTTTTCATTAGGATAAAATTTAAAGTTAATGATAAAGTTAGGGTTAGCAAAATAAAACACTTGTTTGAAAAAACCAAAAATCCCCCTTTGAAAAGTGTCCAATAATCCTGGACATTTACCTTCATTTAGGACAATTTAAATATAACAAAAATGTGTAATTTAAACAAAAAAAATTTGGATTTTTATATAAAACAAGTGGATTTTATGACAGGATAAAAAATATTTTTTAATAGATGAAGCAAAAAAAAAATTCATCAAAATAAGTTAGTGATTTTCTCTTCCAATTTAACTTATCATAAAGGTCATAACTTGGATGTGGAGAGCACAAGTATAGACTTGTAACTGCCTTTCCATTTGTAAGGAAGCAGAAAAAAGAATTTTTTTTTCCTTATAATATTATTATCTTATAACGAAAGATGAAATTTTAAAAACAGAAATGGAAAAACAATTATTTTCTCTGCTTCATTTCAAATTGAAAGGCAGTTAAAAGTATTTAATTGTGCCCTCCACATCCAAGTTACAACCTTTGTAATAATTAAAAAAAAAAATTTATTGATTTTTATACATTTTTTGCAGGCCATTTTTCGTAAAATTGACGAATTAAAACTGAAACAATTCGTAAAAGATAACAAAGACGCGACGGAATTCATAAGAATAGTAGCGAGTTTACAGATTTTGCCCCACAACGAAATACAAGAGATCTATGAAAGGTGTAGGGACATGCTACAGGCTAAGAACCATCTTGTTTTCGTAAAATTGCAAAAATTTAGCACGTAGTTTGAGCAATATTGGTTAGGGCAAGTTAAGCCCATTAATTTTTCCGTTTTCGGCATGCCTATAAGAACCAGCAATCCGACAGAAGGGTTACATGAAAAGCTTCTACGCCGTTACGGTAAAGAACCGTCGCGTTTCAAGTTTATGAGTAAGTGATCAAAATTACTAAACTTAAAAAAATTTACTTTTATTGTTTTACATATGTTTATTCAATTTTACTTTTGATTTCTTTCCCTCACAGGAAACACTTGCGAAAATTTTGATAGCATAATTGTGAAAATTGGGTCGTTGGAGGAATCAAATAAACTTAACAGACCTGCATCAAAAGTTACAACACACCGGCAAAAGAGACTCTTGAACGGTAAAAATTTTAACGTTACAACATTGAAACTTACCAGGAGATGACATGTCTGATGACACTAATAATTTGCTCCAACATTTTTTTACCTTTTTGCAATATTTGTTTAGTATTTGTTTGAAAAAGCAATTTTTTTTACGAGCCTACTGCACTTTCAATCCTCTGTATTCTAGCATTTTGGTTGCTTATTCTTCAATTTACAGATATACATGTTTTTTTACAAAAAGTTTTTAAAGTACACCTTTTATGATTGAGATTTCAAAGATGACTTCATAGGTTTTATCTTCTCAATAAATAATTGTGATTATACGCGGTAAAAATTTTATTTTAAAAACCTGTAATTACTTTTTTACTATAAATTAAAAAAAATAAATAAATAAATAAATAAAAGAAAAATCGAGGTCCCGGAATTTTGGACGTAACTTTTTACATCGGCTTGGAATTATTAATTATTTTTTTCTAATTGACAGCCAATTAAAATAAAAATCCAATGAACAGCTCATTCCCTTTTAAGTATAATTTCTTCTTCTGACACAATGTTACTAATAATTGTTCGCAGCATGGTGGCTATACGCTCAAGGAGAAATAGATACGTTTGGTCTGCTGAGCAGAGCGTTAAAAGTTAAAGGGAAAGACGTAAACTTAGATATAGAGGCATGCTCTAAAAATCATCCGCCAGAGGAATTGATACCAGACAAAGGTAACCTGTATTTTTTATTTTATTTTTTTATGATTTCTTGAATTGAGCAATGAAAAAATATTTTTTACTTAAATTACTTTTTCATCTTCTTTTCAAAAACTTGTTCTGAAGTTTAAAATATGGATTAACAATGTTTTATAATGATAAAAAAAAAAAAAAAAATTTTTTTAACAGATCCTTAATAATACTTTTACACAAATTGAATATTATTATTACAAGCGAAAATATAAGGTTCTAATACTTCCATTTCTTGATACAAATTTTGTTACTAAAAACTCTAAATAAATAAAATTGTCTGAATGTTCATATTTACCTCAATAAAATAAATGATAGTAAATTTATTGCGCTTAAAATATTTACATTTATTAAGATTTAAGGTTTGTTCGAGAAGAGTCTTTATAAACATTCTTTAAATCGAGTTTTTAATTTCTGATTTACAGAATCGCTGATTCCCGTTGAGCTGCAAGCAGCCATTGAGTATGGAAGGCGTATGGCAACTGTTGAGAATTTTGTGAGGAGTAAAGAGTCTCAGATCCCCGGTGGGACTCCATCAGGAGTAAAAGAGACAGAAGATGACCCTCTACCAAATACGACGACAGCTTCAAGTTCCAAAATAAATATAAAAAAAACGACTAATGTAAAAGCGGCATCTAAGCCCAAAGTCATTAGCTCTGAAACAGTTCAATATCCAGTTCCTCATTTTTATCGGAATTATCGAACAAGTAAGTTCAAACTTAAAAATACATATGCCGTGCTAATAGTTTCATCACTTAGCTGCTATATTTCGGGTCTTTCATAATCATTATTTAAGTTGAATCCATCGTTTTCACCAGGGTAAAAACTCGGAATTCATAGTACTGAGCCAAGCTTGGAGCTCACGCTGTTGGACTCGAGAGTCCACATGTGTGAGTCCAAGGACTCTTATATGTAGAAGAATCTCAAGTCCGAAAACTCGATTCAAGACACAACTGTATACCGAGTTTGCCGTAAGCCTAACATTAATCTGAAAGGTGTTAATTAATAAAAATGAAATCCATACAGTTATTTTTTAAATGTATAAAAAAAATCAGAATTTTATTCATTTTATGAAAATCTTCGACTTAATAACTGCTTTTTAATGATATTCGTTCGCATTACGAAGTTGAGAAGAATCGTTTTGAAATTATTGAAATATTTAAGTTTATTTTCTTTTTACTTTTATCATTTATGTGAGTGTAAGTACTCATTGAGCTGTATAAGAGTAGTAACATGAAGTTTGCGGTTTATCGTTTTGAAGACATTCTTGACGTAATTGATCTTCGGCATTTTGTTGATTGTAAAAAAAAGTAAGTATAATCAAAGAAATTTTTCAAATTAAACCTAACCAAGTAACTTTTCGTAAAAAAATACCAAAAAAAAAAAATACTCCTACTTAGTGTTTTTTGAATTTTTGATTCAAGCACAGCATTGGCTTAAAGTTTTAAGTATAATAATGAATTTTGAAAAAATTACTTGCAAAGGTGGTCATGTACATTAACTCCTTATTTTAAATTAATTCTATGCGCGAATCAAACTAAAAAATACTTTTTCTACATTTTTAGAAGTAAAAATTCGTTTTAAAAAATTTGTTCGTTCAATGAGAAAATTTTTTTATTTAGCCTCCCGAGCACTTGTTTTGTTACGGTGGCCGAAGCCGCGAGCTCGGGCCGAGCTCGGCCGCCGAGCTCGGTACGAATTCGGTTGGGGGCGTGGCCACGCGTTCGGGCCGAACTCGCAGATTAGTTTTCATCAGTATATTCAATATTTTTTCTTAGTGTATTACAGGTTATGTTATTCATATTAGTAACACCCTGTGCTCCAGTTTTTAAACATTCAATAACATTATTATATCTTCAATAATTATAAATTTTTACAAAGAATAATTTTTAATGAAAATTAAAACATAGTTTTAGTAATGTTTAAAGAATAAAATTCCACAATTTATATTTAAAAAATTATCTTTTAAAATGTTTTCTTCGGAAAAGAAAAAATTAACTCTAAAAAAGATCAATGGAAAAAAATTAAAAGTGGATTTCAGTTCTTCAGACGAAGATGAACCTAAAAGTGCTGATAGTGGTTGTAAAGTAGGTTCACCAGTTGTTAATGTGCCAGTTGCTCAACAATCTCATTCTCCTGAAAAAACTAGAAAAACAGATGAAAAAAAATCTGTTCATAAGTGACTCTGAATTGGACTCCAATTTTCATAGTAATAAAGATAGTGAAGAATGCTCAAGTAGTGAGGAATATGTATCAAGTTCGGAGGATGATGATCCTGAACTTGATAAAAGTTCTCAATATATGAACCATGATAAGAGTAATCACAAGTGCCCTTTAATAAGAAAAAATAAGAGTTTGGGCTATACGACTAACAGTTACCCATGTGATTATAACAGCATTACTATGCTTACTACAAGAAGTTTTCCCCTGTCTTCCATCTCGTGCTGAAAGTTTATTAAAAACTGAAAATCAATTCATAATTGAAAGTTTATTTCCAGAAAATCTATCAGATAAATCTGAATTGATATATATTGGACTTGCACGACAACTGCAAAGAATAGTTAACCCAAAAAATCATGTAGATAGAACATTAAATTTACAGTTTAATGTTGATGGTCTACCCTTGTACAAGACTGGAGGTATTGAATTTTGGCCTTTACTAGGAAGAGTGCACTTTCACTCTAACTTATATCAAACTTTTGTTATTTCTGCATATTGTGGGATAGGAAAACCATCTTTATTAAATAGATACTTTAGTAAATTTATATCAGAATTAAATGAGTTGCTGGAAAAAGGTGTAGTAATTGAAAATGTTCTGTTCAAAGTTAGAGTTATGTGCTTTGTGTGTGACAGACCAGCAAGATCTTTGGTGAAAAACATTGTCAATCATAATGCTTATTATTCGTGTGAGCGTTGTGAACAAAAAGGATTGAGTTATGAAAAGCGAATTATTTTTCCATCTGTAAATTCTACTCTACGCAGTGATGAATCCTTTCGTGCCATGAATCAAGCAGAACACCACAATGGATCTTCCCCTCTAACAAATATTATTCCAGCATTAAATATGATATTCCACTTTCCATTAGATTTCATGCATCTTTGCTGCTTAGGCGTCATGAAAAAACTAATGGAATGCTGGACTACTAATATTGTTGGTACTCGCTTGAGCAGGGAAAAAATAATGAGACTAACTCAACGTATCACCAACTTGCACTCACAAATTCCAGTAGAATTTCAAAGGTCACTGCTGCAGTCATTAAGTTTGATCAAAAAGTGGAAGGCCACGGAGTTTAGATTTTTTCTGCTGTATTGTGGACCTTTTGTGCTAAAAAACTTGTTAACCGATGATCAGTACAACAACTTCATTCTTCTTCATTGTGCCATTATAATTCTCTGCAGCAGTAAGTTGTGTTTAATTTTTTCACATCATGCTAGGGACTACTTAAAAAGATTTGTGTTGTTTTGTGGAAAGTTGTATAAAATTGAATTGTTAGTGTCTAATATACATGCTTTGATTCATTTGACAGATGATGTTAATTTCCATCTTTGTTCTTTAAGTGAAATTACAGCTTTTCCCTTTGAAAATGCTTTAGGAAAAATAAAAAAGTTGGTACATAGTGGAAGAAAACCTTTGCAGCAGCTGGGCAGAAGATTGAGTGAACAATTTTCAATATATACAGAAAAAGCTGTTTGTCCACCTGTATTTGAAATTTTGAAAGTTAAAAGAGGAGTTTGTAAAAAATATAATCTAGTGACTTCTTTTAGATATAATGATTTTACTTACACCACTTCAAAGCCAAACAACTGTGTGTTATTGAAAAATGGAGATTTTGTCTTGATTCATGAAATGATTGGGACAAATCAAGCAGATATGATTATTACTGGGAAAAAAATTCAAATTTTAAAAAACGCTTTTGAAGACCCCATAAAATCTTCTGGGTTCAATATTTATTCTGTCACAGAAGGAAAAGAGGAAACAACATTTAGTGTGTCAAATATTGATGTGAAAGCTATATTGTTTTCTATCTACGAACTCGAAGAAGATGAAAAAGAAAAATATGTGATACCAATGCTTCATTAAGTTGTACGCATAAAATTTATTTTTAATACTTTTACATATTTAACATTGTCAACATCCTTAATATTAAATATTATAAACATTTCGTATATTCTTGTACTTACAGAATATGTAACAATAAATTAATAATATCTCTGAAAAAATTTTGTTAATGTATGAAGTATAACTATATGCTTGTACTATTATTTTTCACGTTTAATTTATAGCACCAATCTTTTAATTGATGATTTAATAATTAGGTAAATTTTAAAAAAGAAAAACATTTTCTGGATAAAGCCTAGGTCTTTGAATTTTTATTTTTTACTAGGCCTACCATCCCAATCCCCCGAATTTTTGAAAATATCACCAATTCTTGTTAAGAATAATTTTTCATTAAAAGCTGCGCCAAAGATGTTGTTAATAGCATCTAAAAAAAATATAATTTGTTCATGAATTATGAAAAATAAAATTTAGTTGAACTAGTAAATTTGATGACTACCTTTGAAGACTCTGTAAAACTTTGTTGTTCTAAAGGTAATTCTACCTTCTTTAGTTTTCTGTGCAATAAATATTGCTGTGACTTGTTTATTAAAAAATAATTTAAATATATTTATCATTGATGCATAAAGAACTTTACTGTCATTTGACACTGTTGATATGAAGTGAAGTCTCTGAAAATATTTTATGCATTAAGTATTATTTTAATTTATCAAGTTTTTAAATAATAATTTATTAAAATTACCAAATCTGCTTCAAGAGAAGACTTGTCATCTAAAATTTTTGATTCAAAAATATTGAATTCATCAATATTTTGAAGTGGTCAAGTTAATGAATGTTTTTCTACTAGCTTTGAAAAAGTTAAAACGTTTTCATTTTCTTTAAGTGCTCTTCTATCTACTACAGCAGTGTGTAGTTCTTGTAATTTACTGGATACGTCTACGGCAGCATACTTTTCCTTTTTCAGCTTGGCAGCTAGATTTTTCACATCAGTTGCAAGTGATTCCACTTTATCACCTACATCTATCACACTCTGACTGATTAGGTCGATTTTTGTGCTTATTGAATGCTGCTGACTCATAATACTAGATATAAGACCAGTCAATTCTAAAAAAAAAATGATAATTAAAGTCTGATAAACTTATGATTAATTTGATTTTTACAATTATAGGAAGCATAAATATCTTACGACTCAAATCAGCAGTATTCAGCAACAGCAATTGCTGGGCTTCATTATTTTGGTCTGTATTAGATGTGCTAAGATCTCCTTCTTTTATCGAGCACTCTGACTGAATAATACTATCTTTGAAGTTTAAATCAACTTTTTCATTAGCATTTATAACCTCTGCAATAAAAAAAAAATGTTTTGGATTATTCAATATGAATAACTCTCTAAATTAACTTAGAGTAAAAGCAACTTACTTGAATTATAAATTTCTTCACTGCTTGAGTTTAACGGTGGTATTGATGTTATTGGTGGAAGACTTTTAACTGTTGAATCAATCTCATTAATTACAGCGAGAGCAATGGAATCATCATTTTTTGTTTTTTTAGTTGCTATTTTATCTTTATTTACTTTTGTTATCAATGCTTCTAAGGCCTTGTTATCATCATTTAATTTTTTCATTTTTTTTAATGCACTGGCTAATGAGACTGAAAATAAGTAACAATTTCAATATTAATATATATTTATATTTATTTTTCATAAAATAAAATTACATGTTATACACCAATTATAACTAGTAAATTGCTAAAATCAATAAATTGTCTCACCAAAACCTTCTAAAATCATACATTCATACTTTGGCCAATCCGGAGGGGGAGTAGGTAACACCTTTACTGATTCATGCAAAAATGCATTTATCATGTCATGATCATCCTCTGTGAGAGGAAATTCTGTGTAGGTCACAAAATTTTCTTGAACCCAATTTATCGGTACAACAATAACTTTAGAGCCGGAAGCTAAATTTTTTTTACTTAAGTATGTGACAGCAAATCTTTCATCTTTTTTCGGTGCCATCTGAAATGACAAGATAAAACACGACTTAATTTTTATTTCTTTTCATTTCATATGAACATGAATATTCTATATTATTTTTTACAAAAACAAATTTTACACTTGTCAGTTTTTAGGTTATAATACTTACTTTTGTTAAAATTACTTTTTATGATTTGATGGCAAGAAATAGAATATATAGTATTAAAATATTTAGATCTATCTCTCTATTCTGATTACAACACTAGTAGAAATCACGTACTTATCACATTATTTGACTAAATTAGTTTTCGCTACCGGCGCACTATTATATCAACACAGTAAACACTGGACTACTCAACGCATTCATTTGCCTTCGGCCCGAGCTCGCAGCCGCGCCCCCAGGCGCCCTGCCGCCGAGCTCGGCGCTGTTTCGGATTCTTCGTAGCCGAGCTCGGGCCGAAGTCGCGCCGTAACAAAACAAGTGCTCGGGCTTCTACTAGCTAGCCTCTACTCATTTTTATTTAATTTTTATATTTTTTTATTGATGATATTTCAATAAGAAAATTATTATTAGTAAATTTATCAAAGAAAAAATTTCATCCACCGGGATTCGAACCCACGACCACAGGCGGACACTCTACCACCTGAGCCGTTGAGCTAGCTTGCACATTAACTTTAGTTAAAGTATACAAGCGCTCGCGAGATCATACGCGGCGGCGGCCTGTTTGTAATTAGGCTGCCGCAGGACCATGCCACCCTTTGATTTACGCCGCTGTCGCTACCCCCTTTTTGATCCACCACGCGCGTTGCAACACGGTTCCAAGAAACTCTCCGGCTCTATTTTGCTTACAGTCCATTAGAATATTTTGTTTTTACAACAATGTTCTAACCGACTGTAAAAGCCTTATAAGTACGCGTCGCCCTCTGCGAGTTCATCAGTTTTCAAGTGACCACCAAACCGAAAAGATGATGAGCTACGCAGAGGACGACGTGCTACGAAAGGAGCTCGGGGAGTTCCTGGACTTCCACGCGGCTGACGGGTACGACCCCACGATGGAGGCGCAGTGTCTCGAAGACCTGCATCGGTTGGAGGAAGCGACACCCATGGGTGACAGTGACGTCGACGACCTCCTCGAGGGCTTCGAGACTCTGCAGCACCGGCACACCCCCATGCAGCACCAGGACATCCCCATGCAGCTTCCGGAGGAGGTGGTGGACGAAGCCGTGCTGCAGCAAGATCTGCAGCACATCGGTGAGGAGCTTTGAGCCGAGGGTTTCCACCTCGACACTGCAGCTTCTTTCTTGAAGGACCCGGACCTCTTCCTGAGAAGCTTCCTGGGAGAGCTGCATAGCCGGGATGCGCCTTCTTCATCCATGCTGTTGCAGCAGCAAGAAAGTCGGGATGAACGGCTTCTAGATGACGTGAGTTTTTTTTTGTTTTTTTTTTTTTTTGATTGTTTGTTTAGTGTAATTTGAGTGAATAAACGTGTGTATGGCTGGTTGCTCGAGTACAGGGTGTATGTGTGTGTAAAATTAAAATTTGTGTGTGAGAGTGTATGACTGGTTGCTTGAGTATGGGATGAATGTGAAATAAAAAATCGGTGTGTATGGCTGGTTGCTCGAGTACAGGATGATTGTGAAATTGTAATTTGTGTGCATGACTGATTGTATGGATACAGGATGGATGTGAATTTGAAATTTTTTTGTGAGTGTGTATGACTGGTTGCTTGTTGACAGCATGAATAAGAAATTAAAATTTGTGTGTGAGAGTGTATGACTGGTTGCCTGAGTATGGGATGAATGTAAAATTAAAATTTGTATGTATGACTGGTTGCTGGAGTACAGGATGAGTGTGAAATTAAAATTTGTGTGTGTATGAGTGGTTGTATGAATACAGGATGAATGTGAATTTGAAATTTTTGTGTGAGTGTGTATGACTGGTTGCTTGTTTACAAGTTGAATGTGAATTTAAAATTTGTGTGTGAGTGTGTATGACTGGTTGCCTGAGTATGGGATGAATGTAAGATTAAAATTTGTATGTATGACTGGTTGCTGGAGTACAGGATGAGTGTGAAATTAAAATTTGTGTGTGTATGGCTGGTTGTGTTGGTATAGGGGGGGGATGTGAAACTAAAATTTGTGTGTATGACTGGTTGCTTGAGTACAGGATGAGTGTGAAATTAAAATTTGTGTGTGTATGGCTGGTTGTATGTGCATAGGATGAATTTAAAATAATTAAAAATCTTTATGTGTGTTTGGTTTGAAAAAATGTTTTGATTTTTAGCTGCGCCTGTCCCCTTCACCACCTCCAGCTCCACTGCTTCCATCTTTGCCCCCATCTCCACGACTTTCTCCTCCTTGCAAAGAAAAGAGGTTGAAGAAGGTCATGAAGACAAAACCGTGAATTAAAAGTGGTAATGCAGGCTCTCACTCTCGCCTACCAGAGTCCATTCAGAAGAAACGTGCTTGTGTGAATGTGGACAATGAAGACGATGAGTGTTTCCGCTGGGCAATACTGTCTGCGTTGCATCCAGTATCAAAAGAAAATCATCCGTATCGTGTAAGTAACTATACACCATACTCAAATGAACTCAATTTTACTGACATATCATTTCCCGTTAAACTGAAGCAAGTGAAAGTATTTGAAAGACAGAACGATGTCTCTGTAAACATCTTTGTTCTCAAAAAGCGTGGTAATCAGTATGAAGTGTGTACGGCTCATCTTACCGACTGCTACAAACCGAGACATGTGAATTTGCTTAATGTACAAGACCACTATCCTGATGAAAATGAGGAGCTCAATGAAGTCATGGACAACATCCCCAAGTGTCACTATGTTTGGGTCAAGAATTGGAGTATGTTAGTGAGTAAGCAATTGGCCGACCATAACGGTAAAAAGTTTTTCTGTGACAGGTGCTTACACTACTGGGACACAGAACAGAAAGTTATTGACCATAAGCCCATTTGCATGGAGCTTAACTCTTGTAAAATTAAACTGCCTAGTGAAAAAGACAATAAACTAAAGTTTAAAAATTTCAAGAACATGGACAAAGTAAGTCATGTGACTTATGCCGATTTCGAAAGTTTGCTGAAGCCCACAGGCAATCCTCGCAGCCCACAACAACATCAAGCCTTCAGCGTTGGTTACTACTTGAAAAATAGCTACGACGATAGCCAATCGCACTACAGAAGTTATCGGCAATCTGAAGACGGTCAGCAGACACCAGCGGAATGGTTTGCAAAGGAGCTGAAGAGGATTGCGTCTGAGATTGAGCAGTTGCATAAGTACTTTTCTACCCTAAACTAACCTAAGCTAACCTAAACTTACCTTAACTAACCTGAACTAACCTATATTTTACTTACCTTCCGCAGGCTAATCGTTGATATGGACGAGATTCGTTGCCCTTCGTTGAAGACCCTGGAGAAGACGTGTCGGTTTTCCTGCCATTATCATGTTCAGGCAGGAGCAGTCTGCGCTGTGGACAATGCCTACGCCTTGAAAAGCTGGCTGGTGAGACGTCGGGCCTGGCTGATCGAAGCACGAGAAGGACAAGACGAGGTGGACTTCATTTACCGAGAGAGTAAGGATGAATTGCAAGAAACAAGCAGAACTTTAAAAATAATTTAAATATCTAAAATATTGTATTATTATGGTTAAAATATATATTTATTTAAATTCAAAAAGAGTTTTATTTAAACTTTTTGAGTTCATAAAAAAAAAAAATAAATAATAATAAGTTTTATAAATCCATTTTTCTTTTTAAATTTATTTTTCATAAATTCTATTAATTATACATTCGATTTTATAAATTTTATTTTTATACATTTTGTTTTTATGCATTTTATTTTATTTTATTTTTAAATTTTAGTATCACATTATTTTATTTTATTTTATTTTTATTTTACATTTAACTTAATTTAAAATTAAATTTATTTAATATTAAAATACAAAAAAAAAAAAAAAACATAAGACTTATAAGGCTTTTACAGTCGGTTAGAACATTGTTGTAAAAACAAAATATTCTAATGAACTGTAAGCAAAATAGAGCCGGAGAGTTTCTTGGAACCGTGTTGCAACGCGCGTGGTGGATCAAAAAGGGGGTAGCGACAGCGGCGTAAATCAAAGGGCGGCATGGTCCTGCGGCAGCCTAATTACAAACAGGCCGCCGCCGCGTATGATCTCGCGAGCGCTTGTATACTTTAACTAAAGTTAATGTGCAAGCTAGCTCAACGGCTCAGGTGGTAGAGTGTCCGCCTGTGGTCGTGGGTTCGAATCCCGGTGGATGAAATTTTTTCTTTGATAAATTTACTAATAATAATTTTCTTATTGAAAAATCATCAATAAAAAAATATAAAAATTAAATAAAAATGAGTAGAGGCTAGCTAGTAGAAGGCTAAATAAAAAAATTTTCTCATTGAACGAACAAATTTTTTAAAACGAATTTTTACTTCTAAAAATGTAGAAAAAGTATTTTTTAGTTTGATTCGTGCATAGAATTAATTTAAAATAAGGAGTTAATGTACATGACCACCTTTGCAAGTAATTTTTTCAAAATTCATTATTATACTTAAAACTTTAAGCCAATGCTGTGCTTGAATCAAAAATTCAAAAAACACTTAGTAGGAGTATTTTTTTTTTTTGGTATTTTTTTACGAAAAGTTACTTGGTTAGGTTTAATTTGAAAAATTTCTTTGATTATACTTACTTTTTTTTACAATCAACAAAATGCCGAAGATCAATTACGTCAAGAATGTCTTCAAAACGATAAACCGCAAACTTCGTGTTACTACTCTTATACAGCTCAATGAGTACTTACACTCACATAAATGATAAAAGTAAAAAGAAAATAAACTTAAATATTTCAATAATTTCAAAACGATTCTTCTCAACTTCGTAATGCGAACGAATATCATTAAAAAGCAGTTATTAAGTCGAAGATTTTCATAAAATGAATAAAATTCTGATTTTTTTTATACATTTAAAAAATAACTGTATGGATTTCATTTTTATTAATTAACACCTTTCAGATTAATGTTAGGCTTACGGCAAACTCGGTATACAGTTGTGTCTTGAATCGAGTTTTCGGACTTGAGATTCTTCTACATATAAGAGTCCTTGGACTCACACATGTGGACTCTCGAGTCCAACAGCGTGAGCTCCAAGCTTGGCTCAGTACTATGAATTCCGAGTTTTTACCCTGGTGAAAACGATGGATTCAACTTAAATAATGATTATGAAAGACCCGAAATATAGCAGCTAAGTGATGAAACTATTAGCACGGCATATGTATTTTTAAGTTTGAACTTACTTGTTCGATAATTCCGATAAAAATGAGGAACTGGATATTGAACTGTTTCAGAGCTAATGACTTTGGGCTTAGATGCCGCTTTTACATTAGTCGTTTTTTTTATATTTATTTTGGAACTTGAAGCTGTCGTCGTATTTGGTAGAGGGTCATCTTCTGTCTCTTTTACTCCTGATGGAGTCCCACCGGGGATCTGAGACTCTTTACTCCTCACAAAATTCTCAACAGTTGCCATACGCCTTCCATACTCAATGGCTGCTTGCAGCTCAACGGGAATCAGCGATTCTGTAAATCAGAAATTAAAAACTCGATTTAAAGAATGTTTATAAAGACTCTTCTCGAACAAACCTTAAATCTTAATAAATGTAAATATTTTAAGCGCAATAAATTTACTATCATTTATTTTATTGAGGTAAATATGAACATTCAGACAATTTTATTTATTTAGAGTTTTTAGTAACAAAATTTGTATCAAGAAATGGAAGTATTAGAACCTTATATTTTCGCTTGTAATAATAATATTCAATTTGTGTAAAAGTATTATTAAGGATCTGTTAAAAAAATTTTTTTTTTTTTTTTTATCATTATAAAACATTGTTAATCCATATTTTCAACTTCAGAACAAGTTTTTGAAAAGAAGATGAAAAAGTAATTTAAGTAAAAAATATTTTTTCATTGCTCAATTCAAGAAATCATAAAAAAATAAAATAAAAAATACAGGTTACCTTTGTCTGGTATCAATTCCTCTGGCGGATGATTTTTAGAGCATGCCTCTATATCTAAGTTTACGTCTTTCCCTTTAACTTTTAACGCTCTGCTCAGCAGACCAAACGTATCTATTTCTCCTTGAGCGTATAGCCACCATGCTGCGAACAATTATTAGTAACATTGTGTCAGAAGAAGAAATTATACTTAAAAGGGAATGAGCTGTTCATTGGATTTTTATTTTAATTGGCTGTCAATTAGAAAAAAATAATTAATAATTCCAAGCCGATGTAAAAAGTTACGTCCAAAATTCCGGGACCTCGATTTTTCTTTTATTTATTTATTTATTTATTTTTTTTAATTTATAGTAAAAAAGTAATTACAGGTTTTTAAAATAAAATTTTTACCGCGTATAATCACAATTATTTATTGAGAAGATAAAACCTATGAAGTCATCTTTGAAATCTCAATCATAAAAGGTGTACTTTAAAAACTTTTTGTAAAAAAACATGTATATCTGTAAATTGAAGAATAAGCAACCAAAATGCTAGAATACAGAGGATTGAAAGTGCAGTAGGCTCGTAAAAAAAATTGCTTTTTCAAACAAATACTAAACAAATATTGCAAAAAGGTAAAAAAATGTTGGAGCAAATTATTAGTGTCATCAGACATGTCATCTCCTGGTAAGTTTCAATGTTGTAACGTTAAAATTTTTACCGTTCAAGAGTCTCTTTTGCCGGTGTGTTGTAACTTTTGATGCAGGTCTGTTAAGTTTATTTGATTCCTCCAACGACCCAATTTTCACAATTATGCTATCAAAATTTTCGCAAGTGTTTCCTGTGAGGGAAAGAAATCAAAAGTAAAATTGAATAAACATATGTAAAACAATAAAAGTAAATTTTTTTAAGTTTAGTAATTTTGATCACTTACTCATAAACTTGAAACGCGACGGTTCTTTACCGTAACGGCGTAGAAGCTTTTCATGTAACCCTTCTGTCGGATTGCTGGTTCTTATAGGCATGCCGAAAACGGAAAAATTAATGGGCTTAACTTGCCCTAACCAATATTGCTCAAACTACGTGCTAAATTTTTGCAATTTTACGAAAACAAGATGGTTCTTAGCCTGTAGCATGTCCCTACACCTTTCATAGATCTCTTGTATTTCGTTGTGGGGCAAAATCTGTAAACTCGCTACTATTCTTATGAATTCCGTCGCGTCTTTGTTATCTTTTACGAATTGTTTCAGTTTTAATTCGTCAATTTTACGAAAAATGGCCTGCAAAAAATGTATAAAAATCAATAAATTTTTTTTTTTAATTATTACAAAGGTTGTAACTTGGATGTGGAGGGCACAATTAAATACTTTTAACTGCCTTTCAATTTGAAATGAAGCAGAGAAAATAATTGTTTTTCCATTTCTGTTTTTAAAATTTCATCTTTCGTTATAAGATAATAATATTATAAGGAAAAAAAAATTCTTTTTTCTGCTTCCTTACAAATGGAAAGGCAGTTACAAGTCTATACTTGTGCTCTCCACATCCAAGTTATGACCTTTATGATAAGTTAAATTGGAAGAGAAAATCACTAACTTATTTTGATGAATTTTTTTTTTGCTTCATCTATTAAAAAATATTTTTTATCCTGTCATAAAATCCACTTGTTTTATATAAAAATCCAAATTTTTTTTGTTTAAATTACACATTTTTGTTATATTTAAATTGTCCTAAATGAAGGTAAATGTCCAGGATTATTGGGCACTTTTTAAAGAGGGATTTTTGGTTTACGCTACATTATTACACTAAAACTGCATGAAAATCTATAATTTTTTCACAGGATGATGAAAAAATAGGTCTGGAATAGTGTTCGATCATTTTTTTCAATAATTTTTCATGTTAAAACTTATTAATTTACTATAAACTAACACAAAAGTCATGTCCACGAAGTAGACACCACCCAAAAAAGAATTTTCAGAAGTGTCCCCCGAACCTTCCCCCAAAATGGCACCCCTAAATTTCGCAATTTACGCATATTTTTCGCATTAAACTCGCTAACCTTAATTAAAAATTGATCTAAATCACTTGTTTACAGCTGTGGATGATTAAAATCACTTGATTTTAATTTAACATCACTAAATACTACACTCAACATCAGCTCCTCAGCAGATCGTAAACGAAAAACTCAACCGAGCTTATCTTCACCGGTCCGGCCGTCGAGTGGTTTTTCGTAAAAACTACGTTAACTTTGAAAGCTCCGATATAAATATTCTGCATGTTTCAACTCACAAAACTTTTTTTTTAGATGTGTAAAAATGATATTCAAGCATTTTTATGGATAATTACCGGTGAAATTATCAAGGTAAATACCAAAAAACCGTAAATAATAAAAGTGACACCTAGGGGACAGACGTTAAACTTGAGCTTGTCCGGGTGCCACTGAGGGGACAAGTAGTCTCAAATGTCCCCGTGAGCGGCATCCCCTCGATAATTAAAGAATAAAGATAAATTCACGGTAAAAATTGATTTAAATATTTTATTTAAGGTATCAAGTAAAAAAAAAAAAAAAAAAAAAAATTCATAATTCAACGCTTTGCAACCGATAAAACAAAAGTGCATCTTTTAATGATAGTTCGAGATTTTCCTGGGGGTGCCAAACAACTTTTGAAGGTTTTGAAGGGCTCACTTGGAAGTGATTTTTATGCTAGTTTTAAGGTTATAATCCAAGTTTTTTTTATACTACAGTAAAGTTTAGTGGTTAAACTAAATTCAGAATAATTTTTTGGGGTCTGAAGTGTGATTTTATAATAAATAAGGGGGGGGGGGGTGCCACTGTAGGCGACAATTACGTTACTGTCCAATAATCCCGGACATTTACCTTACTTAAAAAAAATTACGTGATTAGCTTGTTCAGTTTGTAAATTTGTAATGTTCAACTTTTATTCGATTGATTACAAATACTTAACAAGATAAGATTTAAAAGTCACGCGATAAGAACAATTTTTGTATCAATAGTATGGTAAAGAATCACGTCTTCGACTACGATTAAAATAATTTGAGTTAACAGAATAATGTTTGAGATACAAGATAAATTTTAAAAAGAGCTTTAAATAAAAAGGAGCACATTGTAAAACGAATTTGAATTATTTCAATTTTCGATAATCCTGTACTAATAGACTAATATTACGATTGGTACAAAAAATTATACCCTATCGAAGTGTACTTCGCATCCTGCAAATCTCGCATTTACGAAGTATTTTTTGACACTGTTTCAAAGGGCCGCTTCGTAATCCGTCATTGTATATTGAACTACTCTGACGTTGAACAGCTCAGAAATGTACTCTAGCACGGCATCGTAGGATTCCTCCGTTTTACTCGTCATTAGTGCATTGCACATAATCAGGTACTTGAAAAAGAAAAAAAATTATTTGAAAAAAAAAAAATAGTCAAACTGACAAAAATTGATATAAAATATCCGAGGAGCTACGCACTCCAGAATCACCTAAGTAATCACTAAATAATCAAAAAGAATCAAAAGAATCAGTATATTAAAAAAAGATCACTAGAATCAAAAAGAATCACCGGAATAAAAAAAAAATCACAAAACTCAAATGAATTATTGCCAAAAATATGTAAAAAAAAATTTTTTTACCAAGAATCTTAATTTTCATCGAGGTTAGACATTTAATTTTCTTGCATTTCTTAAACATAATCTGCACGAAGTATTTTTAGGCACGACCGACCCCGAAGGGGTCGGTCGTGGAAGGCCTTATAATTTCGGCAGAGAAAAAAATGCAACCAAAAATTGTGCACAAGATTTCTCGCGATCTAATGGATAAAATTGAACGTGGTAAACGGAAAAATGTTTGTTTTGGTGTCCCAAAGTTCTAGTTTCATTTTGAGTATGAACATCAATGAATACCTACTCTTAAAATTCAAAGTGGTTATATTAGGTACACTGGGGTTAATTAAATGTAAAAATTATGATTACTGTCTAATAATTGTTAGAAAACAAGTTTTCCAAAAAATTATAATGGACTTTAAGAAATCAAGCCTATTGATTACAATTTTGAATAAAAGCTTCAAATTTCAATTGCAAATTTTTTTGTTCAGTTTGTTCATAAATATATATTTTTTCAAATTATTTCTCGATTAAAAATCAAAGTTTAGAGTAGCAAAAGCATCGAAAAACTTCAAAAAGAATCAAAAAGAATCAAAAAGAATTATTAAAATCAAAAAATCAAGAAGAATCACCGGAATCAAAAATAATCATTGTGATTCTCAATGATTCTGAAGTCGAAAATATCAATACTTACCGTCCCAGCAAATTTGACCATCACATTCAAAAGCTGCACGTATATTTTTTCCCCATTTTCGTTTATAAACAGTGGGCAGATCTTAAAGGTGTTATCCAATATAGCTGTTGTAATGTATTGTTGAAGTTTTTCTACGACCCAGGGCTCATGGATCACAATGTGTTGTTTACCATTTGAATCGCGCAACAATTTAACTTGTAATTTTGCAGTGTGGCCTTCCAAGAGTTTAGAAAATATTGGGTCGTTTAAATCTTGACCAAATTTCTCAAAGTTCACTGGTTCTGATGGAAAGGATTGGTCTCGCCAGTATCTCATGCGAGTTCGCATGTCCATGTATGGATTTCTCATTGCAGCATTTGGGTATCTTTTCAAAATTTTTAAAAAATTATTAATTATCATATTGTATTCAACAACTGTTGTAGTTGACAAAAAAATAATAATAAAATAATATTAGTGATTAGATATATAAGTAAACTCATTTATTTTTTGAACTTCTTTTTGAAATAATAAAGCTAATTAGAACAATATTAATAAAATAAAAAATTTATTATGGATTCAGATTTTTTCTAATTAATATTTATTTAGTCATCATCAAATATTTTTTGCTTTTAATTGAATTAATAAAAAAAAAAAATTTTAAGTAATTTACAATTTTTAGCGTATTTTACTTTAATAGATCGAAATAATAATCAAAAAATTGTTACCGTTAAAGTAAAGATAATTATACAGTTGAACGAACTTTAGTGAAGTTCAATTACAATTGTATGAGCGCTTCCTCCGAAAGATCAAATATAACAAAGCATAAAAATCAAAAACAGTGGTGCCACCACACGCCTCGCGGTGAGCGCGTAGGGTACAAGACCTCATTTCTTTAAAGCTCTGCCGTAGATTCAAAGGGAAAAAATTTTCTCCAAAAATTTGAGGGAAAACTCTGGGTGGGAGATTGATCTTTCGGAGGAAGCGCTCATACAATTGTAATTGAACTTCACTAAAGTTCGTTCAATTGTATAATTGTATTTCGCGCTTCCTCCTTCAAGATCAAATACGAAGACGTTTAAAGCAATCTACGGCAGTAAAGTGTGAATACAGAATGCATCAAGTGGCAGTGTTGAAAAACGCATTGTCGTTGACAACATAGATATATACAGGGTGGCGTTTTTTAAGTGACCGGTGCGATTATCTCGAAATCAATCCCTCGTATCAAAAAGTTTGTAAGACAAAAGTTGCTCGGAATCGAGGGGGGAGTTAAATGGGCCCAAAAAATTTGGGCCCGGGGCCTTAGTTTGGGCCCTACGGACCCTAACTTCGTTTTTTTAGATGGGAACCCCTATTTTTGACCCCAAATTCGGAAAGAGCGGAAAATTTTACGATTTTGAGGTATTTTTTGAAAATTTTTTTGGGGCCCCATGAGGCCCTGCAGGGCTTACAAGGTTTTCATAAGGCCCATTTCTTTTAAACGCAAATTAACACGGAAAAAACGCATTTTTTGTGTTGCACATGCATCGGGAAAGTTTCTTAGTTTGAAATTTCCAACAAAGTGGGCCCAAAAAATTTGGGCCCGGGGCCTTATTTTGGGCCCTACGGACCCTAACTTCGTTTTTTTAAATGGGAACCCCTATTTTCGACCCCAAATTCGGAAAGAGCGGAAAATTTTACGATTTTTAGGTATTTTATGAAAATTTTTTTGGGGCCCCATGAGGCCCTGCAGGGCTTACAAGGTTTTCATAAGGCCCATTTCTTTTAAACGCAAATTAACTCGGAAAAAACGCATTTTTTGTATTGCACATGCATCGGGAAAGTTTCTTAGTTTGAAATTTCCAACAAAGTGGGCCCAAAAAATTTGGGCTCGGGGCCTTATTTTGGGCTCATGCTTTACGCAACAAAAGTATGATTTTCAAAATGAAAATTCACAATTTGGTTGCAGATTTGGAAAGAGCTAGAAGTTTTACGTTACCGACCACGCGGACCCACTTCAGGCAGTTCACTTCAGGTTGTTTGGTGGGTGAGCGCGGGTTTTTAATATATTCATTATCCCTCAAGCTCAACAACTCAATAATGAACAGCATGGATTTTTGAATAAATAAATAAAGAAATAAATAATTTAATGAATGAAACCCAACTTTGACAACTCAATAACGTTGGGCCTTCAGGTTTTTTAATGAAAAAAAAAAAAAAAAAAAAATTGAATAAAAATTAAATAAATTAATCCTAATATTGAAACTCAAAAACGCTGAGTGCTCGGGATTTTTAATAAATAAATAAATAATATTCAAAGCCTATCAACCCGATAAGGCTAGGTGTACTGCAATTTTGAAAATTAATAATGAAATAAATAACACCATGTACTCGAGAACGCAATAACTCTGCTTTATTGGGTTTCAATCATTAAATGTTTTTAATTTATTTATTTGATTATTGAAAGTGTGAGGCCTTATAAAAGGCCAAAAAAAAGTTAAAATAATACCTAAAAACCGTAAAACTTCTAGCTCTTTCCAAACCTGCAACAAAATTGTGGATTTGATCATTTCTTTATAAGAACGGTTCAAAATTTTGCGGATTAGGGTTCTTAAATAAAAAAAAAATAAAATTAAACTTTCGATTAAAAACTTTTTTAATTTGTATTTTTTGAATTTAGGTAGCGCTATTTTCGATACATAAACTTTTTTAACTGATTTTTTTTATTTGTATTTTTTAAAAGTTAATACCCCATTAAAAATTACGACGTCGTAAACAACGTTGTAAACCACGTTGTATACCACGTTGTTTACAACGTTGTAAATAGGGACTTGGAAAAAAATTATTTTTTTAGTTTTTTAATTCCTTAAACAAAAGTTATTAAGGGGAAGTCAGGCGAGTTTCCCACCGTACTTAATCAAAATTGAAGAAAAAAAAAAAAAAATTGAGGAGGTAAATAAAAAAAAAGGCTCTGTAGCACCCTAGCGACACTCAAAATGTATCTTTTAAAAAAAAAACCATCAAAATCGGTTGAAAATTGGCTGAGAAATCTGCCGAACGGTAATTTTTATGAAGTATGGAACTTTTTTTTTTTTTCAATTTTGATTAAGTATGGTGGGAAACTCAAAATTGAGAAAAAAAATTGAGGAGGTAAATTAAAAAAGGGGCTCTGTAGCACCCTAGCGACACTCGAAATGTATCTTTTAAAAAAAAAACCATCAAAATCGGTTGAAAATTGGCTGAGAAATCTGCCGAACGGTAATTTTTATGAAGTATGGAATATAATTTCTACGAAGAATGGAATATAATTACCGTTCAGCAGATTTCTCAGCCAATTCTCAACCAATTTTTATAATTTTTTTTTTAAAAGATACATTTCGAGTGTCACTAGGGTGCTACAGAGCCCTTTTTTTAATTTACCTCCTCAATTTTTTTTTTTTCAATTTCGATTAAAACAGTGGGAAATTCGTCTGACTTCCCCTTAAGAGACAGTGTTAGCGTATTTTTACTTTGCAAAGAAAAACCAAAACACACTTAATTGCATTTGATTCTAAGCCTATCAAGTTCACGGGGTTATCGGAGTGAAACGGCTTGGAAAAGATTGGGTGATAAATTTTTAGGAGCCCAAAAATTTTTTCAAAAAATACCTAAAAACCGTAAAACTTCTAGGTCTTTCCAAATCTGTAACCGAATTGTGAATTTTCATTTTGAAAATCATACTTTGGTTGCGTAGAGCCCAAAATAAGGCCCCGGGCCGAAATTTTTTCAGCCCAAAAAATCGTAAATTTTTTTTCATGAAACTTTCACATTGCATGTGCTATAAGAAAAAAGCGTATTTTCGAAGATAATTAGGATGAAACAGAAATAGGGCTTTTTGGGGCCTGAATAAGGTCCTAAAATATTTTCAAAAAATACCTAAAAATCGTAAAATTTTCCGCTCTTTCCGAATTTGGGGTCGAAAATAGGGGTTCCCAATTAAAAAAACGAAGTTAGGGTCCGTAGGGCCCAAACTAAGGCCCCGGGCCCAAATTTTTTGGGCCCATTTTACTTCCCCCTCGATTCCGAGCAACTTTTGTCTTACAAACTTTTTGATACGAGGCTTTGATTTCGAGATAATCGCACCGGTCACTTAAAAAACGCCACCCTGTATATAGATATAGATCTATATTATAGTATTATAGTAATATCTATACATATTATATATGTATAGATATAGATCTACCCTCTCTAAGTACGAGACTGATCAAACTTCAATAGTTTGTGTCTCAAAGATGCGAATCAACATAGTATATTTATTAAATATACTTTCAATCTTGCCAATGATAGATTCACCGCTTAACTTTGACCATAACAATCCTATCTCGATAAATCATTTGGTTCTAAAGATGTTTCACTAACTGTGGCCTTTATCTAACTTGTCCGGTTAATTCCAATGTTCCAGACGCTACAATCTCTGTCCCTTGTACATTGAGACTTACTCTCTGTCAAAGATTCAAAATCATCAAAAGTTTCAATTATTCTAACCATTATCTAACATCCTCCTATAGGAGGTAAAATGTAATTCCCTAGATAACATGAAATGCAAAAGCAATTCCATAAAAACCATCAGCCTTCAACAAATTCTAAATTTAATCCTTCCATTCCTCACATCCTCGCTATAATTAACATTGTTACAATCATTACCTTCATTATAATTATAATCATCATTATCATTAATATCATTCATTAATCTCACTCGTCAAACAAGCACGACAAATAAAAGGAAAAATTTCATAGTTGAATTTTTACTCTCAATAATAAGTTAACCAAAATGATTCAAACCACCGCTATAGATGTACAATCTCATCCACCTTAATAAATTATTTTAGTCCTCAATATTATTTAACTAAATAAACCAAAATCAGTAAAATAACTAACCCAATAAAATTCTGTCAATGAGCTTACCTAAAATTTTACTATCAATAGTCTCACTATCTTACTTTTGCTATCTAAATTTTCCATCAGCTTACTAAATAATTGGAATTATTTTAAAATCAAAATTCAAATGACAATAAATGTTATCAAACATTAATAATTCTTTCCAATAAAAGTCCCACTCCAGCTTTAGAAAATTAACTGAGGAAATAAACATGAAAGCGAAAGAATAGCAGTACAGTTCAATATTAATTAATCAAGAACTTATAAATTACCAAAATTTATTCCTAACTGATAGTTAGAAGGATACTGTAATGACACCCTCCAAAATACTATCACTTCTTAGTAAGAAGTTCTTACCCTATAATAAAATTCAGTAAAATAGTCTTACCTCACACTAGCAATGTTTTGAGATCACTCTCACCTCAAAAAAATTAAAGAGAAATGATAACATAAAATAAAATCCATGCAATACCATGGCCACAGAGGGTGTCAATTACTGGGAAAATGAATTCATTGGCTAAATTAATTCTGTAAAGTTTTCAAAAAACTTTACAAGATCATACAATAGTAGGGCTATTCATTAAATAACATATGATCTCAAGCTATTTTTCTAAAGCTTTTGAACACATCATTCTGTAGTATCCAAAATTCACTTTGACATCAGTGTCATCAAATAACCAGCAAATCAACTTTCAAGTAAAGCGATAAATGGTACTAACAGTAGCTGCACATATTCATATGAAATCACGTCTCATATTCAATCTGGTCTTAAATCAGTAGAATGCAATTGCATCACAGTCTAGCCTAAAAGGCCAAAAAACAATCAACCATCCAAAAATACTGTGTGGCCTGACCACATAAGTATTACACTTACAAGTTTAACCTATCATGTAAGTAAGAAGTTATATGTATAGACTAATAAGTCAGATTTATCGCTTACAATTATAAGAATCCCAGACCTGACTTGCAGAAGTATTACACTTGAAAGTTGAACTTAATCTGAAAGTAAGAAGTCATCTGTGTTGATTTAATAAGTCAGACTCCTTGCTTGCTATTACAATTATCCCAGCTTACAGTTAACACAATGCAATAATAAAAACTGGGAGCAGGTCAGAGCCTCTCAATTACATAGAAAAATTGGCAGATTCATGAATCAGTGTACGCAACCAGTGCACTGAGAACCTTAAAGTCTCAGAAAACATTTCATTTAAAAATCAATATTTCCTTCAGGAACGTCACCCTTGAAAAGGTTCAATCTATCCTTCAGTTAATAACTTACTTACCAAGTTTCTCCCTGTAACTCTACAGCTGATAAAAGATTCACTCTTAGTTGCACTATTAACAATCAATCATGATTAGCCTAAAATAACTGTATGTATAATAAACTAAAATGAAGGATTTATTCACTTGAAAACCATTCAGTCAGGTCCTAACTATCTTTAACAATCTCCAATAGTGATTATTGAATTTCAAAGAACAGATTATGAATCGAGTGCCTTGAATCAAAGCTCTTGATAGATTCACAACCAATTCTCAAATTGATCATCCGATCATAATAATGATCCTGATTGTCATTGTTGAATTGAAAAAAAAATATGCTATCAATCCTGCTATGATTTACCAATTTATTCTAGATTTAAATTAACAACTTTCACATGTGTGATTGTATCCTAGAAGACAAGCTCTTTGTCCATACATAAGAATGCAAACCTCACTGTCAAGTAAAATTATTGAAACAAGTACATCTCTGACAGAAAAGCCAATTTTTGTATACAATACACACTCTCTCATGTTCAAGAAATAATCATCATTCAACCATATCACCAAAATTCTTTAATTGAAGATATCATCACTCAGCAGTGACTAAAAAACCAAAAGGTTGACTTCTTTAAGATCAAAACTTGCCTCAAATTATAAACACATAAATACTTCGTTCTTAGGTTATAAAAAA
The DNA here is from genome assembly GCA_038277355.1 of Encarsia formosa. Classification (NCBI taxonomy): domain Eukaryota; kingdom Metazoa; phylum Arthropoda; class Insecta; order Hymenoptera; family Aphelinidae; genus Encarsia; species Encarsia formosa. The sequence goes on along the minus strand of CM076184.1, from coordinate 89,313,607 downwards.
CACTTGTTACATAGTGCTTCTCTCTGCCTAGCTATCCTTCAAAACAAATCTGATGCAAAGATAGAAGAAATCAGCTGTTGCCACATTGGGCATCAGGTAACAGCCGTCGACTGTGCAACAGACAAAGAGAGTACATGTATCTATGTATACATCAATCACGGTGTAATATATGCGATCTGCGCGACCTCAGGTTCACATTCCACCTGGAAAAGTTCCAAGGTTGAATCGAATATTCGAATAAGTTTATTATTACTCCATGGATTATTCATATAGGACGTGATTAGACTCAAGCGATGTTCAAATCGAACGAGTGTAAGAATCGATAAGTCGATACCGATCTCGGTCGGTAATCGTTCATTCTTCTCTCTTTTTTTTTTTTTTTTTTTTTCTGGCATAGCATTTCCCATCTGACAATAAACGCAGTTCTTCCTTTTTTTTTTTTTTTTTTTTTTTTTTTAACATACTAGGACCCCTCAGCGCGCTGCAAGTGCGCATAGGAAAAAAACCAATTTTAACCTTAAATTGCACTTTCCGAATATTTTAAAAAACCTTCTCCGCCAATCAGCTCACGAATAAAAAGTTTACGCAATATGGCGCTAGCTCTCTTTTAATAGTGGATAATTCACCTCTGCCTCAACTGCTCGATCAAGAGAACCAAAAACTAGCGTGCATTTGCGATGATGTGACAATACATAAGATATGCACGTAAGATAACATCAAATCGCTACATAAACCATTTTGACTACATTGCTTGGAAAATTTTTACCGTTCTAAAATTGCGCCAATCTTCCTTATTGTTTCTCCTTTTCCTTTCTTTTTTTTTTTTTTTTTTTTTTTTTTTTTTTTTAAGAAAAAATTCAAGACTCCATAACTGCCAAGCAGCGTTTGCCTTGGAGGAGAACTAAATAGGAACCGAACAATGGCGGTAGCATGCGCTTCGGTCATTTTGAGCGAGTTGTGAGCATCTTCTCGAAATGCGTGTAATCAATTAGGAGGACATCAGTCTCCTACGCTCTCTCTGGTCAGCTCGAGTCAACCATAAAATTGCCTCGAACAGCTCTCGTTGCCTGCGTTTAAGGATGACTTAATAGTCTTCTGTGATCTCCTGGACTCGCTGCGATTAGCTCGAGCGAGTCGTGAACATTCTTTGGCGATCAGTGCGCTTTGCCTCGGACAATCCTCGGCAAAGCCACGTCTATGTGTAAGGGTGAATACAGGAGTCTTCAACACTTACTTCGATCAGCCCCAGCAAGTCGTGAACATCCATCAAAATTAATGAACTTTGCCTCGGACAGTCCTCGGCAAAGCCACGTGTATGCGTGTAACCATAAAATATGGGCACAGGATGACTCAGAGTCTCCTGTACTTACTGCAAATAGGTTGAGTGAGTCGTGAACGACTTTTAGTGATGAGTGAGCTTTGCCTCGGACAGCCCTCGGCAAAGCCACGTGAATGCGCTCAGGATGTCATAGTCTCCTAACTCGGTTCGAATAGCTCGAGCGAGACGTGAGCGACTTTTAAGGTTATGACCTTGATGAGTGAGCTTGCCTCAGACATAGCCCTCGGCAAAGCCACGTGAATGCGTTCAAGAAGACATAGTCTTCTGCACTCGCTCGAGAAGCTCGAGCGAGTCAAGAACGTCTTTTGTGATGAGTGCGTTCAGGATGACATAGTCTCCTGACTCGCTTCGAATAGCTCGAGCGAGTCGTGAACGACTTCTAGGGCTATGAGCTTTGCCTCGGACAGCCCTCAGCAAAGCCCCGTGTATGCGTTGAGAAAAGCCAGGGCCCCCTGCACTCGCTTCGAACAGCTCGAGCAAGTCTAGAACGATACACCCCTTTTCTCCTTGCTACAGAGATTCCTCGTCGCAAAAAATTTTCTTCTGGATCCTAATCTTAATTCACTAGAATTCACACTTTACACGGAGCAACGCTCTGAAGGTGTGATACCGTTCGCCCTAGAAAACGGAATGAGGTCTTGTACCCTACGCGCTCACAACGAAGCGTGTGGTGGCGCCACTGTTTTTGATTTTTATGCTTTGAATGTGTGGTATTTGGGGCACGGGGAAGGGGTACTACGTATTTGATCTTGAAGGAGGAAGCGCGAAATACAATTTAACCGAGTGTTAAAAATAAAAATTTTACTTCAACGCTAAAAATTAATAATAATGAAAAAGTATTACATGGTCGAATGAAGCTCCCAAGCATCGTGCAGTGAGTACCAATGCTTTTTCAGCATGGCTTTTATAGCACCAAAGAATTTCTCGTCTTCGATGAGATCATCACTGGGATAGCAAAATTCACCATGATTGTGATGATACTTTTCAATTTGCCATTCACCAGATTTTCGAATTATTGTGGCACTTGCACAACATTGTTTGTTTATGCAAATTACTCTCCTAAAAAAAAAATAATAATAATAAGAAAAATAAAAAAAAATTCCAATGGACTACACAAATCTTGTAGCTACGACTCGTGGGGTTTCCATCGTACTCGACGCTTCAAATTGGTATTTTTCATTTAAGTTTTAAAAAACAACGCGAGGGGCTACGCACTCCAGAATCACTAAAACAATCACACACAAAAATCAATATAATCAATAAAATATCAATTTCATTTCAAGTAAAAATCTTTGAAAAAGATTATTTTTAACAAAATATTCAACTGAAATTAATTCCAAGACTCTATACACTTTAAATTTGCCGAAAGAATCACAAAATAATCAAAAGAATCATCAATGATTCTGGAGTGCAAAACCCCTTGAAACAACGTAAAGGCTATCCGAGAAAGTTGTACTTTATATTTGTTAAAGAGTTCAAAAATAAAATTAAACAACAATAACATTAAATCGGTAGTGCACTGATGTAAAAGGTTTTCTTGTTTTTTGTTTGAATTACATTAAAAATTTTAACCAATTTTAATGAAATATAAAAGAAGAAATTGTATTTTCAATTATTGTTTTTAATCAGCTGGGGTTGATTGTGTTGTGAAAAATTGTTTTTAGTTCTAGGCAGGGCAAAAACTTATAGTCAAAAGTGCAGAGTCAACTCTGAATATCCGTCTGGTGGACTGTACAGTCTTAAATTTTGAGTTTCCGTACTCAAGTCTTTAAACTCTTGACTGACAAGGAGCGGCAACACCCTTAAGTTGACCGATCTTAACGAAAGTTTGGGGATCTTTTCTTATACTAAAACATGCAGAAATCCACCAATAATATTTTCAATGGGTCATTTATAACTATTCGCCAGTTAGCTAATACGCATGAATTTTGAGAACTTTTTTGGTTTATACCTAATTTTGAAATTAATTTTTAAATCAATACTTACATAATTATGCAACCTCGCATTTTCTGCATTTATTTTATTTTTTCAAGGAAAAACATGTTTCAACTTAATTTTAATGAAAGAGGCCATGTATGTACTCGTATAATTGAGGGAACAGGCCGAAGAACGATATACCGTAAGACGGGGCTACTTTGACCTCCCGGGGGCAACTTTGACCACTAAGAAAAAAAAATTACTTGATAATTTCTTACTATTCAAATGAAAGTTATGATTGTGGTTACAGTTTTTTCCACTAGAGGCGTGCGTAAACTTTGTGTTTTCATGATTGCCGCCGGTCTTGATGCTTGTTTGCTCGTTACCGATGTAGCAATGTAAATATATATATATATATATATGTATGTGTGTGTGTGTGTGTGTGTGTGTGTGTGTGTGTGTGTTGCGGTCACTATCCGGACATTTAATATATACAGCGGTTACTATCCGGACATTTCAACACTATCCGGACAGTCAGGATAGTGTTTGGTCCCATTTTTTCCGAGACCAAATAAAAATGAGTTCCAGGAATTGGGTGATGGGTTATTTGGGATGGGTTATTTTGGTTGAACCGCGCAAAGCTAGAAAATTTTTTTATTGATGGGTTATTTTGGAAAAAAAAATAAAAAAAAAATGGGTTATTTTGGTTTTTTTGAATACGTGGGTGGATTGCGCGTGATTTGCGCTTTAAGAGGGTGTATTATTGCTTTAGTAATTTATCATGCGGTATGTGCAGTGGTCACTGTCCGGCCGAAGGCAAGGAAGTGCAAGGAAGTGCAAGGAAGAATTAAATATAAATATATATATATATATATATATTTAATTCTTCCTTGCACAAAATTTACAAGTGGTAGTGTTAAGAATACATATTTTGAAGATAAATCAATTTTTTTTATCTTCCTCAAGGTCTCTAAAATACAATCTGATATTTTTTGAATTTTTTTTTTTAAACTAGTGAGTGATATATTTTTTTTAAGAAAAAAAATGATTTCACGTGAAATTGGGCTACTATAGCCATTTTCATGTATTTCGCTTGTTACGTTTAGCTATGATGGGGCTACTTTGGCCAATTTTTTACTTAATGTATTTAAGTAAACTATATCGACGATCGAGTTCTAAAAGCTGACAACTCAAAATTTTTTTTAATAACATGACATCTCAGAGCTTTCCTTTAGAGAGATGTCATGTTTTTAAAAAAAATTTTGAGTTGTCAGCTTTTAGAACTCGAGCGTCGATATCTAGTGAAAACTCAGATAATTAAGTATTTTATTTAAAAATGTTTATTTTATGAACTGAATAAAGATAAGGTTTTAACTTAAGTTTCAATATTAGCTTATTTCAGAATTCTCCTTTTTTTTAATATAAAAAAAAAATTTTTTTCTTTCTTTGCAGTAAAACTTAGTGTAAAATTAATGGGCATAATTTGCAAAAGCTAAAAATTTGATAAAAATATTTAATTTTTTTAAATATCTATTCAAATTTCTTAACAATAATTCAATCTGGTATAAAAACTTAAAATTTGGATCGTAAAACTCTTTTTCTTCAAAATGGTGTAGCAGTAAAAAAAATATACAAATTGACAAAATAAAGTAGCTTAAATCTAAGTTGAAAGTCTTAGCTTTCGAATGGTTACCTCCAAAAATTGATACAAAACCGTTTCCGAAGTTTAAATTGGGAAAAAAAAATTTTTTAATGCAAAAAATGGCCAAAGTAGTCTTACGGTAACTGTTACATGTAGTTTTTTTTTTTTTTTTTTTTTTTTTCTTTCAATTTAGAAATAAGAAAAATATTGTAGGCCTTTTGGAAAAAAAATGTATTTTTTGTAAATAAAAAAATTTTGTGTAACGTTAAAAAAATAATATAATTCAATTTTCTTTCTGAATGTGGTGACTTTTTGTTTGTAAAATACTTAAAACTAAAAAAAATTTTTCATACTTTTGAAAACCGGTAAAATTGAAAAAATTTATTTGAATTGTTTTAATCAGTTTTTTTTATACTTTTAAAATAATGTTATGATTAGATGTCTTAAAGTTTTATGAATACCTTAACAATTTATATTTCAATATCTCCTAATTAAATTAAGTTTTCCTCGCTTTCTCGAGTTCGCGATTTCCGAGTAATACACTTTTTTCATCAGCCTTATCAAAACGATATCGACGGTCATAACGAAGTAAAACCTTAGCCGAAAAACTGTAGATTTAAAATTATCAATAAAAGGCTGAAATAAATAAATAAATCATTAAAAAATTGAGAATCTTAATAAGTCTGCACTCAATTTTTCCGATTTTTATACTGTCTTAGATTTTTTAAATCTTTTCAGCCTCTCATTGATAATTTTTAATCTGCAGATTTTCGGCTAAGGTTTTTCTTCGCCAGGACCGTCGATATCTAAAAAATTCATAAAAATAAAACGCTTCTGAAACGAATACGTATACTTGCTGACGTATACTGTTTAAATCGCTGGCGTAAGGGATAATCCGGTACTGGCTAGGTCTAATTCATCAAATTATGGATCGAAACACATTCTTCCTTTAAAAAAAAAAAATGAGAGGTTGTATCATTTTAAAAGTCTAATAGACTTTTATCAGGATTTAAAAAAAATTAGTTAAAAAAGCTGATATGGGTGTCTTCATCTTTTCGTACAAGTAAACAATCCCCAATGTTTCGTTAAGATAGTTGACCCGGACGGTGTAGCCTCACCCTGTCAGTCTATTGGGCTCAAGAGTTCAAAAACTTGAGTACGGAAATTCTAAGTTCGAAAAACGAATTTTTAAATTCAGTAAGTTTTAGCATTTGGATCAATATTACTGTTCGATGAACTCGGATTTTCCGGACTCAAGTGTACACACACCTGAATCCGCGGACTCTAATAGATGGAGTTAAGAATATTTAATCACGAGTCCTTGGACTAGCAGTTGCACTTTTGTATACTTTCGGATCAAAAGATTAGAGTCCGTGGACTTGAAGTTGAAAACTCCACAAGAGTCTAATCCGTGCACCTCCTCAGTTTGACTTTGACTGTAGACATGAGTTTTTGTCAAGTCTGGTTTAAGAAAATATTTATGAATTCTTCAACCCATTATTCAAAAAAACCTTAATTTGTTTTAAAAATTATAATTTATAGGTTTAAACAGAGTAAGTAGTATTTATTGAAAATATAAGAAAATTTCAAGCAAGGTTACGCAAAACTTTCGTTATACAGTTACCGTTAGGATTACTATTTTATGGATTGAATAATCCTCCACTTATTTTAATATAACATGTGAGAAACTGTAAAATAATAAAATAACTATTAAAATCGTAAAAAGAAACAAAGTCAGGGAAAGAAAAATATTTTTTTACTCTTAATACCTCGCATGAAACTTGTTTTAAATTTTAAATAAGCTCTTAATCGTGTAAACAAATTTTTTGTGTTATCAATTACATCATGTATCAAATTAACTTCGACAAAATATGTTTTAGATAATGTAATAGTTAATACAATTGCGCGCGCTGAGAGAGACTAGTAACATAAATATTTGATAGAATCCCAGGGGCTGAATTTAAAAATGTTTTTAATAAACATTTAACTCAATTATATTTTAAACAACACTACAAACCCTACAACAACAATATCATTATACGATGAATTTTTATTATTTTCTCAATTAAGCTTTAAAAAACTGATTTCGCGCCTCACATGTTATTTGCGATTGCAAGCCACATGCGAGTTGCAGGCGACAGTCCAAGCCAGGCCTCTCAAAAGTGTGAACCAGCCAGACGCGCGAAATTTAAAATCTTCAGGCATGCCTGACTTGAATTTTTTTTTTTTTTTTATTATTATTTTTTTTAATCAATAAAGTGAGTAACAAAATTCCTAATTTGAATAGACAAATAAGCGGACAAGCTTACAACCCCATAGCGTATTAAGTAAAAAATAATTAATTTTTTGAATAAAAAATAAGCCGAGAAGTTACAACCCCATCACACTGGGCTTACTTAGTAAAAAATAATTAATTTTTTTAATAAACAAATGAGTCGATGAGCTACAATCCCATAACACCGGGTGTAGTGAATGAAAAATAATTAATTTTTTTAATAAACAAATAAACTGACAAGCTACAATTCCATAACACAGGGCTACTGAGTAAAAATAATTCATTTTTTTAATAAACAAATAAGCCGATGAGCTACAACCCCATAACCTTGGGCATGGCTAAAAAAAATTTTTATTTTTTTTAATAAACAAATGAGCCGATAAGCTACAACCTCATATCACCGGGTGTAGTCAATGAAAAAGAATTAATTTTTTTAATAAACAAATAAACTGACAAGCTACAATTCCCTAACACAGGGCTACTTAGTAAAAATAAATAATTTTTTTAATAAACAAATCAGCCGATGAGCTATAACCCCATGAGACTGGGCGTAGTGAATGAAAAATATATAAATATTCAAATGAACAACTAAAAAACAAGTTTACCACCCCATAACGTTGGGCCAGGGCCAGACTTTACACCGGGACTCCAGGACAAATCTCGGTAGAAATTTCGGAAAAACTCAATTTTATTAATTTAAAAAAAAAAAAAAATTTTAATCTTGATAAATTGAAATAAAAGTTAACTGGTTAATTATCCCCCAAGCTCTAAACCCCCAATTACCCTGGGCACCTGAGTTCAACAAAAAAATTGATCAGCTATCCCCTAAGCTCGAAACCCCCAAAACCCTGGACGTCCGAGTTCAACAAAAAAGCTTATTGGCTACCCCCCAAGCTCTAAGCCTTCAAAACCCTGGGCGACCGAGTTCAACGAAAAAGCTGATTGGCTACCCCCCAAGCTCTAAGCCCCCAGAACCCTGGGTGCCCAAGTTCAACGAAAAAACTGATTGGCTACCCCCAAAGCTTTAAGCCCCCAAAACCCTGGGGGGCTGAGTACCACTAAAAAACTAATCGGCTATGCCATAAGCTCTAAGCCCCCAATACCCTGGGCGCCGGGGCTTAATACAGAAGCTTATAGCTGATCAGCTTTTTTGTTAAACTCGGGCGCCCCGGGTTTTGAGGGTTTAAAACTTATAGCATAGCCGATAAGTTTTCTAGTGGAACTCGTCTGCCCAAGGTTTTGGGGGCTTAGAGCTGGGGGGGGGGGGGGTAGCCAAACAGCTTTTTCGTTGAAATCGGGCGCCCAGGGTTTAGGGGGCTTAGAGCTTGGGGGATAGGTGTTCCGTTTTTTTGTTGATCTGGGGTGCCCAGGGTATTAGGGGGTTTAGAGCTTGTGGGATAATTAACCAGTTAACTTTTTTTTTTATTTTATCGCGATTAAAAAAAATTTTGTTAATTTTTTTCAAAAAAAAATTAAAAAAATTGACTTTTTCGGGAATTTCTACCAGGATTTTTCCCGAAGTCCCAGAGGACAGTCCCGCCCTGGCCCAAGATTATGGGGTGGTAAAGTTGATTGCTTAGTTGTTTATTTGAATATTTATATATTTTTCATTGACTACGCCCAGTCTTATGGGGTTGTAGCTCATCGGCTTATTTGTTTATTAAAAAAATTAATTATTTTTCATTCACTACGCCCGGTGTTATGGGGTGTAGCTCATCGGCTCATTTGTTTATTAAAAAAATTAAAATTTTATTTAGCCATGCCCAAGGTTATGGGGTTGTAGCTTATCGGCTTATTTGTTTATTAAAAAAATTAATTATTTCTTACCAAATTCGCCCATTGTTATGGGGTTGTAGCTTATCGGCTTATTTGTTTATTAAAAAAATTAATTATTTTTTACCAAATTCGCCCATTGTTATGGGGTTGTAGCTTATCGGCTTATTTGTTTATTAAAAAAATTAATTATTTTTACTAAATACGCCCAGTGTTTTGGAGTTGTAGCTTATTGGCTAATTAGTTGATTAAAAAAATAAATTATTTTTTACTAAGTTCGCCCAGTGTTATGAGGTTGTAACTTATCGGCTTATTTGTTTATTAAAAAAATTAATTATTTTTTACCAAATTCACCCAGTGTTATGGGGTTGTAGCTTGTCAGTTTATTTGTTTAATAAAATAATTATTTTTTTTTCATTTGCTACGCCCAGTGTTTTGGAGTTGTAGCTTATCGGCTTATTTGTTTATTACAAAAGTTGATTATTCGTTATTCACTAGGCCTAGGGTTATGGGGTTGTAAGCTTCTCCGCTTATTTGTCTATTCAAAATAGAATGTTACTCACTTTATTGATTAAAAAAAAATAATAATAAAAAAAAAAAAAAAAATTTAAATCAGGCATGTCTGAAGATTTCAAATTTGGCACGTCCGGCTGGTTAACACTTTTGAGAGGCCTGGGCGACACCAGCGCCCAGCTTACTCGTGAGCCGTGGTGGGTAAATGTCATAAATGAACTAAATGACATGACGTGACAGTCAAATACGTCATTTATGTCATCTATGTCATAAAGTGTCATTTATGTCAGGAACTCTAACCAAAAAATTTACTAAACGCTATATGCCTAGAAAAAAGTGCGGAGGGAGCGGAGAGGAGCGAAAAAAGTCTAAGTGCTCAGACATGCGCACAACAGCGTGGGGGTCCACGTGACCAAATTCAAACGATTTTATTCATCCCAAATCGACAACCCAATATCCTGATAAATAAATAAATAACACCCCAAGCTCCTACAACTCAATAACGCTGGGCGTCTAGTTTTTTTTTAGCAAATAAACAAATAAATAATACCCTAGGCTCCAACAACTCAGTAACGCTGGGCGTCTGGTTTATTATTATTATTTTTTTAAATAATAAATAATACCCCAAGCTCCTACAACTCAATAACGCTGGGCGACCAGTTTTTTTTTTTTATAAATAAATAAACAAATAAATGATACCCCAGGCTCCAACAACTCAGTAACGCTGGGCGTCTGGTTTATTTTAATTATTTTTTAAATTAATAAATAAATAATACCCCAAGCTCCTACAACTCAATAATGCTGGACGTCCGGTTTATTATTATTATTTTTTTAAATAAATGAATTTTAAATAAATAACACCCCAAGCTCCTACAACTCAATAACTCTGGGCCTCTAGTTTTTTTTTTTATAAATAAATAAATATAGAAACAATCTTCGAGCACCTACAACTCAATAACGCTGGACGTCTAGTTTTTTTTATAAATAATTAAACAAATAAATGATACCCCAAGCTCCTACAACTCAATATCGCTGGACGTCCAGTTTTTTCATAAATAAACAAATAAATGAATCATACCCCAAACTCCTAAAACTCAATAACGCTGGGTGTCTGGGTTTTTTTTATAAATAAATAATTAAGTAATACCCCAAACTCCAACAATTCAAAAAGGCTGGGAGGCTAGTTTTTTTTTATTTATTTGTTTAAAAAAAAAAAAAAAACTAGCCTCCCAGCGTTTTTGAGTTGTAGGTACTCGAGGAATTGTTTCTATATTTATTTATTTATAAAAAAAAAAAAAAACTGGACGCCCAGCGTTATTGAGTTTTAGGAGCTTGGGGTATGATTCATTTATTTGTTTATTTATGAAAAAACTGGACGCCCAGCGATATTGAGTTGTAGGAGCTTGGGGTATCATTTATTTGTTCAATTATTTATAAAAAAAAGTTAGACGCCCAGCGTTATTGAGTTGTAGGTGCTCGAAGATTGTTTCTATATTTATTTATTTATAAAAAAAAAACTAGAAGCCCAGAGATCTTGAGTTGTAGGAGCTTGGGGTATTATTTATTCATTTATTTAAAAAAATAATAATAATAAACCAGATGCCCAGCGTTATTGAGTTGTTGGAGTTTGGGGAATTATTTATTTGTTTATTTATTTATCAATAAAATAAACTAGATGCCCAGCGATACTGAGTTGTAGGAGCTTGGGATATCATTTATTTGTTTATTTATTTATAAATAAATAAAAAACTAGACGCCCAGCGTTATTGAGTTGTAGGAGTTTGGGGAGTTATTTATTTGTTTATTTATTTATCAATAAAATAAACTAGATGCCCAGCGATACTGAGTTGTAGGAGCTTGGGATATCATTTATTTGTTTATTTATTTATAAAAAAAAAAACTGGACGCCCAGCGTTATTGAGTTGTAGGAGCTTGGGGTATTATTTATTATTTAAAAAAATAATAATAATAAACCAGACGCCCAGCGTTACTGAGTTGTTAGAGCCTGGGGTATTATTTATTTGTTTATTTGTTAAATAAAAACTAGACGCCCAGCGTTATTGAGTTGTTGGAGCTTGGGGTATTAATTATTTATTTGCGTCGTCGGGGGAATTTCAGTAGGAACGTCGAAACGAACCATCGAGCACCATTGCGCTTGTCGAGACTCGAGACTCGAGGCGACCGTGAACGAGCGGATCAAAGGCACACTAATCTTTTCCACAGTCCTTGCAACGCGCATGCTCACGGACTTGACAGAATCGCTAAACCGCCTAGCTTTAAACCTCAATAACGCTGGGGAGAGCGATAAATAAATTATTTAAAAAAAAAAAATGAAATAAACCGCAAAGCTCTAAGCCCCCATAACGCTGGGGAAAGCGATGAATTAATTATTTTTTATAAACAATTAAATAAACCGACAAGCTCTAAACCCCAAAACGCTGGGGAGAGCGATATATAAATTATTTTTTATAAACAATTAAATAAACCGCCAAGCTCTAAACCACCAAAACGCTGGGGAGAGCGATAAATAAATTATTTTTTATAAACAATTAAATAAACCACCAAGCTCTAAACCCCCAAAACGCTGGGGAAAGCGATAAATTAATTATTTTTTATAATAATATTCGATAAATAAATATTTTTAGAGCTTTGTGGTTTATTTAATTGTTTATAAAAAATAATTAATTTATCACTTTCCCCAGCGTTATGGGGGTTTAGAGCTTGTCGGTTTATTTAATTGTTTATAAAAAATTATGTATTTATCGCTCTCCCCAGCGCTATGGGGGTTTAGAGCTTGGCGGTTTAATTAATTGTTCATAAAAAATTATATCTTTATCGCTCTCCCCAGCGTTATTGGGGCTTAAAGCTTGCCGGTTTATTTAATTGTTTATAAAAAATTATGCCCTGAACTTATAGCTTAGTCCCCTGAGCAGAATATCGATACTAACGCTGTGACTGATCAAAATTTCATGTCCGTGAGCATGCGCATTGCAAGGACTGTGGAAAAGATCAGTGTGCTCTTGATCCGCTCGTGACCGTGAGGTTAGAAGACGGCATTTGATATTTTGATGTTTACTTTAAGCATATATGCTTACTGCAGTTTTATAACAACTTATGATATTGTTAATCATGATAAGGAATGTTAAAAATGTGGCGGTTAGTATGAAAAAAAAAATTCCAGAGTTGTTTAGTGACTCAGTGGGTAATTACAATAAAAGCAAGGCCAAAATCTATTTGAAAGAAAATGCAAAACTGGTTGCAGTAAAATGTAGAAATGTAGCGCATGCTTTAAGGCCATTAATTGAGAAAGAGATTGAGAGGTTAGTTAATTCAGGGCATTTGAAGCCAGTGGATGTGAGCGAGTGGGTTACACCCTTCGTGCCAGTCTTTAAAGAAAACGGAAATATTCGAATCTGCGGTGATTTTAAAATGACCATAAACCCGCATGTTATTGTTGATAATTAGCTACTTGCCCTGGCTCGGCATACGGTTTAGTGTATTTTTGTAGTGTATAAAAAGTGGGTATTTGAAAGAAATGAATAAGCACTTTGTTAAATTATATTTATTAATCAACCATCATTGAATACATGTTACTTTGAGCACAGCCGTAATGCAACTGCCGCGTTCGCAGACGCGCCGAGGCTCACACCCGAAAAGTGCTGACGCCCGCACATCTCTACTTTCATACATTACAACTTTCCGCCTCTTTTAAATCTTGCTTTTCTAACAACCGTGAAGAGCGTCGCACTTTTACACTTTCATCATTACATTTAATTATCTGATCTATGTGGCGTCTTACTTGCACATTCTTATCATTTGTAACACCATACGTAGATGGTGACAATTGTTTCGCAATGGTCCCGCCTGACCTCTTATCAGATCTCACACCGTACTCGCCTATCATAACGCGGTCTCCGATTGACAATGCGACCTTGCGCCTGCCTGGTCTCGCTACAATTTGCTCATGCTGCTTTTTCGCTACTTCCTCCACGACATTCGGTCTTAGTAAATCAAACCTTGTTCTCATTTCTCTCTTACTCATCAGGTACGCGGGACTTCTTCGCGTTGTACAGTGCTCTATACTCCTATAATCATATATAAACATGTTCACTGCATCATCCAGCGTCTCTCCCCCCTTCACAATTTTATCGAATTTATCTTTAAAGATTTAAACGAAATTTTCAGCAGCCCCGTTCATAGCTGGATGATATGGTGGAGATAGCGTATGTAAAACCCCATTTCTGGATAAAAAATTATGAAATTCCCCGCTTTTAAACTGAGGTCCCGCATCAGTTACACAATGTAATGGCAATCCGTATCTTGCAAATAATTTTTTGAATTCTATCACCAGCCTATACGCTTTTGTGTTTGTATTAAAGTCTATTATTTCAGGCCACTTTGAGTGTGCATCTACAATTATCAACCACATTTTACCATAAAATGATCCTGCGAAATCACAATGTATGCGGCTCCATGCTTTGTCTGGCAAAGGCCATGTTGTTAACGGTGTTTTTGCAGGCTTTTTTCTCTCTATTAAACAGATTTTGAAATTTCTAACTAAATTTTTTATATCGCGATCGATGTTAGGCCACCAAACATATGAGCGCGCTAACATTTTGATTTTTACAATTCCTAAGTGCGTAGCATGTAATTCGTGTAAAATTACACTTCTCATTTTTTCTGGAATCACTGCTCTTAGTGCCCAGAATAGACACCCTTTCTCTACCATTAATTCTAACCTTATATAGTACAGGCTTTTTTTTCCCTAGTCAAATTTTTACTATTATGAGGCTATACCTCAAAAACTCGTTTGATCGTTGTGTTAATAAATTCATCTTTTTGGCTCAATTCAGCTAACATTTTATAATTAAAAGTAGTTGTACCTTCTTCAAAAAAATTTACCTGTGAAAAATCTGTCTCTACCGGTTCTGTATCGTCATCTATTGGTAACCTTGACAATGCATCACAATTCCCGTTAGCCTCCGACTTTACGTGTTCTATCTCATATCTAAATCCCGACACCTCCAATTTTTTCTGCATAAATTTACATTTCCCCTTATTCAATCTCAATCCGCATTCTTGTAATCTTTCACATACTTCGTTTAAATTTTTTAAATGCTCTTCGTCCGTTTTGCCTGTAACATAAATGTTATCAAGATACACTATAGTACCCTCAATCCCTCTTAAGCACTCATCCATTTTTTTCTGCACGTCTGATGGTGCAGGCGATACCCCTTCCGGTATTTTTGTATATCTAAATAAACCTTTGTGGGTAATAATAGTCAATAATTTCAAACTTTCTTCATCTACCGGAAATTGCATGTACGCATGTGTTAAGTCCAGTTCAGTAAAAGTGTTACCACCTTGCAGTTTTTCAAAAATATCAACTATCGTATGCTAAGGATAATTATCAACAATAACATGCGGGTTTATGGTCATTTTAAAATCACCGCATATTCGAATATTTCCGTTTTCTTTAAAGACTGGCACGATGGGTGTAACCCACTCGCTCACATCCACTGGCTTCAAATGCCCTAAATTAACTAACCTCTCAGTCTCTTTCTCAATTAATGGCCTTAAAGCATGCGCTACATTTCTACATTTTACTGCAACCAGTTTTGCATTTTCTTTCAAATAGATTTTGGCCTTGCTTTTATTGTAATTACCCACTGAGTCACTAAACAACTCTGGAATTTTTTTTTTCATACTAACCGCCACATTTTTAACATTCAATTTATTAATTTCATTCTCGTTTTTAACGTAAAATTTTAACGGCCATAATTCAAAAGCTGCTAACCATTGTCTACCCATTAATAACGATCCTCTCCCCGGCAATACAAAACACTCCAATAAGCAAGTTTTTCCCCGAAACTCTACCTTTAAATTACATAATTTTCCTATTGGTTGCAAAACACTATTATCATACGTTTTCAATTTTTGCTCTATTTTAACAATTTTAACTTTTTTAAAATTTTCATCGTAACATTTTTCCGATATTACAGTAGCACTATCGATTTCCATTTTCACCGTAGACCCGTTTATTTTCACATTTTCAAACATTGGAATTCCTTCCAAATCCTTATCATTTATTACCTTACCTATGAACTTTTTCTCATCACCGCCCTTCATGTACAGAAACTCACTTTTCGCTGACCACTCCTGCGCTTGTCCAGCGCTTCCGCTGCCTTCCCGTCATAATCGTACTGCATCAGCTGCACTTGTTGTTGCCTACCCGTTAGTTCCTTGCGGTTTCGGCAAACCCTTTTTAAATGTCCTTTTCTATGACAAAAATCACACTCAAAATCGATATACCTGCACCTGTTGGCTAGATGGTAAGGGGAGGCGCAACGAAAACATACCCTTCCTCGATGATCTCTTACTTGAAAATTATTACCACCAGTAACTTGCATGTTTTGTTCTGGCTTTGATTTCATAGTCCTCCTTTCACCTGAGCGCGTAGGACTATTTGAAATTCCAATAGCAAATACTTCACTTTTCGTCTCTTTATTTTGTAGAATTTTTTGCGTACCAAGTGCATCTTTTTCCGCTGATTCTTGAGCAACCGCTTCTTTGTGAGCTGTTTCAAATGTCAATTTTTCATTTTCAAAAAGCGCTATTCTTGTATCATTATTTTGAAGTCCACACACAAACTGATCTCGTAATACAGAATTAAAATTTGTCTCAAAATTGCAGTTTAGCGCTAATTTTTTCAGTTTAACTGCAAACTCTGCTACTGTTTCAGATGCTTCCTGTTTTGCCTTATTAAATTTGCATCTTTCCATAACTTCTGAAGGTTTAGAATTTAAATGTTCACTCATCACTTTTACAATGTCCTCGTCGCCATTGTAGTATATGTAAAGTGGGTAGTTGAAAGAAATTAAT
Organism: Encarsia formosa; assembly: GCA_038277355.1. NCBI lineage: Eukaryota > Metazoa > Arthropoda > Insecta > Hymenoptera > Aphelinidae > Encarsia > Encarsia formosa. The sequence goes on along the minus strand of CM076184.1, from coordinate 89,297,266 downwards.
AATTGCTTTGTTAAATTATATTTATTAATCAACCATCATTGAATACATGTTACTTTGAGCAAGGCCGTAATGCAACTGCCGCGTTCGCAGACGCGCCAAGGCTCACATCCGAAAAGTGCTGACGCTCGCAAATCTCTACTTTCATACATTACAGTTTAGGACCTGTGGTTCGCAAGTGTTTGAGTTTGATTTTGTGGTTGAGATGTAGGCGCTTGCTGCTGAATTGAAGGAGCAGGGTTATCTTTTTTAGGGTTGTGCAACAAAGTGTGGTGCTTTAATTTGCACACAAGGCAAGTGTATGCGGATCTACACTCGTTAGTGTTATGTGAAGCGAAGCAGTTGGCACAAAGCCTGCGTTCGTTTATAAAGGAGCGCTTCTCTGCCAGCGATTTTTGCTTAAAAGCTGGACACTTGCCCAAATAATGCTTTTCGATACAAAGAGGGCAAATTCTGGTGTCTTCTTTCCTTCCCTTTTCTTTCTTAGGTACGTTGCTGACTGAAGTTTGTAAAGAAGAATTCGATTGAGGTAGGTTAACCTTCCTTTGAACATTTGAAGGTTTGGGGGCAGCGCCAGAAGATTCTTCAATAGCTTCGTAAATTAGAGCTTGACCCTGCAAAAAGGATTTTACTCTGTCAAGAGTAGGGGTGTTAGTACCTTTACCCAGATTTTTTTCCCATGCACGACGCATGCTCAAATCCATTAATTTAGCAAGCATGAAAACTATTATGTCCGACCATTGTTTAGTAGATCATCCAAGAGCAGTAAGCGCGTCAAAAGAATCGAAAACTTGATTGAGCACTCAATTTGTTTCGGCGCTGGAATCATTAGTCATAGGTCTGACAGCGAATATTTCTGTCAGATGATTGTTAACGATGATTGTTCTGTCAGTGGATTTTCGTAGTGCAGTTTAAGTGTGTCCCATTCTAATTCGTAATTGGCACCTGAGATTGTAATATTTCGGACCACATCGAGGGTTTCTCCGGTTAAATGCGAATTGAGGCAGTTGAACTTTATGATCAGAGGAGCTGGATTATTATGGATCAAAGATAAATACATATCTTGGAAATGTGGCCATTCCGAGACTTTTCCAGAAAACGTAGGCAGCATTGTTTGTGGAAAGTACTTCAAGATCGCTGAAATACCTGCCAAATCGTCTGTAGGTGCTGATTTCGAAGTTGTAGCCGTTGTCTCGACTTGAGTGGTCGGAGCTGGCTGGGTTTTCAGGAATTCAGTATATAAATTACGTACATCATCGTACTTCTCTTGCATCTCATAAAGCGTGTCTTTAGAGAAATAATCATGGCTGAGATCTACATCAGCGCAAGAGCGTAGAAGCTCGTCATTACTAACGAACTCATTCCAAAGCTGCTGTAATCTGTACAGTCGTGTGTCTGCAAGTTCGCGAGTCATCCAAGCAGCTCCTTTTTTCCTGAAGTTCTCGTAATGATTAGCTATGTGAGTCCTAGTTGTAGCAAGGTACTCGAGAACTGCTTGAGCTGTGACTGCGCCAGCCATTTTGGCTTAGCGATAAACAACTAAATAAATTGCAAAGAATTAAATGAGGGTTAATATTGTGTGTATTGTTGAGTACCGATCGTCAACAATAACATGCAAGGCATTGAAATCTGAATATGACATGAGTCTGTCTGTTCGCTAATGTTTAATTAAGGTAGATATAACTCAGTCTTTAACAATAGGGTGTAAGGGGACCGACTAAACCACGTTGGCGGTTAAGATTGATGACACTAGCGATATCTACGACTTTCCACGCTGCGGTGAAAAAATCCACTGATGATCCTAGCAAATCTAAATTTTATTTTTGGGTTATGGGTTAGATTGTTACGAGGTTAGTATTTTGGTTTAATTTTAATTTTATGTGCTTGAGCACTAATACGGAATTAAAATTGAAAGTGGCAAAAACAGCATTGTCAAAAAAAAAACAAAACTGTCGAAAAGGTATCTTAATTGTTCATTAAGATTCCATAACTAACCTATAACCTTCAGTTTAATTTTATTGTAAGTTTATTTTTAAAGTTAATAATAAAAAAAGGTTTGCAAAAATGAACTAAAAACAGGGGTGGTTTGGGCTCGATATTTTTTGTCTTGAATGCCAAACCTGCAAGAAAAACCAAATTTTAGAATTTACTGAAAAAACAATGGCAAGTGATAAATTGAAAATATGATAAAGGAAAGATTGTGTAAGATAAAACAGAGAGAATTGGCTATACGATACTGATAGATTAATTGTGGAGTTCCAACGCAGACTTGGAATTTATTCGACTAGCAATTAGGTGTAGATGACAGTACTCGATAACCAACCAGGTGCTTATGGTTGACCAGGCTGATTGCTCGATGACTCTTGCATTGATTGGCTGAACCAGTCAATCGAGATTGGAAGAGGCTGGACTACCAAAAGGTGATGAAAGTCCTTGTTGACTCTGAAGTGTATTTGATCTGGATCCAGTTCAATGGATGTATATCAGTAGTGGGATGTAAGCCTGTAAATTCAACTGGTATAAGTATTTTGTAGTTCTAATCAATTTAATGAAAATAATTTTAACTTGCTAAATTTTAAATGTAAACAAAGAAGATAAAAGGATTATTTCAATAAAATTTTCAAGATTCATTAGCAAAAAGGCTTGAGAACAAAAAAAGTCTAAACCTTAACCTCAATCCAGGATCTAAACAAACTCAATTAATAGCATGTGATGAGTTGAGGTTAGGCAGATAAGGACAGAGCACACCGTGTGAGTTTTCCCAACGACGATCGTAGTTGCACATCTGCTGATAGTGAGGTGATTCTCCTCCTTGCGATGCGCTGCGAAAGCTGAGTTTCTTCGATGTCGTTGTGTGCGACGTTGCGTGCCGCTGCCACTCCGAGCCAGCCGAGAGCTCGGCGTCGCGTGCTCGGTTGACCAGCATTGAGCAAAAAGTGGCGCGCAATTTTGACTAGTAGCATATTAAGTAATTAAAAGTAAATACATGGAAAATGAATTATTGAGAAAGGTTTAAATTTTGAAAAGAAAAAATTGAAAATGATGGATTCTGAAATAATAAAATTAAAATTGCTGGTAAAATTATTGGAAAATTAGAATTTAAAAAATATACATAAAAATAACTAAATAACATTGATAATGATAAAGCCAAGGAGGCGATGAACTTTTCTTAAAATTAAATGAATTTAGTAAAATTGGAAAAATTTATAGATAACAATTATTAAAAAACTGAAAGTAAAATAGAAATTTGATTAAAGATTAAAATTCAGATCTATGCTACAAAGTTGATGATTGATAGTCAAAGTAATTTTGAAATATTGATGAATTAAGAGAAGTAAATAAAGTTTTGATTTTAATTATTGTATGAATAACAGGAAGTTGAAATTAGACAGAGGAGAGGTTTTGTAATTGAAAAGAAATTTTGAATTTATTTGTTTGAAAGCAACAAAATAATCTTGGTGGAGGATTAAAAATTAAAATTAATGATTTGACAGAAAAATAAATTTTGATCACTTTAGAAATGTTTTGAAGAAATCGAAACTAAAATACTGCCATAATAATAAGAAGAAAAAGGAAGAAAATGAAATTATAGATTTAAAATTTGAGAATAAGATTATGATTAATGAATTGAAATTTATAGATGAATAATTTATTGAAAAAGGTAACCCCCCCCCGAAGGAGGGTACAAAATGGTCATACATCTACAATATGGTGATCACAGTCGATAATCGGGGATCACACTTGCTGTTGAGGTAGTTGCAAAGCAACTGAGTCAATCTGCAGTGCGGTCAGCAAATATAATAATATAATAAAAATAAATTCCGTACACTCAACATGGAATAAGTAATTATTAATAACAGTAGTACAGATAAAAACGCAACATACAATACAAGAAGGAAAGGAGCGCTTTGAATGGGCCAGGCTAATTCACAAAAAATAAAAGAAGAAAAACAGTAAAAAAAACTACATAATAATCACAGTCAATACTGCCTGACCCCCGACAAGTGCTCTACGTAAATGTCCTGGGACAATTTGATCGCGTTGCTGATTATGAGCCTCCTTATCATCCGCGCATAAAATGGGCTAATGTTGAGGAGCCCGATCACCCACTCGTTGCCTGGATCCCAGCCGACGACGAATGCTTCCACTACGACCATGTAACCCTGCCGTTGTAGGTTCTCAGCAGGCAGACAGTACTTGGTAAGCTTCCCCGTTCTTGCTTCACAGAACCCCTCCATCCGGTTCTCCACGGCCACATCAACGATCATTATTTTTCTCTCTATCTCATTTCGGATCACCAGATCGGGCCGCAGTTTGGCGAATTCTTCGTCGCCTCATCTGATAGCTCGATTCACCCTGATTCCCCCAGGGACATTACTTGCCTTGACAAGCCTGCCCAGGATGGCGTCATGGCGTTTGGTGCGAACGTCAGAGTTTACGCCGCAGTGCTGGAGCACGTGAGGTAGTGTCTCAAGGTCACCACATTTACTGCATTGCCTGCTCACCCCAGGAGCTTTCCATCGCATTGTTGCGTTTAAACTCACTACCCCCAGAGGCGAGCTCGGTGGATAAAACGCCAGTCAGCGAAGCTGGTGAAACTGCTGGTGCGGAGGAAGTGATTGCTCACCGCACTCCAGCCGGTTACCTCGAGCACCTTGCCTTGATCTGGTTTGGCAAAGACTCTCTCCTCATAGTGCCCCACCAATCCGGCCCTCAGCCTCCGTACGACCTGTCCACGAGCCATCGGCGGGATAATGATGGTGTTTTTGTTGTTCCCGTTGCCTGGACGGTGGCACTCCAACGAGAGTTCGGCATGCTCAGCAGTCCACCTCCATTTCAGATTTTTAAGACTGGGGACATCCGCCTGGCCGCATTTCTGGCTCTTGACCATAGTGTCGCTTGATGGTCAAGTGAGCTCTTCCTCTAGGGATCCCTACAGATAGTTTGCCATGTCATGCTCGTCGGCGGGTCAGCCCAATGGTTTGGACACAGTCTCCTGCAACGTGGATGTGTCTACATTTGCCACGCTTGTGTCCTTACAGCTCAGGAGCTTAGAGGCATGAAAGATGGTGAGAATATTAGCCATGTCCACAAGAGGCAAGAGCCTTTGCCCCCCATGTAAGAAGGTAGGAAGACTAGCTAGGCGCTTGCACGTCGGGGGAAATTCATCCAGCTTTTGGCAATCCTTTTCAACTCTCTATTGGCCTCCCTGAGGGGACCTTTCCTCACGTCTGACCCCTGCAGAAGTTCATCTACGGTAGGATAAAGGTAGTCCCAGCCTCAAGTTTTTGCCAGGGGGCCAACAAAGGGCCATCAATCTTGTGGATGTCCACAGTCGGCTCCTGTATGGTAGTGTACGGCGTCTGCCTGACCTGAAAGCCCGTTGAAGTGCCCAGGTGTTTGTAGGCCTCGCCATAGTCTAAAGCACGCATCAATCCACCCCGTATGCTGAACTGCGTTCTCCTGACCGTACCAACACCCCTGCCTTTCAGGTGCAGAGTGGCAGATTTTTCAGGGTTGAAGGTGAGGCCAACAGCCACAGCAGCATCCTCCGCAGATCTCAGGAGGATTCTCATCGCCTCGGGTGAGTCCGCAATGAGGCCCATATCGTCTGCATAGTCCAGATCTGTGAAGATCTCGTCCGCGAGTTCATAGTCGCAACTGCCCTTATGAAGCGAGGTGAAAGACTATCGGGCTCATGAGACATCCTTGCTTTATGCCCGGGTTAATGGGAATGGGTTCGGTGATGCCATCTGCTGTCATGACGCGGGTGACCGCGCCGTCATAGGCTGATGCGATCAATTTCCTGATCGGCCCCGGGACCCGATGCTGCTCGAGGGCACTGTTGATGGAGGCGTAGGGAACCAAGCCAAAAGCATTGGTGAAGTCCATCCACGCTTCCTTTCCTATGGATTTCGCGTCACGCAAGATCTCCTGCAGAACAAAATTATTTTCATGGCATCCCTCAAGGACATCTCTGACCCTCAACAGCTCTGGAAGGAACTTACAAGGAGAGGTCACACCCTCCGGGTCACCGATCTTGACGAAACTTTGGGGATCGTTTTCTTATACCAAAAGATGAAGAAATCTACCAATCATCCCGTCTAATGGGCCTTTTATACCTAGTTCCTACATAGCTTATATCGTATTTTTAGCTCTTTTTGGGTTTTTTTGCGAATTTTCAAAAAATTCCCGTTCGTAGCCTATTGCACTTACAAAATTCTGCAACGCCGCATTTTTTTTGTTTTTTCATCTTCTTTTGAGAAAAAATATTTTTAAATCTAATTTTGAAGAAATAGTCCATGTAAAATTAAGGTAATCAAAAGCATTTTTTTACTGTTTTTTTGGTTTTATAAACTTAAACTGTACGTCGTCAGCCTTATCAAAATTATGTCTCAAAATATTTTTTCTAAAAAATTCATAAAAAAACAAAGAAAATGCGGGGTTGCAGAATTCTGTAAGTGCAATAGGCTTTGAGCAGGAATTTTTTGAAAATCAGCTTGTTTTGACACTTTTAACACTTTAGTGCGACTTTTGTGGTTATTTGTGCCAATTTTCAAAAAATTCCTGCTCAAAGCCTATTGCACTTACAGAATTCTGCAACCCCGCATTTTCTTTATTTTTTTATGAATTTTTTAGAAAAAATATTTTTAGACATAATTTTGATAAGGCTGACGACTTACAGTTTAAGTTCATAAAACCAAAAAAACAGTAAAAAAATGCTTTTGATTACCTTAATTTTACATGGACTATTTCTTCAAAATTAGATTTAAAAATATTTTTTCTCAAAAGAAGATGAAAAAACAAAAAAAATGCGGCGTTGCAGAATTTTATAAGTGCAATAGGCTACGAACAGGAATTTTTTGAAAATTCGCAAAAAAACCCAAAAAGAGCTAAAAATACGATATAAGCTATGTAGGAACTAGGTATAAAAGGCCCATTAGACGGGATGATTGGTAGATTTCTTCATCTTTTGGTATAAGAAAACGATCCCCAAAGTTTCGTCAAGATCGGTGACCCGGAGGGTGTGACCTCTCCTTGTTAGACACCTTGGCATCTCTCCTAGCCCTGATTCCAACTTGGGTGGTTTCTCTGTGGAGGACCTTAACGCTAACTTTGCCTCTGTTTCGTTTGACTCCACAGCACCCAAGTTGTTTGGAAAATGAGAGTCTTTGATTTTTCTGCAATTTGAAGAGTGCACTGTCCCGTTTGTTTCGTCTACATGTAGTCCAGGGGTGGTGCTGGATTCCAAGCTGACATTTGGGATTGCGAAGAGCGATCACGTTACTCCTTACAGACATGAGCTTGACTGGTTTCGAGTTTCGGGTCGTAGAGATTACTTTGCGGCCTGTTTGCTCTATAGAAATTCCGTCTTATTTGGCAAATTTTTTTATTGAAAAGCACAGCTTGCATGCGAAGAGGGTGGTGAATCCGCAGGCTTTGGATACATTGATTATTCCCTCCTTCCACACAGAGTCCTTGAAACGCTCCTTTCATGTATCAACTGCCTACATTTGGAATAGTTTACTCCCTCATATTCACCAGGCATCATCATTTGCAACTTTTAAACATCTCATTCAATCACGCATCTTTACTACCGAGGGAGAAGGTTGAGTACTCTGTGCCGCAGAACAACTTACGCTTAGACTATGCGAGGATTTGTAGTGCTACTAGTGGCTGATTTGCAATGACTTTTTTGCAGGCACAGATTAGATTAAATTTAATTAGATTACCAAAGATTGTTATATCTTGATGTTTACCTTTATTTTTATTATTTTATTATTATGTTCATTTTATTATTTATCATTTACTATTGTTAATCTTGAATGGACTACTTGTTGATCAACTTATGTATTTTATACAACATAATGTACAATCAATAAATTTATCAAAATCAAATCAAAATCATTGGCAATGGCCCAGTAGGTGAGGTGGTCAGTGACAAGCGAGGAGAGGAGTGTGGGGGTAGTATCCCCCATTGTTATGGGCTGCCAGTTCCCGATTTGACCCTTTTCGCCTTTTTTAAACAGCTACACAGTGTCGTAGTTTTTCCAGCACTGTGGCACTGCGCCCAATCTGAGGCAAGCATTGAAGAGTGCCGTCAGCACGTGACAACCTGGGTGGGCTTTCCTCAGATCCACGTATGTAACACCATCTAGCCCCGGGGATGAGTTACTCATAACCCGTAGCTTTTTGGCGACTTCTTCGGGTCTGAGTGGGCGAGACAAGTTGGCACAGCTTTTGACACTAGGCTCGTCGGCGTTGAACAGGGGAGGCAGCTCGCCTCCAGGCTCTCTTGCAGAATGTATCTGCCAGAAGTGCTATTCTACCTCCTGTACTGGTATTTCGCAGTACCGGAACCGACCACCTAGCACTTCCTGAACCGCTTTCTTGCGGTTGGAGCGGTAGAGTCTGGATGCGTTTCGACCCCATCACCTACACCATCCTGTCATGACTTGGGACCTCCTTGGGAGCTGCCCGGCCGCGTGTGACGGGCGCTAAATCATTGCCATCGCCATTGTATCCGGGTCTCCTCAGCCACCGTCGCCAACCACCACGTTCATGAGCGTAGTGCCTCCTATAGATGAAAGTGAAAGTTAATTTATAGATGAAAGTAAATTTCAAAATAAATATAGATAAATAAAAGTAAGGTATGGAGATCTAAGATTATGAATTAGAAACCAAATCATGAAGTATTTATTGAGACTTAAAATAATTATATGTTTGATTGAAAAGTATGTAAGAAAGTAAATTTACATTGAAATTTTTGAAAGCATAAGTTTGATTGATGATGAACATAATTTTGATGAAATTTGAATTAGAAGTAAGATGATTTTTTATTTGGTAAACAGATTTATTAATTGAAGTTGAAAATGTATTGAATTTGACTTGAATTGATGAAAACTGGGAGTGAAATGAAGTCTAATAAAATTGAAAACCATTGGAAATATGAAAATTCATGTAGAGGTAGATTATAAATGAATTTAATTTGTTGCTAAGAATAAATTATTATTTCGTGAAAGAAAGGGTGAAGTTTGTAAAGGGAGAATAACCAAGATAGTATAATAAATGATGAATCTCAAAATTAATGTTAGTTACCAAATAAATAAATCAATGAAAAATTTAAAATGAAAATCGTAATGAATTGTTCGGAATTGTTGAATGACTGTTGTAAATTCAAGGAGGCGTGTTGAAATATGTGAATATTACTGCAGTCAAATCTAGTGACAAGGTAGGAAGCGGTAAATCTTGTTGTTATCGACACCGCGCATATTCTTTTGCTACGGAGCTAGTAGATGCTCAAACGCCGAACAAGCAGGTAAGGCTTGCAACGGGTCAAGGGGGTTACAGCTTTTTCAATTTCCGTTTGTTTTATTTTAGGCAAGAAGAAGGCCACATTGTTGCGTGCCGAAAGCAAAAGGCCCTGCCTGCCATTGTTTCGAAGGTGGGGGCTAGCATCGCCGGTGCGAGACCGACGCTATGAAACGTGCGGTCAATCCACACTCCCATGCGCAAAGTAGTGAGGGTATTAGGAGTGGCTCGGAAGGTTCGAAGCGGGACGCACGGCGTGCTACGTCACTCCCACGTCACTGCTGTTACTAAGGTATTAATTCGACGAGGAAGCGAGCGCATTCGCTCGCCGCAATTCTCCGCGGCCACAGCTCTCCCGAGCAACTTTTTCATTAGCACCTTCACGCAAATGAGCCCTCCGTTGACATATATTTATCGCGAGGTTATATGTGATTCGACCTGTTGATGTTTCATTAAAATAAAACGTTTCTTTTTTCGTATTAGTTTTCTTAAATTAATCATATAACGAATTTAATAGAAGAGGGAACAACACATTCTTCTATTTTCTTTTCTTGTGAGATATTGTTTAATAAAGGAAAATAAAGAATTAATATTATTTATCTATTTTGAATTTGATGTGAATTTTACAATTAAAATCATGCGATAAAATTAAACACGAAAACGTACGCTCTCCTTTTGCGTTTGTTTCTAACTGTATAAAATAAAAGGAAATAAAGTAAAGATTAGGAATACATGAATATCGATTCTTTTTTTGTTATTTACCTCATTTCATTTCCCGCTCCCCCAAGCATTCTCGCATTAAGAACAATAGGAATAAATAAATAGAAGCGAGTAACTTTTTTCTAAATATATTCAATAATTAAGAACTTTGTTTGATTTCTACTTTATCCTAGTCACGTAAATTTTCCAACAAAATAGTAAGAATTTTGGGAGTCCATACTGGCTATGGAGTAGATTAAATTAATCCAAACGGAAATAAATTTTGTTTTTTCTTTATATTGATTTTCTTCATGATTTAAATATCATTAAAATTTACCATCTGAACAAATTCCGATGTTCCATCGGTCCTTGAGGAAAAATCTGGTAAGTACTTAGAATAGTACGTTTCAGGCTTGTAGAGCCAGTATGTATAAATCTGTATACAAGCCCAATTACTAATTTCTAATTAAACACCACATATGATTGAACCACTTTATAAATTTATTGATCTACGGAACCTAAAATACCAACACATTTGATGAATTTTGTGAATTTCTTTAGCTTGGAAATTTTGGGAAAATATCAATGCATTTTCTTATCTTTAGAGTAAGACGAAGTTAATGATTTCGTTCAAATTGAATTTCCTGCTATTGCAGAAGTCCGGCTTTGCTGTTATTAGCGTCAATCATTTATTGATTCACCTGGACAGTCATGAACTGAGACTCTCTGATAGTGAGTTTGATGCCAGAAATAATTCTGTCAGATTTTATTCACACTTTTTGCCGTAGATTACTTTGAATATCTACGTTTTTGATCTTGAAGGAGGAAGTGCGAAATACAATTATACAATTGAACGAACTTCAGTGAAATTCAATTACAATTGTATGAGCGTTTCCTCCGAAAGATTAAGCTCCCATCCAAAGATTTCCCTTAAATTTTTGGAAAAAATTTTTTCCCTTTGAATCTTCAGCATGACATCAAAGAAATGAAGTCGGGAGCTAGTATCTCACGCGCCCACGGCGAGGCGTGCTGGCGGTTGCGGTTGTTTGAATTTTATGCTTTTAATGTGTGGTATTTGGAGCACGGGGAAAGGGTGAGACTCACTGATAAACGAATTAGAAGAATCTTCCGTTCTTTTGTTCTTCCGCAAGCTTTGTTGATCGACTGCAGATTCCGAATTTAGTCCAGATTCAAAGGATTCATCTGGTTCTCTGCCTTGCCCGCATTTTTCAAATCCACGTTATTGATCATTAAATTATGGTAATCTTTTTTAATCTGACCTTTGACACCACAATTACCGCACTTGATTTTTTTAGATGATAAGTAGAAGTTATAGATAACTTTCTCAATCATGAAGTGCAACTTTTCAGGCATCTTACCCACATCTGCTTCGTCTATCTAAATTTGTCGACGATGGCTAATTAAATAATCTTACCTTTCATCCGTGATTCCAGTTTTGATTGCGGTAACTTTACCTAAAATTCTCACTCCATGATTTTTAATTGCCTCGATGATAATTTCATTCGCAATCTATGGACAGACATTGGAAATAATAAATCTTTTCGCTGTAGATCAATTTTTACCAAGGATTTGGCGCTTACGGAATTGATGTTGATAAACACTTGTTTCGTCACGTTGATTAAATGCTTAGCGATTTCTATATTGTTTACACACACGCACTCTCTGTTGTTGTAAATTCTGGAAATAGATAATAAATTCTTGGGATCAATTATACTTCCAATTGCAATAGCATCTTTACGAATAGACGTTTTTTCCAGTTTGCCCATAACGACAGTGTGTTCTCTTGAGGGATATTTATCCAACTGCATGACTTTAAAGTACTGTAACGTGTTGTTACGAGGAGGCTGAGGAGGCTAAGTTGAGGCTTTAGCTACACGAGTAGATTGAACGATTGTGGGAAAGGTTGCCGAAGTAATTTCACACGTTTCTGCATTTTTATGGAGTGCTGACTCCATTGTCCATATACATAAACGACATTTGCAGAGTGTATATTCAAAGGCACAAGCAGACGAGACTATTTTAACAAACCTGTCCTATTCGGTCGAGTGCTCAATCTCGACTGTGATTCATATATAGCTAGAGTGCTTAGAGTCTGTGTATATCATGATTATTCGCGATGGCAAGGTGTTGGGAGGAAAGCTTAAAGACAGAATTTCTAGTCTTTGTGACAGGATCGCCCCATATAGATGAAGAAAATACAAAAGCAGACGAGGAAACAGAGATGTGTGTTGACTCTCAAGAGGACACCTTAAACTCAATACCAAAATAGAACTGAAACTATTAGACACTGCATTGGTTTTGTTTTTGCAAGGAAAATAATTCTTTAACCACTTAATTTAAAGGTGAATAACTACATTTTTCTTCTATCTTTTCTCACAACGCTACAAGTTATTGAAAAATGACGTTTTTCGTAAAAAATAAAAAACTAACACTATTTGATTTCATGATTAAATTCCGACTGTGACTGGCAAAAACAATATTTTTTAATCATTCATTGGTCAGGTCAAAAAATCAAGAGCTTTTAAACGAGACATTACGCGTTAAACTTCGAACGTTTTGTTCAAAACACTAATTATATAAATGTTTTTTTTCGATAAAGTAAAAAAATTGTAAATCTTATCGTGTAATCAGTCTTAAGGATGTTTGGTACTTTAGTGAGGGGAAAAGAGAGGAGGGGTATCGTAGCGCCCGACTAGATGGTTTTAATTTTAACTCATCAGTACTGACATTTACGGCTGCATTTTTTCGCAAGTACCAAACATCGTTCATATTAAATTTTAGTTGTCCCTCTGGCTGTTAAAAAAAATAGTTTCAATTTTTGAATTTCATTTTCTGAAATAACTATGTACTTGGATCCAATTTTTAAGGTAATCCTAAATTCTCCAATGATAAAGTTGATTTCTTATTTTGAGACTTCTAAGTAATTATTTTAAATAAATACAACTCCCCTTAATGCATGCGTTGAAGGAAAAATTAAGGTCACCGGGATATTTTTTGAGAAAAAACGGTTTGAACTTCTCGATTTTTTTCATGGACGCTAACGGAGGTTAAGAATTTTCTGCTCTTTAACAAAGAATTTCATTATTTCCCGGTAAGTCCACTCTTACAAACTAGGGTTCAAAATGATCCTTAAAATATTAAGGTCTTTTTTTATCTTTAAAATTTTCAATACTTGGAGTAAAAACTAAAAGTGGCCCATCAATTGAAAAAGAATTCGGTCAATAATTACTGAAAAACACTAAAAACATTATAATCTTCCATTGCAAGAGTCAAAACATGATTTTTTTTCTCAAATAATTTATCTTCAACAAAAATACATTAAAAAAAACTCCAATTTTTATAATAATTTTTTTACAACAGCTGAATTCTCATTATTTTCAAATAAATCATGTACCTGTTGAAATATTATTTGGTAAATTTAAGCACTAATAAACTGATCATACGGAGTTAAGAATACATTAAGTCATTTACTGTACTTAAGTCTGAAACAAATGATTGAGCGAGAAGTTAGACATCTGATAGGAAAGTAAAATATGTAATTAAAATAGAAAGAGTAAGCTATGCTCACAATAGATAAACAAAGTGAGGTTTAGTCAAGTATGTAAATTTAATAGGATGATCAGATTCATTGAAATGCTAAAGTAAAGAACCTTAGCAATATTAATAGAAGGTATAAAGATCGAAGCGTGTCCGAAATAGGTAAGGTAGAAGAACAGTCGATCGATTGCGCTCATTGGATTAAAAACACTACAGATCGCACCCACTAAATGAAAAGTTAAATGTCCGATTCCGGCCGTATGATTAGGAGGTGGAGTCATAACGCCTACACTAAAAACTGTTGAAAATATGTGAGTTGGATTAGTGACTGTACATGGCATTATTTACCTGCTCATCGATGTGTTTGATTAACCCATTACCGCCCATGGAAAAATCAAAAGTGATATAAAAAAACTAACTGTTGGAAAACCTGTCTCATGAAAAAATAGTAGATACGTGTTTTTTCTTTTTTCAATTTTCATTGTTTAAACATTATTTATTTAAACAAATTCGTAAAAAAATTTAAATTCTTATAAACTAATAACGGCATTCGATTCTTTGACCAAAAATAAGGCGAAAGTCATCTAAGTAATTTTTTGATCAGACGCTTAGATCTTTTGCTACGAGCGCTCAAACATATAAAAATATGGTTTTATAGTGGTGAGCTGCGAGCAGAGTTACTAGATCGCGCCGAAAAATCGTGGCAACGCTGTAGCAGCGAGCGGCGCGCGCCGCGATCTAGTAACTCTGGCTCCGAGGCGCCGCACCAAAGATACACTTTTACGAGTCAGAGCTCACCACTATAAAACCATATTTTTACATGTTTGAGCGCTCGTAGCAAAAGATCTAAGCGTCTGATCAAAAAATTACTTGGATGATTTTCGCCTTATTTTTGGTTAAAGAATCGAATGCCGTTATTAGTTTATAAAAATTTAAAATTTTTTTCGAATTCTTTTAAATAAATAATGTTTAAACAATGAAAATTGAAAATAGAAAAAATACGTATCTACTATTTTTTCATGAGACAGGTTTTCCAACAGTTAGTTTTTTTATATCACTTTTGATTTTTCCATAGGCGGTAATGGGTTAATACTTAACTAAACCAAACTCTTAATGAAGAAGTAACACATCAATGTACTGAATTCATACTAAAATTCATCAACACCATAGGCCCTTCTTTGGCGCAACGCATGCGCAAACTCTCGAAAGAAAAATCTCGAATCGTAATTTAAGCGCCTGTGCAAAGCTGGGACTTTTCTCCCTTCGAGCAGTCCTTGAGCAACTCCAATCAACCTGACCGAGAAAAAAACAGGGATTAGAGAAGTTGTGTCGATTATAGTTGGCTAAATTCTGTCACGCAGCTTGACAGATTCAAGGTTCCTAACTTTGGCGGCTTTTGCAACGAACTTCACGGGAAGAAAATTTTTTCTGTTTTTTATCTGAAAAGCGCTTACCACTAGACTCCCGTGAAACCCGTAGATAGTCCCAAAATCGCTGCGGTTTGGTCTCAACGGGGCTGTGTGGACGTTCCAACGAGACCTGGATCGAGAATTATGTAGGATCGATTTTGCTTTTTGCTACATTGATGATGCGCTCATAGTCTCAGCGACAAAGGAAGAGCACGAGAAATACCTTTGGCTGTTTTTCAAACGACTTGATCGTTCCACCTTCAAGTCAATCTCGAAAAGTCATATTCGGCGAGCTGGAGGTCCAGTTCTTGGGACATCTTGTCAACGCGCAAGGTCTCCATCCGACGACATTGAAGGTGAGATCTATCAAATTCTATCCACGCTCCGACTCTAAATACGCCTTCCTTGGTTGAGTTAATCATTATCGTCCTTACTTGAATAACGTAGTCACCAAACAGCTGTCTCTAAATAACTACCTTCGCAAGATAAAGAAGTAGGACACGAGCCTAGTACCTTGGATGACCGATGGAGAAGTTGCCTTTCAAAAATGCAAGGAAGCAAGCTGAGCGATGTTGGCCGGACTTTAATCTCGAGTTGCAACTGGTAACAGACGCCTCTAACAGAGGCGTGGTGCCGTGATGAATCCAGGGTCAATTGGAGCCACTTAGTTTTTTCTCGCGAAAATTCAAAAACTCTCAAATGTAATATTCCACGTACGATAGAGAGCTCACTGCTATTTTCAAAGCCATTCGGTACTTCCATCATCATTCGACAGGGCACAACATCACGATCCATCCGATCAGAAAGTCCTCAGTTACGTGCTCCTGGAAAGTCACGGGACGGCTTCGTTGTGACGTCAGCGCCGGATCGCGTATATCGGTGAATTTACACAGGGTATACGATACATCCAAGGTCCGGAAAATGTCGGAAAACTTTTTCGAAGTAATAGCTGGGTGACGAACAGCTGAACTTTCCAGAGCTTTGCGACATTCTCACAGACCCGAACCACCCTCTTAATCTTCTAAGTATATCAAGGTATTTTAAATCACCTCAATCTCAAGGTATTTAAAAAATTCAGAAATATTTTCAAAATTTTATTAAATAGTTTTTGAAAAACAATGAGTAACTACCGACGTATTATAAAGACTTTTATGAATTAATCTTTACTAAATTTTTATTAAACTGAACAATCATCAGAACAACATAAAGAGTGGTAGGCTAAAATTTGTCGATTTTTGTAGTCACTTTTTTGTTGTGAAATCTAGCTTTTTAAATTATTTTATTAAATTAGAAAAATAACACAAATAGAAAATAAAATAATGTTTCACTTAAAAAATTAAACTATGACGCCGCACGAGGACATCATTACATCTCTTCGTTTGAGGGGGATTCAACTCAAAGGTTTGCTTAAAATTTCTTTTTGCACTTTTTATAATTTTTATTACTAAAGCCACTTAATAATTTTTTTCTTTCCTCACTGAGGGACGCAAGACCTTGTCGAGGTATGAGAGTTCAACCACGACCTCTCCAAGGGTACCAATCGGGTGCATTTAGCACGGGTGGGTGTGTGTGTGTGTGTGATTGAAAGGATTCCTATAGACGGGCTCTCAGGCGAAATGAAGAGATTCCCTAAACTTGGGCTCTCCCATGAATGGGATGGATGCAAGGGCCTGAACCACTAGCTCTGTGTTGCCTCAATCCTCCCTGTCATTTAAGGCGTATAGCAAAGATGCCGGGGGGAGGGTCGGAGAGCTCGTGGTGACCAAGAAGCAGCCCACCCCTCTAGGGTGTAAGAAAACCATGCCAACGGATGCGTGGTACAGGGGGAGCTACGCAACAAATGGTGCCTTCGGGACACCAGGCCGAGTCCCGTAGTATTCAGGGCTTGTCCGTCATTTGCGGTCCATGGTGGGTTGACCCCCTACTTCCGTTCTGCTCGTAAGATCAAAATTGCAACGACATACATTAAAACTAACGAGATGAAGGAAGATTGAGGTACTGAACCGAACGCCCCCCTCCCCCCAGAGACAATAGATCATGTGGCTCCCAAGCCTATGATCACCGAAACCCTCAAGGAATCGAGCTCCGAGAATCGACGTTCAAGTGGGACACAATGGAGGAAGCAGAAGAGAGAAAAGGCTATCGTGAAGGGCCGTTCTCCTTCTGCCTTCGGGAAAAAGAGGAGACAGAGAAAGAGGGAAGAGAGGCGGGCCACAACCACTACTCCTCTCTCAAACTCGACTCCTGAAACCAAAGCTAGTAAGAAAAATGTCTTCTCTAGCCTCGTAATGCCCGATAGCCAGGACAGGTTGAAGAAACCTAGAATGGGGAGCAGCTATGCGACCTTAGCGTCAAACTTGCCAAGAGTGATACTCACCTGTGGTGACTACCTTGACGGCGTGATGTCAGCTGAGGTCTGCAATAGATTTAAAGAAGCAGTGGTCAACAGAATACTTGCTATTGAGGAAGGAGGAGTCTTTGTACCCACTTTCCCAGTGCATTTCCCAGAAAGGGCACGATGATCTTCGTCTGTGGGGACGAGGACTCAAAAACCTGGCTGTTGGAAAAGGTCAACGACCTCGACCTAAAGCAATAGGGCAATAGGGAAAGCCCTCAGTGATCTTCAGCACCCGAGGAGCTGAAGATCACTAAGGTGATGACATGGCTGCCAAAGGGAGTGAACACTGCCGAGGACTTCATCAAGTTAGCTGGCAGGCAGAACGGAGGGGTGAACGACGAAATTGGTGACCCTGATCAGGGAAGGTGACTGCCTAGTTCTGGATCTAGATGAACTATCCCACACTCAGACACCGTAACTTTCAAATCATGGTGGGAGTTAGTCAAAAAACTTTCAAGTCGCTTGGCCAAGGACCAAGATAGGAGGTGGCAGGACAAAGGGCGCAGCGCAGGAATAGTCACCATGGCTACCTCCCAGCTGCATTTCTCTCAAATTAACTTGCATTATTACAAAAGCTTCTCTGTGGTATTAGCAAGATGCTTACCAATGATGGATACACACATAGTCCTAGTACAAGAATCTTGCTAGAGGGCGTATTAGGGGTCTCTGGAAAATTGTAAGTTGGCTCAAGATATAGTAATGCACGCGCATACATCGCCGTGAAGAGCTTTGAAGGGGTCATGCGGCAGGAGCTAAGCTCCCGCAATTGCACGACCATTAAGATTGAAATCGAGAAGAGGGAGGGACGAGGTCGTTTATCTTTATCTTCCCTCACTATGAAACGGCCTCATTAGAGAGTACGAGGGAAGTAATCGAGTACTGCAGGCAGAAAAACCTGGAGTTGATTGTAGGGTGCGATGCCTACGCCCACCAAGAGACCTGAGGAAGCACCGACATTAACGAGAGGGGGGCAGACCTACTGGAGTATCTCACAGGCATGACCAACAGTAGAAGGAAGGTTCTAGACCTCACCATGGCATCAATGAACATCAAGAGAGATATACATGGGTGGATGATGGACAAAGAACCATGTCAGATCATAGAACGTTAGTGTTTGTGTTCAAAGCACTCAGACCAATATTGGAACCTAAAACAAGACCCACGGATACGAACTATGGAGCTTTTAGCTAGGAGCTTGAGGAAATACTCGCTCATGTTAAAGGCAAATAAAACAAGGTGGAAGGACTAAAATGGACCATACAGCAACTATGTTCAGCCATTATCAGGGCCTTCAAGAACAACTGCCCCTTGAAGCCTGGCAAACAACCCAACAACACCCCCTGGTGGACTAAAAAACTAGAGGGGCTGAAGGTGGGCGTAAGGAAAGGCTTTAAAAGGGCAAAGAAGTAAAGAAAAGGTATCGGGTATGATACTTTTTAAAATATGGGCTTGCGTCGCAAACAACAAATTTGTACCTAAAGTTATTAAACTTTTCCGGCTGCTCGTCAAAAACATCTTTATATCGCCAAATAATGCCCCCCAATTCTAATTTAATCCCTGAAGATATATTTTCAATTGAATTTTAATTTTATCAACTTCTAATTAAGTTTTACTAATTTCTTTTTCATTTCGCAGCTCTTTCTGTATTTTATCGTTCATGAATTATAATAACTCATTTGGTTTATCAAATTGAGAAAAATGATCTCCATGACATTTTATCATTTTTTACTTACACCTATGTATAATGAATTTGTGTGTTATGACACTTACTTTAAACGATTTTAAGGGATCAATACCCAAAATAAATTCTTCAATTAATCTAGGTACTACCCTAATACTGAATTGACTATTTGCCTCACCCAATTCGCAATTAGCGTAAGTTTTTAATCGAGTAGATTTGTCTCCAGGAAGTCCTACGACCGGGAAAGTCGGTCAGTTTCTCAACCCGTGACTTTTTTTAGCAAAACAATCATTCGAAATACAAGTTATTTTAGAATCGGTATCAACTAACGCGCTTATTTCAATTACCTCGACTTTAGTTTCAATTGCCGGACACTCTATTTTTTCTTTTGAACTCATTAAATCATCATCGCAATAAATTAAATCATTGCTGGGACAATCGAATACTAATGGAATTATTAATTCATCATCATCAACATCATGCTCAAATTTTTCAAAACAAACCTTATATTTATTTATTTATATTTATACACCTGTCGAAAATTATTGTGCTTATCATTTTATCTTTTAGAATTAAACTACTTTTTTCATCCATGCGTAGTTCATAAATTAACTTTCGATTGTCCTCACTGTTCTTAAAATACGTTGTGCTAGATGACTACAGCAAGACACTTCCTGCCAGCACCGTAATCTCACTGTTTAAAATAAACTAAATTGAACTACGCTTTAAAACGCACCGAAATATAAACTTTCTGCAAGCACCGACTTACAAGGAGAGTCACCGATCTTGACGAAACTTTGGGGATCGTTTTCTTATACCAAAAGATGAAGAAATCTACCAATCATCCCGTCTAATGGGCCTTTTATACCTAGTTCCTACATAGCTTATATCGTATTTTTAGCTCTTTTTGGGTTTTTTAGCAAATTTTCAAAAAATTCCTGTTCGAAGCCTATTACACTTACAAAATTCTGCAACCCCGCATTCTCTTTATTTTTTCATCTTCTTTTGAGAAAAAATATTTTTAAATCTAATTTTAAATAAATAGTCCATGTAAAATTAAGGTAATCAAAAGCATTTTTTCACTGTTTTTTTGGTTTTATGAACTTAAACTACACGTCGTCAGCCTTCTTAAAATTATGTGTAAAAATATTTTTTCTAAAAAATGCATAAAAAACAAAGAAAATGTGGGGTTGCAGAATTCTGTAAGTGCGATAGGCTTTGAGCAGGAATTTTTTAAAAATTGGCACAAATAACCACAAAAGTCGGACAAAAGTGTTAAAAGTGTCAAAACAAGCTGATTTTCGAAAAATTCCTGCTCAAAGCCTATTGCACTTACAGAATTCTGCAACCCCGCATTTTCTTTGTTTTTTTATGACTTTAAAAAAAAAAATATTTTAGACATAATTTTGATAAGGCTGATGACGTACAGTTCAAGTTCATAAAACCAAAAAAACAGTAAAAAAATGCTTTTGATTACCTTAATTTTACATGGACTATTTCTTTAAAATTAGATTTAAAAATATTTTTTCTCAAAAGAAGATGAAAAAACAAAAAAAATGCGGGGTTGCAGAATTTTGTAAGTGCAATAGGCTTCAAGCAGTAATTTTTTGAAAATTCGCAAAAAAACCCAATAAGAGCTAAAAATACGATATAAGCTATGTAGGACCTAGGTATGAAAGGCCCATCAAACGGAATGATTGGTAGATTTCTTCATCTTTTGGTATAAGAAAACGATCCCCAAAGTTTCGTCAAGATCGGTGACCCAGAGGGTGTGACCTCTCCTTGTTAGTGTTAAGAACTGCACGTGATAAGCTTCTAACCAGGTAAAGGAGGGGGAAGAAGGTGGGCTCACCAAACCTCACAATGAAAAAATATGAACAATTTGTTCACTAACAAAATTCTCGGAAAAATAAACAAAAATATGGCAGCACGATTTCCTACTTCGGAACTGAGTAAAGGAAAAATCAAAATATTGCTTTTGGATTTATATGCACTCCTGTAGATGAGTTTTTTGGATCATTAAATAATTAAATATTTAATATAATCAACTTACTACGTTATACATCCTGACAAAACGTAAATTTTCAATTAGATTTAAATGTTATTTACAGTTACCAATTAATGGTGAGTTGTTAAAAAAAAATTTTTTTTATATTGAATCGATAATTTCTGATTTGTAATTAGAAAAAAACTTTATCTAATATTGTTATTATTAAGAACTATCATTTCCATCAGTTACGAGAAATTAAAAAGGGCAAAAAAAAATGAAAATCGACTTTAAAAAAAACAAAAAAAGTCAATTATTATAAGCTCGCATAACCTTTAAATGACCTTTGTAATGGGGTATTTCTGAAGAAAAGGGCCTCCCTTAAATAATTAAAGGAGTTTCCCGGACCCTCCCATTACAAGAAAATACACACAAAAAAATCGGGGAAAAACTCCTAAATTCTGGGGGTTAGGGTTGTAACAGCTAGCGCGGTCATTAAATTCGAATTTAGCGCTAACTGTTATGGAACGCCGATGCAGATCGGTAAGTCAGGTGATGACGAGATCTACCGATCAGCATTACTCTTATTTTGACGCTTGGCGTGATCACACGTGTGTCAGAGAGCGAATATACTTATTTACTTTTTTGTGTTGTTAAATAACTTTATCGAGGTTGTGTTAGATAAAGTTATCAGTGAGAAGTTGTGTAGATTTTCCTGTGATCCAGTTGTCATTGGATCGGAGCGGGGAAGGCGAATATCTCACGGAAAGTCATCGTGCGGCCTTGGAAGGCATTGTCGTCTTATGTGAAGCCATTCGGGCTGGTAGTAATTATCATTATTATTGTTAAATCAATCGAAGGTGCACCTGCTAGAAAGTAAGTCCGCGTAGCGGTTGATCATTGTATATTTACTCGTGAATGATTAGAGTCAGAGTGCGAATGCGTGTTTCACGGAAGTACTCAAGTACTTGATCGAATCTTCGCCTTTGTGATTTTGGCGCGCTGCAGCTAGCAGCCGACCGCGACAGCTAGCAGCCGACCGCGACAGCGTGTGTGTGTGAGCGTCGGTGTTTTCGAGTCTACCGTGACACTGACACCAAACTTTGTTTTTGTGAAAGCAATTTTTCTTTCGACAATTTAAGACTGCGAGTTATTTAAGTTTACTTGTTAGTAAACATTCGGGTGAAATTAATTTGAACTATTTTGTAACTTTTTCTATTTTAATTGTTGATTAAAATTATTAAAATTTACGCCTTATTGATCATTTAAATAACCCGTGTTCCGGCGATCGGTCCACGTTATTTCACGCCACTACCGACGAAGGAGAGCAGCCGCGCCGCGTAATAATAACATTATTTCGCGTAAGCGTCTTCCCCCCCATTTTCAGGATTGAAGAAAAATCGACGGATTGTCGTGTGCACAGAAAGTGCATTTTGTCAGCAGGTTGGAGGAGTGCGGTCGACGATTGCCGCGGGTTCTCGTGATTAATCACGATCCTCCGAGGAATTGAATTCCTTAATTCGAGCCCTGTGACATTTGGCGCCCAACAACGTGTAGGTAGTTAGGTAACCAAAACAAAGGTTATTGGTAAGTGTGAGTGATCGCAGGTGTGCGCTGACTGGCGGGGGGTTCAAGGTCCGTCGGCAGCGTGAATATTAAGATAAAAACAAAGGCGAAGAGCTTGCTGCTGCTATAGTTTATAGCATAGCAAGTTGGAATTTTTTTTTCCTGTTAATTGCTCGGTGGAGTGTAGGTGCTTGCTAGATTTTAGTTAAAATCGTTGATTTGTTTTTTTTTTTTTAACTCTGACGCGGATATTCGAGCTGCGTTTTTTTCGATTTTGACTTGTTTTTTTTTTTTTTTTTTTTTTTTTTTGTGAGCATGTACTCCACCAAGCAGAACCTATACGTGACAATAGCGAGAGTAGAGCGCTGAATAATATTAATTTATTGTATGATTATTGTGAAATATTATTTTGCATACAGGCTGTTATTGACTAACGTTCGTTAACAATTGTGATTTATATTTCTGAGTTGGAAAATCGGGTTTTGACACTTGTAGTTGATTCTATATTGGCTTCAACGGGTAATTCGTTTTTTTTAGCCAATCGGGAGTTTTTGTTAAAACCAAGCGTGGTTGGTGGACTTTTTGGTCATTTCGGATTATTGCTGTTGAGATCAGTGGATCGGTTTTGTTTTTTTTTTGTTTTCTTACATAACTCAGAAATATAATTGGAATTTTGTCGTCTATTTCAGGATTGCGAGATATATATTTTGTGTAAAATATTAATTAATTAGAGTGTGTTGAAGCTGTCACGTGGGTTAGGGTACTGTTTTCTTTGTAAGCTAGGTGACATCGGACGCAGTTATGATGCAGGAACTTACAAAGGAAGACTTGGTCTTTTCGAGGATCATGGCCGAAGGGGCAGATGTCATGTCAGAGGCTTTTAATGAGCTTGAGCTCAAGCCTGAAGGTACGCTGATCGATAAAAGCGGTAGGCTGCTAAAATGTCTGTTAGGCAATTATTCAGTGGAAGACTTTCTCGCAACCAAGTCTGAGGATGCGGACGAGGTTAAAGTTAAGCGCTAAAGTCTAAGAGCCACCTTCATAGCGACGACAATGAAAGAGGTCTGGATCGACAATAATCGATCCAAACTACACCACAAGCGGCACACACCCGTTTGCTGCCCTCATGGACGAAAAAATAGTCCGAGAGGTGGCTTCGAGACTCCAGGAGGAATACTCGAGCATTCAGGTGCATGATCGAAACCCGGGACGGGGGAATTTAGCTGAGCATGGACAACCGGACCAGGAGGACGACATTAACGCCGAGGTGCTCCAAGCTATAACATCGGTGGCGGAAGAGCTTAAGGCGTTGAAAAGGTCAAGTGAGGACACCAGGGCAAGATTGGCAGCGGTGGAGGCTGATAGGTACCACCAGCCCGATCGGAAGCGGGGACCGGGAGGCCCGGTTTCCTCGATAATAAGACCGGAAATGCAGAACTCGTTGAACGACTGCAGTATTTCGACCGACGGTCATGTGCCGCACACTAGGGTCAATTTTTGTGAGACGACGCGACAGTGCGGGATGCGAGGAATAGTTCTAGTCCTCTAGTTGTGAGGCAGGACAGAGAACAAAAACTCAAAGGACAGATTAAGGCCTTGCAGGCCGAGCTCGAACAATTGAGAAGCCATGGGCAGACGGCTGATTTAGCCACTCAGGAGTCAATCCAGGCTCAAGGCAACCCGATGAAGCCAATCGACGTCGGCATTATTGTTCGAGGATGGAATATTAGATTCAACGGCGATAGTGAATCTAGTATTGAACAATTTTTATTGCAGATAGAGGAATACAATAAACTCACTGGTTTGACCGGTTCTCAGTTGTTGGATGCATTACCAATGATGTTGACCGGTGTGGTGGCCACATGGTTCCGTAACGTGTGGGACACGATCAACTCATGGAAGGCATTTTGTCAGGAAGCCCGTGAGTGGTACGGAATCGGAGACTACCAGCAGACCGCAAGGATGGAAGCGACTACCCGGACTCAGGGTGAACATGAGTCAGTGCGGAATTTCATGACTTGCTTGCAGTCGTATTTGCTGAAAATTAGACCGGTACCGACTAAGAAAGAACAGATTGACTTTATGTTGACGAACATGTTGCCTCGATTGCGTAGACAAATCAGGCATGAAGAGGTTAAGTCAATTAAAGGCTTCTTAAGCCAAGCGGTTGAGGTCGAAAGAATTACCAATATGGAATTGATGTATAAGCCACCTCCATCACCGTCTACGTCAGTATGGCCTAATCTGGCTTATAGAGATGTTAGAGCTGATAGAATACCGAAAGTTGACATAGCCGCAATGGCTGTAGAAGGCAGGTCTGCCGAGACTTCGGTTATTAGCCGTCTCGAGACTGTGCTTAACAAACTCGAGACTAATTGTATGTCGTTTGGAAAGCCTACGGATCCAAGGCACCAAGGTTCATACAAGGCCAAAAGAACCAAAGCAAGACGTAAGTCGACGGATGACGGAGAGGCTAGAAGCTCATCTCCAGGATCGAGCAAGAGTGATGGAAGTAAGAGAAGTCCTGGCAAAGGTACTCCAGTTAAATGCTGGGAATGTGGGCAAAGAGGGCACATAAGGTTTAGTTGTCCTGAACGGCCGAAAAAACGAGCAACCGGTGGAGTAGAAAGTTATAAATTCTACTCCGCCAAAGTTATGGCCAAGCCATCACTCGGAGATCGCACCCGAGCTTGTCCAGTCGGTCAGATAAAGACTGAACAAGCTAGTACACATAAGATGGCAGCAGGTATCTGGAAAATTCAATTGTGAGTTATCAAGAAACTTAACCTCAAAGATACAGCTGTGGTTTAACCGAATTAACGAAGTCAAGGTTAATCGGTCAGGCCGACAAGTGTTTGCTGAAAGAAAATCTGTCTGATCCAGCCATAAGCTATCTTGTCAGAAAGCGGGACGGCTGGAGATGGAATGAGGTTTTAAGTCAAGGAAAACCTGGAAGATTTTTAAGGTTAGGAGTCATGGATGACGGGCTTGGCGATTGTTAGCCCAACGACTTGATTAACCAGACAGTCAATAATTACAATATCTGGCTGGAAGTTTATATTGTAAGACTGGTGCAAGAACCGTAGGAAGAGGAAAATCAACCACCGAGGGATGCATCCGAAAATCCTGATACTCGCAAGTGTCAGGTAGCGTGCGATCGGGTTTTACGGGAATTGATGTAATCCCTACTTAAATTGGCTGCGTTCTTGGGATTATCGAGGTAACGAATCCCGGATACGTCACCTCCAGAAGGGGACGTAACAGCTAGCGCGGTAATTAAATTCGAATTTGGCGTTAACTGTTATGGAACGCAGATGCAGATCGGTAAGTCAGGTGATGACGAGATCTACCGATCAGCAATACTCTAATTTCGACGCTTGACGTGATCACGCGTGTGTCAGAGAGCGAATATACTTATTTACTTTTTTGTGTTGTTAAATAACTTTATCGAGGTTGTATTAGATAAAGTTATCAGTGAGAAGTTTTGTGGATTTTCCTGTGATCCAGTTGTCATTAGATCGGAGCGGGGAAGGCGAACATCTCACGGAAAGTCAGCGTGTTGCCTTGGAAGGCATTGTCATCTTGTGTGAAGCCATTCGGGCTGGTAGTAATTATCATTATTATTGTTAAATCAAGCGAAGGTGCACCTGCTAGAAAGTAAGTCCGTGTAGCGGTTGATCATTGTATATTTACTCGTGAATGATTAGAGTCAGAGTGTGAATGTTTGTTTCACGGAAGTACTCAAGTACTTGATCGAATCTTCGCCTTTGTGATTTTGGCGCGCTGCAGCTAGCAGCCGACCGCGACAGCGTGTGTGTGTGAGCGTCGGTGTTTTCGAGTCTACCGTGACACTGACACCAAACTTTGTTTTTGTGAAAGCAATTTTTCTTTCGACAATTTAAGACTGCGAGTTATTTAAGTTTACTTGTTAGTAAACATTCGGGTGAAATTAATTTGGACTGTTTTGTAACTTTTTCTATTTTTATTGTTGATTAAAATTATTCAAATTTACGTCTGATTGATCATTTTAATAACCCGTGTTCCTGCGATCGGTCCACGTTATTTCACGCCACTACCGACGAAGGAGAGCAGCCGCGCTGCGTAATGATAACATTAGTTCGCGTACGCGTCTTCCCCCCATTTTCAGGATTGAAGAAAAATCGACGGATTGTCGTGTGCACAGAAAGTGCATTTTGTCAGCAGGTTGGAGGAGTGCGGACGACGATCGCCGCGGGTTCTCGTGATTAATCACGATCCTCAGAGGAATTAAATTCCTTAATTCGAGCCCTGTGACAGGGTTTCCACGGAAAGAAAACCTCCGGGACTGGTTGGTGAGCTAGAGAGAGAAGAAATAAGTTATTGCAATAACTCCAGTTTAATCAGATTTTATTCTTGTCTACTAGAAAAAAAAATAAATAAACCAAGTCTACATTTACAAGAAAATTCATTTCTGGGAACAAAGAAAAAAAAAACTATAAAATAAGTCTACAAAATGGCGGGTAACAACGCCGCGCCAAAAATATCCTAGGCTAACTTATATCATAAAATTTTATTTCATTTTCACGCACCATACACCGGAAAAACCAAAGAAAATAAAAACGTGCTTCAAATTATTTTAATAAATAAAATCTTACACGACAGAATTATACCTATAATTGTTTTCTCAGAATAATCCGAAATGACCACTTATTGAAATACTATTTTAACTCTCTTGTGTTGTTTGGCCAAAAATAACCGAAGTTTTTGTTGCTAGCTGGAAAGGAAAATAAACAAAAGAAAACTACAAAAAACTGTCTACAAAAAAAAAAAAAAAAAAACTTATTCGAAAATTTAGAGAAAAGAACTAAAAAAAAAAACTACACTCTCAAACCAAAAACACAACCTTACTCTATGCCTACCAGGAACAGATTGACGCTTCTCGCGTCTCGCTAACTCAACTTCCTTCCTCACTATTCTTCTCCAACACTCTCAACCAATCAACAAAATTCTTTATAAACAAGTTTCATCCACAATGGCGGAACATTAAAATGTCCACCAATCATATTCATTCACGCCACACTATCCAATCACACTCACGACTACAATATTTCCGGTGGCGATCGCCCCACCATCTATACCACGCGCGAAACTACAAAAAAAAAATGTAATACAAAACAACGCACTCGAGGCACTCACAGCCCATTTTTCATTTCTCGCGCACATACTCTCTCTCTCTCTCTCTCTCTCTTCCGTACACGCACACGTAGTCCGCGCTACACACGAAAACAAAAAAAAAATAAATTACACTCACGCCTGCGTCTACTCTGTTGAGTGTGCGCGCACGCGCCTACCAATACAGTTGCGTCATCTGCCGACACGCGCCGCGCACTTCCTCCATCGCCGGAGACTCCCAGACGGAGAATCGGGACTCGTGTGTTGTGTGTGTACTTGCGCGCCCTGGGCCGGGAGAGCCTTCCCGAGTGGTGTTCATGTTTGTGTGTGTGTCGTGCGCACGCTGCTACAGCAGCATTCAGCCGACGGCGGCCGTTGCCACGTGGTCGGCCGCAGCTGCGAGTGAACGCGGCATGGTTATCACCTGGGAAATTAAAGAAAACCAAATTTAATTTGTTGTTTCCCAGGTGACTCGACACTGCCAGGTAGGAATACATTTACGAGGGATTCACTCCCTCGCACCTTTAAAGATTTCCAAAAAAATTTTTCCGATATTTTCTAATTGAGAACTATCATTTCCATCAGTTAGAAGAGTTCAAGTTGTTCTTAATAGCTTTTTCATGGCGAAAAAGTATTAAAAATCGAGTTTTTTGTTAATAAATCTATTATTTTAAGCTCGCATGACCTTGAAAAATTTTCAAAAAATTTTTCCGATATTTCCTAATTGAGAACTATCATTTCCATCAATTACAAGAAATCAAATTGTTTTTAATAGCTTTTTCATGGTGAAAAAGTAATAAAAATCGACTTTTTTGTTAAAAAATCAATTATTTTAAACTCGCATGACCTTTAAATGACCTTCAAAAATTTAAAAAAAAAATTTTTCAAACTTTTCTGTCAACAAACAAAATTTTCTAGGCATTTTCGTAGCTTATATCACTTGAAAGTAACGATAAAACCTCATTATCATTGATTTTAATAATTTCACGTTAAAATTTGACCTTAAAACAAGTTTAGCGACCTCTAAATGACCTTGAAAAAATTTGAAAAAATTCATGGCTCATTTTTTTACCTTAATTAAGTTTAGAAAGTGTCTAGGTACCATCGCCGTGTACCGTATTCGGTGCACGGTACACGGTACACGGTACCAAATGAGAGTTACTTTAGACACTCTGTGAATTTAATTGGATTATTTAAGATGGACAATTGAATTTAAAGTAGAAATTAGTAGTTTTTTAAACTTAAGTGGGTTATTTGGGATAAATTATAGGATCTAAAGTAAAAAGCTACCGTGTACCGTGTACGGTTCACGGCGATGGTACCTAGACACAACCTTAAGTTTATGCCACCATGGGGGTTTTGAAATTCGAAAAAAAAATTTTTGATGAAACACCCTAGTGTAAAGCCTTCTCGGGCTTCAGTCCCCATGTCCTGCCGAAAGCTCTCCTGCATGCTCAGAAGGACTGTATCACCTTTCTGCAGGTAGCTTCTAGGTGCCTTTTCCAACTGAGCTTGGAGTCAAACGTTACTCCCAGGTACTTGATCTCATTGGTCAGGTCCAATATCCTGCCCATGAGGTGCAGGCCCTTGATGGGGCCTACCTTCTATTTAGTTGCAAAGCACATGACTTCGACTTTGCTTGGGTTCACTGTCAAGTGAACTCCTTTGCACCATTTTTCGACGATCCCGAGTGCTAATTGCATCAGGCCCGCCACTACATCTAGGTCGTTGGCTCTAGCGAGGATGAGAACGTCATCGGCATATGCCAAGGCAAAAATGCCAGCTTCGTCCAGCAGTCTCAGCAGGCTATCAACGACCCATATTGTGGGAGACAGTACTCCTCTCTGTGGGCATTCTTTCCCAACCCTACCAAGTCGGGTACGGTCGCCTCATGTGGCAGGCTGCCTCCTAGTGCTTAACATATGGCTCATCCATCTCACCAGTGTGGGCGGTACGGCATGATCCTCCGCACCCTGGCGGATGCTTCCCAACCTGGTGTGGTTGAACGCGCTTTCAATGTCCAGCAGGGCTGCTAACACATATCCTTTGTTTTCCATACCTTTCCTCATCCATGATTCCGCCTCTATGAGTGCTGTATCTACAGACTTGCCTGCCTTGTAGGCATGTTGTCTACAGTATAGCGGTCGATTGACCAGAGGCTTTTCCTTTATGTACCTGTCTACCAGCCTTTCTAGTGTCTTCAGTACGAAGGATGACAGACAAATAGGTCTGTGGTTCTTTGCACTTATGTACAGCTAAAAAATAAAAAAATGAAGATAATTGTTTCTAACTAACTGACTATGAGACAATTTATGTGATCCCATTTGATCGAAAAACAATTTCAAGTATTTAAATTCAGAAATGACAGTAGGGGTGGGTTTTTCAGGGGTGAGTTTTAGTATTTTGCGTTTTTTGAAAAAACTATGAGTTTTATCGAAAATTTGTCAACGTAAAAGTTGTAGATAATGAAAAAATCTAAAATTTTGTTCCATCACTTTTTTTACATAGCCTCAAAATTTCCGAGAAAAATGCAAAAAACCACTTTTTTGATTTTAATTTTTCCTGATTACAAAAATTGTTTAAATTAATTAAAAATCAGCAAAATTGTGGCATTTTGTATGTGAAATAAGTGGATTTTTTTTTTTTGTGAAAAAATATTAAATAGTTTTCAAGTTATTAACAAAACAAGCAAAAAATTTTTTTTCCGATATGAGGCTTTATCTTGTCGAAATATTGATAGGAAATTCTGGTTGGGTTTTTTTTTCGTCAAATCTGGCACTTTTTGAAAAAAAAATATGTATATATCACTACTAGAGAAAAATATTGAAAAAATCACGAAAAACCAAAAAATTGATGTGTAAGAATAGACAATTGGTTTAAATTTAAATAAATTTATGATTGTTATAAATTTTTTATTATTTATCAATATTTTTAGTAAAAATTCACGATAAAAGTTGAGTTCAGTTTGACATGAACGATGGTATCTCTATTAAATTTATACTATTAAAAAAAATACTTAAAAAAAAGTATGAAAATTCATGAACTGATAATTCTAAAAGCAATTAATGTAATTATTCTTGAATTAATATTTGTGTTCAAAAATTAAATAATATTAAAACATTTAAATAGTCAAACAATGATGTTACTAGAGACTTATCAATTTAATTTTTATAATAATTTACTTTAAAAAAAAGAGAATTGAGAAAGGAAAAGGGAGAGGTCTTTCTTTTCTTTGCGGACATGAAGGGGGCCTTCGACAGGATCGATAGAGAAAAGATATTGGAGATGATAAGGGAGATAGGCATAGATGAAAACCTGAGAGAAAGAATCAGTGAGATATATAAAGAGACAGGATTTATGGTCAGAGTTAAAGACAAACTCTCGAAACTGATTTACACCAATTATAGAGTTAGGCAAGGATGCCCCCTAAGCCCAGTACGCCTTGCTTACGACCTTTTTCTCCTCCATTTCCTTCTCCAGCCTGTTTTTCAGAATTTCCGCATATATCTTATACCCTGTGTCTATGAGTGTTATCCCTCTGTAGTTTGATACTTCCTCCTTACACCCTTTCTTGAAAACAGGTGTTACTATTTCGAATTTCCATTCTTCTTGTATTTTCTGCTTACCTCACCATATTTTGTTGAGGGCCCGGTATAGATACTCTACTACTTCATCGCCGCTATAGATTCATGCTTCGTTTGGTATTTTATCTGCTTCTGCTGCCTTTCTCTTTCTCATTTTCCGAATTGTAGACTTTATTTCCTTAGTTGTTATTTCGTTCTCGTGACTTGCCTTTCTCGTTCGTCGTTCGCTTCCAGCTTCCCTCATCTTTTCCCCATCCATCTGTTTTTCGAAGTGTTCCTCCCATTTGTCCATCTCAGTTTTTTTGCTGATTTTCTCCCTACCTTTCCTCTATCTATTCACCATTTCCCAAAATTTTCTGCCTGACTTGTCTTCGTTCACTTCTTTCCACTCTTGAATTTTACGGTTTTCCTTCTTTCTCTCTATCAGTTTCCTGTAGTTTCTTCTTGCCTCAAAATATTTTTCCCTTCCTTTCCCATCTTTGCCAATTCTCTTCTTCACTTCCTTCAGTCTTTCCTTCAGTTTTTCCAGGTGGCACTCCGGGTCCCACCATCTTTCCCTTATTGGATTGTTTTTAATTTTCTTCACTACAAACGGCAAAGCGTTTTTTATCTTCATTTTGACATCTTTCCAGCTTTCTGTCGTTCCAGCCCTTTCTAGCCATTGTTTGTATTCTAAAACACTTTCTTCTGTCCACTTAATGGTTTCCTTTGACAGCACACCCCTTCTTCTATCTCTATCGATCTTATCCTCTCTTCCCCGTCTCTATGTACATCCTGCAGGTCCTATGTAAGTCATACCACTGTTTTCGGCCGCGCAGTTTCCATTGAGTATGTACATTCCGTTTTCTTCCCTCCAATCGATTAATCTTCGACCATCCTCATTCTTACTACATCTTTCGACTTTCTCGCTTCTTCACCTGTCTCATCTTCCACTTTACCTCCCTTCCTTGCTGTCCTTGCATGGAAGTCTTCCTCGATAATTATTGACCACTCCTTATTCTTCTCGATTATCTCTACCATGTTTTCCAAATTTCCTAGCGTCATTTCCCTTATGCACACACTTAGCAGTATGATCTTTTCATTATCCATATTTAGGTCTATCCTGAGCAGTTCTTTCGTAATTACTTGCATTGTGATGTACTCTTTTAGTGCTTTCCTGTGCGCTGTTGCTATGCCTTCCGTTGGTCTTCCCTTCTTGTGTTCTTTTCTTGCTTCTAACTCCAGTATTTCGAAGTTTTTAGGTGGTTTGTCATCAGCACGTTTCCCTGTTTTTCCATCCATGTTTCTGAGATGTTAATTATGTGGCTTTCTTTCATGCTTTCCCAGTCTTCCCTATCTAGCCCCCTCACTCTAGCCACGCTCCAGAAGGTTGCGTGCACTGCCCCCTATCCCCCTTCTTTATTCATCCATCGTTTTCTCCGACTTTTCTTTCTGGAATTATTTTTCCAACCTCTCGTTCCAAAAAAATTCTTCCTGTCCCGTTGTTATCTTGTATAGCCAATCTTGCAGTTTCCAGTCTTCTCTCTTATTTTTTTTGCATTCCTTTGCATCTCTCTCCTATTCTGCCTTTCTAGCCAGGTCGTGTCATTATTTATATAAATCTTTTTATCCTCATTTCTCAGTTTGCTTTTTTTGACCATCACCTCCTTTTTTGTTCCATGGTTTCCAGCTGTGCTCCTATGGTGTTTGCTGCATTTTTCACTGTCCATTTCTTCCTGACCTCTACCTTTGTTTCCAGTTTGAAGTCTAACCATTTTTTCAGTTCATCCTTACCTTTAACATCCAGTCCACTGATTATAATATTTTTTCTCTTTCTTTCTCTCTCTGATTCTTCCAATAGCCATTTCACTTTTCTGTCATTTCTTCTCTCTACCTTCTCTACTTTATTCTTTCCTTAACTGTCCCCCCTTGTCTCCTACCTTCTCTCCCTCTCCCTTTCTTACTTTTTCCAGATTTTCTGTGACTTTCCTCCTTAGTTTCATCATTGATTCCTCCAGCTTCTCTGTTCTTTCCTTCTCCTTTTTGTTTCTCTCAGCATTCTCCACCCTCTCTTTCTTTAGCTCCTTGATGTCCTCTCTCATTGCGTGCAACTCTTTATCTAGCCTTTTTTCTAAGCCCTCTATTTTTCTTTGAGTTTTGTGTTTTCGTTTTCTATCTTTGTGTGCCAGCTTTTCCCTCTTTCTGTTTCAATCTTATCTCTTTTTTTCCTATCTTTCTCTTCCTCTTTTCATTTCTGTTCCTATCTATTCATCAATCCTTGTTCTCCCATCTCTTTTATATCCTTTCTGCCTAAGATTGGTTTCTTTGGTTCTTTCCCTCCTTGCTCTGGGCTAACAGTTTTCCTTTTCTTCTGCTCCGCTTCCCCCTTAACTCTTTCGAGCCAGGTCCTTATTCCGGTGATGCTTCTCTGAATTTAATTTGACGAGGATGAGGATCTGCTGTCTTTTTTTTCTGACTTTCTTGGTCCATCTCTTCTACCTCGTTTTGGTGTGCTTTCACTTTCGGATATTGTGTTATCTAAATCAGTACCGTCATCAGACATTTCCTTCAGCTTCCAACAAGATTCTGCCTTTTATGAACTGCTTCTGACTTATAAATTTCCAGAAAAAAAAAAGGAACTTCAATATTATGTGGAACTATCTTGGGTGATAAGCTGTTTAGTCGACCAGTAAAAGATTTTTTTCCCCGTAAAATGAATAATTTGTACTAAAAAGTGCAGCTGCTTCAATTGGTGCTAGTTCAACACATATGAAGGGTTTATCATCAAGTTCAAAAGTGGCTAGGAGTTCAAAAATCTGCAACAGAATGGGGCTGGAAAAACGAGTCAGTGCTGAAAAATTAATATCAGACGATTTACTAAAAAAAATTTCCTGTAGTTGGGAAACTGGTTGTGACAAACAAAGATGTGGATGTCGAAAGCATGGACTCAAATGTACAAATTTATGTATGAAATGTGATTCTGAGTCCTGTAAAAATTTTGAAGAAGAAGCAGAAAAAGCACCAGATTTCAATGATTCTTTCGATATTCACGATCCATACGATAGTGTAAGTTGCGTTTATGAAGAAGAAGAAGAAGAAGAAGAAGAGCAAGAAAAAAAGACCCAGAGGAAGAAAGAGATCAAGAAGAAGAAAGTGAAGAAGAAGCTGCTAGACCGACTCCGCGTAAGAGAAGAAAAAAACTTTAATGTATAAAATGTATATATTCATTATTATCTTAGTATTTATAAAATTTTGTTTCAACAAAAAGAAATTAAAAATTAATTTTCTTTACAGCAACTTTGAATTATTCAATAATTTTATACCTACAACTTTTTTAAAGTAAATTATTATAAAAATTAAATTGATAAGTCTCTTGTAACATCATTATTTGACTATTTAAATGTTTTAGTATTATTTTATTTTTGAACGCGAATATTCATTCAAGAATTACATTGATTGATTTTAGAATTCTCGGTTCATGAATTTTCATACTTTTTTTAAATATATTTTTTTTAATAGTATAAATTTAATGGTGATAATTTAATCGTGATTGTTATAAATCACGACTGATTCATAGAATTTTTGAAGATTTTTTTTAGGTTCATCAGATGATTTTTAAATCCATAGGCAGCCTTCTTAAAATCATTTGTTTATGTAACCACTTCATAAAAAAAAAAAAAATGCGCAGTAAGGGAACGTTCACAAATCACGTGACCCAAATAGGGGGGGAGGGGGGGCGATTAAAAGGCTACGAAAGGTTACGTGGGGGGTAGGGCTGTTGATTCAGAAAAGCACGTGGTTTTTAAAGTGCATGAATCGATGTTTCGATTCATAATATTTTACTGTCAAACGTTAAAGTCGGCTATCCCCCAAGCTATAAGCCCCCAAGACCCTGGGCGCCCGAATTCAACAAAAAAACTGGTCGGATTTCTCCCAAGCTCTAAACCCCCAACACCCTGGGCGCCCGAGTTAAATTATTCCAAAAATATGAGTGCATTTTAATTAACGAAATAAATAATTTTAACCATACCTAACTACGCTGAACTGGTGCAATTATATCATAAAGTTGTAAGTCTGAAATTTTGAACTCCAAAATGGGGTGGTTCATTAGGAAAACGCTATAAATTTTTACTTATTGGTGAACTCTTCGTTTGCAACATTATCAACAAATTTTTTTTTTTTAACTATAAATTAAATGCTTCTAAGAAGCAGACACATTTCGAGAAAAGTGTAAAAATTTTTGTTTATTTATTGGTTTTTTTTTATTTATTTATTTTTTTTATTTTTTTTTTTTATTATTATTTTTTTTTTTTTATCTTTTTATTATTTTGTAATGTTTCCAAGTGATGTATATTAAAGTACACCACAACCTTTTTGTGGAACAAAAAAAAATACTTTTTTATAGACTTGATATTCAAATATAAAGTACGCTTTAATTATAAAATAATTTCACTCGGTAACCAGAGTTTTGTGAGGTTTAGAGCTTGGGAGATAGCTGATCAGTTTTTTTTATTGAGCTTGGGTTTCCAGCAAGGGGCTATGCTCTCCAGAATCATTGATGATTCTTTTAATTCTTTCTTGATTCTTTTGGAAAATTTAACATATTTTGAGCCTTGAATCCAATTTCAATTGATATTTTGTTAAAAATAATATTTTTCGAAGATTTTTACTTAAAATGACATTGATATTTTATTGATTAAATATTGATTTTCATGTGTGATACTTTTTGTGATTCTGAAGTGCATAGCCTCTCGGTTTCCAGGGTTTTGGGGGATTCAGAGCTTAAGAGATAACTGATCAGTTTTTTCTTTGAACTTGAGTTCAATAAATAAACTGATCAGGTATCCTCCACGTCTTGAACCCCCCAAACCCTGGGCGCCCGAGGTCAACGAAAAGACTGATCAGTTATCCACCAAACTCTAAACCTCCCAAAACTCTGGTTACCAACTGATCAGTCTTTTCGTTGAACTTGGGCCTCCAGGGTTTTGGGGGTTCAAGACTTGGGGGATAACTGATAAGTTTCTTTGTTGAA
This sequence comes from Encarsia formosa, assembly GCA_038277355.1. NCBI lineage: Eukaryota > Metazoa > Arthropoda > Insecta > Hymenoptera > Aphelinidae > Encarsia > Encarsia formosa. Next base: position 89,260,913 of record CM076184.1, on the reverse strand, counting down.
CTCGGGCACTTAGGGTTTTGGGGGCTTAGAGCTTGGGGGATAGTTGATCAGTTTATTTATTGAACTCGACGCCTAGGGTTTTGGGGGTTCAAGACTTGGGGGATAACTGATAAGTTTTTTTGTTGAACTCGGGCACCCAGGGTTTTGGGGGCTTAGAGCTTGGGGGATAGTTGATCAGTTTATTTATTGAACTCGATGCCTAGGGTTTTAGGGGTTCAAGGCTTGGGGGATAGCTGATCAGATTATTCATTAAACTCTACGCCCAGTGTTTTGTGGGTTTAGAGCTTGGGGGATAATTAACCAGTCTATTTATTGAACTCATCGTTTTTTTTTTTTTTTTCTCGACGTCAGTTTCATTGGAGGGGGGGGGGGGGGGTAGACCTCAGGACACCCCATAGCTGAAAGGAGTTGTTGCGCCCCTGGTATTAAATCATTAAATTATAGCTTAAAAAATAATGTTTTTAAAAAAATAATAGTATTCATATTTACAATTTGAAATCGTAAAAAAAACTACGTGAGTTTAGGGGGAGGGGGTCGAAAAATTGATAAAAATACTACGCTGATCTTCATGGGAGGGAGGGCCCTTCAAAATCTTCAAAAAAATGACCACGTGGTTTATGAACGTTCCCTAACTGAAAATTCGTTCAGAAAAAAAAAACTCATATTGCATTGAAAATTTTTCACCACAATGAATTGAACATAGTAGTATTCTCTTGCTTGCTTGATTTCAAAAATTAGTTCTAATTCGATCTAATCAAGTAAAAAAAATTTCATATTTTTCAGTGGTTGAATTTGAAGACATTTTTTCTTGTAGACAACATATCAAGCATGAACTCAAGCTCAATCTTTGTAAATGATGCTTTCGAGAAGAATAATGAACTTGCTTCAATCAGATATTTAAAATCAATGGAAATAATGTAAATATTTGAAATTACTTTTAGATCGTTATATTTCATCATGCTTGTTCACTCAAAATTAAACATTTTTTTTTCTGATTTTTTATTTGTGCCACTAGAGTATTTATACAAAATGAAATGGAAGAAAGTCACATTTATTCACCATCTATTATTATCAAATATGGGGAACTGAATAATAAAGATATTCTCTCCAATAAAAAAGTGATAGTAGATTATAAAGTCACTTTTACAGTAGCTGATAAACATGAAAACTATTTATTAGAGGTATTGAAAATATTTGTTTTATTCCATACATGTTTTTAATTTTAAATCATATCGAAATTCCAGATAGCAATTGTGACATTATCAACTCTCGCAGTATTTAATTCAGCTCTGAAATCATGGAGCTATTGCAAAAGAAATTCAAATGGTATTTTCAGTATTTCAATTGTCATTTGGTTTTGTATTTATTGTTTTGGTTCTATTGCTAATATGATTTTACTGATCACTACTACTTTATGCATTTATCATTTTTTAGTATGTAAAGAACAAACAGCTTTGTATATCTTATTACCTTCAGAAAGTTTCGAAATCAAAATACAATTATGGACTACAATAGCGTTGTTCTGCAAGGTAAGAGAAAACTTTCTTTTTTTTATAACTTGATGTGTTTAATGGAAATTTTTTTTACGCATTCTAAATTGAAATAATACAGATTTAAAAAAGGTCTCATCATGCTCATATCAAAGAGACATGTATGACGACTATCTGTAATCGGTCCAGTAGCAGTACTTTTTTCATATTTTACAAAAAATTGAAAAAAAAAGAATCCATCATTACTTTACGAAAAAAAAATGTTTACAACACGTTTCAAAATTTTTAAATTAATAAGATTTTGCTATAGACGCTTATATTCACTGATAACTCCAAAGATTTTCAATCATTTCTTGAAACTGCAAGAGTCTGTTCATTTCTTTAAAAGAAAGGCTGTAAACTAAAGTAGAGGACGGCAATTTCTTCAGAACAAAAGATATATACTTAAAAGTAGATTTTGCACATTTTTAACTTTTGTAATAACAGTTGAGTACACGTAAACTTGCACATATCTAAAAAAATTCTTAGATGTTTTACTGAAAACTTTAAAAATATGTTAATCCCAACTAGATTCCCAGCTTAAAAAATCCATATGGGAATCCGTAAGGAAACCCGTACGAGGACCCATAAGGGTTCCTGTAAAGGATCCCATACGGGTTTCCGATACTGATATTTGGTCAGGGTTTCCGTACGGGTTTCCATACGGGTTTTTTTTTTTTTTCAATTTTATTTTTACACTATTTTTTTATTTATTTAATATTATTATTAGATATTGATATATTATTCTTTATAAGATTTAGTTATTAATAATAAAATTATTTTGAATAAAATTATCGAAGAAAAAAATTTTGTTCGACTGAGATTCGAACCCATGACCCCCGGCATCACAGGCAGACACTCTACCACCTGAGCCATTGAGCTAGCATGCATCAAGACCTCAATTAAACTCCTTTAACATACAACTTATTGTCGGTTAAGCCCTTTAATTTAGATGAAGCTTCGACAAAATTTGTTTTAGATTTAGATAATGTAATACAATTGCTCGTGTTTGCGCGCTGAGAGAGACTAGTTAAAAATCAAATATAAAACAGTTGTTAAAGTAGTTTAATTAAAGTTTTCGAGCAAGCTAGCTCAATGGCTCAGTTGGTAGAGTGTCTGCCTGCCATGCCTGGGGTCATGGGTTCGAATCTCAGTCAAACAAAATTTTTTTCTTCGATAATTTTATTCAAAATAATTTTATTATTAATAATTAAATCTTATAAAGAATAATATATCAATATCTAATAATACTATTAAATTAAATAAATAAAAAAATAGTGTGAAAATAAAATTAAATGAAAACAAAAAAAAACCCGTATGGAAACCCGTACGGAAACCCTGACCAAATATCAATATCGGAAACCCGTATGAGGTCCTTTACGGGAACCCTTACGGGTCCCCGTACGGGTTTCCTTACGGATTTCCATATGGATTTTTTCAGCTGGGCTACTAAAACTATAACTTTATTAGAAAAAAAAACTAAGATCAAAAAGCGTGGAATTTGATTTGTGTATACCTAAAAAATTTTTGAATGATTTATTTGAATCTCTCAAAGTACGTCAAATAAGTTTTAAAGTATGTTGTAAGCACAACTGGAAGTCTATGACCTTATAAAGGAAAAAATTATGACCAGAAAACATGAATTTTGATTTTATCTAACAACATGTACTCGTTTCTTTGCGCCTATCTAAGGGAAGTTGTCATTTCACGTCTGTTGAAATATAGATAAATATTATAATATTAGAATCGTGTCACCATCTATCGTCCGACGCCTGACGGTGAACACAAATAGAATATGTGTATGTGTGAGTGAGAACGCTACACGCAACTACGCGACGCGACGCGACGCGATCAGTCTAGTACTGTATCTAGCAGTTTACCGGTGCGGAGCACGATGCTCACATACAGATGATTTGTAATCTTGATATTAACTTATTATTAGATACTATTAATCAAATACAAAGTGCTTCACTTATTTGATTTACCTCTATAATAATTCCAACATGGTAGCAGAGAGTATATTTTAATGAAGAAAAAGTTTGGCTAAAAATGTGCTCCGAAAAATAAGTTTTTTTTGTCATTCTTCTTGCGTACTTTTGAAGTCACAAGGAAATGAAAGATTCCTTATAATAATGAGTTTGAAGTCTAATTAAGAGAATGACGTGAAAGGCCTGAAGAAAAAATCCGTGAAAAATGTTGATTCACGAGGATTAAAATGAGTGGAACTGCATGGCGTGTCGCGAGGTTAAGCGAGCGCATGGCGAAAATTGAGGTTAAGCACATGTTGAGATTTTTAAAATCGAGTTTCGAATAAATGAACAGTGAGCAATTGAATGATTTATTATTTTGAGAGTTTTTGAAAAGTGAACGACATGACTAATGATAAACTTTGTGAAAAATAATAAAAAATAAGGTTAACTAAATGTTTAATTGGTTTAATTTAAAAAAAAATTAAATAAAGAAGAAGAAATAAATAATCTTCTGAAATAAATAAATGATCCAAATTTTAGATTAAGCAAAGATAAAAAAAATTGCTTAAGAAGAATATTTTAAAAAAATTTAAAGGAAGTTTTGATTTTAAAAAAAATAGTGGATAAAAAAGAAAATAAAACAAATTTAAAAATAAAAATGACTAGAAACAAATCTAATGATTTTAATGATGGAATTGACATGTTTGATGGTCAAGAGTTCGAAAATCGGAAATTTAGAGTTTTAATGATGCTAGATTGCTAAAATTGTTTAGAGCAAGTAGAACGACAAAGAACTTTAGATGATGATGAAGATGCTTGGAATAAAAAAGAAAAGTTAGCAAGAGCATTTATAATAAGTAAAATTTCTAATAAACAATTAGAATATTTAAAAGAGTGCAAATCAAGTCTCGAGATAATGAATGAATTGACATCAATGTATGAAACAAAATCTACTGCACTACAAATAATAAATAGAAATAAAATCGAATCCATAAAATTAAAATAGTGCAATACAGTGGAAGAATTTTTTGTAAAATTTGAAACAGCGTACAATCATTATACAGCCACTGTTGGAACATTCTCAGAGTCAGAAAAATTAAGACACATGCTAAATGCTTTACCAAGCAATTATAGCTATATTGGTGATTATCTCGATTTATTGCCAGAACAACAAAGGACTGTGGACTATGTAAAATGAAAAATAAAAGAAAAAAGTTTAAAATCAAGTGAACAAAGTGAAAGTAAAACAAATGTGAGTACCTTTAATACAAAGGTAAAAGGAGTTTGCTACAACTGCAACAAACCTGGACATTTGCAAAAACATTGCAAACGAAATAAATATGGACAATTTGGTCAACACGGCAGTGAACGAGGCAGAGGTGCTTGTCAGCAACAGCACTACAGTGGACAAAGTGGTTCTCAACGAGGCAACTACAGAGGCAACAACTTCAGAGGCCAAAGCAGAGGTAGAGGCAACAATCAACATAGAGCTGAGTCAACGGATAACCAGAGCGACGACAACTCTTTTGCAGCATGGTTTACAGAATTCAATATAAACAAGATAAATGAGGTAAAGGTAAACAATTGTGATAATCTTAATGATAATTATAATAAATTAAATTGGTTGTTAGATAGTGGTTGTACACATCATGTTGTAAATTCTGATAAATATTTTAGTCATTCTGTAAATTTAGATAACCCGATCCAACTAAACTTGCCAAATGGTGATTGTATTAAAGCAACAAAGAAAGGTAATATGAAAGTTTATTTTGAAAGCTGTTATGGTAAAAAATTAATTGAATTAAAAAATGTATTTTATGTGAAAGGTATTATAAAAAAATTTGTTAAGCTATCATCAAATTGTTAAAAATTCGATTCTTTATTCTATTGATGATTATATTGAAATATATACTAAAAAACAACAATTAATTACAGTTGCATATGCTATTAATAATCTTTATTATTTAGAAAGTTTTATGGAAAATAAATTAATGAAGGCATTTACACTGATGCAGTAAAATTAACTCAAAAGGAAAAATGGCATAGAGCCTTGGGGCATGTAAATTTCAATTATTTAAATAAATTAGTAAATTTTAAATTATAAGATGGGTTACCAGAAAATTTAGAAAAAATTGATATGAAATGTGCTAATCGCATAAAAAGTAAAATGGCAAATGTTCCTTTCGAAAATGATGCAACAACTTCCTCTGAAATTCTTGAATTAATCCATACAGATTTGAATGGACCCCATAAAACTTCAGGTTATAATGGGGAGAAATATTTTTTGACATTTGTCGATGACTACAGTAAATGTACCAGAATTTTTTGCATAAGAAGTAAGTCAGAAACTATTCATTGCTTTATAGAATATGTCAATCTTGTGGAAAATCAACTGAATAAAAGAATTATAAAAATTAAATGTGATAATGGCAAAGAATATTTAAATAAAGAAATTTTTGATCTTATTAAATATAAAGGGATTAAATTAATAACTTCTCCACCCTACGTCCACGAATTAAATGGAGTAGCGGAAAGGTACAATAGATCTGCGATGGATATTGGTAGATGCTTAATGAATGAAGCTAGAGTAAATTTAAGATATTGGCCAGAAATTATTAATACAGTTGCTTATTTAAAAAATCGAACATTTGCCAAAACTATTGAAAACAAATCACCTTATCAAATATTTTTTGGGAAAAAGCTTAATGTTAAACATTTGAAAACTTATGGGAGTAGAGAATTTGTGAGAATAGAAGTTTTAAGAAAGAATAAGTGGCAAGATAAAAGTCAATTAGGAGTTTTAGTGGGGTATAATGATAACTGTTATAGAGTTTTGATTAAAGGCAGAATTATAAATGCCAGACATGTACAAGTCATTGAAGATAGAACCGAATTAATTTGTTTAGAAAGGAAGGATGATAAAGTTGATGAAAATTTAAATTCTTGAGGAATTTTTATAAATTTTGATTTAGAGAGTGAAAATAATGATGATGAAAGTAATGATAGCGAGATTGAATTTGAAAATATTGACGGGAATGAAATTAATAATAAAAGTAGAATTGAAATTGATGAAAACAGTGAAATAAGTCAGAAGGAAGTTAGACAAAGTCCGAATGAAATTAAAGATAAACAAAATGAAAATTTAATGCTAGTTAGGAAATCAAATCGTAAAAAAAATCCTATTGAAAGATATGGAAACCCTGTAACTAATTTTATATATTTAAATTATGTAGGTGCAAATGTACCTAGTACAGTTGAGGAGGCGTTGAACTTCATAGAATCTTTAGAATGGCAAAAAGCTATGGAAAATGAAATTAAAAGTTTGAATAAAAATGAAACTTGGACTGTTGTAAAAAAGCCGAAAGATAAGAAAATTATTGGTGTGAAATGGATTTTCACGAAGGAAAATAATAATATATATAAAGCGAGTTTAGTTGCTAGAGGCTTTCAACAAAAAGATTATATTGAGAATGTTTATTCGCCAGTAGGCAAAATGCAAACCTTGAAAATTTTGTTAAGTTATTTTTGCGCTTATAATTTATTTATTGATCAGATGGATGTAGAAACAGCTTTTCTAAATGGCAATGTAAAGTCAGAAGTTTATATTCGCGAACTACAAGGTTTTGAAACAGGAGAAGATAGAGCATGCAAACTGAAAAAGGCACTTTATGGTCTTAGAGAAAGTTCTAGAGTTTGGTACGATTGTTTTAATGATTATGTAGAAAAACTAAATTTTACTAGAAGTTATTATGATCAATGCTTATATGTAAATAAAACAGGGAAAGATCCTATATATATATATTAGTTTTTGTTGATGATTTGTTAATATGTTGTAAAGATAAATCTAGAATTTAATATATTCAATCAAAACTAATGAATAAATTGATTATGAAAGACATGGGTAAAATCAGTAATTATATAGGAATTGATGTGAATTATAATGATGAGAGAAATTTAATGACATTGAGTCAAACAAAATATATAGAATCTTTGTCTGTAAAATAAAGTTTAAAAATTGCAAAATTATACGACACTCCTATGGAGAATAATCTTAAGCTAGAGCAAGCTTCTGAAATCGACGAAAGAATAAAATATAGAAACTTGATTGATGAATTATTGTATGTTAGCTCAGGTACAAGACCTGATATTTCTTTTGCTGTGAATTATCTTAGTCGATTCCAGAACTGCTACAATGAAACACATTTTAAATATGCTATGAGAATTTTGAAATATCTTATTAAAAATAAAGATTTGAAATTAACTTACACCGATAAAGAAAAAAATGCAAATTTAGATTGTATGGAAGATTCAGACTATGCAGGCGATAGCATAGATAGAAGATCGACTACCGGATTTGTAATACGTTTGTTTAACAATGCTGTATTTTGGAAATCAAGAAAACAAAACTGCGTAACGAAATGTTCAACCTTCGAACGTGAAGAGGTTTGGAAAGAATTTTAAATGAGCCTATTAGAAAAAAAAAATCAGTGCTTGAATGAATTAAGCTTGGCAGGTATAAATTTAGTGCCAAAGGAAGATTTAATAAAAACTTTAAGTAAATTGCCATTTAGAAAAATCTTGCAATATTTTAATACAGATGAACTAAAAAGACTTTGTAAAGGCACAAAGGAAGAAAATACTGTAGCGACAAAGTCAAGAGGTGAAATAATAGATGTTCTGCTAAAATATCAAATAGAAGCAGTGTATGCTGACGTACATGAAAGTGACTTAAGAAAAGTAAGAAAAATTCAAATTGAAGAAATTCAAAACCGTCATAGTGCTAAGTTGGAACATAAAGATAAACTAATTAAAGAGCTAACTATGTCGCAAAACGAAGACGCAAGACTCCATATCTTTGATGGAAGGAATTATAGCATTTGGAAAATAAGGATACTCCAATACTTGAAAACAAAAAAGTGTGCAGAACCAGCAGTTCAAAAGGTTTTGACATCAGATTCACAAGAAAATTGGTCCGACATGAACGAGAAAGCAATAAACTACATTTATTGCAGTATAAGCAACGATTAATTAGAATTTTTGAGCGAAGAAGAGAGAAAATCCGCTCGGAAAATAATGCAGAAGTTTGACAAAATGTATCTAAAAGAATCTACAGCAATGCAAATCTGTGTGAGAAACAAGCTCGACCAGATGAAATTAAAAAATTATGACAATTCAAGTTTATTTTTCTGTGATTTTGAGAAGACTATAAATGACTTAAAAAATGCTGGAGGAAAAGTCAACGAGGCAGAAAAATTAAATTACATGCTGAGAACTTTGCCAGAATCCTTAAGCTACATTGGAGATCTAGTAGATGCTCTATCAAGAGGATAGAAATTGTGAGTTCTTAAAAAATAAAATAAGCATGTGGGAAACCCGAAACTTGAAAGAATCAAATAAGAAAAAGTGTAGTGCATTTCAAGCAGAAAGTTGAAATAAATTCACATGCTATGGGTGTGGTAAGCCCGGACACTTGAAAAGAAATTGTAGAAACAAGTGGACCAAAAACAACAGTACATTTTGGCAAGGAGGTGCACAAGAAGCACCACAGCAGAAACAGCAACAACGGCCGCAGTCTCAGCAGTTTCAAGGTCGCGGCGGCAGAGGTGGTTGACAACACTCAAATTTTGGAGGCAGGAACTGGCAGCCCCGCAACGATGGAGCGACTCAGCACAACGCAAGGTATAGTAACACTGAAAACGACAACACGGATGATCAGGTGAAAAACTCTTTTTTTGCGCATTTAACAGACGGTGATAAATTCGATAATCATGTTGTTGATATATATAATTGTGATACAAATAAAATAGATTGGATATTAGACAGTGGTTGCTCAGACCACATTATAAATGATGAATCCTATTTTTGTAAATCTATAGTTTTGAAAAAGCCAATTAATGTCAAGGTTGGTGATGGTAGAATTTTGAAAGGCATGAAAGTTGATAAAATTTTAACTTATTTTGAAGTGAACGGGATTAAGCATAAAACAAAAATATCCAATGTATTTTATGTAGCTGAGATGGATAAAAATTGTTGAGTTTTGCGAAGATTACGAATGAAAATAAAATAATGTCTGTCGGAAATACGTCGAAAATATATAATAGTAAGAATACTTTAATTGCAGTAGCTTGCAAAGAAAATGGGTTGCATAAAATAAGTAGTTATTTTGATGTGAAAGTGTGTTATTCGTCGGAAAAAATTAACAAAAACATGACACAGAAAGAAAGGTTTCATAGAATTTTTGTACACGTAAATTTTAAATATTTGGAGGAAATGTGTAAGAATAAATTGGTCGATGGGTTACCAGAAAAATTAGAGTTAGTAAATTTGAAGTGTGGGACGTGCATACAGAATAAAATGCATAATTTATCTTTCGAAAATAATAGAAGTAGAGCCACCGAGATTTTAGAGTTGGTACATACAGATCTAAATGGGCCGCATAATACAACGGGTTTTGATGATTCAAAATATTTTTTAACTTTTATCGACGATTACAGTAAGTGTGCATTAATTTATACAATTAAATTAAAGTCGGATGTTTTTGATTGCTTCGTGGATTATATTAATAAAGTTGAAAATCTCACCGGGAAAAAAATTAAAAAGTTAAGATGTGCTAATGGAAGAGAATATTTAAATCGCGATATTTACAATTTAATAAAAAAGAAAGGAATTTTAGTTGAACCGTGTCCTCCTAACGTGCATGAATTAAATGGGACGGCAGAAAGATATAATAAGACGATTATGGATTCCGCGAGATGTTTATTTTTTGGAGCAAACGTGAATCGTAGATACTGGCCGGAGGTAGTTAAAGCCGCAGCTTATTTAAAAAATAGAACTATTGCAAATACGATTGAAAATAAGACATCTTATAAAATTTTCCTCGGGAAAAAACCTAATTTGAAAAATCTACATTTAAATGGGAGTAAAGTTTTTGTGAGGGTTCCCGAAAATAAAAGAAATACCAAATGGGATAGAAAGACTGATTTAGGGATCTTACTTGGTTACGACCACGTTGGATACAGAGTTTTGTTAAACGGTACAAAAGTTAGAGCCAGACATGTTGATATAGTTGAAAATGATGAAAATTTGATTGGTTTTAGAGGCAATGATAACAGTGATTACGATGCTGATGAAACTTTAAGTCATGAAATTCAAAACCCTGAATCCAACGAGGGTAGGGAAAAGGTAGATTCTGCTGAAGAAGAGAGAAACCATGATAATGTTGAGTTAAATGAAAATCGTTTAGATAGGCCGCAAATAGCAAGAAAAAAACCAGATTGGTATGGGATAAATAGAGATTCAAATTACGTTTATGTAAATGTAGTTAGCGCAGATAGCCCTTCTCCCTGCGAGGACTCAGAAGAGTGCGAGGAAAATGTGGTTCAGTACCATTTTGTTAACGAAAATTACGAAAAGAAAGTTATTCACCGTGATTCATCGGGAACTGCCAGCCGGGAAATGTCAGTTTCATTATTTTTCACTGATTCCTAATTATTATGATAGTATGGTTCTTAAATAATTATATTTTACGTAATTGACGATTGAAAGTAAGAACAATATTTAAAAATATAGGTTGGGAAAAATAGAATGGAAAAGCCTATATATTGAACCGATCGAATATAAACATAACCGTAAATTTTTAAACGAAGATGGGCGGCACGGTAGGCTTTATCGTAGAGTATCATTGACTCACTCACTCTAAACGTAAATTCAAAAGTTAAATTTAAAAAATATTAATTAAATTAGGAACAATAAAATTAAAAAAAAAAATTAAAGTAGCATCAGATTTTTTACCGCAAAACTAACCGGTATTAAATAATAAGTAAAATGCGAGGTAAAATGCTTCTTGCGAGAACCAGCTGCAAGTCAACAAATTTTTCTGATTAAAAACAAATTTGGAGCTTAAGTGAAGGGATTGAGCCTTCCTTGGGACAGTCCCTTTTAAAAGGTAAAGGATTTTTAACCGTCAAACAATCAAAAACAGAATAAAGAATGATCTTCTTATTACGAGGGCCAACTGGAAATCGGAAAATCATTTTGAACCCGCAATAAAGAGATCGAGCCTTCCTAAGGAGTAAGGACAGTCCTATTTTAAAAATAAAAGATTTTTCACTGAGAAACCAACAAAAATTGAATAATTGAAAAAATAATGTTCTTATGACAAGGGCCAGCTAGAACTCGGCAAATCAATTTGGACCTTAAGTAAAGGAATCGACCCTTCCTTAGGACAGTCCTTTTTTGAGAGCAAAATATTTTTGACCGTCAAACTATAGAAATTTGAATAAGAAATAATGTTTTTATTACGAGGGCCAGCTGAAGGCGGGAAAATATTTGGACCCAAAGCAAACTGATGAAGCCTTCCTTAGGACAGCCCTTTTTTAAAAGTAAAAGATTTTTGACCGTCACAGTATGGAAAATTGAATAAAAAACAATGTCCTTATTACGAGGGCCAGCTGGACATCAGCAAATAAATTTAAACCCTAACTAAAGAAATCGAACCTTGCTTAGGACAGTCTTTTTAGATAGGCAAAAGATTTTAAGCCGTCAAACTATCAAAAATTTAATAAAAAATAAAGTTCTTATTACAAGGGCTAGCAGGAATTCGGCAAAACAATTTTGACCTTAAGTAAAGAGATTGAACCTTGCTTAGGACAGTGTTTATTAAAAGAAAAAGATTTTTGACTGTCTTGGTATCAATATTCTTATAGCGAAGGCAACCTGAATGTTGGCAAGTGAATTTGAACCCTAACTAAAGGAATCAAGCCTTCCTTAGGAGAGTCCTACTTTAAAAGTAAAAGATTTTTGACCGCCAAAGTATCGAAAATTGATTAAAAAACGATGATCTTATTACAAGGGCTACCTGGAAGTCGGCAAATCGATTTTAACCTTAAGTAAAGAGATCGAACCTTGCTTAGGACAGTCCTTCTTGAAAAGTAAAAGATTTTTGACCGGCAAAGTTTCGAAAATTGAATAGGATTTGATGTTCTTATTACGAGGGCCATCCAGAGGTCGGAAAATGAATTTGAACCCTAACTGAAGAGATCAAACCTTCCTTAGGACAGTTTTTTTTAAAAGCAAAAAAATTTTGATCGTCATGGTATCGAAAATTGAATTAAAAACGATATTCTTATGACGAAGGCAACCTGAAGGTCAGCAAATGAACTTGAACCCTAACTAAAGAGATCAAGCCTTCCTTAGGAGAGTCCTACTTTAAATTAAAAGATTTTTGACCACCAAAGTATCGAAAACTGTTTAAAAAACGATGTTCTTATTACGAGGGCCACCTGGAAGTCTGCTAATCAATTTAACCTTTATGTAAAGAGATCGAACCTGCCTTATGGAAGTCCTTTTTTAAAAGTAAAAGATTTTTGACCGCCAGAGTATCGAAAATTGCTCAAAAAACGAGGTTCTTATTACAAGGGTCACTTGGAAGTCGGCAAATCGATTTTAACCTTAAATAAAGAGATCAAACATTGCTTAGGACAGTCCTTCTTTAAAAGTAAAAGATTTTTGACCGCCAAAGTATCGAAAATTGATTAAAAAACGATGATCTTATTACAAGGGTCACCTGGAAGTCAGCAAATCGATTTTAACCTTAAGTAAAGAGATCAAACCTTGCTTAGGACAGTCCTTCTTTAAAAGTAAAAGATTTTTGACCGGCAAAGTATCGAAAATTGAATAAAAAATGATGTTCTTATTACGAAGGCAACCTGGAGGTCGGCAAATAACCTTGTACCCTAACTAAAGGGATCATGCCTTTCTTAGGACAGTCCTTTTTTAAAAGTAAAAGAATTTTGACTGTCATGGTAGCGAAAATTGAATAAAAAACGATATTTTCTAATTACGAAGGCAACCTAGAGGTCAGCAAATAAATTTGAACCCTAATTAAAGGGATCAAGCCTTCCTTAGGACAGTTCTCTTTTAAAAGTAAAAGATTTTTGACTGTCAAAGTATCAAATATTGATTAAAATACGATTTTCTGATTACAAGGGCCACCTGGAAGTCGGTAAATCGATTTTAACCTTGAGTAAAGAGATCGAACCTTCCTTAGGACATTCTTTATTAAAAGTAAAAGATTTTTGACTGTCATGGTATCGAAAATTGAATAAAAAACGATGTTCTTATTACGAGGGCAAGCTGGAAGTCGGTAAATAAGTTTGAACTCTAACAAAACGGATCATGCCTTCCTTAGGAGAGTCCTATTTTGAAGTAAAAGATTATTGACCGCCAAAGTATCGAAAATTGATTAGAAAAGGCTGTTCTTATTACAAGGGTCACCTGAAAGTTGGCTAAACGATTAAAACCTTAAATAAAGAGATCGAACCTTGCTTGGGACAGTCCTTGTTTTTAAGTGAAAGATTTTTGACCGTCAAAGTATCGAGAATTGAATAAAAAATGATGTTCTCATTACGAAGGCAACCTGGAGGTCGGCAAATAAGTTTGAACCCTAACAAAACGGATCATGCCTTCCTTAGGAGAGTCCTATTTTGAAGTAAAAGATTATTGACCGCCAAAGTATCGAAAATTGAATAAAATTTGATGTTCTTATTACGAGGGCCACCCAGAGGTTGGCAAATAAATTTGAACCCTATCCAAAGGAATCGAGCCTTGGTTAGGACAGTCTTTTTAGATATGAAACAGATTTCTAACTGTCAAACTATCAAAAATTTAATAAAAAATATAGTTCTTATTACAAGGGCCAGCTGGAAGTCAGCAAATTAATTTAAACCTTAAGTAAAGAAATCGAACCTTGCTTAGTCTTTTTTTAAAATTCTAGCTGGCCCTTGTAATAACACCTTTATTTTTTATTAAATTTTTGAAAGTTTGACGGTTAAAAATCTTTTGCCTATGTAAAAAGACTGTCCTAACCAAGGCTCGATTCCTTTAGTTAGGGTATAAATTTATTCGCCGATGTCCATCTGGCCCTCGTACTAAGGACATCGTTTATTATTCAATTCTCGATACGGTGACGGTCAAAAATCTTTTACTTTTAAAATAGGACTCTCCTAAGGAAGGCTTGATCCCTTTAGTTAGGGTTCAAATTGATTTGCCGACCTCTGGGTGCCCCTCTTAACAAGAACATCGTTTTTTATTCATTTTCGATACTCTAACGGTCAAAAATATTTTACTTTTAAAAAAGACTGTTCTAAGCAAGGTTCGATCTCTTTATTTTAGGTTAAAATCGATCTGCTGACTTCCAGGTGGCCCTTGTAATAAGAACATCGTTTATTCAACAATTTTCGATACTTTGGCGTTCAAAAATCTTTTACTTTTAAAAAAGGACTCTCATAAGGAAGGTTCAATCTCTTTACTCAAGGGTAAAATTTATTTGCCGACTTCCATCTGGCCGTTTTAATAAGAATTTTATTTTTTATTCAATTTTCGATACTTTGGCGGTCAAAAATCGTTTACTTTTATAATAGGACTCTCCTAAGGAAGGCTTGATATCTTAAGTTAGGAATCAAATTCATTTGCCGACCTCTGGGTGGCCCTCGTAATAAGAACATCAACTTTTATTCAATTTTTGAAACTTTAACGGTCAAAAATCTTTTACTTTTAAAGAAGGACTGTCCTAAGCATGGTTTGATCTCTTTATTTAAGGTTAAAATCGAATTGCCGAATTACAGGTGATCCTTGTAATAACAACATCGTTTTTCAAACAATTTTCGATACTTTGGCGGTGAAAAATCTTTTACTTTTAAAAAAAGACTGTCCTAAGAAAGGCTTTCTCCCTTTAGTTAGAGTTCAAATTCATTTGCCGACCTCCAGGTTTCCTTCGTAATAAGAATATCGTTTTTTATTCAACTTTCGATACCATGACAGTCAAAATTCTTTTACTTAAAAAAAAGAGTGTCCTAAGGAAGGTTTGATCTCTTCAGTTAGGGTTCAAATTTATTTGCCGACCTCTGGGTGGCCCTCGTAATAAGAACATCGTTTTTTATTCAAGTTTCGATACTCTGACGGTCAAAAATATTTTCTTTTCAAAAAAGACTCTCATAAGGCAGGTTTGATATCCTTACTGAAGGATAAAATTGATTTTCTGACTTCCAGCTGGCTCTCATAATAAGAACATCATGTTTTATTCAATTTTCGATACTTTGATGGTCAAAAATCTTTTACTTTTAAAAAAGGATTGTCATAAGCAAAGTTCGATCTCTTTATTTAAACTTAAAATCGATTTGCTGACCTCTGGGTGGCCCTCGCAATAAGAACATCGTTTTTTATTCAAGTTTCGATACTCTGACGGTCAAAAATATTTTACGTTTCAAAAAGGACTCTCATAAGGCAGGTTCGATCTCTTTACTGAAGGATAAAATTGATTTGCCGACTTCCAGCTGGCTCTCGTAATAAGAACATCATTTTTTAATCAATTTTCGATACTTTGACGGTCAAAAATCTTTTACTTTTAAAAAAGGACTGTCCTAAGGAAGGCTCAATCCCTTTACTTAAGGTCCAAATTGATTTGCCGAGTTCTAGCTGGCCCCTGCCATAAGAACATTATTTTTTCAATTATTCAATTTTTGTTGGTTTCTCAGTGAAAAATCTTTTATTTTGAAAATAGGACTGTCCTTACTCCTTAGGAAGGTTCGATCTCTTTAATGTGGGTTCAAACTATCAAAAATTTAATAAAAAATATAGTTTTTATTACAAGGGCCAGCTGGAAGTCAGCTAATCAATTTAAACCTTAAGTAAAGAGATCGAACCTTGCTTAGTCTTTTTTTAAAAGTAAAAGATTTTTGACCGGCAAAGTATTGAAAATTAATATAAAAACGATGTTCTTCGTACGATGGCAAGCTGGAAGGCGGCAAAAAAATTAGAACCCTAACTAAACTGATCAAGCCTTCATTGGGAAAGTTCTTTTAAAAAAGACTGCCCTAAGCAAGGTTCGATCTCTTTACTTAAGGTCAAAATGATTTGCCGATTTCCAGTTGGCCCTCGTAATAAGATCATTCTTTATTCTATTTTTGATTGTTTGACGGTTAAAAATCTTTTACTTTTTAAAAGGTACTGTCCCAAGGAAGGCCCAATCCCTTAACTTAAGCTCCAAATTTGTTTTTAATCAGAAAAATTTGCTGACTTGCAGCTGGTTCTCGCAAGAAGCATTTTACCTCGCATTTTACTTATTATTTAATGCCGGTTAGTTTTGCGGTAAGAAATCTGATGCTACTTTAATTTTTTTTTTTAATTTTATTGTTCCTAATTTAATTTAAATTTTTTAAATTTAACTTTTGAATTTACGTTTAGAGTGAGTGAGTCTATGATACTCCACGATAAAGCCTACCGTGCCGCCCATCTTCGTTTAAAAATTTACGGTTATGTTTATGTTCGATCGGTTCAATATATATGCACTGTAGCTTTTCCATTCTATTTTTCCCAACCTATATTTTTAAATATTGTTCTTACTTTAAATCGCCAGTTACGTAAAATATAATTATTTAAGAACCATACTATCATAATAATTAGGAATCAGCGAAAAATAATGAATCCGACATTTCCCGGCTGGCAGTTCCCGATGAATCACGGTGTAAATTTTTGAAACTGATTGAATTTAGACTATTATGAAATAATGAAATGAATGTAGAAAGAAAATAAATATTATAAATTTAAGGAGGCATGTTGAAATATAGCTAAATATTATAATATTAGAATCGTGTCACCATCTATTGTCCGACGCCTGACGGTGAACACGAATAGAATATGTGTATGTGTGAGTGAGAACACTTCACGCAACTACGCGACGTGACGCGACGCGATCAGTCTAGTACTGTATCTAGCAGCTTACCGGTGCGGAGCACGATGCTCGCATGCGGACGATTTGGTATCTTGATATTAACTAATTATTAAATACCATTAATCAAATACAAAGTGCATCACTTATTTGATCTACCTCTATAATAATTCCAACAACGTCAACGCCGGGACCGCTTTACGATGGCTACACGACGACTCCAGTGTGGTAGTTATTGCTGCTGATAGGTATCCTAGACTGGTATTTTGTTTAGCCTGACGACTTAGTTTAAGGTGCACTTTAGCGATTCCGTTAGTTAATTGTTTATGGGCGAGTGAGTGTTGATGCGTGTGAGTGCATTTAGTGCACTGTTGTTATTATAATCTTTGTTTTTCTTGCCTGCGCAAGCTGCTGGTAGCAGATGAGTATTTCTGTGCGCGCGAAACTCGAATTAAAGAAAATAAAAACTTTGTTGTGTTATTGATCTTAGTTTGCTGCAGCTCGAGATTATGTTTAATCTTTACTATCGCGTTACTTATTGATTTTGAATTAGTTTTTTTTCAGGAATTGTTTTCTTTTATTAAATTGTCAAAATTAAACTTAAGAAATTTTTATTCAGTAACCGGTGCTCCAACGCTCGATTCTCTAGCTCGAGCCCACTACCGAAATTATTGAGCAGTTGCGCCTTCCAAGGTGAGCTGAATCGTGTAGGGATTAGTACCGTGGACGGACTTTTTTCCCTGTTTCAGGAAGATTGTCGGTGTGAAGCCAACTGCAGTAAAATATTCTAGAAGCCGAATGGCTAAGCGACGGAACGTCGTGGGTTTTATTCCAGAGCCCGCATTTGCTAGTTCGAACACTATAACACATTATAATATAATTTTTTTTTTTTTTTTAATAAATATTAGCAAGTTTACGAAGACAATGCAGGCTGGTTCTTCTTAATCGCTTTATTCAAGAAATTTGATATTGGTTCTACGGTTAAAAAACCACTTTAACGGTTTTTTCACTACTTTTGGTCTGCTGGAAGAGTTATTTTTATCTAAAAAATTTTTTCCCACTTGAAATATACATATACTAGGAGGGTACCCCCCTGCTCGCTCCGCTCGCCAACCCTCTAATTATAATTGATGACTATAAAAATTAATCGAAACAATATGTAAGCTCTATGTTTGATAAAATAATAGAAAGACTAAAGTGCTCAAAATCAATAAAACTCAGACACGAGAGTTCAGTTTCAATTTTACTTACTTATCATAATTAGCTTCATAATCCTACCAACCTTACTTCATTTTTCATCTTTAACCATCCAACAAATTTTAATTGAAGCCACATTACCAGAGTTGACGAAGTATCTGAAGTTGAAGTTTCGGATACTTTTGGGATTTCAAAAAGTATTCGAAAAAAGGTATCTTTGGATACTTTTCAATTTTTAATTCGAAAAAGTTTCTTCAGATACTTTAAAAGTATCCGAAAAAAGTATCTTCGGATGTTTTTCTTGTTTTGAAAAAGTATCTTTGGATACTTCTTAAATTTGTAAAGTATTATAATCAAAATTTATCCGAACATATTTTTTGTCATAAAAATGTTATCAATTGATACAGTTAAAAAATTTAACTTTTCTACCAATGAGTGAAAAAGCAAAAGTCAAATTAAAAAAAAAAATAATTAAAAACGTGATCGGAAATTGTTGGGGATGCTCGCACGGATGCTAAGGATTATAAAAGGATTAAAAGTATTCTATTCCACCTAATTTTTTGCAAAACAAAAAAAAATTACTCTTTCAACGAATTTTTGAAATCAATCATGTTTAAACGTATTCATCGAAAGCTAATTGTAGCGAAGCAGGGTGATTGACAAAAAGCATGTTCGGATATATTTCGATTATAAAAGTATCTGAAACTGCTTTTTTCGGATATTTTACAAATTAAAGAAGTATCCGAAGATACTTTTTCGAAAAAAGAAAAGTATCCAAAAATATTTTTTTTTGATACTTTAAAAATTTAAAAGATGAAACGTATCCGAAGATAATTTTTCAAAAAAATAAAAGTATCCAAAGACACTTTTTCGGATACTTTTAAAGAATCTAAAGATACCATTTTGGATACTTTTATAGTATCTGAAGAAAATTTTTCGGATACTTTCGAAATTTATCTTGTATCTGAAGATACTTTCATGAAATTTATCTTGTACCCAAAGATACTTTATTCGGATACTTTTTGAAATACCAAAAGTATCCGACTTTTCAACTTCGGATACTTGCTCAACTCTGCACATTACTGACTTTACTGATTTCACATACTTCAAATACCGTACTTAATCCCAACTCATCTCTCACTCACTCGACCAACAAACCCTACTCACCCTATTCATTCTGAACCTGACTCATCTTGGATCTCTAGCTTAAACTGCTCACCCTGAAAACTACTCTAGTAATTAGCGAAATAGTAAAAAAATCACGATCATTTTCAAATCTCGTACATAGAAGCCTAGATTTTCAACAAAATTTTTTTACAGATTCTTCATGAGATGAACTTACTTCCTGTATAGTAACAGCTCGCGAAATTGCGTTTAAACTCATTTATGATTTTATAGAGGGAGCGTTGGATTTAAAATGATTAACGACTTTGTTCAGCTCCTTCTCATGACAACAAGAGAATTTAATAAAAATTTGAATGACATAATTAGGAATTTGAACTCAAGACCTTTTGAATGATATATGATTATATATGAAAATTCTAGTTAGAGCCAAAGTTATAATTTTAATATCTGATCTACCAGCCCACAACCATCACTCACCTTATTTAACCCGATTTACTATTCTCACCCATATTAAGAACCCTAATAACTATACTTACTTTTCATCTTTAACTACCTGACCTAGTTTAATCCACATTACTGACCTCACTAATTTGATTTACTTCAAATATCGTATTCTTCCCCCTAAACTTATCTCACCCAATCTATCAACAAATCCTACTCACCTTATTCATCAACTCAGTCACTAACTATAAAGTTTTGTTGAAGTACTTTAAATTTTGAAAAAGCTCTATTTAATTTTTTATGTGCAATAACAAACCTTCCTAACGAACCTCATCTACCTTACCAACCTGAACCAACTTGGGGGGGGGGGGGGGGGGGGGGTAGGGTCTGGCAATTTTTGAAAAATCGAATTTTTTTTTTCTTATAGTAAAACATTTCAAAAATGCTGTGTTAAAATTTCTAAGGGTTTGGAGCAAAACTCACAAAGTTACAGAGTTTTAAGTCTGGGGCCTTCGAGCGGAGCAGGTCGAGGCAGCTGCCCCTCCCCGCATGCTCTACGCTGAAGGCCCCTGCTAAGTCGGTCTTTGTAATCCCCTAAGACCCTTTTGTAAAAAGGGAGGGGCAGTGAACCCAGGTAGAGTATAAGGCGGTTCTAAAGGTCTGTGTGGAAAAAAAGACGTGTCAGTTTGACGGTGTTCGTTCACCAGAGCGGTCCGATTATTTTTCTTCTTATATTTCCGATTCGGTTTTTTTGGTTTTAAAATGGTTAGAACAAGTAAAGTGTCGAGAGAAACGCGAAAAACTGAAGGAAAAATACTTGGAAAACCAAAAAAAATACCCAATCCGTTTAAAAATTAAAGCGCCCATGAGTACGCGAGGCTGGCGGACGAAACTCGCATAATGAAAGTCGACTCCGAAAGCGCCGCTCAAACCAAAGAAGGTAGAATTCGGCGAAGACAAGGACAAAAAGATGCCCTGGACATTGCTGAAGCTGCTGGTGACTTACTTTATGGAGCTGGAATAGATGATTCAGTGTAAGTTGTAAATCAAATAGTTTTTCTTCACTTTTTTCGTACCGAAAACTTCAAACGCGTTTTTCTCGAAACACTATTTTTCAAAGTCGGTGAAAGTTCTCATTTGAAAACTACTGCACTGATCTTTCCAGAATTAAACAAACGTCTTTAATGCATAAAAAACCCGCCCCCTAGTGAGTTGCTTTTTTTTTTTTTTTTTTTTTGGCCGAGTTTTAGCCATAAAATGGCCGGTTTTGGTGACCAAAAAACAGTGTTTTGGCTTCAAAACGTCGCCAAAACTTCAAAATTGAAAAAAATGAAATTGATCCTACTAGGGGGCGAGAAAAACTAATATATTAACTAAACCTACTTTATTTTTTGATTTCAGATGAACCGTTCGTGAGTTACAGCCTTCACCGCAACTCATCTTTTTTTCGAAGCGCCTTGTTTGGTTGGCTCCCATTGCCTCAATTTTTAATATTTTGATCTGAAATTTTGACAGAATGTTCTTTGAATGTTGTATGATATGTATATAATTTCTTATTAAATTATAATAAACAGGAGCTTCACTATAAATCATCGAAAAATCATAATTTTTTGACCGCTCAGACCCTACCCCCGCTTAAATAATTAGCTCTCACTAAACTAACGTATTTCGCTTTTCTAACCAGTTGGCTTGGGATTGCGCAAATCTGTCCACTCAAGTGTTCCTTGATTACCCTAAAAAATTTTTCGTACTGCACAAATTTTAATTCCTGATTAATTTTTATTCTGGACTACTTTTTGATTTTTGAAATCATAGGTGTGTTATTTCTTCATCGTGACTGTTGAATATAGTATTGATCCAATACTTCGATGCGTTGTTTTCTCAACGCAAATGTGAAAGGATCTTTTATTTATTTAACACATCAGCGAGATGTTTCTTTATAAGTAAATGTTGTGTAAAATACATTTTAAATCTTGCACTACTAACTACTGTCGTTTGTGCTTTAATGCCACTCAGAGTTTACATCTGATCAATACGATTAGTTTCATTGACATCTGGTTAGCTGATTTTCGCTTAATACAGTTAGCATCTTCATCGATGGGTTTTGTTTTGCTTTCTTTTTTTTTTACAGTTATTATGAAGCGTATGAGTATTTGTAACTGTTCACAACTTCCAGTGGTCGTTATGTACTTGGCACAATACACATATTCGTTGAAAGGTGCAACTTTTCCCAGTGCCAAAACGACCAGCGTTGATTTGCGATATCGGAATCATGTAATGAGTCAAAATTTCTGAAATCGGACAGAAAACAAAACTTTCGAAATTCAATAGCCTTTGTACACAAAAGTCAAGTGTTATGCTTTAAAAAAAATCCAGTAAAATTTTTTTTTTAAATAATAATTTTTCTAAAAGTTATAAATAATTAAACTTTTAGGTGACTATTTTTTTAAATCGCCATTTCTAGAGAACTATTTAATAAAAGTTTACAAAATTTTAACAACGACTTCACAAATAAGTAAAGAATTGAATGATAAGAAAATTAAAAAAAAAAAAAATTTAACATGTTTATAAAAAGTTAATTTTTTAATAAACAAATGAAAATTTAATAAACTTCTCATATGAGTAGGCCAAAATTTTTTCAACGATATTTTTCCTTAAAGTGTGTGACAGTCAGTGATCGTAATTAAATCGTCGGTAACGATTTAGGATTTGGCGCGAGTCACGTGACTGTCGAACGCATCTCAGAGCGGACCTCTGAGGTGGTAGAGCGGGAAGCGGGAAGCCACTCGTAGTTTTCGTGTCCAAGTGTTCGCACGTACATGGAACTTAACTCGTCTCGGTTCGACGGCCAACCGGACTCCTCGGGAGTGGAATGTCGTCGAAGAGAGAGTTGGCAGAGACAGAAGGTGCGGGATCGATGGTCATCGCCCGGGAAGCATTCTTCTGTCTAGACGAGTCAACCGGCTTTTGGAAGCCGTGGACGTCGGGGAACCTGACCGACGTCCGGCAGACACGCAAAGATCTGGAGATCGATTCATGGCAGATCTTGAAGCAGCTTACTCGTTACGGAAGTCAAGGCAATTATTGACATTCGCGTCGCGCGTTGTGGTAGAGCCGTAGTGTGAGAGTGTGGTGTTATTTGTGAAGTTGTCATTTCACGTCATCGCCTGGACCGCTTTCCGACGGATACACGGCGCCTCGAGTATGGTAGATATTGCGGCTGGTTGGCATCGTAGCCTGGCATTTTGTTTAGCCTGACGGCTTGGTATGAGGTGCACCTTAGCGACTCCATAAGTTAATTGTAAATGTACGAGTGAGTGTGAATGCGTGTGAGTGTCCTTAGTACACTGTTATTGTAACAATCTTTGTTTTTCTCTCGCGCGCGTTAGCTGCCGATAGCAGCAAGAATTTGTGTGCGCGCGCAGCGATTTAGAGAACATTGAAGATTCTTTTGTTTACTGGTTTAAACGACACCGAGTCGTAATTCGGAATTTGTATTTTAGGTCTAGATTTGTTTTAATAAATTATTGAATTGTTAATTCAATTTTTATTGACTAAACCTAGTGTTCCTGCGAATCGATCCTGTTTTAATACCCGCACCCACTGCCGATAAACGAACTAGCCGACCGCGTAGCGAGATATAGTAATATTCGCGGACGCGATTTCCTCATTTTATTATTTCAGGTCGACGAGTTGCAG
This sequence comes from Encarsia formosa, assembly GCA_038277355.1. Classification (NCBI taxonomy): domain Eukaryota; kingdom Metazoa; phylum Arthropoda; class Insecta; order Hymenoptera; family Aphelinidae; genus Encarsia; species Encarsia formosa. The sequence continues at coordinate 89,237,226 of CM076184.1, read as the reverse complement.
TTCGACGAGTGCTTGGATCAGCACTAAGTACAGGTAATAAGGATTTAGTACGCACCGTGGGTATTTGTATCGGCTCATACAAACCCTTAAATCCACCCCTGTTACAAGTGTTACCTAGAAGTACGTGAAAAAAAATTTTGGTAATATTCACAAGAACAAAAGTTGTGAATTTTTAAAGACCGCAAAACGAGCGCTGCGACGAGCGCGGTGAGGTGACGGAGCCACGGCGCACGACGCTACCGCTTCACGCGCGCTTGCATAACTATTTACATTTTCCGATTATTTTCAAAAATTGGGTTTCTTAATGACGGCGTTTTTACTTACCGTAAGTATGCTAATAAAAAATTTACTTTATATTTACATATAAATTAATATTCAAAAATATAAGTTTATACATTACAAAATTATTTTTCGATTTCTAACTAATTTTGTTTAATTAAATACGAATTTATCACTATATATTTTTAAGCAAATATTTCAATTAACATTTCGAAAATCTTAAACATTTTTTTTGGAAAAAAACACACTTTCACTCCCTTATTTAAAAGTTTGAAATCATTGGCTAAGCGGCAAAAATGGTGCGCTTAAACAATAGTAGCTCAATTGTTTTATTCGATTGTTTTTTTTTGTTCAATGAGAAAAACACGTGTGCCTCTGAAGCCTGCAAGATTAGCGTTGTTTTTGGTTGTTTATTCTCAGTTTGTGTGTTTTAATTATGACTCCTCTACTAAAGTGCTGTAATCCGTTGAAAAAAAAGGGTCATAGTTGGTACAGAAAAAATTTAAAGTTTATATCGGAAAATTGCGATCCAAAGTTAAAAGAGTTATTCGGTTGTTACATTTGTGCTTCCTGTAAGACCCAAGTTTATGACAAAAAAGAAACGATTCAATTCGAAAAACAGAACTTTGAAAAAAAAAGAAACTGATAAGGGCGATGAAGGAAAAGATCAAGAAGAAAGTGAAGAAGAGCAGATTGTAGATTTGACGAAAGGTGATGAAGACTATACATGCTATAGAATAGATCAGTTGACAAAAAGAAAAAAGCTCGCGTCTGAAATTCACGAAGTAATTGTTGCTACGCCAGCTAAAAAAATTAATTTGAACTTAATAGAAAATGACCAAAATTTTCGAAACGCAATCTTTAAAAGTAATGTAAATACTTGAATCGAAGATTTTAAGTTGAGGTTATCTAATGTCTCAAGAGGAGAAAAAATCTGTTTGCTTATTACTATTCCAATTAATAATTGGACGATTCGAGAAGCAGTAAAGTGATGCCCGGTGTAAAAGATTACAAGTCAGTAATTGTTGACGGAGAACGTCATCATGAGCAGGTAAACTATTATTGATAGTTTTAGTTTAATTTTATTCACTAGTCTCTCTGAGCGCGCAAGCGCGCGGAATTATATTAAACTTTCGTGGTTATTAATTCATTGTTTTTGTTTATGTACTGATTATTATTATTTTCATGATTTTAATCTGATAATTTGGAACACTTGATTAAATAAATATTATTTTTTATCGAATTGCGAATCTATTATCTAAATGTTTTTATTGAATTGTAATATACAAATTAAAAATAAAAATTTATATTTCAAATTTTGTTTTTCAACCAGTTACATTACAAATAAAATGCTGACATTCTTTTTGAGTTCTCTCTTTTATCTTGCGATTTATCTTGCCATTCGGTAGTTTCGATAATTCTGACGTATTCGTTTACAATATTTTTTTTTTATTCAGTCTTTTTTCTATTCAGTTTTTTTTTATTTACAAGTAAATATATTTATTCCTAGAAACGTTTATTAATAGGTAACTTAGAAGACCTACACACTGAATTTATAAAAAAGTACCCTGAAGAAAAAATATCATTGGCAGTATTAAGGCATCTCAGACCACCGCAGTGCATATTAGTTGGAGCTAAAGGCACGCATAATGTGTGCGTGTGCAAAATACATGGCAATTTAAGACTTAAGATAAATGGACTTCAACGAGAACTACTAAAAAAGAAAATTAATTTTACTGTAAATTATCGAGAATGGTTGAAAAACATTATTTGCTCAACTCCAACTGCTGATTGCTTTCTTGTAGATTGTCGAAAATGTCCCGGAACGAACCAAGTTATCAAAGATTTAACAGAAAATTTACAAAAATGTGAAATAGACAGCATCACTTATAATCAATGGGTCACAACAGACAGGTTTCGTAAACTATATAATTTCTAAAAAATAATTTTTTTGTTTAATTTTATTATTTTTTCATACTGTCTCTTTTTTTTAAAAGGTGCCAACTGTTAAGTAAAACTGAAAGTATACAGATTTTTACGGAAAGTCTTGCAGAAGATCTCCCAATTGTGTTGAAACATGATTACATAGCCCAATCACAAGCAGCGTATCTTGAAAAGCTGAAAAATTCACTGAAGAGTGGAGAGTTTTTGGTTACTCTGGATTTTTCAGAAAACTATTCATTTCATGTACAAGATGCTATACAGTCACAACATTGGTCCAAAGATCAAGCCTCTTTGCATGTGTATGTAATTTATTGCAAAGAAAATAATGTTGTGAGAAACATCAATTATGTGGTTTTGTCAGAAGTCGAAAATCATGACGCTACAGGAGTATATTTGTACAACGCAAAAATAATTTCTTTTTTGAAAAAAAATTTTTGTACCGAAAACATTAAAAAACTATTTTATTTTTCTGATGGCGCGGGGTCGTGGTATAAAAATAAATTTAATTTTTTAAACTTATTACATCACCAAGCGGACTTCAAAATTTCAGCTGAATGGCACTTCTTTGCTACTTCACACGGAAAAGGTGCCTGTGATGGCATCGGTGGATGCGTAAAAAGAAACGCTTATCGAGCAAGCTTACAAAATAACATCCAAATTACAACTACAAAAACTCTTTTTGAATGGGCTGAAAAATTTTTTTTAAAAATTAATTTCGGCATGGTCATGACGAAAGAGTATGAAGAAATGAAAAAAAAACTCGAGCCACGTTTCTTGAAAGCCAAAACCATTAAAGGGACACGCCAATTCCACTGTTACATACCAGTAAATACTAAAAAATTAAAGTGTAAAGTTATTTCAGCTCACAAACAATTTTTTGTTCATAGAATGTAGTGGTAAATTCGTATTTAATAAAACAAAATTAGTTAGAAATCGAAAAATAATTTTGTAATGAATAAACTTATATTTTTGAATATAAATTTATATGTAAACATAAAGTTATGTAAACATTGAGCTACTATTGTTTAAGCCCGCCATTTTTGCCGCTTAGCCAATCAGGGGCGGCGCTACCCGATTTTCTGGGTGTGGAATTGTTAAAAAAAAAAAAAGCTTATCGCTCCTAATGATGAGCTTTTTTTTGAAACTGACGTCTAAAAAAAACAAAAAAAACTGGTAAGCTATCCCCCAAGCTTTAAACTCCCAAATACTCTGGGCACCCGAGGTCAACGAAAAAACTGATCAGCTATCCCCCAAGCTCTAAACCCCTAAAATCCTGGGCGTCAAGTTCAATAAATAATCTGATCAGCTATCCCCCAAGCTCCAAACCCTCCAAACCCAGGGCGTAGAGTTCAATGGATAAAGTGATCAGCTATCCCCGAAGCCTTGAACCCCCAAATACCTTGGGCGCCCGAGTTCAACATAAAAACTGATCAGCTATGCCCCAAGCTATAAACCCCCAAATACCCAGGGCACCCGAGTTCAACAAAAAAACTGGTCAGCTATCCCCCAAGCTTTAAACCCCCAAATACCCTGGGCGCCCGAGTTCAACGAAAAAACTGGTGGGCTAGCCCCCAAGCTCTAAACTCCCAAATACCCTGGGCGCCCAAGGTCAACGAAAAAACTGATCAGCTATACTCCAAGCTCTAAGCCCCCAAAACCCTGGGCGTCGAGTTCAATAAATAATCTGATCAGCTATCCCCCAAGCTCTAAACTCTCCAAACCCAGGGCGTAGAGTTCAATGGATAAACTGATCAGCTATGCCCCAAGCTCTGAACCCCCCAGACCCTGGGCGCCCGAGTTCAACAAAAAAACTGGTCGGCTATCCACCAAGCTTTGAACCCCCAAATACCCTGGGCGCCCGAGTTCAACAAAAAAACTGGTGGGCTAGCCCTCAAGCTCTAAACTCCCAAATACCCTGGGCGCCCAAGGTCAACGAAAAAACTGATCAGCTATCCCATAAGCTCTAAACCCCCAAATACCCTGGGCGCCCGAGTTCAACAAAAAAACTGGTCAGCTATCCCCCACAGGGGAACTCGGGCACTCAGGTTATTCGGGGGTTCAGAACTTGGGGGATAGCCGACCAGTTTTTTTGTTGACCTTGGGCGCCCTGGGTATTTGGGGGTTTAGAGCTTGGGGGATAGCCGACCAGTTTTTTCGTTGACCTCGGGCGCCCAGGGTATTTGGGGGTTTAGAGCTTGGGGGATAGCCGACCAGTTTTTTTGTCCGCCAAATTTAAATATTGGTTTTAAAAAAAATGGTTTTCCTACTTTCACGTCTTACATAAATTTGAATAAATATTTTATTTGGTCAAACACTTCAACTTATAGTTTCAGGGTCTGGAATTCCATACCCACTTTCAATCTGGGTCTGGGTCCTTCCATACCATCCAGAGGGCTGGCGCACACTGTTCTGAGAAAAGGTGCCAACTCTCAAAAATGTGCGATTGCACATAGTTGATCGATGAGTTACCACTTTGATCGATTTTTCTTCCTTAGGTCGAGTAGAATCGAGATCCGTTTCCCCCGTGTATCAGATGGACGATTGTAGCATAGTTCCAGAGGGTTTTAGGGGGCTGAAATGGTAAAAAACCGTAAATTCATGGTTTTACGATGATTTTCATGAATTATTAGAAGTAAAAAAAATTATTATTTGTTACTTTTTTTTTTTTTTTAATCAATTAAAAAGCTAATTAATGATTAAAAAAATAGATCCTCATTACCAAAATTAGTCACTTTTACGGAATCCAAAAAAAGGTCAGATGTTTCAGAATTTTCGCTGATGTCATCTTTTTTTGAATTATCCTGATTGGTAAACGAATTAAAACTGTCCGAATTTGAATTAAAATTGATATTTACTCCTTCCATTCCTGAAACTTAAAAAATAATAAAATACCGTACAAGCAAAACAAACAAAATTTTACATAAATTAAATTGTGTTATAATTTCTAACCATTATCAGAGTCTGCCATTTTGACACAATTTACCTCATTGTCAGAAAAACCATAATTTTCATAACTATTTTCGGAGTCGGTAAGATCACTAGTATTACTCAGTTGCAGATTATCGTTATTAGAACTGTAAATATCGAAACCGCAAGTATTTGCTTCTTCCGCAGCTAAGCAAAAAAAAAAAAAAAAACAAACAAAACAAAACAAAACAAACAAAATTTTAAAAACAAATCAATAAAATTACAAAAAGTACATAGATAATTTAAGAAATTACCACAATTAGTTTTTTTTAACCAGCTCATTACTGCTTTTCCATCTAAATACTCGTAACCATTCACTTTACGGATAACAGCAAGCAATTCAGTGACACCATGACTGTTTTCATCTACAGCACCGTCTGTACTTGCTGCTTCTACTAAAACATTTAAATTACGGGCCTTCTCAAGATCTAAATCTAAAATCAAATCTAATTATTTTTCGTTTTGTGTTGACGCATCTTTTTTTGCTACAGGCAGTAAAATTTTCCAACATTTTACGATTGTCTCGACTCGGACTTTATCCCAAGCAGATGCCAACCAAAAAACGACCTTATCAAGATGTACGGTTTTTAAAAATTCAATCAAAGTTTTACCATCACTTTGAGCTTCAAGAACTTCATTCATTAAATTCTTTTGATAGTACAGTTTAGTGGCAAAAACTATTCCCTGATCCATGGGTTGTATGAGCGACGTTACGTTTGGTGGAAAAAATTTTACTTCTATATTTCGAATCTTTAAATACTTGTGCGATTTGCAGTTGTCAACTATTAAAATGGCAGTCATATCAAGACCCTTTAAAAATAAAAAGTTTTCAGCTCGCCGCACAAATTCTATTTCAAACCATTCTTTGAATATAGCATAGTCCATCCATGCACTTTTCTGGTTTCTATACCAAACGGGGAGTTTGTCCTTGTTTATGTTTTTGAAACAGCGTGGATTTTTAGATTTTCCAATTACTATAATAGATAATTTCAATGTTCCATCTGCATTACAGCAGGGGGCAAACGTTACTCTTTCCAATTATTTTTTTGGACTGGAAACTTGTTTCATATCTTTTGGCGCAAGTATTCTTGATGGTGTCAATTTAAACTGCAATCCAGATTCGTCCATGTTGAATATTTGTGACTTACAAGGAGAGGTCACACCCTCTGGGTCACCGATCTTGACGAAACTTTGGGGATCGTTTTCTTATACCAAAAGATGAAGAAATCTACCAATTATCCCGTCTAATGGGCCTTTTATACCTAGTTCCTACATAGCTTATATCGTATTTTTAGCTCTTTTTGGGTTTTTTTGCGAATTTTCAAAAAATTCCTGTTCGAAGCCTATTACACTTACAAAATTCTGCAACCCCGCATTCTCTTTATTTTTTTATCTTCTTTTGAGAAAAAATATTTTTAAATCTAATTTTGAAGAAATAGTCCATGTAAAATTAAGGTAATCAAAAGCATTTGTTTACTGTTTTTTTGGTTTCATGAACTTAAACTGTACGTCATCAGCCTTATCAAAATTATGTCTAAAAATATTTTTTCTAAAAAATTCATAAAAAAACAAAGAAAATGCGGGGTTGCGGAATTCTGTCAGTGCAATAGGCTTTGAGCAGGAATTTTTTGAAAATCAGCTTGTTTTGACACTTTTAACACTTTTGTGCGAATTTTGTGGTTATTTGTGCCAATTTTCAAAAAATTCCTGCTCAAAGCCTATTGCACTGACAGAATTCCGCAACCCCGCGTTTTCTTTGTTTTTTTATGAGTTTTTTAGAAAAAATATTTTTAGACATAATTTTGATAAGGCTGATGACGTACAGTTTAAGTTCATGAAACCAAAAAAAACAGTAAACAAATGCTTTTGATTACCTTAATTTTACATGGACTATTTCTTTAAAATTAGATTTAAAAATATTTTTTCTCAAAAGAAGATGAAAAAATAAAGAGAATGCGGGGTTGCAGAATTTTGTAACTGTAATAGGCTTCGAACAGGAATTTTTTGAAAATTCGCAAAAAAACCCAAAAAGAGCTAAAAATACGATATAAGCTATGTAGGAACTAGGTATAAAAAGGCCCATTAGACGGGATGATTGGTAGATTTCTTCATCTTTTGGTATAAGAAAACGATCCCCAAAGTTTCGTCAAGATCGGTGACCCGGAGAGTGTGACCTCTCCTTGTTAGTAAGACCTCGTGATGAAATAATTGTTTTCAGCTCTTCCACGTAAGTTTTTGCTGCTTTTTCATCAGCTGATAGTTTTTCGCCTACGAATTTAATAACAGTAATCATAATATGTAATTATGTTTCATAAATTTTTTGTACAATTTTTTAATTCCTTTATAACTATAAATAATTTTCATGAGTAATTTTTACCATCATAGAATTTTAAATTTTATTGTAATTTTAAAAGTCAAAAGATAATTCGTTATTCGTACGAGTCATTAGGTATACTTGATCACGTATGTATTACATACATCTACACAAATATTACACGATTTTTGCTAAAATTAATTGTTATTTTTATTACAATTTATATATTAATAAACTCAATTTCATTTAAGAATTTATATTTTTTTCCAAACAGCAAACAGAAAATTTTTATACATGGTAAATGTTAAAAAGTTTTTCTTTTAATTTAAGAATTTAAGCCTGATCTTTTTTTTTTTTTTTTTTTTTTTTTTAATAATATGTAAGAGGCCACATTAATAAGTAAATAAATAGAAAGAATTTAAAAAAATTAAAAATAAAAACGAAGTAAAAACGTTAATAAATTTTTTTCTTTCAAATGGTTTATTGTAACAAAAAAAAATTAGTTCGTAAAATTATTTTTTTAAATCATACTAATCTTGCTTGCGAAAGGGAGCTGATGTTAAGAGCCTCTAGAATGCAGTTATAAGAATAAAAATAAAATTTAGTTTTGTCTAGATGTAACTAGGATTTAAGTCAATATTCATTCAATATTTATACATTTTTCACATTATAACTGAATAACCGTAGCAATGAAACAAAATTAAAGTTTAAAATAAAAAACTGTATTATAATTGTGTAATATTTATTCATATGATGTCTTATAAGTTCAAGATTTAAGAAATTACTTTCATTACATTTTTAGATCGTACTCAAAAAATTTAACATTGAATTTACCCGTAATTTTCAATCCTCGGAAATTTCTTCTCTTTTTCCATCCACTGAGCCACCCTTCACTAGCAACGAAATCTTTTGAGCCACCGAGTTCAGCATTAATTATTTTAGCTTGCTGCTGTAAAATTGGTCCAAAAACCGCAACACCTTCTTTTATAACTTTTCGGTACCAAGATTCAAGCTCTTCGTCTAATCTATCAGCGGAAGTTACAAATTTTTTAACATTTTTATAATTTTCATTCGAGGAAACCTCTTTTATTTTATCTTCATTTTGCTTCCAACTTCTCAAAGTCCTTTCGGAAATGTCATATTTTTGGCAAATTGAAAAAGGTGGTACGGTCTTCGATTCCTCTAATATTTTATTTTTTTCAGCAAAACTGTACCTGGATCTTTTATTTATAATAGGATCTTGTAAATCACTTTTAGCTTGAAAGTCTGGCATAACCTCTTTTTCAGTGGTTTCAGACGAACTATCTTTTAATTTGTGTTTCCGTTTGGGTTCATCCATAGCTCAATTGGCTACAATTTATAATTTATGGGTGACTATTGCGTAGAATAATACAAATGTTTATTTTTATGATTGGCTAAACACAAATAATGTTGAAACCTTTTGACAGTGCGACCAAACTTAGGACATATGTAAACAAACATGGCGGAGCATCGTTTTGCGTTCGTTTCACGTAAGTTCGTTTGATCTTGCGAATTCAAAAAAATTCTTTTTTTTTACAATAAAATTACAGAACTCTAAATACATACAAAAATGAGTTGAAAACTAAATTGTTGTTCCCTGAAGCATGAAAACAAACAAAATCTGTGAATCTGTGAATTATTTAAAAACCTTGATATGTTACTACACTGGTGCACCATCTTCAGCAGGGTGATTTTGAGCTACTTAGCGAAGCGGATCACGAAGTTCTCAAGGGTGACAATATCAATACATGTATAAGCTAGATTATAAATTCTTCTTTACAATGACACCTTATACCTTCAAGTGATCCTTTCTTAAACAAACTAAAATAAATAATTATTTTGACCGCAGTCATTAAAACTACGAATTTCAGAGCGTCTAAAAAATAAAAAATTATTTTTTAAATTTAAGGGATCAATAGGTAAACTATTATTTTAAATCGGTGCCTTGAATTTTGTAATTTTAACGTTTTTGATACAAACAATTTATTAATTTGTTTCGGTAAAGATTTTGTAGTTCTGAAGCTTAATAATATATATATATATATATATATATATATATATTTAACTCAACTTTATGGGATTGGTAGTTTTGAATCTTGAGGGATGAAAAAAAAATTTTCATTCTTTTTGGTGATAGTGTTTTCCGGTTTTAACGCTTATCGGGGATATAATACGCTTGTACATATGTATAATTTAAGTTTTAGTTAGTTTCGGAGGCTTGTAGGTTTGTGAATAATCAGGCGGCATTATTGAGAGAGTATGCGAAATATTTTGAGGAGAAATATTTCCTCATCAGAGACGAGTGGTGAGGACGGCAAATTCTCGGAAAAACACTCCCCCTCAATTCATTCTCCGGCACTATTGATAGAGTGGACTGTATATGTGTATATAAATTGAAATTTAAAAAAATTTAAGCGCTTTCAGTTTCTTCGTTTTTGTTTTTTCGAAAAAAGAAAAATTTGTGTTGACTATTTTTTTATGCTCTAATCAACTAATCAATAAAATATTAAAATTTAAAAAGTTACCAACCCTTTTTTGGGGTCTAAAGGGGATCACCATACCAGAACCAATAACATCTAAAATAAAATAAAAAATCCATGAGCCAAAGTAGAAAAAGTAAATCTCATAGCACAAAATTTTTCCAAGATTAAAGAAATGTACTTACCATCAATAACATTCAACTCACTGCTGCATCGTTCTCATCTCTTTGTTTTACAGGACTTTGTTTTACCCTGTTTTGCAAGCCTTTTTCGTTTCATACCTGCTAAATGTTTTTTCAGCTCCGGTTCCGAGGATGGATATGCTACAGGGGCGGACTCTGAACTCCTTAATAAAGTTCAGAAACCTGAGGAAAAAAATGCAGTCTTGAATCAGTCCTCTTTGACTCTTGAATCAGGATTTCCTCTTTGACCTCTGTCCGCAAAAGCTTTACCACAGACCTTGTGGTTGGTAGTCTATTTGTAGCCGAGGGTGCTAATATACAGGCCCTCGCCTACTTGGTGCTGAAAACGGTCCATCCTGATACGGAATTGAGAGATTTTGCTGCAGTACGTCGGCCCAATAAGACCAATGAGTCGATAAGTGTGCCACGACCACCATCAATACTTATAACCCTCCTGTTTTGGCCACTGCTCAGAGCCATAATCTCGTCAAAGGTCAAATTTGGTAAGCTTCACACCTCGAGCTTACGTGGTGCTATGCCACAAGACCTCAATGCAGAGACCATGATCCTTGGTCTCATCAATGTAAACGAATACCTACCTAGATACAAATTTGAATTCAATAACCTCGTCCGCCGCAGAGCCTTGGAAAAGGATTCTGGTTTCGTCTGCTTCGAGAGAGATGGTGAAATCTTCGTGAGAAGAAAGAAAGGCGACAAACCTACAATCATCAACTCGGAGGATAATCTGAACCGTTTTTTGTCATCATAGACCTCTACCAACGTCTGTTTGCTGTGAGACCCTTGCTCTTCCAAGGTAACATTTCATCAATAACATCTCCTTGCTCATTTCATACATTTGCGAGGGAGTGAATCCCTCGTAAATTGTTTCCAACCTGGCAGTGTCGAGTCACCTGGGAAGCAGTGAAATGATTAACTTGTTTGTTTACTTTTCCCAGGTGATAACCATGCCACGTTAACGCGCAGCTGAGGCCGACCACGTGGCGACGGCCGCCGTCGCCTGAATCCTGCCACAGCATCGCGGGCCCACGAGACGCCTAGGGCGCGCGCGTACACATACACACACAGCACACGGGTCCCGATTCTCCGTCCGGGAGTTTCCGACGACGGAGGAGGTGCGCGGCGCGTGTCGGCAGACGCAACTGCGTCGGCAGGCGCGTGCTCGCACACTCAACACAGTAGACCCAGGCATGAGCGTGGCTCTATTTTTTTGTAGTTTGTACGTGACGCGGACAATGTGTGCGTGTAGGGAAGAACGAGAGAGAGAGTATTTGCGTGAGGAATAGAGTTAGAGCTGTGAGTGCCTCGTGTGCATTATTTTTTTTATTTTTTTTCTTTTCTTTTGAATGTTCGCGCGTCGTATAGGTGGCGTGGCGATCGCCACCGCAACTTTGTAGACGTGAGTGTGATTGGGTCGTGTGGCGTGAATGTATTTGATTGGTGGACACATTACTGTTCCTCAAGTGTGAATGAAACTTGATGGAATAAATTAGTGTTGATTGGTTGAGATTGTTGGGAAGGGATGGTGAGGAAGGAAGTTGAGTCAGAGAGACGCAGGGAGCGTCACTCTGTTTTCGGTAGCCGAAGTGTAAGGTTGTGTTTTTGAGAGAGTGATATTTTCTTTGTTCTAAGTTTCTAATTTGTAGACTTTCTTTTTTTTCAAGTTTTTGTTTTTTCCCAGTTTTTTTTTTTGAGTATGTAGACATTTTTGTTGTTGTTGTTTTATTACAGCTAGGTGATAGAGGATCATCGAGAAAACTTGGGTAAATTTCCTTTTATTGAGAGTTGGAAAAACCAGAAAAAGTGGCCATTTTGATATCAGACAAATAAGTGAAATTTTTGGTAAACGTAAGATTTTTGTATTATTTAATAAAATGTTATGAAGCATGTTTTTTTTTTTTTTATTCCACTCGGCCATGTAATTGGCACTTTTCGACGGGTTAGAATATGAAAATTCCACCACGTTCGATGGATTTTAAAACATTGCTGCTCTTTTTTTTGTTCGACGGTGAGAGTTTTTTTTAAATTTGTAACCTCACTCTTATATTGTTGTTATTGAGGGTTAATTTTAATCCAAAATAGCCTTAATAATATGATTAATGATTTTTTAGCTCCTCCGGTCGACCAAATAAATAGAAAAATGAAATGAAAAGTGCTTAGTTTTTAATTGTGTTATTAATATTTCATATAAAAGTGATACGTAGGGGTCTGTCCGTATAAAAACGAACCTCAGAGTAAAAAATTAAATTATGAAAAAAAAATATATGAACCGTTTTTTCTGGTCAGAAATTATATGTAGTTTCTGGAACTATACTGGTTCTACCACTTTTTTTTTTAATTTAAAATTTTTTAGCCTGTTGATGAATCTATGAACACCACCGGCCTGACTTGTATGATTCTAGTGCAAAGTTGATAGCATTGTAAATCGTTCGATATCAACAAAGATTTATAACTTATGTTTCACTCTTTAGAATGCAGTGTGATTAAGCTCTCAGCAAAGTTTCAATTTGTTTCGGTAATTACAGAAAATTTTGTGCTGTGGTAAAGATTCTTATTTCTCTGTAATACCCGGAACGCTAAAAAAGGGTATTGTTTGTATAGTGACTTGAGTTTTTAATATTTTTACTCAGCTTCTTGTTTACAAAGCTATCTTAAGATAACTAATCCCCCCCTACTGTAGAAAAAATTTTTGAGACTCCTCTTTCCGAAAAAATGCGTTCCGGGTGTCACATGTCATGGACGTCGCTGTTAAAGTGCACTTGAATCTTTCAGAATTAATACATTATTTAAGCAGAAAAAAGTATAATATTACTAAAGCATTAAAAAGAAACAATACAGATATCTTTTTTTTTTTTTTTTCACTTTTTAACGTATTTTAGAGCATTGGTCTTTTTGCCTCCGTTCAATCTTTTAGACTCATGTTTTCGATGAAAAAAATTTTTTTTAACTATTTTTCAGCTAAAAATAAGTCGAAAATGTAAGTGGACTTTTTTTCGTAAAGTCAATAGTTTTGGAGAAAAAAATCATCAAAGTTTTAAAAAACTTATACTCCGGCCGCCATGGTAGGCTCGACTGATTTTCTACAGATGCACGGTTTTCTTAAACTTGGATGATGTTTTTCTCGAAAACTATTATATTTTAGACTTTACAAATAAAAGTCCGCTTACATTTTCAACTTATTTTTAGCTGACAAAAAAAAAAAATTTTTTTCATCGAAAAAATGACTTTTTTACTTTGTTATTTGTTTAAATAATTGTAAACAAATTTTTCCGTCCACCCTTGAAATTCTTCATTAGGAAGTCAAAATACATCTTTTAAGCCTGGGTGGATCGCTGACCGCTATCGGATCACGAAAACCCCTACGGCGCCCAGACTATAAAGAAAGAATCAGAGATAAAAAAAGACGAAAAAAGAAAAAATTACTTTTAAAAAAAGATTCCGTTGAATTAAATGAGATAAAATATTAAAAAATATATTCATGGTGAACAATTTGACTATTAGATCTTATATTATCAAAGATTTTAATTTAAGTAGTATTATATAACAATGTTTATATTAACCCGTTAAAAATGTAAAATCTTCAAAAAATATTTTTTCTTAAATAAACTGCTTCAGAGTTTTTCAATAGATGATTTTTAATTTAATAGTATCAAATATGTATCAGAAATCATTTTTTCAGTGTTCTACAAGAAATTTATTCGTACGCGTAACAACCGGAACAAATTCGTGTAACACCCGGAACATAAAGATAAATTTTTATTAAGTAAAAAAAATGAAATATACAAAAACTTTTATATGAGCGTAAAAGTTTCAAGACTCAACTTTAACATGAATTTTTTTCAGAACTGCATCATTTCATAATTCGCTGAGTTCTTGATTCTCGATTTTATATTCACGAATCGCTATCCGCGAAGCATCTCTGCTCTTCCACTACAGAGTAGAGGGGTGAACGTGGCCTTCCGGAATACTTGTTTTGTGAGGTTGGTTTTAAATTGGGTTGTTTGTGGGTGTGGTGTATAGGCCCCTACACGCACCGTTTGTCGATGGCACTGACTTTGTGAGAGACCTTCGCGTGAGCATGCAGGATTAGAGCACCAAGGTTATTCTTGGTGACTTTAACACGAAGCAGCTATCGTCATCGGGTGATGCCGAATTTGTGCGCACTCATATCGCGGAGCATTTACTCAACTGTCATTTGATGCTGCTGCTTCTGCCCTCTCTGAGTACTTGGATAATCTAAGTAACAGAGACGGCATGAGACTTTTTGAATTCACTGAGGTCACACTCAGGGACATTATGACCACTATTAGCCAGTCAACCTCGCAGGCTGTGGGCGTTGCTCAACTTTCACAGAACTTCATTCATTCTGCCTTTCCTTCTATAGGCCTTTTTATCTGTCACATCTATAACAAATCTTTGACAACTTTAACCTTTCCTGACCAGTGGAAGTAATCCATTGTGGTTGCTCTCAATAAAGCACCTTCTCCTGAGTACTTGGGTGACTTTTGCCCTATCTCTTCGCTTAGTTTTTTGTCCGAGATATTGGAAAGATTGGTTTTCAATCAGATATCTATGTTTGTTAAATATGAGGGACTTATAGACAAAGGGTATAGCCGGGTAAGATAGTCGAATCGGCCCCCACGGCAAACCCTTATGTATATATATATATTCAAAAAGGCATAAAAAATTTTGGCGCAAACCGCATCTCCCCATTCCCAATCTAGGGACCCTAGGGTCTAAAATAGTGATTTTTCAACTTTAATTCATATCTCAGAACCTATTAGGGCTAGAGACATGTGGTTTGCGGCAAAAGGACCCCTTGCAAAATCGCCAAAATCTGATTCTCACCAAATTGGCTGAAATTTTGGATTTAGGTACCTTTTGGGACCTACAAAAACATCTCTCAGTTAGTTTTTTGGTTGGCGGATTTACTGCGCATGCACAGAGACTTTTGTGTCCCATTTAAAATACATGGGAAACCACAATTTCAGATAGTTTTTCGATTATTTCTCGAATATCCGACTTGGTCCAGGTCTGAAATTTTAGTATGTTCTAGAGTCATTCAAAACTCAACTTTTAAGAGGGTTTTGGTCAAGAGGCTCGATGTCCCAACCAGTTTTAAAAAGCATTTAATCTTCCGAGTTGAAAATTTTTTTTTTTCAAAAAATCATAACTCGGTCTCTAATTATCCGATCGGAACTAAGTTTGGCTCAAAATTTTTGTTTTTAGTTGTACTTTTTAGAAAAATGTTTGTCCCAATAATTTTAAGAAGACTTACTGCACGTAAATCGTCCATAACCTCAAAATTTTGAAAAAAACGTGGTTTTTTGGACTTTTCAATGCCGTTTTAGCTTAAAAGTATAACAAAATACATATTTTCTGAAAGAACTTAAAAAAATTCATCTTTTATTTTCCATGATCTTTATTCGATTTATGCGTTTAAAGTCGATTTAATTCACTTTAAAGGTAAAAAATTGAGACAGTTCGTTAAAAAACCGTTTAAAACTTGAAAATTTGGCGCATAAACCCCCATTTTTTTTTTCATAAAAAGATGTCTTTTTTGATCTAGTTTACGTTGATGTATATTTTTATATACTTTTATTCAAGATTTATTGTAAAAAATTCATAAAACATAGAAAAAATATAAAAAAATGCCCCCTTTTTACTCAAAGAATAAAGCCGGGTAAGATAGTCGAATCGGCCCCCATGGAAAACCCATACAATATATATTCGAAAGGGCATAAAAAAAGAAATTTTTTGGTGCAAACCGCAGCTTCCTATTCCCTCTCTAGGGACCCTAGGATCTAAAATAGTGATTTTATATCTCAGAACCTATAAAAGCTAGAGACATGCGGTTTACGGCAAAATTATCTTTAAAAAAATGTAGTTGGCTTTTATTTTTTAATATTATTTTTGGCGCCAAATTTAAACCGTTTGGGTCATTTTTTAAATTTTTAACCTTAAATTTTCGATTAACCCATTAAGTCCGAGGATTTTTTGAATTTTTGGTTGTGTTTGAGCTGGGAAATCTTAGGGAAAACTGTGAAAAATGTATACCTGAATACCCTATCCCCCTATTTTCAAGTATGCCCTACACGATGGTATAGTTCAAAAAAGTCAAAAATTCGATTTTCATTTGTTTATAAACAAATTAAAAAAAAAAAACAAGATTTTTTTTGCACTTTTTTTTTTTTAATCGAAAAATTGAGTGGTTAAAAAATTTTTTACACACTTTAGAATATCATCACGGGTGATCACGCATTTCAAAGTTTCCAAATCTTCTTGAAAATTGTAGCTGCGATTTTTGTAAACAAAATGGCGGCCAAAACACTGCGAAGAAAAAATTCGTAAAGCAGCCGAAGGCGGAACCAACATCGAAAAACTTATTTTGCTCAAAAATATATATTGAAAAAGCATAAAAAGTCTTTGAAATGTTAATTGTTAATATTTTTATCATTTCAATTGCATATATGCGAGTATTGGGCCCAATAGGGAGGGACCCAAAAATAAACATTGAGAAATCGAAAAATAAAAAATACTAACTTATTCTACGTAAAATTATAAGAACAAAATATACTTGGTGTTTTTTTTATTGGGGCCACTATTTTTTCATAAAAATTCGTTGAAGTTGGGACTATCAACCAATTGAGTCCAAGGATTTTTTGAATTTTTGGTTGTGTTTGAGCTGGGAAATCTTAAGGAAAACTGTGAAAAATGTATACCTGAATACCCTATCCCCCTATTTTCAAGTATGCCCTACACGATGGTATAGTTCAAAAAAGTCAAAAATTCGATTTTCATTTGTTTATAAACAAATTAAAAAAAAAAACAAGATTTTTTTTGCACTTTTTTTTTTTAATCGAAAAATTGAGTGGTTAAAAAATTTTTTACACACTTTAGAATATCATCACGGGTGATCACGCATTTCAAAGTTTCCAAATCTTCTTGAAAATTGTAGCTGCGATTTTTGTAAACAAAATGGCGGCCAAAACACTGCGAAGAAAAAATTCGTAAAGCAGCCGAAGGCGGAACCAACATCGAAAAACTTATTTTGCTCAAAAATATATATTGAAAAAGCATAAAAAGTCTTTGAAATGTTAATTGTTAATATTTTTATCATTTCAATTGCATATATGCGAGTATTGGGCCCAATAGGGAGGGACCCAAAAATAAACATTGAGAAATCGAAAAATAAAAAATACTAACTTATTCTACGTAAAATTATAAGAACAAAATATACTTGGTGTTTTTTTTATTGGGGCCACTATTTTTTCATAAAAATTCGTTGAAGTTGGGACTATCAACCAATTGAGTCCAAGGATTTTTTGAATTTTTGGTTGTGTTTGAGCTGGGAAATCTTGGGGAAATCTTGGGGAAAATGTATACCTGAATACCCTACCCCCCTATTTTCAAGTATGCCCTGCACGATGGTGTAGTTTAAAAAAGTCAAAAATTCGATTTTCATTTGTTTATAAACAAATTAAAAAAAAAAAACAAGATTTTTTTTGCACTTTTTTTTTCTAATCGAAAAATTGAGTGGTTAAAAAATTTTTTACACACTTTAGAATATCATCACGGGTGATCACGCATTTCAAAGTTTCCAAATCTTCTTGAAAATTGTAGCTGCGATTTTTCTAAACAAAGTGGCGGCCAAAAAACTACGACGTAAAAATTCGTAAAGCAGCCGAAGGCGGAACCAACATCGAAAAAATTATTTCGCTCAAAAACGAGGCCTTCAGATGTATTTATTTATTTATTTATTTATTTATTTATGTTATTTATTTATTAGATTATTTGATTTTTCTGTTAAAAAAATAAATTAATAAATAAATACTTGAATTTTTATTTATTTCCTTTTTTTGTTATGCAGTGTCAAACTGAATACGAAATATATGTTCAATAAAAATAGCCTGCGTATTTTATAATTATTAGAAATACAATTTTGTTATGCAGAAGAAGAGAAAGTAAGAAAGAACAACGGATTCATTGATGCTGTTAAAGATTTTGCCAGGTGTATACGAGTATAGCTGAAAGGCATAGAGTCTGCTTCATAATCCCCACTTCATGGGTTCGAACCTTGCTTACGAAAATTAAAAACTCAAAATTATTGCCATAAATAAAAAAAAAATACAAGAAATGTAACGTACAATATATTTTATTTTTTTACATTTTATTACATTATGTTTTTGTAAAAATTAATAAAATTTTGAATGTAGTCATTCTAGTTGGGCAAAAACTAATTGAAGAGAAAACTAAATGAACAGAATATTTTTAATGTTTGCAGATATTTCCAATAATTTATATATTTATAAAAAATAATAATTTATTTCGAAAAAAAAAATAAAAATGAAAAAACATTTTTTATAAATGACAATGGTGAAAATTCTTATCATCTGCTAGGGTAAACATGCTTCATAACGAAAAGAGTCCGCTAGGTGGCGTCACGTTTAAACAACATACTAATAAATTAGGTGAAAAAAGAATATAAACAATGGTTGGTTTGATGACATTTTTACCCTGGCAGATGATAAGTTCCACCAGGGGAGCTGCTCAAAGACTGTGGCTGATAATTTTAGCGAATTTCAAGCTAGTCCAGACTACAAATAAATAAATAAATTGAAAAAATTTTGAAATCTGTTCAATTTTTAGTGATTGAATAATTTCAAACTTTTCAATATGCGACCAAAGCGACCTAGACCAGCTAAACCTCCTGATACTGATTCTGAATCAGAATATTTCAGTTCTGATGAAGATGACGAACGATACTGCATACCTGATCCAAATTATTCTGGAGATGAAAGCGAAGGCTCAGGAGCTGAAGAAAGCGACGACTGTACAAACGATTCTCAAAATGATAAAACTTCACAAAAAACTTATTCTCAAGCATCAAAAAATTATGTTAGCAATAACAGTCGTTTGGAGTATAAATACGTTTATGAGTGGGTCGAGGGAGAACAAATTTATCCACAAAACGTTGAAAATAGTTGCCAAATGTCTGATGCTAACAAAAAAAAAATAAAAAGTATGAATTGTGTTGAACTATTTGAAACTTTTTTTTCAGATAGTATAAAAAATCACATAATTATGTGTACTCGAGCAAACGGGTATGAACTAACGATGGGTGAACTTAACGTTTTTATAGGTATTTTAATTGCATCAGCCTACAATTCGCGAAAATCTTACAAACACTACTGGTCAAATGATCCTTTTTTGTCATTTGAGCCAGTAAAAGCGGCTATGGCTCGCGATAAATTTCAGCAAATAAAATCAAACATCAAATATTCTAAACCTGCAGATGAAAATGAAAATGACTTTGGATGGCGTGTACGTACAATTATTGATTTATTCAGGGAAAACATCCAGCAATTTGGATATTTTCAAGCTGCAATGGCCGTTGACGAGATGATGGCCAAGTTTTATGGTAGAACTATTCTGAAACAATTCATAAAAGGGAAGCCCATTAGATTTGGCTTGAAATTTTGGGGTCTTTGCACTCCTGATGGCTATTTACTTGAGTTTGATTTGTACTGTGGTAAAAACTCTGCAATAGCTGACAATAAACTTGAAAAATGTTCTTTAGGTACTCGTGTTGTTATGAGTTTGCTTCAGCACTTTTTTTCAAACGTAACTTTTAGGAAACTGCCTCTTTATCATTTATACATGGACAATTTATTTACTAGTTTTGATCTTGTTTTACATTTAAAAAACTTAGGGGTTCGTTCGACTGGTACTATCCGAGAAAATCGTGTAAAGGAAAAAAATGTTATTCCTAAAAAGTCACCGAATGGTACAGTTGCAGTGAAATACGAAAAAAGTAGTGGTATAAATTACATTACATTGCAGGACTCTAAACCAGTGTCGATGGTTTCTACTGCTGCTGGTGTCACACCCACATACACAGCGAAAAGGAGGAGCAAAGAAAAAAAAGAAAAAGAAGAAATTGCTTTCCCTAATGCATTCCAACTTTATAATAAAAATATGGGTGGCGTTGACGTTCATGATGGACGTTGTAACTACGCTATGCCTTGCATAAGGTCTAAAAAGTGGACGTGGATCGTTTTTATTCGTCTTATTCAAGCGTCAATAGCTAATGCAGTTGTTCTTTCGAACTATGTTCACGGCAAGGAAACTAAAAAATCAAGTTCGCTTGACTTTATGATGGCAATTTCCAAGCATTATCTTTCAAAGGAAAAGTCTACTAGAGGCAATCACCAAATTTTGACTAAAGAAAAACTAAGAAAATGTTGCTTCTGTCCCATTAGGACACGTTTGTACTGTGAAAAGTGCAGCTTATCTATTTGTCAAAATTGCGTTCCTAAAAATAATCATTAAATTTATTGTAGTCTAAAAGTTTTCATAATTTCTAAGAAAGTTTCATTGTTGAACTAAAAAATTATTTTTATAAAAAAATTGATAAAAAAAAAAAAAAAAAAAATTAGAAAAACACAAAAAAAGTATAAAAGTAATAAAAAAAAAAAAAAAAAAAAAAAGACACTTTGTTTCATCAACCTCCGCGTGGTAGGTGTTGGGCAACGTTATGTTTTGTATTTTATAAGTGTAACGGCTAAGAGATGAAATTTACAATTTGACGAGTTATTGTTACTTTTTAAAAATTTTCTATACATTTTTATAATTTTTGATTGAGAGAGATTGGTAAAGACTATTATTGCTACAGAAAATTCATAATTTATTATTTTTACATATAAATGAAGTCTAAATCTGTAAATCTGTACACGGCCGTTGGCTAAAGCAGCAAAGAGCCAGTTTAGCAATGCTTAGATCGTTGTTCGAATCCCGCTCACGGCGAGTATTCAGAAAAAGCGCAGATACAGTTGTAAACTGTAAAAGTCGTAATAAAAATTTCTCAGAGGCGTTGACTTCGTGGTGATTGAAAAAAAAAATTTCATCCTTAGGCTATAAAAAAATTTTTTTTTTTTTCAACTCTCAATCTGCCAATTTTTCTTTATATCTGATGAAATATTTCTTTATAAAAGATTTGATTTATGGATATAATTGAACAAAATTTTCTTGTAATTTTTTCTAGCCTGCATCTATGATAATTTTAGTCTGATCGCTTTTTACTAAAAGTTAATTTTTCTTATAGTTTTTTATTCAGTTCAGACCAATATTTGGTGAAGTATATCCTTTCAAAAAGGTGTATTTGAAAGTAGAAAAAAAAAAAAAAGATTTAAAGTCATTGGAAGACGAATTTTTTTTTTTTTTTTGGATTTACAATTTTTTTCTGTATTTGAGATACTTTTTGCTCTAAGCGGGATTTGAACCCATGGACTTGTGATTACGAAGCAGACTCTATGCCTTTCAGCTATACTCGTATACACCTGGCAAAAGCTTTAACAGCATCAATGAATCCGTTGTTCTTTCTTACTTTCTCTTCTTCTGCATAACAAAATTGTATTTCTAATAATTATAAAATACGCAGGCTATTTTTATTGAACATATATTTCGTATTCAGTTTGACACTGCATAACAAAAAAAGGAAATAAATAAAAATTCAAGTATTTATTTATTAATTTATTTTTTTAACAGAAAAATCAAATAATCTAATAAATAAATAACATAAATAAATAAATAAATAAATAAATACATCTGAAGGCCTCGTTTTTGAGCGAAATAAGTTTTTCGATGTTGGTTCCGCCTTCGGCTGCTTTACGAATTTTTACGTCGTAGTTTTTTGGCCGCCACTTTGTTTAGAAAAATCGCAGCTACAATTTTCAAGAAGATTTGGAAACTTTGAAATGCGTGATCACCCGTGATGATATTCTAAAGTGTGTAAAAAATTTTTTAACCACTCAATTTTTCGATTAGAAAAAAAAAGTGCAAAAAAAATCTTGTTTTTTTTTTTAATTTGTTTATAAACAAATGAAAATCGAATTTTTGACTTTTTTAAACTACACCATCGTGCAGGGCATACTTGAAAATAGGGGGGTAGGGTATTCAGGTATACATTTTCCCCAAGATTTCCCCAAGATTTCCCAGCTCAAACACAACCAAAAATTCAAAAAATCCTTGGACTCAATTGGTTGATAGTCCCAACTTCAACGAATTTTTATGAAAAAATAGTGGCCCCAATAAAAAAAACACCAAGTATATTTTGTTCTTATAATTTTACGTAGAATAAGTTAGTATTTTTTATTTTTCGATTTCTCAATGTTTATTTTTGGGTCCCTCCCTATTGGGCCCAATACTCGCATATATGCAATTGAAATGATAAAAATATTAACAATTAACATTTCAAAGACTTTTTATGCTTTTTCAATATATATTTTTGAGCAAAATAAGTTTTTCGATGTTGGTTCCGCCTTCGGCTGCTTTACGAATTTTTTCTTCGCAGTGTTTTGGCCGCCATTTTGTTTACAAAAATCGCAGCTACAATTTTCAAGAAGATTTGGAAACTTTGAAATGCGTGATCACCCGTGATGATATTCTAAAGTGTGTAAAAAATTTTTTAACCACTCAATTTTTCGATTAAAAAAAAAAAGTGCAAAAAAAATCTTGTTTTTTTTTTTAATTTGTTTATAAACAAATGAAAATCGAATTTTTGACTTTTTTGAACTATACCATCGTGTAGGGCATACTTGAAAATAGGGGGATAGGGTATTCAGGTATACATTTTTCACAGTTTTCCCTAAGATTTCCCAGCTCAAACACAACCAAAAATTCAAAAAATCCTTGGACTCAATTGGTTGATAGTCCCAACTTCAACGAATTTTTATGAAAAAATAGTGGCCCCAATAAAAAAAACACCAAGTATATTTTGTTCTTATAATTTTACGTAGAATAAGTTAGTATTTTTTATTTTTCGATTTCTCAATGTTTATTTTTGGGTCCCTCCCTATTGGGCCCAATACTCGCATATATGCAATTGAAATGATAAAAATATTAACAATTAACATTTCAAAGACTTTTTATGCTTTTTCAATATATATTTTTGAGCAAAATAAGTTTTTCGATGTTGGTTCCGCCTTCGGCTGCTTTACGAATTTTTTCTTCGCAGTGTTTTGGCCGCCATTTTGTTTACAAAAATCGCAGCTACAATTTTCAAGAAGATTTGGAAACTTTGAAATGCGTGATCACCCGTGATGATATTCTAAAGTGTGTAAAAAATTTTTTAACCACTCAATTTTTCGATTAAAAAAAAAAAAGTGCAAAAAAAATCTTGTTTTTTTTTTTTAATTTGTTTATAAACAAATGAAAATCGAATTTTTGACTTTTTTGAACTATACCATCGTGTAGGGCATACTTGAAAATAGGGGGATAGGGTATTCAGGTATACATTTTTCACAGTTTTCCCTAAGATTTCCCAGCTCAAACACAACCAAAAATTCAAAAAATCCTCGGACTTAATGGGTTAAAAAAACATCTAAGACAAACACCTCCCCAAAAAATTAATATATGACACATTTTAACAAAAATTAGCTGCTCCAATTTTTTAGATTTATAAAAAAAGTGCAATGCACTTTTCTGACCGATTTATCAACAATTTTTCATAAAACGCCATCTACTGGGCCTATATTGAGTCTAAATTAAAATAAGTTATTCAAATTTAATTAATTTAAATTTTAATTAATTATTTAGAATTTTTAAAGTTTTTTAGTTCTAATCTCCCCTGGCACGATTCTTAAAAAAATTTTGGACTGAAACCTGACAAAATAAAAATATAATATTTAATTTTGACTCAATATGGGCCCCGCTTTAGACGGCGTTTTATGAAAAATTGTTGATAAATCGGTCAGAAAAGTGCCTTACACTTTTTTTAAAAATCTAAAAAATTGGAGCAGCTAATTTTTGTTAAAATGCGTCATATATTATTTTTTTGGGGAGGTGTTTATCTTAGATGTTTTTTTTATCGAAAATTTAAGGTTAAAAATTTGAAAAATGACACAAACGGTTTAAATTTGGTGCCAAAAATAATATTAAAAAGTATAGGCCAACTAAAATTTTTTTTTGAAAATTTTGCTGTAAACCGCATGTCTCTAGCTTTTATAGGTTCTGAGATATGGGTTTACGCGCCAAATTTTCAAGTTTTAAACGGTTTTTTAACGAACTGTCTCAATTTTTTACCTTTAAAGTGAATAAATCGACTTTAAACGCATAAATCGAATATAGATCGTAAAAAATAAAAGATGAATTTTTTTGAGTTCTTTCAGAAAATATGTATTTTGTTATACTTTTGAGCTAAAACGGCATTGAAAAGTCCAAAAAACCACGTTTTTTTCAAAATTTTGAGGTTACGGACGATTTACGTGCAGTAAAACTTCTTAAAATTATAGAGACAAAAATTTTTCTAAAAAGTACAACTAAAGACAAAAATTTTGCGACAAATCTGGTTCCGATCGGATAATTAGAGACCGAGTTATGATTTTTTGAAAAAAAAAAAATTTTCAACTCGGAAGATTAAATGCTTTTTAAAACTAGTTGGGGCATCGAGCCCCTTGACCAAAACACCCTTTAAAGTTGAGTTTTGAATGACCCAAGAACATACTAAAATTTCAGACCTGGACCATGTCGGATATTCAAGAAATAAACGAAAAACTACCTGAAATTGTGGTTTCCCATGTATTTTAAATGACAAAAGTCTCTGCGCATGCGCAATAAATCCGCCAAACAAAAAACTAACTAAGAGATGTTTTTGTAGGTCCCAAAAGGTACCTAAATCCAAAATTTCAGCCAATTTGGTGAGGATCAGATTTTGGCGATTTTGCAAGGGGTCCTTTTGCCGCAAACCACATGTCTCTAGCCCTATTAGGTTCTGAGATATGAATTAAAGTTGAAAAATCACTATTTTAGACCCTAGGGTCCTTAGATTGGGAATGGGGAGATGCGGTATGATGTATTTTAACAAAAATTAACCGCTCTGATTTTTTCAGATTTTTAAAAGGGGGGAGGGCTCGAATTAAGGAATTTAATTCCTCGGAGGATCGTGATTGATCACGAGAACCCGCGGCGATCGTCGTCCGCACTCCTCCAACCTGCTGACAAAATGCACTTTCTGTGCACACGACAATCCGTCGATTTTTCTTCAATACCTGAAAAGAGGGGGGAAGACGCGTACGCGAACTAATGTTTTTATTACGCGGCGCGGCTGCTCTCCTTCGTCGGTAGTGGCGTGAGTTTACGTGGACCGATCGCAGGAACACGGGTTGATTAAATTAATGATAAAATGTAAATTTTAATAATTTTAATTAACAATAAAAATAAATGAATCAAAAATTTACATAATATTCCAAACTAATTCTATCTGATTGTTTACAAACAATCCAACCCGAATGGCTCAAAATCTTAAGTCGACGAAAATTGATTTTACAAAAATAAAGTTCGTCGTCTGTGTTGTGGTCGCTACTAACACACCGACGCACACACACACTCTCGCGCTCGTCTGCTTGCTGCAGCGCGCCAAAAGAACAAAGGCTTGGACTAACTCCGATACAAAAATGTAAGTACTTCCTGTACTTCGCACACACTCTGACTCTAATCATCACACAAGCAAACATACAATGTTTAACCGCTACGCGGACTTACTTTTCTAGCAGGTGCACCTTCGCTTGATGAAACAATAATTATAATAATTACGACTAGCCCGAATGGCTTTACACAAGACGACAATGCCTTCCACGGCCGCACGCTGATTTTCCGTGAGATGTTCGTCTTCCACGCTCCGATCCAATGACAACTGGATCACAGGAAAATCTACACAACTTCCCACTGATAACTTTATCTAACACACTCCAATAAAGTTATCTAACAACACAAAAAAGTAAATTCTATATTTGCTCTCGGACACACGTGTGATCGCGCCAAGCGCTAAACTTAGAGTAATGCTGATCGGTAGATCTCGTCATCACCTGACTTACCGATCCGCATCTGCGTTCCATAACAGTTAGCGCCGAATTCGAATGTAATCAACGCGCTAGCTGTTACAAGGGAAATTTTCTGAGCGATTTATCAAAACTTTTTACAAAACGCCGCTTAGCGGGCGCATATTTAGTCAAAATTGAAAATTATATATACGGTTTAACTACATTTTTTTTAGAAAATTTTGCTACAAACCGCGTTTTTCTAACTATTTTAGGTTATGAGATATTAATAAAAGTTAAAAAATCACTATTTGGCTCCACGTATGCACAGTTGAGGAAAAAAAAATTTGCGTTTTGCGCCAAAAATTTCCTTTTTCAAAGACCTTTCGATTGATTTATATATTGTAGGGGTTTCTGCGAAAAAAATTTTGACTTCTTTATCTAGCTTTATTATTTATAGGGTTTTATTAACTTTTAGGATTTTTAAGTTATAAATTGGCCCTGGGATGATTCTTAAAAAACTTTTTCGCAGAAACCCCTACAATATATCCAAGCTTTTATAACAAAATTGCAAAAAACATCGAAGCCTGGTGCTTTCATATTTCCTGATTTTATGTACTCCTTAGATCCGTTTATCATCCTGTCGTTCCATATTTCTCGATGATAATATTTGAAAGGTACATTTAAACAAATATCCAATGGTTGTAAAACGGATGCTAAGCCGCCTGGGATGACTGCCTGCACAGTTCGTTTTTCGTTCAGATCTTCCTTGATTTTATCTGTAAGATGGCTTCGGAATATGTCCTAAACTAGCAAACTTTGGTTGTTAAAATTACCAGGTCGTTTATCCCAAATTTGACTCAGCCATATTTTTACACCATCTTCACCTATACAACCGATTTCTTGCACGTGAACAAAGACGTCTGGAGGAAATTGGAAATTTAGCATGGTTTTTCTTTTAAAAATCACCATCGGCTTTAATTTTACACCATTGAACACGATTAAACACGATAAGACTACAGTGAATCTACTTTTTTCATGTCCAGTGGATTTAACCAAATTTGTTTTTGTTCCTCTCACATCTACAGTGCAGTTACCCAAGATGTCAAATTGTACTGGCATCTCGTCCATGTTTCCAATACTTCCCAGTGGAAAGTAGAATTCTTCTCTTAACTTGATTAAATATCTTTGAAAATTTAATATGTTGTCCTCTAAATCAGAAGGTAATTTTTTGGGAGATTTTAGTTTTTTCTCTTAAAACGTAATTAAACCTTCCCATGAAGCGGGCACACCAACTAACTGTGGCTGTAAAATTTTTTGTTAAATTTGGATTTTTCAAGGCCCATTTCATAGCTTCACTTCTAATTTATTTTCTGGTGACAAAGATACCTTCTTTTCTCGCATTTAATACAAATTTCGAAACGTATTGTTCTAATACGGGCCATTTGGCAGTACCAGTTCTGAGTGCACACTTACGTTTAGGCATTTTTTTTATAATAGTTTCACTGTCTAACCACCTACGTACGTTTTTCCTGTGAACGTCAAATTTTTGTGCAGTTGATGGTTGCTTGTCTCTTTTGGATACTTTATAACTTTTAATTTAAAAGCAGCGTCGTACCTTAACCTAATAGTCATAATTACGCAAATTATCGTAAAATTAATATAATATAATTAAATACAAATCACTAAGATTTAGAATTTAAAAGCCCGATCAGAACGAGACAGGCTTCAAATGCTAACTGTAGCAAGTTGAGTTTCTTTACGGAAGCAGTAATTAAGTAATTAAGTCTCTCTTATGTAAACAAATTTGAGGGGGGACTTATTCGCCGAGTATACACAAATTCGGAATTCTCGGCAACGAAATCATGGGGGGGCCTATACGCTGGATAATACGGTATTTATAAATACGCAGTTCTGTTTCTAACAGTAATATTATTTTTCAAATATTCATTATCCGAAAAATTATATTCATTCATTTTCTTATTTCTTTGGTCATTGCTTTGATTTTCTTCAGTAGATTCTCTTCCCATGTTCTAAATTCATTTCAATATTTTTTATAGTAAGATATATTTATTGAATTTTTCAATTAAATTTTTTTAATTAAATATTAAAAAATTAATTTTTTTCATATTTAAATGATTTATATTTTTTTCTTTCTTATAAATGAATTTTTTATGAATTTTTTATACTTTAAATATAAATTTCTTTTCATACTTCATTATTTATATAATTTTGTAAACAATTTTTATTTTCAATAAATAAATTATTAGGATCTTTACATCGTGATAATGCTACATAAAGTTGTTCATGAAAAAATAATGGTTTATTTAAATATATTCCTACTTTATCAAAACTTTGACCTTGTGATTTATTTATTGTCATTGCAAAAGCTAAATGAAAACTGCTTTTTATGTATTACAAATGGAAATTTCGGCTGTACTTATTGTTATTCTTGGAATAAAAACTAGTTTATTTCTTTTATCTCCGGTTAATATTTTACATTTTATGTTATATTCATAAGTTTTTACAACTTTTAATCTGGTTCCATTACATAAATCATCACTAATATTCAAATTTCTAATTAACATTACAATAGCTTTATTAAAGAATAAGAATAAGAAAAAGAAAAAGATAAAAATTTAAAAATATTTGAGTAGTTTAGTTTGAATAATATATGAAATGGGAATTGTTATCATAAATGCAATATTTATGATAATATAAAACT
This sequence comes from Encarsia formosa, assembly GCA_038277355.1. Lineage (NCBI taxonomy): Eukaryota > Metazoa > Arthropoda > Insecta > Hymenoptera > Aphelinidae > Encarsia > Encarsia formosa. Next base: position 89,208,481 of record CM076184.1, on the reverse strand, counting down.
ATTTAAAGATAAAATTTTTTTAAATAAAGTAAATTTCATGATAAAAATAAAATAAAAAAAAGGCGTGTGGATCTCGGGATCCGCGGAAGGAACGAAGTTACAATCTAATTTTTGTGTAGTACGTATCAAGTGCAAAAATATTATAACTTTGGTATCATTAGTTATTAAAAAAAAATTTTTTAAGCTTAATAAAATGAGAAACAGTTTTTCAAACTGCATGAACGCGTGAAAATAATAAAGTATAAAAGTTAAATTTGGAATAATATTTAAAAAAATTAAGGAATAAATAATAATGTTAAAACCGCCTTAGCAGCCAAGACTCTCGTAAATCAGTTCAGGCAGGCCCAACCGCTTTTTCAAAAATGCTGTCATTTTTTTCTAACTAGAAATATTGCTTTGAAACATTAGAGAAAAGTCTCCATGCAGGCCGAGACGCGCGCGGCCGCATCAGGCGTCTGCGTGGAGAAAGAGAGAGAGAGAGAGAGCCGGCTGGCTACGCGGCGGTCACCCCCACTCTTCGCCTGGTGTCGTTCTTTTTTTTCGTAGCCTTGCACCAGAACCTGCGATAAGGAACTTCGTTCCAAAAATTAATTTATCAATTTAATTAAGGTAAAGGGTATAGCCGGTGGGGCGGGGGGGGGGAAGTGCACCACGCGTAAACCCCTACAATATATATATGTTCGAGAATAGAAAATTAACGCGAGCGAAAAGGGACGAGGAGAAGGCAGGAAATCACTGGGCTTCAAATAACTAACACTGGCATTTAAATGAACTCTAACTTTTGTGGTATATTTATTTATCGGTATCTAAGTGTTTACAATAGAGGAGAGTGGTCACGCCGTTTTGACCGGGTGGCACTCTACCTCTGGGAAACTAGGTGGAATCGTCGTAGATAAGCGGTCGATCTACGACGACGGCGCTGAGTCCCGTGATGCGTGGTCGCGGTATCACGGTCGCAGCAAGACTGGTGAGGGCGGAAACTGGTCACTCTGGGCAGCTCTGGCGTGGGTCGCTCGCATGACCAATCACGTGGCAATAAAAGGCGGTAAATCTCAAACATTCCGCCCGCCTTAATCGACTGTAGTCGATTAATAATATCTGTGAACATAATAAAAATAATATTAAGTAATATATAAAAATAATTGTAGGTTAAGTCTAGGGTGGTTAGTAAGCGTACGATCAAACGTGGAGGCTTACTGGGCAATTTTAGTAAAAGCCTGATGCTCTGTCCAAGGAAAATTCCTGGGTCGAAAACCCAACAGTTAAATAATGATACAGCCAGGGTCTGAAGTTGAGTTACTTCAAGTGCCTGAACGCTTGAGATCGTGATTGGGGCCTGAACCTGGAGTTGTTCAGGTGGCTTTATTTTTGAGAGTATAGCCGGTGCCTGAAGCAGGATTAGTTCAGGTGGCTGTACTTTTGTCACGGTAGCCAGCGTCTGGACTTTAATAAATTTAATTGTCGCAGGTGGCTGAGCTTTAAGACACGTTGCCGGTGTCCGAATTTTAGAGTGTATAACCGAAGCCTGGACTAAGTGTGTCGCAGGGGGCTGAATTTTGAAAGGTGTAGCCGAAGCCTGAACTCTAAGTAATTCAGGTGGCTGTTTTTCGAAAGCGCTAGCCGTTGCCTGAGCCAGGACAGCCGCAGGTGGCCTGCTCTTGGAGAGGTTCGTTGGACCCTGGACTTGAGATGTCTCAGGTGATTCCATTTTGAAGAGGGTCGCCGGAGCCCGAACTTGAGGTGGTTCAGGTGGCTGTGCCTTAATCAAGGACTTGAATTCGTAGATTGGTGACGGATTCTGAACATGGATTAGATCAGGAGGCTGGACTTCGACATGAGTAGCCGAGGCCTGGACTTGAGGTGTCACAGGTAGCTGAATTTTAAAATGATTAGCCAGGTCCTGAAACTCAAGCGGTTCAGGTGGCTCGTTCTCAATGGGTGATATCAAGACCTGGACTAAGGGAGTCACAGGTGGCTCAATTTTAAGAAATTGGATGTAGTCACACCACACGTCATCAAAGGTGTCCTGCGTACGGTAGAACATGTCTTTGACGAAGTAGTCGTGGCCACGGTCTACATCCCGGCAGTTTCTTAAACTTTGATCATTTTGGATAAACTCTTGTCAGAGTTGTTCGAGACGCAGGATGCGCTTCTCTGCTAACTCGTGAATCATCAAGGCTCCTTTTCGCTTAAATATTTCGAAATGAGTTGCGATTCGATTTCGGATTATAGCTTGCCTGCTAAGGATTTGCGCGAATGAATTTGGTTTATTCATTTTGCAAGGTAGGGTGGTATTTGAAATAATTAATCAATAGGTAAAAGTTAAAACTATCTTTTGGCTTGGGAAAATTTAAATTGAAACACAATTTAAATTTGTTTTCTAAACTTGAGGCGATTTGGACAAGGCAAAAAAAACATGAGTGATGAAAATGTAAATTGAAACACAATTATTTTTTAAATGAAAGAATGGAAAAATATTCAAACTTATGAATGTCACTGGTGGAACAATCTTTAATTGAAATACAATTAAGATGAGGCAATTATTCTTTAAATAGAAGAAACTGAAAAAATATTCAAACATATGAATATTATTGGTGGAATAGAATTTAAACTGAAATACAATTTAAGATGAGGCAATTATTCTTTAAATAAAGGAAACTGAAAAAAATATTCAAACATATGAATATTATTGGTGGAATAGAATTTCAACTGAAATACAGTTTAAGATGAGGCAATTATTCTTTAAACAAAAGAATGGAAAAAATATTCAAACTTATGAATATCAGTGGTAGGACAATCTTTAATTGAAATACAATTAAGATGAGGCAATTATTCTTTAAATAGAAGAAACTGAAAAAATATTCAAACATATGAATATTATTGGTGGAATAGAATTTAAACTGAAATACGATTTAAGATGAGGCAATTATTCTTTAAATAAAGGAAACTGAAAAAAATATTCAAACATATGAATATTATTGGTGGAATAGAATTTAAACTGAAATACAGTTTAAGATGAGGCAATTATTCTTTAAACAAAAGAATGGAAAAAATATTCAAACTTATGAATATCAGTGGTAGGACAATCTTTAATTGAAATACAATTAAGATGAGGCAATTATTCTTTAAATAGAAGAAACTGAAAAAATATTCAAACATATGAATATTATTGGTGGAATAGAATTTAAACTGAAATACAATTTAAGATGAGGCAATTATTCTTTAAATAAAGGAAACTGAAAAAAATATTCAAACATATGAATATTATTGGTGGAATAGAATTTAAACTGGAATACAATTTAAGATGAGGCAATTATTCTTTAAACAAAAGAATGGAAAAAATATTCAAACTTATGAATATCAGTGGTGAAACAATCTTTAATTGAAATACAATTAAGATGAGGCAATTATTCTTTAAATAAAAGAAACTGAAAAAATATTCAAACATATGAATATTATTGGTGGAACAATCTTTAATTGAAATACAATTAAGATGAGGCAATTATTCTTTAAATAAAAGAAACTGAAAAAATATTCAAACATATGAATATTATTGGTGGAACAATCTTTAATTGAAATACAATTAAGATGAGGCAATTATTCTTTAAATAAAAGAAACTGAAAAAATATTCAAACATATGAATATTATTGGTGGAATAGAATTTAAACTGAAATACAATTTAAGATGAGGCAATTATTCTTTAAACAAAAGAATGGAAAAAATATTCAAACTTATGAATATCAGTGGTAGGACAATCTTTAATTGAAATACAATTAATATGCGGCAATTATTCTTTAAATAAAAGAATGCTGAAAAATATTCAGACTTAATATTTAATAACAACTAATTCTTTGAATAAAAGAAAATTGAAAAATATTTAAACTTATGAATGTTATTTGGTGGGAAAGAATTTGAACTGAAATACAATTTAACTAAAAAACAACTAAGCCAGGCAGGTGGCTGATTTTGGAAGAAAACTTAAGCACAATCTTTAATGAAAGTTAAGAAAAAATGAAACAGGTGAAAAAATCAAAAATTAAGTGTAGAAGAGAAAAGGTAAATAGATCAATAAAAAAAACTATAGAGAAAAAAAGGAAATCAAGATCCCTAAACAACTCTTATTGGGTTGAGTAGGCTAGGGTTATTAGGCACTTGGATCTTTTGAAAATTGGTCTTGAAACAACCTAAAATGTATAAAAAATTCAATTAGAATTTTTGAAAAAATATATAATTGAAAAAGTGAAACAATCAGTAACTATTTCAACAATGTAAATAATTTGAGCTTATACTATACTAAATAAGATTGGCAAAAAATTGATTCCAACGCTGACTCTAACAACCATAAGAAACAGTACATTTGAACCCAAGGCTATCGAAGAACCAGGGTTGAATACGATATTCCTTCGTGGGGACGGTGAGCTGTGCTCAGGGCGTACAATCGTACCAAGAAACAAACGGTCAATATATTTAGCGGTTTATAGGCTATAGTCTCGAAGGTTATCGACATTGCAGATTCGTAAAGTTATTAAAAAAAAAAAAATCATTTATTCATTTTTATAAACTAAATAACTCTTTAAGATTGTAAAAAAAATTAAAAAATAATCTCCGAGAAATAATAATTGATGATTACGGGAATTATCCACCAAACTTTTAAAATAAAATACCCTGAGTATCAAACTAAAAAAGAAAAAAAAAAATTAGTAATCGTTTATCCCCAAGCCTTCCCTACTAAAAAAGTTCACATGTAAATCCACGTGGATATCCACGTGATTCATCCACTCTATAAATCCACTTGACCAAATTAAAAAAAAAAACTAAGTTCCACATGTAAAAATTTTATAACTTATGTACTTTTTTATAAATAAAAAAGTTTTTTTAGTTAAATGAAATATTCCAAGTTGAATTAAGTACTTTGATTTTTTTCTACACTTTTAGGAAATTAAAAATTTTGACACTTATAAATTCTTTGGGACTTGATAAAATTATGAGTTTCGAACTTTTTTCGAAAATTTCCAGCATTTAGAATTTTTTAGGAACTTGGAATTTTCATAAACTTATAATATTGTTGTTGACTTAAAAATTTTAAGGTCTGTGGGACTTAAAAATTTATCTATTCTTTAAGACTTAGAAATTTTTTGAACCGCAGACACTTAGAATTCTTTCAGTCTCTGGAACTTGGAAATTTATTTTGTTTTTGGGCTTGGAAATTTTTCAAACCATAGACACTTTTAGAGTGAGTTAAGTATGTGAAACATAAACATTTTTTGAACGGCAGACACTTAGAATTTTTTCAGTCTGTGGGACTTAGAAATTTATTTTGTATTTAGACTTTGAAATTTTTCAAACTGCATAAAAAAAATTAAGATCTTAAAAAGATCTGTTGAAGACATATCTTAACAATGGCTGTTTTTGAGACATTTTAAGACGAAAAAAATGTTTTATTTTTTATTTGTATCATTTCAAAACGTCTGAAAAAGTTCTTTTAAAGATAAAAATTACTGATTTTTTCGTTATTTTTCATATGATACTAAGATGATTTTTAGATCTTTGATCATTTTAAGATAAATTTTAGATATTTTTAATTACGTAACCTTTTCTCTTAAATATATTAATAATAATTTTTAGAAATGATAATCAGGCAAGTGATAATAATCGCAAGATTAATTTTGTGTATTTAAGATTTTTTTAAAGATCATTTTGTGACTAACTTTCGATATTATTTATGCGCGTTTTTTTAAAGATGTATATTAATATATTTTTAAAGATAGCAAGATTCTTTAAAATAAATTTTATACGATCTTAAAAAAATTTTCAACCAGCATTTTAAATATTTCAAGACCTTTTTTTAAAACAAATTAAATTTCATTATTTTTTCAAATTAAAGAGTTTACCGTGAATTAATTTCGTAGAGCCCTGAGGACTCGGGTACAGTCTGTGCATGATCGCGGCTCACCTTTATTTTTCTTCAATCGAGTTCCTGAAAAAGGAAAAAAATTGCCACAAAGTATCATTCAAACATTAAACACCAAATTTAAATTACTGCTTCATATTGAAAACTTATCTGATCGTATATTCTCCGGTAGAAGTTCAAACGGATAACCGACTTTTATTCGCTCTCTTGACTTCTTTCGCTACTTTGTATCATTTGTCTGTCGATTCTGTATTTTTACTAGTTGTTGAACACATTTTTATTTTTATTTTATATAATTTACATTAAAAAAATATATCTTGAAAACTTAGCAATATTGGTTAAACTTCGTCATCTCGGTATGCTGAAGTTTAACCAACATTATCACCAACAACGACGTGTGCACAGGTCGTTGTTATGAATACGTTCGATTCGATCGATCGTCTTAGCAGCCAAATTCATTTTGTTTATTCTCGTATTTTTTGTAACCATACAAAGACGGTAAAATATCACCAATATTTTTTTGAGTATTCAAGATATATTTTTTTAATGTAAATTATATAAAATAAAAATAAAAATGTGTTCACCAACTAGAAAAAATACAGAATCGACAGATAAATGATACAATGTAGCGAAAGAAGTCAAGAGAGCGAATAAGCCGTTGTCAGCCGTTTGAACTTCTACCGGAGAACATCCGATCAGATAAGTCTTAAATATAAAGCAGTAATTTAAATTTGGTGTTTATCGTTTGAATGATACTTTGTGGCAATTTTTTTTTCTTTTTCAGAAACTCGATTAAAGAAAAGTAAAGGTTAGCCGCGAACATGCACAGATTGTACCCGAGTCCTTGGTACTCTAGGAAAGTAATTCACGGTAAACTCTTTAATTTGAAAAAATAATGAAATTTAATTAGTTTCAAAAAAAGGTCTTGAAATATTCAAAATGCTGGTTGAAAATTTTTTTTAAATCGTACAAAATTTATTTTAAAGAATCTTGCCATCTTTAAAAATATATTAATATACATCTTTAAAAAAACGCGCATAAATAATATCGAAAGTTAGTCACAAAATGATCTTTAAAAAAATCTTAAATACACAAAATTAATCTTGCGATTATTATCACTTGCCTGATTATCATTTCTAAAAATTATTATTAATATATTTAAGAGAAAAGGTTACGTAATTAAAAATATCTAAAATTTATCTTAAAATGATCAAAGATCTAAAAATCATCTTAGTATCATATGAAAAATAACGAAAAAATCAGTAATTTTTATCTTTAAAAGAACTTTTTCAGACGTTTTGAAATGATACAAATAAAAAATAAAACATTTTTTTCGTCTTAAAATGTCTCAAAAACAGCCATTGTTAAGATATGTCTTCAACAGATCTTTTTAAGATCTTAATTTTTTTTATGCAGTTTGAAAAATTTCAAAGTCTAAATACAAAATAAATTTCTAAGTCCCACAGACTGAAAAAATTCTAAGTGTCTGCCGTTCAAAAAATGTTTATGTTTCACATACTTAACTCACTCTAAAAGTGTCTATGGTTTGAAAAATTTCCAAGCCCAAAAACAAAATAAATTTCCAAGTTCCAGAGACTGAAAGAATTCTAAGTGTCTGCGGTTCAAAAAATTTCTAAGTCTTAAAGAATAGATAAATTTTTAAGTCCCACAGACCTTAAAATTTTTAAGTCAACAACAATATTATAAGTTTATGAAAATTCCAAGTTCCTAAAAAATTCTAAATGCTGGAAATTTTCGAAAAAAGTTCGAAACTCATAATTTTATCAAGTCCCAAAGAATTTATAAGTGTCAAAATTTTTAATTTCCTAAAAGTGTAGAAAAAAATCAAAGTACTTAATTCAACTTGGAATATTTCATTTAACTAAAAAAACTTTTTTATTTATAAAAAAGTACATAAGTTATAAAATTTTTACATGTGGAACTTAGTTTTTTTTTTTAATTTGGTCAAGTGGATTTATAGAGTGGATGAATCACGTGGATATCCACGTGGATTTACATGTGAACTTTTTTAGTAGGGAAGGCTTGGGGATAAACGATTACTAATTTTTTTTTTTCTTTTTTGTTTGATACTCAGGGTATTTTATTTTAAAAGTTTGGTGGATAATTCCCGTAATCATCAATTATTATTTCTCGGAGATTATTTTTTAATTTTTTTTACAATCTTAAAGAGTTATTTAGTTTATAAAAATGAATAAATGATTTTTTTTTTTTTAATTACTTTACGAATCTGCAATGTCGATAACCTTCGAGACTATAGCCTATAAACCGCTAAATATATTGACCGTTTGTTTCTTGGTACGATTGTACGCCTTGAGCACAGCTCACCGTCCCCACGAAGGAATATCGTATTCAACCCTGGTTCTTCGATAGCCTTGGGTTCAAATGTACTGTTTCTTATGGTTGTTAGAGTCAGCGTTGGAATCAATTTTTTGCCAATCTTATTTAGTATAGTATAAGCTCAAATTATTTACATTGTTGAAATAGTTACTGATTGTTTCACTTTTTCAATTATATATTTTTTCAAAAATTCTAATTGAATTTTTTATACATTTTAGGTTGTTTCAAGACCAATTTTCAAAAGATCCAAGTGCCTAATAACCCTAGCCTACTCAACCCAATAAGAGTTGTTTAGGGATCTTGATTTCCTTTTTTTCTCTATAGTTTTTTTTATTGATCTATTTACCTTTTCTCTTCTACACTTAATTTTTGATTTTTTCACCTGTTTCATTTTTTCTTAACTTTCATTAAAGATTGTGCTTAAGTTTTCTTCCAAAATCAGCCACCTGCCTGGCTTAGTTGTTTTTTAGTTAAATTGTATTTCAGTTCAAATTCTTTCCCACCAAATAACATTCATAAGTTTAAATATTTTTCAATTTTCTTTTATTCAAAGAATTAGTTGTTATTAAATATTAAGTCTGAATATTTTTCAGCATTCTTTTATTTAAAGAATAATTGCCGCATATTAATTGTATTTCAATTAAAGATTGTCCTACCACTGACATTCATAAGTTTGAATATTTTTTCCATTCTTTTGTTTAAAGAATAATTGCCTCATCTTAAATTGTATTTCAGTTTAAATTCTATTCCACCAATAATATTCATATGTTTGAATATTTTTTCAGTTTCTTTTATTTAAAGAATAATTGCCTCATCTTAATTGTATTTCAATTAAAGATTGTTCCACCAATAATATTCATATGTTTGAATATTTTTTCAGTTTCTTTTATTTAAAGAATAATTGCCTCATCTTAATTGTATTTCAATTAAAGATTGTTTCACCACTGATATTCATAAGTTTGAATATTTTTTCCATTCTTTTGTTTAAAGAATAATTGCCTCATCTTAAATTGTATTCCAGTTTAAATTCTATTCCACCAATAATATTCATATGTTTGAATATTTTTTTCAGTTTCCTTTATTTAAAGAATAATTGCCTCATCTTAAATTGTATTTCAGTTTAAATTCTATTCCACCAATAATATTCATATGTTTGAATATTTTTTCAGTTTCTTCTATTTAAAGAATAATTGCCTCATCTTAATTGTATTTCAATTAAAGATTGTCCTACCACTGATATTCATAAGTTTGAATATTTTTTCCATTCTTTTGTTTAAAGAATAATTGCCTCATCTTAAACTGTATTTCAGTTTAAATTCTATTCCACCAATAATATTCATATGTTTGAATATTTTTTTCAGTTTCCTTTATTTAAAGAATAATTGCCTCATCTTAAATCGTATTTCAGTTTAAATTCTATTCCACCAATAATATTCATATGTTTGAATATTTTTTCAGTTTCTTCTATTTAAAGAATAATTGCCTCATCTTAATTGTATTTCAATTAAAGATTGTCCTACCACTGATATTCATAAGTTTGAATATTTTTTCCATTCTTTTGTTTAAAGAATAATTGCCTCATCTTAAACTGTATTTCAGTTGAAATTCTATTCCACCAATAATATTCATATGTTTGAATATTTTTTTCAGTTTCCTTTATTTAAAGAATAATTGCCTCATCTTAAATTGTATTTCAGTTTAAATTCTATTCCACCAATAATATTCATATGTTTGAATATTTTTTCAGTTTCTTCTATTTAAAGAATAATTGCCTCATCTTAATTGTATTTCAATTAAAGATTGTTCCACCAGTGACATTCATAAGTTTGAATATTTTTCCATTCTTTCATTTAAAAAATAATTGTGTTTCAATTTACATTTTCATCACTCATGTTTTTTTTGCCTTGTCCAAATCGCCTCAAGTTTAGAAAACAAATTTAAATTGTGTTTCAATTTAAATTTTCCCAAGCCAAAAGATAGTTTTAACTTTTACCTATTGATTAATTATTTCAAATACCACCCTACCTTGCAAAATGAATAAACCAAATTCATTCGCGCAAATCCTTAGCAGGCAAGCTATAATCCGAAATCGAATCGCAACTCATTTCGAAATATTTAAGCGAAAAGGAGCCTTGATGATTCACGAGTTAGCAGAGAAGCGCATCCTGCGTCTCGAACAACTCTGACAAGAGTTTATCCAAAATGATCAAAGTTTAAGAAACTGCCGGGATGTAGACCGTGGCCACGACTACTTCGTCAAAGACATGTTCTACCGTACGCAGGACACCTTTGATGACGTGTGGTGTGACTACATCCAATTTCTTAAAATTGAGCCACCTGTGACTCCCTTAGTCCAGGTCTTGATATCACCCATTGAGAACGAGCCACCTGAACCGCTTGAGTTTCAGGACCTGGCTAATCATTTTAAAATTCAGCTACCTGTGACACCTCAAGTCCAGGCCTCGGCTACTCATGTCGAAGTCCAGCCTCCTGATCTAATCCATGTTCAGAATCCGTCACCAATCTACGAATTCAAGTCCTTGATTAAGGCACAGCCACCTGAACCACCTCAAGTTCGGGCTCCGGCGACCCTCTTCAAAATGGAATCACCTGAGACATCTCAAGTCCAGGGTCCAACGAACCTCTCCAAGAGCAGGCCACCTGCGGCTGTCCTGGCTCAGGCAACGGCTAGCGCTTTCGAAAAACAGCCACCTGAATTACTTAGAGTTCAGGCTTCGGCTACACCTTTCAAAATTCAGCCCCCTGCGACACACTTAGTCCAGGCTTCGGTTATACACTCTAAAATTCGGACACCGGCAACGTGTCTTAAAGCTCAGCCACCTGCGACAATTAAATTTATTAAAGTCCAGACGCTGGCTACCGTGACAAAAGTACAGCCACCTGAACTAATCCTGCTTCAGGCACCGGCTATACTCTCAAAAATAAAGCCACCTGAACAACTCCAGGTTCAGGCCCCAATCACGATCTCAAGCGTTCAGGCACTTGAAGTAACTCAACTTCAGACCCTGGCTGTATCATTATTTAACTGTTGGGTTTTCGACCCAGGAATTTTCCTTGGACAGAGCATCAGGCTTTTACTAAAATTGCCCAGTAAGCCTCCACGTTTGATCGTACGCTTACTAACCACCCTAGACTTAACCTACAATTATTTTTATATATTACTTAATATTATTTTTATTATGTTCACAGATATTATTAATCGACTACAGTCGATTAAGGCGGGCGGAATGTTTGAGATTTACCGCCTTTTATTGCCACGTGATTGGTCATGCGAGCGACCCACGCCAGAGCTGCCCAGAGTGACCAGTTTCCGCCCTCACCAGTCTTGCTGCGACCGTGATACCGCGACCACGCATCACGGGACTCAGCGCCGTCGTCGTAGATCGACCGCTTATCTACGACGATTCCACCTAGTTTCCCAGAGGTAGAGTGCCACCCGGTCAAAACGGCGTGACCACTCTCCTCTATTGTAAACACTTAGATACCGATAAATAAATATACCACAAAAGTTAGAGTTCATTTAAATGCCAGTGTTAGTTATTTGAAGCCCAGTGATTTCCTGCCTTCTCCTCGTCCCTTTTCGCTCGCGTTAATACTGCTACTGCTTTATATTTAAGACTTATCTGATCGGATGTTCTCCGGTAGAAGTTCAAACGGCTGACAACGGCTTATTCGCTCTCTTGACTTCTTTCGCTACATTGTATCATTTATCTGTCGATTCTGTATTTTTTCTAGTTGGTGAACACATTTTTATTTTTATTTTATATAATTTACATTAAAAAAATATATCTTGAATACTCAAAAAAATATTGGTGATATTTTACCGTCTTTGTATGGTTACAAAAAATACGAGAATAAACAAAATGAATTTGGCTGCTAAGACGATCGATCGAATCGAACGTATTCATAACAACGACCTGTGCACACGTCGTTGTTGGTGATAATGTTGGTTAAACTTCAGCATACCGAGATGACGAAGTTTAACCAATATTGCTAAGTTTTCAAGATATATTTTTTTAATGTAAATTATATAAAATAAAAATAAAAATGTGTTCAACAACTAGTAAAAATACAGAATCGACAGACAAATGATACAAAGTAGCGAAAGAAGTCAAGAGAGCGAATAAAAGTCGGTTATCCGTTTGAACTTCTACCGGAGAATATACGATCAGATAAGTTTTCAATATGAAGCAGTAATTTAAATTTGGTGTTTAATGTTTGAATGATACTTTGTGGCAATTTTTTTCCTTTTTCAGGAACTCGATTGAAGAAAAATAAAGGTGAGCCGCGATCATGCACAGACTGTACCCGAGTCCTCAGGGCTCTACGAAATTAATTCACGGTAAACTCTTTAATTTGAAAAAATAATGAAATTTAATTTGTTTTAAAAAAAGGTCTTGAAATATTTAAAATGCTGGTTGAAAATTTTTTTAAGATCGTATAAAATTTATTTTAAAGAATCTTGCTATCTTTAAAAATATATTAATATATTTCTTTACAAAAACGCGCATAAATAATATCGAAAGTTCATCACAAAATGATCTTTAAAATAATCTTAAATACACAAAGTTAATCTTGCAATTATTATCACTTGCCTTATTATCATTTCTAAAAACTATTATAAATATCTTTAAGAGAAGAGGTTACGTAAAAAAATGTATCTCAAATTTATCTAAAATTTATCTCAAAATGATTAAAGATCTAAAAATCATCTTCGTATCATACATATAAAAATTAACGAAAAAATAAGTAATTTTTACCTTCAAAAGACCTTTTTCAGACATTTTTGAAATGATACATATCAAAAATAAAACATAATTTTTTTGTCTTAAAACATCTCAAAAATAGCCCATAGTTAAGATATGTCTTCAAAAGATCTTTTTAAGATCTTAATTTTTTTTACACGGTTTGTAAAATTTCAAAGTCTAAAAACAAAATAAATTTCTATATTTCACAGGCTTAACTCACTTTAAAGGTGACTGCGGTTTAAAAAATTTCCATGTCCGAAAACAAAATAAATTTCTAAGTCCCAGAAACTGAAAAAATTCTAATTGTTCACGGTTCGAAAAATATCTAAGTTCCAGAGATTGAAAAAATTCTAAGTGTCTGCGGTTTAAAAAATTTCTCAGTCTGCACATTCAAAATCTGCTAAGTATCACAGGCTGAACATCTTTTAAGTCCGAAAGAACCAAAAAAATTTCTTATAGACTAGATAAATTTTTAAATCCCACAGACCGAAAAATTTGTAAGTTAACAACAATTATATTATAAGCCTATGAAAATTCCAAGTTCCTAAAAAATTCTAAATTCTTTAAATTTCCAAAAAAAGTTCGAAACTCATAATTTTATCAAATCCCGAAGAATTTATAAGTGTCAAAATTTTTAATTTCCTAAAAGTGTAGAAAAAAATCAAAGTACTTAATTCAACTTGGAATATTTCATTTAACTGAAAAAACTTTTTTGTTAGTAAAAAAATTAAATAAGTTATAAAATGTTTACGTGCGGAACTTAGTTTTTTTTAAAATTTGGTCAAGTGGATTTATAGATTGGATGAATCACGTGGATACTCACGTGAATTTACATGTGAACTTTTTTAATAGGGTTTAAACCCGAATACCCTGGGCGTTGAGTTGAATAAAAAAAACGAATTGTTTTTTTCAGAGGCTTTATACTAAAAAACCCAGGGCATGAGTAAAATTAAAAAAGTAATTCTTTATTTTTAAACAAAAAAATTATGTGCGTAAGTTGATTAAATAAAGTAATTGTTTATGCCCCAAGCTTTAAAACTTAAATACCCTGGGCGTCGATTTGAAAAAAGAAAGTAATTGTATAACCCCGAAGCCTTTGAACCTGAATACCCTGGGAGTAGACTTGAATAAAAAAGCGAATTGTTCATCTCAGAAGTTTTATACTAAAAAACCTGGGCATGAGTTAAATAAAAGAATTTATTGTTTACACCCCAAGTATTTAAACCTTAATGCCCTGGGCGGAGAGTTGAATAAAAAAACGAAGTGTTCATCTCAGAGGCTTTATACTAAAATACCCAAGGCATGAGAAAAATTAAAAAAGTAATTGTTGTTTTTTTAAAGCTTTATACTAAATAAACCTGTGCATAAGTTGATTAAAAAAAGTAATTGTTTATCCCCCAAGCTTTTAAACTTAAATACCCTGGACGTCGATTTGAAAAAAGAAAGTAATTGTTTAACCCCGAAGGCTTTGAACCCAAATACCCTTGGCGTATAGTAGTGTATATTTTAACGGGTACCTCTAACCAAAAGGATAGTTTTTAATGAAATATTGGTACTTCTAAAAGTCGAATTGGGTAGTTGATATATCTAAATATTTAAGTACGACAGCGGGATGGATATATACATATTTTTTTATGTTATGCTCTATACCTCCAAAACTCTGAGCGCCCGAGTTCAACAAAAAAACTGATTAGCTAACCCCCAAGCTCTAAACCCCCAAAACCCTGGGCGCCCGAGTTCAACAAAAAAACTGATTAGCTATTCCCCAAGCTGTAAACCTCCAAATACCCTGGGTGTTGAGTTAAATAAATAAACTGATCAGCTATCCCTCAAGCTCTAGACCCCAAAACTCTTGGCACCCGAGTTCAACAAAAAAACTGATCAGCTATCCCCCAAGCTCCAAACCCCCAACACCCTGGGCACCCGAGTTCAACAAAAAAACTTATCGGCTATCCCCCAAGCTGTAAACCCCCAAATACCCTGGGCGCCGAGTTAAATAAATAAACTGATCAGCTATCCCTCAAGCTCTAAGCCACCAAAACCCTGGGCTTCGAGTTCAATAAATAAACTGATCAGCTATCCCTCAAGCTCTATTGGACTAGTGCAGCATGATTAGGTACCATGCTTAGGTTAACTAAAATGTACTCATATTTTTGGAATGATTCAACTCGGGCTCACAAGGTTTTTGGGGGTTCTGAGCTTGGGGGACAGCTGATCAGTTTTTTTGTTGAACTCAGGCGCTCAGTGTACTTAGGAGTTGACAGCTTGAGTGATAGCTAGTCAGTTTATTTATTGAACCCGGGCGCCCAGGGTTTTGGGGGTTTAGAGCTTGGGGGATAGCTGATCAGTTTATTTATTGAACCTGGGCACCCAGGGTATTTGGGGGTTTTGAGCTTGGGGGATAGCTGATAAGTTTTTTTGTTGAACTCAGGCGCCCAGTGTACTTAAGAGTTTACAGCTTGAGTGATAGCTGGTCAGTTTATTTATTGAACCCGGAGGCCCAGGGTTTTGGGGGTTTGGAGCTTGGGAGATAGCTGATCAGTTTCTTTGTTGAACTCAGGCACTCAGGCACTTAAAAATTAATTG
Organism: Encarsia formosa; assembly: GCA_038277355.1. NCBI lineage: Eukaryota > Metazoa > Arthropoda > Insecta > Hymenoptera > Aphelinidae > Encarsia > Encarsia formosa. Next base: position 89,192,856 of record CM076184.1, on the reverse strand, counting down.
TTTATCCTTCACGCCTTCAAATCAAAACACCTTGGGCGTCGTTAAAAAAAAAAGAAAGATTGTTTTTCCTCAAAGATATCTATTAAAAACCGTGGGTGTCGAGTTAATTAAAATAGTCAACTGTTGATCTCCAATATTGATATTTGTGGGAGTTATGAGATTTCAAAATTTCGATATTTTTCTTAATTTTTCAGCTGTACATACCAGCTTGAAAAAAAAATAATTTTTTGACTTCATAAGATGCTATTATTTCATGAATATACTTCGAAATTTTCAACCTCATAAGGTTATTTAATCCTTCGATTGAATTTCACCGTGGGTTTTCCTTAATCTTACGGAGATCTTGAAAAAAAAAATACAATTATATATCGACAAATGGTGAAATTAGTTATGAAAATAAAAAATATGATATCTTTTCGCCATAATTAAGCTTTTATAATCAAGCCCGGAAGAGGTACAACCTAAATATAAGTTCCAATTTTTTAAATTAAAACAAATGCTTGGTGTGGTGGCTAAGGTCTCCGATTTCTATTATGCCGTCGTTGGTTCAAATCCTGCGATAACTTTTTTTTTTTCGTTCTTTCAATACAATTTGGTTGAACTCTGAACCATTTTAAAGTCTTTATGGACATTTTTTTACTTCTTAAAAAATTTTTTTAATAGTAAATATACTCATGCACGCCTTGAAATTTATAAACTCACCCTACGCACCAATGCTATAAAATATGGTATATAATATATGGTGCATAATATACTATTAATAAGTAAAAAAATGTCCAAAAAGAAATTAAAATGGACAGAGTTCCACAAAAATGTATTGAAAGATAAAAAAAAAAAAAAAAAAGTTGGTGTCGGGATTTGAACCGACGACGGTAAAATAATAGTCGGAGATCTTAGCCACCACACCAAGCAATTAATTTAATTTTAAAAATTGGAACTTATATTTAAGTTGTACCCCTTCAAGGCTTGATTATAAAAGCTTAATTATGTCGAAAAGATATCATATTTTTTATTTTCATAACTAATTTCACCATTTGTCAATATATAATTGTATTTTTTTTTTTTTTAAAGATCTCCGTAAATTTAAGGGAAACCTACGGTGAAATTCAATTGAAGGATTGCGGAGTATATTCATGAAATAATAGCATTTTATGAAGTCAAAATTTTTTTTTTTTTCAAGCTGGTATGTACAGCTGAAAAATCAAGAAAAATATCGAAATTTTGAAATCTCATCATGCCTGAGTTCAACAAAAAAACTGATCAGCTATCCCCCAAGCTCCAAACCCCCAAATACCCTGGGCGCCCAGGTTCAATAAATAAACTGATCAGCTATCCCCCAAGCTCCAAACCCCCAAATACCCTGGGCGCCCGAGTTCAACAAAAAAACTGATCAGCTATCCCCCAAGCTCCAAATCCCCAAAACCTTGAGTTCCCGAGTTCAACAAAAAACTGATCAGCTATCCCCCAAGCTCCAAACCCCCAACCCTGGGCGCCCGGGTTCAATAAATAAACTGACCAGCTATCACTCAAGCTGTAAACTCTTAGCTACACTGGGCGCCTGAGTTCAACAAAAAAACTTATCGGCTATCCCACAAATATCAATATTGGAGATAAACAGTTGGTTATTTTAATCAACTCGACGCCCATGGTTTTTAATGGAAATCTTTGAGGAAACACAATCTTTCTTTTTTTTTTTTTTACGACGCCCAAGGTGTTTTGTTTTGAAGGCGTGAATGATAAACAATTAATTTTTAATTCAATTCGTCGCCGAGGGTTTTTTAGTTGAATGTTTTGGGGATGGATAATCTTTTTTTTTTCATCTTAACCCCCATGGTTATAGCTTTATGGGCTTGGGGGATAATCAATTCGTTCATTTATTCATCTTATGCACAGAATTTTCTAGTTTGAAGTTTTTGAAATAAACTATTAGTTTTCTAATTTTTCTCATGCCCTGGGTATTTTAGTATAAAGCCTCTGAGATAAACAATTCGTTTTTTTATTCAACTCTACGCCCAGGATAGGTTTAAAGGCTTGGGGTATAAACAATTACTTACTTTTTTCAAATCTACGCTTAGGGTATTTAAGTTTAAAAGCTTGGGGAATAAACAATTACTTTTTTTAATCAACTTACGCACAGGTTTTTTTAGTATAAAGCTTTTAAAAAACAACAATTACTTTTTTAATTTTTCTCATGCCCTGGGTATATTAGTATAAAGCCTCTGAGATGAACACTTGGTTTTTTTATTCAACTCACCGCCCAGGGCATTAAGGTTTAAATACTTGGGGTGTAAACAATAAATTCTTTTATTTAACTCATGCCCAGGTTTTTTAGTATAAAACTTCTGAGATGAACAATTCGCTTTTTTATTCAAGTCTACTCCCAGGGTATTCAGGTTCAAAGGCTTCGGGGTTATACAATTACTTTCTTTTTTCAAATCGACGCCCAGGGTATTTAAGTTTTAAAGCTTGGGGCATAAACAATTACTTTATTTAATCAACTTACGCACATAATTTTTTTGTTTAAAAATAAAGAATTACTTTTTTAATTTTACTCATGCCCTGGGTTTTTTAGTATAAAGCCTCTGAAAAAAACAATTCGTTTTTTTTATTCAACTCAACGCCCAGGGTATTCGGGTTTAAAGGCTTGGGGATAAACGATTACTAATTTTTTTTTTTCTTTTTTAGTTTGATGCTCAGGGTATTTTATTTTAAATGTTTGGTGGATAATTCCCGTAATCATCAATTATTATTTCTCGGAGATTATTTTTTAATTTTTTTCACAATCTTTAAGAGTTATTTAGTTTATAAAAATGAATAAATGATTTCTTTTTTTTAATAACTTTACGAATCTGCAATGTCGATAACCTTCGAGACTATAGCCTATAAACCGCTAAATATATTGACCGTTTGTTTCTTGGTACGATTGTACGCCCTGAGCACAGCTCACCGTCCCCACGAAGGAATATCGTATTCAACCCTGCGAAGAACTCTGGGAGTGCTGCTGCAGCTGCACGAGGGCTCGAGGACTACCAGTTGGTGAAGAAAGTACCTTCGCTTGCTCCCACAGGTGCCAAAGGTTGCTCAGATGTGGTTGGACAGTAAGCGTGGACCTCAGTTTAACAGGTAGTTTCACCTGCTAATTCAATAATGTCAGATAAGGTGGAACAAAATAAAATGAAATTAAGTTTTCAGGTGAGCTCAATATTAACAAAGTAAAAATTGAAAAAATTATTCCTAATTTTATTGGTCACTTGACCCAAAAATAATCGATTGTTTACCAAAATAGTAACAGCTGTACTCAATTATTGAGGAATTGGGTCAACTGACTATTTGTTTTGGAAAGATAAAAATAAATAAATTTAAGAAAAAGGCAAAATAGAATGGAGAACAATGCAGCTAACTTTACCCACACAGTTCCAAGGCTAAACAAATACAAGAAAAAATTGAAATTATTAAATGGCGCAACACAAGTTTGCGACTTGGAGCGGACCCACCGTATTAGCGGAATCAGCTGGTCGAGGTGCCTTCTCTCTCTCTCTCCCACTGCAGAGGGGCTGCAGTGCGGCAGGGATGTAGCAGGCCGATGGTCTTCAGCTGATGGCAAGCGGTGTTGCCGAGTCGCCTTCCGATCCACCGTCGTCTTTGTTTTTGGTCGGGCCGTTGGGCGTCTTTGTTGTTCCGTGGCTCGTGCTGTAGGCGAGACTTCTCCCCTTTTTCAATATGGCCGCGAAGCTTCACGTGGCTCTCCGGCGAGGCGTCTTTGCCGTTTGCGCTTATGAAACTGGCGGCGTCGATGCACTTCTCTTCTATTTTCACTCGCGACGCGCTTTTTCCGGGGAACTTTTCCCCACAAGGGATGCCAAATGTTCGAGAATAGAAAATTAACGCGAGCGAAAAGGGACGAGGAGAAGGCAGGAAATCACTGGGCTTCAAATAACTAACACTGGCATTTAAATGAACTTTAACTTTTGTGGTAAATTTATTTATCGGTATCTAAGTGTTTACAATAGAGGAGAGTGGTCACGCCGTTTTGACCGGGTGGCACTCTACCTCTGGGAAACTAGGTGGAATCGTCGTAGATAAGCGGTCGATCTACGACGACGGCGCTGAGTCCCATGATGCGTGGTCGCGGCATCACGGTCGCAGCAAGACTGGTGAGGGCGGAAACTGGTCACTCTGGGCAGCTCTGGCGTGGGTCGCTCGCATGACCAATCACGTGGCAATAAAAGGCGGTAAATCTCAAACAATATATTATTAGAAAAAAAAATTTGGCACCAACCATCAAAGGGTATCCACAAGAATATGTTTAAAGGTATAAATAATTTTATGAACAAGAGAAAGTATTTAAAAATGCACAATAGTAGGCAGAAGGGTAGGTACAATTGTATGTAGAGGGTTGCGTATCTATTATGTAAGAACAAAGGGTAGAAATGATGTGAGTTCCAAGGCTTTGAACAGGTCCAAGAAGATGAAAAAGAAAACACTGAACTAATGGCAGAAACGAAAGTAGGCACAAGAATAAGAACAACATACGTTCAAAGTCACGAATGGAAGTATGAAAATAATCACAAAGTAAAAGAGATTGCTCATGGCTGGAAACTAGTGCCGAAAGGTAAACTTCGATATCAATTAGGGAAGGTTGATTGGGAGCAACCTAGGTAGAAAAAATGTCGATAACAAATGTAAACGGATGTTGGAAATATTTGTCAAAAAGGTTAAAGAACTGTGTTTGCAAAATTGTATGAAGAAGACTATTTTTGTGATTGTAATTACGAAAAGATTTAAGAAGAACAATAGAAACGATAGTATGATGAGATGAGAACAAAGGTTCAGAGTTGGAAACCAAAGCATGAAAAAAAGAAAAAACAACAGTAAACACCAAAATTGAAGCAAGTAGATTCATGTAAAGGAGACTAGGTAAAAAATTGTTGTTTACAATTGTTACAATCAGCATAGTAACAATATTAAGCAAAAGTGTACATATAAGCGTAGGTTCAAAGTTACAAACGTAATGACAAGTCCAGATACGGGAGTAGGTACAATGTAGCTACAAGAGTAAGTATCAAGTTTGAAACAATGTTATAAACAAGGTTAGTTATAAGAGTATTTACAGTAGTTAGCACAAGAGGATAAAAAAAAATGATGCACAAGGCTAGATTCAGTGTTAAAAAAAAAAAATAAAATAAAAAATAAAGAACTAGAGTTAGCATAGAAGTAGAAACAGATGTAGAAACAAATGCATGTGTAGAAGGTTGAGCGTTAGAAGCAAGTAAAAAATAGGTAGTAAGCACAAGATTATTAACGTATTTAGGAAGAAGAAAAAGTCAACAGACGTAGTAAAGAGAGTTCGAAAAAAAGACTCAAGAGACGTGGATAGTAGCAAGATTATGAAGCAGGCAAGGCTAATAAATAAAAAGACGAAAATATATAGAGTACGAAAGTGTAGGTACAAGTGTAGATTCAAGCATAAAATTCTGGGGGGTTGGCGAGCGGAGCAAGCAAGGGGTACCCCCTAGTATATCTTAATATATTATATAGTTGGTTTTCCTCTCCCCCGCCCCCCCCCCTCCCCCACATGCCCTTTTTTTACCCACGCACCCAATTTTGGGTATATTGTGTTATCACTTTTACCTTACCTACTATTTTTGATTACTTATGTAATTATAGAAATTTCAAAAGTAACTATTGAAATACTAAAAAAAACTTATATTTCATAAAATAAAAATAACAAAATAATAGCGGTAATTAAAATATATAAAACAGTTTAAAAAAATATTTTCATAATTTTTTCAATCAGTAAAAATTGACTATTATTGCACAATACTTAAAAAGTGCATTCAATACGTCGCTCCTGCAGTAGGCACAATGATACGTACAAAGGTATGAACTAATGTAAGTGCACGGATACGCACACGAGTTGATACAAGTTTAGGCAAGAGGGTAAGCACAGGAGTGGACATGAGAGTAGGTACGGATTTAGTACAAGATTTACTATTCTCACTCATATAAGAACCCTACTAACTATACATACTTTTTTATCTTCAACTACCTGACCTAGTTTAAGGTAGTTACAACTTATGTATATAGCTTAAGTAAAATGTAGTTATAGACGTTGCCTCCAGACCAACGCCATGCGCCGCCACGGCCACTGCTGCTCCAAATCATGCTGAAATCGCGCATTTTTCATTCTTTTCGAATGATTATCTCTGAAGTTAATGTCACTTGCTATGTTTATCTTTATACCTCACGATTTCTTAGATCTTGGCCTACAAGAAAACCTGTTTTTTTAAAAATATTTTAAGAAAATTAAGTTTGCTATCTGAGAATAACCTTCAAATTTTTACGAATTTTTACGCTCAGCATAGGAATCCCATGTAAAAAATTGAAACTTCTGAGCTCAATATCTCAAAATTAAGTATGGCTTGGGTATAGGAAAAATATCAACAGGTAGAGGACACAAAAATCTACTTCTGTGCGAAGTTTTAGAGATTTTTTAAGAAACTCGATTTTGCGGTAACTACCTTAATCTTAGCCACATTACTGACCTCACTAATTTGATTTACTTCAAATACCGTATTTTATCTCCAAAACTTATCTCATCCAATCTACCAACGAATCCTACTCACCTTATTCATCAACTCAGTCACTAACTTTAAAATTTTGTTGAAGTACTTTAAATTTTGAAAAAGCTCTATGAATATTTTTAAGTAAAATAGCAAACTCTTCCTCACCTCATTTCGCCTATCATCCTCCTCCTCCATAACCTCCGCCTCACCAACCTCATCTACCTTACCAACCTGAACCGACTTAAATGAGTAGCTCTCACTAAACTAACGTATTTCGCTTATCTAACTATCTGGCTTTGGATTGTGCAAATCTGCCCAGTTAAGTGTCCCTTGATTAGGGAACGTTCATAAACCACGTGGTCATTTTTTTGAAGATTTTGAGGGGCCCTCCCTCCCATGAAGATCAGCGTAGTATTTTTATCAATTTTTCGACCCCCCCCCCTAAACTCACGTGGTTTTTTTTACGATTTCAAATTGTAAATATGAATACTATTATTTTTTTTAAAACATTATTTTTTAAGTTATAATTTAATGATTTAATACCAGGGGCGCAACAACTCCTTTCAGCTATGGGGTGCCCTGAGGTCTACCCCCCCCCCCCTCCAATGAAACTGACGTCGAGAAAAAAAAAAAAAAAAAAACGATGAATTCAATAAATAGACTGGTTAATTATCCCCCAAGCTCTAAACCCACAAAACCCTGGGCGTAGAGTTTAATGAATAATCTGATCAGCTATCCCCCAAGCTCTAAGCCCCCAAAACCCTGAGTGCCCGACTTCAACAAAGAAACTTATCAGTTATCCTCCAAGTCTTGAACCCCCAAAACCCTGGAGGCCCGAGGTCAACGAAAAGACTGATCAGTTGGTAACCAGAGTTTTGAGAGGTTTAGAGTTTGGTGGATAACTGATCAGTCTTTTCATTGACCTCGGGCGCCCAGGGTTTGGGGGGTTCAAGACGTGGGGGATACCTGATCAGTTTATTTATTGAACTCAAGTTCAAAGAAAAAACTGATCAGTTATCTCTTAAGCTCTGAATCCCCCAAAACCCTGGAAACCGAGGGGCTATGCACTTCAGAATCACAAAAAGAATCACACATGAAAATCAATATTTAATCAATAAAATATCAATGTCATTTCAAGTAAAAATCTTCGAAAAATATTATTTTTAACAAAATATCAATTTAAATTGGATTCAAGGCTCAAAATATGTTAAATTTTCCAAAAGAATCAAGAAAGAATTAAAAGAATCATCAATGATTCTGGAGAGAATAGCCCCTTGCTGGAAATCCAAGCTCAATAAAAAAACTGATCAGCTATCTCCCAAGCTCTAAACCTCACAAAACTCTGGTTACCGAGTGAAATTATTTTATAATTAAAGCGTACTTTATATTTGAATATCAAGTCTATAAAAAAGTGTTTTTTTTTGTTCCACAAAAAGGTTGTGGTGTAGTTTAATATACATCACTTGGAAATATTACAAAATAATAAAAAGATAAAAATAAGACGATAAAAAAAAAATAATAAAAAAAAAAATAATAAAATAAATAAATAAATAAATAAAAAAAAAAAACCAATAAATAAACAAAAATTTTTACACTTTTCTCGAAATGTGTCTGCTTTTTAGAAGCATTTAATTTATAGTTAAAAAAAAAAATTTGTTGATAATGTTGCAAACGAAGAGTTCACCAATAAGTAAAAATTTATAGCGTTTTCCTAATGAACCACCCCATTTTGGAGTTCAAAATTTCAGACTTACAACTTTATGATATAATTGCACCAGTTCAGCGTAGTTAGGTTTCGTTACAAAATTATTTATTTCGTTAATTAAAATGCACTCATATTTTTGGAATAATTTAACTCGGGCGCCCAGGGTGTTGGGGGTTTAGAGCTAGGAGAAATCCGACCAGTTTTTTTGTTGAATTCGGGCGCCCATGGTCTTGGGGGCTTAGAGCTTGGGGGATAGCCGACTTTAACGTTTGACAGTAAAATATTATGAATCGAAACATCGATTCATGCACTTTAAAAACCACGTGCTTTTCTGAATCAACAGCCCTACCCCCCACGTAACCTTTCGTAGCCTTTTAATCGCCCCCCTCCCCCCCTATTTGGGTCACGTGATTTGTGAACGTTCCCTTTCCCGTAAAAATTTATCGTACCACACAAATTTTAATTCCTAAGTAAGTTTTTTTTATAAAAAAGTAAACATTGGTATAAAGATTTGGTATCGATTAAAAAAAGTTTATTTTAAATTGAAACAAAAAATTTTTAGATAAAATTCATTATTATTAATAAAAAATTTTAAATATTGAACAATACCAGTATGAACCAATTCATTAAAATGATTTTGACAAATTTTTGAGGAGCCAGCATTATCAGAACTAAAAATATATAATTTTCAAGTAAAATATAAAAATAAGTAATTTTTTTTTTTTAAAGAAAGTAAATTTTTTTATTAATTTCTTATTTTTCAAATTAAATTAAATTAATGTATGTTATGTAACAGGGCTGTGTCTTATTGTTTATTCAACAGGCTCTGCTCGTCCAACAGCACTGAAAACTTGTGTACATTCCGTACGCTCGTACACTTCCGTCGTTATCTGAAACAACCAAAAATTGGGAGAACACGTACGTGGTTTTATTTAATAAAAATTAAATCCCTTAATTATTCGACCATCAAATGAAACCCAAAAAATTACGCGGCGCGCTAGCTCTTGCGTCGGAGGTGGTGGTATCCACAGGAGACGTTCGGAGGAAATAACCGGTTTTTCAAATGAAAATAGGGAATTCTATAATTTTCAATTTATTACAAAAAAACCTTAAAAAAACTAATACAAAATTCAATAGTAGTGTCGGTTCGCCTTTAATACAAGCCGGCGAGGCTTAAACAAAGAATCCGTGCCTCGACTCACACCCATGCTCGTTAGGATCACACACACGTGATCGAGAAATGCAAAATCGGAGTCGAGAGCGATCAGAGAACAGAACATGCAGTTCTATACACGCACACACTCACTCTTTATACTTTTTCCGCTGACAAAGAAACAACTTACTAATAACCGCAACGCAGAAGGTGCACCTCGCAGATTTCCTATCCCAAGGGGAAAATCGTAGAGTTTAAATCTTTTGGCTTCTCCGGTTTATTGCATACAACACACACACACACGTTCAAACGTATCCCGCAGTTAACGCGATGAACCAAGTAATGACAATTACTAAAAATCACGTGAATTTCACTGCTACGTAATAACAAATTAAACCGCAAAAAGATCTAACAAAATATAGCGTTTGTCTAACAAAATCAGCTAGTATAAAATAACCGCGTGATCACTTCACGAACGCGCAAAACCGAGTGTACTCCCAAATTCTCAAACTGCCTGCGCTTGACCGCTCGAGTTCATCAGGGTGCGTTCACAATGGAGAATTAAGTGGAATGTTTAATACTCCGTGACAGTTAAAAAGATTGTTTACTTACTCAACAATAAGTTTACAATTTTCACAGGTTTTGTTATAATAATCCTCAGTGCATAATCGACACATTATTTTAAATTAAAAATACGATTTTATTTAATTATAAACTTTTCTTCTTCAATTCAATTTTATAATATTAAATTAAATGGTTATGTTTAAGATTTTTTTTTTTGTTTTGCGTAACAACAAATGTTTAATGACTTTTAAAATAAAAAAATAAGAATAAGAATAAGAAGAAGATGAAAATTTAAAAATATTTGAATAGTTTAGTGAAATGGGAAAAATGAACAATATTAAGAGAGTGGGAAGGATGGGGACGAAAATGGATTAGCCAAAAAAGGGGAGGGGTGAGGAAGAATGGGGAGGTAATGACTAAAAAAAAATATTTAAAAATTGATATGTTTAACGGTTAAAAAGTAAATAATTAAGGGTGGGGAGAAATGGGGAGGTGGTGGGGAATAATAGGGAGTTAATGGGGAATTGACGAAAAATGTGACTATATAATATAATAAGATATGTGTGTGTGTGTGTGCGCGCGCGCGCGCGTGTTGTAGGGGCTCGCGCTGGGGGCTGATTCGACTATCTTACCTGGCTATACCTTGATTGATTGATTTAAGTTAATTATTTCAAGCAGAGGGTTGCACTCTGTCCTGCTCGTTCAGGTTTTACATTGGTGTACATTAGATGTGATTTATATATAAAGTTTTGACATAAGATAAGGTACAGTAGATAAGACAAAAGTAATATAATTTTCATTCTTGCACTGTATAATTTCCAGTAGAAGGTATGCGCTGGCGAGCTGTTTAACAGTGCACTAATGGAGGGGTGTTAGAGTCGGGCTAAAGGGGGATGCAGTATAGGTGTTAAGAGGCAGGAGAGGTGAGGGGGGATGATGGTGAGATTTTCCACATTTGCTCTTTGGACCCAATCTGCACAGTCGATCATAAAAAGGGCGGTTTTGAGGGAGGTTTTGTAGGTTTGGAGCGAGTTGCTATTGTAGAAAATGGACCGGTGTTTGTTGATCGTGCATGAGGTTTGAATGGTGAAGGAGAAGTTGTATATGGATGTGCGGGGTGTGGAGTAGATTAGGGGTGGTCTAGGCCGTCGGTTTGAGCGTCTGATGAACTCCTCGCCAGGGTCCAGCCTGTAGTTTGCGTACAGGTGTGATGGTGTTTGGGAGGCTATAATGGAGTAGGCAAGGGAAGTATTTAGGTACTCGCGACGGGAGGCTGCAGAGAGCCAGTTGATGGAGAGGCGGTAGGGGGTAACATGCGCGGTGCGGGGGATGGATCCAAAAGCAAAACGAGTACAGGCATTGTGAAGGGTGTGGAGCTTTAGGTCTTGTTTGTGGGTGAGATGGGTTAAAAAGGGTGCGGAGAAGTCGAAAAGAGGGAAGATGAGTGAGTTTGCGAGAAGGATGCGTGTGGGGCGGGATAGTGCTTTGCGGGAGTGGTGGAGGGAATAGAGGGAGTAATTTACGCGCTTGGAAGTTTCGTTTATCTAGCGGTTCCAATTTAGGGAGGAGGAGATGTGCGTACCGAGTAATTTTATGGATTTGGTGTAGGGAATGGTATGACCATTTATGATAAGGGGGGGGAGGGAGTTGAAGTCGATTTTCGATAGGTAGTGTTCACAGGCGATGATGATGAGGGTGGACTTGCTGGGGTTGAAGTGAAGGTGATTTGCTGCAGCCCAGGCGGCAACAGACTGGGCGTCCGAGAAAATGAGGGAGAGAAAATGAAGAAGTTGGGAAAAAGGGGCGCGTATGTAGAGGGTGGAGTCGTCGGCATAAAATACATGAAGGGAGTAGAGTATGAAGAGGCAGAGGTCATTTATAAAGAGGATGAAGAGGAGAGGGCCAAGGACGCTGCCTTGGGGTACGCCAGAGGTTGCAGGGAACCATGGAGCGTGAAGACCGTCTTGCGACCGGACGGCTTGGGTTCTACCCGTAAGGTACGAGTAGAACCAGCGCACCACGGTGTCCGAGCAACCTAGTTGACGTTACTTGGAAAGGAAGATACGATGGGGGATGGTATCGAATGCTTTGGTAAAGTCGAATGAGATTAGGATGGTGACTTCGCCTTGTTCTATGGCAGAACGTGCATCTTCGAGGATACTGAGGAGGGCAGTTTGGGCGGAGTGGTGTTTTTTGTAGGCGTGCTGGGAGGGGTCAAGGAGGTTGTGACGGGTTACAAAGGTGGCGAGTTGTGATGCGATGATTCTTTCTAGGAGTTTGGATAATTGCGGGAGTAGGGCTATGGGGCGTGTATCAGAGGGGGTGCGAGGGTGAGGGGTTTTGGCTAGGGGGATGATGGACGATTTTTTCCATGAGGTAGGGAAGTGACCGAGTGAGAGGGATGTATTTATGATGTTTGTAATGGATGGAAGAAGGGAGGGAAGGGCCAGCTTGAGCATTGAGGAGGTGATGTGGTCAGGACCCATTCCCTTTGGGTTGTGCTGGCTGAACGTTTGCAAAACTATGGTTTCGTTCACCTGTGTGAATTCAAAAAGGGGTAGAGGGGGGATAGGTAGCGGGATGGAAAGGATGTTTAAAATCGGATGCGGCCATGACCGACATATTCTCAGCCATGCGGCGGCCGTGCTTGAGTCGAGCCCGAGTTCTCAGGGTTTCGTCCGTGAAGGCTTCTATTTCATCTAGTGTCAAATTTGCACTTGCCATCTTCGAATAGGGCCTAATAAAGTTTTATCAATGAACGACAAGAGTCCGAGAGGAGGTTGAAAGAAAAGTTTACTGTTCGGGGCGATGAGCTAAACAAAGTGGGTAGCAAATTTTCGAACAAAAGTTTTCGAATCGACCAATAAAATTTACACGTCACACAAAAGAAACAAATTTTATTCGGAGTCTTCGTAAAAGCAAATAGAAAGAAATGAACGGCGAATGAAAGAATGAAAGAAACAAAGAATGTGCGCGTCAGCAATAAGTCGCTAAACTTTCTCCTTGAAATTCTCGAACACGAAAAATATGATGAAATAAAATTTCAGCTCTAATTTTCACGAACTAATTAAACCAGATTTTAAATTAAGTAATTTATTTTTAATTTTAATAAATTTAAATTCCCAAAACAAAATCCAACCAAAGAGCTTAAGCGAAAAGGCAGGTATGGTTCCCCACAAGGGATGCCATTTATGTCGCGTGCGAACGTGACAATAATTATTTAATTTAATTTAAGTTTAATTTAATTTAAGTTTAATTTAATTTAAGTCTAATTTAATTTAAGTGGGAACTTACCCGCTATGAGCAGATCACACAGTAATCTGCTCGTCACCCTTTTTGCTTGCCTTTGGTAGGATTTATTAATTTGAGGTAAAATAAAAGTAATTTTTGAAGTTGATGATAGTTTTATTATTAATAATTATAAACAGAAATTTATACGAATTAAGTTTATCGTCCTTCGACGGAATTATAAATTAACAATAAAAGTCTTACTTGTTACTAGGTGTGAACCTAGGCTAAACGGAGAGGGGTCCGGGTTTCTGGGCCGGTGATCCCTAAGGTTGACCCACGTGTCAGGGCTGTCAAACACAGTGGCCCATCGAAGCCCGTGGAACTCCGGCTCCTTTCGTCCAGGTGTGCCTCTACGACCTTCAGCTTGCACGTAGCCTCCGGATCGCTTGGTGTCAGGAACGGGAGAGAGCGTTTGAGGTTCGCGCGAGCCGGGAGGTCACCGATTATCCCCACCTAGGACTTAAGGATCGGAGCTGCATCCAATTAGCTCGAGCTTTTAGCTCGGCTCGCGACGGGCCCCCTTCCTCACTCTTTCGGCGGGAGTAATTAAGAATATTCGAAAAGTCGTTAGCGCAACTTAGGAGGTACTGGTTATTATTATTATTAGTATTATTATTTATGTTAAAGGTTGATACACGACAGAATAATAATGTGTTTTTGTTCTTTGATTATTTTTTGACTTACCATCAAAATTTCGTAAACTTTTATCAAATATTTTCATAATTATAGCTCATTGAAAAAAAGGACCCAAAAGTTTGATTGTTCATAACTTTAACAAATAGTAAAATTTTTAAAAAATATAATTAGAAAGTTTTATTTACTCATAAAACTTCAACTTCATCGAAAAAAAAATTTAAAAATCGAATATTTCATTTTTAGTGACCCACTTCAGAAATTTCGGATCAATGGTTATGTGTCAGATCGTAAGGATTTTTAAAAAATTTTCGTATAAACATTCAACAAATTTTTTTTTAATCGTTCATCATGCAAATAATTAATAACAGAAAAGAAATGTTAATTTTTCGAATTTTAGTTTTTATAGTACAATTAATGTTTTAATAAATATTTAATTGATTGTACGTATTTTCAAGTAATCTGCTATAAAAGAGTATTTAATTGGATGCAATGTTTATTAGTTAATATTATTTTTTAACTAAATTTTGCATAAACAATTACAATTTTTTTAACAAGAATAAAAAAATTGATCGATAAAATATCTATTTTTCCAGTTTAAAAATTTTTTTTCAATATTACGCTCTAGTGACATACTTTTTTTTATGTCAAAGTAGACATTTCAAGGAAAAAAATGAGCTCCAACATGAGTTGCTAAACCAATTAGGTTACGTAAACCAAATATGGTTATGTCGAAAAGTTGCAACTACAAAAGTTGTAGATTTTTTGATTCTCTACAACTTTTACGCTCAAACTTTTTTGATAGGGCGTGTAGATTTTCCTGAAAACGCCGAAAATTATTCCTCACCCCTAAAAAGCCACTTTCTGGCGCCATTTCTGGTTGAAATCAGTACATTTTTTTTCCTGCAATTAGTACATTATGTACTACTGCTTTTCACAGTTACTGGTCAGTTAACTATTTTTACGTCAAAAAATATTAACGGTACTGTACTAATACTGTACGTAGTATGTACTTTATGATACTACTGAGAAAAAACTTTTATTGCAACAGAAGTAAAAACGAGAAAAAATAAAGGTAGTATTTAAAGTAGTAAAATTTTAAAGTATTTAAAAAATAAAAGTAGTAACCTAAGTAGAAAAAGTGGAGAGTACAAGGATAGAAGTCACAGAGGTGGGTACAACAGTTTTCGGAGACAAAACTTCCTGATAAAGTCATCTCCAGGGTGCAATTTTAACCAGATGCTCCTAGGTTCCGTCCTGACTCTTACGGAGTCAAAACTTCCTCGGGAAATCCTCTTCAAGACTTCATTTTCACCAGGTGCTTCAGGTGTCTGCTCTGACCCCTCTAGAGTCATTACTTCCTGGGGGAATCATCTTCATGACGTAATTATTACCAGAAGCTCCTGGTGTCTGCTCTGACCCCATAAGTGTCTAAATATTCAGCAAAAGAAAAAAAAAATTTTTAAGTCCATTTTAAGGGGGGGGGGGGTAGGGTCTGAGCGGTCAAAAAATGATGATTTTTCGATGATTTATAGTGAAGCTATTATTTATTATAATTTAATAAGAATTTATATACATATCATACAACATTCAAAGAACATTCTGTCAAAATTTCAGATCAAAATATTAAAAATTGAGGCAATGGGAGCCAACCAAACAAGGCGTTTCGAAAAAAAGATGAGTTGCGGTGAAGGCTGTAACTCGCGAACGGTTCATCTGAGGGTATATCTCATTTGATCTAATCAGAATCCCACCGAATGAATTTGTCGCCGAAAAAAATCCCACCGAATAGATTTTTCATCGACGAAAATTCCACCGAATTCATCGGCGAGTCATATACATGGTGCCCCCCGCTTTATTTAGGAAAATTGACCATCACAGTTAACGCGCAAGATTGAAAGCTGAATAACAGAAACCGTTGCAAATAATTAATAAATAAATAAATAAATAAATATACCGACGAGCTCTAAACCCCCATAACGCTGGGCAGAGCGATTGTTACTTGACGCAACATTATTAATATAGTCAAACATTAAAATAGTTGAAACGACCAAAGGAAAAAAGTGTTAAATCAGCATACGTTCCCAGGGAGTCTAAGCTGTCTAATCAGCACCTTTGGATTGAGGTGAGGAGGGGACAGCCGGGCTCTTGGGAGACGTATGCTGAAGGAACAGTTCAGTACGAAGTTGAAGTAATAAAACATCGTGTTTTAATTTAGTCTAATATTTTTATATTATAGTTAGGAAGTAATAGCGCGTCGTTTTAATTTTAATATAATATAATTTTATATTCTAATTACTATGTAACAGTGTGACGGGTTTTCTTATTTAAATTAACATCATTTATATTATATTTTTAATTGTGACCTAGTGAATAATAAAAAAAAAAGACCTAAACAACCGTGCACGTTCATTACCAGTCACCCTATTTCCAGGAGAGAGAGGAGAGAAAGGAGAGAACAGGAAGTAAGGTAAAGTCTCAAGTAATAAAACGTTAATCCTAAGATCTCTCCCTTGTTTTTTTTTTTCCCTCTTCGGTAACTATAGTTAATTTCCCGTCCCCACACGAGGGGAGCCTTCTGCCCCCAGTTTCCACTCCTACCCGGGTCTGCAAAAATTAGGAGTAGGTGTAGATGTCCACGGGGACATCTAACAAATGGTAGCAGAACGCATAGTTCAGGCCCCCCGCGGAAATAAAGTTTTAGAATAGTTTAGGGTTAAAATTTTGATTTTTTTCGAAGTTAAATTTTTCTGTTGCCAGGACAGTG
Source organism: Encarsia formosa (assembly GCA_038277355.1). Classification (NCBI taxonomy): domain Eukaryota; kingdom Metazoa; phylum Arthropoda; class Insecta; order Hymenoptera; family Aphelinidae; genus Encarsia; species Encarsia formosa. The sequence goes on along the minus strand of CM076184.1, from coordinate 89,176,177 downwards.
CGTAGGCTACTGTTCTGTAGAATAAGTCTAGGTTAAGTCAGATAGAAATAATTTTAATAATATAGTTAAATAATATAAAATCTTTGTACTGATAGACAGTCTAATTGAAAAAAATATAAAGTAGGATAAAAGTAATAATTTCGTGCGCGAAAAAGGCTCCGGTTACCATCCGGTGACGGAGAGTATTTTTAATCTGCTGACGATGATGCACGTGCAGTCGTTGTAGCAGTTTGAAGAAGAAAAAATTTATTCGCGTTGTCGTGAATATTTTTGAAGTAATTTTTATTTTTTATAAATTATTTAATTTACTAAAATAAATTTAAATACTAAGTTCGATTAATACCTTAAGTTCATAAAGTTTTCTCTTCTAAATTAATTTTAGCAATAAAATTATAAAATAAAAGGAAAAAGGTAATAATAACAATAATTTTAATAATAAAATCATAAATTTTTGATTATTAAGATTAAATTTTTATCCCTAGTAAATAGTTAATAATCATTAAGAAATAGTGAGTAGCTAGAGTAGTCGCGAGGAAGAGGAGCGCGCTAATAAGCGCCGTTTCACTCCATTCTCTCGTTCGTATCCCCTCCTCGCCGCGCAGTCCCCGCTAGAGTCGTTGCACGGTGTGTGGGGAGCCGCGGCAGCTCCTATCGGTCTTCTTCTTTGTGCTGCTGTCCGCTTATCGGCGTTTCACTTCATTCTCTCGTTCCGAGCGCTAGGTTGACCAAATAAGCGGACAGCATACTCCCAAGGACCTATATTATTTCTTTCACCTGCATTTGACCGAGACCTACAATTGTGACCAGAGCCCTTTGGGGTTAAGACCAAATACTGACCGGTGCAGTACATCTGTACAGTGAATTCCCCGCACTCGTTGAATTTTTCCTCGACAGCACATAACTAGTGCCGAGAAAATTCTGATAAGGAAGAGGAAGAAAATAAGATAAAGATAGAAAGAAAGATAACAAAATCCGACGCGAAATCGACAAAAGTGTGGAGTGGGAATTAGCGTGGTGTCTCCTGGAACCCGGAAAAATGACGGGCGGAAACACTGTGAATAACCAAGGTCAAAATGACCTGACACAAGCAATGGGTACCACACTGACAGCCTTGGCTGACAGCTTGTGCTTGCAAAATGCCATAGCTGGTCTAAGTACCTATGATGGCAGCAACATCCCACTCAAGGACTTCCTGCAAGATGTCCGCAACGGTGCGGAAAGTGTTTCACAGGAGCAGAAAGAGGGATACAAAAGGGCTGTGTTGGGAAAATTAAGAGGCGCGGCTAAGGATTGTACCTATGGGCAGGAGTTGGCTGATGTCGAAGCGATTTGTAGTCACTTAAAAAAACGGTTTGCTCCTGGCAAAGGATTCGCCTATTACAATAACAAGCTCCATACCTTAAATATGAAGCAAGGCGAAACGATAGGAGGATTTAGGGACCAGATCCATATCCTCCTCAGATGCGCACGGACAGCGCTAAAAGAAGAAAAAAAGGCAGAATACCACGACAAGATGATGGTCCCACTGACAGAGGCAGCGGTAGACATTTTTATCAAAAGGCTCCCGGCAGACCTTAGCCAGTGGGTGGACAATATCCGACCTACTACATTAGAGGAGGCCTATGAAGAGGCAGTGAGATTGGAATCCAGGATGGACGCCCGCATCATTCCAGACAGCCGACGAAGATCAATGTATCGACAGCCTGAAGGTCGGCGAGAAGGACCTCGTCCTGGAATGGACGAAAGAGCGACCTACGTTGATTGGGTGCAAGAGGGGGATGAGGCGAGCGGGTGGTATGCGTGGCCTGATCAAGGAGAGTCACAAGAACCTACCGAACAGTGGCAAGAACAGTTCCCGCCAATGATAGAACAGCCATGTGAAGTCTACTATCAACAACCCCCACCGATGTACGGACCTCCGCAGCCAAATTACGCACGGGCCGGACAAAACCCAGCACAGACCGGACCCCCTCCACACCAACAACCGTATTTGCGACCTCCGGTGCCCCACATGCAGATACCGCAAGGGTATTGGTCAATGCCGCACAGTTACAGTTATGGACCCCCTAGAATGAACTATCGACCAGCCGCACCGCCGCGGCCCCAAACGTATGACCCTGTCAGAAGTCAGACGTATAAAACCCCAATAAACGCGGGCCCTCGATACGGAGGACCGCCGCAAGGGCCTCGTATGCAGGGCCCGGGAGGCCAACCCAGGTTCATGAACCCAGTGCCGATGAACCGTACCCCGATGATACCTCCGGTGCAGTGTCAGCCAGTTCACATGGAGGAAATAAATCTGCGACCTACACCCCAGTACCAGCAGAATTTAAACTGGACAGTGGCTCGCCCGGACATGGTAGCGAGCCAGCCTCAAGGAATTTCTGGACCGATGATGAACCATCCCGGGCCGACACAGAACGCCCAGACCTTGCAAATTCAAGCCCGCGGACCCCCGCGATCCACTTTGCTGTCGGCTCGGACTCTACAGAACTCGGGATAGATCCCGATCCCGGTACGCACATTAGGGTATACCTCCCTCAAGAACGGAGGCATCTTGTACTCATGCTGGAGACTGGTTCCGCGGTCAACTTGATCAAACTTCAGACCCTACATCCAGATGCCCAGGTAGAGACCGCAGCTGCCATCCCTTTGGTGGGAATCGCAGCTCAGGAAGTGATGACCCTAGGAATAACCTGGATACCTATTGGGGACCAAGAGACACTTTTCCATGTAGTGCCAGACTAATTCCCCATCCGGTATGACGGTATATTAGGTCGGGTATTCCTCAAACAGAATGAAGCGGTAATATCTTACTACAAAAATAAGATAATGATCAGTGGGGATGTTATGAACCCAATACCTTTCCTTGACTCCGAAGGTTATGGAATAGTTGACCAAGAGAGAGGACTAAGGCCTAGAGAAGCCACACAAGAGGAAGTTCATAAGGTAGAGACGAGAACGCTTGCATCTCCACCAGCCGGACCAACGCCCCCTGCGGCGACAAACCCTTCTCCTAGAAAATCCGAGATCAACCCCACTCAGGAGGCCGAGGTTCCGCCCAGCAGATGGACACTGAACAAGAGATGCCGACAAGTTATCCAGGTCAACCTGATCAACCCAAACGTGAGGGTAGGGTACCTACCTGCCTTTAGCAACACACCAGGAGTGTTTATTGGAAATGCACTTGTCACCAACGAGGATGGATGCTGCAAGGTCTTGGCTGTGAATACCACGGAAGAAGATGTGACGATTGAAGTAAATCCCCATGAGCTCATTCCCTGTGAGTATGGTGCGTCACCGTTTGATCCAGATTCGGAAACGGAGCCCGAGTGTGAGAAAATAACGGACGAAAGGGAGAGAATACGTCGCGTATTAGAAGCATTGGACACCGAACAGCTGAACGAAGAAGAACGGGACCAAGTTCATCAGATAGTTCGAGAATACCATGATGTGTTCCTGATACCCGGGGACAAGTTGTCCTGTACCGATATGGTAGAGCATGAGATCCCTACTGAGGACAACATCCCCGTGCACACCAAACAATACCGTCACCCTCCTGTCCATAGAGAGGCGATGCAGGAAGACATCGCGAAGAAACTTCACGACGACATCATCGAACCCTCGACGTCTCCGTACCAGTCACCTGTTTGGATTTTACCCAAGAAAAGAGACAGCCAAGCACGCCCAAGATGGCGGATGGTTGTAGACTTCAGGACCCTTAATTCCAAGACAATTGGGGACGCCTATCCTCTCCCCTGCATTGCGGACATCTTGGACCAGTTAGGCGACTCAGTGTACTTTTCTACGTTCGATCTAGCCAGTGGATTCCACCAGATTCCCATGAAACCCAGTGATAAACCCAAGACGGCGTTCTCAACCATCACGGGACATTGGCAGTTCAAGAAAATGCCTATGGGTCTTAAGAATGCACCTGCTACATTCCAACGTCTCATGGACCGAATATTGCTAGGCCTCCAGAACGTCGAGATGCTAGTCTATCTGGACGATATTATTATTTATGCCAGTAGCCTCCTCGACCACCTTCGCAAGGTGTATTTATTGTTTAACCGATTGAGAGGCGCGAAATTAGTGTTACAACCGGATAAAGTTCTATTCCTCCGGAGAGAAGTCGCATTTTTGGGACATATAGTGTCCGAAAAGGGATGTGAACCGAATCCTGAGAAGGTCAGTGCGATGAACAATTTCCCTCGACCACGCAATGTGACCAATATCCGTTCATTCACCGCCTTGGTTAGATATTACAGACGATTCATCAAAGATTTCAGTAAAATTGCAAAACCTTTGTATGACCTGACGAAGAAAGATACGAAGTTCGTCTGGACCGAAGCTCAAGAGAAAAGTTTCAACTTGCTAAAACAGAAACTTTGCGAGGCCCCGATCTTGCAATTCCCAGACTTTAATAAAAAATTCACCCTTACCACTGATGCTTGTGAATATGCTGTGGGAGCTGTCCTTAGTCAAGAAAAGGACGGATTTGACCACCCAGTTGCTTACTTGTCCCGAAGTCTAACCGGAGCCGAACTCAACTACAGCACCACGGAGAAAGAATGTGTAGCGGTGTTACATGCATTTCGTAAGTTTAGAACTTATTTGCTAGGTAGACGGTTCCTACTGATTAGTGATCACGAACCTTTGAGTTGGATGCACAATCAGAAAGACCCTGGAAAAAGAATGCTCCGGTGGATGTTGAAGTTCACTGATTTTGAGTACGATTTTAAGTACAAGCCGGGTAAGCTCAACAGCAATGCGGACGCGCTATCCCGAAATCCGGCAGACCGACCTCTACCTGAAGATGAGATCAACACCACCCTACCCATGATCAAGATCCTGGTCATAGAGGATAAGAGCGAGCGAGAACGGGCAGAAGCTCAAAAGTTAAAACAGGTAGGTAAAAGAACACCAAGCGGTCGAGTCGTCACGAACGCTCACCCTAGCACTTCGGGAACGAAGCCGGCACAACCCAAATCTCAAGTACCGGGTCAAAGTTCCCCCCCGCCGCGACAAGTTCGGGCGAAGTCAGTGGATGAAGGAGTAAAGCCCCGTCGTGGTAGACCACCTGGATCCAAGACCAATAAGGACCCGCCTGTGTTGGACCACAGTGGGGTGGCCCAACGCACCAGATCCAAACAAGCTCGTCCATCAGGGAGGGCTAGTTCGTTACCACCACCCCCGGAACTAATACGAATACCCCCACACCTGAAGGATTGTTTCGATTCCAGAAAATCCGAGACATCCAAATCCGAAGAAAAGGACGACCGTGAAGTCGGTCAAGCAAGAAAACCTGAATCAGCTTCGGGAAGCCAGACCATGGATTCTTTTAGCGAATCGTCGGATGGAGGAACACCAATTATCGACCTCAAAAATAGTGGTCTACGAGATGAAACCACTGAACCCTCCTCGGGAGAGGAGGAGCGCCACGATAGTAAAGGGTCAGGCAGTGAGTGCGCCGTTACGGAGGTGAGTGCAGTCTCTCCTAGTGAAACCGAGACCGTTGATACGACCGACACGCCGGAAGAGACCTTCGAGGCCTCACGAACATCGGTCAGCTTGCAAGATTTGCAAGAAAGCAGTGACAAGCTCAACCAAAGCCTGCTCGAACATTACGAGCGTATCAATAACTGGTACGGGCTACCTAATCGCGAAGATGACCAATGGCCAGCACACTTCTCCGATGGAGACGAGAAGGTAAAATCTAATGAGGAGGTCAACAAAACCCGCTTCTCGGAAGGGGAGGAGGTAGACGAAGAACTCCGAGACATCCTCAACCAGGCCGACCCCTATGATGACGAGAACCTAGATGACAGTGTCATGCACGAGAGAGTTCAGAAACTCATAGCCAGCGCCAAAGCGACGACCGACCGCGAGCTGAAGAGACGCACCTCTGCCCCTTCCGATGTAGACACCGATGATGAGGCTGACGAAACGGCGGACAACGAGGAAGGGACTACCGATTCCTCCGAGAAATGGCCGAATCGGAAGGGAGTTTCAGTAGGTTACAAACCGGAAACCCCGAAGGGTTGTAGCACCCCTCAACCGTCCGCGTCGAAGGTGCGATGGTCCACACCTCCAGATCTGGATACCATACTGGAGGAAAAGACGGACAATCCTGTGGAGCTGGAGTTCAACAGGGCTACAAGAGAGAGTCTACCCCTTTTCCTTCCAGAAATAACGTGGACACAAAGAGACCCCCCGGATCATAGTAACTGCTGGGACCCCGATAGTCAGAATTCATCTTTCAGTGACAGCTCTTCGACCCCGTCGCCTAATTTCCGTGAACAGCCTACTGGGAAAATCATGAGAAGCAGGAATTGCCTGACCTATAAAAGGGACAATCTCGTACATTTTATGTCAAAAGATTGTGTCCCAAATGGACCGATTAGTAGGCTGCTCATAGACCTGGACGCCATCAACCAAGCAGCACTCCGACAGAAACGCCCTCGGAGAGGACACATTATGATTACTCCTTACAAGAATCATAATATTCTGTCCCTGATCGTGAAGAACCATTATTATGACCCGTTGGACATAGCCACCGTCCGAAAATGCCTGGAGGGTCTGAGAAGTGTGTTACAAAAACGAAACCTCAGTGGGTTCCGAATAGCCCGGAAAGGCGATTTATCCGACCAATTGGAACCGGGAGTCTTAGAGGAGCTTTTACGAGATATCTTCACTCAAAGCCCGTTCGACATAACTCTCTGTTTTGGTACCGTAACGATGCCGGAGGAAGCTCAACGCCCAGAAATCATCAAACTATTGCACAACAGTCTTTCCGGAGGACATAAAGGCGTCAATCAGACGTATCAGAAGATCCGTGAAAGGTATTATTGGAAGGGCATGAGAAATGATGTGCTCGATTATATCAGACGGTGTGGAACCTGCCGGGAGAGAAAAATAAACCGGTGTAAAACTAGAGAGGAACTAGTGCTCACAGACACACCCATCGAAGCCTTCGACAAGGTCTCTTTAGATACAGTCGGGAAGTTGAGAACAACCCCGTCAGGCAATCAACACGTATTGACCATGCAGTGTAACCTCACGAAGTATGTCATCGCCGTTCCAATTCCCGACCTGCGCGCCAGTACAATTGCCGATGCGTTAGTTAGACAGTTGATATGCCAGTTTGGAGCGCCGAAAGCGATCTTGTCGGACCGAGGTAAAAGTTTTCTCTCCACGTTAATCGACGAACTTTTAAGGTTATTTAAAGTGCATCGTCTTACCACTTCCGGTTATAGACCACAGACGAACGGAAGTTTAGAAAGAAGTCACGCTCCTCTCATGGATTTCATCAGATCATATTCAGAGAAATATAATGACTGGGATCGATTAATCTCTTTTGCCACCTTCACCTATAACACCAGTGTGCATACCGCCACCAACTTCACACCCTTTGAGCTGGTATACGGTAGGGTAGCGCGATTCCCCATTAGAATTCCTAATGAGGAGAAGTTACGGACCTATAACTTATACCTGCGCGATCTGATCGTACGGTTGGACGAAATGAGATTCATTGCGGGAGAAAAGGAAATCGCAGGAAAATTGAAGACCAAGGAAAGATATGACCGAAAGACCAAAAAGTTTTGTGGGAAACCGGGCGGGTACGCCTGGGTTTTGTTGGAACCCTGCATCTCCAAGTTCGATAGCTACTATAAGAAGCCGTTGAAAATTGTGGAGATAGTGGGCCGAAACAATGTGATTCTAGAATTGCCTAACGGCAAAAGAATCCGTAAGCACATGGACAAGCTCATAGGCGCCCCGTCCGACCCCGAAGGGTCAGAAAAAAATGATTAATACTTCTTTTGTATGATTACAGATGATAGGACTACTCTTCTTATTCATAGGTGGAATACCCCTTGTAAAGGGAGAAGAGACCTATAATTTGACCGAATTCCAAACCAACCCAGGTCTCTACTATGAGAAGGTGGGGAACGTTCACCTTCGAAGAGCCGATTGGAAGCTGATCGTTGCCGTGGAGACCGAAAAACTACTGAAAGACCATGAAGTATGGGACCGAATAGCTGCTCTCACACTAAGGTGCCATAATCACGTGGAAAACCAACCTCGTGAGGGAGTGGTTGACCTAGAATCTCTGACCAATGCTTACCAAACGCTGGAAAGTTTAGACCAAGAGATCGACGACCGAATGAACGACCTAAAGATAGAAACCATGACAGAACCCAAAGCAGTTCCGTCCCAACGGAATAAACGGATGGCCCCGTTTGGAATTGTTGGCACCCTCGGCGAAAGCCTGTTTGGACTTGCCACTGTCGATGGGGTAGAGCTAGCCCATCGTGAAATTGATCAAGTCCAGCAAGGCCAAAAGCAACTGATAGCTCTACAAAAGGAGCAAGTACACATTGTGACCAGCGCTTTGACTGAACTTCACAACGAAACTCTGGCACAAAGGGCAAAGATCCAAAAAGTAGAGGCTATCCTGGCAAACCTGAGCTCGTCGCAATTTCTTATGGGAATACACGCTCAGTGTCAGAATGTAGGCCGTCATCTACAGCAATTGATCGAGGCTCGTCGAAAGTTGTTGCAGATATTGACCATGGGCCAAAAAGGGGAACTCGCCCCTGGACTGATTTCAACGGTATTTATGAATCAAATTCGTAACGAGATTACCAAAGCCACTAAGAACCTCGCCCTCCTCATACCTGAGAAACGTTGGTGTTTGGACGAAGTAGCAAGGATCTCCAAGGTCGATATCGTCAACAGTCGAGGAAGACTGCTGGTATATGTTCACCTACCACTAGTAGACCAAACTACTTATGAACTATACCAGATACATTCTCTAGCGGTGCCACAACTCATCAGCACGGGAGCCAACGGGACTGCGTATATTGAACCGTCTCATCTTGGAGTTAGTGAAGATCAACTTCAATACTTCAAATTTAACCAAGACGACCTTGGGAAATGTTAAAACCTATATGACGGGTCTCTCTGTAACCCTGAGATGGGAATCTGGAAGAGTTCGTATATACCGAACTGTGAAATCACCCTCTTCCTCAGACCAACGCCGGAAACATTGAAGTTGTGCGACGTAAGGTTTCACCCACAATTCCTGGACCAATGGAGTTACTTAAAAACATCGGGATCTTGGTTGTTCTCCATCGCCGAAGAAAAAACCGTGCAACTCCTGTGTCCCCAAAAGGCAACCACCCTCGCCATTACGGGACTAGGAATACTACACATTGCTCATCAGTGTGTAGGAAAGACTGTAGGAGTGACGCTACCGAATCCAGAAACTCATATGCAAGAGGGTCTACATTTCTATCGACCCGCGGTCAATTTAACCCTCTCCCGACTATACCCCGAATTGGCGGACCAACCAGTAAATCTTCAACAAATCAATTGGAGAAGAGAGGTGACACAAGACGATGGATGGCAAGCCCGGCGGGGACTCCCCCTGAAGGAAATGCTGACTCAGCTGAAAACCCTAGATCAACAACAAAGCGACAAATTTGTGAATACGGGCCTAAACTTGGGTAACCTTGGAATCCAAATGTTGGCCATAGCCACATTGGGGCTAATCATCTACGTCAAGGTCATACGACCTCGGGGAACACCGGATATGACAAGCCTTAATGCACCAACAGTTTCGACCGAAGCCAGAGATGAGGAGACGGGAAGATCCCCGCTTGTGACCCTTCCGAAGACTAAATGTGGCATACAGGAACCCATCGTTGATACCTAGTTCCAAACCTCCTAGAGATAGATCTAAAAAAAAAAAAAAAAAAAAAAAGAGAAGTTATTTATAATAAATATAGTTCAATATACGTTCTGATTACAGGAACAGAAAACGAAGAAGAGAATAACAATAATGGAGAGTGCTCGGCGAATCCTGAAAGAAGAACCGGGTCAGGACCCTCACGTAATCCGAGTGAAACACCCTCACCAAGTTGAACTGTGGGAGGTATTAAAAGGATTACGGCGTTATGGCCCGATTCAAGGTGGGCATCTGGAGACAATGGGACCGACGGAATGTATCAGTCGAATAACCTTTAAGCATGTAGCAGACGCGGACCAAGTGCGAGCAAATCAAAGAAGATACAATGAAGAAAGGACCCTATCTTCACCAGGCGTTGCCCAGCCGTTGCAAGCGTCGGGCCAACGATCGAGGAAATCTGTGGTGTACAAAGTTCCTGTCGAGAAAAGGGAGAGCCCGAAGACAAGGGCCGAAGCACCCCCATCCGGGTTCGGAAAATCACAACCCACAACTGCAATTCCCGAGACGTCCTATTGGGAAAATAAATACAAAAAAAACTCCGAGACAGCAGGAGCCATCCCTAAACGAACTCAACCCGAGAGGCGAGATTACAATCGTCTATTCTGTCTACTACCAAATTCAATTCCAAGGGAATATCAAGAGGAACTCTTTTTCAAAGAGTACGCAAAATTTGGACCCTTGGAATATTGTCATACGGTTTGTAATCGACAAGGCAAACTTGTGTGGGGATATGTACGTTACCTCCATCAAGAAGACGCCGGACGCGCGTTGGTCCAAAGCGATCAAAGATATAAGCCCAGGCATGCGTCTGTCCACAAAAAATCGAGCACTACCACGGAGACCATACGCCATAGTTGCGGGGCATGGATTGGGAAGAGAACATATAAATATCACGACCAAATTTGCTCCCGACAAATCAATTATGTAAAACAATTGATCCGAGGGCGAAGGGAACCCCAATCAGCAAATGGATTAATGGACTTCGAGATGGACCAAATCCCTGGGACAATTCCTTTAATCCCCTATAAATCGCCGCCACAACTGCCGCGCCCATTAATCAAAACAGTTGACCAAAAAGAACTAAGCGTCGCAGAAAGTGGAGGACATGCTTCAGACACAACACAAGTAAACACAGAAGAAAAAACCGAGTCAAGAAAGGACCCCCATGAGGTAGACCAAAATTTGACCAAAAGCCTCATGGAAAGGGTACCGGATCCATCAGCATCATTGGAGTCGACGAAGAACCTCCGACCGTTAGAGACCCTAGTGTAATAGTGAGAGTGTGTGAGTGTGCCGAGACGGAAGAAAATTCAAAAAAAAAAAATAAATAAATAAATAAATAAATAAATAAATAAATAAATAAATAAATAAATAAAAATAAAAATAAAAAAATAAAATAAAACCAATCGGGTAGAAAATTAAGTAGGTCCAGTTGAGACAACCATTGTATGTTCAGTGTGTATGGCCCCCCAGACAACATCCCTCATCCCTATCCGATTCAAAAAATTTACATATATACAATGATTCCTTTAGGATCCTTTATTCCCCCCCCCCACCACCTAGTAATATATACCCCCAAAATTTATATTTGAATTAGTTTTCAGAAAAGGAGACATGTCACTCCAGAATCTAAGGGACCCTGAAGGAAGGAAGCTGCAACTCATGCATCTGGAGAAAAATGGGTCAAAGGAATTAGTCCTAGAGTTAAAACAGCCTTTTCTAGCCTCGACTCTGGGAGAATGGCTGGAAAGACAAGTGCCGGTTTACTTGTGGCATAATCGAACAGGAAAATACAACTTCAGAACGCCCAGTCGCTGTTTAATATGGTTGGAATTTTATGAAGTAAAGGAAAGAGAGCAAGCAATACAACTTTTCCTTAAAGAATTGTACCCCGCTTCCAACATACCAACAGTTTATGCCCAGTACGTGAACACTGGAGTAATAGGTAGAAATAAAGAAGAGCAGAATGTTAACAAACCTTCAATAAAGGACAATGCAGTATGGAAAACTGAACAAGCAGGAATTAATAGATCACGACCCATCACCAGACAAACGACAAATGAAAGATCGAGGCCAACACGGTCGACTGTGAACAAAGAATCACATCAAAACCTACTCAAACAAGAAGACATGCAAGTGATCAATAAAGAAGAGCTACTTACGTGCCCGCCGGGACCCTTTCTGGATTCGCAAAGAAACAGATTCGTAATGAGGAAACCAGTTGAGGATCGAGATTGCCGAATAAAATTATACCTAAATGCACCTTTCAACTTAATGGACCTCCACACGGAGCTGGTACAAGATTGCCCTGTAGAAAAAAGAATGGAAGAAATAACAGATGACCTGACCGACCAGATAATGACTATAGAAATTGTTTTCGCAAGTCTAGACGAAACGCAACGAGGTGTGATGAAAATTAAAGAATGGCAAAACCGTCAACTGTGGGCGGACGAAGCCACACAACGAATAATTATAAAAATACCAAGAAAATACACATGGAGAGAAGTCTATGAAGAATTGTCGACACATGGACAATTGCTCTCTATGAGACTATACAGACAGAAATTAAATGATGATTTATATCTGGCCTTCGCTAAATATAAAGACCGATTCACAGCCTCGTTTGCCGTAAACAGGTTGCCGAAGATTTATGGTGCTAGGTTCCTCTACCCTCGTTTACTTCGGACAAAACCCAGCACAGACCGGACCCCCTCCACACCAACAACCGTATTTGCGACCTCCGGTGCCCCACATGCAGATACCGCAAGGGTATTGGTCAATGCCGCACAGTTACAGTTATGGACCCCCTAGAATGAACTATCGACCAGCCGCACCGCCGCGGCCCCAAACGTATGACCCTGTCAGAAGTCAGACGTATAAAACCCCAATAAACGCGGGCCCTCGATACGGAGGACCGCCGCAAGGGCCTCGTATGCAGGGCCCGGGAGGCCAACCCAGGTTCATGAACCCAGTGCCGATGAACCGTACCCCGATGATACCTCCGGTGCAGTGTCAGCCAGTTCACATGGAGGAAATAAATCTGCGACCTACACCCCAGTACCAGCAGAATTTAAACTGGACAGTGGCTCGCCCGGACATGGTAGCGAGCCAGCCTCAAGGAATTTCTGGACCGATGATGAACCATCCCGGGCCGACACAGAACGCCCAGACCTTGCAAATTCAAGCCCGCGGACCCCCGCGATCCACTTTGCTGTCGGCTCGGACTCTACAGAACTCGGGATAGATCCCGATCCCGGTACGCACATTAGGGTATACCTCCCTCAAGAACGGAGGCATCTTGTACTCATGCTGGAGACTGGTTCCGCGGTCAACTTGATCAAACTTCAGACCCTACATCCAGATGCCCAGGTAGAGACCGCAGCTGCCATCCCTTTGGTGGGAATCGCAGCTCAGGAAGTGATGACCCTAGGAATAACCTGGATACCTATTGGGGACCAAGAGACACTTTTCCATGTAGTGCCAGACTAATTCCCCATCCGGTATGACGGTATATTAGGTCGGGTATTCCTCAAACAGAATGAAGCGGTAATATCTTACTACAAAAATAAGATAATGATCAGTGGGGATGTTATGAACCCAATACCTTTCCTTGACTCCGAAGGTTATGGAATAGTTGACCAAGAGAGAGGACTAAGGCCTAGAGAAGCCACACAAGAGGAAGTTCACAAGGTAGAGACGAGAACGCTTGCATCTCCACCGGCCGGACCAACGCCCCCTGCGGCGACAAACCCTTCTCCTAGAAAATCCGAGATCACCCCCACTCAGGAGGCCGAGGTTCCGCCCAGCAGATGGACACTGAAGAAGAGATGCCGACAAGTTATCCAGGTCAACCTGATCAACCCAAACGTGAGGGTAGGGTACCTACCTGCCCTTAGCAACACACCAGGAGCGTTTATTGGAAATGCACTTGTCACCAACGAGGATGGATGCTGCAAGGTCTTGGCTGTGAATACCACGGAAGAAGATGTAACGATTGAAGTAAATCCCCATGAGCTCATTCCCTGTGAGTATGGTGCGTCACCGTTTGATCCAGATTCAGAAACGGAACCCGAGTGTGAGAAAATAACTAAATTATTTTTTATAAATAATTAAATAAACCGACAAGCTCTAAGCCCCCATAACGCTGGGAAGAGCGTTAAGTCAATGATTTTTTAAAAACAATTGGATAAACCACCAAGCTTGAAACCCCCATAACGCTGGGGGGAGCGATAAAAAAATTATTTTTTATAAACAATTAAATAAACCAACTAGCTGGAAACCCCCATAACGCTGGGGAGAGCGATAAATAAATTATTTTTTGTAAACAATTAAATAAACCGAAAAGCTCTAAACCCTTGTGAAGCTGGAGAGAGCGATAAATAAATATTTTTTTATAAACAATTGAATAAGCCACCTAGCTCGAAACCCACAAAACGCTGAGGGAAGCGATAAATAAATAATTTTTTATGAATAATTAAATACACCGACGAGCTCTACGCCCCCATAACACTGGGCAGAGCGATTAATAAAATATTTTTTATAAACAATGAATAAATCGACGAGGTTATTTAGGTTCAGAGCTTGTCGGTTTATTTAATTGTTTGTAAAAAAACATTAATGTATCGTTCTCCCCAGCGTTGTGGAAGTTTAGAGTTTGGCAAATTATTCAATTTTTTGTAAAAAATAATGTATTTATCACTCGGCCCAGCGTTATGGGGGTTTCCAGCTTGGTGGTTTATCCAATTGTTTTTAAAAATTCATTGATTTATCGCTCTCCCCAGCGTTATGGGGGCTTAGAGCTTGTTGGTTTCTTTAATTGTTTTTGTAAAATAATTTATTTATCGCTCTCTCCAGCTTCACAAGGGTTTAGAGCTTGTCGGTTTATTTAATTGTTTATAAAAAATAATTTATTTATAGCTCTCCCCAGTGGTATGGGGGTTTCCAGCTTGGTTGTCTTGTCACAGGGCTCGAGTAAGGAATTTAATTCCTCGGAGGATCGTGATTGAACACGAGAACCCGCGGCGATCGTCGTCCGCACTCCTCCGACCTGCTGACAAAAATGCACTTCTCGTGCACACGACAATTCGTCGATTTTCTCTCAATACCTGAAAAGAGGGGGGGAAGACGCATACGCGAACTAATGTTTTTTATTACGCGGCGCGGCTGCTCTCCTTCGTCGGTAGTGGCGTGAGTCTACGAGGACCGATCGCAGGAACACGGGTTGATTAAATTAAATGTCAAATGTAAATTTTAATAATTTTAATTAATCATAAAATAAAAGAAATCAAAAATTACATAACATTCTAAATTAATTATCTACCATTGTTTACAAACAATTTAACCCGAATGACTCTAAGTCTTTATACGACGAAAATTAATCTTACAAAAATAAAGTTCGCCGGTTGTGTTGTGGTCGCGACTAACACACCGACGCACACACACACTCTCTCCCGCTCGGCTGCTAGCTGCAGCGCGCCAAAATAACAAAGACGAAGATTCTCTGAGTACTGCGGTACTCTGACATACACACTCTCGCGCGTGATACAATTAATTTAAAATAAGACGCTTAACGGACTTACTTGGGTTATTCAGGTGCACCTGCGCTCGATTGAACTACGCAATCCTGAGTGCCCCACTGGGCCAAGAATGCCTTCGAAGGCCGAACGCCGGTTGCTGCGGGTTTTTCCTGGATGACTACCTCGTCCGGCTCGAGTGAAAACTCGAGGACGAGACAACCCAAACTCGACAAACAACACTACACCGATGTCAACAATCGCGACGTTGAACACGTACAACTTCGCGATCTCGAACAATTTGATTTTCTCTATCAAGCGCACAACGGATTCTCAACACACGTGTGATGTCTCGCGCGGTTAAGACTAGAGTGACGCAACTCGGCCGGTGGCGCTGTCGCCTCATTACCGACCGTGCATCTACGCGTTTCTAACGGTCGCGTGCTGTAATTCAAATAAAATTTGAATTCAGCATATTTCCTCACGCGCCCGTTACAGTTTCTCCAATTGTTTATAAAAAAATATTTATTTATCGCTCTCTCCAGCTTCACGAGGGTATAGAGCTTGTCGGTTTATTCAATTGTTTATAAAAAATAATTGATTAATCGCTCCCCCCAGCGTTATGTGGGCTTAGAGCTTGTCAGTTCATTTAATTATTTATAAAAAATAATTTATTTATCGCTCCCCCCAGCGTTATGGGGGTTTCAAGCTTGGTGGTTTATCCAATTGCTTTTAAAAAATCATTGATTTATTGCTCTCCCCAGCGTTATGGGGGCTTGGAGCTTGTCGGTTTATTTAATTGTTTATAAAAAAAAATTTATTTATCGCTCTGCCCAGCGTTATGGGGGTTTAGAGCTCGTCGGATTATTTAATTGTTTATAAAAAATTATTTATTTATCGCTTCCCCCAGCAATATGGGGGTTTCGAGCTTGGTGGTTTATTCATGTGTTTATAAAAAAATATTTATTTATCGCTCTCTCCAGCTTCACAAGGGTTTAGAGCTTTTCGGTTTATTTAATTGTTTACAAAAAATAATTAATTTATCACTCTCCCCAGCGTTATGGGGGTTTCGAGCTTGGTAGTTCATCCAATTGTTCATAAAAAATAATTTATTTATCGCTCTCCCCAGCGTTGTGGGGGTTTCGACCTTGGTGGTTTATCCAATTGTTTATAAAAAATCATTGACTTATCGCTCTCCCCAGCGTTATGGGGGTTTCAAGCTTGGTGGTTCATCCAATTGTTTATAAAAAAATATTTATTTATCGCTCTCTCCAGCTTCACGAGGGTTTAGAGCTTGGCGGTTTTTTAATTGTTCATAAAAAAAAATTTTTTTATCGTTCCCCCCATTGTTATGGGGGTTTCAAGCTTGGTGGTTTATTCAATTGTTTTTAAAAAATCATTGATTTATCGCTCTCCCCAGCGTTATGGGGGCTTAGAGCTTGGTGGTTTATTCAATTGTTTATAAAAAAATATTTATTTATCGCTCTCTCCAGCTTCACAAGGGCTTAGAGCTTTTCGGTTTATTTTATTGTTTAAAAAAAACAATTTATTTATCGCTCTGCCCAGCGTTATGGGGGTTTAGAGCACGTCGGTTTATTTAATTGTTAATAAAAAATTATTTATTTATCGCTCTCTCCAGCTTCACAAGGGTTTAGAGCTTTTCGGTTTATTTAATTGTTTACAAAAAATAATTTATTTATCACTCTCCCCAGCGTTATGGGGGTTTCGAGCTTGGTGGTTCATCCAATTGTTCATAAAAAATAATTTATTTATCGCTCTCCCCAGCGTTGTGGGGGTTTCGACCTTGGTGGTTTATCCAATTGTTTATAAAAAATCATTGATTTATCGCTCTCCCCAGCGTTATGGGGGCTTAGAGCTTGTCGGTTTATTTAATTGTTTATAAAAAATAATTTATTTATCGCTCTGCCCAGCGTTATGGGGGTTTTAAGCTAGTCGGTTTATTTAATTGTTTATAAAAAATAATTTATATATCGCTCCCCCAGCGTTATGGGGGTTTCAAGCTTGGTGGTTCATCCAATTGTTTATAAGAAAATATTTATTTATCGCTCTCTCCAGCTTCACGAGGGTTTAGAGCTTGGCGGTTTTTTAATTGTTCATAAAAAATAATTTTTTTATCGTTCCCCCCATTGTTATGGGGGTTTCAAGCTTGGTGGTTAATTCAATTGTTTTTAAAAAATCATTGATTTATCGCTCTCCCCAGCGTTATGGGGGCTTAGAGCTTGGTGGTTTATTCAATTGTTTATAAAAAAATATTTATTTATCGCTCTCTCCAGCTTCACAAGGGTTTAGAGCTTTTCGGTTTATTTTATTGTTTAAAAAAAACAATTTATTTATCGCTCTGCCCAACGTTATGGGAGTTTAGAGCACGTCGGTTTATTTAATTGTTAATAAAAAATTATTTATTTATCGCTCTCTCCAGCTTCACAAGGGTTTAGAGCTTTTCTGTTTATTTAATTGTTTTTCAAAAAATAATTTATTTATCGCTGTCCCCAGCATTATGGGGGTTTCGAGCTTGGTGGTTTATTCAATTGTTTAAAAAAAAATTATTTATTTATCGCTCTCTCCAGCTTCACAAGGGTCTAGAGCTTTTCTGTTTATTTAATTGTTTACAAAAAATAATTTATTTATTGCTCTCCCCAGCGTTGTGGGGGTTTCGACCTTGGTGGTTTATCCAATTGTTTGTAAAAAATAATTTATTTATCGCTCTCCCCAGCATTATGGGGGTTTCGAGCTTGGTGGTTTATTCAATTGTTTATAAAAAAAATATTTATTTATCGCTCTCTCCAGCTTCACAAGGGTTTAGAGCTTTTCGGTTTATTCAATTGTTTACAAAAAATAATTTATTTATCACTCTCCCCAGCGTTATGGGGGTTTCGAGCTTGGTGGTTCATCCAATTGTTCATAAAAAATAATTTATTTATCGCTCTCCCCAGCGTTGTGGGGGTTTCGACCTTGGTGGTTTATCCAATTGTTTAAAAAAAATCATTGATTTATCGCTCTCCCAAGCGTTATGGGGGCTTAGAGCTTGTCGGTTTATTTAATTGTTTATAAAAAATAATTTATTTATCGCTCTGCCCAGCGTTTTGGGGGTTTCAAGCTAGTCGGTTTATTTAATTGTTTATAAAAAATAATTTATATATCGCTCCCCCCAGCGTTATGGGGGTTTCAAGCTTGGTGGTTCATCCAATTGTTTATAAAAAAATATTTATTTATCGCTCTCTCCAGCTTCACGAGGGTTGAGAGCTTAGCGGTTTTTTAATTGTTTATAAAAAATAATTTTTTTATCGTTCCCCCCATTGTTATGTAGGTTTCAAGCTTGGTGATTTATTCAATTGTTTTTAAAAAATCATCGATTTATCGCTCTCCCCAGCGTTATGGGGGCTTAGAGCTTGTCGGTTTATTTTATTGTTTAAAAAAAACAATTTATTTATCGCTCTGCCCAGCGTTATGGGGGTTTAGAGCACGTTGGTTTATTTAATTGTTAATAAAAAATTATTTATTTATCGCTCTCTCCAGCTTCACAAGGGTTTAGAGCTTTTCTGTTTATTTAATTGTTTTTCAAAAAATAATTTATTTATCGCTGTCCCCAGCATTATGGGGGTTTCGAGCTTGGTGGTTTATTCAATTGTTTATAAAAAAATATTTATTTATCGCTCTCTCCAGCTTCACAAGGGTTTAGAGCTTTTCGGTTTATTTAATTGTTTACAAAAAATAATTTATTTATCACTCTCCCCAGCGTTATGGGGGTTTCGAGCTTGGTGGTTCATCCAATTGTTCATAAAAAATAATTTATTTATCGCTCTCCCCAGCGTTGTGGGGGTTTCGAACTTGGTGGTTTATCCAATTGTTTATAAAAAATCATTGATTTATCGCTCTCCCCAGCGTTATGGGGGCTAAGAGCTTGTTGGTTTATTTAATTAATTATAAAAAATAATTTATTTATTGCTCTGCCCAGCGTTTTGGGGGTTTCAAGCTAGTCGGTTTATTTAATTGTTTATAAAAAATAATTTATTTATCGCTCCCCCCAGCGTTATTGGGGTTTCAAGCTTGGTGGTTTATCCAATTGTTTTTAAAAACTCATTCATTTATCGCTCTCCCCAGAGTTGTGGGAGCTTAGAGCTTTTCGGTTTATTAAATTGTTTACAAAAAATAATTTATTTATCGCTCTCCCCAGCGTTATGGGGGTTTCAAGCTTGGTGGTTCATCCAATTGTTTATAAAAAAATCTTTATTTATCGCTCTCTCCAGCCTCACGAGGGTTTAGAGCTTGGTGGTTTTTTAATTGTTCATAAAAAATAATTTTTTTATCGTTCCCCCCATTGTTATGGGGGTTTCAAGCTTGGTGGTTGATTCAATTGTATTTAAAAAATCATTGATTTATCGCTCTCCCCAGCGTTATGGGGGCTTAGAGCTTGTCGGTTTATTTTATTGTTTAAAAAAAACAATTTATTTATCGCTCTGCCCAGCGTTATGGGGGCTTAGAGCACGTCGGTTTATTTAATTGTTAATAAAAAATTATTTATTTATCGCTCTCTCCAGCTTCACGAGGGTTTAGAGCTTGGTGGTTTTTTAATTGTTCATAAAAAATAATTTATTTATCGCTGTCCCCAGCATTATGGGGGTTTCGACCTTGGTGGTTTATTCAATTGTTTATAAAAAATCATTGATTTATCGCTCTCCCCAGCTTCACAATGGTTTAGAGCTTTTCTGTTTATTTAATTGTTTACAAAAAATATTTATTTATCGCTCTCTCCAGCTTCACGAGGGTTTAGAGCTTGGTGGTTTTTTAATTGTTCATAAAAAATAATTTTTTTATCGTTCCCCCCATTGTTATGGGGGTTTCAAGCTTGGTGGTTAATTCAATTGTATTTAAAAAATCATTGATTTATCGCTCTCCCCAGCGTTATGGGGGCTTAGAGCTTGTCGGTTTATTTTATTTTTAAAAAAAAACAATTTATTTATCGCTCTGCCCAGTGTTATGTGGGCTTAGAGCACGTCGGTTTATTTAATTGTTAATAAAAAATTATTTATTTATCGCTCTCTCCAGCTTCACAAGGGTTTAGAGCTTTTCTGTTTATTTAATTGTTTTTCAAAAAATAATTTATTTATCGCTGTCCCCAGCATTATGGGGGTTTCGACCTTGGTGGACTATTCAATTGTTTATAAAAAATCATTGATTTATCGCTCTCCCCAGCTTCACAAGGGTTTTGAGCTTTTCTGTTTATTTAATTGTTTACAAAAAATAATTTATTTATTGCTCTCCCCAGCGTTGTGGGGGTTTCGACCTTGGTGGTATATCCAATTGTTTGTTACAAATAATTTTTTTATCGCTCTCCCCAGCATTATGGGGATTTCGAGCTTGGTGGTTTATTCAATTGTTTATAAAAAAATATTTATTTATCGCTCTCTCCAGCTTCACAAGGGTTTAGAGCTTTTCTGTTTATTTAATTGTTTACAAATGTTTGAGGATATAAATTATTGTGAGCGAAAAGGGAAGATGAGATGGCAGGAAATCACTGGGCTTCGAATAACTGACACTGGCATTTAACAACTTTAACTTTTGGTGAATTTATTTATCGGTATCTAAGGTTTACAATAGAGGAGAGTGGTCATGCCGTTTTGACCAGGTGGCACTCTACCTCTGGCAATAGTCATTGACTTTAATTAGTGGAGCACACTAAACGCGACTGCTCGCTTTCTTTAACTGATGCCAACTGACTGCGGACGGAAGTCTTCTCGGCGACCACGCCTCGCGTGAGTCGCTCGGCTGATTTCCGACCGAGGTAGTCCAAACTAACGGCTTAAGGCGACATGCGTCGTGGGTGGATCCTGACTGGCTCCTCGTTGAACACTTCGATTTTATGCTCCGCGAACGTCGTGGCTGGCAACAGATCGGTCGGTTCTGGTATTAACCAGGCACTCAGAGCTTGTATTTGGGCTCTCTGATCCTTGGATAGCTCACGGATTCCCGCACACTCAGCCACCACGACTGGTTCGTCGTTCTGGTTCTGGGGGCTGAGAAACCCGTGCCAGGGCCCTTCCTTCACCCTCCACAACCCTGCATCGAACTGGACTTCGATCCCGAATAATCGGCAGAAATCCATGCCTAGCACTGCGTCGTTTTCCAGGCCCTCATACACCTTGAGATCAAATGGTTTAAGGGTCCCATCAATCTCAAGCTGCACCTGCAGGACTCCCCCCAAGCTCTTAATTTCTCCGGTGACTGCACGGATTAGGGTATCCGTGGGCCTCAGCTGATCGGACAGATTGTCCGCGATCAGCGGGCCTGCCAGGGAGAGCATAGCTCCGGGGTCGAATAGGGCTTGATATTGCGCCCGTTTAACATCAGGGTTATAAAGCACCTATTATCATTTCTCACTACCGAAATCATTTCTATTATATTATCATGAACGACGAAGTTACCCTGCAACCGTGGGTCCCGCTCGTCGATGTCCCAGCTCTTCCAGGTCTCAATCAGGGTTTGCCCCAAGAGACCTTCGGACCGGAGCTGACTCTCTTCCCACCCTGCTTCTCGCATAAACTGCACAACAGCCTCGGTGATCTCGTCTTGGTACTCTAGCTCAGCTTTGGGCTGAATTTTCCCACGATCTTCACCCTCACCATGACCGTACCCGATTGCGCGGCTATCCCCGAAGTCAACGCCTCCGAGGGCTGGTTCTGGGCTCTTTTCCCGTCCTGCTTCTCGTACGGTCTGCACACTGGCCTCGGTGATCTTGTTCTGGTACTCTAGCTCAGCTTTGGGCTGAGTTTTCCCACGATCTTCACCCCCACCATGACCGTACCCGATTGCCGGACTGAACCCGAGGCCAGCGCCTCCGCAGTTTGACTCAGGGCTGAGAGTATGCTCCTTGAGCTGGTTGGTCCCGATTTGCCTTAGCAGGCAGGGATGGGACCGACTCCCCCCGTATTGCCGTTTCCCAACATCCACGAACAGTTGGGGCATTCAGGTACCGCTACCCCCAGGTGACCACAGATCTGACACTTTATTTTTAACTGACGTTCGGGACATTCAGGCAAAAAACGACCTGGCTTGTGGCAGGTATAGCAGATGCGATGGGGGCAAGAGGTTGTGCCCCTCGTGCCCCGCTTGTTTACACTGGAAGCAAACAATATTCGCATCTGCGTCCCCTCCCCCCACCAAGCCTGGAGACCGAACGGCAGGATCTAATGGTGGCTGATTCCGGACCCAATTCTGCCCCTTACCGACGTTACCCGGAGGCCGATTGGTCGGGTTAAACCCGGCTACCTCTTCGGGCGTGGGGTGACTCTGGGCCGGGTTTTGTCATTTCGGCAATGGGTGCGATGTCCGTTTTACCCGAGCTTTTTCCCCGCCGTCTTGACCGACCTGCCTTGGGCTCCACACCGAGCTCATCTTCTGCCCTCTTTATGGGCTCAGTTAGAGCGTTCTCCTGGACACTCGTAACTCGCTGAGCTTTGGGAGGACCCGACCAGGCAGCAGCGGGAAGCCTATAGGCGGCAAAGCTATAGCTTTGTCGCGGGAAGGAGGCTGGACATGTCGGCTATTTAAATCCTTCATACGCTCGTGCTCTTTCCCCTTTTTCAAGAGTGAGCTAAACGAGTGCGCGGGTCTTGGTCCGATATAATTACGATAGCCCGAATCAAGATTTTTATAAGCTATTTTTAGTAGCTTTTCACTCGACGGGCGATCCCGGAATTTAGAAATGATCAGGCGAAATTTGTCCACAAATGCTTCAATTTTTTCTCCTTTCGCTTGTGTACGAGCTTTCAGCTCGTCAAGGAGGTCGTCGTCGTCGATCTCCTTCACGAAATGTTCAGTAAACTCCTCTGCGAACTTACGCCATGATTTGAATTTACGTCTACGATGTCGGTACCACGAGCCCGCCAACTTTGTCAGTATCCCTGGAAGAGCACCCAGGATTTCCTGGCTCGTCCACTTGGTACAGTCCCGAAAGTCCTCCAAGCGACCTAGGAACTCATCGGGATCTTCCTTATCAGTCCCGCCGAATTTAATATCCCAAGCCTTCAATTCACGAACTACCCGGGCTAGGTTCTCCCCACGACGCGGACTTGTGCGGCGGCGGCACGGGCTCGAGTCACTAGCACTACTCGAGCGGCTTTCCGAGTCGGACCTGCGCCCTGACGAGGTCTCCGATACTCGGCTATTTCTTGATTTTGGGTTATTCTTTACTCGGGTGGTCGACATTTTTCGTCGCGATTTCCTACCAGCAAGCTTCCGACTTTCTCGAGAATTTTCTCGATTCAAGCGAGTGTCGACCTCTCGGGTGGAAGCCCGGAACGGCCGGGGAATCTCCTTGGCACTCTTTCCCAAAGGGCCTGGAGAGTTGCTCCAAGCCGAATCGCTGGAGTGGTCTCGTGACGAGACTCTCTCTCTCGTCCCATTCTGTTTTTGTTTGCTCGCTTCACCCCGCCCTGCTTTGGACGGGGGGACTGGCTCCGGTCTCGCTGATTAGCTGGCTGCGGGAGTCGTCCGTATTTTCAGACTTTCATTTTGTCTTTGATACGCCTCCTCTACCGCTGATTCCGTGTCCCTTGAACTCGACTCTGGATCAGAGAGATCTGAATCCAAGGAGTCACTTTCGCTCCCGATAGTGCTCTCAGAGAGCACCCCAGATCCCGAACAAGGCGGGCGGGGTGCAGTGCCGGCCACCCTCTTCGGAGCGCCTGCCGGATCACCACCTACTGGCGGCGGTGGAGTATTAAATAAATGTGGTTCTTCCCACGTCTGTACTGCCCCACTCCCCGCACACCCCGATGCCAGTCCCGGGAAACCCCAGCCGGAGCTATACCAGTCAAGCAGGTTCCCCAAATGCAAGCGCGGCATGGGACACAACTCCTACCTATTCCCTTGAGTCATCCAGGCGGCCCCCATTCCCCCCACAGCACTCACTGGGGCAAACGGGGTAACCCGGGAACTAGTTATGGTTGGTGACATCCCGGGTGTTCTACTCTGGGACGTGCTTGTCAGGGTCTCCAACAACTGACCGCTCCCGGAGGACGTTGACGTAGCAGACGTGCGAGTCTCGGCCACTGACACTCCCTCTACGGAGGTGGGCACTGTTAAAAAGACCGGGGAAGGATTTTGATCTGAAGCCGCGGTCTTCCCAGCTGGGTTCGTCTGCTGCTTCGTCGTAGCCCTGGTCTGGCGCGTCACCCTCACCGGGGGTGGTTTGCTCCCCCCCTTTTTTGGTAACTTTCCGGGTTGTTTAGTTGGTCGCTCTTTGGAAGTCTGCGATCCAGTTTCAGTGGCCGAGCCGGAGGGATTGTCGTCGACCTTTTTGGGACGCCCTCTACGCCTCGGCAACTCTAATTGCACCTCCCTTGACGTCTCCAGGACCAGGCCCGCGGTAGTGGCAGGTACGACTTCGCCTCGCTCATCAACGTCGCGATCCCATGGTACGAGAGTATTCGGGTCTGCGCGTCGGATATTAAATCGCAGTAGCCGGTTTCAAAGCTCCCCGCTAGAGCCGACCGTACTCAGGAATTCAGTGTCAAGGGCCTCAAGCAAAGCCTGCGGGTTGAGCTGGCCGATCATCCCTGCAAGGTCTCGAGCGCCCCGGGACGTTCGAACGATCTCATTTACGGCCAACCTCGCACCTAACTGTTCCGCCGTAAGCCCCGGCTCACGGTAGTCTGCCATAGTAACGCCAGGAATTTTATTATTGCCCGGGTGTATTTAAAATGGCAGATCTACTCTATCTGGTCCCTCTACTGCTCTAGCAGGAGGTAGACCGTATAGGAGCTCGCGCAGGCTCCCTAATTTAGCGTATTGATAGAATAATTTATTCAGTGGTAAGAGCAGTTTACACAATTCTTAGACTACAGCGCAACAAAATTCGAACCTGATTTTTTTCTTATGGGGCAACCCGTTAACTGTGCTTGTGCCACACAAAAAAAAAACGACGACAAAAGCCGACAAGCAAGAGAAAAAAAATAAACACAGAGAAAGGAAAAAAACTATTGCCTTTTCGGACTGGCCGCCAAGCACGGTGTACAAAAAAAAATCAAGCTTGAATTTATTCTGTATCTTTGACAAGTAAACTCTCTCGACTCGATTCCGACCAAGGTTATGCGATCAAAACAACATCCAAAACTGTCCGCTGGCCTTGGCTCGGAATGCGAGCTCGCTATCACGCAGTTACGTAATCCTAACACTCGGCACGCTCAGCAGCAGGGTTTATGTGGGGTCGAGCCACACATTGGTGACGTCATACGACGCGAATGTAGTCGCGACAGGGGAGCTCACTTAACAAAAAGAAGACACGAAAACGACCAAGCCCTCAGGGCCACAAAATCGTCTCCCCGGTCACTACTACTCCTCGAAATAAACAAAACGCGAGGTCCGTAATTTTTCTGGGCGCCAAGGCCCCGCTAGCTCGCCGGCGGGCTGGTCTGCGCCGTTGTCACTCAACGATCCACTGCTCTGCTGCTGCTGACTCCGTAAAGGGTGAGATCGACCAGCGGTGCTACTTGAGAGCTGCTGCCCGTGAATGAATAGAAACAAATACAAACCCTGGGCTCACGAGCTCTACACCTACAAGAAAAACACCCCAGCCGGCCCAAGGAAACATATACGAAACCACTGAGATAAATATATATATACCCGCGCCTTCACCGAGACAAAGAATAAAACCACTCGAGGGCCGATCCTCGTTGCCGTTGCCGCGTCTGCCACCTTCGGGCAGCCGACGATTATGCTAGAGAGAGAGAGATGACAAAGGGGTAGGAAATTAAATTAACAGAAAGAAAAAACACTAAGCCCGCTGTTCATCCGATTTAATAAAATAGAAAAAAGAACTTGGGTGGCAAGGAGTTTACGCGTCGCTACTTAAAACTACAAATTACCGGGCCACGCCCAGTACGCACCTTGATCTGATGATCCACACAACCCAAGTTTTTCGACCGCTGCTCCTCCCACGAGGATGGATTGCTCGTTCCGTGACTCGTGTCCTCCGCTGGCTGTCGGACCGCGTTGCTCTGGATGGCGCTGGAGCGGTAATTGACGTCGGGCTCAGTGGTGCGATCCCCGCGATCACCGATCTCGTCCTCTCGTACCTGGCTAGCTGGCTTCGTCCTTGATGAAGGAGAGGGCGAGCTGTCGCGATACCTTGCACAATCACCACACTTATCGAATTTCCTGTTAACTTGTTCACTAGATTCGCGCGCGCGAGATGCGGGGCTCTCCGTAGCTACGACAGAAGTAAGGTACAAATGGCCGTCGATGCGATCGAGCCCACGGCCGATCGCGAGGAGAGAAGAAGACGGCCGTGCTGCCCTCTGGAACTGCCCTAGGCCTTCCCTGACTTTCCCCTTCCCGCCTCAACGCCATTCCCACGTTACAAAAATCATTGATTTATCGCTCTCCCCAGCGTTATGGCAGCTTAGAGCTTGTCGGTTTATTTAATTGTTCATAAAAAATAATTTATTTATCGCTCTGCCTAGCGTTATGGGGGCTTAGAGCTCGTCGGTTTATTTATTTATTTATGTATTGATTAATTATTTGCAACGGTTACTGTTATTCAGCTTTCAATCTTGCGCGTTAACTGTGACGGTCAATTTTCCCAAATAAAGCGGGGGCACCATGTATATGACTCGCCGATGAATTCGGTGGGATTTTCGTCGATGAAAAATCTTTTTGTCCTTGCAGAAAGTCAACTATACGATAATGTATTTCGGTATCCACTGGCACAGACGGTTGAGAACTTAGCCGAATTTTTTTAGCTGACGCACTTTTTGTCTGCACGTCATTATTTTTAAACGGATTGGGTCTTTTTTTTGGTTTTCCAAGTATTTTTCCTTCAGTTTTACGCGTTTCTCTCGACACTTTACTTGTTCTAACCATTTTAAAACCAAAAAAACCGAATCGGAAATATAAGAAGAAAAATAATCGGACCGTTCTGGTGAACGAACACCGTCAAACTGACACGTCTTTTTTTCCACACAGACCTTTAGAACCGCCTTATACTCTACCTGGGTTCACTGCCCCTCCCTTTTTACAAAAGGGTCTTAGGGGATTACAAAGACCGACTTAGCAGGGGCCTTCAGCGTAGAGCATGCGGGGAGGGGCAGCTGCCTCGACCTGCTCCGCTCGAAGGCCCCAGACTTAAAACTCTGTAACTTTGTGAGTTTTGCTCCAAACCCTTAGAAATTTTAACACAGCATTCTTGAAATGTTTTACTATAAGAAAAAAAAATTCGATTTTTCAAAAATTGCCAGACCCTACCCCCCCCCCCCCCCCCCTTAAGGGGGCATTAGGGGCTAATTGGTAAAAAAAGCACTTTTTCGGCGATTTTTTGTGGCAACGTATAAACAAATGCATTTATTTAAACAATGACACTTAATAAAGAAATTTTTAAAGTATATTTTGTCAAATTTTCGAATAAAAATATTCATAAATGAGCCGCTGACGTAACATTTGCGAAGGCGTTGAAAAAAAAAAGGTGATCCGCGGTGAACACTCTGGGACTGCACTGGGTTACCTGAATTGAAATCAAAAAATTTTTTTAGTTAGAATAGGACTTTTTCCTGCTCCCTACGGAGAGTTTTTATTTTAAAAATTTTTTTTCAAGATTTGGCAACAACTATTTAAAAAATACCGATTTTTCGCGGAAAATTGACGCCATTTTGCATCCGTAAAACCGAAAAAAAATAATAAATAAATAAAAACTCTCCGTAGGGGGCAGGTATTTTATATAACAAATAAGTGTGCCAAATTTTAGAACGATCAGTGAAGTAGTTTTGAAATGAGAGTGTTCACCGGCTTTGAAAATGTTAGTTTCGAGAAAAACGCGTTGAAAGTGCGACGAGCCGTGCGACTGAGCTGGAGCGCCTGGGCTTAGAGCTTTGTATCTTGGAAAGTTTTGCACCGAATGACTTCTAATTTTGAGGGGATATTTTTAAGACCCTATACTTTACGAAAATGTAAAAAAAAATATGGATTTTTTGAAAATGTCTAGCCCCTACTGCCCCCTTAAGTGTGCCACACATGTAGCTATACAGCAGGCTGCTTATGGTGTTTATTTTTTTATTTTTTATTTTTTTCCTTGAGAATCGTTAATTTTAAGATAGTATTATCAGATTCCGGAAAGGTTAGGGTGGATACTTGTAGCATTTGGTGATAGGTTCGCCTTGGAGATAATTTCCCCGGGAAGTTATGACTCCTAAAGGGTCAGGGCAGACACCTGGTGCACTTACAAGGAGAGGCTACACCCTGCGGGTCATCGATCCTAACAAAACTTTGGGGATCGTTTTCTAATATGAAAAAACGAAGAAATCCATCAATGATTCCGTTCAATGCGCCCTGGATGTCGATTCGCCATAGAGCTCAAATGTTTTGCACTTTTTTGGTTTTTTCGCTAATTTTTCAAAAATTCCAGTTCAAAGCCTATTGCACTTACCAAACTCTGCGACCTCGCGTTCTTTTTGTTTTTATTTTCCTTGAAGGAAAACTATTCTTAAGTTCACTTTTGATAAGTTTGACCCTGTGCTAAGACGATTTCTAAAAAGCATTATTTAGGGTTTTTGGCTTTTTTAAGCTTTAATTGTACGTGATTCACCTTATCAAAATGATGTCTGAGAATATGTTTCCTTAAAAATTCATGAAAAAACAAGGAGATTGCGAGGTTGCAGAATTCTGAAGGTGCAATAGGCTTTGAACAGGAATTTTAAAAAAATTAGCTTGCTTAGACACTTTAAGATTTTTTTGTGGTTTTTTAGCTAATTTTCTAAAAATTCCTGTTCAAAGTCTATTGCACCTTCAGAATTCTGCAACCTCGAATTCTTCTTGTTTTTTCATGAATTTTTGAGGAAAAATATTCTCAGACATCATTTTAATAAAGTCGTTCACGTACAATCCCTCTTTATAATGATGAAGCATGTTCGAATGTCTTCGTTTTATCATTGATTTGATTGGTTGAAAACGTTAAATTCAAAATTTGAAATGCATTTAAGTTGAAACATTGAATACTTTGTTATTAAGAATTTGTTGCAATAATTTTTTGAATAATTGAATACTTTAAAAAATTGTTTCAATAAATGGACTAAATTTCTTTATTAAATTCTATAAAATAAAATGAGAATCTTCATTATTTTAAAAACAATTTTTTTAAACTATAACCACAAAATATTGAACTGAACTAAGTTGCAGGTTGCATACGATATGTGATGAATTAAGTTTCAAAAATTTTTTTTTACTTTTTTTTTTTTTGAAAATGAAAGTATAAATTATCGTTTATTTACTTTCAAGATTATGCGCGCTGATTGAGACTTGTTAGAGTTTAAAAAAGCCAAAAAACCCTAAAAAATGCTTTTTAGAAATCGTCTTAGCACAGGGTCAAACTTATCAAAAGTGAACTTAAGAATAGTTTTCCTTCAAGGAAAATAAAAACAAAAAGAACGCGAGGTCGCAGAGTTTAGTAAGTGCAATAGGCTTTGAACTGGAATTTTTGCAAAATTAGCGAAAAAAACAAAAAAGTGCAAAACATTTGAGCTCTATGGCGAATCGACATCCAGGGCCCATTGAACGGAATCATTGATGGATTTCTTCGTTTTTTCATATTAGAAAACGATCCCCAAAGTTTTGTTAGGATCGATGACCCGCAGGGTGTAGCCTCTCCTTGTAATTGCACCAGGTGTCTGCCCTGACCCTTTAGGAGTCATAACTTCCTGGGGAAATTATCTCCAAGGTGTACCTATCACCAAATGCTACAAGTATCCACCCTAACCTTTCCGGAATCTGATAATGCTATCTTAAAATTAACGATTCTCAAGGAAAAAATAAAAAATAAAAAAATAAACACCATAAGCAGCCTGCTCTATAGCTACACGTGTGGCACACTTAAGGGGCAGTCGGGGCTAGACATTTTCAAAAAATCCATATTTTTTTAGGGGTCTGGGTGAACAACTTGAGCACCTGGTGATAATGACGTCTTGAAGATGATTTCCCCAGGAAGATATGACTCTGGGAGGGTCCGGACAGATACCTGGAACACCTGGTGATAATGACGTCTTGGTGATGGTTTCCCCAGGAAGTTTTGACTCCGGAAGGGTCAGGACAGACACCTGGAGCATCTGATAAGAATTACACCTTGGAGGTGATTTCTTTAGGAAGTTTTGACACTTATGGGTTCAGATAATTTCGTTCAACGTTTCAAATGTACTGCACGCATGGCGCGATAATTAATGTTTAATTTTTTGAATACAACTAATAATGAATTATCTTTTCAAATAATTTAAAGACTATAAGAGAACATTTTTTAACTGGTTGGGGATCCTCATGCATGCCTCTTCGATTTTGGTCACAAAAGAACAAAAATTTGTTTCTTATGAAATTTTCTTTCACAGATTTTTTTAGTGTAAAATTTTCAAGTTATATTTTTCTTATTCTATAAAATTTCAAATTTATATGAATTAAAAATATCAAAATTCAAATTTGGTATTGTAAGTATGAATATTTTAAACTGAAACCAAATATTACATATTTATATGGGTCTAATTACAATTCAATCAGAGGGTTTCAATTTTTTTCTCATTCAGATACTACTTCTGTAAATAAAGAAACAATCCCATCTTACTGAAGCCCTAAAAAACTCCATTGAAACTAAACAAACTCACCTAGAATAATTAAATAATTAGAGTCAACACTGCAAAAATTCGTCTTCCCAATTTTAAAAATCAATCGCAAAAAGATATAAAGCAATCCACGAAAGATCAGTTTCGCTCTAAAAAGCTTGTCAGGTGGAAAAATGACACTGAAAAATTCTTACTGTAAAGCCGAGCTTATATACGTATAAGATTCAAAACAAATAAATTCAAAACTTCATAACTACTTTTACACTAAAAAATTTATCTTTTATATTAATGCTTTTAGATTGTTGAAATTATGGCGTTGATATATCGTCATAAAAAAATAACTGTCATATTTATCGATTGGGAGCAGCCACGTTCCTTTCAAGTATCATCTCATCAATATTCTATGCAAGCCTTATGGAAACAAATTTATGATGATGGTTTTGATAAATCTCTAACCGAAGTGTCAAAATATTTCAAAATTGCTTCTTCAAAAAATAAGAATGAGCCATTAAATAATTTATACCTCAGTACAGATAAAATAAAAAAATTTTATGAATCCAATGAAGGACCGGATGACGAAAGTAATTCAGAGCAGCTGTCAATAAGTATTTGGAGAATTTCTTTCGTTGTAAAAGAGTGGCTGAACATTCAAACAAAAAGAAAGATCAGTATTTTTATTCAGATTATATTTACTATCACAATACTGCAGGTAAGTTAAAATTGAGCACACTCGATATTAATAGCTCGATGTCCATGAGAAGGTACTACATAACCTAATCCACGTAAAACGGTGCATTAGTTGAATGAAAAATGGAGGGTTCCCAAGCATTCAAGAAATATAGTTCATTTTTGATAATAATCCTCTATTATATTAAGAAGTTTATTTTCGTCGTCGTGGTCGTCGTCGACTTCCTTTTTAAAAAAAAAAGTGACTTAAACGTCTCAGATCATTTAGAAATTGAGTACTTAGGGGTTTTTGGGATTGCTGATTACGAAACTGATCTTTATTTTTTGATTTGGCCTATGGAAAAGCTACTTACTTAAGGTAAAATTTATTTTTAGTAGCATCTTTTTTAAACTTTGTCTACGGCGGTTTTTAAAGTTGCTGATTACTTATCTGACCTTTATTTGTTAATTTGGTCTACTTAAAGGGTTACTCATTTAAGGTAAAAATTTATTTTTAATAGAATTTTTTTCAAACTTCATGAATGGGGTTTTTAGGGTTGCTGATTATTAATCCGAGCTTCATTATTAAAATTGACCTATCTAAGGGCTTAAAAACAATATACTTCTTATCAAAATTTTAAAATTTAATATATTTTGGTATGAACTATTTTTAATATGTATTTTATTTTCGTATTTTATCTAGTATTTTATTAAAAATAAAAGTACAATGACAAAATAAATGTTTGAAATTTACTCTCAGTAACTAATTTTAAAAATGTCAATGATACGTTAAGAATAATTTGAATATTAAGAATTGATTTTTACTTATAATTGATATTTTAAAAATACTTCAAAATTTTTTAATTTGATAAGCAATCAGTCAATACAAATAAGTCAGATCCGAGAGAATTGAGGGACGGTCGCATCTGAGTAATCTCGTTTGAGCAAAACCATGCTTAAAGAGTATTGCGTACAGCGAGAGATGCCTATATTTCTCTCTTAAGCTTTTTAGAACATTTTCTCAGCATTTTATAAATAAGTACCAGAATCTAAGTAAAATTTTGATCAAAAACCTTTTCATGATATGAAACTTCTGCATGCTGCAATGAATCCATAGGTTGGGTAATCCGTTACTGCTTCCAAACGTAAACCGATGATAAGAGACACACAGAAGGATAAATCCAACATTTTTAAGTCTGGACTATTCAAAAATCTTCGCTGATTTGTCAGTAATAGTCAAGTATATTTAAAAGAGCGAAAGAGTGAGTACGCTAGTTATCGAGTTAATGGCCCATAAGTTGCTGAGTTCGATTCGCTTTTACCCCATTGCAAACATCACCGATGATATCACCGCTTTTTGCGACGATATCGTCGTGACCGGTTTTTAAAAAGTTTTCAGTGCTCTGCAAGGAATAGTATACTCTCAATCAAGCACAGGAACAGCGATAATTCTGAGTTGAAATACGAGAGTTGGAACTTTCTGTGCGTGATTGTCATTTTTTTAAATGCTCTGCACGCGCAGCGCCTTTTCCTCATAACCGATCCGTGAAAAGTCTAATCAGTTTCCGCTTGCACCAGTTTGACTACCAGGTTACCAGATTAATATCTCTACAAAGTTTTCCTCGTAATCGACCTTTGAAAGGTCATTATAATCTTCGCTTGCACCAGGTCGACTACTAGGCTACCAAATCGACTTCTCCAGGAAGTTTTCCTCGTCACCAACCCATAAAGGCTCTGGTCAGTTTTCGCTTGCACCATGTCGACTACCAGGTTACTGGATCGACTTCTCCTGGAAGTTTTTCTTGTTACCAACTTTTAGGGGGTCATTATGATTTTCGCTTGCACCAGGTCAACTTCTAGGTAACCGAAACGGTTTTTCCGGGAAGTTTCCTTTCTAATAAATCTCTGGAAGGCAATACAGTTTTTGGTTCATTAGTGTTTGTTAGTGCGCTTAAATACTTGAATATAAACGATTTTAGTATTTTTGAGACATTTTTTTCATTTTTTTCAAATAAACTTCGTTAAAACGAAACAATTCTGTTTTAAAGTAACTTTTAGTGCACAAACAATTGGTTAAAGTTTTTTCCATGTACTCAGTTCACAATATAAGAGATAGTTTTTATTCGAACAAAAATTATTCACAAATATAAAAAATTAGAATTTAGTGAGGTTTTCTGTTAATAAAATTAATAGTTATGGAAACAATTCTTTTTTAATTATTTCAAAATAATTAATATTTGTGAAAATCAAGCTGATTTTTAAAAAAATCATTAAAATAGCAAAAAATACGACAAAAATCACAAATATGTCGCTTGGTACAACAGAAAACTTTAACCTAGCGCGTCCAGACTTCACGTACTTTCAAGTTAGGTATGAAGTCAAACTTCTATTAGAAGTCAATATTCGAAAATGACCCTAAAACGCCTTACCCTATTTACCATGTCAAGTGAGTTAAGAGACGCAGTTATGAGTACACGTTGAAGGTAATAATTGATTTATCAATTCAGGTGCTTGTTGTGAATTTAAAGATTTAAATGATTTAGAAAGCATCTACCAGGTGCTCTAATCTTGGTAGATGCTTTCTATAAGCGTTTGAGATGAAGTCTTGTATTGAACAAACCCTGTTTCATAAAAATTTTTTATATTTTGACAACTAAGTATTAGTTCAAGTATTTCTCACTTTAAAAACAGTTTCTGTGAAAACATTTTTCTTACTTGATCTCTATGAATTCGAATAGTTTTTAAATAGTAATGAATAGAATCATCAATAAAAATTTTGGCTGCAACCGTTCGTAGCTGCAATAGCTCAGTTGGAAAAAGCAATCGTCCGGTAAGCAAGAGGACCCGAGTTCCAATCTCGGTTGCAACCAAAATTTTTCTATTTTCTCAAATTCTTTAATTTAAATTCACGTTGGACAGTAGTGCCTCTAAATTCAATTACAACGAATAATTTTTAGTTTTTTTAGTCAGGGCTCTTAAAAATGTATACTCCCCTGCATTATAATTTGTTTTTAAAAGTGCATAAAATAAAAAAAAAAAATGTTAGTGTCAAAAATAATATATATTACAGACAAACATCAGTAAAATAAGGAGTTTTTTGCATTACAGGTGGTTGTCGGAAGTAGCAGAACTGAGGTTGATAAATATGAGTCTTGAGATTTTCTCACTTACTGACCGAGTTGTGATACTATATTCCTGTTGAACTAAGCCTGATAAGATTACGAGTAAACTAGTGCAAGTAGAAAAGAGACGGCTTAGTGAACACTAAAGACAAAGCAGAAAAATGAGCTTTAAATTTATTTTTAACGATTTGAGATACTTACAGACTGAGGAGAGTACCCTCACCGTAGTATTGGCTAGGAAAACTTTGCCTCATAAAATTATCATACGGGGCATTAGTCAGGAGATATTACACCCACCAAAACGCCAATTTAAATTAAACTTACTGAATTGTTTTCATACACCTTAAGATAAAAAAATACCAGTTACTAATGCCAATGGGTCTTTACTAGGGTGTATCACTTTCTCGAATTTCTCAAGCGTTGAAGTAAAAATAGCTTCCTTATGATAAAAAAGCAATGTAAAATTATTTCAGATTTTTGTCATTCAAAACGATTCTGGATAAAAATTCAGTCGCAGAATTAACAGTGTAGATATAATTGGTCTCATCGCTGTGTCAGGTTTGTGTATTTTTAGGAGTCCATTTTTATTATGATTATTTATTTATTTTCTATTTTAATTCTAAAATAGGAGTAAAAATTAAATTTTTCACATTTTCATAATTTTTTTAGACACCTTGACCTTTAAACAAAATTTTCTCATGATTATCTATGATCTAAATGTTTGATAAGTAATAAAAATAATTTTTTTTTTATTAAAAACCTTAAGTTCTGCGCTCATCGTATTACTAAAAAAAATTACGATCAACCTACAAAAAATCTGAAAAATTTGTGGTTTATTTTTCTACCTATTAGGCTTTTTTACTTCAGTGTTTAAGAAATTCGAGAAAAAACTTTAGTGAAACACTCTACTCTTTAGATTTGCGATAACACTTAATAAAGTTGTAATGTGTGATTGCGCAAGTAATATTATAGGCGTTATTTTGAGCTAAAAGATGTATGAAATTCAACAACTTAGGGTCATTCCACACGAAAGTAAACCTCAATGAAAAGTGAGTTCTTATTAATATCTTGAATAGTTTAATATTTTATCTTTTATCGTGTAACAATGCCATATATGTTGATCAAAGATACCTTCTGAACCAAATTTTACAGCAAAAAAATTTCATAAAAAGATTTATTTATTTATTTTTTTGTTTTTTGCGGGTAGCATATGAGAATTTACGTCAAAAAAGTTGGATCAAAAAAGATCTCCGGGGTTGCAAAAGAATTAACAACACTTATTGTTGAGTCATTAATTTATGAAAATTGGTGAAACGTTTTTTCCGACGATGTGCGGATCTTTTCAAGCACTGTTTAAAGTAAAATTAACAAAAAATAATTATATACAGAGAAGTAATTTGATTAAAAAAAATTTTTTTATAAGATTTACGAACCTGATAAAAGAATTAAAGGTACGCAATCAGTGTTCCTTCGGCTGCCGCGCGTGGTATACGTGTTTATCAAAGCTCCGCTGGTCGCAAGGTTAGGAATACACACGCGCTGCGCAGCGACGTCGCTGCGTAGCGTAGCAACGCAGCACTTTTGTGGTTATCATTTGTGAAGTACTCACTAGTTTGTAATAAAGTTATTGAAATGTCGCCAACCAAAGGCAACACACTATTGTATTCCCAACATGCAAGCAACCTAGAGTACCCAAGCAAAAGTCAAGGCATCGTGTTTGACATCGTCGATGGCGCCATCATGGACTACTTCATAGCTATTGAGAAGATGACGCAACTAGAGAATGTTATAGCAGCTTCTAGAATAATCCAAAATAGATTCAGCTTTTTTGTTAAAAATACCGGGCTCGTTGATGATTTGACGCAAGTGGGAAAAAATGTCCTCGAAATCAATGGGGAGAAAGTAGAAATGCGTCCCTACGCAGCTAAACTTAAACGCATGCTTTTTTCTAATGTGCCACCGTTCATACCTAATGATGTCATTATCAGTAAATTGAAAGAAAAAGATTATGGGGTGCAAGGGGGCATTTGTAAGAAATATATATTTTTTTTTTCGTATTAATTCTTCGAAATTAATATCTAGACTACCTTTAAATAATTATTTTTACAGCATAGCAACATAAATATATGATAAAATGTGCATTTCTTAGATTACACCCTAACGGGACTCCAGCTTGATACGGCGCAGGTCGCTGGATCCACTTTAACCATCATATTTATGCCACCTCTGATAAGATGAGATGTTTCGTTTGTAAACACGAGGGACATACTAGCAAATTCTGCCCGCAGAATAAACAAATCAAGGAACCATCGCAGGAAGCAGAAAAGCAGCAAGACGACGACAACAACTACAGTGCCTCTCAGCCGAGCGGTAAGGAGCCTGCCGTCCGTAAGGTACATGCTCTCGATGCCAACTCGACTGTTATTGAAAAAGCCAGTTGGAGTGCAGTCGCCCTCAGCTATAGCACAGCTGACGATGTAAACAAAGAGCTAAGTACAATCTCGACCGTTATCTCAAGTGAAAATTTGCAGTTTAATGGACAGAATTAGTTCACAAAACCAACTAAGAGGGCTCACTCTACTAGCTCTACCTCTACGAGTGAAATTAAGAATAAGGAGGAAAATAAAATAAGCAGTGTTGATGTTAACGACAAAAGTGCATCAGTTCGTCCTATTATCAAAAAGAAAAAAGCCAACACAATCACTCCCGAGGTTATAAAGGAGCAACTTGAAGCTGCTAATATAGAAATACCAAGCATTAAGTCTACGTTCCCGATGAGTTACGACGAACTGGCTCAGATGTTAACCGAAATTTTGAATGTTAAATATAATGAGGTACCCTTGATCGCAACTAAGTACACGCTAAATCAGCAGGCCATCATCGTCATGATCAACGAGGTTTATAAGTACGTTGATTCTATACCTTTGAGAACTAGATTGACGAAGACGGTTAATGCCATTAAGGCGGCCATTGATGGTTGTGATCTCGCTTTGATTTCCTCTGCGGTGGAGTCTTTCAGCGAGTCGGATCAAATTTAGTAGTTTTAATTACTTCCTGTATGGCCAGCAGCGACTGTAACGAAAATCGTTGCAGCTCAACTCTACCAACAGACATCTATGTCATTTTTTGGAATCCGCGTAGTACAGTAAATAAACGCAATGAGCTTGAAAAGTTGATGCAAGATTATCAGGGGATCGTGTTGGCGGAGACGTGGCTTAGGCCAGACATAAGCCTGCAGTACGGCTCCTTCAATGTATACAAGTTGGGCCTTCAATTTTTTTTTGCTTAAAGTACTACTTAATATAAGACTTTTACCGCAAACTTTTATTGCAAAATGTACTATTCTTTATGAAAAAATTGAAATAAAAAAAAAATTTTCATCTCACAACCTCCGCTTTCTGACTGAGAAGACAGACCCTACAGAGTTACCGACGCTTGAGGCTTGACATTGAACTGTATTTATACCGACAAGCGCGAGATTTTGCACATGAGAGGATTGAGTCTGCAAGGCTTGACTTTTATTGGCGTAGGCTTAAGGATATCACTGATCCTCAACAGCTCTGGAAGGAGCTAAGGAATCTTGGTATCTCTTCCAAAGCCGACTCCAATCTGAGTGGTTTCTCAGTGGAAGATCTCAATGCTCACTTTGCCTCTGTCTATTTTGATGAGTTGGCACCGGATCTCTCTCTTTTTCTGAATGACCAGGGAAAGAAGAAGATTATGGTGGCTTTTCATTGGCCGCTCGTAGGTGGTAATGGCAGAGGACGGCAGTTTTACTTCTTTCCATCCCCTTAATAAGGGTGTACCCCAGGACTCTGTATTTGATCCTCTGCTCTTCCTCCTTTTTATCGCTGACATTGCTCAGGGTCTTGGCTCTGGTGTCTTTCAATAGATACTCGCACGTAAATCTCTGCAGATTTACGTGCGAGGCCGACTTAAGGACATACATGCCACTCTCGAAAGACCAAGCCGGGGTGCTGAACGCGTTGCTGACTGGGCCGCCACCAATCAGTTGGTACTGAATGCTGGTAAGACTAAGGCTAAGATTTTTGGGACTCCGTCTTATATCAATGACTTTAATAGACTTAGTATTCGTGACCTGCAGTTTGGTGGGTGCACTGTTCCGTTTGTCCCATCTGCGCGTAATTTGGGGGTGGTGTTGGACTCTAAGCTGAACTGGAAGGACCATGTTTAGTATGTTTATTGCAGAGCTAACTCTTTTTTGTATCGTGTTAACCACTTTAGGCGCAGCACCACCTTTGAACTGCGTAAGCACCTTGTGCAGACCCTGCTCCTTCCGTTGACTATTGTTCGCTTGTTTTCTGTGATGTATCGGGTGAGCGGGATCTCATACCTCAGTGTTTGCTCAATCGTGGGATCAGGTAAATTTTTGGGATTAGAAAGATCTTTATAGACGTGAGCTTGGTTGGGCTACAAGTATTGGGCTGCAGAGATTATTTTGCTACCTGTTTGCTCTACAGGATACTTCACATGGGTACTCCGTCTTATTTGGTGGACTTTTTTACTGAGAAGCTCAGCTCACATCCCTTGAGATTGGCAAACCTTTACGCGCTTGACGTGTTGATTGTTCCCCCTTTCCGCACGGAGTCTCTGAAACGCTCATTTCATAAGCTAGCTACCTACTCCTCGAATAATCTACCACCTCATATTCGCCAATCATCATCCCTTCCCAGTTTCAAACATCACATCAAATTACACATCTTTACTGCCGAGGGAGAAGATTAAGTATCCGGGTTTTATACGCTGCGATTGGACTGTATACCTACTGTTTTATGAAGTTATTACGAATAGTTTAATCTCCGCCAACAAACGTGGACAATGTTACCCATATTACCTACATCGTTATATTGCTAATGTATACCTTCAAACTCAAATTTTTTTCATTTTTATTATTATCATCATTATTATTATTTATTTATTTACTTTATCATTTTATATATTTTATATACTTTACTTGAAATTAATCTGTTGTAGAATACTTATTTATAAACTTATGTATTTTGTACAACATAATGTACAATTAATAAACATATTAAAATCAAATGAAATCAAATCTTTTAATTGGAACTTTTTTTTTTAATTATTAACAATATTAAAAAAGTCATTATTTTTAAAATTTTTTGAAAAAAATTGTCTAAATTATTTAAATTTAAACTATCGCTCGCTTAGTCTTTGTAATAAAATGGACAAAATTAGTTTTTTGAAGGTTAATAATGAATTTCATTAGAATCGATAAATTGCTATACTTGTTAAACCTTTCACCTAAAATAAAAATTTAATTGTAGTTCATAATTTAAAAAAAACAGCCTTTTTTCCTAATCTTCGTTTATCAATCAAAAATTTAAAGAGGCCACCTATTGTGCCAAATGACATACATAGAACAAGTGTGGAAAGTCCAAAAAACCGGCTGTCTTTGAAAACGTGAAATCGCAATAGCTTAAAATAAGAAGTCTTTGACATAATAGTGAATCAGGTTATTTAAGTTAAGTGAAACGTAGTTATTTCCCAAAATTTTGGACTTGTAAGTACTTTTAAATATAAAATAAACATTTTTTTAAATGTTGAACAAGGTTAAGTTTGCTCCTCTTACTGTAAATAAAACACGGTAGCTGGTGACAAGTTGAGCGCGAATGTAGGTCTTGAGGGATCTAATTTTACCAGGAGTCCTATATATCCTGGATGCAGGTTGAGTAAATGAATTAAGTTAGTCGGTGAAAGTAACAATTAGTGAATTTAATAGGTGCTAGTTTATAGATGCTGCACAAGGCTCAGGTAGCGTGGATCTGTGCCGTACAAGGTCTAGGCACGCACTGGCGGAACTGCAGATTAGACTTGGCGCAGCAAGCGGCAGACCACCATACTCAAACTCTCTCACTCTTTCATTCACTATCTCTCTCACTCTACCGTGGTCTCGCAGAGCGGAGCCCACAGTACCCCCCCCCCCCCTGAAAGAAGTAAAAGTGCAAGCTTTTCTCCAAGTTATCGCGAGATTGAATCAAGGGGCCTTGTATAGGAGTGTTGGAAATGCACTCGCTTACGAGGGTAAGCCTTCTCGTGGGTGGGCTGCACTGGAGGTGGACCTATCGCTATAATATGTGGTACACGGTACTCGGTGGTGCGCGTACACTGAAAGTAGTACCCATTGCTATGAGGCTCGACACTTTCATGCGCGTGGCTTTTCCACTCCGATTTTAGGTGGCGTCCACCTCGAATTTGGGTGGCGAGCGCCAGCAAAAAAGCTTCTGTCTCAAAGGACGCTGACGACGCTTACAGGTAGGGATGATCTGGGAGTACTTATCCTAGGACTATGATCGCAAGTTCCATGACCTGTACAACCAGGTCGCCGATGACGAGGTATACCTGAGGCGACATTTCCGAGGAATCGGTAGAACTTTTTAGGGTTGTCTTCAGTGAGTTGAGAGCGACTTCTGTGACCTAGTAAACCATGTCACCGTGGTGTACCTACAGCATCATCTTCGAAGAATTTAATAAAATATCATTTATAATTAAGCTTACTAAAAAAAATTTATAAATATACCAAATTCCTTGAAGATGATTCCAGGTATACCTCGTCATCGGTGACCTGGTTGACCAGATCATAGAGAAGTCGTCCTCAACTATGTACACAGTCACCAAAAAAATTTCCTAAAAACTTCACTTGATTCCTCAGAGATAATGCTCCAGGTATACCAGGGCGACCTAAATATCCAGGTCATGGAAGTCGTTCTCAATTATGTACAGAGTCACCAAAGACATTTCTAGAAAGTTTTACTCCATTCCTCGGAGATGATGCCCTAGTTATACCCATACCTCGTCATAGGCAACCTGGCTGTCTAGGTCATGGAACTTGCGATCATATTCCTAGGATAAGTACTCCCAGATCATCCCTACCTGTAAGCGTCGGCAGCGTCCTTTGAGACAGAAACTTTCTTGCTGCCGCTTGCCACCATAATTCGAGGTGGCCGCTACCCAAAATCGGGGTGGCAAAGCCACGCGCAATAAAAAGGCGAGCGCCAGCCTCATAGCAATGGGTATAGCATTCAGTGTAGTCGGAGGTAACAAAGCCGAACAAACAGGATCACCACGAGACGCGCGTTTAGCTTGATTGCAAAGCAGAGCACGATTAATAGACAGAACGGGGCTACTCGGTAGAATCGGGCTCGGTCCCGAAAGAAGAGTCAGCGAGGCTCGAGATAGAATATCAGCCGGAGGTGGCTCGCGAGGTGGAGATTGCTCCGAAATAAGTAGGCTTTTGGGTATCGGGCTCAAAGGGAACTCGCTCGGAACAGGTTCCTCGATGAGCTGCGGGTTTTCGATATCCGCATGAGCCACAGGGTTGACTGGCATGGGATCGATCGCTGGGCCGAAAATTTCATCTGTGAAACTTTCGGGATCAAATACACCGGAATGAGGCGTTCGACGTTCACGACTTTGTGCTCACCACCCACGTCGATTAGAAAATCGAGGTTCGAGAGACGTTGAATGACCTTGTAGGGGCAATGCTAGGATCGTTCAGGGGAGCGTTTGACGAGCTTAGACCTCATGTGCATATGGGTGCACGTGGCCGTATCCCTGAAAACGGACGGCTCAAAGTTATACTTCCGTGTAGAGGGAACGGGCTTCTCCTCCCTCATAAACTCGCAGAATCCAACAATCTCTGGTTGGGCTTGTGGTCACCGGGGATACAAAATTCGCCCAGGATGCTCAAAACGGTGCCGAAGACAAACTCGCGGGACCTGCGTCCAAGTCTAAATAAACTCGGGTGCGCAAGCCAAGAAGG
The DNA here is from genome assembly GCA_038277355.1 of Encarsia formosa. NCBI lineage: Eukaryota > Metazoa > Arthropoda > Insecta > Hymenoptera > Aphelinidae > Encarsia > Encarsia formosa. The sequence continues at coordinate 89,133,713 of CM076184.1, read as the reverse complement.
ATGGATGATAATAACCGGGACCATTCGGGATTGTCCCCGTTACAAATCATCGCCGCCTTCAAGTCCCGGTGAAATCGCTTGACGAGACCATTCTGCTGAGGTCGATAGGCCATGGTGCGAATTCGTTCCTGGGGAGGAAGTCGAAATGACTAAGAACGTTGGCTCCATAGATGGAGTGTGGAATGTCCACGACGTAGAAGTTCCAGGTCATCACGCGCCGCAAACCTAGATCGAAGGACTTGGTGATAGCACCGTTTGCCACCTGAAGGGAAGGGCTGCAAGGACAATCAGTGCGGACTGAGTTTTTGGCGATAATAGAGACTTCAGCGCTGGTATCAACGAGAAACTGATGCTCGTCTTTCTATCTTGAACGAAGAAGCGAAGCGAATCCAAGCCCACTGCGTCCATCTCAGAAATGGTTGGACTTACTATTTTTTTTGAATCCTTAGACTTTTTATATTCGAGGTAATCCGAAGGCAGAGTTTTTTTATCAAACTCGGGCCAGAGTGGGCATGGAGGACCGCAACAGATTGTACAATTGTCGCGGTGTTTAAAATGGGGATGACAAAGAGGTAGAGACTGGCCATCCTTACTCTGGGATCTGCTTCGTGTGTTCGATCTACCACGAACACGGGATCTACTACGATTACCTTCCCACAGTGTTTGCCAGACTATCTCGGTAATTTGAGCTGAAATCGACTGCGGATCTGCGATTGCGTTAACAAAGTTCTGAGGAGTTGCCTTGTATTTTGGGCAGAGGCGGTCTGCCCTATCGACAGCTTTGGCTACCTCGAGGTTTGACACCTCTGCGTTAGAAACGCTGTCAGGGAGACGTTTCGACCACATCCTAAGGATAATGGACAAGGGTATCTGGCCTTCGCTCAAGGCTTTCATCTTGGCAAGGAGCTTTGAAGGGCGGAGGTTGCCGAGGCTACAACCGAGGAAAAATCGATCGAGCTTCTCATTTCTAGATTCCTCGTATTTACCAATGAGGGGCTTTTTCAAACCCTCGTATCGATTATCACGAGGAATAGCAGAGATGATCTCAGCGAGGGTGTTGGAGACGGCGGTGGGCAAGTTTTACATGACAGCCCTCTATCGGAGACTATACCTTCGTCCAAGAATCGGTCCTTGATCAACTTGAACCAGAATTCGGGGTTTTTTTGAGAAAAAGTCTGAAAACTAAAACCACGAGACCTACCGAAGGATCGTCGCTCGGGAAAAAATAAGGTTGGATTAAAAGTTGGGCCCGCATGGTGCTGGCTCTTCCAAGCGGAATTATCCTACGTGAAGGATGCGGGGGTAAAATTCATAGTTGGCTGGGGCAGTGTGCACGTTGTCACATTTGCGGGCAGATAGTTCAGGGTATTGGGATTTGGCAGAAAAGGGGAGTCCATACCAGGGTGTGGTGGTTGCCTACCGAAGAATTCCTGAGAATTCATGAAAAAGATGGAACTCCCGCCTCCCAGGGTGGAACTGAAATCATTGTTTTCTGAGATGGAATATTACCGAAAATTCCCGAAAGTCAGGGCTTCCTCGATTCCAACGTTCTCAGTTTTCTGAGAAGCGAGAGCTTCCACAACATCTCTAGAGACTTCCTGAGAGAAACGGTTGTTGAGCTCGTCGAGCCTTCGTTGTGGGTCTTCGACAGTCGATGGACTTATGGTATGACTGTCCAGGCCAGGGTTCTCGCCGATCGGACGGTTGTGTTCATCACACCCATTGCCATCGTCACCTGCAATAGCAGATGGAAAAAACGACAAGGAGGAGAAAAAAATGGGAAACGCGCCTAATGCTTGGGAGTTCTGTGAATGGCTTTCTGACTCGCAACCTATAACGATCGGCTCAGGGAGTCAGAGGTTGAACCTGCGTCCTAGTGCGAAAGGTCCTGTGAAGTTTATCAGGCGGCTGTGCGACCTACGATCGCCAATGGGTGGTGGTAGGCTCACAGGGACAAGTCCTACCGCATCCCACCGTGTACGCGAAGCTATCAACACGCAGTGTGTAGCTTATATTAAAAATCTAACTCTATAAACTTAGGTGTAGCCGAGGTGAAACGATACCCAGGGATCGCGAAAAAAAAAACTTAACCTATAATTACAATGTATAACCAACCTAAATGCCTTCCTGGGTAATATCCGGCAAGGTTCGGTGAGGAACTTGTTTCGAAAGAATTTCCCTAGCAAGCCAGCGTCGGTAAGCGATAGAAAGGGTTATTGAACACGAAGAGGCACTGGTTCACGGAATAAAGGGAAAGGTACGACGCGAGCGAGATCTTTGACGCTGGCCAGCTGATTCGTGGAAAAGGGGGAGGTAGATGCCCAAAAATTCTCCCGAACGCGCGTAAACACTATCACTCCTTCACACGACTGAAAGTTTCCGCGAGTTCCTCACTGCGATTACGACACTAGAAACATTTCCTTCAAGGAAGTATGTTCTCGAGGGTTTTCTCAGAAGATGATGAAACTGCGGTGCTGGACGCCAAGACCGAAGAATGACGATGGCGCAGGTAGATAGGATTGCTAATCGTCTAAAGGGACTTCGCGTCCACCCCTTGTCTTTGAGTTCCCGCCTCGCGTGGTGAGAACTCTCTTCGGGGAAGTGATTTCGCGCCAGCCTCTCGCTGCAGCTCCACCGAGGCCACTCGTGCCCAGTTGCACGCCATTCAAGGTGATGGGAAGAAAAAATTTTGCCGAGCGGCCGTACCGGCTGGGCGAACAAAAAAGATCATTTCCTTTTTTTTTGTTTCTTAAAAAATCACCGTGCGGCCAAACCGGTTGGGTGCAGAATAAATTTAATTTTTTTTTTTTTTTTTTTTCGATGAGGTGTGGTCGTTTAAGCAGGCGAAACACGACACGAAAAAATTGAGTACGGGATTAGGGAGTCAACCACTGAAAGCACCCAGAAACCTACACACTCATGAAACGAGAAAATGACTGGATTCTTCTTCCTTGAGCGGGTGATTCTTTTGCTGTAGACCAGGTTGATGATAGTTCGTCTCTCGAAAGTTTTTCGCTCGTTCTAGACGCCTGAGGCCAAAAATGTTTGGAATAGCGCTGGAGGGAGATGGTTGACCGCCACTGCGTCTGTACAGAAAGGGATTACATGGAAGAATCCTAGGCATCTTCTTTTTCTTAATCGGGGTCACCACTGTAATATTTGTGGTCTTGATGGATCCAATTTTACCAGGAGTCCTCTATATCCTGAGTGCAGGTTGAGTAAATGAATCAAGTCAGTCAATTAAAGTAACAATTAGTGAGTTTATGATAGCTGCTAGTTTACAGCTACTGCACGAGGCGCAAGCAGCGTAGATCTGTGCCGTACAAGATCTAGGCACGCACTGGCGCAAGTGCAGGTTAGGCTCGGCGCAGCGAGCGCTAGTCCACCATACTCAAACTCTCTCACTTTACTGTGATCTCGCAGAGCAGAGCCCACACGGAAGACTCTCCCCAACTCATTTGACATCTCCTTGCTCTCTCTGAAGTGCAGAGTACACATCCCAGCCCGTGCTCCTCTTGTTTTATTGAGTTACGAGTGTTTAACAAATCGGTCATAGCTGAATTTGTTATTATATTGTTTTTAGTGCCTTTGTAGTTATTTTATAAACAAAAACCAACTGCGCTATCGTGAATATACATTGAAACTCAAATTATAAATAGTTCATTAAAGTGAGGTTAGTGCAAATTTTTAGCGGGTAAAGTACCTAAGTAGTGTCTACATATAAGTTTCGACCACTTGGTGAACACAGTGCAAAATCGCGCGAATTTTCAAATCCGGATCAGTGACTACATTTAAAGTCACATTGTGAACACAGTGCAAAACCGCGCGAATTTTTCAAATCCTGCTTGGTGACACACATTTTCTCTGCTGGTAATAGTGTCTGAATATTACACTGTGGACTGACTATTCGGCAGTCTCCATCACTTGCCTGCTCACGCAACACGCTGTGGTCTGACCATTCGGTGACCATAATCACTCGCCTGTTTACATACCACACTGTGGTCTGACCATTCGGTGACCGCGACTACTCGCCTGCTTTACACCACATTTTTCTACTTTTCTACTTTCGTCAACTCATATCTCTCGCCTTTTACTATGTCAAGTAGCAAAACTGAGTGTTTCTGGACCATCTGTTTAAAGCCAGTGCGATCCAATGCTCACATCCATATATGTGACAACTGTGGAAAGGGTTTCCACACTTCGTGTGCCAAACTTGCTACAGTCAACCTTGAAGGTAAGCCTGGCAAGGCCTGTCCTCCCTGCATCACTCAAGCTACTCCTCCTTCCTTGGAAAACACAACTCTCGCGCCCGATCGATATCATCCTCGTCGAATACTTCAGCACACTCTGAGCCGAAGGATACCTCTGCGAAGGATGATACCACTCTGAAGGAGGCTACCACCGACGAAAGGCTGAGGACGATTCTTCACGAGATGAAGTCAATGAGGGATACCAATAGGGAGCACTTTGATGGAATTGACACCAAGCTGCTGGGACTAGATGCAATCCCCGTCCTGGTCAAGAGAATGGACAACGCTAAGTCGGAGCTAGAAGAGGTTAAACGCGAGCTTGCGGAGATCAAGCAAACACTGGAGTCTTCAGCCGATGTTTCTGCTGCACAAAACCCGGAGCTTCTCAACAAAGTCTTGACCCTTGAAAAGACTAACGCCGAGTTATCCATGCGTCTCACACAAGTCTCGACCCACGGACCTTCGAACTCGTCTGATGTGGTGATCGGCGGCCTTACGGTTCCTCCGGGTGCCTCGCTAAAGGCTCTTGTTCATTCGGTCTTAAAAACTGTGTACGCGGACATTGACTCGCGGGATATTATCTCTGCTCGTCTGCTTATTAGTAAGTCTGCTGTTAAGACAGCCCTAGATGGCACGACGACAGCTGCACCGCACGCACAGAAGGATAAGACTGATGAAAACCCTGGAACGTCTACATCTATTCAGGTACCACGTCAACCACGCCCACCTTCAATCATCGCGACTCTCAGTTCTCGCGCTTTACTCTTGGAAATCATCAAGGGCAAGATTCAACTAGGCAAGCTTCACACTACTGCTCTCTCTCTCCTAATCTTCCTTCTGGTATTCAGTCAACTGCTATAAGTCCTGCTCTCATCAATATCAATGAGTTCCTGGATAGAGAGACCTTCAAACTTCGACGCCTTGTTTACCAGAAGGCAAGACAACCCAACTCTGGATTTACTACATTTGTAAGAAGCGGCAAGGTTTGAGTCCGTAGGAAGAAAGGAGATGTCGCTACTCCCATATCAAGTGAACAGGATCTAGAGCGTTTTTTGTCATAACAGGTATACTCTTACATCTTCTTTCTCGTGGTAATACAACATACTCATCTTACCATCTTAGATTCATCAATCTTTCACCCCATGATACTCCTTCTTCATTTTTATATTCATCTCAAACTTCCTTTCTAACCCCTGATCAGAGGTCCGTGCGGGGCGGGGGCATGCTGCTGCGTGTCTGTCATTTCAATGCGAACTCGCTTAAGGGGCATATTGAGCAGCTCAGGCTGTTTCTTTTTACTCAGACCAGGTTACACGTGATTGCTATCACTGAGACCCATTTGAGTCCTTCGATTGAGGATTTGCTTGTTGCTCTTGAGGGTTATACTATCCTTAGGCGTGACCGTAATAACCAAGGGGGCGGAGTAGCACTTTATGTGCATCAGTCCCTCTCAGTCAAACACCTCTGCTCGTCTTCCACTGAGTGGGATGGTAGGCCTGGTCATCCTGAGTATTTGCTTGCTGAGGTTTCTCTGGGTAGCGCTGACCCCATATTTGTAGGTGTGGTGTATAGGCCCCCACATGCTCCGTTTGTCCTTGGGTCTGACTTTGTGTCCGACCTGCGTGATAGTATGCATGATTACGGCACCAAGGTCATACTCGGGGATTTTAACGCGGACCAGCTTTCAGACTCCCCTGATGCAAATTTTGTGCGTAATTTTATTAAGGAGAACTCTCTGTTCTCGGTTCCATTTGGGTCTACACACCACACCTCTCACTCGGATACCTGGCTTGACCTAGTTCTCGTTAACGCACTTGACACTGTGACTGACTATTGGAAGACAGAGACCCTTTTCATTCCAGGACATGACCTACTGACTGTTACCCTTGACATTCAAACCCCACAACTTTTGGCTAATGACTTTACTTACAGGGACTTTAAATCTGTAGGTGCTGGGGCTTTGAATAAATTTTTGTTTGACTGTGACTGGTCAGTATTCACGGGTGAGTCGTATTCACTTAGAGAGAGGGTTGATTGCTTGTATTTTAATCTTAATGCTGCTCTTGATATTTTCGCTCCTCTAAAAACCCTCAAACAAAAGAAGAATCGCCATCCGTGGTTTACTAAATATCACCGGGACCTATTGGCTGAAAGAGACAGACTCTACAGACGTTACCGACGCTCAAGACTCGATATTGAACTGTTTTTATACAGACAGGCGCGAGATTTTGCACATGTAAGGATCGAGTCTGCGAGACTTGATTACTATTGGTGTAGGCTCAAGGACATCACTGATCCTCAGCAGCTCTGGAAGGAACTAAGGCGACTTGGTATCTCTTCCGGAGCGGATTCTAATTTGGGCGGTTTTTCAGTGGAAGATCTTAATGCTCACTTTGCCTCTGTTTCTTTTGATAGTATGGCGCCGGATCTCTCTCTCTTTCTGAATGACTTGGGAAGAGAGGAAGATCATGGTGGCTTCACGTTTGTGGATGTGACGGTGGACGAGATAGCATGTGCTATCAGTCAGTTGACATCCCAGGCAGTGGGCATTGACTCTCTTCCACAGAGCTTTATTCAGTCAGCTGTTCCATGTATGGTCCTTTCATCTACAAAATCTTTAATACTTCCCTATCAACTTCGACTTTCCCTGAGCAGTGGAAGAAGTCGATGGTGATCGCACTGAATGAAATTTCCTCTCCGTCTTGCCTGAATGATTTTCGTCCCATCTCCCTGCTCAGTTTCATGTCGAAGATTCTTGAGAGGCTTGTCCATAACCAGATTTCTACTTTTGTTGAATCGCAGGGTTTGATGGACGATTATCAGGCAGGTTTCAGGGCGGGACATAGCACACAGACGGCACACTATGGCTAAAAGTGAGTTTATTCGTGTCAAAACCTGATTAAAAATCGTAGAATGGTCCGATCGTAATCGAATTTGCGCGAAAAGACGCGTAATTAGTCACAGTTTTATGGAAAAATATTTTAAATAAAAAAAAATTGTTTAAACAATCGTGTCAGGGTTTTAAGTTGTAAAAAGATGAAAAATCGGCATTTTTCAATTTCAAAAACTAGTTAAAAATCGTAAAATATTCCGTTCGTTACCAAATTTGCGAGAAAAGACGCGTAATTAGTCACACTTTTATGGAAAAATATTTAAAAGCAACAAAAAATTGTTTAAACAATCGTGCCAGGGTGCTAAAGTTGTGAAAAGAGAATAAATCGGCATTTATCAATTTCAAAAACAAGTAAAAAATCGTAGAATGGTCCGGTCGTAGTCAAATTTGCGCGAAAAGACGCGTAATTAGTTAAACTACTAAGGAAAAATATTAAAAACCACTAACAATTTGTTTAAATAATAGTATCGTAGATAAAAAGTTTCATAAAGTCCAAATTTTTTTTTCAAATACGTTTTAAAGGTAGTAAGATTTTCGTATGAAGAATAGTTACTAATTATACAAATGATATCCATAAGCTTGACCTTAAATGTCTCGTCAAACAGACATGGTCAAGCTTACTCCCCCAAGCAAGGGAGGGGGAAACAGCTTAAATATAACGTTCAAACATTTACAGTTGAGATGCACCTTGGCTAGTTGGACGAGGTGGATGTTCTCGACCGCGAAAGGCTCGGGTTCAATTCCTCGCTCAGCCAATGTTTTTTTTTTTGTTACAATGACTATTGCTATTTTTCAGTTATCACTTAATTGATTTATTTTATTATATGTATAAATGCTAAAGATACATAGGATACTCTCAATCCAATGATTCTTGCATAAAAAAGATATTAGTTGCACACTTGAAAAAATTATTTTCAAATGGACATACATTGTTTAAAAAATTTGACCAAAATAAAAATTTATAAAATAGTCGAAAATCAGAATTTTTTAAAACTCATAAACTGTTTGAAAATTATGAGAAAGTCCGTTTGTATTGAACAACGAAGCAGCTGATGAAAACAGTATTCAAAGATCACGTCCGCGTTCTCAATCGCCAGATGGACAAAGCATCTCAAAAACGCCTACAAGAACTCAATCACTCGATCTTACTCAAAAAATTCGGAAAAGAAGCAGAGGTCGCCCAAGGAAAAAAAAAAATTCTTTCAACTTTAAAAGAACTGATTCTGTCGATTCAATCAAAAAACCAAATAAAAGACAAAGATATGCGCCCAAAGAAGAAGTCAGAGAGCCAAGAGTCAGTACAATAGATGTTGATTCAATCTCTATAGAAAATCAAGTAAATGTATCACCCGATCCTCGTTATCAGGTGATCGGCGAACAAGCTCAACCTAAAGAGAATAATGTTCCACCAAAAGACTTCAATAAGCCTGTTTGGTTAAATAAATTTAGAAATAAAACAAAAGGTCGGCCAAAAAAAAAAAAGAACAAGTAGAGGTGGAGGTAGACCTGCAGTAAAATTTAATAATGCTTTCCAGAGGACAAAATTTAGACAAGTAAAAGAATTACTCCAGTACTACTTTAGAACAACTAAAGTTGGTTGTACACGTGGGTAAGCCTAAATCTTCGTTTAGTAATTTTGGAAAAAATTTAATAAAAGGAACTAATTTTTTTTTAATTTAATTTATTTGGTTAACTGAATACATTTGTTTAAGTTGAATTAAAAAAATTCAAAATTCATCAGAAAAAATTAATAAAGATTATTTTTTTCAAAGCTAGCAAGTGTTTTTAGCAAAAAAATTCAACCAATTCGATCAAACTGAATCATTGTAGTTAATTTTAAAAAAAACATTAAAAATAAACTTGATGATAACATGAAACCGTTTCACTCTTGATTATACTCGTAAAATTATTTGATTGAAATATTTTAACATAAACGACATTAGTGGATATTGTAAATTTTATAATTGTTTATTTTACTTGAAAAAATTGAATTAATTTTTTGTAACAATTTATTCATGTTTAATAATTAATTACAGAGTTAAATAATATTTCAAAAGGAAAAAAAATCATCAACTTTTGAAAAATATTTTTAAGCTTAATGAAATTCAATTTAGATAAACTTTATTATGTTTGACAATTTCATGACATACATAAATATCTATCCAACTTTCAAGATAAAACTTAATTATTTAGTAATACTGATTCACGAATACTAATCGATACTTTAGCTTCGTAAAATAAGTGCAAGCAAAACATATTTCAGTTATTTAGTAATGTTTAAATGAAGATTTGAATATCAATTTAAAAATTTTTATTTAGGAGAGATAAAATCCGGAATTAAAAGTAGGAAACGTTCTATCAATTACAAAATGGAGATAATTCCTCATACTGCAGGCTTGGCTTTAGCGTTTTACATAGAGAAGGACGAATCTAAACGATCTCACATTCTTTCGAGGAAAGATGCTATTAATAGAAACGCTTCCATTTTTCCTCCTTATCATCAGTTAACTAAAGCCATGGATGATTGTCAGTGTGAATTAGAGTATGCATCTGAAATAGAATTTCGTGCAAACTTCGAAGATCTGGTACACAAAACTACAAAAAGATTGTGTGAAAGTCAGGCATCGCAATGGGAACAAAAATATTTGTCAAACTTATCCCTGGTACTCACTACCGGTTTCGATTTGGCTGATCACACTAATCCGCATCAAAAATACAATAACAAAAGAGATGAATCGAAAAAGGTTCAAGAGTCACTATTAGTAACCAATCCCTGTTGAATGTCCACACGTGTAGCACACGTGTGTCACACGTGTGGCACATGTAAAATTATTTTCAAGTAGATTATTATAAAAGGGAATAAAATACGGATATAGTGAATTATTCAATGATTTTATAGCCTCTTATGTCATAAATAATCAAAAAATTGGTTTTTTTATTTTTATTTTAAGTGCTTTTCTTTAACTCGCAATGTTTCGTCGTCGTCGTCGTACGTTCAAAACGGCCAAGCTTTAGAACTTGGAGCTTGTAAGACCTGGAGGTCTGAAATTTGGCAGAGGGTCTAGGTTCGGATGACAATACATGAATCCATAGTCACTTATCGACCTGGACCTCCAGGTCGCCGATGACGGGGGTACCTGATGGAGTCATCTCCGAGAGTTTGGGCTAAATTCTTCGGGGATGACTTTGAGGAAAATTCTAGAGTATTTATCGAGGCAATTTGAACCTAAGTACCAAGGTCACCGATGATGGGGGTACCCGGGGTACCTGGGGGTCATCTTCGAGAATTCGGGTCGAATTCTTGGGATATGACTTAGGATAGATTTCGGGGGTGTTTTAGAGGCATATCAGGAAGGTTGAACCTGGAGAGCCAGGTCGACGATGACGGGTGTACTTAGAGAACCTGGACGTCATCTTCGAGAGTTAGGGAAAATTTCTGCGGAAATGACTTTAAGAGGTGGTATAGAGTATTTATCGAGGCAACTTAAACCTAGGTACCCAGGTCACCGATGACGGTTGTACCTGAGGAACCTGGAGGTCATCTTCGAAAGTTTCGGCCAAATTCTGCGGGGATGTATTAAAAGTTCAGCATTCTCGAAGATGACCCCCAGGTACCCCGGGTACCCCCATCATCGGTGACCTTGGTACTTAGGTTCAAATTGCCTCGGATAAATACTCTAGAACTTTCCTCAAAGTCATCCCCGAAGAATTTAGCCCGAACTCTTGGAGATGACTCCATCAGGTACCCCCGTCATCGGCGACCTGGAGGTCCAGGTCGATAAGTGACTATGGATTCATGTATTGTCATCCAAACCTAGACCCTCTGCCAAATTTCAGACCTCCAGGTCTTACAAGCTCCAAGTTCTAGAGCTTGGCAGTTTTAAACGTGCGACGACTACGACGAAACATTGCGGGTTAAAGAAAAGCATTTAAAATAAAAAGAAAAACCAATTTTTTGATTATTTATGACATAAGAGGCTATAAAATCATTGAATAATTCACTATATCCATATTTTATTCCCTTTTATAATAATCTACTTGAAAATAATTTTACGTATGCCACACGTGTGGGATATGCTGTTAATTAAATTAGAGAGCAATGTCACTGGGAGGCACAAAAAAGGTAAGAATTGAAATTCAATTTCAAATAATATCAGCAAATTTATGTCAACCTTATTAATAATTTTTTTTCTACATAAATATTATACCACGTTTTCCTTGGTTTTTCTTACTCTAAATTTAACAAATTATTAATTTAAATATTTGATCAAATTTATAATTGTAATTAATTTTTTTGTGCTTACTTACCATAATTTGTACAAGTTTTAATGCTTAAAACTAAATTTTTCGTTAAAAACTTTTTGTATAGGGATTTTATCCGAGTTTGTATCGTTAGCAACAAAAAATAAGTTTATTAATAGCTTTCTATTAATAAAATGTTTTATTTGTCCAAAATTTTCAGATTCTATTTGGGTTAATCGAATTCCTCAAAGCCCTCGTTTTTGCAGACCAGCAAGAATCGCCTTTGAGAAAGAGAATAAAGAATCAATTCTAGCGGAGTACACTAGATTGAAAAAAGAAATCTTAAAACTCGAAAACGAGGCCTATAATTTTCAGTTATCCAATAATAAAAACGTTACCGTGCACTACAAAATATTTACAACAATGTTTGACGGTAAATGTGTGAACTGTATTGTCGGTAACGACAACTCGACAGCCTGCCCGATGTGCAAGTGTTCCTCAACTTTGTTTGGCAACCAAAATCAAAGTTTCTCAGCAAAAGACGAATCTTTATCATTATGCTTGGGTTTGCTGCATTGCGAAATCAAAGTATTAGATCATTTACTGGAAATGTCCTACAGGATTAATATTCAACGCTGGCGACGGAAAAAAGGAGAAAAAGGTAAGTTTTAAAGTAAAATCTGTCATTATAATCCTTTCTTATATTAAGAAATTTATTTTTCGTCGTCACTGTCACTTTATTAAAAAAAAAAAAATTGTTCCAAACTCGCAGATTAATGAATTATTTGACACTCGGGGACACTCGTTCTGATTACGAATCAAAACTTCATTTCTAATTTCGACTTAATACATATTTATTTAACGATTAATTAAAAATTGAGTTCTAAGGGCTTTATGGGATTGCTGATGACGAGCCGAACCTTGATTTTTTAATTTGACCTATGTAAAGGCCAGTTGCTCAAGGTGTAATTTTAATTTTTATAAGGTTTTTTGAAAACTCGCTCTACGAGAATTTTTTAGGGTACTAATGATTAATCTGACCTTAATTTTTAGAATTCACCAACACTACGCAAGGACAACTTACTACAAAAAATAAATTAAATGTCAATGTAAATTTTTCAAACCTCGCTATTTTTTAAGGTGCTTCAATGAAATGTATTGAATTTTATTTTTAAGATCATCATGTTTATATTTTTTTATTCAAAAGTATGTTGGGTTCTATTACTTTTCTAAAAATTGGATCAAATTAAAATTCTTTATAAATTTTGAATCGATTGTTTGATGCAGTAAAAAATAAATTTTGTTTCTAAAATGGAAAATTAGAAAACTAATTTTTAACGAAGCTAGCGTTAGAGCAGTGAGTTTTTAAATCAAAGTTTTTAAAACGAAAAATTAAATGGTTTTGAGGTACATAAGAAACGTATTTTAAAATTTTCTTTATTGTTATTTTACTAAATTTGAAACTCATTCAAAGATTGTCAAAGCTTGCTGCCCTATGCAGCAGTTTCACAGCTACTCACGAATTTTTCAAATAAAAAATCTTGTTAAAAAAGAGGTTTTAATGTTAAACCAATATAAGATATAATAAATTAAATATTGTTTTCTTTTCCTTGACATCAAAAATTTTAAATAAAATAAACTGTATCCTTGAATTCCAATTGAAAAATCAAAATTTGCAACCAAAGTTTTCCCAAGATTTTTCCATAAGCAATTGTCAAATTATTAATTTTATCATTACTTATCACGCTTATTTATTAATTAAAGCTTTCTAATTTTTACACTTTTTTATGATCTCTGATTACACTTTTTTCCTCGTTTTTTTCTCATATCACAATAATTACATCTATTTCATGGTTACCTACTTTAAAATCTTTGGATTTACAAGCTCGATCAAACGTTACAACAATTATGATTAATTTATTTCATTTTAGAAGCCACCAAGCCAAGAGAAAAAGAAGTCGAAAATCGTATTTGGGAAAGTTTCGGAGTAAGGGTAAATCAAATTTTGCAGGGCAAAGGTACTACAAATACCGGAAACAACGCTCGCAGATGCTTGCAGTTTCCTCGGGAATTCGCTAAATGCCTCGACCTTGATGAGGATTTCGTTCAAGATCTTTCGAATATTATCAAAATGTTTAAATCGAAAGATTTAATTGATTTGGACGCTCTTGACGTATACTGTAAGCGTACATATTGGAAATATTTTGAGCTATATCCATGGGCACAAATGAGTCCATCTGTACATAAGTTGCTCTGGCATGGCTGTGAAATCGCCCGAAAATTTGATGTGCTTCTAATACATTTCAGTGAAGATGCCTCTGAGGCAATGCACAAATATTATCGACGCAATTTAAAACAGCATGCAAGACAAATAAATCGTTCAGCAAGGCTTAGGGATATTTTTCGACGTGGCATGTACATGACTGACCCAAAAATATCGCACATACTAATTGAGGAACGAATCAAATTACACAAGAAGCATGAAAGTCAGTCTCTTCATGAAACGCTGCAGGAAGTGTAAGTTTTAATCAATATCAATTACTGACTTTTGAAAAAATCTCGCGAAAACCAATGTTTTATAATATCTAACATCAAAGTTTTATAGAAATTTTTTAATTATTTTAAGCTGTATGAGTAATCATATAAAATATAACTAAAAGTATTTTCTTCGGGTACAATCAAAATTAGTTATACTCGTAGGTTTTGAAAAAGTTTTGTCGACTTTTAAAATAATTTTTATGTCGAGGTTGACTTATTGTAAGAGCATTATCATTTTAAACTGGTTTTCATCTCTTTCATAGCGTTTTCAACATTAAATAAATACACGTTATACAATTCTCTGATGATGTCTTATGAAATAAAGATTATTTTTTCCATATTTTAAAGTTTCAGTAGCATTATTTAGTGATGCCATTTTTTGTGCATTTTTATTCAAAAAAAAAAAAAAAAAAAAAAAAAAAAATTCGCCTTCTTTTATAATTTTCCTATTTTGAAATCACTGAAAAGGAATTATGTTTATATGTAAAATTTAATACAATCCTATATTAAGTCTTTCTTTTCTACTTCTTCAGAATGAAAAAAGCCAAAAACAAGGTGTCTGACGACGAAACATCCGATTCAAGTACAGACGATAGCAGTGATGGAGAATACAGATACTCGGATGATTCTAATAGCAAAGCAGACATCGTTTCAAGCGATTCTGAGCGAGAGTAAATTAAAAAGAAAATTTTTTATGAAAGTGAACCCAATAACGCGTTTTCCTGCAAGATTAATTTTGATAACACTTTTCAGTGATTTTTCAAATTGTTTTCAAATATAAAACTGTGCAGTCTGGCCTTTTTTTTTACAATTAAACCCTTCGTAGAATGTTTAAACAATTTCTTTTGTACTTACAATTGTCAATAGAAGCAAAACTTTTCCCGTGTTTTTTACAAGATTCATTCTGATCCAATCGATACAATTGATGAATTTAATTAACTGTTTTAATTAAAAAACATTTATAAACGAAAATTTTATTGAAATGTTTGCGGTTTTGTATACGATCTTTGTAACAAAAACATAACGCAGAGAATTTTTTTATCAAACTCAATACTGTTAACTAAAAGATATTAATTAAAGGTTTTTGCGAAGCTAAAAACTTAAATTTATACATTTTTAATTTGCAATTATGAAAATTGTTTCTTGTATGAGACAGTTATTGGCCTGTACATTTGTTAAAAAGATAAATAAAACCAGAGTAAAAAATTTTCGTAAAAATCGCAAGAAAAACAAAATTATGAACAAGCTTTATACGAGTGTGCAAATTTTTTTTATGATATTATGAAATAAAACAATCAAGTGATAACTGAAAAATAGCAATAGTCATTGTAACAAAAAAAAAAAATTAAAAAAAAAAAAAAAAAAAAAAAAAAATATTGGCTGAGCGAGGAATTGAACCCGAGCCTTTCGCGGTCGAGAACATCCACCTCGTCCAACTAGCCAAGGTGCATCTCAACTCTAAACGTTTGAACGTTATATTTAAGCTGTTTCCCCCTCCCTTGCTTGGGGAAGTAAGCTTGACCATGTCTGTTTGACGAGACATTAAAGGTCAAGCTTATGGATATCATTTGTATAATTAGTAATATTCTTTATACGAAAATCTTACTACCTTTAAAACGTATTTGAAAAAAAAATTTGGACTTTATGAAACTTTTTATCTACGATACTATTATTTAAACAAATTGTTAGTGGTTTTTAATATTTTTCCTTAGTAGTTTAACTAATTACGCGTCTTTTCGCGCAAATTTGATTACGATCGGACCATTCTACGATTTTTTACTTGCTTTTGAAATTGATAAATGCCGATTTATTCTCCTTTTACAACTTTAGCACCCTGGCACGATTGTTTAAACAATTTTTTGTTGCTTTTGAATATTTTTCCATAAAAGTGTGACTAATTACGCGTCTTTTCTCGTAAATTTGGTAACGATCGGACAATTTTACGATTTTTAATCAGGTTTTGACACGAATAAACTCACTTTTGGCCATAGTGCGGCACTGCTTAAACTCACGGACGACATTCGAATCGCTATGGACAGGAGACAAATGACTGCGCTACTACTTTTTGATTTTAGTAAAGCCTTCGATTCGGTCTTGCACGTAACATTGCTCAGGAAGCTGCAATCTCTGGGTTTTTCGCATGGGGTTTTGAGGTGGGTTGCCTCTAATCTGACTGGCCGCTCGCAGGCGGTAAGAGCGGAGGACGGCACTTTTACTTCTTTCCGTCCCCTTAATAAGGGTGTGCCTCAGGGCTCGGTGCTGGGTCCTCTGCTCTTCTTTCTGTTCATCGTTGATATTGCCCATGGCCTTGGCCCTGGTGTCTGCTATGTGGTTTATGCGGATGATTTGCAGATTTACGTGCGGGGCCGACTTGAGGACATGCATGCCATGCTGGGAAGACTGAGCCGGGGTGCTGAGCACGTCGCTGACTGGGCTGCCGCCAATCAGCTGGTACTGAATGCTAGTAAGACCAAGGCAATGGTTTTTGGGACTCCGTCATATGTCAATAGCTTTAATGAATTGGGTATTCATGACCTGCAGTTTGGCGGCTGCACTGTCCCGTATGTCCCCTCAGCGCGTAGTCTGGGGGTGGTGCTAGACTCTAAGCTGAGCTGGAAGGACCATGTTCGTTATGTTTCTCGGAGAGCCAATTCTCTTTTGTACCGTCTTAACCACTTCAGACGCAGCACCACCTTTCAACTGCGCAAGCACCTTATACAGACCCTGCTCTTTCCTATAATTGACTATTGTTCACTTGTGTACTGTAATATCTCGGGTGAGCAGGATCTCGTATTACAGCGCTTGCTTAATCGTGGGATCAGGAAGAGCGATCATGTCACACACCTTATAGACGTGAGCTCGGCTGGCTTCGGGTGGCGTGCCGCAGAGATTATTTTGCAGCCTGTCTGCTCTACAGGATTCTTCATATGGGTACTCCGCCATATTTGGCGAATTTTTTTAGTGAGAAGCTCAGCTCGCGTCCTTTGAGAATGGCGAACCCGCATGCGCATGATGTGTTGATTGTTCCCTCTTTCCGCACGGAGTCTCTGAAACGCTCCTTTCATGTGCTAGCTACTTACTCCTGGAATTCACTACCCCCTCATATTCGCCAATCGTCATCCCTTCCCATTTTCAAACACCTCATCAAATCACACATTTTTACTACTGAGGGAGAAGGTTAAGCTTTGTACGCTGAGTATAGACTGTAGTTAGACTACTTACCTGTTACAATATTGTTTGAGATAATATATTTTTATTTTTATTTTTATTTTTTTTTTTTATTTTTTTTTTATTTTTTTTTTTTTCTTATTTTCTTTTGTTTACTTTATTTATAACTTATTTATTGATTTACTATATAATGTGAATACAGACAGACTGATCTCCTGCAATTAATTGTGATAAATAGTGATGAATTATGATTTGTTTACTATGCTACGTTTTGATGTATTACTAATGTATACCAACATATTCACTCTACTACTATTATTATTGTTATTTTCAACTTAAATTATTTTTATAATATTGTTCTTATTTTCTTTAAATTATTTTTAGAATATTGTTCTTATTTTTTAATACTTTATTTTATTCTCTCATTTGTTATATTATTCTGATGTAAACACTTATTTGTTAATCTATGTATTTTGTACAACATAATGTACAATCAATAAACACATCAAAATCAAATCAAATCAACTCAGCTACCACTGGCTTTGATTTAGATGAATAATCTGATGGAATTTCCTGAATAACCATATCAAGGTTATATTAATAAACTTTTCAGTTTTCTTTTATTGTTTTAAAGTTTATGATCAAGTTTCAAACAAAAATATTAAACAGGAAAAAAGAAATCTCAAAAACTCTTTTCAAATTGTGCTCGGTGGAAAGTGAGATATACGTTTTTTCACGGTCGGTGAAAACATCCGTCCACTCGATCGATATCGATCGTAAGCGTGGACGCGGGCCAGCAGCCGACAGTCAGCTGCTCTCAGACCATTCCGGAATGGACCGAACGTTAGCGGTTGGACCGGCTGGAAAAGGGCGAAAGCGCGCCAGTCTACTTTGATAACTTAGGCTAGACACTGTCTCTCTCTCGTTGTTTTCTTTGTTGGAGAAAAGATTTGTAATCGCGACTCACGGAGAGTTTGTTATTTCGCTACGACTTGCGAAGTCATGAAGAGTGTGACGTGCACGAGTGTGTGAGTTTGTGGTGTGCAAACGAGTAACCCGGGACTCCTGCTTCACGGAGATCTCCACCCGCGCGGCGTAAAGGTTTGTACCCCCCGCGAGCAAGCGTGAAGTGTATGTAAAGGTGTGCTGGGTGATGAGGGAGAGAACCCTTAGATTATTCTCTCCCGGTCTGGATTTATTTCCTGAAGGTTCTACGTTTGAATTCTCAAGAGTACTCACACGTAGAAACTTGCGAGCCGGCGAGCGTAGTCGCCCGGCAGATTATTTTGTTTACATTCGACTCTCTTTGTTCGGCCACTCGCACGATCGGCCGAACTTTAGATTTTGAATTCTAGGATCGTGACGATTAATTTTGTATTATTCTTTTTGTTACTTTTTTTTGTTAATAAATTGTGAATTAAAATTAATTGTTCTTTGAGAGTAGTTATTCCGAAACCAATTTTTCTTTCCTCCGCTCGACTTTTCCTCGTTTAGAATATTTATCATTTCTGAGAAGTTTGATTTATTTTGATTGTTATTTTAGCTTTGGGAGTAGCCCCGCCCACTACCGGCATTTGAATGCTAGTCTGCGTACGCGTCTCCCCAAGCATGTCTTGATTATTGACAGTTACAAAGACGACAGCAGGAGTACTCGGGCCAGAGTACTCCAGGAGTTTAATTGTTTACGGATCGGTCCGACAGCGAGAGTTACCGTCGTTGTTCTTCCCCGGACGAGCACCGTAACAAATTGGCGCCCAACAACGTGGTCAGGAAATTTTTGCGTTAAAGCATGGTGGAGATTGGCGCCCAACGACGCGGTTATTTTTTTTTGTAATTTTAGAATTACGTAGCGATCGAGTTGTGGGAGACAGCTCGACGCGAGCGGTAGGAAAACGAGCGCGGCTGCGTTTAGCCACAGATTTAGGGAGTAATAACCCAGCAGCGCGGTTTGTTTTTGCGAGCGCTGTGACCTTGTCCGAGCAATCAAGACCATTCGATGGCCATGGACAACAACGCCGATGCGCAAGGGGTGGATTGCAACCCAGAGGCACTGGACCTGTTCAGGAAGATATATACTGAACTTAAGAGACTGCACGAACGGATGGACAAGTTCGAGGGCAGACTCAGGGTCGAGAAACCTCGACCGGAAAGAAACCTACACTCAAAGGGGCCGGTTTCGAGTACCATCAGGCCAGAGCTATTGGTAAATAACTCTATGGCCGATTAAAGCATCTCCACAGAGAATGCTGGCCAAACGAACAATAGGGTCAGTTTTCGCGGCGCTTCGATCGCAGACAAGCGGAACAGCTCCAGCCCTGTTAGAGACGCGTCTGTTCCTGACTCGTGTATCAGAGACATCTGATACAGGAACAGATATAAGCACTACAGGAGAGGCTACACAGGTTAGATCGAGAGACAACCACTCCTACGATAATGCAACCGATTATCAGCAATGCTTTCAAATCAGTAGATGTTGGTGCTATAGTCCCACGCTGGAATTTGAAATTCTCCGGTGGTCCCGAGTCGAGCCTGGAGCAATTTCTGTTAGACGTTGCAGACAACAACAGTCTAGCCGGACTAACGGACAAGCAACTAATAGATGCTTTACCGTTATTACTGACTGGTGTTGCGACTACTTGGTACCGCAACAACAAGAAGCAGATCGCTTCTTGGGACGATTTCTGTCGTCGAGCCCGAGATTGGTGGTATGGTGTTGAAGACTACCAACAGTGTGTGCGAGCCGAGGCTTTCGCTCGCACACAGGACGAATCCGAGCCAGTCAGGGACTACATTACTAATCTGCAGTCGTATTTGTTGAAAATCAGGCCTGAGCCAAGCGAGAGTAAACAAATCGACTTCATTTTGAGAAATATGTTGCCGAATCTGCGCAAGCAGATCCGACGCAACGAGATTAAATCAGTGATAGGTTTAATGAACCAGGCTGTTGAGATCGAGCGTACCTCTCTCAACGAGGTTAACTATAGGCCACCACCATCACCTTCAGCGTCTATGTGGCCTTATCCCAAAATCCGAGTAAGGGCGAGCAGTCCAAAACCAGACACAAGATTGAAGGCGATAGAAGGGCCAGGAGCTCATCACCGAAACCAAACACGAGTGAAGATAGAAAGAAGAAGAGCGACAAGCCACTACCACCTCGCTGTTACTTCTGTAAGGAAGAAGGGCACATTAGACCCAAATGCCCAAAACGCCAGGGAAACGAAGTGCCGGTGGAGTAGAGGTTAACTATTCCGCCGACGCCTATTTCCAGTCATCACTCGGAGATGACGCTCAAGCTTGTTCGGTGGAACCTTAGGATACTGAACAAGCGACAGGTCAAAACAATTCGACCGCAGCAGATTTAGATGCGGAAAGCAGATGGTGGTTACCAGTGAATATAGGTGATTTCCGCATCAGAGCGTTGTATGACCTCGGGGCATCACGTACAGTGATGGGGCCATGCGCTATCTAGATTGCAGCTGCGTGTAACCGGAAGATCGAAATTTATGCTGGCAAAGGTGCAAGGTTAGCTGACGGGCGTAGATATCCTATCGCCGGATACGTCACTTTACCTTTTGAGGTCGCGGGGGTAAAACGCGATCTTAAGATAGCCATCATGACCAATCTCGATGCTGATTGCTATTTAGGAGCTAACTTCATCCGAACTTTTAAGGCAGCTCTTGACCCCACTACAGACGAGTTAGAGGTCAGAATTGCAGGAAGGAAGGTTGACCTAGAGGTCGCCAGTATCCAGGCGACCAAGCTGACATCGTTAGCCTCGATAGATTTGTTTGTCGTACCAGCGGAAGACCTCGAGAGACTCAAGCAGATGCTTGATAGAGTATTCCCGGCTGCGGACGAATCTTTGGGTTGCACCTCGTAGATCAAGCTTACCCCTACCTTGATGACATCATCATCGTCACTGAAGATTTCGAGACGGATCTCAGAATTTTTGAAGCAATCCTAGCAAAAATTAGAGAGGTTAATCGGGACAAGTTACTTTGCAGCGGTTGCAGAACTACTCACGAAGCTCACCAGCACCAGGGTGTGTTTCAAATGGGACGACGAGCAGCAGGAAGCATTCGAGAGAATAATAGTGTTACTCGCGTCAGCTCCGGTCCTGGCGAGACCAGATTTCACAGTGCCATTCCCGATTCAGACTGACGCCTCCGATACGGCCAAGAGCGAGTCATCGAGTACTTTAGTAGAGTCCTGAATCCGGCACAGAGAAACTACACCGTCACCGAGCAAGAATGCTTCGTGGTAGTTGAAGCCATCAGGAAGTTTAGGTGTTACGTTGAGGGTTTTAAGTTTCACGTAATCACTGATCACAACTCCCTGAGATGGTTGCACAAAATGACCAACGCTACAGGCAGGTTAGCGAGATGGTCTCTGGAACTACAGAGCTACGATTTTACGACAAAGTATCGTAAAGGCTCATTAAACGTAGTTCCAGACGCCTTTTCAAGAATGTACGAGGAGGATGATCCAACTACTATTTCAGCAATGAGCTACTCGGCAGAACAGCTAGACGATTGGTACCTGAGCAAGATGAAGGCAGTTCAGAGGAACCTTAGCAAATTCTTGAGGTGGAAGGTCATAAGCGACACACTCTATTATTATAAGTCTGACGACATTATCGAAGAAACAGTTGGAGATGACGACGCTTGGAAGCTGGTCGTACCTATGTATCTACGAGAATCTGTGATACGTGAAAAGCACGATGAGCCTATGGCGGGTCACTTGGGCCGTGACAAGACACTCAAAAGAGTGACCCAAGAGTATTTCTGGCCTGGCATGTACAAGGACATCGAGGCATACATGAAATCATGCCATATTTGCCAGATGCAAAAGGTCGAGCAACGTCTGCCCGGTAGATTAATGGGTAGACGAGTCATTGAAAGACCATGGCAGGCAGTTTCGGGTGATATACTTGGTTCTTACACCCGAAGCAATAACGGCAATAAACACGTGCTGGTCTTGACGGATTGGTTCACAAGGTGGGCAGAAGTGACACCGTTAAGACGAGCAGACGGCGAGTTCTTTTGGAATCACATCTGGCTCGATGTGATCCTAAGATGGGGCCAGCCAGAACTGTTCCTTTCGGACCAGGGATTCGAGTTCAAAAACCATGCTATCGACGACAAATTGTACGAACTTGGCGTAAAGCATGAGAACTCGCCCACTCACAATCCGGAATCGAATGGTGGAGTCGAGAGGCTAAACAGAACATTGAAGATAATGATTCGATGTTTTGTAGCCGAAAGGCAGCAGATGTGGGATGTACACCTCCCGGAGCTGGTTTGTGCGTACAACCGGGCAGTACATTCCGCGACGAAAGTTAGTGTAATGATTGCAGCACGGTCAGCAAGAACTTGGCAGAAGAAGCCGTGAGGAGACACCAGGAAATGGCGCTCAAAGAATGGCAGAACAAACTCGAGGGAGCCGAGAAGCTCCGAGAATTGGCCAAAGATCATGTTCGAGAGCAGCAGGATCGGGCTGCAGCACACTACAACAAGAAACGCCGAGAAGAAGTGTTCCAACCAGGTGATATGGTTTGGAGGAAAAATAAAGTTCTCTTGAGTAAGGCCAAAGGCTTTACTGCCAGCCTGGCAGCAAAGTACGCTGGTCCTTTCGTGGTCGTGGAAAGGTTGGGTTCCAACACCTATGCAATCCAAGACCGACACGGAAACGACCAGAGGCCGGTAGTGGTCCAGCAACTGAAGAGGCACATCAGGCGAGACAACGAAGAGTCTTCAAACGACGAGAGTCTACCGCCGAGGGATGCGAGCGAAAATCCTGACGCTAGCGAGCGTCAGATAATTGTAGAAAATGTGCCGGAGACCAGAGGGCCTCTGGCTGAAGCATCCGTGCCTAGGTTAGAAACCGCGAGCGTGGCCGATCGTCCGAGTGAGAATGTAAACGATCAGACTCGGATAGTAACTTCGATTCCCACGGAAAGGGGTAGAGGGAGACCCCGGGGATCGAAGAATAAGGAAACGATTCGTGTGGAAACACCGTCACTACGTCGAACCCGTGCGAATCGAAAATATTAGTTTCTATTTCTCTGTCCTGTTGATCCATTTTTCCTTTTTCCTTGTATTTTCCAAATAGCAGAGAAGAAGTTGGAGGAGCAGAAACAATCCCTGATGCCATTCGCAAGAGTTGGCTCAGGACCCTACAATCTTGTAGTCTGGGTGAGCCTGGTGGCAAATCCTCGCCAGACAATGGAGAAGCTCCTCTACGTTTTTGGGGTCCTGGCAAAAACAGGACACCCAGAAATGACTGACTTTGTGTTTGACCAGCTGTACGGTGTCTGCTTGTCATCACAGGCAGAAGCCATAGAGCGAGTCTCCACCTCGACTCAGACGGAGACCCGGATAGCCAACGGGCTGCCAACCTCCCCTCCCGAATCATGGAAAGAGGCATGCGAGACCTTAGACGTCGTGTGCCAGCAGCTGGACGACCAGCTGGAAGCGGAGCAGGAGGCGATTCGTCTGTTCCAGGCCCACAAGGCGACGAAGGATCAATAGCCAGATTGGATCCACGAGGACTACTCCTCGTGGATAGGAGAGCGACAGGAGGAGCTCCGACTCCGGGACAAGCATCGTCAAGCGGTCGAGCGGAAGAAGAAGGCCACCAGAGAGGCTGAAGAGGAGATGGCCCGAGCCAGGAAAGCCTTGCGGCCAAGGAGGCCGAGAACTCAGCCACGAGACAACTGGTCATGGCAAAATCGAAGGCACTATTTGCTTCTGGCCAAGCCAGCAAGAACATGGCCAGAAACTATTACCGGGCCAGATTCGGCGTCAATTGCCGCATTTGTAGCTGGCCAAACGTGGAGGACCCCGAGAGATGTCCGAATATTGAGGAACACCAAGACTTCCTCCGATTACAGAGGAAGTGATAGGTTAAAATAAATCAGTGGTTAGACCAAGCCACTTCCTGTGCAAGGTCAAATAAAAATTGGTCAAATGACTTTCCTAGTTAATCGTTCTTTTCACCAACCTTGATTCCTCTGACATCCTTATTTGACTAGGTCGCGTCGGATATTATTGATACAACGTCAACACATTGTATTTGGGGGGGGGGGGGGGGTTGTCACCATCGGTGAAAACATTCGTCCACACGATCGAGATTTTTCGTGTGAACGCGGGCCAGCAGTCAACGAAAGCTGCTGGCGGACCATTCCTGCAAAAGGCCAAGGAGGCCGAAAACTCGGCCAGGAGACAACTGGTGTTGGGGGAGCACGAAGAATCCCTCCGACTGCGGATGAAGTGACATGTTAAGGCAAAGTAGTGGTTAGTCCAAGCAAGTTCCATGTATATGGTGAAATAAAAATTGGTCGAATAAATTTCCTGATTACATGTTCTTTTCACCAACCTTGAATCCTCCGACATCCTTAATCAACGAGGTTGCGTCAGGTATTATCGATACAGCGTCGATACGTTGTATCTAGGAAGGGGTTGTCACGGTCGGTGAAAACATCCGTCCACACGATCGATATCGATCGTAAGCGTGGACGCGGGCCAGCAGCCGACAGTCAGCTGCTGTCGGACTATTCCGGAACGGACCAACCGTTAACGGTTGGACCAGCTGGAAAAGGGCGAAAGCGCGCCGGTCTACTTTGATAACTTAGGCTAGACACTCCGTCTCTCTCTCGTTGTTTTCTTTGTTAGAGAAAAGATTTGTAGTCACGACTTTCAGAGAGTTTGTTATTTTGCTACGACTTGCGAAGTCGTGGAGAGTGTGACGTGCGCGAGTGTGTGAGTTTGTGGTGTGCAAACGAGTAACCCGGGACCCCTGCTTCACGGAGATCTCCACCCGCGCGACGTCAAGGTTTGTACCCCCCGCAAGCAAGCGTGAAGTGTATGTAAAGGTGTGCTGGGTGATAAGGGAGAGAACCCTTAGATTATTCTCTCCTGGTCTGGATTTATTTCCTGAAGGTTCTACGTGTTAATTCTCGAGAGTACTCACACGTAGAAACTTGCGAGCCGGCGCGCGGAGCTGTAGCAGCATTATTTTAAAAGATTTAGAGATTGAATTTTTATTGATGAGAGAACGACTCAGGTTAAAATAAATATTCAATCTCTGCATCTTTTAAAATAATGCTGCTATAGCTCTATAATTTGAAATTAAACTTCAGGATAACTTTAGAACACCTTAAAGATATAAAAGTTACTGTACAGAAATATTTTCTCATAATCACTAATAAAAACATATATCTCACTTTCCATCGAGCACAATTTAAAAAGAGTTTTTGAGATTTCTTTTTTCCTGTCTAATATTTTTGTTTGAAACTTAGTCATAGACTTTAAAACAATAAAAGAATACTGAAATGCAAATTAATATAACCTTGATATAGTTATTCAGAAAATTCCATCAAATTATTCATCTAAATTTATTCATTTTAATTGTCCTTCAATATCGATGAAATCATTCATCTCAACGGAGTCATAAGATGTTTGTTCTAGTCAGAAATCAATTAGTAAAATTTACAAATTTTTTTTCAATTTCATCTTATACCTAGCGAAAGATATGAAATTTAAAAAAAAAGACCTTTAAAAAGGTAAGATATTACGGCAAGTGGTTTTTTTGCAACATAATTAAAAAAAAGTATCTATGTTGTTACTTTCAGATCTATGTTAATGTTGTGAATCGGGGTGAGGGATGAGGCTTATTTAATAAAGTATATTTTTATTTAACTATTTAGACATAATTTATTCATAGTAATCAAATGTGTACAGGAGTACTGCCGCTTCGTGTAGCCACGGTAAGCAACTGGCCTTGCAGCCAGCAGAGTATGGATCAATACATTGGCGAATGCGTGTACGCGCTATCTTTACCTGTTGCTCACTGCTGCAGCCGTGAGGATATTACAACTCTCCCCTTTTTAATTTCCACTCACACTTTTAATCAATTACACCATTATTGCTGGTTAATTACAACTATTTATTTTACATCAGTTTTTGTCTTACAATAATAATCATTTGTTTTCTGTTCATCAATCAGTCTTTTTGACCTTCTCGGTAACATTGAGTTTGATTCGATGCCAATTTTATCAGCTTTTCTTTTTCTTTCACACTCTTTCCCCCCTGACGAAAATTCATTCAATGGTTTAATAAATTTATCTCGATCTTGGAGAAATCTTTCGTAGAAAATTACTAAACCTAAAAAAGCTTCAAGCTCTTTGTGATTTTCCGGCACTGGCGCTTCTTTTATTGCCCTAACTTTACTTGGTGCTGGCTTAAGTCCTGAGCTATCAATCGAAAAGCCTAAAAATTTCAATTTCATTTTTAAAAAAATCACATTTGTCAGGGTTCACTCTTTACCCAGCTTCCTCCATTCTACGAAAAATTTCTTGCAAGATTTCCAAGTGCTCTTCGTCTCCTTTTCCTGTACAATAAACATTATCAATTAAATCTCTCCTTGTTCGGTATTCCTAGTAAAACCGACTCAAGAATCTCTTGGCATTCCGCCGGACTTGATGAAATACCTTCCGGTAACCGCTTGTATCTATGTAACCCGAATTCAGTCACGATCGTCAACGTGTCACGCGATTTCTCGTCAACTTCGAGTTGCATAAACACCTGCGACCATTTATTCCCTACTTGTAACGTTTTGAAAAACTTCTCCTTAATCGGTACCGCTCTGCGTTTTATTATCAGTTGTGGATTAACAGTTAATTTGAAATTGCCGCACAATCTTACTTGACCCGTACTTTTTAGAACTGGAATGACCGGTGTCGCCCATTTTCTGCACTCGACAGACTCGATCGTTCCTGCTCTTTCTAATCGTTTCAGTTCTTCTGGTATTTTATCCGTTAAAGCGAAAGGGGCATGATAGGGCTTAAGTTGTATCGGCTTTACATTCTCTTTAAAAACCAAATTTATTTTCCGACCTTTAAAACAACCTTGTGAATCCGAAAAAAGCAAGGAAGTTGCTTTGTAAATTGATCCCGTAATTCAATTTCCTCCGCGCAAATTTTATTAATTCCCGAATCAACAATTTTGTTCAAACTCAACGGCCACAGCTCGAATGCCTTCAGCCACTGTCGCCCTAGCAGAATAGGACCTTCCCCTTTAATTTTGTACAGATCTAAATTTCTCGTTTTCCCTTGTATTTTACATTAATGTTTTTCAGCATACCCAAAGGCTGAAAATTTACCGAATTATAACTGGTTAACGTAACATCACAAGGATCTAGTTTTTCCGTCGGAAAAAATTTATTTTTATCAGCTTCCGCCATTGCTGAAGTATACGCGCCCGTATCTATCTCCATTTTCACATTTTTATTTAAAATTTGCAAAGTCGTAAACATAGGTTTAGCTTTGATTCTATAACACGATGATTCAGAGTTTTCCCTTTCGATTAATTTACTCGAAACTAAACAAAATTCCTCGTTATAAGATTCATTTACGTCCGAATCACTTTCAGTATTACTTTCAGTATTTTCTTTAATTAAATTCAAGCGCAATTTCCCAGCATTATTCCCTTTATCGTAATTTTCTAAAATTCTCTCAACGATTTGTTTTTTACTCCCCTTTTGAAAACAAACCCCCTCCATAAGACCTTTTCGTTCGCACTTATTACAAACTAAATCTTTTTTAGTACATTCGTTTACGCGATGATCATTAATCCTACTACGGCAGAAACAAATATACTTTCTCTCAGGCTTTGATTTTGACCCCTTCGCACTCCCATTAAAATTTTTCCCTTTAGAAAATTTACGCTTACTTTCTGAAATCTTCTTAACTGCTGACTCCAATGTGCTGCTCATCGATGCCCGTTGAGTACTCGCTGCATTCTGGATAGCCGCTTCTCTGTTGGTGGCCAACTCCACTGCATTTTCGTACGTAAGGTCGTCAATACTGAATAGTGACACCCGAGTGTCATGGTTTTTTTTAATAGTAAATCGGAATTGAATTTTACAGTAAAACAACTTATAGTTAAATTCGTAAGGACAATTTGTCACCATATATATAAGTCATAAGTACAATGCGTTCTAAAATCGGTTTTTTAATCGCATAATTCATACTTTATAAAACTGTCATTTAAAAAAAAAAATTACTCAAAACCATTTTGAATGGAAACCATACAGTCAAACCATAATGATTTTTAGACTTTAATTGAAAATAAGCAAATTAAAGAAATCCCCACCGCCCAAAAATTAATAAATGAGAAAGAAAAAAACTTGGATCACCCCACCCAGGAATCGAAACTGGATAGTTTAAGTTATCCCCGGTAGCGTAAGGGTCACGCACCGACCGCGAAAGTAGAAGATTAAGGTTCGATTTCTGGCTGGGGTGATCCAAATTTTTTTTCTTTCTCATTTTTTAGTTCTTGGGGGGTGGGGATTTTTTTAATTTACTTATTCTTAATTGAAGTAAAAATTTGCAAAAAACAAATATTTCTCTTCTCGCGTTTTAGGAAGCTATAGTGGGAACAAAATAAAAATTCAATAGCGGGAAAGTTAAATTTAGTTGAAAAAAACACTAGAACTTTCGTAAAAACTCAAAAAATTAATTGGAACCATCAAAAGTTTAACAATAAATATTGAAAAATATTATATTTATCCATAATTTATTGTAAGAATACTTTAAATGTAGTCACCATCAAGCAGAAGTGGTTTTTACCGTTCCATATTGTAAATAAATTTCAAATTATATCAGGTTGACACCTTCTGCTCTCTGGTGGCCATGAAAAGCACCATATAAATTTTTAAAGTAAATCATATGATAGCTGAACTCAAGATCTTTTCAACGATATATGATTTTATTTAGAAATTCGTTTTTGAACCAAAGTTATGGCCATTTAGAGTAAAAAAAAAAAAAAACAAAAATCATCAGTGCTGTAGGTGTTTTACAGTTCAGATAATTTAAAGTCTGAAAGACTCTGTGACGGACGTTTTTTGCACTTGTCCTCGTCATCAGCTTTGAGCCGTACAATGCTGTGTTTCGCTGGCTACGTCTGTGTATATTCTTCCCTCTCAAGGGGCCCTGACGAGTGCGCAGCCCACAGCTTTGTAAGCCTGTCTGCTAACTGTTGGTTTCCTACGCCAACACGAGGACAAGATTATTATCCCACAAATAAAAAAATTAAAGACTCCTTTTCCCAAACACAATCCACTTCGACCTGACACGATTCGTAATTTGAGTTACAAACCTTTTCCCACTCCAATCTGCCTTCCTGTTTTCGCCTCCAAGTATGTCAGTACAAAGGTAATTCGAAGAAAAAAATAGAGACTCAAGAAAATTATTTTTAACTAATTTTATTACCCCGGGTAGCTGTGTACAATCTCAAAACCTTAAAGTAAAAATAATTAATTATTCATCAAAAAAAAAAAAAAATTTAGTTATAATAAATCCCGTTTCATTCATATCCGCTTCCTCCTTCGGGTTATTAAATAATCAAAATCAAATAAATAAAAATAACTATTATTGACTTCAAAATTAAATCAGTTAATATATAGATTCAACTAAATAATTATATTTGTGGCTTTAATTGCTGACCCGGGGTCAACTCAAAGAATGAAGTATTGAAATATATGTATGTATAAACACAAAAAAAAATCTAAGTTGAACCCTACTCAATTTATAAAACTCGCCGTTGACTTTGGCAATCGAGTCTTGGAGATCTAATTTGTAATTATGTCATGTTATTTTTTTACTTTAATGTTATCACTGATAAGGGAGTATGTGGCGATCGAGTGATGGAATTTTCCGTTCAGGCTCTATTTTGACGCCGGTACGATAAATCAACTTTAAACGCATAAATCGAATGTAGACCATGGAAAATAAAAGATGTATTTTTTGAATTCTTTCAGAAAATATATATTTTGTTATACTTTTAAGCTAAAATTGAAGCCGCATTGAAAAGTCCAAAAAACCACGTTTTTTCAAAGTTTTGAGGTTATGGACAGATTGCGTGCAGTAAAACTTCTTAAAATTATAGGGACAAATTTTTTCTAAAAAGTACAACTTAAGACAAAAATTTTGCGCCAAACCTGGTTCCGATCGGATAATTAGAGACCGAGTTATGATTTTTTGAAAAAAAAAAATTTTCAACTCGGAAGATTAAATGCTTTTTAAAACTGGTTGGGACATCGAGTCCGTTGACCAAAACACCCTTCAAAGTTGAGTTTTGAATGACCCAAAAACATACTAAAATTTCAGACCTGGACCAAGTCGGATATTCGAGAAATAAACGAAAAACTACCTGAAATTGTGGTTTCCCATGTATTTTAAATGGGACACAAAAGTCCCTGCGCGTGCGCAGTAAATCCGCCAACCGAAAAACTAACTGCGAGATGTTTTTGTAGGTCCCAAAAGGTACCTAAATCCAAAATTTCAGCCAATTTGGTGAGGATTAGATTTTGGCGATTTTGCAAGGGGTCCTTTCTAGTCTATACATTTTAAACTTCGAATCATTATATCACCAAAACCCGGCGCACCTATCCCCACAAGTTTATCCATGAGACGTGAGTTTATTAAATAAAATCAAATTTTTCAAAAATAAAATTTTGTTTTATTATAAAACTGTTTTGCTCGAACAAGATATAAACAATTTTTTTTTACCTAAAAATTTTGAAAATTTCATCTTTTAGTAACACGTTCATAATTCTCATTTATTTTATTGAAATTTAAAATGAATTTTCATCAAATATCGACCAGCTCTTTTGAGTATCATCTCTGAGTCTCTGAAATCAATGCTCAAATTAATGGAAGATTTTTTTTTGTAATCAATAAAAATGTGAAAATCTTGTTTCTTATCATGGACGGCTTCTCATGGTTATTCTCAATCTTTAGTAGCCCCTCAATAATTTACTGGCCTTGCTTGAATCTATTTTTTTTACGCATGAGTTTGATATTTATATTATATTATTATATATATTATATTCTTTACCGTATATTAAAAACAACTTTTTATTTCAAGGTTATAGATTTAAAATACTGGAAGCAATCCAAACCGGAATTTCAAGATGATGAGTATGAAACCTTCGTAGCTAAAAAAAATTTTACTTATAATTACGGCACAAGAGCTATGACATATATTTTCTGCTACATAATGCAATGGATGATTTCAATGATTTTTTACGAAAAATACATTGAAAATATATTGCAACATTTCATAGATCTATGTTCTGATGCTAATGTCAGTACTTTTGTTTTTGAATTTAACTACTATGGTTACTATATTCATGGAAGGTTAGTTAATTTATAAAAGCTACTTATTTAATCTGTAGTAGTCTGAATCAATCTCGATTTGCCATTACCTAGTCGATGACTATGGTCGATAAACTTTATAATAATTTTTTTGTATCTTTTAGCATATAATATGACGATGAACTCCATATTTAGTTATGCTAAAAAATTTTATTTTCTTAAATTCTGAATATCTTAACTTTTTAAGTTGTACTGAGTTTGAAACTAAAAAAAACGCCTTTCACTTGATATCGACGGTGTTTGAAGAATTATTGACCTAATAAAACAATTTTTTTTATACGCCAATTTTTTTCTTGTTTATATGCAATTTTTCAAAGTTATGAAGTTTTAAAAATTGCTCTAGTAATTAGCGAAATCGTAAAAAACCACAGTTATTTTCAACTTTTAAAAACTCATATAAACCATCTCCGATTATCTTCACAGATTCTTCATGAGATGAACTAACTTTTTGTAGAGTGACAACATGCGAAATTGCATTTAAACCGATTTGTAATATTTTTAGTATTAGGTTTCAGGGGAAGTCAGGTGAGTTTCTCAGCTCAATGAGTTTGAAAATAATCAATCTGAATAAAAGCTCTGTAACGCCATAGTGACACTAAAAAGCTTTTAAGAAAAAACGGGATCAAAATTGGTTTGAAATTGATGGAGAAAAATGAAGAACGGTGAAATTTGTTTTTTATCAGCTACGTTGGCCATGATAGCAGACATCTCGTCGCTCGCAGTTGC
Source organism: Encarsia formosa (assembly GCA_038277355.1). Lineage (NCBI taxonomy): Eukaryota > Metazoa > Arthropoda > Insecta > Hymenoptera > Aphelinidae > Encarsia > Encarsia formosa. The sequence goes on along the minus strand of CM076184.1, from coordinate 89,101,678 downwards.
TGTGCGTGCATTCGATCTAACTTGTAAATTAAGTGATGAAGCAACTCCAATTTCCTGACTGAGATTCTTTGACGTGGGAAAGCTTCAGAGACCTGTTTACAGCTATGACCAACAGCTTGCCAGGGAGTCAAAAGTTTTTGTTGTTACAATCTAAACTAGCTGGTGAGGCAGCTGCGCTCATTAAGTATAATAATATCAATGTAATGCTTTTTCAGGTGCTTAGAAGGACTTGAAGGCGAGGGACCACAACCCTCGGATGATTTCATCAATCCTCATTAATAACCTCGTTTTCTTACCCCGCATCGAAAAATTGCTCCCCTTGGAGATTAAGAGACTGATGGATGCCTTCAGATAGTCCATCCGAGCCTTTCAGTCCCTAAAAAAACTTCAGTTCCTAAATTTTCTCGCTAAACTCAATCGCAGAACAACAGGTTCTTATTGCCACTGCACGGGTCCGAGTGGTAGACAAGTCTGTATTAAGGGCAGTTTTAGATACTGCAGCCAATGCCTTTCTCATCACTGAAGCAGTGGCTTGAACTCTTAACTTGTTGACTGCCTCTGTAAACATCCCTATCACAGGTGTTAACTGTGCCTCCGCTGGGAGTGTTATTCGTAAGGTTGAATTAGAGGTCAAATTCCACCGCGATAAATCACGAGTGGATCAAACCCAAACGGATCCTCAACCACAATCCCCCCACTCCCGCTGCGCCCGGCCGCGTACGCATGCCCACGGACTTGGTCACGCGTCTGTCTGCTGCTGAAATTCGGCTGCTAGTCACGAGATTTTTGTACTTTATACCTATCACGTATTAACAATAAATAATTAATTATTATTTTAAAGTGAAACATTTACTAACAATGGAAGCCTAACAAGTCATTGCAAAGATGTTCACTGTGTACCAAACGAAAAAAAAGCAGCTAGCAATTTTAGTTGTAAAGATTGTCCTGGTACCTTTTCCACTAAAGCTAGCTTGACGAGACACAACAAAGAAGCACATGCAGATACTCAAATATCTTGCCCTTCCTGTCATACAACTTTCTCAAGATTTGATAGTTTGATACGACATGTCAACACAAAGCATGAAGGTGAATGTGGAAAATGCTCAGAGTAAGTGATAGTGATCTTGTGTAAAAAATTTTGATTTAGTTAAATTTATTTTTATATTTTCTAATGCAAAAATGAAATTTTAATTAAATTTTCAGAGTTAATTTTAGGTCCATTGGAAACTATACTTTTTTTTTGTTTATAGGACAAATGAAGTCAATGCAAATCTTTATTAAATAGGTAATACCAGTAGATGTTTACACTTTCATGTAGCTTTCAAGTTTATGCTATATTTTTCAGAGTGATATGGTCATTTGAATTTTAACTATTAATTTAGATCTGCTTATCACATAATTTTTTTTATTCGAATTCACTAATATGTGTGCTGAAATTGATGTAAATATTTTCATTTAAAGTATACCCTTGAGTTTGAAAACTAAGTTAAATTTATATTTAGAATTGAAAAATAATTTTCAAAAAATCAAACTAAGCGTTGTTTAAAAAATTTTTAGTTGCTTTTATATAATTGATGAAACAGTTGAAAATAATTTTTACCATCAAACATATAACTTTTCAGTAAATGAATTTAATTTTGAATAATTTTAACAAGTGCTATTATTACATGAAATTTCAACCTTGAGACACTTGATAACTTAGGGAAATACTTGTGACATTACTAATAATAAAGTTTAACTATAAAATGCTTTTTTTAAATAATTGTATGTAATTAACGACATTTGAAAATTTCAGATTTAGAGTAAAGCAGAATGTTTTTTATAATTGAAGTGCATGCAAGTTATATTTTAGGCTAATATTTGATTTTGGACTCAAAAATTACTTTTACTTTTTCTTGTTATTTTTTTTAACTAATTTAGAAATTTCAGATTGTTGGATTGGGAGTATGGGAAGCTGATAATTTTTTTGTGCTTACATTTTGCTGAAACTTGTTACTTTTAAACTTATCCAAATTTTTTTTTTTTTTTTTTTTTTTTTTATTGATAAAAAAGCCTGGTGTTAAAAATTTTATTTGCATGATTATTTTGCTGGTAATTTAATAATTATTAATTTTTTTTAGGCTTTGCATTTATTGCTGCAGCTGTAGATATTGTAAAAAAAAAGTACATTAACTTTGCTTATTGAATTATTTGATGGCTAAAATTAGTAATTTTGAGTAAATTATTTGAATGCTGATACTTATCATACATTTACTACGATTGTTTATCTTTACCTTATGCACATGCTTTTTATTATACTGTCAGGGATGGCAAAAGTCTCGAGATCAAATTTAATTTTGGTTTTGGTTTCTCAAATTGAATTTCAATCTTTGTTTTGTTTTCAAGTTTGAGACCAAGATTAATTTTCATTTTAATTTTGTTGCTAAAATTTGGTATAAGGCTTTTTCATAGCAGACTACATCTAGCAGAACATAGAATAACCAAAACGATATAAGTTAGTTTTATTTAATTTCATGAACTTTTTAATTTTTTGTATTTGTTATTCTCCAATCTTATCATGATTTTCTATGATTTTGACAACTTCATTGAAAAAAGATCTATGCTCTTTTCACTTTACAGTTGATTGAAGGTCTTCGCTGACACTGAGCATTCGACCGAAAATGCTTGGGGTCGGCCAAGACTTTCGATCGACGAAAAAGTAAAAACAACATAAATCTTTTTTTAATGAAGTTGTCAAAATCATAGAAAATCATGATAAGATTAAAAAATAACAAATACAAAAAAATTAAAAAGGTCATGAAATTAAATAAAACTGGCTCATATCGTTTTGGTTATTCCATGTTCTGCTAGATGTAGTCTGCTATGAAAAAGCCTTATAATTAATAATAATTTAATCAAAATCTTTAATTTCATTTTGTTCCCAAAATAAAAACCAAAATTAATTTAAACTAGAGCAGAATATTTTGCTGTAAATAACTTTTTAATTTGGCCCAGGCAACATGTGCCATCCCTAACCGTGGTGCGTATTGAGAATATTGGAAACACTATACTTATTCATTATTGTAGTTCCAAGTAAATATTTGCAAATTAAAATACTCTTTAATGTTGAGTGTAATTTCTAAGTCTTTTTACATGTTAAAAAAAAATGTTTCTATGAATGAATGAATATAATTATCCGTAAAAAAATCACATTCAAAAAATCAAATTACCTTTTTTTAAACTAGAATTTAACTATAAAATACGAAACAAAAATAATTTAATGTTAGTCAGTGACGAAAAAATTTTTATATTACTGGTGCCCTAAAGTGCTGATTTTACGAACGCAAAAGACGTATTTTGAGTGCGTAAAATCGCCTATTACATTTCTGCTCGAGCAGCGTGCGTTTAGGTTTTAGCCGTGAAAAATAATCATAATAGTAGGTCTGAGTATGCAGCTGCAGGGAGACAATCGATTATCATTATAAACGGATTTCCTTGTGCAAAATAAATAAAGTGAAATGATACAAAACTTTAAAAATTTGAGAGGATCATTAAAAAAGTAATCTTCATAAGCACAGCACTTTTAAAAGTTTGTTTTCGAGTTGATTTCCACCAGCGAGTGAGGTTACTCTAGATTCACCATGCTCGGCTCTTCTTTACCTACAGAACTAGATCGGCTGAGTGTTCATCATCGTGAATTGTAAACTGACTCTTGCATCAGTTACTTAATTTAATACTGGAAGTTATGATTCGGTATAAAATTAATATTTCATAATCTTGTAATATTTTTCACAGTGAAACTGTGAAATTTGTTCAAAAAAAATTTTACCTGCATCAATGCTGTGTTTGATTCAGGTCCTGACCCTGGTAGCGAGAGTCAGGTTGTGTGATGGATCCTTGCCTGTTCTAACTGCTGAAGCAGACCTAGAATGGCTTGGGTTTACTTGTCTTAATTTTTATTTATTTATTTTTTAGAAATGAGTATAAATTGATGTTTTTATTTATCCACAGGGCGGATTTGATGTTAATTAATCCACAGGGTGGATGATGAATTTATTTATATTTATCTACAGGGTGGATTTGATGTTAAATAATCCACAGGGTGGATTATGAAATTTATTTATATTTATCCACAGAGCGGATATGATGTCAAATTATCCACAGGGTGGATTATTTATTCACCCCTTAAAAGGGATTTCTTGCATAGAGTGCAAATGAAGAGAGGAGATTTATTTGAAAAGATTCGAAAATTTAAATAATTTTGAATGTTAGTGGTTTATTGAATTAAAGAAAAATACAAAAATAAAGTTACAAAAACTTACTGCTTACTTTTTGTTTGGGTTAGAGAGAGAGGTTTGAACTTTCTGCTGCAGAACCAGACCTAGGTAGGAGCCGCAACTGTTTTTGCACCGCGGGGAAACCGCAGTCACAATTCAGTCTTTTAAGTCTTTTCACGTGGGGGATACCCAAATGAAAAGTTACACGCACAGCTTTACACACACGAAGAAACCGAACAAGAAATTATAACTTTGGACCTAAGTAAAAGTTATAATTTCGATAGTCTTGATTTGAATTTTATTTACTCACGCACACAGAAAATATTTCGAACTGAAAGAAAACTTTTAACTTTAGACCTAAGTAAAAGTTGAGAATTTTATAAAACTTTTATTTTAATTGTAACTTTAAACACGCACTCAAATAAATGAAAATGCAAAACAAATAACGAAGATGGTTTTCTCAGGACCTAAGTGTGAGCGAACCTCTCCGGGCACTGACGTAGACCTAAGTAACGACTAGACGCAGTTTGGGCTCTGGCTGGGGGTTTTATGGCCTAGGGCCGGCTGCATCGAGGCGGGCCTCCAAATTCTGGGGGACCAATGAAAATTCGGGGTTTTCCCCCATGGTAGTTTTCTCTCTCCCTCTCTTTCCCGACGCAAGTGTTTGACCTACGGCTTGTTTATCTCTTCCAGAAACCTTGCCGGAGGTTGCATCTGGTCGAGAAAACGGCACGTAGGCACTCAACCTCCAGGGTTCTCAAAAAAGTCAGGCAATAAAGTTGCAGATTTACGACCTCCGGAGGAGGTTCTCGGGGGTCAGCTACAATCTAAAAAGTCTGTACATCTGGTTTTTTTTCTTTCTCAGATGTACGGCGGAAAAATAAATTTTCTTTCTCTCTTTCTTTTTATGTATATACAAAAATTTTAACGTCCACTGGTAATTTTATCTTTAAGTGGTCCCCAGGCGCGCTTCCAGTGAAAAGGGTCGTAAAGTCAAGGTTCAAGTAGAGAATCTTGAATTTTTGACTAGGCTTTTCCGGTGCACATGCGTAGAGTAACTCGAGATAAAACACCAGGGCAAGAACAAAAAAAAACAACAAGCCTCTCTTTTTTCAGAAACCTGGCTTTGAGATAACCTAAATAAATTTATAGTTTAGATTAGATAACTTATCGTGTAAATAAATTTAATGCAGAATAAAAAATATATAAATATGTGTATAAATATATAAATAGATAAAATAAAAGAAAAATATTACTCTGGGACGACGTCCGGGCGTCACAATCTCAACATATTTTTAAAGTTTTTTATCACCTAACTTATTTTATTTGCACCTGCAGAGAATACTTTTTTAAATAAAAATCGCCTAGCTCACTGCCCGTATGCAGCTGTATGGCGAAAATCAAGTTTAAATTACAAACTTTTGGAAGGGATTTGCTAATAAACTTTATTTTTTAAATAATTTTAGCAATTTTATTAAGTTTTTTATCACTTCACTTTTTTTATTTACACCTGCAGAATATTTTTTTACTCAAATCACGTAGCTCACCATACTGCTGCCCGTACTCAGCTGCAGCTGCAGCATCTAGCAGACTAGAAAATGTAGCTAGATTATTTTTCACGGCTAAAACCAAACACGCATGTTGATATATATACCGAAACTACTTTCTATATCTTATAACGCCTATTCTAACCCACCAAAATTAAAATATAGCATAGTTGATCAATTAAATTATGTTTTTTAAGCATTTTGGGGCACTTGTAATATAAAACAGTATACATAATACGTGCGTAAATTGCATTGTTCACATACTTGTGCTATTGACGTCGGCAAAGCCAACGCCAGCACGCGTGCGTGAATGTCCAATTTTACGCACTTATTATATAATATACTATTTAAAATCAATATTTATGAATACTTTATTCTTACTTTTATAGTCGAATGATAGTTTCAAAATAACTAATGTCTTCTATTGAATGTGATTAGCTTTAACATGCTAGAACAAAAAGAACACTTTTGTGCAAATCTAGCTTGTTCAAAAACTTTGAAATTGTGTTTCTTATAGGATATCTATGTAAAAAGAAAATTTTTACTCTCGCTAATCTATGGAAACAAATATTGAAAACATTGAGACTTAAAATTTAAAAAATTTTTATAACTCAAAACTCAATGAATTTAAACTTTTAGTTTGAAATCATTCTAATTCAATTATGAAAAAAAAATTTTTTTTTAATTTTTTTTAACCAAGAATAGAACAATTTTTTTCTAATTTTAAATGTGAATTGCGTAGACGATTTAAAAAAAAAAGTTTGAATTTTTTTTTTCATCATTTTTAATGTTTTAATTTATTCGAAGTTTTAATATATAACTTGAGTTTTTGATGTGCAAATTGGGAGTTGATTTTAGTCTCTCAACTTATTATTATTGAATATGTGGTAATTATTTTTATTATATCTCCTTAGGTGCGAAGAAAATTTTTCCGACCTCCAGAGTTTATGTAAACATATTCAAGCTTCACACAGAAATAATACGAACCTTACGGCTAATAAAAATGAAAAAAATTACCAGTGCAAATTTTGCGATAGAAGCTATACGCAAACAAATAATCTTAATTGTCGAAAAAGATCACAGTAAGGAATGTAAAGCACCTCAAACAGTCACTTTCTTAGATAAGCACCTTCTGCAAAATCATAGTATCGTATTAGTAAAAGTAGATGCCGAGTTAGAATGTGCTGTAGGTAAATATTTTTTAGAACAATATTATTTAGTGTTGCCACGCAATAAAAAGTATGAAAATAATTTTATTTGATCCATGCAAAATTTTTTTTTTTCTTTTTTTTTTTTTTTTCTTTTAATAATTTAGTAAATAATGACGGAGATCGGATTAAAGAAATAATAATCTAAGAAATGTTTTTAAATATAAATTTGTTAACATAATTTAATCGCACCAAATTATCAAGTGCAAAACTTTTTATTTGTTGTTGACTTTATATATTCAACATTTTAAAAATGAATCGTAACGTAAAAAAAAATTTTAAATTAGATGCCTTCAATTATTTTTATTTTAATTTGCTCTGAATTTTTTCAGAATTTAAAAAATTAAAAAAAGAAAGAGATAAATAAGATCATGCATTTTTTCATTTAAAGCTCGTTCTGGAGACTGATCATGTTTTGATTGTCATAGATCTGGATCATCTCAAACTATAAAAGGTGTAGAAGAAGATGAAGAAGAAAAAGAAGAAAAAAAACAATTCAAATGGGCTGAGACAGTCAAAATAGGAAAAAATTGTCCTGCCAGAATGGTTGCGACAAACAAAAATGGTCGTTTTTATGTTTCTTATCAGAGAACTCACGTTGGCCATGCCATTAAATTGTTAAAATCTCAATCATTAAAATTGTTACGATTAACAAAAGAAGAAAAAGATGAACTTGCAGGCAAGTTGAAAGCTGGTGTGCAACCTTTACGAATTCTGGATGATATTCGTCAGTCTGTGGCCAAGCAAGAGAACATCGAGCGCATTCATCTCGTTAATATGCGAGGTTTGTATAATATATCTCGAGATTATGAAGTAGATAGAGACATTGTACATAAAGATGATGCCTTCAGCGTGGATACGTGGGTTAAACAACAGCTTGCCTTAGGCAAAGATTCACCAGTAATTTATTATAAAAAACAAGGGCAAGAAGATGGAAGCCTTTTGTCCAAGGAAGACTTTATGATCGTGTTGATGACACCGTATCAACAGAACGTAATCGCTACTTATGCTACGGATAAATCTCTCGTCGGTAGTACACATAAAACAACAGATCATGATTTTCAACTAATTTCTATTGTTACTGTGGACGAATTTGGAGCTGGCTGCCCCGTTTCCTTTTGTTTGAGTAATAAAATTGATAAACCATCAATGAGAATTTTTTTAGATCTGTCAAAGAAAAAGTTGGTCAAATTGATGCCAAAGTTTTTATGTCTGATGACGCTCCGGCTTACATAAATGCGTGGACCAAAGAAATGTCAAAGTCGGAGCACCATTTAATTTGTAATTGGTACATTGACAAAAGTTGGCGAAACAATTTGAAAAACATAAAAGATCCTCTCAAACAACCGGAAGCCTGCTGAACTTTGATGGAATGTTTGGATATAGATAAATTTCATGTTTCATTGAATGGATTTTTACTAATGTGTGAAGAGGACGCAGATACTTAAGAGTTTGGACAGTATTTTGGTAAATACTATGCTCATCGCCCCGAACAATGGGCACTTTGTTATTGGATTAACTTATCTCTGAATACAAATATGTTTTTAGAAGCTTTACACAAAAAGATAAAATACTATATGCAAGTCCGACAAAATAAAAGAGTAGACAAATGTCTTGGCTTCTTGATGAGATTCGCTAGGGACATGATGTTTGAGCGAATAATTTGCATGGTTAAGAACAAACCGACCTACCGTATGGAGGAAATAGCTCGTAGCCACACTCCCAGTAAAGAAATCCAAAAGGATATGATCGAACTAATCAACGAAAACACCTGGCATGTAAAATTTGCAACTTTAGGAAAAGGACCGTACACTGTGTCAATTAGTGATTCAATTAATTGCGACAAATGCCCTCTATCTTGTCCTAAGTGCCATGTATGCGTCCACAGATTTACCTGTACTTGTTTTGATTATTTGATTCGATGAAACTTTTGCAAACATGTACATGCTTGTATTCGTGTACCAAATAAAAATACTAATCAGTGTGTGACATTAAAAGACGACGATTTGACTCTCGAATTGCACAACAAACAAGTAGTTCAATCTCTTCAAGGTAAACAAGTTCATCTTGGAGATTCAGTAACACCATTCACACGTCTTAAATCATTATTCCATATGGGCTTAGGAATCACTGACAATACCTCCGAAGAAGTAGTAATAAAAATATTACCACAAATTGAAAAATGAGTTGAATTAATGAGGAAAAATCCTGTGGACCAAGAAACTGCAAACTCATTGATTGCTCATTTTCCAGAACTACCTGCAAATCTCTCCAGTCACAAAAATTTAGAAACTCAAGGTTTTAGATCAACGAGAAAGCAGCGCGTTTCGACATAACCAAGAATCGTTAAACCGAGTGACTTGGAGAAACAATCAATCAGTGAGACGATAGTGAATCCTTCAAGAACAAGTGCTGTTATTCACAATGATTTCAATCATAAGTACTGTTCTAATTAAAATAATTTAAAGAAAACTTGTGAACTGTAACAAAAGTTGTTAGTAGTATAGTAATACTATGGCGAATGTAAACAAAGATGATTCACCGCTGCGAGCAGCCTCGCGCGGTCGAGGCGGATGCTCGTGGTTGCTGCGGGAGGGGGTGCTCGGGGCCACTCGGGAAGGAGGAGGAGGGCTTCCTGGCGCTGCGAGCAACCTTGCGCGGTGGTGATGGTGGTAGGTGACGCGGTCGAAGCGGAGGCTCGCGGGAGCTGCGGGAGGGGGTGCTCGGGGCCGCTTTGGAAGGAGGAGGAGAGCTTCCTGGCGCGGTGTCGCTGGCTGGTGACGTGGTCAAGGCGGCGGCTCGCGGGTGCTGCGGGAGGTGGTGCTCGGGGTTGCTCGGGAAGGAGGAGGGCTTCCTGGCGACGGTGATGAGACTGACGCCGTGTGAGCGAAGGTCGCTGAGACGGCTGCGCTCGGACGTCGCGAGTGCTGCTGACTCTGCAGGAGCTGCTGCTGCTGCGGCATCTGTAACTTGTTCTATTTTTCAAGAGATTATTTAATTCTGGATCGGTCATTTTTAAATTAATAAAAAAGTTTAAGAAATCAAACAAAATTAGAAATTAATAATAATAATTTTTAAACCATTGAAAAAATACTTTGAATATATTTTGAGACTAATTAATTTTACTTTTTAATAATTTTTATTCCTTTAAAAAATACTTTGATTTTACTTTAATATTTGTAAGCGTAATATATTCCCTAATTCAAATTTCCCACGCTCTTACGACCGTGGCTATGGTAGATCCCGTCTGGACCGATAGAGAGGGCTTTACCATAAGAGAGAGAGAGACAGCAGAATAGTAAAAATTATAAAAACATGTGCTATCACTAATTATTGAAAGAAATAGTATTAGTGTAAATTAGGAATTGACAATAGTGAATAATAAACTTTAATTGTCGTTTCTTTGTTTACAGGTAGGATGATATTGTAAAAATTGTAAATAGTGTAATAATAAATCTTAAAAACTTTGTTTACAGAGCAACCAAACAGTTTATGTTATTGTCAAATTCCTATCCTGATAATCAAGACTATAATAAAACGACAACTTTTGTCAACAATGGAAAAACTAAGTTTTGAATTTGTAATGAAGGCTGCTCAGGATGGAAAAACAACAATTCTATGTATAACCTCAATTGAAATGCTCCATGGAAAAGTGTTCACAATACCAAATGAACTGCAAAATTCAAACTTACACACAGAATTAATAACAGTACCAGCTTTTGGTAGAATAAAAAATACATTGAAGAAGAGGAACCATTTTAGAAAAATATGGATTCCAATGGCTGATAATTTAGCTAAAGTTTACTTTGACGAAGAAAATAATTTAATGTTCAAAGATCAGTATTTGGAAGAAATAGCAGAACCACAAGCTGCACCAGAAAATTCAACCCTAGATGACACTTGGACAGAGTTGATAAAAAAACTCCTGGAAGAAAAAAATTTAAAATCTGATCTAGAAAATTTAAGCAAAATTGCAAAAGACTTCATGATTGAAAAATTTGATGGGAAAAGTACAAATGCTGGTCAGTGGATCAAAGAATTTGAGAAAGAATGTGAAAGAAACCTGATAACAGAAGATAAAAAAAAGATTGAAATATTAAAATGCTTTCTCGAAGGATCTAGTGCAGATTGGTATGCCAGTATGATCTTAAAATTTTCAGTACAATCGGAGTGGGAAAATTGGAGAGAAAATTTTTTTGAAACATTTGGGAATAAAGGGTGGTCCTGTATCAAGTATGCGTACACTTTTAAATACCAGAGTGGTTCATTGTTAGATTACGCTTTGAAGAAAGAAAAACTTTTGCTACAAATTAATAAAGCAATTGATCATGACACATTAATAAATCTTATAGCTATGGGTTTACCAAATTATGTGTCAGATAAAATTGACAGAGAAACATTAAAACAAACACAAGTTTTATTTAATGAAATTGGCACACTGGAACACCTGGCTAGCAAGAAAAACAGTGAAAATAAAAAGTTTATAAAAAATCAAGAAACAAAAGAAAAGATGGAAAAAAACCTTGTAAGATATGTACGAATAAAAACAAAGGTGTACGTTTCCACGCTGAAGAAGATTGCTGGTTCAACAAAGGTAACCAAAATCAAAATTCTAATAGCTCCATTTTGGAATTGGAGTTGAATGACACTGATCCAAAAAACTATATATCCCACCATTAATTGAACTCAAATTGTTACTGAATGAAACAACAGAAATGACAGGAATTTATGATTCAGGTTCAAATGTTTCATTAATAAATGCAAAATTGTTGAAGTTGAGACAAAGGAAGAGAAAAAATAAATATAAGGCAAATTTGAGAACAATTAATGGTGTAAATAACACTGAAGGAATAGTTACTGTGAAAATAAAAATTCTGAACATAGAAAAAGAAGTAGATGTTTTTGTAGTGAATAATGAAAACTTCAAATATGAATTTTTAATTGGACTAGATTTAATCAGGGATTTTCATTTAATTCAAGATGAGGACCTGAAAATAACTCAAAAAATAAGTCCAGAAATAAAGGAAGAAATTGAAATGGACGAAAGTTCCAAAACTAATATAGATAAAAAATTTTTAGAGAATAAATATAATAGTCTCTCACATAAAGTAAAGACAGAGCTATTAAAAATGAAAGAAGATGTGAAATATGAGCAAGAAATTTTAACGAACATGTTAATGAAAAAGATTTTAAAATGAAAATAAACCATCTGAGCACACAGCACAAAGATGAAATTAATAAATTGATAGACAAGTATGCCTCAATCTTTGCAAAAAATAAATATGATGGAGGGACAGTGAAAGACTATGAAGCCCGCATTGACTTAACGATAGATAAATACTGTAGTAAGAGACCTTACAGGTGTAGTCTGGACGATAAGAAATAAATAGAAGGCCAGGTAGCACAGCTGTTAACAAAAGGGCTGATAGAAGAGTCATATAGCCCATTTGCGGCCCCAGTGACACAAGCGTATAAGAAAGAAGAAAAAAAAAAGTCCAGATTATGCATTTATTTTAGAGATCCAAACAAGATAGTTGTCCCCCAAGCACAACCGTTTCCACTTATAGAGGACCTGATGATAAAAACCAGAAATTGTAATTACTTTACAACTTTGGATATTAATTCTGCGTTTTGGTCCATTCCTCTAAGAATTGAAGATAGAAAAAAAACAGCTTTCGTGACTCAGGAAGGACACTACCAGTGGACGTCTCTGCCGTTTGGACTAAAAACATCACCGTCTATATTCCAAAGAATTCTTAGTAATATTATAATAAAAAATAATCTAACAAATTGTGCGGTGAATTATGTTGACGATATTCTGATATTTTCTAAGTCGTTTTCGGAACATATACAACACCTGAATGCACTCCTGCAAGCAATAGAGAAGGAAGGTTTTGGATTTAAATTTCAGAAGTGCTCCTTCGCAAAAGACTATGCCAAATATCTGGGTCATATTATAAAGAATAATACGATAAAACCGAGAAAAGATAATCTTGTGGCAATAAAAGAATTTTCCAAACCAGAAACGAAAGAACACATTAGGCAATGCCTAGGAAAGATAAACTTCTATAGAGAATATGTACTAGGAAAGCAATGATTTTAGAACCATTACACAACCTACTGAGGAAGAATCAGAAATTTTTGTGGACTAAAGAATGCCAAGAATACTTTGGTAAAATAAAAAACATACTAATTTTGGAGCCAGTTCTAGAAATCTTTGATAAGGACTTACCGATCCATATCCATACGGATGCAAGCTTACTGGGAGTTGGAACAGTGTTGAAGCAGGTACAAAAAAATGGAGAAATAAAACCGGTTGCGTTTTTTTCAAAAAAACTAAATCAAGCACAAAAAAGGAAGAAAGCTATCTACCTCGAGTGCTTAGCTATTAAGGAAGCTGTACGATTCTGGCAATACTGGCTCATAGGTAAATCATTTTTAGTCTTTACAAACCATAAACCCCTTGAAGGCATGAATCTGAAGTCTAGAACAGACGAAGAACTGGGTGACTTGACTTATTACCTGTCACAATATGATTTTCAAGTAAAATACTCGCCTGGGAAAGATAACGTTGAAGCAGATTGCCTAAACAGAAATCCAGTATTAGAATGTCACGAAAATAAAGATGAGCAACTAAAAGTCGTGAACTTACTGGAAATAACAGATATTGAAAATGATCAACAGAATAACGAATATATACAACAGAGAAAGGATAGGCTAGTAGAGAAAAATGGAATATTCTTTAAAAAGACACGGAAAAAAGAGAAGATTGTTTTGTCAGAAGAGTTCAGCATAAAATTTATAAAAAATGTCTACGATAGCTGGTGCCAAATTGGAGTAAAACAATTGCAAAAAAAATATCTCCATTCTATATAGCAAAAAATCTAACAAAAAATATAAAGTATACTAGCAAGACCTGTGAGACATGTATAAAAAATAAAACAAGAGGTCAACAAAAGGTGGGTCTGATGTCATATTTAGGTCCTGCTACAACACCATTCGAGATAATTTCACTGCATACAATAGGTGGATTTGGTGGGTCCCGTTCTACAAAAAAATACCTACACCTTTTGGTTGACCATTACACAAGGTATGCATACATTCTGACGTCAAAAACGCAAGTCGCAAATGATTTTAAGAAACTAGTCGGAAATGTCACAGAAGACAACCAAGTTGACTTAGTTTTATCGGACCAATATCCAGAAATAAATTCGAAAGAATTTAAAGAATTTCTGGATGAAAAAAATATAAAAATGGTTTTTACAGCGGTGGATTCACCATTTTCAAATGGACTCAATGAAAGGTTGAATCAAACGTTAGTTAATAAGATAAGGTGTAAAATAAACGAAGAAGGAAACTAACGAGCTTGGACGACGATAGCACAAGAATGCGTGGAGAAATACCATACTACAGAACACTCAGTTACCGGATTCGCACCAAAATACTTGTTAGAAGGCTCAGATGTTTCGATTCTCCCAGATGAGCTAAAATAAGAATTAAAGAGAGAAAAATGGTTGGAAGATAGACAAACAGCCTTGGAAAATTCCATCAAATCCCACAACTATAATAAAAAAGTTTTCGATAAAAACAGAAAATACCATGAATTCAAAGTTGGGATGCAGTTTTCGTGGGAAATGGAAATAAACTCAACAGAAAAAAACTCGACGAATTGAGAACCAGGCCTTTCAAAATTATAAAAAAACTGACAGACTCAATCTACAAAATAAATATTGGAAGAAAAAAAGCCGAGTCTAATTTTTTTCACATAATGAAGCTGATTCCAGCACCTAATGAAGAAAGGCAGGAAGAAGATATCTGAGAAAATTCTCGTTCGTGAATTTTCTTCCCCTGGAAGGGAGATATATTTTCCCTAATTCAAATTTCCCACGCTCTTACGACCGTGGCTAAGGTAGATCCCGTCTGGACCGATAGAGAGGGCTTTACCATAAGAGAGAGAGAGAGAGAGAGAGATAGAGAGAGAGAGAGACAGAGAGACAGCAGAATAGTAAAATTATAAAAACATGTGCTATCACTAATTATTGAAAGAAATAGTATTAGTGTAAATTAGGAATTGACAATAGTGAATAATAAACTTTAATTGTAGTTTCTTTGTTTACAGGTACGATGATATTGTAAAAATTGTAAATAGTGTAAATAATAAATCTTAAAAACTTTGTTTACAGAGCAACCAAACAGTTTATGTTATTATCAAATTCCTATCCTAATAATCAAGATTATTATATACTAATCAATCTTACTTTTATAATAACTTTTAAACTTGATAAAAATAATTCAAGTCCGGAGAAGGATATTTAAAAACAAGTGAAGTATATATTTTTTAACTTTTTTTCCATTTATTGAATGTTTACATTATTTCATTACATTTACATTTCATTACAAAACTTTGACTTTTTCACACTTAGTCATTGAAAGTTAAGTCGAACTGAAAATTGCCCATGTAGGTGGCATACAATTTTTCCTTTTCTACATTATCTTGCACTTTTTCCCAAAAGAAATTGTGCTTGGTCAGAGCATCAGAAATTTTTTGAGGCAGATAAATAGCAAATTCGTTATCAAAGGTAGCCAAAACTTTGCATCCATATTTTGTTGTCGTCTTGTTTACAGATGTCACTTTGTATTTGTGATTTACGCCAGCTGCTTTAAGTTTTTACGGGATAAATCAGGTGCTTGAGATATACTGTTAAGCCAGTCGATGCATACTTCTTCTGCAGCCATATTTTTAAGCCTGGAACAAATTTTTTTGATAAATTTAAAAAAATTAGTTAATGAAGTGTAAAAATAATAGAGATCGACAAATCTACTTACAAGTATTTTAAGGAAGATGACTCTCAAAAATCCGAGAGCTTTTTTATTGGCTTTTGTTCGGCTGGTAAAGAGTAGGTGGTCAGTTAAGTTGAGGGCTGTACACTTTGTGACTGATAGAAAGACTGACTTTCGTCGTGCAATTTATAGGTATAAATTATTTGAAATAAATATTGCAAGCCCCGCAAATGCAGCATTGGCGTTTTACAAAGTCCTGACAACGTGATTTTACAATAAAGGCATTCTCGCACAACTACTTTGTACACAATGTATGACACAGCTGCCGTTACCCGAAAATTGATAATTATCACGTGATTTGTGTTTAATAAAAAATCTTGCAATACAATCATTTTTTTTTCAAGTCATCAGAAAAATTATTTAGAAAAGCTTCGAAACCCAATCCGTTAGTCATATAATGTAAAAACATTAAACAATATTGACCACATACGTCGGATGTATCACTCTGAAGTTGTTTAACGTTCCATCTTAAATGCTTACAATTTTTACGCAAAGTTTTAATATGATTGGGTATGAATGGGGGTATACCGTAGCTATCTAGATAATGTGAAAAACCGTGTGAATCTACATGTATGGCAACCCAATGCATACCACGCTGAGTGTGATTATCAGTGTTAAATACAAAGGCTATCGGTTTCATCCACACCCATGGAATCCGATCCGCAGAGAACACACCGATAGTATGTGAGGGCATCAGCGGTAACTTGTTTAGAATCTGCAGGCTTTTCATTGTAAAATATTACAGGTGAACTTAAAGGGAAATCGTTGTTTAAGCTTTGAGATTTAGATAGCAAGTATGCTTTAATTCGGTAGACGTTATTTAAAGCACAAGCAAATTTTAAATAATTACTTTTTACAGCGTGATTCATACGGTACTTGTTGCTCCACGGTAGGTTATTAAATGACGGTCAGTTCGTTTCGTACTCTAAATTAATAACTTCTCTAGTAGTCATTTTATGAAACATTAACCATTTTTCTTTACCCCTAACATGAGTTTTATCGACACTTTTAAAAATATCGCTGAGCGTACGATTGAGCTTTTTCAAAGTCACACTCCCTTCTCAATAATCTATGCCGTTTTGATTCCTTGTCAACCAATTATTCTCTTTACGAACTTCACAAGGTAGCGAATCTACTCGATGCACAGCGCTAACAATCCACTGCGCGACAAATTCATTTTTTAAAGATAACAAAGCTATTTCTTTAGGTACCAACTTGTTATTTTTAACTTTGAAAAATTGAACATCTGCAATGAGCTCCATTGTAGGACTCTATTTCGTTAACTAACTCATTTTTTTAACGAGACTAACTTTATATACTTGAAAAGCGACATCTAGTGATTCAACCGCTAAAGTCTACAAGAACCTGCCATAAGCGTCAATTTCTAAAATATTTTCATATTCCGAATAAACTATACAATTTACTGTTTCGGTCAGAGGATCGTCAAATCTAACATCTATTCTAACGCAACCGTGTTTCATTAAATTCCAATGAGTACACTCGTTTGCAGATAAGTCAGGCTTTCAATCGAGAGCAAAAAGGCAGTAGCCATCAGGTTAAGACTGGCGAGGTATGTTATTACATTCGTTAAGAAAATGAATACCGGTACCCGAAAATAGAGAGTGATAACAATCTATATACGCGCCGTTTTTTTTTTTGAAATCAGGCTGCAAAGGTTTCGACGGTACCTGCACACCGTCAACATACAGACATAGAAAATTAATGTTAAAATTTTTAAAGTTGAAAGGATTAAGGCGCCGATCACCGTTGAAAGCTTTATTATTAACAAAACCTAAAATTATTCTTTTTGGAAGTTGCCCGAAAATGACGTTATCTAAGGTTTCACCGTGAATACCGCTGTGCATCGTAATAGATTTTTTTTCTACGCGCGTAAGGGGAAACTTACTAGTTGACTTTAAAAGCGCTCTAGCATGAGCTAACAAAACACCAGGACTGATTTTTACACGGCGCACTAATAAAGACGCTTCTTCGATATGAACAGAGTAGCATCCTACAGGATCCATAAGACTAAAAGCATCTCTCGATTTTACCAAGCGAACTCTCACTTCGACGCTATTTATTAGTAATTTTTCTTGATTGAAGACATCTCCGTGTAAATGGCCAATTAGATCCCCAGATTTTTTGTTGTTGAAAAGTTTCCTGCGAGCTTGGAGGCCACTGTTCGCTGTTCCTAAGTCATCCATATTTTTAGCTGTATCGTTGTACCAAAGAACGCTTGTCAAATGAGATTTTTTGGCAGCGTGGCTGTAGTTGAGTAAAGTTTCTATGTATGCTCTATAAGCGTAAGCATGATTGGGTGGCGAAACCGCTTTTTGATTGAAAAAGACATCCACTTGGTTAAACAGGGAGTGCATAAAATTGTTAACAGGTCCAACTTTTTTTGCTTCTTCTTCTGAAGATTCTTTTGGAACTGTACCTTTTAAAGCTACTCTCAAACTCAACATCGTGTAGGTTAAATCAAGATATTCGTCTCCTGTACCAGTGATAACAAACTCTATAGGTGAATCGTCAGTGAGCGAAGATATTGGTTTATATTGAACGTACTTTGAACTTTCTATAGCTGTTAAGGTTGGAGGAATATCGAATAACAAGAGCTCCGATTTTAAGCACTCGCACGATTGAGTATGTAGAAACGCCATTTTGCTGAGTAATCAAAAATATCTCTTGCACTTCTTTTCACAATTTTTTTCTTTGTTTTCTTTGCTTTATTATTATTATTTTTTTGTACTTCTCTTAAGTGCTTTTTTTTTATTTTTGATTTTCTCTTGCGCTAGCAAACAGTCTCAGAGTCGGCTAACAACTGCAAAGCGTTCATGCCGCGAGGCCTTTTATAACCTGATCCTTTCATCATCATTGCATCCAATTTATCTTCGGCTTTACGCTTCAAGTTCATTCAAGACTCACGTATGCGTTTGCGCAGTGACTCTTTTACCGGAGTATTTTGAGTCACGTCGGTCACAACGTTCATACCAGCACGAAAAGCTTCTTTGCCAACGGCTCGAGCACCACTCGATAGTAAAGGCAGAACTCGCCGAAAGATGCCCGCAAGAGAAGATCCTATGCCTCCATGACCTCTTTGATAGGGAGAGCCGATAAAAATATGACCAACACCTTTTCCAGCACCTCCACCATTTTGAAGGATAAAAAATTCGTCGTAGCGCTCCATATCCATTTTTTTTTTTTTTTTAATAGTTTAATCCGTACGCTTGAAATGTAGTGTCACTGCCAACGTACCAAAAAGAAATGATATTGGTTCCCCGTGTTCGTCTCTTATATCAATTTCGATAGTCTCAAAAGAATTAAATATTAGATCTAAGTACATTGGTGGGGAGAAACTTTTGATTCGAAGACCCCGGTAAGTGTATTCATTGGTACCCAGCGAGACATCGCGTAGCAGTCGAGTTTGTACATCACCTGTAAAATACGGCTCACAAATGTCTGTGTAAACCATCAACATCGATGGTAGACAGTTTGAAAGATTAGCAGGACGAATTCCAACAATCGCCTCGTTTGATTCAAATATATTGACACTGTTGACGTCCAAGCCAAGAATAGTTTTTATTCGCGCAGAGAGATTGACTTTATGGTTGAAACCTGCACACTTTGCTTCAGTGCAGAGACGTTTAACAGATACATAATCACCGCGTTCAATGCCAAACTCTAGATGATTTTTTGTACAAGCCAAATTATTGAGTTTGTGAATAAAAGTTTTTATATCTTTATAAACGCCCGGCGATACAGCTGAAGTCAAAGACGTAGTTTCTTGATCTTTTTCACCTGTGTCAGAGGTTAAATTAGTTTCATAAGCAGCATCAAAGCCTGTATTTTTTTTCTGCGTCAAGTAACAAGTAATCTATCGTCGGTTTCTTTCGGTATCATATTACAGAAATTATTCTCTCTTCGCGCTCAAGTGGAATGTGCTGAAAGATCAATGGAATCCTTATCTCTGTTAAAGCGACTGCTCAGGTGCCGTGTAAGCGTATCTGCTGAGGTAGCTGCGTGACGAAGCGAGTTGTAGTATTGTCAAGGTAATAACGCATGCTACTGTTACTGGGAAGAACAATTTAAAATTGATCCTTCATTTTAGATTTTTCAATTGACTTGCTTTGATCCAAGAGCCCAATTTTTCTGGATAACCGCGCCACCGAACAAAATATTCTTTCGAGCGACCACAGGTTCTAGTTTTCAAATATTTTTCGACGTCAGAAAAAACCTTTTTTAAATCCTTTTTTACGCGGCTTAGCTCTTCCTCGTAGAAAAATCCATCGATTTCTTCATAGGCCAAGTCTTTTAGGTTGTTGTGTCACGAAGACACATTTTGTAATTATAAGATATTGTGTCATGAAAGACACATTTCGTTAACTAAGCATTTTTATGCTATAAGTAAAGACGAAATGAGGCCAGCTTCAGTCTTTTGGTCAGTAAAGCTGCGGGACTCCGAAGCTGGCCACTTCGTAAGTAAAATCATACCTTTTAATTTTTA
This sequence comes from Encarsia formosa, assembly GCA_038277355.1. Taxonomy (NCBI): domain Eukaryota; kingdom Metazoa; phylum Arthropoda; class Insecta; order Hymenoptera; family Aphelinidae; genus Encarsia; species Encarsia formosa. The sequence continues at coordinate 89,081,322 of CM076184.1, read as the reverse complement.
CCGTAAATCGGGTCTGGAGTCATATCTCCTTATACATAAAATAAATAATAATCATAAAGATGTCTCAAATTATAAATGACTCTATATCTTAAGCTATGCATATATTTATATTATGTAATATTATATTATTAAAATTAAAATAAATAAATATAAAAACTAGATTATATCTTATTAATAAACTAATACATAACAAAATGGTTCCGATACAATTGAATTTCGAGTGCAAAAATAATAATTAATCGTGTGAGAGACGGTTAAATCTGTGAAAAATCTAAATAATAATAAATCGTGTGAGAGACGGTTAAATTGTGAAAAATCTAAATAATAATTAATCGTGAGAGAGACGGTTAAATCTGTGAAAAATCTAAATAATAATAAATCGTGTGAGAGACGGTTAAATCAGTGAAAAATCGGAAGTAATAATTAATCGTGTGAGAAACGGTTAAATCTAAAGTGATAATTAATCGTGTTAGAGACGGTTAAATCTAAGTGATAGTTAATAGTGTAAAACGGGTCATCGATGAAAAATTTTAATAATAATAAAATAAAGTATAATAATAATAATTAGTCATCGTGCGAAAGACGAAGAGAGGATAAATCTATATTTTAAAAATTGTAACTAATTATGAAAATAAATGTACTCCGTAAATCGTACGCCGGAAAAAAAAGCCGTGAATAATACAAACGAGGATAAACCGATAACGAGAAGCACGGTAAAAAATAACCCGGAATTACGTGAGAAGATCTTACCGGGATTAGACAACGTAAGTAAAAAATGAAACCCATCCAAACAGTTAAATTTAAACAAGTGTACCGATGAAAATGCGTCGAGTACATCGACAGATCTAGTGTCAGGGGATTCATCGTTTGTGAATTCTCAAGATCCAATAAAAAATATAGAAAATTTTATACCAGATTAAACGAATCAAATACCAAACGTTAATAACACACAAAAAATAACGTCGGGAAATAATTCGCTAATAGATCTCGAAGAAAGCTCCGAAGTAAAAGAGGTAGATAATCTATTAGATTTTATACAGTTCACAAGAATGTCTAAATTTAAAATAACGGATCTGGTCAACGAAAGCCCATTTTTTAACGGTTCGCAAAAATCGGCGGAAGAGATAATTAAATACGTGACAGAAGTAGAATCATTAATTGCAAACGACGACATTCCAAACTTTCTAAAATATCTAATTTTGAGAAAATGTGTTGAATCAGCGGAAGAATGGTTTACGGATAAAAAACCAACAACAATAAGAGAATTCATAACAAGTATTAAAAATTCATTCCCGACAACAGAAAACTACTATTCTTATTATAACGATTTATTAACAATAGCGCAGAAAGAAGACGAAGACGTACGTAACTATACAACGTGGTTTAAAAAATTAGTAAAAAAAATTAAAGAACTAAAAAAATTGACCCCAAACTTAGAGAATACAGAGTATCAAACTTTTGAAACTAAATTAGAAGCTGACGCGCTGAAAAGTTTTGCTCATGGTTTTAAATTTAAAATTAATGTTCAGTTAGACAAGATGGGAGATTGTTCAGCAATATTAAATAATGCACTGATCTTAGAGAAAAAACTAAATTTAATTGAAAATCAAAATAACATACAAGTAAATCATTGTGCTAATAATATGATGAAGAAAAATATACCGATCTGTCAAATTTGTACAGAACGCAATCACGAAGCTTTATTTTGTCCATCCGCGGCGTGTGTATACTGCAAGTCGCAGAATCATAGATCTTTTGATTGTAATAGAGCAACTAAAAAAATTAAACTACTGTGTAATTTATGCAGTAATTACGGTCATTCAATTAGCGCATGTGAATTTAATAAAATCGGAAGTGAAAATTGTCAATTTTGTCAAATAGCAGGTCACCAAGTAGATCAATGCGAGAACATAAAAGAATTTGAACTTTGTTGGAAATGTTTTAAACACGGACACACTCCGTATTTGTGCCCAAATAAGGAAGAAAATCGCGAAAACTGCGAAAATTGCAAAAAAACGGGTCATATGATTAATGAATGCCCCGAAGTTATTTGTCAAAAATGTAACAAGAAAGGTCATACTATAAAAAATTGTAATATTCAAGAAAATAAAAACAGATATCGTTTCTGTACTTATTGTGAAAATATTGACCATGAACTAAATGACTGCATTCAAGTGAAAACTTTAATAACGCAGCAAAAAAATAAAAACTCAGTAATTTGTCAAATTTGCGATAAATCGGGTCACAACGCTAAAGATTGCTTTAAATTTTTAAATATTACTAAAAATAAACAACAAAACACTCAAACTAATACCTATTATAATAAACAGGATCAAAATAGAAATAACGTATCACAAAAAATGTGCGAATATTGCAATTATAAAGGTCATGATCTCGATATGTGCACTAAATATAAAGCCTTAAAAAATTACACAAGTAACAATCCTGAAAATTGCCGACACTGTAACTCTCCGGGACATTCGTTGCGAAATTGCTTAGACCTACAAAATTTACAAAAATTAGCCGGGAATTTTTGCTCAAATTGTAAAAATATCGGGTATACTATTGAAAAATGTAGACGTGCACAATATTCGGTGGAAGCAAATTATTTTTCTACAGACGTAGAATCCAGTGAGAAAATAAACCAATTATTGAACGATAACGCCGGAAATTCCTTAAATGATACTTGTGAAAATTTGATAGAATTAACAGACGTAAAAGACTATACGTGTGAAGAAAATATTATAATACCAACTTATGTAGTAAAGTTGGAAAACCTCTTGAAACATATTCGAGTCGAGAACGTGAATCCGAAAAATACATACGAATTTTTAGTAGACAGCGGTGCTCAATTAAATATAATTAAAAATGATAAAGTTAGACAGACAGATATTGATCCGAGACATCAAATCATGTTATCAGGAATATCGAATAAAGTTATGAAAACTGTAGGTACTACAAATATACTTATTAACGGTTTATTTTATGAATTTCATGTAGCTTCCGATGCATTTAATTTACCATACGATGGTATTTTGGGTATAGAATTACTAACTGAGGGTAAATTAAGATAAGATGAGGGCTATCTAGAAATAAATAACGTAAAATTCGAGCTGTTAATAAATAAGAATAGGATGGTCAACGAAATACAAAATAAAAATTCCATAAATGACACGCAAAACTTGGTCAATGATTCGCTTAGCTTGCAAGTCACTACATCGCGTGATCGCGAAAAAATTTTTGAAAATGAAAACGATGAGGTAATGAATGTTTTGAAACTTGATTTTAATACAGATGAGATAAACACGGAAAAAGACACTTGTTTCACAGAAGAGATAAAAAAATTACTGAACACAGTAGCAGAAATCAGCTATAAAAATAATGAGACAGAGCCTAATAATAGTAAACCAAATTTACGCAGAGTGATAGAAACGGAAAATAATATGCAAACATTCGTAGCTCAAATAAACTGTGCCTTAGAGAGTGAAATATGTCAAGAAAATGTCGAAAATAAAGTATTAGACTACCCTTTCTTTTTGAAAATACTTGATAACAATGTAAATTTCAACTTAAATGAAAATGATAGAAAACATCTTAAACACAACATACAAGAAAATAATATGAAATTCGAGATCGATTTTAACGACACTATAGAAATTTACAATGTTAACAATAATAATTACGTCGATAAGAGAGAGAGAACTCTATATAAATATTAAATAAAATAAATCTAAAACATTTGTCCAAAAAAAATGCAAGGTTGATCGGGAATTTAATTGAGAGAAATGATGATATATTTTACTGTGAAGGCGATAAGTTAGAGAGATGCACAGTCGAGCAACATGAGATAAACCTTACACATGACAGACCGATTTATGTCAAACAATTTCCATTGCCATTCGCTTTAAGAGATATTGCACTACAAGAGGGCGAAAAATTGATAGAGAATGATTTGGTGAGAGAATCCCATAGTCCATATAATTTTCCAGCTTTTTTGGTAGCAAAAAAGGGTCTTACCCCCGAAAATAAACCTAAAAATCGTCTCGTGATAGATTATCGAGAATTGAACAAATTTACAAGCCCTGACCCATACATTATCCCCAGCACTACAGAGATTTTCGATGAAATGGGATCAGCTAAGTATTTTATTACACTAGATTTAATATCAGGACTCCATCAGATAAAACTAAGACCCGAAGATACGAAGAAGACAGCATTTAGTATTCACCCACTGGGCAGGTTAGAATTTAAAGTGATGCCCTTTGGGTTAATGAATAGTCCCAGAACTTTTCAAAGAATTATGAATAGAGTATTGAAGGGTTTGATAGGAAAAATTTGCTTTGTCTATATTTACGACATCATAATTTTCGCAAATACTATAGAAGAACTGATAGAAAGATTCGAAATAATAGCTGATAGATTGAGAAAAGCACACCTTAAACTCGAATCCTCAAAATGTAATTTTCTTAAGACAGAAATAAATTTTTTAGGGCATATAACTTCCGAAAAGGGTATTAGACCGAATGAATCAATCACATCAGCAGTAAAGAAATTCAAAATTCCAAAAACCGCAAAAAATATAATGGAATATTTAGGACTTACTAATTACTATAGAAAATTCATAAATGACTACGCAAACTTATTAAAACCTTTGAATGATTTACTTAAGAAAAACGTTAAATTTTCATGGGGTATAGCACAGCAAGAAGCTTTTGAAAAGCTAAAAAACGCATTATGCAATGCACCAATTTTACAATTTCCAGACTTTACAAAACCATTTATAATCTCAACTGATGCAAGTAATTGGGCCATCGCAGCTATTCTTTCTCAAGGCAAAGTACCGGAAGATAAACCAGTGTCGTACGCAAGTAGACTGTTAAAAGGGTCGGAATTAAGATTTTACACTTATGAGAAAGAAAAATATTTTGGGGAATAACTTACTTTCAAAATTATGTTTACAGAAACAAATTTACTGTATATACAGATCATAAGCCATTATTGAAATTTAAGTCAGCCGATAAAAACACCAGAGTCCAAAACTGGAGTTTAAAATTAGCATCATATGATTTTGACATAATTTATAAACTGGGATCAAAAAATACGAATGCAGACGCGCTCAGTAGAGGAATTGATGACTCGAATGAAATTTTTGTAATAACGCGCGCGCAAGCAAAAAAATATATAACTCCGCAGACCGTGAATAAAGACATTTATGCAAAATCGGAAGAAAGAAATTCTCGAAAAATAAATAGACAAAAAATAAATAAAAAGAAATGTAACGATACAATAAATAAAAACCTAACTGAAAATATTGTAAAAGTAAAAGATACAATAAATCTAAGACAAGATAATATAATGTACTTCATGACAAAAAGTAAAATACCACTGGACTCTAAAACATATGAAATCGTAAAATCAAATAACTTACTGATCGACAGTGAAATACAACCGAGAGAGATTGAAATCCTAAAAATTAAAAATAAAAAACTGTTTAGCATATGTCTAGACACTGCAAAATCGAAAGATTTAATATTAAATGATATATCACTATCACTAAAATTACTGAAAAACATAATGATTCAAAAAAATATCGCAACAATAAGTATTTCAAAAGATATTGAAATTATAAACGTTAAATGGGAGGAAATAGAACAAATATTAAGAGACATTTTTGAAAAATCACAAGTAAAAGTTATAATTTGTTTAAATACAATAAAATATATCGAAAGTAACCATAGAGATACAATATTTAATGAAATGCACACAAGTCCTATAGGAGGACATGCAGGCGTGCATAGAACTTACTTTAAAATTAAAAATAAATACTATTGGGAAAATCTTAAAAGAGACATACAAAAAAGAATCAAAAATTGTGATGACTGTTAGAAAAATAAAATTAAACTTAGAAAAACGAAACAACCATTAGTCATAACAGACACCCCTTTGAGAACATTTGATAAAATTGCCATGGATGTTGTTGGCCCACTCAATGTAACAAAGAAAGACAATAAATATATTTTAACTATCCAAGACAATTTGTCAAAGTTCTTAATAGTAACTCCACTTAAAGATCAGACAGCAGAGAAAATTGCTGACGCATTTTAAAAAAAATTTATTTGTATTTTTGACAGTCCCAAAATTGTTTTATCAGATAGAGGACAAAATTTTTGCTCGAAATTAATGAAGGCACTGTCGTGTAGATTCAAAATAAAAAAGATAGAAACCACAAGTTTCTCACCATGGGTTAATGGGTCGCTAGAAAGACAACACGCACCATTAATAACCTTTTTAAGAAATTTTTCAAATAAAAATATAGAATGGGATCAGTTTCTTGAACTTGCTCAATTAAATCTAAATTGTTCAGTTAACTCTTCTCATAAATTTACACCATATGAAGTTGTTTTTGCATATCCACCTAGATTACCATCTAGTGAACCTTTAAAAAAGTCAGAACAATTGCCAACATTTAATGACTATTTCGAAAAATTACTGAATAACATGAAAAATATAGCCAATTTGGCAAGAGAAAATCTAATTATATCTAAACATAAAGCAAAGAAATACTATGACATAACTGCTAATCCAGTAAATTTCGAAGTAGGCGACAAAGTGTACTGGCAAAAGCAGCCAAAGCCAGGAAAACTAGAGAAAGACCAAAATTTAGGTCCATTTGAAATAAAAAATATTACGGATAAAGGTGATATTATATTTTTATACAAAGGAAAGCAAAAACAAGTTCATCCTAACAAATTATTTTTACATGAGAAAAAACTAATTTAATTTTTGTTTTAGGAACAAATAAAAAAAAAAAAAAAAAAAAAAAGAGAAAGAGAAAGCAAACAAAATAACATGCATTTCATACTAATCACATTCTTATTAATCATACAATCATACGCACAAATTATTGGATATGAGTGTGGCTCTACCACACCAAACATCACAACGTTCTCATTATTGGACACGGGCGAATGCGACTTCCATGAAATAAGACCAAATTCGACAAATATTACAATCGAGCTGGTACAACTTGCAGAATTTCGAGAAGTGAATACGATTCACTGCAAAATAATCATCCGTCGCACAGTTAATAGCTGCGGCATTTTTGGACATCTATTACCTGTGGAGAACGATGAAGAAGAGTACCTTTACGAATTATCTCAGGAAAAATGCAAACTACTACATGACACAGGCATTTTTAAATACGACAATACGCATATCATAGCCGATATCAAAGTCAACGCAACACCAATGACAGTAGGAGTGGACTTCGCGGGTTGTACATGGCACCATACAAATCTTACTCATACAAACTATAGCTAAAGTAAGTCTTGATACAGATAAAATTAGATTAAGTACGGGAACAATATGTACATTTTTAAATAAACACTGTATAGATTTAGAATACGGGCATACTTTTTGGGATATTCTACCTGTAAACGAATGTTTTAAAAATTCTTTTGATATATTATATAAGGGAATAGCTACTAAATTTACAAACGACATTGATCATCAGATTACTTATGCGGTAAATTCTAATGATATAACTTTTGCCTTATCCTCAAAAGGCGCGATAACTCAATGTAATAGACAATTTATTACAACTGAACATCCTAAACTACTAATTTTCGAATCACAACTAGGACTTAATAATTTGTATTATAATAACGATATTGTCAAAGAGAATACTATAAATCTAGATATTTTTACATATATTAATTCTAAGTTCATTTATGTAGAAAAACATCTAAGGATAGAATTAAATGACTTATATATAAATTTAATTACGGAAAAGTGTAATCTTGAGAGAGAAACAATCCAAAACTCCCTAGCCCTTGCTACTTTATCGCCAGATGAATTTGCATACAGAGTAATGAAACAACCAGGATACACTTCCTTGATAGCGGGTGAAGCTGTGCATTTTATAAAATGTACGCCAAGACCTGTAAAAATAAAGCACATGGAAGAATGTTATGAACAACTTCCAGTGACATTACAAAACGAGACGTGGTTTTTAACACCAAAAACACACATTCTTATTAAGACAGGCAAACAAGTCACCTGTAATAAAATCTTACCAAGATACTATAAAATAGGAGACAAATGGATCAAACTAGATCCATATCCAACTTATGACGTACAATCTCCACACATATTTCAACCATCAACAAAAATTCATTGGAATTATAAATTGATAGAAGCTCTGGCCACGTCCGGGGTATACTCATCATCTCAGCTTCAACGAGCTCAACAACAGATCACATTTCCTCTGGAACAACCAGCCTTACTCAATATTTTAACAAGGCAAATGGCTGGAGAACACAATTATAACGAAGAATCCATAAGTAAATTGTTTACGAGTACGACTATAAAAGGAATCTTGGCAGATCTGTGGTCAAGTATTATCGACAATTCAATTAAAGGTGGATCAATTTCATCTGCAATAATTATGATAATTTTCTTGCTACATCTAATAAAAATAACTATAGATACTATAATAAACGCCTATCTATTACAACAATTATACGGCTGTGGTTTACATCTTCTAGCTGCAGTGTCAAGTTCAATAACGCATTTCTTTATAATCCTGGGCAAGGAACAAACAAGAACTAAAGAGATGGCAGAACACTTGGAACTGCAAGAAATAAAAGTAGATCCTATTAAAATCACACCTAAAATTCCTCCACCATTACCATCCACACTCCCTAACCAAAATAAAACTAAAATCAAACAAGAGACACCTTCCGTAAAAAAAATTAAGAATGAAAATTACGGTTTATTTGGGTTATAATTTTTTCTTCTTTTTCTCTGATTGACTTGTTCCTTAGAGTTTTCAAAAAATCTTTTTATCAGGGAAGGAAACCTATGTATATATGTTATCATACCACTAACAATACGTTATTTAATTTTTAAAATTTATATACTATTTATAAACTTAAGTTGTAAAACTCACAGATTACTTTGTTATTACTTATTTTATCCACACATTTTATAAAAAACTAACAAGAAAGCGATAACAATAGTATAGTCAAAATAAACACTTAAAGAAGAGGATGCTGTGTTATAAAAAAAAAAAAATAAATAAAAAAAAAAAAACAAAAAAAAAAAAAAATAATAATAATAATAATAATAAGAATAAAAACAAAAACCAAAACAAAACAAAAACGTGGAGATAAACATCTGAAGGGGGGAGGTGTTGTGTCACGAAGACACATTTTGTAATTATAAGATATTGTGTCATGAAAGACACATTTCGTTAACTAAGCATTTTTATGCTATAAGTAAACACGAAATGAGGCCAGCTTCAGTCTTTTGGTCAGTAAAGCTGCGGGACTCCGAAGCTGGCCACTTCGTAAGTAAAATCATACCTCTTAATTTTTACCGTAAATCGGGTCTGGAGTCATATCTCCTTATACATAAAATGAATAATAATCATAAAGATGTCTCAAATTATAAATAACTCTATATCTTAAGCTATGCATATATTTATATTATGTAATATTATATTATTAAAATTAAAATAAATAAATATAAAAACTAGATTATATCTTATTTATAAACTAATACATAACAAGGTGATAAACAGGAGGATAACTAATCAAGGATATCCGAGAAATCTTTAATATTTCCAAGGTCCAACCACTCTCGTAACCTTTCGCAAAAACGTTTCGAGCTCAACTGACGCGCACCAGGTCGTTCACGTTATATTTCGGAACTCTGACGATGGGGCGTTCGTAACGATGCTTGATGTTTCTACGAGCTTTGGCAGCGTTATCAAGGGTAACGGACGCCAGTGTCATTTTTGTAGCTGTGTGTTTAGTATGATTATAAGCTTCTATAATGTTAGGCAAAACATCTAAATATCTATGCGTGTTTTTATGCGTTAAATATCTGTAAATTCGCTCTTTTATCGATCTTATAAATCTCTCTACGATCGCTGCTTTAACATCGGGACTACGGACAACACGGTATAATATATTTTTGTTTTTCAGGTAAAGTTGTAACTCGCGATTTACAAACTCTTTACCTTTGTCCAATTGCATAAAAACGGGAACTCTGTTGTTAGCCTTTTTAAATATATTATCGAAAGCAAGAATTGCGCTTTTTGCTGATTTGTCTTTTATTGGCTCAACCTATGAATATTTACTCACAACGTCTATAACGGTAAAAAGATAAGCGTAATTATTGCTGTAAGATTTTAGGGACCTCATGTCCATTAGGGCTGCCGCGAAGCTCGAGGAATCCTCGCCTCGCCTCGGCCTCGCCTCGAGATTTACGAGACGAGGCCGAGGCGAGGCGAGGTTGAGACAAAACCTCACCGAGGCTTATGTTTTTCAATTTGTTTTGGGAAAAATTATGTTATAAATCAAATTTTTAAATTGAACTTAACATTTTTTATTTCAATTATTTCAATTTTGTTTATTTACATATAACTATATCCTGACACCACAAATCTCGTCTTTGAGAGATGAATTCACCTAAGAGTTAACACACAGCTGACCACGTATATTACAATCGGTCATTGAAGCTCTTAACAGCGAAACTATTAAATTAACGCTAGAAAATAGTCTCTCCACTGAGGTTGAGGTTGCTGGTACACTTAATATATCACGCGCCATTAATGCCAAATTTGGATACAAGCATTCGTGAGCTTCCCACCACTTTAAAATGTCGGTTTTTTCACTAACAGGTGGCGATCCTAAGTAATTGTCAATTTCTTCTCGCTAATTATCTGTGACTGTATTGTCTTGGTTTTTCTTGTAGTAAGTATTAAAATCTATTCTTCTTTCATTTTCGGGTTCACTGGAAGAATTTGGTGAAGAAAGTAACTCATGTGATTTGTAGTAATCCTTCTTATAAAGCTCTTCAAATTTTTTTACTGATCTATCTTGTAATTGTTTACCCCACTCAGAATTTTTAAAAGCTTTAACTTTATGCCAAGGATCCAAAATTAATGCAACACAATATATCCAGTTTGTCTGGTCGTAGTGTTTTATAATTTTGTCACGCCCAGACTTGATTGCTAATAACAATTGTTTGTCACTATCTTGACTGCTTTTTTCCAGTTCGAACATTAAACTTTTGTGCAACTGGATTTTATTGAAATAACTTAAAAAGATTTTGTGTAGGTTCATTATCAAAAAAACTAAATGGTTGTCTTCTTACTGCCTACCAGCACACAACATTTCGATCTACATCATCCACGGTTAAAATTTGGTTCTTTTCGAACATATCATTTATTTTTCTTTGATCTTTGTCGACAACTGAATGGTCTAAGCTACCAAAAATTTTAACAAATAATTCCTGATGGTTCTTTTCGAGGTGATTTTTAACAGTTTTTGTATTAGAACCTTTCATGCTGAACACACTGTTTACAGATTTTCATTTCCATTCTTTGCAACGTGTAATTTTTGTGCCATTTTCGTAAAAAATTTCATAAGCCTCTTCGTATTTTGATGATGTAACTTTCATTTTCTTGTGTCAGTTTTGTCATTATCATCTTCTTCCTCTGCCAAACGCTTCATGATAACAATTGTTTGAAGAGCAGAAATTCAAATTTTCTCGACACAAATTTAAAACCGTTCTAGTCGTTGTCGAAAGCCAAACTGACGCCAGGCAGTGGTCACCGAACACTGCCTGGCATCAGTGACGACCACGCCTACAACTAAATCCCTTGGTACTTTTTCTGAAAATTCAATGAGCCTCGGCGAGGTAGTCGAGGCGAGGCGGGTCGAGTCCGAGGCGAGGCAAGGTAAATTGAAAATTTCTCGAGGTCGAGGCGAGGCTGACAAAAAAACCCGCCTCGACCCGCCTCGTGGCAGCCCTAATGTCCATCAAATCAATTTCCCATACATCATCCATGTTACGAACGTTGTAATGGCGTCGAGGAAACCGTCTTCTCACCTGCTTATGTAAGTTAGAGGTATATTGTCTTTTTAGCCAACTTAAAACCTTCGGTTTATAATACTGCTTTCGTGTAGAGTGTAAAAGATTGTTTGCACCCGCGTATGCCGTGTCGTGAGGTAGGCCGTAATACAAGCTTTGCAGTCGTCTATGCATTTTTTTTTATAGCTCTTTTTATTCTTCTTCTTTTTCTGCAAAGGTTGGCAGTTTACTGACTTTGTCTTCTTTTTGTCCTTCCTCTTGATAGCTTTTTTTATTCGATTGAAAAATTTTTCAAATGTAATCTTGCTGACCATGCAGCAGGCCGTCATCATTGCAACTGTTCTTTCATCGGGAGGAGTCTCACCGGCTAACAAACGAGAAAACGCTTTTTCGGCAAGCACGCGATCAGCTTGACGGCGGTTGGCCTTTTTATCGGCGTATGCCATATCGTATTCACGACAAACTTCGTCTAGAGGATTGATGCCTACGTCACCACGATTCAAACGCTCGGACAATTTTGTACCTGGACCGCAAAACTTATAACCTGGTACATGCATTTTATCTATGATAGCATCCAAAGCACTTTTTTCTTCCTCTTTGCAAGAGTAGCGTTTTCTACAGAAACCTCCATCCTCCCTGGTTACTTAATTTTTGTTTTTTTGGAGTTCCGGTAGCGATTGAATTTTTTTCCAATGCCTTTTTAGGGTTTCTCTTTTGCCGTCTCGACAAACTTTTTTCAAAATTGTCACTTTTTTCGGTAATATCAGCTGGGGAAATCAAATGAGGTCTTTCACCTCTTGAGTTGTAGCCGTGAGCCAAAATATGCGAGGAAGGAGAAGAAGTAGCACTGGATGACTGACTATGAGCACTGGAAACGATTTGATCCCACAGTTGATTATTTCCGATAAATTCGCGCGTTGTGTTAGCCTCTCGAAGAGCAGCAGCAAACTGTTTACGACCTGTAGGTGGAGCGCGTTTTCTGTGTCTCAGAGCATCGCCAATCAAGTCAACGATATTAGCCCCCGCCACCAAATTCCTGTTTATAGTTACAGCGCCACTCGGGGACCATGTAACGTTACCGGACCGTTTCAAATGAAGCACAGAGTTAGTAGCAGCGCTTTTAAAAGTCTTGGGTACTCCTGCGATGATGAAGCTGTCTTCCAAAAAAGTTTTTCTTTTTTTCTCTTCACTTTCATCGGTCGAGCGATCTTGAGCTAAATTATCAGGGGCCAAGACAATTTTTTTTTCCGTCTTATCGTTAAAAAGAAGAAATCTCTGCAACGCCCGACTGTAATTGAGCCACTTTTCTCGATAGTCTCTTCCTCTTTCGGCTGAGTTTAAAATATCGTTCATATGCGCGTCGAGCCTTTCACTTGGTGTGCCAGGAGTCTGGACTGTTTTGAGGAGGCCATCTTTGCCTACCAGCTGTTGTATTCGCTGAAGATTGTCGCACGGTTGTAAAACTAATTTTCGGGCGTGGTCCATTATTTAGCTATGAGAATTGATAAAACGGTACCGAGAAGAGGTGCCAATAGTGCAGGTAAAAATCCACCTCCCCGCTGAACGATTAGTTTTTTTTTTCGAGCCAAACTAACCTTGGGCTTGGATAGCGTTCGTAAAGGAGAGGCGTGGTGCCGAAGACGCGTCTTGTGGTTTTTACCCAGTGGTACGTTTCCCACTGAGATATTCAAGGCGCACTCGCAAATACGTTTAATCAATGAGGGATCAGCTTTGCGCAAAACTGCTTTTCTCTGCCCCTTATTGAGGTGATACAAGGCCCACAAAATATGTTTTTCTTTTTCGGAAAACGGCGCTCTACGCTTACGAGCCATCACAGTGACGCGACTGGTACCAGATTTGCTTTGTCACCACCTTTTATATTTTTACGTGGCACGTAAACGTATTGCCACTTGTCGTCGGGGAAAATAGATGTCCGAAATCTGCAGTTTTCCGGAGTATTTTGTTTCAAATCCAGTAGCAGATAGCCGTTGGGCTCAGAAGCAGCGTCCCAGTATGCTTCCTGCAAAAAACGTGGATCTTCGGGACACAGTTGACGTAAGAGATGCGTAATCTGAGAGCGATCGCGGAGATTTCTAAAAACAACGATGTATTGCGCGTTCAGCGATATGTCACGTTGACCTCGGGCTTGAAGAAAAATATTCTGAGTGATGAATATTACCAACAAGTTGTTGTGGTGACTCCCTTTTGTAAATAAATCGACAACTGCGCCCCCTGTGCTCGATTCGCGCATCAAGTCGTCAACAATTACGAGTTTTGGTCCAGGGTCACTTGCGTAATCTCTGCTTTGAGGCAGCCCCTCACGAAATTCAATCTCTTCACCGAGTTCGCGATAGCTGTTTTGCCACTGGGCGTAATGCAATATTATTTGTTGAAAGCGAGTGTCGCACATACGATCGATGAATTTAAAAATTTTTTTCACAAACACAGTTTTTCCACATCCTGTGGGACCACTCAGAATTGACGTAAAAGGGTGCTCCCACTGTAAGGTCATCGTTACAACTGACGCGGTTTACTCGATTGTCTAAATTTTACCGGCCAACCGGAGAGGGAGACGCCCGCTCGCCGACAGAGCGCAAGCGACTGATACTCTTTTTGCTTGAGCTAGAGCTAGAGCTTGAGCTAGAGCTAAAACTAGAGCTAGAGCTTGAGCTAAAGCTAGACCTAGAGCTAAAGCTAGAGCTAGAGCTTGAGCTAAAGCTAGAGCTAGAGCTTGAGCTAAAGCTAGAGCTAGAGCTTGAGCTAAAGCTAGAGCTAGAGCTTGAGCTTGAGCGTTAGCTTTTGCTTGATCTAGAAAAAAAAAACCAGTGCTGGTTCGCACTTTTTCAACGTACAAAGTCTTCGGCTGACGCTCGCGAGCTCGTCAGTACCACTTTGCTCTCATAGCGTTGAACACTCTTAACAGGCTAATGGAAGCCCCGAGGAAGCATTATTGGGAGAATATCAATATTACTTTTGAAATGCCTGTTTCCGTCATAAATCCGTGGCATCCACGTAACATTGCAGATTACATTCCCAACCACCAAAAACTCAACGAAATAGTTGCTAAGCCTCACGTCGATCCCCATGGGATGATGATTTTTGCTACTATGATTATAAACCGGAAATTAATCGAAGAGTAGCCAATCTTGTGTCATCGTGGAATGACTTTAACGTCACTCTTGAGTGGATTAGTGTAATTCATAGTGCTTTTAAAAAAGTGCCAGCTCAGATTGTGCATGATTTTCTTTTCAACAAAATCCCCCCATTTATCGATCTGCTCGAGGAAATCCTTTTCATCGCTAAAAAAATTTGCGAGCTCCAGCAGGAGCTGCATTTGTAAAATTGGAAAACTAACGCAGAGGCCGATGAGCAAAAACAATTTATCGGTGCGATAATGGATCTGACGTTGCACAAAACAGACAACGATGTGCGTAAAGTGCTACTCAACCTGATTAACGAGAACAGTTTTACAACAGTGCAAGAAGAGCGAGACTTTATTTGAAGACATATTCCGCAATAGTTTTTAACTTTTTTACATTTTTACAGACTTTCCAAAGAATATTGTTTACTAAATTGTGAATCTTAACACGGCCGTAGGTTTTTTAAAAAATCAGACTTTTAATCGTGTAAGATCCTTCACCTAGAGCTTGAGCTTGAGTTTGAGCATTAGCTTTTGCCTGAGTTAGAAAAAAAAGATTTAGTAATATTTATTGTGAAAATCGGGATCTGTTCAAATAAATGAAAAAAAAAAAAGTTAAGCAATGTTATGGACTTATTTATTTACTTTATTTTATTCTTTTACATGTTTTATTTCAAATGCAGTTTTTAATAACAATATTTAAATTCAAACGTTAATTATACTTTTCCAGAGATACGTCTTTCGACTTTAATCATGTCCACTTTTCGAAACATCGAGGATATAATATTTTTAGAGGCTCACATTTCAGCAGTGACAGTGGTAGCATCAAAGCAGTCACGCGCGGCCGCGAGTAGCAGCGAGGTGCAGTCGCAGAGTTCTATGACTGCGAGCTCTTCGATACTCTCGTATCACAACTGTATGACAGTGCGCGTAATCGACCTAGTAAAAAACGCTGACAAACAACTCCGTGGGGCGCTTACATTTTAAAACCGTAAGGATAACTCTCTTCTACGGATTTAAAATATCTCTTATTGTACACCGGCTTGCAAATCTTGGCTTCGCTTTGTGTAATTACTTCGTGAAAAGCTGTTCTGAGTATATTAGGAGATTCTAGAACGACATTTTCAATTTTTTCTGTTACCATGTCGTGTATAGACTTGAAATAAATTTTTTGTTTGTTTGCGAAATTAAGTCTGATGCCTTTTACTTTACACACGTAATCCTTGCTACCGTCGGGTTTCACGTACTCAAAAGCGTAAAATTTAGCGCCTCCTGATAAAAATTTGCTTACATATGTACCGACACCTTTATCAGCTAACTCGTCCTTCAGTTCGCCCAATATGGAGCCAGTAGGTAAGTCGTTCATACCCGATTTGATGATGCTAATCACTAAATCTGTGTCAAAAGAAAGGGCTCTGGGCCCTAAAAAGTGTAGACACTCAAAAAATTTCAATCGTGCTTGCGCTGTAGCAAATGCGGCTACTACAACGTTCGTAGATCGTGAAGGTGTAACCGCTTCAGATTTGAAAGACCAACTTGTATACAGCAATTCGTTATTCACAGGTAAGATACTACTTACATCTATTTCTTTACTGTGTAATAACTCGATCAATCTATTTGGTGAAGTAAGCACTTCAGTTTTTTGTTTATTTTGCGCTTGTGTAAATTTTCCCCATATAGAGTTGATTACAAGTTTCGAAACCAGACGCGAGCCTGGATTAAAATTTATAGCTTCTCTATCTAGTTTGATACCTTTAACTTTTTCAAATTCCGAAATATATCTTTCTTTATCTTCTTCGGTCGTGCACTCGGGGGGGTAACCTGAAGCTTGCGTTTTTTGAGTAAAAAAAGTGTCTATGTACTCGGCAAATATTCCTCCTTTTTTGTTACAGGATCATACTGCATTATATTGTACTGCCAAATTTCAAACATTTTAATGACTACGTAACCTACTTCTATCGCTTTTTTTAATTCTTCGGATACCCAAGTACCTATTAAATATCTATCTTTTGGATTTTCATGGCTGCATTCTCGTTGTATCATTTACTCGGTACATGTTCGACACAGTGGAAAAAGCAATTTATCGAGCATTTTCACTGGCAATACAGGGTGGTACAAATTTCTAGGAGGTTACACTTTGCATTTTACTAAACCGTTAACGTTTGAAAAATCGCTCTTATCGCGCACGAGTAGACTACACTCCTCTTCACCTACGTACAATTTAGGGTGACCTACGATATACTTCGATCGTTTACAAATTAGCGGATACAAACTGTTGAAATCAACGTACTTTATTTTTTTGTCCTGCTTACAAAAGTACTTCTTAACTGTATTATCCGTGCGCCCACCAAACAAAGCATCGCGAGGATTCAAGGGATTTTGATAAATCAAATCTATTTTTTCACTCAAATACCGTTTTAAATCTTGGTTTGTTTTTTTAAATTCGTCAAAGTCGTGCTCCTAGATTTCAATTAACCTGTACTGCAAACTCTTTATCTTTTCTGATTGAGCATAAGTTATTTCAAACTTCTCATCCATCGATTGCCCATTCGATAATTTTTCATCTCTATTAAAATGGTAACAACTCGGGCAGCCGTGCCAATAACAGCTAAAAAAGAGAGAAAAAAATTTAGGTGTTATCATAGTTTGCAAAAGAA
The DNA here is from genome assembly GCA_038277355.1 of Encarsia formosa. NCBI lineage: Eukaryota > Metazoa > Arthropoda > Insecta > Hymenoptera > Aphelinidae > Encarsia > Encarsia formosa. The sequence continues at coordinate 89,063,643 of CM076184.1, read as the reverse complement.
AAAAAAAAAAAAAATTCAAGTTACCCTTGAAACTGAAAAACCAATTCTCTGTGACTTTCCAGGTGTTTTGGAGCACTGTAACCATCGACTAAAATCGCTTTCAATAATCTTTTTTCTCGACAGCGACCTGCATGGTCGACTTCAATGATTTTTCCATCCAAAACAGCCATTGAATAGCTTTCAAAGATTGTATGTTACGACCTCTGTATCCTCCTGCTGGTATTATACTAATTTGATTATTTTTCAAAAATTATTTCTTGAACACTCTCATGCATGTGGAAGCAATAGTGGTGCACTCCAGAAACGGATACACACCAATTTCATAAATTTTTCTCGAAAATTCAAACAGGCAAGTCTTAAGATTTTTACATCTTGTTTGCAGTATTTAGTTAATTCAGAATCAAAGTCAAAGATAATGTTTTTAGCTGCTTGCTCATTGTACCACGTAATAAAGCTTTCTCTTTCCTTTTCACCCATGGTATCGGGGGAGTGAAATTCAATCGATGGTAAAGGACCTACGTAATTCACAATTTCAGGTTAATTGAAAAAATGCGGGAACGTACCTTTTTCTATGCTCGTCAATCCATAGGCTTTGGGTAATTTACTAAGAGGCATATGAAAATAGTTTGGACTGTCGATAAATTTTACGCCCATATACTCCATCACTATAATCTTTGTACCATTCAGTATCACCGAAGGTTTTTCACGTTCACTTTTTTCAGCCAAAAATTTAAAAATAAAGTGGGCATCATAGCCTTGAGCATTATGAGCTATACACACAACTCGTTTAAACAGTTTACGTGGTTTCAAAGCTAAATCCATAAATTGTTTTACAGGGTCAGTCTTAAAAACATGTTCACGTACCCCGCACTTATCGCATTCAGCCGTTATATCGGTCTCTTGTAAGCAAAAGTTGCAAACTTCATGAACCACGCACAAGTTTGGTTTATGAATTTTTTTGTCTTCATCTCCAAGCACGTGTACGTTTTGTTGAGTTTCAAAGTCGTAAAAAAAAAATATTACCCCGTTTGATTTTTCAGATTCTTTTATTGGTTGCATAAAACACTCGTGATCAGACATGTACTTGCAGCAAATTGTACAAAAACTTTTTCCGCACTCGTGCTTGTCATCGGAAACTTTAAAACATATTTGACAAATTTTAATACTCGAACACACGCTAGATTTTTTGAAAGAATTAATTTTTAAATAATTTTGATAATACTCACTGTAAAAATATCTATTACACAGTTGACATCTAGTCATTGGCTGTTGCTCGTCGCACACAGGATATTGTAAATCCTTTGAACATCTGTTCGTACATCTATGGCTAAGAAACCTTGAATAACTTTTATTGCAGGGAATGCAATAACCTATACTTCCTGATACACCAACCAAATTAAGTATAGGTTTAAAATGATTTAAAGAGACATAATACATTATACGTAAAATATACTTGATGCTTTTGTACTTGTAAATAACTAAATTTGATCCATCGTAAAGAGGTTTTTCACCTCTTGCGAAATCTCTAAAAGAGTAAACTACTATACCTATTCCTTTTACTGCAAAATATTGTTGAAATTTTTCGATTTCTCTCATTCCTTAACCTTCTGCAGGTACATCAACTCGAGCTAATTTTATTAAATCAAGAGCTGCTTTTTTTGAGTAGATCCATTGATTTGACGTACGCTGTTCCAATAAGCATGCAAAACACCTAAGCGTATTTGTCCTTTGATACTATAAGCGCATGCAGCAACGAGAGAGCGAGACAGGCAAAGTTTATCGTCGTTTCGAATTGTAAGTATTGACTTTTTTTTGACAGCTTCTTCGGTGAGCTTTACGCGTCCGCAACCTGTTACATTTTTAACTATGTTGCAAGTTATATTCAAAGGATCTTCAATGTTGTATTCGTTTGAGCTCTGAGATATACTGAAAAGTAGTTGCCACAACTCTTCTACGTTAAAATCGCGCAATGGCCGAAATGAGAGCCATACTGGACCGTGAGTGAGTCTTTCTGTATTTATAGTCAGCCCGATAAAATCAGAAAAAGTTGTGTCTTTAATAAGGGCAGCGTGCAGATCGCTTAAAGCTTCTCCTAGCCACCGAAAAACTTCTGATTCAGTACGAGGTGGCAGTATCCTTACATTTATTTCATGCCTTTTCACTCCGAATCTCTGGTAAAATCTACTTCTAATGTTTTCTATGACTAATCGTTGATTTTGTTGTCTACCATTGCCATTCTGAAATAATACATCTAATATAAAAAAAAAAAAAATAAATAAAAAAATGCAAAATTCGTTATTAATTATTTTAATCCAATAAATAATTTTATACTCACTATTAAGATGTTGAGCAGCGACATCATCATCATTATCATCAGATGAATCGCTATCAGAACTGCAAGAACAAGAACTACTTTCAGATGATGAGGACAGTGAATTGTTATTTTCTGCTGATGTGGATGGTTCGCCTTGCTCGTACACACAGAGTTTGATAAACTCATCACCTTCGTGATCAAGCATCATTTCGGTAAATTCTAAAATTATAATATACAAAGTTAGAAAATTAAAGGAATGACTCTTTTTTTGTCACACGCACACAAATTATTCGAATACCTTTAGGTCTGTTAAGAACCTTAAAGCTGGTTTAAGCAGCAAATTTTTGAGTTTCGAAACACTTTTTAAAATCAAAATAATTTTCTCATCGTGAAATATTCCTTGCTTGTACAGGTATTCAATTGTATCTTCACTTCAGTGTAGAATCAAAAAATGCAGTTTCTTTTCCAGGATCTGCATCGCTAAGCTCGATAAATTTTTCGACCACACTACACCACACATTGTTTTAATATATACATCTCTTTGATAAGCTACTCTCAAAATGCATTTTATAATATTCGCTAACTTTTTTAACTGTTATTTCAGACATGTTTAAAAGTATTATGGTTAAGCTTGCTTAAGTGCTGTGTATTCTGTAACGTTCGAAAATCGACTAAGAACACGAGTAATGCTGAAGTCCAAGCGTTACACTCTTTATTTTTTCATCACATATGGAATGTTTAAAAGCTCAAATGACTTTCATTCAGTGTTTTGCTTTCATGAAAAATTGATAACTTGATATTACACATCAAGAAAAGAAACAAAATAATAACTGACGAGCAACTAAAATAAATTGTATTTTTTGCATTACATAAAACAAAATAGAGAATGTGATACTCTGAAAAAGTTTTAGAGTTGCAATTTTTTTAAGCCTTGAATAAAACTTCCATGATGATAAAATAGGAGTATAATGTTACAGTTGTTACTGACAAAATGAGAATTTTTCCTACCGTGAATAAACAGATGATGCAGGGAGTTACATTTTTTTCGAAGCTCGCACGGCGTAAGCGTAGGCAATCAAAAATTATGTCGCGAACTGTAAGCAGATCTTTTTGAGGTTCTAAACACCTTTACTTACGTACTAAAGATTGTATGTATACTTACGAATAAATTTACTCACCAATTTAATAATTTAAAACTGTTTAAATATTTTATTATTCCTTCTAGGTGAAAATCAAAATTGCCTGAGTACTCTGCAGCTGCTGAAACGTAAAAAATTAATTGATAGTGTCGAATTAGTATCTCAAGCAGTACATGATGAATTAGTGCGTCATCTGATGCAGAAACGTCGAGATCCTCAAGAAATTCAAGATCTCTTCGATCTCGAAGCCTCGGACTCTGATGAAGAAGAGGACCTGCCTAACCTTGATCGAGATGAAGAATTTATTAGTCGAAGTGCCTACACCATACCACAGCTACAACAGCTTTACCATGACACGATCGTGTTTGGTATACCCGAACCAAACGAGAGTTTGGAACAAGGAAATGAAACCATGATGACGAAAAAATTTCTCTAGCCTTTGATAATAAGTTGTGTGATGCTTAGTGTTGTTGAAGAGTTACTCAAATGTTCTTTATTAATATTAGATCTCAAAACTTTACAAAGTTTGATTCGTAACGTTTGATCTGTAACGAATCAGAACGCCTAGTAATGTTTTACAAGAGGCATTTACCAGAGACAAGACAGAGACTTTTGAAGAAGTACGTGAAGCAACTGAAAAAATCATTGATATGCGCGATCCATGTTGTATCCAGGACAACTCCTCAACCTCACAAGTTGTTGTTAAAAAAAATAATTTTTGCTTTAAGTGATTATATGAAACCGTTTTCATCATTATATAGTCATCGCGTACGGATCTTTAGTGAGGTTACATTAAACCTTGTCAAAGCCGTAAAATCCTCAAGTTATTAAGGCTTTTAAGAATAAGAAAAATTTCATTTATATTGTATGTAACAGTTAGTCGACACTTTTAACCCTGGTATGCAATACACTATATTGTCAGCCGAAAAAAAATACTTCCATAAGTAAGATTCTGTACAGCTATTATGTTGCATAATTACTCTACCCCTTAGTACAGAAGAATCCGCAAAAGATACAACATCTCAGTTTATAATGGTCTTGAATTGTGAGTTAGTAGTTGTGATTAGAAATTTAAACGACGAAAGAGATGAAATCGACATTAGAGGGTCTGAAGATTTTCAAACACAACAATACAAACATCTTTTTGCCGAACAAGAAAAAGGTTCGAATGAAAAAGAAATTGAGCCAGAAATAATAGACATTGAAAGACTTGAAGACACTGCTATGACCCAAAGTGCAGGTCGATTCGATAAGCGGGCAAAAAAGCCGAGAAATACAAATTGTGTAACCGATCTCCAATTAAAAAAGTGCCTAAAACACTTCGATGCCTTAGATACCCTTCTGAAAAAAGTTTCTGTGTTAAAAGCTATTAAAAAAAGACAAAAAGAACAAAAAAAAGTTGAAGAAGAAGAAGAAGAAACTGTCTTTAACGGATTTTCAAGTGATGCTATCTCTTACTCGCGTAATCAATACCGAACATGTAAGATCATAAAAGATAAATACAAATTTTTAAAACGTGGTGAAGTGAAAAAATTACGACAAGGAGTAAAACGTGTAAGATGCAATTCGGAATATATTCCAGAAAAAAAATACAAGCTAGTGTCATGTATCGATCTCCATGAAAATCCCACATTCCCAAGTTGCAACAGACTTACTTATAATCCACCTAAAAGGAGTTAGGGAAGGGGCAGCGCCAACTGCAATTAAGCACTTTGTTAGCTGACGCCTCCGCTCTGCTTGAACAGGTGGGGCGAAGTAGCTTCCTTCCGCTACTTAGCCGCACTCCCAAACTACTCTCATCCCCAACACTCGAGTGGTTTGATCGCGAGTAGCCAAGCGATTTAAGCCACGTGAAGCACACCTGGACAAGTAGAGCCGGAGCTGGCAAGGATCCGTTAGTGCAAGATCGCCGTCACCATCGCAGTAGGTTAAGGTCTCTGATACGGAGTGGGCCACTATTCGCTCGTAAATATTTCGGCTCATTCGCTCAACTTTAAATTGATAGACTACGTGGCTCCATCTATGAGTCTAGGCGGGGACTTTAGTCCCAATTCTCACTCCCGCGCGCCGTAGTGCTGGGCAGTACCGCTGTCGCCGGCAGTGCTGCTGCCACAGGCCTCGCGTGCTGGCTTCTGGTTTTGGTGCTCAAGTGTGTGTGTGTGCAGCAGAGAGTTCTCCTGGCTTTTTCACGGTTCTTCTCAACGGCTCTTCTCATCGCCTTTTTCACCAGGTAGTCCCGGAACCTGCCTTTTCACCGTACACCAGCTCATCCGGACGATCACAGACAGTAATTCTGTGATCATCAACAACCTCGGAGCCGCGCCATTACCACGTGTACCAGCTACTCTTCACCGGTGGTCCACGGAGAATTTGTCTGGTTCAAGGACAATCCTCACTCATCGAACATCTCCAGGTATTCAGGAGCAAGGAACAGTCATTTCCTTGCCCCTTCTCACTTTTCATTTTCTCTAGCACAGAATTTACGACTCTGTGCTGATTTCGTCTATCTCAATGTGCACAAGCACGTAGCCATTTCGGCCTCTCTCTCTCTCTCTCTATCGGGCTATCTCTCTCTATTTTCAAGGCTATTCTCTGCTGCTACTCGACCAACGCTCACACCTTTTAATGTAAATAAGAAAACTCTCATAATTTAAGTTCAAATCAATATCGGTGTTTACATTTACTTAGGACTTGACTGTTACGCTCGGGCCTCTCTCTCTCTTCAAGACAACGCTCGTGAATAAACGGTTTCACTCGCCATTTTGTGAAACTTCTCGGGTTTCTCTTGGTTCTTTCTCATGACTCTTTCTCATCATCCTCAACGTAGTCATCTCATCAGTACAGTCAACTCGACGAATCATCTACTTAGTGTTGGCTCAACTCGGAAGACATTTGATCTTCAATTAACTCAAACGGCTCGGCTCAATTCAATTCTTGGGTTAATTGCTCAGCAAGGAGAGCTTTCACGGCGTGGCATCTTCAGGTATTTCGCTCAGAACCTATAACAATAATTTACCGGTGCTTTTACATTGCCCTTCTCACAGCCAGAAAATCAATAAAATTACTGTGCATTCTCTTGCTCTCTCTCTCTCTTTTCTTTGTGCTGTCTTACACGCAGCCATTTTCTTTTCTACTCTTTTCAAGGCCATTCTCTGTTGCTTTGTTTACCTCAACTGTACTCAAGCAAAACTCGTATTTATGGTTTGAATTAATATAATCAAATTCGTCAAGAGTTTTGACTAGGCGATTTCTCAAATTAGTTAAGTTTCTTTACACGGAAATTAATGCTGGCAATTCTCAATTCAACATATTCTCATATCTCAGTTTCTCTCTTTAATCAGTTATTATTCTCTCTCTCAAGCTCATTCTCAGCTCATTTGCATTTATTCATGAAATTCAACTTAACCTTCTGGATCTCTTTTTGGAACCTCTAGTTCTCTTAAGTATACTACACTGATTTATTTTATCTCATTTTACATTTCAACTGGACCTGGCTCAATAGTGATTCTCCATAATTTATAATTAAATTTTTTTATACTTTGATGATTTGTCTTATTCTATTTTATAGTAGTGAGCTCATGTTATCAACATCAAACTTATTAATCTGTCAATACACATTAACTACTTAAATTTCATACTTGTTGATTAATTATTAAGAGATTTAATAAAAGTTATTAAACTTGAACCTTTTTTTTGTAAATAATAATATATTCTTAGAAAATAAAATTCAAATAAACTTAATTAATAGTCTACTCAATTTATTTGACAACCCTCCCCTACCAGCTTTTAATCCGGCAAATAAAAATAAAATTAATGAAGCAGTAAATCCGCAACAGTCTCGGAAGGCCCAGAGAACCTTCCGAGAACATCGAACAGCCCGGACAACTCCGGTAGCTTATAAGATATTTTATTGTAATCTTTAACTTTGTCGGAGGACATTAAACTCATCATTAAATTGTAAACTTTCACTCCTTCTAATAAACAATACTTCTAAATCATTCTATTATCTTTTACTCTACTTTATTTTATTCATCCATTAAGAGTCAGATAACAAGGAGACGGGGCAACTACGTAAGTAGTTGTTCTAAAAAGACGAGGATCTCACCCCTTTTAAAAATAACTCCGTCAAGGATTATAAATCCACGACACTAGAGTGGCTTCATTGCCAAAACGACTGCCAGGACTGGACATGTCCTCGTTGTCGTAAGCACTGCCAATGGCTGAAACACTAAAAAATCCTCGTAAGTAAAAATTACTACCCTAAAACAAAAAAAATACAAAAAAAAACAAAAAAAAACCAAAAAAAAAACAAAAAAAAATTGTTTCAGGCTGCATCAGAAGTAGGTAAGATCTGGCTAAACAGTACATCGCAAACAGCCCTATTACCTGTAAAAAGTTTTGTAATGAATTGTAAATGTAATGAAATAATGTGAACAATAAACGGAAAAAAAAAGTTAAAAATTACTTGTTTTTAAATATCCTTCTCCGGCCTTGAATCATTTTTATGAGGGTTAAAAATTATTATAAAAGTAAGATTGATTAGTATTAGAGTATAATCAAAGTATTTTTCAATGGTTCAAAAATTATTATCATTAATTTCTAATTTTTTTTTGATTTCTTAAACTATTTTTTAAATTAAAAAAAAAAAAAAAGCTCTTCCAATGAAGAATACACGATCCAAAACAAAATAATCTCTTGAAGTCTTAAAATTTTTCTTTAAAATATACGCAGATTTTTATAAATCCTAAAAAACTATCAATAAGAATAAGATACAGATGCCGCCACAGCAGCAGCAGCTCCTGCAGAGTCATAAGCAGCCGCGACGTCCGAGCGCAGCCGCCTCAGCGACCTTCGCTTCCGCTGCGTCGGCCTCGTCGCCGTCGCCAGGAAACCCTCCTCCTCCTCCTTCCAGAGCGGTCCCGAGCACCCAGCACCCCCTCCCGCAGCACCCACGAGCCGCCACCTCGCCCGCGTCACCTGCCACCACCACCGCGCGAGGTTGCTCGCAGCGCCAGGAAGCCATCCTCCCCCTTCCCGAGCGGCCGCGAGCATCCCCTCCCGCAGTACCCGCGAGCCGGCGCCGCCAGCGCGCGAGACTGCTTGCAGCGGTGAATCATCTTTGTTTACATTCGCCATAGTGTTAGTATATTACTGTTGTTAAATGATATTCTAAATTCATCTAATTATACTCAAACCGAGCTGTTTTTTTTTCATATATATATAGTCAAAGCATGAATATAAAAATATTGCATATTGAATTTTTTCCAGCTAACCTGGTATAATCACGATAAATTAGATAAAAAGCATTAATTTAAGTGAAATTACTACTCATGTGATTAATCTTAGTCAAATTTTTCCAGTTAATCTGGTATAGTCATGTGAAAATTAGACAAAAAGAATTTTAAGTTAATTTACTACTCATGTGATTGAGCTGAGTAAAATGATACCAAAAAAAATTTTTTTTTTAAGTCAAAGCTTCTGCTATTTAATATTTGATTATATTTGTATAGCTTTTTTAATTTTTTAAATTTTAATTATGTGTATAAAGAAAATTATGAAAAAAAATTTAATTACTATACATATAAAACTGATGTCATTTAATACTTTATAGCTTTTATAGTTTCAAACTTTTTTAAAAATGTTGTGCATAAAAAAAAGTATGAGAACGAGTGTCGTTTTAGTACAGTTCATTTAAAGCTTATCTCGTATGGTTACATAAATGTTATCAATAAGCTTTATTGCTTTTTTTATAAAAAAGGATCTATTTTATTTACTTATGTACTATACATACATAAATACATCAAACTTCACAGATAAAAGTTGAACGTTTTTAGTACTTCATTGTATCTTTCTTACTTCAATAATTTTTTTTTTTTATAAACAAAAAATGTATAAAAAGCATGTTACTTTTTGCTTGAATATTACTAATATTGTGAAAATCCAAATAAGAATAAAAGAGTTTATAACAAAAACTGTTAATCTTTATTTAATTACTAATCATTTTACACACATACATATAACCACTATTTAATTAATACAAAACAAAACAACAGAAAGCTAAGTAATTCAAAATATTCATTCAAAAAATGTTTCACTGCAAAAGGAGCAAGATATTTTTTTGGCAATTTATCCATTTAAGAACCAAAAATGAGTTTTCTGCAACTGCACTTGCTTCTATTATTTAAACGATTGCAAATACCATTTTTTATCCTTAAAGCCAAACAAAAGCTATAAGTTGCAATATCACAGTTTACTAGTAAATATTTTTAATAATTAAAGTTTTAATCTCAAGCACTTGCAACACACAAAATACAACATACAAATAAACCATACTTAACAAAAAAAAAAAACAAAAAAAAAAACTGGTTTTATATTGAGATTAAATTATAACAAATAACACTATTGTTTCAAGATTTATTTTAAAATAATAATTAATTATTTATTGTTGATACGTGATAGGTATAGAGTACAAAAATCTCATGACTAGCAGACGAATTTCAGCAACAGACAGCCGCGTGACCAAGTCCGTGCACTCAGAGAAGCCCGGTATGACAGTAAAGGCAGCGTGCATTAACTGTTAAGTCGTAGATGCAAACTTTAACAGTTAATGCATGCGTCTTAACAGTTAATGCGGGACGGATTAACTGTTAAGTATCAAGTCAACTTGATTTTCATGTTATGTTCAGGGTCATGTTCATCATAGATCGAATTTAAAAATTTACTGATGATTATTATACTCACATACAAAATGTTGAGTATTAATGTTATTATTAAATTTAAAATGTTCGAAAATATTGTAGCGTTTACTTACAAATAATATTATTTTTCATAAAAATTTGATGAATAGATTTAATTTAAAATTAATTTAGTAATTAATTTTTGAAAACTTCGATAATGAATTCAAAATAATTTGAAATAAAATTAGTAATTTTCAAAGTTATTAATTCTAGTTAATATGATGAACATAACTCCGAACATAACGTGAAAATCAAGTCGACTTGATACTTAACAGTTAATGCGGGACGCATGCATTAACTATTAAAATTTGCATCTACGACTTAACAGTTAATGCACGCTGCCTTCACCGCTGTTATACCGGGCTTCTCTAAGTGTGGGCATGCGTACGCAGCCGGGCGCAGCGAGAGTGGGGGGATTGTGGTTGAGGATCCGTTTGGGTTTGATCCGCTCATGCTAAATCTTTTTCCATCAAAATGGGGTCTCTAATGGTACCTCGAATCACAAATCACGTCCCCCACGCTCAAATAAAAGTCAAATCATGGGCTCTTCTTTCTGGTCTTCACCTGACTGACCCAGATTTCCTTATTCCAAGCAAAGTCGATTTCCTCATTAGCACCCGAGTTACAGGAGAATACAAATTACTCGTTGAAAGTTGCTAAGGACCATTAGATGAGTCTGTTGCTTGTTTGACCCCGTTTGACTGGATTATAACAGGTTCTGACCGTGATCCTAGCCCATTAGCTGTTATGAGCTTTAGGCTGACCGCTTACACAAATAATTATGATGAAAAACACGAAAAAAGCTGATTGTTTACAAAGACATAACTTTCAAAACTTTGGGTATGACTTTAAACTTCTGGTTTAAATAGTCCCAGTCACATTGAAGAGTTGATTTTTTTTTCAAAAAATAAAGGGTATAGCCGGGTAAGATAGTCGAATCGGCCCCCACGGCAAACCCTTACAATATATATATATCATTCGAAAGGGCATAAAAAAATAAAATTTTTGGTCTCCCTATTCTCAATCTAGGTACCCTAGGGTCTAAAATAGTGATTTTCCAACTTTAATTCATATCTCAGAACCTATTAGGCCTAGAGACATGCGGTATACGGCAAAATTTAAAAAAAAAAATGTAGTTCACCTACATTTTTTAAAATTATTTTTGGCGCCAAATTTAAACCGTTTTAGCCATTTTTCAAATTTTTTTACCTTAAATTTGCGATAAAAAAAAAAAGTTGTAGGTCTATAAAAATTATATGTAACGTATTTTAACAAAAATTAACCGCCCTGATTTTTTCAGATTTTTAAAAGGGGGGGGGGAACTTTTCTGACCGATTCATCAAAACTTTTCAAATAAAACGCCGCCTAGCGGGCGCATATTTAGTCAAAATTAAAAATTATACATACGGTTGAACTAAATTTTTTTTTAGAAAATTTTGCCATGAACCGCGTTTTTCTAGCTATTTTAGGTTATGAGATATTAATAAAAGTTAAAAAATCACTATTTGGCTCCGCGCATGCGCAGTTGGGGGAAAAAAAATTTGCGGTTTGCGCCAAAAATTTTCTTTTTTAAAGACCTTTCGATTGATATGTATATTGTAGGGATCTCTGTGAAAAAGTTTTTTAAGAATCATCCCAGGGCCAATTTATTCGCTTGGTGCGCGACTGCAGCCCTACCTAGGAAGCCCAGCAGATTTTCGGTTGAAGTATTGACTTTTGGCCTGCAGTCGCGCACCAAGCGAATAATTTAAAAATCCTCAAACCCTATAAATAATTAAGCTAGATAAAGAAGTCAAAATTTTTTTCGCAGAAACCCTTACAATATATGTATCAATCGAAAGGTCATTGAAAAAGAAAATTTTTGGCGCAGACCGCAAATTTTTTTTCCCTCAACCGCGCATGCGTGGAGCCAAATAGTGATTTTTTAACTTTGATTTATATCTCATAACCTAAAATAGCTAGAAAAACGCGATTTGTGGCAAAATTTTCTAAAAAAAAATGTAGTTCAACCGTATATATAATTTTTAATTTTGACTAAATATGCGCCCACTAGACGGCTTTTTATGTAAAAAGTTTTAGTAAATCGGTCAGAAAAGTGCCTTCCACCCATTTTAAAAATCTGAAAAAATCAGAGCGGTTAATTTTTGTTAAAATACGTCACATATAACTTTTATAGACCCACACCTTTTTTTTTCGTAAATTTAAGGTAAAAAATTCAAAAAATGGCTCAAATGGTTTAAATTTGGCGCCAAAAATAATATTAAAAAATATTGGTGAACTACATTTTTGTTTTAGAAAATTTTTCTGCAAACCGCATCTCTCTAGCCCTAATAGGTTCTGAGATATGAATTAAAGTTGAAAAATCACTATTTTAGACGGTCTAAAAACCTAGGGTCCCTAGATTGGGAATAGGGAGATGCGGTTTGCGCTAAAAATTTTCTTTTCTTACGCCCTTTCAAATGATATATATATTGTAAGGGTTTTCCATGGGGGCCGATTCGACTATCTTACCCGGCTATACCCTTTTAATCACAAACAACTGGAAACTACTTCATGCGTGCACTTATTTATTTTATTTTTTTTTATTTAAATATACGGGCAATATACGGGTTTAATATCACGCTTTCACTATTATTTTATAATATCACCAACACTAGTTGTACGTAAATATCTTTTCCTGAAGTATGCTTTAGAATGAATTGAGATCTTGAATAATTCTGTGATTATCATATAATTTATTCCAGTTGTTTCTTAACCTGAATGTTATTGAGTGTTTGATTTTAGTTGAACGATACAGGTATTTTTCTAGGATTACATGTCTTTTAGATGAGTAGTTTTGTTCTTTCAATTTGAAAATTTGATTGTTATCTCTCAAATAGTTTAGGTATATACACTTATGAACAAAAATCATATCATAGTAGTTGTGTATGACTTAATTGATGGCAGATTGAATTTGTAGGCTATTTCAGAGTAGTCATGCTGGTTAGGGTTCATAGGAGTGTGCATCGTATGGGCCAGGAATCGAAAAAATTTGATTTGTACTTGTTCTAATCTATAGATTGGGTTTTGATAGTGAGGGGACCAGATAACTGAACCGAAGAGAAGATTTGGTAGGATAATAGATTTGTAGATTCTTATCAGGGTGTTTGGATGGTTAAAGGATTTGGTGGAGTATTTCAGTATGCTGAATGTGGTCGTCCAAATTGAATTGGTCATTGTAGATAATGCTTAAATCTCGAATTTTGGATACTCTAGTAAGGGGTGTATTTTGAATGAGGTAGTTGTTACATGTGTAAGAGTGCCCGGAATAAAAAGTCATAATATTGCATTTCCTTAATTTTCGTTCAAAGGTAAACGATTTTCTATCGACCATTTGTATAAAGAGTTTATGTCCAACTAGATATAGTGAAATGAGATAATTTAGGGTGGATGGATGTCATGTTTTTTGAGGGAGTTGAAATAATTCCAAAAAGATTTGGGGTTGTTTGTAATGTGGGATTCGACTTGGTCGATAAATGTTTTCTGACTTTGCTTTGAGGTTCTAATGCATAGAGCCTTGAGTCTTTTAAATTAGATGTAATGTCTTAAATTTTTTGAGACTTTCCACTTCCTATGGATAGTTTTCTTTTGTATAATGAAATGCTTAAGTTCATTAGAGTACCACCTTGGGAAATTGCTGTGATATATGGGTATGATAGGGACACATTTTTGTAAGATTGAATTTAAGCAAGAATGAAAATCATTTCATTGATCTGTGATATTATCTGATTTATAGTTATCAGGGATGCTTGAAAGAATGAGGTTATTAATGGAATCAATGTCGGCTGTTTTGAAATTCAAAGAATAGTAAGTATCATCAGGGGTTATGTCATTTTTCAGTTCAAGTATAAAATATTTAGGGGGGTGATGTGGGTCAATTTTCAGTAGAGGTTCAGGGGGTTCAATGCACTGGAATTTTTGTGAGGCGAAGAATAGATTAAGCGAATAACCTGTCTCATTTGTTGGGTAAAGTTGCTTCGAATCATAGAGAGAGAAGGTGTCTAGAAGTATTCTTGCAGAGTTTAACAAGATTCTTGTAGGCTTATAAATGGTGTTAAAGTTTAACGAATTAGTGTTAGTCCAAGATATGTTTGGGACATTATATCTCTAAACAAGCATAAATTATGGTCAGGGTGTTTGTTTTTTAGGCTTTCTATGATTACTGTGTGTTCTATGTATGCATTAGAGTCATATAAGACATTTTGTGAAATATAGATAATACCTATGATAAATTTAATATGACTGAGAGAGAGAGAGAGAGAAATAAATGTATGTTCACAAGTAAAATCTAAAATAGAATATTGTGTGGCTTTTCCTGAGGACTTAACAGAGATAAGGACACCACCTTTTCTTAGTGTTGGACTGAGAGTTTAAAGTTCGGCGCCACTCTACGGTTTACTAGTTGAGCCGAACAGACGTGCGTCTCGATATACGTTCTGTTGCTCTTGTAATTAAATAAAGTGTTGACGGTGTTTAAAATAAATACGCCTTACTTTTATTTTACCCGATAAACTAAACCACCTAGACCTAGACAATCTAACAGGTTGTGGGCCTTGCACCTTCTTTTTTCTTCTGTGGGAGAGCTCTGCAGCCGGTTGTGTTTTTGTTTCGAGCTTTTGTCTCACGTGAGTGATAGTGAGGTTTTTGGCGCCTTGTTCATCCTCTTGGCTTTTTGTTTCCCGGCTTTTCTTCTGAGATGGAACAGATTTCCACCGAGGACAACACGATGGTGGGTGGACCAGGAGGGCTACTACGTAGAGAACCCAAGCATCGAACAAATTCGGGCCGGCGGTCTAAGGTAGGTGGTGAAAGATACGGTGAAATCGGTGTTTCTGAGTGGTGTTATTTTTTTTGCTTTCTCTCTCCCTTTTCTGTCGTTCGTTTTTTTTGAAAACAAGGAAGGTGTTTTTCATTTTTCTTGTGACGAAGGCGTCGTGCAGGGAGAGAGGGGCAGGGTGTGTGTCGGCGGTTCGGGTGAACGCGTTTCTCGAGTGGGGGAGGTTTTTCGCGCTAGCCGCCACGATAAGACGCCGCGAGCTTTGTTGTGATTTCTCGGGATTCGAAATTTCTGGGAACGAGCGCGAGAGTTTCTCTCTGTCACTCCCGTGGCGAGAGCGAGGTGTGCGCGCGCGTGCAACGCGGTCGGTGTTTTTGTTCGTGCGTGGGCAGTGGCACGTTTTTGATCGGTAGATCACTCGGCGCCGAGTTATTTTTCTTTTGTCGTTTTTTTGCTAGTTATTTTTTTTGCGCTCTCGTTTTTTGATTATTACTTTTTTTGAGGGTTTTAGCATGCGGTTGGCCAAGATGTCTTCCTCCGTTTTTTTCGTGTGCGTTCGAGCCCGCCAACACGGGCATGTCCGCGGCATGCCGGGGGAGTTTTTTTTTAGGTCAAAGCGGCTTCGATGCTTGTTTGTCGCGGGTGAGGTACATCTGCTGATCCCGTCTAGGTCGGCGGGGTTTTCATTAAGGCCGTGTTTTTTTTTTGTGTTGAAGGCTTAACCCAGGCAAACAAGCAGCGAGGTTGCCCTGTCAGTGGGTACAGGGAAACGACGTTCGCCCCTGTACCTGGCCGTCGGTGGAACGCCCACGGTGCGGGACGCGCGTGTTGGCCACTGTCCGGGTAGGAGGGAGATGTGTGCTCTTCCCCGCCTCGGGCAGGCACGGGTTGTGTTTCCAAATCGTGTGCGTGAGGCCGATGGTCCGGGTCCAGGTGCCCTTGTGAGAGGTTCGGATGGGGGCACCGGGTCTCGCCAACGCATTGAGAAATGTTTGGCTAATTGAGGTGTTGTTTGACAGGATTATAGACCTGCGTGGAGGCGCTGGCAGGCCAAAAGTGATTGCTGGCAACGGCGCGACCAGCGGTGAACCGGCGAGTGAGATGGAAGGCGACGGAGAACAACAAGGTATTTTTTTTTGTAGTTGCCAATTGCATGGTGAAACTTGGACCGTTTTTTTTTTAAGGTGCCATGGAAAACTCAGGTGTTTAAGGTGTTGGTGATAACTCCCCAAAAATAAATAAAGAAAAATTTTTTTTTTATTTTTATCAGTCCGAGTTAAGAGTGCTCAGGACCCCGCGGAGAGCGCCACCTAACGTTGTATTATGGGCGCGTAAAAAAAGTTTCTACCAAACTACGGCCACAAAATAAAAATAATCACTCTGAAAAAAATCTTAAAAAATAGTTGAAATCACTCTACAAGTGTGTCACTATCTGTTTTTTGCAAAAAGTGTTTCTAAATAGTAAAAAAAGTTGATCAAAAATATCACTAAAATCGTCGTCTGCAACACGTGTTGATGCTGATCACAGTTTCTTATTCACTGCAAATTATTGCGTGACTTGATCAAAAATCGAGATAGTAACACACTTGTAGGCCACTTTCACAAATTTTTTGGTATTTTTTTCACAATCATCCGTGGTTTCTAGCAGCCGTAGTTTGGAATATACGATTTCAATCGGTTGGCTCTACAAGCGTGGTAATGCAGAGCAAAAATTTAGTCTAGCGGGTCAAATGTAGTGGCGCTGATGTCGAATTGCAGGGACGTAGATATTTTTCACAAAAAAGAGGGGCCCGCCCCATAGTTACTCATCGATAGACGAGCGAGCGCAGCTGGCCGTGATTTTCGTTCATCCACGAGAGCGGCGACTGTCAACTGAGCGCCGAAGGTCACGTGGTTTCGGCAGCTCTGACTGCGGCACGGGCCCACGGTCTTTCCTCACGCTCGCGGCGAGCGGCTCGCCGTCGGTTTGGACTTTTCGGTGTTCGGGCAAAATCGCCCGTGATAAAATTGTAGATACTGGAGATTTTAATTATAGGTACATATCTATATATTAATTTATTGCGAAAGGAAGTATTTTTAATAGGCACGGAAATGAAAAAAATTTGGAAAATTCTTAAAAAAAGAACACGTTAACAAAACACAATTTAACAACTAACATAAGTTTATTTTTTAATTTTTTCTTTTTATTCAAATTTTTGAATCACTTGAGACTTACTGACAGCTTAAATTATAAAACAGTGCTTGAATAATTAATTGGTAAAGTTTAATTAAAAAATTGTTGATTAAATTTTTTTAATAACTATAAGGGAACGATAAGTAAAAAAGTAATCTCACAGGGATGCCAGCTAATATTTTAGTTCAAAAAAGTAGCAATAGTATCACTGTTTTGTTAAAATAGTAATATTTTTTAAACGAAAAAGTATTTTTTTTTAAAGAAACAAGAACTTTTTGAATGAAGTTTTTCGTTTTAAGGCATTCAAGAAAAAAAAAAAAATTTAAATTAAAAACGGTGAAATACCTCGGTTGACTTGAATCTTTATAAAAAGCGAAAATATTCATAAATATTAAATACTCATAAGCTCCGTAACGCTAGGGACTAAAATTTAGTCAAAATTAAAATATAAATCATTGATGTGAAACTGTAATAATCGAGAGGAACTTGAAAGAATAAAAAGTTTACAACTGCGAGTGGGAACTGGAATTAAATTAAATTTTAAAATTGACCAATTATTGTATAGATAAAATTAATAAATCAAATTACGTTACAAATACCGGTGATAGTTTAGGTCAATAAACGCATCAATATTGTACCAGATTGTATCTTTTTTATTTTTTTAATAATCAAATAAATAAATAATTGATCCCCCAAGCTCTACAACCCAATAACGCTGGGCGTCCGGGAGTTTTTTTTTATTTTGTGAATAATGAATAAATGAAAAATCGATCCCCAAGCTCTACAACCCAATAACGCCGAGCGCATGAGGGGTTTTTTTTCTCTAAAATAAAAAATAAATAAACAATATCTACCCCCCAATCTCTACAACCCAATAACGCTGGGCGTCCAGGTATTTATTTATTTTTTCTTGAATGATAAATAAATACAAAATCGATCCCCAAGCTCTACACCCCAATTACGCTGGGCGTCCAGGTTTTTTTTTTTTCTCAAACGATGAATATATAAACAAGTGATTCTTCAAGCTCTACAACCCAAAAGTGCGTCGCGTCTTGGTTTTATTGATAAATAAATTATAAAGTAAACAAACAATTCACCCTCCAAGCTCTACAACCCAATAACCCTGCACGACCGGGTGTTTTTTTTCATTTCGTGAATAATAAATAAATGAAAAATCGATCCCCAAGCTCTACAACTCAATAACGCCGAGCGGACGAGGGTTTTTTTCCTCTAAAATAAAAAATAAATAAACAATCTACCTCCCAAGCTCTACAGCCCAAAAGAGCGTCGCGTCTCAGTTTTTTTGATAAATAAATCATAAAGTAAACAAACAATTCACCCTCCAAGCTCTACAACCCGATAACCCTGGACGACCGGGTGTTTTTTTTTATTTCGTGAATAATAAATAAATGAAAAATCGATCCCCAAGCTCTACAACTCAATAACGCCGAGCGCACGAGGGTTTTTTTTTCTCTAAAATAAAAAATAAATAAACAATCTACCTTCCAAGCTCTACAACCCAATAATGCTAGGCATTCTGGGTTTTTTATTTTATTTCTTGAATAATAAATAAATTAAAAATCGATCCCCAAGCTCTACAACTCAATAACGCCGAGCGTACGGGGTTTTTATTCTCTAAAATGAAAAATAAATGAACAATCAACCCTCCAAGCTCTACAACCCAATAATGCTAGGCATCCTGGATTTATTTTTTTTCTTGAATGTTAAATAAATAAAAAATCGATCCCCAAGCTCTGCAACCCAATAACGCTAAGCGTACAGGTTTTTTTTTTTTTCTTGAACAGGGGCGCAACAACTCCTTCCAGCTAGGGGGTAGCTGAGGTCCACCCCACCCCCTTGCCCCAATGAAACTGACATCTAAAAAAAAAAAAAATAAATAAAAAAGATCAGTTTAATAAATAGACTGGTTGATAATCCCCCGAGCTGTAAGCCCCCAAATATTTTGGGCGCCCGAGTTCAACAAAAAAACTGACCTGATATCCCTCAAGCTCTAAATCCCCAAAACCCTGGGCGTCCGAGTTCAACAAAAAAACTGATCAGCTATCCCTCAAGCTCTATACCCCCAAATATCCTGGGTGACGGAGTTCGACAAAAAAACTGATCAGCTATCCCTCAAGCTCTCAACCCCCAAAACCCTGGGCGTCCGAGTTCAACAACAAAACTGATCAGCTATTCCCCAAGCTCTGAACCCCCAAAACCCTGGGCGTTCGAGTTCAACAAAAAAATGATCAAGTATCATTTATCCCCTAAGCTTTTAACCCCAAAGACCTTGATAGCCCGAGTTGAATTATTCAAAAAATATGAGTGCATTTTAGTTAAGTTAGCATGAAATAAATAATTCCGTAAGTATACCCAATTACGCTGTACTTGTGCGAATATATCATGAAATTTGAAACTCCAAAATGGCGTGGTTGACTAGGAAAACGCTATAAGTTTTAACTTATTGTTTAACTCTTTGTTTGCAAGTTTATCAAAAAAAATTTTTTTAACAGTCAATTAAATGCTTTTACGAATGAGACAAATTTGAGGGAAGTGTAAAATTTTTAGTTGGTTTATTGGCTATTTTTTATTTATTTTTTATATTATTTATTTGTTATTTTGTAATATTTTCAAGTGATGTAAATAAAAGTACACCACAACGTTTTTGTGGAATGAAAAAGAAATAGTATATTATAGTACGGGTGCAGCATCGTCACCGGGGCGGTTTTAAGGACCCGAGTGCGTAGCGAAGCGGAGCACGAGGTTCTTAATAAGCCCTGGTGACGTGCTGCACTCGTATTATATACTATTTTATAGTACGAGTCACCGAAAGCACGCATCAAAGATTTGATTTTGTGGTTAGAGTGACCAGGAGTACTATAAAATACTTTTTTATTGACTTGATATACAACAATAAAGTACGCTTAACTTGTAAAATTATTCGATTCAGTAACCAAAATTTTGAGAGGTTTAGAGCTTGGGGGATAGCCGGTAAGTTTTTTTGTTGAATTTCGGCGCCCAGGGTATTTGGGGGTCTAGAGCTTGAGGGATAGCTGATAAGTCCTTTTGTTGAACTCGGGTGCGCAGGGTATTTGGGGGTTTAGAGCTTGAGGGATAGCTAATAAGTTTTTTTGTTGGACTCGGACGCCCAGCGTTTTGGGGATCAAGAGCTTGGGGGATAGCTGTTATGTTTTCTTGTTGAACTCAACGCCCAGGGTTTTGGGGGTTTAGAGCTTGAGGGATAGCAGATCAGTTTATTTATTGAAATCGACACCCAGGGTTTTGGGGGTTAACAGCTTGGGGGATAGCTGGTCAGTATTGTCGTTGACCTCGGGCATCGAGGGTTTTGGGTTATTAGATTATCTAAATTTTGCCGGGTGTGGATTTCCATATACCGGGAACTTTTCGGGTATGGATGCTTCCATACCCACTGTATGTGAAGTAGCCCCCCTGACCCTGGGCGTAAAATTCAATAAATAATCTGATTAGCTATCCCCCAAGCTCTAAACCTCCAAAACCCTGGACGTCCGAGCTCAACTAGAAAACTGATCAGCTATCCCCCAAGCTCTAATCCCCCCAAAACCCTGGACGTAGAATTCAATGAATAATCTGATCAGCTATCCCCCAAGCTCTAATCCCTCAAAACTCTGGGCGTAGAATTCAATGGGTAAACTGATCAGCTATCCCCCGAGCTCTAAACCTCCAAAACCCTGGACGTAGAGTTCAATGAATAATCTGATCAGCTATCCCCCAAGCTCTAAACTCCCAAAACCCTGGACGTAGAATTCAATGAATAATCTGTTCAGCTATCCTCCAAGCTCTAAACCCCCAAAACCCTGGACGTAGAATTCAATGAATAATCTGATCAGCTATTCCCCAAGCTCTAATCCCCCCAAAACCCTGGACGTAGAGTTCAATGAATAATCTGATCAGCTATCCTCCAAGCTTTAAAACCCAAAAACCCTGGACGTAGAATTCAATGAATAATCTGTTCAGCTATCATCCAAGCTCTAAGCCCCCAAAACCCTAGGCGTAGAATTCAATGAATAATCTGATCAGCTATCCCCCAAGCTCTAAACCCTCAAAACTCTGGGCGCAGAATTCAATGGATAAATTGATCAGCTATCCCCCGAACTGTAAACCCCCGCCGACCAGTTTTTTTGTTGAACTCGGGTGCCCAGGGTATTTGGGGGTTTAGAGCTTGGGATATAGCTGATCAGTTTTTTTGTTGAACTCCGGCACCCAGGGTATTTGGGCGTTTAGAGATTCGGGAAAAGCTAACCAGTTTTTTTGTTGAACTCTAACCCAGGGTATTTGGGGGTTTAGAGCTTGGGTGATAACTGATCAGTTTTTTTGTTGAGCTTGAGCGCCCAGGGTATTCAGAGGTCTAAAGCTTGGGGGATAGCCAACCAGTTTTTTTGTTAAACTCGGTGCTCAGGGTCTTGAGGGCTTAGAGCTTGGGGGATAGCCGACCAGTTTTTTTGTTGAACTCCGGCACCTAAGCTATTTGGGGGTTTGGAGCTTGGGGGATAGCTGACCAGTTTTTCAAGCTGTACAACCCAATAACGCTGGGCGTCCAGGTTTTTTTCCCTCAAACGTTGAATAAATTAACAATTGATTCCTTAAGCTTTACACCCCGAAAGCGCTTTGCGTCTCGGTTTTTTCGATAAATAAATCATAAAATAAGCAAACAATTCATCCCCCAAACTCTAGAACCAAAAAACGCTGGGCGTTTAGGCTTTTTTTCTGGAATGATAAATAAATGCATTAACCCCCCAAGCTCTACAATCCAATAACTCTGGGAGTAAGGGCTATTATTATTTTTTTCTTAAATGAATAATAAATATACAAACGATCCCTAAAGATCTCAAACCTGAAAGCTAGAAGCTCATCGTTTTTGGGTTGTAGAGCTTCAGGGGTAGGTTGTTTATTTATTTATCATTTCTAAAAAAAAAGCCGGGATGCCCAGCGTTATTGGGTTATAAAGTTTGGGGATCGATCTTTCATTTATTTATTAATTATTATTCACGAAATAAAAAAAAACACCTGGACGCCCAGCGTTATTGGGTTGTATAGCTTGGGTGGTTGATTGTTTATTTATTTATCATTTCAGAAGAAAAAGCCTTGTTGCCCAGTGTTATTGGGTTGTAGAGCTCGGGAGGTAAATTGTTTATTTATTTATCATTTCAGAAAAAAAACCTGGTCGCCCAGCGTTACTGGGTTGTAGAGCTTGGGAATCAATCTTGTATTTATTTATCATTCAAGAAAAAAAAAAAAAAAATACCTGGATGCCCAGCATTATTAGGTTCTAGATTTTGGGGATGAATTGTTTGTTTATTGTATGATTTATTTATCAAAAAAACCTAGACGCAAAGCACTTTTGGGGTGTAAAGTTTGAGGAATTTAATGTTAATTTATTCAACGTTTGAGGAAAAAGAAAAACGCAGGACGCACAGAGTTATTGAGTTGTAGAGCTTGGAGGGTAGATTGTTTATTTTTTTATTATTTGAAAGGAAAAAAAGCCTTAGAAGCTCGACGTTATTGGGTTGTAGAGCTTCAGGGGTAGGTGGTTTATTTATTTATCATTTCAAAAAAAAAAAAAAAGCCGGGATGCCCAGCGTTATTGGTTTATAGAGTTTGGGGATCGATTTTTCATTTATTTATTAATTATTATTCACGAAGTAAATAAAAAACACCCAGACGCACAGAGTTATTGGGTTGTAGAACTTGGGGGGTAGATTGCTTATTTATTTTTCATTTTAGAGAAAAAAAAACCCGCGTACGATCGGCGTCATTGAGTTGTTGAGCTTGAGGGGTAGGTTGTTTATTTATTTATCATTTCAGAAAAAAAGCCTGGTCGCCCAGCGTTATTGGGTTGTAGAGCTTGGGAGGTAGATTGTTTATTTATTTATCATTTCAAAAAAAATCCCTGGATGCTCAACATTATTGGATTGTAGAGCTTGGGAGGTAGATTGTTTATTTATTTTTCATTTTAGAGAAAAAAAAAAACCCGCGAACACTCGGCGTTATTGGGCTGTAGAGCTTGAAGGGTAGATTGTTTATTTATTTATCATTTCAGAAAAAAGCTTTGTTGCCCAGTGTTATTGGGTTGTAGAGCTCGGGAGGTAAATTGTTTATTTATTTATCATTTCAGAAAAAAAAACCTGGTCGCCCAGCGTTACTGGGTTGTAGAGCTTGGCAATCAATCTTGTATTTATTTATCATTCAAGAAAAAAAAAAAAAAAATACCTGGATGCCCAGCATTATTGCGTTGTAGATCTTGGGGGGTAGATTGCTTATTTATTTTTCATTTTAGAGAAAAAAAAACCGAGTACGATCGGCGTCATTGAGTTGTAGAGCTTGAGGGGTAGGTTGTTTATTTATTTATCATTTCAGAAAAAAGCCTGGTCGCCCAGCGTTATTGAGTTGTAGAGCTTGGGAATCAATCTTGTATTTATTTATCATTCAAGAAAAAAAAAAAAAAAACACCCAGATGCCCAGCGTTATTGGGTTCTAGAGTTTGGGGATGAATTGTTTGTTTATTGTATTATCTATTTATCAAAAAAACCGAGACGCAAAGCGCTTTCGAGGTATAAAGCTTGAGGAATCGAGTGTTAATTTATTCAACGTTTGAGGAAAAAGAAAAACCCAGGACGCACAGAGTTATTGGGTTGTAGAGCTTGGGGGGTAGATTGTTTATTTATTTATTATTTGAAAGCAAAAAAACCCCGACGCTCGACGTTATTGAGTTGTAGAGCTTGAGGGCAGGTTGTTTATTTATTTATCATTTCGGAAAAAAACTCAGGAAGCACAGCGTTATTGGGTTGTAGAACTTGGGGGGTAGATTGCTTATTTATTTTTCATTTTAGAGAAAAAAAACCCGCGTATGATCGGCGTCATTGAGTTGTTGAGCTTGAGGGGTAGGTTGTTTATTTATTTATCATTTCAGAAAAAAAGCCTGGTCGCCCAGCGTTATTGGGTTGTAGAGCTTGGGAGGTAGATTGTTTATTTATTTATGATTTCAAAAAAAATCCCTGGATGCCCAGCATTATTGGATTGTAGAGCTTGGGAGGTAGATTGTTTATTTATTTTTCATTTTAGAGAAAAAAAAAAAACCCACGTACACTCGGCGTTATTGGGCTGTAGAGCTTGAAGGGTAGATTGTTTATTTATTTATCATTTCAGAAAAAAGCTTTGTTGCCCAGTGTTATTGGGTTGTAGAGCTCGGGAGGTAAATTGTTTATTTATTTATCATTTCAGAAAAAAAACCTGGTCGCCCAGCGTTACTGGGTTGTAGAGCTTGGGAATCAATCTTGTATTTATTTATCATTCAAGAAAAAAAAAAAAAAAGTAGTATACAAAATAAATAAATAAACTAACGCAATAAAACCTAAATTTGAATCTAATAATTATTAGACCGTATCGTGATTAGGAATCTGACTGAGAGTCGTGCGACCAAGCCAAAACACCTTTGAAGTACAGCCGTCGGCGAATCAAGCTGCAGGCTGATTATAGAAGTTGGCCTGCCGTGCTGCAATCGACCGACGACATCCCAGGCCCGAGCGAACCACGTGGTTCGCTCTCAGCTGACGCCTAACTCACCGGCCGCGGCCCGCGGTGTCAACGCCGCGACTCGCACCTACACCTTATAATAAATAATACAACAATCTTAGTCGATGCAGGCCACATTGATTGTTGTTATATACATTTGTTAGATTTATTGATTCACTTTTTTATTTTTGTTATTTACTGAAAGTTATGAAATGTTGAATGAATTTTTTTTTGTCATGATAAAAATATGGGTTTTGTCGTTTTTGTGCGCGCACGAGTGTGACTGACAATTTAGTTTTTAATTTTTAAAAAATTATCAATAAGGTACAATTTTTTATTGATAATCTCAAATCCCGATATTTTTTGCGGGCCTTTTATTTTCAGAAAGTAGCGACGGCCCTGGTTATCGACATTACAGAGCGCTTAGTTACTATTTTCGCCGTCTGCAAAACTCGTGGCGCAATAGTCGATTCGCTTGTTTCTCCGGGGTCCTGAGCACTCTTAAGGTGTAGAAAGCCCAAACATTTTTTTGTTGTTGTTATATATTTCTTGTTTCTCCCTGTTGCTAGACATATCTCTATACGACGGCCAGAAGTCAGAGGTCAGTGCCGAGGTGGGCAGACCAAACGACAGACAGAAGTCTTCTGGATCAGCGGTCTGATTCTGATTCCAACACCAAGGACGGAGGTGACCTTCGGAGGGTCGTGGTGCAAAAAGCCCACCGGAGAGGGAGCACCGAATCCATCCACCTCCAAAACGGCCCAGGATGAAAGCCAGGAGCCAGCAAGGGACCTGGAGCTCGAAATAGATCAAGTGACCGCCCAGGCTACCTTCCTGGCTAGAGAGCTGGAAAGAGAGAAGAGCAAGTCCAGCCAATACAAGCTGTTGGCCGACAAGGCTGCCGCCCTGACCAGCGAGTCTCTGCAGCATCAGAAAAAGGTGATTAATGATAGGGTATTTTCCTCCACGTTTAGCGAAAAAGCCGCCCACCACGGAAGTGCTTATCCGGATGAAAATCCTAATAGCCACCGTTGGGAAAAGTCAGGTGAAGGGGTGGACCTCGGGATTACATTGAGGAATTTGACTAACTCAGTTTTAAGGCAAGGTGAGCCAAAAGTTATGTATAAACGTAATATTATGTTGTCCCGGGGTGTACGCCTTGACTTGTGGCTCGACCACCTTAGAACAGAGCTGGACGCGTACGGTCTCTTAGACGTGATCGACCCTGATGTTGGCGCACGGGAGGAGTACGATCCAGGACAAATACACTGGCGGGAAAAACAGGTGCAGGGGATAATTGTCAGTCGTCTGGACGAACAGTACCACAAGCGGGTACTAAACATAAAAGATCCCCAGAAAATCATTGAATTTTTGCGGGAAAGGTTCACAATTCAGGCGAATGTGACGAAAAACACAGTGCGACAGAAGTTGAGATCCATGAAAATGGAACCGCGGGAGTCAGCCGCCGATTTCATCGATCGATTTGACGCGATGGTCGACGAGTTCGAAGGACTTGGTGGCCGGATTGACCCCGAGGATCTAACCTCAATCTTTCTGGCGAATGTGCGCACGGTGGTGCCCAAAATCATGGATAGGTGGGAAAACCATAAACATTTTATGGAGGAAGAAATGTCCTACGACCGACTAAAACGTTCCTTATTACAGATCGAGGCGGATGGCAAAGAGTTGGGCGTTTCAAGGCGTCAAGTCCAACCACCCGCACAACAGCGACACCCGCCAACAGCCAAAATAGCTCAGTCGATAATGGCTAAGTACGCCGATGCCCTGGAGAAGGCACACGATCCAGAGGTGGCGAGGCGGGGCATGAATTGCTATCGGTGCTGGACCATTGGTCATGTGGGAAAGGCATGTCCCTTCTTGGCTGAGGACCTCTACTACTGTGGTGCTTGCAGCCAGATTACCAATCACATCGCCGACACCAAGGTCAGAATATGTGAATAAAAATTTCAATAATAAACAAGGTGGTGGTGGTCGAGGGCGTGATGCTAAACGAGGTGGTGGGGGAAAATGGCGTGGAAGGGGCGGCAAAAAGTCGGGAAGAGGATACAACCCTTACTCGACGGGAGGCGCGCAGGCGAACATCGCGAATCAGGTAACCAAACAATTTAATGGAAATGCCAACAAATTAACCTTCATAACCCGACATAGAACTGTGCCAGATGGACGTCAAAACGGCGTTCCTGAACGGTCAGTTGGACGAAAATATTTATATGGAAATTCCCAAAGGTGTGGAGGCTGATTCTGAGACCAGAAGAACCAAGGTGTGCAAGTTGAAGAAGTCCATCTATGGCTTCAGAATCAGCCCCAAAAAGTGAAACAATAAGTTCACAGAGGAGATGGAAAGCTTGGGTCTGAAAAACACCTTGCATGAGCCATGCCTATACACCTGGAGGAAGCTTGGACAAATGTTGGCAGTGGTTCTCTACGTCGACGACATAATTATTGCTTCCAATGTCCCGGAAAAGCTCCAAGAAGTAAAGGTGAAACTGAACCAGGTGTTTGACATGAAAGACCTTGGAACGCCGGAATATTTTCTAGGGATGAAAATTATCCGGGACAAGGACAAACAAGAGGTGCTCATAAATCAGGCGGAATACACCGAGAGAATCCTCGAACGGCTTGGGATGAAAGACTGCCACCCTGTAGACACTCCGATGGAATCTCGACAGGTTCAAGGGCGTAGGTTTAAACAGCTCTCAGAAAAGGAGGTTGAAGCTGTGAGACCCGAAGTGCCCTACAGGGAGGCAATCGGAGGAGTTACAAACAAGGACTGGTGAACCAGTCAGTCAGTAAGTCCGAGTACAGAGCAATGAGCGACGCATGTCGGGAGATAATCTCCCTAGATAAAGGCTTACGGGAGATAACGGGTGCATCTTATCTCCCAGCAACAGTGTGGTGCGACAACTCCGCCGCGGGTAAAAACACTCAGATGGAGGGATGTCACAAAATCAGCGATTTTGATGATGACCCAGAAACCGTACAGGCGAACTTAAAATTCAGGGAAACTAATGGCGTAAGGAGAGAGATGTCGGACACACATGGGGATTACGTGAAACAACTTGCGAAAGTGGGTAGTGTGGTCGTAAGGTGAGTTCCGACTAAGGAAAACAGGGCGGATATATTTACGAAACCTTTTGAGAAGGACGCGCACAGGCGCTTCACACGCGAAATTCTCAAGATAAGGGGGACTAACCCCACGAACAAAATAAGGTGAATAAGGTTGAAATATTTTTGTTTTTTATGTTTTCAGCCCGAGATACTTGGCGCACCTGGAGGAGCGACGCAGAGCCAACCTACTATCCCACCAGTTGGCCAGATACCGCCAAGGGAAAGCGGAGGCTCCAACCTCAGAGGAAGAGGACGAAAATGGCGAGGAAAGGGACGAGGAGCACATTAGTAGCGAACTTCCTCTGAGACCCCAAACACCGTTGAGAGAGGTTGAAAACTGGGACAATGACGACGATCGCCAAACTTTATAATATATTCTTATTTAACTTTATGATATAATTCATAGAATCTCTAAATTACTCTCTGTAATTTTCAAGGTGTTTATTCAGTCATTAAACTTAGATGTAATCAAGGCGACCACACGAACTTCAAACTCGGAGGGAGTGTTGGACTGAGAGTTTAAAGTTGTGAGAGCGCGCGCTTGTAGATGACGCCTCAAGGCGGTGCTGCCACTACAGCACAAGGCGCGCGGCGCCACTCTACGGTTTACTAGTTGAGCCGAACAGACGTGCGTCTCGATATACGTTCTGTTGCTCTTGTAATTAAATAAAGTGTTGACGTTGTTTAAAATAAATACGCCTTACTTTTATTTTACCCGATAAACTAAACCACCTAGACCTAGACAATCCAACACTTAGGTGTGAATTTGTGCTACAATCTCTGTCTTTTCTGAAGATATCATAATTTTTAAGATTGAGTAAACTATTTGGGAAGTTATCGTAGAGCCATGTTTCTGTTATTACAATAATGTCTGGGTTTATGGTTAGTACGTGAATGTTATGGAATAGTTGATCTAGTTTGTTTTTCAAGCTGCGAGCATTTTGGTAGTATATTGTTAGTTTGTGAGTGTTTGTGTTGAAGTGGGGGTTATTAGGTTTTTTCTACTTTTTATTATTTTGGGATTTTTATTTGCATGAGAAATGATCCATTGAAAATTTAAGACATTATTAGTTAAGTTTAAATTATCACATTTTAATTTTAATTCCTTAATTAAATTTCATTGGGTGAGAGTGATGTCATCTTTGACAATAATAGCATTAAGTTCATTTGATGATTTTAGGTTTGGTAAGTTTTTGAAAATAGTTCTTATAGGTTCAGTATCGTTGAAGGAAAGAAAGAAAAGACGAATTTTGTTAGCTTGGTACTTGCCTAACCTCCTGCTGTAGATAGGTTGATGTGTAGTGCAGTTCAGTGTTTCCATGAGTTTATCTATTGATGACTTGTTGTGCTTTGTGAGGTTGCCGAAGGAGTTTTTCTTACCTTCTTCATCTTTAGGAGTTTCTTAGTTGAGTTCAGGCATTTTATAAACTATTATGTTCCTTCTACGATTGGATCTATCTTCTTGCTTGGACAAGACAGTTGAGACCACTAAATTTTGCTTGGTGTTGGGTAGTTTGTTAATCTGCTGCTTAATCTGGTGGATAGAATTCTTTAAATATATAATATCATTGGCATTTGCAGAGACTCTTTTATCAAAAGAGTCATTTTTGAGGTTAGGTGTAGATTAGTCTTATTTTTACTTAGAGTTTTAGATGAATATAAGAAATTTTAACTTTAACTTGTTTCACGAATGTTTACGATTCAATAATGGTAAGTAGAACTTTTCCAATGTTCAGGCTTTATACGTGATTAAAATACTAAGTGAGAGATGAATAAACACTGTGTAGTCGGCAGACAACTCCTTTTTCGATAAAATTTATCAATAAAAAAAACCAATAAAATCAATAAAAAAATGTTCATTTACGAGGCTTTTTGGAAGGTAAAAAAATAAAATAAGACCTAGAGCCCCAGGATTTTGTTTATTAAATAACTATTGCAATAAGCTCTCGCAGAATGTTATTTTTGCGGAGGAATCTCTTGCAGAATAGGAGAAATCGAGTGGTTACAGAAATTTTATTTTCCAAAAATATATTTTTTTTTTTGAGGGCGCCAGCTTCACAAGTGTGTTGCTTTGTGGTACGGCTACAGTTCAAACTTGACCCCTGCTGGGATCTCAGTGTCAACATAAACTTCGTTATGGTGAAATTAGTATCACAAGAAAGAAACTATTTATGCTTATACAGCTTACGGTTAGTTTTTAGGTAAATAAAAAACTATTTGGTGTTGGTTAAATTTTACATTAGTACTTATAACTTTTTTTTATTTACAACATTGGAATTAAATGATTGTTTTCATTCCAATAAATACATTATTTTTCAAATACAAATTTGTGGCCAGCAACTTTGAGTTTAAAATTTATTGTGTCTTATTTATATTATTACTTTTATTACTTTTTTGCTTGATCCTGACTTTGTTCTTATGTATGTACTTTTACTTGAACATTCTGATTGGGTGGATGCGAAGTTGACTGATGTAGTTGTGATTCACACCGTCTTACTGTAAAAAAAATGGAACAAGTTTCAAATTTCAACGTCTCATGAATTTTGTTATTTTTTTATTTTTTATTTTTGGATGCAGTTTATCTATGTAACGAAGTTCTATGTAGAGAGTCTTTCAACCAGTTGAAAAGTCGTTTCGCATCGTTGAAAACTAAATCACTTTTTTTTTAATCGTTGGACAATTTTTAGAAATCATTGAGTCTTTATTCACCGTTATTCTCGGCATCAACGAAGATCGTATCCACGAGTATCATCGACAGCTGGAGACGTTTGGATCCTCAACGAGAATCTACCCGGAAATATCTACCTCGAAAACAACGACAGAGCTGCAACCAGATTTTTAAAATAGTGAAAATCCAGGGAATGAGAGGGTTCTGACGAATGATAGTGACGGATCCGAAAATGGTGAGAGTATTGTAAAAACGACGATTTTTCTTCGTAGTGCCTCCTTTTGAGATAAATCGAACTCCGTGTTAATTTGTTTATGAAAATAGAATAAATTGTTGTGACATAGCTTAATTTTATTAATTTTATTAATTTGATGATTTTTCATAATTAAAAATTCATTTATATAATAATCGCCTCGATATTAATGGCACCTGCATACCTGGAGTAAGCCAAAGGGAGACCGTAGTTTTTCAGGGATAATTTACCAGGTAAACTATTTGTCCGAGGCACAAGTCCTCGTTTGTAAAAATCCAAAAGGAAATGGGTTCGATGGTGAATTAGAATTATAACTCAATGAGTTGCTCTTTGCAACAACGATCTTTATTATTAACATACACACGCACTGCCTTAGGACTAGACTTGGCCCAGCAGATAACGAAAGACACTTACGAAATCAGCTGGCGTGCACAGCAACAATTACATACGTGACAATTATTATTAGTTAAAAAGTATCGATGCAAGTGACTTGCTTGGCAGCACGCTGACCTACGTGAATCGAGACGAAAGTTAGTCGTCAGCTGCTGCTTGGGCACGACTTCTTAGGCATCCATGCCGTGGCGACAATTCGCCGGCCAACACGCATTGTGTCTTTGTTTCTCTGCTCCATCAGGCGCGACTCTCTCGCTCTTCTGCTCCGGCGTCTGCTCCGTTGACTATAAACGGGTTTGATTCACTCGGGTACAAAATATTTACAAACTAATTAAATGAATCTGTAGGAAAAACCTCCAGGGAAGCAGTAGAAGGCTAAAAGACCGTTACAAAATTTCAATTTTTTCTAAAATCAATTAAAAAATTTACCCCGTTTACTCCTTTTTTGTCAGTCTTATTATCAGTCATCATACCTCTCACATATCACTCATGTCCTCACCATCTTACTAAGTGTCAGAGAAATTTCGCTTTCTCTACATCCTTTCAGATGCATGCGGATCTTACAGGTTTTTTCTGCAAATGACACTCTGCGTTGCATTAGACTTCCAAAGAGTTTCAAACTCATGTAATTTTTGAAATCAACACAAAGTCTTAGTGCGTCCGGCAAAGGAGATTTCCACGCACACTTAGTGCTCACTTTCTTCCATCCATGCACTCAATTCCAGCGAGTCCAGGATATAGAAAAAAAAATTTTCATAAAAAAAAATTAATAGGGGAAATACTTGTGCATTTACAGAAACTTGCTTAACGAGCGTAGAAAAATCAAAGTTATATAAAAAAGATCTACAGCATCAGATTTACAGCATTCCATCCATACCAATAAGTAATTTACAGACGCGCACAGGCAATCGCTTGAAATTTCATTTTTTGTTGACAGGTTACCGGATTTCATCATCGGTCTCTTCAGACGCCCGGGCTTCCATTGATTTTCCTTACCTCGTGTATCTTCATAAGCAGCTACCACGATTCGCTCGTTTACCTTAGCTGATAAATCATTTGCGTCCTTTTCCACAACCGAGGTCCTTGTGCCGGAGCGAACCGTCTAGTTCTCGCCCAGTTTGCCGTTTCCCGAGTCACACCATAGACAGTTTCGTTCAGTGTAACCCGATGAGTCGCAAGTACAGCAGGAAAATTCATCCTCATCTTCACTATCGGAGGTTGACCCATCGTGAGCTTCCTCAGCATGAGTCCCCTGCCTAGACCATTGCTCTAACTCGCTCAATGGAGGAACAGTCGTTGGTCTTTGAGGCTGATCTGAATCTTTTTGTTTTACAGGTCTTAACGTTCGATCAAAAGCCAACTCCGGCAAAACTGAGTCTTCCGGCAACGGGGGAGGCTTATAATGGACCATCAGTGAGCTTTCAGCCATTTGAGCTTGCTCAATCAGAGTGTTCAAATTTACCTCCATAGTACATCGCAAGATACGAACGATGTCAGGTTTCAGATTTTTAAATATCAAACCTAACTCCTCAGTAGGAGTCATTCATGGCCTAATTCTATTCAGAATACCCTGAATACATATCACAAAATTAATGACAGGCTCACTTTCACCCTGCGTTCGTCTCTCAGCTTCATGCTGCAGCTCTACCTGTAAAACTGAATTCACAGCAAAATGTTTTGGAGTGAATTTAGTTTTACCGCCGTGAAAAAATGTCGACCATTCACATCGATGCTGTTGTGTCCAGTATAAAGCTACCTCCGACATTAATTCAGAAAGGGATGCCAAAAGATCACGGACAATCAAGCAATCCAGCAGACGACACTCTTCCACTCGTTGTAGAAACTCGTAAAGGTTCTCTGTTGGGTCTACACAGAAGTTTATTTTCCATCCACGCACGATTCTTCCCACACTAAAACTCACGGTTACTAACGGTGCATATGAGCAGTTTGGCGCAAATTGCTGGATACCACCGGTATTCGGAATAAAATCGTCCTGGACCCCACCCACTGAAAGACTTTGTGTTTGCATCAAGGGCACCGTACCCTCCTCCCGCAGTGTCAACGTAATCTTCTACTGGGGCGACTGTACATGGATATTCACATGATATGTTGCCTGGTAAAAAAGTATTCGCTCTAGGGTTCATTCATGTACCCGCACTTACTATTGTGCTCTGTGGTACTGTTGACGGTCGATGACCCACGCCTGAGCTTGAAGTAATATTTATGGCGTCGCGCATTCTTTACGAAATTACTTCATCATAAGTCATATTCGGACATCTCAGCGTTACGTTCGATCGTTGAACTCGAGTATTGAGGTCGTAAACCCAACTTATTGGTCTGACATTTTTTGTCACCACCTCAGTTCGTGCAGTATTAACGCACTTTTGGTTCAATGGCGTATTCGTGTTTACAGCCATTGATTTTAACAATTGCATTATAATTTTCAAAACGTCGTTTAGTAAGCTGCAATTAACTCCATTTATCGTAAGTTCAGTCAACCCTGCACGTTGGGAGGTGTGATCATCCGATAGATTATCTACATGCACCTCTGGCATACACAACCAGTAATATGGACCCATAAACGAGTCTGTCAAGCGCTTTTGCCGCTCGGTCTCTTTATTCACCAATGATGAGAAAAACTGCATCAATAAAAATTCATGGCACTGTATCATCCGGTGCTGAAGGACAGCTACCTCTTCCTCTGCAAGTCTGCTTGGGATTAAATCATTAGAGTGAAATTCTCGCCCAAGGCACCTAAATAACCGACCCCTTTAATCAAATTCATTGCCCATTGCGAGCAGTTCAAGGCAGAAGTCAAGAGAGTCAGTCAAGACTGTTTTAAAAGGTTAACAAATCCTTGGAGTCGATCGTTGCTGAACATTTGTATAATGTAACCCTGTCTCCAACCACCCCTTGCCTAAAATCGGGATTCCCGTAATCCATGTCAAGCGGCTACGCCAGTCGGTCCATATCGTCTTTATACATGCTTACACTCACAGCCAACCGATCATTCATTTGTCACATTTAGCCATTTTTCCACAAAGTCCCGCGTGTCAATAATGCGCTTCGCACGAGTGGTGCATTAAAAAAACATACATCAATTCCTACAACACGGCTTATCCAGGTAAAGAAACGAAACGAAAAGAAAAAAAATGAGTCTCTCTAACCGCTCGACAAAACGTTCATTCAGTAACCACTAGTGAACGCACGTTCACTAACCAATAGTGGACGTACGTTCAGTAACCACCTGAGAACGTACTTTTTAAAGAAATGTTTTTTTAATAAAAAATGTATAAAATATTCTGATAAATATTGAGTTTCAGGATGTTTAAAAACTGCATCTCTATAATGAGAAAGGCTTGGATCACGTGTGCTTAAATTTCATAAAATTGATCTAAATTACTATCACTGCACTCCATGCTTTTCTAATTATTAAATTGCAATTTTTAACTATCCTGAAATTTAATTTTAATGAGCGAAAGTATTTTTTACATTTTTAGTTTTTATCTTGTTTTTACTTTGATGATTAAGAAAAGCATGTTTTAAAAAAATGTTAATTCTTTATTTTTTTCCTTTTGAAAAACAAAAATCAAAAGAGGTACAAGCGTTTAAAATTTTTTTGAATTTCAATATATGTAAATATACTCTAATAGGGTTGGCAACCAGTACTTTAAAAATATATTTTTTTAAAAGTCCTCGATTTTTAATGAATTTTAACATTTTTTTTAGAATTTTTAAATCAAAATTGAGCAAGAAGAAAATTAAGAAAAGTTTTTAAAACTACGGGTTGATGACGTCACGAAATTCCATTAAAAGTATATCTATATACTTTATATATATTGAAATTTTTAAAAATTTAAACACTTGTAGTTCTTTTAATTTTAGTTTTTTTTTTTTAAAGAAAAAATACGTGTCCATTATTTTTCGATATTTTAAATAAATAAGCAAAAAAATATTATAAATTTCAAAAAGTTGCCAACCCTATTATAACATCGGACCGAAAAAGTCAGTAAATCGTATATTAAAAATTTTTTAAAACTTGAAACGAATAATCTTATGTATAACATCATGTAATAATCATTTAAATTCAAAAAAACGAATTTATGAATTGAAAGTAAAATAAAAAAAAGGATTTTCAATATCAAACTTTAAGTGCCATTGTTTTAAATATATTTTGCCTTATCCTCCTCTGAGAGGCGCTTTGCTTGTAGACAGCCACCTACCTACAGACATTGATAAAATTACCTCTTTCTATTTGTTATGTGACATTTATAATGCACATACAGCATTATAAGCACAAGTAGAATAGGTCAATGATACAGAAAACGATGATACAGAAAATGCACGCAATGCATTCTTGCCAGCGAGGCAACGCCCGGGCAAGACTGCAGCAGTGCTGGGAGTCTTAATTAGAGTTTAGTCGCGTTCAGACGAATTGATCCTTTGTTGGATCAATCGTCTCGTAGGTCTTGTTTCAAGCTAGCAGTAAGAACGATGAATTGCTCCTTTGTGGGAGAATTCGTCTCGCGCGCCTATCGCTGTAGAGTAATTAGTATTGCGACCGTTATACTTTAACTAATAGTGTAATCTAATAAATTGTGTGTGAGTCTAGTAGATACATCCGTGCTCTGAGTGTAAACTACTGTTTCATATTCTCTGTACCAAATTTTCAGTCTCCGACAAAAGTGGCGTTCCCATGAAAATCTGCCGGACATGTGCCACTGCGAATGTCACCGAGTATGCTGAATCAGCATCCACCACGGCTGGTATGCCTTATTTGGAAGTGGCTGCTGTCTCCACTGAAGATACTCTCCTGTTACTCCTGCAAGAGATGAAGGACCTTAAGTCCTCAGTTAATGGACGTCTTGATAGGATAAACTCGAAGCTTCAGGGGCTCGACGTTATTCCTGGCCTGGTCACGAGAGTTGACAATGCTGAGGCTCAGTTCAATGAACTTAAACGTGAGCTCGATGAGATTAAGCGAAGACTCGAGTTGTCACACGATCAGCCAGATTCGCATGGCAATCCAGAGCTTCTCAACAAAGTCTTTGGGCTTGAGCGAAAAAATGCAGAGCTGTTTACGCGCCTTGCACAGGTCTCTTACTCTAGATCTGCGACATCCACCGAGATGTTAATTGGTGGTTTGTCTGTTCCAGATGGTGCATCCCTGAAATGCTTGATTCTTGCTGCTCTTAAATCTGTCCACGCAGATATCAAAGCACGCGACATCATCTCGACTCGTTTGCTTATCAGCAAAGCTACTGTAGATTCAGCCCTTGACAAGGCAGGTACTAATGAGCCAGGCAGTTGTCCCCTAAAGCCGCCTTCTACCTGTTCCTCAGCCGGACCTGCAAGATCTCGACGCCAGCCACGACCACCCTTGATCATAGTTACTCTCAGCTCTTGTGCACTGCTTTTGGAGATCATCAGGAAAAAATTCAACTTGGTAAGCTGCATACTTCTGCGCTTACACCCAACCTTCCTGCTGGCATCGAGGCTACGTCCCTCGTACTTGCTCTCATTAACATCAATGAGTTTTTACCTAAGGATATCTTTGATCTTCGCTGTACTGAGTACCAAAAGTCACATGCTCCGAACTCTGGCTTCGTCACTTTCGTGCATAATGGTCACACCTATGTCAGGAGAAAAAAGGGAGATGTCCCTTCGCTCATCACATCTGAACAGGATCTCATGCAGTTTTTAGCATAATAGGTATACTGATACATCTTCTCTCTCGCAGTAATATCACATTCTCTTCATATAATTAAAGTTTTATGAATCCTTCACCCTTTTATCCCTCTTCAAGCTACACACCCCCTGTTCACCTTCAAACATACCTCACACCTCTCAGAATTCTGTGCGGAAGCAAGGGGATGAAGTTCATGTCTGTTATTTTAATGCGAACTCTCTGCGCAGCCATACTGAGTCGGTCAGGCTTTTTCTTTTGCCGCAGCCCTTGATACATCTGATAGCTGTTGCTGAGACCTGTCTAAATCCTTTGATTAAGGGCGCGCTTGTCGCACTAAATGGTTATGTCATCCTTAGGCGGGACCGCAATACTAAAGGGATGGGGTTGCTCTTTTTGTGCATGAATTGCTTTCAGTCAAGCACCTCTGCTCGTCAACTACGGAATTGGACGGTAAGCCGGGTCATCCTGAATATTTGTTTGCTGAGTTTTCCACTAGAGGGAGTGACTCTGTCTTTGCTGGTGTGGTGTATAGACCCCCTAAGGCCCCCTTTGTTGCTGGTACCAATTTTGTGTCTGATCTGCGTGATACTATGCACGAGTATTGCTCCCAAGTTATCCTCGGTGATTTTAATGCTAACCAGCTGTCAAACTCAGATGCAGATGCGATTTTTGTTCGTAAATTTATTGAGGATAATTCATTATTCTCTATGCCATATGGGGCTACACAGCACACCTCTCACTCGGATGCCTGGCTTGACCTGAGTCTTGTCGATGCTCTTGATACTGTGACTGTTGCGGTGCGAGTAATACTTTCACTCCGTATAGATCGTCGAGCAATAAAATCAATAGTTTGTGTGGGGGAATGGACCTGGACTGGTGAGGGGAAATGAACCAGGTGTAAAATGAGAAGCCTGAATAAAGTTAATCAGAATTTAGTAGTAACAGATTTGACAATATTCTCACGCCACTGCGTGAATATGCTACCCGCTTCAGTACACGGAAGCGACTGACTCTGCCGTAGCTGCGGCCAGCCGTCACTATGTAGTACGCACGGAGTATAGTACACTCTATACTCCGTAGTTGCTCGCTTGGATCTTCTCTCTCACTCGTTCACACTATATAGGTATACGCAGTATACATTTATTATATAGATATAGTACGCGCTTACACAGGTGTGTATCTGGTGTAAGTACTGTAAAAAAAAAATCAGACCCGATGGTCGTACAAACTGCACCCAGACTACAAGTCTCCAGTCGCATACAGAATGAAAAGAAAAACACTCAACTCAGCTAATATTGCGAGGCTTCACTAAAAATAAAATTATAGCTAAGAGTAATTTGGTAAAGTTGAATATAAAAATATGAAAATATAATAAAGATATAAAAGATATAAAAATATAAAAATATAAAAGTGTAAATTGCCACCGCGTGAAGCAGTCGACCATCGTCAGACAATAACGAAAGCCCTCAGTAGAAGGCATAACGACAATTTCAATATGTACATGCTCGAAGCGCCTGTCTGGGGCGGTGAACGCAGCAGGAAGTAGCTTGTTATGTCGCGATACTTTTGACATCTGACAATCAAGACAGGTCTTTCACCAAAGCGAGACATCGGGTGCATATTAGACCAAAAGTATCGCTGTCTGATCAAACGGTCGGTCACTTTAGCACTGGGGTGCGAGGCAGAGTGAAGAAGGTCGAATATCTGCCTGCGCAGAGGAGCTGGAATGTATGAACGGATTGAGTCAGCCGTCATCTCGTAGTATATCTCAGTATGGCTTGGAACCCATGTCAAACGTTAAAGTTTCAAACAATCGTTATTGCCCTTGGCTAGTAGCTGGACCAACTCTTCGTCCTTCGCTGGCTCGGCTGCAAGCTCGACAACATCGAACTGAGTTGGAAGACGAAAAGCATCAATGCGAGAGAGATCAATCTATCGTTGAACGATTGAATCGTTCAACGATAGAAGCTTTGAGATTAGAATAAGTAGAGTATAAATGAATACCATATTTTTTCATGAGTTTCTCAAAGTATGAATTATAAAATTCTTTACCCTGGTCTGTATGCAGATTTTTAGGTACGCGCCCTTGTTTTAATATAGATTCCATAGCTTCTGTGACATCTTCACTATTTTTACGTTTTATAGGAACGGCCCAAGAATACTTTGAAAATACATACATGACAGTCAACATATATCTATAACCTTTATTTTCACGAGCAAAAGGTATCATTTCAACGAGATCCGCTTGCCAGGTTTCATCATATCCTTTAACATCAAATTTTCGACGTGTATAATTACGACGCGCAGGTTTATGAAGTTCTTCAACGATTCTTTTTCGTTCCATCTTTGATTGCTAGTGAAATTTCATCCAACTTTTGAGCAAGTTTTTCAATCTCAGTTTGAAAACTCTTCAATATTTTTTCTGCAATTGAATTTTCTAGCTCTTGTGACAGCCTAAGAATCAAAGCTTCCAAATTGTTTGCTAAATCTTCTGTTATTTGGATATTATTATCTATCATTCGCTTCTTTAAAATAAGTAAATTTACTGCATCGTATTCGTTTGATGAATCAGCAAGATTACAAAGTCTTTTTCTACCGATATCATACTGACCATCTTGGATAAGTTTATAACCAATACAAGGTGGACTTCGGGGAGCTGTCACTGTAGCTGATTTTGTATCAGTTCATCCGAACACGTCAACACTCATTCTGATACTGATAGAAAACATAAGAATTAGAATCTAATATATCCAGCCTCTTGAAGTTCCTCAATGATAGCTAAAATTTCATTGTCATGATTATTGTTGCCAGCATTTCTTTCTGCTACAAGTAAACGAAGTCGATCTACTAATTCATTTGGGTCATCCCAAAATTTATAATCAATGACTGAGTGTCTATTGGCAACCTTGAATGATGATAAAGTTTTCCTATCAACAGTGTTCAACTTTGATAAAATACCACTACCTTTTGGATTAAACATAGGAGCAATGATATCATTGTATTTAGCACTGTTTGAATGATATCGCATGTCTCCTTTTTTATTCAAATGTGCTCCCGATTCTTCTAATATTTTTTTATAATTTGCTTTATCACTCTTTATTACAGAATCAATAGGTGGACGTTTGAGAACAATCAATTCAGTTAGTCCAACCGTCCTTGGATATTTTTTATTACCAACAACAATATTATTATTTGTGAATGAAATTGGTAATTTACCTAGTTGAAAGTTACTATTAGGATTAATTTTTACTCCATAGATTTGATCCGTTGTAGTATCTTTTTTTTTAATGAGTCGAGTGTAATCATCATCGACAACAACAGAAGAGCTAACGTTTGGTTCAATTTGTTGTTCTATAATAGATTCATCTAAACTTGAATTAGAAAAATTCATTAGTTCATTCTCACCAAATTTAAATGAATTCTTTGCTGGAGTACTATGATTAAATGAAGGAAGATTAAATTTAGAACCATTTGCATCAAGTATTGGAAAAGTAAAATCTAATTTTGGTTTTTCAGATACACTTTCGGGTTGATAAATTTTACTTTCATTTTTAAATAAAATATTTTGTTGAGTATCACTTTTGAGTGTTGGTTTTTTTATGATATTAGACGCAATTTTTTGAAGAGGATCAACAATTGGTTGAAAAGTCTTTTTTAACACATCTTCTTCATCAGCTTTTTGATATTTTATCAATTTGTATTTTTTTTTAATAGAATCTCTTGCTTTTACAAGCTGATGAAGAATATCTTTTTGTTTCTGTAACTCTTTCATGTTAACACTTTGATGTATAAATGACGACTGAATAGACGTATTGAAAGTTTTATGTATTTATTAAAAAACAGTCAAATCCTTTTCTATATCGACCATCATTAATGGGATCATCTTTGATTATGACTAAAAAACCATATTTACTATCATTCCAGCACGTTGAGCACAGATCCTTGAATTGATTATAAACCATATCAGTATTGACATGATCATCGTAAATATGTTTTAAATTTAGTTCATCTTGTCGAAATACTACTAACACATTTACATTATCTCGAACTAAATGTTTAGGTATACGAGTATATGATTGGCATAAATAGAAACAATCAACATTTATATGTCTACACATGCAAAAGAAAGCTCTTACATCATCTTGTTTTTCAGTTGTTATATCATCGAATATCATCATAGAATTTGGAAGAGTGTCGTTTGGAGCGTGAACTTCATCGTGCTCACTGAAAGGAAAAAACTGTATACCTTTTAATGGTTCCAATAATTTTTTCAAGTACAAGTACTTTGGTTGATTAAGAGACTTTGAGTATAGGTATATATTTTCAAACCGAACACCATTAGGCTCAGTAATTAGAGACATTAAGGTATTTGTTTTTTCACAGTTTGATGGTCCGCAAAAAACGGCTCGTATACTGTCTGGAAGTAAATTACTGTGTCGTTTGATTTTTTTATTTTGTTCCATTACAGAATCAAAATTATTTATAGGTAACTTGGAACTTTGTTCTTTAAAATTCATGTTGATTTGTTGTAGACTAATCAATGACTGAACAATTAAGGTATAAATATATCACTTTTATACAAAATTAATTCAGTGCTAATAGAATCTCCTTTGAGTGATGATCATTCACGGTAAAGGATTGGTAAACGATTTAACCAACAAACTACCTTTCGAAGCTCATATTCCAGGATATCAATACTGTGGACCAGGAACAAATTTAAAAAAGCGACTTGCCAGAGGAGACACGGGTATTAACCCATTGGACGCTGCTTGCAAGGAGCACGACATTGCTTATTCACAAAATTCAAATAACATTGAGCTTCGAAAATCAGCAGATCGAGTTCTTGCAGATAAAGCTTGGAGACGAGTTTTAGCCAAAGACGCTAGTTTGAGTGAAAAGGCAACTGCTTACGCTGTTGCTAATATGATGAAGATAAAAAATAATTTAGGAATGGGTGTTTCATTCAATAAAATAGTAAAAGCTGCATCAGTGGCAAAGTCGAAAGATAAAAAAGCTTCGGTTTTGATCCGCCAGGCTTTGAAAAAAGCTCGAAAGACTGTAAAAGGTGTTGGTGGGAAAAAAAAAGTTAAGTTTCCTCGAATTCTTTCTATTCCAAAAAATAAAATTGGTGGGTGGTTAATACCTTTGTTTGCTGGATTAAGTGCGACAGGCACGCTGGCAGATGGTGCAGCTGGTGTAACAAAAGCTGTCAATGATTATCATTCAGCTAAAGAACAGTTGGATGAGGCACGAAGACATAATAAAAAAATGGAGGCTATAGCTCTCGGTAAAGGAATGTGTCTTAAAAACTATAAATCAGGTTATGGTTTGTATCTTAAACATCAACAAACAGGTTATGGACTAAAACGTAAGAATTTGAAAAAAAAAATCTCCATAGAAAATTTGAAATTGCCAAAAAGGGCACTAGCAGACTGGGATATCATTCATATGCTAAAAAGTTAAAAATTCCTTATTTTAGAGGAGTATTCATGCAAGATTCCTTACCATCTACAGGACCTCTCATAAATGAGTCTGCTGTTTTAAATCTTGATGATTCCAAAGGATCAGGAACTCATTGGGTTGCATACAAGAAACGAGGAGATAACGTCGTTTATTTCGATAGTTTTGGTGACCTACAACCACCAATAGATCTCATGCTATATTTAAGAGCATCAAACATCAAGAATAATTATGATAGATATCAAGATTTTGGCTCATACAACTGTGGTCACTTGTGTTTAAAATTTCTTTCTGAAACTATATAAGCTTAGTTTCAAGTTTATTAGTTTCATTGTTACTCCAACTGTCATGGATGGAACTTTGTCATTTATACTCAGTGGCAATTCATCAGTCTTAACATCTCGATATTTTCCACCAATTGAATTATCTCCTGATAAAAATTATTCTCTAGGATTGGTTGAGTTTTTAACTTACAATTCTATTCCAAATATCGATACAGATAAAAACAAATTTTATATCGGTAATATGGAAATTACTATTCCTATTGGTGCATACGACATTGTCGACATCGAAAAATGTTTGCAAAAAGAACTCGCTCTGAAAGGAATAACTTTGAGTTTGAAACCAAATAATGATACATTACAGGCTGTTATAAAGTCAAGCGAATCCATCGACTTTACAAAGAGTGACACCATAGGTTTATGGTTGGGATTTTCACCGAAAATTCTCGAAAAAAACATTAAGCACGAATCAGACTTACTTGTAAGTATTCTTTAAGTACAATCTGTTATAATAGAGTGTAACATTGTCGGTGGATCATATTTAAACGATCAAAAAATTCATACTATTCATCAGTTTTTCCCTAGAGTGAATCCTGGTTTCAAAATTATTGAAGTACCTGTGAAATATATTTATCTTCCCATTACAGTAAAAAGTATTGATTACTTAGAACTACGTGTAGTTGATCAAGACGGAAATTTGGTCAATTTTCAGGACGAAGAAATAACTATTAGAATTCATATTAAATCTTTGTAATGGGTATTGTTTATGATTCAAAGAAAAAATATATAAACGAATCAACATGGAAATCGTCAATCAGTCAACATCGAAAAGTCAAGGTGTTAACACAAAAAAACCTCAGTTTTCTCAAAAGGATAGGATTAAAAGTCATTCGTGGTGGTGTTGCTTAATTTTTTGTTGCAATGGCCGAAATTCTAAGTATTCAATCTCCGATCATCTTCGACGATTCCGTAAAAAATTATGAGTTTCATACTCATCAGCCTTATACAATCTCCGAGTATAAAAATACCGATGAGATTCGAATATCCATTCAACATCAGGACCTGTGTGTTCTTCCTTCGCAAAGCTTATTGCATATTAGTGGTAAAATTACTGCTGAAAATGGTACTCGTTTAACCAATACGCAATTAGTTAATAACGCTATCTGTCATCTGTTTGAGGAGTTTCGTTATGAGCTAAATGGTGTAGAGATTGATAAATGTAAAAATCCTGGTATAACATGTACTATGAAAGAAGCATTATCGTTTACACAAAGTCAAAAATATATGTTAGAAAATAATGGTTGGAAAATTGAAAACAATTCTAATTTTCCGGATAACGAAGGTGACTTTGATATTGTTATACCTTTGAACATGCTCTTTGGATTTGCAGATGATTACAATAAAATTGTTGTGAATATGAAACATGAACTCATTCTCGTTCGATCGAGAAACGATTGGAATGCTGTTTTACAAGTTAACGTGGCAGCAGCGACTCCAGAAGCACCGGTTAAATATGAAGATTTTAAACTGGTTTTGAAAAGAATTGAATGGTTAATGCCCTATGTAACTGTATCTGATAAATTCAAAATTAATCTTTTAAATTTCCTGGGTAAAAATCAATCCATTGACATG
The DNA here is from genome assembly GCA_038277355.1 of Encarsia formosa. Classification (NCBI taxonomy): domain Eukaryota; kingdom Metazoa; phylum Arthropoda; class Insecta; order Hymenoptera; family Aphelinidae; genus Encarsia; species Encarsia formosa. Next base: position 89,019,408 of record CM076184.1, on the reverse strand, counting down.
AGATTTAGAACATGGGAACTTTATAAGTATCCCCAGCTTCCAACTTCTAATCGTCATGTTTGGACGGTTAAAACTTCTAATCAGTTAGAAAAACCTAGATTTATTATTTTAAGTTTTTAAACTAATCGTAAAGATCACAAAGGTAATAATGCAAGCTATTTTGATCATTGTAATATTAGTAATGTTAAACTCTATCTCAACTCACAATATTATCCTTATGGTAATTTAAATCTTGATTTTAGTAATAATCAATACTCTATCTTGTATGATATGTTCGTTAAATTTCGAAATTCTTATTACAACAAAGATCCTGAACCTTTTATAACAAAGGAACATTTTAAGGAACATATGACCCTTATAGTCATTGATTGTTCTAAACAAGATGAATCCTTGAAAAATGCTCCAGTTGATATTAGACTTGAATTTGAAACTAGAGCAAATATCCCTGCTAATACTGCTGCATATTGTCTTATTCTTCACGATCGTATTGTTCAATACAATCCTATGTCGGGAGATGTTCGAAAGCTTGTTTAAAAATGTATAAATACAAAAGTTCACAACATTATACATTCATTTGTTCATCATGGAGCGAAGAGAACTCAACTCTCAAAAAACCCCTTTAATATCTAATGATTCGAAGAATAATTATAAAAGTTATGATTTTTCAAAAGAATCTGTGAAAAAAGAGGAACCCCTAAAAAAGTATGACTATAAGTACGAAATAATGAAACTTGATGGTCGTTCAGAAAAATGCGATACGGGTTTTAGAACTAAAACGTACATAAGTCAATTTAAAAACTCGTAAGTAATAAAGAGAGAAAATTGGGGAGATAAAGCAAGTAAGGATGTATCTCACAGAAAAGAGCGTTGGTCGGAGCTCTTTTCACTCTCTCTATTATTACTAATCCGCTCCTCATGGACAAACAATTAATCTAAAAATCAAATAGTAAAACCACACTCAAAATCAACTTCTCATAGACAAATAGTCAATCTAAAAATAGAATGGTAAAACCGTCCCTCAGAGACAAACAATCTCTCAACAACCCCTCGTGGACAATAGGTCAATCCAAAAATCGAATAGTAAAACCACCCCTAAAAACCCACCTATCATAGACCAACGGTCCACTCAAAATCCAATAGCAAAACCACCACCCACAATTACCTTACCCACCCCCTATTACCCTTTCAACCCCCTCCGAACGGGGGTGGGTAATCATTTTTCACCAATAGTAAAACTAACCCTCATAGACAATAGGTCAATCCAAAAATCGAATAGTAAAACCACCCCTAAAAACTCACCACTCATAGACCAACGGTCCACTCAAAATCCAATAGCAAAACCACCCCCCACAATTACCTTACCCACCCCCTATTACCCTTTCAACTCCCTCCGAACGGGGGTGGGTTCCGAGGGGGTGTATCCAGGATCGGTATAGCCTTAACTACTAACGCGCGATGATGAAGAGCGCCAGGTTGCATTGGAACGCCATCAAGCAGAGGAAGATGCCAGAAACCTCGAGCGAGCCCTGGCCATGACAAAGCCAAAGTCTTGGACGATGCGAAAAAGGGAGAAATAAAAATAAAACGCCGAGCCAAAGAAGATAGACGTACAAGGAACAGAACCGAAGATGAGGAAGAGAAGGCGTGGGCACAGAGGAAGGTAGAGTGCCTAGCAGCCGACCTCGTCTTCGTGAAGCTCCAAAAGCAGAGGAACAAGAAGAGGGCTGAAGAGGGGCTCCTAAGACCCAAGGACAAATGTCCGATCTGCGGAATTGTAGGAATCTCTCTGATAACCCAGTGTCCGAATTATGACGTCTACGCAGACAATTTACAGTACGGGCAACCACGTTAAGCCTGTACGGAAGATTTTCTACGATTTTTTTTTTCATTATTATTATTACCTTATTTATATTCCCATTTAAATTCCCAATGATATAACCTTACTCCAAAGTGCAATTAGTTTAGTGTTATATAAAGTTTTTTTGCTTGAAATGTGAGAAAGTAATTTAAAATTGTATAGCATGCTAAGGTAGAATTTTTTTTCTGTTGAGAAGTGAGAGAGACTGTGATTATTGTAATCTCACATAACTATATTATGAGGTAGGTTTTTTACAGGATAGATCACAACACAAACACAATAGTTTATGCTCTTAATTAAACGCATTATTTATTCTCTAATAAAAGGTTCTCTCAAATAATCGAAAAGCTAAACGCAGTGCTTAGCTTTAGATGCGTGCAGGAGCTAGGATGCTGCACAAGTGAAGTGCAGCATTCAAAGTCCTGCACCCTCAGGCGCGCTTGCTATACCGATATTACAGGCAGCTGTTGGCAAAGCCAACATTCTAACACTCCCTCCCTTTGTCGACAACGATATTGCATTAATTTATCTAAAAAATAATCATATTTTTGACTCGCAATTTATTACAAAAATGATTCTCTTGGTGTCGGGTATGCACTATATACATACCTACAATGTGTATATCAATCGAAAGGTCTTTGAAAAAGTAAATTTTTGGCGCAACACGCAAATTTTCTTTCCCTCAACTGTGCACGCGCCGAGCCAAATAGTGATTTTTGAACTTTTATTAATATCTCATAACCTAAAATAGCTAGAAAAATGCGGTTTGTGGCAAAATTAAAAAAAAAAAAAATGTAGTTCAACCGTACATATAATTTTTAATTTTGACTTAGGTAAAAGTGGTAGTACTGGGTCTCAGCAGAATTTGGATTTGGTAGTCATAGTAAATATTATTTTTTACAAATATATACGATTACATTCAGTAAAGAATATTTTTGTTATATTCTTCAAGATCGAACGATCAATTTAGTAAGTTAAAATTAGCGATAAGTCAATTGAAAAGTTTATAAAAAAATAAAATAAATCGATTTTTCGAGAGCGGAACCCAAGAGAGGTTAAAATCACTGATTCGGAGTTAAACCACCTCGATCATTTGGTGGCAAAAATACAATAAATATTGTTTTAAATAAGAAGGATGAGTATTATATCAAATATTTAGATCTTTAAGTATGAAATAAACGTGTATTTTCATAAAAAAAATAATTCATATGATTAAAATAACGTAACCCAGTATTGCTTCCATAAAACTTTACCATGACCAATAGTGGGTCAGTCCAAATTTTTGTGACCCACTACTAGTGCCAAATTTGCAAACAGCATCAATAGTGGGTCACCGGTTTTTTAATTAATAATAAAAAAAAGTAGATGTTTTAGGAAGTTTAAATACTTTTTGCAACAAAAAAATGTATTCTCAGTTATTCATTTCTCAAATAAAGCTTATTTTAAGTGAAATAAAATACATACAAAAAAATGGAAACATAACCTCAAAGTCTTCGAACACCATCTCAATCACTTTACTCTAGAGCCTGGAGCACTTGGCTAATGAACTTTATTTGATAAAAAAAGTTAAACAATCAAAGTTTTTAATATTTTTTAGGAAGTTTTTAAAGTTAAGTAATGAAATTCTGATGCCAAGAAGAAAAGTGATTATAGATAAAGAACATAAAATGTGTTGTGTAGCTCACTAAAGTATAATAAAATGTAAACTTACATTGAAAAAACAATGATAATAACTTTAAAAAAGAAAATAATTAATAACACGTTTTTTTAAAGTTGTAAGTTCAATTTTAATTAGATGACTGACGAGCTGACTGATCGCTCAACTCACATTTTTTATGTGACCCACTTTAGGAACTGATTCAAAACTATGCAAATTCGGATCTTGAATAAGTTGTTAATTTTGGATAAAAAACAAAATTTATGACTTTTGAATATTGCTAAACATTAGTTAAGGGTTCCATGACTGAAAAGTCATAAAAAGTTTTGAGGTTTTGATTAATTAAACTATTTTAATAGTCCGACCCAGTATTCATGCCGTTTCAGCTACATTCCTATTTTTCTGCAAAACTGACCCACTAATAGGGAAAAAATCAGAGCGGTTAATTTTGGTTAAAATACATCTCATATTTTTTTTCTAGCGAGGTGTTTGTCTTCAAATTTTTTTAATCACAAATTTAAGGTAAAAAAATTCGAAAAATGGCCTGTTTGGGGAAACTAGGAGGATGCGCTTTAGGTTGAGGATATTTAACGCGATCACGAGGGAGCGGGAAAGGTGAAAAGCGAGGGTATTTGGAAGCACAACACTTATAGTTTTTATGCTGCACTTAAACTATTTATTTAACAACTATTATAATACTATGTACAAGTGAGGAGAGAGAGCTCGCCGTTTTGGCCGGGAGTCTCTCCACCTCAGGTAAACTAGGTAGAATCGTCGTAGATAAGCGGTCGATCTACGACGACGGCGCTGAGTCCCGTGATGCGTGGTCGCAGCATCACGGTCGTAGCAAGACTGGTGAGGGCGGAAACTGGTCACTCTGGGCAGCTCTGGCGTGGGTCGCTCGCATGACCAATCACGTGGCAATAAAAGGCGGTAAATCTCAAACATTCCGCCCGCCTTCATCGACTGTAGTCGATTAATAATACCTGTGAACATAATAAAAATAAAAATAATATTAAGTAATATATAAAAATAATTGTAGGTTAAGTCTAGGGTGGTTAGTAAGCGTACGATCAAACGTAGAGGCTTACTGGGCAATTTTGGTAAGAGCCTGATGCTCTGTCCAAGGAAAATTCCTGGGTCGAAAACCCAACAGTTAAATAATGATACAGCCAGGGTCTGAAGTTGAGTTACTTCAAGTGGCTGAACGCTTGAGATCGTGATTGGGGCCTGAACCTGGAGTGGTTCAGGTGGCTGAATTTTTGAGAATATAGCCAGCGCCTGAAGCTAGATTAGTTCAGGTGGCTGTACTTTCATCATAATTGCCAGAGCTTGGACTTTAATTGTTGCAGGTGGCTTGACTCTGGGGCTTTTAGCAGAGGCCTGAACTCTAAGCAGTTCAGGTGGCTGTTTTTCGAAAGCGATAGCCGGTGCCTGAGCCAGGACAGCCGCAGGTGTCTTGCTCTCGGAGAGGTTCGCTGGACCCTGGACTTGAGGTGTCTCAGGTGATTTCATCTTGTAGGGGGGCGCCGAAGCCTGAATTGGAACTAATTCAGGTGGCTGATTTTCAAAAGACGTGACCGGCGCCCGGGCTTTGGCTGCCACAGGTGCCTGAGTTTTGAAATGAGTAGCCGAGGCCTGGACTTGAGGTGTTGCAGGTGGCTGAACCTTGAAATGAGTAGCCGAGGCCTGGACTTGAGGTAACGCAGGTGGCTGAACCTTGAAATGAGTAGCCGAGGCCTGGACTTGAGGTGTCGCAGGTGGCTGAACTTTGAAATGAGTAGCCGAGGCCTGGACTTGAGGTGTCACAGGTAGCTGAATTTTAAAATGATTAGCCAGGTCCTGAAACTCAAGCGGTTCAGGTGGCTCGTTCTCAATGGGTGATATCAAGACCTGGACTAAGGGAGTCACAGGTGGCTCAATTTTAAGAAATTGGATGTAGTCACACCACACGTCATCAAAGGTGTCCTGCGTATGGTAGAACATGTCTTTGACGAAGTAGTCATAGCCATGGTCTACATCCGGCAGTTTTTCAAACTTTGATCGTTTTGGATAAACTCTTGCCAGAGTTGTTCGAGACGCAGGATGCGCTTCTCTGCTATCTCGTGAATCATCAAGGCTCCTTTTTGCTTAAAGATTTCGAAATGAGTGACGATTCGATTTCGGATTATAGCTTGCCTGCTAAGGATTTGCGCAAATAAATTTGGTTTATTCGTTTTGCAAGGTAGGGCGGTATTTGAAATAATAAATCAACAGGTAAAAGTTAAAACTATCTTTTGGCTTGGGAAAATTTAAATTGAAACACAATTTAAATTTGTTTTCTAAACTTGAGGCGATTTGGACACGGCAAAAAAAACATGAGTGGTGAAAATGTAAAGTGAAACATAATTATTCTTTAAATGAAAGAATGGAAAAATATTCAAACTTATGAATATCACTGGTGGAACAATCTTTAATTGAAATACAATTAAGATGAAGCAATTATTCTTTAAACAAAAGAATGGAAAAAATATTCAAACTTATGAATATCACTGGTGGAACAATCTTTAATTGAAATACAATTAAGATGAGGCAATTATTCTTTAAATAAAATAAAACTGAAAAATATTCAAACATATGAATATTATTGGTGGAAAAGAATTTAAACTGAAATACAATTTAAATAAAAACAACTAAGCTAGACAGGTGCCTGATTTCGGAAGAATACCTTAGCATAATTTTTAATGAAAGTTTAAAAAATGAAGAAAGTGAAAAAATCAAAAAATAAAGGTAGAAGAGAAAACTTAAATAGATAAACAAAAAAACTATAGAGAAAAGAGGAAATCAAAATCCCCAAACAATTCTAATTGGGTAGAGTGGGGGCAAGGGTTAGTAGGCACTTGGACTGATCTTTTGAAAATTGGTCTTGAAACAAACCTAAAGCGGATCAAAAATTCAATTAGAATTTTTGAAAATATATAATTGGAAAAATGAAACAATCAGTAACTATTCAGCAATATAAATCATTCGAGCTTATACTATACTAATAAAGATTGGCAAAAATTAGTTCCAACGCTGACTCTAACAACCATACAAAACAGTACTTTTGAACCCAAGGCTATCGAAGAACTCTTTGAGTGCTGCTGCAGCTGTATGAGGACTCGAGGACTACCAGTTGGTGAAGAAAGTCCCTTTGCTTGCTCTAACAGCTGCCAATGGTTGCTCAGATGTTGAAAAACAGTCAGCGTGGACTACAAGTTACCAGGTAGTTTCACCCGCAAATTTAATTGTGTAAGAGAAGATAGAACAATAAATAGGATTAAATTTCAATATGACCTCCAGATCAATGAGAAAAATATTCCTCATTTATATATTAACTTGACCATAAAATAGTCACTTATTTTTCAAAATAGTAGCAGCTGTACTCGATTATTGAGTAATTGCGTCAACTGACTATTTGATTTGGAAAAAGGTCAACATAAACAAACTTAAGAAAAGGCTATAAATTGAAAACAAGTGTAGTCAACTTTACCTACACCGTTCAGAATCCAAACAAACAAACAAAAGAAAAAGAATGTTAATTATTAAATTGCGCAACACAAGTTTGCGACTTGGAGCGGACCCACCGTATTAGCGGAGTCAGCTGATCGAGGTGCCTTCTCTCTCTCCCACTGTAGTTTTTATGCTGCACTTAAACTATTTATTTAACAACCATTATAATACTATGTACAAATGAGGAGAGAGAGCTCGCCGTTTCCGCCGGGAGTCTCTCCACCTCAGGTAAACTAGGTAGAATCGTCGTAGATAAGCGGTCGATCTACGATGACGGCACTGAGTCCCGTGATGCGTGGTTGCGGCATCACGGTCGTAGCAAGACTGGTGAGGGCGGAAACTGGTCACTCTGGGCAGCTCTGGCGTGGGTCGCTCGCATGACCAATCACGTGGCAATAAAAGGCGGTAAATCTCAAACATGGCCCAAACGGTTTAAATTTGGCACCAAAAATAATATTAAAAAATATAAGTGAGCTACATTTTTTTTTTTAGAAAATTTTGCCGCAAACCGCATGTCTCTAGCCCTTATAGGTTCTGAGATAAAAATTAAAGTTGAAAAATCCCTATTTTAGACCCTAGGGTCCCTAGATTGGGAATAGGGAGCTGCGGTTTGCGCCAAAAATTTTCTTTTTTTATGCCCTTTCGAATGATACATATATTGTAAGGGTTCGCCGTAAGAGGCCGATTCGACTATCTTACCCGGCTATAAAAACCCTTTCTCTAAAAATTTTACGTGTTTTTGAATTTTCTCGAGCTAGGGTGCCATAGTAGGGAGCCCGTTGGCAAGGATCCTACTAAGACTGTTTTTACAGCCTCTGCCTTGAATTTTGATTTTATCTTTGGCAATTTTACATACGCGATGCACCCAAAGCGTTTCTATTGATCAAAATTACATCTCGTATTTTCTCTAAATTTTAATGTGGGGATTTTATAATCAATCAATTTATGAGGCGTAACAGCATGTGTTTAAACTGCTGCCTCTGCAGCAAACTCCCACATGGTTGTAGGAATTCCCAAATCACACTTATAATCTCTTATTTTGCCTTCAATAGTTTTATTGACTCTCTCAGCGACTACGTTGTGCTGTGGAGTCCCTGGTGGCGAATACTCAGCCTTAATTTTTTTTCTCTCCATTACTTCAATAAATCTTCCACCGTCGAACTCAGTGCCTTGATCAGATCTGTTATAACAGACCTTTTTATCTCCCCCTCATAAGTTTCCCGCAGTTATTAAAAATTTTTTCACCTTACTCGTCTTTTGTTTTTAAACAATATATTCGAGCCAATCTAGAATAATCGTCAATCAAAGTTAAAATGTACCTCTTTTGGCCTGGCCAAGAAATAGGTTTAATTGCGCCCACAGCGTGAATTGACTCTAATTGCCTACTAGCTCTTTTTCTAGTTTGTTTAAATAGTAATTTTTCCATTTTTGCCATGATACAAATTTCACATTCAAAGATCGATTTGTCAAATTTGACATTCTCTAATTTTTCTCTATCTTTTGTAATTTCTTTAAATGATTAAGTGAAGCCTGACCAAGTCTTACATGCCATAGCATACCTTCATTAGATATTTTAAAATCACTCAGTTTTTCTGAATCATCAGTAAATATTTCATCTAAATTCTCAAAATTTTCCAACTCATCTATATTAATAACCTTTGGCAGTGTACAACTTGTCTCGCACTCTGAATTTAAATCCATTTATTAACAACTGATTCTCTTTTACGGTTATTAAGTTTTTCTCAATGTTTTCGGATCTAATTCAGAATTTTTCTCTGAATTGTTATCTTCATGATCATTATTTTTCTCTAAATTGTTTAAATTATTATTCTCAAGCTCAATGAACTTTTCAACTCATCTCTGATAACGAATTCGCCAAGTTTTCAATCTCAAAATTTTTCCCTCCAGTCTTTGTAGAGTTTGAATATCTACTCCCTCTGAAAGTAGCAGTTGGATATTCTCGATATTTAATGTCCGAGATTGATCTGAAAGTTCATGATTTTTAACTATTATTGCTTTGCAGCTGTAATTGTCATGCCATTTTGTAACCACACCAATATTATCAAAATCTTTGACTATCTCAAATTTCATAATCCAATTAGGCTTCTCATAAATGCCTTGAAAAATAATTTTACCATTCTCTTTGCGAAAGACTTTAAATGATTTATCATCTAAATAAATCGAAAAACCCGCATCTGCCAATTTTCTCAATAATAACAAGTTCTCTGAAATATCTTTGGCAGCATCAGTATAACATCGGTTAATTTCAAACAGTTCTCTATAGGTGTATTCCTTTCAAGTAAAAGCTCTCCCTTACCGTCAATGACAATGTCTGCAAGCTCATTTTTATTCGCGCCTTTTATGACCCCGTTCTTAGAAATTTTAAAATCACTAAGAATGAGACTTTTATTTACTATGTGTTCTATCGCTCCCGAATCAGCAACAAACTCAATATGTTCTCTAAAGTTAAGTGAATTATCTTGATTACTTTTATCTTGGTTTGAAGGTTCAGTTGCTCGAGCAGCTTTTGCAGCTTGCTCGTTTCCAGGCTTACTACCACGACCTCTGCCGTGGCCTCTGTAGTTTCCTCTACCACCTCTACCTCCTCTTCCTCCCGTAGGGTTTTGACCATTGGATTTTTTATTTGGGCGTCCATCTGGGTCACCACCCTTTTTCTTATTACTCTCGTTGTTAGGGTTGTAACAACATTTGCTCGACTTGTGGTTTGTTATCTTCTCACATGTGTAACAATACCACTTGTTTCGCTCTTTCAGAGGGCATTCGTTTTGCCAATGTCCTGGCTTATCACATCGGTGGCATTTGTCCTTTTTGGCATTCGAGCCATGGTACCCGCCTCCACGGTTAGCTTTCTGCTTTTTGACAGCTCTGGAAGCTTTTGGTGGGTTTTCTCGATTTTCTCTAAATTTTTTCGAGTTGATATCAACTTCGATGTCTCACATCGTTGATCTCATTTCTTCCAAGGTCAGTTCTCGTTTTTCTTGCCTTTTTATGGAAGAATTTTCATGCCTTTACTCGTCGAACATTGATGTGACTATAACTGCGTGGTAAAACGCAGTTCTAACTTCAGACTCAGTCAGTTCATAGTCGGTGTCGCTCAGTCGAATTTCTCGCACAATTTTGTCAAACCTTTGACAAAAAGAATCGACTCACCGGGGTTGAACTTAATACTCAACAATTTAGTTTTCAGAATAGTTGGATTCACTCCTATTGATCGTTGTCTTATCTCTCTCAACTTATTAAAAGTCTCGACTGGATCCTCAATGCCAAGAATTCTGTGGTGATACTCAAGGTCAGTTGATGTTATAATAACCTTTCTGAACAGAATTTTGTCTTGCTCACGGTCATCAGAAGTCTTTGCCCGGCTACCGTTGTGTCAATCAGGTAATGGATCCTTTTTAATTTGAGATCCATGATTCAGGGGTCGTACCACCCATCAAAATGCATTTAAGGTGTCAAAACCAAGTTATTCGGTGTATTGAATCTCAAATCAGGATAACGATGACTCTTTTTCTTTTTATTAACTGATGCCTGAGGTGCTCTGTCCAGGCTTGTAGCTTGAAAAGATTTCTCTAAATTTCTTCTTTCAAGTCTACTTTTCTCAAAATCAAAAGACTGTTGGTGTAAAGCCACTATTTTATCGGCCATCTCTTTAAGCTGAACGATAATATTCAATGGCGCAGAGGTAAAGGGTATGGTTGCAGGAGCTGCAGGTGGTGATGCAGTCGACATGTTAGCGTTGTTGTTCTCTATGTTTATTATTGGGACTTCTCTAATCATGGATGGTGCTGTGAAATAAAATCATAATTTTTTCAACCTGAAAAAAAAAATCATGACAGGCCTGAACTCTAAACTCTTAATTTTTTAAAGTTTATTCTCAATTAAAAATTTTCTCAATTTAAAAAAAAACTTAAACAATTCTCGAAAATTTCAGAGTTTTCTAATTAAATTTATCTCTTACGGTTATTCAGTTGATTATCAGACACCTCTTCGTCTGCCAGGTGTCGGCTGTGCATGTAATCAGTCCAGGCGAAGTTGTTAAATACGCTTTCCATCGTTATTTTTCTCAAAATGTGTAATCAACTGATCTGGGTTTTTAAAATAAAGATTCTTTATTAAAAAAAATTTTTTTTTCTTAAAAGATTTAATCAACTCAAATTTTTCTAAAGCAATCAGGCATTTCTCTTTGTCCCATTAAAGAATACTTTCATTTCATGCTTTTAAATCAAAACAAATGTACTGCTACTTATTTTGATTTGAAACGAAGTATTAAGATTATTTGCGGTGCTACCACGCATGTATAAACCACTCTCCAACAAAAGACTCCAAGACACAGCTGTGAAATCGGTTGGATTTGGGTTGCACAAGTACAGAATACGGGAACATCCACAAACTCTCAAAATTTCTCTAGTCAATGATAAGACTACATTGCACAGCAGTTTCATCTAAAATCATTTACCCCAGAACTATCAGAAACCCTTAGTTTTAATTGATAATGTCAATCAAAAGGGTAATCAAATTTTCTCAAAATAAAAAAATCAACATTAATACATTCTTAATAAGTATTAAAAATTGTTACATGCAATTTTATTCTCAATCAACTATAACATCCATGTTTTACAAATTCAATCTGATCTCTCCAAGATATTATAAAATAATACTATAAAATTTAATCAATGCACTGTAGCATGAATACAATCCACCGCGTTACACTAGCATAAAGAAAGAAAGAGATGCTGATGCCGAGGACAACAAATATTGGGCGGTGTATGTATTACGAACTGGCGCGAGAAATTCAAGCTTCACAAGATGTACTTGTGCGGGCGCAAGCACTCCACTTGCGTACATGCGAAAGATGGAATTTGTTGCTGTGTACTGCTCTAGGGAGAAAAACTACTGCGCGCACGGGTAGATTCGAGGCATGTCAGAGTGAAGAAAAACTCAGGACGTGCGCGAGGACCTGCGTTTGAATGTAGTATACGGAGAGTGCAAGAGTCTCTTGGGTGCACCGGAAACACCACGCGTATACCCAAAATTCGAAAAATCGATTGAAAAATCACGCTTCCACTGTGTTAGTGAATCCTCCCCTGCGAAAAAGAAAAAGAGGAATCAAGCCTGGTACATAATTTTTTTTATCCTCGTGTGCTTACTACTGTAAATATTCTTATAACAAACCTTGTTCATAACATTGTTTCAAACTTGTTAAATACTCTTGTAACCACATTGTACCTACACTTGTCATTAAGTTTGTAACTTTAAACCTACGCTTATTTGTACACTTTTGCTTCATTAATATTGTTCCTATGCGGATTGTGACAACTGTAAACAACAAATTTTTACCTAGTCTCCTTTACATGAATCTACTTGCTTCTATTTTGGTGTAATACTGTTTTTTCTTTTTTTCACGCTTTGGTTTCTAACTCTGAACCTTTGTTCTCATCTTTGTGAATACTATCTGTTACGGAGTGGACCACTATTCGCTCGTAAATATTTCGGCTCATTCGCTCAACTTTAAATTGATAGACTACATGGCTCCATCTATGAGTCTAGGCGGAGACTTTAGTCCCAGTTCTCACTCCCGCGCGCCGTAGTGCTGAGCAGTACCGCTGTCGCCGTTGCTGCTGCCACAGGCTTCGCGTGCTGGCTTCTGGTTTTGGTGCTCAAGTGTGTGTGTGTGCAGCAGAGAGTTCTCCCGGCTTTTTCACGGTTCTTCTCAACGGCTCTTCTCATCGCCTTTTTCACCAGGTAGTCCAGGAATCTGTCTTTTCACCGTGCACCAGCTCATCCGGACGATCACAGACAGTAATTCTGTGATCATCAATAACCTCGGAGCCGCGACATTACCACGTGTACCAGCTACTCTTCACCGGTGGTCTACGGAGAATTTGTCTGGTTCAAGGACAATCCTCACTCATCAAACATCTTCAGGTATTCAGGTGCAAGGAACAGTCATTTCCTTGCTCCTTCTCACTTTTCATTTTCTCTAGCACAGAATTTACGACTCTGTGCTGATTTTGTCTATCTCAATGTGCACAAGCACGTAGCCATTTCGGCCATTTTCTCTCTCTCTCTCTCTATCGGGCTATCTCTCTCTATTTTCAAGGCCACTCTCTGCTGCTACTCGACCAACGCTCACACCTTTTAATGTAAATAATAAAACTCTCATAATTTAAGTTCAAATCAATATCGGTGTTTACATTTACTTATGACTTGGCTGTTACGCTCGGGCCTCTCTCTCTCTCTCTTCAAGACAACACTCGTGAATAGACGGTTTCACTCGCCATTTTGTGAAACTTCTCGGGTTTCTCTTGGTTCTTTCTCGTGACTCTTTTTCATCACACTCAACGTAGTCATCTCATCAGTACAGTCAACTCGACGAATCATCTACTTAGTGTTGGCTCAACTCGGGAGACATTTGATCTTCAATTAACTCAAACGGCTTGGCTCAATTCAATTCTTGGGTTAATTGCTCAGCAAGGAGAGCTTTCACGGCTTGGCATCTTCAGGTATTTCACTCAGAACCGGTAACAATAATTTACCGGTGTTTTTACATTGCCCTTCTCACAGCCAGAAAATCAATAAAATTACTGTGCATTCTCTTGCTCTCTCTCTCTTTTCTTTGTGCTGTCTTACAAGCAGCCATTTTCTTTTCTATTCTGTTCAAGGTCATTCTCTGCTGCTGCTTTAATTTCTCTTGGGCATCTCTCTCTCTCTCTTTTTTCAAGGCCATTTCTGTTGCCTTGATTACATCAACTATACTCAAACAAAACTTATGTTTATGGCTTTAATTAATATAATCAAATCCATAAAGAGTTTTGACTAGGTGCTTCTCAAATTAATTAATTAATTAATCCTAAAGTGCGGTAGCACTTTGACGGCGAGTAGGTTTTTTTAACCGACTGCCGTTAAAGCGTACGCTTTATATACATTGAAATTCGGTTTTAGGTTAGGTCGTTCATGAAAAAAACACTATTAGGATGATTATTTTTCCTTGACCATATATTCTACGCATAGCCTAAGATCCCCTGAGAAGATTAAAAAAAAAATCATCCTGAAAAATTTCTGCGTAAAGAAGTTATGACCGTCTCAAAATTCGAAACGGTGATTTCCTTTAGAAATTTTTTCGTTTCCAGTCCCTGAGCATCCGGTTTCTCTACATGCGCTGCATGTGGCTTAAACCGGATCTTACGTAACGCTGTCTCACTCTTGCAGCCTGCAGCAAGGCATGCGAGCAGGCTGCGCAGGTGAGGTGCGCGCACGCAAGAGGCCGAGCCGCCGAGACCCGAGCAGCTGAGCAAAAGACAGCGGTCATAATTATTATTATTTTATTACATGATTTAGAAATAATTAAGTAATTAAAAAAGTAGGATATAATAAAATATACAGCGGCATCACGTTAAATTCACTATTAACATAATTTGATTAATAAATATTATGACCGTTAACCATCAATAATTATAGAAAAATATTTGGCTATAATTTTTCAAAACAAAATATCTAAAGTCTCCCTATGATAATCATCTATGAGTTAGAGTGAGTTGAACTTGTGAAACCTTCTGCTGGTGCTGTAGAGATTTATTTATCCAGTGAAAATTGCTGCAACAAATGTCAATGACCAAGTTGAGGTAGTTTAAATGTGAATGGTGATCAATGTCTCATGGGGTTATTCAAATTGTCAGACAAGTAAATACATTTAAATCATCATAGGAATTTATAAATTCTGAGTCAATACACCAACATGGATAAGGTTTACTGCTCTCAGTTTATTTTCCAAGATGAATTTGTCTGACTATCAAGTTTAATTTTAGTTTTATCCGCTATATACCAACTACCTAAACTTGCTGCAGCAAATGTCAATGACCAAGTTGAGGTAGTTTAAGTGTGATCAATGTCTCATGGAATTATTCAAATTGTCAGGCAAGTAAATACATTTAAATCATTACTGGAACTTATAAATTCTGAATCAATACACCAACACGGATAAGGTTTATTGTTCTCAGTTTATTTTCCAAGATAAATTTGTCTGACTATCATGACCAAGTTAAGGTAGTTTAAATGTGATCAATGTCTCATGAAATTATTCAAATTGTCAGACAAGTAAATACATTTAAATCATCACTGAAATTTATAAATTCTGAATCAATACACCAACATGGATAAGGTTTATTGTTCTCAGTTTATTTTCCAAGATGAATTTGTCTGACTATCAAGTTTAATTTTAGTTTTATCCGCTATATACCAACTACCTTAACTTGCTGCAGCAAATGTCAATGACCAAGTTGAGGTAGTTTAAGTGTGATCAATGTCTCATGGAACTATTCAAATTGTCAGGCAAGTAAATACATTTAAATCATCACTGGAACTTATAAATTCTGAGTCAATACACCAACACGGATAAGGTTTATTGTTCTCAGTTTATTTTCCAAGATGAATTTGTCTGACTATCAAGTTTAATTTCAGTTTTATCCGCTGTGTACTAACTACCTCAACTTGGTCATTGACATTTGCTGCATTCAAATGTGATGGTGATCAATGTCTCATGGAATTATTCAAATTGTCAGGCAAGTAAATACATTTAGATCATTACTGGAACTTATAAATTCTGAGTCAATACACCAACACGGATAAGGTTTATTGTTCTCAGTTTATTTTCCAAGATGAATTTGTCTGACTATCAAGTTTAATTTTAGTTTTATCCGCTATATACCAACTACCTTAACTTGCTGCAGCAAATGTCAATGACCAAGTTGGGGTAGTTTAAGTGGGATCAATGTCTCATGGAATTATTCAAATTGTCAGGCAAGTAAATACATTTAGATCATTACTGGAACTTATAAATTCTGAGTCAATACACCAACACGGATAAGGTTTATTGTTCTCAGTTTATTTTCCAAGATGAATTTGTCTGACTATCAAGTTTAATTTTAGTTTTATCCGCTATATACCAACTACCTTAACTTGCTGCAGCAAATGTCAATGACCAAGTTGAGGTAGTTTAAGTGTGATCAATGTCTCATGGAATTATTCAAATTGTCAGGCAAGTAAATACATTTAAATCATTACTGGAACTTATAAATTCTGAGTCAATACACCAACACGGATAAGGTTTATTGTTCTCAGTTTATTTTCCAAGATGAATTTGTCTGACTATCAAGTTTCATTTCAGTTTTATCCGCTGTGTACCAACTACCTCAACTTGGTCATTGACATTTGCCGCATTCAAATGTGATGGTGATCATAAGTTGTTTGTTCTAGTCAGGAATCAATTGGTAAATTTTACCAATTTTTTTAGTTTCACCTTATACCTAGTTATTAAATAGTTTGAAAAATAAAAAATTAATAGTTATTAAAATATCATTTTTTTTTTTAAAGCCTGGAGATAAATAAAATTAAAAAAAAAAAAAACATTTAAAAATGTAAGATACCAACGGCAACTTAGGTTTTTACTGCTATAGTTGCAATAACAGAATTATCAAAATAAAAATTTTTTTTTATACTTGATGTTTAAAAATCAGTAAAAAAAGTTTACAATAAAATCAATTCATTTTAATTGTCCTTCAATATCGATAAAATCATTCATCTCAATGGAGTCATAAGTTTTTTGTTCTACTCAGGTATCAATTGGTAAATTTTACCATTTTTTTTTTAGTTTCACCTTATACCTAGCGAAAGAAATGAAATCTTTAAAAAGAAAGACCTTTAAAAAGGTAAGAATTTACGGCGAGTGGTTTTTTTTTGGACAGAACTAAAACAAAAGTATATATGTTGTTACTTTCAGATCTATGTTAATATTAATGAATACGAACAGATGAATGAAATGAAATCAAAAATCATTTTCCGGACGAGTTTTTAATAAATTTTTTTCAGTTTTATTTCTTTAATTAATTTTTACTCAAATTATTTAAAATTCCTACTCTGATTCTGTTGATATTTTTTTGGAATATGAACAGATGAAGGAGATGAAATCAAAGAATCATCTTCCGGACGAGTTTTAAGTAAATTTTTCTTTTCTTTTTTACGCATCTTTTTTCTTTTTTTTTTTTAAACTTGAATTCAATTTTTTTTTAGTAAAAGTTTACTATCAATTTATTCAATTTAGGTGTCGTTCAATATCGTTAAAATCATTCGGACTCGACGGAGCCGCAGATTTATTAATTAGAATAATATTACTTTTCAAAGAATCAATTAAAAAAAAAAGCTCTTAGATTTTTAAGTCTTTTTATTTTTAGTTACCCTAATACAGTTTCTGCTTTTCGGTGATGCATGAATATCTTTGGTCGACTGTTAATCGTTAATCTGCGGCTCCGTCGACTTCGAATGATTTTAACGATATTGAACGACACCTAAATTGAATAAATTGATAGTAAACTTTTACTAAAAAAAAATTGAATTCAAGTTTAAAAAAAAAAAAAGAAAAAAGATGCGTAAAAAAGAAAAGAAAAATTTACTTAAAACTCGTCCGGAAGATGATTCTTTGATTTCATCTCCTTCATCTGTTCATATTCCAAAAAAATATCAACAGAATCAGAGTAGGAATTTTAAATAATTTGAGTAAAAATTAATTAAAGAAATAAAACTGAAAAAAATTTATTAAAAACTCGTCCGGAAAATGATTTTTGATTTCATTTCATTCATCTGTTCGTATTCATTAATATTAACATAGATCTGAAAGTAGCAACATATATACTTTTGTTTTAGTTCTGTCCAAAAAAAAACCACTCGCCGTAAATTCTTACCTTTTTAAAGGTCTTTCTTTTTAAAGATTTTCTTTACATGAAAATTAAGGGTGGGAATTCTCCACTCAAACTATAATATTCTCACCTCTCAGTTTTTTTTTCATTAAGATAATTTTTGTTAACCTGTATAAACTCACTTATTGTAATTTTGAATTATTTGAATATTGTTGTAAATAGAGTAGTGTGTTAAAGTAAATAAATTAACACTGTTGGTATTAAAGTAAGTCTGTCTCAACAGTTATTTGACAACCCTCCCCCACCAGCTTTTAATCCGGCAACAAAATAAAATTAATAAAGCAGTAAATCTGTAACACTATCGTTTCTATTGTTCTTCTTAAATCTTTTTGTAATTACAATCGTGAAACTAGTCTTCACACCGTTCTTTAACTTTTTTGACAAATATGTCCTACATCTGTTTACATTTGTTATCAACATTTTTTCTACCTAGGTTTCTCCCAATCAACCTACCCTGATTGATATTGTAGTTTACCTTACGACACCAATTTCCAGCCACGTGCAGTCTCTTTTACATTGTTATTATTTTTATACTTCAATTTGTAACTTTGAACGTATGTTGTTCTTGAATTTTGTGCCTACTTTCTTTTCTACCATGAGTTCAGTTTTTTTCTTTTTTATCTTCCTGGACCTGTTTGAAGCCTTGGAACTAACATCATTTCTACCCTTTGTTCTTACATAATAGATACGCAACCCTCTACCTACAATTGTGCCTACCCTTGTACCTAACATTGTGCATTTTTGAATACTTTCTCTTGTTCATAAAATTATTTATACTTTTAAACATACTCTTGTGGATACCCTTTTGTGGTGTCTCCTGACTACTCGTAGGGCTATATTTGTTTCTAACACTGTGATAACCTTATAACTTTGAACTCATCCCTGTAACAATAATCGTGCCTATTATTGTTCATGTCTTAGTTCTTACCATTGTAAAAATCTTTTTCATGAACTAGTCTCCTACTCATGCACCTACTCCAGTTTTTATTATAATATTTTTTATATGCTATCAACCTCTGCCATTACTTCACCTTTTAATTCCTTTTTTTAAGTACTGCCGACTAACCCAGTTTACTCCTAGTTACATTTGACATTTCTATAGTTACATAGCTGATAACATCTATCAAACATGAGGGGCGTGATTAGAAAATTATAGGAAAAATTAAAACACATTGAAATAGGCATGTTTCGCTTTTTTCTATTCACTTTTACGGTTAGTTAAGCACTTTGGGGGGGGGGGGGAAGAAAAACAACTATATAATATAGTAAGATATGTATATTAAAAATGAATATATTTATTTTAAATCTCTTCTTTCATAGTTATGATTATAATTAAGGGGTTGGTGAGTGGAGCAAGCCAGTAGTTGGTACAGCCGAGGAGAGTACCCTCCTAGTAGATATATATGTATGTTACATGCAAAGTCTAAAATTGTACATTTCGCGAAATGAAGAGGCTGTTCGTGCAAAGTCCGATATTTTGGATTTAGCACAGCAAAAAGTTGTGCATTTCTCGAAATGAACAAGTTAGTTGTTCGAAGTATTTTTCAAAAACAAAAGTATATATGTTGTTACTTTCAGATCTATGTTAATATTAATCAATTTATCCCGAAAGATACGAACAGATGAATAAAATAAAAAAAATTAAATAAAAAACCATCTTTCAGTAGAGTTACAGTGAATTCTGTTTATTTTTTTTAACTTTAATTATAAATTAATTCGAGTATCTACTCTGATTTTGATATTAACGATTAACAGTCGACCAAAGATATTCATGCATCACCGAAAAGCAGAAAGTGTATTAGGGTAACTAAAAATAAAAAGACTTAAAAATCTAAGAGCTTTTTTTTTTAATTGATCCTTTGAAAAGTAATATTATTCTAATTAATAAATCTGCGGCTCCGTCGAGTCCGAATGATTTTAACGATATTGAACGACACCTAAATTGAATAAATTGATAGTAAACTTTTACTAAAAAATAATTTAATTCAAGTTTAAAAAAAAAAAAAGAAAAAAGATGCGTAAAAAAGAAAAGAAAAATTTACTTAAAACTCGTCCGGAAGATGATTCTTTGATTTCATCTCCTTCATCTGTTCGTATTCCAAAAAAATATCAGCAGAATCAGAGTAGGAATTTTAAATAATTTAAGTAAAAATTAATTAAAGAAATAAAACTGAAAAAAATTTATTGAAAACTCGTCCGGAAAATGATTTTTAACTTCATTTCATTTATCTGTTCGTATCCCCTAAAACATAATATCAAAATCAGAGTAGATACTCGAATTAATTTATAATTAAAGTTTAAAAAAAAAAAACAGAATTCACTGTAACTCTACTGAAAGATGGTTTTTTATTTAATTTTTTTTAATTTATTCATCTGTTCGTATCTTTCGAGATAAATTGATTAATATTAACATAGATCTGAAAGTAACAACATATATACTTTTGTTTTAGTTCTGTCCAAAAAAAAACCACTCGCCGTAAATTCTTACCTTTTTAAAGGTCTTTCTTTTTAAAGATTTCATTTCTTTCGCTAGGTATAAGGTGAAACTAAAAAAAAATGGTAAAATTTACCAATTGATACCTGAGTAGAACAAACAACTTATGACTCCATTGAGATGAATGATTTTATCGATATTGAAGGACAAATAAAATGAACTAATTTTCTTGTATACTTTTTTTACTGATTTCTAAACATCAAGTATAAAAAAATTTTTTATTTTGATAATTCTGTTATAGCAACTATACAGTAAAAACCCAACTCGCCATTGGTATCTTACATTTTTAAATGTTTTTTTTTTTTTTTTTTTTTAATTTTATCTATCTCGCAGGATTAAAAAAAAAAAAATGATATTTCAATAATTATTAATTTTTCAGTTCTCAATTAAAATGAGAGTAAAATAAATTGAAAAGATTTTTTTTCTTAGTTATGTGTTGTTTTTGCTCTGCAAAAGAGGTTCTGGCGTAAGAACCAAACTATGCTTAAATGAATTTTTTGAGATGTTTTTTTTTTATCATGCAGTCAAAAATATTTTCTCAAATCTCTGATCTTACTAAGTTGTTTTATATTTTTTTCATCATTTTATTTACTTTAAATCTTAATTTTTCAGGCTTGAAGCATAATAGTTTTATTCAAAATTGTATCTATTTGTAAAAAAAAAAAAAACAACTCAAAACACATCACTATGACAAAACTGACTTAAAACCCACACAATTTGAAGGTTTTACAAAAATATTGCGATATGTAGTTATAACAGATACTGCACCGATAAAATTTTTGGTGATAAAATTTATTATATTAACAATTTTTGCAACATGTCTGACAATTTGAATAGCCACATGAGACATTGATCACCATCACGTTTAAAGGCAGCAAATGTCAATGACCAAGTTGAGGTAGTTGGTATATAGCGGATAAAACTAAAATTAAACTTGATAGTCAGACAAATTCATCTTGGAAAATAAACTGAGAACAATAAACCTTATCGGTGTTGGTGTATTGACTCAGAATTTATAAATTTCAGTGATGATTTAAATGTATTTACTTATCTGACAATTTGAATAATTCCATGAGACATTGATCACATTTAAACTACCTCAACTTGGTCATGATAGTCAGACAAATTCATCTTGGAAAATAAACTGAGAACAATAAACCTTATCCGTGTTGGTGTATTGACTCAGAATTTATAAGTTCCAGTGATGATTTAAATGTATTTACTTGTCTGACAATTTGAATAACCCCATGAAACATTGATCACCATCACATTTGAATGCAGCAAATGTCAATGACCAAGTTGAGGTAGTTGGTACACAGCGGATAAAACTGAAATTAAACTTGATAGTCAGACAAATTCATCTTGGAAAATAAACTGAGAACAATAAACCTTATCCGTGTTGGTGTATTGACTCAGAATTTATAAATTTCAGTGATGATTTAAATGTATTTACTTGCCTGACAATTTGAATAATTCCATGAGACATTGATCACACTTAAACTACCTCAACTTGGTCATTGACATTTGCTGCAGCAAGTTAAGGTAGTTGGTATATAGCGGATAAAACTAAAATTAAACTTGATAGTCAGACAAATTCATCTTGGAAAATAAACTGACAACAGTAAACCTTATCCATGTTGGTGTATTGACTCAGAATTTATAAATTCCAATGATGATGAAAATGTATTTACTTGTCTGACAATTTGAATAACCCCATGAGACATTGATCACCATTCACATTTAAACTACCCCAACTTGGTCATTGACATTTGTTGCAGCAATTTTCACTGGATAAATAAACCTCTACAGCACCAGCAGAAGGTTTCACAAGTTCAACTCACTCTAACTCATAGATGATTATCATAGGGAGACTTTAGATATTTTGTTTTGAAAAATTATAGCCAATTATTTTTCTATAATTATGGATGGTTAACGGTCATAATAGTTATTAATTAAATTATGTTAATAGTGAATTTAGCGTGATGCCACTGTATATTTTATTATATACAACTTTTTTAATTACTTAATTATTTCTAAATCATGTAATAAAATAATAATAATTATGACCGCTGTCTTCTGCTCAGCTGCTCGGGTCTCGGCGGCTCGGCCTCTTGCGTGCGCGCACCTCACCTGCGCAGCCTGCTCGCATGCCTTGCTGAAGGCTGCAAGAGTGAGACAGCGTTACGTAAGATCCGGTTTAAGCCACATGCAGCGCATGTAGAGAAACCGGATGCTCAGGGACTGGAAACGAAAAAATCTAAAGGAAATCACCGCTTCGAATTTTGAGACGGTCATAACTTCTTAACGCAGAAATTTTTCAGGATGATTTTTTTTTTTAATCTTCTCAGGGGATCTTAGGCTACGCGTAGAATATATGCTCAAGGAAAAATAATCATCCCAATAGTGTTTTTTTCTTGAACGACCTAACCTAAAACTGAAATTCAAAGTATATAAAGCGGTACCCTTTCACGGTAGTTGGTTTTAAAAACCCACTCGCCGTCCAGGGCTACCGCCCTTTATGATTCAATAAAATTATATCTCAATAGAGTATGTATCGAATAAAAATTCATTTATTGTGCCTTCACAGTAGCACGGCAGCGAACACAATTTTCAAAATTAATTCAAGGCAATCGGTGGGTCAAACATGTTAAAAGTTGAAAAAGGAATAAAAAACAACATCAAAATTATAGAGGGGTTTATACAATTGATATAAATATAAAATTACCAAAATGAGAGTGCATAATTTGAAAATGACAAATTTATTCGAACATGGGTAAAATATTCCAGGAAATCTTGAATTATTCAATTAGAAACGTAATGAACCAACCCTTTGGAGAAAAAATCGAACGTGTTATGAAGAGTCGTGCAATTAAAAAAATTTCTAAAATTATTTTTATTAAATTATGCATTTTTCTGCGATTACATATCAAAGTTCAAAATTAATTATTCGTTACTATCCCAAACAATTGTACAGTTTGTTCTATAAGTTGTGCAATAGAAGAAGAATTAATTCTGCGTGACGAAGCAACTTAGAAAATTTGCAAAGATTTCTATTTTAAGAAATAATAGTTAAAAAACAAAAACAACCTGCCACCTATTTACTAAGTAAGCTGCAATATTCAACATTAGAAAAAAAAAAAAACTGGAAAAAAAATTGATTTCGCTCAATCTAACTATACCAAAAAATCATATTTATGTAAATAAGACACTTACTATGTTTATTTTATTTTATTTTTTGTAAAATATCATTCAATTGAGCTTAACATCACCTCATACTAAATTAAATTATAAATTTATTTTGCATTGTTACGCTTAATAAAATAGGAATATATTTATTAGCAGCGCATAAAACTGTTTTGGCGTTGCAATGTATCATTTTCCAAAAATTCCATTCATTTGATTTTCTTCGCAGTGCAGTGTTTGTCATGCGCTACACCAGCAAGGCCAACCCTTGCACTATTTTGCTTGAATGACATTAATAGTCATGCACTGCCCCGCACTGTATGCCAGGTTTGGGCATGTTCTGCACGGCATTTCACCATTTTTCCTTATAATAAACTAAACATCACGATGAAAGTTCACTGGTTCGGGAAGAACCACAATAATGCACAGTATTACGAATTGGGTCGCACTGTTTTGGACTATTTCATCATTTCCCGCACTGCAATGCACAGTATTCAGATTAAGGTGTACTATATTGCACAAATTTGTCGTGCACTTTGGTGTTTTGATTCGCTGTGTACTGCGCGGCAATGCAACACTGAAAAAATTAAATAGAGCCACTGCATGAAATTCAATGCTGTGGTTCCATGCACTTCCTAATGTAGCGACTGCGTGAAATTTCATGCAACAGTTACATGTGAGGGCCCAGGCTGCAGCAAAAATTTTTTTTAACAATAGCATGCACTAGAGTACCATAATTCAATAAATAACCTCTAAAATCCCTTTTTTAGCAATTAATTAAAACAAAAATTAATCAACTGTCAGCATTACACATCAAAAAAGACTTCACGCTATCGATGAGGATGATGATTTTTTAGGTTATGGTATTCGACTGCGCATTCAAGGGCGCGATGTCGGAGCGCTTACATGTAACTATTGCATGAAATTTCATGCACTCAATGCATGGAATTTCACGCAGTCGCTACATTTAGGTCTAGATAGAACGACTACGTGGATTTCATACAGTGAGTGTATAGAATCCACGCAGTCGCTACATTTACATGTGCATGGAACTACTGTGTTGAGTTTTCTGCAGTGACTGCATTATATTTTTTTCAGTGAATGCATTGAGCTGATTAGCCGTGCACTGCACTGCAATGAATTGCACTGCACTAATTCGCAATGCACTGCACTGCACTGATTCACCGTGTACTGCACCGCAATGCACTGCTCTGCACCGATTCACCGTGCAATGCACCGCAATGTTCTGGTTTGACGTGCGATGCACCAAGACGCATAGGAATGGGATATTTCAAAATTTTGCAGCTTAACTTAAATGAATTTTATGGAATGTATGCACACATGATACATGCTTTTCAGATAAGTAAAATAGAAATTTTCAATCATTCGGAATTCCATTATTAATTTTTTTAGTATTTTAATTTTTAAAAAAACGCTTACATTTTAGATATCTTGCTTTTGTTTATTCAAATCTCCCACGACGTCTGTTGGATTAACGGGTAGATTTATAAATATTATGTTAGGAATATTTTAAGTAATGCAGCATTGGTAGATAGAAAGCAGGTAAAGACTGCAGGGGATCTTTGCGTTAAGTAGCCCCGCCCCGTTTTTGGGACTCAAGAGAGTTTCCTTTAGCCTGGCCAAACTCAGGTCAGTTAGTTGTACTCCGGAGGTCGAGCCAGCTTGGTCGATTCTCCGTATGTTAAGTATTCAGAATTAAAGTAAAATAAACATAATCCTTTTCTTTTTTATTGATTAAGTACCTTTAACCTTATTCCCCGATAAATTACCTAATTTACCTACTTTTCGTTTTTCTTAATTCAACATTTGGCGACCGTGACAGGACGTTAAGTAGTGCAAAGGTTTTATCGAGTAAAAAATAATTGGTTAATATGGAAGTGTTAAAAAAGAAAAGGAGAGCACATCGCTCATCTTTTACGAGTGCATTCAATAATTATATTGCAGCTGCAGATGATCCGGATTCTACTCCGGTGGAAGTGAGCAGCCTCTTCAGTATTTTAGAGAAGAGAAATAAAGAATTGAATGCAACGATGGAAGAAGTGTATGCGCACATGTTTTCGGATGCAGATATACCAGAAGCAGATATTGAGAAGGAACAGACTGATGCCGAAGGTTATGAACGAAAATTTGCGCAAGCAGAGTACAAGCAAAAGACTCTGTTTACAACGTCGAATAATGTGAATTCTCCAATAATAATGTCTCCACCGCCCCAGACGAGTGTAGGATATAACTCATATAAGCTTCCTCAGATTGATTTGAAGAAATATGATGGCTCGGTAAAGGGTTGGCTTCACTTTTGGAGTTTGTTCAAAAAAATTCATGAAGATCCAGCAATGAACAAGGAGCACAAGTTTCATTACTTGCAACAATCAATGGTTACTGGATCTGCTGCTGAGAAATTGATAAGTAGTTACCCACCTACGTCTGAAAATTATGATAAAGCGGTAGAGAGCTTAAAAGATCGCTTCGGAAGAGACGATGTGCAGATTGAAGTGTACGTGCGGGAATTGATCACGTTAATTAGCAACCGCAAAAGTGATTTGTCTTTGCCGGAGCTGTACGATGAGCTCGAAACTCTTATGCGTGTACTCAAAAGTTTTGGTATAATTACCAATGAGTGCTCGATTTTTGTGTTACCCTTGGTTGAATCGTCCCTGCCTGTGGAATTGTTACGTGTGTGGCAGAGGTCTGATAAAGAAGTCGAGCAAGGTGTGGATAAAGCTGCACAGTGGCACGCGCGGCTGCAGCGCTTAATCGAGTTTATCGGGAATGAAGTGCGTAGTGAATTAAGAATTTCGATGGTGAAGGAGGGTTTCGAGTCAAAGTCAAAAGAACCCGGTCACCCGAAAAAGAGTAAGCACCACGCAAATAAAGACATCCCGAGTGCAACGGACTTGCTCGCTGCGAATGAGAAGTCAAAAGTTAATCAGTGTATTTTTTGTGAATCGCCCAAACATGAAAGTGCAAAATGTCTTAAAGCTGAACAAATGTCGCTGCAAGAAAGAAAAGCAGTGGCAAGTAAGAAAAAGGCTTGTTTTAAGTGTTTGAGCGTTGGTCATCCCTTTTTTAAATGTCACTCTGCACCAAAATGCGAAAAGTGTTCAAAGTGGCATGTGAAACTTATGTGTTGGGATTCGAGTTCAACGAATACTCTGGTCAGTTGCAGTGAAAATGTGAGTGCTACTGATCAATTAAAAAATGCCTGCACTTTAGCTAGTGTTAGCAGTGAGCCTGAAGTGTATTTACAGACGTTAAAGGCTAAATTGATTAGTGAAAGTGGCACTATGACTGTTCGCGTTATTATTGACAGTGGCGCGCAGCACTCTTATATTACAAAAAAGTGCGCGGAAATGTTAAATTATGGTGCTAACGGCAATGTGAGAATGAATCACCTCCTTTTCGGAGGTTCCCAAGTGGCTTCCACGGATCATAGAGTGTATAAAATTTGTTTGAAAAGCTTGGATCGTGATTATGCGTGCAAGTTTGATGTGTTGGACCAGGACATTATTTGTGAAAGAGTGCCGTCAAGTACAACTGGTGTGTGGTGCGATGAACTGAGACAATTGAACATTAATCTCACGGATGTGGACAGTGGTGATTCAAAAGTGGATGTTTTGATCGGTTCTGATATTGCGGGTAAATTAAAAACCGGGCGTGTTCATCAATTGAAGTGTGGATTAACCGCAGAGGAAACGCTTCTCGGATGGACGCTGACCGGGAAAGTTTTTCCCGAAGAAAGAGAAATCGGCTCGGCAATTACAGCCATCGCGATGTACGTGAGAGATTGCGATATTCGGGGGTTATGGGAGCTGGATGCTCTGGGCATTAAGGACCCCCTGGAAAGCAAGACTCAACAGCTGCGTGAGCTGGAAGAAAAGGAGGCTTTGCTGAGGACCATAAAAAAGACAGCTGAAGGTCGTTATGAAGTAGACCTCCCTTTCTTGGAGAGCCATCCCCCGATAGGGGACAATAAACGTGTTGCTATTTTGCGTTTAGAGTCCACTGTAAAAAAACTTCGGAAAGATGGACTGTTTGAAATTTATGACGCTGTCTTCAAAGAGTGGCTTGCTGAAGGGGTCATCGAGTACGTGCCGAAAGAAGAAGAAGACGCCTGAGGCCATTACGTTCCCCATAGAGCGGTCATTAAGAAGAGCAGTACTACCCCCGTCAGGCCTGTGTTCGACGCATCTGCAAAGGAAAAGCCGTACCCCGCCCTTAATGACTGTTTGCAGAAAGGGCCTAATTTGATCGAGATGGTGACGGCCGTGCTGCAGCGATTTCGTCGAGGTAAGGTAGGTGTAATTGCGGACATCAAGAAAGCGTTTCTGCAAATCGGTATAAGTGAGAATGATCGCGATTTTCTTCGTTTTTTGTGGTATGATGAGCGAGGAAATGTGATTGTATTACGTCATCGACGACTTGTATTCGGTTTACGTAGTAGTCCGTTCATTTTAGGTGCCATAATTTTAAGTCATTTGCAGCAAATTTTAGATGCAGTTAGATCGGGCAACGCTGATTTCGAAGGCTTTTCTGAGAAAGCTATTGTGATGTTGATGCAGAGTTTTTACGTTGATAATTGTGTTACGAGCGTAGACTCTGGTAGTGAATTGCATGCTTTTATATTTCAGGCTAAAGCGGCGATGGAGTCAGCTGGTTTCGATCTTCGAGGGTGGGAGTTCAGCCTAGATGGCTCCCGCGAAAGTCAAGCCGCGGTTTTGGGGATTAATTGGGATAAAACGGCGGATACTTTGTCATTGAATGTCCCGGATTTTGGGAGTTTTGACGTCGATAGAATAACTAAGCGTAATATTCTTTCCGCCGCGAATAGTATTTTTGACCCTTTAGGTTTTATTTGTCCCGCGACTTTGACGCCGCGAATTTTATTGCAGGAGGTGTGCGCAAAGGGGGCAAGTTGGGATGAAGAGGTCGGGGAAGATGTTCGCGGGAAATTTTTGGAATGGCTGGGAGAGTTGGAGAAATTGCGCGAGATTCAGATTCCACGGTGTTT
Organism: Encarsia formosa; assembly: GCA_038277355.1. Lineage (NCBI taxonomy): Eukaryota > Metazoa > Arthropoda > Insecta > Hymenoptera > Aphelinidae > Encarsia > Encarsia formosa. Next base: position 88,990,887 of record CM076184.1, on the reverse strand, counting down.
TTTGGGCGCTGGTCATGGTCACGTGAGTATTCACACGTTCTGTGACGCGAGTAAGCATGCGTATTCGGCGGTCATTTTTATTCGTGTTGAGAGATAATTCCGTGGACGTATTTTTTGTGCAAGCCAAATCCCGGGTTGCGCCAGCTAAGTCGGAGGGTTCGCGACACAGTATTCCGCGGTTAGAGTTACTGGCAGCCACGATTGGGGCGCGATTGACGAGATCGGTTGTGAGCGATTTGGAGCTGGGTGGTGTGGATGTCCATTACTGGTCGGACTCGTCTACCGTGATTGCGTGGATTCGGCAATTTAGGAATTGGGGCACTTTTGTTTATAATCGTGTGAGAGAGATACGGGAATTGTCGGAGGTAGGACAATGGAGACATATTCCTGGGAGAATGAATCCTGCGGATTTGCCCTCGAGAGGTTGTTCTGTCGGACAATTAGTGTCCTCCAGATGGTGGGAGGGGCCGGCATGGTTAAAAGGGCACCCCGCTGAGTGGCCGAGGGAGGATTTAGAATATGATGAGACCGAGGTAGATAGGGAGTTGAAAAAGTCCGCGCCGAGGAAGATCGAGAGTGATTTGACGGTAATTTTGCTCGGTATTAATCCTGATGGCGGGAGATCATTTATTGAGAATTTTTCGGATTTCTCGAGGCTGGTTAAAGTGTTTGCGTGGGTCAATAGATTTATTGGAAACTTAAGGGCGGTTAACAGGGCTCGCAGGAGGGCGTACGTGACCGTTAGTGAGATCGAGAGATTGACCTGTGATGAAGTTGAGGCGGCAGAGCTCGACTTGGTTAGAATCATACAGAGGGAACACTTTGAGGGCGTTGATGATAAATCCATTAAGCATTTAGAGCCGTTTATTGACGGGAAAGGTATTTTGAGGATTAAAACTAAGATTTTATTGAGGGATGACACCTTTAATTTTAGATGTCCGATCGTTTTGCCGGCAAGGAGTCATCTCGTTGATGTGATTATTTTAGACCATCATCGGAAGATTAGTCATGCTGGGGTTCACATAACGTTGTCTACTTTACGGGAGAAATTTTGGATTTTGGGTGGTAGGCGAACCGTACGATCAGTAGTTAGAGCGTGCACGGATTGCAAGCGGGAGGAGGTGAAGGCATTGACTGCACCTCCGGCGCCGCTGCCGCTTGACAGGGTAAGAAACGCGGCTGTGTTTGAGGTTTTGGGCGTAGACTTGGCCGGTCCGATTTATCTAAAGGGAGGTAGAAAGTCGTATATTGTCATTTTTACTTGTGCAGTATTTAGGGCGGTTCATTTTGAGTTGGTGAATTCTTTGTCTACTCCGTCTTTTATGATGGCGCTTCGACGAATGATCGCGAGGCGCGGCCGACCAAGCGTAGTCTTTAGCGATAATGGGACAAACCTGAGAGGGACGGATGGTCTGTTGAAGGGTTTAGATTACGATAAAATTTCTAAAATAGTCGCGACTAGGAACATAAGGTGGAAGTTTAATCCGCCGTCCGCGTCTTGGTGGGGTGGATTTTGGGAGCGACTAATTGGGGTTTTGAAGAAATTATTACGCCGCACGCTTCGTAGAACGTGTCTTGATTATGAAGCAATGTTGACGATTTTGATTGACTGTGAGGCCGTCGTGAACTCGCGACCTCTTACTTTTATGGCGGACAGTTCGAACGAGATCGAACCACTGACTCCAGCGCACTTTTTGCAGGAAATTAGGGAGATAGGCGTGTTAGATCTTGATCGGATTGAGAAGTGTGAATTTAGCAAGCGATTTTTGTATCAATCAAAGATTAGGGATGAACTACGACAGAGATTTAGGTCTGAATATTTAGGTGCGTTAGTTCATCATCATGTAAGGAATGGAAAGGTGTGCCGTGTGAACGTAGGCGATGTTGTACTGATTGGCAGTGATAATAAAAAACGGATCGCTTGGCCGTTGGCTAGAGTGAAAAGTATGACTGTTAATGAGGATGGCAGTGTCCGTAAAGTGCGGTTAATCACGGCGTCTGGAGAACTTACGCGACCGATCCAAAGAATCTATCCGTTGGAAAGTAATTTTCGTAGTTTAGATTCTGGTGATGGCGGGAATTTGTTTGAAGGAATATTGTTCGATGCGTGTGATGATAGGATTGGTGAGGCATGTGATCCGAGTGACAGAGATTCGGTTGATAATGTAAAACGCGTAGTTACTCGATCCGGTCGAGAGTCAAGAAAACCTGCACGATTAATGTATTCTTAGATAATGTATTTTTTGTATAATGTAGAATTTATAATTTTTTGTAATCACATTGTAATTTTGTAATTTTATAATTTTGAAATTTTTATGTAATTATTTATTTTTGTATCGATTTAATTTGAATATATTATGTATTCGTCGATTGAGATATGAAATTATTTAAATCTCAATGGTGGGAGAATGTTGGATTAACGGGTAGATTTATAAATATTATGTTAGGAATATTTTAAGTAATGCAGCATTGGTAGATAGAAAGCAGGTAAAGACTGCAGGGGATCTTTGCGTTAAGTAGCCCCGCCCCGTTTTTGGGACTCAAGAGAGTTTCCTTTAGCCTGGCCAAACTCAGGTCAGTTAGTTGTACTCCGGAGGTCGAGCCAGCTTGGTCGATTCTCCGTATGTTAAGTATTCAGAATTAAAGTAAAATAAACATAATCCTTTTCTTTTTTATTGATTAAGTACCTTTAACCTTATTCCCCGATAAATTACCTAATTTACCTACTTTTCGTTTTTCTTAATTCAACAACGTCCTTGGCTCGAGAAAAAAAAAAAAAAAAAAAGTGTATATTTATACCAACATTTAAATGTTCCAAAACTTTACACAGATTAATATTAACTATTTTTGAAGTGAGGAGGAGCTTGTGAAAAAATTTAGAAAAATTTTAAATTTTTACAACTTGACCTTGGCTCTTATGAGAAAATTAATAATCTTGCAATTACTTAATTTGTAGCTCACAGATTTGAATGCAGCTTTGCACAAAAATAGAAAAAAATCAGACTTTGATTATTCTTTTTTTCAAAACATTCATAAAGTACCTGTATCAATAATCACAAACCATTTTATTATTTAATTTTACACCCTTTTCATTAACTCTCCGTCGTTCATTTTTGGTTCAAATCTGACCTAGAGGTCTAAAATTTTGTAAGGACCTAAGGATTAGATGACAATACAAATTCAAGTTCAGTTTTTGATCCGGACAACCAGGTCTTCGATGACAGGTATACCTGGGGATAATTTTCGAGAAATCGGGTCAAATTTAAAAAAAATGATGTTAGGCATTCTTTACCAAATTTTAGATGACGTTCTTGACCTAAACTCCTTCTCAACAGGTCTCTTCAGGGGCGTTATTTCCCGTATAGTGGGTCTGGATGAATCCAGACCCGGGAAGTTCCGAGTCTAGAAATCCAGACCCAGGCGTATTCAACCAACCATAGATCAGTTATCCCTCAAGCCTGAAACTCCCCAAACCCTGGGCGCCAAGTTACATAAATGATCTATCGGTCATTCCTCAAGCCTTAAACCCCCAAATACCCTGAGCGCCCAAGTTAAAAAAAAAACTTATCAGCTATCCCCCAAGCTCTAAGCCCCCGAAATCTTGGACGTCGAGTTCAATAAATAAACCGATCAGCTATCCCCCAAGCTGTAAACCCCCAAATACTCTGGGCGCCCGAGTTCAATAAAAAAACTGATCAGCTATCCCCCAAGCTGTAAACCCCCAAATACCCTGGGCGTTAAGTTCAACATAAAAACTTATCAGCTATCCCCCAAGCTCTAAGCCCCCACAACCCTGGACGCCGTGTTCGATAAATGATCGATCGGACATTCCCTGAGCTCTAAGCCTCCAAAACTCTGGGCGCCCGAGTTCAATAAATAATCGATCAGTTACCCCTCAAGCCTTAAACCCACCAAACCCTGGGCGCCGAGTTCGATAAACTTGGAATGACCGATCGATCATTTATCTCGAGCCAAAGACGTCGTAGGAGATTTGAATAAACAAAAGCAAGATATCTAGACGTTAAAACGTTTTTTTAAAAATTAAAATACTAAAAAAATTAATAATTGAATTCCGAATGATTGAAAATTTTAATTTTACTTATCAGAAAAGTACATTCCATAAAATTCATTTAAGTTAAGCTGAAAAATTTTGAAACATCCCATTCCTATACGTCTTGGTGCAACGCAGTGCACGGCTAGTCAGTTCAGTTCATTCCATTGCAGTGCATTGCATGTTTCATCTGTTCAGTGCATTGCATTGCGGTGCAGCGCATAGCGAATTAGTGCAGTACAAGTCATTGCGGTGCAGTGCACGGCTAATCAGCTCAATGCATTGCATTGCCGCGCAGTACACAGCGAATCAAAACACCAAAGTGCACGACAAATTTGTGCAATATAGTACACCTTAATCTGAATACTGTGCATTACAGTGCGGTAAATGATGAAATAGTCCAAAACAGTGCACCCCAATTCGTCATACTGTGCATTTATGCGGTTCTTCCCGAACAAGTGAACTTTCATCGCGATGTTTAGTTTATTACAAGACAAAATGGTGAAATGCCGTGCAGAACATGCCCAAACCTGGCATACAGTGCGGGGCAGTGCATGACTATTAATGTCATTCAAGCAAAATGGTGCAAGGGTTGGCCTTGCTGGTGTAGCGCATGACAAACGCTGCACTGCAAAGAGAATCAAGTGAATGAAACTTTTGGAAAATGATACATTGCAACGCCAAAACAGTTTTATGCGCTGCTAATAAATATATTCCTATTTTATTAAGCGTAACAATGCAAAATAAATTTATAATTTAATTTAGTATGAGGTGATGTTAAGCTCAATTGAATGATATTTTACAAAAAATAAAATAAAATAAACATAGTAAGTGACTTATTTACATAAATATGATTTTTTGGTATAGTTAGATTGAGCGAAATCAATTTTTTTCCCGTTTTTTTTTTTTTTTTTTTTTCTAATGTTGAATATTGCAGCTTACTTAGTAAATAGGTGGCAGGTTGTTTTTGTTTTTTAACTATTATTTCTTATAATAGAAATCTTTGCAAATTTTCTAAGTTGCTTCGTCACGCAGAATTAATTCTTCTTCTATTGCACAACTTATAGAACAAACTGTACAATTGTTTGGGATAGTAGCGAATAATTAATTTTGAACTTTGATATGTAATCGCAGAAAAATACATAATTTAATAAAAATAATTTTAGAAATTTTTTTAATTGCACGACTCTTCATAACACGTTCGATTTTTTCTCCAAAGGGTTGGTTCATTACGTTTCTAATTGAATAATTCAAGATTTCCTGGAATATTTTACCCATGTTCGAATAAATTAGTCATGTTCAAATTATGCACTCTCATTTTGGTATTTTTATATTTATATCAATTGTATACATCCCTCTATAATTTTGATGTTGTTTTTTATTCTTTTTTCAACTTTTAACAAGTTTGATCCGCCGATTGCCTTGAATTAGTTTTAAAAATTGTGTTGCTGCCGTGCCACTGTGAAGGCACTATTATAAAAAACTATAACTGACAGATTATTTATTTATTGATACAGGGCAGAGTTAGTTGTTAGTTGTTCAAAGTATTTTTCAATTCAATAAAATTATATCTCAATAAAGTATGTATCGAATAAAAATTTATTAAAAAAAAACTATAACTGACAGACTATTTATTTATTGATACAGGGCAGAGAATTATGACATCTAGAATTGCATAGCAAATTTTTTTGCGTCAGGCACATGTTTTTGCTAAACATTTGGTTTTGCAACCACATCGTACAAATCCTTGCCCTCCAACCATTGAAACAGTGGAGTTTGCTGCTCTTAGAGTAATGTTTTTTTGAGGAACTTGGCCTATTTTTAAAACGTTTGTCGCAAAAAGCTATTTGATTTCTATTAAACAAACTTGTGATAATTCCAGATCGTGTTCTGTATTCGCGATTTCTTCGAACGCACAAACCGTTACAATGAGATTTTTCTCGTTCACAATATCCAGATACGCGATCTACACAAGGGGCGGGGTTTTAAATACTTCGAAAGAGTTGCTTCTGAACTCATCTACTTAACTTCCTTTTGTACTTATTAGTATTATTCGATACATACTCTATTAAGATTAAGTTTTATTTAAAAAAAAAAACACTTTGAACAACTAACTTGTGCATTTCAAGAAATGCACAACTTTGTGCTGTGCTAAGTCCGAAATATCGGACTTTGCAGAAACAGCCTGTTTATTTCGGACTTTGCATGTAACTGATATATCGTTTAGTTCATGTGCACGTCTGTCTGTGTGTTGAAAATAATTGCATCAGCTCCGATAGAATGCATATTTTTTATGGGGTTGGTGTGATTATCTTCTAAGTTACTCTAGAAGTAACATAAACTATATGAGATTTGATAAAAAATTGATTGAATTTGTAAAATTAAAAAAAATTTAATATCATTAAACGTTTTTTCATGTTAAATTTCAATAATTCTTGAACAATTATACATATTTTCTTACGCGGTTTCTGCTATTATCTTCCTTTTTACTGCAGTAAAAACATAGGCTATGTAAGGGTTGTTTATAAAAATTCATACAGCAAAAAAAATTAATTGGAAAAATTAATTCAAAGAAATTTTTTTTTCTTTTATTTGTCATAAATTTTGAACAAATACCTATTTTCACCCGGGTATCATCACTATTATCTTTTTTCAAAATTTCAAAAGATTTGTTTTTAAAATTTTGTATTAGTTTGGTAAAATCTAAAAAAAAAATAAAATATAAATTTAATTTTAATTTTAATGATTTACGATAAGTATGTTTGCTTTTTGCAGTTCAAGTCATAGTTCCTTTGATTTTTAATGACTTATTGTATTAGAGCAGCATCTCTATCAGGGCGGTTTGGAAACCACGGTACTACAGCCCAACGGTCTCCAAGAATCCTTGTAAAATTTTTAATGAAAATTTTTTTTTTTTTTTTTTAAATAAAATTGTTGCACGATCAGAAGACTCAATTCTGTGATTATAAATACATTCCGAGTTCAAACTGGATCTTAAAAAATTTCTACAAATTGTTACTCAATATTTAACCGATTGCCATTCAAAAATTGTCTGTCAATAGTCTTGGCACGTTTGGAGCATTTGTCGGAAAGTCATATTCAACCTGGGTTATATATTTTTGATTATCGATAAAAAAAACTGACAGAAGAAAAAATTATTGTCCTGTATTTTCGTCATTTCTGTGCGACTTTGGAGACATATTCACAGCGTACAAACATTGCGGTCAAATAATGAACACTCATAATTTATTTTATTGAAAATTTACTACGTCAATTTTTTTTATCAATTTCGTAATAACAAAATACTAAACAGTTTAACTTTAATACAATTCAAATTTTGAATTAAACGTTCTCAACCAATCGAACTAATTATAAAACGAAGACATTCGAACATGCTTTATCATTATAAGGAGGGATGGCAAAAGACTCAAGATTGAAAAATGTATTTAACTCAAAAAAGAACTGGAAGTAAAAATAGGTTGAAAAGTGAATTTTTTCAATAATTTTTTCTTCTGTCAGTTTTTTTTATCGATAATCAAAAATATATAACCCAGGTTGAATATGACTTTCCGACAAATGCTCCAAACGTGCCAAGACTATTGACAGACAATTTTTGAATGGCAATCGGTTAAAAATTGAGTAACAATTTGTAGAAATTTTTTAAGATCCAGTTTGAACTCGGAATGTATTTATAATCACAGAATTGAGTCTTCTGATCGTGCAACAATTTTATTTAAAAAAAAAAAAAAAAAATTTTCATTAAAAATTTTACAAGGCTTCTTGGAGACCGTTGGGCTGTACTACCGTGGTTTCCAAACCGCCCTGATAGAGATGCTGCTCCAATACAATAAGTCATTAAAAATTAAAGGAACTATGACTTGAACTGCAAAAAGCAGACATACTTATCGTAAATCATTAAAATTAAAATTAAATTAATATTTTATATTTTTTTTAGATTTTACCAAACTAATACAAAATTTTAAAAACAAATCTTTTGAAATTTTGAAAAAAGATAATAGTGATGATACCCGGGTGAAAATAGGTATTTGTTCAAAATTTATGACAAATAAAAGAAAAAAAAATTTCTTTGAATTAATTTTTCCAATTAATTTTTTTTGCTGTATGAATTTTTATAAACAACCCTTACATAGCCTATGTTTTTACTGCAGTAAAAAGGAAGATAATAGCAGAAACCGCGTAAGAAAATATGTATAATTGTTCAAGAATTATTGAAATTTAACATGAAAAAACGTTTAATGATATTAAATTTTTTTTAATTTTACAAATTCAATCAATTTTTTATCAAATCTCATATAGTTTATGTTACTTCTAGAGTAACTTAGAAGATAATCACACCAACCCCATAAAAAATATGCATTCTATCGGAGCTGATGCAATTATTTTCAACACACAGACAGACGTGCACATGAACTAAACGATATATCAGTTACATGCAAAGTCCGAAATAAACAGGCTGTTTCTGCAAAGTCCGATATTTCGGACTTAGCACAGCACAAAGTTGTGCATTTCTTGAAATGCACAAGTTAGTTGTTCAAAGTGTTTTTTTTTTTAAATAAAACTTAATCTTAATAGAGTATGTATCGAATAATACTAATAAGTACAAAAGGAAGTTAAGTAGATGAGTTCAGAAGCAACTCTTTCGAAGTATTTAAAACCCCGCCCCTTGTGTAGATCGCGTATCTGGATATTGTGAACGAGAAAAATCTCATTGTAACGGTTTGTGCGTTCGAAGAAATCGCGAATACAGAACACGATCTGGAATTATCACAAGTTTGTTTAATAGAAATCAAATAGCTTTTTGCGACAAACGTTTTAAAAATAGGCCAAGTTCCTCAAAAAAACATTACTCTAAGAGCAGCAAACTCCACTGTTTCAATGGTTGGAGGGCAAGGATTTGTACGATGTGGTTGCAAAACCAAATGTTTAGCAAAAACATGTGCCTGACGCAAAAAAATTTGCTATGCAATTCTAGATGTCATAATTCTCTGCCCTGTATCAATAAATAAATAGTCTGTCAGTTATAGTTTTTTTTTAATAAATTTTTATTCGATACATACTTTATTGAGATATAATTTTATTGAATTGAAAAATACTTTGAACAACTAACAACTAACTCTGCCCTGTATCAATAAATAAATAATCTGTCAGTTATAGTTTTTTATAATAGTGCCTTCACAGTGGCACGGCAGCAACACAATTTTTAAAACTAATTCAAGGCAATCGGCGGATCAAACTTGTTAAAAGTTGAAAAAAGAATAAAAAACAACATCAAAATTATAGAGGGATGTATACAATTGATATAAATATAAAAATACCAAAATGAGAGTGCATAATTTGAACATGACTAATTTATTCGAACATGGGTAAAATATTCCAGGAAATCTTGAATTATTCAATTAGAAACGTAATGAACCAACCCTTTGGAGAAAAAATCGAACGTGTTATGAAGAGTCGTGCAATTAAAAAAATTTCTAAAATTATTTTTATTAAATTATGTATTTTTCTGCGATTACATATCAAAGTTCAAAATTAATTATTCGCTACTATCCCAAACAATTGTACAGTTTGTTCTATAAGTTGTGCAATAGAAGAAGAATTAATTCTGCGTGACGAAGCAACTTAGAAAATTTGCAAAGATTTCTATTATAAGAAATAATAGTTAAAAAACAAAAACAACCTGCCACCTATTTACTAAGTAAGCTGCAATATTCAACATTAGAAAAAAAAAAAAAAAAAAAAACGGGAAAAAAATTGATTTCGCTCAATCTAACTATACCAAAAAATCATATTTATGTAAATAAGTCACTTACTATGTTTATTTTATTTTATTTTTTGTAAAATATCATTCAATTGAGCTTAACATCACCTCATACTAAATTAAATTATAAATTTATTTTGCATTGTTACGCTTAATAAAATAGGAATATATTTATTAGCAGCGCATAAAACTGTTTTGGCGTTGCAATGTATCATTTTCCAAAAGTTTCATTCACTTGATTCTCTTTGCAGTGCAGCGTTTGTCATGCGCTACACCAGCAAGGCCAACCCTTGCACCATTTTGCTTGAATGACATTAATAGTCATGCACTGCCCCGCACTGTATGCCAGGTTTGGGCATGTTCTGCACGGCATTTCACCATTTTGTCTTGTAATAAACTAAACATCGCGATGAAAGTTCACTTGTTCGGGAAGAACCGCATAAATGCACAGTATGACGAATTGGGGTGCACTGTTTTGGACTATTTCATCATTTACCGCACTGTAATGCACAGTATTCAGATTAAGGTGTACTATATTGCACAAATTTGTCGTGCACTTTGGTGTTTTGATTCGCTGTGTACTGCGCGGCAATGCAATGCATTGAGCTGATTAGCCGTGCACTGCACCGCAATGACTTGTACTGCACTAATTCGCTATGCGCTGCACCGCAATGCAATGCACTGAACAGATGAAACATGCAATGCACTGCAATGGAATGAACTGAACTGACTAGCCGTGCACTGCGTTGCACCAAGACGTATAGGAATGGGATGTTTCAAAATTTTTCAGCTTAACTTAAATGAATTTTATGGAATGTACTTTTCTGATAAGTAAAATTAAAATTTTCAATCATTCGGAATTCAATTATTAATTTTTTTAGTATTTTAATTTAAAAAAAAACGTTTTAACGTCTAGATATCTTGCTTTTGTTTATTCAAATCTCCTACGACGTCTTTGGCTCGAGATAAATGATCGATCGGTCATTCCAAGTTTATCGAACTCGGCGCCCAGGGTTTGGTGGGTTTAAGGCTTGAGGGGTAACTGATCGATTATTTATTGAACTCGGGCGCCCAGAGTTTTGGAGGCTTAGAGCTCAGGGAATGTCCGATCGATCATTTATCGAACACGGCGTCCAGGGTTGTGGGGGCTTAGAGCTTGGGGGATAGCTGATAAGTTTTTATGTTGAACTTAACGCCCAGGGTATTTGGGGGTTTACAGCTTGGGGGATAGCTGATCAGTTTTTTTATTGAACTCGGGCGCCCAGAGTATTTGGGGGTTTACAGCTTGGGGGATAGCTGATCGGTTTATTTATTGAACTCGATGTCCAGGATTTCGGGGGCTTAGAGCTTGGGGGATAGCTGATAAGTTTTTTTTTTTAACTTGGGCGCTCAGGGTATTTGGGGGTTTAAGGCTTGAGGAATGACCGATAGATCATTTATGTAACTTGGCGCCCAGGGTTTGGGGAGTTTCAGGCTTGAGGGATAACTGTCGGCCTGAGGTCGACACAACGTGAAAGTTAAGGCGATGGCACGAACTCGCGTGATGCGGGAAATCCTGCGTCCCGCGTCTTGCGTCTTTGGTATGAAAGCAAAATTATTCCATATCAAAGACGCAAGACGCGGGACGCAGGATTTCCCGCATCCCGCGAGTTCGTGCCATCGCCTTTAAGCACCAACACAGCTGCTGTCGCTGATAGGAGAACACAGCTGTCACCCTCTACGCTACAAAAATTTCTCATGCAGAAATCTGTGCAAAGATCTCTGTTCCCACCCTTAAGTCTTATGACCAAGCTCAGACGCTTATTCTTATTTTTCTAGGTGCGTTTGATTATACAGCGAATTGTTTGGTTCGCGATTTGGTTCGTTTTTTCCGGCGTTCCCCTTGTTTAAATCCAGAGTACAAAAAAATGAAGAATTGCCCATCTACAAGGTTTATGCAATTATTAGTATTTAATAAATTTTTTCATTGTTTACATTTGCAAGTTTGGGCCTTTTTAAAGCTCATAGGCAGAGTTGTAGCAGACTCATCAGTTTTGATGCAGTCAGCTGTACATTTTTACTCCAAAATTGTAAACGATAGTGCATTTCTTAAGATTTTCGTAAAACTAATCCCGTGAATATGGCGCGAGTCAGGAATGATAGGCAACAGCGCAACAACAGTTGAAAGAGACACTGATGGAGGAATCGTGGTTGCCTCTTCCCAGGGGGCTGGACACTTAAATAGATCCTCAAAACGTTAATTGAGGGTAAGGAAAGAACTTACAGGTCCCTTAATTTTTTCAAGACCTTTGTTAACTCGTATACCCATAAGATCTAGAATAAATTAATTCTCGCCGATTGTTAAGCAGTATTTTTATCATTTACCTTCTGATTAATGCAAAATTTTATCAATTCGATGTAGTAAGATAAAGATAATGACAATTATGCATTTATTAAGATTTTCGTGAAACTAATCCCGTGAATATGGCGCAAGTCAAAAATTTTATGCCACAGCACAACAATTGTTACAACAGCTACTCAAGGAGGATTCGTGGTTGCCTCTTCCCAAGGGGCTGAATACTTCAGTGAATCCTCAATAGTTTGATTGAGAAAAAGGAAAGAACTTACGGGTCCCTTATTTATGTCAAGACCTTTTTACACTCGCATACTCGTAAGATCCAGAAAATATTAATTCTTGCTTATCGTTTAACAATATTTCCATTATTCACCTTTTGTTAGATAAAAAAATCATTTGATGCGATGAAACATTTCCATTATTCACCTCCCGATAAATGCAAAATTTTATCAATTCGATGTAGTAAGATAAAGATAATGACAATTATGCATTCATTAAGATTTTCGTGAAACTAATCCCGTGAATATGGTGCAAGTCAAGAATGTTAGGCCACAGCGCAACATCTGTTAAAAAGCCACTAAAGGAGGATTCGTGATGGCCTCTTTCCAGGAGGCTCAACACTTGAGTGTGTCCTCAATAGTTTGATTGAGAGTTAGGATAGAACTTACGGGTTCCTTAGTTTTTTCAAGACCTTTTTCTACTCACTTACCCGTAAGATCCAGAAAATATTAGTTCTTGCTTATTGTTTCACAGCATTTCCATTATTCACCTCCCGATAAATGAAAAATTTAACTAATTCGATGTAGTAAGATAAAGATAATGACAATTATGCATTCATTAAGATTTTCGTGAAACGAATCCCGTGAATATGGCGCAAGTCAAGAATGTTAGGCCACAGCGCAACATCTGTTAAAAAGCCACTAAAGGAGGATTCGTGATGGCCTCTTCCCAGGGGCCTCAACACTTGAGTGTGTCCTCAATAGTTTGATTGAGAGTTAGGAAAGAACTTACGGGCCCCTTATTCATTTCTAGACCTTTTTCTACTCATTTACCCGTAAAATACGGAAAATATTAATTCTTGCTTATTGTTTAATAGCATTTCCATTATTCACCTCCCGATAAATGAAAAATTTAACCAATTCGATGTAGTAAGAAAAAGATAATGACAATTATGCATTTATTAAGATTTTCGTGAACTAATCCCGTGAATATGGCGCAAGTCAAGAATGTCAGGCCACAGCGCAACAACTGTTAGAAAGCCACTAAAAGAGGATTCGTGATGGCCTTTTCCCAGAGGGTCAACACTTGAGTGTGTCCTCAATAGTTTAATTGAGAGTTAGGAAAGAACTTACGGGTCCCTTAGTTTTTTCAAGACCTTTTTCTATCCGCATACCCGTAAGATCCAGAAAATATCAATTCTTGCTGATTTTTCAACAATATTTCCATCATTCACATTCTGTTGGATATGAGAATCATTTGATGCGATGAAACAATGTTAAGATAATGACAATTTTTGATTACTGAAGATTTTCATTGAACTAATCTGGTGAATATAATGCAACTCAATAATGTTAGGCTACAGTGCAACAACTGTTAAAGAAGTCACCGAAGGCAGATTCGTGGTTTTTTATTCCAGGGGGGCTCATGCCGAAGTGAACATGGAATAGTTTGGTTACGAGTAAGGAAAGAACTTACGGGTCCTTCAGCTTTCTTGAGGCTTCTGTAAACTTGCCTCCTCGTAAGATTCGGACTGCAGCAAATGTTGCTGATTGCTTAACAATATTTTTATCATTCACCTTCTGTTAAGTAAAAAAATCAATTAATGCGATAAAACAATAAATTCTGCTATAAAATGAGCCATAGGTAATAATAAATATAAAAGTGAGAAGGATTCATCGATGCAACCTTGTGAATTTTACACAACATTTGTTAAGTTTGCCCACAAATGATAATCAGATGACAACTCTTTTACTTTCAAGTCATGGTAGTCGCTTCCCAGGGGGCTCGATGCTTAAATTTACCTTCAATAGTTTTAGTTGACAGTAAGAAAAGAACCTACAGGTCCTCTTGTTTTCTTTAGGACTTTGTAAACTCGCATACCTGTATGATCTGGACTACATCAATTATTGTTAATTATGAGTTTTAATTACATACTTTACCATCTGATGAATGCAAATAAAAATCTAGCGTTCAAATGAGCCATAAAAAATGACAATTATTTATGTCCGAAGGGTTTTATCGAAGAAAACTCGTGAATCTAGTACAACATTCATCACGTAAGCCCACAACAATTAAACAGCTTACTTATCATTTTATGGCTGATCACGGTTCCGCTTCCAAGGTGGCTCGATGCTACAGTGTACCTTAAATAGTTTGGTTGAGAGTAAGAAAAGAACTTTGTGACGAAGTTTCCTTTGTCACTTATAAATTTTTTAAAGAATAATAAAAATGAGCGTTTATTAAATGAATAATTAAAAAGTTATTAATAATTTCCGTTGCATGTATATAAATTGGCGTTGCATGTATATAAATGGACGTGAGACATGGAAGCCGAACAACTGAGTGGGTGCGACGTTGCTGCTTACGACGACTAGAGTTGATTTTAGGCTATGAAAAAGGAGAGACGTTAAAAAAAGAGAGAAGTTGAGAGTGAAGAAGTAAAGAAATAAAAAAATGTGAAATCTTTTGACGAGTGACAGAATCGAACAAAAGGATTTTCATCAACGGTGCCTTCTCTGAGAAATTGTCAATTGTATGAATATTTAATTATAAAAGTCAGCAGATTATTGTCTGGCAAAGAAAATAATAAATGTTCAGTTGTTCAAAAATATTTAATCATTTAATTTCACCCTGTCATAACTTACAGTTCCTCCTGTCTTCTTAAGGCTTCTGTAAACTCGCATACCCGTATGATCCGGACTACATCAATTGTTGTTAATTTATGAACTTTAGTTCCATTCTTTTCCATCTGATAAATGCAAATAAAAATCTAGCGATCAAATGAGCCATAAAAAATGACAATTATAATTGTTTGACAGGATTTATCGAAGAAACCTTATAAATCTTACTCAACATTCATCTCTTTAGCCCACAAGTAGTAGACAGCTGATAAATCATTCAATGTAGAGTCATGCTTGCATCTTCCTACGGGGGCAGGATACTTGAATGTACCTTTTATAGTTTGGTTGAGTGTATAAAAAGAACTTATAGGTCCTTTAGTTTTTTTAAGGCCTCTGTAGATTCGCATATTCGTAAGATCCGGACGAGATTAATCATTGCTAATTGTTCAACTATAATTCCATTTTTCACGTCTGAAAAATTCAAAAAAAAAATGCTGCGATAAAATGAGCCATGAATTTTAAATAAGTGGAGGGTTTCATCGAAGCATCCTTGTGAATCTTACACAATATAAATTACGTAGTCCGACAACTAGTAATTGTATGACAAATTATTCAATGACGAGTCATACCAATTGTTGTGTTTTGGTTCTTACAGGTATGTGGGTTTCTAGGGCTTTAAATCAAACTGTTTGACTCGTAAGTTCTGTCTTAAATATTTAAAAAAATTTTCAAGGAACTTTAAAGCAGCCGGCCCCCTGGAAAGCTGCATTTATGACTTAGCCTTTTTGGATTCGTCAGTCGTTGTAGCGTGGACGAGGATATTTAGATTGACGTGATAGCTTCGACGAAATTCTTAGGATATGCATAAATATCCTGGTAGGTATGACAATTAAACGCAAGAATTATTTTTTACAATTCGTCAAAAGGATAAGTTTGATAAATCCATAAAAAAATTAGAGGAACTAATTAAAGGTCAGATCTTAAGGGTACACAAGTTTTCAGATAACTTTCAAGGAAAGTAATAGACCCATAATTTCTTTTACGAAACTTAACGAAACAATTGGAGGTGGACTTATTCATCCAGTCCCCCAGGAAAGCTTCAACCATGACTCAGCTTTTTTTGATTTGTCAGCCGGAATGGCGTTGTGGGATCACGCATCGATTTTGCATAAGATTCACGTGACTGCTTTAAAGAAATTTTTTAGACATGTAGAGATTACATTTTTCGCCTGCCAATGCAATACGGTGATTTATTCTTTATTTCAAGAAAAAGCCAAGGTTGCCGAATATGTTCAACGATTCGTAACAGTCAATGTAGTCAGAATCTTACGGGTATGTGGGTTTACAGAACTTTTAAGTAAAGTGCTAGATCAATAAGTTTTGTTCAAAATCTTAAACGAAAGACTGAAGGTACAGTATGTCATATGGTCCTTTGAACAGCTGCAACCAGGTATTAGCATTTTTTTGATTCAGCAATCAACAATGGTTGATGTAGTCCGAATCTTACAGGGATGTGGGTTCCTAGAGCCTTCAATCAAACTGTTGGACCCATAAGTTCTGTCCCAAATAGTTTAAGATTGATAAGGGCATGTTAACTAAGATCTGATGGGTAGGGAGAAGGAAGAAAGTCTGTAGAAATGAAGGGGACCCGTAAGTTCCATTCAAAATTAACTTTTTTCCATGATAACTAGTGAACTTGTCATTCTCAAAATGGTTCGGAACATACGGTAAAACAATGGATACTTTAAAATCCATTAAGCCATGCAGTTATGTCACAGTAAAATATCAATAATACTCAGCCGAAGAAAGACTAAGGAATTCGAAAAAAGAATGGAATAAAAATAAAATGGCCCTATGACGAACGCTCACTTGGCTCTTCGTCTGGTAATTAAAAATGTGCATGTTATTCATTATTTCAAGAGTGAGGCGGGCATGTTGATTAGGATCTGATGGGTAGTGAAAATAAATAATACTAAAATAAAGTTAATTTATATGCCCGAAGGGTCTCGTCATTGACCCTTTGCACCCGGGTGCACCAAGTCGAAAAAACTTGTCGGTGACGACTTCTCGCATTTTGCGTGACGGTGGTAAATGACGCTCTCATCTGACGATCACTTTTTCATTTTACTCCGACCGCGGATATGATGAATAATTAGTATATTCCATATGTTAGGTGCAGAGTTATAACGTAAGTGTAAAAGCTACGCTTCAAAAAATGTAAGTGATAGGACAAAAAATAATACACGTTTTCCTTAGCTAATTATTCTTGATAGACATATGGAAGTTATAATAAAAAATCAGTGAACGCTAAAATCTTAGGTTAGTCGCCATGTTTTACACGAGTGCGAGAGAGACAGAGAGTACCGTTTCTACTCGCAAATGTATAGCGTTCTCTGTCGCACTGACCCAACGACATTAAGAAAGATTTAAAAAGTTTTTTCAATTTGTAAGAAATATGCTTATCAGAAGTGCTTATCCGTCCAAATCACAGTCAAAGTTTCTAAGGAAAATTACAGGGTTAATACAAGGTAAAAGAAAAAAGAAAAAATGCAAGCACAGCGCTAAGGTATATGAGCTCGTAATAAATGAGATTCGGTGTCTGAGGTACCAAGTGGCATTTTGACCTCAAAGATTATTTCTCCATGAAGTAGTCACTCCAAATGCGTCAGGTTGGGGAGCTGGTGCTCCTAGTGGTTTTTACACCTTGGAAATGATTTCTCCAGGAGATTCACTCCAATAGCTTTAGGTAGGTACCTGGTACTCTCAGTGGCTATTGCTCCTCGGTGATAATTTCTCCGGGAAGTTGTCATTCCAACAGTGTGGAGTTCGCTACCTGGTGCTTCCAGTGGCTTTTACACCTTGGAGATGATTTGACCAGGAAGTTATTACTCTAACAGAGTCGGGGTAGGTAGGTGGTAGGGCAAAAGGCCATGCGTTCATATGCACGCGCATAGCAGTGGAGCAAGAACAAGGAACAAGAACAGTTAACAAGAAAACCCATGTTAGGGTCTTAACAGTATTGCTCGTGATACGGCCTTAAATTTTAATTTAAGTTTAGTTAAGTGTGGTTATGTGTTGTCTACGTGACTGTAAAAAGGAGACTCTGTTTTTTTTAACTTTATTCAAAGAAAAATTGTTTCAAAATGGTCATGGAAGTTTAAAGGTGCCATAAATTGAATTGTTTTTTTTTTTTTTTTTTCTAGGTCAAAATAGTTGTACTTGTTTTAACATAATATACATATGTCAAGCTGATTTTTTGCTTTTTTTTTCAGAGTTATGAAGAATCCTGCAAATCTCAAAGTATTTATAAAATGTTTATTTCATGTAAATAAATAAATCACACAGAAGGAATTTTTTGCAAAATTATTTTGAATACCAAGTACACTGTAGTATAATCATTTTTAATATAAAAATAAAAAAAATAGAATAATGACAAAAAAAAATTTTAACGACGATTTAATCTCCAACAATAAGTCAAACTATTTACAAAAAATCTTATGCAGTAGCTTTTAAGAAAGTAATCATTATTGATGTTTAAAGATTAAATTAAAATATTAATTCACTTAATTTCTATTACGTGAATTCTATTTTAACAATCACAGCAAATCTCATTCTTTTTTCATTTTATCTAGCTATCTCCTACCAAGGTCATACAATTAAAAATTGAAATATAAAATTTACATGTAAAGAGTTCATATTTTATATTTGATGTAAACAATAAAAATCATAATAACTTTTAACTTTTCCAATTTATGTAGCTTGTGTCGACTAAAAAATCAAAAATACAACAATGCATTATCTGCTTACTTACTTTTAAGACATTTTACCATCAATGACAAAAAAAATTTGTCATTTTAATATTGATTAGCTGCTTCAGTTTCAGCAGCCACAACAACTACTAATTATTATTGATAAATTTTTAATTTAAAACCATTAGTAACTTGCACATCACACAAAAAAATGTAGTAAAATTTGAAAAATTCTTTAACAGCAATAAACCACAGTGTACATAGTATTCAAAATAATTTTGCAAAAAATTCCTTCTGTGTGATTTATTTATATACATGAAATAAACATTTTATAAATATTTTGAGGTTTGCAGGATTCTTCATAACTCTGAAAAAAAAAATCAGCTCGACATATTTATATTATGTTGAAACAAATACAACTGTCTTTACAAAAAAAAAAAAAAAAAAAAAAAAAAAAAAAAAATTTAACTTATGCCACCTTTAAACAATTTTACTTTAAGTAAAGTTAAAAAAACGGAGTCTCCTTTCTACAGCCAAGGATTCAACACACAACCACCATTTCCTCAGGAAGTTTTGACTCCACTCATCCGTCGTCTGCTGCTGGTAAGTGTGCAACTCTCTAACTGCCGCTCCTCAACTTCAGCATCCTCTCACCTCCACCTTCCACCACGTGCGAATTTTTTTGTTTCAGATTTTCCGGCGACCTTTCTGGCTCTTGCGCTTTTCGAGAATTCACGCCACGCTCTCAAATTATCGAGCTAGAGGTCTCGGAAAATCTGGCTTGGAAGTTTTGAGGTTAAGCAACTATCAAGGAATCACCCAGCACTCGTGCCTACGCAGTTGGCATCGCCAGCACCTTAGCACCTTTCACCGCTCCACAGTTGCCAGCCTGTCGCTCGCCAAAAACCTACATCGTCACGCGGCTGCGCGCCGCCAATGCCTAGCGCTTAGCCGCTTCACCGCTGTCTGCATAGTGCCCGCCAAAAACTTGTCACCATCACTCGGCGCCACACCCAGTGGCACACACGCAGACCTCACACACACAGCTACCTGTGTCTCTCTGCCCGCTCCTCACCACTACGGCCCTCAGCTGCACGGGCGCCCCTGCGCGCTTCTGCCCGGTCACCACACCAACATCACCGTATCGCCGGCTGCCACCGACCAGGAGCCAACAGCCCGAAAATGTTCGTCGGCCACACCAGCATCTGCCCGTCCTGCTCTCGCATTGTACCACGTGGTAAGCCTACTAAACAGTGCACTAACTGCTTTTCCCTCTCCCATACCACCTGCACTCCCTCGTCATATCCCAGAAACACTCCTTTCCTTTGTTCACGCTGCTACACTCCTAACCCCGAACTCTCGCCTAATCAAGCAGCATACAACCCACCCCCCCAGCACTCTGCACAGCGCCATAACCTCTCTCATTCTCCTACCTCCACCCGCCGCAACAACTCCTCCCCTCTCTTCACCCCCCCCCCTCCTCATACCGCCCTTCTTAGCCACCATCAGACCCCCTCCTCCTAACTCCCGCAAACGTTTACCTGATTTCTCGCCAGAGAATCAACCCCAAACCCGTCGTCCTCCCGTCCCTCACCCGCAAAAGCAAAACCCTGCAAGCAACACCAACTTCGCTTCAGACGTGGAAGCTTTCCTTACCAACCCCCAAAACCCCCAATCCATGAAAGACCTCGTATCCCTTTTCGCTCCCCCCCTCCAAAAGCTATCATCTCTTGAGACCTTCGCTACTGACACCGCATCTGAGGTTGCAAATCTCAGGGACGAAGTTGCTACACTCAAGCACCGCTTCCTGGAATCAGACCCCTGCGAGATCCGTATCAGTGGCATCCCTATCGACCCACCCATCGCACCCCTTGAAGCCGCCACCGCTGTTCTAAATTTCATCGGTCGCCCTACCGCAATCAACCTCATCCTCACCGCTCGCCCCTGGATCTATAAACCACCCCAACCCCCAAACAACCCCCCTCAACCCGTAACAAACTCCCAGTCTATTATGGTCAAATTTGCCAGCCCCGAAACCCGAGATTTCGTCATGACGAGCAAGTCAAAACTGCGTGACGCCACGGACGTAAAAATATTCGGCTACGGCACCGCCCGCCCAGTCTACATGAACTCCTTCTGCAAACCCTCCCTCCACGCACTCGCTAAGAGAGCTCGAGACATCACGAGGAGATTTAAACTCCCAGGTGTTGTCACCCACACCAACAAACTCCTGCTACGCAAATCCCAAAACGGGAAACCACACGCGATTTTCACCGACCAAGACCTCGACCAGTTCGAACTATTCCTCGCACCAAATCAATCCCCCCACGCCTCACTTTTAGATTTTGAAACAGAGATCCCCTCCCTCCACCTACCCTCACCCAACACTAATTCTGACCCTCAACAGAACGCATGAAACGTAAGAAATTCGCTAAGCACCCCCCCCCCCCAACATTACGCACACATCTCAACCACCCTCCACCCCTGCAACTTCTCTACCCCCCCCCTGCTACCTCATCTGCTCCTCCCCATCCCATCGCCCACACTCTTCACATCGCTCATATCAACATCAACCGTCTGTCCACTCACTTCCGTGAATTAAGGCACAAGTCCACGTTAGAGCACTACGACATAATCGCTGTAACCGAAACTTTCATCCCGCCTAACACCCCCACCCATATGTACAACCTGCCAGGCTACACCCTGCTCCACCACGATCGGGTCGGCAAGCCAGGAGGCGGCGTCGCCGCCTACATCCGCGACCATTTCACACCTACAATCATCTCCGTATCACCCACACCCCCAACATACCAAGCACAACCTGAATTCATGACCCTCGACATCGACCTGAAACCCATTAAATTACTCCTCTCCATCGTCTACCACCCGCCCAACACCGCCCTCCCCTCTCATCTTTTCTCCACACTCACCCCTCTGCTCGCACAGTACGAAAACGTCATTTTGACAGGAGACTTCAATGGAGATATGTCCACCCCTTCTTTTTCATCCTCTTACCTGTCCAACCTTATCACTGATCACTGCCTCACCCTAGTCAGCAACAAACCGACCCATCATCTTCTATGGCATGACGGATCCACCCATCATTCCTGCCTTGATCTATTTATCACTCGTTCGATAGATAAAATCTCATCCTTTTCTCAAACATCAATCCCCTTTACCCCTGGCCACGATCTCATTTCACTAAACCTCTGCATTGATCCTCCACCCCCTCCCACAGATACAATGACTGTCCGCAAACTTAAATCCATTGACCCAACACTTCACAACCTACTGACTACCAAACTTTCAACTATTTTTCCACCACCCCCATGCCTAGCGAATTGCTCGTACAACCCCTCCCCCCCTACAGATACTACTCTACTTGACCTTAAAACGTCCGACATCACGGAAATTACCCTCGGAGTCTTCGACACTCTCGCCCCCCTGAAAACCGTAAGAAAGAAACCCCTAGTGAAACCCTACATAACACCCGCCATACTGAATAAGATGAGCCTCCGCGATAACCTTTACAGACGGGCCACGAGATCACATTCCGCCCGCCTTTTCGCCGAATACAGAGCACTCCGTAACCAAGTCACGACCGACCTGGACAGGTTGGAGAACACCCATGTCAGAAACATTATAGATGACGACCAAAACGATCTTTCCGCTAAGTGGCGCGCCATCCGTAGAACCGGCGTACTAGAACCAACCGGACCCTCCCCCCCTCACAATCTTTGACAGCCCTACACTCAACTTACACTACGCAGCAGTATCCCAATCATCGCCTCCCCTGACGCCTCGCGACCTCATAGACATCCTTTCTATACCGCCACCAATGCCCCCCTCCCCCTTTTTGAGTTCACCCAGGTTAACAAATCCATCGTTCTTCAAGCTTTTAACCAGCACAGCCCAAGGGGCATGGGACCCGACAACATCACCTCCTCAATGCTTAAGCTGGCCTTGCCCTCCCTTCTTCCATCCATTACTAACATCATCAACACATTCCTCTCACTCGGTCACTTCCCCACTTCATGGAAAAAATCATCTATCATCCCTTTAGCTAAAATCCACCACCCTCGCACCCCCTCCGACACCCGCCCCATCGCCCTTCTTCAGCAACTATCCAAACTCCTTGAAAGAATCGTCTCATCACAACTCACCACTTTCGCAACCAGTCACAACCTCCTCGACCCCTTTCAATACGCCTATAAAAATTATCACTCTGCCTAAACCACTCTTCTCGGCATCCTCGAAGACGCGCGCTCTGCCATAGATCGGGGTGAAGTCACCATCCTCATCTCATTTGACTTCACCAAAGCATTCGACACCATCCCCCATCGCATCCTCCTCTCCAAATTACGCCAACTAGGTTGCTCGGACACCGTGGTGCGTTGGTTCTACTCGTATCTTACGGGTAGATCCCAAGCCGTCCGCTCGCAGGATGGCCAACATGTTCCATGGCTCCCAACAACCTCAGGAGTACCTCAAGGTAGCGTCCTTGGCCCCTCCTCTTTATTCTCTTCATAAATGACCTCCGCCTCTTCATTCTTTACGCCCTTCATGCAATTTACGCCGATGACTCAACCCTTTATATATGTTTCCCTTTCTCCCAACTTCTCCATTTTCTATCCCTCATTTTCACAGATGCCCAGTCCGTGGCTGCCTGGGCCTGCAAACCACCTCAACCTCAACCCCAGCAAGACCACCCTCATGATCATCAGCAGCGACCACCACCTGTCCAAAATTGACTTCAAATCCCCCCCCCCCCTTAATCATAAATGGCCACACCATCCCCTACTCCAACACGATAAAATCACTAGGTACGCACATCTCCTCCTCCCTAAACTGGAACCGTCAAATCAGCGAAACAACCAAACGCGTGAACTACTCTCTCTACTCCCTCCGCCACTTTCGTAAAGCTTTATCCCGCCCCACACGCATCCTTCTCACAAACTCACTCATCCTTCCTCTTTTTGATTTCTCAGCGCCCTTTCAAACCCATCTCATCCACCAAAAAAACCTTAAACTCCAAACCCTTCACAACGCCTGCACTCGGTTTGCTTTTGGCTCCATCCCCCGCACCGCCCATGTCACCCCCTACCACCTCTCCCTTAACTGGCTCTCTGCTGCTTCCCGTCGCGAATATTTAAACACCTCCCTTGCCTACTCCATCATAGCCTCACAAAAACCATCACACCTTTATTCAAATTACAGGTTGGACCCTGGCGAGGAACTCCTCAGACGCTCTAATCGCCGCCCTTGACCACCCCTAATCTACTCCACCCCCCGAACATTCACCTACAACTACTCTTTTACAGTGCAAACATCACGTACCATAAACAAACACCGCTCAATTTTCTACAATAGTAACTCACTCCAAACCTACAAAACCTCCCTTAAATCCGCTCTCTTCACCATAGACTGTGCCGATTGGGTCCAAAGGGCCAACATTGAGAACCTCATCATCATCCCTCCACCCCTCTCTTCCCTCTTAAAACCCTTGTTACAACCTCCCTTAGCTCGACTCTAACATCCCCCCCCACTCCCTGCCTTCAAGCATTACGGCACTGTTGAATAGCTCTCCACCACGTACCCCAACAGTCAGCAAAACAGTGCAAACAAAACAATGAGCATAAACATTACTTATAGTCTTATTACTTATAGTCTTATTACTTCTTATGTCATCACATAGATTAAATCAATTTAAATTATCTGTATTTCACTGTAAAACCTAAACGAGCAGGACAGGGTACAACCCTCTGCTTGAAATAAAACACTAAAATCAAATCAAATCAAATCCAGAGGAGTCAGAACGGACCCCTGGTGCACTTGGTGATAGTTACAGCTTGGGGATGATTTCATCAGGAAGTTTTGACTACGGAGGAATCATATAATCAGGTTTACTACGAGGGATCATCTCCATGGTGTAATCATCACCAAGTGCACCAGGTGTCCGTTCTGACCCCTCCGGAGTCGAAACTTCCTGAGGAGATTATCCCCAAGGTGTAACTATCACCAAGTGCACCAGGTGTCCACCCTGACCCCTTATGTATATGGATATAGCTTTATGGAGCCCATGGGCTTCATAAAGCTATATACTGAAATTTTTGTGGCGCCCGGGCTCCATATCCTTACTTTCTCCATTAGTAGCAATAACTAGAAATTTTGGCTCCATAAGTACTCCGTACTATATATATATGTGTGTGTGTGTACTAGGGGGTACCCCCTGCTCGCTTTGCTCGCCAACCCCCAGAAAAATTTATAAAAATAAAATTTAAAAAAAATAAACAAAATTTGAAAAAAAAAAATCATGTAACATTTTCTCTCTGTGTTTGAAGGGCTTGAGACATAACTGAAGAAAAAAGTACTTTTTAAGGTAGATTTTTTGAAAATGAGGGAGGAGCACCTCAAAACAGTCGAAAAACCTTATATTTCACATAATTATAGGGTGCTCGTCCCAGCTCCCCCCGGAGGAGCCAATTTTTTCTAATCAAGAAGTTAACATTTTTTTGAAACAGGGAGGAGCAGCAGGAGAAGCTGAGCTGAATGGGAGGAGCACCATTTAACTATGTTAAATATAAGGTTTTTTAAATGTTTTGAGGTGCTCTTCCAGGAGGAGCAATGAATAATTTGAAAGGAGCACGGGAGGAGTGCCCTTGAACTAAATAACTAGAAGGAATTCCTTTATAATTATGCTCCGTTAAGGAAGGAGGAGAAAAATGTCTTCAAAAATCCGTAAAAAAAAAAGTGCTCCTCCCGGATATAACAATATATTACAGGAAGATATATATGGGTCAAAATAATACTTTTCGGCAAATCAGCCCGCATGAGATTCACGGATTTTATTGCAATTCTTTTTTGGCAAAAGCACTATTTAATAGATAAGGTTTTTGCCGCAAACAAGAGATCTCTATCCTATTTCTGCTTGGTGCTAGATTTTTTCAAAGATTGAAAAATGGCCTATTTTTAAGCTATTTTAATCAATTTTAAGGTATTTTCGAAAAATTCTAACTTTTGATCAAAATGAGATAGAAACCTCTAGTTTGCGGCAAAATTTTGGTTTAAAATAAGTTCTTTTTTATCAAAATATTTTGACAACATAGTTTGGTTATTTTTATAATAATACAGACCTACACAGATATTGCTATTTTTGCTCATTTGCAGGTATCTTCAAACGACCGTAGCTTTTTCTAGGCTAAGTTTTTGTGCATATTAAAAAATTGTTAAATTTTTTCTATGAAGAAACAAACATTTTGCGAGCAACCAGAACCCTGTACGATATTCCGCTTTCAAGATACAGCTGTTTAAAGTTGTAAAAAAACACAAAAAACGCGTTTTTTACGATTTTCACACGCAATTTTGAACGGTTTCGACCTTTTTTTTCTCTCAAAAATATGTGGAATCTTCTCTTGATATGTTTCCAATAGGCTCGCATAGTAATTGTAGTGCGGATTCGGGGTTTAAGTTGATTCCAAAGCATACACTTTTGACACATTTTATGTGCTAAACTAGTGTTTTTTTAACAATATACACGCTGCATTTAACTTTCTCGTTCATTATAGATGTTTTGAAATTATTTTTTGACTAAAAATTATTTAAATTCCAGCCAAAGTTAGGTCGCCTGCTATTAAAAAATTGATACTCAACGAAATATTGATCTCAATATCAAAATAATACACTACTTTTTTACAGTTTATTAGTTTTTTGATTCGTTAAAAATGAGGCCGTCCACGTGAAGAATGCAGGAAAATCTCCGATTTTTAAAAATCTTTCTGAAATTTTTTCCATCGATTTCTGGTAAAGAAAGATAAAGTTTCCCAAAATTTTGAGTATAAAAAAAATTTTTGTGCCCTCTGTGAATAAAAAAGTCTTTTACATAAATATTTCATTTGAAAAAAAATTTATAGCTGTTTTTTACTAATTCTGCTGGCATTTTGAAATGAATGGGCCGATTTTCACGTGGTTTGTTGCATTTGAAAGAAGAGAAAAAAAACTATTGAAAAACGTCCAACTTTTTGAATTTTCATGTCTTCGAACCGATGTAGCAGGTAATTTCTGAACATACTCATTTGACTTTGTCTAAAAAAGCTATTTTTTTTTTTTTTTTTGATATTTTTTACCTTTTTTTGGTTTCTACTTTGAGTATTTATACAAGAAATTTTCATATTTGAGTTTAGAGTCGTTTTCATCACATACTTGTGGAAAATAACACTCTAAAAAAATTAAAAAATCAACCTTTTTCGACTTTGGAGCCTATTTTATTGATATAGCATGCTTCAAACAATATTATAAATTGACATCTTGTTGTAGCTGAAGTCAAGGGCTTTTCAACGGTATAAGATTTTGTATGAAAAATCCTACTAAATCCAAAGTTACACGCTTTTAAAGACAAAAAAAAAGTGTACCACATAAACTGTTAACCTGAAATATGTCTAAAACTCATGTGTTTGTTTAAAAAAAAAAACTATATGAATCAAACTGTCTTGTAACCTCTCAAATTACAAAAAAATTAACTCAATTTCTAAGATTTGTCACAATTTTTGGCTTATTTAATTTCCTCATAATACCCCTATTCTCAGAATAATACTTATTTGCAGAAGAAAAGAAGGAACTTGTATCACCTGTTCAAGCAGAGCGGACGCGTCAGCTAACAAAGTGCTTAATTGCAGTTTGCGTGGCTCCTTCCCTTACTCCTTTTAGGCAGATTATAAGTAAGTCTGTTGCAACTTGGAAATGTGGGATTTATATGGAGATCGATACATGACATGCCTCCCCTCTTAGTCCATTGTTGCCCTCGACAATGCAGGGCTGGACGACTGTAGGAGTGCAGTCCTTATATCGAAGATAGAAAATGTATCGATCATCTTGATCGGGTGAATTTTGGCGGATGACGGTGGGCAAGCGTCTCAGTAAAAGTTTTTTTTTTTTTTTTTTTTTTGAATAACTATTATTTTTATAAAAATAGTTAGTTCAAGTGGTAGCGTTTTGGATGTAATTTCTACCCGATGTTCGAAGGGATCGGTAGTTTTTGAGTTGTTATAATTGTTGCATAACAATGATCACAGGGTAGGAAAGAGTTGGTTGAGGGTGGGTAAGAATATCGTAATTTTTGAGTTAAAAGCCTGAAATTTTTGAAATTTTTAAATGAAAATCTTAAATAGCTAGTTGTTTTAGCTGAGTGCTAAGTAGAAGTTTTTGCGTTGCTTGCGCAAGCCAACTAACAGGGATTTAGGCATGACAAAAAAATTATAACTCTATATTGCGCGGTTATCGGGCGCTGGAGAAAAAAAAAATTCTGTATGGATTGGTTAACATTTGGAGTGGGAAGTTGCATAGACGTATATATTCATTCATTAATTGCCAGGAGTGAGGGAAGTTCACAGAGTCGCCGTGATTTTAAGTTTGCTAATTAGTTTAGTAAAAAGTATTTATAACGTTCGATGAAAATTCTGTAATATATATGATGGTGTTGAGCGCAACTGTTTTGAAGTTACAATTTAGATTTTAGACTGTCGCATTACAGTCAAAATTAAAAAAAATAAAATAAAATAAAATTGCATAATATTATCAATAAAAAAAAATTTATTCTCCAAGTTCCTAAACGATTTGAGTTTTAATTTGTCATTGTTTAGTTCACTATGAAACTTCAAATTCAATATAAGTATTTTGTCTTAGTGTTTTAAAAATTTTAATATGTTTAAATTTTTGCGCTTGACAAAAAATTTATAAATTAGCAGGGAGTTTCGGTGAAATCGGTGCTTACAACACTCCATTTGACTGATTTAGACTGAGTTTTGCTTTAATTAGTCGAAAATAGTTAAATAAGTTTCAAATTTATTTGATAAAATTTTTGAGTTTAGTGTATAGAATTAAATTATTTATAATTGACGTAACTTAGATTTTTGCAATAAGTATTTTACATTATGTGTGTTACGGAAAAATTTACAAATAAAGCCTATTTTAAATTTCGATTCGTAGAGATTGTACAATAAATATTAAAAATTAATATTACAGCAGATAAAAAAAAATTTAAAAAGTGATAATGGAGTTAAATTAGCTTGAGCCAAAGTTTTTACCAATTGTTAACAATATTTAAGTATCATATAAATTTTTTAAATTTAAGATAATGTCCGAGTGTTAATTAAAATTTAAATTCTGAAAATACACTCAATTTAGTACACAAAATTGTCTGCGAAAAGTTTATATTTTACTGGTGAAGCTGCTTCTTTCCTTGATGCGAATGTTGCTGTATCGTTGTCTTTGGAATCGGTTGGTCGGCAGATCGACGGTTACGTACGAGAGTATAGTGCGAATAGGTGTAAACGGAGACGTTGCAGCGGTGCGCTCATCAAATTATATCATGCTAAGTTGCCGGTTTTGATAAATGTGCTATTACTGGTGCATTCAGTAGGTGCTCCAGCTGGTACTACGTCGATCGGAGAGCTAGTTGGACTCGCAGTATGGTTAGTTTACAAGGATTGTTATCGCAATTCTTCAACTCATCGAGGTGCATTAAAAGGTAAATACTTTCACATTTGTTATAAATCAATAATTGTTTGTTTAAAAAAAATTAAAACATTCATCTGATACCTGAGTGTTGACGGATAGTAAAAAAAATTCTTTTCTTGGAACTTCGGCGTGTTTGTGAGTATAATACTTTGATTGTTACTATTTTTATTAAATAATTGTCAGAGTTAAGTCGTCAACTATCGTTATTTCATAAATTAATTGTTTACAGGTTGTATTGAAAGATTCGTGGGTGTGGCTGTATGGTTGGGTCGCGTGCTGCTGGTGCATTGCGGGTGAGTCTGATGGAAGAGTTGACCGTGGCTGGAGGTATAGCGGGTCTGCATGCGGTTGGCGTACTCAGCAGGCCAGTGGTCGCGAAGATTCATGGCTATGGTAGAGTCTTAAGCGTGTTTCCGAATGGACAGTTGATCAAATTTGGTTTGAAAATGAAGTGTTTCTTTTTATTTTTGTCTATCTAATTTTGGTAAAATTATTAATAACTTCCGAAGATAGGATAGTATATTCATTCATTTAAAATTATTATCATCATTATTTTCAATTATTTAATTATTTATTTATTTCATTATTGTTATTATTGGCTTTTTTTTCTATTATTTTTTCTTTTATTTTGTATTTTTTTTATTTTATTTTACTTGTTCATTTATTTATTTGTATATATATAATCAAATTTTTTATTTTATTTATTTATTATTTTTTTTTTTATTTATTTTTTTTCAACGTTTTGTTTTGTTTTTCATGGCTCTGCGACGTGAAGCGGTGGTTTTGTATTCGAGTCTGGTGCTTTTGGAGAGGTTGTGGGCACACGGAAAAAAAAGTTACCAGATGAACCCGTGAAAAGAAACACGTCAAAGCCGTGCACAGCGGGACGGAATAGACCCGTCGCCAGCGCGCCGGTACATCCGATACTTAGGCGCTTCGACCCCAGCGTCTCGACAGAATGAACCCGTGCGCAGTAGGAGAGGGACAATCCTACGCAGAGGCAGGTTGAACCTGCCTCCTGCGTAGGATTTGCACTTAAGCCGCATAATTTTTGGAGCAAACTCAGGATGCGTATATGTATGGAAATATATATGCGTCATGCATACGAAATCGTTATAATTGTTTGTTTTATTAATATGATTAGTATTACGAATAACGTAAACAAGTTGCAGTAGAAAAATTTTGTTGCAGAGCCTGGAAATGCATATATTATCAAAATATTTATTTCGATTAAAGAAATGGTAATTTCTCAGATTAAATTTGAAACAAGTACCATGAAAACTGTGTACTGAATTGTATTTGTACTTTCATACAAAAAGTTTTTGATAACCGAATTTTTAGAGTGCAAATTTTTTTTTTTTGTGTTATTTTATGATATAGTATTCAACTTATCAAAATATAGCGGATTAAAATAAATATTTTAAACTTCTGCAAGTTAAAAATAAAACGAGTGATCGGATTGAAAAAAAAAAGAGTAATTATTTTGAAACCAGTTTTTTATTATACACTACTTACTTTAATATTTATAACTTTTACAGCAAAAACAGCTTTTGTTATTTAAGTCAGCTTATATCGTGTCGCTATATATATATATATATTCTTCCTCAAATTTTTTTATGTACAAACAAGGAGGTAGTTTAGGCATTTTATTTACATCAAGGAAGACATCATCTTCATCAATATCAGATGTTACGCGATACGCCTGATAGTGACTGCTAAAAAAAAAAGTTTTGAATTCTTTTAATTGAAACAAAACCCCGCCATCATTACTTATAATAATCTTAATTTTTCCAAAAACTATTCCTTCATGATTTTTATACACTATAGAAATCTACAACTTAAATTAAATCATGCACGTGCGTGTGCAACAATCTCTGCATGATGCGAATGAGTTTTGGCGCGCACATATACATTAACGCTTTATATACATATATATATTATAGTACGCATCCTGAGTTTACTCCAAAACATTATGCGGCTTAAGTGCAAATCCTACGCGGGAGGCAGGTTCAACCTGCATCTGCGTAGAATTGTCCCTCTCCTACTGCGCACGCGTTCATTCTGTCGAGACGATGGGGTCGAAGCGCCTAAGTATCGGATGTACCGGCGCGCTGGCGACGGGTCTATTCCGTTCCACTTTAACACGGGTTTATCTGGTAACTTTTTTTTCCGTGCATTGTCGAGATTTGTGGAGGTGAGTCCACGTGGATTACGATTTCTGCTGTTTTTTGAGTGGGAGGCAAGCTGTGAGTCTCATTAGGAGAAGTATCGACCTGATGATTTACTTTACATGTGCATGATTTTGGGATGTATTCTTCTTCATTTGCTTTCATGTCCCGTTTATTTTTTTTTTTTTCTGTTGCAGATAAAGAAGAAGGTCAAGATCTTTTCGATTTGAAGAAATCTATCTAACATGATTTTTAGGAATGTCAACACGACTGAGGATCCCAAGCCGATTTTACTTTCGATTTCGATTAGGGGAATCGGACTAAAATTTTGGAGTGATTCAGTGAGTTCTTTCTCCACCTCCATGGGGTATTAGATTGCGTATTCATGTATCTCGGGTTTAATTGTGTTCAATTCTACTGAAAGTTCTGGTTTATAATTGTACTCTGATGTGAATGAGATTTTCCGAAGACCATGTAAGGTAAAGCTTGACGTGTGTGTGGTACATTCACCGCTTAGGTAAAGTGAACCTGTGCCGTTTATGAGAAATTCATTTCGATGATTATGGCAGGTGATTGTGAGCTTAGTTGGTTTTAAAGTTGAATATAACCATAAATTCGATGCGTGCAAGGGTGTTAGAATTGTAGGCGTATTTGGTATAATAACTGTCGAGCAGGTTTTTAGAGAAGAGGTTGTCGGCTGATTGAACATTGAATACTCACACAATGGGTGTGTAACTCCGTCGATCAGGGGTAAAAAGTCTTCACATAGCTTAATGTGATCATAATTGAAACAAGATTAAAGGAGTTCGTCATTTAAGAGAACAAATGTCTGGTTTTTCGATAAGACAATATAATTAACTGTTGGTTTTATTGCTAAATAGCCTGTATTATCAAAGGGAAGGTTTATAGGGTTTGGGAAAGAGTGTATTTTGTACAAGTCTAGGTCGTCGTCGATTACTAAAGGTAGTTTTATAGAAACGTGAAGCTTTCCATTAGTGAAGAAAATAGTCGTTTTCGCTACGCTGAATAGGTAATGGGGTGTGATTACTTCTGCTGTGTTCGGTATCCGAAGATTCGGATTATTGTTAATTTTTAGGAGTAGATTGGACATTTGGGAAAAAGATAACATAAGAAGGTGTAGATGTCCTTTTGCGGTGGTTTGAATTACTTCTAACAAGGTTTCATAATCCTTTTGAAGTTCGTCAAGTTCGTATGAGTAATCGAGCCACCATCTGATAACGTTCGCTAATTGCAATTCTTTGTTTATGGCCAAGTTTTGTTTGGAAATGTTTTCAACACGACTGATTAAGCGTGAAATTTCTAGTGTTTGATTATTGTTGTATTTATACAGATTTTCGAGCTCCGATTTGATTAGATGAGTAGATTCAAGTGAAATTTGGGATAAATTATTCTGACTGTCGTACAGTTTGTCAATGTCATTATTTATTAGTTCGCGGTCTTTCGAGTTCATGATACCAAATAACCATTTTGTAACCCAACCGCCAACTTCGATTGGAGCTCCTCAAGTTTTTCGATTGTAGGGTCGGTTATTAGTTTCTTGCAAAACGAAAAAGCTTTTTAGAGATTCGTGCAAATCATTTATTGCGAATAATTTGCGGGTTATGTGGAGTTCCGAGAGCCCTGGTGTTATTTGGTCAGGGTAGACTCGAGATAATTTATTCACTAAATGTTTGAAATTTTTGTGTTCCGTTTCGAAGTTTCTGTCTAGTGGGGGACAATTTACGAAGATATTAATGTGGATTTTTGTTCTGACTAAATTAATTTTTCCGACGTGTTCATAGAAAATACCCGGGTTATTGGGGATTGATTGTATCTCATAAAAGGTTTTATTTTCCGTGTTAACGGTACCAACTGGAGCGAAGCTCATGCACCACACCAAAATGAAAAGCATTTTTCTAGTACAAAAATTAGGACAGATCTAAATTAGATGAGGCGATGATTTATGAGAATATAAAAAAAAGGTTTTTAGTAAAATTTTTTCAGGTAGTCTTTATGGACTAAGATTTTTTTCTTGTTTTGGCTTTGCAAGAGGGCAGTGTTATTTTCGCGTACTTCTAGGACGTCGAATACTCCGTTGTAAAATTTATCTAGTTTGTTTTTACGCGGTAGTTTGTTGACGTAAACTTTGTCTCCGGGTTTTATATCGAGGGGTTTAGTAGATTTGTCGTAATTTCTTTTGTTAATTTGTTTAGATGATTCTAAACTTTTCAATGCCATCTCTCGAATTTCAGCAATTCTCATTGCTAAATCGTAAATGTAACCATTATATGTGTCGTTAACGAAGTCATCTAGGCATCTTGAAGGGGTTCTAGGATTTCGTCCCATGGCTATTTCGTAGGGGGTAAAACCTGTGGAAGAGTGGACTGAGGAATTGCATTCCATCATGGCGAAGGGAACTAGCTCATCCCAGTCTTGATACTTAGGGGTGTTAGTCCTCAAGTAGTCTTTCAAGACAGCATGACTTCTTTCCAGCGACGCGTTCGACTGGGGGTGGAAAGATGTCATCGTTTTTAGACGACAGTCAAACATGCTTTCGAGATTTTTGAGGAGTCTATTCCTAAAGCTTTTACCTTGATCCCTCAAGATAATTTTAGGTACTTCGTGAGCGGCAATAAGATGTTTAGCTAGGACTTGTGCCACAGTTAGCGCTTTAAGATTAGGTACAGGTACTGCTGTACAAAATTTTGAAAATAAACATTGCATAGTGATTATGTAAGCATTGCCACTCACAGTTCGAGGCATAGGTCCAACCGCGTCGATAGCCAGTTTGAAGAACGGTTCTGTGGGCGTATCGGTAATTACCATGGGTTCTTTGGTGCGATAACCTATGAGCTTAAACTCTTGGCATATTCGACATCGATGAATGTAATCGACTACATCTTTACGCAAACCGGGCCAAGTAAATTTTTCCCTCACTCTTCTGTAAGTTTTCTCTACTCCACGATGTCCTCCAAATAGACTATCGTGGCATTCTTTTAGGATGGTGTTGCGGGATTCGGGTGGGGGTGTTATGCAGGCACCTAGACAGATCGTTAGCGTCATGGGTATGTCTTTAAGAGCGTCTCGGACTTCTCGATATAGAGTTTCACGTGGTAGTGCGTCTGTGAGTTCACCCTTCCGTGACATACGGACCGATGTTATTTCTTTCTCGAGCAGTAGATGATAAAGATTGTATAAGCATTCTTTCAAAGAACTTTGCTTGGTAGGATTTCTTTCAGTTTCTGTAACTACCAAGGAGAAGATAGTTCGGCCTCGGGTTTTAGAGACAAGAACATTGCCAACCATAGGGTTCAGATCTTTGAGTTCGCTTTTTGAAATTAGCTCTAATTCGGCAAGAAGTTGGTTGTTAGGTGTGTTTCGGTTCAAATTCGCAGGGATAAAATGTATTATACTATCTTTATGTCCCGTGAGGGCGTCTGGGGTGAGTCTCACTGTTAGTCGTGTAGGGGATTTGATCGGGTAGTTAAAAGGATTTAGGATTGGGGGTATAATTGGCGGAATGGTTTTAACGCTTGTATAAATATCATTATTAATATTAGCCGTAGTAATTTTCGAATTTTTAGGCGTCAAATTTGAATTAGGTTGTTTTGTAGGAAATTCTAGCTGTGAGGATTGAAGGGTCGTTTCGGCGATATCTCGAGGGCGAGTAACCTTCTCTTGAGGGTTTAGACAGTTTTTCGATGGGGCTAGCTTATGATCTTGTATGATAGTCTTTGCGGAATTTGTTGAAGAGTCGGAATCATCGCTAGACATGATTTTGGTGTTTTCGAGATTGAAAGTGTTATCAAAAGTTATTGGGGGTATTTTAGGTGTGATGAGAGTGGACGATAAGGGAGGATTTTTGAATTCTGAGTCATCGGTCAGTTGCCATTTATCTAAGTCTAACAAAGATTGTTTATTGTTCAAATTTTGTCTATTGTCTGCGTCAATAAGATCATTTTCCAAATAGCCTGGATCACTGTGGACTACAGAGTGAGCCAATCGGCGTTAGTGTTCAGCCTCCCAGGCTTGTAACGGAATATATATCTGTATTCACGCAGCTGGGCTCTCCAGCGGTTTAATCTTGACATTGGATCTTTGATTGAATCAATCCATTGTAAAGGTTCATGGTCGGCGTATACATAAAAAGTGCGACCGTCAAGATAGTGTCTGAAGTGCATGATGCCTAGGACTACAGCTAAACACTCTCGCTCAGTGGCAGAGTAGTTTTTTTGATATTTATTGAGCGTTTTTGACATATATGCAATAGGTTGATCATTATTTGGTTCGCCTTGACTCAAAACTGCCCCGACTACATGTGCACTAGCATCGGTTGTTAGGATGAAAGGTTTAGAGAAGTCTGAGCAAATTAGAACTGGTGCCGTGCATAGAGCTGTCTTTAGTTTTTCAAAACTGGCTTTTTGGCTCTCTTCCCAGCGGAATTTACAATTTTTCTTAAGAAGGTTGTTTAGAGGTTTTGAAATTTCAGAGAAATGGTGGATAAATCGGTGATAATAAGAACAGAGCCCAAAAAAAGAACGGACGTCCGAAGTACTCTTTAAGACGGGAAAATCTTGAATATCTTTGATTTTTCCCCGGTCAGGTTTGACTCCAAATGGGTCGATATGGTGGCCCAGGTATTTTACTTCGGGGGTTAGAAATTCGCATTTTTCGATTTTCAATAGCAACCCGGCATTAAGCAATCTTTGAAAAGCTTCATTAACCTTTCTCTCGTGATCTTCAAGAGAGTTGGAGAAGATGATTAAGTCATCTAGGTAAATGAACAATTCGATTCCTTGTAATCCAGTCATGACGGCGTCCATCAATCTTTGGAATGTCGGGGGAGCACAGCAAAGTCCAAAAGGCATGGCTGTGAATTCAAAATGCCCGTAAGGCGTTGAGAAGGCGGTTTTAGCTCTGTCATCAGGATGCATAGGTATTTGGTGGAATCCGGTAACAAGATCAAAAACCGAAAAGTATTTGGACTTGCCTAGGGACTCCAGTATTTCTTGAACGTTTGGGAGTGGATAGGCGTCCGGAATTGATAATTCGTTAAGCTTTCTGTAATCAATAACAAGACGATGTTGATTTTTACCGTCAGGGCCAGGACGTTTTGGAACTATCCATAAAGGTGCGTTCCAAAGGCTAGAGGAGGGTTGGATGATTCCTTTCTTCAGCAAGTTGTCTACTTGCCTTCTAATTTCTTCGTGCAATTTTGGAGGATAACGATATTGACGCATATATATCGGTTTGTCACTGGTTAACGGAATTTTATGTTGTACTAGATGTGTACGAGGAGGGTCGTCGCCAGGTCACATGAAGAGATATGGAAAGCGTTCAACCACTCTCTTCAATTGAACTAAGGCTGCTTTGTCGTGATGTTTTCTTTTCAGAAGGTCAAATATTCGAGGTACTCATTGTTCAGGAGGACAAGACGTTCCTTCAGCCTCAGAATCGAAGAAGTCGTCAGAACTATCGAGTTCAAAGGGATACAGATCTTGCACCGGTATTTCGACTTCTTGAGATTCGTTTTTCGTGTTAATCGCTAACACGTAACATGAACCTTTTTCATGGGTAATGGCTGACTCACCGATAAATATTACAGTAGGGGTTTGTATTCGGGGAAGATACGCCTCCCCCCTTGGAGAGCTTTCCGACACAGGAATTTCTATCGCAACTTTACAACGTGCTGGCAACAGTGCATCTTGAGGACAGAGCTTTACCTTGTTTTCGACGAGCTTTATAATGAAAAATAGTCGAAGGTATTTTGCTGGACGTAGGTTGAATGTCGGGAATGGTGTTTTGACTTTGAGGTGTTCTTCGAGAGTCAGAAGATTCTGAAGGGGACTCGGAAGATTCGGATTCGCTGTTGTCTGTAGCGCTGGAGAAGCAAATGTTTTGAGTGCAATTTTGAGTGAATAATTGATTATTGGCTAAGTCGATTTGGCCCTTTTCAATTTGGAGATAACGAGAGCCGAGAATGGCATCTTCTTTGAGCGAAGAACTTTCAAGGAGGACGTGCGAATGGTGTTTTCTACCGTCCCTTCCTTTGAAAGTAACAGTACCAAGAGTGTAGACAGGTTCTGCTCCGATCCCAGTCAGTTGAAGAGTACGATTTTTATTGATTTTATACGTGGGATTTAGAGATTGAATTTTAATTACACTCACGTATGCGCCGGTGTCAATTGAAACGCGCCCTTTTCCAGCTTTAAATATGTCATTAATAATTTCGATCTTAGGTAGCCGTACGAAATTTTCTTTCTTTCTCTATGGTTTCTAGGATTGTAAATTTGAGGTGAATACGTGTCAAAATCGTTAATAGGTTCGTCTAAATAAGGGTTGTCGCTACTCCGGTTGGTTGAATTTCCGGAAGGGGTTTCTGAACCAGAGGATTCTGATTCAGAGCGATCTGAGTCTGAGGATAGGCCTTCAAGAAAAGAATCGGGAAGATTTTTCATTTTTCCGGCTTGCTTAAGTCTCCGAAGTTTCTTCAAAGTTCTTTTGCTGATAACATCATACTGTAAGAAAGGGGCATCGTCGTGAATTAGGTGGAATATATGTTTTTGTTTACAAATACGAATTGTAATTTTTCCATGAGCGTCAACTTGATTATTATTTTTTCCCTGGATTGTAATGGGAGGGTAAGGATAGTAGAAAACCGAGTCTTTAAGAACAGAAGCTTTGATGACATTCACTTCATTGGTTTGTGCAGCGGAACATTTTACGACGCCCTTTTTGAATAGGTAATTTTTAATTTTTATAGTTGGTGCGGTTTTCTCGCCGCAGACTCTCCGTACTCTCGCATTTTGAATGCTTTCACCGATCGACGCTCGGGGCTCTGAGAGCGGGGGAAGCTCGCAGGCGCGCCGTCTGGACGAGCTTGTCTCCAGTTTAAATTTTCGCTAGGGGAGATATTTGTAAGAATATTCGTTGGAGCCGGGGCTTGTGGAGAAGGGATGTAAGGACCTGGGGATCCGGGTCTACCAGGCTGCTTTTCGGAATAATTGTTAGGGAAGTAAGCTGGTGTTGCGAAATTAGGATAGCGCGAGTGAAAAGGGGGCAAAGGCGCTGGAGGGTAGTAAGAGGCCATAGGAGGATAATAGGGCATATAAGGGTGAAAATTTGTATAAGGGAAGGGATGGAAAAAGGGGCTTGTCGACCTATTAGGGTTGTGACCTCTAGGGCTCTCAGACCTAGGACGGGAGTAACGTTCTGATGGTCCGGATTGATCGTATTGGCTCTGTCTTTCTGGGTTTTTCAAGATACTCGAAGGTTTTTCGTAACGCAGAGAAGGGTGAGCATCCAGTTTACCTTCTGCTGTGTAGGTCATTGTTCTAGGCATTTTTATATCGTTGGGGTCATAAGAATATGAGATGTTTCTATTAAAATTTCAGGGGTCGTTAAAATCAGAGAATTGAACGTTATGGCGGTCGTGAGATGATTCTCTTTCGGGTTTCCCAGGTCGTTCATAAGGGCTAGGAGATCGCGATCACGGAGGCAGTTTTTGGGTGGAGGAATACTCTACGTCGGCATAGTTAGGTGCTCCGATGTTAACCCATTCCTCCGCGTTAAGAGCTGCGCTTAAGGCTTCGGAAAAATTAAAAGGGTTATGGTTAGACATCTGATTACGGATAACAGAAGGTAATCCACGAATTAAATATTCGGTAGTAAGGTCTTCGAAAAGGGCCTTATTATGTCTCTTAATGTCCTCGTCACCTACTCCCTCGTTTTTTAGTTTCATGGCAGCGCGGACTATAGCTGAGAGTCTATCGTGGAAAGTTAAAACAGATTCATTCTGTCTCATATAAGAGTCTGAAATAAGGTTAAGGTAATAAGATAGGGATCATTTTTGAAAAAAAATGGAACTGAAGATGTTTCCGGAGCTGGTCTAAAGTGTTAAAAACTTTTCCGTCAAGACTCGTTTTAGCCTTGCCGGTCAAGCGAGAAATAACTCCTTGAAGGAAAAGTTCTTTTAGGGTTGCGTCTGTAATTCGTTGGTCGTAGCTTTCCACGTCCTGCAGCCATGGGCGCAGGGGTGTGGAACCAGTGTAAAAAGGGATTGCAGCAAGAGCGCTTTGCATCAGTGCTGATGCTTGAACATTCGCGAACGCGGTTTGTGACTTGTTTAACGTAGCTGCCATTGTAGACATATTTTTAGCCATCCGGCGGGCGTGATGTAATTCAGCCGCCTTCTTCTGGTCTTTGTCTGCAAGGGCTTCAATCTCGTCTAAAGTAAGGTTCTTGAGATTAGCCATATTGAATGCTTATAAATTTTATACAAAAAAAACTAATCTAAAGTCGCGATTATTCGCGAAACTCCAGGTAATTATGAAATCCATGCACTATAAGCGGGTCAAATTCAGCGCGACGAGCGGGTCAGATTCCGAAAGCGTTTGTGTGTGTAAGTGGGTCGTTAAATTAGCCAAAAATGTCTAGGTCGGCAAAAAAAAGTGTCACAATTTGTCTTGAAAGAGAATTTTTCTTTTAACCATTCGTCAAAATTGACAAGTATCAGATAATAAAAGATTTTGCTTTTCTTTTTTTTTTAATATTAATTTTTAGTATTATAAATTTCGAAAGGAAAATTATTAATTAATTTTTGTTTTTAAGAAATATATTAACAATTGTCACAGGGCTCGAACTAAGGAATTTAATTCCTCGGAGGATCGTGATTGATCACGAGAACCCGCAGCGATCGTCGTCCGCACTCCTCCGACCTGCTGACAAAATGCACTTTCTGTGCACACGACAATCCGTCGATTTTTCTTCAATCCTGAAAACTGGGGGGAAGACGCGTACGCGAACTAATGTTATTAATACGCGGCGCGGCTGCTCTCCTTCGTCGGTAGTGGCGTGAGTTTACGTGGACCGATCGCAGGAACACGGGTTAATTAAATTAATGATCAAATGTAAATTTTAATAATTTTAATTAACAATAAAAATAAAAAAAATCAAAAGTTACATGATATCTCAAATTAATTCTACCCGATTGTTTACAAACAAGTAAACCCGAATGACTCAAAGTCTTAAGTCAACGAAAATGGATTTTACAAAAATAAAGTTCGTCGTCTGTGTTGTGGTCGCTACTGACACTCCGACGCACACACACACTCTCACGCTCGTCTGCTTGCTGCAGCGCGCCAAAAGAACAAAGGCGTGGACTAACTCCGATACAAAATCTAAGTACTTACTGTACTTCACACACACACTCCGACTCTAACTATCACACGAACAAATACTCAATGATTAACCGCTACGCGGACTTACTTTTCTAGCAGGTGCACCTTCGCTTGATTAAACAATAATAATGATAATAACTATTAGCCCGATTGGCTTCACGCAAGACGACAATGCCTTCCTAGGCCGCACGCTGACTTTCCATGAGATGTTCGTCTTCCCCGCTCCAATCCAGTGACAACTGGATCACAAGAAAATCTACACAACTTCTCACTGATAACTTTATCTAACACACTTTGATAAAGTTATCTAACAACACAAAAAGTAAATTTTATATTTGCTTCCTGACACACGTGTGATCGCGCCAAGCGCCGAAATTAGAGTAATACTGATCGGTGGATCTCGTCATCACCTGACTTACCGATCCGCATCTGCGTTCCATAACAGTTAGCGCCGAATTCGAATTTAATCAACGCACTAGCTGTTACACAATTTTAACTAGGTTTTTAATTTTAAGTATTAAGAGAGATTCAATTTAGATAGTCAGGCCACAAGGTTTAAGATCCCCACAAGGGATGCCATGGGCAGAACTTATACGTTGTCTGCTGCCGACTGCAGAGTACAGAAGAATTCCTTCTGAAATCTTCGTAATATCTTTTGAGAGTGTTATTCATTATTTTTGGAGATTTTTTTTTATTTTGAAGTTTGATAGATTTCTTTCTTTCAAATGTGCAGAACAAATATTAAAATTGCTAAATGTTAAATCCAACTGCAGTATTTCAAAAGTTTAAATGTAGAATGAGGAATTAATTGTTCAGAACATTCGCTGTCACTTGCTACGTACACGCACTTATGATCTAAAAAAATTTAAAATCAGCAAATTATTTTTGAACGAAAATTTGAGGTTAAAAAAACAATTTCAACTTGCCTTGCTCCATCATAAATAACTAGAAAATATTTAAAAAAATAAACAGAAGAAAGTTAACATTTCATGAAAATTAAACTTTTTATTGCTAAGCAGTCCGAATTTTCACATTTATTGCTCTCCCAAAACTAACAACCAATCGACTTTACACTAAAATTCTTGGCTTTCATGTCATATTAGTTTTATCTCTTGATAGACGTTTTTAGAATTCTCAGACTTTCCGAATCTATCAAACTTTAAAATAATAAAAAAAAAATCTCGAAAAATAATAAATAACAGTCTCAAAAAATATTACGAAGATTTCAGAAGGAATTCTTCTGTACTCTACAGTCGGCAGCAGACGACGTATAAGTTCTGCCCATAGCAGACAAGACATGAAAAAATCCCAAACAATTTTAAACGCCAATTTTAATTTATTAAAAATTATACTGAGAGTTCTTTATAGAAAAGATAAAATTAATAAATTTTTAAAATATGACCCTTTTACGTTTGACAAAAAAAGTTTAAATTTTCTTTAGTTTTATTGGGAAAATTTTAATTTTGGTACATACTCCTTTTTAGTCAAATTATACATATGTAAGAAAGGGAACTTTTCCATATTTTTTAGATTTCTTTGTAAATGTTGTGAATTCACTCTGAAAATAAAAATATATACGTGGCAATAAAATTATTTGTTTATTTTCGATACAAGTTCCTTCTGTTCTTCTGCAAATAAGTATTATTCTGAGAATTGGGGTATTATGGGGAAATTAAATAAGCCAAAAATTGTGACAAATCTTAGAAATTGAGTTGATTTTTTTGTAATTTGAGAGGTTACAAGACAGTTTGATTCATATGGTTTTTTTTTTTTAAACACATGAGTTTTAGACATATTTTAGGTTAACAGTTTATGTGGTACACTTTTTTTTTATCTTTAAAAGCGTGTAACTTTGGATTTAGTAGGATTTTTCATACAAAATCTTATACCGTTGAAAAGCCCTTGACTTCAGCTACAACAAGATGTCAATTTATAATATTGTTTGAAGCATGCTATATCAATAAAATAGGCTCCAAAGTCGAAAAAGGTTGATTTTTTAATTTTTTTTAGAGTGTTATTTTTCACAAGTATGTGATGTGTTATAGGGCGTTATTTAAACGAGCAGACTCAGGAGTACAACCCACGTAGATCTGCCGAGTTTGTCATACAGCCTCTATAAGCTCTGCCGCAGTCGACTACACGTCGACGAGTTTCCTGCAAAAGGAGAAAATTCCGTCCGCGATTATATATCCCTAAACGGTTTATTAATCGGGGAGGGCGCGACAGCTCGTTGATTTCGGTAGGTGGGCGCGGGCTAGAGGATTCGAGCGCGGGGAACACCGGTCAGAAAAATAATTGTTACTCAGAAAGTTAATTTTGAATATTTAATAACAAAAAATTAACTTAAAAACTAATACAAAAATCTATGCTTGACACGGTGATAATTTATAAACAAATACTCATACGGTTGACTGTTTCAATCAACAACAAAGAGTTATCGCTGCTCTCTAAGTTGATTTGCGCGCGCACACAACAACCTGCTGCTATCGGCAGCTTACGCGCGCGAGAAAAACAAAGTATTTTACAACTGATTTTAATCACTCACACTCTCACACGATAACGATTATGGTCGCTTAACAAACAATAACTTACGAGGACGCCGCAGGTGCACCTGTTACAAGCCGTAAGGCTGAAACTCTAGCCTCCAAGCTAAATACCCAAATCGTAGACTGCCGTGTCTCGATGCCGGCGTACGGTCCAGTGTCGTCGTCTCGTTGTCGCAGGTTAACAAGTTGTCCAAGGATGACAATCCTGTCGAAGACTTGTTTTCGTCGCGACGATAACTCCCGAGCACGCGCGACACAACAAAACTGACCTTTCACTCGTACTTTTTATAATTTCGCGAAGCTTCGAATCGGTACGATCTGTACTCGAACGCGTGCGGTGATTAGAATGACTCCTGTCCTCCTTCTCACCGGCCCGATATTCTACCGATTCCCGCGCGTTCCATTCCCACTCATGCTGCGTTCTAACGGTCGCGCGGCGAACATAAAATTAATTTTATGTCGTCGCGATTAATTAACTCAACCGTTACACCCCCCTCCCAGAGGTGTCGTATCCGAAAAATACGTCACTTCGATATACCACGAACGCGGTCTATCCGAGTTTAGGGAAACGTATATATATCCTGCCATCGCCTGCAACAACCGAAGGGAGGAATAAGGACAAAAATAGGATATGCGGATTAGGCTTTGCGTTGTGCACGAGTTTTCCGCGGCGATGGTGTTTTCGTGTTGTCGACGCAAATTTTCTTAGTCGACCCTTTCGGCCTACCTCTACGCCTTCCAATCGTCGGGTCGACTTGCACCCATGGCTCGCTGCCATTTACAATTTGCCGTACAGACTCATTCAAAACATTCGCCCTTGCGGTAGGCTCATTCCTGCACACCACCTCACGCTCGCTAGCGTTAGGATTTTCACACGCATTTTCCGCCGCTGTATCTTCTTCATCTGAAGACTCCGGTTCAACTCTTGCGATCCATTTCTTCAGTTGTTGTACAGCCACTGGACTTTGTTCGTTGCCAAAGGCGTCTACAATCGTATACGTATTGCTACCTAGCTTTTCGACCACTGTATACGGACCTGTATACTTAGGCGCTAGGCTAGCTGTGAAGCCTTTAGCCTTACTGGATAGGACTTTGTTTTTTCTCCAAACCATGTCACCAGGCTGGAAAATTACTTCGCGGTGTCGCTTGTTGTAATGCTCAGCCGCTCTGTCCTGTTGAATTCTTGAATTTTCGCCAGCTTTTCTTCTTAAGTCTTCGGCTCTGGCTGCCTTGTCCAGCCTTTCTTGAAGAGCCATTTCTTCATATCTCTTTAGTGTCTCGTCAGCTAGCTCTTTGCTGACCACACTACAGTCGATCGGCTGACGTAACATGTTCAACATGGCCGGAGTCGTTTTTATTGCAGAATGCTCCGCCCTGTTGTACGCGCAGACCAGCTCGGGTAAAAGGACGTCCCATTTTTGCTGATTGTCTGCAATAAAACATCGGATCATAGTTTTCAGAGTCCTATTCAGCCTTTCTACTTGGCCGTTAGACTCAGGGTTATTAGTTGGCGAGTTTTCATGCTCGACG
Organism: Encarsia formosa; assembly: GCA_038277355.1. NCBI lineage: Eukaryota > Metazoa > Arthropoda > Insecta > Hymenoptera > Aphelinidae > Encarsia > Encarsia formosa. Next base: position 88,946,198 of record CM076184.1, on the reverse strand, counting down.
CCGAGTTCTATCAGACGGTCGTCTATCTTGCGATTCTTAAACTCCGACCCTTGATCCGATAGGAACATTTCCGGCTGACCCCACCGTAGGAATACGTCTTGCCAGATGTGTTTCCATATGGCTTCACCATCAGCCCGTTTTAACGGTGCTACTTCTGCCCAACGTGTGAACAGATCCGTTAAAACCAAGACATATTTGTGTCCGTTGTCGCTACGGGTATATGGACCTAGTATGTCGCCTGACACCACCTGCCATGGTCTTACGATCGGTCGCTTTCCCATCAGACCACCAGGCAAACGCTGTTCCACCTTTTGCATTTGGCATATCTGGCATGATTTTACATAAGCCTCTATGTCCTTATACATACCAGGCCAAAAATACTCTTGGGCAACTCTCTTCAGAGTTTTATCTCGGCCCAAGTGTCCTGCAAGGGGAGCGTCGTGTTTTTCTTTAAGGATATCGTTCCTCAAAAACACAGGTGCCACCAGTTTCCAAGCGGAGTCGTCACCGACTGTTTCTTCAATCAAGTCGTCAGACTTGTAAAAATAAAGCTTGCCACCCACGACCTTCCATCTAAGGAACTTGCCTGGATTTCTCTGCACGGCTTTCATTTTATTTACATACCAGTCGTCCAGCTCTCCGTCGGGATAGCCTACGGCTGCAACAGTCGTCTCGTCCTCCTCATACATACGTGACAGGGCGTCGGGCACCACATTTAAGGAACCTTTTCGGTATTCCGTCGAAAATGTGTAGCTTTGCAGTTCTAGCGACCATCTTGCTAGTCTGCCCGTCGCGTTCGACAATTTGTTTAGCCACTTCAGCGAATTGTGGTCCGTAATTACGTGGAATTTAAAACCTTCTACGTAACATCGAAACTTCCTAATCGCCTCGACTACTGCCAAACATTCACGTTCTGTCACCGTATAATTGCGTTGTGCTGGATTCAGAACTCGGCTAAAATATTCAATGACTCTCTCCTCGCCATTAATGGTTTGAGTCAAACATGCCCCGATACCAGTGTCTGAAGCATCGGTCTGAATCACGAACGGCTGGGTAAAATCTGGCCTTGCCAGCACTGGGGCTGAGGCTAGCAGCACTAGGATTTTCTCAAACGCCTGTTCTTGCTCAGCCTCCCATTTATAACAGACTCTCGTGCTTGTGAGTCTCGTCAGCGGTTCGGCTACCGTAGCGAAATTTTTCAAAAATTTCCTGTACCAGGAAGCCATTCCCAAGAACCTCTTCAATTTCTTGCGGTTGTTTGGGATAGTATAATTCAAGATGGCCTCGACTTTTCCTGGACATGGTCGAATTCCATCTCTGCTGACGATTACGCCTAGATATTTTACTTCAGACTGGCAAAATTTACTTTTACTGCGGTTTACCGTCAGTCCAGCCTCTCTCAATCTAGCCAGTATGGCTTCGAGAATCCGCATATGCGTCTCAAAGTCTTCCGTAATGATTATGATATCATCGAGGTACGCATAGGCATATGGGCCAAACTCTCGAATTATCATATCTATCAGGCGTTGGAAAGTCGATCCAGCCTGATCCAACCCAAACGGCATTCTTTTAAATTGGAACTGGCCTAAGCCTGGTACCGTAAAAGCCGTTATCGGCCTCGACTCTTTTTTCAGTGGTACCTGATGGTACGCTGACGACAGATCTAGAGTCGATATGTATTTTGCCGTTTTAAACTTTCTCAGGATATCATCTATATAAGGTAAAGGATAGGCTTCGGTTTTCCTGGATACTGAATTAACCTTACGGAAATCTATACAAAATCTCCTAGTGCCGTCTTCTTTCTTCACCATGACCACCGGCGACGACCAACCGCTCCTCGGAGCAGGCTCAATAATGTCGTCATCTAGCATTTTTACTACATGCTCGTACATCTACAGCTGTACTACCGGTGAAACTGGATAATACCTTTGCTTGATAGGCTTTGCGTCGCCTACGTCGATCTCATGTTCGATCCACGTAGTGCAGCCTAAAGGTTTGTCTTGTGGCTGGAAAACTCTATCTAGCAAGTCGTTTATACGTTCTTGCTCTTCAGAACCAATGTCGGCTAGACCTATTGACGCCAGGCTTGTTACTTCAGCCTCAGTCACGGCTGCAACCTCTAGGTCTACCACTTTTTCAGCAATCCGGATGTTCAACTTATTTGTGGCTGGATCTAGTATCGTATCAAATGCACGTACGAAGTTTGTCCCCAGATAACAATCTGAGTCTAGATCCAACATGATAGCCACTTTAATTTCTTGCGTCGCTCCTGCAACTTCAAACGGTAGGACCACATGTCCTGCAATTGGGCATCTACGGCCATCAGCCACTTTGGCTCCTTTGCCGTGGTAGATCTCAATTTTCCGCCTGAGCGCTGACGCCATCTGGATAGCTGAAGATCCCATAACTGTGAGTGATGCTCCGGGATCATACAGAGCTCTGACTCGGAATTCACCAATGTCGACGGGTAGCCACCATCTTCCTTCCGACTCAGCCTCCTGTGTAGCCGACTTCCTTCCTGCTCGCTCAGTACCCTTCGGGTCTACTGAGCATGCATGAGTACCATCTCCGAGCGATGATTGGTCTGAGACCTTGGCGGAGTAGGATCGACGTCGTCTTACTCCGCCTTTTTCCCGTTTTCCGACCTCTCGGGACATTCTGGACGCTTGTGTCCTTCTTTGTCACAGTGGTAACACCGAACTGTCTTACCATCATCCCGAGGTTTTTTCTTCCTCTCCCCACTCCTGTCACGCTCTGGAGAAGGGCTTCTAGACTTTCCCCCGTCCCCCGATTTACGTCTCTGTTTGGTCTGTTTGGCTTTGTTCGAACTCTGGGGCTTCGGGCCCGATGGCTTACCAGAGTTCTTATACTTAACCTGGATTTGAGACATCAATTTTTCCAGGCGGCTCATAACCGAGGCGTCGTCAGACTTGCCTCCCATAGCCGTTGCGGCTACGTTAATCTTCGGTTTCTTTGCCTTGCTTTCCCTATATGCCAGATTTGGCCAAAGAGACGTTGATGGTGACGGTGGTGGTCTATATGACATTTCGCTAATCGTTGTTTTCTCGACCTCTACCGCTTGGCTCAACAAGTCCTTAACCGACTTCACTTCGTCTCGCCTAATTTGTCTACGCAAATTTGGCCGCATATTCGTCAACATGAAGTCGACTCTCTCCATTTCGGTAGGTACAGGCCTCATTTTCAGTAACAACGACTGTAGGCATGTCAGGTAATCTCGTACTGACTCTTCCGCCCCTTGTGTACGATTGGTAGCCTCTACGCGTAGGCTTTGTTGATAATCACCAATGCCGTACCAATCACGGGCTTCTTGACAGAACTTTGCCCAGGTATCGATAATTGATTTATTATCCCGGTACCATGTCGACGCCAAACCGGTCAAGAGTATGGGTAATGCATCTAGCAATTGTTTCTCTGTCAGTCCGGCTAGTTCATTAGCCTCGCCGACTTGAATCAAAAATTGCTCGATGCTTGACTCGTTACTACCGTCGAACTTAATGTTCCACCTTCGGACGATCGAGCCAATGTCGATAGGCTTTTCTAGCCTGTGCGGGTTAAAACCATTCTGTTGTAGCGTAGGTAATTCGGCTTTCCGGAGTCCTCGCATACGCTCCAACTCAGCCGTCAGGGCTTTTATTTGGTCTTCGATCTTCCGTTCTGCACTAGACATCGAAGCTCTGTTAATAGGGCTCGAACTGTCTCTCTCGTGCATCGACGTATCACCAAAATTCACCCTAGGCCCTTGGGCATGGTTAGTATTTTCCGTAGAAATACTACACTCATCCATAGAGTGTTGCAAAATGCCGGGCCTTATTGTACTGGACACCGGTCCATTTGTTTGCCGGTTACGGTCAGCCAAACCATGTCGGTCGTCCTTTTCCTCGATAACCCTTATCCTCTCTTGCAGTTTCTTAAATTCTCCCGTAAACTCCTGCATTGTTCTGAGGAGGTCGTCAATCATACCGCCATCACGGTTGTTTGTTTCTTCAGCCGCAGCCCTGTCGGCCACCTCGCGGCTTCTGGTAGTCGCTTGCACAGATTGAATGTGCTCCGCCGCCTTCATCACGCCTTCGTCCATCAAGACGGCTAGGGGGTGTTCCCCACTTGTGGTAAAATTCGGGTCTAAAATTGTCGAGCCCGATTTTTCCCACATGGTAGTGGCTATAAATTCGGCCCGCATCTCTTCGCGCTTGACTTTGACTTCGTCATGATCGTCAGACTCATCTTCAATAAAGTCCTCAGCCGAATAATTGCCGACCAGCCATTTTATCAGTCTGTCATGCCTTTGACGTGTCGAACCGTCTGGCTTAAGCTGTAAGTCGCGTAAAGCCTCGTCGACTACATCTTCATCCTCAGCGATTACCCATGAATAGACTAGGTCTTCCTTTACTTGCTGATCCATCCTAAAAATAACAAAAAAAACCTAATCCCTCGTGACAGTACTTCCACACTCTAACTTAATTCAAATTTATAATCGCAATATGAAATAAAATATATTTTTCAATCTCCAACAATCCTGAAAGAAAGAAAAACAAAAGAAAATTTTATATTTCTGATTCTTCTATCAAACGCCTCAAACGGCTAAACAAATAGAAAATAAAATTTAATAGGCCTATTAGCCTGTCGACTTGCGATTGGCTTTGACAAAATGCAAGGTCGACCCGAAAAGCCAAAATTAAATCATAATAAAAAAAATCCGGTTATCCTAACCCGTGTCAGAATACCGATTTTTATTTTCAGAAATATAAAATACAGTTGCTACTGAACACTAGTCAGTAGCACGCTGTTATGTCAACAAACAAAAATAATAATAATAAAAAAATATATTCACAAAAAAAAAATCTCAACAACGATTAAATAAATTGAAACTAGTGATTGTGTTTCGCTCTACTCGCACTTACTGTCACGAATTACGGGAATTTTACAAAGTGGAATATAAAATCAATCAAAACAATAACAAATCGATAAAAGAAAATTCCACTTTGTAAGTACACGCTATATCGCATACATACACACCCGCGTTACTTTGTTTTTCTCTAAACGCCGCGACCGGCCTTGAACCGATCGCCTACGGTATTTCGCTACCGCGCTCGTCTTAACACACGTACACACACTATCGAGCACCGTGACGTAGGTACTCGAATTTAAAAACCCACCACGTTGTTGGGCGCCATGTTATAGGGCGTTATTTAAACGAGCAAACTCAGGAGTACAACCCACGTAGATCTGCCGAGTTTGTCATACAGCCTCTATAAGCTCTGCCGCAGTCGACTACACGTCGACGAGTTTCCTGCAAAAGGAGAAAATTCCGTCCGCGATTATATATCCCTAAACGGTTTATTAATCGGGGAGGGCGCGACAGCTCGTTGATTTCGGTAGGTGGGCGCGGGCTAGAGGATTCGAGCGCGGGGAACACCGGTCAGAAAAATAATTGTTACTCAGAAAGTTAATTTTGAATATTTAATAACAAAAAATTAACTTAAAAACTAATACAAAAATCTATGCTTGACACGGTGATAATTTATAAACAAATACTCATACGGTTGAGTGTTTCAATCAACAACAAAGAGTTATCGCTGCTCTCTAAGTTGATTTGCGCGCGCACACAACAACCTGCTGCTATCGGCAGCTTACGCGCGCGAGAAAAACAAAGTATTTTACAACTGATTTTAATCACTCACACTCTCACATGATAACGATTATGGTCGCTTAACAAACAATAACTTACGAGGACGCCGCAGGTGCACCTGTTACAAGCCGTAAGGCTGAAACTCTAGCCTCCAAGCTCGATACCCAAATCGTAGACTGCCGTGTCTCGATGCCGGCGTACGGTCCAGTGTTGTCGTCTCGTTGTCGCAGGTTAACAAGTTGTCCAAGGATGACAATCCTGTCGAAGACTTGTTTTCGTCGCGACGATAACTCCCGAGCACGCGCGACACAACAAAACTGACCTTTCACTCGTACTTTTTATAATTTCGCGAAGCTTCGAATCGGTACGATCTGTACTCGAACGCGTGCGGTGATTAGAATGACTCCTGTCCTCCTTCTCACCGGCCTGATATTCTACCGATTCCCGCGCGTTCCATTCCCACTCATGCTGCGTTCTAACGGTCGCGCGGCGAACATGAAATTAATTTTATGTCGTCGCGATTAATTAACTCGACCGTTACAGATGAAAACGACTCTAAACTCAAATATAAAAAATTTCTTTTATAAATACTCAAAGTAGAAACCAAAAAAAGTAAAAAATATCAAAAAAAAAAAAAATAGCTTTTTTGGACAAAGTCAAATGAGTATGTTCAGAAATTACCTGCTACATCGGTTCGAAGACATGAAAATTAAAAAAGTTGGACGTTTTTCAATAGTTTTTTTTCTCTTCTTTCAAATGCAACAAACTACGTGAAAATCGGCTCATTCATTTCAAAATGCCAGCAGAATTAGTAAAAAACAGCTATAAATTTTTTTTCAAATGAAACATTTCCGTAAAAGACTCTTTTATTCACAGAGGACACAAAACATTTTTTTAAACTCAAAATTTTGAGAAATTTATCTTTTTATACCAGAAATTGATGAAAAAAATTTCAGAAGGATTTTCATTTCCTCAAAAAGTTCTCCCTTTACATTAGACTTTAACCAGTTTGAATATTTCATCAATGCAAAATTGCATGTCAATTAATCAAAACAAATAAACCCAACTTAATAAATGACTTTATCAATAACCAACCACTTGTTCGCTTTCTACTCTTTTGTCTTATAGGAAAATGAAAAAGTTGAACATACTTTTTTAAATGTGGTATTAAAAAAATCTTTCCTTATAATAAGATAAATGACTGAAAAAAAGACAAGTTTAAGAAACTGGTGAAAGATCAAAAAATCAGAAAGATCAAAAAATTTTATAAACATGGTTAATTTTTTGTTTTAAATAGTTAAAAGTTCAGAGTTAACTGTAAAAAATGTTTGTGTGTGATTTGTCAAAAAATGTAAATTTTAATTGTAATTTTAAAATTATCTATAACAGATTAAATTTAATGAAATTTTAAATATAATTTTAAAGGTAATATTATATCAATCAAAAAAGAAATTAATCTTTGGGTGATGACTCGGATACCAAAAGATATAATTTCATGAATTTTGTGGCTTTATTATATTCTTACATTTTCATTCCAATTCAGGATGAGAATAAAGACGGATCAATAAAAATATGATAACAAATTAAGATGAATAACAACAATACTCAATAATTATACAAAAATGATGAACCCACTAAATAATTTATTTGAAAAGCAGTGTTTTCATTTTCATCTACCTCACTTTCATCAACTTTTATAAAAAATTTCAGCATGAACATACACTAAAAATAAAAAAAACTTGGATCATTAACTTTTATTAAAAAAATTAAAAGTTAGCAGTTATAAATCATTATTATCATTATTATGAATAATAATGTATATAAAAAAAAAATGAATTTTTATTATTACTATCAGTTAAGTAAAAAAAAAAAAATTAGTAGAGATCGTGGTAGAGATAGAGATATTTATTTTTTTAATAACACAGCATTTTTTATTATAATTTTGATAATAATAATATTTTATCTAGTTAGCGCGTAATGAACAAATCTAAGCATGAGCGGTGGGTCGAACCATCATGCCACGTGAGCTGATAAAGAGGTTTATTGTTTACGATGGTGAGGCAGTGTTAATCAATTAGGTTTTGTAGGTACCACGAAGAAAGACTTGGTGGACATGTCAAAATTAATGTTACCTGTAATAATCACCTTGACATATAGCGGAAGGTGTGGGGTAAGTTAATTGAAAAAATAAGAAATAATTAGAAAAGAAAAAACGAAAGAGGTCACTCATAGAGAAAATAGCAACAGATTAGGAGCTGACAGGTTCACGGAGAAGTAATTGCTTTCCTCTGATGATGGAGTCAGGCAGTTTTTGTTTGAGTGTGGACATGTTCTGGGTGTCCGAGACAAGGGGTGCGAATCTATGGGTATCCAGCTGAGACAAAGAATCAGGCAGGCGCTTCCGGGAAGCGTGAGGGGTTGGGGCGATGAGCTTAGAAAAAAAAGAGGGATGTTAGGGTAGGAGAAAACCTGTGGGGGACTGATGTAACGTTGTAAAGTATCAAAAGAGGAGGATGCGTGAGGTAAAGTAGCAGATTGATTAACAGAGTGGGCAAGATTGGCGTTGTTCATAATAGGTTTGAAGCGGGAAATTGAAAAAGAGGAGGTGTATAGCTGTTTTGGCAGAGAAAAGGGCTACCTTGATTATCAGTTTTTCTAAAAGAATTCAGAATGTAGTCGGTATGAGAAAGGCAGAAATATATGCTACACAAAATAGAAGACTCACTGCAAATCACGAGCAGAGCGCAGAATGAGCAGCTGATCAAGAGCCTTGCTATAGACTTAGTGGAGTGATTCAAAAATTTTTTAGATTTATTAGTTATTTTTTTGTAAAGTGCCATATCATGAAGACTGCTAAAAGGCCACTTTTTTTCTGTGATCATTCGCACTGCTGCAACAAATGCTGTTGTTAAATTTACATTTTTTTAAATTTTAAGAGGAAATAAAAAAAAATTTTTGAAAATGATTCTGTTAATAATTTAAATTATAAAAAACATTATTAAGATTTTTTTCTGGCTAGTTGTACCCTGTCATAGGTGACCTCGTTTTTTTCAAAGTGAGAGATTTTTATTAACTTGTTTTTGCTGTGGATTATTCTTTCCTTATACAAGAGCTAGGTCGCGTTGCGACCTGGTAGCTGTAAATTAAAAATCCTCGTATGAGATAACTCCCTGGTGCCAAGGTATTGAAATTTCAGGAACTTCAGGATCCATTAAAGTCGTAGAATTTTTCATTAATGGGTTCATGAATAAAAGTTCACAAATAAAAAGAAGTGTATTTCGGAAATTTTCTTGAAATTTTTTTTGGAGTAATCGGAAAGAAGAACACTCTTAATAGAAATTAAATAATTAGAATTACAGTAGAATCTGGTTATAATGAAACTTTTTTTAACGCAAAATTTTTAGACATTTGGATAGTTCGAAAAATAACTATATGAAATAAACTAAGGTTTTAAAAAATTTGGTTATAGCGAAATTCTGGTAATTACAAATAGATTTTAATCCCTGTTTGACAAACAAACCAAAATTTTTAAAAGTTTCCCACCCAGATCTGAGTTTGCAGATAATTGTTTAAGGATGTATTTAATATAAAAATGTCATCAGCAGCAAAACGAAGAGTATAAGTTTAGATGACTAATTTGATATTAATGAACGAAATTGTAAAGGTTCAAAGTTCAGAAGTCTTGACAGCTTTAGAGACATTATCTAAGTTTTGCAATACCAATCCTATACGTGTAGAGTTTTTTACTCATTTATCTTTATGGGAGAATATTGTTCAATATTATCATTTGAAAAATCATAAACAGCAAACCCACTTTTAAAATTGAATAAGTGATTTAGATATTTCGAAATTTTTATTTTTCATTCTATTAGTTAAGCGTGGCGTCGACTATCGAATTCTTCATCGTGAACTAGGTTATCAATCAACAATAAATTTGTGATGTTGTAATTTTGTCGAATTCTGCGGCACGCGTTTGCGTGTTCATTCAAATCCTAATAAAACAATGCACGATAACTAGTTTTGTAAGTGATATAGTAAGAATATATTTATTTTTAACGATACTTGTCTCAATCGGCGCGCAAGCGCACTCAATTTTTAATAGGTGCCATCAAATTTTTTAACTTAAAAGAAAATAAACGATAATTTTTACGTTTAGTTTCCGAAAAGTTGAAAAAAAATCGTTTCTGAGCAATTTCTCAATTAACCTGTAAAAAATAATAATACTAAATTCATCACATATCGTTAGAATCCTGCAGCTAAGTTCAGTTGAAAAGTTTCATTATAACCAGGTTCTATTGTAATTGTAATTATTTAATTTCTATTAAGAGTGCTCTTCTTTCCGATTGCTCCAAAAAAAATTTCAAGAAAATTTCCGAAATACACTTCTTTTTATTTGTGAACTTTTATTCATGTACCCATTAATGAAAAATTCTACGACTCCTAATGGATCCTGAAGTTCCTTAAATTTCAATACCTTGGCACCAGGGAGTTATCTCATCCGAGGATTTTTAATTTTCAGCTACCACGTCGCAACGCGACCTAGCTCTTGTATAAGGAAAGAATAATCCACAGCAAAAACGAGTTAATAAAAATCTCCCACTTTAAAAAAAACGAGGTCACCTATGACAGGGTACAACTAGCCAGAAAAAAATCTTAATAATGTTTTTTATAATTTAAATTATTAACAGAATCATTTTCAAAAATTTTTTTTTTTATGACCTCTTAAAAGTAAAAAAAATGTAAATTTAACAACAGCATTTGTTGCAGCAGTGCGAATGATCACAGAAAAAAAGTGGCCTGCAGCAGTCTTCATGACATGGCACATTACAAAAAAATAACTAATAAATCTAAAAAATGTTTGAATCACGTTGTCAATTTCCGTTACGTTAAACAGCAGCGTCCGAACATCTTCACTCATTGTGTTTATTGCCGCACCGCACTAAACTAATACAACAATAGTTCAAAAATTTGCATATATAAACCCAAATAAAGCGAAATAAAAATTGGTCAGAACTTTTTTGTTGGGGTCTATCATGCTCTAAAAATTTTAGGGCATTAATAGTACACTACTACTCGACAGGGTATTGCTGTTCGGGTTGGAGCCTGGGCCCGTACTGGCTGATCTGCTGCCCGTACGGGGCCTAGCTGGGCTGTGCCCCTAAAAACCGCAAAAAAGAAACACGGCGGTGGCCGGGCTCAGTACGGGCTCCCCGGTTTGCCACTATATATAGATATAGACGCATATGTATAGTGCACCGTATCTTTGGATTGGCTGATACTTTAACTTGTTAATTGTAATTAATCAATTATTGATTCAGTGTTTTACTGTTTACATTCTTAAAGTCAGTCAAGTTAATGATAAATATTACTTTTTTTTGTTAAGTTTATATTTAAGGTTAGAATTTCTACCCTATTGAACAAATTTAACATTAAATGAGAATTTACTTATTAAAAAAATAACTTGAAAATAAATTTATAAAAAACGTATAGTTATAAATAAGCGAAGTTTTTTGAAAAAAATTGCCTTAAGTGCATGATATAATGAAATTGTATACAACTTGACGGCATAATGCCGTGGCACAACCCATACTGTCATATAAATTAAAATAAATAATTCGATGGAATTTCCTGAATAACCATCTCAAGGCTATATGAATTAGCTTTGCAGTTTTCTTTTATTGTTTTAAAGTTTATTGCCAAATTTCAAAAAATAATATTAAATAGTTAAAAAGATATCTTAAAAACTCTTCTCAAATTTTGCTCGATGAAAAGTAAGATACATGTTTTTATAAGTCACCATGAGAAATTATTTAAGTATGGTAACTTATTTATTTTTTATGGCCTTCTAAAGTTGTCCTAGAGTTTAACATCAAATTATATAGCTGTAGCAGCATTATTTTAAAAGATACAGAAATGAATTTTTATTGATGAGAGAATGCATTAGGTTCAATTTGAAATAAATTTCTCTAACTTTCAAAATAATGTTGCTAAAGCTCTATAATTTGATATTAAACTTCAGGACAACTTTAGAAGGCCCCAAAAAGTGAAAAATTTACTATACAGAAATAATTTCTTATGGTTACATATAAAAACTGTTGCACGCCCTTTAGTCGCCCACGCGCAGTCCGTGGAAACCCGCTCTCTCTCTCGCGCCTACGCTACCGCTTTCCACCGCCAGGTGGCTGCGCGCCACCTGCACCCCAGAGTAAAAAAGCGAAGCCCCCGAAGGGCTCTCGCAACCCCAACCACTGCGCCACGCTACCGCTTTCCACCGCTAGGCGGCGGAAAACTTCCGCCCCCGCTAGCGGGAAAGCGGGGTGCAGTGTACTTAAAGAGGCACATTTCCGGCCTCACCAGACTCTTTCCGGGTCCGCTCAGCCGAACGGACCCTCTCCCTCACCTTAAAGGTCGAGCTAGAACCCTCCGGGGGTGGATACTATCCACGCTAGCCTCGATCTTCTCCTCCGTCCGCTCTCGCACCCTGGAGCCTTGGCACGTCTGCGGTCAAGGTAACCAACCTGGTGCAGAGCCTCTTCCTTTCGACCAGTAGGGTTAATCGTTGAAATAAATCTAAGTTCTCATAGACTCGATCTCTTTTCTTCGACCAAACCTACCCAGAATCGCCGCTGTAGCCCTTCTCAGGGCTCATTTCAAACGTACGATCCAGCCCTTCTCAGGGCTGACACATATATCAGTCTTTCCCGCTACGCTGCTAGGGCATGGTCTCGCACCACGCGGAGCCCCCACGAACCTCGACCAGCCAGCCGCGGAACACGACGACCTGGGAGCGCCTGTCCGAGCGGGAGAAGCAGCACCGTCGGACCAAGAGGAAGGCCACCACCAGAAGGAGACGGCAGCGCCTAGCTGAGAAGCGCCGTGCAGCCCAGCCGATCCGAGGACCCTCGACCGCTTCCTCCGAGACTCCAGCCCGACGACAACCACCGGTGGCCGCGGTCCGACCGAGGGTCGCTCCTATTCCACCCGCCAGGTCCCAACAGCCGAGAGGAGAGAGACCGGCTCGCCCAGCCGTCCTGACACCTCAACAGCCGGCAGTCCGCGTCATCGTCATCGATTGAGGTCAATCGCTCCGCCCTTCCACCCCAACCGCGTCATCTTGCAACATTTTGGCGGCCCAAACGTGGGGCACAAGGACAACCTTGCGTGCGACAGAAGTCTCACCGGCCTGCGACCACAGCTCTACCGGCCAGCAACCGCGCACTTCCAAGAGTGCTTAAACACTTGGTGGCGTCCACGGCAATGCAAGGTAAGCACGAAATACGTAAGTCTGCAACCAAAGAGCCCGCTTTCAGCAGCTACTCTCTAAGTGCCTGCCCCCGCGGCGGTAAAGTGAGTAAGAGCTCGCCGGAATTACAGCGGCTAGAGGGTTCGCTCGGTCTTACGTCTGACGTGTTCACCAACTACCACCCTCGTGGAAAGCACGGCGTCATCCTCTTGTACCTGGACGACTTGGTCGTGCTCGATCGACACCGGCATTACAGCGAGCCAGCACCGGAAGCAGCCTGACTGACTGGTTGTTGGCAGCAGACGACGATCATCGCCGAGAACCATCCGGACAGGCGTCTCCACGGAGGTCATGATACCACGTTCTCCGAGGAGAACACGCAGCACCGAGGATCGTTCCAGAGGCGTCGCGGCGACGTCCCCCGCGCCGGCTATGCAGAGGGCAGCAGGCGCACGCCAAAGACCAGTCCTCCCCCCACCAGAGGCGTGGCAGGACGACAACGCTCAACAGCTAGAGAGGCAAGCAGCGGCAGCAGGCAACCAACTCGCCAAGGAACTTGGCGTGTGCGACCCGCGGCCCGCAATCGACGGTCTGCCAGGTGAACTACAGGCGGCAGCTCCAGGACAACTTGCGATGCAGCCCGCTGCACTCGAACAGCAACGACCGATGCCAGCAAGCGATCGACAGGTAGGCGCACACCCAGTTGAAGTCCACGAGCAGCTCATGGCACCCGGACAACTCGCTGGACATCCAGACGCCATTGGACAACGGTTGGCGGGGGCACCGCCGGATCAGTCTGCGGCTCAGCAACGATTTGGAGGTCTGCCGACTTCGGGAAATCAACCTCCGCCGATGCAGACCCTGAGTCTCAGCCAGCCACAGCTAAACTTTCAGAATGGTTGGGATTTCTTTGCCCGTGCCGCCGCCGCGAACCGAATACCCCTGCCTGAGTATCACGGGCTTGAACACGAGGACCTGGCGCAGTATTTGGCAGACTGCGAAGAATACTTCCTGCAGCTCGGCATCCTGGACAACGCCCGCACTCGCACAATCCAGCGAGGATTACGTGGAGAGGCCGAGAAGTGGTTCCAGGTCTACAAGTCAATGAATGTTGATTGGGATCGCTTTCGGCATCTGCTCCGGGACCACTTCGACAATGAATCGATCCGAGGTCATCTGCTGTCAAAGCTGTATGGTCAGAAGCAAGGACCCCGAGAACCAACTGGCGCCTTCGTGCAGCAGCGGTGCCTCCTTTATCAGCGTCTGCGGCCCTACGAGGACGAGGTCATGATGGTGACAACCCTCATTGGTCTCTTGCGCCCGTCCATCCGGCGTATCTTACGGGCCCGGAACATCACGACGATCGCCGAGCTCCTGACCCGGGCCATCGAGGTCGAACGAGACGAGGAGGAAGAAGCACCCCCTGCGCCAATGCCACCTGCTCCGAGGGCTCCCCCTCGTCAAGCCAAGCCGGCATCAGAAAGGCCACCGGACCAAGCGACCACCGCACCCAGAGAGAGGGCAGTCAAAAGATCTCCGCCTCAGTGCTGGCACTGTCCGGAGAAACATTGGCATCAGGACTGTCAGGTATACCAACAAAAGATGAGGGCCAGGGACCAGGGAAACTGGCGAGCGGCGGGAGAGGCAAGCCAGTCGACTCCCGCCAGACCCACAACCCAATGATGGCAGAGGCATTGCATCGCACCAGTCGACCGCTTCCCCAGGTCAAGCTGCAGCTTGGGGACCAAGCTCTGATTGCCGTGTTCGACACCGGGGCTTCCGACAACTTCATTAGAGAGGAGCTCCTGCCACCAGGCACCATCGTGAAACCTCACGTCGAGGCCTGCAAGCTGGTCACAGAAGGAAGTGCCGTCGTCAAAACCATCGGGATGGCCACAATCACCATCAATCTTCAAGGTCACGACATCTCTTTGCAGGTCACCATTCTCCGCGACCTCACAGAACCCATTCTCCTGGGTCTCCCTTTCATGGAGGAGCAGGCGGTCCTCATCGATTTTGGGAGGCGCGTCCTGCACTATGGCGACCAGGAGAGGCATACCATCCCGTTATGGTCAGGAGCGCCCAGGCGCATCCTCGTGCCCTCTGAGATCCACGTCGAGCAGCACTTCCCCGAGATTTGCCAACGGCGATATCAGGAACTTCTCCGCACTCACCAGGCAGTCTTCGTGCCACCTGGAGGACGTCTTCCACGGACTCGGGGTGTCAAACATCACATCAAGCTGAAAGAGGCCAGTCCTTTCCGCCTCGCCCCCTACAGCTACTCACCGGAAAAGCGGCGTGCCATCAGTGAGCAGGTTCGAGAGATGTTGGCGGCAGGCGTGATCGAGCCGTTCACTTCGGAGTATTGCTCTCCCATCGTGATGGTAAAGAAGAAAGACTCTTCTTGGAGGTTTTGTATTGATTTTCGCAGGATCAACGCCCTCACAGAGACTTCCGCGCAACCCATACCACGCATTCATGAGACGCTGCGCGACCTGGGGAAAGCGTGCATATTCTCGTCACTGGACCTCAAAAGTGGATATTGGCAAATCCCCATGGATCCTGGCTCCAAGAAGTACACCACTTTCGCCACTCCCTCCGGTGGTACCTACGCATTCAATGTCATGGCATTTGGGCTGAAAGGCGCCACGGGCACCTTCCAGAGGTTCATGCTGGAAGTGCTTCAAGGTTACGTGGATGTCTTTTGTAAAGTCTACGTTGATGACGTATTGGTGTATTCTGAAACCTGGGAAGAACACCTTTATCATCTGGCGCTGATTTTTGAGCGCCTCAGTGCTTACCAGTTGACTTGCGCTCCTGAGAAATGTGTTTTAGGTTCCGCCAGACTGCCCTACCTTGGGTTTTACATCACAGCTGCAGGAAACGAAGCCAAGGAAGATTACTGTCGGTCAATCGTCGATTTTCCACGCCCCACCACGCAGAAGCAGCTGCAAAGCTTCGTTGGAACTTGCAACTGGCTCCACGAGTACGTGAAGGACTTGGCGTCCATCATGGCTCCAATCACGGACCTCCAACGACGGCGCACCTTCCAATGGACGCCTGCGGCCGAAGCTGCCTTTATTGCTACGAGGAAGGCATTCGATCGACCTTTGAAGTTGGCGCGGCCGAAGCCCGACAGACCCTTCGTCCTGCAGACGGATGCCAGTGCGGTCGGCATGGGTGCCGTCCTGTACCAGGAAAGGGAAGACGGTGGGCGAGACATCAACAGCTTCGCAAGCGCGAAGTTCACCCGCAGTGAGTCCAAGTTCCATTGCAACGAGCAGGAGTGCGCGGCAGTCATATGGGCAATAAAGCGGTATCGTCCTTACCTGGAGGACTCCCGCTTCAAGTTGAGAACGGACAGTAGGGTTCTCCTTTGGTTGGATCGCTTCAAGGACAGCCGGGACAAACTCCGACGGTGGTCAATCTTGCTGCAGGAGTTTGACTTCGAGATAGAACACGTTCCAGGGCGCTGCAACGAGCTTCCAGATACCTTGTCCCGTCTACCCCAGGAGGACGACCATGGGATCATAGACGACGTCGAGCGACTACTACCACCTGTCATGAACGTGGAGCCCGAGGTCCCAACTCCTCACACCATATACCGACTGCAGGTTAGTTGGCCACTCTTCGAGGAGATCCAAGCAGCTCAGCACTCCGACCCGACGCTGTCCGACCTGGCCAGGCGTGTTCTGCACGGGGAACGACGAACCGCACTTCGTCCGACCGAGGAACAGTCCCTGCGGAATTATGGTGTGCATAACGAGGCTCTGTGGTACAGGAACACCGACACCGACCCTTGGCGTTTGGTCATCCCAGAGGGAGCAAAGCAGCGACTTCTGTTCGAGTACCACGATGCACCTTTGGCTGGACACCCTGGGGGAGAAGAAACTCTCCGGGCACTGCGAGAACATCACCACTGGCAAGGTATGAGGCGGGACGTCATGGACTACGTCCGGCAGTGTCACCTGTGTGCCTGTGTGAAGAAAGACACAAGTCCCAAGCCCGGGCTACGTCCCCGACAACCAACTGAGCCCTGGAGGACCATCGCCGTGGACTTGATGGGTCCATATCCCTTGACAGCGAGGAAGAAGCGGTTCCTGCTGGTGGTCACCGACCTCTTTTCCCGATGGACCGAGGCCTTCGCTCTAGGTTCCTCCGAGGCTCCGATTCTGATCAAGCATCTGGAAAACGAGATTTTTCCAAGATGGGGTTTCGCCGAAAACATCCTCAGCGACAACAGCCCGCAGTTCATTTCCAGGACCTGGCTGGAGGCTTGTGAACGATGGCAGACCGAACCCTGGACGACGCCTATCTATCATCCGCGGGCTACTCCCACAGAGCGTCGCAATCAAGAGCTAAAGAAGGCTCTGAAATTACATCTCGAGGGGCAGAACCACTCAAGTTGGGATCTCCACCTTCCGGAGATCCTGTTCTCCCTGCGACATCGACGCAACGCAGCCACTGGGGTCAGTCCAGCGTGGGCGTTGTTTGGTCAAAACATCAAGAAGCCAGGAGATTGGAAGCTCCACATCGCCGACGCACCCAGCCCAGGATGGAGGGAGCGAACCGCGGGAATCCAACGGCATCAACGGCGGTATCAGGAGAGATACGCTGGAGCGGAGCATCAACATCGAGTCTTTGGACCTGGTGAGTTGGTTTATATCAAACGTCATAATCTTTCCAGCGCCGAGAAGGGAGTTCACGCGGGCTTCAACCCAGGCTGGGAAGGACCTTGCTTGGTACTCACCCGCGTCAGCGACACGGTCTACAAGGTGGATCGAAGTGGCACGGAGGTGAAGGTTCACCTTTCCCAAATGAAGCCAGCGCACATTCTCACACCCGGGCCCAGGGTCGACGACCACCCGGGAGCAACACTCAGGCAGACACCCCGTACTCAATCGGAAAACTTGCCTCCGACCACGACGCAGCAGCCCCTGCAAGGTCAACCAGGAAGTCGAGGGCTAGACTCTCCTGTGCCTCCAAGTTCCGACCAGCCCTTGGGTCGGAATCCATTGCTGCCGGCGACGGCCGAGCAGCAACCCCGTCAAAATCCACATCTTGGTCAGCCCTTGGGCCAAGACCCGCCACCACCAGTGACAGTCGACCAGCTCCAGCCACATCACAGTCCTGATCAGCCGCTTGCAGCAATTGGGCAGAGTCACCAAACGGCCGTGGTGACCGCACCGCCTTTCGCAACACTTCGAAGACCTCGAGGGCGACCACCGAAGTCAAGGCACCAAGCCCTCGCCACTCAGCCTCGACCTGAGGTCCCATCGAACGACGACGAGTTGGAAGAAGGACGTCAGCAGCGTCGCTACGACCTACGCCCTCGCCCTGGACGTTCAACGGCATCGCACCGATAGTTTAAGTTTGTTAAGTGACATATTTTATTTAGGTTTGCTATATTTTATTGATATTTAGATTGCGACTAGTGCATAATTATCTTGCTGATTCTGGAATTGGCTGTTTAATTTTATCTTTGAGCTTCCTTTTTTTTTAACTCTTTTTTTTTTTAATTTTCATTATTTATTGCTATTATTATTCGATTATGCTTACGTTAGTCAACGCAGGAAGCGTTTAAGTTAGATTACAATCTCCTTATTTTTTTTATTCTAGCAACATAGTATTCGCCTTCTGCGAGAAGCATTCCAGGAGAATGTCATTCTTGCTTATTGTTAAACTTTATTATTCATATTTATGTAAGTTAGTATGGTCCGGATCAATTGAAATTGTAAGCTTAATTATAACATAATTTAGAGGTTAGGAATGTATTTTAATATTTATTCGTATTTTATTTATATTTTTTACGCCATAATTAAGGTTAGAAACTAAGATAGCATGTATACATCTGGTCAATCCCTAAATCCTCTCACGAACTGCACGTAGGCGACTTTAACACCCGGGGAATTGTTGCACGCCCTTTAGTCGCCCACGCGCAGTCCGTGGAAACCCGCTCTCTCCCTCGCGCCTACGCTACCGCTTTCCACCGCCAGGTGGCTGCGCGCCACCTACTTCTATCTCACTTCTCATCAAGCACAATTTGGGCAGAGTTTTTAAGATATCTTTTTAACTATTGAATATTATTGTTTGAAACTTGGTCATAAACTTTAAAACAATAAAAGAAAACTGCAAAACTAATTTATATAACCTTGAGATGGTGATTCAGAAAATTCCATCAAATTATTCATCTAAATTTATATTACTGAATGGCTTGTGCCATGGCACATAAGCTTTTTGGCTAGTATAGTAAAATAAAAAATTGGTGATTTAAATCATAATTTTACTCCAAAGCACTTTTTTCATTACATATAATCAAGAGTCTAAAATTGCTTTTTATTTTTTTATCTCATGAAGTAACATAGAACCAGGCTTGAAAAAAAAAAATTTACTTATAAAGACTGGAAGATGAAAAAAAGCATTTACATAATGTGCATAAGTCATTTTATGTTTTTTTTTTTTTTTTTTTTTTTTTTTTAATTATTGTTTCATTAATGATAAACTTCAATGATTTGCTCAGTATTATTTTATATATTTGAAACTTAAAAAGTAAGGTTATGCGTATGTTCATGGAGTTCCCACATTTACGACAATGTCGCCCGGGCTAAGACGGGGCCCCGTACTGGCCCCGACTCTAGCCGCGTTTCTCCCCTTACGGTCTGTGAACTGGCTGCCCGTACGGGGCGAGGCTCATTGGCTGGGCTGCCTGGCTACATTCCCTGTCGGGTAGCAACATTTTCACAAAGTATCGTGCAATTTTGATCTTTTATTCGAGGACCATACCTACTACCTTGAAAACGAAAATAGTCAATAAATTGTAATTTTGTTTTCATTCCCTTGAAGCTTTATATAAAAGCGATATATTTTTTCATTCTAACAGAAATAATACTAATGCGTCCAGGCGCCACGTTTATAATTTTCTCGAGGATAAAATGTGCATCGTAAATCGAAAGATTGTGAAAAATCACGGGCGTCCTTCGTGATTTTTGAAACTCTAAATTACATGAACTGAGTGCAGTATTTCTATATTTTCCCGTTAAATGATCGTGATGTTTGTATGTTAATATTTAAATTTGAATGTTTAAATTAATATGTAAATGTTACTATTAAACTCACTCCTAAGCTTTTTAAACAACCTTGTTAAAAATTTTTTCTTTTCTTCTCTTTTTCAAAAAAAATTTCTTAACTCTTTAATAATTCTCCGAGGCGTGCTGCTGCTGCTTGCTCTTCTTCTTCCTCCTCCTACTACTCCTCAGCGTCGTTTAAAAGAGGTGGACAAGTAGTCGAAAATAGTTTCTCCTCCACAGCTGCAATGACCTTGCTCTTCCGTATATGTCTGTAATTTTTGTACAAGTAAAATAAGAGAGTTAATGATTCTCTTTTAGTAGACTCCAGATGTAACGAACTCCGGTTGTAACAAAAATTTGCCCTTGAAGTTCACTTTTAACGGTTTTACTGAATTAAATTGTGTCTGTCGATCAATACATTTGAAATTTTTTGTTCCAGATCAGTTCACGGATATGCTGATACAAACTTGGCATCTTTTATTGATAACTTCAAGAGAGAAAAAAAAAAAAATTGTGCTCACAGAGGTTTGATCCCGGGAACAACAAATCAGACTTACAGTTTATCATTATCATCTGCTTTCCAACAGGTGTTAAATGAACTTATGAACTTAGAGAACAATGTAAATAATTTTTCAATTTTAATGTATGCAAAGCTTAAAGAACTTTTCTCATGACTTACTTAAATTTTCTTTCCAGACTAAAACTGAATCGCCAACTCATACTTTTTTAAAATCAGAAAACTTTGGAAAAATTTTTTGTAGTCACTCAAAAATGAAATGGTTTTTGATTGCATTCATAGACCACTGTTTCAAGGATTTGGATTACCTTGTCAAAGAAAAACTTTTTGTAGAAAAACTATGTGATATTGAAATAGAAAAAAATGATGATCTCACAATATTTTATACCGGTAATTATAAATTTTATAATCATTGATAGTTTAAAATTTTACTAAGATAACTTAAACCCCATTAAAATGATAAATCAATTTTATCGTTTAAAGAAAGTAAAGATGAATACTTGATTTTTTGCAAAATGATGTATAAATTATTTCATCAGATATTCGTCATAATAAACGGGTTGATCACAACTAGTGAATTTAAATATTCACTAAGTTTAGGTGATTTTGAAAAGGTGTAGCACTGGAAAAAAATTAATACACATCTTACTATATGACATAGACACTTTTTTCATTTTTTACTTCCTTCTCACCTTTCCACACCCCTAATTCTTTAGTTTTTAATAATTTAATTTAAAACAGCTGACTTTTCTGAACCTTTTTTCACTCATTCCTTGTCCATCCCTTTTTTATCTTGATTTACCCCCTTTCTTATTTGACTAAACGCTATAGGCCTCGAAAAAAGTGCGGAAGAGTGGAGCGTGAAGCGAAGAAAAATCAAAGTATTCAGGCATGCGCAGTGCAACATTAGCGTAAGACTCGCAGCCGCTAACTGCTTAAATTTTAAATATAAAACTAACCTACGTACTAAGGATCTTATAGGAAGGGATATAAGATCGCTACTAACTATTGTTTAATGATTACATATGCTGTTGGATATTGCATGGATTTTTTTATTTCAATTTTTTACCCGTATAACCGAATTTTCTTGCAGTAAAGTATAAATAATATATACGTATATAATAAAATGAATTTTCAATTGTTCAAATATGTATCAACTAAATGTATAACAAAAGTTTGTTAAAAAGAGATAAATTCTAATAAAATCTCTTATATTTGTATAATTATAAAAATTTAAGAACTCAAACAACAGGTAATAACCATTGAATATTTTTAATTTTGGCTAAAAAAAATTTTTTTGTTCCATCTATATGCAAAAACATGTGGGTGGTACACTCACAGGACAACTTAACTTTCCGCAATTTAAATTTACCGCATAAAAAAGATGGTCGCTGGAGTAGAAATTTTTCTGGCGTGCCAATCTTGCTGTAAAATTTTTTTTTTCAGTTTTCAAAGTGAAAACAGATTGAGGGTTATGTTTATCTTTTTATCTTAAGATGAACAAGACGTCACGTCATTAGTGCTTTGAAATAAAATTGTTTATTTTTAATTAAAATGTTGCAAAAAAAAAACAGCTAAACACCCTCAAAATTGTGTTTTCAAATTGAAAGAAAAGGTAGGTTGCCTTTACTTTTATAAAAAGAGTTGTGATAAAAAAATTATGTGCACCCACACTTATTGTAATTTTTAAAACTCGTCTGTTTTCACCAGGTTTGGTGGAAAAACTTGGTGTTGTGGAAAATGAAACTGCTACTTGATGGGCGATTTTGTTGAAGCTCAACTTGCATTTTTGAAAAAACTGTGTAAATTTTACCATCCAGATGAAAAATTAATGGTGTGTTTGAATTTATCGAATAAATTTTTGAAGGTCATCTAAAGAAAAATTTGATTTTAGCTAATTAGTTTTATCTTGTTGTAGGATTAAAATAAAACATTTGGAAAAAATTTCCACAGATTAAAACTAAATTGGTGTTATCGGGCACTCTACAACCATTAAGGGTGCTGAAATTAAGTTGGTGTAATAATTCAAATTAAAGATGAATAATTGATGTTAAATTTTTTTTTTTTTTTTTTTATTAAAACCATTCATTTTTATTCAATAGGTCGACCACTACTTTTTAGATAAGCTAGTAGGTGGAAGATGTCTGTTAATGGAGCATCTGTAAATATAGACATCATACAACAACAGAAACAATGCAAAAATGATACGAACAGACATGGAATTTGGATAAAGACGATGGAGGAACCTTATTGTACTGAATCTACATTGTGTGCTCCGAGTGTCTTGTTTTTCTAATATAACAAATTCAAGTGTCATTTTATGTGAGTGTGTGTGTGTGTGTGAATGAGTGGCCAGAACGAGGGCCAGAATATGTTCATAGTTTTGGAACAACATATTGTGAAATAAATAGAAGCTTTTTTAGTAAAATAAAAGCAATATATACAATCATAGATTTAAAGTAATATTTGAAAATTTTTATAAAGCTCTGTTTATAAAAACATGAGCATTTAAATTTGCCTCGTTACCTTGTTGAATGTTCACATGTTAAATATTGAGTTGAGCTTACTGGCACAAAATAAATTTTATGGATGTAGAAGTGGAGTGAATAATTGAACATAACACTTGAGCTCAGATCTTAGGTATAACTTAATTTATTTACACTATTTACAACGTTTGAACTTAAACTAATTTTAATTTAACAATAAGAATGAGTAAATCTCTGTTGTTTTGCCAATAGGGAGCAATAGCGTAAAACTCTTTTTACTCTTTAGCATTAATTAAATACCTTGCACTGGAAAATTTTACCACCTTGTAGCCGGGGTTGAGTTTTCCTGAAGATGAGCTTTTCCTAGAGTGAGTGAGAGCTGGTTGAGCGCTGTTGAGAAGTCCTGAGGCGAGCTTGTTGAAGAGACGAGCCAAATTCCTTTGTCTTGAAACCCGGACCCACGCGGTGGGTGAGAGGTTAAATCTGTGGCGTCGAGGAACTCGGTGATCAGTCGTGTCCTTCCCGTCGCGATGATTTCCAGAGTGTGGAGCACTGAATATTCTTATTCTACGGGCCCACGATGATTTTCACTTTGCATTTGTAAAATTTGAGCTTAATTTTTGTCGCTAGAAAACGGCGCGAGGCGTTGTCAAGCTAACTAAAAACCGAACAGTGACTACCACGAGGCCGCCTCCGAGCAGGTGCTCGGCCGGTGCAGCGGCTGGTAACTTACCGGCGCGTGATAATTATGGCGGTTGAATTTAAATATTGTATTAATACTCAACATTCCGCCCGCCATCAACCTTGATGTTGATTTGATGAGTTTTGGTAGACCGGCAGGATTACCAATTTTGAGACGTGCCGAGGGAAGATCGACGTAGCCGTCTTGACCTTGACTACTCGGATGAAGCCATCCTTTCCTTTCAATTTTTAAGTTGAGAGGTCCAAAAGCGAAGGCTCAGGAACTGTGTTGAGCGCTGAACCAACTAAAAAATTCCCAGGCGTGAGTGCTTCCAAATCCTCTGGGTCATCCTTGAGCTGCTCCAGCGGCCAAGAGTTGAGTATACCTTCAATTTGAGTTAGAAGAGTTGTAAGTTCTTCGAAGGTGAGAAGGATTTCTCCAATGGCACGGTGCAGGTGAAATTTTATTAATTTCACCACAGCCTCCCATTTGCCACCCATGTGTGGTGTAGCTGGTGGATTGAAACTCCACTCGGTACTATCTTGAGTTATGAGTCTGTAGAATTTATTGTTCTCCCGTTGAGCTTGCTTGAACATTTTTCTTAAGGCTTTGTCCGCGGCTTGAAAATTAGTGCCACAATCGGAGTAGAAATTTGAAAGCAAATCTCTTCGTGACGTAAATCTTCTGTAGGCTGCTATGAAGCCATCCGTTGAGTAGTCTGCTACTGCTTCCAAGTGTACTGCTGATGATGAGAAACACACAAAGGCGCAAATCCAACCTTTATATGTTTTTGAACCTCTACCTTTCCAAGACTTAATGCTGAGAGGACCAGCATAGTCGAACCCAGTGTGAGTGAAAGGTCGAGAAGGGGTTACCCTGGCCAGTGGTAACTGCCCCATGAGTTGCCGAGCTCGATCCGCCCTTTGCCTTGCACAAACCACACAGTGCACAATGTGTGATAGCACAGGTTCTCGGCCACCGATGATCCAATACTCTTGTCTGATTTTAGCAAGAGTGAGTTGAGTACCATCGTGAAGAGTGTCCTTGTGAGCCTGATCAATGATCAACCTAGTGAGCTTTGAGTGACGAGGCAGAATTATTGGATATTTCATGGAATTCTTGAGTCTCGACTGATTGAGTCGACCTCCTACTCGAAGAATTCCTTCCGCGTCCTCAAACGCCGTGAGTCTGTTGAAAACATGAGAGTTCGGAATCGCTGATTTTCGCAGTAACTTGAGTTCTTCAGAAAAGTGAGCTTGTTGAGTTGATTTCGCCCAGAAGAGTTTTGCCTGGTTGAGACGAGCAGCACTGAGAAACCCAGGTGGTGAGGAAATGGACCTTTTCAAAAGGTCCCGGGCAATAAGGCACCAAGCTGTGATCCGGAGTAAATTTATGTACGATGAGTAATGATCGATGAGCTCCCACATGTGTTGATGGTCCACGTTGACCTTAAGAGCCACACGTTTTCTTTGCTCCTGTCAAAGAGACAAATCTAACGGTTCACCTTAAGTTGGCCAGGATTCCTCGGGTTCTGTCAGCCAGGTTGGACCAGACCACCAGAGGTTATGAGTGATGAAATCCGAGTTTCTGACAAAGTCCTTCCATCTTGATGGGTGGGAATTAATCCAAGCCAATGCCACCTTTGAGTCGCACCATAAATTTACTGAGTTGAGTTTTACTGATGAGTTTTTTGCAACGTGGTTTATGAGTCTTGCTAGTAAGCGAGCTGCCTCCAATTCCAGCCTGGGTATGGTGATTTCCTTGAGTGGAGCCACCTTTGTTTTTGAGCACACGAAGGATGTTTATATTCCTGAAGTGGATGAGCTGACTCTGAAATAAAACCGCAGCCATGGCGTCTTGAGAGGCATCAGAGAATCCGTGAAGGTCGACGATTGAGTTTTTCAAAGTCCCATACCACCGAGGTTATCGAACTTCTATCAGGTGATTGAAATCTTCACGAATAATCATCCATTTGTTTCGAACAGGGCTTGGTACCTGGTCGTCCCATGAGCATTTGAGCAGCCACAGCTCTTGAAGGAGGATTTTTGCTTTTGCCACTACTGGTGAGATGATTCCAATGGGGTCGTAAATTTGAGCTACTTCTGAGAGAATGTTTCTTTTTGTGATTCTTTCTGGAATTGTAGGCAGTTTCAGTGAGAATGTGAAAACGTCTTGATGTGGGAGCGATCTTAAGCCAAGAATTTTTACAGATTCATTGTCGAAATCTACGATTGAGTTCGTCGAGGTAGGTGATAGCTTCCGTTTTGAGAACTTTGAGTGGTTTGAATTCCATTTTGCTAGTGGGAATCCGCCCGCCATGCACAACTGTTCCAGCTGCTCAGCCTTTTGTTCCAATTGATTGAGTGTCTCAGCTCCACCATAAATGTCGTCAGCGTAACGACCTTGAGTTAAGGACTCCTCAGAATCCGGGTAGTCCTTTCCATTATCCTTGATTAATTGGAGCAACGAAAAGATTGCCAAAAACTGAGCGGCTCGAGTGCCATACGTGACAGTGTTGAGCCTGAGGTGAACTTCTTGTAAATTTTCATCTAACCAAAGGATGCGTTGCAGGTCTCGGTATCCGGGTGAACCAGGATTTGCCGATACATCTTCATCACATCCGTGGAGAAAACAAATTTATGTGAGCGGAGCCATAGAAGCACATCCACGATGTTGAGCAGTAGGTTCGGTCCTGGGTGCAGAATGTCATTGAGTGAATAACCGGAACTGGTGACCGCCGACCCGTTGAAAACCACTCTGAGCTTTGTAGTGAGACTGTCCATAAGAAGGACTCCATGATGAGGCAGGTAAAATACAGGTCTTTTGTTGAGTTCCCCCTTCGGTACAAGTTCCATGTGATTTAGCTCCAAGTACTCCTGCATGAAATCGAAGTACATTTTCTTGAGTTCGTTCTCAGAGTTGAGTTTTTTCAGCATTCTCTGCAAGCAAGCTCGAGCTTTCTTAAGTGAACAGCCCAACAATGAAGGTGGGTCCTTGAACGGCAGCCGAACCATGTACCTGCCGTCCTGAGTCCTGCAGTGAGTTTCGATGAAATGTTGCTCGCAAAAAGCTTCATCGGGTTTGAGCCCAGGGGAGATGATCCGAGGCTGGCACCTCTTCTTGAGTCCAGAACTTGGCAATTGCTTCCAGCAGCGCATCGTCGGACGGGTCTCGCTTGATTTGAAACCCTATGAGCTTCGACCGATTTTTGAGAAGGTCCGATTACAAGCCAACCGAATATTGATAGTTGAGCTACAGGTTCGTTGGGCACCCCTCTGACGATGTTTGGCTTGATTATTTCGCCATAATGATCCGCACCAATGATAATGTCGATGTCATGGGGATGACCAAAGGCTGGGTCAGCTAAACGTAACTTATTGAGATGAGACCATAACTTCTCACTGCACGAAAACGAAGGTAAATATGAAGATAATGTTTTGAGTATATGTGCAGTGATTGTAACTTTGATGTTCTGGTGCGTGGAATTGAGCGTGATGAGAACCTTGCCATGAGTATATCCAGATGACGTGCCACTGATGCTAAGAATAAGAATGTTTGAGTTTACCTTGGATAATCCAGTGAGTTTGACCGCCTTTTCTGTGATGAAAGATAACTCTGAGCCAGAGTCGATGAGTAATCTAAATGTGTGCCGATTTGAGGATGAGTCGCACCATGCCGATGCAGTCGCCAATAATACATTAGCCTGCGGGTGAGCCAATTCCAAGTGAGTGAGCAGATTATCCTGCGTGCAGGTCGATTGATGAGAAAAGTGAGTGCGTTGAGTTATTGTGAGTTAAGTACCTGTTGATTCTGGCTCGTTGTCGCGTTAGCTGCGATCACAGCCGCCTCGTCTGGATGAATCATGGTGTGATGAGATTTTCCACACCTTTTGCACTTGATAGAGGATTGGCAATTTCTGACAGAATGTTTTCCAAAACAATTGAAACACAATCCCTTATCTAGAACCACATTTTTTCTCTCAAAGGGCGAGAGTCTAAAGAATTGAGGACAGGCTACTATGAAGTGCAGCTCTTGACACATCGAGCAGGGGTGTTGAGAGATCGCAGGGGAGAATGTCTTCTTTGATGTAGTTCCCGTGGATGCCGCGTCCGTCCTGGTTGAGCTGGATTGAGTAAAGCCAGGAGCTGGTTGTCCAGTGCTGTGGTTCACTTTTGCCGTACGCTGCAGCGGTTTTGCGGCTTTTGTTGAGTCCTTTTCTTGTGAGGGACCACCTACGTGCTCCAAAGCTCGTGCTCGAGCGAACAGGAATGAGCTGATCTGATTAAAGGCAGGAAAGTCCTGAGAGTCGCTGATTGAAGTCTTCCAAGCTTCCCGTGATGGCCGATCCAGTAACCTCGTGATGTGGTGAGTCAAGAAATAGTCACCCAGCTGCTCTGGGGTGCACATGTTGAGCAAGACTGACCGAATTTTCCCAACGGTGTCAGTCAGCTTCGTGAGAGACTCCGCATTTTTTGGCTTAGCTGGAGTCAGCACGTATAACTGTTCGAGGTATGTCCCCATGATGTACCTCTTGTTGTCGTATCTCGCGGTGAGCGCATTCCATGATAGCTGAAGCGAGGTCCCTATGAGCGGGAACCCGGAGATGAGCTCCTTCGGCTTGCCACCCAGCGAGCCGACCAGATAGTGGAGCCGCTCTAATTCGCTGAGCCGATCGTCGTTGAGTACCAGGGTAGTAAGGGTGTCCTTGAACCTAGGCCATTCCGAGTACGCTCCAGAAAAGTGAGGGATCTTTATTTCGGGCAATTTTGAGCGGCGATGATCGGACGATGAGGCAGACTGTGAGTTGATGACTGGTTCAGGCATGAGTTCTTGCTCTAACAGGGTGATCTCCAGCATCACGTTTGAGTAACCTCTAGTCATTTGTAGGGCCACTGCGTCTGTGAAGTACGGATCCGTTACCAAGGATGCGGGACACGAGCTTTCCAGAATTGCGTGTTCTCTGATGAAGACGTCTTTGAGTTGATTGGCCTCCTTGCTCCACTGCTTGACAAGGGCAGCCTTGGCCCTGTCCTTGAACTTACCAACCGTGTCTATGAGATGCTTCATAGACTCCAGTCTGCACCATTGCGATGAGATTTTCACTACCAAGTCAGCTGGTTTGGCAGAAGGTGATTTCGACCGGGTCATTTTCACTCCGGCATCCACTAAGCCCGAGGGAGAGGTAGTAATGGTCACCTGAGGTACTCTTGAGTAGATAGGCGCATTCTGAGTTGCCGTCATCTCCTCTGGTTGGTTCCCTGTTGGAAGGCCAAGCCCATCGGTGGCACCACGAGAAAGCAGATCTAAAAGATCTGTCTCAGATTTTGAGTTTTGTGATCTTACAGTCTTGGTGGCAAGGTCCTTGAGCGTCTTCTCTGTGAGCTGTGCCTGCTGCTGCTTGAGCAGGGCCTCTTCCTTCTTTTGAGCCTTTTGCTGTTTGAGTAGTTCCTTCTCCTGTTGTTCAAGGAGAGCTGGATCAACCTCTGATGGGCTTTCCAGGAGGTCACCAGACTTGGATGATTTGACTACCTTGTCAGCCATGATGCGTTAGAGCAAAAATCTAAGTTAAAACTCCCACTGAGTTTGTGTTGAGTGTCAGCACCAGATGCAAGGCTTCGATGAGCTGCCAGAACCTTGTAGCAGGTCTTCGAAGAACCAGTTGAGCCCCTTTATGGTGAGCGAATACCTTGGGTGGACCACCAATACCAGATGCAGGGCTTCGAAGAGCTGCCAGAACCTAGTAGAGGTATGCGATGACTTGGAGTAACAACCGCAACCAGAAAATTGTCCTCCAGCAGATGCACCAAGCCTTTTTTATCCAAGCGAAGAACTTCACCTTGCATGCACAAGATAAAGGGGTTATCGCTTGCCTGATTTTGAGTAATGTAGACTCAGATTGATTTTTAAGTGAAAAATTACTCACAGTCACCTACTACATCCGGCTCGAAGGACCAATGTTAAATATTGAGTTGAGCTTACTGGCATACAATAAATTTTATGGATGTAGAAGGGGAGTGAATAATTGAACACAACACTTGAGCTCAGATATTAGGTATAACTTAATTTATTTACACTATTTACAACGTTTGAACTTAACCCATTAGGTCCCAAGAGTTATGAATTTTTTTTTGTACTTTGAGCTTATAAATCAAAGCGAAAAAGTTGAAAAATAATTTAAAAAATACCCTACCCCCCTATTTTCGGATATGCCCTACACGATGGCATTGTTTAAAATACTCAAAAATAACATTTTAATTTGTTAATAAACAAATTTAAAAAAAAAATGAAAATTTTTACGTCATTTTTTTTTTTTCAAGCTGGTGAACAATGCCAAAAAAATTTTTTTTGCCCTCAAAAAGTTGACCACGGGTGTACTTTTTATAAAAAATGACTGTGGTTCCCAAGATTTTTATGGTCGCTGATTTTGAATCTGAGATCAGAATATCAAAATTGTAAGAATTGGGCCCAATACCATAGGACCCAATACTCAAAGTTAAGATTTTATAAAAACAAAAAATATCATCATATTTTACGTAGAATTTCAAGATCAAAGTATACTTGGTCGTTTTTCGAAAAAAATCGTCATTTTCGAGTAAAAAATCAAAAAAAGTTCAAAGTATTGGATTTACTTCCAGAGATCCACAACAGCTCGTCCCCGTGTGCCTGTAACGAATTGAACTCAACTTTTGAGATGGCAAAAATATATTTACGAGGTTTTTGGGTTGCTGATAGTGTATCTGAGGTAAAAACGAAAATCCCAAATATAGGGCCCAATACCGTAGGACCCAATAGTAAAAATTGAGATATCATAAAAATAAAAAATGCCATCTTATTCTGCGCAAAATTTCAAGATCAAAGTATACTTGGTCGTTTTTCGAAGAAAATCGTCATTTTCGAGTAAAAAATCAAAAAAAGTTCAAAGTATTGGATTTACTTTCATAGATCCACAACAGCTCGTCCCCTTGTGCCTGTAACGAATTGAACACAAATTTTGAGATGGCAAATATATATTTTGGGTAGCTAATAGGGTATCTGAGGTAATAACATGAAAATTTCAAATAAAGGGACTCAAGGACATGCAGCACCACGTGGTTTTAAAAAAATTTTTTTACTTTTTGTTTTTTATTTCGTCGATCTTTTTATACGACGTAACTCACGTGAAATGATTAGAATGCAGGATCTCTGCACAGATTTTTTATCTCATTTTTTATTTTTATGATATCTCAATTTTTACTATTGGGTCCTACGGTATTGGGCCCTATATTTGGGATTTTCATGTTTTTACCTCAGATACACTATCAGCAACCCAAAAACCTCGTAAATATATTTTTGCCATCTCAAAAGTTGTGTTCAATTCGTTACAGGCACACGGGGACGAGCTGTTGTGGATCTCTGGAAGTAAATC
Source organism: Encarsia formosa (assembly GCA_038277355.1). Lineage (NCBI taxonomy): Eukaryota > Metazoa > Arthropoda > Insecta > Hymenoptera > Aphelinidae > Encarsia > Encarsia formosa. The sequence goes on along the minus strand of CM076184.1, from coordinate 88,915,151 downwards.
CAATACTTTGAACTTTTTTTGATTTTTTAGTCGAAAATGACGATTTTTTCGAAAAACGACCAAGTATACTTTGATCTTGAAATTCTACGTAAAATATGATGATATTTTTTGTTTTTATAAAATCTTAACTTTGAGTATTGGGTCCTATGGTATTGGGCCCAATTCTTACAATTTTGATATTCTGATCTCAGATTCAAAATCAGCGACCATAAAAATCTTGGGAACCACAGTCATTTTTTATAAAAAGTAATTTTTCGGTATTTATTCAACCATGCGCTGCCGTACAATTATTGGCGTTGAAGTTTTTAGTCCGCCATTTTGTTTAAAAAAATCGAAACCAAAAAAATCAAATATGAACGAAAAGTTCAACTAATGTGAACACCCGTGGTCAACTTTTTGAGGGCAAAAATAATTTTTTTGGCATTGTTCACCAGCTTGAAAAAAAAAAAAATGACGTAAAAATTTTCATTTTTTTTTTAAATTTGTTTATTAACAAATTAAAATGTTATTTTTGAGTATTTTAAACAATGCCATCGTGTAGGGCATATCCGAAAATAGGGGGGTAGGGTATTTTTTAAATTATTTTTCAACTTTTTCGCTTTGATTTATAAGCTCAAAGTACGAAAAAAAATTCATAACTCTTGGGACCTAATGGGTTAAACTAATTTTAATTTAACAATAAGAATGAGTAAATCTCTGTTGTTTTGCCAATAGGGAGCAATAGCGTAAAACTCTTTTTACTCTTTAGCATTAATTAAATACCTTGCACTGGAAAATTTTACCACCTTGTAGCCGGGGTTGAGTTTTCCTGAAGATGAGCTTTTCCTAGAGTGAGTGAGAGCTGGTTGAGCGCTGTTAAGAAGTCCTGAGGCGAGCTTGTTGAAGAGACGAGCCAAATTCCTTTGTCTCGAAACCCGGACCCACGCGGTGGGTGAGAGGTTGAATCTGCGCCGTCGAGGAACTCGGTGATCAGTCGTGTCCTTCCCGTCGCGATGATTTCCAGAGTGTGGAGCACTGAATATTCTTATTCTATGGGCCCACGATGATTTTCACTTTGCACTTGTAAAATTTGAGCTTAATTTTTGTCGCTAGAAAACGGCGCGAGGCATTGTCAAGCTAACCAAAAACCGAACAGTGACGACCACGAGGCCGCCTCCGAGCAAGTGCTCGGCCGGTGCAGCGGCCGGTAACTTATCGGCGCGTGATAATTATGGCGGTTGAATTTAAATATTGTATAAATACTCAACACCACACGTGTGTCACACGTGTGGCACACGTAACTTTATTTTCAAGTCGATGATTATAAAAGGGAATAAAATATGGATATAGTTAATTATTTAATGATTTTATAGCCTCTTATGTCATAAATAATCAAAAAATTAGTTTTATTTTTTTTATTTTACGTGCTTTTCTTTAACTTACAATGTTTCGTCGTCGTCGTCGTACGTTCAAAACTGCCAAGCTCTAGAACTTGGAATTTGTAAGACCTGGAGGTCTGAAATTTTGCAGAGGGTCTAGCTTCGGATGACAATACATGAATCCGTAGTCACTTATCGACCTGGACCTCTAGGTCGCCGATGACGGGGGTACTTGAGGGAGTTTTCTCTGAGAATATAGGATAAATTCTTCGGGGATGACTTTGAGGAAAGTTCTAGAGTATTTATCGATGCAATTTGAACCTTAGTACCAAGGTCACCGATGATGGGGTTACTCGGGGTACCTGGGGGTCATCTCCGAGAATTCGAATCAAATTCTTAGGATATGACTAAGGATAGATTTCGGGGGTGTTTCAGAGCATATGAGGAAGAAGTTTGAACCTGGAGAGCCAGGTCGACGATGACGGGTGTACGTAGGGAACCTGGTGGTCATCTTCGAGAGTTAGGAACAATTTCTGCGGAAATGACTTTAAGAGGAGTTATAGAGTATTTATCGAGGCAACTTAAACCTAGGTAATCAGGTCGCCGATGACGGTTGTTCCTGAGGAACCTGGAGGTCATCTTCGACAGTTTGGGCCAATTTCTGCGGGGATGACTTAAAAGTTCTGCATTTTTGTTCAACTACATTATAGTTCCCGGAGATGACCCCAAGGTAAACCAGGTACCCCCATCATCGGTGACCTTGGTACTAATGTTCAAATTGCCTCGATAAATACTCTATATTACCTCTCAAAGTCATTTCCGCAGAAATTGTCCCTAACTCTCGTAGATGACCTCCAGGTTCCCTAAGTACACTCATCATCGTCGACCTGGCTCTTCAGGTTCAAACTTCTTCCTCATGTGCTCTAAAACACCCCCGAAATCTATCCTAAGTCATATCCCAAGAATTCGACCCGAATTCTCGGAGATGACCCCCGGGTACCCCGGGTACCCCCATCATCGGTGACCTTGGTACTAATGTTCAAATTGCCTCGATAAATACTCTATATTACCTCTCAAAGTCATTTCCGCAGAAATTGTCCCTAACTCTCGTAGATGACCTCCAGGTTCCCTAAGTACACTCATCATCGTCGACCTGGCTCTTCAGGTTCAAACTTCTTCCTCATGTGCTCTAAAACACCCCCGAAATCTATCCTAAGTCATATCCCAAGAATTCGACCCGAATTCTCGGAGATGACCCCCGGGTACCCCGGGTACCCCCATCATCGGTGACCTTGGTACTTAGATTCAAATTGCCTCGATAAATACTCTAGAACTTTCCTCAAAGTCATCCCAGAAAAATTTATCCCAAATTCTCGGAGATGACTCCCTCAGGTAGCCCCGTCATTGGCGACCTGGAGGTCCAGGTCGATAAGTGACTACGTATTCATGTATTGTCATCCGAACCTAGACCCTCTGCAAAATTTCAGACCTCCAGGTCTTACAAGCTCCAAGTTCTAGAGCTTGGCAGTTTTGAACGTACGACGACAACGACGAAACATTGGGAGTTAAAGAAAAGCACGTAAAATTAAAAAAAAAAAAACAATTTTTCGATTATTTATGACATAAGAGGCTATAAAATCATTAAATAATTAACTATATCCATATTTTATTCCTTTTTATAATCATCTACTTGAAAATAATGTTACGTGTGCCACACGTGTGGACATTCAACAGGGTACACTTGAGTGTTGATATTGTTTTGATTCTTTAAAATTAAATATTATAACTTGGTATCAAAAAAATTTTTCGTTGCATTGTAATCAGAATTTTAACCTCTAAGCACGCATATTAATCATCAGGTAAGATTCATAAAAATGATTAATTATGTTGAATAAATTTGTATAATAATCAACACTTTCAGAGTTGAAATAAGGATAAAATTTGCTTTCTAAAAATTCAAATGTTATTTTACTGTTGATTAAACACAAATTGATAATTTATAAAAAAATGAATGTTAAAAAAGCTTCTTTTTTTTTAATGATAATATGGACACAGATATGTTATTAAAAGCGAACCAAGCATACTTTTTTTTATTAATTTATATCCCTTTTCACCAAAAATTGTTTCATAAAGATTGCTGTTTCTGCTCTATACATATAAGCGTCCCTAGTGTATTTTTGTTTTGTTTTAAACATAAAATTTTAATTTTAAGTATTAACTTTTTATTTTAACAACATAATTGTGCTTTTTTTGATTTTGTATTATTAAGCTTGAACCTTTACAGATCATTAACTAAAAATAATATAAAAAATTTATTCAATCTTTTTTAAAAAAATGCACAAAAATGAAACTTTTATTTAGTTATAAATTATTAATATAATAATTATTTTACAAAACTTTATTATTTTGAATGGGTAATAATTTCAAAGTAGATGAATATATTAGTACAATTTCATTTCTTTAGTTTCATTTTTATTTTATAGTAATTAATTTATTTAACAGTAAAAGATTCATGCTTAGTGTACGATCCTTCGTTATTTATAACTGCTTCAAGCCTGTGAGGCATTGATTCAAGCAGGTTGTTGAAATATGTGATATTATTTGCCAAGTCATTCCAACTTTGATCGACTCGGTTTCTCAGAACCAGCAAGTTGTGAGGAACCTCTCTCCAATCTCGAAGCACCATACTCCATAGGTTTTCAATTGAATTGAGGTCTTCAAAGAAGATAAATGCAGTATGTATTTGTGAAGTAAGTTATTATTCACTGAAATTAACCCATTACCACCCATGGGAAAACCAAGAGATATCAAAGAACTAATTATTGAAAAACCTCTCTCATAAAATACGTGTTGTTCTTTTTGTAATTGTCATGGATAAAACATTTTTTTCTAGTTTGTTTAAATAAATAATGTTTTGAAAAATTAATAAAACACGTATTTGCTATTTTTTATGAGACAGGTTTTCTAAGATTTAGTTTTCTGATATATCTTTTCGTTTTCTCATGGGCGGTTATAGGTTAACAAAAGAAATTTTACCTGGGCTCCTCGGTGGGTGGGGTAAGCGCACTAGACGACTGTGTTCATCATACCAGTCCCTTACAATGCGTGCGGTGTGTACCGGATTATTGTCTTCAATGACAAAAATCTGTGCCCTACCTGGAAACAGACGCTGAACTATAGGATAAAATTCTTCATCTAAGAGCTTAACATATAGTTCAGCGTTAAGGTTCCGGGTTAGAGGGGCCAATCTTCCTCTGCCATTATGCCAAATCCAACCCATGTAATTTTGTGTGACTCGGCCTGACTTACGCAGAGGTTTTACATAAAGTGGATTAAAACGTTCTCCTACGGGCCTCCAAATATTCTCCCTGTAATATTTTAAGTGCTACTAGTATTTTTTTGCTCTCGTTGCCGTGATTGAATCTAGCGCAAAAATAAAGAATTACAGTTTTGCGATCTTTCAACCTCGCGTCTTTTGATTCAATTTCACAACTACGAGTACAAATTTTGAGCTTGTAAGCTTAAAGCTAGATCAACAACAGATTTTTCTCACGTCTTAACTTAAGAACTACGGGTTTTAAGCGCAAAAAACTATTGCTAAAAAGAAGCTTTTAAAGTTTGTACTAATTGTAAGTGTCAATAAACAACGAGGTAAAAGGTTTTACTGAAATTTAAATTTTAGTTAACACTATAAATTAAGATTCGATCGATTGCAATGAACGCATTTAATCTTGGAGTTTCTAGCTTGGAATCGTCATCATATTTTCACGTACGATAAAACTTCTTGGTCTCGTAAGGTTCTGGTTTACATATCTCCCGATCACAGCCATTCGTCTGGTTTAGTTTATTTAGCTTACTCACTTTTTTAGCGTAATTATATTGATATTCTTACCATCCGACGTTGAGGAAAATACTTTTTCGTCTAAACAGATCGTTCTTTTCCAGTTTTCCTCTGGCAAAAATGCATATTGCTGAGCATATGCGAGACACGCAACTGCATCAGCGGGTTTTAATTCAGCTTTATTCGCAGCAGGATGAAAGTCGACATCGGTATATTTTTTCAGCGCTCGCCGTATCGTTCTTTCACAGACAGGTAGTTGTAGAGTTCGCGGCAAATGTTTCACGCAAGTAAATGCGCCTTCTTCGGAAGCTAGGTGCGTTCTTACAAGCTCCATACGCTCTTGCGTCATTTTTCGCCAAATAGCGTGGCCAGCTCGTAAATCGCGCACTTGTGGTCCTCCGTTTGCTTCAGCCTCGAACCGATGCTTTCACCCTCTAATGCATGCATGCAAATCGTTCAGCAACTTTACCAACTGATGAACCATGTTGCAATAACTGGCGAACGATTGCCAAGTTTTCTTTAGTGGGTCCTGTTTGAGATTTAGCGCTTCTTTTCGACAAGTACACCAGTCAGCTGAGCGATGGACGCCACGAAAGTCCCGGCTGCCGACATCCACCCGCACCAGTCTCTCTCAGCCCGTGATCGCGGCCACCACGCATCACGGGGCTTGCGAGTACGACTCGCTATGACGCCCTTGTTCGGCGATTCAATAAGTTTATAGTTTGACCCTAGTTCGGCATATTGGAGAGTCTGAGGGTTCCCGGTCACAATGGCGAGCTCCTCAGCTCTCAATGTACATAAAATACATAGAATATAGTTCGGTTTAGTGTTCATAATAAAAAGTGCTTCATTTATTTATTTTACACCCCCAAATCACATACCTCAATTACGAGTACGTTGCCTCTCGTTAAAAAGGCAACTGGTCCTTCGTTAAAATAAGCCTCAATCGTAAACAGGTACAAAAACCATACTTTTAAGTATTTCAAATAAAAATTTTTATGTAAAACCCGATTAACACCGCACAAATGAATTTTCAAAGATGATTTCAACAGCTTACAAATATCGCCATTTGCCATGTAGTAAACAAAAACTTCATGTTTAATATTGCTGGATTAGAATAGGGAGGGAGGTGGATGTGCAACGCGCATATCATTATATATTGTCAAAAACGTCTCATATGCAACTACCACACCGAGATAATCGAACGATACGTTCTTATTAGAAAATTTGGAGGGAATAAGAGACTCGTCATTAGTTCTTCAGGTGCAAGAGGACGAAGGCGGAAGGGTGTCACTCTTCACTTTCGTTTAGTATCTCAAGCTAGTTGCATCTCGCAAACATGAATTTTGGACAATTAGTTTTGGTCAGTGTGTATAGGGACTACCCTATTCTTTTTGATGTAGGCCATATCAACCATCTTAAGAAACACAAGAAAGAAACTGCATTGAACGACGTGGTGAATAGGATGAAAAAAGCTCTTAAGGACCCTATTCAACGCTAGATTTTCTTCCCGAATGGAATTACAAGTAAGTTCAGTATTATTTGTTACTTAACATCCATTTTTTGATTTGGTAAAGAAGGGGCTTTAGGTTTCCATCCAGAATCTCCTCATGTTAAAGCTTCGTGGAGAAATCATCTCTAGGACGTCATCGTCGCGAGGGCTCGACACTGATCCACCCACTCCCACCATGTCGAAACTTCCTGGAAAAATCGACTCCAGGACGTAATCGCCACGTGCCAAAAAAACTCGCATAAATTCGGTCGTTGAAAATTTCTGCGGTCAATATTTTTAACAGCCAAGTTTTTATTTGATTAACAGTTAAATACCCATCAAAATCAAGCAACGTTTTTTCCACTTTCAGTTGGGACTGTCGAGGCAATGTGGGAGCAGCTGTATTCTACCTACCGTCGGGTTCAACTATTGTTGAACAGAGGAAGAACCCGAGAGTCTTTGATAGACAGCAATCTTCAGGTGTGGGAGGCACTAGATTTTCTGTACGATTGCTGCCGTATAAAAGAAGGATCGCCGCGTCGATTCAATGTCGTGCACAACGAGCTGGAATCCTAATCTAACTAAATTTTAAAATAATATATGTGACTCGTTTCATTGAAAAAAATTGTATTTATGTACAGAAATATGTAGAGTAAATAAATTTATAAATAATGCATTCTTTAAAATGATTTAAATTAATTTGAAATCATTACCTATACAAAATAATAAAGTTTTGTAAAATAATTATTATATTAATAATTTATAACTAAATAAAAGTTTCATTTTTGTGCATTTTTTTTAAAAAGATTGAATAAATTTTTTATATTATTTTTAGTTAATGATCTGTAAAGGTTCAAGCTTAATAATGAAAAATCAAAAAAAGCACAATCATGTTGTATGCATATGCTATAACAAAATAAAAAGTTTATACTTAAAATAAAAAGTTTATATTCAAAACAAAACAAAAATACATTAGGGTGCTTATATGTATAGAGCAGAAACAGCAATCTTTATGAAACAATTTTTGGTGAAAAGTGATATAAATTAATAAAAAAAAAGTATGCTTAGTTCGCTTTTAATAACATATCTGTGTCCATATTATTATTAAAAAAAAGAAGCTTTTTTAACATTCATTTTTTTATAAATTATCAATTTGTATTTAATCAACATTAAAATAACATTTGAAGTTTAGTAAGCAAATTTTATCCTTATTTCAACTCTGAAAGTGTTGATTTTTATCCAAATTTATTCAACATAATTAATCATTTTTATGAATTTTACCTGATGATTAATATGCGTGCTTAGAGGTTAAAATTCTGATTACAATGCAACGACAAATTTTTTTTCAATACCAAGTTATAATATTTAATTTTAAAGAATCAAAACAATATCAACACACAAGTGTAACGAGGCAAATTTAAATGCTCATGTTTTTATAAACAGAGCTTTATAAAAATTTTAAAATATTACTTTAAATCTATGATTGTATATATTGCTTTTATTTTACTAAAAAAGCTTCTATTTATTTCACAATATGTTGTTCCAAAACTATGAACATATTCTGGCCATCGTTCCGGCCGCTCATTCACACACACACACACTCACATAAAATGATACTTGAATTTGTTATATTAGAAAAACAAGACACTCGGAGCACACAATGTAGATTCAGTACAATAAGGTTCCTCCATCGTCTTTATCCAAATTCCATGTCTGTTCGTATCATTTTTGCATTGTTTCTGTTGTTGTATGATGTCTATATTTACAGATGCTCCATTAACAGACATCTTCCACCTACTAGCTTATCTAAAAAGTAGTGGTCGACCTATTGAATAAAAATGAATGGTTTTAATAAAAAAAAAAAAAAAATTTAACATCAATTATTCATCTTTAATTTGAATTATTACACCAACTTAATTGCAGCACCCTTAATGGTCGTAGACTGCCCGATAACACCAATTTAGTTTTAATCTGTGGAAATTTTTTCCAAACGTTTTATTTTAATCCTACAACAAGATAAAACTAACAAAAGTAGTTCATAACAATAAATTATGTCTATGATTTTTATGGGTTCTGGATAATGATAAAATTATATAAAAGTAATTTTAAACAGAAGAACTAGATATATCTAAGTTAACATGAACCAATCAGTGAAAATTTTTATCTTTTTTTTCATCATTTTAAGGTTACAAATGAGTATTTGCTACATTTTAATGTAAATTTACATTAAAATAAAGTTATGCAATGTACATTTAAAAAATAGGTAAATACTAAATTGAATTTTTTTTTTACATATAAAATTGATTTCCCTAGGACTTTTATAGGTTCAGGTTTATGTCGTGGTTTTACATCAGAATAATTGAATATATCTTAGTTATTGTTAAATTATTTAGAATTTGTTAAGTTCGTGAAATAATTTATTAAGACATATTTAAACAATATTAATGATTTATTAAAGGAGTTTGGTTTTTGGAACTTGTGGACAAAAAGGAAATACATTTAAATATTTACCGAATTTACGCAATAAAATCTTTAAAAAATACTTTTAAAAAAGTAATATTTACGGCAATTGGTTTTTTAAAAAGGAATCTAAATAAAAAATTATACGCTAAGTATGATCTTTAAAAAATACTTTAAAAAAAGTAATATTTACGGTGATTGGTTTTTTTAAAAGGAGTCTAAATAAAAAGTTATACGCTAAATATAATAATCTTTTTTTGAAAATGAATTAATGAAAGAAGTGAAATCAAAAAATTTATTACGGATGACTTGAGGCCGAATTACTTATTATTTAAAAATAATTTCTCTTCTAAAAGATGATCATATTATGTTGAATCACCTTCAATATACGTAAAGTTAACAATTTTTCAATTATAGCACATACATGGGAAAACACATGCAAATTGCACACAACTCAAACACTTTTTAAAATTAAAAATTAAAATATGTTGTTAAGAAACACACTGAGCATTCAAAATATAATTTAAAAAATACAGGTATCAATGATTTTTTTCGAGATAATTTAGTTCAAAGAATATTAAATTTTTACAGGTCAAGTATAGCCATACATTGTGATTTAGTTGATTTCTAACTTAATTACAACATATTTTAATTTCAAAAAGTGTTTGAATTGTGTGCAATTTGCATGTGTTTTCCCATGTATGTGCTATAATTGAAAAATTGTTAACTTTACGTATATTGAAGGTGATTCAACATAATATGATCATCTTTTAGAAGAGAAATTATTTTTTAATAATAAGTAATTCAGCCTCAAGTCGTCTGTAATAAATTTTTTGATTTCACTTCTTTCATTAATTCATCTTCAAAAAAAGATTATTATATTTAGCGTATAACTTTTTATTTAGACTCCTCTTAAAAAAACCAATCGCCGTAAATATTACTTTTTTAAAAGTATTTTTTAAAGATTATATTGCGTAAATTCGGTAAATATTTAAATGTATTTCCTTTTTGTCCACAAATTCCAAAAACCAAACTTCTTTAATAAATCATTAATATTGTTGAAATATGTCTTAATAAATTATTTCACGAACTTAACAAATTCTAAATAATTTAACAATAACTAAGATATATTCAATTATTCTGATGTAAAACCACGACATAAACCAGAACCTATAAAAGTCCTAGGGAAATCAATTTTATATGTAAAAAAAAAAATTCAATTTAGTATTTACCTATTTTTTAAATGTACACTCGCAGGACAATTTAACTTTCCGTGATTTAAATTTTCCGCCGAAACAAAATGGCCGTAGGAGTCAAAATTTTTCTGGGGTGCCAACCCCGCTGGAAAAAAAATTTTTCGCGAATTTGAAGTGCAAACGATTTAAAGGTTATGTTTATCTTTTTATCTGTAGATGATTAATAAGTTTAATTAAGAGATACGAAAAAAATACTACTTATATTTTTAATTTAAGTGCTGCAAAAATAAATAGTTGTGCTCACACTTGTCTACAAGGTTGAAATTTAAGTCAAATCTAAGTTGAAAAATGCATATAATTTTTCTCATGAGTCATAAGAATTTTAAATAAGGTTTAATCAAAATTTTACAGGAAATTAAATGCACCCTACCTTAAATTTCAACCTTGTAGACAAGTGTGAGCACAACTATTTATTTTTGCAGCACTTAAATTAAAAATATAAGGAGTATTTTTTTCGTATCTCTTAATTAAATTTATTAATCATCAACAGATAAAAAGATAAACATAACCTTTAAATCGTTTGCACTTCAAAAATCGCGAAAATTTTTTTTTCCAGCGGGGTTGGCACGCCAGAAAAATTTTGACTCTGATGGCCATTTGGTTTCTGCGGGAAATTTGAATCGCGAAAAGTTAAGTTGTCCTGTGAGTGTACATTGCATAACTTTATTTTAATGTAAATTTACATTGGAATGTAGCAAATACTCATTTGTAACCTTAAAATGATTAAAAAAAAGATAAAAATTTTCAATGATTGGTTCATGTTAACTTAGATATATCTAGTTCTTCTGTTTAAAATTACTTTTATATAATTTTACCATTATCCAGAACCCATAAAAATCATAGACATAATTTATTGTTATGAGCTACTTTTGAATTCGTTTTGCATACATAATAGATGGACAAACTAAATCCACTTTAAAAATAATGGAGCAAATGCTCATCCGCACTTTAAAAATCCATGCCAAATAGAATTCATAATTTTTGGTCCACTGGATACCTAGACCCAAAACTATCCATTTTTATTGTACTTTTTAATTCTTGTAAAAAAAAATTAACCAATTTTAAAATTTAAAATCACTTTGGCCGCATTACTTAAGCTTGCTTACAGAAAACAAAAAAGATAAAAATTTTTAATAATTGATTCATGTTGACTTGGATATATCTAGTTCTTTAGGTTTAAATTTCTTTTATATAAATTTTATCATTAGTCAGAACACATAAAAATCATAGACATAATTTACTGTTATGAAGTACTTTTGAATTCATTTTGCATACATAATTGATGGACAAGCTAAATCCACTTTGAAAATAATGAAGCAAATGCTCATCCGTACTTTAAAAATCCATGCCAAATAGAATTCATAATTTTTGGTCCACTGGATACTTAGACCCAAAACTATCTATTTCTTTTGTACTTCTTAATTAACCAATTTTAAAATGTAAAATCACTTTGGCCGCATAACTTAAGCTTGCATACAAACAACAAAAAAGATAAAAATTTTTAATAACTGATTCATGTTGACTTAAATATACTTATCATTAACACCCTAAGTTAATGTAACAGTTACAATCAAAATTAAAATTCATTGTCAGACATCAAGTTTATTTTAGAAAAAAGATGGGATTACAAAACTTTCAGACATCAAGTTTATTTTTGAAAAAGGGTAGGATTACAAAACTTTAACACTTCAAGTGTATTGGCTCAGAGCATATACATTTCTATGATGATTCTATGAAATTAAGCGATAATGCGTATGACAATGACATTATGTGCTGCAATTGCACCTTTTGCAATTTGCCAATTTGCAATTTGGGTGGATTATAAAAAAGTCATTTGCAAGTTCAACCTGACACACACACACACACACACACGAAAACACACTCATTCAGAAAAAACTTTATTTTTAATATTGTCAATATGCACCTCCAGCCATCAGGTCCCCAACACAACCACAGCACAATTATTATCAACTCACAGGGCACACCACAATAATTGAAAAATCTTTAATGATGATGATCATAGAAAGACTGTAGAGATTATTTATTTCATACTCTTTTATTGAAATTAAACAAATTAATAATTATAAATTCTACCACTTATTTAATACATAATGAAAATAAGGGTCTTCAGTACTGTTTTTTCTATGACAATCAATTATTTATAAAAAAGTTATTGCTCATAACACATGACAAGCTGCTCTGCTCATCGGCTCCGCAGTCAGCTGTAGTCAGCTCACGAGTCAACTGTAGGGAGCTGCTAATTGATACAGCGCCACCAGTCGCCTCATGGCTACAGGCTCGGGCCTACATGCCCCCGTCTGCCGCTGTAGGTAAGCAGTAAGAGTGGGACAGTAAAAATAGACACGCCCACTGCATACGTCACGTCCGGTTAAGTCTACAGAGAGCGCAGGCAGAGAGACCGGATTCTCGAAACTGAAATCGAATTCCCCTGACTACCGAGAGCCAAAGGAAATCAGCGTTTCGAAAAATGAAACGTTCATAACTTTTCAATGCGGGCTTTGTTCGGGATAATTTTTTTTTTTAAATTACTCAGGGGATCATCAGCTACGCGCGGGATGTATAATATAAATGATGGATGTATAATATAAATCATCCTAAAATAGTGTTTCTTTGAAGCGTCCTAACCTAAAACCAAAAATCAAAGTATAGAAAGTCCTGCAGGCTTTCACGGCAGTCTGTTTAAAAAAAACCAAATCGCCGTTAAAGCCCGATTGGGCTGTAGGATTAGCGAAAATCAAATTTTTCTTTAGATGGCCTTCAAAAATTTATTAGATAAATTCAAACACACCATTAATTTTTCATCTGGATGGTAAAATTTACATAGTTTTTTCAAAAATGCAAGTTGAGCTTCAACAAAATCGCCCATCAAGTAGCAGTTTCATTTTCCACAACACCTAGTTTTTCCAACAAACCTGCTGAAAAGAGAAAAGTTTTAAAAATTACAATAGGTGTGGGTGCACATAATTTTTTTATCACAACTCTTTTTATAAAAGTAAAGGCAACCTACCTTTTCTTACAACTTGAAAACACAATTTTGAGTGTGTTCAACTGTTTTTTTTTTGCAACATTTTAATTAAAAATAAACAATTTTATTTCGAAGCACTAACGACGTGACGTCTTGTTCATCTTAAGGTAAAAAGATAAACATAACCCTCAATCTGTTTTCACTTTGAAAATTAAAAAAAAAAATTTTACAGTAAGGTTGGCACGCCAGAAAAAACGTAATTAATTTTAAATTTTAATTTTAGAGTTTATTTAACAAAAACTCTTCAACTCACACAATTTTAACCACAACGTGGCTGTTTACGTTAGGTTAATGCAACGCATATCCAGTGACCAGTTTCGCTGTATTTGCAGCTCATCAGACTAGAGTAAAAGTTACACTGAAATAAAACTCTGAAAGCCGATGCTTGTGTCGAGTATATTAAGTCACTAAAAGTCATTTGGACTTTAATTTCGAAATAAACAAAGTAAGAAGAAAATTCTTTTTAAGTGTGTTTCTTGATATGAGTTCAATTAAAAAAAAAATAGACTAAAAAAAATTGAAATAAAAAATGTTACAAATTAAATAAAAATCTTTCTTTAAAAGAAGAAAAGAACTTTGATTATACAAAATTAAGTTTTGAATTGTCTTAAATAAGCGTGAGGGTACATATATTAAAACTTCGAATTTCAATTGATAGTCGTAGAAAAGCGTGAATCATGTTAATTGTAAGATCAAAATTAAAGTTTCGAACACACGATCCACGCTTTTCTACGACTATAAATTGAAATTGAAAGTTTTAATATATGTACCCTCACGCTTATTTAAGACAATTCAAAACTTAATTTTGTATAATTAAAGTTCTTTTCTTATTCTAAAGAAAGATTTTTATTTAATTTGTAACATTTTTCATTTCAATTTTTTTTAGTCTATTTTTTAGAAAAGCATGTTTAAAAAATTTTTTTTTTTTTTTCTCTCGAAGATGGTCCCCAGGTACCGTTATCCTGGATGTCCGGGTCAATGATTTTTTAAATAAAATCAGTAAAACAAATACAAATTCTTATTACATTTGCAAAATTTAATTTTTTCCTCAAAGATGGTCCCCGTGTATCTCCCTCATCAGCGACCTGGATGTCCAGGTCTCAATCTGACCACGGGTTATTGTATTGTCATACGATTCTGAGGTATGTACAAAATTTCAGACCTCTGGATCAAATGTTCTAAGTTTTATAAAGCTTGAAAAAATTCAACATACCAAAAAAAATACAACACGGTGAGTTAAAGAAAAGCATGTAATAATAATTAACTTTTAATTTTAATTTTACAGTAAATTAAGAAAAAAACTCTTCAACTCACTTACTTTTAACCACAACGTGACTGTTTATGATAGGATAATGCAAAGCATATGGGGAATTCTCAAAAACTTTTAAACTCGGTAACAATTCGTAAAAGTATAGTAAAAATTGGAGCACACTTTTGAAATTTTGACAGCTATTTATTATTGTAATTTCTGACTTGATCCAATAATAAAAAATTCATTTTTTAGTTTGCCAACGAAGTTATTGCAAAATGAAACTATCATGAACGTTCTGGCTCCGTGATCAAGAACTCTTTTTTCAATTTCAATGATTTTTTTCACATAACCTAAGGCTTTAAATAAAAAATATCTAAGGACACTTTTAATTTTGTTTTTCCTGAAAAATATGAAACCATTTTTTAGAGTGCAAAATTGTGAAATTTTTGAAATTGTTTAAACAATATTATTGTTGCTTACTATTTTGATAAAAAACTATAATAGAATGATTTTATCTTCTTTTTTCTCTCTGGATCGGTTACCGTCATCATTTTTTGAATTTTTTTATGAATTGTTTATTAATAGTTCCATTTTGCAATAACTTTGTTAGCGAACTTTATAAAAAAATTTCCTTGCGGTTCAGCGTTGGAAATATTGTTAAGAAAAAGTGGTCAAAATTTCAAAGAAGTGGTTCAATTAGAACTATGTTTTTCTGAATACTTGTATATTTTAAAAGTTTTTGAAAATTCCCCATATACACTATCTAAAAAAAAAAAAAACAATCATTAACAATATCCAGTGCTTGCTTTCACTGTGTTTGCAGCTCATCAGACTAGAGTAAAAGTTACACTGAAATGAAACTCTGAAAGCCAAAGCTTATATCGAGTATACTCCCTGCTACGAAAAATCCATTGAAGTCCATTGAAAATTTTAATGGTTTTCAATCGGTTTTTCAATCAGGACTTTTAATAGGCGTTTCGCCGATTGGTTTCGATTGGGGAAGGAATTGTTATTGAAGTCGATTAAAATCTATTGAATAGTGGGATAGAAATCCATTGATTTCGATTGAAAAATTGAATGGATTCTAATGGGTATCTCAATCGGTACTTTTAATCGGTACTTTGCCGATTGGTTTCGATTGAACGATGAAGACCAAAAGAAATTTATTAACTTTTAATCGATTTCAATGGAAATTAATAGATTCTTTTAAGTTAATCGAGTTTAATAGATTTCAATAGATTTTAATTTTTTTAAATCAGTTTATATATGTAAAATTTTAAAAAACTATAATCTAATAATAAGAAGATCTTTTATGTTTAAAAGATCCTAGTAGATTTCAACGAGGCAATCAGTTCAAAAATTATAGTAAAGCAGATCTTAGCTACTTGAGTATGAGTTTTTTTTTTTTTTTTTTTTTTTTTTTTTTTTTTTTTTTTTTTTTTTTTTTTTTTTTATGTAAACCAGGAGGGGAAATCTTCAGACAGACACCCAAGGAGGAGTTGCTTGGGTAGTGTCGGATTCTTACCGACTAAAACCACCTCCTGGTTGTGGGTTACCAGCCTAAGAAAGCTATGAACCACTGTTGTTGAAAAGATGGTAGAATGGCCTCAGTCCAAGGGTGGGAGGGACTGGGCGCTGAACACTCAGAGTGGATAGAGTGGAATAAACGACGAAGTCGTTGGAGAAACGAGGCTCGGTGAGCGAAGAAATGTACCCTCCTTTAAGGGTAGTAGAAAGAGGTGCTGCCCGGTATGGGAGCGATTGGTGATCTTTAAAAATTGCCAAGTGAGAGGATCACCACTCTCAAATGGTTTTTATGTCGAGATCGGGCTTCATCCCACCACCCAAGAAAAAAATCCGAAAAAATTTTTCCCAGAGTGGGAATCGAACCCGCGATCCCTTGGTCGAAGTTGTATCGGCCGACTAGGTGCAAGCACTTAGCCGACTGAGCCAACGTTCGACTAATACTTGAGTATGAGAATTTTACACCAGTATATGTAATCCAAAAACGTAGACTTCAATTTTAGGTGAAGGTTACAGGTAGCCATCTAGTGGTTTGATGTTGTAAAAATCGATTGAAATCTATTGGATTCCATTGATTTTTATGGCCAAACAAATTTAAAAAATGAACCGATTTGAATTGTTTTTTCAATGGGAATGAATGGATTTTCATGAACTTCCTTCTTATAATAGAAACTTATAATTGTCGAAAATTTTAGGAGTTCAAAATGATAAATCGATTTAAATGGTTTTTTCAATGGGAATGAATAGATTTCAATGAGTTTTCTTCTCGAAGATAATTGATTTTCGAAAATTTTATGAGCTTAAAATAATAAATCAATTTGAATGGTTTTTTCATTGGGAATGAATGGATTTCAATGGACTTTCCTCCCAATGGAATTTAATTGTTGCCAATTGACCTTATCCATTATTTTCGTGGAAAAAAATCATTTCAAATGACACATTTTTAAAAGCTCATTCCAATTGGGACCATTCAAATTCATTGAGTTTAAACTAACTCTATGGTTTCTAGTATATTTTTTTATGCAGATTTAATTTCCATTTAAAAGAAAGACCATTAAAAACCATTTATTTCCATTGAAAAAATCATTCAAATCTATGCATTATAATCGAGTTCATAAGATTTGTGACTATTGATTTTCATTGGAAATAAATCTGATTTGAACCCATTTATTTCCATTGAAAAACTCATTCCAATGGATTCATCTTTTTCAAGTTCATGAAAATTTGCAACAGTTAATTTCAATTGGGAAACAAGTTTATTGAAATCTACTCATTCCCATTGAAAAAACCGTTCATGTCGATTCATTTTTTTTGAGCTCTTAAAATTTTTGAAAGTTAATTTCCATTGAGAAGGAAGTCTATTGAAATTCATTCATTCCCATCGGCGAAAATATTCAAATAAATTCATTTTTGCTAATCTCATGAGAGTTGCGACCAGTGATTTCTATTGAGAAAAGCTACCATTGAAATCCATTCATTTCCTATAGCAAAACCAATCAAATCTATTTATTTTTATTGAGCCAATAAAATTTGCGACCAGTGATTTCTATTCAGAAAAGCGACCATTGAAATCCATTCATTTCCTATGGCAAAACCAATCAAATCTATTTATTTTTATTGAGCCAATAAAATTTGAGACCATTGATTTCTATTGAGAAAAGGTACCATTCAAATCCATTCGTTTCCATTGGCAAAACCATTCAAATCTATTTATTTTTATTGAGCCAATAAAATTTGCGACCATTGATTTCTATTGAGAAAAGGTACCATTCAAATCCATTCGTTTGCATTGGCAAAACCATTCAAATCTATTTATTTTTATTGAGCCAATAAAATTTGTGACCATTGATTTCTATTGAGAAAAGCTACCATTGAAATCCATTCATTTCCATTGACAAAACCATTCAAATCTATTTATTTTTACTGAGCCAATAAAATTGGCGACCATTGATTTCTATTGTGAAAAGGTACCGTTCAAATCCATTCACTTCCATTGAAAAAACCGTTGAAATCAATTAATTTTCATTGAATAAAAAAGGTCCCGTAAAAATCAATTGGTATCGATTGAAAAATTTTTGTCTGTCCATTGGTACAATTCAGAACCATTAAAAAACAACTGAGTTTGAATCGAACTCAATGGTTTTGAATGGATTTTTTGTAGCAGGGAGCTAAGACACTAAAAGTAATTCAGACTTTAATTTCGAAATAAGCAAAGAAAGAAGAAAATTCTTCTTAAGTCCTGCAGCCTGATGAGCTGCAAACACAACAAAACCGGTCACTGGATATTATTAATAATTTATTTTTTTAGATAGTGAATATGCGTTGCATGAACCTATCGTAAACAGCCATGTTGTGGTTTAAATTATGTGAGTTGACGAGTTTTTGTTAAAGAAACTCTAAAATTAAAATATAAAAATTATTATTTGATTGAACTTGTCATGTATCGATCTCCATAACAATCCCACGTTCCCAATTTGCAACAGACTTACTTAGAATCCGCCTAAAAAGAGTAAGGGAAGGGGCTGCGCTTTTTGCAACCAAGCAATTTATCAGCTGACACCTCCGCTCTGCTGGAACAGGTGGAGCGAAGTAGCTTCCCTCCGCTGCTTTGCCGCGCTCCCAAACTCACTCTCGTCCCCGACACTCGAGTAGTTTGATCGCGAGCTAGTTAAGTGATCTAAGGCCACGTTCAGAACACCTGGACCAGTAGAGCCGGAGCAGGCAAGGATCCGTTAGTGTAATATCGCCTTCGCCACCACCGTAGGATAAGGACTCGGAAGGCCTAGAGAATCTTCTGCAGACTCGAACCACCCCGACACTCCGGTAATTTGTAAGGTATTTTTTATTGTAATCTTTAACTCTGTCGAAAGACATTAAACTCATCATTAAATTGTAAACTTTCACTTCTTAAATTCCTAATAAATAATACTTCTAAAATCATTCAATTATCTTTCATTATCGTCTACTTTATTTTATTCACCCATTAAGAGTCAGATAACAAGGGGACGGGACAACTACGTAAGTAGTTGTTCCAAAAAGACGAAGATCTCATTCCTTAAAAATAATAACGTCAAGGATTTATAAATCCATGACATAAATGGCATCCCTGGTGGGGATCTTAAACCTTGTCATCTGACTATCTTATTTGTTCCTCTTTTTCAAAAATAAGTTCAAAATAAATTAAAAAATATCCAAACAAAAATTAATTAATGATTTTTCCTTTCAAAATTTATAATACTTAAAATTAATATAAGAATAAAAAAAAAAGTAAAAGAACTTTCATTATCTGATACTGGTCACTTTTGACGAATGGTTGAAAGAAAAAATCTTTTTCAAGACAAATTGTGACACCTTTATTTTGCCGACCTCGACATTGGCTAATTTAACGACATTTTTACACAACTCAAATGCTTTCGGAATCTGACCCACTCATCGCGCTGAATTTGACCCGCTTAAAGTGCATACATTTCACATTTTATTATTTGGAATTTCGCGAATAATAGCGACGTTAGATTTTTTTTTCTTCTTCCAGTATAAAAATTTTTACTTTTATTCAACAACGTTATTCTTTAATTTTGTATTTAATATGGCTAATCTCGCGAATCTTACTTTGGACGAGATTGAAGCTCTTGCAGACAAAGACCAAAAGAAGGCGGCTGAATTACATCACGCCAACCGGATGGCCGAAAATATGTCTACAATGGCAGCTACATTAAACAAGTCACGAACCGCGTTCGCGAACGTTCAAGCATCAGTATTGATGCAAAGCGCTCTTGCTGCAATCCCTTTCTACAAAAGGATCTACACCGTCCATGGCTGCAAGATGTAGAGAGTTACGAGCAACGAATTACAGACGCAACACTGAAAGAAATTTTCCTTCAAGGAGTTATTTCTCGCTTGACTGGCAAGGCTAAAATAAGTCTTGACGGAAAAGTTTTTGACACTTTAGACTAGCTCCGTAAACATCTTCAAGACCATTTTTCTCAGTAACGATCCCTATCTTATTACCTTAACCTTATTTCAGACTCTAATATGAGACAGAACGAATCTGTTTTAAATTTTCACGATGGACTCTCGGCTATAGTCCGCGTGGCCACAAAACTAAAAAACGAGGGAGTAGATGACGATGACATTAAGAGACATAATAAGGCCCTTTTCGAAGACCTTGCTACTGAATATTTCATCCGCGGATTACCTTCTGTTATCCGTAATCAAATGTCTAACCATAATCCTGCTAATTTTTCCGAAGCCTTAAACGCAGCTCTAAATGCAGCAGAATGGATTAACATCGGAGCACCTAACCGAGCTGACGTAGAGTATTCCTCCACCCAAAAACCGCCTCCGCGATCGCGATCTCATAGCCCTTATGGACGACCTGGGACACCCGAAAGAGAATCATCTCACGACCGCCATAATATTGAATTCTCTGATTTTAACGACCCCCGAAACTTCGATAGAAACATCTCATATTCTTATGACCAGAACGATATAAAAATGCCTAGAACAATGACCTACACAGCAGAAGGTAATCTGGATGCTCACCCTTCTCTGCGTTATGAGAAACCTTTAAGTATCCTGAAAAACCCAGAAAGACAGAGCCGATCCGATCAATCCAGATCATCAGATTGTTACTCCCGCCCTAGGTCTGAGAGCCCTAGAGGTCGATACCCTAATAGGTCGACGAGCCCCTTTTTCTCTCCATTCCCTTATCCGAATTTTCACCCTTACATCCTTCTATGCCCTACTACTACCCCCCAGCGCCTATGCCCTCTTTTCACTCGCCCTATCCTAATTCTGCAATACCAACTTACTTCCCTAACAACTATTATGAAAAGTAGCCTGGTAGGGCCGGATCCCCAGGTCCTTACACCCCTACTTCTTGAGCCCCGATTCCAACGAATATTCCCACAAATATCTCCCCTAGCGATAATTTAAACTGGAGACAAGCTCGTCCGGACTGGGTGCCTGCGAGCTTCCCACGCTCTCAGAGCCCCGAGTACCGATTGGTGAAAACATTCAAAACGCAGGAGTACAGAAAGTCTGTGGCGAGAAAACCGCATCAACCATAAAAATAAAAAATCACCTATTTAAAAAGGGCGTCGTAACATGTTTCGCAGCACAAACTAATGAAGTGAATGTCATCAAAGCTTCTGTTTTTGAAGACTCGGTTTTCTACTATCCTCACCCTCCCATTACAATCCAGTAAAAAAAAATAGTCAAGTTGACGCTCATGGTAAAATCACGATTCGTATTTTTAAACCAAAACATATATTCCATCTATTTCACGACGATGCCCCCTTTTTACAAGATGGTGTGATCAGCAAAAGAACTTTGAAGAAACTCCGGAGACTTAAGCAAGCCGGAAAGATGAAAAATATCCCCGATTCTCTTCTTGAAGGCCTATCCTCAGACACAGATTTCTCTGAATCAGAGTCCTCTGGTTCAGAAACTTTTTCCGGAAATTCAACCGCTCAGAGTAGCGACACCCATAATGTAGATAAACCTACTAACGATTTCGACACGTATTCACCTCAAATTTACAATTCTAGAAACGATAGAGAAAGTAAGAAAATTTCGTACGGCTCACCTAAGATCGAAATTATCAATGATATATTTAAAGCCGGAAAAGGGTGAGTTTTAATTGACACCAGCGCAGACTTGAGCGTAATTACAATTCAATCTCTAAACCTCACGTATAATATCAATAAAAATCGTACTCTTCAACTGACTGGGATCGGAGCAGAACCTGTCTACACTCTTGGTACTCTTAGTTTTAACGAAAGGGACGGTAAAAAACATCACATGCACGTCCTCTCTGAAAGTTCTTCGCTTAAAGAAGATGCCATTCTTGGCTCTCGTTATCTCCAAATTGAAAAGGGTCAAATTGACCTAGCCAATAATCAATTGATTACTCAGAACGGCACTCAAGACATTTGTTTTTCCAGCACTACAGACAACAGCGATTCTGAATCTTCCGAATTTCCTACAGAATTTTCTGACTCTCGACGAACACCTCAAAGTCAAAACACCATTCTCGACATTCAATCTACGTCCAGCAAAATACCTTCGACCTTTTTCCATTATAAAGCTCATCGAAAACAAGGTAAAGCTCTATCCACAAGATACACGTTGCCAGCACGTTGTAAAGTTGTGATAGAAATTCCTGTGTCGCAAAGCTCTCCAGGAGGGGAGGCGTATCTTCCCCGAGTACAAACTCCTACTGGAGTATTTATCAGCGAGTCAGCCGTTACCCATGAATACCAGGCTTGCCGCTTCCGGGCAAGCCTGGTACGTTGACCAAAGCCTTGAAGAGGTCCCGAAAACTCTCCCACTTCAAGGTATCTCCGACAAAAACGGGGATGTCTACGGGGGGCAAACTGATCCATGGTACGGCAGGTTTCGTATTTTGCGCTGGCAAGGTTTGAGCAGGAGTTGCAGCGGGGACCACTGCAGCCTGCAATTTAGCAATTTCAGTTTCAAGGATGGAAGCCGCCTTGACAAAGTTATCTTTGGCTATGCCAAACCAATCCGCGGTAGCGTATTCAGACGCTTCGAATTCAGTGAATTGAATCATTTTGCGATGGTTACCGAAGAAAGCATCCCAGTAACCCTCTAGAAGCGTCAAACGACAGTTAAAAAAGCCTAGGGTTCGAGTCTCCTGGCTAAAAGATTTCTTTGAATTTTAGGTAAAATTCGTCATATAGTTGGCAGTGACTCTGCTTGGTGACGAGCTGACTAAAGGTGAGAGAAACCATCTTGCCTTAGATTCCGCAATAATAAATTTAAACTTCAGTTGCAAAGTAAAGAGCCAATTCAGACAAAAAGCTTATAAAAGTTGATTATTAATGATTGTCATAGTGTAAGCTTGTTTGTAAACAAGTTGCAGAAAAGGGCAACAAATGCATAAAGTCACACAAGCACTTCCACCAACTCAGATCAAACATTGGTCATCGCATACCAATGGACCAGCTGAAGCAACTTGTTAACTGTTCTGTCTCTAATGTGCAGCTTCAATAACAAGGAAGGATGTAAACAAATCTGGCTTAAATACCAGTGTGAGAAAAAAAATAAAATACAAAAATAAACAACAAAAAGAAGTTTTACTTGGAAAAACCTTAAATATTTATTCTTCAGTTGACGAACAGCCTTACTACAGCTTGTAGTAACAGGGCAACTCCTTTATGTTGTTGAGTTATGTTGAATTCGAAGCGTCTGAATACGCTACCGCGGATTCGTTCGGCATAGCCAAAGGAAACTTTGTCAAGGCGGCTTCCATCCTCGAAACTGAAATTGCTAAATTGCAGGCTGCAGTGGTCCCCGCTGCAACTCCTACTCAAACCTTACCAACGCAAAATACAAAACCTGCCATACCGCGGATCACTTTGCCCCCCGTAGACATCCCCGTTTTTGACAGAGATCCCTTGAAGTGGGAGAGTTTTCGGGACCTCTTCAAGGGTTTGGTCAACGTCGCACCAGGCTTGTCCGGAAACCAGAAACTTCTCTACTTGCAATCTAAGCTCATTGGTGAGGCAGCGGAGCTTGTGAAAAATACTATCGTTACCGATTCGAATTTTGCGGGCACTTGGGAATATCTGGAAGCAAGGTACGGTAATCCTCGATGGCATTACTAATGGCATTTCCGTGGGAAGCTCTAACCAAGCAGTAGAGTTCAAAATAAAATCTCTGTGTGATGAATCATTTGAAATAAATCTCGGTGCCCTTGTCGTTCCCCGGATCACCAACTTGGTACCTCAATCGAATAATCATTAAAAGTTGGCCACAGCTTACTGGTCTTCATCTGGCAGATCTAGACTATGCTATGCCAGGTGAGATAGACTTACTGATCAGCTCTCACGCAAAGGGACACTTGCTCCTCGACGGAAGTCACAAGGTTGATGAGCCAGTCGCTCGCTTGATGCCCTTTGGCTAAATAATTACAGGTCATGCAGGTGATGAGCAAACATCAACTTGATTCAATCCCAGAAGTTTTTCTCCATCGAAAAACTATGGGATGACAGCCCCAGCCCTGGGAAAGTCATTCGTCATTGTTCTATCCAACAAAATCTTGACACTCAGGAATGCGTGTCTTGTAACCTGCAAACATTTTGGGAGCAAGAAGAGCTCCTTGAGCCTCCTGTTCAGTCGGAGGAAGACGTAAAGCTGAAACAATTCTTTGCCGACACTTACACTCGAGATCAGACTGGTCGCTTTGTCGTTCGACTGCCGTTTAAAGTTGATCCTCGACGAAACCTTGCCTTGAATAAAGGTAACGCTGCGGCTATGTTATTAGCCCAGGAGAGAAAATTTGTCCAAAAACCCCAACTGCGGGATGAGTACGTTAAATTTATGGAGGAATATTCAGAACTTGGCCATATGTCTCCCTCTCACTGTTAAAATTTGGGTACCTTTATTCCCCATTATAGCGTTTGGAAAATTCAACCTAAACCAAAACTACGCGTCGTCCTCAATGCATCACACATTACGGAGTCCAGCAAGTCTCTGAATGACTGCCTGGCTTCAGGCCCGAAACTCCAGACCAATCTGTGGACAGTCATTACACGGGCTAGAAACTTCAAGGTGTTCTTCAAGGCCGACATCGTCAAGATGTTCCGTCAAATTTTAGTCCATCCCTCGGATCAAGTTTGACAACAGATCGTCTGGAGATCGTCGCCATTGAATTCAATTATGTCTTTGTTATTGAAAACTAGTGTCCTACGGGACAAATCGCGCTCCTTGGCTGGCCCTGGAAACCCTGTTGTGGTTGGCCGAAATATACAAACATAAATATTCACTCGGCTCTAAATATACAAAATACAACAAATACGTCGATGATTTTCTGGCCGGCGATGACGATATTGAATCTGCTTGAGAAGTCAAACGTCAACTGACTGAGCTTTTACTCTCGGGGGGAAGGGGGGGGGGGGTTCAGCCTCAGCAACTGGGCCTCTAATTATCCAGAAATATCTGAATGCTCACCTGGTGAGTCAAAGCTGATCCAAGAATCAGACACGGTTTTTAACCTTGGTGTTGCGGATTTACTGCTTCATTAATTTTATTTATTCGCCGGATTAAAAGCTGGTAGGGGAGGGTTGTCAAATAAAAGTTGAGACAGACACAATTTAATAAAAACAGTGTTAATTTATTTATTCTTTAATTTTAACACAGCACTCTATTTACAACAATATTCAAATAATTATAAAATTACACTCAGAGAGGTTATACAGTTTAATAAAGATTATTTTAAAGCAAAAAAAAAACTGAGAGGTGGAAATATTATAAGTCTACACTGAGAATTTTCCAGAATTAATTTCCTTGTAAAGAAAATTAATTAATGTGAGAAAAGCCCAGTAGAAATTCTTTACGGATTTGATTATATTAATTCAAAAACGTAAACAAGAGTTAAATAGAATAAAGGAGAGATTAACAAACCAACAGAGAATGGCCTTGAACAGAGAGAGAGAGAGATAGAGAGATGGCCCCGAGAAAGTGACGTAGCAGCAGAGAATGGCCTTGAGAAAAGAAAATGGCCGCGTGAAATTAGCGCGTTTAAAAAAAGGAGAAACCCGCACAGTAATGTACTTACTGCACACAAAAACAATGAGAGGCTCAAGTAAATTATTGTTACTTGAGCCGAAATACCTGGAGATGTCCTTCGGAGGTGGTTTCCGGAGAATACCCTGAAGAAGAAGTCCTTGCTTTGTCCACCAAAGAGAAGATGAGGTTGCCAGTGAGCGCGCCAGTTGCAAGATTGAAAGATTGCTGCAATATTATTGATTGCAACAATCGAGATGAGCTGGACTACAAGATCACTTCAGCACAAAAAACTCACAGGAAAAAACTCCAAAATAAATAGAGAGTTAACCCAAGAAAAGCTAAGAAGAAACTTAAGAGAGAATTCT
Organism: Encarsia formosa; assembly: GCA_038277355.1. Lineage (NCBI taxonomy): Eukaryota > Metazoa > Arthropoda > Insecta > Hymenoptera > Aphelinidae > Encarsia > Encarsia formosa. The sequence continues at coordinate 88,889,023 of CM076184.1, read as the reverse complement.
CCGCTGCGTGCTACGAGAAGTGCCAAAACGAGAATAATGAGAGAAGAAGCAGCAAGCCCGCGCAAAGCCGACGGCGTCAGCTCTGCAGCAACGCTAGTCAACCCAAGCTACGCAAACGGCTGCGCGAGAGTTCCCAGCACCATGTAGTTCTGCGTGGACTAAGAGATGGCGCCACGCAGTCTACAACTATTGATTTTCTTGCTCGACGATGTGAACGGAGTGAAATTATTGTTCGCTCCGCAACACTTGGCTTGTCTTGGAACCCGAGTGACAATTCATTCTCTCTTAAAATTGACATGGAACGATTTACTTCCTGCAAGCCGACCAAAAGATCGATGTTGTCGGACATTGCCAAAATGTTCGACCCCCTGGGTTGGTACAGCCCAGTGTTGGTTTCTGCCAAAATCATGATCCAAAATATCTGGTTGTTGGGTCTTGATTGGGATGAGCCAATAACTAATGAAATTTTGGAGCAATGGACCCAGTTTAGGTCCACTCTACCAAACCTCGAAAAAATAAAAATTCTCACATGGCTAGGAACTTTGTCTTCTAACACCGACCTGGTAACATTTTACGTATTCAGCGATGCCTTGGAACGAGCATACGCTGCTACAGTGTATTTGAAGGTTGAGAGCGATATCAACCCAGTTAGCAACCTCGTCATGGCAAAAACCAAAGTGGCACCGGTCAAAACAGTAAGCATTACTCGACTTGAGTTGTGTGGCGCTTTGCTGGCTGCCAAACTTGTCGTTAAGATGTAGTCAGATTTGCAAATGCCCTCTGCCCCCATTTTCGTCTTCACGGACTCTAAAGTAACGTTGGCTTGAATAAAGGCTCACGCCTCAAAATGGCCCACATACGTGCCCAACCGGGTAGGGAAAATATAAAACTTGGTGTCACCTCTGAATTGGAGTCACGTCCACACGTCCAAAAACCCAGCGGACTTAGCAACCAGGGGAATTACACCCTTAGAATTGCAGAGTTCTAGCTTGTGGTGGAACGGACCGATCTGGTAATCATCTACTCAGGAAACTCTCTCTCTGTCGCCCAACAGAGCAAGAGTAAAATCGCATTCATCTCAAACAAATCCACTGATGATTCGAATGACTTGTTGGTAAGATACTCTAGTTTGTACACCCTTGTTCGAATCACTGCGTACTGCCTGCGTTTTTTGACGCATGTACACCTTGTCAAGCCAATTCTGGGCCCTTTACACCCACTGTCAACACTTAAAATGGCTAAAGCTCTCCAAAAATGGTTGCTAACTTCTCAAGATAGACACTTTTACGATGAAATTGCCCTCCTGCGGGCCCAAAAACCATTGCTAAAACTCCGCAAAACTAATGCTCTCAGGCCCTTCCTTGACGAGAACAATTTATTGAGAGTACGAGGCTGGCTTCAACACTCTTCCTTGAGTTTTGACGAAAAACATTCGGCAATAGTCCACAAACGTAGCTTTTTGGCACGGCTTATCCCTCGTGAAGCTCACGAAAAGACCTTGCATAGCGGACCGCAATTAATGATAAGTCATGTCGTCAGAAAATATTGGATAACGCACATAAACCCACTGGCTAAGTCCATCATAGATGAGTGCGTCGTCTGTGCTTGACACGCAGCTCAAACTATGAGCCAACTTATGGGTGACTTGTCCAAACTCAGACTCCAAACAATTTGTCTCTTTGTTGCCAGTGGCGTGGACTACGCCGACCCCATTATGCTGAGAACAACGAAAGGCCGTGGGCACAAAGCCTATAAAGGCTTTATTTGTTTGTTCGTATGCATGTCTCCTAAGCCATCCACCTGGAGACTGTGTCTGACCTAACATCCAGGGCCTTCATAGCAGCTTTTAGCCGCTTTGTCTCTCGCCGGGGTCATTGCCAATCTTTGTCATTGGTGACAAAACCTAAACCTTCGAAGAGATGACCACTTTGTTATGTCAAATTGAGGCTTGTTTGAACTCCACGCCTCTCGTTGCGATTACTAAAAACTCCACAGATCTAGCACCCCTGACTCCGGGCCATTTCTCGGGCCTCTCTCCACCTTCCCTGAGCCCGAGTTTGTAAATTTTGAAACTACACCATCCTCAAGATACAGACTGATTTCTCTCATGAGAAACGACTTCTGGCGACGATGGAAGTCCGAATACCTCTCGACCTTACAACCTTGAGCCTGCTGACACGAAATCAAAGAACAAAGTTGACTCAGTCGTCTTGCTGAAGGATGAGAACACACCCCCGTCCAAGTGGCCTCTAGCCCAGGTCACCCAAGTTATCACGAGTCCGGACGGACAGATACACCATGTTTACGTGCGTACCACCAATGGTGAATATAAAAGACACTTGGTTAAGTTGTGTTTGTTGCCAGTAACTCCAGGATAGAGCGTCAATTGTCAAATTTAGGTAGTCTGGGTTTGAGTATCCTGGCTTGAACATGATAGTTTTTTAAGTATACCTTTGTCAGATTTCTAGTTAAGATTAGGTTATTTCTCGTTATTAATATTAACTCTCCACGTAAAAGATTTGCTTGTGTATTCTCGCTATCGAAATGTAAGCCGTCACAGTAAGCGGTTCATGAGAATAAGGAAAAAAAAACCCCATAATAATAGTTCAATATTGTTACAATCAGTAGGTTGAGTTTAAACATTGTATGAAAAAAAAAAAAAAATGAAAAAAAATAAATAAATATCATGTAAAACAATGCCTCCGGTCATCGACAGAGCATGGGCTTGTTACCTTTTTTGTTCCTATTTCGTTTCTATATTGCTAAAGCAATGGTTATTCTTGACTTCGTCTCTGGACGAGGCGGGTGACACACAGTGCAGTAAAACGTGGTAAGAATGTTCTAAATTCTTAGCCTCCTTAAAATTTGTCATGAATATAATAAAATTGATATCAAACTTTAGGGTTGGTGCCCAATTTTCGATCCCTCGTGCACTTTTTTTGATAAAGTGGATTTGTTTAGTTGTACTACACGGAAACTCAAAAGTAGTTTTACCACCTTTTGAGTCCGTTTTTTTGATCATTTTAATGATTTTACTGACTGTAAACTGAAAAATGTCAAAATCAATTTTTATGAAATAAAGCTTTTTCGATGTATATTTATCCGCTGAATAAAAATTCATTATCAGATTATGAGATTTACAGGGTTTTTTAAGGATAAAATTGAACAAACGTGATTTTTACCACCTTTTAATTTTTTTTTATTTTGGACTTTATCATGATTTCACTAATGTAAATTGCAAAAAATGTGCTAAAATTTTTATAAAATAAGGCTTTTTTGATGTATTGTTACCTATCAAGTAATGATACAAAGGGTTTTATAGGTTGAATTTTGAAAAAAGTAAAATAACCTCAATTAAATCGATTTTTTTTGATGTTTTAATCACTTTGAATAACGTATAAAAAAGAGAAAAAATCAATTAAATTGAGGTTTTTTCATTTTTTCAAAATTAAACCTATAAAACCCTCTGTATTTTACTTAATAGGTAACGATACATCAAAAAATCCTTATTTTATAAAAATTTTAACAAATTTTTTCACTTTACAGTCAGGGGTTTCTGCGAAAAAAGTTTTTTAAGAATCATCCCAGGGCCAATTTACAACTTGAAAATCCTAAAGTTATTATAACCTTATAAATAATTAAGCTAGATAATTAAGTCAAAATTTTTTTCGCAGAAACCGCTACAACATATGTATCAATCTAAAGGTCTTCGAAAAAGGAAATTTTTGGCGCAAACGGCAAATTTTTTTTCCCTCAACTGCGCATGCGCGGAGCCAAATAGTGATTTTTTAACTTTTATTAATATCTCATAACCTAAAATAGCTAAAAAAACGCGGTTTGTGGCAAAATTTTCTAAAAAAAAAAAATGTAGTTCAATTGTATATATAATTTTCAATTTTGACTAAATAAGCTCCTGCTAGGCGGCGTTTTATGTAAAAAATTTTGATAAATCGGTCAGAAAACTCCCCCCTCCTCTTTTAAAAATCTGAAAAAATCAGAGCGGTTAATTTTTGTTAAAATACGTCACATAAATTTTGTATAGACCCACACCTTTTTTTTTATCGCAAATTTAAAGTAAAAAATTCGAAAAATGGCTCAAACGTTTTAAATTTGGCGCCAAAAATAATATTAAAAAATATAGGTGAACTACAATTTTTTTTCAAAAAATTTTGCCGCAAACCGCAAGTCTCTAGCCCTAATAGATTCGGAGATGTAAATTAAAGTTTAAAAATCACTATTTTAGACCCTATAGTCCCTAGATTGGGAATAGGAAGATGCGGTTTGCACCATAAATTTTCTTTTTTTTTGCCTTTTCGAATTATATATATATATTGTATGGGTTTGCCGTGGAGGCTGATTCGACTATCCTACCCGGCTATACCCTTTTAAGGCGGCTCAAGAATTTAGAACATTCTTACCACGTTTTACTGCACTGTGCGGCATGTGTCAGCCACTCAGAGCTCAGCTCCGACGGGCGACCGGAGGGAGCGAGATCAATAGCGTCGCGTCGCTCCGATCGTCCTTGAGGCAGCAATTACGTCGTGTCACTGTAATCGCTGCTCCCGGTGTAAAACTCACGTTAGTCGAGATCAAGTCTCGGTTCTTTTTCTACACAAGAGTCGTGCATCGTCCGCGATCACGACTCACCATTATTTTGGCACGCATCGCCTGGCGATTGTGTTTGTATATAGTTAAGTTCTTTATTAATAATTGTTTTCATTGAATCGGCCGTGTTCTTCTTTTGACCGCGCGTCTTTTCCCTCTCCCTCTTCATGCATGCCAAGCCGTTCTCTAGCCACCTGGACGAGACGGCAAAAAACGTATAAACAGTTGAAGAGTTTAAAGTGAAACTTCTGTTCTGTCGGTACAGAGTTTTGAGCGGTCGGGAGTGAATCCAAAAAGCCTGGCTTTCCTCTCCTCAACTCCTTCAATTTTCCCCTCAACTTGTGGCCCCCCACTCTCTTCAGCGCTAAAAATCTCCAAATCAGCTGGCAAAACACAGCTGCCTAAGCATTGAGACCTGACTGAGCCCAAACTTGAGGTAAATGGCATGTGCGCCATAAGAAAAAATTTTGCTGAAAGAATATTTCTATAGGTATAATAATCTTGATTATTAGGATAGGAATTTGACAATAACATAAACTGTTTGGTTGCTCTGTAAACAAAGTTTTTAAGATTTATTATTTACACTATTTACAATTTTTACAATATCATCCTACCTGTAAACAAAGAAACGACAATTAAAGTTTATTATTCACTATTGTCAATTCCTAATTTACACTAATGCTATTTCTTCCAATAATTAGTGATAGCACATGTTTTTATAATTTTTACTATTCTGCTGTCTCTTTCTCTCTTTCTTATGATAAAGCCCTCTCTATCGGTCCAGACGGGATCTACCTTAGCCACGGTCGTAAGAGCGTGGGAAATTTGAATTAGGGAATATATTACCCTTACATCTCCTCTCCAGGGGAAGAAAATTCACGAACGAGAATTTTCTCAGATATCTTCTTCCTGCCTTTCTTCATTAGGTGCTGGAATCAGCTTCGTTATGTGAAAAAAATTAGACTCGGCTTTTTTTCTTCCAATATTTATTTTGTAGATTGAGTCTGACAGTTTTTTTATAATTTTGAAAGGCCTGGTTCTCAATTCGTCGAGTTTTTTTCTGTTGAGTTTATTTCCATTTCCCACGAAAACTGCATCCCCAACTTTGAATTCATGGTATTTTCTGTTTTTATTGAAAACTTTTTTATTATAGTTGTGGGATTTGATGGAGTTTTCCAAGGCTGTTTGTCTATCTTCCAACCATTTTTCTCTCTTTAATTCTTGTTTTAGCTCATCTGGGAGAATCGAAAGATCTGAGCCTTCTAACAAGTATTTTGGTGCGAATCCGGTAACTGAGTGTTCTGTAGTATGGTATTTCTCCACGCATTCTTGCGCTATCGTCGTCCAAGCTTGTTAGTTTCCTTCTCCGTTTATTTTACACCTTATCTTATTAACTAACGTTTGATACAACCCCTCATTGAGTCCATTTGAAAATGGTGAATCCACCGCTGTAAAAACCATTTTTATATTTTTTTCATCCAGAAATTCTTTAAATTCTTTCGAATTTAATCCTGGATATTGATCCGATAAAACTAAGTCAACTTGGTTGTCTTCTGTGACATTTCCGACTAGTTTCTTCAAATCATTTGCGACTTGCGTTTTTGACGTCAGAATGTATGCATACCTTGTGTAATGGTCAACCAAAAGGTGTAGGTATTTTTTTGTAGAGCGGGACCCACCAAATCTACCTATTGTATGCAGTGAAATTATCTCGAATGGTGTTGTAGCAGGACCTAAATAAGACATCAGACCCACCTTTTGTTGACCTCTTGTTTTATTTTTTATACATGTCTCACAGGTCTTGCTAGTATACTTTATATTTTTTGTTAGATTTTTTGCTGTATAGAATGGAGATATTTTTTTTTGCAATTGTTTTACTCCAATTTGGCACCAGCTATCGTGGACATTTTTTATAAATTTTATGCTGAACTCTTCTGACAAAACAATCTTTTTTTTTTCCGTGTCTTTTTAAAGTATATTCCATTTTTCTCCACTAGCCTATCCGTTCTCTGTTGTATATAATCGTTATTCTGTTGATCATTTTCAATATCTTTTATTTCCAGTAAGTTCACGACTTTCAGTTGCTCATCTTTATTTTCGTGACATTCTAATACCGGATTTCTGTTTAGGCAATCTGCTTCTACGTTATCTTTCCCAGGCGAGTATTTTACTTGAAAATCATATTGTGACAGGTAATAAGTCAAGTCACCCAGTTCTTCGTCTGTTCTAGACTTCAGATTCATGCCTTCAAGGGGTTTATGGTTTGTAAAGACTAAAAATGATTTACCTATGATCCAGTATTGCCAGAATCATACAGCTTCCTTAATAGCTAAGCACTCGAGGTAGATAGCTTTCTTCCTTTTTTGTGCTTGATTTAGTTTTTTCGAAAAAAATGCAACCGGTTTTATTTCTCCATTTTTTTGTACCTGCTTCAACACTGCTCCAACTCCCAGTAAGCTTGCATCCGTATGGATATGGATCGGTAAGTCCTTATCAAAGATTTCTAGAACTGGCTCCAAAATTAGTATGTTTTTTATTTTATCAAAGTATTCTTGGCATTCTTTAGTCCACAAAAATTTCTGATTCTTCCTCAGTGGGTTGTGTAATGGTTCTAAAATCATTGCTTTCCTAGTACATATTCTCTATTGAAGTTTATCTTTTCTAGGAATTGCCTAATGTGTTTTTTCGTTTCTGGTTTGGGAAATTCTTTTATTGCCACAAGATTATCTTTTATCGGTTTTATCGTATTATTCATTATAATATGACCCAGATATTTGGCATAGTCTTTTGCGAAGGAGCACTTCTGAAATTTGTGGCGGTTCGAACATCCGTTTGAATCCCGCACCTTCGTTCGTCTCCGCGCGCTAAGCAACGACGCCGTGCTTGATAACGCCGAAACAACGACATCAACAACGAGAAGTGGGCATTCGACTTCTAACCTCTGCACGCGCCAGTCGTCGTTTTCATATTTAAAACTTAACACTAAAACTAATTGTATTTTACTGAATAAATGTTAAATAACTATTGTAAATAATTTACTTTTATTTATTCTTATTCTGAGCTCGGGAAGGCTCATTAAAATCTACATTTCCCAAAAATTTAAATCTAAAACCTTCCTTATCTATTGCTTGCAGGAGTGCATTCAGGTGTTGTATATGTTCCGAAAACGACTTAGAAAATATCAGAATATCGTCAACATAATTCACTGCACAATTTGTTAGATTATTTTTTCTTAGAATATTACTAAGAATTCTTTGGAATATAGACGGTGATGTTTTTAGTCCAAACGGCAGAGACGTCCACTGGTAGTGTCCTTCCTGAGTCACGAAAGCTGTTTTTTTTCTATCTTCGATTCTTAGAGGAATGGACCAAAACGCAGAATTAATATCCAAAGTTGTAAAGTAATTACAATTTCTGGTTTTTATCATCAGGTCCTCTATAAGTGGAAACGGTTGTGCTTGGGGGACAACTATCTTGTTTGGATCTCTAAAATCAATGCATAATCTGGACTTTTTTTTTCTTCTTTCTTATACGCTAGTGTCACTGGGGCCGCAAATGGGCTATATGACTCTTCTATCAGCCCTTTTGTTAACAGCTGTGCTACCTGGCCTTCTATTTTTTTCTTATCGTACAGACTACACCTCTAAGGTCTCTTACTACAGTATTTATCTATCGTTAAGTCAATGCGGACTTCATAGTCTTTCACTGTCCCTACATCATATTTATTTTTTGCAAAGATTGAGGCATACTTGTCTATCAATTTATCAATTTCATCTTTTTGCTGTGTGCTCAGATGGTTTATTTTCATTTTAAAATCTTTTTCATTAACATGTTCGTTAAAATTAACTAGAATTTCTTGCTCATATTTCACATCTTCTTTCATTTTTAATAGCTCTGTCTTTACTTTACGAGAGAGACTATTATATTTATTCTCTAAAAATTTTTTATCTATATTAGTTTTGGAACTATCGTCCATTTCAATTTCTTCCTTTATTTCTGGACTTATTTTTTGAGTTATTTTCAGGTCCTCATCTTGAATTAAATGAAAATCCCTGATTAAATCTAGTCCATTTAAAAATTCATATTTGAAGTTTTCATTATTCACCACAAAAACATCTACTTCTTTTTCTATGTTTAGAATTTTTATTTTCACAGTAACTATTCCTTCAGTGTTATTCACACCATTAATTATTCTCAAATTTGCCTTATATTTATTTTTTCTCTTCCTTTGTCTAAACTTCAACAATTTTGCATTTATTAATGAAACATTTGAACCTGAATCATAAATTCCTGTCATTTCTGTTGTTTCATTCAGTAACAATTTGAGTTCAATTAATGGTGGGATATATAGTTTTTGGGATCAGTGTCATTCAACTCCAATTCCAAAATGGAGCTATTAGAATTTTGATTTTGGTTACCTTTGTTGAACCAGCAATCTTGTTCAGCGTGGAAACGTACACCTTTGTTTTTATTCGTACATATCTCACAAGGTTTTTTTCCATCTTTTCTTTTGTTTCTTGATTTTTTATAAACTTTTTATTTTCACTGTTTTTCTTGCTAGCCAGGTGTTCCAGTGTGCCAATTTCATTGAATAAATCTTGTGTTTGTTTTAATGTTTCTCTGTCAATTTTATCTGACACATAATTTGGTAAACCCATAGCTATAAGATTTATTAATGTGTCATGATCAATTGCTTTATTAATTTGTAGCAAAAGTTTTTCTTTCTTCAAAGCATAATCTAACAATGAACCACTCTGGTATTTAAAAGTGTACGCATACCTGATACAGGACCACTCTTTATTTCCAAATGTTTCACAAAAATTTTCTCTCCAATTTTCCCACTCCGATTGTACTGAAAATTTTAAGATCATACTGGCATACCAATCTGCACTGGATCCTTCGAGAAAGCATTTTAATATTTCAATCTTTTTTTTATCTTCTGTTATCAGGTTTCTTTCACATTCTTTCTCAAATTCTTTGATCCACTGACCAGCATTTGCATTTTTCCCATCAAATTTTTCAATCATGAAGTCTTTTGCAATTTTTCTTAAATTTTCTAGCTCAGATTTTAAATTTTTTTCTTCCAGGAGTTTTTTTATCAACTCTGTCCAAGTGTTATATAGGGTTGAATTTTCTGGTGCAGCTTGTGGTTCTGCTATTTCTTCCAAATACTGATCTTTGAACATTAAATTATTTTCTTCGTCAAGGTAAACTTTAGCTAAATTATCAGCCATTGGAATCCATATTTTTCTAAAATGGTTCCTCTTCTTCAATGTATTTTTTATTCTACCAAAAGCTGGTACTGTTATTAATTCTGTGTGTAAGTTTGAATTTTGCAGTTCATTTGGTATTGCGAACAATTTTCCATGGGGCGTTTCAATTGAGGTTATACATAGAATTGTTGTTTTTCCATCCTGTGCAGCTTTCATTACAAATTCAAACCTTAGTTTTTCCATTATTGACAAAAATTGTTGTTTTATAATAATCTTGATTATTAGGATAGGAATTTGACAATAACATAAACTGTTTGGTTGCTTTGTAAACAAAGTTTTTAAGATTTATTATTTACACTTTTTACAATTTTTACAATATCATCCTACCTGTAAACAAAGAAATGACAATTTAAGTTTATTATTGTCAATTCCTAATTTACACTCATACTATTTCTTTCAATAATTAGTGATATCACATGTTTTTATAATTTTTACTATTCTGCTGTCTCTCTCTCTCTCTCTCTCTCTCTTCTGGTAAAGCCCTCTCTATCGGTCCAGACGGGATCTACCTTAGCCACGGTCGTAAGAGCGTGGGAAATTTGAATTAGGGAATATATTACCCTTACATAGATTTTCAGAGTACTACTACTTAAGTGTTTTTTGTATGTGTGCGTAGTCTATCTGTGATATAGACTTTGCTTACGGATCACACGCCATCTACCTCGAGCTTGGGCTCTAAAAGACCTCTCTCTTCTCTCTCTTTCTCTCTCTCTCTCTCTCTCTTGGTCTCTCGTGCTCTCCTTTTCATGGGGACCTATAAAAATAAACAGCACTGGAGGGCGCTACTCGCAATGGCCTTCTCTCCAAGCGGTTTGGCGTGGATAAAAAATAATTAAATCTGGCTTAGCCAAAAACTCATTTTTTCATTATTTTAAGTAATAATCGTTATCTAGAGGTTTGAAAAAAGCACTAATCGTTTGCAAAAAAATTGCACCGTTCGATTATGCAAAAAAAAATTACGAAATTCCACTGTCAATAAGTGAATAATGAAATTAATATATATATACTAGGAGGTACCCCCTGCTCGCTTCGCTCGCCAACCTCCCTATATATACATGGAGAAAAGGTCCACTCTTCTTTCGTAGCACCCCCTGCACGAGAAAAGACTGTGCAGCACACGCACTCGTTTTTGAGGTGCGTGGTGCACTGTAAAATCCTGTGCACCCGTTCTACTCAAAACGAGCTGGCGCGGTTCTGATTTTGGTTTTTACGTGGTACTCTTGGTAATAGTAAAGCCTTGACGATGATTTTCCTGGGAAAGTTACACCGTGGAGATGATTTTCTCAGGATGTCTTCACTCCACAGGTTCAGGGGGTATACCTGGTGCACTTGGTGACAGTTACGCCTTGGAGATGATTTTCTCAGGAAGTTTTGACTCCAAAGGAGTCAAGGTGTATACCTGGTGCACTTGGAGAGTCAGGGTGTATACCTGGTGCACTTGGTGACAGTTACGCATTGGAGATGATTTTCTTGGGAAGTTTTGACTCCATAAGAGTCAGGGTGTATACCTTGTGCACTTGGTAATAGTAACGCCTTGAAGACGATTTCCCCAAGATGTTTTACCTCCGGAGGGATCAGGACAGACAACTTGTGCACTTGGAAATAGTAACGCCTTAGAGTAATTTGCTCAGGATGTTTTGACTCCAGAGGGATCGAGTGTATACATGGTTCATTTGGTAATATGATGTTTTGACTCCAGATCAGGATAGAGACCTGGTGCACTTGGTAGTAGTTACGCCTTAGAGATAATTTCCTTAGGAATCTTTGACTTCAGAGTGGTCAGGGTGTATACCTGGTTCACTTGGTAATAATAGTTACTTTTTGGAGATGATTTTCCCAGGAAATTTTAGCTCCAGAGGGGTCAGGAGATACAACCTGTGCACTTGGAAATAGTAACGTCTTGGAGATGATTTTCCCAGGAAGTTTTGATGCCAGAGAAGTCAAAACAGAGACCTGGTGCACTTGGTTAATAGTAATGCCTTGGAGATGATTTCTCCAGAACGTTTTGATTCCATAGGAGTCGAAATGTATAACTGGTACACTTTAATGTTATAACAAAAAAACTACTTGTTGTTTTTGTTATTACATTAAATTAAAATAGCGAATAGATATTTTCCAGAGAAATTTTGTACGTCAGAGAAGTCAGGACAGAGACCAGGTGCACTTGGTAATAGTAACGCCTTGGAGATGATTTTATCAGGATGTTTCAACTCCATAGGTTCAGGGGGTATACCTGGTGCACTTGGTGACAGTTACGCCTTGGAGAGGATTTTCCCAGGAAGTTTTGACTCCATGGGTGTCAGGGTGTATACCTGGTGCACTTGGTAACAGTTACGCCTTGGAGATGATTTTCTCAGGAAATTTGGACTTCAGAGGGGTCAGGGTGTATACCTTGTTCATTTGGTAATAGTTATGCTTTGGAGATGATTTTCCCAGGAAGTTTTATTTCCATAGGAGTTGGGATGTATACCAGGTGCACTTGGTATAAGTTACTTTTTGGAGATGATTTTCCTAGAAAATTTAAGCTCCAGAGGAGTCAGGAGAGACAACCTGTGCACTTGGTAGTAGTTACGCCTTAGAGATAATTTCCTTAGGAATCTTTGACTTCAGAGTGGTCAGGGTGTATACCTGGTTCACTTGGTAATAATAGTTACTTTTTGGAGATGATTTTCCCAGGAAATTTTAGCTCCAGAGGGGTCAGGAGATACAACCTGTGCACTTGGAAATAGTAACGTCTTGGAGATGATTTTCCCAGGAAGTTTTGATGCCAGAGAAGTCAAAACAGAGACCTGGTGCACTTGGTTAATAGTAATGCCTTGGAGATGATTTCTCCAGAACGTTTTGATTCCATAGGAGTCGAAATGTATAACTGGTACACTTTAATGTTATAACAAAAAAACTACTTGTTGTTTTTGTTATTACATTAAATTAAAATAGCGAATAGATATTTTCCAGAGAAATTTTGTACGTCAGAGAAGTCAGGACAGAGACCAGGTGCACTTGGTAATAGTAACGCCTTGGAGATGATTTTATCAGGATGTTTCAACTCCATAGGTTCAGGGGGTATACCTGGTGCACTTGGTGACAGTTACGCCTTCGAGATGATTTTCCCAGGAAGTTTTGACTCCAGAGGGGTTCGGGGTGTATGCCTGGTGCACTTGGTGACAGTTACGCCTTGGAGATGATTTTCTCAGGAAGATCTGACTCTAGAGAAATTATGATAGACAAATGATGTTTTGACTCCAGATGTGTCAGGACAGAGACCTGGTGCACTTGGTAATAGTAATGCCTTGAAGATGATTTTCCTAGGATGTTTTAACTCCATAGGTTCAGGCAGTATACCTGGGGATCTTGGTGACAGTTACGCCTTGGAGATGATTTTCCCAGGAAGTTTTGGCTCCATAGGAGTCAGGGTGTATACCTGGTGCACTTTGTGGCAGTTACGTCTTGGAGATGATTTTCGCAGGAAGTTTTGACTCCATGGGAGTCAGGGCGTATACCTGGTGCACTTAGCGAGTCAGGGTGTATACCTGGTGCACTTGGTGACAGTTACGCCTTGGAAATGATTTTCTTGGGAAATTTGGACTTCAGAGGTGTCAGGGTGTATACCTTGTTCATTTGGTAATAGTTATGCTTTGGAGATGATTTTCCCAGGAAGTTTTGACTCCATAGGAGTCAAGGTGTATACCTGGTGCACTTTGTGACAGTTACGCCTTGGAGATGATTTTCCCAGGAAGTTTTGACTCCATCGGAGTCACGGTGTATAACTAGTGCCCTTGGTAACAATAACGCCTTGGAGATGATTTCCTCAGAACGTTTTGATTCCATAGGAGTCGAAGTGTATACCTGGTGCACTTTAATGTTATAACAAAAAACCACTTGGTGTTTTTGTTATTACATTAAATTAAAATAGTGAATAGATATTTTCCCAGGAAATTTTGTACGCCAGAGAAGTCAGGACAGAGACCAGGTGCACTTGGTAATAGTAACGCCTTGGAGATGATTTTATCAGGATGTTTCAACTCCATAGGTTCAGGGGGTATACCTGGTGCACTTGGTGACAGTTACGCCTTCGAGATGATTTTCCCAAGAAGTTTTGACTCTAGAGAAATTAGGAAAGACAAATGATGTTTTGACTCCAGAGGTGTCAGGATAGAGACCTGGTGCACTTGGTAGTTGTTACGCCTTAGAGATAATTTCCTTAGGAATCTTTGACTTCAGAGTGGTCAGGGTGTATACCTGGTTCACTTGGTATTAGTTACTTTTTGGAGATGATTTTCCCAGGAAATTTTAGCTCCAGAGGGGTGAGGAGATACAACCTGGGCACTTGGAAATAGTAACGTCTTGGAGATAATTTTCCAGGAAGTTTTGATGCCAGAGAAGTCAAAACAGAGACCTGGTGTACTTGGTAATAGTAATGCCTTGGAGATGATTTCTCCAGAACGTTTTGATTCCATAGGAGTCGAAGTGTATACCTGGTACACTTTAATGTTATAACAAAAAACTACTTGGAGTTTTTGTTATTACATTAAATTAAAATAGCGAATAGATATTTTCAGGGAAATTTTGTACGCCAGAGAAGTCAGGACAGAGACCTGGTGCACTTGGTAATAGTAACGCCTTGGAGATTATTTTCTCAGAATTTTTCAACTCCATAGGTTCAGGGGGTATACCTGGTGCACTTGGTGACAGTTACGCCTTCGAGATGATTTTCCCAGGAAGTTTTGACTCCAGAGGGGTTCGGGGTGTATGCCTGGTGCACTTGGTGACAGTTACGCCTTGGAGATGATTTTCTCAGGAAGATCTGACTCTAGAGAAATTATGATAGACAAATGATGTTTTGACTCCAGATGTGTCAGGACAGAGACCTGGTGCACTTGGTAATAGTAATGCCTTGAAGATGATTTTCCTAGGATGTTTTAACTCCATAGGTTCAGGCAGTATACCTGGGGATCTTGGTGACAGTTACGCCTTGGAGATGATTTTCCCAGGAAGTTTTGGCTCCATAGGAGTCAGGGTGTATACCTGGTGCACTTTGTGGCAGTTACGTCTTGGAGAGGATTTTCTTGGAAAGTTTTGCCTCCAGAGGGGTCAGAGTGTATACCTGGTGCACTTTGGGACAGTTACGCCTTGGAGATGATTTTTTCAGAAAGTTTTGACTCCGGAGAAATTAGAATAGACAATGATGTTTTGACTCCAGATGTGTCAGGACAGAGACCCGGTGCACATGGTAATAGTAACGCCTTGGAGATGATTTGCCCAGGAAGTTTTAGCTCCAGAGGGGTCAGGACAGACAACTTGTGCACTTGGTAAAAGTAATGCCTTGGAGATGATTTTCCCAGGATGTTTTAACTCCATAGGTTCAGGCCGTATACCTGGGGCACATCGTGACAGTTACGCCTTGGAGATGATTTTCTTAGGAAGTTTTGACTCCCTAGAAGTCAGGGTGTATACCTGATGCACTTGGTGACAGTTACGCCTTGGAGAACGTTTTCCCAGAAAGTTTTGACTCCGGAGAAGTTAGAATAGACAACTTGTTAATAGTAACGCCTTGAAGAAGTTTCCCCATGATACTTTGACTTCAGAGGTGTCAGGATGGAGACCTGGTGCACTTGGTAGTAGTTACGCCTTGGAGATAATTTTTTTTGTATACCTGATTCTCTTGGTAATAGTAACGACTTGGAGATGATTTTCCCAGGAAGTTTTAATTTCATAGGAGTCGGGGTGTATACCTGGTTTACTTGGTAATAGTTACGCTTGTGGGATGATTTCCCCAGGATGTTTTACCTCCGGAGGGGTCAGGACAGACAACTTGTGCACTTAGTAATAGTAACGCCTTGGAGATGATTTTCCCAGAAGGTTTTGACTCCAGAGGGGTCAGGGTGTATACCTGGTTTACTTGGTAATAGTAACGCCTTGGAGCTGATTTTCCCGGGATGTTTTGACTCCATAGGAGTCAGGGTGCATACCTGGTGCACTTGGTAATCGTAACGCATTGAAGATGATTTTTCCAGGATGTTTTGACTCCATAGGAGTCAGGGTGTATACCTGTTGCACTTGGTAATAGTAATGCCTTGGAGACGATTTTCCTGAATGTTTTGACTCCATTGGAGAATGGGTGTATGGATTCGCTCCAAATCGGGTGATTTAACATAGGTTCTTATGGGAAAACCATGCTGTTCTCATTTTGCTGTAGTTTTCGAACCAGGTTGGCAATCATCTTGAAATTTAGATATGTCATTCCTAGAGCCTTAAAGAACAAATTGCTAAGTTTTTGGAAAACTTCTTATGGATTTTTAAACAATTTTGGCATTGTTTTGTTATTAAAAAATCAGTGAAAAGTTTGCTGATTTTTCCGTATTTTTAAAAAAGTTTTCTAGACTTTTGATTCACACTGTCTTCAGAAATACTATGTAAAAATTTCAGATAGTTTTATTAATTCAGTTTCGAGTACTAACGAGTTGAAAATAAAATAATTTTGTTAATCGACCGGATAGACTCGAGTCGAATGTCAGCTGTTCCCGTGCCTAATCAATGGGCGGCTTCCCCCACTACTGCCGTGACGAGGCAACGTCCTTCATATAATAACAAAATTACTATCTGGTGTTTTTGTTATTACATTAAATTAAAATATCGAATAGATATTTTCCCAGGAAGTTTTTACTCCGGAGACAGAATAGACGCCTGAAGCCCTTGGTAATAGTAACGCCTTGGAGATGATTTTCCCAGGAAGTTTTGACTCCGGAAGAGTCAGGACAGAGACCTGGTGCACTTGGAAATAGTAACTCCTTGGAGATGATTCTTTCAGGATAATTTAACTCCATAGGAGTCAAGGTGTATACCTGGTGCACTTGGTGACAGTTACGTTTTGGAGATGATTTTCCCAGGAAGTTTTTACTCCATAGGAGTCAGGCTGTATACCTCGTGCACTTGGTGACCGTTACGCTTTGGAGATGATTTTTCCAGTAAGGTTTGACTCCATAGGAGTCTTGGTGTATACCTGTTGCACATGGTAATAGTTACGCTTCGAAGATGATTTCCCCAGGATGTTTTATGTCCAGAGAGGTCAGGACAGACAACTGGTGCAGTTGATTATAGTAACGCCTTGGAGATGATTTCCCTAGGAAGTCTTGACTCCATAGGAGTCGGGGTGTATACCTGGTGCACTTGGTTATAGTAACGCCTTGGAGATGATTTTCCAGGATGTTTTGACTTCATAGGAGTCAGGGTGTGGGTTGAGGGAGCTGAATAAAAGTGCAATTTTTGACCTATTTTACGGTATAAAATGAAGAATTAAGGGTGGGAGCGGAAAGGGCGCGAAGAGCAAATTACAACTATATAATATAGGAAGATATATATATATATATATAGCATTCACCACTCGCGCTTTTGAGGATTTTCGATATACATAATATGTATACACAGGTGTCACTATACGGCCGAAGGCCGAAGGCCAGATAGTGACATCTGTACTTGCCACATGAAAAATTTCTAAAGCAATAATACACCCTCTTCAAGTGCAAATTACGCGCAATCCACCCTCATATTTAAAAAAACCAAAATTACCCATCTTTTCTTTATTGTTTTTTCCAAAATAACCCATCAATAAAAACTTTTTCTTGGTGTGCGTGGTCCAACCAAAATAACCCTTTCTAAATAACTCATCACCCAATTCCTGGAACTCATTTTTATTTATTCTCGGAAAAAATGGGACCAAACACTATCCAGACTGTCCGGATAGTGTCAAAATATCCGGATAGTACCGAACGTGTATATGAAATGTCCGAATAGTGACGTAATATATATTTATAAATTTATGCACAGTATAAATATATACAATACGTACCCACCACGTAAAAAATTACTAATGCAATAATACACCCTCTTTAAGCGGAAATCACGTGCAATCCAACCACGTATTCAAAAAACCCAAAATAACCCATCTTTTTTTTTTTTTCCAAATATTTTATCAATAAATACTTTTTCTGGGTTTTCCCCTGCAATAATTTTAATGCTTTTTTCAAAAACCCATCCCAAATAACCCATCACCTATTTCCTGGACCTTGGTTTTACCTGGAACTCGAGTTTTTTGATTTTGAAATGTCATGGCACTATCCTGACGTCAGGATAATACCGAAAATGTCCGTATAGTTCCGGGTGTATATATGAACTGTCAGGATAATACTCACGGTACACATTTATATGTATAAATATATTATTACGTCACTATCCGGACAGTTTATATACACGATCGGCACTATCCGGACATTTCGACACTATCCGGACAGTCAGGATAGTGTTTGGTCCCATTTTTTCCGAGAATAAATAAAAATGAGTTCCAGGAATTGGTCGATGGGTTATTTGGGATGGGTTATTTTGGTTAACCTCGCAAACCTAGAAAAATTTTTGATTGATGGGTTATTTTGGAAAAAAAAATTTAAAAAAGATGGTTTATTTGGGTGGATTGCGCGTGATTTGCGCTTAGAGAGGGTGTATCAGGCCTCTCGAAAGTGGCAGAATTCCGAATGGCGGGAATGGAACAAAAATTTGAAATTTCGGGGCAGTAGTGGCACAAAAAAATTAAATTAAAAAAACCCACAAGCCTACAACCCAATAACGCTGGGCGTAAATATTAATAAAATAATTTATAAATAAACAAACTAGCCTATACTACCACATAACCTTCGGCGTGTAAATATTAATAATTAAATTTATAATTACACAAATAAATCGACAAGCCTACAACCCCATAACGCCTGACAAAAAAATTAATAAATAAATTTATAAATAAACAAACAAACCAACAAGCCTACAACCCCATAACGCTGGGCGAAAATATTAATAAATAAATTTATAAATAAACAAATAAACCAACAAGCCTACAACCCCATAATGCTGGGCGTAAATATTAAAGAATAAAGGACCCCGCAGAATCCTTATGGGAAATGGCCCTCTGTCAAACTTGTTGAGATTAACAGGTTTTATAGTCCTTGACCAGTAGATCAAAAGTGTCCACAGGCACTAAGCTCTAAAAATTCATGTTTCGAAGATACAGCTCATCGAAGTTGCACGTTTTTTGTGTCTTTGGGATCATCATCACATTTATACTTAAATTAGAGGACTTTGAATTAAAGTCTGTACCCTACCGTAAAATGAAAAGAAGCAAAGCGATTATTATCTCTCTTTTTCTTTTGTTTAAAAAACACTAGATAAAAAACTTGGAAAGTTTGCTAAAAATTCAATTTTATTGGAGAGATTGAAAGAAAAAAGAATTATTAGCTGGCTGAAAATATAATTATTTTTTTTTTACTTGAATCAATTTTTACACATAATAACTCATTACTTCGAGATTATTTATTGCAAATTACTATTAATTAAATAACTCATTCATTATTTTTCGAACACGTCCTTTTTATGTTATAGAATAATATATTACACAACTACTTATTTTTACATAAATCTATATTTATACACAATTATTCTATTACTTCAATATTTATATTTTCTTGTGCTTCATCTTGCTGACCATTGCGAGTATCCAGTGTTGTGTTAAGTAGGGATTCATTGGGGTACCGAATATTATTCTGATGTCTTGCATAGCCCAAAAACCATAAAATAGAAGCCACCTGAGCACAAGTTCCCAAAGTCCTGGCCCCTGATAGACAAGTGCAATAGTAGCCAATTATAGGCTCTGGCACGTCGGCATCCTCAGCATCGTCTGCGCCATCATCATCTATATTATTATAAGCAATAAATGTTTGATATTTTGTTTCATTCTGAAACCAAGAAAAACTCTGACTCTGAGAAAGCCTGGTTCAGTTACGTGTTCATCAAGTTGAAACTCTTCAGCATTTTCTCTGACAACTTTATCTTGGATATAAGATGGAGCGAGACTCACCTGATAAACACCTATAGTTAGATCTCTCAAGTAGTTTAAGTCCAGAACAGGAAAATCCAGAATGTCATCTTGATGCAATTGTCTCCACTGTCCATTTCTTCTAATCAGGTTATCTACCTCAACTCTGGCTTGAACAACATTGGGAATTTCAGATTTTAGTAACATTTGTTGAGCAAGTTCTGCAGTTGCACCTGCCATATGGATGACAGGATGATATCTATTAATTATACCACTGGCAATGCGATAAAAATCTCCTATATACTTTGCATGCTGTACATTAAATATATTTGCAAAAAACTTAAAAATGGATCTAATGTGCCCATTTCTGCTTTCTACTATCCACCGACTTTTCGTTATTATACGCGTGCTATTAGCTTCTTCAGTAGATAGTTGGCTTTGTCCAGGTGGCAATAAAGCAGGCATTTTATGGTCAATGCCCAATTGTTCTAAAATTGGAGCAGCATCTCGATATCCTCTGTCCACTAAAGCGACATCACCATTTTGAAACCAATCTCTTAACGAGTCACCATCTTTTTGAAGTTCATCCCTTAAGATTTGCGCATCATTGTTGGCAGAATCAGAGAAGTATGGACCGAAGATTGCCAAAATAAATCCATCAGGAGCAACAACTAAAGTTGGTTTCAGCAGGTGACGATGTTTATGCACAGTGTATGAATGACGTAGAACTCTAAAGCAAGAGCTTTTATGAATATACGCATACGTACTGTCAATAATGGCGATAGCTCGGGGTACATCAGGTTGAGGGTTATACAAAACATTAGAAAAAGCTGTGACATGTTGAGCTATATATTCTTGCCTGGTTATTGAAGATGGCCCAATGTTCTCTTGAACAAATCTTGTCGATAAAGATCTTCTGACATAATCAACTGTAAGGCTTACATTTTGTCTGGAGCTATAATCAAAAATAAGTTTTAAAAAGTCATCACTAAGGCCTTGCCTCATCTTGCACAAAAAAAGCAGCAAATCCTTCCTTTTGACATGTCTTAGTTTTCCATTTTGCATTACAGGGTCATAATATGTTAATAGTTCTTCAAACTGCTGTTTTGTTACAGGTGAGATGCAATTAAATAAATTTATAAATAAACAAATAAACCAACAAGCCTACAACCCCATAACGCTGGGGGTTAATATTAAAGAATAAATCTATAAATAAACAAATAAACCAACAAGCCTACAACCCCATAACGCTGGGAGTAAATATTAATAAATAAACTTATAAATAAACAAATAAACCAACAAGCCTACAACCCCATAACGCTGGGCAAAAATATTATTAAAATAATTTATGAATAAACAAATAAACCAACAAGCCTACAATCCCATAACGCTGGGCAAAAAAATTAGAAAATAAATTTTATAAATAAACAAATAAACAAACAAGCCTACAACCCCATAACGCTGGGCGAAAAAATTAGAAAATTGTCATATATCGAAGTAGGCTGGGATTAGGAAGCTTTATAATAAATGCACTTTTTTATTAATAAATAAATAGTATAAGTTTATTCATGATAAGGTTATTACAAGGAATAGTTCACAGCAGTACCGGAGTGTTCTATACTCGACGGCGGTTGGTACGCAACTGCCTTTAACATAGGTAACCGGCTGACGCACACCTAATCACACCATACAAGCAATCCAACGTACACAGATACATCACAACATCTCCGCTTGTTTAATTAATAGACGCGGGGAGCGCCTCAAAGGCGGCTTAACCAGCTGATCCATGTGTCTTTTGTGCAACTTACCGGAATCAGTATTGACCAATAACGAGGACGGCGTATTTTGCTTGACCACAGAACCTGGTACGCGTTTATGATCTCGCACGCCATGCGCATCCAGATAGACTTTATCACCTACGCGAATGTCAGCTGAGCGGCTGCCAGGTCTGGCTAACACTTGGCGCCTTTGTTGATTTTCTACATGCTCCGCCACGCTTGGCCTCAAACAATCAAATCGCGTCCGTATCTCGCGATTAAACATAATGCTCGCAGGGCTCTTGCCCGTGGTAAGGTGCGGAAAATTTCTATAATCAAACAAAAAAGCATTGGTCGCAAATTCCGCACTGCTCCCCTCCTTCAAGAGTTTCCCCGCTTTATCTTTAAAAGTCTGTATGAAGTTTTCCGCTGCTCCATTTGTGGCTGGGTGATACGGAGGTGAAAAGGTGTGTTTAATTTTATTCGTCTCTAAAAACTCGATAAACTCCGCGCTTCTAAACTGCGGTCCACCATCTGTGACGCAGTGAATTGGTAATCCGAAACGTACAAAAAGATTCTTAAACTCTTTAATTAGCCTTTTCGCGTCCGTATTACCCTTACAATTAATTATCTCGGGTCATTTGCTATGGGCATCAACTATAATCAAGTAGTTATCACCCTTGAACTTCGCGTAATCGCAGTGAATGCGGCCCCAAACCTTACTTGGCCATGGCCAGGTCGTTAACGGGGTATTTTTTGGCGCCTTTCTTTCAACCAAGCAGGTCTCGCAATTTTTCGCAATTTCCTCAATCGCACTATCAATACCTGGCCAATAGACGTATGCGCGCGCAAACATTTTCATCTTGACAACACCGAAATGGGTAGCGTGAATCTCATTCAAAATAACATTTTGCATTGACTCTGGTATGCACGCACGCACACCCCAGAACAAACACCCGTTTTCAACCGTCAACTCAAATCGTATAATAACATTTTTCATCCGTCGATAGACTATCGTACGCTGGCCAATCGCCCGTTACATGTCGAACAACATTTTTCAAGGCTTCATCTTTTCTACTTTCAGCCGCGAGCATTTTTCCGTCGAACGCCGTCGCCCTCTCCTCGAAAAAATTTACCATCGAAGGCGCAGAACCACACACGTCCAACAAGTCGGTCGGATCCTCCACGGGCAACCTCGACAGCGCATCGGCGTTCGCATTTTTTTCAGACTTAACGCGTGCTCCACGGTGTACCTGAACCCGGAAAGATAATAAGCGTAACGCTGCAGCCTGTTGTCGGCAGTCTGTGGCAACCCCTTCCGTGGGCCCAAAATGAGCTCGAGTGGCTTATTGTCAGTTTTCAACACAATTTCTTTTCCAAAAACGTACTGGTAAAAATGTTTGAATCCAAACACTATGGCCATTGCCTCTTTATCGATAATCGGACGTTTCATTTCCGATGCTGGGATTCTTTTAGATGCGAACGCGATCGGCCTTTCCGTACCGTCTTTGTTCCTGTGTGACAAAACCGCGGACAAACCGTAGTTACACGCGTCGCAAGCTAATACCAGCTGTTCCTTTGGGTCATAGTGCGCTAAAAACTCTGGCACGATAAGCTCATTTTTTACCCAGGCAAACGCCTTATCACACGCCTCATCCCAGCTCGATTTTTTTTCGCTCAACAAGTCGTAAAGCGGCCCCAAATTTGCCGACCGATTTTTCAAGAACCTCGCATAAAAACTCACAAGACTTAAAAACGACGCTAGCTCTTTTTTATTTTCCGGTCGCGGCGCGTCCACCATGGCTCTAATCTTCGACTTTGACTTATGCAAACCGTTTTTATCGATAACAAAACCCAAGACTTCTATGCTTGGTTCCATAATCCTACATTTTTTTAAATTCAATCGCAAATTACATTCCATT
The DNA here is from genome assembly GCA_038277355.1 of Encarsia formosa. NCBI lineage: Eukaryota > Metazoa > Arthropoda > Insecta > Hymenoptera > Aphelinidae > Encarsia > Encarsia formosa. The sequence goes on along the minus strand of CM076184.1, from coordinate 88,865,610 downwards.
AATCCATCACACACTTTTTAAAGATTTTCTTTATGCTCACTCTCATTCCTACCTGTTACATAAATATTATCCAGGTATGTAATAGCACCATCAATTCCACTCAGACATTCATCCATTTTGCGCTGAACGTCAGCCGGTGCCGGCGCAACCCCTTCAGGTATCTTCGTGGCGCTGTACAACCCTTTATGCGTTATAATGGTAAGCAAATTCGAGCTCTCTTTGTCTACAGGGAACTGCATATACGCGTGCTTCAAGTCGAGCTTGGTAAATTCCTCCCCGCCCTGCAACTTCGCAAAAATCTCGTCAATGGTATGCAGGGGATAGTTATCAATCAAAATGTTCGGGTTCAAAGTTAACTTAAAATCGCCGCAAATGCGGATTTCACCATTCCCTTTTAATACCGGAACGATCGGCGTAGCCAACTCTGACACGTCGACTGGTTCCAAATGACCTAAACTCACTAGACGCTCGATCTCTTTCTCCACCATCGGCTTCAGCGCGTAAGCAACATGCCGACATTTTAACGCAACCGGCTGTGCATTATCTTTTAACCTAATGCTTAACTCTTAACGCTTCGCTACCCGGCTGCTGTCTCTGCTGTTGCTGGTGCTGGTGCTGCTGTTGCTGCTGCTGTTTTTGTCCTTGTCGACCACCCATCGAGCGTGACTCTCCTGCTCAGCGCTGGCGTGATCCGCAGCTACTTTTAATTGAGTAAACTTCGGCTTTTGTTGACTTTTTGTCCAGAACGCTGCTTGATGTCACTGCGCTCCTCATGGCTGCTTCTCGTGATGTCGCAATGTCCAGTGCCTTTGACAAATCAAGAGTTTTTTCTTCAAAAAGTCTAACGCGAATGTCCTGTTCTTTAACCCCACACACAAGCTGGTCCTTTAGTGCACTTTCTAGATTTTCAAAATTGCAGTTTAATGCAAGCTTTCTCAGTCGAGCTGCATAGTCTGCTACCAATTCGTTCGATTCCTGTCTTGCCATATGAAACGTACAACGTTCAAGTGCTTCCGAAGGCTTTGGCTTCAAGTGGTTTGACATCGCTTTCATATTATCGTCAAATGATTTTTCAGTTATTTTTACAGGAGCTATCAGCTGCTTTAATAGCGCGTGCGCGCCGTCACTCAGGCGGGTTACTAGTGTAGCTACTTTGATTTTATCCTCTGTTATGTTTTTCACAAGGAAATAACATTCTAATTTTTCTTGGAACAGCTCCCAATCATCATTTAATTGATACTTGGCTTTATCGTGACATATCGCTATCTTCGTCCGACTCGGTATTCGTTGTTATTGTTGTGATCTGTTTACTTTGACTTTGCTGAGCCGTATCGTCAGCCGTCGAGGAATTTTCTTCTGACGTAACAATTTTTTCTTTTATTTCTGTACTTTCACTTCGTTCGAATCTTCACTAGTTTTATCTTCGTTATCGGCACTGTTTTTTATTGTTTTACGTAATAACTCGCGTAACCTGTCAAACTTACCGTTAGAATCGAATTGCACGTCACGTTTTTCCAATTCTGCGATTATTTCATCTTTATTTAGCTTCTGGATCCAACCCGTTTTTGGATTTACCATTACCACTTATTAGTTTTTCATTAGTTCGTCGCGATTAACTTTAGTCCCTTTCGACTTAATCGGACGCTTTTGTCAGCCCTCCGCGCGAGCTGCGCGGTGCTTTTTCCACGTTGTTACGTAACTTCGCGTTGTATATTTTCTACGTGGCACTTTCACACGTGAACTTTTTACTCGTCGCCAGTTGTCATATGTCGAAGTAAGCTGGGATTAGGAAGCTTTATAATAAATGCACTTTTTTATGAATAAATAAATAGTATAAGTTTATTCATGATAAGGTTATTACAAGGAATAGTTCACGGCAGTACCGGAGTGTTCTATACTCGACGGCGGTCGGTACGCAACTGCCTTTAACATAGGTAACCGGCTGACGCACACCTAATCACACCATACAAGCAATCCAACGTACACAGATACATCACAAAAATAAATTTATAAATAAACAAATAAACCAACAAGCCTACAACCCCATGACGCTGGGGGTAAATATTAATAAATAAATTTATAAATAAACAAATAAACCAACAAACCTACAACCCCATAACACTGGGCGAAAAAATTAGAAAATAAATTTATAAATAAACAAATAAACCAACAAGCCTACAACCCCATAACGCTGAGCAAAAAAATTAGAAAATAAATTTATAAATAAACACATAAACCAACAAGCCTACAACCCCATAACGCTCGGCGAAAAAATTAGAAAATAAATTTAAAGATAAACCAATAAACCAACAAGCCTACAACCCCAGAACGCTGGGCGTAAATATTGATAAAATAATTTATGAATAAACAAATAAACCAACAAGCCTAAAACCCCATAACGCTGGGCGTAAATATTAATAAAATAATTTATAAATAAACAAATAAACCAACAAGCCTACACTCCTATAACGCAGGGCGTAAATATCAATAAACTATATTTTCACTAAAATAGCTTTTAACTATCCTCTAAGCTCTAGACCCTCAAGAGTATGGGCGTGGAGTTCAATAAAGAAACTGATCAGTTCTCTCCTAAGACCATGGGCGTCCGAGTTCAACATAAAACTGGTCGGCTATTTCGAAAGCCTTGAGCCCCCATAACCCCGGGTGCCCGAGTTTAACAAAAAAACTGTTCGGCTATCCCCCAAGCTCTAAACCCTTAAAACCCTGGTGCCTGAGTACAACAAATAACTGATCAGCTATCCCCCAAGCTCTAAATCCCTAAAACCCTGGGTGCCCGAGTTCAACAAAAAAACTGGTCGGCTATCCCCCAAACTCTAAACCCCCAAAACCCTGGGTGCCCGAGTTCCACAAAAAAACTTATCGACTATCACCCAAGCTCTAAACCCCCAAAAATGTTGGGAGCCAAAGTTAAAATATTCCAAAAATATGAGTGAATTTTAGTTAACGAAATAAATAATTTTATAACGATACCTAATTACGCTGCACTGGTGCATGTATATCATGAAGATGTAAATCTGAAATTTTTAACTCTAAAATGGCGTGGTTGATTAGGAAACCGCTATAAATTTTTACTTACTGTTTAACTCTTTGTTTGCAACATTATCAAAAAAAATATTCAAATATGAAAATATTTAAATATAAAGTAAGTTTAACTTGTAAAATTATTCCACTCGGTAATCAGAGTTTTGGGAGATTTAGAGCTTAGGGAATAGCTGATCGCTTTATTTATTGAACTTGACGCCCTGGGTAATGGGGGATAGCCTACCAGTTTTTTGTTGAACTCCGTCATCCAGGGTATTTGAGGGTTTAGAGCTTGGGGGATAGCCGACCAATTTTTTTTTTGAACTCGGGTGCCCAGGGTATTGGGGATTTAGAGCTTGGGATATAGCCGACCAGTTTTTTGTTGAACTCCGTCACCCATAGTTTTGGGGGCTTAGGGCTTGGGGGTAGCCAATCAGCTTCTTTGTTGAACTCGGGCGCCCAGGGTTCTGAGGGTTTAAAGCTTGGGGGGTAGCCAATCAGCTTCTTTGTTGAACTCGGGCGCCCAAGGTCTAGAGGGCTTACAGCTTGAGGGTAGCCAATCAGCTTCTTTGTTGAACTCAGGCACCCAGGGTTTTGAAAGTTTATAGCTTGGGGGGGTAGCCAATCAGCTTTTTTGTTGAACTCAGTTGCCCAGAGTTTTGAGGGCTCAGAGCATGGTGGATAGCCGATCAGTTCATTTGTTGAACTCGGGCGTTCAGGGTCTTGGGGGCTTAGAGCTTGGGGGATAGCCAACCAGTTTTTTTGTAGAACTCGGGCACCCAGGATTTTGGGGGATAGCTGATCAGTTTATTTATTGAACTCGTCGCCCAGGGTTTTGAGGGGTAGCTCATCAGTTTCTTTATTGAACTTTACGCATACTCTTGGGGGTCTAGGGCTTGGAGGATAGTTAAAAACTATTTTAGTTAAAAACTAGTTGATTAATATTCATGCCCTGCGTTATAGGGTTGAAGGCTTGTTGGTTTATTTGTTTATTTATAAATTTATATATTAATTCTTTCGCCCAGCGTTATGGGGTTGTAGGCTTGTTGGTTTATTTGTTTATTTATAAATTTATTTATTAATATTTACCCCCAGCGTTATGGGGTTGTAAGCTTGTTTGTTTATTTGTTTATTTATAAATTTATTTATTAATTTTTTAGCTCAGCGTTATGGGGTTGTAGGCTTGTTGGTTTATTTATAAATTTATTTATTAATATTTACGCCCAGCGTTATGGGGTTGTAGGCTTGTTGGTTTATTTGTTTATTTATAAATTTATTTTCAATTTTCTTCGCCCAGCGTCATGTGGTTGTAGGCTTGATGGTTTTTTTTTTTTATTTATAAATGGTTTTATTTTTATTTACCCTCAGCGTTATGAGGTTGTAGGCTTGTCGGTTTATTTGTGTAATTATAAATTTATTTATTAATATTTACACGCCTAAGGTTATGTGGTTGTATAGGCTTGTTTGTTTACTTATAAATAATTTTATTAATATTTACCCCCAGCGTTATGGGGTTGTAGGCTTGTCGGTTTATTTGTGTAATAATAAATTTATTTATTGATATTTACATGCCTTAGGTTATGTGGTTGTATAGGCTTGTTTGTTTATTTGTTTATTTATAAATGGTTTTATTTTTATTTACCCTCAGCAATATGGGGTTTGTCGGTTTATTTGTGTAATTAGAAATTTATTTATTAATATTTACACGCCTAAGGTTATGTTGTTGTATGGGCTTGTTTGTTTAATTATAAATTATTTTATTAATATTTACCCCCAGCGTTATGGGGTTGTAGGCTTGTTGGTTTATTTGTTTGTTTATAAATTTATTTATTAATTTTTTTGCCCAGCGTTATGGAGTTGTAGGCTTGTTGGTTTGTTTGTTTATTTATTAATTTATTTATTAATTTTTTTGTCCAGCGTTATGGGGTTGTAGGCTTGTCGGTTTATTTGTGTAACTATAAATTTATTTATTAATATTTACACGCCTAAGGTTATGTGGTTGTATAGGCTTGAATGCTTATTTATATATTATTTTATTAACCCATTAGGTCCCAAGAGTTATGAATTTTTTTTTGTACTTTGAGCTTATAAATCAAAGCGAAAAAGTTGAAAAATAATTTAAAAAATACCCTACCCCCTATTTTCGGATATGCCCTACACGATGGCATTGTTTAAAATACTCAAAAATAACATTTTAATTTGTTAATAAACAAATTTAAAAAAAAAATGAAAATTTTTACGTCATTTTTTTCTTTTCAAGCTGGTGAACAATGCCAAAAAAATTATTTTTGCCCTCAAAAAGTTGACCACGGGTGTTCACATTAGTTGAACTGTACGTGCATATTTGATTTTTTTTGTTTCGATTTTTTTAAACAAAATGGCGGACTAAAAACTTCAACGCCAATAATTGTACGGCAGCGCATGGTTGAATAAATACCGAAAAATTACTTTTTATAAAAAATGACTGTGGTTCCAAAGATTTTTATGGTCGCTGATTATGAATCTGGGATCAGAATATCAAAATTGTAAGAATTGGGCCCAATACCATAGGACCCAATACTCAAAGTTAAGATTTTATAAAAACAAAAAATATCATCATATTTTACGTAGAATTTCAAGATCAAAGTATACTTGGTCGTTTTTCGAAAAAAATCGTCATTTTCGAGTAAACAATCAAAAAAAGTTCAAAGTATTGGATTTACTTCCAGAGATCCACAACAGCTCGTCCCCGTGTGCCTGTAACGAATTGAACACAACTTTTGAGATGGCAAAAATATATTTACGAGGTTTTTGGATTGCTGATAGTGTATCTGAGGTAAAAACATGAAAATCCCAAATATAGGGCCCAATACCGTAGGACCCAATAGTAAAAATTGAGATATCATAAAAATAAAAAATGCCATCTTATTCTGCGCAAAATTTCAAGATCAAAGTATACTTGGTCGTTTTTCGAAGAAAATCGTCATTTTCGAGTAAAAAATCAAAAAAAGTTCAAAGTATTGGATTTACTTTCATAGATCCACAACAGCTTGTCCCCTTGTTCCTGTAACGAATTGAACACAACTTTTGAGATGGCAAAAATATATTTTGGGTAGCTAATAGGGTATCTGAGGTAATAACATGAAAATTCCAAATAAAGGGACTCAAGGACATGCAGCACCACGTGGTTTTAAAAAAAATTTTTTACTTTTTGTTTTTTATTTCGTCGATCTTTTTATACGACGTAACTCACGTGAAATGATTAAAATGCAGGATCCCTGCACAGATTTTTTATCTCTGCGCCATCCGGACAAGCCCCCTCGCGGCCAAGCAATGTACTATCTTTTTTTTATAACAGTGTATACAGATAAAAAAGTGTAAAATTCTTTTTCATGTGGACTGATTATTATCAATTTTTCTGTCTTCTCTTGACCCTCAATTTCTGAAAGTAATGATAAAAAATGAAGGAAGTATACCGAAAAATTTCAAGACCAGAGTATAATTTATTTTCTTACATTTTTTACTAAAAACTAGCGCGTATATCGAAAAAACAACAGACATACTTTGATCTTGAAATTTTGCGCAGAATAAGATGGCATTTTTTATTTTTATGATATCTCAATTTTTACTATTGGGTCCTACGGTATTGGGCCCTATATTTTGGATTTTCATGTTTTTACCTCAGATACACTATCAGCAACCCAAAAACCTCGTAAATATATTTTTGCCATCTCAAAAGTTGTGTTCAATTCGTTACAGGCACACGGGGACGAGCTGTTGTGGATCTCTGGAAGTAAATCCAATACTTTGAACTTTTTTTGATCGTTTACTCGAAAATGACGATTTTTTTCGAAAAACGACCAAGTATACTTCGATCTTGAAATTCTACGTAAAATATGATGATATTTTTTGTTTTTATAAAATCTTAACTTTGAGTATTGGGTCCTATGGTATTGGGCCCAATTCTTACAATTTTGATATTCTGATCCCAGATTCATAATCAGCGACCATAAAAATCTTTGGAACCACAGTCATTTTTTATAAAAAGTAATTTTTCGGTATTTATTCAACCATGCGCTGCCGTACAATTATTGGCGTTGAAGTTTTTAGTCCGCCATTTTGTTTAAAAAAATCGAAACCAAAAAAATCAAATATGCACGTAAAGTTCAACTAATGTGAACACCCGTGGTCAATTTTTTGAGGGCAAAAATAATTTTTTTGGCATTGTTCACCAGCTTGAAAAAAAAAAATGACGTAAAAATTTTCATTTTTTTTTTAAATTTGTTTATTAACAAATTAAAATGTTATTTTTGAGTATTTTAAACAATGCCATCGTGTAGGGCATATCCGAAAATAGGGGGGTAGGGTATTTTTTAAATTATTTTTCAACTTTTTCGCTTTGATTTATAAGCTCAAAGTACAAAAAAAAATTCATAACTCTTGGGACCTAATGGGTTAATATTTACGCCCAGCGTTATGAGGTTGTAGGCTTGTCAGTTTATTTGTGTAACTATAAATTTATTTATTAATATTTACACGCCTAAGGTTAATTGGTTGTATAGGCTTGAATGCTTATCCTAAACCGCGGTAGCGGTTGAACGGCGAGAGGTTTAAAAAACGACCGTGAAAAAGCGTACGCTTTATTCACTTTGATTTCTGGTTTTCAAGGTTAGTCCGTGAGATGAAAACCATAATAAACGAATTTTTTTTCATATCTTTCATGTGCTATAAATAGCCAATAAACTGTGGAACAATAAAAAAAAAAATTGTCCCGAAATGATTGCTGCTTAAATAGTTATTACCTTTTTCTTTTTATCATGCGTTGTTTCAGGAGTTTCAGCTTTTTTTAGGATTTCCGTACTCAGCCCTTTGGCTAGATCGAACTGCGAGTTCGATTTTTCGAGTTTCTTCGAGATCGAGATTTGTCGATAGGTTGTTGAGACGCGATGCACAGGCAGTACTCTGCAGTCTGCAGTCTGTCTGCACTCGTGCTGATGCCTCAACAAAAGACATGTTGTTGTTGTTTTTTTTTTTTTTTTTTCATTATTAAAATAAAAGCACAGGCAGTACTCTGCAGTCTGCAGTCTGTCTGCACTCGTGCTGATGCCTCGACAATAGACATGTTTTTTTTTTTTTTTTTTTTTTTTTCATTATTAAAATAAAATAAATATGACCTTCGGTGAACTTCGTCAGTTCGATCATTGTGTTATTGTTGTTTATGGAGAAAAAATTGATGCTTTTATTATTAGTGCTTCAAACGTGCATATTTGAAATGAGAAAATAAAATGTGTGAAATAGTTAGTATATAACAGTGTATAATGAAAGTGTATATTATTATTATCAAAATTATAATAAAAAATGCTGTGTTATTAAAAAAATAAATATCTCTATCTCTACCACGATCTCTACTAATTTTTTTTTTTTTTACTTAACTGATAGTAATAATAAAAATTCATTTTTTTTTTTTATATACATTATTATTCATAATAATGATAATAATGATTTATAACTGCTAACTTTTAATTTTTTTAATAAAAGTTAATGATCCAAGTTTTTTTTTTTTTTTTAGTGTATGTTCATGCTGAAATTTTTTATAAAAGTTGATGAAAGTGAGGTAGATGAAAATGAAAACACTGCTTTTCAAATAAGTTATTTAGTGGGTTCATCATTTTTGTATAATTATTGAGTATTGTTGTTATTCATCTTAATTTGTTATCATATTTTTATTGATCCGTCTTTATTCTCATCCTGACTTGGAATGAAAATGTAAGAATATAATGAATCCACAAAATTCATGAAATTATATCTTTTGGTATCCGAGTCATCACCCAAAGATTAATTTCTTTTTTGATTGATATAATATTACCTTTAAAATTATATTTAAAATTTCATTAAATTTAATCTGTTATAGATAATTTTAAAATTACAATTAAAATTTACATTTTTTGACAAATCACACACAAACATTTTTTACAGTTAACTCTGAACTTTTAACTATTTAAAACAAAAAATTAACCATGTTTATAAAATTTTTTGATCTTTCTGATTTTTTTATCTTTCACCAGTTTCTTAAACTTGTCTTTTTTTCAGTCATTTATCTTATAATAAGGAAAGATTTTTTTAATACCACATTTAAAAAAGTATGTTCAACTTTTTCATTTTCCTATAAGACAAAAGAGTAGAAAGCGAACAAGTGGTTGGTTATTGATAAAGTCATTTCTTAAGTTGGGTTTATTTGTTTTGATTAATTGACATGCAATTTTGCATTGATGAAATATTCAAACTGGTTAAAGTCTAATGTAAAGGGAGAACTTTTTGAGGAAATGACTTAATATAACAAAAGTTTTTAAGATCTCTTGTCACAAATAAATTGATTTAAAAAATATAATGTAAAATATACTTTTAAAAATATACTTTTAAAAAAGTAAAAAATAACGGCGAGATATTTTTTCATTTGAAAAAAGGTATCAGCGTTAAAATTCAGTTAAAATTAATAATAAAAAAAAAAAGACATAAAAGAGAAAATATTCAAGCCATTTGGTAAAATTATACATATGGTATACTAATGCTTCTAATATTTTCTTTAAAATGAACTCTTGAAAGTAGTAAAATCAAAATAATATTGAACGGACGAGTTTTATGCGATCCAACAAAAAGTATTCTTGACAAACAATTCTTTTTCGTGAAAAGGAAATCAGTTAAAATTAACAATAAGAAAAAGAATACGTAAAAGAGAAAATATTCAAGTCATTTAGTAAAATTATACTTGCATATGTTATACTAATGCTTCTAATATTTTCTCTAAAATGAACTCTTGAAAGTAGTAAAATCAAAATAACATTGAACGGACGAGTTTTATGCAAACTAACAAAAAGTATTCTTGACAAACAATTTTTTTTTCTTGAAAAGGAAATTGACAATTTATGAAATTTATTTGTCATTCGATGTTGATGAAAATTATTCATTGATCTCGACGTGGAGCCATTTTGTATTTACAATTGTTCAATATTAAAAACTACTAGTTATTTTGCCTTTACATAAACATTTATGCAAATCCACTTCTGGAAACAGAGCTTTTCAGAAGCCAAATTTTTTTTCAAAATTACACGGCACTTCTTCATTTGAACATGCACAAATAAAACTTTTTTTTTCTAAAATTCAGCTGTAAAATAGAATAAGAATCTTTTTAAAAGGTGGCTCCACCCATACTAATGCTTCTAATATTTTCTTTAAAATGAACTCTTGAAAGTAGTAAAATCAAAATAATATTGAACGGACGAGTTTTATGTGATCTAACAAAAAGTATTCGTGACAAACAATTCTTTTTCGTGAAAAGGAAATCAGTTAAAATTAACAATAAGAAAAAGAATACGTAAAAGAGAAAATATTCAAGTCATTTAGTAAAATTATACTTACATATGTTATACTAATGCTTCTAATATTTTCTCTAAAATGAACTCATGAAAGTAGTAAAATTAAAATAATATTGAACGGACGAGTTTTATGCAAACTAACAAAAAGTATTCTTGACAAACAATTTTTTTTTCTTGAAAAGGAAATTGACAATTTATGAAATTTATTTGTCATTCGATGTTGATGAAAATTATTCATTGATCTCGACGTGGAGCCATTTTGTATTTACAATTGTTCAATATTAAAAACTACTAGTTATTTTGCCTTTACATAAACATTTATGCAAATCCACTTCTGGAAACAGAGCTTTTCAGAAGCCAAATTTTTTTTCAAAATTACACGGCACTTCTTCATTTGAACATGCACAAATAAAACTTTTTTTTTTCTAAAGGTGCAATTTCATGGGCGAGAATACCGAGCGATATTAGCGAGCGAGAATAGGCGAGCGATATTACAAAAAAAATATATAGGTATATTGTTTCTTGCATACCCTGCAGTAAAGTTTTTAGATTTTATTTAAAAATTTTTCATAACTTTAAAAAGTTTGTAAGAGTCTTTTATAACCTCTACTTAGAAATATTCTCAGATGGTTTTATTGTTTACAAAACTGATTATTTTTATCCAATGTCAGGTAGTTGACAACATTTTTTTTATTGAAGATGGATCTTAAAATTTACGTATAAAAAAAACTTTTTAGTTTGAAGTGATTGAAAATTTTTGATATATTTATAATTTAATTAATGCAAATCTGTATAGAAATAAATGAAATCAATTTTTCCTACAGAGAGAACGACCAAGGTGTATTTATACTCGATTGTTGTTGTTTATTAAAGATTTACAACTTTCCTCAATTTGACGAATTATAGTAAAAAAGTAGAACCCCGGTCTACTTTTTTACCATATTAACTGAAACCGTTAAAATCGTCTGCTTCTACATGCCAAATATACCTATATATATTTTTTGTAATATCGCTCTCCTATTCTCGCTCGCTAATATCGCTCGGTATTCTCGCCCATTAAATTGCACCTTAAAATTCAGCTGTAAAATAGAATAAGAATCTTTTTAAAAGGTGGCTCCACCCATACTAATGCTTCTAATATTTTCTTTAAAATGAACTCTTGAAAGTAGTAAAATCAAAATAATATTGAACGGACGAGTTTTATGCGATCTAACAAAAAGTATTCTTGACAAACAATTCTTTTTCTTGAAAAGGAAATCAGTTAAAATTAACAATAAGAAAAAGAATACATAAAAGAGAAAATATTCAAGCCATTTAGTAAAATTATACTTGCATATGTTATACTAATGCTTCTAATATTTTCTCTAAAATGAACTCATGAAAGTAGTAAAATTAAAATAATATTGAACGGACGAGTTTTATGCAAACTAACAAAAAGTATTCTTGACAAACAATTTTTTTTTCTTGAAAAGGAAATTGACAATTTATGAAACTTATTAGTCATTCGATGTTGATGAAAATTATTCATTGATCTCGGCGCGGAGCCATTTTGTATTCACAATTGTTCAATATTAAAAACTACTAGTTATTTTATGTATAATTTTACTAAATGGCTTGAATATTTTCTCTTTTATGTCTTTTTTTTTTTTTATTATTAAATTTAACTGAATTTTAACTATGATACCATTTTTCATTTATAAATTATTTTATTAATATTTACGACCAGCGTTATGAGATTGTAGGCTTGTCGGTTTATTTGTGTAACTATAAATTTATTTATTAATATTTATACGCCTTAGGTTATGTGGTTGTACAGGCTTGAATGCTTATTTATATATTATTTTATTAATATTTACGCCCAGCGTTATGAGGTTGTAGGCAATTGTCAGTTTATTTGTGTAACTATAAATTTATTTATTAATATTGACACGCCTAAGGTTAATTGGTTGTATAGGCTTGAATGCTTATTTATAAATTATTTTATTAATATTTACGACCAGCGTTATGAGGTTGTAGGCTTGTCGGTTTATTTGTTTATTCATAAATTATTTTATTAATATTTACGCCCAGCGTTCTGGGGTTGTAGGCTTGTTGGTTTATTGGTTTATCTTTAAATTTATTTTCTAATTTTTTCGCCGAGCGTTATGGGGTTGTAGGCTTGTTGGTTTATGTGTTTATTTATAAATTTATTTTCTAATTTTTTTGCTCAGCGTTATGGGGTTGTAGGCTTGTTGGTTTATTTGTTTATTTATAAATTATTTTATTAATATTTACGACCAGCGTTATGAGGTTGTAGGCTTGTCGGTTTATTTGTGTAACTATAAATTTATTTATTAATATTCACACGCCTAAGGTTATGTGGTTGTATAGGCTTGTTTGTTTATTTATAAATTATTTTATTATTATTTACGCCCAGCGTTATGGGGTTGTAGGCTTGTTGGTCTATTTGTTTATTTATAAATTAATTTATTAATTTTTTTGTCAGTTGTTATGGGGTTGAAGGCTTGTCAGTTTATTTGTGTAATTATAAATTTATTTATTAATTTTTTTGCCCAGCGTTATGGGGTTGTAGGCTTGTTGGTTTGTTTGTTTATTTATAAATTCATTTTCTAATTTGTTCGCCCAGCGTTATGAAGTTGTAAGCTTGTTGGTTTATTTGTTTATTTATAAATTCATTTTCTTTTTTTTTTGCCCAGTGTTATGGGGTTGTAGGCTTGTTGGTTTATTTGATTATTTATAAATTTATTTATTAATTTATTTGTCCAGCGTTATGGGGTTGTAGGCTTGTCAGTTTACTTGTGTAATTATAAATTTATTTATTAATTTTTTTGCCCAGCGTTATGGGGTTGTAGGCTTGTTGGTTTGTTTGTTTATTTATAAATTCATTTTCTAATTTGTTCGCCCAGCGTTATGGGGTTGTAGGCTTGTCAGTTTATTTGTTTATTTATAAATTTATTTTCTTATTTTTTTGCCCAGCGTTATGGGGTTGTAGGCTTGTCGGTTTATTTGTGTAACTATAAATTTATTTATTAATATTCACACGCCTAAGGTTATGTGGTTGTATAGGCTTGTTTGTTTATTTATAAATTATTTTATTATTATTTACGCCCAGCGTTATGGGGTTGTAGGCTTGTTGGTCTATTTGTTTATTTATAAATTAATTTATTAATTTTTTTGTCAGTTGTTATGGGGTTGTAGGCTTGTCGGTTTATTTGTGTAATTATAAATTTATTTATTAATATTTACACGCCTATGGTAATGGGGTTTTATAGGCTTGTTTGTTTATTTATAAATGATTTTATTAATATTTACGCCCAGCGTTATGGGGTTGTAGGCTTGTGGGTTTTTTTAATTTAATTTTTCTGTGCCACTACTGCCCCGAAATTTCAAATTTTTGTTTCATTCCCGCCATTCGGAATTCTGCCACTTTCGAGAGGCCTGGGGTGTGTTAGTTAGTAATTTAGTAATGTTTCATGTGGTATGTGTCACTGTACACACACACACATATATATATATATATGTACAATATGTATATATATGTTTATAAATATGGGTCAAAATAATACTTTTTTAAAAAACTGTCCGCACGAGGTTGACCGATTTTATTGCAATTTTTTTTTGGCAAAAGTACTATTTAATAGAAGACTTTTGCCGCTAACTAGAGGTCTCTTCTTATTTCTTCTTGGTGCTAGATATTTTCAAAGATTGAAAAATGGCCTTTTTTGAGCTGTTTTAAGCAATTTAAAGGTATTTTTCGAAAAATTCTAACTTTTAATCAAAATGAGATAGAAACCTCTAGTTTGCGGCGAAATTTTTTTCAAAATAAGATCTTTTTTGTAAAAATATTTTGACAACATAGTTTGGTTATTTTTATAATAATACAGTCCTACACGGATATTGCTATTTTTGCTCATTTGCAGGTATCTTCAAACGACCGTAGCTTTTTCTAGGCTAAATTTTTGTGGTTATTAAAAAATTGTTAAATTTTTTTTATGAATAAACTAAAACTTTGCGACCAAGCGGAACATTGTACGATCTTCCGCTTCCAAGATACAGCTGTTTAAAGATGTCAAAAAACACAAAAAACGCGTTTTTTACGATTTTCACACGCATTTTTGAAAGGTTTCGACCTTTTTTTTCTCTCAAAAATATGTGGAATCTTCTCTTCATATGTTTCCAAACAAGCTCCCATAGTATTTGTAGTGCGGATTTGAGGTCTAAGTTGATTCCAAAGCATACACTTTTGACACATTTTATGTGCTAAACTAGTGTTTTTTTAGCAATATACACGCTACATTTAACTTTTTCGTTCATTATAGATGTTTTGAAATTATTTTTTGACTAAAAACTATTTAAATTCCAGTCAAAATTAGGTCACCTGCGATGAAAAAATTGATACTCAACTAAATATTGATCTCAATATCAAAATAATATACTACTTTTATTAAGTTTTTTAGTTTTTTGATTCGTTAAAAATCTATGTTCAAATATTGTAAATAATATACCACTTGTTTATTTATTTTTTTCTATTTTTGAAATTACAAATAATTGATCATAGTTTATCAGTTATTCTGATAAAACAATCATGGATTACTATTGCTTACTCTGAAAAAAATGAGTCCAAATTAAAAATGTTATTTTTTGAATGCTATGAAGCATAAAACAATCTACCAATCTGCATTCTACTTATAATTATATCCACTTATGAAAAAGAGAATGAGAGATTCGATTAGAAAGTCGAGTCAATATATCGAATCGAAACTTAAACTTTGATTCTTGGAGCAAGAGCGCCGCCTTTCAGGCCTCTAAAAGTGTGAACCAGCCGGACGCGCCAAATTTGAAATCTTCAGTCATGCCTGATTTGAATTTTTTTTTTTTTTTTTAATTAATAAAGTGAGTAACGAAATTTAAATTTTTAATAGCCAAATAAGCGGACAAGCTTACAACCCCATAACTCTAGGCGTAGTGAATAACAAATAATTAACTTTTGTCATAAACAAATGAGCCGATAAGCTACAACTCCAAAACACTGGGCGTACTGAGTATAAATAATTATTTTTTTTTTTAATAAACAAAGAAGCCGATAAGCTACAACCCCATAACCTTGGGCATGGCTGAAAAAAATATTAATATTTTTAATTAACAAATAAGCCGATAAGCTACAACCCCATAACCTGGGGTATGGCTAAAAAAAATTTTAATTTTTTTAATAAACATATAAGCTGATGAGCCACAACCCCATAACATTGGGCATGGCTAAAAAAAATGTTCATATTTTTTATAAACAAATAAGGCGATGAGCTACAACCTTATAACCTTGGGCATGGCTAAAAAAAAAGTTAATATTTTTAATAAACAAATAAGGCGCTGAGCTACAACCCCATAACACTGGGTGGAGTGAATGATAAATAATTAATTTTTCTAACAAATAAATAAACCGATTAGCTATAACCCCATAACATTGGGCATGGCTCAAAAAATTTTTTTATCCAGGTCCAAGGTTATGGGGTAGTAAACTTGTTTGCTTAGTTGTTTAGTTAAATATTCACATATTGTATATTCGCTATGCTTATGATATGGGGTTGTAGGTCATCGGCTCATTTGTTTCTTAAAAAAATTAATTACTTTTCGTTCACTACGCTCAATGTTATGGGGTTGTGGCTCATCGGCTTATATGTTTATTAAAAAAATTAAAATTTTTTTAGCCATACCCCAGGTTATGGGGTTGTAGCTTATTGGCTTCTTTGTTTATTAAAAAAAAAAATAATTATTTTTACTCAGTACGCCCAGTGTTTTGGAGTTGTAGCTTATCGGCTCATTTGTTTATGATAAAAGTTAATTATTTGTCATAACCAAATGAGCCGATATTAATTGTTACGCCTAGAGTTATGGGGTTGTAAGCTTGTCCGCTTATTTGGCTATTAAAAATTTAAATTTCGTTACTCACTTTATTAATTAAAAAAAAAAAAAAAAAATTCAAATCAGGCATGACTGAAGATTTCAAATTTGGCGCGTCCGGCTGGTTCACACTTTTAGAGGCCTAAAAGGCGGCGCTCTTGCTCAAAGAATCAAAGTTTAAGTTTCGATTCGATATATTGACTCGACTTTCTAATCGAATCTCTCATTCTCTTTTTCATAAGTGGATATAATTATAAGTAGAATGCAGATTGGTAGATTGTTTTATGCTTCATAGCATTCAAAAAATAACATTTTTAATTTGGACTCATTTTTTTCAGAGTAAGCAATAGTAATCCATGATTGGTTTATCAGAATAATTGATGAACTATGATCAATTATTTGTAATTTCAAAAATAGAAAAAAATAAATAAACAAGTGGTATAATATTTACAATATTTGAACATAGATTTTTAACGAATCAAAAAACTAAAAAACTTAATAAAAGTAGTATATTATTTTGATATTGAGATCAATATTTCGTTGAGTATCAATTTTTCATCGCAGGTGACCTAATTTTGACTGGAATTAAAATAGTTTTTACCCTGCGAGAAATTTCCGCCAGAATATTGCCAGACAGTGGGCAGATTTAGCGAAATTAGGCAGAAATTTAGTAGGGTTAATCGCCAGATTCTTGACAGAAGGCCAATGCTTTACGCATAGGGATTCTGGCGAGCTATAACGTAAACCTTTTTATTTTAAATTGTAACATTTATTACTAACAAAAATATGTTCAGTATCATAACTTGACTCTGAAATTTTTCTTTTTTTTTTCCTTATGTTGAACCTTTTTCTCATCCATTTTGATGTAATTTTAAAATATTATTCACGCAATACCAGCCCTGCTGTATAGCCACACGTGTGGCATACGTGTGCCACACGTACAATGGACTTGAACAAATTTTTTTTCTTTTACTAAATATTTTAACACCTATGGAGTCAGGGCGGAGACCTAGTGCATAGGATAGCGATTACAACCTGGAGATGATTTCCCCAGGAAGTTTGGACTCCGGAGGGGTGATACTGACGCCTTGGAGATGATTTCCCCAGGAAGTTTGGACTCCGGAGGGGTCAGGCTGAACACCTGGTGCACCTGGTGATACTTACACTTTGGAGATGATTTCCTCAGGAAGTTTGGACTCCGGAGGGGTCAGGCTGAACACCTGGTGCACCTGGTGATACTTACGCCTTGGAGATGATTTCCTCAGGAAGTTTGGACTCCGGAGGGGTTAGAGCGTACACCCAGTGCCCCTGGTATTAATTACGCCTTGGAGATGATTTCCCCAGGAAGTGAGCACCTCCGGGGGGGGGGTCAGGGCGGACACCTGGTGCAACTGATGATACTTACGCCTTGGAGATGATTTCCTCAGGAAGTTTGGACTCCGGAGGGGTTAGGGCGTACACCCGGTGCACCTGGTATTAATTACGCCTTGGAGATGATTTCCCCAGGAAGTAAGGACTCCGGGGAGGTCAGGGCGGACACCTGGTGCACCCGGTGATACTTACGCCTTGGAGATGATTTTGTCAGAAAGTTTTGATCCCAGTGGGTTCGCATCATCAAGTTTACTATTAGGATAGCATCTTCAGAGTGGTTATTACTGGGTACACCAAGTATTTTCCCTGGCCCATCCAGGGTCAAAATTTCTTGATAAAATCATCTCCAAGGCGTAAGTATCACCAGGTGCACCAGGTGTCCGCCCTGGCCCCTCCGGAGTCAAAACTTTCTAGGGAAATCATCTCCAAGGCCTCAGTATAACCAGGTGCACCATGCATCCGCCCTGGTCTCTCTGGAGTCAAAACTTCCTGGGGAAATTATCTCCAAGGCGTAAGTATTACCAAGTGCACCAGGTATCCGCCCTGGCCCCTCCGGAGTCAAAAGTTCTAAGGGAAATCATCTCCAAGGCGTAAGTATCACCAGGTTCACCAGGTGTCCACCCTGACCCCTCCGGAGTCGAAACTTCCTGGGAAAATCATCTCCAAGGCGTAAATATCACCAGGTGCACCAAGTGTTCAGCCTGACCCCTCCGGAGTCCAAACTTCCTGGGGAAATCATCTCCAAGGCCTCAGTATAACCAGGTGCACTAGGTATCCGCCCTGGCCCCTCCGAGGTCCAAACTTCCTGAGGAAATCATCTCCAAGGCGTAAGTATCACCAGGTGCACCAGGTATCCGCCCTGGCCTCTCTGGAGTCAAAACTTCCTGGGGAAATCATCTCCAGGTTGTAATCGCTATCCTATGCGCTAGGTCACTGCCCTGACTCCATAATATTTAGCAAAAGAAAAAAAATTTGTTCAAGTCCATTGTACGTGTGGCTATACAGCAGGGAGAGGTTAGGATTTTCAAACAGCAAGCATGATTCATCGATTAAAATTATATTTCTATAAAATTATTTGATTATTTTTTATCAATTTTGTAACATCGGAGCTGCATGCTGCTGCTCCGATTTGTAAACTAACCTCTCATCAACGCATCTAGGTACATATACATATATGTATATATATATATATAGACATATACACAAAATAATAAGCTTGACAGAATTTTCTGCCCACTATCTGGCGGGCACCCCAGACGTTCTGTTGAAACTTCTAGCAGGGTAGTCAAAAAATAATATCAAAACATCTATAATGAACGAAAAAGTTAAATGTAGCGTGTATATTGCTAAAAAAACACTAGCTTAGCACATAAAATGTGTCAAAAGTGTATGCTTTGGAATCAACTAAGACCTCAAATCCGCACTACAAATACTATGGGAGCTTGTTTGGAAACATATGAAGAAAAGATTCCACATATTTTTGAGAGAAAAAAAAGGTCGAAACCTTTCAAAAATGCGTGTGAAAATCGTAAAAAACGCGTTTTTTGTGTTTTTTGACATCTTTAAACAGCTGTATCTTGGAAGCGGAAGATCGTACAGGGTTCCGCTTGGTCGCAAAATTTTAGTTTATTCATAAAAAAAATTTAACAATTTTTTAATAACCACAAAAATTTAGCCTAGAAAAAGCTACGGTCGTTTGAAGATTCCTGCAAATGAGCAAAAATAGCAATATCCGTGTAGGACTGTATTATTATAAAAATAACCAAACTAGGTTGTCAAAATATTTTTAAAAAAAAGATCTTATTTTGAAAAAAATTTCGCCGCAAACTAGAGGTTTCTATCTCATTTTGATCAAAAGTTAGAATTTTTTGAAAAATACCTTTAAATTGCTTAAAACAGCTTAAAAATAGGCTATTTTTCAATCTTTGAAAAAATCTAGCACCAAGCAGAAATAAGATAGAGACTTCTAGTTTGCGGCAAAAGTCTTCTGTTAAATAGTACTTTTGCCAAAAAAAATTTCAATAAAATCGGTGAACCTCGTGCGGACGGTTTTTTAAAAAAGTATTATTTTGACCCATATATACAATATGTACTTATCACATGAAAAATTCCTAAAGCAATAATACACTCTCTTTAAGCGCAAATTACGCGCAATCCATTCATGTATTTTGTGACAGTCAGTGATCTATGTAAAGAAATCCAGGCAAGTTCCTTAGATGGATGGTCGTGGGTGGCAAGCTTTATTTTTACAAATCTGACGGCTTGATTGAAGAAACAGTCGGTGACGACTCCGCTTGGAAAGTGGTGGCACCTGTGTTTTTGAGGAACGATATACTTAAAGAAAAACACGGCGCACCCCTTGCAGGACACTTGGGCCGAGATAAAACTCTGAAGAGAGTTGCCCAAGAGTATTTTTGGCCTGGTATGTTTACCCAGCTGAAAACATCCATATGGAAATCCGCAAGGAAACCCGTACGGGGACCCGTAAGGGTTCCCGTAAAGGACCCCATACGGGTTTCCGATACTGTTTTTTTTTCATTTAATTTTATTTTCACACTATTTTTTTATTTATTTAATTTAATATTATTTTTAGATATTGATGTATTATTCTTTATAAGATTTAATTATTAATAATAAAGGTATTTTGAATAAAATTATCGAAGAAAAAAATTTTGTTCGACTGAGATTCGAACCCACGACCCCAGGCATGGCAGGCAGACACTCTACCAACTGAGCCATTGAGCTAGCTTGCTCGAAGACTTTAATTAAACTACTTTAACAACTGTTTTATATTTGATTTTTAACTAGTCTCTCTTAGCGCGCAAACACGAGCAATTGTATTACATTATCTTAAATCTAAAACAAATTTTGTCGAAGCTTCATCTTAATTAAAGGGCTTAACCGACAATAAGTTGTATATTAAAGAAGTTTAATTGAGGTCTTGATGCATGCTAGCTCAATGGCTCAGGTGGTAGAGTGTCTGCCTGTGATGCCTGGGGTCATGGGTTCGAATCTCAGTCGAACAAAATTTTTTTCTTCGATAATTTTATTCAAAATAATTTTATTATTAATAATTAAATCTTATAAAGAATAATATATCGATATCTAATAATAATATTAAATAAATAAATAAATAGTGTGAAAATAAAATTAAAAGAAAAAAAAAAAAAAAAAAAAACCCGTATGGAAACCCGTACGGAAACCCTGACCAAATATCAGTATCGGAAACCCGTATGGGATCCTTTACAGGAACCCTTATGGGTCCCCGTACGGGTTTCCTTACGGATTTCCATATGGATTTTTTCAGCTGGGTAAGGACATAGAGGCTTATGTAAAATCATGCCAGATATGCCAAATGCAAAAGGTGGAACAGCGTTTGCCTGGGGGTCTGATGGGAAAGCAACCGATTGTAAGACCATGGCAGGCGGTGTCAGGCGACATACTAGGTCCATATACCCGTAGTGACAACGGACACAAGTATGTCTTGGTTTTAACGGATCTGTGAACACGTTGGGCAGAAGTAGCACAGTTAAAACGGGCTGATGGTGAAGTCATATGGAAACACATCTGGCAAGACCTATTCCTACGGTGGAGTCAGCCGGAAATGTTCCTATCGGATCAAGAGTCCGAGTTTAAGAATCACAAAATCCACTTTGTAAAATTCCCGCAATTCGTGACAGTTAATGCGAGGTTTGAGCGATGTTACATGGCACCCAACGTTAAATGGGGAGGCTGATTTTTCCAAAACGTTTGTGGGCCAGAGTTTACATGGCGCCCAACGTTTGCGAGGAGAAAAGTCGCCGAAGTTTGAACACTGTTACATATTTCGTGGTGTTACGCGTTTCGTGTAGGTGCGTAGGATCGACGCAGTGACGTACGGTAGCCGACGGGTTCAAGATCGGCCAAGTAAATAGAGAAAAACAAAGAGTTCGTTATTGCTTGGACTAGCATAACGAGTATGTGTGTGTAGGTGTGAGTGAGAATATAGATTCTTACACTGTGTTTACAAAGTGGAGATTTTTGATTTTGCTGTTGTTGTTTTGATTTCTTATATTTTCCACTTTGTAAAATACCCGGAAATCGTGACAGTAGTGTGATTTGAGCGTCTAACGGAATGAATACTAACTTAAATTGTAAAATTGCTGATACTTGATTGTTTGTTGGAATACAGCGTTATTCACAGCTGTAAATTATATTTCCGAGTTATAGAGAGAAGGAGTGTTTTGACAAGGGTTAAAACAGCTGGATCTTTTTATTTCATTTGTTTGTTGATTTAAAATTTTTGTTGTTTTGGCTTTCTAGCCGACTTTGGGTTTTTGTCAAAACCGGAGCGAGTTGGCAGGCTATTAAGCCTATTCGATTTTTCTTTTTGTTAAACCTTCGGGTGAATTTCTTTTTTTTTTTCTCTCTTGGAAATACTCAGAAGTATAACAACAGATGAGAAATTTTTTTTCTTTTCAAGATCGTTAAAGATCGAAAAATGATAGTATTGTGATATTGTGTAAATTTAAAATTAAGTTATGCCTCGTCTACACTGGTGGTTAAACTGCCTCTCGGCTTCACTTTGTTTAAAGAATTTTGCAATGTTGCCATTGAATCGAAGTTCAAGATGTAACCATCTTAATCTTATAAATTATTTCCTATTTTTAAAGTACAAATTAATCCTTTATCCATGCGGGAACATTGTAAAATTCTTTAAACAATGTTAAGCTGACACGTGGTTAAACCGCCGGTGTCGAAATGTCCGGGTAGTGCCGAACGTGTATATGAAATGTCCGGATAGTGACTTGATAATATATTTATTATTAGATATATACAAATCTATGTATATATTAGATATATATATACTAGGGGGGGTACCCCCCTGCTCGCTTCGCTCGCCAACCTTCCAGAAATTTATGCTTGAGTCTACACTTGTACCTACGCTTATACACATACTCTTGTGTCTACCTCTGTACCTACTCTGATACATACCATTGTTTCTACTTTTATAGCTTGTGACTACACCTGCACCTTATTTCGTGCCTACCTTTGTTCTCACCTTTCATCTTACTCCAAACCCTTGTAACTACCCTTGTTCTTACCGTTGCACTTGCTGCTTTTTATAACTAAGCTCTTATCCAGGAATATGCTCATGTTTATATATATATTTCTATCATGGTGATAACTGTAGTTTGAATTTTTTTTCATGCTTTTATTTCTAATTCTAAGACTACTTTGTTCTAATCTTTGATCATACTTTCATTTCAATCCTTTGTTAAACATCTGTTTCTATGCTTTTACAGACTTATTTTCGTCTTTTTATTTATTAACCTTCCCTGCTTTATAACCTTGCTACTATCCACGTCTGTTGAGTATTTTTTTCCGACTCTCTTTACTACGTCTGTTGATTTTTTTTACTTCCTACATATGTTAATAATCTTGTGCTTACTACCTATTTTTTACTCAAGCTTCTTACGCCGAACCTTCTACACATGCATTTGTTTCTACATCTGTTTCTACTCCCATGCTAACTCTAGTTCTTTATTTATTTATTTTTTAATTTTCTACACTGAATCTAGCCTTGTGCATAATCTTTTTTATCCTCTTGTACTAACTATTCTAAATAACCCTATAACAAACCTTGTTCATAACATTGTTTCAAACTTGATAACTACTGTGGTAACTTCATTGTACCTACTGCCATACCCGGACTTGTCATTACGTTTGTAACTTTGAACCTACGCTTATATGTACATTTTTGCTTAATATTGTTTCTATCTCAGTAGGTAAACAGAGTGGGTCCAAACTCATTTTTCTGCGCAGGCGCAAGTTTAAAATAGTGCTTTTTGAGTTGGGGAGGGGGGGGGGTTGGCGCGCAACCAAATCCATCCACGTGGAGATTCTGGCGCGCGGCCAAATTCATCCACGTGGAGATTCTGGTACGCAGCCAAATTCATCCACGTGAATGCTGGAGTGCAGCCAAAATGCATCCACGTGGACCCTAAATATAGTAGCTGCGACGAACACGCAGTCATCACGTGGACGCTGATCATTGCGCATTAGCGAGAGTCACTTTTGGACAACACCGCTAAGCGTTTCGCGCGAGTTTTCTTATTATTTTGAGGTTAAGAAAAACAAAAGACTATTGAACGGGAAGACGACCGATCGCGACGAGGGGCGAAGCCTGACTCCGCGTTGGGGCAACGCCGCTGAGCATCTCGCGCACCAGAATTGCGCAGCTAGTGCGCGCGCTTTCTTCTAAATTTGAACTGATGCCAAAGCTCTAATTATAATATGTTCATGGTCAATAGTTTTATGTAATTGAGAAGAATAAAAAAAAATTAAATATTTTGAACTTCTATTCACACACATTATACATAGTATTAGTTGAATTTAATTTTACTCAAATTTTTAAACACATTGATTAATTAAAAAACATTGAATATTTTTTCACACTTCACAAATTTAAAAAACACGCGCACACACTTTTAACATAATTTTTGCTTTTTAGCCGGTGATGTTGAATCGGGAGCACTTCCTCCTTTCGTTTTATAATCATCGCCATCATCGGAGTCTGACCTGAAAATTAATTAAATAATTAATAATTTAGTTAATTTAATTACTAAGATTTAAATTATTATACTCACTCTATATTAATAATCTCGTTTTCGGCAGGTCTGAAAAAAAAAAAATTAATTTATGATTATTTAAAAAAAATTAACTTATGTTTAATTAATAATTATAAAACTTACTCTTCCAATTCCACTATTTCCAATCCCGGTTCATGATTAGTCCTAGTACAATAATTGCATATTGTCAATTGTTCCAGCCAATTTTCTTGATGACAAAGAGATTTATTTTTTACTTTTGCACCTGCCAGTGCGCTAAAATAAAAAAAATAAAATAAGATTTAAAAAAATAAATAAATAAAATAAAATAAAATAAAATAAAAACTAACTCACCGATTCAAATCGCCCGGCAAAAATAGTAATGGTTCCTCATAACAAGGTTTATTACAATATAAACATAAGAGCATAGCATGCTCTTCATTGCGACGAGCGTGACACGGTTTCACCATGCTTCCCTGAAAATTACATTTAATTCAAAATTTGATCGTTAAAATTATTTCTAAAAAACACTTACTGTTAAATCTATTGTTTCCATTGTTCGAGCCATTATTCTTAATATCTCAACTTGCTCAAATGAAAGCCACAACTATACTGCGGAAATCAAAAATTTTTCATAGGAAAGTGTTCTATAAAAAATTTTTTTTGAAATCTTTAAATAAGTTGTTTTTTATCGAATCTGGGGGGGGGGGGCCTTTTCAAAATCTTTAAATAAGTTGTTTTTTATCGAATTTATGGGAGGAGGAGGGGAGGGGGATAAAACCTTTTTTGGTGGCAGCTCAGATTTAAAATAATTTTTTTCCAAGGACTAATTTGTTGGAAAACTCAAAACTACGTTTAATTTCTCATTCTCACAACAGCTTTCGAGTGGAACGTTTGATTTTGAAAAGTTCAGTGTTTCAGTGTTTCAGTATACGACTATTTGTGAAAACGTAATTGTTCCAGTCCTTATTCAACGATTTTCTCATAAAATCTTCCGCAGAAACTTGCAAATTAAATAAGTAAGAAAATTTATTATTTATGATATAAGATTATAAATGTACAATTTTTTTTTTAAATAATTTTTATTGTACAATTAAATGTACATCTTCAAGTTAACGTTTGATTTATTCATAAGTAAAATTTTTTCTTATAGATTATGAATTTCGCAGCATTAAATTCAGCCTCTCTTGCAAACTATAAGCCAACAAAACCTGTTGCAGAATTAGAATTAAGATCGTACATGGTAACGAAATTAAAAAAGGTTCAAACGCGCTTTGGCGAAAAAGTAGTAACCGAACTAGAATCGGAGTTTGATGTATTTCTACCCAAAAGACAAGTGGAATTCTTACTAGAAAATCTAGAATTTTACAATGCGATGCAACAAATGGCAAATAAGATGCGTTTGTTTCTTACTTATCAAGGAAATGGAGTTATTGAATTTTCATCTGTTTAAAATACACGCGCAAGTGGGAGGGTGGGGCATTTTTGACCCGGTGTGCGCTTTAAGAGTTAAAAGTGTTTCAAATTAAAAATTATTAACAGTGTATTCAAAATAATTATTAACAATGTTTTCAAAATAAATATTAACAAGTTTTTCATGTAAACAGTGTTTTTTAAATAAAATTAAATACTAATGTAAAAAAAAAAAAAAAAAAAATTGTACATTTATTTAAAAGAATCATAAAAAATAAAATAAAATAAAAGTCCCTCCCTTCTTATTTTCAGCTTTAAAGATTTCACATGTAAGTAATGTATGACGAAGAGATTGAAAATTTATTTTGTGAGGAAAAATTTACTTCTCGTGTGCCTACACTTTGCGAGTTTGCATAAGCTCAAGTTTTCAATACGTTTAAAAATAATATTCATGATGAAATTGAATTTATAATTAAAAGTTTAATGAAAGATAAAATTAAAATTTTCATTCATTATATCGAGAGTGGTAATGATAATAAAATTAAAAAAAAATGTATAACTCCTTTAGAAATTTTGGATGATTTAAAAAATAATAAGTATAAAGCAGTAATTTTTTTCATTGACATGGATTTTGACAATTGATATTAATTATATTTGTATGAGTTATACATTTATTAATTTCAATCAATAAAAAAAAAAAAAAAATGTAATAAAGTTGATTATTTTATTTCCTTAAAGTTCATATGAGGTGTAGAACATCACTATTAATTTCATATGTGTTCGTGCAACGTTACCTATACAACATAGTACACAGTTGTGCCATCTCTCGAGCATCAAGAGCACTTGTGCAAATGCTCAGCACGGTCGCGCCATCTCTCGAGCATCAAGTGCACTTGTGCGAATGCTCAGCACGGTGGCGCCATTTCTCGAGTATCGAGCGCACTTACTGATATCGAAAAAGTACACATGTAGTGCCATCTCGCGATCATCACGCGTATGAGTCGAGGCAACCACCTGTGTGTGTGCACATGTTACCGAAAATAGCGCAACCACTTGTTCGAATTCTCCCACCAGCATGATCTAGCAATAAGAAAAGCGCGCTCAGCCTCAACTCATTTAGTAGCATTGGCGCGGTGTTTGAAACATCTCATGTGAACTTTTACATAGTTTTTAAAGTACTCACTTATCAATAGGTTAATTTAACAAGATTTTTTTTTTTTTTTTTTTTTTTTTTTTTCAATAGATTTCAAGATGGAAATGGTTGACTTTGAAAACTTTATAATATCAATGAAAAAAGCATATGAAGATTTGAAAGCTATACAGCCTGATAATTATGTTGAACTTCAAAAATGGGTTAATTTTGAAATTCAAAAATGGATTGCTGATGAGAAAAAAATTAATAAAAAAATTAAATTATATTTACAAAATAACAGCTTAACAACACAGCAAAGAAGTCATTTATACAACATTGAAATATCACTCCGAGGGTTGCAGTCACAGTTTAAAAAATTATTGTTTAAAACGGGAGCTGGAAATAGAGTAAAACTTAGTGATAGAGTTTCATGGGTTGATATAAATGCTGCTCTTCAAGATCGTGTGCGAACCGGTGCAGTTATTAATATACTACATAAAAATATAAATGAATTTTTTAAAGATGCTTTGAGTTTATTTATACCACGCATAAAAAATGCTTTGAAAAAGCTAGACGAAGTCAAAGTTTGGGGTGTTTTATCAGCCGAGTACGTATCACAAAAAGAGGGAGAAGATAAAGAATTTCACACAAAAAATTTCAATACAAAAGCTAATGTAATTTATAAATTGACCAATTTAAAAGAATGGTTTGAGGAAAATATCAAAAAACCTATTGAACATGACATGTTAGAATTCGATCAAAAACAATCTGGCTGGCAACTTAAATCAATAGTTAATCTTGGAATAAATGTGAATAAACACAGCTCATTTCGAGGTAGTTTATACTGTGATCTACCAAAATTCATAAAAAACAAACAAGCTTGCATAAACGTGGTTAACTCAGACGATCAATGCTTTAAATGGTCGATTTACTCGGCATTATACCCTGTAAAAAAGAATGCGCAAAGAATTGAACATTATAAAAAATATGATAATGAGTTTAATGACGATGGTACTAAAAATGAAAAGAAATTAAATTTTTCAAACATTCAATTTCCAATGCATCCAGATCAAACGCCATTATTTGAAAAAAGAAATAACATTTCTGTAAATATTTATTATTTAAAGCAAACCGATAAGAATGATGAAAAATTTATAGTTGTTCCAATGTATGTGACTAAGTTTGAAAAAGAACGACATGTCAATCTATTATTGGTTCTTAATCACTATATAAATGAAGCAAATAAAAACGAATTCGAAAAAAATAAAACTGAAATATACTATCATTATGTGTGGATAAAAAATTTATCTCGTCTAATCTGTTCTCAATTAGCTAATAAGAAAAAAAGAAAATATATTTGCAATTCATGTTTACATTTTTTCCTTTCACAAAAAAGCTCGATATTCATAAAGAAGACTGCAAGAAAATAAACAAAGGTCGTCCATTATTACCATATTATGGTGAAGATAAAATCAAATTTAAAAACTTTTCGAATAAAGAAAGACTTCCTTTTGTTATTTATGCGGATTTAGAAAGTATTTTAAATGAAGTTGAGTCTAACAATGATGATAATGAATTAAATAAACGAGAAGAATGTAAAAAACATGAACATGAAGCTTTTAGCATTGGTTATTACCTAAAATCTAATCATGATCAAATTAAGTCAAAATATAAAAGTTCTCCCAAAGGTAGTAATCCTGCTAAATGGTTTATCAAAGAATTACAAGATTTAGCAAAAATTTTTGACGAAGCTTTTGATAATTATATTGAAATGAAATTAACTGAACAAGAAAAAGAAGAGTTTGAAAAGGCTGAAAAATGTCATATATGTGAAGAGGCCTTTGCAACAACGAATGAGATTGCGTTGAAAAAAGTTAGAGATCACTGTCACTGGAGTGGAAGGTAAAATTTAATTATTAACAACTTTGATAAGAACTAATTAAACTATTCATTATAGATACTGCGGGGCTTCGCATAGCAAGTGTAATTTATCGTATCAGTGTTCACAAGAAGTCCCAATAATAATGCATAATTTCTCAGGGTATAGTCCAAATTGTTTGTATTGTTAAAAATCGTAATATTAATTTTCTTTTTTTTCATCTTATAGGTATGATTCATACTTTTTAATAAGAGACATTGCGAGAGGTTTTAAAGGAAGAATTAAAATAATACCTCATAATGATGGAAAATTTTATTGGATTGAAAAAACATGTCGAAGGATATGATATAACCTACAAATTCATTGATAGTTATCATTTTTTAGCTGAATCATTGGATAAATTATCATCAAATTTAACAGATTTTAAGATTCTTGATGAAGAATTTAAAAAAGATTTTCCTAATTTATCTAGACAACAACTTGATTTGTTAAAAAAAAAGGGTGTGTTCCCATATGAATATTTAGATTCTACGGATAAGTTAAATAACTCGAAACTACCAAACAGAAAAGAATTCAAGAGTTGTTTGACGGGTAGTCAAATCACAAAAAAAGATTACGAATATGCAAAGAATGTTTGGAAAACATTTGGCATAAAAAATCTAGGTCAATATAGTGAGCTTTATTTGAAAACCGATGTTCTGCTTCTCACTCAAGTTTTTGAAAATTTTCGAACGACTTGTCTAAAAGTGTATCAACTCGACCCTGCAGCATACTATACAGCTCCCGGTCTCTCGTGGGACTCAATGTTGAAATATACTAAAATTGAAATTCAACTACTTAAAGATATAGATATGCATCTATTCATTGAAAAAGATACTTTTTTAAAACTTTACTTATCTTTTTATAATTGAGTTAATCATTATAAATACTATTTGCTATTTTGATTACAGGTATCAGAGGAGGAATATCTCAATGCAGCAATAAATTTTCTAAGGCTAATAACAAGTACATGAAAAATTTTAATCCTAACGAAGATATCAAGTATTTGTTGTACCTAGATGCTAATAATCTTTATGTTAAGTTTAAATAAATAATTGTTGATAAAAAAAGAGTAGATGAAATAATAAAAAAAAAAAAATGTTTATTTACAGGTTGGAGCATGGAGCAACACTTACCCTATAATGGCTTCACTTAGGTCACCGAACAAGAAATCGAGAAGGGTAATAAAGATTTGAAAGATACTGAAAAGCTGATACACATGCTAAAAGACGATGGTGATGTTGGTACTATTTGGGAACTAGATCTTGAGTATCCCAAAGAATATCACGATAAACATAAAGAGTTACCGTTTTGCTCTGAACATTGGAAGCCAAATGATTCTTCTTCCACGAAATTAATGACAACATTAATGGATAAACAAAAATATGTTATACACTATAGAAATTTAAAGCAGGCGTTAGCAAATGGTTTGATTTTAAAAAAAATTCATCGAGTCTTAAAATTTTTTCAAAAACCGTGGTTAAAATCCTATATAGATTTAAATAGTAGTTTAAGAAAAAAAGCAACAAATGCATTTAATAAATATTTCTTCAAGCTAATGAACAATAGCATCTTTGGTAAATTTTTAGAATCGACAAGGACCCGTAAGTCTATTAAAATAATTGATCAATGGGAAGAACGGTACGGAGCAGCGCACTATAGACAAAAATGCTGATTTTTCGGCAAAAATAAGCTGACGAAGACGATCGCACGAACAGGAAAATGTAATGTATCAATTTTTTCTTCATGTAATTATCTGCAAGAATAGAGGTACAAACCATGAAAAAGTGACGATTAAATCCTTGTTTTTTCAGCCGAAAGTTGAAAAAAATGAAAAAAACGAGTTTTTTCAAGTTTTTGCTAGTATTTTAAAACGAGCTCGCACTTTTTTGACTTTTTTAGATGTACCAGGATTGTGTATTTTTTTATCACGAACACGAATCTGGGATTTAAATTACGAAAAAATCCATGAGTACCCCTTGAAAATTGAAAAAACCAAAATTTTTACCCAAATTTTGATGTTTTTTTACTTTATTGATCATTTTAGAAACTACACAAACTTTTTTAATTTTTTAGATGTACCAGGATTGTGTATTTTTTTATCACAAACACGAATCCGGGATTCAAATTAGGAAAAAATCCATTAGTACCCCTTAAAAATTGAAAAAACCAAAATTTTTACCCAAATTTTGATGTTTTTTTTACTTTATCGATCAATTTAGAAAATACACAAACTTTTTTATTTTTTAGATGTACCAGGATTGTGTATTTTTTTATTACAAACACGAATCCGGGATTTAAATTACGAAAAAATCCATTAGTACTCCTTAAAAATTGAAAAAACCAAAATTTTTACCCAAATTTTGATGTTTTTTTTTTACTTTATCGATTATTTTAAAAACTACACAAACTTTTTTAACTTTTTCGAAGTACCAGGATTGTGTATTTTTTTATCACGAACACGAATCCGGGATTTAAATTACGAAAAAATCTATAAGTACCCCTTTGAATTCAACATTTCGTTTAAAGAAATGCCTCTTAATGAGCAAAATAAAAAAAAATTTTAGTTAAAATAATTTTTTTAAATATGAGGTATAAAAATATGTTCGCTAAACATAAGAAAGAATATCTTGCCAGAACTAAAAGTTCTTAACCGAAAATACGTAAGTCGAACGTGAAGAATAACACAAAGTATAAGAAATCTACACCTCGATAGTCGCCCCGCGGGATATGTTTGCTATACCGCGTTAACCATACAATTCCACGAATTTCAATCAATTTTTAAGGGGTACTAATGGATTTTTTCGTAATTTGAATCCCGGATTCGTGTTTGTGATAAAAAAATACACAATCCTGGTACATCTAAAAAATTAAAAAAGTTTGTGTAGTTTCTAAAATGATCGATAAAGTAAAAAAAACATCAAAATTTGGGTAAAAATTTTGGTTTTTTCAATTTTTAAGGGGTACTAATGGATTTTTTCGTAATTTAAATCCCAGATTCGTGTTTGTGATAAAAAAATACACAATCCTGGTACATCTAGAAAATTAAAAAAGTTTGTGTAGTTTCTAAAATGTTCGATAAAGTAAAAAAAACATCTCAATTTGGGTAAAAATTTTGGTTTTTTCAATTTTTAAGGGGTACTAATGGATTTTTTCGTAATTTAAATCCCAGATTCGTGTTCGTAATAAAAAAATACACAATCCTGGTACATCTAAAAAAGTCAAAAAAGTGCGAGCTCGTTTTAAAATACTAGCAAAAACTTGAAAAAACTCGTTTTTTTCATTTTTTTCAACTTTTGGCTTAAAAAACAAGGATTTAATCGTCACTTTTTAATGGTTTGTACCTCTATTCTTGTAGATAATTACATGAAGAAAAAATTGATATATTACATTTTCCTGTTCGTGCGATCGTCTTCGTCAGCTTATTTTTGCCGAAAAATCAGCATTTTCGTCTATAGTGCAGCGGCTCGATTAGCAGCACCTAACTGTCATAGTTATTTAATTCTAGATGATGAATTATAACTAGTTCAAATGGATAAATTAGAAGTATACTTGAATAAACCTATTTACATAGGTTTTAGTATATTAGAACTGTCCAAACAGTATATGTACTACTTTCATTACGGTTATATATAAGAAAAAGTTGATGATAATTCGATCTCTTTGCTTTATACGGATACTGATTCATTTCTTTATGAGTTTCGTAATTTTAACATATATGAACTAATGAAAAAAGATTCTGATAAATTTGATACATCAGCTTACGTTGATGGAAATCAATATGGACGTTGATGGATCAATATGGAAATCAATATGGAAATCAGTATGACGTTAATGATAAACGTTAATGTAACGTTGCTCCTCCCAAAGACTCGAAAGATGCAGTTAATCTTGACTTTTTAACATCAAAATTGAAAACTGCAGAAAAATTATACGAAGCGAGTATAAATGAAATTAAAAAAGATTTTCAAAGCTACAAGGCATTTAAATTAACTCCCGATCACCATATAGATATAGAAAATAAACGTTTATGTAACGTTGCTCATCCTGTGAGTCAAAAAGATGCGGTCAACCTTGAATATTTAAATAATTACGTGGAATTCACGAAAAAAATTGATGATACAGATTGGAATCGTCTGAGAGGTTATATAAAATAGAATGTAGATGAGTTAGTTAAAAGGTTTGATGTCAAACATCAAGAATTATTAAAAAAAGTAGCTGATAGTACAAAAGCTCCAGCGAAAACAAAACCTGTTAGTACAAAAGCTCCAGTGAAAACAAAAACCTAAACAGGATAAATGGAACGTAAAAAAATAGTGGAAGAACTTCATAAGTCTGCAAGGAGAAATTATCCTCGTAGAACATTCGATTATCGAGATGTTGATGAAACTTAGCAAGCTGATCTCGTAGAAATGCAACCTTACGCTAAAGAAAATAAAGGTTTCCGGTATATGCTCACAGTCATTGATGTCTACTCAAAGTATGCATGGGCTGTTCAAATCAAAAGTAAATCTGGTGAGAATGTTACTGCAGCCATGAAATCAATACTCGAGCAAGGTCGAGTGCCAAAAAATCTTCAAACTGATAATGGAAAAGAATTTTATAATTCAAAGTTCGATGAACTAATGAAAAAGTATAAAATACATTTATATTCTACGTATAGCAATCTTAAAGCATCTATAGTTGAACGTTTTAATCGAACACTAAAAAGTATGATGTGGAAACAATTTAGTTTGAATGGAAATTACAAATGGATAAATATTTTACCCGAATTAATTGCTACTTATAATAATAAAAGACATCGAACTATAGGCATGAAGCCAAAAGATGTAACCAATAAAGATCAAATTGTATACACCACTAATATTTATAAAAAAAAACCAAAATTCAAGGTTGGTGACAAAGTACGCGTAAGTAAAACCAAGCATACATTCGAAAAAGGCTATACTCCCAACTGGACAACTGAAATCTTTACTGTGAACAAAGTGTCAAAGTAATCCTGTTACTTACCATCTTATCGATTATAAAAAAGAGCCAATTTCAGGTGGTTTCTATGAGCAAGAACTTTTAAAGTCGAAATACCCTGATGTCTTTCTTGTGGAAAAAGTTATTAGGAAGCGAGGGAATCAAGTGTACGTTAAATGATTAGGATTTGATAAATCACACAATAGTTGGATTAATAAAGCAGAGGTTACATAAAAATAAATAATTTTGTTTCTTGACAATTACATAAAACTATTGACCTTGAAGATATTATAATTAGAGCTTTGGCATCAGTTCAAATTTAGAAAAGCGCGCGCACTAACTGCGCAATTCTCGTGCGCGAGATGCTCAGCGGCGTTGCCCCAACTCGGATTCAGGCTTCGACCGTCGTCGCGATCGGTTGTCTTCCCGTCTTTTGTTTTTCTTAACCTCAAAATAATGTGAAAACTCGCGCGAAATGCTTAGCAGCCTTGTCCAAAAGTGACTCACGCTAATGCGCAATAATTAGCGTCCACGTGATGACTGCGTGTTCGTCGCAGCTACTATATTTAGGGTCCACGTGGATGCATTTTGGCTGCGCGCCAGCATCCACGCGGATGAATTTGGCTGCGCGCCAAACCCCCCCCCCCAACTCAAAAAGCACTATTTTAAACTTGCGCCTGCGCAGAAAAATGAGTTCGGACCCACTCTGTTTACCTACTTATCTCTTTCATATGAATCTACTTGCTTAAATTTTGGTGTTTGCTGTTGTTTTTTCTTTTTTTCATGCTTTGGTCTCTAACTTTGAATCTTTGTTCTCATCTTTGTGAAAACTATCTTTTCTATTGTTCTTCTCAAATTTTTTTGTAATTGCAATCGTGAAACTAATCATCTTCATACAATTTTTCCCACACAGCTCTTTAACTTTTTTGACAAATATTTCCTACATCCTTTTACATTTGTTATCAACGCTTTTTCTACGTAGGTCTGTCCCAATCAACCTATCTTGATTAATATCGAAGTTTATCTTACGACACCAGTTTCCAGCCATGTGTAGCCTCTTTCACTTTGTTATTATTTTCATACTTCAATTTGTAACTTTGAACGTATGTTGTACTTTTTTTTTTTTTTTTCTCAACATCTAACCCTGAAACTAACATCTTTTATACTATTGTTTTCGATCCTGTACAAACCTTTGTTGGTAAACACTTACCCACTTTTGAATCTAGTGATGTACCGACCCTCTTGCCAAACCTTGAAGCTCTCTAAGCGAAGCGCACGCACAATTGTATTATATTATCTAAAACAAGTTTTGTCAAAGCTTCATCTAAATTAATCGACAATAAGTTATATATACCCTTTACCTTTGCGCTACGTTCAGAGTTCATATTCATTTAAACTCTTGTGGTTATAGATTCATTGGTTTTGTTTCAGTTTGTATACTAATAATTATTATTTTCATGATTATAATCGGATAATTTCGAACACTTGATTACATAATTATTTTTTCATCAAATCTATTCTCTAGATGTTTTAATTGAATTGTAATATAAATATTAAAAATAAAAATTCAAATTTAAAATTTTGTTCTTCAACCAATCACATCACGAATAAAATGCTGACATTCTTTTTGGGTTCTCTCTTTTATCTTTGGATGTGAGTTAATTTTTTTAATGCTTCGTAGTTACTTTTTAAATTTCTTCTATAGATACATAGCTGATAACTTTTATCAAAAATTGGCGATGTGGGTAGAAACTGATAACATATATCAAAAATGGGGGGCGCAAGTAAAAAAAGGGCATAGGTGGGTGATTAGAAAAGGGTCTAATTCATTAGCACGGGAAAAAAATCAAACGCACGGGAAATTTCAGATCAAATTCACGGGAAAAAAGACATTTGCACGGAAAAATAAGTGATTAAACGGGAAAGAAAATAAATGCACGGGAAAAAAATACTTGAGCGGAAGTTAAATGTATTGAACGTTAAAAAAATATATTGAATGGGAGTAGAATTAACATAGCGCGGGAAAAAAATGTATTAAGGGGACCCCCTGGTGAGATTTCAGCCTAGGGATAAAAAAATTGTATGGGGCTGAAATTTAGGGAACATACTCCTAAAATCCAAGCGTTTTAAAGGGTGTACTCGAAAACTTTTGAAAAATTTGATTACCTACCGTTTGCCCGAAACGATTTGCCCGAACGTCCATTTGCCTGAACATCCAATCGCCCGAACACCCGTTTGCGGGTAAAGGGTTTTCGGGCAAACGGGTGTTCGGGCAAATGGACGTTCGGGCAAATCGTTTCGGGCAAACGGTCGGCAGCCGAAAAATTTTTTTAAAGCTGTTAGGATTTTTATTTGTTCTAATAAATATTTTGCAAAACCCATGCGAGAAGTTGTTTAAAATATTGTTTTAAAACCGTAAAAAATTTTCAGAAAAAAAAATTAAAATTTGCGTCGGTTATAAACTTTTTAAGATTTAGAAATATCAAAAAATCGTGATTTTCAAAAAATAAATTCTGCCATTAAATTTTTCCACAAAAAATAAGAAAACAATGTTCTATGAGTTTTTTTGATCCGGTGCTTGGTTTTTTTGCAGCGACGGTTTGAAGTTGATTTTAAACTGTTTTGAGCGATTTTCATGGTAAATTTTGACATAATCGAAAAATAATCTCTAAATTAAATAATCTCATTATCTCTTGTTTTTTTCGTAATTTATTCGGGTTTTCATAAAAATTGAATTTACAAATTGGTTTTGCATAGAAAAATTTAATTAAACTGTATTATTATGTTTAGTCTGATCTAGAACTTAATTCTTTATGGTGGTGATGTCAAGTTCGAATCATGATATGATTTGCTAACACCAAAATACAATGAAAAAAGGTTAAGTTTCCAAATGACCATAAAACTTGTGGTTAATTTATTTACATAATTTAAAGATTTTGGATGTACGTATATAATGTGACTACAAAAAGACCTTTAAAAAGGTAAGAATTTACGGCGCCGCAGATTAACGATTAACAGTCGACCAAAGATATTCATGCATCACCGAAAAGCAGAAACTGTATTAGGGTAACTAAAAATAAAAGACTTAAAAATCTAAGAGCTTTTTTTTTTAATTGATTCTTTGAAAAGTAATATTATTCTAATTAATATATCTGCGGCTCCGTCGAGTCCGAATGATTTTAACGATATTGAACGAAACCTAAATTGAATAAATTGATAGTAAACTGTTACTAAAAAATAATTGAATTCAAGTTTAAAAAAAAAAAAGAAAAAAGATGCGTAAAAAAGAAAAGAAAAATTTACTTAAAACTCGTCCGGAAGATGATTCTTTGATTTCATCTCCTTCATCTGTTCATATTCCAAAAAAATATCAGCAGAATCAGAGTAGGAATTTTAAATAATTTGAGTAAAAATTAATTAAAGAAATAAAACTGAAAAAAATTTATTAAAAACTCGTCCGGAAAATGATTTTTGACTTCATTTCATTTATCTGTTCGTATCCCCGAAAACATAATATCAAAATCAGAGTAGATACTCGAATTAATTTATAAAATAAAAGTTAAAAAATAAAATAAACAGAATTCACTGTAACTATACTGAAAGATGGTTTTTTTATTTTTTTATATTTTATTCATCTGTTCCTATCTTTCGGGTTAAATTGATTAATATTAACATAGATCTGAAAGTAACAACATATATACTTTTGTTTTAGTTCTGTCCAAAAAAAAACCACTCGCCGTAAATTCTTACCTTTTTAAAGGTCTTTCTTTTTAAAGATTTCATTTCTTTCGCTAGGTATAAGGTGAAACTAAAAAAAAAATGGTAAAATTTACCAATTGATACCTGAGTAGAACAAACAACTTATGACTCCATTGAGATGAATGATTTTATCGATATTGAAGGACAATTAAAATGAATTTATTTTATTGTAAACTTTTTTTACTGATTTTTAAACATCAAGTATAAAAAAAAATTTTTATTTTGATAATTCTGTTATAGCGACTATAGCAGTAAAAACCTAAGTTGCCGTTGGTATCTTACATTTTTAAATGTTTTTTTTTTAATTTTATTTATCTCCAGGCTTTAAAAAAAAATGATATTTTAATTACTATTAATTTTTTATTTTTCAAACTATTTAATAACTAGGTATAAGGTGAAACTAAAAAAATTGGTAAAATTTACCAATTGATTCCTGACTAGAACAAACAACTTATAACTCCGTTGAGATGAATAATTCTATCGATATTGAAGGACAATTAAAATGAACTAATTTTCTTGTATACTTTTTTTACTGATTTTTAAACATCTAGTATAAAAAATTTTTTTTTTTGATAATTCTGTTATAGCAACTATACAGTAAAAACCCAAGTTGCCGTTGGTATCTTACATTTTTAAATGTTTTTTTTTTTTTTTTTTTAATTTTATCTATCTCGCAGGATTAAAAAAAAAATGATATTTCAATAGTTATTAATTTTTCAGTTTTCTATTAAAATGAGAGTAAAATAAATTGAAAAGATTTTTTTTCTTAGTTATGTGTTGTTGTTGCTCTGCAAAAGAGGTTCTGGCGTAAGAACCAAACCATGCTTAAATGAATTTTTTGAGATGTTTTTTTTTTATCATGCAGTCAAAAATATTCTCTCAAATCTCTGATCTTACTAAATTGTTTTATATTTTTTTCATCATTTTATTCACTTTAAATCTTAACTTTTCAGGCTTGAAGCATAATAGTTTTATTCAAAATTGTATCTATTTGTAAAAAAAAAAACAACTCAAAACACATCACTATGACTAAACTGACTTAAAACCCACACAATTTGAAGGTTTCCCAAAAATATTGCGATCTGTAGTTTGTCACAGGGCTCGAATTAAGGAATTTAATTCCTCGGAGGATCGTGATTGAACACGAGAACCCGCGGCGATCGTCGTCCGCACTCCTCCGGCCTGATGACAAAATGCAGTATCTGTGCACACGACAATCCGTCGATTTTTCTTCAATATCTGAAAAGAGGGGGAAAGACGCGTACGCGAACTAATATTTTTATTACGCGGCGCGGCTGCTCTCCTTCGTCGGTAGTGGCGTGAGTCTGCGAGGACCGATCGCAGGAACACGGGTTCATTAAATTAATGGTTGAATGTAAATTTTAATAATTTTAATTAACCATAAAATAAAAGAAATTAGAAATTACATAACATTCCAAATTAATTCTATACAATTGTTTACAAACAATTTAACCCGAATGACTCAAAGTCTTGATACGACGAAAATTAATCTCACAAAAATAAAGTTCGTCGGTTGTGTTGTGGTCGCTACTAACACACCGACGTACACACACACTCTCGCGCTCGTCTGCTTACTGCAGCGCGCCAAAAGAACAAAGGCATGGACTAACTCCGATACAAAACCTAAGTACTTACTGTACTTCACACACACACTCCGACTCTAACTATCACACGAACAAATACTCAATGATTAACCGCTACGCGGACTTACTTTTCTAGCAGGTGCACCTTCGCTCGATTAAACAATAATAATGATAATTACTACTAGCCCGAATGGCTTCACACAAGACGACTATGCTTTCCAAGGCCGCACGCTGACTTTCCGTGAGATGTTTGCCTTCCCCGCTCCGATCCAATGACAACTGGATCACAGGAAAATCTTCACAACTTCTCACTGATAACTTTATCCAACACAACCTCAATAAAGTTATCTAACAACACAAAAAGTAAATAAGTATATTCGCTCTCTGACACACGTGTGATCGCGCCAAGCGCCGAGATTAGAGTAATGCTGATCGGTAGATCTCGTTATCACCTGACTTACCGATCCACATCTGCGTTCCATAACAGTTAGCGCCGAATTCGAATTTAATCAACGCGCTAGCTGTTACAAGTTATAACAGATACTGTACCGATAAAATTTTTGGTGATAAAATTTATTATAATAACAATTTTTGCAACATGTCTGACAATTTGAATAACCCCATGAGACATTGATCGCCATCACATTTAAAGGCAGCAAATGTCAATGACCAAGTTGAGGTAAATCTATAGGAATGTCTGGTTTACAATTATAATAGAAATT
Source organism: Encarsia formosa (assembly GCA_038277355.1). NCBI lineage: Eukaryota > Metazoa > Arthropoda > Insecta > Hymenoptera > Aphelinidae > Encarsia > Encarsia formosa. Next base: position 88,825,844 of record CM076184.1, on the reverse strand, counting down.
TTAAAAAATAGTAACTATTTCAGTGTTTTTTTTTTTTTTTTTTTACAAAATTATTTTAATTTTTACAACGAAAAAAAATGTTTAAAATGCCTTAAAAAGCCTGAAAAGAAAAAAAAAAAAAATATTTTACCAAGCGGGAATCGAACCAACGCTTGCAAAATAGAATGTCAAGACGTTATCCGCTGGACCACGGAGCTTATGATCCTGATGATTTTAAAACTAATATTTAAGCTGTGCCCCTTCGGGGCTTGATTATAAAACTTAATTATGTTTTGATTTTGTCTGTACATTTCAAAACTTTATTTATATTATTATTCATGTATCTATTTAGTTCTAGTTTTACTCAATTTTTAAAAAGGAATTACTATCTCAGCGCTTTTTTTTTTTTTTTTTTTTTTTATAAAGCCTAATTAATATTTTACCTAATTAAAAAATAAAATCTGATTAATAGTTAACAATTTTTATTCAGGTGCTCCAGAAAAAATAAGTAGAAGAAGATTTCTAGGAAAAAAAGGGGGGTAATCCTACACTCCGCATTAAAAGACGCCGCCTCGGTTCTGATATATTTGTAAACATGATGACGCATGGGCGGCGGCTGCCTATCTTTTTTCGGTATAGGAACTCTTTGCAACTCTTTGCAACTCTTTGCAACTCTTACGGGAGTTGAAAACTATAACTCTTTGCAACTCTTGCCTGAGTTGCGCTGAGTTAGGAGTTGTATACCCCTCGGAATAACTTTTAAAACCCGAGGATTTTTCATCTTTTATTTTTTCATAGCCAGAGGAGCTCTGTTCTCGACCCATCTTGCTCAAAGGTTAGATTAAGATTGAATCTCTTCCCACTCCATATCCTGCCACTCCAAATTTTCCAAAATAACTTTTTTCATAATTCTGGCATTTTGTAGTGCGCATGTAGTTTTTCTGAGAAATTTATGATTCAAGCACACTGTGGCAACTTAAGTTGGTTTCTCGGAATAATCAATAGACGTCACTTCACAAACAGGTAAGTTGAATCTTTCTAACCAGTTCTTTTTCATTTCACCTCTTACATAAATTTTTTTGGCATCCGATAAGTATTCCTTGAGCACGTTGACCACCAGTGTGTAGGGCACTTTTCCGGAACTCCACGACAAACCATGCTTGGTGGTTTCTAGTAAACGATTGATATTTCTGTACTTATTCTATAATCTCTGCCAAGGAAAAGGTTCTTGGAACATGAATACCTTTGCGTCAGAATCATCATGCAATGAAATTATTGCAAGTTCTTTGACAACAAAGTCATTTCCCGGTTGCAGAAATCCTTGCATGTCTACAGCGTACTCCATCATATATTTAATTGACTGTACATACAAGTTGAATCGTGTGTAAACTTGCCTAAGCCTTTTTCCGTGTATATTTTATTAAGACTCAATATTTGTACACTGTAATGTTTTGGACAACGGGTGTCGTAATTGGAGAAACCAGGATCTCTCAAATGTTTATTGGATATACCAAATCTAATGTTGAAAACCTTATGTTTGATGATTATCTTTATGAGTTCTGGCTCTGTTATATCCTCAAAAACTTTTTCATCATAAAAGTCACCATATTCATGATGAGGACTTGAACATTTTATATCATGACAATCTTTCCAACTACTTCGAAGGTAGACACCAAATGGATATAAACATTCACGTTCTGTGAAACGTCCGTATATTGCAACATAAAATTTTAAACTATTTTTATCTTTGTATAAATTAACAATTTCTAGAACTTCTTTGATTTCTCGCTGAACTGCAGCTATTTGAATTTGTAGCTTCAATTGTACTAACGTTTGAAGTATTTTATGCCAAGTTAAACCTTCCAAAGTTTTTTTGTATTCTGGAAAATATTCGTAACTGGGGATATTGCAACTGGTTTCTCTGCAGCACTTGGAGACTACTTGACTCTTCGGCATCTTGGAGTATACTAAGCGATCTTTCTGACGTCTCCGCTGACAGGATTGTACTCGACTATTCGATCATGTATGATCAAGCAGTAAGCAGTTGTGGTTCCTGGAAAATTATCACTTGATTCAAATTCCAAACGAACATCTACCGGAGCGTTTTTCAGAGATTCGTTCTGTTTGGAGCAGTCCAGAACAATCAGTGGAATTTTCTTGATAAAATTTTCTTTGCTCAACAATGGTTCTGACTCTTTACCATAGTACGAATTCTGAAAATTGACGTACATGTCGTAAAGCATAGCATACTGGTTCTGACCAATATCCAAATTCAGATTACTGTAAGGATAATACTGAGAGTTGAGAAACAGTTTGGCATTTCTGATATTGCAATGATCAAATTGACTCAAGTTTTTGTCTTTTTGATTTTTGCAATTGGTCTGAAATGCTAGAATAACAAAGCGGGGTTTTTCCAATTGATTGGATGTTTTCACTGTCCATACGTGTTTCGAAGTACTAGGAAGCATAGGATACTCAAATAATTCCCAAGATCGAAAACTCATGACCACTGGTTTACCCCTTTGTAGATGATTCAACATGCTAATTTTATTTTCGTTGCAGAGAAACACGTACGGCATGAGCCATTCGATTTTTGATAATTGAATTTTCCCATTTATCTTCTGCTCCCTCTTTATAAGATGATGATTTGAACGCATTAACATCTGTATTAGATCTTCGAAGAATCAATTCATGTTTTGTATTGACCACAATCTTTCGATAATCCTCTGCAAAACCCAGAAGCATGCTGAGAGGGATAAATATATCGAAATAACCATTATCAGTGATCTTGATTTTTTCGTCTACATCGACCCATCCAGCATTTTCCAAGGTTTGTCTGTGATTGAAAGATAACCAACCTTTGATGAGTGATGTAAGTCCAACGTTTTTGCAACGATTGATCTCTATTGCATTGATTTCGCATTTAATTTCATCAAACAAGTGACAAATTCAATTGTTGACAAAATCAGTATGAGCTAATACACCATTGTCTTCTTTTACTAATTTTCCACAAATATGCAGCGAACTTTTAGATGGTAACAAACACAAGTGTTGATGTTGAATCGATATACGGATTTCATCACTGTTGTTGAAATGAGCACCTGTGTATGGTTGATGAGCGTGTACTTCGTAATGTGAAATACTGTCATCGAACACTACAAGTGTCTCTATACTTAGAATTTCTTCCATTTTTCTTGTAGCAGCAGAAGAATATGCAAGTTATTTTCCACCAGGTTTTACTCGGAAACCGAGACTTTTCAGAAATTTTATGTTTTGCCGTGTTAACGCTTCCAGAGTTCGTTGACGACTGATGGTCGAGCGACATGGTGCAGGGCTTTTATATCCTCGCCCGTAAAAAACGATCCCCATCACGTGACTGATTTGATGTGTAATCTAACAGTAATCGTTTCTCCACGAAAATTAACCAAGTCACCGTCCTGATCAACTATACGCAGTTGAATGTAATCTATGCAGTTGTTTGAAACTGGTAAATAAATTACTTGAGAAGGAGCTTCGATAATTTTATATCCGGGAGGAACTACAGGAAAAAATTGATGAATTGTGTGAACGCTTTGATTATTCATGTAGCACCAGTCGTTATATTACACTCGATTCTCAGAGAATTAACTTTAAGAATTTTAACTGGTAAATCAGAGGTGTGTTCGATGTTAACAGGAAGTTTTCTTTGAGTAAAACCTAGTAATTGACCTACAGAATCCTTAGATTTCAAAATGACCTCTTCACTACACTTGATCACGCTTGTTAAAGTGTTATTGTTAGGTTTCAAACTGAATGTTATGTCATCAGTAAGGTGATTTTTTATATATTTTTCAATATCTTCAATTTCGTAGCTGCCTGTAGGTATTTTTATCACTTTATTACCAACTTTGATTTTATTATTTTTTTCATCAATATTAGGTATTGAATGAAATGACAAGAATTCTACCAAACCAAGAACGTAGCTTTTGTTTGTTGAAAGTTCCAGAGGAAAATAATATGCATCGAGTGAAGAAGTATTACCTGATAAAGTTAAGGTTATTGACTCCATAATAGCTCAAAGTAGACTGAGGTCTTAAGCTTAAACTTTCTCTTTATATACCTTTGAGTTTGTTGGATAAAAATTGTAGACATAGGTGACCACAATTGTATGTTCCAAAGTCTTGAAATCTTTGAGGATTATATTTGACTTTGTCCACAACTAAATATAAAATTAAATCCAGAGGTGGTCTAAGGTCACCAAAACTATCAAAGTAGATCACTTCTTTTTCTATTTTACGATAAGCCACCCAATGAGTTCCAGGACCTTTATCGTCATCAAGATTTACTATCGCTGATTCACGATAAAGAGGACCATTTGATGGCAAAGAATTTCTCATGAATACACCACGAAAATAAGGTATTTTTAATTTTTTAGCATATTTAATCAAGTCAAAGTTAGACAACGCTCTTTTGGGTAAACTTATTTCGAGCTTTTTTTTTTTTAAGCTCCCACCTATATAAGGTTTGAAGTACATAACCCGTTTTATATGGTTTCAAGTATAATCCTTTCCCGAGAGCTATAGCTTCCAAGGTTTGATTATGTCTACGATTTTCTTCCAATTGTTTTTTCGATCACTTTGCTTGATTCATTGCCTTGGCTACTCCAGCTGCTCCACCAGCAAGGGCACCTGTTGCACTTAATCCAGCAAAAAGAGGAATCAGATACGGCAAAACCCCACCGATTTTCTTGGAAACTGGAAGAATTCTTGCAATTATAACATTTTTCTTACCACCAGCTTTTTTGATTGCTTCTCTTGCATTCTTAATTCCTGAGCTTATAGCTTTTTTGGCGCATTTTCCTGTAGCAGTTAGTTTTGCAGCCTTGATTATTTGTTTCAAAGTTGCCTTTTTTGTTTTTCTTTTGGACAGACCCTGTCCGAGTTTGGTTTTTAAATTCATAGCGTTAGTAACAGCGTATGCTGCAGCTCTTTCACCGATGCTTGCGTCTTTTGAAAGTACTCTATTCCACGCTTTATTCGCGAGGTCTCTATCTGCTGCGTGTCTAGCTTGTAAATTTTCTCGATTCTGAGAATAAGCTATGTCGTGATCCTTGCAAGCTGAGTCTAATAGATTTATTCCTGGATCACCACGGGCCAAACGCTTAGCCAATTTTGTTCCAGGTCCACAATATTGATATCCTGGGACATGGACTTTAATTGGGAATTTATTGATTAGCTTGTTTTCCAGACCACGAACTTTCTTCACGTGAATGATCATTGCTGTTCAGAAATTCATGAATGACTGAGTTGAAAACTATATAAGCCCTGTTTTTGTACCTCTTCGGACCAGTCCTTCTTCAGAATTTAAATGATCAACACGGATTTCCTACCGAGTTCCAAGAAAATTCCTGTGATGAATTTCGACACAATAGTCGAAGAGAAAAAAAAGATCAAGAGACATGGTGATTTACTTCCGGATACGATAAGAGCAGTATTCTGCGGACCTTCCAACTGTGGAAAGACCAATAGTTTATTGGCTCTCATTACGCAAGAAAATGGTCTCAGATTCGAGAATGTGTAAGTTTATTCGAAATCTCTCAACCAACCGAAATATAAATTTCTGAAAGATCTTTTAGAACCCATAGATGGTGTAAAATATTTTCCATTTAGTGAGCATGAAGATGTAATATCACCAAAAGATGCACTACCAAATTCAATAATGATTTTTGATGATGTTGCTTGCGAAAAATAAGATAACGTGAAAGCATTCTTCTGCATGGGTAGACATGCTAAAGTGGATTCTTTCTATCTTTGTCAGTCATATGCTCAAGTGCCAAAACATCTTGTACGAGATAACGTTAATCTACTCGTACTATTCAGACAAGATGATGTAAATTTGAAACATGTGTACGACGATCACGTAAACACTGACATGCCTTACACGAGTTTCAGGAATTTCTGTTCAGAATGTTGGAAAGATAATCATACATTTGTTGTCATAGATAAGGACAGACCGATAAATTCTGGTCGATATCGTAAATGTTTTGATAAATTTGCTATAAATATAACTAACTAAATGACTGTGTCATCAGTCTACAGTTAGATTTAAAGAGGGCAACATGTCTCATATAGAAAGAGAAAAAAATATGCTGGAGCAGCTTGTCAAAGCACGCCAAGCTGTAAAGCAGAAATACAATTTGGTTAAATCTCAAAGAGATGATACAGAACAAACCTTGAATGAAATGTTCAAACCCATCATTACTCCTCTCCAACACTCGTGAATCATAAAAAATCAGATTCTACAAAAAAAGAAGAAAAATTAAAGGATTTTAAGAGTGATTTGATTAAATTTGAGAATAATTTTCAGAGTGATGAAGACTTAATTGATGACTCTGTGAGAATTCCAAACAAAACAAGTTTAAATCAATCTATTGAAAAAGACTCTTTTGGAGAAGAAATCGAACTCGTTGCAGCAGAGCAAGATAAACTATATGATATTAAGAAAAAAACTAACCAAGGGTATGAGCTTGGGAATGCAATGTTACGATTTTCGAAAGATATGATTTTCGTAAACAATAAGTCATTTCCAAGAACACAAGGGTTGCAAGATCTTATTGTAAAAAAGAATCCTAAAAATTTTTCAATGAAGGATGAATCAAACTATCAAAAAATTCTTGAGGAATCAAATGCTCATAAAAATACCAACGGTCAATTAAAAAAACATGTTTCCAGTTGGAAATACAATAATATAATCAAACGCATGTTCGAATCAACCGGGAGTGGACTCTTACCTCGATACAAAGTTGCTAAGCGTAATACCCGTATGGATCTTGTTTACTGGGATAATCCTAATGAACTCGTGGAACGTCTTCAACTTTTGGTTGCCGAAAGATCAGCTGGTAATTATAATCATGAGAACGAAATTCACTCAATCATCGAAGAACTCCGAGAAGCTGGCTATATATATTGATCTGATTTCGATAATTCTTCATCATTATCAAAATGAGTGTCGACGTGTTCGGACGTGCTTTAAAAAAGAATACAGAGGGCGTTCGAGGTGCTCCAGGTATAGGTTATAAATTAACCGAAACCAGTCAGTTTGATGCAGAAGGCAAACGACTTTGCAACCTAGCTGCACCTGTGGAATCTAACGACGCCGTTAATTTAGAAACTATCAAAAACCTAATTGGATTGGAACTTCAAATTCTGTACGAGATTACAAAAAAATTGAGAAGTGATTTTTGATCTCCGTGACCATGTAGTTCTCATTCAGGGCCAACTCGTTCCAGGACTTCCTGGGGATGTAGGAGTTGGAGACAAGGTTGTTGAGGCTGTTTAAATCCATTTTCCTGAAAAATAAATAAGATTTATAATTAATTTTAGAAAATTTCATTAAACGAAGTTTTAAGGAAAAGAGAAAACCAAACTTACTCAGGATAGTCGAGGTCTCTTGACAGGTGGTGAATCTTTGTAGAAGTCAAGGTCCAATGGAATGTCCAGGAAGCCGTCGTCTGGATACTCTGCAGCGTCGTCTTCTGGAGATCGGCAATCTGCTGCTGGAAGTAGTGGAGCTGCTCCGTCGTCGTCTGGAAGTGCTGAAAATCTGCTGTCTGCTGCTGGAAGTGCTGGAGATCTGCTGCTTGCTGCTGGAAGTCTGCTGTTCACAACTGGAATGACTTCGGGAGCCTGGGGTGCCTCTATAAGTACGGCTGTCCCCACTCCTTCTGTCACCTCTATTGGCTCTGCCACTTGGAATTCTTTCTCCAATTCCTGGTACTTCTCAATGTCCTTGTGGCCCCATGGTAAAGTATCGGTACTTCCAGGAATCAAGTACCGCTTGTCATCGTAAGGGCTCAAAGCCACTTTCTCTTGATACTCCTGTAGTCCGTAGTGACCTGATGTTTCTTGGAACGGATCAAGTGTTGCTGGCATTTGACAATGGATTTCTCGAAAAGGCACTCCCTGTAATCCTCAAAAGTTAGTCTTCTGGGTGCTGTTGACTTGACCCCTTTGGCTTTCATCACAGGTGCCTCATTTTCTATCAGAAAGCTGTCTAATTTACTACGTAACCCGATGAAGTGAGTCATGATTTTGCCATTGCACTCGTCTTTCATGAGGCCCACCTTCTTCTCGTTGTCAGGTTTTATCCCGAAACGATTGTCTGGAGGGTAAGCAGAAGTGTCGAATTACTCCGGATGCTCTCTCATGACCTTGTATACGTCGGTTCCTTCAATTTCATAGACGAAACTGTCTGTATCTGTGTAGAGCAATTTACACTTGGAACCGACCCACTTCTTCATTTTGTTGTAGTGGAAGTCATACATCAGGGTCTTGGAGATATCAAGCACGCTTAAACCCATGTAGAGCGGCTTATCAATCGTAATTTTACACTTTTTCATCTGGACTAGCACAGCGTCATCAGCAAAGTTCCACGAGGCCGTGAAAATTCGGACAAGCGATGCAAGCCTCAGCTCCGTACCGACTGGGCCAAGTTGTTACCACTCTTGCGTCCATGTGATCTCGCTGTGACTCCATTTTCTTGCCATATATTATATTGTTAAGCAGCTTGAAAAAATCACGTTCAAACTTGTTTCTAGCCAACATCCTTTTCTCAGTGTTGAAGTCTATGTACTTCTTCAACCACTGCGACTGATTAAATTGAACTGCTCGGTGAATTTTTTTGACCTTGAGACCGTGTTTTTGTGCTTGAATCAAAGCCCTGTAATGGATCACGTACTTCTCCTTGTGTAACATAGTCGTGAGTAACTTCTTGTGCTTGGAGTTAGGTGGCGCCATATGTTCCGGACAGAAGGGGAGATCCTGTTGCTCCAGGTGAAGATCTTCTGGGTACTCAATGTCCACTTCCAGAAAGTAGCCGATGTCATTGTCTTCTGGAACGACGTAGAAGTCTGGATCGCTCAAATCATCCACCCACTTGAGCCCACCATAAGGAAGATACTGACACATAGCCTAACTGTAAATAAAACATTAGAAATTAAAAAATGAAAAAATCATTGATAATGACGTCATAATTACCCGTATAAGTCGTTGGCGTCTAGGTAAACGAGGTATTTCTTGTCCTTGTCAGGGTCATAACCTTCTTTCATGAAGGGATTGTTTGCTTCTGAGTATCGATTGGAGCACTGGCTGATACCTCCTCTGATCCCCTTTTCAATGAAGAGAAGCATATCGATGTCCGTTATCAGTTCCAACTCGACCTCTGTTTGTTTAAGCATGGCATCCCACGATAGGCCAGCTGTGGTGTAATAGCAGGCAGGATTCAGGCTGTAAGCTTCCAAACACGTCGAACGGTAGTTTTCGAAAACGTTGCAGAGTAACAAGACATCTGACCTGAGGTAGATGTCCGAGTACTCCCCAAGAGTTTGAACGTTGAGTTTGGACCATACATCCTTGGCGTGGGTGTACTCATCTTCTCCAATAGTGGCGTTAGTCAAACTGCTGTAGAATTTTTCTCGTTCGGGAAGCTCCGTCTCATTGAGTTTCTCAAAAGAGTCAGTGTACTCGTAAGGGTAATGACCTTTCACCGTGAGTAACTCAATTTGATCATCTTCCAAGCCAGCTTGACGGAGATTTCCAGTTGCTATGTCCTTATCGGGGAGGTTTTTGACAAGGTTTGACTGGTCCAAGGATGACGCCATAAACCGAAATGAATCCAAGAATCGGAAGTTGATCGCGCAACCCTCGACATATTTTATGAATGAAATGTAACGGTCTTTATTTTGAGTAATTACAGACACATCACCATCAAGGATTTTCTTTGAGGCAATTTTCTTGATCAAAAAGTGAGCGTCATATCCCGAAAGGTTGTGAAAAATCACAGGAACAAATTTAACTGCCTTGAACTTCAAATTACACGACCTGAAAGAAAAATTTTATTTAAAATTTGAAAACTGTTTTACCGACCCAAAATTATTTTAAACTTACCTGTGAGCCGCGCCTCTGTATTTGCCTGTAAAATGGCAGTGGTCCTTCACTTTCTGGTCTGACTTGTTGTAAAACCCTTTGTTGCATAAATAACAAGTCGTGGCTTGATTGAAGTTATTCCAATCCCGTTCAGTAAGAATAATTTCTCTGGGATTTTTATGTAACAGCTCGATTTCTGACGCAATCCTTTTCAACTCCTTCACAAACCAGACTGCTCTCCATCTTCAGCTTGGCGGTAACTTCTGTACTATGATTGGCTATCGGCGCAGCTATTTTTCAAGTAATAACCAACGCTGAAGGCTTGATGTTGTTGTGGGTTGCGAGGATCACCGGTGGGCTTAAGCAGACTTTTGAAATCAGCGTAGATCGCATGACTTACTTTGTCCATATTTTTAAAATTTTGAAACTTGAGTTTATTGTCTTTTTCACTCGGAAGTTCAATTTCACTAGTGTTGAACTGCTGGCAAATGGCTCTGTTATCAACCAATTTTTGTACCGTGTCATAGTAGTGTAAGCAGCGGTCACAAAAGTGCTTCTTACCGTTGTGGTCAGTCAACTGCTTACCAACCAATCGACTCAAATCTTTGATCCAAACGTAATGACTCTTGGGGATGTTGTTCATGAGTTCATTGAGTTCTTCATTCTCACCGTGGTAGTGATCTTGAACATGAAGCAGATTGACGTGATTAGGCTTGTAACAGTCGGTAAGATGAGCTGTACACACTTCGAACTGGTTACCACGCTTCTTCAAAACAAAGATGTTTACAGAGACATCGTTTTGTCTCTCAAACTGTTTCACTTGTTTCATTTTCACTGGAAACGATATATTTAAAAAATTGAGTTCATTGTAATATGGCGTATAATTACCAACACGACTAGCATTTTTGTTAACTGGATGTAAGGCGGAAAGAATTGCCCAACGGAAACACTCATCGTCTTCGTTCTCAACATTCACGCACGCTTTTTTCTTGTATATAAAAGCTGGTAACGGAATGTGAGAGCCCGCATGCATCGGTTGGTAGTGCTTCATGCTGACCACCATACTCAGAATCTGTCGCAAGGTCCAACCTGAGCCGCAACCTTCAAACTCTTCTATTTGATGCAGCACAGGATCAACAACGTTTTGATCGTACCACTCACGCAAATCGGTCGTCTCAAATATAGGTTGACTGGCGGTGTTGAAATGTTTCACTTCATTGGTCTCAATGTCACTTTTCAAAATCACATACTCCGATGAGAGTTCAACACTTACCATTAACGCGCTATGAATTTTTAAAGAATCACTAACCTTTTCCTCGAAAAATGTCCTAGAGTCCTGGACGAAAGATTTCACATCTTTATGCACTAAGTTTATTATGATTCCAGATTTAATATGATTCTGGAAAACACTTGGCATTTCTTCCCACTTCACCGTGTCCTTCGGTAACTCAGCAGGTTGTAGTTCATCAGCAACCCCTGGCCCTCCTTCAGCAACAGGTTGAACTTTGTCAGGAACCACTAGCTCTCCTTCGGCAACAGGTTACACTTCACCAGGAACCACTAGCTCTCCTCCAGTTACCAACAACAAATTTTCAAGTCTTTTTTTAATGTTGGCAAGTTGAAAGACGCAGGCTGCACACTTTCGCTTCTAATGAACGGTTAAATCCCCAGAAATAAGCAAATTCTGGAGAATACCTTTCATTTCCACAGACTTATCCAACCATTGCTGCAGCTCGACGTTGTTCGCTGAATCAGCATGTTGCTGAAAAGAATTCAGGAGAGCCTTAATGTTGACACCAAAGTACTCGAGTGAAGACATGATGACAAACAGGAACACTGATTGACTTAAAGCACAAAACACTGTTTTAATAGAGTACTGGTCGACTCGAAGCACCGAAGTGAACTATGGAGAGAGAGTGAAGAGAGCTCTGTTTTATATCCTCTGTGATAAGAGAGGGGAGAGTAAAGTACACGAATCTACTTTAAAATTTTTGGAATCTACAGTGATGAGAATTAAATACAAATTTCGTGGAAATACAGAGCAGCCGTCACATCAAGAACCAAGCACACGAATTGACTCTAAAATTTTAGGAACCTACAGTGATGAGAATTGAAGAAAATTTCGTAGAAATACAGAGCAGCTGTAACCCCTGCCATAGTAGGGGGTAAGGTATATAAACTGCGACCCTCTTCACTCTCGTCATCATTCTAACTTGGACAATCAACCATGGCTGAATACGTAGTGGAAATCCAGTGCTCCAGGACATCATCCAACCTGCTCGAGGTGAAGGAATTGGCCATCATCCCCGTGGACGACCTGAGGCTCCCGACTATCTGTTTGTTCTAACCATCGTGTGCTTTTGGGAAACTCCTGGAGGAGGAGCAGAGGACAAACCGTTGGTTAGAGAGGCATTACCATGGCATCCCTTGGAGTTCCGGCTTTGTCCCGTACACAGCCTGCACCAGGGTGATCCAGGGTGCCCTCCGAAATGCTACCCGGGTCTACACTAAGGGTTCCGAGAAGAAGAAGATCCTTGAATCCTTCCTTCCCGGAATGTAAGTTCTTTTTAATATCTAACTTACCTAACCTAAGTTAAACTTACCTAACTTAAACTTACCCACCTAAGTTATCCGACCTAAGTTTAACTTGCCTTCACTTACCTTCACCTTATTTTCTTTTACAGGTTGGTTGTCGACATGGATGAAATTCGGTGTCCTTCGTTGAAAACCCTGGAGAAGACCTGCACATTCTTCTGCGACTACCACCCTCTTCGACCTGGTGCAGTCTGTGCTGTGGCGAATGGTTACGCCTTGAAGACCTGGTTGGTGAAACGTCGATCCTGGTTGATTGAAGCGAGAGAAGGACGAGACGAGGTGGATGAGATTTTTCGTGAAGTTAGCCATAGATCTCAAAATACAAGAACTTTATAATTTATTAAAATTACTCCATTATATTTAATGTTCGTCATAATTATGATAATATATATTTATTTTAAATTAATATTGTTTTTTAATTTCACATAACCTTAAAATAAATTATGTACTTATACTAAAATTACTAAATAATTTACTTTTCCTGACTACAACAGAGCATATAACTCTATTAGTCCACATTAGTATCAGTGGCTCAGGTGGTAGAGTGCCGGCCTGGCATGCCTGAGGTCATGGGTTCAAATCCCGGTTGAACTGATTTTTTTCTTTGATAAATTAATTAAAAAAATAATATTATTAATATATGATACCAATTAAGAATAAAAATATCAAAAAATAAACAAAATAATATTAAATTATTTAAAAGTAATACGAAAATAATATAAACAGTTGGAAAAGTAGTGTAAATAAAGTCTACGTGCATGTTAGCTCAATGGCTCAGGTGGTAGAGTGTCTGCCTGGCATGCCTGGGGTTGTGGGATCGAATCCTGGTTGCACCGATTTTTTTTTCTTTAGTAAATTTATTAAAAATAATTTTCAAATTGAAATATCATCAATGAATTGAATAAATATGAAAAATTAATTAAAATATTATTAAAAATGAGTAGAGCTACCGGCTAGCCAGCAGCGACCAGCCCCTAGCATGACTCCAGCCCTCACCCTCAAAAAGTACGAGAGTCCTGCGCCGAAAAAGGTACGAGAGCACGGGGCCAAAAACAGTACGAGAGAACGGCCACAAAAAAGTATGAGAGAGCGAGCCCAAAAAAGTACGAGAGAGCGGGACCAAAAAAGGTACGAGAGAACGGGCTCAAAAAAGTACGAGAATTCTGCGCCGAAAAAGGTATGAGAGTTCCGCGCCGAAAAAGGTGTGAGAGTTGTGGCTCAAAAAGTCACGAGAGTTCTAGCTCATGAGCCAGAACTCTCTTAGCTCTACTACTGATGGCATATAGTAAATAAAAAAAGTCGTCAAGCTATCTTCAAGACAAGCGCGAGAGTGAGAGAGAGAGGGAGAGAGAAAGTCGCCGGGCGACGAGGGGTAGCATGAAAAAATCTACGAATCAAAATTCTACGCGAAAAAATCTACGAATTAAAATTTACTGCGAATAAATCTACGAAAACAAAAATTTACGACGGAATTATCTACGAATTATGTTATTATTATTATTTTGATTGAAAAATAAATTACGATTGTTTACATTTGTGCCAAATACAAGATTGGTATGTCAATATTTGGCATTTAATTCGTAATTTAAGTTTATGAAAATCTTATTTTATTCATTCTTACTGTTGCTGTTGTTGTAGATCGATTGTCTTGTATAGTTATCAAATTTTGCAGTTATTAAATTTGTTTTTTTTTGTCGTTGTTATTGATTATTTACAATGCCACTTCATTTTGTGTTAAGTCATAGAAACAAGAATCTTCTAAAACATAATGGGTTTTTGCACAATAACCAAAAAGTAAATAAAGAAAGTGTTGTGTGGAAATGCATTAAATATAAATAAACCAAGTGTCCTGGAGTAGTGCACACTACACCTGAAGAATCAGATGGTATTATTTAAATCAATTTACGAACAATTTAAAAAAAATTTTTTTTTGCTGATTTTTAATATTTTTAAGTTATGATATTAGCAGTTAAAAACCGGTGCTGAAGCGGAGCCAAAAAAGAAAAAATACAATCATTATGACTCCAGATTAAAAAATATTGTGAATGATTATGATCGTGATGATGTTATTGAATATTTGAGAAATATTGCATCTATTTTTGTGTTGTAAATGTATTTATGATAAAATGATTATTTATGAACTTTGTACTATTATAAAAATAATAATAATATGATATAATTTGTTTTTTTTTTTTTTTAATTAAATATTTATTTTTTTATTTATTAATAGTTTTTTTATTGTAAATTTTTTTGTCATAGATTTTTTCGTTCGTAGACTTTTTCCGTCGTAGACTTTTTCATGGAATCTCGACGAGAAGACGAGCCGACCTGTCGCTCATGCGCCATAACAACATAAAGGGGATTCTACAACTTTACGCTCGACTGACAAGTTCGGAACTCCTCGACCCGACACTCCCTCTGAGTACCGAAATTGCTCAACAAGAGATCAAATTAAATTTTTAGTACACATACCTGAGTTTTCTCAAAGAGGAAGTTGTTGAATATTCTGTTTTAGAATATAAATTTATTAAATTAAGTACATTTCAATACATTAAGAAAACTCCCGACATAGTGACGACTCGACTTTCGTCTTTCGAGTGGCGTTCGGATTACACCTGACAACGCTTATTCATCTGTGATGTAAAAGTACAGCTCTGCACTGGCATACTTAATTATTTAGTTCATCGCATGTCAGCATTTCGACACATTCCGTACACGCATAAATTTGGAGGGGTTGCAATTTGGCCGAAATTTGCCCTACGCCAAATCGGCTGAAACTGCAGGATAAGGTGTCTTTTTGGATCTGAAAAAACATCCCATAATTGTTTTTTCGATAAATTCATTAGCCGCGCATGCTCAGAAACATTTGTCTCCCATTTAAAATACATGGGAAACCACAATTTTAGGTAGTTTTTCGTTTATTTCTCGAAAACCAGACTAGATCCATCTCTGAAATTTTAGTATGTTATGAAGACATGAAAAACTCAACTTTTCAGGGTGATTCCGTGAAGGGGCAAGGTGGGCCACCCACTTTTTAAGGCCTCTGAAAGACCTGAATTTTTTTTTTTTTTTTTTTCAAAAAATTCATAACTTGGCCTCTAATCATCCGATCGGAACCAAGTTTGGCGCAAAATTTTTGTTTTTAGTTTTACTTTTTAGATAGATTTTTTTCTTCAAGTTTTAAGAAGTTTTACTGCACGTAAATCGTCCATAACCTCAAAATTTTGAAAAAAACGTGGTTTTTTGGACTTTTCAATGCCGTTTTAGCTTAAAAGTATAACAAAATATATATTTTCTGAAAGAACTTAAAAAAATGCATCGTTTCTTGTGTGTGGTCTATATTCGATTTATGCGTTTAAAGTCGATTTAATTCACTTTAAAGGTAAAAAATCAAGACAGTTCGTTAAAAAACCGTTCAAAACTTGAAAATTTGGCGCGTAAACCCCCATTTTTTTTCTTAAAAAGATGCCTTTTTTGCTCTAGTTTACGTTGATATATATTTTTATATACTTTTATTCAATATTTACTGTAAAAAATTCATATAACATAGAAAAATTACAAAAAAATGCCCTGTTGAAATAAGAGCAAATTTATGCTTGTACGATTGAATGATGAAATGCTGACAGGAGAAATTCCTCCGAGCATTGAACTATGTATATGAGTGTAAATGCTTAGTCGTACTTTAAGAAAGAGTATTTATACAGGCGTTAAATTGTAACGTGTACGCCACTCGGTAGACCGCGATCGAGACGTCAGAATGTCGGTTTCTATAATTATATTATTCTGTAACAAATATAAATTAATAAATGTTCTTTAAGCCACTAATTTTAACATGGTAGCAAGAGCGCGTAGTTTTTGAAAACGGAAAAGTGACTATTTTAAAGTGTTCTCAAGTGAAACTGAGATACCACGTTACTTCGAACGTGAAGAGGTTTGGAAAGAATTTTAAATGAGCCTATTAGAAAAAGAAAATCAGTGCTTGAATGAATTAAGCTTGGCAGGTATAAATTTAGTGCCAAAGGAAGATTTAATAAAAACTTTAAGTAAATTGCCACCTAGAAAAATCTTGCAATATTTTAATACAGATGAACTAAAAAGACTTTGTAAAGGCACAAAGGAAGAAAATACTGTAGCGACAAAGTCAAGGGGTGAAATAATAGATATTCTGCAAAAATATCAAATAGAAGCAGTGTATGCTGACGTACATGAAAGTGATTTAAGAAAAGTAGGAAAAATTCAAATTGAAGAAATTCAAAACCGTCATAGTGCTAATTTGGAACATAAAGATAAACTAATTAAAGAGCTAACTATGTCGCAAAACGAAGACGCAAGACTCCATATCTTTGATTGAAGGAATTATAGCATTTGGAAAATAAGGATACTCCAATACTTGAAAACAAAAAAGTGTGCAGAACCAGCAGTTCGAGAGGCTTTGACATCAGATTCACAAGAAAATTGGTCCGACATGAACGAGAAAGCAATTATCTACATTTATTGCAGTATAAGTAACGATCAATTAGAATTTTTGAGCGAAGAAGAGAGAAAATCTGCTCGGAAAATTCCGAGAATTCCGCAGAAGTTTGACAAAATGTATCTAAAAGAATCTACAGCAATGCAAATCTGTGTAAGAAACAAACTCGATCAGATGAAATTAAAAAATTATGATAATTCAAGTAAATTTTTCTGTGATTTTGAGAAGACTATAAATGACTTAAAAAATGGAGGAAAAGTCACCGAGGCAGAAAAATTAAATTACATGCTGAGAACTTTGCCAGAATCCTTAAGCTACATTGGAGATCTGGTAGATGCTCTATCAACAGAGGATAGAAATTGTGAGTTCTTAAAAAATAAAATAAGCATGTGGGAAACCCGAAACTTGAGTGAATCAAACAAGAAAATGTGTAATGCATTTCAAGCAGAAAGTTCAAATAAATTCACATGCTATGGGTGTGGTAAGCCCGGACACTTGAAGAGAAATTGTAGAAACAAGTGGACCAAAAACAACAATACATTTTGGCAAGGAGGTGCACAAGAAGCACCACAGCAGAAACAGCGGCCGCAGTCTCAGCAGTTTTAAGGTCGCGGCGGCAGAGGTAGTCGACAACACTCAAATCGCGGAGGCAGGAACTGGCAGCCCCGCAACGATGGAGCAATTCAACACACCGCGAGGTATAGTAACACCGAAAACGACAGTACGGTGAAAAACTCTTTTTTTGCGCATTTAACAGACGGTGATAAATTCGTTAATCATGTTGTTGATATATATAATTGTGATACTAATAAAATAGATTGGATATTAGACAGTGGTTGCTCAGACCACATTATTAATGATGAATCCTATTTTTGTGAATCTATAGTTTTGAAAAAGCCAATTAATGTCAAGGTTGGTGACGGTAGAATTTTGAAAGGCAGGAAAGTTGGTAAAATTTTAACTTATTTTGAAGTAAACGGGATTAAGCATAAAACAAAAATATCCAATGTATTTTATGTAGCTGAGATGGATAAAAATTTGTTGAGTTTTGCGAAAATTACGAATGAAAATAAAATAATGTCTGTCGGAAATACGTCGAAAATATATAATAGTAATAATACTTTAATTGCAGTAGCTTGCAAAGAAAATGGGTTGTATAAAATAAGTAGTTATTTTGATGTGAGAGTGTGTTATTCGTCGGAGAAAATTAACAAAAACATGACACAGAAAAAAAGGTTTCATAGAATTTTCGGTCACTTAAATTTTAAATATTTGGAGGAAATGTGTAAGAATAAATTGGTCGATGGGTTACCAGAAAAATTAGAGTCAGTAAATTTGAAGTGTGGGACGTGCATACAGAATAAAATGCATAATTTATCTTTCGAAAATAATAGAAGTAGAGCCACCGAGATTTTAGAGTTGGTACATACAGATCTAAATGGGCCGCATAATACAACGGGTTATGATGATTCAAAATATTTTTTAACTTTCATTGATGATTATAGTAAATGTGCATTGATTTACACAATAAAATTAAAGTCGGATGTTTTTAATTGTTTCGTGGATTATATTAATAAAGTTGAAAATCTTACCGGGAAAAGAATTAAAAAGTTAAGATGTGATAATGGAAGAGAATATTTAAATCGCGATATTTACAATTTAATAAAAGAAAAAGGGATTTTACTTGAATCGTGTCCTCCTAACGTGTGTTAAAGGGAAATTAAGCCCTTAAACTACTTGAACCAGAATCTGCGAGAGGCCTAGGTCTGACCCGTGCCACCAAGTGGCCTTACGATTACCTTTGCTACTGACACGGTTTGATCAATAGCGAGTAGTACTTACTGTGCTGCCGATGATCTGATGCTGGTAATCCTTGGTCAGGCTCTGGTGCCGTAGAATATATTGTAATTTATAAACTAACTTAACGGGAAGGATATTTGGAATCAAAGTCAAGAATCACATGAACAACATTTAATAGAAAAAACACCAAAACTCAAGCACTGTTACACGTTTTAAATACAAGTGTCAGAACTGGCTGACAAACCGCGGACTCTAACTAATTTTCAATCAAACGACACTCTTGCGGGTGTCCCTACTCTCTTCTAAGCTTATCTGCTTATGCTCGGCTCCCTACTCTCGACTCGACTGGACTCGACTGGACACACCTGACTGTACACAACTCAACCCTACTGGGCTATCCGCGGTCCTTATATATGTTTTGTGTACGTGCCGAAAGTCGCACAGGTCTCGGTTTTAGCGGGGGTAGCCCCCCACTAAAAAGAAAGGGAAAATTCCACAACGGGGCGGTAAAAAATTACGATCTGGGGAAGTTCACCCCAGTATGCTCCCCACACTTTTATTAAAATAAAAGCGAAAGAAGTCGCATACGGATGTGACACCTTCCCCCTTCGACATCTTATCGCTCCCGCGATAAATTTTAAATTGACAATTTATAAGTTGACCGTAAAACTTTCGGCAGGTTCTATTTCATAATTATATTGCAGTATACAAAATTTTGCTCAGTGCTTGAGTACATAATTATGCCAATTTAGATTAATTTGATAATAAGGTTACACAAAAATTCATAGGTTATAAATACGATTACAACGAGATCAATAAATTCTTCATACCGCAAACTATTTTAAGTTTTTTTACTAAGACATCATTTTTAAATAAATTGATATACTAACACCATGTTCAAAAACAAATTCCACAAGAAAAATAATTAATTTAAACAAGTAAAACAAATTCAGTTATTCTAATACCTCAAACACAATATTTTTTCAATGGCCCACTTGCGAGATGGTATTTGCACAGCCCAAAAGAGCCAGTCCCATCTCCCAAGGGTACAATTAAAAATAAATTAAAACTCCTGACACAAAACTCACGTTAGTCATGGTCAGCACATCACCTTAGCACGCCAACAGAACCGGCTGTAAGCCTGTTGCGGCAGGTGCGACAAAGAACCCCAGCTATAGGCGCTATGCATTACTGCTAGGCTAGCTGACAGCATTTGGGCTAATCGATAATCCTTAATTAAAAGATACCGTTTATTTTGACCGTTAACTAACCAGGATTTTTCTTAAGATTTATTTAGTGTTTTTTTTTTCTTCTTTTTGTATGTATAAAAAAAAAAATCAAAATTTCATATTAAGCCATGAATTTTATTTTATAACAGTAAATCAATTTCAAAAAGGAACTTGAATTTGCAAATACTCGTTTATATGTATGGAAGTGGTACACAGTACCCCTTTCCCCCTTAATTGAAGATGTAACTTTCATATTAATCCTGGGTTTATTTAGTATACCAATTTACTATTACGGCCAACAACTAATTTTAGTTATATCTCTTTTATTTAATTATCATTAATAAGAACATTAAACTTTTAAATATATTTTCAATTAACTTATTTAAGCAAAAAAAAAATTTTCTTAAAAATAAATTATTCATAATTTGCAAGGCTAATATAATTTAAGTATAAAATTTAATGTTTCTTTTTTTTTTGGTTTTTGTTTTTTTTTTTTTTTTCTTTTACAAAAACAGACAATTAGATATTAATACCCTTATTCCATAATTTTATGAATAAATTTAGACAACAATGTTCAAGGCTACGACACTCTTTTTTTTGTTTTGTTTTTTTTTTTTTTTATAGAACTTTGAAAAAATTCAAGTAAGACATTTAGATTTTTGAAAATTGATTAATTAATTAATTAACTAAGCAGTCCCCTTTTTTTTTTTTCTTTTTCTCTTCTGATATAATATTTTACAATACTAGTGATATCTAAAGAATGGATTTATTCTCTAAGAGACAATTATATAATTAATACATTCATATATAAAAAATTTTATGAATAATTTTAGACGACAATAATCAACAATATTTAAAGGTACGACATTCTTTTTTGCTTTTTTTTTTTTTTTAATATTTTTCTTTTTATATTTTTTCTTCTTTTTCTTAACGAGATAAAATGCACAAACACTAATGATATTTAATTAATTAACCTCTTTTTTTTCCCTTTCTTTTTTTCTCTTTTCTCTTTTTTTTTACTTTAGAAGACACAAATAGATAATCATATTCAAGCACAATAATCTGTGAATAAAATTTAGACATAAATAACTAAGTACAATTTTTTGTTTATTTTTCTTTTGTTTTGTTTTTTTTTTTTTAGACTGCTTATTTTACTTTAAATTTTTGTTTATGTCATACACGAAAAATACATTTAACATCCATTAAGATTTCAAAAATTCACACAAAGACTTTAACAATTATATTCAAATTTTCAATACATTAAGATATGATTACAATTTTAATTTAATTTTTTTTTTGTCTTATCCTGTAATTTATGGTTTTTATTCCTACTAAAAAAATTTTAAGGAAGAAGCGAGAAAAGAAAAAAAAATTGCGTGATTTTTCGATCATTAATAAAAAGAACAGACTATTAGTAATAATACAGATAACAACATACCATCATCATCAAAGCACAACTCACCACAACACCTTTTTTTAACCAAACACTGTTCAATTTTTCACCTTTCACTTCCTTAGAAGATACTTCCTCAGCTTCCGGCCATCCGTAGTTGTTCTCTTCGTCCCACTCGTTGCCGTGATCAAAGTCACCACCAGTGAAGAATATTTCTGGCAGCCTATATCCCCTATACTTTTTCTTATCTATTGCTTCTTCTATTTTTTTAAGTAGATATTTTTCTGAATATCGGATATCCTTTTTTCCAATCCAAGATTTTTGCTGCATCAGAACGACGACTTTTTATGATTTCACGATGACCATAATCACAGACAAGATTCCATTTTTCAGGGAATTTTTGTCTTTCTTTCATTTCAAACCAACATGTCAAGGCCTCATTTACCTCGTTAAATGCTTTTCTAACTTCGTCATATGGTTTATATTTTTCTCCATTCGTGAGATCGAACCAAAATCCCGTCCATCGTTCCCTGTAGTGGTACCTTTCCACCTTTTCTATTTTAGTCTTGTAATGGTCTGCACAATAGTATTTGTTCCGAAAACGAGGTTCCTCGCATAACTTTGCTGTACCGTCGACTTTTTTGTGTAGGGTCGCGCAACACTGACCTCTTTTAGCAACTAGTCCTCTAACTAACTCTGGTTCTTTTCCTGTTTGCCAATACATCTTTTTTTTTTTCTCTTTTTTTTTTGTCTACTCCACACAACACTCTAACGTAAACTAATCCTACTTTGTGGCTTTTCATTTTGACTTTTCACCTTTCCCCTCTTTTTTTTTTTTTTTTTTTTTTTTTTAAGGATGGTCTATGAAAAACAAAGTAGTAAACCTAAAGTTCAACTTGTGAAATCCCGCTAATGAAAATTTTAAGCGTGCCAGGTGATCGTAACTTTGCCGAAATAGCTTAGCGTTGACGACCGATGATGCTGGTGTCAATGGTATCTTAATTGCGGGGCGCGCCCTTGGACGTCTGGCTGTAGTTGCAGTTGCGTTCTCTTCTTCCTCTTCTTTCTCTTCTTTCTGTTCCTTTTAATGCATTGTAATATATTTGTATTTGACGGATTATTTACTTGGTAAAATCTATAATATTATTTATAATATTTAAATTAAATAATATTTATGAGCGCCTGCGTGCTCATCTAATAAAACTATATTACTTTGTAATGACTATTTAATTAATTCCTTGAATTGCTGTTTCGTTCAGTTTTTCGGACTTTACGAGCTTTACCCCTTTTTAGATATTCTAATTTTTGAACGGCTAATTCATATTTCAATGTTAGTGGTGTCATACTGATTGGAAATTGCTTAAAATCAGAGACTTTTTCATAAATATTTGGTGCATTAATTAATTCGCATATAGTTGTACAGGGTTCAATTAAAAGATCAAAATATGATTTATCGTCAATAAATGTTGTACTTTTCATGATCTTTAAGTCTCTGATAATTTTATGCAAATATGGATTATTTTTACTTATCTGTTTTAAGAGACTGTAGTAATTACACTTAGTCAACGTTAGATGTTGCCCAACCACATGTGCAATGTCAGTGTGAATTATATCCTTATGCAAAAATGGTTGTTTAAAAGGCCAATGATCAATATTTGCACCTTTATTTAATAACATGGTAATTATTTCTGTTCCAACTAATTCATACGCAAAGCTTAAAGGTGACATACCATTTAAATTTTTACAGTTTACACACGCATTATTCTTTAATAGAATTTTTTTCTTCATGACCTAAATTTATTGCCAACATTAGCGGCGTGTTTCCATTTTTATCTTTTGGATCAATTAATGTATTATTTTCTAATAATTCTATTACTACTTTATAATTATCTTCTTTCACTGCTAGGTGTAAAGCAACTTCTTCATGATTATTTTTAGCGTCAATATTTGCTCCTTTTTTTAGTAATCATTGAACGTATTTAAAGCCAGTAACCTTGTATAATGTTGCCAAATGTAGTGCAGTGTTTCCATCGTTGTCCCTTGCATTGCAGTTAACTTGATAGTTTAATAATTCTTCGAAAAGCTCACTGCCCGCTGCTGCTATCATTAATGCTGATTCTTTATTTTTATTTACTAAATTCGGGTTCGCACCTATTTTTAATAATTTATCCGCTGCGTAAAATTAAATATGATGAGTTACTGCTGTAATTAGTGCTGAGTCACCATAACTATTGTTTACTGCATTTATTTGTACTCCTTTCTTCACTAAAAATTTAAACATTTCATAATTGTCTACTAAAATGCTTTTTTGAAGGGGTGAATATTCATCCTTATCTACACCATCAATTGATACTCCTAAATTTATTAAATTCTTTGCATTTTGGTTATCATGAAATTTAATGGAAATATTTAGCATATCACTAAAATTTGTAGTAACTATTATTTTAGGAATTAGTATTAAGATTTCTTGTAATGCTAATCTGTTTTTTTTTATGGTGGCTACCAGCCACAGTGCCGCTAAGTTTATTCTATTGATTTTTTTTCCATATTTTATACAATGAATGAGTGCTGCGTGATCTCTATTTTCAATGACGTCACCAAGAATTGCTGTTAAGGTGCTTTCATGGAAACTACCCAATTTTTCAGCAGTATAGTCCTGCATTTTGTTTATGTTGTGTAATTGTTTTGTGTAATGCAAGTGACTAGATGTTAGTTTGTATGTATATGTGTATATGATTTTTATTTATTTTATTTTATAGTTTTTTTTTTTAATTTTTGGTTTGTTTAAGTATTTTTATCTCTGAAAAAAAAGAAAAAAAAGAAAAAAAATTTTTATTTATTATAAATTTAATTTTTTTTTGGTAAAAGAACAAAATATCAAGCTAATCAGAGTGTTTTTTTTTTTTTTTTTTTTTTTAAATTTAATTTATTTAAATAAGATTTATTGTGGGAATATTTTATCCGTAATTGCCATAATTGCTATTTTTTCTAAGGTTTGCTCGTCTAAGTATTTAAAATAAGTTTCTTCTGATCCTAATTTTATTACACTTAATTGGTTTTCTCTTAGCTCATACGCGCCTCTTGCTTTCTTTAGTTTATATAGTAACCTGTCTTTATGAAGATTAAATTGTTTAACTTTTTTAATAATAGCTGATTTATTATGATTTCCTATTCTGACTAAGTTTATTAATTTAATGTATGGTTTAGTATATACATCGAAAACAGTTAATCCCATCCAAAAATGTTTTTTTTTCATTTTTTCTAATTCATCCATTATAGTAAAAAGATGATAATTATTATATAGCAAATTAGGTAAATGTTTCTTATCATAATGACTCCTGTTATCTGGATGACACAAAAATTTGCCAATTGTATAATTTTGTGAAAAATGAATTTTTTCAGTGTGCAAAAATGGATCCTCGTTCGGCCAATAAAATAAATCAGCTCCATTTTTTAATAAAACTTTGGTTGCTCCAGCAAACGATGATTCAAACGAATATAATAACGCATTTCTTTTGTATTTATCGATATAGTTTATATTTGCATTAAATCTAATCAGCATTTCTACTACACTTCGTTTTCCAGCTTTTGCCGCTACTATTAATGGTGTTTCATCCTCGCAATTCACCTTATCTATTTCTGCACCTGCTACTATTAGGGCTTCAATCAGACCCTCGTGCCTGCCTTTAGCAGCCTTATGTAGTGGAGTGTTTCCGCTATTATCTGCAAATTGCACATCTGCACCTTTTTCCAATAAAAGAATTGCATGATGTGGCTTATCTATTTGTTTACATGCAAAAAGCAATGGTGTTTCACACCTATTGCTTACGTAGTTGACATCGCATCCCAATGTTATTAATTTTTCAAGTATTTCTACTTTTGCAAAAATCGCAAGAAATATACGGTTTTCACCTCTATCATTCTTTACATGAATATCCGCACCTAATTCAAGTAAAACGTTGAAATTTCTCGATGCACTGTGACGAATGGCTGTCATCAACGGTGTTTCTCCATCACAATTTCGGAACTCAATATCTGCACCATAATTTAATAATATATCGAATAGAATTAGATTACCCGATTCAATTGCAGCTTGTAATGGCGATGTACCATGTGAGTCAATTAAATTAATATTAATGTTAATTGATATTAATTCTCTTAAATATTCTTCAGAGTTCAATTCAATTGTAGCAACAACAACGTCAGCTACTGAATCACAATCTAACATTTTCTGAATGATTGAAATTAATTTAATCACTGTTAATGAATTATTTACTTCAATAGCCTTCCTCCAGACTAACTCTAAGTTCAACCCTCTTAAACAGCAGCAATTATCTAAAACCATATTGAATTTTATCATATTATAATTTCTCAGCGCATCTAGTAATTCAATTTCCGCTTGCGTCGAATTCATTCCCATAATTTTAAGTGGTACTAACATTTTTAACCCGTACTTCAATCCTGAAAAACAAAAATATTAAATATAAAGTGAATTAAAATAAAATTGATTAAAAAAAAAAAATTTTTTTTTTTTTAAATTGATTTCTTATAAATTAAAATTTAGTGTTACGTTTACTTTTAGTCATAATATTACCGTTATTTAATTAATTGTTTGATTCTTTTAGTTTAGTTTTTTTTATTAAAAATTATAAATTTTTATTATTATTATTATTTATTTAAAAAAAGATAAAACTCTGCTATTGTAATGATTTAAAATAATTTAGAAAATATTTTTGAACTACGCTGGGTATTAATTAGTGTCAAGATCCACGGTAGTTGTTAATTCTTTTTTAATTGCTCCATTTTTAGGACCTGTTGGTGGTGGTAAGCTGATTCTATTCAACTCAACAAAACTTTTCGGTATATCATAACCCGAGCCTTTGAAAGAGCATCTAAGATTAGGATCTAAATTCGTCATTTCGACATAAATATTCTCTTCTTTAATTTTTTTGCTCTGTGATCGTCTTTGGTACCAAGCATATGGATCAAATAATGCTCCTAGTAAGATTAGGACAACTATTATTAAGGCGATTGTTATAAATAATAAATGTTCATGTTTATTATTTATTTCAATTATTACTTGTGTATTAGATTCCTGAGTATCGTTATTTATGTGATCTTTTAGACTATAAATATTTGCACTCGCGAAAACATATTTCTGTTTATAATAATTAAAACTATTTCTGTATATGCTGTTGTTAGTCGTAATCCTGCAGGATTTCGGTACTTTAAAAATTTACATCCCCTTTAAGGTGAATGGCTGTTCACATTTATTACATAACGCACGCACATATTGATTAGCTGCTGTTGAGAAAAACCATTCATTCGAGTAAGTTGTTTGGTGAATGAAATAGTTATTTTTACTTAATTCAGTCTTAACAGAACATTTATGATTTTCTTCATAAAAAAACATATTAGCCTCACAACTTGATTGGTTGGAAATCGGGTTGTTACCCATATACAGACGTGTATTATTAATAATTTTACTGTTAACTCGGTTGAACATAGACAGAAAAATATAATTTTTCGTGACTTCATCTACTGCCATAAACTTATTATCTGTATGTATTTTAAAAATAGAATTGTTTTTCCTTGTAAATAAAGGTGTTTGAACAATTTCATAAACTCGGAAAGCTGTTTTTTCGATTAATGGAATTTTTATTCTTAAAATCAAATTGTTTGATATTTTATAAATCTTTAACTCAGTTAACTTTGATAATGTGACCTCATTTACTTGATTTTACTTGATTCAACTAACAAGTTATCGAATACTTTCAAGAATGGATCTAAATTAATTATTGTAGTAATGGTATACGTATCCGTTGCAATACGTAAATCATCTTTGTAGTCGAACAGCATGCCCAAATTGGAATCCAATTTAGTAATGTTGATACAATTTTGTTCCGAGGCGGCCTTGCCAAGTAATAAAATAATCAATAAGAGATTCATCCTTATCTGTAAGCAAATAATCAACAGTAAAGAAAGTGCTTTTATCGTTTTTTTTTTTTTTTTTTTTTTTTTTTTTTTTTTTTTTTTTTTTAAATTTATTCGACTTTAACCTTTACTAAATTATTCTAGTATACATTTAATTATAGTGATTTTTCATTTTACTACTATTATTTAGTTTTTGTATTAAGGAGTATTGTATTATTATTTAATTCCTTGAATGCGGTTTAGATTTATTATTTTTAGGTTTTTCAAGTTTTTCATCTGACTCAGGCAACTTCTGTCCAATTACTTGTTCGAGTTTAACGGACAAATCCAAAGGAACTTTATTATTCGGTGAAGATGATTTCCCAGCATAAGGATTAAGCATTTTTGGTATTCAGAAGTGTTTTTTGATTTCGTAAGAAGCTACGCGTGGTGCGTCTAAAACAGTAGTTAAGTTTACCACATCTGGTTTTTTTACCAACAGAGTCTTGAAAAATGGATGGTTTAACGAGGACTCAGGTTCAGTAACGACTTCTTTTTGCAATCCATTTGAGTTTTTACCGTCTATTGCCGAATTAAGGCTACTATTATTGTTAGTTAATGTCACTGCCTGATTTCTTTTATCAAAATCCATTGAAAATGTTGGTCGTTTTGGATTATGAGAGTTGTCAAAAAGAGTATTATCTCGGGGTGTAAAACACAACTGTGGTCCATTATTAGTATCCACAAAATTCCATGAATTTTCCGTTACGAACGGGCTTTGATTTACATAATTATGTGATTGCGCATAATTTACATGTATATGAGGAATAATAGTTTTACTATTTGAAAATGAGACGTTAGTTGCAATTCCTGTTGTAACTGTTTGATCTACACAAGGCTGTTTCAAATTTTGATTAGTACTTATATTTTTATTGGTAGCATCTATACTTGAAGCCTGCCTTTGAGTATTTAGTCTGGTACCATTCTCTCGTATCACCCCCGAATATCCAGGTGCAGTTAGACCCACTGCTCGCACTGCATATTCACATTGCAATCTATTATATCCTTCAATAGTATTAACAGTCATGTCATGTGGAAAAGATAGGGCATAGTGCTCTAAACCTTTGGATAGTACTTCAGTCATCCTACCTTCGGTTTTTAGAGAAAATTCACCCGTATTTTTTATTTTTTGGTCAATTTTACACTGCTTGAAACTTATAATTTTTTTGCAATTCAAGCAATAAAATGCAGAATGAGAATTTATGAAATCCGACATTACTCTTAAAACAATCATAGAAAGAACTATTCTTTCCGGATATGTTAATGCATACTTATAGCAACTCCTACAAAATATTTTACATGTTCCAGCATAATGAACTCTTTCATAGGTTCTAATCACGTCTCTCCATACACTTTTTGATGATTTCAAGTTAGGCCCAGTTCGTAACGAAAAATTTTGAGGAGTATTCTTTGCTTGTTCCATCTGTAAAAAGTAATCAAATCATAATATTTTTATGTGCATAAGCTAAAATTTTAGCATAACTAAAAAAAATATTGCCTCTCTTATTTAACATAATTATTAACACAAAAACCCTACATAAATGAAATTAATTATTTTATGAAGCGTATATATCTTTAAGTAAAAACAACTTGAAGGTCATTTAAGGCATTTGTTAACTTAATTAATTTGGTTAACTGAACTAAATTAATATAAGGAGATAAAACTTGTTATTAAAAGCTTAGACGTCATCGCCTTCATCTGGTCTTCTACGTTTCGGAATGGGTTCAATTGTACGATTTAGATCCGGATACATTTGGTTTGCAGTTATATTTACTGGAATATCTCTATTTATTTCTATTGGTTCAACATAATATCTAGCATTAGTGGGATAGTAAGTTACAGTTTCCCGTTCTACATTCCCAGCTGTAGGTGCATTACGTTTATTAGATTCCCCCGAGTTGTCTTGTGTTTTTTTAACGGCTTCTTCCTGCTTGTCCCAATCATTGCTCAAATGAATTAAAAGTTGAGTTTCTGAATTCCAGATGGTGCCTATGAGGTGCAATGAGAAACCAAAAATAGAATAAAGTATAAATCCATGGACCACTGTATAAATTATCAATTTAACAAATCTTGCAATTATAAATAAGGCAATTATTCCTGCACTAGCAGAACCAAAAGTTAAAAATCGACTCCACATTCGAGTCAAGGTACTATCTGTTAGTTTATTCAGGGCATTTTCATCTAGTAATCCCGTGAAAGAAAGACCTTCACTTGAAATTTTTCTCCCCGTAACCCAAAGTGCTACATTATTAAGCACTGCCTGTCTATCAACAGAAAATAAAATTTGATGCCTTAACGCCTGAACATCTGAATGAGTGTAAATACCACTTTTTGCTAGACCAACTGGATCAGTGTAATTCCAAGTGCGTTTGGTGGTTGGTTTAAGAATAGTTGGTTCTTTAATATTAGAAATATAATTAGGTAAAACAGCGTACCATGAATCTCCCAACAAAAACATTGGTGGAACCAGTGCATTGCAAGCTATTTCCGTACCGAATTGTTTTAAAATGTGAGTCCTTGGAGTCAAGAAAAGGTTCATACCATCCTTTTCTACCGGCAATTCTTGATAGCACTTACTAGCATTACGCCTAGAAACTTCAACTTGTGTACATTTACAAAGATGGGTCACTTCACCCGAGGTAAGGGCGTAGTATCCGAATTTCTTTGTAATAGTAAAAGCAAACATGTCAGGTGCTGACACCGCTATGATTAGTGCGTTTTGAATTACTCTTCTTTCTAGTTCGCATTTATGTAGCAGCAAATCTCGATACAAACGTTTTATTTGTCCTTTAATGTGCTTTTCCATAAAAACAAATTTGGAATTAAAATATGTAAACTCATCAAGATTTCTAACCGAAGCTGTTTTTACCGAGTGAAAATCATCAGCGTCCTCCCCCTCGAGAATGAATAATTTTGGATCTTCTGTTCGAAATAATCGGTGCGAACATTCTATTGTAGTTCCCAAGTTAGTAAATGCAAAAGTAATATCATTGGACTCAATGACGTAAGTTGGATGTTTTTCATTAGCCTCGTCAAGTATTTTATTTACACCCCCATTGTATAATTGAATGTATTTGTGTTCTTCGCATGACCCCCTTGGTAAGGTGTTCCAAAATGTAGATCCTGCTTCTGGATCTTGGCATTCAGTATCAGTTATTTTACAACGTACTCCTGAATTTAAAATCACCTCATTTGTGTTCAAATTAACAGTTGCCGTATAATCTAGAAGCGAGATAGTCAAAAATCCTCTCACAATTACGTCTTCAAAGGTTCCATAACTATCTGACCATTTTCCTGGGTTTTTACAGTCACCGTCTTCATCAATTGTACCCACAAACGTCATTGGATACTCTACCGTATTATTTGCTTTCAAATTTTGAATTATCTTCTCACGGTATTTGAATTGTCTATGCAAGTGCATTTGTTCACACTGGTCACGAGAAATATCGATCAAGTAGCTAATCATTCCTCTGTGTTTAGTTAATCTGTGCGACAACCATCTACATTTTTCTACATCGCGAAAGATTCGAATTTTGCAAAATTTAACATGTATGGACTCAAATTCATTAATTTGTAACAGTCGAATGTGAACCTTGCTAGTTTTAATTTTTGGCTCTTCCAAATCACACTCAGCTACTTGCAACAATGAGAAAGTAGTCAAATTAGTAATTCTCTGCGAGCAATCATATCCAATCAGACCATGACTTTTCTTAATTATAATTAAGAGTAGTAGAAGTAGTAAGTTGTGGCTCTTCCATTTATTCATCTGTAACATCAATACATATTAATTTGGGTTTAGTACTAATGTACGTCATTCACATGCAGGTGAATTAACTACACTACTTAAGTTGTTCTGATGAATTTTAATCTAATAATGTTTTGTTAAAATTTATACTACCATCCAATCATAATAATATGTATTATATGATTAGAAGGAGAGAAAAAAAAATTTAATTATAGGTATGCTTCATGCAAAATTATATGGTTTTTTTTTTTTATTTACTCTACTTCAATATAAGATTTTCTAAGTCTATTTGCATGCACAATTTTACTTTCTTTCTCAGATATTTGTATTTTAATATTTTCATTATTTAGCACTTCTAATACAAGGTGAGGACCTGACCAGCGATCTCCGAATTTTTTAGGTTTAGGTCCGCTTGCTAAGAATACATACGATCCGATTTTAAATGTTTTTTCATTTGTTTTTTTATCATAATATTTTTTCGATCTTAATTTTGATTTAACTAAATTTTCACGAGCAATTTTTTGTATTTCATTGAGTCTCGAAATTAAATTTTGCATATAGCCTTGATATGTTGGTGCACAATCTTCTTCTACGATTGCATGGTTAGTTGGTAGACGTGCTAATTTTCCAAACACTAGTTCAAACGGAGTATGCAAAGTTGATTCACTAACTGACGTATTAAAATTTAAAATTGCTAGATCGACATAATCATCCCAGTTTTTATTATTTTTGTGTGTAAAAAACTTCAGAAATTGAATTAAACTCCAATGTGAGCGTTCAAGCGAGCCATTTGATTCTGGGTGAAATGCTGTTGTTTTTATCTGTTTAATTCTAAAACGTTTAGCAACTCTCTTCATTAAGCTTGACAAAAAATTTCTGCCCTGATCCGTCAATATTACTCTTGGGCTACCAAACACGCATATTACCTTCTTAATGAGTGCATTTGCTACATCTACAGCCGTTGCTGTTTGTAACGGTTCAGCTACTGCAAATTTTGAAAATAAATCTTGAAAAGTAATAATATATTCATTTCCTGAGTTAGTCATAGGAAGAGGACCAACTATATCCATGGCCCATTTTTCAAGACAATTTAGAGTATCTGAAATACGCATGGGTTGACGAGTACGGACTCTTACTAATTTTTTCAATTGACACTCCAAACAATTTCTGATAAAACTCTGGATTTTTTCTTTCAAATTTTCCCAATAAAATCGTTGCTTGATTCTTTTCAGCGTTTTTACTGTACCTCGATGACCCCCAAGAGCAGATTCATGACATTCTCGAATTATATCCTGTCGATCTTCCAAAGCTGGATAATTTATTAAATTCAAACAAATAATTAATTTTGTTGAAAAATTATTAAAATAAGTTTGTAATTTTTTTGCTATTTGAGACCATTCAAGATTTTCAATATATTCTGATTTAGCCATACTAATTGAATTAATTTGAATTTCTAAAAGTTTGTCTTTTAATTTAGAAAATAAAATATCCAAGTTTTTATCAATAAAAAATAAGCTTAATGGAGTTTCTCCTCTTATAGGAAGTGCAACATGAAACCTAACACCAACTTTAACTACCAGTGGTTCGCATACTTCAATATGTTTGAAATGTGGTAGTTTATTAATTTTGTCTAGTTGCTTGGCTCCTTCATCACAAGGTTTTCCTGAAGAATCGATAAAATATAAATAATTGTCTTTACGCATGAATAACTTTTCTCTGCAATTAATTAAAGCATTAAGTGTTTGATCTCCAATTAAATAATCAGTTGATTCTGTATGTTTTTCATTAAATAAATCGTTTAATGTAAAATCATCATTACAAGCCTCAGGACTATAATTATCCATTGATTTATTAATTGAAAAATTAATATCATTGTCATTGTTTTTCTTTTCGACAACGTCTTCTTGCTGGGTCTCCATGATATTTTTCTGTTTCGGTGGTCTACCTCGTTTTTTCGCTGGCAGCGTAGAAATTTGGATTGGCTCCTCCTGCACGCATTCAGGCACGCACTTAGTAAGCTCCTGCTGCTCGGGTCCACTCGCACACCGCGCCTGCCGCTCGCGTCCACTCGCGCACTCGGTCGGCTGCTTGCGCGCCTGAGCTCTCGTCATAACATACACATGCTTGGCGTCCGGCCTACCTGTTGCGGTGGGCCGGTATTGATCGCTTTTTTCCTTGTTTACCTGCTCGCACGGCTTTGCTGGTTCAACAAAATAGAAGTCATCGTCCTCATCGAAAACTTTTTCATTATCAGCCTCTTCTACAGGACATCTAGAAAAGGCATCTGCTGGGTTATTTATTCCTGGTTTATAAATAATTGTAAAATCATATTCAGCAAGTTCTATTCGCCATCTCGTTATTCGAGAGTTCGGTTCTTTATGTGTTTGCATCCAAACTAATGCTTTATGATCAGTAATTAAATTAAATTTTTTGTGTAAAAGGTAAGGGCGAAAGTGTTTGATGGAGTAAACAAGTGCTAAACCTTCTTTATTAAAAGTGTCGTATCTTCTTTGTACCGGCGTCATTACTCGCGAATAATAAGCCACTGGTTTATCCTCAGAGATGGGTCCCTGGCTTAGAATGGCACCAATCGCATACCCACTCGCATCTGTTGTTAAATTAAATTCTTTTGAAAAATCAGGATAAATCAAAAGAGGTTCTTCACAAAGTGAATTTTTTAAGCACTCAAAAGCTTCTTGAGTTTCTTTCTCCTATTTAATTTCTACATCTTTTTGTAATAAGCTTGTTAAAGGTTTTGCAGTTTTTGAAAAGTCTTTAATAAATCTTCGGTAAAATCCAGCTAGTCCTAAAAACATTTTAATGTGTTTTGGAGTAGTGGGAGTCTTGAAAATTTTAACTGCAATTAACGTTTTGGGGTTTGGCTTAAGTCCTTCCGCAGTTATAACGTGTCCTAAGTAAGTCACTTCTTTTTTAAAGAAATCACATTTTTCTGGTTGTAATTTAAATACTGCAGTACGAAATCTTTCAAAAAGTAATCTTAATCTTACTATATGTTCTTTGAAATTTTTTGAATAAACTATAATAAATCATCAATATAACAAAATAATACTGAATCAATTAATCCTGCCAAGGCGATGGCTAAGGCCCTAGAAAATGTTGCTGGCATTGTTTTTAGTCCGAAACTAGCTCTAGTAAAATGAAATAATCCCTTAGTTGTAGCAAAAGCTGTTTTATACCGGTGCTTCTCATTTATTTTTATTTGGTGGTATGATGACTTCAAATCAAAGACAGAAAAAAATTTAGAACCTTCTAATTGGTCCAGAATCTCAGTAATATTTCTAAGAGGATAGGAATCTGATAAAGTTTTAAAATTGAGAGTCCTGTAATCAATCACCATACGATATTGCTTTTGACCTAGCATATTTTCCGGTTTAGGAACTAAAAAACAGGGACTACACCAGGGCGAAGTTGAAGGTTCAATGATCCCGTCTTCCAATAAATCTTCTACCTGCCGGTTAATTTCTTCTCTGTGTGTTGGCGGTAATCGGTATTGTTTAGATGATATTGGAATATCATCAATAGTGGGTATCATTAATTGCAACACAGGTGTAGCTGAAAGTTTATCTCCCTTAAGATAAAAAATATCCTGAAATTCTTCAACTAATTCCCACACTGCAGTATTTTCTTCTGGAGATAAGTGTTTCAAATTCAATAATGTTTTAATTTTATTCAACCTCAAATCATTCACTTCGCATTTTAAAACCTGCTTTATAGACAGATTGTTAATTATACTCTTCCCTTTCAGTACGCTTTTTATTTCAGCTAACAACACAAGCATATCTTTTATTATCGGATGGTCGTTTGGTGCTTGACTTTCAAGTTAATTATATTAAGAGTAAGGGAATCCCATTTCTCCGCGAAATTTTTAAGTAATGGCTTTTTTATTATACCTAATTTTACCTCAAAAATTTTTCCCCCAACAGTTTTTTATTTCGCTCGTTACTTTTTATGAGCTGCACCACTTTCTTTATTAATTCAAGAAATTCATCGTCTTCAAATTCTTTTATTACCAAGCTTCCCCCTTTGTCAAAACAGGCACCCTTCTTTAGCTGCCACTCGTTTTTATTATTGATGCCCACGGTTTATTTGTCTGTTTTTTTTCCAACTTTTATTTTTTGATGACAGTTTCGTTTCACACACGTTTTTCACATCGATTTGGTCACAGTTTTCATCCTCAATTTTATCCTGTAGTTCATTGCTTTTTTTATAACTTTATTTTGCAAAAAGTTTATTTCAACAATATTTTCGTCTTTCATATCTTCACTAACTTTCGTATTATTATTAATAATTTCAGATTCACAAAGATTATCAACTTTCAATGCATCAGTAGTTATCTCAAAATTTTTATTTTCAAAATGATTGGCTTTTAACTTGCCTTTAGAAATAGAATCTGGATCAGGCCTTATTTCAGATCCTGATTCCTTATAATTTTTTATTAATCTCAAAGTATCATTATCAAAATTTTCATTCTTTTTATAATTTTTTATCGAATTTCTAACATTTTTAGTTCGCTCCCCTTTTTTATTTTCTATAGAACTTATGAGATCTATAGTTGAATAAGAACTTGAACTTGAATTTATATTTTCTTTATTTATAACGCTAGCGCTTTGTTTATTATTGTTTAACAATTTTTCTTTATGATCTCCATTTATTTTATGACAACTAGAATCCAAAGAAGAAAAAGGGTTTTTATGATGTTTAGTTTCAGCTGATTTCCCAAAATCTAATTCAGAATCGTCTGCGCAGACTGTTCTAGATAAAATGGTCTTTTTCATATTGAGATCATTTTTTAATTTGATAAATTTAGAACTTGAAGATTTATCATTCATTCTTTTATTTTTAAATTTTTCCTCTTTACTCAAAACTGCAGTTTCATCATTTTTTGTATCCGACGTCGTACTAGAAATTGCATTTAAATTCGATATGGAGCATAAATTTGAATTTTCATTTTCATTTGAGACAAAATCCGCACTCGAAATAGTATCTTGATTAAAAAATGCAAGTGGTACGGAGTTCGCATTAAAATAATTTTTAAAGGCAAGTTTACCATATGGCATGTTTTTTAAATTTGCACCAGTGCATGGCGCGAAGAATGCATTGAAATTCAATGTCCTCTTAGAATCTTTGAAATTAAACTTAAAATTCGACTTATTCTTTCTCATTTTTTCATTTTTTTTAATAATTTTATTAGGTGTGATTCTATCTTTTACAATATCCGCATAGGTTTCTTTATTTCGAGACAAGTTATCCATGGAAGAGTTTGCAATTAATATTTCTTTCGTTTGTATAAAAGGTATATTGAAAAGATCTGAAACGATTCTTTTATTTTTAAAATCAATATTTACATTAAATCTCCTAAAAAATTCTGCCCCAAGAAGTCCTCCTTCCTTTATTGAAAAAGAATTTTCAATTAAATGAAATTCAATAGAATGAAAATTGAATTCGTACTTTTCCGAGCGTATAAATACTTACATTTGAAATCCCACGCAATTCTAAAATACTATTAGTATCAATTTTGATATTTTTTGGAACATTATCCAATTTAATTAAATTCGGGCCCGCACCTGAGTCCAAAATGAAGTCAATTTTATTACCATTAAGTGGATTTATTAATAAAGTAGTGGGAGTCTCATCATTATACGTAAGATTTACACGCTTAATATAAATTGAATTAATTTTCCTTTAGTGGGCACGTTGCGTCTGCAGTCTCCTCGATTGCACCCGTTTTCTGGAGACGTTGTGCGTTTTCGTGCAGTATCCTATTATTATTAGCTGATCTTTTATAACACCACTGGATTGTATGACCAATACCTTTACAATAAGCACACATCAAGGGACGCCCATTATTTGGGTATGTTTTTTGCTGTCTTTCTAAGTATAAATCGTCTCTTCGCGAACCTGAGTTCTGATAACCCTGCTGATTCTGACGATATTGATTATTTCTAAAATTTCTAGGTTCATTAAATTGCGACGAACTATTGATCGACTGATTATTTTTATTAAAGTTAAAATTTCTGTTTTCACGAGGAAAATTATTAAAGCGATTGTCTCTTTGTTTATTCGTAGTTTGATTATAATTAAAATTTTCTCTTTTATATCTTCGAAAACAAGTCTCCGCTGTATGACCATTTTTCTTGCAAATTTGACATTTTAACTGAGGCTCACTATCAATTTATTTTACTGAGGCCGGAACCACCTCTTTACACTCCGCTGACGGTTTAGTTTCATTTAGTTCTTCCTGCTCATAATAATTATATTCTCTTTCTATAGCAATAGCTTCTCTTATTGCTTCGTCTATGCCACTATCTATATTCGTGACCATTCTAGCTTTTATTACCCATTTAAGCCCTCTTAAAAAACACGTTATCAAATCTCTTTCGAGTTTTCGCGCATATGTAGTATTATATCGATCTTCCTTTTTAGCCGCAGCTTTTATTTCTTGCGCGACAGCTCTAACACGATTTGAGTATTTTAACACATTTTCTCCACGCTGTTGTTTAATGTTTGCTAGCTCGCCATTTAAATGCAATAACGTTTTTGTGGACCCAAATAATCCTTCAAAGTATGTTTCTAATTCAGTAAGAGAATTAAAATTTTTTCCTTCTACACTTTTAGCTGCTTCTCCTGTTAATCTGAATTTAATTAATTTAGCTAATTCACACTCACAATCAGCTGGAATTATTTCCTTAGCACTTCTACAACCCTCAAAAAATGAGAATAGACTTATATTTTGACCACTATAAACTGGAATTAACGAAATTGCATCTTTAATCGATATATTTTTTATCACACCCATAGATGAATTAAACATGTTTACTGAAGTAGGTACCGTATTTGAGTATCTATTTTTTGTCGTTGCGAAAAAGGAATGTTTTCCCAATGTCGATGTTTCTTGATTTATTTTAGGAAAAGCTGATAAGAATTTTTTATTTTCGTCTAATTTATCTTGAATACTTTTAAACTTGTCACTGACACTATCTTCTTTATTTTTATTTAAATTAGTAAATAATGAATTAGAAGCTAAATCATCAATTGTTGGACTAAATAATTGAAACGTATTATCACTTGGGGCTTTATTTATTTTTGAATTTTCTTCCGGTTTTTGATTATCAAAATTACTTTGCGTTTCGTAAAATTTATCGTTTTTTAATTTTTCTTTTTCTTCCTGTATAATTTTAATATTTTCGTAATTTTGCTTTTCCCTATCTTCAGTTAAATTTAATTCATTGATTAAGTCAAGAGTTTCTTCCGGTTGATAATTATATATTCATATTATTTTAAGCGGACACTCTTCTATCATATATTCAATTATAGTATCCGGATTTATGTGGTTATAAAAAAAATCTAACAATATTTTTACAAATTCCGGGTCCAGTGACACTAATTCAATTTTAGTTTTACTGACGTATCTTTCAAAAATTTTACATAACGGTTTGATATAAAATGTACTTTGCGGTAAATTCCAACCAACTAAGTTTTTATATCGATCCACGAAAAGATCTAATATATCTTCTAACTCAAAATCATAAATATTTTTAAATTTATCCAGATGTAATTGATTAGCTTGATTAAACAAAATTACTTTGGCTTCATAATAAGCAGAATTTTTATTAATACTATTAGTAGACATATCAGTAGCATCGATAATCGCAAGTTTTTGACGAACCCCCAATTTGTTAAAGGTCGATTAAACCTTTAAACTACTTAGACCAAAACCTGCGAGAGGCCTAGGTCCAACCCGTTTGCCACTGTGTGGCCTTGCGATTACCTTGCCGCTGATACGAGTGGAACTAAGTCAAGGAGTACTTACTGCGCTGCTGGAAATCCTCGAAGTCCCAGGCTCCGGTCCGTAGAATAAATTAATTAAGCACTAAGCTATCTAGTAAGGGTAGTTGAAATAAAATTCAAGAGTTACACAAACAACATTTAATGAAAAAACACTAAACCTCAAGCACTGTTACATATAACTTCAAAAACACGGATGTCAGACGGCTGATTTAGATCACGGACTCTAACTATTTTTCAACCTGATGACACTCTTGCGGGTGTCCCTACCCTCTTCTAAGCTCGTCTGCTTATGCTCGACTCGCTACTCTCGGCTCCCTTCTCTCGACTCGACTCGACTAGACTAGACCCCCTACTGGGCTATCCGCGGCCCTTATATATGTTTTGTGTACGTGCCGAAAAGTCGCGCAGGTCTCGGTTTTAGCGGGTGGTGGCCCCCACCAAAAGAAAAGGAAAATTCCATAACGGGGCGGTAGAAAATTACGATCTGGGGAAGTCCACCCCAGTATGCTCCCTACACTTTTATTAAAATAAAAGCGAAAGAAGTCGCATACGGATGTGACACATTAAAAAACTTGATAATGTTGGAATGAAACCTTCCTTTGATAAAATACACTCTTTTTTTAAAGAATGTGAAGCTAGAAAGAAGAATAAACTTAATGTGATAATACACAATATACCTGAATCTGAAGGAGAAAATTCTTATGTTCTTGATAGGCAAAAGATTATTGATACTTTGAAAAACATTAAACTTCTTAATACTGATTTGAATACTGCTAAATTCCTTAGACTGAAAATCAAATCATCTGATGATGGAACACTTATTAATAGAAGCATCAAACTTGTATGTGGGAACAGAAGTGATGTTTTAGAGATCTTGAAAAATTGGAAAAAAATTCCCAAAGAAATTAAAGTAAATGATGATCATACTAAATTACAAAGGGAACAGTATAATATGTTAAAAAAGCAAGCTGAAGTGTACAATGCTTCTCATCCAGCAAATGATCAAAAACTTGCTACATTTAGAGGTGGTTCTCCTATTTTTATAACAAAAATGATTAAAGCTTCTGATACAACTTCAACTCAATTATCGAACTTATGAAAAACTAAATCGTCATCAACACCTATTTTATACTACCAGAATGTTAATGGGATTAGAACCGAGCTTCATGAACTCAGAAATAACCTACACACCATAACCCCTAAACCTCATATAATTGTTTCCACTGAAACTTCACTTCATCCTGGTATCAATAACAATGAACTTGGTCTTGATGGATTTAATTTATATAGAATAGACAGGCATAACAATGAAAATGCTCCTGCTGGTGGTGGGATTTTAATTGCAATTTCTAATAATATCTGTTCAAAACTTGTTATTGTTCCACCATCTGTTAACTTTAATGCTGAACAGCTTTTTGCTGAAGTAATCTTCGAGAATAATAAATACATTATTGGTGAAGTATACATACCTCCTGCTAGTGATACTGTGAACTATACTTTCCATTGCGATACCATAATAAGACTGAAATCTGAGTTCAATGATCATGAATTTTTAATTGTGGGTGATTTCAATTTACCTAATACTACTTGGACTTCTGATAAATATCTTAATGCTTCATATAATGGTAACTCTAACATTACTGCCAACAATGTATCTTCAATATTGGACTGTTATGGTGGTTGTGGCTTCTCTCAGTTATTTTCCAGTAATGCATCAGAACAAAAACTACACTTTGGATCTCCTCTTCTGATCTAGTATTGAACACCATAAGATTATACCATCACCTGACTTTCTGGTAAAAATTGAAGAGCGAAATCACTTTCCTATTTTTATTGAACTCCCATCACTTTAACTGATCATATCAAACTTAAATCTTGTTATTTAAATTTTAGGACCCAGCTGAAAAAATCCATATGGAAATCTGTAAGGAAACCCGTACGGGGACCCGTAAGGGTTCCCGTAAAGGACCCTATACGGGTTTCCGATACTGATATTTGGTCAGGGTTTCCGTACGGGTTTCCATATGGGTTTTTTTTTTTTTTTCATTTAATTTTATTTTCACACTATTTTTTTATTTATTTAATTTAATATTATTATTAGATATTGATGTATTATTCTTTATAAGATTTAATTATTAATAATAAAATTATTTTGAATAAAATTATCGAAGAAAAAAATTTTGTTCGACTGAGATTCGAACCCACGACCCCAGGCATGGCAGGCAGACACTCTACCAACCGAGCCATTGAGCTAGCTTGCTCGATGACTTTAATTAAACTACTTTAACAACTGTTTTATATTTGATTTTTAACTAGTCTCTCTCAGCGCGCAAACACGAGCAATTGTATTACATTATCTAAATCTAAAACAAATTTTGTCGAAGCTTCATCTAAATTAAAGGGCTTAACCGACAATAAGTTGTATATTAAAGGAGTTTAATTGAGGTCTTGATGCATGCTAGCTCAATGGCTCAGGTGGTAGAGTGTCTGCCTGTGATGCCTGGGGTCATGGGTTCGAATCTCAGTCGAACAAAATATTTTTCTTCGATAATTTTATTCAAAATAATCAAATCTTATAAAGAATAATATATTAATATCTAATAATAATATTAAATAAATAAAAAAATAGTGTCAAAATAAAATTGAAAGAAAAAAAAAAAAAAAAAAAACCCTT
This sequence comes from Encarsia formosa, assembly GCA_038277355.1. Taxonomy (NCBI): domain Eukaryota; kingdom Metazoa; phylum Arthropoda; class Insecta; order Hymenoptera; family Aphelinidae; genus Encarsia; species Encarsia formosa. Next base: position 88,784,273 of record CM076184.1, on the reverse strand, counting down.
ATGGAAACCCGTACGGAAACCCTGACCAAATATCAGTATCGGAAACCCGTATGGGATCCTTTACAGGAACCCTTATGGGTCCCCGTACGGGTTTCCTTACGGATTCCCATATGGATTTTTTCAGCTGAGGAAAGCTAATTATAGTAACATTGTAAAGTTTTTAGGTGATATAAATTGGGAAGAATGTTTGTCAAACTTGAATATTGAAGATGCAACTGACAAATCTTATGAGATACTTAATGATTCATGTAGGAATAATATTCCTGAGTCGAAATCGACTGATAGTACATACCCTGATTGGTTTTCGGATAAGCTTATTGGGCTTATCATTAATAAAAAGAAATCTCATAAAATTTAGCTGCAAACATCTTTTGATGAAGACAAAATTCTATTTAATAAATTAAGAGCCCAATGCATTCGTCAAAAACGTATTGACCATGATAAATACCTTGAAAATATAGAGGAAAGGTCTGCTAAAAATGTCAAAAATTTTTGGAGTTACATTAATAAACTTAACAAATCTAATGAAATACCTAGAGACATGTTTCTTACTAATAAAACAGCCACTGAACCAGCTGATATTTCCAACCTCTTTGCAGATCATTTAAAATCAGTATACACTGTGAATCATGATGTTTTGAATGATGTTGTGGATTTTGATTTCACTGATTTGACTTTAATTCTCTTGTTATTGATAACGAGGATATCGTGTCAGCTTTCAGAGATATGAAGGGAAGTTTTTCAGTCTCTGCTGATGGATTCCCCTCTTACTTTCTCAAAAATTGTGAAGATTCCTTGATTAAGCCTCTGAACTTATTATTCAATAAATCTTTATCATCTGGTTCAGTTCCAAGCATTTGGAAAACTTCATTTGTTACCCCGATTTTTAAAGCCGGAGAAAAACATGATATTGTAAATTATAGACCCATTTCAATAATGAACCCATCGCTAAATTGTTAGACTCAATAATAGCTAAAAAACTGACAAAAGATCTCTTTGTCAGTCAAATTACCAATACTCAACATGGCTTTTTGAAAGGTAAATCAACAGTTACAAATTTGGTTATTCATAGTGATTATATCACTGAGTGTCTTACAGACTGTACTCAAGTTGATTCAATTTATTTAGACTTTCAAAAAGCATTTGATAGAGTTGACATTGTGATTTTGATTAAAAAACTTAGAAATTATGGCATAGGTGGAAACTTATTATCTTGGCTTTATTCATATCTGAGCGATAGAATCCAAAAAGTGAAATTAAAGGGTCATCTGTCAGATCCTATAGCGGTCACCTCTGGTGTTCCCCAGGGATCTCACTTTGGACCGTTTCTTTTTCTACTTTTTATTAATGATATTGGCGTTTTTATTCGCTTTGCCAAAATTCTAATCTTCGCTGATGATCTTAAACTATTTTATAAGATTGTAAATATTGCTGATTGTATTAATTTACAATATGATCTCGATTGTATTATCAACTGGTCTATTTCTAATAATATTGATCTCAACATTAATAAATGTAAATTTATCTCCTTCTATAGTTCTAAGCTCAAAGTCAATTTTAATTACTTTATTAATGATATTATGTTAAAAAGAGTTGATACTACAAATGATCTAGGTGTTACTTTTGATTGTAAGATGAAATTTGAAACTCATTTGAACTCTGTGGTATCTAAAGCTTCCAGAATGCTTAACTTTATAATTAGATCTTCCATAGAATTTAAGAAGCCAGAGACTTTTTTATCACTGTATAGAGCTATTGTACTCCCTCATTTATTATATTGCTCCCAAATTTGGACTCCATACAGAGAATATCAAATAATTAAAATTGAGCGTATTAATCATAAATTTTTGAGACATCTTTCTTTCAAGAGTGGAACACCTATGAGCTATGTTGATCATAATTACGACAGGATAGCTAACTCGTTTAAAGTTTCTACTATTAAATCTCAACACTCTTATTATGACTTTTATTTACTTTTAAAATTCTGAAAAAATTGTTAATATAGATGAAAAAACGAATTTACTCCCATACCGAACTGTAAGATTTAAGATTAGAAACCCTAGATTATTAATTGAACGCAATACCAAAAATGACTTCGAATTTTTCTCGAGTTTGTCTAGACGGCACCTTAGTACGCGCCCGCGTACGCGGAGAGTCTCCGCGTACTCGCAAACTTAAGGCCATCACAGGAATTCGCGCGATGCGAGAATTCGCGCATCTCGCATCGCGCGTCGCGCACTTGTCCTAACCTAACTTTACAGCTGAACTGCGCGATGCGCGATGCGAGAATTCGCGCATCTCACATTGCGCATCGCGCAGTTTGGCTGTAAAGTTAGGTTAAGGCCATCACAGGAACTCGCGCGATGCGAGAATTCGCGCATCTCGCATCGCGCATCGCGCAGTTCAGCTGTAAAGTTAGGTTAGGACAAGTGCGCGACGCGCGATGCGAGATGCACGAATTCTCGCATCGCGCGAGTTCCTGTGATGGCCTTTAGGACAAGTGCGCGACGCGCGATGCGAGATGCACGAATTCTCGCATCGCGCGAGTTCCTGTGATGGCCTTTAGGTACTCCACGTGCGCGCAAACTTAGGTGCTCCGCATGCGCGCAAAACTTATGAAAATCCGCGTGCGCGCAAAACTTATGATGTTCCGCGTGCACGCAAAACTTATGATGTTCCACCTGCGCGCAAAAACTTCCGATCTCCACGTGCGCGAAAAACTCTGGATCTCCGCGTGCGCACAAAAACTTTGATTACGTTGCAATAAATGCATCAATTATTGTCCTTCTAAACATTAAAATTGTGATTAAAAAAACTTCCTGACTCTATAAAATTAATTTTTCACACACTTATTGATAGTGGGGGCCTACAGGCATGTGCATGTTCTGCCTACCAGTTTATCCGGAACTTTCGTCCATAACCTAACGTCGTTCGAGGGGTCTTGAGTTCGATCCTCGGCGCAGCCAACTTTAAATTTTTTAACTTCGTTAGTTGTGTTGGTAACAACGATCCCTACATTCACCCCGACGGCTTTGGAGTCGGTTTTACCGGGGGCTTTCATTTCAACTCTGGCCAGAGATTATTTCGAGCGGAAGCAATATTTGGGGCATAATTTCCCAATGAGCTCATCCCAGTTCAGCGCTGGTCTAATCCAAGACCATCTGATTGGGGGCAATATTTGGGAAAGTTCCCCATGAGCCTCCGGTTGAGCGCTGGTTCTTCCATTAACTCGAATGGGGCATATACCCGTACTCCACATGGTCTATTTGGACCATGGGCTAATGCGAAGCAGTGTAGGGCAAAATTCGTCAATGAGCCCATATAAAGGAGCTTAAAAGTCGCGACTAAAAATAAGTAAAAAAAAAAAAAAAAACCTCAAAATTTTGAAAAAAACGTGGTTTTTTGGAATTTTAAATGCCGTTTTAGCTTAAAAGTATAACAAAATATATATTTTCTGAAAGAACTTAAAAAAATGAATCTTTTCTTTTCTGAGGTTTTTATACGATTTATGCCTTTAAAGTCAATTTAATTCACTTTAAAGATAAAAAATCAAGACAGTTCGTTAAAAAACCGTTCAAAACTTGAAAATTTGGCGCGGAAGCCCCCATTTTTTTTCATAAAAAGATGCCTTTTTTGCTCTAGTTTACGTTGATATGTATTTTTATATACTTTTATTCAATATTTATTGTAAAAAATTCATAAAACAGAAAAAATACAAGAAAATGTCCCTTTTTTATTCAAAGAATATAGCCGGGTAAGATAGTCGAATCGGCCCCCACGGCAAACCCTTACAATATATAAACCATTTGAAAGGGCACAAAAAAAGAAAATTTTTGGTGCAAACCGTAGCTCCCTATTCCCTACCTAGGGATCCTAGGGTCTAAAATAGTGATTTTTCAACTTTAATTCATATCTCAGAATCTATCAGTCAGAGACATGCGGTTTGCAGTAAAATTTTCTAAAAAAAAAAGTGCAGTTCGCCTTTATTTTTTAATATTATTTTTGGCTCCAAATTCAAACCGTTTGTGACATTTTTTAACCTTAAATTTGCGAGACAAAATCTTCGCCAAAAAAAAATATTAGAAGAAAATTAGAGCAATTAATTTTTGTTAAAATACGTCATATATTTTCTAGTGAATGGATTATCCCACGATTCAATTCGATTAACTTTTGCACCTGCCACACTTACTCAGTTAATAAATTTTGTTTCCTGCCCTATAAGTCACTTTGTTGTAAGTTAATTTATAGTACCCCTGGTCACTCTAACCACAAAATCAAATCTTTGATGCGTGTTTTCGGTGACTCGTACTATAAAATAGTATATATTACGAGTGCAGTACGTCTACAGAAATTATTAAGAACCTCGTGTTGTGCTTCGCTACGTACTTGGGTCCTTAAGGGGAAGTCAGGTGAGGGTCCAATGGTAGTTACTTAAAATTAAAAAAAAAAAAATCAAGGGGGTACATTCAAAAAAGGGCTCTGTAGCAGGGTAGCGACATTGAAAAGCTACATTTTAAAAAAAACTGCATCAAAATTCGTTGAAAATTGGCCGAGAAAAACGCAGAACGATAATTTGGTATTTTTTTTCGTCGGCTGCATCAACCGTGACAGCAGACTCCACTGCTGCTACATTGCGTTGCTGTGCGTGAGACCGCGCGTACGTAATTCTAACCAACAAATTTCTAATCATGCAATCAAAAAGTAACAAATTTGTTGTAACCCACGTTTTTGTTTTATTTATGTTTTTATAAGTAATTTCAAACAGTTGCAAAGTGAGAGCCAAGAGCTTAGAATCTTCAAGGCTGGTAGGACAAGATTTCAATAATCCTTAGTTAGGTTTGAAATGTATGAACTAAGCCAGCCACTTACATACTTGAGGTGATAAACACTGATAAAGTTTTTTATTGACACAGTCTCTGAGGGTATATTAGAGTCAAGATCTTAGAAACTTCAAAGCAAGTAACAAGTTTTAAACAATTTTTAGTCATTTTAGAAATTCTAAATTTTATAAATAGTTTAAAAATATTTTTTTTCTACTTTTTCAATTGATTTATTTATCAAGAATTCTTTTTTAGTTTTAAAATTTTATAACTATTGAATACTTATATTACTTCAATACTTTTAACTATTGAAAACTTGTCTTACTCGCTTGAAGATTTTAATCTTTTGACTCTTAGCACAGAGACTAAATTAAACAGATCTTGAAAGGTTTGTAATTAAATTTATCTTTAAGAACCCCAATCGCACAAAGTTTATTATTGCCATAAAATCTTTAAAATTTACTCGGCTGACAGAAAAGGTAAAATATAATTTTCTTTTTGTGTAAAGTGAACCATGCCTGTGAACATCATTTGCTCTTGCTGGGAGACCTAAGACTTACTTTATCCTACGTGATAACTAAAAATTGAAAAAGTAGCTGCAGTTAAAACTCTCTTGAGCTAATGAAATTTTATCAAATGAATTGACTTCAAACTTTGGAAAAGTTCAGATGTCAATGACCATGGGCATAGTTTGGTTGTCATTATATTACACTTGTTTCCAAAGGTAATTGCATTGATAGTCAGCCAAGTAAATCTTAAAAAAGTTGTAAAAAACTTTGTAACTGTTAGTAGAGCTTAGGGAAATAAACCCAATCACATCTTATTCTAAATTTGTTTAATTTTGTCTCTGTGGTTATATGAGATTCAAGGACTTCAAAGCAAGAGGGACAAGTTGTCAATAATTTTTGGTAGTTTTTGAAATTTGTTGACCCTAAGCCGTTACGTTAGAGGTGATAAACTTTGTCATTAACATAGTCACTGAGGGTATGTTAAACTCAAGACCTTAAAATTTTTAAAGCAAGACAAGTTTTCAATAGCCTTTATACATTTTTGAAAATTTAAATTTTACAAATGATGAAAAAATATTAGCTTTATACTTTTTTTAGTTGATTTATCTTCAAGAATCTTTTATAGTTTTAAAAATGACTTATAACTATTGAAAACTTGTCTTACTCGCTTTGAAGATTCTAAACTTTTGATTCTTGTACATGACTTATAGAGACAAAATTAAATAGATCTTGAAAAAATTTAATCTTGTTCATTTTTATGAGCTACATACAAAGTTTATTATTGTCATAAAATCTTAAGATTTTCTTGACAATAAAGGTGTACTATGATTTTTTTTTGTGCAAGGCAACCATGCCTGTGAGCATTGACATTTGCTCTTGCTGGGAGACCTACAACTTACTTTACATTTGAACTGTTCCAAAGCGTCAAGTCAATCCATTTGATAAGATCTCATTAGTTCAAGAAAGTTCTGATTGCATGAGTGATTGCAGCTACTGTTCCAATATTTAGTTATCAAGTAGGCTAAAGTAAGTGGTCTCCCAGCAAGAGCAAATGTCAATGTTCACAGGCATGGTTGACTTTACACAAAAACAATCATAGTTCAGCTTTATTGTCAGCCAAGTAAATCTTAAAGAATTTGTAGCAATAATTAACTTTGTGTGAGTGATAAAAAATAATAAAATGATATAAAAATAAACCTGATTACAACTCTTTCAAGATTTGTTTAATTTTATGACTATGTCTTGTTGTTGTTGTTGTTTTTTTTTTTTTTTTTTTTTTTTTTTTTTTTTTTTTGTGTACAGATATTGTTAAAACAACTATTTTATTGAAATATTACTTGTATTTGAAATTTTTATAAATCAAGAGACCTACTTTACATGAAGAAAATTATTGAAATTTTTACGATCTGAAGCAAATCAAGAGTAAATATTGAAGAAATAATTGAAGAAACATGAATTGTTTATAATGCAACTAAGGAGTTTTATTTAAGAAGAAAATTTTTTCATAAAACTAGTGATTTTGCTTATTTTATTTTAGAAATAATGTATGATTCTTTTTTTCAATTGACACATTTTCAGCCTTGTATTGAGTGTAATGAATAAGTAATTTTGAGTTTCAGCTTATTTCATTATTTTGATTTTTCAACACATATATATTTGATTTTGCAAGATAATTTTTACTACGAATTTGATTTATTGAGGAGAGGTAGCTGAGGAGTAAGCCGTAAGGCAGTCATAAAGTTTTACAAACTTATATTTTATGACTATGTCTTGTTGTTGTTGTTGTTTTTTTTTTTTTTTTTTTTTTTTTAATACAGATATTGATAAAACAACTATTTTATTGAAATATTACTTGTATTTGAAATTTTTATAACTCAAGAGACCTACTTTACATGAAGAAAATTATTGAAATTTTTACGTACTGAAGCAAATCAAGAGTAAATATTGAAGAAATGATTGAAGAAACATGAATTGTTACCGAATGATGAGCAAAATCATCAATAATTTTTCTAAATGGTCCTTTTTTTCGATTATCCACACAAAATGTTTGAATTATTTTTGTTTTTTAAATAATATTCAAACAATTTGTGTTCAAAGCCCATTGCACTCCTAGACATGTGTATCCTCGCATGTTTTTGTCTCCTTATGAACATTGAGAGAAAAATATTTTCAAATCTTAACTTAAAAAGTGTAAATCTGAACAATTTATATTTAAAACCTCAGAAAATGCTAAAAAGTACTCCTAGTAACAAATTATTCTTGTTCAAATTTTTTGAGTTAAGACTTGAATTTAAATTGGTTGAGATCTTCTTTATATTGAATATTGAATCAATTGGGATGTGTCTTGACCGAACAAATTATAGTATGTACACGGAGAAAGAAGTACATCATGAAACTTGGTGTACAGCGCCATCGTTTTGCATGATGCGTGGTGCAGCATGATTCCAAGTCAAACTACGTATTTTCAAGTGCATGCACCGTATTTTCCAGTGCAAAATTTTTAGAGAGACAATTTCGATAGAGCAGACGAAGGCGCTCGGAACACCCACGTAACCAGTTTTTCAAAGTTTTACACTAAAAATTGTTTACAATTCTTATTTTGAAATGTTCTTGCTATCTTTGCTAACAAATTTATAAACTTCAATTATGATTTCGAACTTGATATTTACATTTATACGATTTTAAAGTTTCGAGGTTAGAGATTCAGCAGAACTTGAGTAACCGAGAAAAAAGCATGCGTCAAATGCGTACATTAACTTACAACAAAGTGACTTATAGGGCAGGAAACAAAATTTATTAACTGGGTAAGTGTGGCAGGTGCAATAGTAAATCGAATTGAATCGTGAGATAATCGAGTCACTAGAAAATATATGACGTATTTTAACAAAAATTAATTGCTCTAATTTTCTTCTAATATTTTTTTTTGGCGAAGATTTTGTCTTAGATTTTTTAAACTCGCAAATTTAAGGTTAAAAAATGTCACAAACGGTTTAAATTTGGAGCCAAAAATAATATTAAAAAATAAAGGCGAACTGCACTTTTTTTTTTTAGAAAATTTTACTGCAAACCGCATGTCTCTGACTGATAGATTCTGAGATATGAATTAAAGTTGAAAAATCACTATTTTAGACCCTAGGATCCCTAGGTAGGGAATAGGGAGCTACGGTTTGCACCAAAAATTTTCTTTTTTTGTGCCCTTTCAAATGGTTTATATATTGTAAGGGTTTGCCGTGGGGGCCGATTCGACTATCTTACCCGGCTATATTCTTTGAGTAAAAAAGGGACATTTTCTTGTATTTTTTCTGTTTTATGAATTTTTTACAATAAATATTGAATAAAAGTATATAAAAATACATATCAACGTAAACTAGAGCAAAAAAGGCATCTTTTTATAAAAAAAAATGGGGGCTTCCGCGCCAAATTTTCAAGTTTTGAACGGTTTTTTAACGAACTGTCTCGATTTTTTATCTTTAAAGTGAATTAAATTGACTTTAAACGCATAAATCGTATAAAAACCTCAGAAAAGAAAAGATTCATTTTTTTAAGTTCTTTCAGAAAATATATATTTTGTTATACTTTTAAGCTAAAACGGCATTAAAAAGTCCAAAAAACACGTTTTCGAAATTTTGAGGTTTTTTTTTTTTACTTATTTATAGTCGCGACTTCTATGCTCCTGTATATGTGCTAATTGACGAATTTTGCCCTACACTGCTTCGCATTAGCCCATGGTTCAAATAGACCATGTGGAGTACGGGTATATGCCCTTTTCGAAATAATCGAAGAACCAGCGCTAAACCGGAGGCTCATGGAGAACTTTCCCAAATATTGCCCTCAATCAGATGATCTTGGATTAGACCAGCGCTGAACCGGGTTGAGCTCATTGGGAAATTATAACCCAAATATTGCCCCCGCTCGAAATAATCTCCGACCAGAGCTGAAATGAAAGCCCCCGGTAAAACTTACTCCAAAGCCGTCGGAGTGAATGTAGGGATCGATGTTACCGACGCAACTAACGAAGTTAAAAAATTTAAAGTTGGCTGCGCCGAAGATTGAACCCAAGACCCTTCGAACGACGTTCGGTTATGGACGAAAGTGCCAGATAAACGGGTAGGCAGAACAGGCATATGCCCCCACACCATCAATAAGCCCCCACCACATGTAAGTACGAATTTTTTTTTTTTTTTTTTTATTATTTTAATATTAGAAAACATAGTAAATATAATTCAAACAAATTACCAAATTTTTTTTTTATTGAATATATTCTGATCAGCACTAATTAATTATTTGATACTACTAGATACATTTTTTTTAAAATTGATGATCCCTTTTACGCTGAATTTTGTCTAATCTAAGATTTAAACCCCTTAAAACCCTGGGCACCCAAGTTCAATAAAAAAACTGATCAGCTATCACCCAAGCTCTAAACCCCCAAAACCCTGGGCGCCCGAGGTCAACGAATAAACTGATCAGCTATTCCCCAAGCTCTAAACCTCCCAAAACTTGCTTAGAGGGAGAGCTTGGAGGATAGCTGATCAGTTTATTTATTTAACTTGACGCCTAGGGTTTTGGGGGTTTAGAGCTTGAGAGATATCTGATCAGTTTTTTCTTTGAACTCGGGTGCCCAGGGTTTTGGGGTATTCGAGTTTGGGGCATAGCCGATAAATTTTTTTGTTGAACTCGGCTGCCCAGGGTTTTGGGGGCTCAGAGCTTAGGAGATAGTTGATCAGTTTTTTCGTTGAACTTGGGCTTCCAGGGTTTTGGGCTAATTTTTTTTTCTAGACGTCAATTTTATTAGGGGTGGGAGGGGGGTGGCACGGCGGTCCTCAGGTTAACCTCTAGCTAGAAGGAGTTGTTGCTCCCCAGACCTTAATTTTTATGCGTTATAACTGAAATAGTAAAAAAAAATTTCCATGCATAGGCCCCCACCAAAATTGTGCCTATAAGCCCCGATCAGGGTTAATCCGGCAGTGATGGACGATTAACGTGTAGTAAAACTTCTTAAAACTATAGAGACACTAATTTTTCTAAAAAATAGAATTAAAGACAAAAATTTTGTGCCAAACCTGGTTCAGATCGGATAACTAGAGACCAAGTGATGAATTAAAAAAAAAAAAAATTTCGGGTCTTATGGAGGCTTTAAAAAGTGGGTGGCCCTCCCTGCCCCTTCACGGAATCACCCTGAAAAGTTGAGTTTTTCATGTCTTCGAAACATACTAAATTTCAGAGATGGATCCAGTCTGGTTTTCGAGAAATAAACGAAAAACTACCTAAAATTGTGGTTTTCCATGTATTTTAAGTGGGACACAAATGTTTCTGTGCATGCACAGCTAATGAATTTATCGAAAAAACAATTGCGGGATGTTTTTTTCGGATCCAAAAAGACACCTTATCCTGCAGTTTCAGCCGGTTTGGCGTAGAGAAAATTTCGGCTAAATTGCAACCCCTCCTTTGTCAAATTATTGAGATTGAAACCGAGACCGAGATTAACCGAGACCAAGACCATCCAAAGTCTCGTCAGTCTCGGTCTCGAACAGCTGAATTCTAGTGTGTTAAAGTAGGGGGCGTAGATCTGTTAGTAGGAGTAGGGAGTTTATAGGGATCTCTATAAGTAGGGATCTTATAGCGATCCCGATAAGTAGGGATCCCTATAAGATCCCTAGGTAGGAAAAGTACACCGTTGAAAGAGGGTGGAATGGGCATGAGTCCTTCTCGATGTAAGCGTATGACCCAGTCCTGAGTCGTGACAGCCACGGTCAAAGAGAGTGTTGCGGAGCAGTGACTTGAAGGACTCGACAGAAATACTATCTAGGTTGAGCGCACCTAGTACGAGTTAATCTTGGAGGGACCGACTTGAGCAAATAAGTTTCGCAGAGCCTCGGTGCTAACAGGTGGTATATAAAAGTAGCCACCCCCAATGCGAGCAGAGCGACGGATATCGGGGCGAGTGATTCATTGATTGTCTTAAGTTTTTATTTCGACCTTGGGGTGGAACCTTATTCGGCCGTTGAGTGTTTACCATGAGATTATAAAAAAAAAGTGTTAACAGAGGAAATCTAAGTTCGAAGTAATACATAAAATTAGATAAAAGTTAGCAGTTTACAATAATACATAATTTATAATAATGAAGGCAAAGTCCATGTGCAAAGTAGTTATAGAGGTCGCTTTACAGTGGATATATGAGCTTGTGCCGTGATGGGAGTTAGAGGCGGGCGTGTAAGGAGCGGGGTAGAATAAGGAATGAAGGTAAGCGAGGAGGGACGATAGCGAGGCGCTCACGAAGGAAGTGGTCGGCCCAGTCGTTACGGTCGTGTTCGCGAGAGTAGCGTATCGCGGAGCAGGGACTTAAAGGTCTCAGGTGAGATCTTGTCAAGGTCACTGCGGCCAAGGGAGTTGAGAGTGCGGACTGCACAACCAGAGAAGGAGTTTCGCAGGGTATTAGTGCGAGCGGAGAGGACGATGAAGTAACCGGTGCCACTGCCAGCAGATCGTGAGATCGGGGGAGCTGGTTGTACAAATAAGAATGTGGATTGTAGGTTAAGACTCGGTAGGCGAGTGTACCAATAAAGTACTCGCGGTGGAGTTTGGCGGAGAGTTAACTGAGGGCGAGACGGTAGGGCGTGACGTGGGCCATCCAATGGATATTTCCATAGAGGTAGCGAACGCAGGCATTGAGGAGGCACTGCATTTTCAGGTTTTGCGTGACAGTGAGGTCGTGGTAAACGGCACACGCGTAATCGAAGTGAGGCAGAATAAGGGATTTAATGAGTTCTTACCAGAAGAGTCGCGCGAGGGCATGCCTGTAGAAGCGGAGGCTGTGGAGGGAGGCGTAAACCCGCGTGGCGATCAAAGAGAGATGTTCGGTCCAGTTTAGCGAGGAGGTGATGATGACTCCAAGGCTCTTCGACTTGTTGGTGAAGGCAACGGGGATACCAGTGACAGAGATGAGGGGGGTGGGTAGAGTGCTAGGGGATTTGAGGTAGTGATGGCTACCAAAAAGCGTGGCGATAGTCTTTCCAGCATTGACTTCGGCCCATTCAGCAATCGAGGAGGCATCGTAGGAGAGCTTGCGAATGAGGGATGCAAGGCCTTCAGGGGTGGCTGCAGCTTCAGGATAGATCTCTTAAGGTCGTCGGAAAACAATTTGTACAATGCATAGAGCAGGAAAGTGGGAGATTTAGAACGAAAATGAGGAATAGTAGAGGGCAGAGGATGGGCAGAGGTACGAGGTGACTAGCTAGGTGAGAGGGCTTATGTAGCTGGGAAACCCTGAAGGCGAGGTTGCCTATAAAAAAAAAATTTTTGACGACGACTTCGTGAGAGCCAACCTACTGCTATTATGAATGGGGTGACATGCGCAATCCAAGGGATGTTGCCAAAGACGTATCGGACACAAGCGTTTAGCAAAAGGTGAAGTTTCAGGTTTTTGCTGGTTGGTGAGATGATGGTACACAGTGCAGGCGTAGTCGAAATGAGGAAAGATCAGTGATTCAACGAAAAGTTTTTTGAGCGCACGGGTGAGGGCATGTTTGTTATGCCTGAGGCTGTGCAAGGATGCAGATACACGCGCCGATATGGAGCTGATATGCTTGTTCCAAGTAAGGGTAGAGGTGATAACTACCCCTAGCAATTTTATTTCCGAGGTGAAGGGAATAGACATGCCAGCGACCATGATGTTGGGTAGCTGAAAGACTGGGGTCTTTGCTAGTAGTTCAAGGAAAGCGGAACTGCCAAAAAAATAGCCACGGTCTTGGTGGGGTTAAGCCTGAGGCCGTTTTGTTGGGACCATTCACCATTTAGCAACAGCGTTAGCATCGATGGTAAGCCGGTGAAGAAGGGCTTTCGAGGATGACCCGCGAGGACTAGACATTTGGGTTACTTTTTTGGGTTTTTAGCTAATTTTCAAACAATTTGTTTTCAAAACCTGAGCTAAAGGCGAGAGTGTCAAGGGTTTGCTATGGGTTAGCTCATACTTTTCCAGCGTCAAGTTTAAGGTTTTTTTCAACGCAAGGCAAGGAAAGTTCAAAGTTCCTGTTTGGGAAATATCAGAAAGTTTTAACTTTTTGCACCATGTGTGGAAAATAAAGGGTATAGCCGGGTAAAGTAGTCAAATTGGCCCCCAGCGCGAACCCCTACAATATATACATCAATCGAAAGGGCATGAAAAAAGAAAATTTTTGGGACCAACCAGAAATTTTTATAAACACTACTGCGCATGCGTGGTCCAAAATAGTGATTTTTCAACTTTGATTTTTATCTCAAAATCTAAGAGGACTGGAAAAATGCGGTTTGCGGCAAAATTTTGTTTACAAAAAAATGTAGTTCAACCATATTTTTTAAAATCATTTTTGGCTCCAAATTCAAAAAAGTTAAGGCTGTTTTTCGAATTTTTTACCTAAAAAATGCAATTAAAAAAAAAAAAAGAAAACGGCGATACATACCTCTCTTGAAAAAAAAAATATATTATGTATTTTAAGAAAAAATAGCTTTACAAATTTTTTTAAATTTTTTAAAGTGGTAGCAGGCGAAATTATTGAAATTTTTCATCTAAATTACCACTTAGCGGCTGCATACTGCATTAAAATATAACATTCATATCGCTGAACTACATTTTTTGTTAACAAAATTTTGCTGCAAGCCGCGTTTTTCTATCCCTCTTAGATCTCGAGATAAAAATCATAGATGTAAAATCACTATTTTGCCCAGCGCATGCGCAGTTTAGGGAATAAAACATTGCGCTATTCGTCAAAAGCTTTCTTTTTTCAAGACCTTTGAAATGATATATATATTGTAGGGGTTTCTGCAAAAAAAAATTTTAATACCTCTAACGAGACCAGTTCAACCATGTTCATCACTAAAAATGTTATGAATTAGTTATTTTCAATCTAGGTCAGGTAGGCGAAATTTTTTTATGCAGAAACCCCTACAATATGCAATTATTGTGGTTTGTGCCAAAAGCTTCCTTTTTTTCAAGACCTTTCAAATGATATATATATTGTGTTTTGCAAGAAAAATTTTTAATACCTCTAACGAGACTAGTTCAACCATGTTCATCACTCAAAAATTGTATAAATAAGTTATTTTCAATCTAGGTCAGGTAGGCCAAATTTTTTTACGTAGAAACCCCCACAATATATATATATATGGGTCAAAATAATACTTTTTTAAAAAACTGTCCGCACGAGGTTCACCAATTTTATTGCAATTTTTTTTGGCAAAAGCTAAATTTTTGTGCATATTAAAAAATTGATAAAATTTTTTTATGAAAAAACAAAAATTCTGCGACCAACCGGTACCCTGTACGATCTTTCGCTTCCAGGGTACAGCTGTTTAAAGTTGTCAAAAAACACAAAAAACGCGTTTTTTACGATTTTCACACGCATTTTTGAACGGTTTCGACCTTTTTTTTTCTCTCAAAAATATGAGAAATCTTCTCTTCATATGTTTCCAAACGAGCTCCGATAGTAATTGTCGTGCAGATTTGGGGTTTCAGTTGATTACAAAGCATTCACTTTTGACACATTTTATGTGCTAAACTAGTGTTTTTTTAACAATATACACGCTACATTTAACTTTTTCGTTCATTATAGATGTTTTGAAATTATTTTTTGACTAAAAACTATTAAAATTCCAGCCAAAATTAGGTCGTCTCCCGACAGGCAATACAAGTCTGGCTGGACTGTCTTATGTCCTGGCCCCGTACGGGCAGGCCGTTCACAGCGCCTACGGGGTGAAACGTGGCTGGAGCCTGGCAGCCCCATCGTGCTTGAAGCAATATTCTGGGTTCTACGAAAAAACAAAAACAAAAATCGAAAAAAGGGCTTTGTAGCGCCCTTGCAAAAAGAAGCAAAGAGCGCGCTATAAAGTCCTTTTTTCGATTTTTGTATTGGTTTTTTTGTAAAACGCGGAATAATAACTGCCGCCGAGCATGTGGCTACGTCTTCATTACAAATGCGGCACTGTATAATACATGCGCGGTCGCGCTAACCCGACCATTACTAATCATTTGAATATTGTGATTTTCTTTCAAAATATTTTATGGTTGTTTGGTTAGTTTACAAAAAATTAACTGAAATAAAAAAAATACTAATAAATAATTACTAATAAGTGCCACTGATATGTGTAAATCAGTGACAGTAAGATGCTATTGTAACTTATTTTTCATTTCTAACCTTATTTCTTTATTCAAAAAATTTTATTAAAGAGTTTATCTTTAATTATAACAACTTATTAAGCATCAGAATCCATTTTTCCATCTTCTAAAGTAAAAAAAAAAAAAAAAAAAAAAAAAAAAAAATTAAATTTCCTAACCTCAAACATTAATTTTATTAAAACATTCCTTCATATAAATACGATTTATTACCTCTGAAATTTGAAACAAACAATCGATTATTAATACCGAACTTTGTTTCAATATAATATAAATATTCAATTCAACTGTCAACACAGGACGATTACAATAACGAATCACGTAAACAAGCTCATAAAAGTCCTACGCATGGAGTTGTATATCTATATATAGCAGCAAACCGGGCAGCCCGGACTGGCCCAGACTCGCACCGCATTTCATTTTTATTATTTTCACTTGCCCTTAAGAGGTTCAGCCCGGCCGGGCACCGTACTTGCAAGAAGGCAGCCCGCACGGGCCCAGACTTTAGCCCACTCTGTGATTTCCTGTCGGGCTGCTATGAAAAAATTGATACTCAACGAAATATTGATCTCAATATCAAAATGATATACTACTTTTATTCAGTTTTTTAGTTTTTTGATTCGTTAAAAATCTATGTTCAAATATTCAGCTCATGGATGGCCATTTTTCAATCTTTGAAAAAATCTAGCACCAAGCAGAAATAAGATAGAGACCTCTAGTTTGCGGCAAAAGTCTTCTATTGAATATTACTTTTGCCAAAAAAAATTGCAATAAAATCGGTAGACCTCGTGCGGACGTTTTTTAAAAAAGTATTATTTTGACCCATATATATTGTGGGGGTTTCTGCATAAAAATATCTGGCCTTCCTGACCTAGATTGAAAATAACTTATTTATAACATTTTTTAGTGATGAACATGGTTGAACTGGTCTCGTTAGAGGTATTAAAATTTTTTTATGCAGAAACCCCTACAATTTATAAATATCATTTCAAAGGTCTTGAAAAAAGGAAGCTTTTGATGCAAACCGCAATTTTTTATTCCCTAAACTGCGCATGCGTGGGTCAAAATAGTGATTTTTCAACTATAATTTTTATCTCGGGATCTAAGAGGGATAGAAAAACACGGTTTAAGAGAAAATTTTGTTTACAAAAAATGTAGTTCAGCGATATAAATGTTGTTATATTTTAATGCAGTATGCAGCCACTAGGTGGTAATTTAGATAAAAAATTTCAATAATTTGGCCTCAAAAGTGTCTGCCACCACTTTAAAAAATTTAAAAAAATTTGTAAAGCTATTTTTTCTTAATACATAATATATTTTTTTTCAAGAGAGGTATGTATCAGCGTTTTTTTTTTTAATCGCATTTTTTAGGGAAAAAAATTCGAAAAACGGCCTTGACTTTTTTGAATTTGGCGCCAAAAATGATTTTAAAAAATATGGTTGAACTAAATTTATTGTAAACAAAATTTTTGCCGCATACCGCGTTTTTCTAGTCCTCTTAGATTATGAGATAAAAATCAAAGTTGGAAAATCACTATTTGGGACCACGCATGCGCAGTAGTGGGTATAAAAAATTCTGGCTGGTGCCAAAAATTTTATTTTTTCATGCCATTTCGGATGATATATATTGTAGGGGTTCGCGCTGGGGGCCAATTTGACTATCTTACCCGGCTATATCCTTTATGATCCACACATGGTGCAAAAAGTTCAAACTTTCTGATACTTCCCAAACAGGAAGTTTGAACTTTCCTTGCCTTGTGTTGAAAAAAACTTCACTCGACGCTGGAAAAGTATGAGCTAACCCATAGCAAACCCTTGACACTCTCGCCTTTAGCTCAGGTTTTGAAAACAAATTGTTTGAAAATTAGCTAAAAACCCAAAAAAGTGACCCAAATGTCTAGTCCTCGCGGGTCATCCTCGAAAGCCCTTCTTCACCGGCTTACCATCGATGCTAACGCTGTTGCTAAATGGTAAATGGTCCCAACAAAACGGCCTCAGGCTTAACCCCACCAAGACCGTGGCTATTTTTTTGGCAGCTCCGCTTTCTTTGAACTACTAGCAAAGACCCCAGTCTTTCAGCTACCAACATCGTGGTCGCTGGCATGTCTATTTTCTTCATCTCGGAAATAAAATTGCTAGGGGTAGTTATCACCTCTACCCTTAGTTGGAACAAGCATATCAGCTCCATATCGGCACGTGCATCTGCATCCTTGCACAGCCTCAGGCATAACAAACATGCCCTCACCCGTGCGCTCAAAAAACACCTCGTTGAATCACTGATCTTCCCTCATTTCGACCACGCCTGCGCTGTGTACCATCATCTCACCGACCAGCAAAACCTGAAACTTCACCTTCTGCTAAACGCTTGTGTCCGATACGTCTTTGGCAACATCCCTTGGAATGCGCATGTCACTCCCTACATAATAGCAGTTGGTTGGCTCTCACTGAGTCGTCATCGGGAATTCTTTTAATAGGCAACCTCGCCTTCAGGGTTTAGCCATAAAAGCTACATAAGCCCTCTTACCTAGCTAGTCACCTCGTACCTCTGCACATCCTCTGCCCTCTACTATTCCTCATTTTCGTTCTAAATCTCCCACTTTCCCTGCTCTATGCGCTGTACACATTGTTTTCCGACGACCTTAAGAGATCTGCCTTGAAGCTGCAGCCACCCCCGAAGGCCTTGCATTCCTCATCCGCAAGCTCTCCTACGATGCCTCCTCGCTTGCTGAATGGGCCGAAGTCAACAGGCTCACGCTCAACGCTGGCAAGACAATTGCCACGCTTTTTGATAGCCATCACTACCTCAAATCCTCTAGCACTCTACCCACCCCCCTCATCTCTGTCGCTGGTACCCCCGTCCCCTTCGCCGACAATTCGAAGAGCCTCGAAGTCATCATTACCCCCTCGCTAAACTGGACCGAACATCTCTCTTCGATCGCCGCGCGGGTTTACACCTCCCTCCACAGCCTCCGCTTCTACAGGTATGCCCTCGCGCGACTCTTCCTGTAAGAACTAATTAAATCACTTATTATTCCTCACTTCGATTACGCGTGTACCGTTTACCACGACCTCACTGTCACGTAAAACCTGAAAATATTTATGTTAATTAATTATTATCTCATTGTAAACACTCCAACGGCCAAATAGGGTTCTACCCCAAGGTCGAAATAAAAATTTAAGACAATCAATTAATCACCCGCCCCAATATCCGTCGCTCCGCCCGCATTGGGGTCGGCTACTTTTATATACCACCTGTTTGCAACTAGGCTCTGCGAAACTTATTTTCTCAAGTCCGTCCCTCCGTGATAAACTCGTACTAGGTGCGCTCAACCTAGATAGTATTTCTGTCGAGTCCTTCAAGTTACTGCTCCGCAACACTCTCTTTGACCGTGACTGTCACGACTCACGACTGGGTCATACGATTACATCGAGAAGGACTCACGCCCATCCCACCCTCCTTCAACGGCGTACTTTTCCTACCAAGGGATTTTATACGGATCCCTATAGGGATAAGATCCCTACTTATAGAGATCCCTATAAACTCCCTACTCCTACTTACAGATCTACGCCCCCTACTTTAACACACTAGAATTCAGCTGTTCGAGACCGAGACTTACGAGACTTTGGTCTCGGTTAATCTTGGTCTCGGTTTCAATCTCAATAATTTGACAAAGGAGGGGTTGCAATTTAGCCGAAATTTGCCCTACGCCCAATCGGCTGAAACTGCAGGATAAGGTGTCTTTTTGGATCCGAAAAAAACATCTCGTAATTTTTTTTTCGATAAATTTATTGGCCGTGCATGCACAGAAACATTTGTGTCCCACTTAAGATACATGGAAAACCACAATTTTAGGTAGTTTTTCGTTTATTTCTCGTAAAACAGACTGGATCCATCTCTGAAATTTAGTATGTTTCGAAGACATGAAAAACTCAACTTTTCAGGGTGATTCCGTGAAGGGGCAAGGTGGGCCACCCATTTTTTTAAGCCTCTGAAAGACCCGAAATTTTTTTTATTTTTTTAAATTCATGGTCTCTAGTTATCCGATCCGAACCAGGTTTGGCGCAGAATTTTAATAAAGTCTTTAATTCTATTTTTTAGAAAAATTAATGTCTCTATAGTTTTAAGAAGTTTTACCGCACGTAAATCGTCCATCACTGCCGGATTAACCCTGATGGGGGCTCATAGGCACAATTTTGGTGTGAGCCTATGCAAGGAAATTTTTTTATACTATTTTAGTTAAAACGCATAATAATTGAGGTTCGGGGAGCAACAACTACTTCCAGCTAGAGGTTAACCTGAGGACCGCCGTGCCACCCCCCTGCCACCCCTGATAAAAGTGACGTCTAGAAAAAAAAAATGAGCCCAAAACCCTGGAAGCCCAAGTTCAACGAAAAAACTGATCAGCTATCCCCCAAGCTCTAAACCCCCAAAACCCTGTGCGCCCAAGCTCAACAAAAACACTTATCGGCTATCTCTCAAACTCTAAGCCCCCAAATACCCTGGGCGCCCGAGTTTAACGAAAAAAAACTGATCGGCTACCCCCCAAGCTCTAAACACCCAAGACCCTGGAAGACCGAGTTCAATAAAAAAAAAACTGATCAACTATCTCCTAAGCTCTAAATCCCCAAAACCCTGGGCACCCGAGTTCAACAAAAAAATTTATCGGCTATGCCTCAAACTCTGAACCCCCAAAACCCTGGGCGCCCGAGTTCAACGAAAAAAAACTAATCGGCTACCCCCCAAGCTCTAAACACCCAAAACCCTGGAAGACCGAGTTCAATAAAAAAAAAAAACTGATCAACTATCTCCTAAGCTCTAAACCCCCAAAACCCTGGGTACCGAGTTCAACAAAAAAATTTATCGGCTGTGCCTCAAACTCTAAACCCCCAAAATCCTGGGCACCCGAGTTCAACGAAAAAACTGATCAGCTATCTCCCAAGCTCTAAGCCCCCTGAAAATATATTATAATTTTATGAACTTTAAGAGAAAAATATTTCCAAGTCTTCACTCAAAAAGTATAAATCTGAACAATTTATATTTCAAACCTCAGAAAATGTTAAAAAGTACTTTTAATAACAAATTATTCCTGTTAAATTTTTTGAGTTTGGATTTGAATTTAAGTTGGTTGAGATCTTCTTTATATTGAATATTGAATCAATTGGGATGTGTCTTGAGTTTTATTTTATTTTTTTTTTTTTTAACAAAGAACTTTTGAAGAAACAATAAGTCGACAGGTTGAATCAATAAGATAAAGGCCGGGACAGAGATATTTGCACAGGTTTCTGTGCGCTTATGCAGCTGCACAGAGCTCTTGTGCAGTTGCACAGACAGCGCCTGAGCAGTTACTTACACCTTGGGGACGTTTTCCTCAGGAAGTCTTGATGCCGGAGGGGTCAGGGTGGACACCCGGTGCACTTGGTGATAATTACACCTCAGGGATGATTTCCCCAGGAAGTTTTGACTCCGAAGGGGTCAGGGTGGACACCTGGAGCAATTAGTGATGGTTACACCTGGGGGAGGTTTTCCTCGGGAAGTTTCGACTCCAGAGGAGTCAGGATGGACACCTGGTGCACTTGGTGATAGTTACACCTTGGGGATGATTTCTCCAGGAAGTGTTGACTCCGGAGGGGTCAGGGTGGACACCTGGAGCAATTAGTGATAGTTACACCTTGGGGATGATTTCCCCAGGGAGTTTTGACTCCGGAGGGGACAGAACGGACACCTGGTGCACTTGGTGATGAGTACATTCTGTAAATGATTTCCTCAAGATTTTTTGACTACGGAGGGGTCATATCATCAGGCTTACTACGAGGAAATCATCTCCATGTTGTAGTTATTAACAGGCACACAAAGTACTTACTCTGAGCACACCAGAGTCAAAACTCCTTGGAGAAATCATCTCCAAGGTGTAACTATCACTAAGTGCACTGGGTGTCCACCCTGACCCTTCCGGAGTCAAAACTTCCTGAGGAAATCATCCCGAAGGTGTAACTATCACCAATTGTACCAGGTGTCCTTTCTGACCCCTCCGGAGTCAAAGCTTCCTGGGGAAATCATCCCTGAGGTGTAATTATCACCAAGTGCACCAGGTGTCCACCCTGACCCCTCCGGAGTCAAAACTTCCTGAGGAAATCATCCCCAAGGTGTAACTATCACCAATTGCTCCAGGTGTCAACCCTGACCTCTCCGGAGTCAAAACTTCCTGGGAAAATCATCCCCAAGGTGTAACTATCACCAACTGCACCAGGTGTCCACCCTGACTTTTCCGGAGTCAAAACTTCCTAAGGAAACCATCCCCAAGGTGTACGTAAATGCTCAGGCGCTGTCTGTGCAGCTGCACAAGAGCTCTATGCAGCTGCATAAGCGCACAGAAACCTGTGCAAATATCTCTGTCCCGGCCTTAAATCTCGTCTATGCTGTGCAATAATATATGGATATACCTTATTGATCTAACCTGTCGACTAGGAAAGATATTTTCGACCGAACAAATTATATTATAGATTTTTAAAAGTATTTTTGGAAAAACCTTGGCCACGATTATTTTGGTCAATGTTCTTTTTACAGGCATCACGATACTGTTACTGCTTCAATAAGGCATGTTCAACAACGAATATTAATGCACAACGTAGTCAATTTTTATCTCATTGATCTAAATGTAGAACAGTAAATTTCGTTTAAAATTTTCATCTTTTTTTTTTTCAACAATCCACTTTGTTATTAGGTAGGGTCCCTGTACCTAATATGCCCCCCCCCCCCTGTTATTTTGAATATGTTCGATATACGGCATTTCTACAATTAGGTAGGAAGAAGTCAAAAACACTGATTTATGAAGTTTTGAGTTGTTTTGAACATTTGAAAATTATTTTTGCGCACGATTTATAGCTAAAACTAGTTTCGTATACCTTCGTTATTATTTTACGTTGTAATTAAATGGTCTGCCAAAAGATTTAGACTCACCAGACCGAAATTTTCATAAGTAGCTTCGATTCGTTATTGTTTCAGCTTTAAAACGTGATTTTAGTTTTTGTTCAACTCGTTTTCGAACGGCTTATATTCTTAAATAACTTTTTATTCTGCAGTGTACCTAATATGGCCCCGCACGAATTAGTAGAAATACCGATATTTCATAGATTTGCTTTCATTTTGCGTGGTATAAAAATTTTATAAAGTAGTATTTGGAATATCGTTTTAATTTAGTGTGTAAAATTTTAAAAGAAGCTGTTAACGTATACACAATTTATTCGCAATTAATAGATTACTTCAAAGGGGCCATATTAGGTACACAAATTTTTGGTGTCTTAAAAAAACGTGTTTTGGCAAATCCTCTGGCATTTCAAGCTCATTGATCAAAATCGAACGCGTAAGGTCTCATTTAAAAGACCTTGAATTAACCTTACACGTCAAAAAATATTGATTTGATTCGCCACAACGTCGATTCTCGCTTAGGGAGCCATATTCGGTACATCTACCTTGCTTATTTTTCGTATATACTAACGAATCTGATTTGCTCAAAGTTAAAAGAACGTACGGGATTACTGAGTCAAACTATTTTTTTTTATAATGCTTCATTCAGCAGACAAAAAAAAAACCGTCCAAAATAATTACTTTTAACATGGTGTACTGAATTTCAGTACACCATTCAGGAAGCTTTCCCAAACAGTGAATTAAAATTATCAATATTAGATTAAAAAATTAAATTAAAATACAAACTTGAGTCTTACGCCATTTTTAAATTTATAAAAATTTGAAAGTACTTCATAATTATCTGCGTCGGTCAGTGACCGGTTTTTATTATTAGTCTGCGTAAATTTTTGTTTTTTAATGGCTTGGTTCACGCAAATATTTAAAATTTAACAATTTCCTTAAAAAGTACAATTTTTTTTCTCATTTGACCATACAATGTAGACCCACCTTTATTATGCTATTCATCAGCATTTATATTTTTTTAAAATTCATGAAATTTGAAGTTTATTGTAGCTAAAACTTACGAAAAATTAAAAAATTATGAGGTTTATCGTACTGCAAAGGTAATTTTTGGCTAATTTTATAATATGTATTTTGAAAAAGTTTATTTAAAAAACGCTCAAAATTTAATTTTGTTAACTTTTAAGCTGACACAATAGTGTCTACGAAACGACTAAATTCAAAAGCACTTGAGGTATTTTATTGTGAATTTACCTTGAGTATATTCAAAATAACAGGGGAGCCCATATTAGGTACAGGGACCCTACCTTATAACAAAGTGGATTGTTGAAAAAAATACGATAAAAATTTTAAACAAAATTTACTGTGTACTATATTTAGATTAATGAGGAAAATATGGAAATCGTTGTGCCTTAATATTCGTTGTTGAACATACCTTATTGAAGCAGTATCAGTAATCGTGATGCCTGTAATGAGGACATTGACCAAAATAATCCTGGCCGAGGTTTTTCCAAAAATCCATCAAAGATACTTTTACAAATCTATACTATAATTTGTTCGGTCAAGACACATCCCAATTGATTCAATATTCAATATAAAGAAGATCTCAACCAATTTAAATTCAAGTCTAAACTCGAAAAATTTGAACAGGAATGATTTGTTACTAGAAGTACTTTTTAGCATTTTTCGAGGTTTGAAATATAAATTGTTCAGATTTACACTTTTTGAGTTAAGATTTGAAAACATTTTTCTCTGAAAGTTCATAAAGAGACAAAAACATGCGAGGATACACATGTCTAGGAGTGCAATGGGCTTTGAACACAAATTGTTTGAAAATTATTTAAAAAACAAAAATAATTCAATCATTTTGTGTGGATAATCGAAAAAAGGGGCATTTAGAAAAATTATTGATGATTTTGCTCATCATTCGGTACCAGAAACAGATTTCCAAAGTTTCTGCAATCGATGATCCAAAAAAAGTTATCCAACCCTGAGAGGAGGACCCGCTAGGACTAGACATTTGGGTCACTTCTTTGGATTCTTAGCTAATTTTCAAACAATTTGTGTTCAAAACCTGAGCTAAAGGCGAGAGTGTCAAAGGTTTGCTAAGGGTTAGCTCATACTTTTCCAGCGTCGAGTGTAATGTTTTTTTAAACTCAAAGCAAGGAGTTCAAACTTTCTGTTTGGGAAAAATCAGAAAGTTTGAACTTTCTGCACCGTGTGTGAAAAATAAATTTTATAGAGTTAGGAAGTTTTTTTAATCACAATTTTAATGTTTAGAAGGACAATAATTGATGCATTCATCGCAACGTAATCAAAGTTTTTGCGCGCACGCGGAGATCGGAAGTTTTTGCGCGCACGCGGAACATCATTAGTTTTGCGCGCACGCGGAGATCGGAAGTTTTTGCGCGCACGTGGAGATCTAAAGTTTTTGCGCGCACGCGGAGTACCTAAGTTTGCGCGCACGCGGGATAATTTAGTTTGCGCGTACGCGGAACACCTAAGTTGCGCGTACGTGCAAATTTTTGTTTGAAAGGGTAAGTGGAGACTCCTCCGCGTACGCGCACGCTTACGCGGAAGGTGCCGTCCAGACAAATTCATTTTTCTCAGCGATTAATAGATTAAGAAGATGTTGGAATTCATCCTCTGATAACCTAAAAAAATGTAATAGTTTAAGTCTTTTTAAGAGAGAATGTAAATTACTTGTTTTTGCTTATAAATAAGTTTATTCACAACAATTTATTAAAATTTGTAATATATTTTATGTAAAGGACGTTACGCCCGTTGATGATGATTGAAATAAATAAATAAATAAATAAACTGTTTTATATATTTTGATCACTGCTATTATTTTGTTATTTTTATTTTATGAAATATAAGTTTTTTATAGTATTTTAATAGTAACTTTTTAAATTTCTATAATTACATAAGTAATAAATTATATCAAAAATAGAAGGTATAGGTAAAAGTGATAACATATATCAAAAATGGGGGGCGTGAGGGGGGGGGAGGCGTGATTAGACAATTATAGGAAAAATTAAAACTTATAGAAATAAGCATATTTCGGTACACTTTTACGGTTAGTTAAGCACTTTTTTGAGGGGCCTGTGGGGGGCTTGGGGAGGGCGTGGGCGGGGTGGGGGGGGCGTGGGAGAGGAAAAACAACTATATAATATAGTAAGATATCTAATATAGATATGAAACTACTCATTCTGGGACGTTGTATATATTAAACGACTATTTCTGGGACGTCCTAGAAAATGTATATACTAGATGACTATTTCTGGGACGTTTTTAAAAATGGGTTATTTTGGTATATCTGAGGGTTATGTGGATAAAAAAGGGTTATTATTACTTTAGTCAGGGGTTGGAGGGAGAATTATTACTTTAAGAGGGCGTCAAAAGGGTTATTTTGGCTTTAGGGGGGCGTAAAAGGGGTTATTTTGGCTTTAGGAGGGTGTAAAATGGGTTATTTTGGTTAAGAATAAACAGGGTTATTTTGGATAAAAAATGTGTTATTTTGGATTTTAGAAGGGTTATTTAGTATTAGAAAGGGTTATTTTGGGTTTTTAAGAATATATATATTTGCATGTATATATATGGGTCAAAATAATACTTTTTTAAAAAACCGTCCGCATGAGGTTCACCGATTTTATTGCAATTTTTTTTGGCAAAAGTACTATTTAATAGAAGACTCTTACCGCAAACTAGAGGTCTCTATCTTATTTCTGCTTGGTGCTAGATTTTTTCAAAGATTGAAAAATGGCCTATTTTTAAGCTGTTTCAAGCAATTTTAAGGTATTTTTCGAAAAATTCTAACTTTTGATCAAAATGAGATAGAAACCTCTAGTTTGCGGCAAAATTTTATTCAAAATAAGTTCTTTTTTGTAAAAATATTTTGACAACATAGTTTGGTTATTTTTATAATAATACAGTCCTACACAGATATTGCTATTTTTGCTCATTTGCAGGTATCTTCAAACGACCGTAGCTTTTTCTAGGCTAAATTTTTGTGCATATTAAAAAATTGTTAAATTTTTTTTATGAAAAAACAAAAATTTTGCGACCAACCGGAACCCTGTACAATCTTCCGCTTCCAAGATACAGCTGTTTAAAGTTTTCAAAAAACACAAAAAACGCGTTTTTTACGATTTTCACACGCATTTTTGAACAGTTTCGACCTTTTTTTTTCTCTGAAAAATATGTGGATTCTTCTCTTCATATGTTTTCAAACAAGCTCCCATAGTAATTGAAGTGCGGATTTGGGGTTTTAGTTGATTCCAAAGCATACACTTTTGACACATTTTGTGTGCTAAACTAGTGTTTTTGTAACAATATACACGCTACATTTAACTTTTTCGTTCATTATAGATGTTTTGAAATTATTTTTTGACTAAAAACTATTTAAATTCCAGTCAAAATTAGGTCGCATGCTATGAAAAAATTGATACTCAACGAAATATTGATCTCAATATCAAAACGATATAGTACTTTTATTCAGTTTTTTAGTTTTTAGATTCGTTAAAAATCTATGTTCAAATATTGTAAATAATATACCACTTGTTTATTTATTTTTTTCTATTTTTGAAATTACAAATAATTGATCATAGTTTATCAATTATTCTGATAAAACAATCATGGATTACTATTGCTTACTCTGAAAGAAATGATTCCAAATTTAAAATGTTATTTTTTGAATGCTATGAAGCATGCAACAATCTACCAATCTACATTCTACTTATAATTATATCCTTTTATGAAAAAGAGAATGAGAGATTTGATTAGAAAGTCGAGTCGATATATCGAATCGAAACTTGATCTTTGATTCTTGGAGCAAGAGCACCCCCTTTCAGGTCTCTCAAAAGTGTGAACCAGCCAGACGCGCCAAATTTAAAATCTTCAGGCATGCTTGATTTGATTTTTTGTTTTTTTGTTTTTCTTTTAATTAATAAAGTGAGTAACGAAATTTAAATTTTTAAAAGACAAATAAGTGGACAAGCTTTCAACCCCATAACCCTAGGTGTAGTGAATAACTAATAATTAACTTTTGTAATAAACAAATAAGCCGATAAGCTACAACTCCAAAACACTGGGCGTACTGAGTAAAAATAATTAATTTTTTTTAATAAACAAATAAGCCGATAAGCTACAACCCCATAACCTTGGGCATGGCTGAAAAAAATGTTAATATTTTTAATAAACCAATAAGGCGATAAGCTACAACCCCATAACTTTGGGCATGTCTAAAAAAAATGTTCATATTTTTAATAAACAAATAAGGCGATGAGCTACAATCCCATAACGGTGGGCGTAGCAAATGAAAAAAAATTAATTTTTTTATTAAACAAATGAGCCGATGAGCTACACTCCAAAACACTGGGCGTAGAGTCAGCGGACATCTTAACTTTCCCGCATTTGAATTTGCCGCGGAAAGAAGATGGCCGCGAGCGTCGATATTTTTGTGGTTTGCCAACCCAGGCTAGAGGAAAAAAAATTTATTATATTCGAGGTGTAAGGCGCAAGTGAGGTTAGAGTTTCCCAGTGTTTACAAATAAACAGAGATTTATGATGAATGAAATCATATTAATCTTTGATTAGTTTCTAGCTATGATGCGGAAAGAATCAGGGTGATTTGTTGTTGTTAATAACTATCACTAGAAAGTTTTAAAGAAAATTTTGAGTTATTGAGAACTAATAAAAATTAGTATCAATTTACCTTTTTGATAACATTCCAACTTCACAATTCTATACACAACAACAAATCACCCTGATACTTTCCGCATCATAGCTAGAAACTAATCAAAGATTAATATGATATCATTCATCATATATCTCTGTTTATTTGTAAACACTGGGAAACTCTAACCTCACTTGCGCCTTACACTTCGAATATAATAAAATTTTTTTCCCCTAGCCTGGGTTGGCAAACCACAAAAATATCGACTCTCGTGGCCATCTTCTTTCCGCGGCAAATTCAAATGCGGGAAAGTTAAGATGTCCGCTGACTGTACTTAGAAAAAATAATTAATTTTTTTAATAAACAAAGAAGCCGATGAGCCACAACCCCATAACATTGGGCGTAGTGAATGAAAAATAATTAATCTTTTTAATAAACAAATGAGCCGATGAGCTACAACCTCATAATATTGGGCGCAGCGAATATAAAATATGTGAAT
This sequence comes from Encarsia formosa, assembly GCA_038277355.1. NCBI lineage: Eukaryota > Metazoa > Arthropoda > Insecta > Hymenoptera > Aphelinidae > Encarsia > Encarsia formosa. The sequence continues at coordinate 88,755,696 of CM076184.1, read as the reverse complement.
ATTTAAATAAACAACTAAGAAAACAAGTTTTCCACCCCATAACCTTGGACATGGATAAAAAAAATTTTTAAGCCATGCCCAATGTTATGGGGTTGTAGCTAGTCGGCTCATTTGTTTATTAAAAAATTTAATTATTTCTCATTCACTCCGCCCAGTGTTATGGGGTTATAGCTCATCGCCTTATTTGTTTATTAAAAATATTAACATTTTTTTTAGCCATGCCCAAGGTTATGAGGTTGAAGCTCATCGCCTTATTTGTTTATTAAAAAAAATTAATTATTTTTACTAAGTACGCCCAGTATTTTGGAGTTGTAGCTTATCGGCTTATTTGTTTATTACAAAAGTTAATTATTTGTTAGTTACTACGCCTAGGGTAATGGGGTTAAAAGCTTGTCCGCTTATTTGTCTATTAAAAATTTAAATTTCGTTACTCACTTTATTAATTAAAAAAAAAAACAAAAAAACAAAAAATCAAATCAAGCATGCCTGAAGATTTTAAATTTGGCGCGTCTGGCTGGTTCACACTTTTGAGAGGCCTGAAAGGGGGTGCTCTTGCTCCAAGAATCAAAGATCAAGTTTCGATTCGATATATCGACTCGACTTTCTAATCAAATCTCTCATTCTCTTTTTCATAAAAGGATATAATTATAAGTAGAATGTAGATTGGTAGATTGTTGCATGCTTCATAGCATTCAAAAAATAACATTTTAAATTTGGAATCATTTCTTTCAGAGTAAGCAATAGTAATCCATGATTGTTTTATCAGAATAATTGATAAACTATGATCAATTATTTGTAATTTCAAAAATAGAAAAAAATAAATAAACAAGTGGTATATTATTTACAATATTTGAACATAGATTTTTAACGAATCTAAAAACTAAAAAACTGAATAAAAGTACTATATCGTTTTGATATTGAGATCAATATTTCGTTGAGTATCAATTTTTTCATAGCATGCGACCTAATTTTGACTGGAATTTAAATAGTTTTTAGTCAAAAAATAATTTCAAAACATCTATAATGAACGAAAAAGTTAAATGTAGCGTGTATATTGTTACAAAAACACTAGTTTAGCACACAAAATGTGTCAAAAGTGTATGCTTTGGAATCAACTAAAACCCCAAATCCGCACTTCAATTACTATGGGAGCTTGTTTGAAAACATATGAAGAGAAGAATCCACATATTTTTCAGAGAAAAAAAAAGGTCGAAACTGTTCAAAAATGCGTGTGAAAATCGTAAAAAACGCGTTTTTTGTGTTTTTTGAAAACTTTAAACAGCTGTATCTTGGAAGCGGAAGATTGTACAGGGTTCCGGTTGGTCGCAAAATTTTTGTTTTTTCATAAAAAAAATTTAACAATTTTTTAATATGCACAAAAATTTAGCCTAGAAAAAGCTACGGTCGTTTGAAGATACCTGCAAATGAGCAAAAATAGCAATATCTGTGTAGGACTGTATTATTATAAAAATAACCAAACTATGTTGTCAAAATATTTTTACAAAAAAGAACTTATTTTGAATAAAATTTTGCCGCAAACTAGAGGTTTCTATCTCATTTTGATCAAAAGTTAGAATTTTTCGAAAAATACCTTAAAATTGCTTGAAACAGCTTAAAAATAGGCCATTTTTCAATCTTTGAAAAAATCTAGCACCAAGCAGAAATAAGATAGAGACCTCTAGTTTGCGGTAAGAGTCTTCTATTAAATAGTACTTTTGCCAAAAAAAATTGCAATAAAATCGGTGAACCTCATGCGGACGGTTTTTTAAAAAAGTATTATTTTGACCCATATACATACTGACTACATAATATATGCACGCGCGTGTATGTGTAGTAGTAGTAGTTTTTAAAAACACAAACAATTTTGTAATATTTTATTGCTTAGTTGGTTAGAGTATAAAAGAATAGTCAACACGTTTTTTTCTTTTTTCAAAAAAACAAAAAGAAGGAATTGGAATCGCTGAAATTTTTTTAAATTTCAATTTATTTACACATGTAGTTATACTCCAAATGCATACGACCTTGATCTGTTTCGATGACGTCATCCTACCGAACCATACCGATATTAGTAAGGTTATAGGATGACAAGATTCGGATATCGCAAATCAACGCTGGTCATTTTGGTACTGGAAAAAGTTGCGCCCTTCAACGAATATGTGTATTGTGCCAAGTGTGTAACGACCACTGGAAGTTGTGAACAGTTACAAATAATAACTGTAAAAAAAAAAAAAACAGAACCCATCGATGAAGATGCTAGCTGTATTAAGCGAAAATCAGCTAACCAGATGTCAATGAAACTAATCATATTGATCAGATGTAAACTCTGGGTGGCATTAAAGCACATACGACAGTAGTTAGTAGTGCAAGATTTAAAATGTATCTTACACAACATTTACTTATAAAGAAACATCTCGCTGATGTGTTAAATAAATACAAGATCCTTTCACATTCGCAGAATTCACATAAAACAACGCATCGAAGTATTGGATCAATACTACGTTCAACCATACTTGCTTCGAAGAAACAACACATAAATGTGTTAAAGCAATACTAGATCCAAGGATATTCCAGAATACAACGCATCCATGTATTGGATCAATACTAGATTCAGCCACAGTCCCGATAAAGAAACAACACACCTATGATTTCAAAAATCAAAAAGTAGTCCAGAATAGAAATTAACCAGGAATTAAAATTTGTGCAGTACGAGAAATTTTGAAGAGTAATCAACCCGCTTAAGGTAATCAACGAACACTTAAGTGAGCAGATTTGCGCAATCCCAAGCCAACTGGTTAGAAAAGCGAAATACGTTAGTTTAGTGAGAACTAATCAATTAAGTCGGTTCAGGTTGGTAAGGTAGATGAGGTTCGTTAGGCGGAGGTTTTGAGGGAGAAGGCTAGGAGGGTTTGTTATTGCACTTAAAAATTTTAATAGAGCTTTTTCAAAATTTAAAGGACTTCAACAAAACTTTAAAGTTAGTGACTGAGTTGATGGATAAGGTGAGTGGGATTTGTTGATAGATTGAGTGAGATAAGTTTGGAGCGTAGAATAGGGTATTCGAAGTAAATCAAATTAGTGAGGTCAGTAATGTGGATTAAACTATGTCAGGTAGTTGAAGATGAATAGTAAGTATAGTTAGTAGGGTTCTTAATATGGGTGAGAGAAGTAAATCGGGTTAGATAAGGTGAGTGATGGTTGTGGGCTGGTAGATCAGATATTAAAATTATAACTTTGGCTCTAACTTGAATTTTCATACAAAAACATATATCATTCAAAAGGTCTTCAGCTTTCTAATTATGTCATTCAAATTTTTATTGAATACTTTTTGTTGGCATGAGAAGGTGCTGAACAAAGCCATTAATCATTTTAAATCCAACCCTCCCCCTATAAAATCATGAATCAGTTTAAACGCAATTTTGCGAGCTGTTACTATATAGGAAGTAAGTTCATCTCATGAAAAATCTGTAAAAAATTTTTGTTGAAAATCGAGGCTTCTTTGTACGAGATTGCAAAATTTGAAAATAATTGTGATTTTTTTACTATTTCGCTAATTACTAGAGTAGTTTTCAGAGAGGGCAGCTTAAGCTGGAGATCTAAAATGACTCAGGCTTAGAATGAATAGGGTGAGTAAGGTTTGTTGGTAGAGTGAGTGAGAGATGAAATGGAGATTAAGTACCGACTTTGAAGTATATGAAATGAGTAATGTCAGTGTTGTAAATAAAGGATTGAGGCTCGTGAAATAAAGGTTCAGTGTGGTTAAAATAGTTATTAAAGTTTATTGAATAAAATAAATATACTTGGCTTCGATAAGCCTTACATCGCGTGACCGTACGTGCGAGTACCAGCACGGAGAGTAAGCTACACCGTCGGTCTTCGGTAGCTTCAGAACACACGTATGCGCACAGCAGTCTTGCACACGACACTCATACCGCGTGTTTTTAAATAATAGCATAAATTATGTCAAAATATTCACATAATTCAACACGCCTCCTTGAATTGACGACATTTCACTCTTATCTTAGTAACTGTTCTTACAATATAATTTCAAACTCATCTTATAATCTAATTATCTCAAATCAATCTTAACGCATTTCTAATTTTAACAAATTTTGTTTTATCTAAACTTTTAGTAAATAAATCAGCCAAAATAAACTTAAAATCTATCTTTATAATATCAATCACGCCATTTTCATAATTCTCATTAATGTAATGATATTGCACTTCAATGTGCTTCGAATTTTTTGTAAAGTTACCGTATTTTGCAATTGCTACCGAAACCAGAATTATCTTCATAAATTTTTATCGGTTTTTCTATTCTCAAAATAAACGATTCATTTAACAAAATTTTTAGGAACAAAATTTCAGTTACTGCTTCCGATAAAGCAGTGTATTTAGCAAAAGTTGAACATTTTGTCACTACATTCTGTTTTCGCGTTTTCCAATAAATCAAATTTCTAAAAAATCTAATTACAAAACCGGTTGTTGATTTTCTATCTATATTATCACCTGCAAAATCTGAATCAACCATACAATCTAATTTTACTCCATTTATATTTTTATCATTATATGTTAATTTTAAATTCTTAGTTTTAAACAAATATTTTAAAATTCTTAGAGCATATTTATAATGTGTTTGATCATAACAACTTTGAAATCTACTTAAATAATTAACACTATAAGTAATATCAGGTCTAGAGCCTGTGCTAATATATAATAATTCGCCAATTAAATTTCGATATTTTATTCTTTCATCAACTTCTGTCGCTTGATTTAATTTCAAATTACTCTCCATAGGAGTTTCATAAAATTTCGCATTCTCAAGATTATATTTTCAGCCAAAGATTCAATATATTTTGTTTGACTCAAAGTCATCAATTTCATATCTTTACTATAATCTACATCAATACCGATCTAACTTTTGATTTTGCCCAAATCTTTCATAACAAATCTCTGCATTAAACTAGCTTTAATCTTTCTGATCTTATCAAGATTCTTGCAAACAATCAACAAGTCATCAACAAAAACTAAAATATATATTGGATCTTTGCCTTTGTTATTTACATACAAACTATAGTCATGATTACTTCTTTTAAATCCTAACTTTTCAATAAAAGCATGAAAACATTCGTACCAAGTTCTAGAGCATTCTCGCAAACCGTAAAGAGCTTTTAATAATTTACAAACCTTATTCTTACCAGTTTCATAACCTTTAGGTTCATAAATGTAAACTTCGGATTTTACGTTGCCATTCAAAAATACTGTCTCAACGTCAATTTGTTCTACAAATAAATTATTTGCACAACTGTAACTTAATAGAATTTTCAAAGTTTGCACTTTACCGACAGGTCAATAAACATTTTCTAAATATTCGTTCTGTTGAAAACCTCTTACTACTAGTCTAGCTTTATAAGTATCATCATTTTTCTTTTTATAAATCCATTTAACATCAATTATTTTCTTATCTTTAGGTTTGTCAAAAACTATCCATGTTTTGTTTTTATTTAAACTTTCAATTTCAGAGTTCATTGCCTTTTGCCAATTTTTCGATTCGCTGGAGTTTAGCGCCTCCTCGAATGTATTCGGTACATTCGCATTTACGTAATTGACATAGACACAATGTGTTATAGGATTACCGTATCTTTGAATAGGATTTCTTTCCCTACTCGATCTTTTAGGAATAGTCAAATTTTCATTAATTATTTCATCAGTATTCTTAACATTATCGCGCTCGCTTGAAATATTTTCATCCGATTCATACTCATCATCATTATCATCTCTCTCAGAATCATTTTCATTCTCTAACCTTAAATTAATACAATTTTCTTCATCAACATTTTTATTTTCATTTATATTCATTTTTTTCATGCAAATTAACTCTTTTTCATTCTCGATTACTTTAACGTGTCTGGCATTAAATATTTTGTTGTTTAACAAAACTCTATAGCTATCATTATTATTGTTAAAATTTTTGTTGAGTTGGAACAAATAAGTGATGTACTTTATTGTTAATAAATAATATTTATTTCAAATTAAAATTGTGAAGTTACAAATCGTCCGCATGCGAGCATCGTGCTCTGCATCGGTCAGCAGCTAGAATACAGAGAAAGCGCGACTAGTCTGGTCGCGTCGCGTCGCGTCGTTGCGTTGCGTGCAGCGCTCTCACTCACACACACAAACATTCCGTTCGTGTTCACCGTCGGGCGTTGAGACAATAGATGGTGACACGATTCTAATATTATAATACAGTCAACCTTCGATAATATGAAATGCCAAGGGATCGGGAAAAAAATTCAAATTATCGAAAATTCAAATTATCGAAAATTCAAATTATCGAAAAAATCATTTTATTTTTCCCATTCCAATACGGCTTTTTCGACGTTCGATACGGATGACAACTTCATTATTTTTCTGTCTGGTTGAAAATCGCCGTTTTCAAGAGCGTCAAGTATTTTTTTTTTTCGTTTTTCATAATTTCGGTCAAAGTGCTAGGTAAAATTCCAAATTCCTCGGCTATATCTTTCCTCTTTCTGGTTCCCTTTTTTACTTCTCCAATCAATTTTCCTTTATCAGCCAAAGACAAAGTAACATTACATTTATTTAATAATTGATCACGTTTTCTTTTCTTATTATTTTCCATTTTGAAACAGAAAGTGAAACACAACTCTCTTATCTCTACAGCTAATGATGGCAAACTGAAGGCTCTTGTTTACGTTTACATTCAAGCCGAGACTATATTACTGGAAATTGCAAATTATCGAGGTCGCTTTTTCATACATTTTCGGTTCCAGGGACTATTTATTAGCTTCAAATTATCGAAAAATTCAAGTTATCGAAATTCAAATTAATGAAATTTTTTTACATAGGAATCATATGAGAGTCAGCTGGGACCGAAAAAAGACTTCAAATTATCGAAAATTCAAATTATCGGTGGTTCATATTATCGAAGGTTGACTGTATTTACTAATATCCCAACACGCCTCCTTAAATTTATAATATTTATTTTCTTTCCACATTTATTTCATTATTCTATAATAATTCAAACTTAATTGATTTTAGAAGATTTACAATGTATTAAATTTAACGCATCTCTTTTTTTTACAAATTTTTGTTTACTAAGACTCTTCATCAAAATATCTGATACATTGTTTTCGGAATCAATCTTCAAAATATCAATGATTTTATTTTCATAATTTTCATTCACATAATGGTATTGCACCTCAATATGTTTCGAATATTTTGTAAAATTCCCGTATTTACCTATCGCTATTGCACCTGAGTTATCTCCGTACATTTTTATTGGTGCTTTAATTTCTAAATGAAATGATTCGTTCAACATTTTTCTCAAAAATACAATTTCACTCACTGCCTCGGACATTGCAGTGTATTCTGCGAACGTCGAGCATTTCGTAGCATTTTTCTGCTTATGCAATTTCAAGAAGACAGTATTATTAAATAGTCGAATTACAAATCCCGTTGTCGATTTTCAATCGACATTATCTCCAGCATAATCAGAGTCGACCATACAGTCCAACTTTTTAATTTTATTATCACCAGAATATGTTAACTTTAAATCTTTCGTTCTAACTAAATATTTTAAAACTCGCATCGCATATTTAAAATGCGTTTCATTGTAACAGCTCTGAAATCGACTAAGATAATTTACAATGAAAGAAATGTCTGGCCTGGTGCCTGTACTAATGTATAATAGCTCACCAATCAAGTTACGATATTTAATTCTTTCGTCGATTTCAAGGACTTGTTCCAACTTTAAATTACTCTCCATAGGAGTATCAAACAACTTTGCATTATCTAAATTATATTTTTCACATAAAGATTCTATGTAGTTGGTTTGACTTAAATGCATCTTATTTCGCTCATCGTTATACTCAATATCAATCCCAATATAGTTTTTTACTTTTCCTAAATCTTTCATCACAAATTGTTTCATCAACTCAGCCTTTATTTCATTCATTTTTGATCTATCTTTACTGCAAATTAACAAGTCGTCTACAAATACAAGTATGTATATAGGATCTTTATCTGAATTATTTACATACAAACAGTAATCACAATTACTCCGCTTAAAATTTAATTTCTTAACGTATTCATCGAAACAATCGTACCAAGTTCTTGAACTTTCTCTAAGACCATAGAGTGCTTTTATCAAAAGATAAACTTTATTTTTATTTGTTTCAAAACCTTGCGGTTCATACACGTAAACTTCGGACTTAATATTGCCGTTCAAAAAGGCTGTATCTAAGTCCATTTGATCGATATAAAGATTATTCGCGCAGCTATAACTCAAAAATATTTTTAATAATTGCATTTTACCTACCGGCGAATAAACATTTTCAATATAATCTTTCTGTTGAAAACCCCTTACTACCAATCTAGCTTTATAAGTGTTATGAATTTTCTTTCTATATACCCATTTAACATCGAGTACTTTCTTATCTTTAGGTTTGTCAACTACCACCCATGTGTTATTTTTATTTAAACAATCTATCTCAGCTTTCATAGCTTTTTTCCGATTTAAGGATTCTTTGGAGTTTACCGCCTCCTCAAACGTACTTGGTACGTTTGCATTAACATAATTAACATAAATAAAATGGGAAACTGGATTTCCGTATCGTTCTATCGTACTTTTCTTTCGGCTTGATTTTCTTACTGGCACCGCATTACCATTTCCCTGTAAATTATTTTGATTATTATTGTCGTTCATTTCATTATCATTTTCAAAAACTTCATCCTCAATATTTTCTATCTCAAAATTTTCATTATCATCATCATTTTCATTATAATTATCATCATCATTATTTTCATTGCTATTACTATTTAAATTTAAATTGGCAAATTCATCATCGCTATATACATCTGTGCCTCTCTTTTCAAGACAAATTAATTTAGTTTTATCTTCGATTATTTGTACGTGTCTAACACTATATATTCTATCTTTCGATAAGACTCTGTAGCTATTTTCATTATAGCCTACTAATACGCCAACTTGACCTTTATCGGCCCACTTATTTTTGCGTAATGCTTCCGGTACTCTAAAAAATACTCTACTTCCGTAGATTTTCAAATTTTTAACATTTGGTCTTACACCAAAAAGTATTTCGTACGGCGTTTTATTTTCTTGCGTATTGGCTAGTGTTTGGATTTTTAAATAAGCGATCGCTCCCATTATTTCTGGCCAATACCTTAAATTAACTTTTGCTTCCGGCATTAAGCATCTTCCTATATCCATAGCCGATCTATTATACCTTTCCGCGACACCGTTCAATTCGTGGACGTAGGGTGGACAAGGTGATAATTTAATTCTTTTATATCTTATAAAATCATAGATTTTGCGATTCAGATATTCAGTTCCGTTATCACAACGAAATTCTTTAATTTTTTTTTTAAATTGATTTTCTACTAAATTTACATAATCAATATAACATCCAGCCGTGTCGGCTTTACTTTTAATGCAATAAATTTTAGCACATTTGCTATAATCATAAATGAAGGTTAAAAAATATTTTTCGCCTTTAGGGCCTTAAGTATTATAAGGGCCGTTTCAATCAGTATGTATCAATTCAAGTGTGCCGTTGGACATGGTCCTCTCATTTTCAAACGAAACATTAGCCATTTTGCTTTGTATGCAATTCGCACACTTCATGATATCATTTTCTAACTTTTCCGGTAGACTATCTAACAATTTATCTTTCACTAATTTATTTAAATACTGAAAATTCACATGTCCTAAGGCTCTATGCCATTTTTCTTTGTCAGTTAGCTTTAAAGCATTTGTATAAATATCTTTCTTATCAAAATATTGGAAACTTTCCAAAAAATATAAATTATTTTTATTTTCTGCCACAGCAATTAATTTTTTATTCTAATCATAAATTTTAGAATATTCCCCCCTTGAAATTATGGTGCATTTTCTAGCAATTTTACCGAAACTTAAAAAATTTTTCTTAATTCTCTCAACATAGAAAAAATTATTTATTTCTATCTCTCTTTCCCCATAAAAGGTTTTAAAAGAAGTTCTTATTTGACCTATCTTAGTGGCATATAACTTTCTACCATTTGGTAAATTTACATCTATCGGATTTTTTAAAGCCACACTTTTAGAAAAATATTCAACATTATTTATTATATGGTCTGTACTGCAACCGCTATCGAGTAACCAATTTATTTGTGTACAATTATTTTCAATATTTTCGCTATACTCACTACCTGTTATTGCGTTGACGTCAAGATGTCGAAGATCGATTGACGAAGCACACGAACCATCTTGTTGTGGTTGATCGTCTCTTTGTTGGTTGTCACTTCTTCCTCGACCATTACCTCTTTGGGAGTTGCCCCTGTGGTTACCTCGATTCGAACTACGTTGTGACTGTTGTCCTCGCTGTTGCTGTTGCTGGTAGGCACCTCTACCTCTGTTTGGGTAAGCTCCTCTACCGCGTTGACCAGGTTGATTTTGTTGTCCATTTTGACCACTACCTTGACCATTTCGGCAGTCTCTTGCATAGTGACCAGTTTTATTGCAATTATAGCAGGTTCCTTTCGTTTTGACACTGAATGTGCTCACACTTTGTTTACTTTCGTTTTCACCAGATTTTAAACATTTTAATTTGATTTTTTGTTTTACGTACTCTACTGTTCTTTCTGCAGCAACTACGAAGTCTATGCAGTCAGCTATATAGCTATGACTTGATGGTAGGGCATTTATCATTATTCTCAACTTTTCATCTTCGTCGCGTTGATTTATTCTCGTACATGTTATCAAATTTAGTTATAATTTGAAATGTAGTTTTGCATTCACTCACAAATTCAAATTGTTTACTGGATAATGCACTTGTCACTATTGTCCTTGATTTTAAATCGGTTTTCTTCCACGCAGCTTCATCTTCATTTTGCAATCTTTCTCTTGTCGCAGGTGTTTTGCATTCTTTGTACTCGAGCGTGAGTAAAATTCTTTTCTTCCAAATTGAGTAATTTATTCCGTCGCACATCGGAATTGTTATATCGTCGATTTTTACTTTTGCCATGTCTTCTTTTTCTTTCAATTGAATATTAGTGTAAATGTTACGATGTATTCGTAATACAATTTTTAAATTTTTAAGAAAAACTTTTCTTAAATAATCACGATGATCCTTTCGTAACTCGAAATTCTTATTTTCGATTTGTTCGACTGGACTTTCTACCTTTTCTTGTTTAAAAAAAAACTTTTGAATAAATCCATTTAACAAATTTTCATTCATATTTATTTCACTTTTACTTGATAATTACAACGTTTGATTAACTCTCATTTTTCTCTCTTGGACTTTTAACCTCACTTTATGCCATGCGGTTTCATATAATTAAACCCTCGTGCATCAACTTTTTGCACGGATCTTTTCCACAGGTTTTTCTAGCCATTCACTTAATTTGACTTCAAACTAATTTTTATTCGGAATATTTCATTTTCTTTTGACTTAATAAGTACACAAAAAGAATGATATAATTATTTTTCCGAAGCACATGTTTTTATTAACCAAACTTCTGTTTCACTCAATTACACTTATTGTTCACTTAACCATGGACTGCTACCATGTTAAACTTTTTGTTGAGGTGGAACAAATAAGTGATGTACTTTATTGTTAATAAATAATATTTATTTCAAATTTAATATTGTGAAATTACAAATCGTCCGCATGCGAGCATCATGCTCCGCATCGGTCAGCAGCTAGATACAGAGAAAGCGCGACTAGTCTGGTCGCGTCACGTCGCGTCGTCGCGTTGCGTGCAGCGCTCTCACTCACACACACACAAACATTCCATTCGTGTTCACCATGGTGACAACTCAATGCCCTTATATTTAACAAAATTATAAATTTCGCGATTTAAATATTCTTTCCCGTTATCACAACGTAATTTCTTTACTTTTTTTACTGAAAAGATTCTCGACTTAATTCCCATATTCTACGAAACAACCTGCTGTTACATTTTTCTCTTAATGCAGTAAGTTCTCGTACATTTACTGTAATCATCTATAAAAGTCAAAAAATATTTTTCTCCACAATAACCAGTAGTTTTATGTGGACCATTTAAATCGGTATGGATTAATTCCAAAATCTCTGACGATTCAGTTTTCTCATTATCAAATGGTACATTTGCCATTTTACTCTGTGTTCAAAATTCACCGCCTTCTTTTTCACCACAACGTTGGGCAGTTGAGCGACAGACACACGATTCGTCCCAGCTGCCGACATCCGCCTGCACCAGTCGTGCTGCAACCGTGATGCCGCAACCACGCGTCACGGGACTCAAACCCACCATCGCGAGATCGCCCGCTTATCCGCGACGTTTCACCAAGGTAGAGAGACTCCTTGCCAAAACGGCGAGCTCTCTCTCCTCGTTTGTATATAGTGTTAATAAATTAATAAAGTATAGTTTAAGTGCAGCGCAAAACTACAGTGTTTTGCTTAAAAACACCTTCCTCATTCCCTTTTCCCATTTCCTCGTGATCGGTATTTTCATCCTTATTTTTATACAGTCCACTAAGCTCTAATCCCAAACATTTGTCCTAATCGACCCGGATATACCAGTGACCGCGACGCGAGTGTAAGTGCAAAGTGAAAGAGAGAAAAAACTTGAAAATAGCCACGCCGTCACTTTGCGCGACGGCCATTTTCATTTTCTTCTTCGCACAAAGAAGAAGATGCCAGTGACGGCAACTGGCGCGCGCATCACCGCCACGCAGCCACACTTCAGCAGCAAGTCGTCATCGTGAGAGCAAGAGAGACGGACGATCGCGCTCCGCGACTCTCTTCTCCAGACCGAAAGCAGCGCTCGAAGCTGGCCCAAGGCGGCCTGCCCAGCGAGCACTCATCGGCCAACAAGAGCGACCATCTTTTTGGCACTTCATGCCACATGGTGCCTTCCCGTCAACGCGGTGGCCCGCACTTCAGCCCAAGCACCGCAGCAGCACATCGAGCCGATTGACGCTCGGAGCAGCGCTCGTATCGCCTCGCCACGCGCATCAGCAGTGGATACCAGCCGACAAGAGCTATCACCTTGTTGGTGCCACCATCCAGGATACCCTGGAGTTACCTTGAATAACAAAGCCATACCACGCGGTGCCATGACCAGGCAATCGCTTATCAGCAATGGTTACCAGCGGCGTACACATCAACGCCCAGTCGTCGTGGAAGTGAGTGAGCGAGAAGCACGATCACCTGATCGCGTCGTGCTTCGCTCCAACTCCAGCAACAACAACACTTCACCCGCCAACAAGAGCAACCATCTTGTTGGCCTCTTCAATCCTGCAGCACACTGCCTGCAGCCAAACCTGGACAACTATCTCCGCTCAGCGAGTCGTCCTGGAACACTAGGACCGACCGAGCAAGCAGCGGCCAACTTCATCAGCTGCTTACAACCGCTTAAGGCCATCACAGAAACTCTGCGCGATGCGAGAATTCGCGCATCTCGCATCTCGCATCGCGCAGTCCCACTGCTCTCGCAAGCCAACGATCTTTCGTCGTCTGTTCTCAGGTGCTGCCGGCTGGCAGTCGCGATTTGCTTTGATTGCAATTTGTTAAATGATTTAATTTGGTGTATGCTGTCAATAAGTAAGTATGAAAATGTTTGCATGAATTAAATTTTATTTAACTTCAAGTAACCAACAATGTACATATAAGCTTGAATGTACGGAATACTGATTACAGCTTAAAATTTTTAGGTTATATTTTAATTTTGATTAATTAGAGTGAGCATGAAGTTTTTTCTGTATTGATATAAAAACGAATGACATTATTTTAAAAATATTCATTTGAATACTACTTTGATGATTAAATATTAAATAAAAGTAATTATATGTACACCAGCCGGACACCATATCGTTCCGAGGTTTGAATAAGGCGCTCGAAACATGACCGTCATCCCAAAGTTTTTGCAAAAGTGCCAACGTTTGGGACTGTCCATTCACCGTGGGATGGGTAAAAAATTATTTTTCTTAAAGTAGGGTTAGAGAGTCGATGTCAATGATCAACGTCAGAAATAAATCAATGTTGATCATTGACATCAACTACCTAACCATACTTTTTTGTTGAATAACTATTATTACGTAATTACATAATTGTTTTTAATATTTTACTTTCATTTTGAGAGAAGGTTTTTGTAAATGGATAAAATTTTAAAAATAATTTATATTAGATTTTTTAAATACGGCACACATTCAAAACAAGTAGACCGCAGCGATCATTCATTAATTTTTTCAATAAAAAGCTTGACAAGTCTGAAATAAATCAATTTTGATCATTGACATCGACTCTCAAACCCTACTTTATGAAAAATAATTTTTTACCCGTCCCAAAGGTTGGCACTTTAGCAAAAACTTTAGGTTGACGGTCAAATTTCGAGCGCCTAATTCAAACCTCGGAACAATATGGTGTCCAGCTGGTGTACATATATTAGCTATTAAAATTCTTAATGAGCTAAAAGTATCTGATTGTTTTATAGGTATAGATAAGTTTCAAGTTATTTAGAAATAAGATAAAAAAATGTATACAAAATTAATTAATTAATTAATTAATTAATTATAGATTAAGCAAAATGGAAAATAGTTACCAAGGTGATGACGATATGAGTCCGGATTATAATTATAATTGTAGTCAAGAAACAAATTCAGGTAACTCCACAAAAAATAATGCTATCAAGGCCAGAACCTACACAAACAAAAAAGGAATAAGCATTCAAGGTAAAAATCTTAATATTGACAGCACCAGTGTTTCACCTGACAGTGAAATGGAATGGTTTCCATTTCCAGGAGTTGCCTTTAGAAGATGAACTATTTGGAAAGACGGTTGCAGCAGAATTGGCAAAAATAAAAGATGTAGCAGTGAAAGACACAAGAAAATCTATGATAATGACAGCAATTTATACTCCCATTGATACAACAAAAAATAAACCCACCATTGAAGTTGATACGAATGAATAATTGACACTAAAATCTAAATTAATTTTTTTATTAGATTAAAGTATATCCAAAATTCATTAGTATTTTAGCAAAATTAATTTTTTATTCTTTTTTTATTTAAAGTATGTATGAGTAAAAGTTTATGTTTCTTTTAATGAAAAATAACTTGTTAATTATGAGTGAGTGTATAATAAGGTTGTTATTATTATTATTAAATGTACAATAATTGTTCAGGCTCACTGTTTTTTTCAGGGCATGTAATACTTGCTATTTAAAGATTACCGCCCTCTCTGATGTAAGTTGAGGTAGTGAGTTTATTTATTTGCTCTTTTTTAATAACAAATTTAATGTTTTATTAGTATAAAGTAAAAATTAGAAAACTGTTGATTTATATACTGATTTTTTCAGAGCATTTAATACTCGCCGTTTAAGGGCTACCGCCCTTTATGATGTAGGTTGAGGTAATAAGTTTATTTATCTGTTCGTGTTTAATAAAA
This sequence comes from Encarsia formosa, assembly GCA_038277355.1. Classification (NCBI taxonomy): domain Eukaryota; kingdom Metazoa; phylum Arthropoda; class Insecta; order Hymenoptera; family Aphelinidae; genus Encarsia; species Encarsia formosa. Next base: position 88,740,252 of record CM076184.1, on the reverse strand, counting down.
AATTTCACTAGTTAAAATTTTTTTTTTTTTCTAAATTTCATTAGTTTAAATTGAAAATTAAAAAACTGTTACTGTTGATCTCATAAGGGTATAAAGAATTAAAGAAAAATGTTTAATAAATATAACTACATGTTAAGATATTTTTTATTTATGAATAAAGAACAATATTTACATATAATAGAGCCTTAATATTATTTCAGTAGCCCAATTTATCAATCAATCCTGACCAATATTTACATATGAATTATAAAACCAATAACTTTGTTTTTAAATTTCCATGTTCCAATGGATGATTAACCTTTTTTTATAATTTGTAAATTTTTATTCATAAATTAATAAGTACTATGTATATATTTTGATTCAAGATTTAACTTATTTTTTTTTCTAATGATTTACACAGTTTTTACTGAAGATAACTGTTGGAGTATGTACAAAAGACCAAGTTTTTAGTAGACAAATTTTTTCATTTTTTGTAACTAGACTTTTTTTAATTCATTTAATTAGACACTAAGTCACACATATTGATGAAAATACAGTGTGCTGTAAGACGTCAGACAGATGTTTTTACAAATTTTTTAAATTAAGTTTGTTTATTTATCCTTGCTCTCAAATATTAGACAATGAATTTATAGAAAGTATAGTAAATAGTAATAAAAATAAACTAGTGATCATGTTAAATAAGTGAGAAAATTTTATCACACAAACAAACACTATCACAAAAGTATAAAGTACAATCTACAAAGTTTATACTGGAATCTCGATGGAAAACTTGTTCTTAAGGCACGTTATAAAAAAAACGATATAAACTTACTATGTTGAAACACTAATGCATACTATCGAGCACATCCCATTCTTCTGGATTGTAATTAACAGAGTCTCTCTGCCACGGAATTGATCCAGGGGGGGGGGGGGGTCCAAAAAATAGTCTTTCAAACCATGTCGCATAACTTCACCATCTGCATTTAAAAAAAATATAGTTTCCGTTTTGATTTAAATTTTCATGCAATGTCGGGACTTCGTAGAATCTTTCTGGAGGGTTTAGAGTTAATTCTCTAATTCTCAAGAAGTTATGCAAACATACACCAGCTAGAATTATTTTGTCAACAGCCTCTGGGAGTAGTTTTATTGCTGATTCAAAAATTCTAAACCGTGACACAAGTATTCCAAACGCATTTTCAATTACTCGACGAGCACGACTGATCCTATGGTTGAATATTCTCTCCTCTTCTCTTAAAAAATATCCAGATATGGGTTTCATCATCCTGGTTGTCAATGGAAAAGCATCGTCACCCACAAAAAAACATGGAGTGACGATGTTACTGCCAGGAAGTGTAGCAACACCTTTTGCTTAATCTAGCTGTTCATTTTCTATCATTGGATCAAAAGAATCGTTAAAGGTTCCGGAATCACTGCAGCTTCCGGGTTCTTCAACCCGAACTAGAGTAAATAAGTAATTGGCGTCGCAGGCAGCTACAAGAACTATGCTGAATCTACCTTTGTGGTTGTAGTAGATGCTTCCCGAACGAGGAGGTGCTTTGATATCAAAGTGTTTGCCGTCAAAGGCACCAACACAATGAGGTATATTTCACTTTTCAAGAAATGTTGTAGCTATATTTTTCCATTCTTCCTCGTTCGGTTGTCTTAGATAAATTGGCTCCAAAACACGAACTACAACTCCACAAACTTCTTTCACAATCCTTGCTGCAGTTGATTCCCCAATTCTGTGGCATGGAGCAATTGTAAACAAACTATCACCTGACACTAAATACCTCAATGCAATAATCAAGCGTTCTTCGGGACATAGAGCTGCTGGATGTTTTTTTTTGCAAATAAGGAGATAATAATTTAAGCAGTTCATTGAATGTTTCCAAGTCCATTGATGTATACCGATGAAACATATAAGGATCTTGTTTCAACTCCTGCCACTGAGTTTTATAAAATCCGAAAAAATTCCGAAGCTTGTTCATCAGACGTTGCAGCCACATTCGATGTAACCACCTGTCACCTTTTCTGCATACAAAGATTATAATAAAAACTACCATAAAAATCATCCTGAAAAATATTGGGTCCATCTTTTAAAAATCGATCCTGTAATAGAACAAATTCGAGGTTAAAATATTTGAGGTTATATAAAACTATTTTTTCAAAAAGGTTCTTTCGTAAAATAAAACAAGTCTATACTTACGTATATTATTAGATGACTCTTCTATTTATTTTTATTTTTTAAACTTTACAAAGCTTCACTTTTTACTCTGCTGCTTCAACTTTTGAAAATTCAATAACGGTCCTCGCAAGTAGCAGACTTTCAAAACACAACACGCTTCACGCGGGCGGCGGGGATACGCTGGATTGCGCGACGCGCGATGCGAGATGCGCGGATTCGCGCATCGCGCAGAGTTCCTGTGATGGCCTTTAGCAGCTTGGCACCCAGAAACTCATTGCGCAACCACACAGGAGCTCGTCCGTAGCAGTACTCTGGCGTCGATGGATTACTCACTCTGGTGTGTCCAAACCAATTTGTTTTTCTAGTTTTTCTTAAAATAATTACCTTGTTTGATTTCTGTTCAGCTCCAACGCGGCAGAGTAAAGTAACCTTTTTGTTTACTTTTTATTTAACCTAAGATTTTGTTTGTTTACCTTTTTTCTTTCACTCAACTACAAAGTTAACCTAAAACTTTGTTTACATTTACAACTTGCAATCAAACTTTAATTATTCACATTTGTCACCTACATACATAACTTCAAAGTTTGTTTACCTTTTTTAAAGTATTTTTATTGTACTTATATAAAGTTTCAATACCTTATTGAACTATAATTTTCAAATTAGATTATTATTTTGTTAATATTATTTATCATAAATCAAAGGGTGCAACCAACTCTTGTAATCAAACAAGTTATAGCTAATGAATTTTATCAATAATTTATCAAGCTTTGAAAAGCCATGAGTTTCAAACTCATTTTGTAAAGATTTATTATCACACTTAAATCATTTTTGTAAACAAACGCCTTACACCATTTGAATTTTACAGATTTACAACCTGCATTATTCACCACACCATTACCTTGGCTTGGTTAGACTCCAGGTACCCTCATCGCATAACCACCATGGACTTTCTTCACCATGTACTGGTAGTCCTGCACCTATAGTGGTTCATGCAACAACCAGTCAGCTCATCGAGCACCCTGGTGGTCCATCCAGTCTTTAATTCAACCATCGAGTAACCTCCTCAGCTTCAAATTCTTCAAGGGTTGTCTCCACGAGCATTAATCTGAGCAAAGTTCATCAAGCGACTAACACTCAGGCTTCGCTGAAGTCAAATCCACACACTACTAGTATCGTACAATCATTTTTTAGTTTCTTTTACTTCTTTTAATCACCTGAAATATAATACCTACACTGAACTACTCAAGCTAATTCAACATTTTTACCAAAATAAGCTAACTCTGCTTTTTTTACATTTCAGGCTAGGTTGAAGAAAATTGAGCTATACCTAATCTTTCTTATCACCCATTTTACTTTTTGAAAATACTCAAATTAAATTTCATCAAATTTACCAATACACACAACTACACCCTCCTTTTGACTTTCCCCATTACCTTTATTGATTTTTTAGATTTTCTAGGGTCATCAGCTAATTTTCTCACCACAGAGTGAAAAATCTTAGTTATTTTACTAGTATCATCATACCAAGCCACCAACGTGGCACAGCAGTCGTTAGTAGGCACTTTACACCCTATCATCAACTAGAGTTGCCCAAGTCAACTCAATTTAACCAAACAATTTCAAACCAAATCTAATCCAGTGTGTCTCACACACTAGCCCAGTTGAACAATCACTGTTCAACGACTCCAGCCATAAAATTATCTTTATAATTTTATAAAATTGAATTTGTTTAATCACCTTACCGATCAGATCAAACAGTTACCTCCAGCCAGCTTCATCACTGCAAGACCTGGATTTCTGTTTAGATCAACACCAGTAACTTGACAAAAACCCTTGTAAATATTGTAATATAGTAGTTCTAAGATCGCGTCAAACAAACCTGAGTCCCGCCTCAGAATTTGTTGAATTACGTTTCACAAGCAAGCACCCAGCTTGCAGCTTCTCAACAACTTCGAAATTAGGTCCTCTACACCTATTTTCACCCTCCAAACTGAGTTGTACACACCAACTCATCCCAATGCTTTGATTTATTCTCCACGAGTCAATTCAGTTGAATGCTCGCTTTAACCAATTCAACCTGGAAATATTTTCAAACCCAAAATAATCTTTACTTTTACCTTTTTATTTACCTTTCACACTCTAGTAAAAGGTATTAGCTTAGCCAATTAGACGATCGCTTTTCAATTGCACAGCTATAAATCTCAAAATTATTCTCTATAATTCTTATTTACTATGAATCGATCGCAGTCAATTAAAGAGGGCGGAAATATTCAGTTTTACAAGCTTATTCTCGCCACCCACTGAATTATCCACTCTATAATTCTACCCCAAAAAATACACCAGGTTGAACGCTCGCTTTTCAACCACCTATTTTAAATTTGCGCTAATCCAGTCAAACGCTTGCTTTTTTACTGATTAGCCAAAAACACACTCACCAAGTTGAACGCCCACTTTTCAACGACCACATCAGATTTGGACTAATCTAGTTGAACGTTCGCCAGTTAACTAATTAGCCAACTCTAACGTCACCTAGTTAAACACTCGTCTTTTGACTGACTCTTTATAATTTACACACTAATAAACTGAACGCTCGCTTTTCAGCCACCCGAATCAAAAGTTGATTTCTAACTTTTCTACTTGTTGATTTTTATTTTTTTAAACTCTATCCCAAACCTCGCAATATGAATTCCTCAAATTCATTTGCACATTTCATGACCCTTCAAAACAGAATCCAAACTCGGATTGATACTCATTTTGAAGCTTTTAAAGCCAAAGGAGCCAGGATGACTCGCGAGTTGGCTGAAACTCGTATCCGGCGCCTTAAACAACTTTGGCAAGAATTTTCAACCAATGATAAAGCCTTAAGAAGCTGCAAAGATGTCGATCGTGGCCATGGTTACTTCGTCAAAGACCTGTACTACTGCACACAGGACACCTTTGACGACGTGCACGACTCGTACATCCAGTTTCTGAAAACTCAGCCACCTGCGACACCTTTAGTCCAGGATTCGGCTAAAAACCTCGAAATCCTGCCACCTTCGACATCCAAGGTCCAGGCAACGGCGAACTTTCTCAGAAACCTGCGGCCACCTGAGACGACATTAGCCCAGGCTGCGCTTTTCAAAACTCAGGCACCTGCGGCATCCAGGCGCTGGTCACGTCTTTTAAAAATCAGCCACCTGAATTAGTTCAAATTCAGGCTCCGGCTACAACTCTCCAAATTCAGCCACCTGCGACGGTCCAAGTCCAGACTCAGGCTACACCTTTCAAAATTCAGGCACCTGCGGCAGCCAAAGCCCAGTCCCCAGCTACGTTTTTTGAAACCCAGCCACCTGAACCATTTTTTGTTCAGGCTTCGGCTATAAGTCTTAAATTTTGGCCACCTGAGCCCTCCGAGGTCCAGGCACCGGCTAGAACTAACCAAATCCACTTTTCAAAGCCATCTGAACAACCGTTAGTCCAGGTCACAGCGACACCTTTCAATGCTCAGCCCCCTGCGACGACTTCAGTCCAGGCTTCGGTCATACTTTTCAAAATTCAGCCCCCTGTGACGATCCAGGTTCAGGAACCAGTGGCAATTCCAGAAACTCGGGTGCTTGAACGGATTCAAGTTCTTGCACCAGATAAAACCACAAAAAAGCAGCCACCTGAGCTATTCAAAGTTCAGGCTCTGGCAATACATACATCGATCAAGTCACCTGAACTCTGCTGGGTCCAGACGCTGACTAGATTTTTAAAACTTCAGCCACCTGAGCTGCTCCAGCTTCAGTGCCTGGCTTCACCCTTTTTCAACCACTGGGTTTTCGACCCAGGGATTTTTGTTGGACAGAGCACAAGGTCTGACTACTCTCACTTAGTAAACCTCTGCGTTCCTTCGTACGTTTACAAGCTATTTCAAACCTATTACCTTTTTTTTACACTTTATATTTTTTTATCTTTTACTTAATCTTATTTTTTATTTAATATGTTACAGATAATTATTAATCAACCACAGTCGATGAGGGGGGCAGAATTTTCAAAATTCACCGACTTCTTTTTCACCACAACGTTGATCAGTTGAGCGACAGACACACGATTTGTCCCAGCTGCCGACATCCGCCCGCACCAGTCGTGCTGCAACCGTGATGCCGCAACCACGCGTCACGGGACTCAAACCCACCGTCGCGAGATCACCCGCTTATCCGCGACGTTTCACCGAGGTAGAGAGACTCCTGGCCAAAACGGTGAGCTCACTCTCCTCGTTTGTACAAAGTGTTAATAAATTAATAAAGTATAGTTTAAATGCAGCATAAAACTACAGCGATGTGCGACTTTTGCATATTTAGCCATTTTTAGTTTTAATTTTAAGGGGAAATCATCCCCAAGATGTAACTATCACCAAGCGCACCAGGTGTCCACCCCGACCCCTCCGGAGTCAAAACTTCCTGGAGAAATCATCCCCAAGATGTCATTATCACCAAGTGCACGAGGTAACTTTCCTGAGCCTCCGGAGTCAAAATTTCCTGAGGAAATCATCTCCAAGGCGTAATTATCACCAAAAGCACCAGTCGTCCACCCAGAGCCCTCCGGAGTCAAAACCTCCTGGGGAAATCATCCCCAATATGTATCTATCACCAAGTGGACCAGGTGTCCACCCCGACCCTTCCGGAGTCAAAACTTCCTGAGGAAATCATCCTCAAGGTGTAAGTAACTGCTCAGGCGCTGTCTGTACAGCTGCACAAGAGCTCTGTGCAGCTGCATAAGCGCACAGAATCTTGTGCAAATATCTCTGTCCCAGCCCTTTCTGCTTCCGATAAAGCAGTGTATTTAACAAAAGTTAAACATTTTGTCACTACATTCTGTTTTTGCATTTTCCAATAAATCCAATTTCCAAAAAGTCTAATTACAAAACCGGTACTTGATTTTCTATCCATATTATCACCTGCAAAATCTGAATCAACCATACAATCTAATTTTACTCTATTTACATTCTTATCATTACTAGTCTCAATCAGCGCGCAAGCGCGCTCAATTTTAAATACACGTCATCAAATTTTAAATTTTGAAAGTGAACATACAATAATTTTTACTTTCAGTTTTTCAAAAAAAAGTTGGCAAAAACAATTTTTTTTTCTCAGCTTTTTCTCAATTAACTTCTAAATAATAATAACGTATCGTTTGCAACCTGTAACTAACTTCAGATCGATATTTTTGAGGGTTATAGCATGAAATAGTTAATTTTATAATGATAAAGATTATCATTATATTTTACAGAATTTTACACAGAAATTATTTCTATTTTATATAAACAAAATATTCAATTATTCAAAAAATTTTTACAAAAAATTTTTAAAAACAAAGTATTCAACATTTCAAATTCAAATTTTGAATGAAATGTTCTCGACCAATCACATCAATTATAAATCGAGGACATTCGATTATCGTTCATCATTATACAAAGGGATTTGTCAATTTTAAATTCTTAGTTTCATACAGATATTTTAAAATTCTTAAAGCATATTTATAATGTGTTTTATCATAACAATTTTGAAATCTACTTAAATAATTAACACTATAAGTAATATCAGGTCTAGTGCCTGTGCTAATATAAAATAATTCGCCAATTAAATTTCGATATTTTATTCTTTCATCGACTTCTGTTGCTTGATTTAATTTCAAATTACTCTCCATAGGAGTTTCATATAATTTCGCATTTTCAATATTCTATTTTTCAGCCAAAGATTCAATTTATTTTGTTTGACTCAAAGTCATCAATTTCGTATCTTTACTATAATTTACATCAATCGATATAACTTTTGATTTTACCCAAATCTTTCATAACAAATTTTTGCATTAAATTAGCTTTAATCTCTCTTATCTTATCAAGATTTTTGCAAACAATCAACAAGACATCAACAAAAACTAAAATATATATTGAATCTTTGCTTTGTTATTTACATACAAACAATAGTCATAATTACATCTTTTGAATCCTAACTTTTCAACAAAAGCATGAAAACATTCATACCAAGCTCTAGAACTTTCTCGCAAACCGTAAAGAGCTTTTAATAATTTACAAACCTTATTCTTACCAGTTTCATAACCTTTAGGTTCATAGATGTAATTTTCGGATTTTACGTTGCCATTTAAAAATGCTATCTCAACGTCCATTTGTTTTACAAATAAATTATTCGCACAACTGTAACTTAATAGAATTTTTGAAGTTGGTTTTTACTGACAGGTGAATAAACATTTTCTAAATATTCTTCCTGTTGAAAACCTCTAACTACTAGTCTAGCTTTAAAGGTATCATCATTTTTCTTTTTATAAATCCATTTAACATCAATTATTTTCTTATCTTTAGGTTTGTCAACAACTATCCACGTTTTGTTTTTATTTAAACTTTCAATTTCAGAGTTCATTGCCCTTTGCCAATATTTCGATTCACTGGAGTTTAGCGCCTCCTCGAATGTATTCGGTACATTCGCATTAACGTAATTGATATAAACACAATGTATTATAGGATTACCGTATCTTTGAATAGGACTTCTTTTCCTACTCGATCTTTAAGGAATAGTCAAATTTTCATTAATCATTTCATCAATATTCTCAACATTATCGCGCTTGCTTGGAATATTTTCATCTGACTCATACTCATCATCATCATTATCTCTGTCATAATCATCCTCATTCTCTAACCTCAATTTAATACAATTTTCTTCATCAACATTTTCAGTCTCATTCATATTCAATTTTTTCCTGCAAATTAACTTTTTTTCATTCCCGATTACTTTAACGTGTCTGGCATTAATTACTTTGAGTTCTTAGTATATAACTCAGTTTTTAAATTATTTTATTGGTCTAAGTACTCTCATCAAGTAAACACATCTCATAAAATCTATTTTCTTTGTTTTGATTTCAGATTAATTACTTTGTTGCTTAACAAAACTCTATAGCTATCATTATTATAGCCTACTAAAATACCAAGTTTAGCTTTATCATCTCATTTACCTTTTCCTAAAACTTCAGGGATTCTCTCAAAAACTTTACTGCCATAAATCTTTAAATGTTTCACATTAGGTTTCTTGCCAAAAAATATTTCAAAAGGAGTTTTATTCTCCCGAGTATTAGCAATTGTACGATTTTTTAAATACAAGACTGTTTTCATAAATTCAGGCCAATACCTGTTATAAATTCCCGCTTTCCGGGCTAAACAACGACCGATATCCATTGCGGAACTGTAATCATCCATAAAAGTCAAAAAATATTTTTCTCCCCAATAACCAGTAGTTTTATGTGGACCATTTAAATCGGTATGGATTAATTCCAAAATCTCCAACCATTCAGTTCTCTCATTATCAAATGGTAAATTTGCCATTTTACTTTGTATACAGTTCGTGCATTTCAAAATATCATTTTCTAACTTATCTGGCGAACCTTCAAGCAGATTATTTTAAACTAATTTGCTTAAATATTGAAAATTTACATGGCCTAAAGCCCCTTGCCATTTTTCTTTATCTGTCAATTTCAAACATTTTCATAAATATTTTCATCTTTATTTTTATTAACAAAACTATCCAAAACGTATAAATTATCAATTTTATTTGCAATAACTATCCATTTCCTATCGTTGTTGTAAATTTTTGCATTTTCATTTTTAATCACAACAGTGCTAGATTCACTTATTCTAGAAATACTCAAAATATTTTTTCTTATTCCATCAACAAAATAAACATTCTTTAAATCAACATGAACTATGCTATCATAATTTGTAAAAAATATTTTAGTTTTTCCTAATTAACACTGGGAAAAATGTGATCCATAATCGAGCCACCCGTAGCGCCGTAATGGAATCGACAAGGTGGATCGTTTCTTCTCCACGGTGCAACAAATATGGCCCACGGTGTTGAAAATTTGCACCACTACGTAGTACCAAATACCAAATCGCAGCCGATCGCAGCGCGTGCGTCAAACTCGGCTCACATATGAAGCAGTTACTGAGCGCGGCGTAGAGACATAACCTCTTCATTTTTGAGCCGTAACTCGAGCACATTTTTCCCAGTGTAGTCGCTTTTATAATTTTGCCATCTGGCAACTAAACATTAATTGGATTTTTTAAATTTACGTACTCACAAAAATAATCCTCGCTGTTAACTATGTGATCTGTACAACCACTATCTAGCAACCACTTTATTTTATTTTTATTTTCACTTAAATTTTCACTCAAACTATTCACGTTTACTTCCGTCGCCCAGCTCTCAATGTCGCTGCACTGCTCGTTGGTTGACTCTGCTGCTCAATGTCCTCCTCGTCCTCGACCTCGATGAACACTGCCTCTGACGTTGCATCGTTGGTTGTTTCGCTGACCTCGCTGATAGTATTGGGCTCCTCTACCTCGGTTAGAGTGAGCACCTCTGCCGTTGCTGCTTTGTTGTTGTTGTTGTGAACAGTCATTTTTGTAGTGCCCGAATTTTCCGCATTGGAAACAAGTACCTTTCATTTTTGCATTGAAAGTACTAACACTTGGTTTTTATTCATTTCACTTTTGCACAAGCTTTTCTCTTGTATTTTTGCTTTTCTGTCTTCAGCTGGCACTAAATCGATTAAATCACCAATATAACAATAACTTATTGGTAAAGCATTAATTATAAAACGTTCTTTTTCTTCATCACTTATTTTACCACCGGCAGCTTTGAAATTATTGCATGCCTTTTCAAAATCCACAAAAAATTCTTCAGCCGTGTCATAATTTTTTAACTTCACTTGTTCTAGCTTGTGTTTGTTTATTATTTGTAGAGTTGTAGATTCTTTTGCCTACATATTTTTCAAAACATTCATCATCTCTAGAGTCGTCTTGCATTCACGTACATACTCCAGCTGTTTGTTTGAAATTGTGCTGATCAAAATTGTTTTTGCTTTTGAATCCTTCTTTTTCCAATCTTTTGTTATTTCACTGGCATTTTTTTCTCGTTCTGCTGGTCCTAAACACTCTTTATAATCCAATGTTGCCATTAATCTGAACTTTAAATTTTCATAATCAATCCCATCAAAAATAGGAATGGAGATATCGTCGACTTTTGCATATTTAGCCATTTTTAGTTTTAAAACTCTCTTCTATGTATAAATTTATTTTCAAAACATCAATTAAACCTCTTAGAAATCTCTTTCTTAAATAATTTCTATTCTCTTTACTAATAGAAATTTCCGTAAATTTCGACTCTTCACTGTTATTCATTTTGTCTTTTATCTGACTAAACATTTGCTTTGTTCATTTAATTCAGAACTCGATTTTCAAAAAATCTCAACATCTGCTCAACCTCACTTTTCGCCATGCGCTCGCTTAACCTCACGACGCGTCGTGCGGTTTCACAAAATTAAATCCTCGTGCATCAACTTTTGCACAGATTATTTTTACAGGCTTTTCACTTCTCTCACTTACTTAGCTTCTAAGCTAATTATCAGTGAAAATATTTTCTATGCTCCTTAAAAAAGGTGGCATGGAAAAGAGAAAATTTTTGGAGCACATGTTTTCACTAACCAAACTTTTTCTTACTTTTAACCACACTTTTTGTTGACTAGACTACGCTCGCAGCTACCATGTTGTAAACAAAGGATCGAGGATCGTGAAATAAAGGTTTAGTGTGGTTAAAATAGTTATTGAAGTTTATTGAATAAAATAAATATACTTGGCTTCGATAAGCCTTACATTGCGTGACCGTACGCGCGAGTGCCAGCACGGAGAGTAAGCTACACCATCCGTCTTCGGTAGCTTCAGAACACACGCATGCGCACAGCAGTCTCGCACACGACACTCATACCGCGTGCATTCAAATAATAGCATAAATAATGTCGGAATATCCACATAATTCAACAGTCAATAATGTGATGAGTTGACCAAAAGTATCCGAAGTTGAAATTTCGGATACTTTTGGGATTTAAGATTGTTGAATTATGTGAATATTCCGACATCATTTATATTATTATTTGAATACACGCGGTATAAGTGTCGTATGCATAACTGCTATGCGCATGCGTGTGTTCTGAAGCTACTGACGAAGACCGACGGCGAAGACACTCTCTCTTCGTTCCGGTACTCGTGCGTATGGTCACGCGATGTAAGGCTTATCGAAGCCAAGTACATTTATTTTATCCAATAAAGTTATAATAACTATTTAACCATACTGAACCTTTATTTCACGATCCACAATCCCTTTATTTACAACATGGTAGCCGCGAACGTAGTTGAGTGAAAAATAAGTGCAGTTAAAAAGTAAGAAAAGGTTTGATTAGTAAAAACATGTGCTGGAAAATATTTTTACTAATAATTAGCTTCGAAACTAAGTAACTGAGAGGCGTGTAAAGCCTGTAGAAAAAATCCGTGCAAAAGGTTGATGCACGAGGATTTGATTTTGTGAAACCGCATGGCGCGTCGCGAGGTTAAGCGAGCGCGTGGCGAAAAGTGAGGTTAAGCACGTGTTGAGATTTTTTGAAAATCGAGTTTTGAATTAAATGAACAAGAAAGAGATTTCTAAGAGGTTTAATTAATGTTTTGAAAGTTAATTTATACATAGAAAAAAGTATAAAATTAAAACCAAAAATGGCTAAATATGCAAAAGTCGACGATATCTCCATTCCTATTTTTGATGGGATTGATTATGAAAACTCGAAGTTCAGATTAATAGCGACATTGGATTCTAAAGAGTGTTTAGAACCAGCAGAACGAGAAAAAGAAGCCGGTGAAAAAGCAGAAGATTGGAAATGGAAGGATTCAAAAGCAAAAACAATTTTGATCAGCACTATTTTAAACAAACAGCTAGAGTATGTACGTGAATGCAAGACGACTCTAGAGATCATGAATGTTTTGAAAAATATGTAGGCAAAAGAATCTACAACTCTACAAATAATAAACAAATGCAAGCTAGAACAAGTGAAGTTAAAAAATTATGACACAGCTGAAGAATTTTTTGTCGATTTTGAAAAGGCATGCAATAATTTCAAAGCTGCCAGTGGTAAAATAAGTGATGAAGAAAAAGAACGTTTTATAATTAATGCTTTACCAATAAGTTGTTGTTATATTGGTGATTTAATCGATTTAGTGCCAGCTAAAGACAGAACAGTGGATCTTGTTAAAGCAAAAATATAGGAGAAAAGTTTGTGTAAAAGTGAAATGAATAAAAAACCAAGTGTTAGTACTTTCAATGCAAAAATGTAAGGTACTTGTTTCCAATGCGGAAAATTTGTGCACAACAAAAATGATTGTCCACAACAACAACAAGTAGCAACGGCAGAGGTGCTCACTCTAATCGAGGTAGAGGAGCTCAATACTTTTAGCGAGGTCAGTGAGACAACCAGCGAGGCAATGGCAAAGGTGGTGTTCATTGAGGTCGAGGACGAGAAGGACATCGAGCAGCAGAGTCAACCAACGAGCAGCGCAGTAACACCGAGAGCTGGGCGACGGAAGTGCACGTGATCATATTTTGAGTGAAAATTTAAGTGAAAATAAAAATAAAATGAAGTGGTTGCTAGATATTGGTTGCACAGATCACATAGTTAACAGCGAGGATTATTTTTGTGAGTACGTAAATTTAAAAAATCCAATTAATGTTAAGTTGCCAGATGGCAAAATTATAAAAGCGACTAAGTTAGGAAAAATTAAAATATTTTTTAAAAATTATGATAGCATAGTTCATGTTGATTTAAAGAATGTTTATTTTGTTGATGGTACAAGAAAAATATTTTGAGTATTTCTAGAATAAGTGAATCTAGCACTGTTGTGATTAAAAATGAAAATGCAAAAATTTACAACAATGATAGGAAATTAATAGCTATTGCAAATAAAATAGATAATTTATGCGTTTTGGATAGTTTTGTTAATAAAAATAAAGATGAAAATATTCATACAAATACTTTGAAATTGACAGATAAAGAAAGATTGCATAGGGCTTTAGGCCATGTAAATTTTCAATATTTAAATAAATTAGTTAAAAATAAACTGCTTGAAGGTTTGCCAGATAAGTTAGAAAATGATATTTTGAAATGCGCGAATGTATCCAGAGTAAAATGGCAAGTGTACCATTTGATAATGAGAGAACTGAATCGTCTGAGATTTTAGAATTGATCTATAACGATTTGAATGGTCCACATAAAACTACTGGTTATTGTAGAGAAAAATATTTTTTGACTTTTATAGATGATTACAGTAAGTGTACGAGGACTTTCAGCATTAAGAGTAAAAATGAAACAGCAGGTTTTTTCGTAGAATACATGAATTTAGTCGAGAATCTTTTTAGCAAAAGAGTGAAGAAATTACGTTGTAATAACGGGAAAGAATATTTGAATCGCGAAATTTATAATTTTGTTAAATATAAGGGCATTGAGTTGTCACCATGCCCAAGCTACGTACACGAATTGAACGGTGTAGCAGAACGATACAACAGATCCGCAATAGATATCGGTCGTTGTTTAGCCCGGGAAGCGGGAATTGATAACAGGTATTGGCCTGAATTTATGAGAACAGTCTCGTATTTAAAAAATCGTACAATTGATAATACTCGGGAGAATAAAACTCCTTTTGAAATATTTTTTGGCAGAAAACCTAATATGAAACATTTGAAAATTTATCGCAGTAAAGTTTTTGTGAGAATCCCTGAAGTTTTAAGGAAAGGTAAATGGGTTGATAAAGCTAAAGTAGGTTTTTTGATAGGTCATAATAATGATAGCTATAGAGTTTTTTAAAATAACAAAGTAATTAATGCCAGATACGTCAAAGTAATCGAGAATAAGAAAGAATTAATTTGCATGAAAAGAATGAATATGAGCGAGAATGAAAATGTTGATGAGGAAAATTGTATAAATTTAAGTTTAGAGAATGAGGATGATTCTGAGAGAGATAATGATGATGATGCGTATGAGTCGGATGAAAATATTTCAAGCGAGCGTGATAATGTTGAGAATATTGATGAAATGATTGATGAAAATTTTTAGAAAATTTGTAGAAAAAGAAGTCCTATTCAAAGATACGGTAATCCTGTAACACATTGTGTTTACCTCAATTATGTAAATGCGAATGAACCGAATACATTTGAGGAGGCGCTAAACTCCAGCGAATCGAAAAATTGGCAAAAGGCAATGAACTCCGAAATTGAAAGTTTAAATAAAAACAAAACGTGGATAGTTGTTGACAAACCTAAAGATAAGAAAATAATTGATGTTAAATGGATTTATAAAAAGAAAAATGATGATACCTATAAAGCTAGAATAGTAGTTAGAGGTTCTCAACAGGAAGAATATTTAGAAAATGTTTATTGATCTGTCGGTAAAATGCAAACTTTAAAAATTCTATTAAGTTACAGTTGTGCGAATAATTTATTTGTGGAACAAATGGACGTTGAGACAGCATTTTAAAATGGCAACGTAAAATCCGAAAATTACATTTATGAACCTAAAGGTTATGAAACTGGTAAGAATAAGGTTTGTAAATTATTAAAAGCTCTTTACGGTTTGCGAGAAAGTTCTAGAGCTTGGTATGAATGTTTTCATGCTTTTGTTGAAAAGTTAGGATTCAAATGAAGTAATTATGACTATAGTTTGTATGTAAATAACAAAGGCAAAGATCCAATATATATTTTAGTTTTTGTTGATGACTTGTTGATTGTTTGCCAAAATCTTGATAAGATCAGAGAGATTAAAGCTAGTTTCATGCAAAAATTTGTTATGAAAGATTTGGGTAAAATCAAGAGTTATATCGGTATTGATGTAGATTATAGTGAAAATATGAAATTGATGACTTTGAGTCAAACAAAATACATAAATTGAATCTTTGGCTGAAAAATATAATTTTGAGAATGCTTAATCATATGAAACTCCTATGGAGAGTAATTCGAAATTAAATCAAGCGACAGAAGTTGATGAAAGAATAAAATATCGAAATTTAATAGGCGAATTATTATATATTAGCACAGGCACTAGACCTGATATTACTTATAGTGTTAATTATTTAAGTAGATAGTACCGCACCAGAATTATCTTCATAAATTTTCGTCGGTTTTTCTATTCTCAAATTAAACGATTCATTCAACAAATTTTTAAAAAATAAAATTTCAGCTACTGCTTCCGATAAAGCAGTGTATTCAACAAACGTTGAACATTTTGTCACTACATTCTGTCTTCGCGTTTTCCAATAAATAAAATTTTTAAAAAGTCTAATTACAAAACCGGTTGTTGATTTTCTATCTATATTATCACCCGCAAAATCTGAATCAACCATACAATCTAATTTACTCTATTTACATTCTTCTCATTACCAGTCTCAATCAGCGCGCAAGCGCGCTCAATTTTTAATACACGTCATGAAATTTTTAATTTTGGAATTTAAGTGAACATACGATAATTTTTACTTTCAGTTTTTCAAAAAAAAGAAGACAAAAACAATTTTTTTTCTCAGCTTTTTCTCATGATGGTACATAACACGATACATGATACATAACGCAATCTATTACATTTATACTACCAAAACTATTTGAAAAACAGTAAAATTGAGCCATTTGTTACAGTCAATAAATTTTTATGTTAAACTTCTTTCACTCAAGGAAGATTCATGATTTATTTTATTATTGCAGATCATAATAAAGCATTTGATCAAGTTATTTTTTATGGTAATGAATGGATTTTAGGATCTTTCGAGTTTGCTTTATTTATTTCAATTCAAAATTGGACCGAAGATTATGTTCTTGCTTGCATGACAACTTTACTTATTTCGAAGTTACTTATATCAATTTTCAAATACAATAGTACGAGAAAGTTGACTGGTAAAACTTACTTCAATAATGGATTTTCAATATAAGAATATTTGATCAGTAAAAAAAAAATTTTTGAAAGCGTTTTAAAAATAGGAAAATTTAGCAAAAAAATTAGCTGGATCATGCCATTGATTCAAAGTTGGGAGTGTATTTTAATCTGAAGAATAAATTAAATGCTTATGTGAATATTATTAATTTTTTTTATATCAACTTCCATTTTTGACAGTAAATGATTCGATGTACTGAGATCTATAAGAGGTAAGACTTTGTATTTTGAGAAAATATAAAAAAGATAGTTTGATGTTTTGATGTTTTGATAGTGGATCATTCCGTTGTGACTGATAAGACATTTGTACGCCTTTTAAAAGAATTTGAACGTAATTATTTATTAATGAATATGAGATATGTTAGTTAATTTCAGCGATTGTCTTTTTAAATAATTCCAAATTTTCAGAGAGATCTACAATAAAATAGGGACTGTGACCGGTAAGAACAAAATATAAATGATTTTAATTTTACTCTCAATGATAAAATAAATCAACTAATTCTTTGGATCTGTAATATTTATAAAAAATATTATGATTAAGTTAAAATCTAATTTCATGCCCAATAACTGCTTTTTCTTTTTTTTTTTTTTTTTTAAATAACACTAAAAAAAAAAAAGTTAAAAACTACTGTGAGTGGTGGGTTTGAAAAAGCGATTTTTGAAATCTGATAAATCCTTTTAAAATACTTCAAAATTATTCAAATCCTTAATTCGTTACACTACTGTTGAATTATTTATTCATTACTGTCATTACAAATAAAAAGTATGATTTTTCTACTTTGATAACCTTTTTGACAATGCTTTTTTTCCCCCCAAATCCGGTCGAAAACCACTCAAATTATAAAATGTCAGAGACTTGTGAACTTTTTTACACATTTCTGGAGCAAAACGATGTATTTTACTTTTATTTTTAATGCATGCTAAACTATATCTATAAAATATTAACAATGTTTATGATATTAAAAGAAAAACTTTTTTTTATTAAGTTTCACTTTAACGATGATAAACCCTGGAGGGCAAAAAAAAGCAAATTTTTCATGATTTTTCTCGAACAAACGGCAAAAGTTATTTAATTTATTAATAAAGTACATAATACAGTCACATTTGAACTACTTTCTGTTATTTTTTTGAATAAAAATATTAAAAAACAAGCCGATGCCAGTGCTTTTTCGGAGACGCCTTGACTCGACGATTTTTTCCCGTGGTAAACGCCATTTTGTCCATAAACATCTGAAACAAAAATTTCAGGAATATTCCGTTAAAAGATAAGTTTTTCCTGGTAATAACACGAGGATTTTTTTTTTTCACTTTTTGACCATTTGGCAAGTGACATTTTTAGTCGAAAAAACAACCTTTGACTTCAAACAGCCGCCAAATCGTGAAACAGTCGTCAAAAAGTGAAAAAAAAATCCTCGTGTTATTACCAGGAAAAACTTATCTTTTAACGGAATATTCCTGAAATTTTTGTTTCAGATGTTTATGGACAAAATGGCGTTTACCACGGGAAAAAATCGTCGAGTCAAGGCGTCTCCGAAAAAGCACTGGCATCGGCTTGTTTTTTAATATTTTTATTCAAAAAAATAACAGAAAGTAGTTCAAATGTGACTGTATTATGTACTTTATTAATAAATTAAATAACTTTTGCCGTTTGTTCGAGAAAAGTCATGAAAAATTTGCTTTTCTTTGCCCTCCAGGGTTTACCCCCCCCCCCCCCTTAATGTCCAAAGAAGAAGGGATGTCATACTTGCTTCGAAACTTTAACGCCCAAATGTGCAATGGAATTGTGATGATGAATATGATAAAGTCAACGCTAAAAGATTTTTAGATTCCCTAGCTACGACTAATCTTATAGTCCTCAATGTTGATGAAACCCTGCATTTGAACGCAAGCAACAAAATCTCAAACATGGACCTAGTGATCTCTAACGCTGAGGATAGTCTGCTACTCTGGAAGTGCTAGACAAGCTTTTTGAGTCGAACCACTTTCCGATAAAGATGACACTGTCCCTGTCTAGGTACGTGTATAGAAAAAAGTCGTTCAGAGTAAGATCGATAAAGACCAATTAGGATACAGTCAGTCAAGAGCTAGAGAATAGGCACACGTAATTTTTTGACCTCCATTTTTTGGATCTTCAAAAGTTTCACTGAGAATAATTTTTTGAAGAGAAAAATTATGACGGAAAAATTTCACCGGGATCCCGTCGAATGATGGGACGAGGATTGTGCCAAACTGAAGAGGTTAAGAGAAGCTGCTCATAAGAAATGGAGTTTCATGAGGACGCTCGATGACAAAATAGCGTTTAGAGAAAGCTGTGCACTCTTGAAAAAAACGATTTAAAGAAAAAATAAGGATTGTTACATTCGCTTCACTGTGTCTATTGACCTCAATAAAAACCAGAATACGTATGAAATAAGATGAAGATTTTCAAAATAAGTGTTCGAAAGTTAACTATAGGCTATCAGCAATGATATCAGGATAAAAGCTGTAGTCTCATGGCGAAAGAAATGATGAACAAGTTGACTGCTGCAGTGACAATCAACCAACCCTCAGTTTCAAATTCCTGACAAACACAGCCTAATCCATTCTTCGATGAGTCGTTCTCGTTTATGGAGTTCAATCACGCTATTGTGTTTAGGAATGGACCAGCACTGGATCAGGATTGAGGGTGATTGATTACTTCACCATCAGGAAGATGCCAATCAGGTATATACTCATAGTCCTCAACATTTATAATGAGATGTACCAGGCCAATGACTATCTAACGGACTGGAAATACGCATTTGTCCACCTCATCAAAAAGCCAGACAACAGTGGACTTCGAATTATTACTATGACCCAGTACTTTTGCAAGATTTTGGAAATTAAGACAAAAAAAAGGCTGCAATGGTATGAACATAATGGAGTTATTATACGGCTGATCAGAGTGGATTCCATAAGGATCGTATATGAATTGATTATATGCTTAGCTTGGTCTTATGTGTTCATGATGGATTAAGATACAATCGAAATACTGCAGCTGTATTTCTGAATCTTAAAGGAGCCTTTGACAATAAGGTTCCTGCTACTCTTCTCTAGCAACTGATTGATATTGGATGCTCCAGAAAATTCATAAACCTTGTCTTCTAACTCTGTGTGGAAAGGTACATCATGAGCAAAGTCAACATGGAAGAGCCTAGATGTGTGACAAAAAGAGTTTCGCAGAGCGGAGTTTTAAGCCCAGTCCTATTTAACATATACGTTAAAAATGTGGCATCCGGACTCAGTTCAGAGTTTGCTAATGATCTCATATATTTAGTGCTGACCTTCTCAGCGACTAAGTCGAGCAGATTGAAAATGCTGTCAACATATTCTAATGCAACTTGAAAAGGCTTGGCTTGGAGGTCAACGTTGATACTACGAAAATCCTTCATTTCAAAAATAAAAAAGCCATACTGGAAAGCATTGAAGTAAAAATTGGAGATGCTCTGATTAAATCTAGAGGCCAGGCAAAATGCTTGAGAATCAAGTTTGGCTGGGACCTCTCCTTTGAATTGTCTTTTACCATATCAAGAAGGGTGTCAAGAAAACCAGAAATATACTGAATGTCATGAAACTCCTGTTGGGAACTTGGTAAAGTGCTCACCCAGGGAGACTTCTGAATTCATACAAGAGTTTCGTTTGATCGTCAACTGATTTTGTTCTTTTCTTCTATTGACCAAAATTGAAAAAATTCTCAGATCTTCAAGAAAGCGTTAAATTTACTACCATTAGAACTGCATTTGATACAGAACTTCTACACATAAAAATATCATCCTAGAGAAGTCTAAATTGCTAGCATTATGTGACAGGACAGAAGAGCAAGGAAATAAATTCATAAGTAAGGTACTAGATGAGCCAATCCGATTAATTTGAGCCAGCTCATTGTGGTCTCAAAGGAAACGAGGTGGTTGATCTGATGGCCAAGGATGCTGTACTATCCAAGTCACCAGTAGGCCACTTTCCTCACTCGGGTTTTGGTCGGATCTGGTGATTGATGGCTAGACAACAAACTTTCTAGCGAGTCATCAATGAAGGAGATTCCAACGATATTATTTACTTTAAAAATCATCTGAATCTCAAAAGCAAGCCCAAGCATATAGAAGGGAGATTGTTACTATCAACAGACTGAGGGCCAACCACTACAGTTCTTCTTACATAGGAAAAATCCTTTTCTCGCCGGAGTGCCCATGTGGTGCTAAATCTCAAGATGCAAACCACCTATTGTTCGAGTGTAGTAAATATGATTCAAACGGAGTGAAATTACTCAGTTAACTTACAAAGTTAACAACTACCTTATTCTACCTTATTAAAAACATATTGACTGAAATGGATATGAACACTCCTGGAGTGATAGTCAACTTTTGTAAATATTGTATTATTGATTTGCAACGTTGTACTTAATATTTTAAATTTTTATTATGTGTATGGAATATTGAAATTAAATTATAATTTTTTGTATGGACCGTATGGTCTCGGTAGGCATTAAATAAACATACATATGTATAATAAATTACTCACCTTTAATTGAGTTACCAAAAAGTTAAGAAATTTGAACCAATAAAACTGTCTCAGGGCTTCCCAGTCTTCGCCTACCTATGCAGGACTGGAAATATTGTTGTTAACTAAACACAATATTTCTGTTATTAACCCAACAGAAACTTAACAATAATTTATAGCACGTACTTCGTGAGACATTTTGAGACAGTCAAGAATGTTCAGATATTGTAAGGAACAAAAAATTTGAATGAAATAAAATCTTATTAATATGTAATATATAATAATCTTTCATAATATATAAAAAAGATCTGTCACCTGTTTCATTTTTTATTTCTATTTAAATAATGTTTAGTAAAGAAATTTAATTCAATTACTATTTTTTTAAGTTAGATAAATCTTTATATTGAGTGTCCTACAGCAAAATTTTTTTTTAATAGTAAATTCTATCTTCAAATCGGATCCTTAAAAAAATTTAAATAAAATAAATGAAAAGAATATTTGAAAAATTGACTGAAAGCCCTTTTTTTAAATAGGAACTCTTATTTTCGACCACTTGCTAAGAAAGGGCGGAAAACTATTTACGATTTACGATTGTTAGGTATTAAAAAAAAAAAATTCCGAGCCTTTCCTAGGCCAAAGAAGGCCTAATTACCTCTGCAGCAATATTCACGCTCAAGCGCGCACTTAACCATTATTTTCAATATTTTCAAACCTTCCGAGCGTAGGCTGAGAAAACCCGAGCGTGTGCTCGAGCGTACGCTCAAACTTTATCATAAAATTATGTGAGTGAACTTCGAAAAATCAAGCATTAACTTGAGTGCACGCTCTAAAATTTTCGAGCACACGCTAAAACTTTATCATGAAATTTTAAGATTATATAACAAAAAATCAAGCGTTTGCTAAAGCGCACGGTAGTGTATGCTCCAACTATTAGCTTAAGATTCTGAAATTCAGCTGCCAAAAACTAGGCATGTGCTCGAGTGTATGGCTGAAGGATGTTAATATAAGTGAAGTGTCAGAGTAGGTACCCAAATACTTGCCTAAATAAACCTATGACGAAACTCAAATTATTCGAAAAAAATATTTCTGCAGCTCGGCCGTGCACGCTACTATTAACAAAGAGTGTGGGATAGAAGAAATTGAATTATAAATCAAAAAATCAACTGACAAGCCTATAACCCCATGACCCTGGGTGGAGCAAGTATATGATAGATTTTTTTTAACATATAAACCAACAAACTTACAACCCCATAGCCTTGAGCAAAGCAAACAATAAATTAGTTTAACAATTAAAAAAACAAAGAAACAGACAAGTCTACAATCTAAGAACCATGGTTAGAGCGAGTGAATCATAGATTTAAAAGAAAAAATAAAATAAAAATAAATCAAAACAAATAAATCAACAAGCCTACAACTTCATAAGCTTGAGCCAAGCTAGTATATAATAGATTTGTCTTAATAAAAAAAAACCGACATACAACCCTCATAACCTTGCACGGAGCAAATAACGCATTAGCCAAACAATTGAATAAACGAATAAACCGACAAGCTAACAACCCCATAACCCTGGGTGAAGCAAGTGAATAATGTATTTTTTTTTTCAACAAATATACCGACATACTTACACCCACATAAGCCTGAAAAAATCTAGTAAATAATAGATTAGTTTTAAAAATCAAACAAACCAACAAGCCTACATTCCCATCGTCTTGCCAGGAGCAAATAATAAATTAGTTAAACAATTTAATAAACAAATAAAGAAATAAGTCAACTCAAAAGATTGTGGCAAAGTCGTCCCGATGCAGCACTAACTCGGTTGGGGGGTCTTGCTTCCAGGCTCCGCCTCCAATTCTCTTCATCCGTTTTGAGGCATCCGTGAATCATAACCATCCCTGTTGATGCGAGGATATCAGACAAAAGAAATGTTCCATGCCACGTGGTCCATTTCTGGCCGTTTTTCCAAGTTCAATGCTCTGGTTATCTGCTGATCCACAAGGTTGTCCACGAGGGTGCCATGAAAAATAACTTTTTTATTCTTCGCTATAACCGGTTAAAAGTTGTAAATTTGATAAAAATTTATTATCCGTTTTAAAAATTGAAAAGAAATTTTTTAACCCCCTGCAAGGATCCTGCCTTGCAACGTCCTAAATAACTATAATTATTTAAGAAGTATTGATTATTCTTATTTTGATTAAGTTTATAAGCGCTATTCCAATTATGCTGACTTGGCACTTTAGCCGGGGATTCGGGGGGTATGAAAATTCGGGCGGCTCCTGAGCACGCGAAAGACAGCCGCATCGTGGTTAGTGCGCGAAAATACGCAGATCTGTCCTACCGCCCCCCCCCACCACCTCGGCCGCGCGAAACAAGAGGGTGATTGCTTTTCCTTTTGGGAGAACTCTCCCCCCTGTCAGGTTATAGTTCAGAAGTCAGCAGCTACCTGTACGCCCCACCATCAAAATTCGGGCCTAGAGCCAGCATCGCTAATCAAGCGCGGCCGAAAACCGAGGTGACGAGAGGAGCCTAGCCTCACTCAGATTTTTACTTTTGTCAAGTGCACATTGAACCTCAAATTTTTAACTATTTCACAAATTTCTTATTGAAAAATCGTTTTGAACGAGATACACTAGCTTGGGGAAAAAAATTATCCGTGGCTCACTACTTGTCGAAAAATTAAATCGAGATAACTGTTTATTGTTAGATTAATAAACAAACAGGAAAATTTGTAACCATACGCGGAATGAAAATAAAACTTGAATAAATCAGTTTTTTGTTATAAAATACCTTTTTATTTTTTTTTACCAATTGGATATATTGGACGTTATTATTACTCTTTTTAGCATAGAGAAGAACTGTACGTGGAGCCGCAGTATACCCGAATATTCAATAAATGCACCTGTGACGAGAATGCTATTCTCCCTCACATGCGATTAGTTTTTATCCCGAACCAGAAACCATCCACCCTGCCCCGAGTAAAAAAACGAAGAAATATCAATTTCCATGTTTTTTATTGAGTAAAAATTTGAATTTTTTGAAAAAAAAAAAAAAAAAAAAAAAATTTCACCCATTTTATCGGAAATTAACCGGACAATTTAATGAAAATATCAGTTTAAAAAAAAAACAGGTGTGCTTTCTTAACAACAAAACGAAAAATAGAACCGGATAAAATGAGTATCAGTTAGTTTTGAGGCTTTTTTGCCGTCTTTCTGATTGATTAATGAGAAAAGCTCGCTACCTATCGATGGCCGATACGAAAAAAGGCACTTTGGAGAAATTAGCGAAGTAAAAAGTAACAACAAGGGGGTACCGCGAGTAAAATGAGCTGAAATGGCTGTTTTTAGCGATTTTGGCCAAAATTATCATGCCGCGTAAACGATAACAACAGAATAACAGGACGAGTTCCTCAAATGATGTCTTTACTCGTTAGCGGCATAAAAGAAAATCCGAAAAATACTTAAAAAATTCATAATCCAGCAGCGGAGTAAAAGATAACACGCTATCTTCTAGCAACGTAAAGAATAAAACTAAATTTATACTGGCCACGTAAACTGTAACACGGAGCATGACCAACTGTGTGGTGCTTATTATTTATCGCTTCAGCCACGTAGAAAAAATTCTGACAACTACGAGCTCAGCGACGATAAAAATAACACCAGCTGAGTAAAACTAATAAATATTGTACCAGCCACGTAAAGAATAACACGAATGATTCTATCATCATTTTGATAAGTTGAGAGCTCTTGGGACAACTAAATCGCTAATTTCAAGGCTAGCGACGATAAAAGTAACACCAGAGGTGTAAAACCTCCAAAAACGAACCAGCCACGTAAAAAATAACACGAATAATTGTATCATTATTTCGGTAAGTTGAGAGCTCTTGGGACAACTAAATCGCTAATTTCAAGGCTATATAAAAGTAAGTAAAGATAAAAGTAACACCAGAGGTCTAAAACCTCCAAAAAACGGACCAGCCGCGTAAAAAATAACACGAATAATTTTATCATTATTTCGGTAAGTTGAGAGCTCTTGGGACAACTAAATCAGATTTTTCAAGGCTAACGACGATAAAAGTAACACCAGAGGTGTAAAACCTCCAAAAACGAACCACCGCGTAAAAAACAACACAAATAATTGTATTATTATTTCGATAAGTTGAGAGCTCTTGGGAAAACTAAATCGCTAATTTCAAGGCTAGCGACGATAAAAGTAACACCACCAGAGAAAAATCACCAAAAATCAGACCAGCCACGTTAAAAATAACACGAATAATTGTATCATTATTTCGGTAAGTTGAGAGCTCTTGGGAAAACTAAATCGCTAATTTCAAGGCTAGCGACGATAAAAGTAACACCACCAGAGAAAAATCACCAAAAATCAGACCAGCCACGTTAAAAATAACACGAATAATTGTATCATCATTTCGGTAAGTTGAGAGCTCTTGGGACAACTAAATCGCTAATTTCAAGGCTAGCGACGATAAAAGTAACACCCTCAGAGAAAAATCACCAAAAAACGGACCAGCCACGTTAAAAATAACACGAATAATTGTATCATCATTTCGGTAAGTTGAGAGCTCTTGGGACAACTAAATCGCTAATTTCAAGGCTAGCGACGATAAAAGTAACACCCTCAGAGAAAAATCACCAAAAAACGGACCAGCCACGTAAAAAATAACGTGAATAATTGTATCATTATTTTGATAAGTGGAGAGCTCTTGGGACAACTAAATCGCTAATTTCAAGGCTAGCGAAGATAAAAGTAACACCACCAGAGAAAAATCACCAAAAATCAGACCAGCCACGTTAAAAATAACACGAATGATTTGATCATTATTTCGATAAGTTGCGAGCTCTTGGGACAACTGAATCAGTAATTTCTAGGCTAGCGACGATAAAATTAACCCCAACTGTGTAAAATCTGCAACTAAAATCAATAACTTGAGATATTAGTTTAATAAGAAATAGTAAACGGTTTATTTATAATCAGTAATAAATGATACAAGCTCTTGCTGAGCTAATTAGCCTCATGGCTTTTACATTACGTGACGACTGTACTGCACGACGACTACCGCGCGACTCTACTGCTGCTGCTGCAGCACACGCACGCACACAGACCATCCACACTCTGCGTGCGTCTATAATGTTGTGAATTCAATATATTACAACACGCCTCCTTGAATTTACAACATTTTATTTCACACATCATACTTTAATCAAATTAACTTAGAATCTATACTTACAAAGTTCAATCATTCAAACTAAATTTGATGCTTCGTGGTTTTCAACAAATTTTGGTCCATTTTGACTCTTAGTCAGGGTGCGGGACAAAATATCATGGCGACAAAATATCTGCGACAAAATATCCATGACAAAATATCCAGGCGACAAAATTTCCAACGCCAAATCATCCAAATGACAAAATAACCGCGACATTTAATCCGAATGACAAAATACCCACGACAAAATATCCTAACGACAAAATAACTGCAGCAAAAAATCAAAAAATATCTACTTATTTACCTATTTAAAATTTTCAAAAATTCCCGCCTCTTTTTCCCTCTACTATTTCCAAAATACTCCCACTCCTTTTCATATTTAAAATTTATTTCGGGGGGAAATAGTTATTATGAAGTTTCTTTTGATAAGAATATGGTTAGTAAGTATTTAATGTTTGTACCGTTCAGTTCATAATATTGACATTAAAAATAATGGGTCTAGAATTTATATTAAGCCAAAAAGGCCAACGTCAATGTATGAACTATGTAAATGTTATTAAAGTGTATTAAGTATGATTATTTAATTTTTTTATTTTTTATTATAATTAAATAAATTACTATTGGGTTGTTGTAAAATATAAAATTTAAATAAAATCTTTAAAAAATACTTTTAAAAAAGTAATATTTACGGCGATTGGTTTTTAAAAAAGGAATCTAAATAAAAAATTATACGCTAAGTATGATCTTTAAAAAATACTTTTAAAAAAGTAATATTTACGGCGATTGGTTTTTTTAAAAGGAGTCTAAATAAAAAGTTATACGCTAAATATAATAATCTTTTTTTGAAAATGAATTAATGAAAGAAGTGAAATCAAAAAATTTATTACGGACGACTTGAGGCCGAATTACTTATTATTTAAAAATAATTTCTCTTCTAAAAGATGATCATATTATGTTGAATCACCTTCAACATACGTAAAGTTAACAATTTTTCAATTATAGCACATACATAGGAAAACACATACAAATTGCACACAACTCAAACACTTTTTAAAATTAAAAATTAAAATATGTTGTTAAGAAACACACTGAGCATTCAAAATATAATTTAAAAAATACAGGTATCAATGATTTTTTTCGAGATAATTTAGTTCAAAGAATATTAAATTTTTACAGGTCAAGTATAGCCGTAAATTGTGATTTAGTTGATTTCTAACTTAATTACAACATATTTTAATTTCAAGAAGTGTTGAAAAATTGTTAACTTTACGTATGTTGAAGGTGATTCAACATAATATGATCATCTTTTAGAAGAGAAATTATTTTTAAATAGTAAGTAATTCGGCCTCAAGTCGTCCGTAATAAATTTTTTGATTTCACTTCTTTCATTAATTCATTTTCAAAAAAAGATTATTATATTTAGCGTATAACTTTTTATTTAGACTCCTTTTAAATAAACCAATCACCGTAAATATTACTTTTTTAAAAGTATTTTTTAAAGATCATACTTAGCGTATAATTTTTTATTTAGATTCCTTTTTTAAAAACCAATCGCCGTAAATATTACTTTTTTAAAAGTATTTTTTAAAGATTTTATTGCGTAAATTCGGTAAATATTTAAATGTATTTCCTTTTTGTCCACAAGTTCAAAAAACCAAACTCCATAAATAAATCATTAATATTGTTGAAATATGTCTTAATAAATTATTTCACGAACTTAACAAATTCTAAATAATTTAACAATAACTAAGATATATCCAATTATTCTGATGTAAAACCACGACATAAACCAGAACCTATAAAAGTCCAAGGGAAATCAATTTTATATGTAAAAAAAAAAATTCAATTTAGTATTTACCTATTTTTTAAATGTACACTGCATAACTTTATTTTAATGTAAATTTACATTGAAATGTAGCAAATACTCATTAGTGACCTTAAAATGATTAAAAAAAAGATAAAAATTTTCAATGATTGGTTCATGTTAACTTAGATATATCTAGTTCTTCTGTTTAAAATTACTTTTAAATAATTTTATCATTATCCAGAACCCATAAAAATCATAGACATAATTTATTGTTATGAACTACTTTTGAATTCGTTTTGCATACATAATAGATGGACAAACTAAATCCACTTTGAAAATAATGGAGCAAATGCTCATTCGTACTTTAAAAATCCATGCCAAATAGAATTCATAATTTTTGGTCCACTGGATACCTAGACCCAAAACTATCTATTTCTATTGTACTTTTTAATTCTTGTAAAAAAAAATTAACCAATTTTAAAATTTAAAATCACTTTGGCCGCATAACTTAAGCTTGGTTACAGAAAACAAAAAAGATAAAAATTTTTAATAATTGATTCATGTTGACTTGGATATATCTAGTTCTTTAGGTTTAAATTTCTTTTATATAAATTTTATCATTAGTCAGAACACATAAAAATCATTGACATAATTTTCTGTTATGAAGTACTTTTGAATTCATTTTGCATACATAATTGATGGACACACTAAATCCACTTTGAAAATAATGAAGCAAATGTTCATCCGTACTTTTAAAATCCATGCCAAATAGAATTCATAATTTCTGGTCCACTGGATACCTAGACCCAAAACTATCTATTTCTTTTGTACTTCTTAATTAACCAATTTTAAAATGTAAAATCACTTTGGCCGCATAACTTAAGCTTTCATACAGACAACAAAAAAGATGAAAAATTTTAATAATTGATTCATGTTGACTTAAATATACTTATCATTAACACCCTGAGTGAATGTAACAGTTACAATCAAAATTAAAATTCATTGTCAGACATCAAGTTTATTTTAGAAAAAAAATGGGATTACAAAACTTTCAGACATCAAGTTTATTTTTGAAAAAGGGTAGGATTACAAAACTTTAACAGTTCAAGTGTATTGGCTCAGAGCATATACATTTCTATGATGATTCTATGAAATTAAGCGATAATGCGTATGACAATGACATTATGTGCTGCAATTGCACCTTTTGCAATTTGCAAGTTGGGTGGATTATAAAAAAGTAATTTGCAAGTTCAACCTGACACACACACACACACACAAACACACTCATTCAGAAAAAACTTTATTTTTAATATTGCCAATATGCACCTCCAGCCATCAGGTCCCCAACACAAGCACAGCACAATTATTATCAACTCACAGGGCACACCACAATAATTGAAAAATCTTTGATGATGATGATCATAGAAAGACTGTAGAGATTATTTATTTCATACTCTTTTATTGAAATGAAACAAATTAATAATTATAAATTCTACCACTTAATTAATATATAATGAAAATAAGGGTCTTCAGTACTGTTTTTTTTCTATGACAATCAATTATTTATAAAAAAGTTATTGCTCATAACACATTACAAGCTGCTGTGCTCAGCGGCTCCGCAGTCACCTGTAGTCAGCTCACGAGTCACGAGTCAGCTGTAGGGAGCTGCTAATTGATACAGCGCCACCAGTCGCCTCATGGCTACAGGCTCGGGCCTACATGCCCCCGTCTGCCGCTGTAGGTAAGCAGTAAGAGTGAGACAGCAAAAATAGACACGCCCACCGCATACGTCACGTCCGGTTAAGTCTACAGAGAGCACAGGCAGAGAGACCGGATGCTCGAAACTGAAATCGAATGTCCCCTGACTACCGTGAGCCAAAGGAAATCAGCGTTTCGAAAAATGAAACGTTCATAACTTTTCAATGCGGGCTTTGTTCGGGATAATTTTTTTTTTTAAATTACTCAGGGGATCATCAGCTACGCGCGGGATGTATAATATAAATGAAATAATCATCCTTGAATAGTTTTTCTTTGAAGCGTCCTAACCTAAAACCAAAAATCAAAGTATATAAAGCCCTGCAGGCTTTCACGGCAGTCGGTTTAAAAAAAACCAAATCGCCGTTAAAGCCCGATTGGGCTTTAGGATTATTTTTCCTACTTTCCTACTACGTAAAAAAATTGATTTTTAATAAAACACTAACGGGTTATTTTTTAAAACAATGCGCGCCGTGGGGCCCGAAGGGCCCCCGCAGAGGCGCGCCATAAAATTTAGTTCCAATCAAAATCTAGTTCGAATAAATTTTTTTTTTTTCTCTGTTATAAGGGATGTTTGTAAGGGTTATTTTGTCGCGGATTGGGTCATTGGATTTTTGTCGTGGTTATTTTGTCGCGAGTATTTCGTCGTTGGAAATTTTGTCGCATGGATATTTTGTCGTGGATATTTTGTCGCCATGATATTTTGTCGTAGACCCCTTTGTTAATATATCGGCTAAATTATTTTCCAAATCTATCTTAATAATATCAATAACACCTTTCTTATAATTTTCGTTTACATAGTGGTATTGCACTTCAATGTGTTTTGAATTCTTGGTAAAATTTCCGAATTTACCAATTGCTACCGCGCCTGAATTATCTTCTTACATTTTAATCGGTTTTATAATTCTTGCATCAAATGACTCGTTTAGCAAATTTTTAATAAACAAAATTTCCGTTACTGCTTCCGACATCGCAGTGTATTCTGCAAAAGTTGAACTCTTTGTTACGGTACTTTGCTTGTGTGTTTGCCAAAAAATTACATTTCCGTAAAATCTGATTAAATAACCGCTTGTCGATCTTCGATCAATATTATCATCTGCATAATCAGAATCGACCATACAATCTAAAATTTCGGTTTTTGCTTTTCTATTCATATAAGTTAATTTTAAATCTTTCGTCTTGTACAAATCGCGTATTTAAAATGTGTCTTATCATAACAACTCTGATATCTGCTCAAATAATTAACACAATATGAACTATCAGGTCTTGTACCTGTGCTTATATATAATAATTCACCAATCAAATTTCGAAATTTAATTCTCTCGTCAATCTCACGTGCTTGTTCTAATTTCAAATTCGCCTCCATGGGCGTATCATACAATCTATCATTTTCAAGGTTATATTTTGCGGCCAAAGATTAAATATATCTTGTCTGACTCAAAGTCATTCTATTTTTTGCAACATTATAATCTATATCTATACCGATATAGTTACTGACTTTACCTAAATCTTTCTTACAAAATCTTTTCATTAAACTTGATTTTACCTCCTTAATCTTACTCATATCTCTGCAACAAATTAAAAGATCATCCACAAAAATTAAAATATATATTGTATCTTTGCCAGCTTTTTTTACATAGAGACAAAAATCGTATTAACTTCTTACAAAGCCTAGTTTTACAATGGATTCATTAAAGCAATCATACCAAGCTCTTGGGCTTTTAGGCAAACCATAAAGAGCTTTCAATAATTTGCACACTTTATTCTCACTGGTTTCATAACCTTCTGGTTCACTGATATACACTTCCGATTTCACTGCATCATTCAGAAACGCTGTTTCAACGTCCATTTGTTCAATCAACATTCTTTCTCTTATACACCCATTTCACATCAATCACTCTTTTGCCCTTAGGCTTATCAACAATCTCCCATGTTTCATTTTTTATTAGGCTTCCGATTTCAGAATCCATAGCCTTTTTCCACTCTTTCGCGTCTTTGGAGTTTATCGCCTCCTCGAGTGTATTCGGTACATTTGCGTTTACATAATTGACATAAATATAGTGTGTGACCGGTTCACCGTACCTTTCTACTGGTTTTCTTTTCTGAGTAGAAACTCTTCTCTCATTCAAATTATTATTATTGTTTCGCAAATCAAATCTGTCATTCATAGCATTCTCATTCTCAACAATTTCATCACACTCATTCTCGCTCGCATTATTCTCACTTTCTAACGCAATATCATCATCATCATTATTATTTAATCTTACCTCGGTAAACTGATTATCAAAATTTTCACTCTCATCATCATCAAATTTTTTCAAACAAATTAATTCTGTACCTTCTTCAACCACTCTTACATGTCTTGCATTTATCACTCTACCATTCAATAATACTCTATAAGTATAGTACTAAAAATTAGTCATAAAATACTTGTATGTAATTGTTTAAAAACTTCACAAACCTAAAGTCTAAGATAATTTCTTCTCTTCCAAATTTCTAAAGTCTAAGATAATTTTCAAGGTCTATGTCTGCCATAGTTTAAAAAAAAAAATCAAAAAATTAAAAAAAAAAACACTGATTTTGACTCTGCAGCCCCTCCTTTTCTTTTATTTGACTTCTCGAAAAAAAATTACAGTTCACTCGAAAATGAAAAGTTTATAACTATACATATGCGATGAAGTTTTTTTTTTACTTGAAAAGTATAAGCTTAAAAAAAAAAAAAAAAAAAAAAAAACTATGAACGTAACATACATAAAACTATACGTAGAAAAAACAATCTACATACATAATTTCACTTTACTGTTACAAATTCAATATTTTCATGAAAATTGATGTTTAAATAACATATTACGTTACCGGTGATTTTCAGCCCTCGGAAATTTCTTCTTTTTTCCATTTAATAAGAAACCCATCAGAAGCTGTGAAACTTTTCAGCCCACCAAGTCTAGCATTTATTATCACAGCCTGTTTACATATAACTGGTCCACTAAAAGACACACCTTCTTTTATGGCTTGTCGGCACCAAGACCGTTACAACGCCCCTCCCCCAGAGGCTGGTAGACTAAGCATACAACTGTACCAGCTCGACGTTTCGCCCCCTGGACCAAGGTTTTTCTCTCCAAAAAAAATGAACATATGCTTACTAAAGCATAATAGAAAAAATATACAAAAATCATAAAAAAAAAAAAAAAAATCAACAAATTCTAATGTCCTACAAAAATTTAAACAATTTTACCCCGCTTACTCCCTTTTCATCATTCTTATTACCATTCACACTCTTCTCACTTTTTAATTCAATTTACAAGGAAATCGCAAAAAAAATATATATGTGATGAAAGAAAAAAAAATTTTCTCAACAATCACAGTACAAATTCTCACTAAAAATTATTAGTTACTTTAGGAGTAAGGATAGGAAAATATTTGAACGATAGGAAAGGAAAAAAAATTAAGTTTAAAAACACAACGTACTCAACGTTATCGAAGGCATAGGTCGAACATTTGTTTTTGCCCGTACTCTATTTTTCTGCCTTCAAATTGCCAGCAATCCAAACGCATTGGTTTATGTTTCCAGGACTTGCTACGAATCTTGCCAAATTGTGGTTCAACCCCGGAGAAATTTCGCTTTCTCCGCATCTTTTTACGATGCATGCAGATTTACGCTTAGTACCGATGAAATTTAGTTAGAGCCTCAGTCCTCATCATCTGACAAAGTGTCAAAGAAATTTCGCTTTCTCTGCATCCTTTCGAATGCATGCGGATCTTAAGGCTTTATCTGCAGACGACACTATGCGCTGCATTTGACCTCCGAGCTTTATGCTCGATTTTAACATTCATTCGAAAATGGAATCAGCATAAGTATTAATGCATCAAGGAAAACTTTCCACGCACACTTAGTGCTTGAAATTTCCATCGATGCACTCAATTTTAGTGTATCCAGGATAAATTTTGAGGAAAAGGATTTTTTGTATAAAAAAATATACAAATATACAAAAATACAAATATAATAAATATACAAAAAAAAATATAAAAATACTTGTGCATTTACAAAAACTTGCTCAACGAGCGTAGAAAAATCAAAGTAAAAAAAAGATCTAAGCTAAATTCACACTTCATTAACAATATTTCAACACACATTCAGTTTTACAGCATTCCATCCATACCATAATTAATTTACGTACATGCACGCACAGGCAATCATGCTCGATCTTCATCCGTTGCGGGTAGCATCACCAAACCAGGTTGCGTCTTCACCGATCCCTTCGCATGACCGGGCTTCTGTTTATTTTTGCTTCAGCTCGTGCATCAGGAACTCATGTTCCTCTAACCTCAAGTCGGACCATCCAATTGGAGTTAACGCACCGATCTTAAATACCTCGACCCTGGCTACCTCGGTTCGCTCGTTTATCTGAGCTGGGATGTTCACCGCCTTTTTCCCCACAACCGAGTCCATTTGTCGATACTGGGGTGGAGCGGACCTTTTAGTTTTCGCCTCCCTTGCCGTATCCCGAATGACTCTGCGAACAGTTTCGTTCATCGTAACTCGGTGAGTCGCAAGTACCACAGGATAATTCATCCTCATTTTTGCTATCAGATGCTGATGAATAGTGATCCTCCTCAGTATCGGTCCCTTGCCCCGAAGTGTGCCCTAAGTCGCTCGTTGAAGCGAAACTTGCTGACATCTCGGGCCGACCTGACTGGTTTTCCTTCAAAGGTCCAACCGTTCGATCAAAAGCCAACTCCGGCATGACCGACTCATCTGGCAACAGGGGAGGCTTATAGTATCGATGGACCATCATTGAGCTTTCAGGCCCTCTTGATACTAAGAATATCTAATCCGGTAGTCGCCACCTGTATGTTCTGATTTAAGTAATGAAGATCTAACTTTTTATTAACAAACAAAAATATAATTTGGTCCACAATGTTTTGAAATTTTCATGCTATACTCAAAGTGTTGAACGCTGTGTAAAATCAGTGACCGAAGAATCTCTAAGTGTTTATGGGGAGAAAAAAAAAGCTTTTATTAAAGCAAAATTACAAACAAGGTTTGAAATTTCAGTATTTAATACAAAAAAGCAATTTAAAACGTAAATAACTTTTTTTACACAGTTATAATTTTATAATAATTGTTATTTTTTCACAAAAAAATTTACTTGTTGAATATTTTGTTTGTTTAGAATCGTTTATAAATATTAACCATTTAGATTTAATTATTTTATAAAATTCATGTAATTATAAGGTGAATTTATATATTTATGAAAAGATAAATTCGTTTGATTGCATCTATTATCAAAAATAAAATTTGATTTATTTTGACTACTTTGTTAAAAATAACTTATATAATTATAATATTCATGTAAAATGAAAAAATTCGCGTAAAATTTTTTATTCATACACATTTATTCTAAAAGAGTTGTTAATAATTTATGCTGTATCATCAATTAGTATGAAGAATATCTAAACTGATTTTTTCTATAGTAAAAAAAAAAAATTCCTAAGTTTTTTTATTTTCCACCATTACTTTGGTAACAATAATTTAAATAGCATGTATCGATAAGGCTGGTTCGGGTATCATTTCATATCGACGGCCGATACGAAAAAAGGGCACTTTGGAGAAATTAGCGAAGTAAAAAGTAACAACAAGGGGGTGCCGCGACTAAATAAGCTGAAATGGCTGTTTTTAGCGATTTTGGCCAAAATTATCATGCCACGTTAACAATAACAACAGAATAACAGGACGAGTTCCTCAAATGATGTCTTTACTCGTTAGCGGCGTAAAAAAAAATCCGAAAACTACTTAAAAAATCCGTAATCCAACAGCGGAGTAAAAGATAACACGCTATCTTCTAGCGACGTAAAGAATAACACGAAATTTATACTGGCCACGTAAACTGTAACACGGAGCATGACCAACTGTGTGTCACGCATGCACACAGACCATCCACACTCTGGGTGCGTCTACAATGTTGTGAATTCAATATATTACAACAACTTCTTTAATTGAAAGGAAGCGATTTGGTTGATTCATAAGCGGTTAAGTCATAAGGTGAATGATGAAACTATACGTGTTATTTTTTACGCGTCTGACGTGGTTAATGCTATAGTGTAACATGGGTAGGTTTACTTTTATCGTCCCTAGCCTTGAAATTAGCGATTCAGTTGTCCCAAGAGCTCTCAACTTACCGAAAAAATGATAAAATTATTCGTGTTATTTTTTACGCGGCTGGTCCGTTTTTTGGAGGTTTTACACCTCTGGTGTTACTTTTATCGTTGCTAGCCTTGAAATTAGCGATTGAGTTGTCCCAAAAGCTCTCAACTTACCGAAAAAATGATACAATAATTCGTGTTATTTTTTACGCAGCTGGTCCGTTTTTTGGAGGTTTTACACCTCTGGTGTTACTTTTATCGTCCCTAGCCTTGAAATTAGCGATTTAGTTGTCCCAAGAGTTCTCAACTTACCGGAAAAATGATGAAATTATTCGTGTTTTTTTTTACGCGGCTGATCCGTTTTTTGGAGGTTTTACACCTCTGGTGTTACTTTTATCGTCCCTAGCCTTGAAATTAGCGATTTAGTTGTCCCAAGAGCTCTCAACTTATTGGAAAAATGATAAAATTATTTGTGTTATTTTTTACGCGGCTGGTCCGTTTTTTGGAGGTTTTACACCTCTGGTGTTACTTTTATCGTTGCTAGCCTTGGAATTAGCGATTGAGTTGTCCCAAAAGCTCTCAACTTATCGAAATAATAATACAATTATTCGTGTTATTTTTTTCGCGGCTGGTTCGTTTTTGGAGGTTTTGCACCTCTGGTGTTACTTTTATCGTCGCTTTGTTCGTGTTATTTTTAACGTGGCTGGTCTGATTTTTGGTGATTTTTCTCTGGTGGAGTTACTTTTATCGTCGCTAGCCTTGAAATTAGCGATTTAGTTTTCCCAAGAGCTCTCAACTAATCGAAATAATAATACAGTTATTCGTGTTTTTTTTTTACGCGGCTGATCCGTTTTTTAGAGGTTTTACACCTCTGGTGTTACTTTTATCGTCCCTAGCCTTGAAATTAGCGATTTAGTTGTCCGAAAAGCTCTCAACTTACCGAAAAAATGATACAATAATTCGTGTTATTTTTTAAGCGGCTGGTCCGTTTTTTGGGGGTTTTACACCTCTGGTGTTACTTTTATCGTTGCTAGCCTTGAAATTAGCGATTGAGCTGTCCCAAAAGCTCTCAACTTACCAAAAAAATGATACAATAATTCGTGTTATTTTTTACGCAGCTGGTCCATTTTTTGGAGGTTTTACACCTCTGGTGTTACTTTTATCGTCCCTAGCCTTGAAATTAGCGATTTAGTTGTCCCAAGAGCTCTCAACTTACCGGAAAAATGATGAAATTATTCGTGTTTTTTTTTTACGCGGCTGATCCGTTTTTTGGAGGTTTTACACCTCTGGTGTTACTTTTATCGTCCCTAGCCTTAAAATTAGCGATTTAGTTGTCCGAAAAGCTCTCAACTTACCGAAAAAATAATACAATAATTCGTGTTATTTTTTACGCGGCTGGTCCGTTTTTTGGAGGTTTTGCACCTCTGGTGTTACTTTTATCGTCGCTTTGTTCGTGTTATTTTTAACGTGGCTGGTCTGATTTTTGGTGATTTTTCTCTGGTGGAGTTACTTTTATCGTCGCTAGCCTTGAAATTAGCGATTTAGTTTTCCCAAGAGCTCTCAACTAATCGAAATAATAATACAATAATTCGTGTTATTTTTTAAGCGGCTGGTCCGTTTTTTGGGGGTTTTACACCTCTGGTGTTACTTTTATCGTTGCTAGCCTTGAAATTAGCGATTGAGTTGTCCCAAAAGCTCTCAACTTACCAAAAAAATGATACAATAATTCGTGTTATTTTTTACGCAGCTGGTCCATTTTTTGGAGGTTTTACACCTCTGGTGTTACTTTTATCGTCCCTAGCCTTGAAATTAGCGATTTAGTTGTCCCAAGAGCTCTCAACTTATTGGAAAAATGATAAAATTATTCGTGTTATTTTTTACGCGGCTGGTCCGTTTTTTGGAGGTTTTACACCTCTGGTGTTACTTTTATCGTTGCTAGCCTTGGAATTAGCGATTGAGTTGTCCCAAAAGCTCTCAACTTATCGAAATAATAATACAATTATTCGTGTTATTTTTTTCGCGGCTGGTTCGTTTTTGGAGGTTTTGCACCTCTGGTGTTACTTTTATCGTCGCTTTGTTCGTGTTATTTTTAACGTGGCTGGTCTGATTTTTGGTGATTTTTCTCTGGTGGAGTTACTTTTATCGTCGCTAGCCTTGAAATTAGCGATTTAGTTTTCCCAAGAGCTCTCAACTAATCGAAATAATAATACAGTTATTCGTGTTTTTTTTTTACGCGGCTGATCCGTTTTTTAGAGGTTTTACACCACTGGTGTTACTTTTATCGTCCCTAGCCTTGAAATTAGCGATTTAGTTGTCCGAAAAGCTCTCAACTTACCGAAAAAATGATACAATAATTCGTGTTATTTTTTAAGCGGCTGGTCCGTTTTTTGGGGGTTTTACACCTCTGGTGTTACTTTTATCGTTGCTAGCCTTGAAATTAGCGATTGAGTTGTCCCAAAAGCTCTCAACTTACCAAAAAAATGATACAATAATTCGTGTTATTTTTTACGCAGCTGGTCCATTTTTTGGAGGTTTTACACCTCTGGTGTTACTTTTATCGTCCCTAGCCTTGAAATTAGCGATTTAGTTGTCCCAAGAGCTCTCAACTTACCGGAAAAATGATGAAATTATTCGTGTTTTTTTTTTACGCGGCTGATCCGTTTTTTGGAGGTTTTACACCTCTGGTGTTACTTTTATCGTCCCTAGCCTTAAAATTAGCGATTTAGTTGTCCGAAAAGCTCTCAACTTACCGAAAAAATAATACAATAATTCGTGTTATTTTTTACGCGGCTGGTCCGTTTTTTGGAGGTTTTACACCTCTGGTATTACTTTTATCGTCGCTAGCCTTGAAATTAGCGATTTACTTGTCCCAAGAGCTCTCAACTTACCGAAATAATGATACAATTATTCGTGTTATTTTTTACGCGGCTGGTTCGTTTTTGGAGGTTTTACACCTCTGGTGTTACTTTTATCGTCGCTAGCCTTGAAATTAGCAATTTAGTTGTCTCAAGAGCTCTCAACTTATCGAAATAATGATACAATCATTCGTGTTATTTTTTACGCGGCTGGCACAATATTTATTAGTTTTACACAGCTGGTGTTATTTTTATCGTCACTGAGCTCGTAGTTGTCAGAATTTTTTTTACGCAACTGAAGCGATAAATAATAAGCACCACACAGTTGGTCATGCTCCGTGTTACAGTTTACGTGGCCAGTATAAATTTCGTGTTATTCTTTACGTCGCTAGAAGATAGCGTGTTATCTTTTACTCCGCTGTTGGATTACGGATTTTTTAAGTTGTTTTCGGATTTTTTTTTACGCCGCTAACGAGTAAAGACATCATTTGAGGAACTCGTCCTGTTATTCTGTTGTTATTGTTAACGTGGCATGATAATTTTGGCCAAAATCGCTAAAAACAGCCATTTCAGCTTATTTAGTCGCGGCACCCCCTTGTTGTTACTTTTTACTTCGCTAATTTCTCCAAAGTGCCCTTTTTTCGTATCGGCCGCCGATATGAAATGATACCCGAACCAGCCTTATCGATACATGCTATTTAAATTATTGTTACCAAAGTAATGGTGGAAAATAAAAAAACTTAGGAATTTTTTTTTTTTACTATAGAAAAAATCAGTTTAGATATTCTTCATACTAATTGATGATACAGCATAAATTATTAACAACTCTTTTAGAATAAATGTGTATGAATAAAAAATTTTACGCGAATTTTTTCATTTTACATGAATATTATAATTATATAAGTTATTTTTAACAAAGTAGTCAAAATAAATAAAATTTTATTTTTGATAATAGATGCAATCAAACGAATTTATCTTTTCATAAATATATAAATTCACCTTATAATTACATGAATTTTATAAAATAATTAAATCTAAATGGTTAATATTTATAAACGATTCTAAACAAACAAAATATTCAACAAGTAAATTTTTTTGTGAAAAAATAACAATTATTATAAAATTATAACTGTGTAAAAAAAGTTATTTACGTTTTAAATTGCTTTTTTGTATTAAATACTGAAATTTCAAACCTTGTTTGTAATTTTGCTTTAATAAAAGCTTTTTTTTTCTCCCCATAAACACTTAGAGATTCTTCGGTCACTGATTTTACACAGCGTTCAACACTTTGAGTATAGCATGAAAATTTCAAAACATTGTGGACCAAATTATATTTTTGTTTGTTAATAAAAAGTTAGATCTTCATTACTTAAATCAGAACATACAGGTGGAGACTACCGGATTAGATATTCTTAGTATCAAGAGGGCCTGAAAGCTCAATGATGGTCCATCGATACTATAAGCCTCCCCTGTTGCCAGATGAGTCGGTAATGCCAGAGTTGGCTTTTGATCGAACGGTTGGACCTTTGAAGGAAAACCAGTCAGGTCGGCCCGAGATGTCAGCAAGTTTCGCTTTAACGAGCGACTTAGGGCACACTTCGGGGCAAGGGACCGATACTGAGGAGGATCACTATTCATCAGCTTCTGATAGCGAAAATGAGGATGAATTATCCTGTGGTACTTGCGACTCACCGAGTTACGATGAACGAAACTGTTCGCAGAGTCATTCGGGATACGGCAAGGGAGGCGAAAACTAAAAGGTCCGCTCCACCCCAGTATCGACAAATGGACTCGGTTGTGGGGAAAAAGGCGGTGAACATCCCAGCTCAGATGAACGAGCGAACCGAGGTAGCCAGGGTCGAGGTACTTAAGATCGGTGCGTTAACTCCAATTGGATGGTCCGACTTGAGGTTAGAGGAACATGAGTTCCTGATGCACGAGCTGAAGCAAAAATAAACAGAAGCCCGGTCATGCGAAGGGATCGGTGAAGACGCAACCTGGTTTGGTGATGCTACCCGCAACGGATGAAGATCGAGCATGATTGCCTGTGCGTGCATGTACGTAAATTAATTATGGTATGGATGGAATGCTGTAAAACTGAATGTGTGTTGAAATATTGTTAATGAAGTGTGAATTTAGCTTAGATCTTTTTTTTACTTTGATTTTTCTACGCTCGTTGAGCAAGTTTTTGTAAATGCACAAGTATTTTTATATTTTTTTTTTGTATATTTATTATATTTGTATTTTTGTATATTTGTATATTTTTTTATACAAAAAATCCTTTTCCTCAAAATTTATCCTGGATACACTAAAATTGAGTGCATCGATGGAAATTTCAAGCACTAAGTGTGCGTGGAAAGTTTTCCTTGATGCATTAATACTTATGCTGATTCCATTTTCGAATGAATGTCAAAATCGAGCATAAAGCTCGGAGGTCAAATGCAGCGCATAGTGTCGTCTGCAGATAAAGCCTTAAGATCCGCATGTATTCGAAAGGATGCAGAGAAAGCAAAATTTCTTTGACACTTCGTCAGATGATGAGGACTGAGGCTCTAACTAAATTTCATCGGTACTAAGCGTAAATCTGCATGCATCGTAAAAAGATGCGGAGAAAGCGAAATTTCTCCGGGGTTGAACCACAATTTGGCAAGATTCGTAGCAAGTCCTGGAAACATAAACCAATGCGTTTGGATTGCTGGCAATTTGAAGGCAGAAAAATAGAGTACGGGCAAAAACAAATGTTCGACCTATGCCTTCGATAACGTTGAGTACGTTGTGTTTTTAAACTTAATTTTTTTTCCTTTCCTATCGTTCAAATATTTTCCTATCCTTACTCCTAAAGTAACTAATAATTTTTAGTGAGAATTTGTACTATGATTGTTGAGAAAATTTTTTTTTCTTTCATCACATATATATTTTTTTTGCGATTTCCTTGTAAATTGAATTAAAAAGTGAGAAGAGTGTGAATGGTAATAAGAATGATGAAAAGGGAGTAAGCGGGGTAAAATTGTTTAAATTTTTGTAGGGCATTAGAATTTGTTGATTTTTTTTTTTTTTTATGATTTTTGTATATTTTTTCTATTATGCTTTAGTAAGCATATGTTCATTTTTTTTGGAGAGAAAAACCTTGGTCCAGGGGGCGAAACGTCGAGCTGGTACAGTTGTATGCTTAGTCTACCAGCCTCTGGGGGAGGGGCGTTGTAACGGTCTTGGTGCCGACAAGCCATAAAAGAAGGTGTGTCTTTTAGTGGACCAGTTATATGTAAACAGGCTGTGATAATAAATGCTAGACTTGGTGGGCTGAAAAGTTTCACAGCTTCTGATGGGTTTCTTATTAAATGGAAAAAAGAAGAAATTTCCGAGGGCTGAAAATCACCGGTAACGTAATATGTTATTTAAACATCAATTTTCATGAAAATATTGAATTTGTAACAGTAAAGTAAAATTATGTATGTAGATTGTTTTTTCTACGTATAGTTTTATGTATGTTACGTTCATAGTTTTTTTTTTT
Source organism: Encarsia formosa (assembly GCA_038277355.1). Taxonomy (NCBI): domain Eukaryota; kingdom Metazoa; phylum Arthropoda; class Insecta; order Hymenoptera; family Aphelinidae; genus Encarsia; species Encarsia formosa. Next base: position 88,697,463 of record CM076184.1, on the reverse strand, counting down.
TTTTTTTTTTTTTAAGCTTATACTTTTCAAGTAAAAAAAAAACTTCATCGCATATGTATAGTTATAAACTTTTCATTTTCGAGTGAATTGTAATTTTTTTTCGAGAAGTCAAATAAAAGAAAAGGAGGGGCTGCAGAGTCAAAATCAGTGTTTTTTTTTTTAATTTTTTGATTTTTTTTTTTAAACTATGGCAGACATAGACCTTGAAAATTATCTTAGACTTTAGAAATTTGGAAGAGAAGAAATTATCTTAGACTTTAGGTTTGTGAAGTTTTTAAACAATTACATACAAGTATTTTATGACTAATTTTTAGTGACTTTGGAGTGCATAGGCCCTCGAAAAAAATAAAAATATAAAAGCATAATCAAGCAAAATACTCTTATTAACATTTGATAATCATTTACATATTTGTACGTACTTGATTTACAAACAAAATACTTGATTTAATTACAAAAAATATAAACTCTAAAATTGCGAAATTTAAAAAACAATAATTTTAAAATATTATTCATGCATGGTTAAAAAGTTATTTAAAAAATTTTACAGGATAATATTTATACAAGTCAGAGTTAGTATAATTTCAAGTAAAAATTATTTTTTAATTTTTGTAAAATCTTAATGTGTAATAATTTAACTAGTTTTTTAAATATTCAGCCGAAAAACTATCAGCTGATGAAGTCGATAAATTTATCGACAAAAAATAAATTCAAAATTATTATAACTATCTACCAAGCTCGTTGACCCAATAACGTTGGGTGCCCGAGGTCAAAAAAAAACTTATCGGCTATCCCCCAAGCCTTGAACCCCCAAAACCCTGGGCACCCGAGGTCAACAAAAATACCGATCAGCTATCCCATTCCTCCAAGCTCTAAATCCCCAAAACCTTGGGTGCCTGAGTTCAACAAAAAAACTGATCAGCTATCCCCCAAGCTCTTAACCCCCAAAACCCTGGGCACCCGAGGTCAACGAAAAAACTGATTAGCTATCCCCCAAGCCTTGAACCCCCAAAAGCTGATCAGTTTTTTCGTTGACCTCGGGCGCCCGGGGCTTGGGAGTTTAGAGCTTGGGGGATAGCGGACCAGTTTTTTTGTTGAACTCGGGTGCCCAGGGTCAACAAAAAAACTGGTCAGTTATCCCCCAAGCTCTAAACTCCCATAACCCTGGGCGCCCGAGGTCAACGAGAAAATGGGATAGCCGATCTGTTTTTTATTGAACTCAGGCACCCAGAGTCTTGGGAGTTTAGAGCTTGGGGGATAGCCGACCAGTTTTTTTTGTTGAACTCAGACACTCAGGGTATTTGGGGGTTTAAAGCTTGGGGGATAGCTGACCAGTTTTTTTGTTGAACTCGGGCGCCAAGGGTCTTGGGGGTTTAGAGCTTGGGGAATAGCCGACCAGTTTTTTTGTTGAACTCAGATGCCCAGGTTATTCATTTTCTGGTAACCATTAATAATTTATACGGTTTTTAATATTTATTTTATTAATAAAAAAGAAAAAAAAACTTACTTACAAAGAAAAAAGAAAATACTTGTCAACAGTTTAAAACAAAGCAACGTTTAACAAAAAGTAAAAAAAAAAAAAAAAAAATTGTCGAGATTTGAACATACTGTATCAGATTTTGAAGGCGGTGACCGTAGCCACTAGACTACGCGGAGTAGCGAATATTTTAACTTGAAACTCATATTTAAATTGTGCCCCTTTGGGGCTTGATCATAAAGCTTAATTATATATACGCTGATCAAAAAAAACATACAATAATTAGTTTCTCAATTCGTAGATTGAAAAATTCAAGAAAGCTCGGAATGTCAAAAAAAATTTTCCGAGATCGATAAATTTCGATTTTATCGACAATTACATATCGTCGATACAAGAATATCGGCGATATTGAATACAATTTTTATCGTATTATTATCGATCTGAAAAATTTGTATCGTATCGGATATCGTATCGATATCGTCTCGTTATCGAGTCGATATCGATATTTTTATCGGATATCGTGAAGCCCTATTGCTCATATTAGGCCAGATGTATTGCCTCCTAATCAACCTATCAGTAACCTTAGCACTCGAATGAGCCTGATTGTGAAACAGTTTGAATACCGACTGGCGGAATTTAAGAAATCTGGGTTTTGAGGCCCAGTCTTGATTTTAACAAGTTTCAACAGATGCTTGTCGTCAGCCAGTATACTTTTCAACTGATCATCCTCAAGTTGTTCTCGAGCAAGTTCCTGTACTGTAAAAATAGTCGGCATTTTGAAAGCACTAACATTGGCAATTGGTTTGAGAGATGGCTGAGCAGCGACATCAGTCAGTCCCCAGTCAAAAATTTCTGGCGTCGTGAAAGAGTTAATACGAAACATACAATTGGTGACAGCCTTGTCTTCGTCCTTGATGTAGTGGATTTTAGTCATGAACTGTGAAATATAATTAAGTTGACGGAGTCTCCTATCAAGCATTTTTTTCAAAGGCTGTGCCATTGCGTAAGTCAAAGCCTTATGGTCTGTTAAAACCTCAAAATTTCTACCCTCAAGCAAATATCCAAATTCACGGATTGAATAATTAATAGCAGCTAACTCCCTATCATATGTACAATACCTAGCCTGGACCTTATTAAGCTTACGGCTGAAAAAAGCTAACAGCTTCCAAACCTTATCTATCTCCTGCTCGAACACTGCACCCATACCTATGTCGGAGGCATCCGTTACAAGCTGAATAGGCGCAAAGTCCACTACAAAGACAAAAGAGCAACTTCAGATAAGTCTCGCTTACATTTTTCAAAAGCCTGTTCAGACTCAGGATTCCATACGATAGGAGTCATATCTCGCTTCTTAGAGTTTTTGAGATACGCGTTTAAGGGAACTTCGGTCTCAGCAAGGTGAGAAACAGACCTATGATAACAATTTATGACACCCAGAAATCTACGCAATTTGAAGACGGTCTTTGGCTTGGGAAATTCCACTATGGCCTTAACTTTCTCTGGACAGGGTTTATAACTAGAAGCACAAACGAAATAACCCAAAAATGTAAGTTCCGTGACGTCAATCGCAAACTTTTCCAGATTAAGTTTCAAATGGAATTGATCTAACCTTTCAAAAACTATCCTCAGGTGTTTAAGGTGATCTTCCATAGATTTCGAGGCTATAAAAATGTCATCAAGATAGACGAAAACAAAGTCAAGATCTCTTTATGCTCGAAAAAGTACCTTTGAAAGGTTGACGAAGCGTTCTTAAAGGCGAACGTCATTATATTAAATATATACAAACCAAAAGGAGTTATCAACGCTGTCCTAGGCACGTCCTCAGGAGCAATAAGGATCTGATGAAATACACGCTCCAAATCTAATTTCAAAAAAACTGTCTTACCGTGAACATTATTTACAAAATCAGTAACTCGAGGGATTGGAAATCTATCAGGAACAGTAACGGAATTAACATGCCTGTAATCATCACACACGCGCCACTCGCCGTTGGATTTTTTAACCATGTGAATGGGACTAGCCCAAGGACTCTCAGACTTCTGACAAATTTCCAACTTGTCCCACTTCTGAAATTCAGACAAGGCTATCTTTGCTTTCCAAGGAGCAAGAGGGCGAGCGCGTTGTGCTAAAGGTGGACCGGTAGTATCAATGTAATGGTGAATTCCTCGTTCACGCAATGAAGGTTGAGGTTCTAGACCAATTACACGAGGAAACTGCATCAAAAGATCTGCCACAGGAGTGTCGGGTCTAAAAACATCGACACGATGGACTGAGGCAGGTTCGACAACACTCAGGTCTGATTTATCGCCCGTGTCCCTGTTGTGAAGTCGTTTAGGTGCTAAATCGGGTAAAAGATGAAAAAATTTAAGTGCATCGCCACCTAGGACTGGATCGTGAAAACCAAAATCAATTTTCTTTCGAACCATGCCAAAAATATCAATCCTAGAACCATTAGCGGCAGATAGAGCAAAAGGCATCGATTTCTAATTGTCCGAGTCGTAACGTGGGTAAACTGAGACACCAGCTCCAGTGTCAATAAGATAGACGTCTTTTGTTTTCCGACCCTGCAAATGGAGATCGACGTCGTTGGCTACCCTGCCAAGAGTCTCCTTCATGTCAGGGGTAACTGATTTCCCTGTTTACTCGTGTTGCCACTCTCACCCGATCAATTCTTCGGAGGGGGTGGAGACTTTGAACGGGAGGGCTTTCTATCAACCCAAGAGCAAGGGGCTTGGCACTTCCTCACCCTGGCTTTAAATCTACGATGATAAAAACACAACTTAGACCTACCTCCTTTACCCGGACCTGGGGTTTGGTCACGACGTTTTCTATCCCGACTGCCAGATCTCGACCGAGAATCACGGCGACGACCATGATCATGCCTATTCTTTGACCTAGAATACCTGACGCCCTCACTGTGGCCCTTGTTGTTGGAAAGAACTCGACTGATAGCGTTAAGGTCTTCAAGGAGACTTCCGAAAGCACCATCGTCAGGTGTGGCCGCAATGCCATTCACATGAGCGCTATCCCTCTGTCTCATTCTTTCAAACATCAAGTCCGCTTTCCTATCCATAGCATGCTCATTGGTCTCATCCACCGAATCAATGAGGTGAAGCTGGTAATCACCAGGCAGTCGTTGCTGCCAGGCTGCAAGGATCGAAGCCCGAGGTTAATGTTTATCACAATAAAAAAATCAACGTGAAAGGAAAACTGATGGTTTGGAGCTACCTAAAGTTTCAGAGAAAAATTTATTTAACCTAGCTTCAGGAGTATCTGTGAATTTACGAAGCGAAAGCTCTTTCAAGGTTGAGTACTTGCTGCCAGTAGTGACAACTCAGAGCTCTGAAGCAATCTGTCTAACTATGTCTACGCCAAGGTTTCGCATAACGAGATTAAATCTGGGATCGTCCTCCATCACACCGTGCCAAGCAAACTGGTCTTCGAGTTGAGCAAACCACTGTGTCGGATCGTCTCTAAAAAAACCATAAAATTTAAAACTACGGTGAGACTGAAAATGCGGGTTAAGCCCATACTGTGATCCAACAAGCGGCTGTGCTGAAGTGGAAGATGCAGTATAAGGCAGCCACTGATTATTTGGTGCGAACTGAGGGGGTGGTACTGGAGAGACCGACAAGGGTGGTACTGAGTTAGCCTGTGAATTTGTCCGACGTGGGTACTGATTCTCGCGTGATTAGATTCGAAGCACCGAGATCCACGTTCTGCGACAAGGTAGTCACGGAATTTGTTGAAAATTTTGGCACCGTGCCATTACTCGAAGGAATAACAGAAGTCGCGGAGACCAAGGCTGAAGAAACTCGTGGAGATGACATGGTGGTGCGAGCAGCAGTGCTTGGTTTGCGCGGTTTCACTCTCTTACCCTGTGTGAGCGGTGAACTCAACCTCTGGGCTAACTCAGCCAAGCGACTGCGGGTCAACGGTGGGGTTCTCGTCAACTCCTTCCGAGTGACGAATCAGGTGGTGTGCCTCCAGCCGCTCATATTTAAAGTCAAAGGTAGAGATCCGCAACGATGAGCTGCGCTGTCCAGAAAAGTCGAGCAATAGGTCCAAACCAAAAAATCGAAACAACCAGTTCAAGAGTTGCAGAATTGTCGTAACGCTGGCTTAATCTGCGAATTCAGTACAAATCAGTATCGAACAAAATTGATGAGTGTGATTGAGTGTTATTGAAAAAAAAGGCTCCAAATCTACTGAACGTGTGGCCAAGAGATTGTAAAAATTATCTCACCCGAAAAAAATTAAATCAACGAAATTAAATAAAAATCTTCAATCGAAATCATTGCAAAAAAAAATCACTCAATCACTTGACTATAAAAATTGCAACATGTTAATAAAATAAAAAAGATTCTCTTTTTTTTTGGTTTGTTCAAATCGCCAATAATTTAAAAAGAAAATTCTTCCCGAGATTTAGGTTTAATTGTTGAATTATGTGAAAAATCTAGGGTCTCACAATACCAATACAATACAATAATTTGACTCAATATTGTATTGATATTGAAAAAATTAAAAAATGAAACTGTTGTATTGCTATTGATATTGCTTTTTATTGATATTGACTCAATACTATTGACTATTGACAATTCAAAACTCAAATTTAAAACTGAAGCATATATTACAATATAGTGCAATTATATTACCATGACGTAAAAAAAACTATAATATTCCAACTTGCCGATCGTAAGACGTGTTTACACTTAAATCAAGTAAAAAAGAATCTAACATTAAATTAAAAACCCCAGCGCCAAATAGATGAAACCTGGAAAAAAGAAATCGATCGATATTTATCGAAAGATATCGGAAGATACAGATATTATTCATTGGTGGAAAGTCAATCCTAAGATCTATCCTAATAAAAATGGCCCGATATATTCTAAGTATATTGGCTTCTGCTGTTCCCGTTGAAAGACTTTTCTCGCAAGCGTCTTTAGTTATAAACTAAAACTCGTACTCGACTGAACGATGATGTTTCAAAGGCATTCGTATGCATAAAAAATTGGATGTTCAGCGATCTTTGAGCTCAAATCTATTAAGTTTTTGAAGAAAAGGTAAAAGTCAATGGTAGGTATTGAAATCAATAATATTGAGACTCTAGTATTGATATTGAGGCTTCATAGTTATCTTTGATATTGTATTGATATTGACCACCAATACAATACAATACAATACAATACAATACAATATCAATATTACTATTGTACTATTGTAAAACCCTAGAAAAATCCGACATTATTTATACTATTATTTGAACACACGCGGTATGAGTGTCGTGTGCAAGACTGTTTTGTGCATGCGTGTGTTCTGAAGCTGCTGAAGACCGATGGCTTGTCTTTCTTCCGTGTAGCTACTTCTTCTTCTTCCGTGCTGGTACTCGCGCGTACGGTCACGCGGTGTAAGGCTTATCGAAGCCAAGTATATTTATTTTATTCAATAAACTTCAATAACTATTTTAACCACACTAAACCTTTATTTCACGATCCTCGATCCTTTGTTTACAACATGGTAGCTGCGAGCGTAGTCTAGTCAACAAAAAGTGTGGTTAAAAGTAAGAAAAAGTTTGGTTAGTGAAAACATGTGCTCCGAAAATTTTCTCTTTTCCATGCCACCTTTTTTAAGGAGCATAGAAAATATTTTCACTGATAATTAGCTTAGAAGCTAAGTAAGTGAGAGGCGTGAAAAGCCTGCAGAAAAAATCCGTGCAAAAGGTTAATGCTTGAGGATTTAATTTTGTGAGACCGCATGGCACGTCGTGAGGTTAAGCGAGCGCATGGCGAAAAGTAAGGTTAAGCACATGTTGAGATTTTTTGAAAATCGAGTTCTGAATTAAATGAACAAAGCAAATGTTTAGTCGGATAAAAGACAAAATAAATAACAGTGAAGAGTCGAAATTTACGGAAATTTCTATTAGTAAAGAGAATAGAAATTATTTAAGAAAGAGATTTCTAAGAGGTTTAATTGATGTTTTGAAAATAAATTTATACATAGAAAAGAGTATAAAATAAAAACTAAAAATGGCTAAATATGCAAAAGTTGACGATATCTCCATTCCTATTTTTGATGGGATTGATTATGAAAATTTAAAGTTCAGATTAATGGCAACATTGGATTATAAAGCTAGAGTATGTACTTGAATATGCAAGATGACTCTAGAGATGATAAATGTTTTGAAAAATATGTAGGCAAAAGAATCTACAACTCTACAAATAATAAACAAACACAAGCTAGAACAAGTGAAGTTAAAAAATTATGACACGGCTGAAGAATTTTTTGTGGATTTTGAAAAGGCATGCAATAATTTCAAAGCTGCCGGTGGTAAAAAAAGTGATGAAGAAAAAGAACGTTATATGATTAATGCTTTACCAATAAGTTATTGTTATATTGGTGATTTAATCGATTTAGTGCCAGCTGAAGACAGAAAAGCAAAAATACAAGAGAAAAGCTTGTGCAAAAGTGAAATGAATAAAAACCAAGTGTTAGTACTTTCAATGCAAAAATGAAAGGTACTTGTTTCCAATGCGGAAAATTCGGGCACTACAAAAATGACTGTCCACAACAACAACAACAAAGCAGCAACGGCAGAGGTGCTCACTCTAACCGAGGTAGAGGAGCCCAATACTATCAGTGAGGTCAGCGAGACAACCAACGATGCAACGTCAGAGGCGGTGTTCATCGAGGTCGAGGACGAGGAGGACATCGAGCAGCAGAGTCAACCAATGAGCAGTGCAGCGACGTTGAGAGCTGGGCGACGGAAGTAAACGTGAATAGTTTGAGTGAAAATTTAAGTGAAAAAAAAAATAAAATAAAGTGGTTGCTAGATAGTGGTTGTACAGATCACATAGTTAACAGCGAGGATTATTTTTGTGAGTACGTAAATTTAAAAAATCCAATTAATGTTAAGTTGCCAGATGGCAAAATTATAAAAGCGACTAAATTAGGAAAAATTAAAATATTTTTTACAAATTATGATAGCATAGTTCATGTTGATTTAAAGAATGTTTATTTTGTTGATGGAATAAGAAAATATATTTTGAGTATTTCAGGAATAAGTGAATCTAGCACTGTTGTGATTAAAAATGAAATTGCAAAAATTTACAACAACGATAGGAAATGGAAAGTTATTGCAAATAAAATTGATAATTTATACGTTTTGGATAGTTTTGTTAATAAAAATAAAGATGAAAGTATTTATGCAAATGTTTGAAATTGACAGATAAAGAAAAATGGCAAGGGGCTTTAGGCCATGTAAATTTTCAATATTTAAGCAAATTAGTTAAAAATAATCTGCTTGAAGGTTTGCCAGATAGGTAAGAAAATGATATTTTGAAATGCACGAACTGTATACAGAGTAAAATGGCAAATGTACCATTTGATAATGAGAGAACTGAATGGTTAGAGATTTTGGAATTAATCCATACCGATTTAAATGGTCCACATAAAACTACTGGTTATTGGGAAGAAAAATATTTTTTGATTTTATAGATGATTACAGTTCCGCAATGGATATCGGTCGTTGTTTAGCCCGGAAAGCGGGAATTGATAACAGGTATTAACCTGAATTTATGAAAACAGTCTTGTATTTAAAAAATCGTACAATTGCTAATACTCGGGAGAATAAAACTCCTTTTGAAATATTTTTTGGCAAGAAACCTAATGTGAAACATTTAAAGATTTATGGCAGTAAAGTTTTTGAGAGAATCCCTGAAGTTTTAGGAAAAGGTAAATGAGATGATAAAGCTAAACTTGGTATTTTAGTAGGCTATAATAATGATAGCTATAGAGTTTTGTTAAGCAACAAAGTAATTAATCTGAAATCAAAACAAAGAAAATAGATTTTATGAGATGTGTTTACTTGATGAGAGTACTTAGACCAATAAAATAATTTAAAAACTGAGTTATATACTAAGAACTCAAAGTAATTAATGCCAGACACGTTAAAGTAATCGGGAATGAAAAAAAGTTAATTTGCAGGAAAAAATTGAATATGAATGAGACTGAAAATGTTGGTGAAGAAAATTGTATTAAATTGAGGTTAGAGAATGAGGATGATTCTGACAGAGATAATGATGATGATGAGTATGAGTCAGATGAAAATATTCCAAGCAAGCGCGATAATGTTGAGAATATTGATGAAATGATTAATGAAAATTTGACTATTCCTAAAAGATCGAGTAGGAAAAGAAGACCTATTCAAAGATACAGTAATCCTATAAAACATTGTGTTTATGTCAATTACGTTAATGCGAATGTACCGAATACATTCGAGGAGGCGCTAAACTCCAGCGAATCGAAAAATTGGCAAAGGGCAATGAACTCTGAAATTGAAAGTTTAAATAAAAACAAAACATGGATAGTTGTTAACAAACCTAAAGATAAGAAAATAATTGATGTTAAATGGATTTATAAAAAGAAAAATGATGATACCTATAAAGCTGGACTAGTATTTAGAGGTTTTCAACAGGAAGAATATTTAGAAAATGTTTATTCACCTGTCAGTAAAAAACCAACTTTAAAAATTCTATTAAGTTACAGTTGTGCGAATAATTTATTTGTAAAACAAATGGACGTTGAGATAGCATTTTTAAATGGCAACGTAAAATCCGAAAATTACATTTATGAACCTAAAGGTTATGAAACTGGTAAGAATAAGGTTTGTAAATTATTAAAAGCTCTTTACGGTTTGCGAGAAAGTTCTAGAGCTTGGTATGAATGTTTTCATGCTTTTGTTGAAAAGTTAGGATTCAAAAGAAGTAATTATGACTATTGTTTGTATGTAAATAACAAAGCAAAGATTCAATATATATTTTAGTTTTTGTTGATGTCTTGTTGATTGTTTGCAAAAATCTTGATAAGATAAGAGAGATTAAAGCTAGTTTAATGCAAAAATTTTTTATGAAAGATTTGGGTAAAATCAAAAGTTATATCGGTATTAATGTAAATTATAGTAAAGATACGAAATTGATGACTTTGAGTCAAACAAAATATATTGAATCTTTGGCTGAAAAATATAATCTTGAAATTGCGAAATTATATGAAACTCCTATGGAGAGTAATTTGAAATTAAATCAAGTGACAGAAGTCGATGAAAGAATAAAATATCGAAATTTAATTGGCAAATTATTATATATTAGCACAGGCACTAGACCTGATATGACTTATAGTGTTAATTATTTAAGTAGATTTCAAAGTTGTTACGATTAAACACATTATAAATATGCTTTAAGAATTTTAAAATATCTGTATGAAACTAAGAATTTAAAATTGACAAATCCCTTTGTATAATGATGAACGATAATCGAATGTCCTCGATTTATAATTGATGTGATTAGTCGAGAACATTTCATTCAAAATTTGAATTTGAAATGTTGAATACTTTGTTTTTAAAAATTTTTTGTAAAAATTTTTTGAATAATTGAATATTTTGTTTATATAAAATAGAAATAATTTCTGTGTAAAATTCTGTAAAATATAATGATAATCTTTATCATTATAAAATTAACTATTTCATGCTATAACCCTCAAAAATATCGATCTGAAGTTAGTTACAGGTTGCAAACGATACGTTATTATTATTTACAAGTTAATTGAAAAAAAGCTGAGAAAAAAAAATTGTTTTTGCCAACTTTTTTTTGAAAAACTGAAAGTAAAAATTATTGTATGTTTACTTTCAAAATTAAAAATTTGATGATGTGTATTTAAAATTGAGCGCGCTTGCGCGTTGATTGAGACTAGTAATGATAAGAACGTAAATAGAGTAAAATGAGATTGTATGGTTGATTCAGATTTTGCAGGTGATAATATGGATAGAAAATCAAGTACCGGTTTTGTAATTAAACTTTTTGGAAATTGGATTTATTGGAAAATGCAAAAACAGAATGAAATGACAAAATGTTTAACTTTTGCTGAATACACTGCTTTATCGGAAGCAGTAAGGGCTGGGACAGAGATATTTGCACAAGATTCTGTGCGCTTATGCAGCTGCACAGAGCTCTTGTGCAGCTGTACAGACAGCGCCTGAGCAGTTACTTACACCTTGAGGATGATTTCCTCAGGAAGTTTTGACTCCGGAAGGGTCGGGGTGGACACCTGGTGCACTTGGTGATTATTACGCCTTGGAGATGATTCCTCAGGAAATTTTGACTCCGGAGGCTCAGGAAAGGCACCTCGTGCACTTGTTGATAATTACATCTTGGGGATGATTTTTCCAGGAAGTTTTGACTTCGGAGGGGTCAGGGTGGACACCTGGTGCACTCGGTGATAGTTACACCTTTGGGATGATTTTCACACGAAATTTTGACTCCGGAGGGCTCAGGAAAGGCACCTCGTGCCCTTGGTGATAGTTACATCTTGGGGATGATTTCCCCAGGAGGATTTGACTCCGGAGGGGTCAGGGTGGACACCTGGTCCACTTGGTGATAGTTACATCTTGGGGATGATTTCCCCAGGAGGTTTTGACTCCGGAGGGGTCAGGGTGGACACCTGGTGCACTTGGTGATAATTACGCCTTGGAGATGATTTCCTCAGGAAATTTTTACTCCGGAGGCTCAGGAAAGGCACCTCGTGCACTTGGTGATAATTACATCTTGGGGATGATTTTTCCAGGAAGTTTTGACTTCGGAGGGGTCAGGGTGGACACCTGGTGCAGTCGGTGATAGTTACACCTTTGGGATGATTTTCACACGAAATTTTGACTTCGGAGGGCTCAGGAAAGGCACCTCGTGCCCTTGGTGATAATTACATCTTGAGGATGATTTCCCCAGGAAGTTTTGACTCCGGAGGGGTCAGGATGGACATCTGGTGCCCTTGGTGATAGTTACATCTTGGGGATGATTTCCCCAGGAAGTTTTGACTTCGGAGGGCTCAGGATTTACACCTAGTGCACTTGGTGGTCGTTACGCCTTGGAGGTGATTTCCCTAGGAAGTTTGGACTCTGGATGGGTCAGGGTAAGCACCTGGAGCATCTGATAATTACACCTTGGAGTTGATTTCTTCAGGAAGTTTTTACTCTGGAGGGCTCAGGAAAGGCACCTCGTGCACTTGTTGATAGTTACGCCTTTGATATGATTTCCTTCGGAAGTTTTGACGCCACAGGGGTCTGCAAAGGAACCTGGAGCATCCAATGATAATTACACCTTGGAGATGATTTCCTCAAGAAGTTTTGACTCCGGAGAGGTCATCTTCAAGGCGTTACTATCACCATCTGCATTTGGTGCCTTTCTTGACACCTCCGGAGTCAAAACTTCCTGGGGAAATCATCTCCAAGGTGTAATTATCATCAGATGCTCCAGGTGCCTACTCTGACCCCTCCAGAGTCAAAACTTCCTGAGGAAATCATCTCCAAGGCGTAACTATCACCAAGGGTACTAGGTGCCTACCCTGACCCCTCTGTGGTCAAAACTTCCTGAGGAAATTATCTCCAAGGCGTAACTATCAACAAGTGCACGAGGTGCCTTTCCTGAGCCCTCCGGAGTCAAACCTTTCTGAGGAAATCATCTCCAAGGCGTAACGTAAAGTGCACCAGGTGTTCACCCTGACTATAAAACTGAAGGTTAATTAAGTAATTTTTATTTATTTATTCAAGTTAATTTGGTTTCATTGCTCCTTTACTTTGGCTCAGGTGCTGTCTGTGGAGCTGCACAAGAGCTCTGTGCAGTCGCACAGGATTCTGTGCATTTATTTTTGTCCCGGCCTTAACTGAAATTTTAGTTCTTAAAAACTTGTTAAATGAATCGTTTAATTTGAGAATAGAAAAACCGATGAAAATTTATGAAGATAATTTTGGTGCGGTAGCAATTGCAAAATACGGTAACTTTACAAAAAATTCGAAGCACATTGAAGTGCAATATCATTATGTGAATAAGAATTATGAAAACGTGATTGATATTATGAAGATAGATTCTAAGTTTAATTTGGCCGATTTATTTCCTAAAAGTTTAGATAAAACAAAATTTATTAAAATTACAAATGCGTTAAGATTGATTTGAGACAATTAGGTTATAAGATAAGTTTGTACAATTATATTGTAAAAACAGTTACTAAGATAAAAATGAAATGTCGTAAATTCAAGGAGGCGTGTTGAATTATGTGAATATTCAGACATTATTTATACTATTATTTGAATACACGTGGTATGAGTGTCGTGTGCAAGACTGCTATGCGCATGCGTATGTTCTGAAGCTGCTGAAGACCAACGGCTTGTCTTTCTTCCATGTAGCTACTTCTTCTTCTTCCGTGCTGGTACACGCGCGTACGGTCACGCGGTGTAAGGCTTATCGAAGCCAAATATATCTATTTTATTCGATAAACGTTATTAATTGTTTGAATCACTCTGAACCTTTATTTCAACGATCCACGATCGCTTTATTTACAACAAATCAAAATTCACGAAACCGAAAACAAAATTTTTACGACACTATACTAATATAATTAAAATATAAATCTAGTTAAAGCTGAAAAGTAAAAATCGAAATTATCTACACAGACAAAACATCAATCATTACTTTAAATAGATGTATAACTAAAACGATTACGACCATGTAGTGTTGAGTTGTCCGACACCCGACGGTGAACACGAATAGAATATGTGTATGTGTGAGTGAGAACGCTACACGCAACTACGCGACGCGATCAGTCTATTACTGTTTCTAGCAACTCACCGGTGTGGAGCACGATGCTCGCATGCGGACGATTTGTAATCTTGATATTAACTTATTATTAAATACTATTAATTAAATACAAAGTGCTTCAATTATTTTATCTACCTCTATAATAATTCCAACATGGTAGCAGAGAGTGTAGTTTAGTGAGACAAAAAGTTTGGCTAAAAATAACCTGTGCTCCGAAAAATAAGTTTTTTTTGTCACTCTTGTTGCGTACTTTTTAAGTCACAAGGAAATTAAAGATTCCTAATAATAATTAGTTTGAAGTCTAACTAAGAGAATGGCGTAAAAGGCCTGAAGAAAAAATCCGTGCAAAATGTTGATGCATGAGGATTAAAATTAGTGGAACCGCATGGCATGTCGCGAGGTTAAGCGAGCGCATGGCGAAAATTGAGGTTAAGCACATGTTGAGATTTTTAAAATCAAGTTTCGAATGAATGAAGAGTGAGCAATTGAATGATTAATTATTTTGAGAGTTTTTGAAAAGTTAAGGACATGACTCATGATAAACTTTGTGAAAAATAATAAAAAATAAGGTTAACTAAATGTTTAATTGGTTTAATTTAAAAAAATATAAATAAATAAAGAAGAAGAAATAAATAATCTTCAGGAAGAAATAAATGATCCAAATTTTAGATTAAGCAAAGATCAAAAAAATTATTTAAGAAAAATATTTTTAAAAAATTTAAAGGAAGTTTTGATTTTAAAAAATAAAGTGGATAAAAAAGAGAATAAAACAAATTTAAAAATAAAAATGGCTAGAAACAAATCTAATGATTTTAATGATGGAATTGACATGTTTGATGGTCAAGAGTTCGAAAATTGGAAATTTAGAGTTTTAATGACGCTAGATTGCAAAGATTGTTTAGAACAAGTAGAACGACAAAGAACTTTAGATGATGATGAAGATGCTTAGAATAAAAAAGAAAAGTAAGCAAGAGCATTTATAATAAGTTAAATTTCTAATAAATAATTAGAATATATAAAAGAGTGAAAATCAAGTCTCGAGATAATGAAAAAATTGAAATCAATGTATGAAACAAAATCTACTGCACTACAAATAATAAATAGAAATAAAATCGAATCCATAAAATTAAAACAGTGCAATACAGTGGAAGAATTTTTTGTAAAATTTGAAACAGCGTGCAATCATTATACAGCCACTGGTGGAACATTATCAGAATCAGAAAAATTAAGACACATGCTAAATGCTTTACCAAGCAATTATAGCTGTATTGGTGATTATGTGGATTTATTGCCAGAACAACAAAGGACTGTGGACTTTGTAAAATCAAAAATAAAAGAAAAAAGTTTAAGATCAAGTGAACAAAGTGAAAATTAAACAAATGTAAGTACCTTTAATACTAAGGTAAAAGGAGTATGTTACAACTGCAACAAACCTGGACATTTGCAAAAACATTGCAAACAAAATAAATATGGACAATTTGGTCAACATGGCAGTGAACGAGACAGAGGTGCTTATCAGCAACAGCACTACAGAGAGCAAAGTGGTTCTCAACGAGGAAACTACAGAGGCAAATACAGATGCAACAACTTCCTCCTAAATTCTTGAATTAATCCATACAGATTGGAATGGACCCCATAAAACTTTAGGTTATAATGGGAAGAAATATTTTTTGATATTTGTTGATGATTACAGTAAATGTACCAAAATTTTTTGCATGAGAAGTAAGTCAGAAACTATTCATTGCTTTATAGAATACGTCAATCTTTTTGAAAATTAACTGAATAAAAGAATTAAGAAAATTAAATGTGATAATGGCAAAGAATATTTAAAAAAAGAAATTTTTAATATAAAGGGATTAAATTAATAACTTGTCCACCCTACGTCCACGAATTAAATGGAGTAGCGGAAAGGTACAATAGATCTGCAATGGATATTGGTAGATGCTTAATGAATGAAGCTAGAGTAAATTCAAGATATTGGCCAGAAATTATTAATACAGTTGCTTATTTAAAGAATCGAACATTGGCCAACACTATTGAAAACAAATCACCTTATCAAATATTTTTTGGAAGAAAGCCTAATGTTAAACATTTGAAAATTTATGGGAGTAGAGAATTTGTGAGAATACCAGAAGTTTTAAGAAAGAATAAGTGGCAAGATAAAAGCCAATTAGGAGTTTTAGTGGGGTATAATGATAATTGTTATAGAGTTTTAATTAAAGGCAGAATTATAAATGTCAGACATGTACAAGTCATTGAAGATAGAACCGAATTAATTTGTTTAGAAAGGAAGGATGATAAAGTTGATGAAAATTTCAATTCTAGAGGAAATTTTATAAATTTTGATTTAGAGAGTGTAAATAATGATAATGAAAGTAATGATAGCGAGATTGAAATTGAAAATGGTGACGGGAATGAAATTAATAATAAAAGTAGAATTGAAATTGATGAAAACAGTGAAATAAGTCAGAACGAAGTTAGGCAAAGTCCGAATGAGATTAAAGATAAACAAATTGAAAATTTAATGCCAGTTAGGAAATCAAATAGTAAAAAAAATCCTATTGAAATATATGGAGATCCTGTAACTAAATTTATATATGTAAATTATGTCGATGCAAATATACCTAGTACAGTTGAAGAGGCGTTGAACTCCATAGAATCTTTAGAATGGCAAAAAGCTATGTAAAATGAAATAAAAAGTTTGAATAAAAATGAAACTTGGACTGTTGTAAAAAAGCCGAAAGATAAGAAAATTATTGATGTGAAATGGATTTTCACGAAGAACAATAATATATATATATATAAACCGCGTTTAGTTGCTAGAGGCTTTCAACAAAAGGATTATATTGAGAATGTTTATTCGCCAGTAAGCAAAATGCAAATCTTGAAAATTTTGTTAAGTTATTCTTGCGCTAATAATTTATTTATTGATCAGATGGATGTAGAAACAGCCTTTCTAAATGGCAATGTAAAGTCAGAACTTTATATTCGCAAACCACAAGGTTTTGAAACAGGAGAAGATAAAGCATGTAAACTGAAAAAGGCCCTTTATGGTCTTAGAGAAAGTTCTAGAGTTTGGTACGATTGTTTTAATGATTATGTTGAAAAACTGAATTTTACTAGGAGTAATTATGATCAATGCTTATATGTAAATAAAACAGGGAAAGATCCTATGTATATATATATATATATATTAGTTTTTGTTGATGATTTGTTAATATGTTGTAAAGATAAATCTAGAATTGAATATATATAATATCAAAACTAATGAATAAATTTGTTATGAAAGACATGGGTAAAATCAGTCATTATATCAGAATTGATGTGAATTATAATGATGAGAGAAATTTAATGACATTGAATCAAACAAAATATATTGAATCTTTGTCTGTAAAATACAGGTTAGAAAATGAAAAATTATACGACATTTCTATGAAGAATAATCTTAAGCCAGAGCAAGCTTCTGAAATCGACGAAAGAATAAAATATAGAAATTTGATTGTTATTGTATGTTAGCTCAGGTACAAAACCTGATATTTCTTTCCGTGAATTATCTTAGTCGATTCCAGAACTGCTACAATGAAACAAATTTTATGTACGCTATGAGAATTTTGAAATATCTTATTAAAACTAGGGATTTAAAATTAACTTACACCGATAAAGAAATAAATGCAAATTTAGATTGTATGGAAGATTCAGACTATGCAGGCGATAGCACAGATAAAAGATCGACCACTGGATTTGTAATACGTTTGTTTAACAATGTTGTATTTTGGAAATCGAGAAAACATAACTACGTAACGAAATGTTCAACCTTTGCGGAGTATACTGCTATGTCCGAAGCTGTGACTGAAATTTTATTCATAAGAAATCTTTTAAGTGAATCATTTCTTTTAAATTTATTAAGCCGATAAAAATGTTTGAAGATAATTCGGTTGCTTTGTTAATCACGAAATTTAGAAATTTTACAAAGAACTCTAAACTCATAGAGGTTCAGTACCATTTTGTTAACGAAAATTATGAAAAGAATAGTTAACCTTGTTCTAGATCCCGAGTACCGATTACGAGGAAAAATTCCAGGAGAAGTCGATTGGGTGTACCAGGAGTCGATCCAGGGCACCCGGTATTGTTGGACCCGAGTACCGGTTACGAGAATAAGTCCCAGGTGAAGCCGACCGGGTGCGTCAGGAGATATTTCTTAGTACCTATAATATAATTTAAATTGTGTGATACTTTACATATTCGTCTATATTTAATTTTAAAAAAACCTCGAGGATGATCTCCAGGTATACCCGTCATTGACACCTTGCTAGACCTGTTACGATACGCCGTCCAAAGTATCCGAAAATTCATGTCTCGGTCGAGGAAATTTTAAAAAATCCTAGAAGATGATCTCCAGGTATACCCGTCATCGACACCCTGGTCGTCCGGGCTTACCTCATTTGCGACCTTATATCTAACCCGAGTCTACAGCGGTGTATAATATGTAATAGTCTTTATATGATTCGCACATCTCACGAGGATCATCCCTAAAATTTTTAACCTATATATTTATTGAAAAGTACAATTTCGAAACGGAGATTTAAGAAAAAAAAATAGGAGAAACTCCTATTTTTCGAAATTGGAGAATCTCCATTTTTTTTTCTCGAATCTCATCAACTATTAGTGAAATCTCCTATTTATTTTTCTCTGTGTAGCAGCTGACCGGTGCGGAGCACGATGCTCGCATGCGGACGATTTGTAATCTTGATACTAACCAATTATTAAATACTATTAATTAAATACAAAGTGCTTCACTTATTTGATCTACCTCTATAATAATTCCAACAGTGATTATTTGAAGTTGAAGCCACTGCTGTTAACTGTGAATTTGTTACAAATCTGACTTTTTTAATTGTTGATGCTACCCTTGTTTTTCTTGGTTGTAATTTTTCCTGTTTGTTGAAATTTTTTATCAAAATGGTTTTTTTTTAACTACATTGGCCTTATCATGCACGTTTTTAGCTAGTTTATTAGCTGATTTTCTCCTATTAAAATCACTATTTTGCCTACACGATGCACAAACTTTGCTACTTTTGCATGTTCCAAATTGCTCAATTTGTGGACCAGTAAAATATGCTTCAGCTCAGCTGCTAAGGTGACTCCAGTGGTACGCATAAAATGTCCTTTTGTTGGTTCAGGCAAGTTCAAGAAACTTGCAATTTTTTTCCAAACTTCACCCATTTTCCGATATCCTATTGGATGTAATTATATTGTCTAATGTTAATACTGGGTTTTTTTTAGATATTATTTAATAATTAATATTAATAAATAAAATATTTATTACCTGTCGTGTGCATTTTTTTGTTGATGCTTTGTAATTCAGAAAAAATCTGTCTGATACTTTTGTTGGTAGACGAACTGATACATATTTTTTTACTGTTTCATAGTGCTGTTCTGGAATGTAAAAAACTCGAGGCTGTTTGTTTTTTGTTCTTGGTATTGTAATTTTAAAAGTATCATTTTTATCTTCTACCAAACTGAATTTAAGATCTGTTAATTCTTGCCTTCTGCAGCACCCATATACTCCTATTATCAGTATAACCTATTCAGAAAATTTTTGGAACGAAGTTCCTTATCGGAGCTTACGACGAGCAGGGGGGCTGCAGCAAAAAAACGTAACGTCACGAAAAAGTGTAAGATCATGTTGCAGTATACCTACATATATTTTTCCCCCTCCAACAAGCCTAGGCTCGCAGCTACACATGCGTTAGAGAGATTGATTTTTTATTTGATTTGATAAATTTATTGATTGTACATTATGTTGTACAAAATAGAAAGTTGATCAACAAGTAAACCATCAAAGGTTAACAATAGTATATAATAAATAATAAAATAATAAAATGAAATAAAATAAACATAATAATAAAATAATGAAAATAATAGAAATAAAAATAAAGGTATACATCAAGATATAACAATATTTGGTAATCTACCTTAACTAAATTTAAATTCAATTTTAATTCAATTCAATCTAACCAGTGCCTGCAAAATGTCACTAGTAGCACAACAAATTCTCACATAGTTTAATCACAGGTTGTTCAGCGGCACAGAGTACTCAACCTTCTCCCTCGGTAGTAAAGATGCGTGATTTAATGAGATGTTTAAAGGCTGCAAATGATGATGCCTGGCGAATATGAAGGGGTAAACTATTCCAGATGTAGGCAGATGATACATGAAAGGAGCGTTTCAAGCACAGAGATTTTGATTTGATTTATTTATTTCGAGCATAGGGAGAACCCTACCATGCTCGTAGATGCAGTTACATTGAGTGTATTTTACAATAATCTAATTAAAGTATACAAGTGTTATAATTATAATGTTTTTTTTTTTTTTTTTTTTTTTTTTTTTTTTTTTTTTTTTTTTTACTGCAAAAGAATTATAAATGAAAAATTGTTGCGGCGGTCTTCTGTGTGCGAGTAATGAGGGTGAAGCTTGGGGGATCAGAGTCGGGCGGGGGGAGGATGTAAGATGGGGGAAAGTATGGAGTGTAAAGGGGGAGGGATGAGTGTGAGATTTTCAGTGTGGGCTCTATGTATCCACTCTTCACAGTCAAGTTTGAAGAGTGCGGATCTGAGGGAATTTTTGTAGTTTTGAATGGTTGTGAAGTTGGAAAAGATGGAAGGAAATCTGTTTATTGTGTGGGATGATTTAATTGTGAATGAGTTTTTGTAGGATGAGGTACGAGAGTTGGGGATAATGAGGGGGGGTCGCGGACGGCGGTTTGAACGTCTCGCTGCGACTTCTCCGGGGTCAACAGTAAATTTGCTGAAAAGGTGGGGGGGTTTTTGTGTTTGGATGATTGTGATGGCAAGAGATGTGGTGAGATATTCGCGCCGGGCCGCTGCCGAAAGCCAATTCATGGAGAGTCGATAGGGGGTGACATTAGCCATGCGGGGGATGGAACCGTGAGCAAATCGGGTGCAGGCATTTTGTAGGGTGTGTAGTTTTGTAGACTGTTGTTTGTTTAGATTGGTTAGGATGGGTGTGGCATAGTCGACGAGGGGTAGTAGCAACGATTTGGTGAGGAGAGTGCGGGTGGGTCGTGATAGTGATTTGCGGAAATGACGCAGGGAGTAAAGGGCGAAGTGAACACGTTTAGAGGTCTCTTTAATTTGTTTCGACCAGTTTAGGGATGAGGTGATGTGGATACCTAGTGATTTTATGGAGGTAGAGTATGGGATGTGTTTGCCGTTTATGATAAGGGGAGGGAGGGTGTTGGGGTCAATTTTTGATAGGTATTGTTCACTAGCAATGAGCATGAGGGTGGTTTTGCTGGGGTTTAGTTGTAATTGATTTTGAGATGCCCAGTAGGCTATCGACTGGGCATCTTGAAAGAGAAGGGAGATGAAGTGATGAAGTTGGGAGATGGGGGCATGAATGTAAATCTGTTGATCGTCGGCAAAGATGGCATAAAGGGAATAGAGTATGAAGAGTCTGAGGTCGTTTATAAATAGGATAAAGAGGAGGGGGCCAAGTACGCTGCCTTGGGGGACTCCAGAGGTGGTTGGGAGCCATGTTTCATGTTGGCCATTCTCAAGACGTACAGCCTGGCTTCTACCGGTGAGGTACGAGTAGAACCAGCTTATAACACGGTCCGAACAACCTAGTTTGCGGAGTTTGGTGAGTAGGATGTGATGAGGGATGGAATCAAAGGCTTTGGAGAAGTCAAATGAAATGAGGATGGTGATTTTACGGTCGTCTATGGCTTTGCGTGTGTCTTCGAGAGTACCGAGCACTGCGGTTTGGGCGGAGTGGTGCTTTTTGTATGCATATTGAAAGGGGTCGGTTAGGTTGTGGGTTGTGATGAAGTTTGTAATTTGGGTGGATACTATTTTCTCTAGAAGTTTGGATAGTTCTGGAAGTAGGGCTATGGGTCGTGTGTCTGAGGGTGAGGTGGGGTTGGGGAGTTTTGCAATGGGGATGATTGATGCTTTTTTCCATTCGGTGGGAAAGAGCCCAAGGGAGAGGGATGAATTAAAGATGTATGTAATGTGGGGTAGCAGGGTGGGGAGGGCAAGTTTGAGCATTGTGGATGAGAGGTGGTCGGCGCCCATACCTTTCGAGTTAGAATTTGCGAAGGTTTGCCATACTATGGTTTCGTCGACGGGGGAAAAGTCAAGTTGAGGGAGAGGGGGTGGTGGGGGAGGTGTAGATAGGATTTGTTTGAGATGATATTCAGTTAGCGGTTGGGAGTTTTGAGAGATGGAGGCGAAATGAGAGTTGAGAGTGGTGCTATCGAAGGTTGTGAGAGGTGAGGGTGGCGGAGGCGGAAGAATGTTGGTTTTACGTATTTCTTTCCATACTGAGTGGTGATTAGGTGAGTTTTCGATGATGTTGGAGATGTGAGAGTCTTCAAGGTTCTCAAGGTCATTTGTGATTTTGTTACGCAGTGCTCGGTATTCAGAGAAGAGTTTGTTGGAGTGTGATCTCACAGCACGCTGGTAAAGTCGGTCACGTTTGTCCATCTGAGTGCGTATTGTAGGGGTGATCCAAGGTTTGTTGTAGGGTTTTATTTTAAGTGGTGTATTAGGTGCAAGGAGGTCAAATGACTCCAGTGTGAGTTTTGTAATGGAATTAACTGTTGAGTCGAGGTTTAAGGGTGAAGGACAGGGTGAGGTAATGCTGCAATTCACAAGGCGTGGGGGTGGGGGAAAGATTTCAGTGAGTTTTGTTTGTAAGATATTTTGTAATGTGGGGAGATCAATTTTCTTGAGGTTGCGCGTGGTTAAGGTTTTCGTGGGGCGGGAGGGGGGTTGCATATTTAACTTTAAAGAAATGAGGTCATGACCTGGTGTAAACGGGGTGTCGGATTGGGAGAAAGAAATGTTGTTTGTTGAGCGGGTGATAAAGAGGTCGAGGCAGGTGTGGTGAGTGGATCCATCGTGCCATAGAAGGTGATGGGTGGGTTGTTTGCTAACAAGAGTAAGACGGTTTTCCTCGATTAGGTTATTTAGAAAGGTGGAGGAGAAGTCAGTTTTGGTCATATCAATGTTGAAGTCGCCAGTTATGACTACTTCATCGTGAAGAGGTATGTGGGGGGTGATAGAGTTGAAAAAGTTGGTGGGGAGGGGTGATTTTGGGGGGCGGTAGACAACTGCAAATAAAAGGTTTTTGTTTTTCAGTTTTATGGATAGTGCTAAGAATTCGGGGTGAGTTTGGGTAGTAACGGGTGATTTCGCTATTTGTTCGGCTTTGAAGTGAGAGCGGAGGTAGATAGCTACGCCTCCTCCAGGCCTCCCAAAGCGATCGTGGTGAAGAAGTGTGTAGCCTGGTATGGTGTACATGTGAACGGGTGTATCATGTGGGATAAAGGTTTCAGTTAGGGCGATAATGTCGTAGTTCTCGCCAATGATTTTGTATTTTAATTCAGAGTAGTGAGCGGATAGGTGATTTATATTTACATGGGCTATGTGAAGTGAAAGAGTGGGGGTGGGAGGTGGTTTTTGTGTTAGAGGTAGATAAGCAGAGGGGTAGTTCTGGGTGGGTGCTTGTGAATTGCTATTTTTTCAGGAGGTGTTTTGAGCAGGAGGGGAGGGCAGGGTGGATTGGTTTGGTAATGGGTTGTTTTGATTTGTAGTGCGAATGTCGAGCTCTATGAGGGAAGATGAGAGTGGATTTGTAATGGAGTGTTCGAAGCGGGTCAGGTCGAGGGGGGTGAAGATTTTGACAGGATTTTCGTGGGGGGAAGAGCGTAATAGGAGCATGTTGCCACGTATTATTGGACCAGGGAGTTTGAATTTTTTTGTGAGTGCGCGCGCTTCTTGTGTGAGGGCGTAAAGTGAGGGTGAGCAGATGGAGTTCATGTAAACGGGTATGTTAGAGCCGTCGGTAAAGAGTTGGGTGTCAGTGACGTTGTAGAGTTTGGATTTGCGTTCCATCACAAAGTCACGTACAGCGGGGGAAGAGAATTTTGCCACGATAGAGGGGGGTTGATCGGTACGGTTGCGTTGGGGGTTGCGGTTGTTATTTGAAGGTTTGTATTCCCAAATTCGTACATTTAGAACATGATTTAATGCAGTTGAGCGGTCAAGGAAATTAAGTAGGGTTTTGAGGGCAGACATGGGGTTTGAGGTGAGGTTAGCGGGGATGCCTGAGAAGCGTATTTCGCATGGATCTTGCTCGAGAAGGCGGTGTTTAAGGGTGTTGACCTCATTTTTTAGGGTGGCGACTTCTATGGAGGTGTTTACCGTAATGGAATCGAGTTTATCTAAACGGGGGGCAAGAATAGAGGCAAGGTCTTTTATGTACTGGGGGTTCTCCGAGTTGTCCAGAAAGGCCTGGACATCTGGGGCAATTCCCGTGTTTGTTGAGAATTCAGCAACAGGGGTTAGGTCACAAGCGGGGCGGCGGCGGTCAGGTTGTTGTTCGGGTGAATTTTCAGGAAGACGTTTCCGCGTGGGTTGAGTTGGTTGGTTATGTTGTAAGGAAAAGAGCGAAGGGATGGTTGATGAGGTGGTGGAGTCTAGGGGGGTACTATTGATGGGGTGATGGTGGGGGGTGGAGGGGGTGGTTGTTGGAAGATTGAATTGTTGTTTTGAGTGAGTAAGGTTAGGTTTTTTAATTATAGAAGATTGTTTTGATGGGTTTGTTTTAGTGTAGCAGTTGGAACAAAGGAAAGGTACGGATTTGTCGGCGAGGCTGGGGTTGCAAGCGGTGTGGGAGAGGGAGAAGCAATTTCCGCACTGTTTAGAAGACTCACCGCGTTTGAGTTGTTTTTGGCAGACTGGACAGGTACTGGAGGCGGTGACGAAACTCATGTTTACAGGCGCTGGATAGAGTTGGCGGTGTAGTGTAGTGTGGTAGATGGTGGGCAGCTGTATTTAGTGGTGCATGGGCTCGTAAGCGCACAGTAAGCTGGTGTAGTTGTAGCGTGCGACGGTGTGCGGCGGATAGCGTGTAACGGGCCTGCAAGGGAGCTCAGCGGTGGCAGTGGCGCACAGACGCACAGTGCGATTGGTAGGTGATAGTGTGCAAGGGTGTTGGCCAGAGGTGAGCAGCGTGTGACGGTGTCTGTAGCAGACGGTGGCGCGATGTAGGATGGCAGTAGGCTTGAAGGCGGTACCGCGCAAGCGTAGTGGGGTCGGCAAGCACGTTGTGGTTTGCAGGTAGGCAGGCTGACAACTGGAGCGTAGTTATCTCCTCGCTGGTAAGTGTTGCCAACTTAATTTTCGTAGCTGGGAGTTAACCTCAAAACTTGGAGCCAGATTTTTCCGAGACCTCTAGCTCGTTTTTAGTAGAGCCAGGGCGTGTTTCTTTATTTTCGCAAGAGCCAGAAGGTCGTCCGGAAAAATCTGAAACAAAAAGTCCACTCGTGGCGGATGCGGCGAGAGTGAGTATAAGGCAGAAGTACGGAGCTAAATAGAAGCGTGTGGCACTTACCAGAGAGAGGGAGAGAGAGGGAGGGAGAGAGAGAGACAGAGAGAGAGATAGAGAGAGAGCAAGTGAGTAATACAATACCTAGTATGAATTCATTTAAGACTTCAAAACTTCATTGGAAATGATGCTGAATTTAAAACATTGTATGTTCATGTAATTTATATTTATTTGTGTCTGTCACTAAAATTAAATTTTCGTTTAACGGAGTTAAGTACAACTCTACTAATCTTTAGTTAAAGATATGAAAAAATTTCCAAATAAATCCCAGCCAAAAAAAATGCTCATAAATGTGAGCAGAAATATGAAGAAAAATATGAACAGAAATATGTTCACATTTCTGGTGATATAATTGGAACAATATTTGTGCTCATATTTTTGCTCCTACTACTGCTCATATTTTTGCTCCTACTACTGCTCATATTTTTTGGGTATGTAAGATTTAAAAAAATGTATTTTAGTGATAAATTTTGACTAGAAAATTTAGAAAATTAAAATTAAATGCTTAAATGTATAGTTCAGAAATGTTTCATTTTCTATGACTTTGTTTGTAGGTAAATGAAAAATAATACAAATTTAGCTGTAAATAAATTTTAAGTGAAAAATATGTACTCGTTATACAGTTTTATTAATGTCAACCGTAAATTGTCATCATGCCAAAGTTTCAAAATTTTTTATGCATGTACCAATTCTTACGTTTATTAATACAACAAAAAAAAAATAAACGTAGTGATTGATATATGGATAAAAAATTTTGAAACTTTTGCATGATGACAATTTATCCAAGATCTCCTTGGTCTGAATGGTCTGAATTATAAGTGGCATGGTTACTCCAGTTTTTTCTTTTCACAGGTTTAATGTAAGATGAGTTGCACTAATAATTCTATGATCAAATTGAAAAGTTATCGAGTTTTGGAGTCTTTACTGTATGTACAGTGTAGATGCCTAAATTATAAGCCAGATGACATTAATAAAACTGCATAATATATACATATTTTTCACTTAAGATTTATTTACAGCTAAATTTGTATTATTTTTCATTTACCTACAAACAAAGTCATAGAAAATGAAACATTTCTGAATTATACATTTAAGCATTTAATTTTAATTTTCTAAATTTTCAAGTCAAAATGAATTATTGAAATACATTTTTTTTAATCTTACACACCCAAAAAATATGAGAAAGTAGGAGCAAAAATATGAGCACAAATATTGTTCCAATTATATCACCAGAAATGTGAACATATTTCTGTTCATATTTTTCTTCATATTTCTGCTCACATTTATGAGCATTTTTTTTTGGCTGGGATGCAAGTGAGTAATACAACTAGTATGAAGTTATATAACTTTTCTAAACTTTATTAGCAATGAAACTGAATTTAAAACATTGTTTTGTTCATGTTATTTGTAGTCATTTATGTTTGTTAATAAAATTTAACTTGTAATTAACTGAGTAAAGTACAGCTCTAATTAAATATATAATAAAGTGGTTTGTAGCAAGGGGTTATGCACACAGTCCTCTTTAATTGAGAACTGTTATGGTACTAGAGGACTTTTTAAAGAGGACTAAGTGCGTAACCCGTTCACTTGTTGTTTATCTACTTAGTTTCAATCTTTAGATTAAATAATAGAAAAAAAAAATTATTAATCCACTAAAAATGAAAAGAAATCTTAGTATACTTCAATCTTTAGTTGAGGATGTAAGAAAAATTTGTGAAAAGTAAGAACAATGCTTTAGCCATAATTTCAAATCATAAGGTATTTTCAATTATGACGTCACAAGAGCAGTTTTCGTATAGGCTCCAGTGATACGTCACCACGAGCCGATTGCATAGGCTCCAGTGAAAATGACGTCATAGTTGAAAATACCTGAAAGCTCTACTGGTTTGAAAAATAATAAAAATACCTACCCAAAGAAAGACAGATACTTCAATTTTCACAAATTTTACAGTTGTATCTTATTTGCTTAAATTTTTAGATAGAGATATGAAAAAATTTTCTAAATTTGTTAAAAATAAGAAAAATGCTTAAGCCATAATTTCAAATCAATAGCTCTACTGGTTTGAAAAATAAAAATACCTATCCAAAAAAAGAACGATACCTCAGTGTTAGATGTCCCCGTGGACATCTACGCCTACTCCTAATTTTTGCGCACCCGGGTAGGAGTGCAGGAAACCGGGGGCAGAAGGCTCCCCTCGTGTGGGGACGGGAAATTAACTATTTTACGATTGGTTGCCCGAAGAGGGAAAAAAAACAAGGGAGAGATCTTAGGACTAACTTGAGAAACCTTACCTTGTTTCCTGCTCTCTCTCTCGATCTCCTCTCTCTCCTGAAAATGATAGGGTGACTGGTAATGAACGTGCACGAGTTTATTTAGGTCACTTTGGTTTATTCACTTGGTCACACTTTAAACTACAATACAAATGATGTTAATTTAAATTAAAACCGACGCACTGTTATATAATAACTAGAATATAAAATTATATTATATTAAAATTAAAACGACGCGCTATTACTTCCTAACTATAATATAAAAAAAATATTAGACTAAATTAAAACACCACGTGCTATTACTTCAACTTTGTACGGAACTGTTCCTCCAGCATACGTCTCCCAAGAGCCCGGCTGTCCCCTCCTCACCTCAATCCAAAGGTGCTGATTAGACAGCTTAGACTCCCTGGGAATGTATGCTGATTTAACACTTTTTCTTTGGTCGTTTCAACTATATTAATGTTTGACTATATTAATAATGTTGCGTCACGTAACAGGATCCCCCTCTTAGTCTTTTCCGTCCCGGGAAAGCTACGTTATCGGTACCTCGGTAGGATTAATTTGGTCGGGGGTTCTATTTACAATCAATTTAATATCTCCTCAGCCGCTCACATGAGGCGTTAGAAGAGGAGAAGGGAGAAACTTCCCGGGAAAATAAGACGGGGGAAACGATCGACATTTTCATTAGGTCGCTGTGTAGGGTTATTAGGTCCTATCCGCTTTACAATTATACTTTGATCGCGAACTATTACTTAAAATCAACCTGATATAAAGACGCCTATATATATCATCCAATCGCATACACATTCTTTTATCATTCGTCCGTCAATACGTTCTCACAATCTACCTTTCACTTTTCTATACTGTCATTCACTTAAAATTAACAATTTTTTTTTTTTTTTTTTTTTTTTTTTTTTTTTTTACAAGATTTCAACATTTCTCAAGGAATTTGGTCATCCATTCATTCTTCATACAAACTGGTAAGCAATTGAATAGGTCAAGGAGGATCGGAAATTTTGATCGGGGATATATGGGATTTATTCGAATGAGGATGGTGGCGGAATTATGTCATCATTCAGTAATTCCTCAAGATCTCCGAGGAAGGCGTATGACGACATGGAGAAAACGCTGGACGTCTCGTCTTTATCGGTTGGTTCTTTGTTGTCGTCGTATATCTCATTACCTCTGTTTATTTCTTCAATTTCCCAAATCACCTCCTTTGCGTTACCCGAAGGCAGATTTTGTGTCCTACTGTGAAATTCCAAATGCTCTCGTTTTTCTATGGTGTAAAGTAACTCTTTACACGTTTCGCATCTGTAGGTCAAGGTATTTTCCCTCATTTTGCTTAGCGGTTGTCGAAGCAACCGAGGGTAGAGGAACCTAGCACCATAAATCTTCGGCAACCTGTTCACGGCAAACGAGGCTGTGAATCGGTCTTTATATTTAGCGAAGGCCAGATATAAATCATCATTTAATTTCCGTCTGTATAGTCTCATAGAGAGCAATTGTCCATGTGTCGACAATTCTTCATAGACTTCTCTCCATGTGTATTTCCTTGATATTTTTATAATTATTCGTTGTGTGGCTTCGTCCGCCCACAGTTGACGGTTTTGCCATTCTTTAATTTTCTTCACACCTCGTTGCGATTCGTCTAGACTTGCGAAAACAATTTCTATAGTCATTATCTGGTCGGTCAGGTCATCTGTTATTTCTTCCATTCTTATTTCTACAGGGCAATCTTGTACCAGCTCCGTGTGGAGGTCCATTAAGTTGAAAGGTGCATTTAGGTATAATTTTATTCGGCAATCTCGATCCTCAACTGCTTTCCTCATTACGAATCTGTTTCTTTGCGAATCCAGAAAGGGTCCCGGCGGGCACGTAAGTAGCTTTTCTTTATTGATCACTTGCGTGTCTTCTTGTTTGAATAGGTTTTGATGTGATTCTTCGTTCACAGGCGACCGTGTTGGCCTCGATCTTTCATTTGTCGTTTGTCTGGTGATGGGTCGTGATCTATTAATTCCTGCTTGTTCAGTTTTCCATACTGCATTGTCCTTTATTGAAGGTTTGTTAACATTCTGCTCTTCTTTATTTCTACCTATTACTCCAGTGTTCACGTACTGGGCATAAACTGTTGGTATGTTGGAAGCGGGGTACAATTCTTTAAGGAAAAGTTGTATTGCTTGCTCTCTTTCCTTTACTTCATAAAATTCCAACCATATTAAACAGCGACTGGGCGTTCTGAAGTTGTATTTTCCTGTCCGATTATGCCACAAGTAAACCGGCACTTGCCTTTCCAGCCATTCTCCCAGAGTCGAGGCTAGAAAAGGCTGTTTTAACTCTAGGACTAATTCCTTTGACCTATTTTTCTCCAGATGCATGAGTTGCAGCTTCCTTCCTTCAGGATCCCTTATTCTGGAGTGACATGTCTCCTTTTCTGAAAACTAATTCAAATATAAATTTTGGGGGTATATATAACTAGGATGTGTAATATATATAAATATATAATTCAAATATTTTGAATCGGATAGGGATGAGGGGTGTTGTCTGGGGGGCCATACACACTGAACATACAATGGTTGTCTCAACTGGACCTACTTGTATTTCTACCCGATTGGATTTTTTTACGTTTTTTTTTTTTTTTTTTTTTTTTTTTGAATTTTCTCCCGTCTCGGCACACTCACACACTCTCACTATTACACTAAGGTCTCTAACGGTCGGAGGTTCTTCGTCGACTCTAATGATGCTGATGGATCCGGCACCCTTTCCATGAGGCTTTTGGTCAAATTTTGGTCTACCTCATGGGGGTCCTTTCTTGACTCGGTTTTTTCTTCTGTGTTTACTTGTGTTGTATCTGAAGCATGTCCTCCACTTTCTGCGACGCTTAGTTCTTTTTGGTCAACTGTTTTGATTAATGGGCTCGGCAGTTGTGGCGGCGATTTATAGGGGATTAAAGGAATTGTCCCAGGGATTTGGTCCATCTCGAAGTCCATTAATCCATTTTCTGATTGAGGTTCCCTTCGCCCTCGGATCAATTGTTTTACATAATTGATTTGTCGGGAGCAAATTTGGTCGTGATATTTATATGTTTTCTTCCCAATCCATGCCCCGCAACTATGGCGTATGGTTTCCGTGGTAGTGCTCGATTTTTTTGTGGACAGACGCATGCCTGGGCTTATATTTTTGATCGCTTTGGACCAACGCGCGTCCAGCGTCTTCTTGATGGAGGTAACGTACATATCCCCACACAAGTTTGCCTTGTCGATTACAAACCGTACGACAATATTCCAAGGGTCCAAATTTTGCGTACTCTTTGAAAAAGAGTTCCTCTTGATATTCCCTTGGAATTGAATTTGGTAGTAGACAGAATAGACGATTGTAATCTCGCCTCTCGGGTTCGGTTCGTTTAGGGATGGCTCCTGCTGTCTCGGAGTTTTTTTGTATTTATTTTCCCAATAGGACGTCTCGGGAATTGCAGTCGTGGGTTGTGATTTTCCGAACCCGGATGGGGGTGCTTCGGCCCTTGTCTTCGGGCTCTCCCTTTTCTCGACAGGAACTTTGTACACCACGGATTTCCTCGATCGTTGGCCCGACGCTTGCAACGGCTGGGCAACGCCTGGTGAAGATAGGGTCCTTTCTTCATTGTATCTTCTTTGATTTGCTCGCACTTGGTCCGCGTCTGCTACATGCTTGAAGGTTATTCGACTGATACATTCCGTCGGTCCCTTTGTCTCCAGATGCCCACCTTGAATCGGGCCATAACGCCGTAATCCTTTTAATACCTCCCACAGTTCAACTTGGTGAGGGTGTTTCACTCGGATTACGTGAGGGTCCTGACCCGGTTCTTCTTTCAGGATTCGCCGAGCACTCTCCATTATTGTTATTCTCTTCTTTGTTTTCTGTTCCTGTAATCAGAACGTATATTGAACTATATTTATTATAAATAACTTTTTTTTTTTTTTTTTTTTTTTTAGATCTATCTCTAGGAGGTTTGGAACTAGGTATCAACGATGGGTTCCTGTATGCCACATTTAGTCTTCGGAAGGGTTACAAGTGGGGATCTTCCCGTCTCCTCCTCTCTGGCTTCGGTCGAAACTGTTGGTGCATTAAGGCTTGTCATATCCGGTGTTCTCCGAGGTCGTATAACCTTGACGTAGATGATTAGCCCCAATGTGACTATGGCCAACACTTGGATTCCAAGGTTACCCAAGTTTAGGCCCGTGTTCACAAATTTGTCGCTTTGTTGTTGTTCTAGGGTTTTCAGCTGAGTCAGCATTTCCTTCAGGGGCAGTCCCCGCCGGGCTTGCCATCCATCGTCTTGTGTTACCTCTCTTCTCCAATTGATTTGTTGAAGATTTACTGGTTGGTCCGCCAATTCGGGGTATAGTCGGGAGAGGGTTAAATTGACCGCGGGTCGATAGAAATGTAGACCCTCTTGCACATGAGTTTCTGGATTCGGTAGCGTCACTCCTACAGTCTTTCCTACACACTGATGAGCAATGTGTAGTATTCCTTATCCCGTAATGAAGAGACTGGTTGCCTTTTGGGGACACAGGAGTTGCACGGTTTTTTCTTCGGCGATGGAGAACAACCATGATCCCGATGTTTTTAAGTAACACAACTTCAATGTTTCCGGCGTTGGTCTGAGGAAGAGGGTGATTTCACAGTTCGGTATATACGAACTCTTCCAGATTCCCATCTCAGGGTTACAGAGAGACCCGTCATATAGGTTTTGACATTTCCCAAGGTCGTCCTGGTTAAATTTGAAGTATTGTAGTTGATCTTCACTAACTCCAAGATATCGATGAGACGGTTCAATATATGCAGTCCCGTTGACTCCCGTGCTGATGAGTTGTGGCACCGCTAGAGAATGTATCTGGTATAGTTCATAAGTAGTTTGGTCTACTAGCGGTAGGTGAACATATACCAGCAGTCTTCCTCGACTGTTGACGATATCGACCTTGGAGATCCTTGCTACTTCGTGCAAACACCAACGTTTCTCAGGTATGGGGAGGGCGAGGTTCTTAGTGGCTTTGGCGATCTCGTTACGAATTTGATTCATAAATTCCGTTGAAATCAGTCCAGGGGCGAGTTCTCCTTTTTGGCCCATGGTCAATATCTGCAACAACTTTCGACGAGCCTTGATCAATTGCTGTAGATGACGGCCTAAATTCTGACACTGAGCGTGTATTCCCATAAGAAATTGCGACGAGTTCAGGTTTGCCAGGATAGCCTCTACTTTTTGGATCTTTGTCCTTTGTGCCAGAGTTTCGTTGTGAAGTTCAGTCAAAGCGCCGGTCACAATGTGTACTTGCTCCTTTTGTAGAGCTATCAGTTGCTTTTGGCCTTGCTGGACTTGATCAATTTCACGATGGGCTAGCTCTACCCCATCGACGGTGGCAAGTCCAAACAGGCTTTCGCCGAGGGTGCCAACAATTCCAAACGGGGCCATCCGTTTATTCCGTTGGGACGGAACTGCTTTGGGTTCTGTCATGGTTTCTATCTTTAGGTCGTTCATTCGGTCGTCGATCTCTTGGTCTAAACTTTCCAGAATTTGGTAAGCATTGGTCAGAGATTCTAGGTCAACCACTCCCTCACAAGGTTGGTTTTCCACGTAATTGTGGCACCTTAGTGTGAGAGCAGCTATTCGGTCCCATACTTCATGGTCTTTCAGTAGTTTTTCGGTCTCCACGGCAACGATCAGCTTCCAATCGGCTCTTCGAAGGTGAACGTTCCCCACCTTCTCATAGTAGAGACCTGGATTGGTTTGGAATTCGGTCAAATTATAGGTCTCTTCTCCCTTTACAAGGGGTATTCCACCTCTGAATAAGAAGAGTAGTCCTATCATCTGTAATCATACAAAAGAAATATTAATCATTTTTTTCTGACTCTTCGGGGTCGGACGGGGCGCCTATGAGCTTGTCCATGTGCTTACGGATTCTTTTGCCGTTAGGCAATTCTAGAATCACATTGTTTCTGCCCACTATCTCCACAATTTTCAACGGCTTCTTATAGTAGCTATCGAACTTGGAGATGCGAGGTTCCAACAAAACCCAGACGTACCCGCCCGGTTTCCCACAAAACTTTTTGGTCTTTCGGTCATATCGTTCCTTGGTCTTCAATTTTCCTGCGATTTCCTTTTCTCCCGCAATGAATCTCATTTCGTCCAACCGTACGATCAGATCGCGCAGGTATAAGTTATAGGTCCGTAACTTCTCCTCATTAGGAATTCTAATGGGGAATCGCGCTACCCTACCGTACACCAGCTCGAAGGGTGTGAAGTTGGTGGCGGTATGCACACTGGTGTTATAGGTGAAGGTGGCAAAAGAGATTAATCGATCCCAGTCATTATATTTCTCTGAATATGATCTGATGAAATCCATGAGAGGAGCGTGACTTCTTTCTAAACTTCCGTTCGTCTGTGGTCTATAACTGGAAGTAGTAAGACGATGCACTTTAAATAACCTTAAGAGTTCGTCGATTAGCGTGGAGAGAAAACTTTTACCTCGGTCCGACAAGATCGCTTTCAGCGCTCCAAACTGGCATATCAACTGTCTAACTAACGCATCGGCAATTGTACTGGCGCGCAGGTCGGGAATTGGAACGGCGATGACATACTTCGTGAGGTTACACTGCATGGTCAATACGTGTTGATTGCCTGACGGGGTTGTTCTCAACTTCCCAACTGTATCTAAAGAGACCTTGTCGAAGGCTTCGATGGGTGTGTCTGTGAGCACTAGTTCCTCTCTAGCTTTACACTGGTTTATTTTTCTTTCCCGGCAGGTTCCACACCGTCTGATATAATCGAGCACATCATTTCTCATGCCCTTCCAATAATACCTTCCACGGATCTTCTGATACGTCTGATTGACGCCTTTATGTCCTCCGGAAAGACTGTTGTGCAAAAGTTTGATGATTTCTGGGCGTTGACCTTCCTCCGGCATCGTTACGGTACCAAAACAGAGAGTTATGTCGAATGGGCTTTGAGTGAAGATATCTTGTAAAAGCTCCTCTAAGACTCCCGGTTCCAATTGGTCGGATAAATCGCCTTTCCGGGCTATTCGGAACCCACTGAGGTTTCGTTTTTGTAACACACTTCTCAGACCCTCCAGGCATTTTCGGACGGTGGCTATGTCCAACGGGTCATAATAATGGTTCTTCACGATCAGGGACAGAATATTATGATTCTTGTAAGGAGTAATCATAATCTGTCCTCTCCGAGGGCGTTTCTGTCGGAGTGCTGCTTGGTTGATTGCGTCCAGGTCTATGAGCAGTCTACTAATCGGTCCATTTGGGACACAATCTTTTGACGTAAAATGTACGAGATTGTCCCGTTTATAGGTCAGGCAATTCCTGCTTCTCATGATTTTCCCAGTAGGCTGTTCACGGAAATTAGGCGACGGGGTCGAAGAGCTGTCACTGAAAGATGAATTCTGACTATCGGGGTCCCAGCAGTTACTATGATCCGGGGGGTCTCTTTGTGTCCACGTTATTTCTGGAAGGAAAAGGGGTAGACTCTCTCTTGTAGCCCTGTTGAACTCCAGCTCCACAGGATTGTCCGTCTTTTCCTCCAGTATGGTATCCAGATCTGGAGGTGTAGACCATCGCACCTTCGACGCGGACGGTTGAGGGGTGCTACAACCCTTCGGGGTTTCCGGTTTGTAACCTACTGAAACTCCCTTCCGATTCGGCCATTTCTCGGGGGAATCGGTAGTCCCTTCCTCGTTGTCAGCCGTTTCGTCAGCCTCATCATCGGTGTCTACATTGGAAGGGGCAGAGGTGCGTCTCTTCAGCTCGCGGTCGGTAGTCGCTTGGGCGCTGGCTATGAGTTTCTGAACTCTCTCGTGCATGACACTGTCATCTAGGTTCTCGTCATCATAGGGGTCGGCCTGGTTGAGGATGTCTCGGAGTCCTTCGTCTACCTCCTCCCCTTCCGAGAGGCGGGTTTTGTTGACCTCCTCATTAGATTTTACCTTCTCGTCTCCGTCGGAGAACTGTGCTGGCCATTGGTCATCTTCGCGATTAGGTAGCCCGTACCAGTTATTGGTACGCTCGTAATGTTCAAGCAGGCTTTGGTTGAGCTTGTCACTGCTTTCTTGCAAATCTTGCAAATCATGCTCGTGAGGCCTCGAAGGTCTCTTCTGGCGTGTCGGTCGCATCAACGGTCTCGGTTTGACTAGGAGTGACTGCACTCACCTCCGTAACGGCGCACTCACTGCTTGACCCTTTACTATCGTGGCGTTCCTCCTCTCCCGAGGAGGGTTCAGTGGTTTCATCTCGTAGACCACTATTTTTGAGGTCGATAATTGGTGTTCCTCCATCCGACGATTCGCTAAAAGAATCCATGGTCTGGCTTCCCGAAACTGATTCATGTTTTCTTACTTGACCGACTTCACGGTCGTCCTTTTCTTCGGATTGGGATGTCTTGGATTTTCTGGAATCGAAACAATCCTTCAGGTGTGGGGGTATTCGTATTAGTTTCGGGGGTGGTGGTAACGAGCTAGCCCTCCCTGATGAACGAGCTTGTTTGGATCTGGTGCTTTGGGCCACCCCACTGTGGTCCAACACAGACGGGTTCTTATTGGTCTTGGATCCAGGTGGTCTACCACGACGGGGCTTTACTCCTTCATCGCACTGACCTTCTCAGGATTCGGTTCACATCCCTTTTCGGACACTATATGTCCCAAAAATGCGACTTCTCTCCGGAGGAATAGAACTTTATCCGGTTGTAACACTAATTTCGCGCCTCTCAATCGGTTAAACAATAAATACACCTTGCGAAGGTGGTCGAGGAGGCTACTGGCATAGATATGATGGTCGAGAATGCCGTCTTGGGTTTATCACTGGGTTTCATGGGAATCTGGTGGAATCCACTGGCTAGATCGAACGTAGAAAAGTACACTGAGTCGCCTAACTGGTCCAAGATGTCCGCAATGCAGGGGAGAGGATAGGCGTCCCCTATTGTCTTGGAATTAAGGGTCCTGAAGTCTACAACCATCCGCCATCTTGGGCATCCTTGGCTGTCTCTTTTCTTGGGTAAAATCCAAACAGGTGACTGGTACGGAGACGTCGTGGGTTCGATGATGTCGTCGTGAAGTTTCTTCGCGATGTCTTCCTGCATCGCCTCTCGATGGACAGGAGGGTGACGGTATTGTTTGGTGTGCACGGGGATGTTGTCCTCAGTAGGGATCTCATGCTCTACCATATCGGTACAGGACAACTTGTCCCCGGGTATCAGGAACACATCATGGTATTCTCGAACTATCTGATGAACTTGGTCCCGTTCTTCTTCGTTCAGCTGTTCGGTGTCCAATGCTTCTAATACGCGACGTATTCTCTCCCTCTCGTCCGTTATTTTCTCTCACTCGGGCTCCGTTTCCGAATCTGGATCAAACGGTGACGCACCATACTCACAGCGAATGAGCTCATGGGGATTTACTTCAATCGTCACATCTTCTTCCGTGGTATTCACAGCCAAGACCTTGCAGCATCCATCCTCGTTGGTGACAAGTGCATTTCCAATAAACACTCCTGGTGTGTTGCTAAGGGCAGGTAGGTACCCTACCCTCACGTTTGGGTTGATCAGGTTGACCTGGATAACTTGTCGACATCTCTTCTTCAGTGTCCATCTGCTGGGCGGAATCTCGGCCTCCTGAGTGGGGGTGATCTCGGATTTTCTAGGAGAAAGGTTCGTCGCCGCAGGGGGCGTCGGTCCGGCCGGTGGGGATGCAAGCGTTCTCGTCTCTACCTTATGAACTTCCTCTTGTGTGGCTTCTCTAGGCCTTAGTCCTCTCTCTTGGTCAACTATTCCATAACCTTCGGAGTCGAGGAAAGGTATTGGGTTCATAACATCCCCACTGATCATTATCTTATTTTTGTAGTAAGATATTACCGCTTCATTCTGTTTGAGGAATACCCGACCTAATATACCGTCATACCGGATGGGAAATTGGTCTGGCACTACATGGAAAAGTGTCTCTTGGTCCCCAATATGTATCCAGGTTATTCCTAGGGTCATCACTTCCTGAGCTGCGATTCCCACCAAAGGAATGGCAGCTGCGGTCTCTACCTGGGCATCTGGATGTAGGGTCTGAAGTTTGATCAAGTTGACCGCGGAACCAGTGTCCAGCATGAGTACAAGATGCCTCCGTTCTTGAGGGAGGTATACCCTAATGTGCGTACCGGGATCGGGATCTATCCCAAGTTCTGTAGAGTCCGAGCCGACAGCAAAGTGTATCGCGGGGGTCCGCGGGCTTGAATTTGCAAGGTCTGGGCGTTCTGTGTCGGCCCGGGATGGTTCATCATCGGTCCAGAAATTCCTTGAGGCTGGCTCGCTACCATGTCCGGGCGAGCCACTGTCCAGTTTTAATTCTGCTGGTACTGGGGTGTAGGTCGCTTATTTATTTCCTACATGTGAACTGGCTGACATTGCACCGCAGGTATCATCGGGGTACGGTTCATCGGCACTGGGTTCATGAACCTGGGTTGGCCTCTCGGGCCCCGCATACGAGGCCCTTGCGGCGGTCCTCCGTATCGAGGGCCCGCGTTCATTGGCGTCTTATACGTCTGACTTCTGTCAGGGTCATACGTTTGGGGCCGCGGCGGCGCGGCTGGTCGATAGTTCATCCTAGGGGGTCCATAACCGTAACTGTGCGGCATCGACCAATACCCTTGCGGTATCTGCATGTGGGGCACCGGAGGTCGCAAATACGGTTGTTAGTGTGGAGGGGGTCCGGTCTGTGCTGGGTTTTGTCCGGCCCGTGCGTAATTTGGCTGCGGAGGTCCATACGTCGGTGGGGGTTGTTGATAGTAGACTTCACATGGCTGTTCTATCATTGGCGGGAACTGTTCTTGCCACTGTTCGGTAGGGTCTTGTGACTCTCCTTGATCAGGCCACGCATACCACCCGCTCGCCTCATCCCCCTCTTGCACCCAACCAACGTAGGTCGCTCTCTCGTCCATTCCAGGACGGGGTCCTTCTCGCCAACCTTCAGGCTGTCGATACATTGATCTTCGTCGGCTGTCTGGAATGATGCGGGCGTCCATCCTGGACTTTAATCTCACTGCCTCTTCATAGGCCTCCTCTAATGTAGTAGGTCGGATACTGTCCACCCACTGGCTAAGCTCTGCCGGAAGCCCTTTGATAAAAATGTCTACCGCTGCCTCTGTCAGTGGGACCATCATCTTGTCGTGGTATTCTGCCTTTTTTTCTTCTTTTAGCGCTGTCTGCGCGCATCTGAGGAGGATATGGATCTGGTCCCTAAATCCTCCTATCGTTTCGCCTTGCTTCATATTTAAGGTATGGAGCTTGTTATTGTAATAGGCGAATCCTTTGCCAGGAGCAAACCGTTTTTTTAAGTGACTACAAATTGCTTCGACATCAGCCAACTCCTGCCCATAGGTACAATCCTTAGCCACGCCTCTTAATTTTCCCAACACAGCCCTTTTGTATCCCTCTTTCTGCTTCTGCGAAACACTTTCCGCACCGTTGCGGACATCTTGCAGGAAGTCCTGGAGTGGGATGTTGCTGCCATCATAGGTACTTAGACCAGCTATGGCATTTTGCAAGCACAAGCTGTCAGCCAAGGCTGTCAGTGTGGTACCCATTGCTTGTGTCAGGTCATTTTGACCTTGGTTATTCACAATGTTTCAGCCTGTCATTTTTCCGGGTTCCAGGAGACACCACGCTAATTCCCACTCCACACTTTGTCGATTTCGCGTCGGATTTTGTTATCTTTCTTTCTGTCTTTATTTTATTTTCTTCCTCTTCCTTATCAGAATTTTCTTGGCACTAGTTATGTGCTGTCGAGGAAAAATTCAACGAGTGCTGGGGATTCACTGTACAGATGTACTGCACCAGTCGGTATTTGGTCTTAACCCCAAAGGGCTCTGGTCACAATTGTAGGTCTCGGTCAAATGCAGGTGAAAGAAATAATATAGGTCCTTGGGAGTATGCTGTCCGCTTATTTGGTCAACCTAGCGCTCGGAACGAGAGAATGAAGTGAAACGCCGATAAGCGGACAGCAGCACAAAGAAGAAGACCGATAGGAGCTGCCGCGGCTCCCCACACACCGTGAAACGACTCTAGCGGGGACTGCGCGGCGAGGAGGGGGTACGAACGAGAGAATGGAGTGAAACGGCGCTTATTAGCGCGCTCCTCTTCTTCGCGACTACTCTAGCTACTCACTATTTCTTAATGATTATTAACTATTTACTAGGGATAAAAATTTAATCTTAATAATCAAAAATTTATGATTTTAATATTAAAATTATTGTTATTATTATTTTTTTTCTTTTATTTTATAATTTTATTGCTAAAATTAATTTAGTAGAGAAAAACTTTATGAACTTAAGGTATTAATCGAACTTATTATTTAAATTTATTTTAGTAAATTAAATAATTTATAAAAAAAATAAAAATTACTTCAAAAATATTCACGACAAATCGAATAAAATTTTTTTCTTTTTCAAACTGCTACAACGACTGCACGTGCATCATCGTCAGCAGAATAAAAATACTCTCCGTCACCGGATGGTAATCGGAGCCTTTTTCGCGCACGAAATTATTACTTTGATCCTACTTTATATATTTTTTCAATTAAACTGTCTATCAGTACAAAGATTTTATATTATTTAACTATATTATTAAAATTATTTCTATCTGACTTAACCTAAACTTATCTACAGAACAGTAGCCTACGCACTGTCCTGGCAACAGAAAAATTTAAACTTCGAAAAAAATCAAAATTTTAACCCTAAACTATTCTAAAACTTTATTTCCGCGGGGGGCCTGAACTACGCGTTCTGCTACCATTTGTTAGATGTCCCCGTGGACATCTACGCCTACTCCTAATTTTTGCAGACCCGGGTAGGAATGCAGGAAACCGGGAGCAGAAGGCTCCCCTCGTGTAGGGATGGGAAATTAACTATTTTACGATTGGTTGCCAGAAGAGGGAAAAAAAACAAGGGAGAGATCTTAGGACTAACTTGAGAAACCTTACCTTGTTTCCTGCTCTCTCTCTCGATCTCCTCTCTCTCCTGAAAATGATAGGGTGACTGGTAATGAACGTGCACGAGTTTGTTTAGGTCAACTTGGTTTATTCACTTGGTCACACTTTAAACTACAATACAAATGATGTTAATTTAAATTAAAACCGACGCACTGTTATATAATAACTAGAATATAAAATGATATTATTTTAAAATTAAAACGACGCGCTATTACTTCCTAACTATAATATAAAAAAAATATTAGACTAAATTAAAACACGACGTGCTATTACTTCAACTTCGTACGGAACTGTTCCTCCAGCATACGTCTCCCAAGAGCCCGGCTGTCCCCTCCTAACCTCAATCCAAAGGTGCTGATTAGACAGCTTAGACTCCCTGGGAACGTATGCTGATTTAACACTTTTTCTTTGGTCGTTTCAACTATATTAATATTTGACTATATTAATAATGTTGCGTCACGTAACACTCAGTTTTCACAAATTTTACAGTTGTATCTTATTTGCTTGAATTTTTAGATAGAGATATGAAAAAATTTTCTAAATTTGTTAAAAATAAGAACAATGCTTAAGCCATAATTTCAAATCAATAGCTCTACTGGTTTGAAAAAAAAATACCTACCCTAAAAAAATAACGATACCTCAGTTTACATAAAAATATTTTTATAAAGTTAAATAAATGATTTGATACGAATTTTGTTTATTTTTATCTTTTAGACTTCGTCGGTTTGGTTTTAGAAGGTAACAACTCGGCACGTTCGATTGAAAAGGTGGCAACTCAAAGATTCAAATTGAAAAGGTGGCAACTCAAAGTTTCAAATTAAAAAGGTTTCAACTCAACATTTCATTTTTAAAAGGTGACAACTCAAAGCTAAAATAAATATGAAGAGGTTAGTAAAGACACACGGTATAGCAGGCATCGCCTCCGAATTAGACATGACTAAAAAGTACTATCTCCCAAGCCTAAGCCCACAATACCCTGGGCACCCGAGTTCAATTTTTAAATAAACGAACAATCCCTCAAGGTTCAAGCCCACAATACCCTGTGCATCCGAGTTAAATCTTTAAATGAATAAATGATCCCCCAAGCTTCAAGCTCACAATACCCTGGGCGGCCAACTTTAATTTTTAAATAAACGAACAATCCTCCACGCTTCAAACCCACAATACCCTGGGCGTCCAAGTTCAGTCATTAAATAACTAAATGATCCCCGAAGCTTCAAACCCACAATACCCTGGGCGCCCGACTTCAATTTTTAAATAAACGAACAATCCTCCAAGCTTCAAACCCACAATACCCTGGGCGCCCGACTTCAATTTTTAAATAAACGAACAATCCTCCAAGCTTCAAACCCACAGTACCCTGGGCGTCCGAGTTCAATTTTTAAATAAACGATTAATCCCCCAAGCTTCAAACCCACAGTACCCTGTGCATCCGAGTTAAATCTTTAAATGAATAAATGATCCCCAAAGCTTCAAGCTCACAATACCCTGGGCGCCCAACTTTAATTTTTAAATAAACGAACAATCCTCCAAGCTTCAAACCCACAATACCCTGGGCGTCCAAGTTCAATCATTAAATAAATAAATGATCCCCCAAGCTTCAAACCCACAGTACCCTGGGCGTCCAAGTTCAATCATTAAATGACTAAATGATCCCCGAAGCTTCAAACCCACAATACCCTGGGCACCCGACTTCAATTCATAAATAAACGAACAATCCTCAAAGCTTCAAACCCACAGTACCCTGGGCGTCCAAGTTCAATTTTTAAATAAACGATTAAACCCCCAAGCTTCAAACCCACAGTACCCTGGGCGTCCGAGTTCTATTTTTAAAGAAATAAATGATCCCCAAAGCTTCAAACCCATAGTACCCTTGGCATCCAAGCTAAATTTTTGAATAAATAAATGATCCCCTAAGCTTCAAACCCATAGGACCCTGGGTGTCCAAGCTCGATTTTTAAATAAATAAATGATCACTTAAGCTTCAAACCCACGATACCCTGGGCTTCCGAGTTTAATTTTGAAATGAATAAATGATCCCCTAAGCTTCAAACCCATTATACCCTGGGCATCCGAGTTCAATTTTTAAATAAATAAATGTTCCCCCAAGTTTCAAATCCACAATACCCTGGGCTACCGAATGCAGTTTTCAAATAAATAAATGATCCCCCAAGTTTCAAACCCACAATACCTTGGGCGTCTGAAATCAATTTTTAAATAAATAAATGATCCCCAAAGCTTCAAACCCATAGTACCCTTAGCGTCCAAGCTCAATTTTTAAATAAATAAATGATCCCCTAAGCTTCAAACCCATAGGACCCTAGGCGTCCAAGCTCGATTTTAAAATTAATAAATGATCCCTTAAGCTTCAAACCTGCGATACACTGGGCTTCAGAGTTCAATTTTTAAATAAATAAATAATCCCCCAAGCTTCAAACCCACAATATCCTGGGCATCCGAGTTCAATCATTAAATAAATAAATGATCCCCCAAGCTTCAAACCCACAATACCCTGGGCACCCAATTTCAATTTTTAGATAAACTAACAATCCTCAAAGCTTCAAACCCACAGTACCCTGGGCGCCCAAGTTCAATTTTTAAATAAACGATTAATCCCCCAAGCTTCAAACCCACAGTACCCTGGGCGTCCAAGTTCAATTTTTTAAGAAATAAATGATCCCCCAAGCTTCAAACCCACAGTACCCTGGGCGTTCG
Source organism: Encarsia formosa (assembly GCA_038277355.1). Lineage (NCBI taxonomy): Eukaryota > Metazoa > Arthropoda > Insecta > Hymenoptera > Aphelinidae > Encarsia > Encarsia formosa. The sequence goes on along the minus strand of CM076184.1, from coordinate 88,653,943 downwards.
AGTTCAATTTTCAAAGAAATAAATGTTCTCCAAGCTTCAAACTCAAAATACCCTGGGCACCCGAGTTCAATTTTTAAATAAGTAAAAAAAAATAATCCTCAAAGCTTCAAACCCATAGTACCCTTAGCGTCCAAGCTCAATTTTTAAATAAATAAATGATCCCCTAAGCTTCAAACCCATAGGACCCTAGGCGTCTAAGCTAAATTTTTAAATAAATAAATGATCCCCTAAGCTTCAAACCCATAGGACCCTGGGTGTCCAAGCTCGATTTTTAAATAAATAAATGATCACTTAAGCTTCAAACCCACGATACCCTGGGCTTCCGAGTTTAATTTTGAAATGAATAAATGATCCCCTAAGCTTCAAACCCATTATACCCTGAGCATCTAAGTAAAATTTTTAAATAAATAAATGATCCCCCAAGCTTCAAACCCACAGTACCCTGGGCGTCCGAGTTCTATTTTTAAAGAAATAAATGATCCCCAAAGCTTCAAACCCATAGTACCCTTGGCATCCAAGCTAAATTTTTAAATAAATAAATGATCCCCTAAGCTTCAAACCCATAGGACCCTGGGTGTCCAAGCTCGATTTTTAAATAAATAAATGATCACTTAAGCTTCAAACCCACGATACCCTGGGCTTCCGAGTTTAATTTTGAAATGAATAAATGATCCCCTAAGCTTCAAACCCATTATACCCTGGGTGTCCAAGCTCGATTTTTAAATAAATAAATGATCACTTAAGCTTCAAACCCACGATACCCTGGGCTTCCGAGTTTAATTTTCAAATAAAGAAATGATCCCCCAAGTTTCAAACCCACAATACCTTGGGCGTCTGAAATCAATTTTTAAATAAATAAATGATCCCCAAAGCTTCAAACCCATAGTACCCTTAGCGTCCAAGCTCAATGTTTAAATAAATAAATGATCCCCTAAGCTTCAAACCCATAGGACCCTATGCGTCTAAGCTCGATTTTAAAATAAATAAATGATCCCTTAAGCTTCAAACCTGCGATACCCTGGGCTTCAGAGTTCAATTTTTAAATAAATAAATGATCCCCCAAGCTTCAAACCCACAATATCCTGGGCATCCGAGTTCAAGTTTTAATTAAATAAATGTTCCCACAAGTTTCAAATCCACAATACCCTGGGCACCCAAATTCAATTTTCAAATAAATAAATGATCCACCAATTTTCAAACCCACAATATCTTGGGCGTCCAAGTTCAATCATTAAATAAATAAATGATCCCCCATGCTTCAAACCCAGAATACCCTGGGCACCCAACTTCAATTTTTAAATAAACGAACAATCCTCCAAGCTTCAAACCCTCAATACCTAGGGCACCCGAGTTCAAATTTTAAATAATTGAACAATCCTCGAAGCTTCAAACCCACAATACCCTGAGCATCTAAGTAAAGTTTTTAAATAAATAAATGATCCCCCAAGCTTCAAACCCACAAAACCCTGGGCAACCGAGTACAATTTTTTAAAAAAATATGATCCCCCAAGCTTCAAACCTATAGTACCCTTGGCATCCAAGCTAAATTTTTAAATAAATAAATGATCCCCTAAGCTTCAAACCCATAGGACCCTGGGTGTCCAAGCTCGATTTTTAAATAAATAAACGATCACATAAGCTTCAAACCCGCGATACCCTGGGCTTCCGAGTTTAATTTTGAAATGAATAAATGATCCCCTAAGCTTCAAACCCATAGGACCCTGGGTGTCCAAGCTCGATTTTTAAATAAATAAATGATCACTTAAGCTTCAAACCCACGATACCCTGGGCTTCCGAGTTTAATTTTCAAATAAATAAATGATCCCCCAAGTTTCAAACCCACAATACCTTGGGCATCCGAGTTCAATTTTTAAATAAATAAATGTTCCCCCAAAATTCAAATCCACAATACCCTGGGCACCCGAATGCAATTTTCAAATAAATAAATGATCCCCCAAGTTTCAAACCCACAATACCTTGGGCGTCTGAAATCAATTTTTAAATAAATAAATGATCCCCAAAGCTTCAAACCCATAGTACCCTTAGCGTCCAAGCTCAATTTTTAAATAAATAAATGATCCCCTAAGCTTCAAACCCATAGGACCCTAGGCGTCCAAGCTCGATTTTAAAATTAATAAATGATCCCTTAAGCTTCAAACCTGCGATACACTGGGCTTCAGAGTTCAATTTTTAAATAAATAAATAATTCCCCAAGCTTCAAACCCACAATATCCTGGGCATCCGAGTTCAATCATTAAATAAATAAATGATCCCCCAAGCTTCAAACCCACAATACCCTGGGCACCCAACTTCAATTTTTAAATAAACGAACAATCCTCCAAGCTTCAAACCCTCGATACCCTGGGCACCCGAGTTCAAATTTTAAATAATTGAACAATCCTCGAAGCTTCAAACCCACACTACCCTGAGCATCTAAGTAAAGTTTTTAAATAAATAAATGATCCCCCAAGCTTCAAACCCACAAAACCCTGGGCACCCGAGTACAATTTTTTAAAAAAATATGATCCCCCAAGCTTCAAACCCATAGTACCCTTGGCATCCAAGCTAAATTTTTAAATAAATAAATGATCCCCTAAGCTTCAAACCAATAGGACCCTGGGTGTCCAAGCTCGATTTTTAAATAAATAAATGATTACTTAAGCTTCAAACCCGCGATACCCTGGGCTTCCGAGTTTAATTTTGAAATGAATAAATGATCCCCGAAGCTTCAAACCCATTACACCCTGGGAGTCCGAGTTCAATTTTTAAATAAATAAATGTTCCCCCAAGTTTCAAATCCACAATAACCTGGGCACCCGAATGCAATTTTCAAATAAATAAATGATCCCCCAAGTTTCAAACCCACAATACCTTGGGCGTCTGAAATCAATTTTTAAATAAATAAATGATCCCCAAAGCTTCAAACCCATAGTACCCTTAGCGTCTAAGCTCAATTTTTAAATAAATAAATGATCCCCTAAGCTTCAAACCCATAGGACCCTAGGCGTCCAAGCTCGATTTTAAAATGAATAAATGATCCCTTAAGCTTCAAACCTGCGATACACTGGGCTTCAGAGTTCAATTTTTAAATAAATAAATAATCCCCCAAGCTTCAAACCCACAATATCCTGGGCATCCGAGTTCAATCATTAAATAAAAAAATGATCCCCCAAGCTTCAAACCCACAATACCCTGGGCACCCAACTTCAATTTTTAAATAAACGAACAATCCTCAAAGCTTCAAACCCACAGTACCCTGGGCGTCCAAGTTCAGTTTTTAAATAAACGATTAATCCCCCAAGCTTCAAACCCGCAGTACCCTGGGCGTCCAAGTTCAATTTTTTAAGAAATAAATGATCCCCCAAGCTTCAAACCCACAGTACCTTGGGCGTTCGAGTTCAATTTTCAAAGAAATAAATGATCCCCTAAGCTTCAAACCCATTACACCCTGGGCATCCGAGTTCAATTTTTAAATAAATAAATGTTCCCCCAAGTTTCAAATCCACAATATCCTGGGCATCCGAATGCAATTTTCAAATGAATAAATGATCCCCCAAGTTTTAAACCCACAATACCTTGGGCGTCTGAAATGAATTTTTAAACCCACAGTACACTGAACGTCCGAGTTTACTTTTTAAATAAATAAATGTTCCCCCATGCTTCAAACCCACAATACCTTGGGCGTCTGAAATCAATTTTTCAACAAATAAATTATCCCCCAAACTTCAAGCCCACAGTACCCTGAACGACCGAGTTCAATTTTTAAATAATTAAATGTTTCCCCAAACTTGAAACCCACAATACAAAAAATTGAAAAAAAGAAAAATGGAAAAAATTGAACTCGGATGCTCAGGGTACTATGGGTTCCAAGCTTGGGGGATCATTTATTTATTCAAAAATTTATCTTAGATGCTCAGGGTATTGTAGGTTTGAAGCTTTGAGGATTGTTTATTTATTTAAAATTCGAACTCGGGGTCCCAGGGTATTGTGGTTTGAAGCTTGGAGGATTGTTCATTTATTCAAAATTTGAACTCGAGTGCCCAGGGTATAGTGGATTTGAAGCTTGGAAAACTACTCGTTTATTTAAAAATTGAAGCTGGGCGCCCAGGGTATTGTGGGTTTGAAGCATGCAGGATTGCTCGTTTATTTGAAAATTGAAGTTGGGCACCCAGAGTATTGTGGGTTTGAAGCTTGCGGGATCATTTATTTATTTAATGATTGTACTTGGACGCCCAGGGTACTGTGGGTTTGAAGCTTGGGGGATTATTTATTCATTTAAAGATTTAACTCGGACGCACAGGGTATTGTGGGAACCAAGCTTGGGGGATTGTTCGTTTATTTAAAAATTGAACTCGTGCGCCCAGGGTATTGTGGGCTTAGGCTTGGGGGATAGTACTTTTGAGTCATGTCTAAATCGGAGGCAATGCCTGCTATACCGTGTGTCTTTACTTACCTCTTCGTTTTTATTTTAGCTTTGAGTTGTCATCTTTTAAAAATGAAATGTTGAGTTGCAACCTTTTTAATTTGAAACTTTGAGTTGCCACCTTTTCAATTTGAAACTTTGAGTTGCCACCTTTTCAATTGAACGTGCCGATTTGTAAGCTTCTAAAACTGAACCGACGACGTCGGTGAGAACACACATGGTATAGCAGGCACCACCTCCGACTTAGACATGACTAAAAAGAACTATCCCCCAAGCTTCAAACCCACAATACCCTAGGTGCCCAAGTTCAATCATTAAATAAATGAATGATCCCCCAAGCACCAAGCCCACAATACCCTGGGCGCCCGACTTGCATTTTTAAATAAACGAACAATCCTCCAAGCTTCAAACCCACAGTACCCTGGGCGTCCGAGTTCAATTTTTAAATAAACGATTAATCCCCCAAGCTTCAAACCCACAGTACCCTGTGCATCCGAGTTAAATCTTTAAATGAATAAATGATTCCCAAAGCTTCAAGCTCACAATACTCTGGGTGCCTAACTTCAATTTTCAAATAAACGAGCAATCCTGCATGCTTCAAACCCACAATACCCTGGGCGCCCAGCTTCAATTTTTAGATAAACGAGTAGTCTTCCAAGCTTCAAATCCACTATACCCTGGGCACCCGAGTTCAAATTTTAAATAAACGAACAATCCCCCAAGCTTGGAGCCCACAATACCCTGTGCGTCCAAGCTCAATTTTTAAATAAATAAATGATCCCCTAAGCTTCAAACCCATAGGAACCTAGGCGTCCAAGCTCGATTTTAAAATAAATAAATGATCCCTTAAGCTTCAAACCTGCGATACCCTGGGCTTCAGAGTTCAATTTTTAAATAAATAAATGATCCCCCAAGCTTCAAACCAACAATATCCTGGGAATCCGAGTTCAAGTTTAAAATAAATAAATGTTCCCACAAGTTTCAAATCCACAATACCCTGGTCACCCAAATTAAATTTTCAAATAAATAAATGATCCACCAATTTTCAAACCCACAATATCTTGGGCGTCCAAGTTCAATCATTAAATAAATAAATGATCCCCCATGCTTCAAACCCACAATACCCTGGGAAGCCAACTTCAATTTTTAAATAAACGAACAATCCTCCAAGCTTCAAACCCTCAATACCCAGGGCACCGGAGTTCAAATTTTAAATAATTGAACAATCCTCGAAGCTTCAAACCCACAGTACCCTGTGCATCCGAGTTAAATCTTTTAATAAATGAATGATCCCCCAAGCACCAAGCCCACAATACCCTGGGCGCCCGACTTCCATTTTTAAATAAACGAACAATCCTCCAAGCTTCAAACCCACAGTACCCTGGGCGTCCGAGTTCAATTTTTAAATAAACGATTAATCCCCCAAGCTTCAAACCCACAGTACCCTGTGCATCCGAGTTAAATCTTTAAATGAATAAATGATTCCCAAAGCTTCAAGCTCACAATACTCTGGGTGCCCAACTTCAATTTTCAAATAAACGAGCAATCCTGCATGCTTCAAACCCACAATACCCTGGGCGCCCAGCTTCAATTTTTAGATAAACGAGTAGTCTCCCAAGCTTCAAATCCACTATACCCTGGGCACCCGAGTTCAAATTTTAAATAAACGAACAATCCCCCAAGCTTGGAGCCCACAATACCCTGTGCGTCCAAGCTCAATTTTTAAATAAATAAATGATCCCCTAAGCTTCAAACCCATAGGAACCTAGGCGTCCAAGCTCGATTTTAAAATAAATAAATGATCCCTTAAGCTTCAAACCTGCGATACCCTGGGCTTCAGAGTTCAATTTTTAAATAAATAAATGATCCCCCAAGCTTCAAACCCACAATATCCTGGGAATCCGAGTTCAAGTTTAAAATAAATAAATGTTCCCACAAGTTTCAAATCCACAATACCCTGGTCACCCAAATTAAATTTTCAAATAAATAAATGATCCACCAATTTTCAAACCCACATTATCTTGGGCGTCCAAGTTCAATCATTAAATAAATAAATGATCCCCCATGCTTCAAACCCACAATACCCTGGGAAGCCAACTTCAATTTTTAAATAAACGAACAATCCTCAAAGCTTCAAACCCACAATACCCTGAGCATCTAAGTAAAATTTTTAAATAAATAAATGATCCCCCAAGCTTCAAACCCACAATACCCTGGGCACCCGAGTACAATTTTAAAAAAAAATATGATCCCCCAAGCTTCAAACCCACAGTACTCTGGGCGTCCGAGTTCAATTTTTAAAGAAATAAATGATTTCTCAAGCTTCAAAGCCACAATACCCTGGGCATCCGAGTTCTATTTTTAAAGAAATAAATGATCCTCAAAGCTTCAAACCCATAGTACCCTTGGCATCCAAGCTCGATTTTTCAATAAATCAATGATCACTTAAGCTTCAAAACCGCGATACCCTGGGCTTCCGAGTTTAATTTTGAAATGAATAAATGATCCCCTAAGCTTCAAACCCATTATACCCTGGGCATCCGAGTTCAATTTTTTAATAAATAAATGTTCCCCCAAGTTTCAAATCCACAATACCCTGGGCACCCGAATGCAATTTTCAAATAAATAAATGATCCCCCTAGTTTCAAACCCACAATACCTTGGGCGTCTGAAATCGATTTTTAAATAAATCAATGATCCCCTAAACTTCAAACCCACAGTACCCCGAACGTCCGAGTTAACTTTTTAAATAAATAAATGATCCCCCATGCTTCAAACCCACAATACCTTAGGCGTCTGAAATCAATTTTTCAACAAATAAATTATCCCTCAAACTTCAAGCCCACAGTACCCTGAACGACCGAGGTCAATTTTTAAATGAATAAATGTTTCCCCAAACTTGAAACCCACAATACAAAAAATTGAAAAAAAGAAAAATGGAAAAAATTGACCTCGGATGCTCAGGGTACTGTGGGTTCCAAGCTTGGGGGATCATTTATTCATTTAAAAATTTATCTCAGATGCTCAGGGTATTGTAGGTTTGAAGCTTTGATGATTGTTTATATATTTAAAATTCAAACTCGGGGGCCCAGGGTATTGTGGGTTTGAAGCTTGGAGGATTGTTTATTCATTTAAAATTTGAACTCGGGTGCCCAGGGTATTGTGGATTTGAAGCTTGGAGGATTACTCGTTTATTTTAAAATTGAAGATGGGCACCCAGGGTATTGTGAGTTTGAAGCTTGCGGGATCATTTATTTATTTAGATATTTATCTGAGATGCTCAGGGTATTGTGGGTTTGAAGCTTGGTGGATCATTTATTTATTTAAAAATTGAACTCGGACGCCCAGGGTACTGTGGATTTGAAGCTTGGGGGATCATTTATTTATTTAAAAATTTTACTTAGACGCTCAGGGTATTGTGGGTTTGAAGCTTAGAGGATTGTTCATTTATTTTATATTTGATCTCTATTTATCCATTTACAGATTTAACTCGGACGCCCAGGGTATTGTAGGTTTGAAGTTCGGGGGATTGTTCGTTTATTTAAAAAATTAACTTGGTCGCACAGGGTATTGTGGGCTTGAAGCTTCAAGGATTGTTTATTTATTTAAAATTTGAACTCGTGTGCACAGGGTATTGTGGGTTTGAAGCTTGGAGTATAGTTCGTTTATTTAAAAATTGAAGTTGGGCGCCCAGGGTATTGTGGGTTTGAAGCTTGGAGGATTGTTCGTTTATTTTATAGATGAAGTTGGGTGCCCAAGGTATTGTTGGTTTGAAGCTTGGGGGATCATTTATTCATTTACAGATTTAACTCGGGTGCACAGGGTATTGTGGGTTTGAAGCTTCAAGGATTGTTTATTTATTTAAAATTTGAACTCGTGTGCCCAGGGTATCGTGGGTTTGAAGCTTGGAGGATTGTTCGTCTATTTAAAAATTGAAGTTGGGTGCCCAGGGTATTGTGGGTTTGAAGCTTGGAGGATTGTTCGTTTATTTAATAGATGAAGTTGGGCGCCCAGGGTATTGTGGGTTTGAAGCTTGGGGGATCATTTATTTATTTAATGATTTAACTCCGATGCCCAGGGTATTGTGGGTTTGAAGTTCGGGGGATTGTTCATTTATTGAAAATTTGAACTCGGGTGCCCAGGGTATTGTAGATTTGAAGCTTGGAGGATTAATCGTTTATTCAAAAATTGAAGTTGGGCACCCAGGGTATTGTGGGTTTAAAGCTTGGAGGATTATTTGTTTATTTGAAAATTGAAGTTGGGCACCCAGGGTACTGTAGGTTTGAAGCTTGGGGGATCATTTATTTATTTATTTTTTGAACTTGTACGCCCAGGGTATTGTTGATTTAAAGCTTGGGGGATCATTTATCCATTTACAGATTTAACTCGGACGCCCAGGGTATTGTGGGTTTGAAGTTCGGGGGATTGTTCGTTTATTTAAAAAATTAACTTGGGTGCACAGGGTATTGTGGGTTTGAAGCTTCAAGGATTGTTTATTTATTTGAAATTTGAACTCGTGTGCCCAGGGTATTGTGAGTTTGAAGCTTGGAGGATTGTTCGTTTATTTAAAAATTGAGGTTGGGCGCCCAGGGTATTGTGGGTTTGAAGCTTGGAGGATTGTTCGTTTATTTAATAGATGAAGTTGGGCGCCCAGGGTATTGTTGGTTTGAAGCTTGGGGGATCATTTATTCATTTACAGATTTAACTCGGACGCCCAGGGTATTGTGGGTTTGAAGTTCAGGGGATCGTTCGTTCATTTAAAAAATTAACTTGGGTGCACAGGGTATTGTGGGTTTGAAGCTTCAAGGATTGTTTATTTATTTAAAATTTGAACTCGTGTGCCCAGGGTTTTGTGGGTTTGAAGCTTGGAGGATTGTTCGTTTATTTAAAAATTGAAGTTGGGCTCCCAGGGTATTGTGGGTTTGAAGCTTGGAGGATTGTTCGTTTATTTAAAAATTAAAGTTGGGCGCCCAGGGTATTGTGGGTTTGAAGCTTGGAGGATTGTTCGTTTATTTAATAGATGAAGTTGGGCGCCCAGGGTATTGTTGGTTTGAAGCTTGGGGGATCATTTATTCATTTACAGATTTAACTCGGACGCCCAGGGTATTGTGGGTTTGAAGTTCAGGGGATCGTTCGTTCATTTAAAAAATTAACTTGGGTGCACAGGGTATTGTGGGTTTGAAGCTTCAAGGATTGTTTATTCATTTAAAATTTGAACTCGTGTGCCCAGGGTATTGTGGGTTTGAAGCTGCAAGGATTGTTTATTTATTTAAAATTTGAACTCGTGTGCCCAGGGTATTGTGGGTTTGAAGCTTGGAGGATTGTTCGTTTATTTAATAGATGAAGTTGGGCGCCCAGGGTATTGTGGGTTTGAAGCTTGGAGGATTGTTCGTTTATTTGATAGATGAAGTTGGGCGCCCAGGGTATTGTTGGTTTGAAGCTTGGGGGATCATTTATTCATTTACAGATTTAACTCGGACGCCCAGGGTATTGTGGGTTTGAAGTTCAGGGGATCGTTCGTTCATTTAAAAAATTAACTTGGGTGCACAGGGTATTGTGGGTTTGAAGCTTCAAGGATTGTTTATTTATTTAAAATTTGAACTCGTGTGCCCAGGGTATTGTAGGTTTGAAGCTTGGAGGATTGTTCGTTTATTTAAAAATTGAAGTTGGGCGCCCAGGGTATTGTGGGTTTGAAGCTTGGAGGATTGTTCGTTTATTTGATAGATGAAGTTGGGCGCCCAGGGTATTGTTGGTTTGAAGCTTGGGGGATCATTTATTCATTTACAGATTTAACTCGGACGCCCAGGGTATTGTGGGTTTGAAGTTCAGGGGATCGTTCGTTCATTTAAAAAATTAACTTGGGTGCACAGGGTATTGTGGGTTTGAAGCTTCAAGGATTGTTTATTTATTTAAAATTTGAACTCGTGTGCCCAGGGTTTTGTGGGTTTGAAGCTTGGAGGATTGTTCGTTTATTTAAAAATTGAAGTTGGGCTCCCAGGGTATTGTGGGTTTGAAGCTTGGAGGATTGTTCGTTTATTTAAAAATTGAAGTTGGGCGCCCAGGGTATTGTGGGTTTGAAGCTTGGAGGATTGTTCGTTTATTTAATAGATGAAGTTGGGCGCCCAGGGTATTGTTGGTTTGAAGCTTGGGGGAACATTTATTCATTTACAGATTTAACTCGGACGCCCAGGGTATTGTGGGTTTGAAGTTCAGGGGATCGTTCGTTCATTTAAAAAATTAACTTGGGTGCACAGGGTATTGTGGGTTTGAAGCTTCAAGGATTGTTTATTCATTTAAAATTTGAACTCTTGTGCCCAGGGTATTGTGGGTTTGAAGCTGCAAGGATTGTTTATTTATTTAAAATTTGAACTCGTGTGCCCAGGGTATTGTGGGTTTGTCGCTTGGAGGATTGTTCGTTTATTTAAAAATTGAAGTTGGGCGCCCAGGGTATTGTGGGTTTGAAGCTTGGAGGATTGTTCGTTTATTTAATAGATGAAGTTGGGCGCCCAGGGTATTGTTGGTTTGAAGCTTGGGGGATCATTTATTCATTTACAGATTTAACTCGGACGCCCAGGGTATTGTGGGTTTGAAGTTCAGGGGATCGTTCGTTCATTTAAAAAATTAACTTGGGTGCACAGGGTATTGTGGGTTTGAAGCTTCAAGGATTGTTTATTTATTTAAAATTTGAACTCGTGTGCCCAGGGTATTGTTGGTTTAAAGCTTGGGGGATCATTTATCCATTTACAGATTTAACTCGGACGCCCAGGGTATTGTGGGTTTGAAGTTCGGGGGATTGTTCGTTTATTTAAAAAATTAACTTGGGTGCACAGGGTATTGTGGGTTTGAAGCTTCAAGGATTGTTTATTTATTTGAAATTTGAACTCGTGTGCCCAGGGTATTGTGAGTTTGAAGCTTGGAGGATTGTTCGTTTATTTAAAAATTGAGGTTGGGCGCCCAGGGTATTGTGGGTTTGAAGCTTGGAGGATTGTTCGTTTATTTAATAGATGAAGTTGGGCGCCCAGGGTATTGTTGGTTTGAAGCTTGGGGGATCATTTATTCATTTACAGATTTAACTCGGACGCCCAGGGTATTGTGGGTTTGAAGTTCAGGGGATCGTTCGTTCATTTAAAAAATTAACTTGGGTGCACAGGGTATTGTGGGTTTGAAGCTTCAAGGATTGTTTATTTATTTAAAATTTGAACTCGTGTGCCCAGGGTTTTGTGGGTTTGAAGCTTGGAGGATTGTTCGTTTATTTAAAAATTGAAGTTGGCCTCCCAGGGTATTGTGGGTTTGAAGCTTGGAGGATTGTTCGTTTATTTAAAAATTGAAGTTGGGCGCCCAGGGTATTGTGGGTTTGAAGCTTGGAGGATTGTTCGTTTATTTAATAGATGAAGTTGGGCGCCCAGGGTATTGTTGGTTTGAAGCTTGGGGGATCATTTATTCATTTACAGATTTAACTCGGACGCCCAGGGTATTGTGGGTTCGAAGTTCAGGGGATCGTTCGTTCATTTAAAAAATTAACTTGGGTGCACAGGGTATTGTGGGTTTGAAGCTTCAAGGATTGTTTATTCATTTAAAATTTGAACTCGTTTGCCCAGGGTATTGTGGGTTTGAAGCTGCAAGGATTGTTTATTTATTTAAAATTTGAACTCGTGTGCCCAGGGTATTGTAGGTTTGAAGCTTGGAGGATTGTTCGTTTATTTAAAAATTGAAGTTGGGCGCCCAGGGTATTGTGGGTTTGAAGCTTGGAGGATTGTTCGTTTATTTGATAGATGAAGTTGGGCGCCCAGGGTATTGTTGGTTTGAAGCTTGGGGGATCATTTATTCATTTACAGATTTAACTCGGACGCCCAGGGTATTGTGGGTTTGAAGTTCAGGGGATCGTTCGTTCATTTAAAAAATTAACTTGGGTGCACAGGGTATTGTGGGTTTGAAGCTTCAAGGATTGTTTATTTATTTAAAATTTGAACTCGTGTGCCCAGGGTTTTGTGGGTTTGAAGCTTGGAGGATTGTTCGTTTATTTAAAAATTGAAGTTGGGCTCCCAGGGTATTGTGGGTTTGAAGCTTGGAGGATTGTTCGTTTATTTAAAAATTGAAGTTGGGCGCCCAGGGTATTGTGGGTTTGAAGCTTGGAGGATTGTTCGTTTATTTAATAGATGAAGTTGGGCGCCCAGGGTATTGTTGGTTTGAAGCTTGGGGGAACATTTATTCATTTACAGATTTAACTCGGACGCCCAGGGTATTGTGGGTTTGAAGTTCAGGGGATCGTTCGTTCATTTAAAAAATTAACTTGGGTGCACAGGGTATTGTGGGTTTGAAGCTTCAAGGATTGTTTATTCATTTAAAATTTGAACTCTTGTGCCCAGGGTATTGTGGGTTTGAAGCTGCAAGGATTGTTTATTTATTTAAAATTTGAACTCGTGTGCCCAGGGTATTGTGGGTTTGTCGCTTGGAGGATTGTTCGTTTATTTAAAAATTGAAGTTGGGCGCCCAGGGTATTGTGGGTTTGAAGCTTGGAGGATTGTTCGTTTATTTAATAGATGAAGTTGGGCGCCCAGGGTATTGTTGGTTTGAAGCTTGGGGGATCATTTATTCATTTACAGATTTAACTCGGACGCCCAGGGTATTGTGGGTTTGAAGTTCAGGGGATCGTTCGTTCATTTAAAAAATTAACTTGGGTGCACAGGGTATTGTGGGTTTGAAGCTTCAAGGATTGTTTATTTATTTAAAATTTGAACTCGTGTGCCCAGGGTATTGTTGGTTTAAAGCTTGGGGGATCATTTATCCATTTACAGATTTAACTCGGACGCCCAGGGTATTGTGGGTTTGAAGTTCGGGGGATTGTTCGTTTATTTAAAAAATTAACTTGGGTGCACAGGGTATTGTGGGTTTGAAGCTTCAAGGATTGTTTATTTATTTGAAATTTGAACTCGTGTGCCCAGGGTATTGTGAGTTTGAAGCTTGGAGGATTGTTCGTTTATTTAAAAATTGAGGTTGGGCGCCCAGGGTATTGTGGGTTTGAAGCTTGGAGGATTGTTCGTTTATTTAATAGATGAAGTTGGGCGCCCAGGGTATTGTTGGTTTGAAGCTTGGGGGATCATTTATTCATTTACAGATTTAACTCGGACGCCCAGGGTATTGTGGGTTTGAAGTTCAGGGGATCGTTCGTTCATTTAAAAAATTAACTTGGGTGCACAGGGTATTGTGGGTTTGAAGCTTCAAGGATTGTTTATTTATTTAAAATTTGAACTCGTGTGCCCAGGGTTTTGTGGGTTTGAAGCTTGGAGGATTGTTCGTTTATTTAAAAATTGAAGTTGGCCTCCCAGGGTATTGTGGGTTTGAAGCTTGGAGGATTGTTCGTTTATTTAAAAATTGAAGTTGGGCGCCCAGGGTATTGTGGGTTTGAAGCTTGGAGGATTGTTCGTTTATTTAATAGATGAAGTTGGGCGCCCAGGGTATTGTTGGTTTGAAGCTTGGGGGATCATTTATTCATTTACAGATTTAACTCGGACGCCCAGGGTATTGTGGGTTCGAAGTTCAGGGGATCGTTCGTTCATTTAAAAAATTAACTTGGGTGCACAGGGTATTGTGGGTTTGAAGCTTCAAGGATTGTTTATTCATTTAAAATTTGAACTCGTTTGCCCAGGGTATTGTGGGTTTGAAGCTGCAAGGATTGTTTATTTATTTAAAATTTGAACTCGTGTGCCCAGGGTATTGTGGGTTTGAAGCTTGGAGGATTGTTCGTTTATTTAAAAATTGAAGTTGGGCGCCCAGGGTATTGTGGGTTTGAAGCTTGGAGGATTGTTCGTTTATTTAATAGATGAAGTTGGGCGCCCAGGGTATTGTTGGTTTGAAGCTTGGGGGATCATTTATTCATTTACAGATTTAACTCGGACGCCCAGGGTATTGTGGGTTTGAAGTTCAGGGGATCGTTCGTTCATTTAAAAAATTAACTTGGGTGCACAGGGTATTGTGGGTTTGAAGCTTCAAGGATTGTTTATTTATTTAAAATTTGAACTCGTGTGCCCAGGGTATTGTTGGTTTAAAGCTTGGGGGATCATTTATCCATTTACAGATTTAACTCGGACGCCCAGGGTATTGTGGGTTTGAAGTTCAGGGGATCGTTTGTTCATTTAAAAAATTAACTTGGGTGCACAGGGTATTGTGGGTTTGAAGCTTCAAGGATTGTTTATTTATTTAAAATTTGAACTCGTGTGCCCAGGGTATTGTGGGTTTGAAGCTTGGAGGATTGTTCGTTTATTTAAAAATTGAAGTTGGGCGCCCAGGGTATTGTGGGTTTGAAGCTTGGAGGATTGTTCGTTTATTTGATAGATGAAGTTGGGCGCCCAGGGTATTGTTGGTTTGAAGCTTGGCGGATCATTTATTCATTTACAGATTTAACTCGGACGCCTAGGGTATTGTGGGTTTGAAGTTCAGGGGATCGTTCGTTCATTTAAAAAATTAACTTGGGTGCACAGGGTATTGTGGGTTTGAAGCTTCAAGGATTGTTTATTTATTTAAAATTTGAACTCGTGTGCCCAGGGTTTTGTGGGTTTGAAGCTTGGAGGATTGTTCGTTTATTTAAAAATTGAAGTTGGGCTCCCAGGGTATTGTGGGTTTGAAGCTTGGAGGATTGTTCGTTTATTTAAAAATTGAAGTTGGGCGCCCAGGGTATTGTGGGTTTGAAGCTTGGAGGATTGTTTGTTTATTTAATAGATGAAGTTGGGCGCCCAGGGTATTGTTGGTTTGAAGCTTGGGGGATCATTTATTCATTTACAGATTTAACTCGGACGCCCAGGGTATTGTGGGTTTGAAGTTCAGGGGATCGTTCGTTCATTTAAAAAATTAACTTGGGTGCACAGGGTATTGTGGGTTTGAAGCTTCAAGGATTGTTTATTCATTTAAAATTTGAACTCGTGTGCCCAGGGTATTGTGGGTTTGAAGCTGCAAGGATTGTTTATTTATTTAAAATTTGAACTCGTGTGCCCAGGGTATTGTGGGTTTGAAGCTTGGAGGATTGTTCGTTTATTTAAAAATTGAAGTTGGGCGCCCAGGGTATTGTGGGTTTGAAGCTTGGAGGATTGTTCGTTTATTTAATAGATGAAGTTGGGCGCCCAGGGTATTGTTGGTTTGAAGCTTGGGGGATCATTTATTCATTTACAGATTTAACTCGGACGCCCAGGGTATTGTGGGTTTGAAGTTCAGGGGATCGTTCGTTCATTTAAAAAATTAACTTGGGTGCACAGGGTATTGTGGGTTTGAAGCTTCAAGGATTGTTTATTTATTTAAAATTTGAACTCGTGTGCCCAGGGTATTGTGGGTTTGAAGCTTGGAGGATTGTTCGTTTATTTAAAAATTGAAGTTGGGCGCCCAGGGTATTGTGGGTTTGAAGCTTGGAGGATTGTTCGTTTATTTGATAGATGAAGTTGGGCGCCCAGGGTATTGTTGGTTTGAAGCTTGGGGGATCATTTATTCATTTACAGATTTAACTCGGACGCCCAGGGTATTGTGGGTTTGAAGTTCAGGGGATCGTTCGTTCATTTAAAAAATTAACTTGGGTGCACAGGGTATTGTGGGTTTGAAGCTTCAAGGATTGTTTATTTATTTAAAATTTGAACTCGTGTGCCCAGGGTTTTGTGGGTTTGAAGCTGCAAGGATTGTTTATTTATTTAAAATTTGAAGTTGGGCTCCCAGGGTATTGTGGGTTTGAAGCTTGGAGGATTGTTCGTTTATTTAAAAATTGAAGTTGGGCGCCCAGGGTATTGAGGGTTTGAAGCTTGGAGGATTGTTCGTTTATTTAATAGATGAAGTTGGGCGCCCAGGGTATTGTTGGTTTGAAGCTTGGGGGATCATTTATTCATTTACAGATTTAACTCGGACGCCCAGGGTATTGTGGGTTTGAAGTTCAGGGGATCGTTCGTTCATTTAAAAAATTAACTTGGGTGCACAGGGTATTGTGGGTTTGAAGCTGCAAGGATTGTTTATTTATTTAAAATTTGAACTCGTGTGCCCAGGGTATTGTGGGTTTGAAGCTTGGAGGATTGTTCGTTTATTTAAAAATTGAAGTTGGGCGCCCAGGGTATTGTGGGTTTGAAGCTTGGAGGATTGTTCGTTTATTTAATAGATGAAGTTGGGCGCCCAGGGTATTGTTGGTTTGAAGCTTGGGGGATCATTTATTCATTTACAGATTTAACTCGGACGCCCAGGGTATTGTGGGTTTGAAGTTCAGGGGATCGTTCGTTCATTTAAAAAATTAACTTGGGTGCACAGGGTATTGTGGGTTTGAAGCTTCAAGGATTGTTTATTTATTTAAAATTTGAACTCGTGTGCCCAGGGTTTTGTGGGTTTGAAGCTTGGAGGATTGTTCGTTTATTTAAAAATTGAAGTTGGGCGCCCAGGGTATTGTGGGTTTGAAGCTTGGAGGATTGTTCGTTTATTTGATAGATGAAGTTGGGCGCCCAGGGTATTGTGGGTTTGAAGCTTGGGGGATCATTTATTCATTTACAGATTTAACTCGGACGCCCAGGGTATTGTGGGTTTGAAGTTCAGGGGATTTTTCGTTCATTTAAAAAATTATCTTGGGTGCACAGGGTATTGTGGGTTTGAAGCTTCAAGGATTGTTTATTTATTTAAAATTTGAACTCGTGTGCCCAGGGTATTGTGGGTTTGAAGCTTGGAGGATTGTTCGTTTATTTAAAAATTGAAGTTGGGCGCCCAGGGTATTGTGGGTTTGAAGCTTGGAGGATTGTTCGTTTATTTAATAGATGAAGTTGGGCGCCCAGGGTATTCTTGGTTTGAAGCTTGGGGGATCATTTATTCATTTACAGATTTAACTCGGACGCCCAGGGTATTGTGGGTTTGAAGTTCAGGGGATCGTTCGTTCATTTAAAAAATTAACTTGGGTGCACAGGGTATTGTGGGTTTGAAGCTTCAAGGATTGTTTATTCATTTAAAATTTGAACTCGTTTGCCCAGGGTATTGTGGGTTTGAAGCTGCAAGGATTGTTTATTTATTTAAAATTTGAACTCGTGTGCCCAGGGTATTGTGGGTTTGAAGCTTGGAGGATTGTTCGTTTATTTAAAAATTGAAGTTGGGCGCCCAGGGTATTGTGGGTTTGAAGCTTGGAGGATTGTTCGTTTATTTAATAGATGAAGTTGGGCGCCCAGGGTATTGTTGGTTTGAAGCTTGGGGGATCATTTATTCATTTACAGATTTAACTCGGACGCCCAGGGTATTGTGGGTTTGAAGTTCAGGGGATCGTTCGTTCATTTAAAAAATTAACTTGGGTGCACAGGGTATTGTGGGTTTGAAGCTTCAAGGATTGTTTATTTATTTAAAATTTGAACTCGTGTGCCCAGGGTATTGTTGGTTTAAAGCTTGGGGGATCATTTATCCATTTACAGATTTAACTCGGACGCCCAGGGTATTGTGGGTTTGAAGTTCAGGGGATCGTTCGTTCATTTAAAAAATTAACTTGGGTGCACAGGGTATTGTGGGTTTGAAGCTTCAAGGATTGTTTATTTATTTAAAATTTGAACTCGTGTGCCCAGGGTATTGTGGGTTTGAAGCTTGGAGGATTGTTCGTTTATTTAAAAATTGAAGTTGGGCGCCCAGGGTATTGTGGGTTTGAAGCTTGGAGGATTGTTCGTTTATTTGATAGATGAAGTTGGGCGCCCAGGGTATTGTGGGTTTGAAGCTTGGAGGATTGTTTGTTTATTTAATAGATGAAGTTGGGCGCCCAGGGTATTGTTGGTTTGAAGCTTGGGGGATCATTTATTCATTTACAGATTTAACTCGGACGCCCAGGGTATTGTGGGTTTGAAGTTCAGGGGATCGTTCGTTCATTTAAAAAATTAACTTGGGTGCACAGGGTATTGTGGGTTTGAAGCTTCAAGGATTGTTTATTCATTTAAAATTTGAACTCGTGTGCCCAGGGTATTGTGGGTTTGAAGCTGCAAGGATTGTTTATTTATTTAAAATTTGAACTCGTGTGCCCAGGGTATTGTGGGTTTGAAGCTTGGAGGATTGTTCGTTTATTTAAAAATTGAAGTTGGGCGCCCAGGGTATTGTGGGTTTGAAGCTTGGAGGATTGTTCGTTTATTTAATAGATGAAGTTGGGCGCCCAGGGTATTGTTGGTTTGAAGCTTGGGGGATCATTTATTCATTTACAGATTTAACTCGGACGCCCAGGGTATTG
Source organism: Encarsia formosa (assembly GCA_038277355.1). Classification (NCBI taxonomy): domain Eukaryota; kingdom Metazoa; phylum Arthropoda; class Insecta; order Hymenoptera; family Aphelinidae; genus Encarsia; species Encarsia formosa. The sequence goes on along the minus strand of CM076184.1, from coordinate 88,635,323 downwards.
TGGGTTTGAAGTTCAGGGGATCGTTCGTTCATTTAAAAAATTAACTTGGGTGCACAGGGTATTGTGGGTTTGAAGCTTCAAGGATTGTTTATTTATTTAAAATTTGAACTCGTGTGCCCAGGGTATTGTGGGTTTGAAGCTTGGAGGATTGTTCGTTTATTTAAAAATTGAAGTTGGGCGCCCAGGGTATTGTGGGTTTGAAGCTTGGAGGATTGTTCGTTTATTTGATACATGAAGTTGGGCGCCCAGGGTATTGTTGGTTTGAAGCTTGGGGGATCATTTATTCATTTACAGATTTAACTCGGACGCCCAGGGTATTGTGGGTTTGAAGTTCAGGGGATCGTTCGTTCATTTAAAAAATTAACTTGGGTGCACAGGGTATTGTGGGTTTGAAGCTTCAAGGATTGTTTATTTATTTAAAATTTGAACTCGTGTGCCCAGGGTATTGTGGGTTTGAAGCTTGGAGGATTGTTCGTTTATTTAAAAATTGAAGTTGGGCGCCCAGGGTATTGAGGGTTTGAAGCTTGGAGGATTGTTCGTTTATTTAATAGATGAAGTTGGGCGCCCAGGGTATTGTTGGTTTGAAGCTTGGGGGATCATTTATTCATTTACAGATTTAACTCGGACGCCCAGGGTATTGTGGGTTTGAAGTTCAGGGGATCGTTCGTTCATTTAAAAAATTAACTTGGGTGCACAGGGTATTGTGGGTTTGAAGCTTCAAGGATTGTTTATTCATTTAAAATTTGAACTCGTGTGCCCAGGGTATTGTGGGTTTGAAGCTGCAAGGATTGTTTATTTATTTAAAATTTGAACTCGTGTGCCCAGGGTATTGTGGGTTTGAAGCTTGGAGGATTGTTCGTTTATTTAAAAATTGAAGTTGGGCGCCCAGGGTATTGTGGGTTTGAAGCTTGGAGGATTGTTCGTTTATTTAATAGATGAAGTTGGGCGCCCAGGGTATTCTTGGTTTGAAGCTTGGGGGATCATTTATTCATTTACAGATTTAACTCGGACGCCCAGGGTATTGTGGGTTTGAAGTTCAGGGGATCGTTCGTTCATTTAAAAAATTAACTTGGGTGCACAGGGTATTGTGGGTTTGAAGCTTCAAGGATTGTTTATTCATTTAAAATTTGAACTCGTTTGCCCAGGGTATTGTGGGTTTGAAGCTGCAAGGATTGTTTATTTATTTAAAATTTGAACTCGTGTGCCCAGGGTATTGTGGGTTTGAAGCTTGGAGGATTGTTCGTTTATTTAAAAATTGAAGTTGGGCGCCCAGGGTATTGTGGGTTTGAAGCTTGGAGGATTGTTCGTTTATTTAATAGATGAAGTTGGGCGCCCAGGGTATTGTTGGTTTGAAGCTTGGGGGATCATTTATTCATTTACAGATTTAACTCGGACGCCCAGGGTATTGTGGGTTTGAAGTTCAGGGGATCGTTCGTTCATTTAAAAAATTAACTTGGGTGCACAGGGTATTGTGGGTTTGAAGCTTCAAGGATTGTTTATTTATTTAAAATTTGAACTCGTGTGCCCAGGGTATTGTTGGTTTAAAGCTTGGGGGATCATTTATCCATTTACAGATTTAACTCGGACGCCCAGGGTATTGTGGGTTTGAAGTTCAGGGGATCGTTCGTTCATTTAAAAAATTAACTTGGGTGCACAGGGTATTGTGGGTTTGAAGCTTCAAGGATTGTTTATTTATTTAAAATTTGAACTCGTGTGCCCAGGGTATTGTGGGTTTGAAGCTTGGAGGATTGTTCGTTTATTTAAAAATTGAAGTTGGGCGCCCAGGGTATTGTGGGTTTGAAGCTTGGAGGATTGTTCGTTTATTTGATAGATGAAGTTGGGCGCCCAGGGTATTGTGGGTTTGAAGCTTGGAGGATTGTTTGTTTATTTAATAGATGAAGTTGGGCGCCCAGGGTATTGTTGGTTTGAAGCTTGGGGGATCATTTATTCATTTACAGATTTAACTCGGACGCCCAGGGTATTGTGGGTTTGAAGTTCAGGGGATCGTTCGTTCATTTAAAAAATTAACTTGGGTGCACAGGGTATTGTGGGTTTGAAGCTTCAAGGATTGTTTATTCATTTAAAATTTGAACTCGTGTGCCCAGGGTATTGTGGGTTTGAAGCTGCAAGGATTGTTTATTTATTTAAAATTTGAACTCGTGTGCCCAGGGTATTGTGGGTTTGAAGCTTGGAGGATTGTTCGTTTATTTAAAAATTGAAGTTGGGCGCCCAGGGTATTGTGGGTTTGAAGCTTGGAGGATTGTTCGTTTATTTAATAGATGAAGTTGGGCGCCCAGGGTATTGTTGGTTTGAAGCTTGGGGGATCATTTATTCATTTACAGATTTAACTCGGACGCCCAGGGTATTGTGGGTTTGAAGTTCAGGGGATCGTTCGTTCATTTAAAAAATTAACTTGGGTGCACAGGGTATTGTGGGTTTGAAGCTTCAAGGATTGTTTATTTATTTAAAATTTGAACTCGTGTGCCCAGGGTATTGTGGGTTTGAAGCTTGGAGGATTGTTCGTTTATTTAAAAATTGAAGTTGGGCGCCCAGGGTATTGTGGGTTTGAAGCTTGGAGGATTGTTCGTTTATTTGATAGATGAAGTTGGGCGCCCAGGGTATTGTTGGTTTGAAGCTTGGGGGATCATTTATTCATTTACAGATTTAACTCGGACGCCCAGGGTATTGTGGGTTTGAAGTTCAGGGGATCGTTCGTTCATTTAAAAAATTAACTTGGGTGCACAGGGTATTGTGGGTTTGAAGCTTCAAGGATTGTTTATTTATTTAAAATTTGAACTCGTGTGCCCAGGGTTTTGTGGGTTTGAAGCTGCAAGGATTGTTTATTTATTTAAAATTTGAAGTTGGGCTCCCAGGGTATTGTGGGTTTGAAGCTTGGAGGATTGTTCGTTTATTTAAAAATTGAAGTTGGGCGCCCAGGGTATTGAGGGTTTGAAGCTTGGAGGATTGTTCGTTTATTTAATAGATGAAGTTGGGCGCCCAGGGTATTGTTGGTTTGAAGCTTGGGGGATCATTTATTCATTTACAGATTTAACTCGGACGCCCAGGGTATTGTGGGTTTGAAGTTCAGGGGATCGTTCGTTCATTTAAAAAATTAACTTGGGTGCACAGGGTATTGTGGGTTTGAAGCTTCAAGGATTGTTTATTCATTTAAAATTTGAACTCGTGTGCCCAGGGTATTGTGGGTTTGAAGCTGCAAGGATTGTTTATTTATTTAAAATTTGAACTCGTGTGCCCAGGGTATTGTGGGTTTGAAGCTTGGAGGATTGTTCGTTTATTTAAAAATTGAAGTTGGGCGCCCAGGGTATTGTGGGTTTGAAGCTTGGAGGATTGTTCGTTTATTTAATAGATGAAGTTGGGCGCCCAGGGTATTGTTGGTTTGAAGCTTGGGGGATCATTTATTCATTTACAGATTTAACTCGGACGCCCAGGGTATTGTGGGTTTGAAGTTCAGGGGATCGTTCGTTCATTTAAAAAATTAACTTGGGTGCACAGGGTATTGTGGGTTTGAAGCTTCAAGGATTGTTTATTTATTTAAAATTTGAACTCGTGTGCCCAGGGTTTTGTGGGTTTGAAGCTTGGAGGATTGTTCGTTTATTTAAAAATTGAAGTTGGGCGCCCAGGGTATTGTGGGTTTGAAGCTTGGAGGATTGTTCGTTTATTTGATAGATGAAGTTGGGCGCCCAGGGTATTGTGGGTTTGAAGCTTGGGGGATCATTTATTCATTTACAGATTTAACTCGGACGCCCAGGGTATTGTGGGTTTGAAGTTCAGGGGATTGTTCGTTCATTTAAAAAATTAACTTGGGTGCACAGGGTATTGTGGGATTGAAGCTTCAAGGATTGTTTATTTATTTAAAATTTGAACTCGTGTGCCCAGGGTATTGTGGGTTTGAAGCTTGGAGGATTGTTCGTTTATTTAAAAATTGAAGTTGGGCGCCCAGGGTATTGTGGGTTTGAAGCTTGGAGGATTGTTCGTTTATTTAATAGATGAAGTTGGGCGTCCAGGGTATTGTTGGTTTGAAGCTTGGGGGATCATTTATTCATTTACAGATTTAACTCGGACGCCCAGGGTATTGTGGGTTTGAAGTTCAGGGGATCGTTCGTTCATTTAAAAAATTAACTTGGGTGCACAGGGTATTGTGGGTTTGAAGCTTCAAGGATTGTTTATTTATTTAAAATTTGAACTCGTGTGCCCAGGGTATTGTGGGTTTGAAGCTTGGAGGATTGTTCGTTTATTTAAAAATTGAAGTTGGGCGCCCAGGGTATTGTGGGTTTGAAGCTTGGAGGATTGTTCGTTTATTTAATAGATGAAGTTGGGCGTCCAGAGTATTGTTGGTTTGAAGCTTGGGGGATCATTTATTCATTTACAGATTTAACTCGGACGCCCAGGGTATTGTGGGTTTGAAGTTCAGGGGATTTTTCGTTCATTTAAAAAATTATCTTGGGTGCACAGGTTATTGTGGGTTTGAAGCTTCAAGGATTGTTTATTTATTTAAAATTTGAACTCGTGTGCCCAGGGTATTGTGGGTTTGAAGCTTGGAGGATTGTTCGTTTATTTAAAATTTGAAGTTGGGCGCCCAGGGTATTGTGTGTTTGAAGCTTGGAGGATTGTTTGTTTATTTAATAGATGAAGTTGGGCACTTAGGGTATCGTTGGTTTGAAGCTTGGGGGATCATTTATCCGTTTACAGATTTAACTCGGACGCCCAGGGTATTGTGGGTTTCAAGTTCGGGGGATTGTTCGTTTATTTAAAAAATTAACTTGGGTGCACAGGGTATTGTGGGTTTAAAGCTTCAAGGATTGTTTATTTATTTAAAATTTGAACTCGTGTGCCCAGGGTATTGTGGGTTTGAAGCTTGGAGGATTGTTCGTTTATTTAAAAATTGAAGTTGGGCGCCCAGGGTATTGTGGGTTTGAAGCTTGGAGGATTGTTCGTTTATTTAATAGATGAAGTTGGGCGCCCAGGGTATTGTTGGTTTGAAGCTTGGAGGATCATTTATTCATTTACAGATTTAACTCGGACGCCCAGGGTATTGTGGGTTTGAAGTTCAGGGGATTGTTCGTTCATTTAAAAAATTAACTCGGGTGCACAGGGTATTGTGAGTTTGAAGTTCAGGGGATCGTTCGTTCATTTAAAAAATTAACTTGGGTGCACAGGGTATTGTGGGTTTGAAGCTTCAAGGATTGTTTATTTATTTAAAATTTGAACTCGTGTGCCCAGGGTTTTGTGGGTTTGAAGCTTGGAGGATTGTTCGTTTATTTAAAAATTGAAGTTGGGCTCCCAGGGTATTGTGGGTTTGAAGCTTGGAGGATTGTTCGTTTATTTAAAAATTGAAGTTGGGCGCCCAGGGTATTGTGGGTTTGAAGCTTGGAGGATTGTTCGTTTATTTAATAGATGAAGTTGGGCGCCCAGGGTATTGTTGGTTTGAAGCTTGGGGGATCATTTATTCATTTACAGATTTAACTCGGACGCCCAGGGTATTGTGGGTTTGAAGTTCAGGGGATCGTTCGTTCATTTAAAAAATTAACTTGGGTGCACAGGGTATTGTGGGTTTGAAGCTTCAAGGATTGTTTATTCATTTAAAATTTGAACTCGTGTGCCCAGGGTATTGTGGGTTTGAAGCTGCAAGGATTGTTTATTTATTTAAAATTTGAACTCGTGTGCCCAGGGTATTGTGGGTTTGAAGCTTGGAGGATTGTTCGTTTATTTAAAAATTGAAGTTGGGCGCCCAGGGTATTGTGGGTTTGAAGCTTGGAGGATTGTTCGTTTATTTAATAGATGAAGTTGGGCGCCCAGGGTATTGTTGGTTTGAAGCTTGGGGGATCATTTATTCATTTACAGATTTAACTCGGACGCCCAGGGTATTGTGGGTTTGAAGTTCAGGGGATCGTTCGTTCATTTAAAAAATTAACTTGGGTGCACAGGGTATTGTGGGTTTGAAGCTTCAAGGATTGTTTATTTATTTAAAATTTGAACTCGTGTGCCCAGGGTATTGTGGGTTTGAAGCTTGGAGGATTGTTCGTTTATTTAAAAATTGAAGTTGGGCGCCCAGGGTATTGTGGGTTTGAAGCTTGGAGGATTGTTCGTTTATTTGATAGATTAAGTTGGGCGCCCAGGGTATTGTTGGTTTGAAGCTTGGGGGATCATTTATTCATTTACAGATTTAACTCGGACGCCCAGGGTATTGTGGGTTTGAAGTTCAGGGGATCGTTCGTTCATTTAAAAAATTAACTTGGGTGCACAGGGTATTGTGGGTTTGAAGCTTCAAGGATTGTTTATTTATTTAAAATTTGAACTCGTGTGCCCAGGGTTTTGTGGGTTTGAAGCTGCAAGGATTGTTTATTTATTTAAAATTTGAAGTTGGGCTCCCAGGGTATTGTGGGTTTGAAGCTTGGAGGATTGTTCGTTTATTTAAAAATTGAAGTTGGGCGCCCAGGGTATTGTGGGTTTGAAGCTTGGAGGATTGTTCGTTTATTTAATAGATGAAGTTGGGCGCCCAGGGTATTGTTGGTTTGAAGCTTGGGGGATCATTTATTCATTTACAGATTTAACTCGGACGCCCAGGGTATTGTGGGTTTGAAGTTCAGGGGATCGTTCGTTCATTTAAAAAATTAACTTGGGTGCACAGGGTATTGTGGGTTTGAAGCTTCAAGGATTGTTTATTCATTTAAAATTTGAACTCGTGTGCCCAGGGTATTGTGGGTTTGAAGCTGCAAGGATTGTTTATTTATTTAAAATTTGAACTCGTGTGCCCAGGGTATTGTGGGTTTGAAGCTTGGAGGATTGTTCGTTTATTTGATAGATGAAGTTGGGCGCCCAGGGTATTGTGGGTTTGAAGCTTGGGGGATCATTTATTCATTTACAGATTTAACTCGGACGCCCAGGGTATTGTGGGTTTGAAGTTCAGGGGATCGTTCGTTCATTTAAAAAATTAACTTGGGTGCACAGGGTATTGTGGGTTTGAAGCTTCAAGGATTGTTTATTTATTTAAAATTTGAACTCGTGTGCCCAGGGTTTTGTGGGTTTGAAGCTTGGAGGATTGTTCGTTTATTTAAAAATTGAAGTTGGGCGCCCAGGGTATTGTGGGTTTGAAGCTTGGAGGATTGTTCGTTTATTTGATAGATAAAGTTGGGCGCCCAGGGTATTGTGGGTTTGAAGCTTGGGGGATCATTTATTCATTTACAGATTTAACTCGGACGCCCAGGGTATTGTGGGTTTGAAGTTCAGGAGATTGTTCGTTCATTTAAAAAATTAACTTGGGTGCACAGGGTATTGTGGGATTGAAGCTTCAAGGATTGTTTATTTATTTAAAATTTGAACTCGTGTGCCCAGGGTATTGTGGGTTTGAAGCTTGGAGGATTGTTCGTTTATTTAAAAATTGAAGTTGGGCGCCCAGGGTATTGTGGGTTTGAAGCTTGGAGGATTGTTCGTTTATTTAATAGATGAAGTTGGGCGTCCAGGGTATTGTTGGTTTGAAGCTTGGGGGATCATTTATTCATTTACAGATTTAACTCGGACGCCCAGGGTATTGTGGGTTTGAAGTTCAGGGGATCGTTCGTTCATTTAAAAAATTAACTTGGGTGCACAGGGTATTGTGGGTTTGAAGCTTCAAGGATTGTTTATTTATTTAAAATTTGAACTCGTGTGCCCAGGGTATTGTGGGTTTGAAGCTTGGAGGATTGTTCGTTTATTTAAAAATTGAAGTTGGGCGCCCAGGGTATTGTGGGTTTGAAGCTTGGAGGATTGTTCGTTTATTTAATAGATGAAGTTGGGCGTCCAGGGTATTGTTGGTTTGAAGCTTGGGGGATCATTTATTCATTTACAGATTTAACTCGGACGCCCAGGGTATTGTGGGTTTGAAGTTCAGGGGATTTTTCGTTCATTTAAAAAATTATCTTGGGTGCACAGGGTATTGTGGGTTTGAAGCTTCAAGGATTGTTTATTTATTTAAAATTTGAACTCGTGTGCCCAGGGTATTGTGGGTTTGAAGCTTGGAGGATTGTTCGTTTATTTAAAATTTGAAGTTGGGCGCCCAGGGTATTGTGTGTTTGAAGCTTGGAGGATTGTTTGTTTATTTAATAGATGAAGTTGGGCACTTAGGGTATCGTTGGTTTGAAGCTTGGGGGATCATTTATCCGTTTACAGATTTAACTCGGACGCCCAGGGTATTGTGGGTTTCAAGTTCGGGGGATTGTTCGTTTATTTAAAAAATTAACTTGGGTGCACAGGGTATTGTGGGTTTAAAGCTTCAAGGATTGTTTATTTATTTAAAATTTGAACTCGTGTGCCCAGGGTATTGTGGGTTTGAAGCTTGGAGGATTGTTCGTTTATTTAAAAATTGAAGTTGGGCGCCCAGGGTATTGTGGGTTTGAAGCTTGGAGGATTGTTCGTTTATTTAATAGATGAAGTTGGGCGCCCAGGGTATTGTTGGTTTGAAGCTTGGAGGATCATTTATTCATTTACAGATTTAACTCGGACGCCCAGAGTATTGTGGGTTTGAAGTTCAGGGGATTGTTCGTTCATTTAAAAAATTAACTCGGGTGCACAGGGTATTGTGGGTTTGAAGTTCAGGGGATCGTTCGTTCATTTAAAAAATTAACTTGGGTGCACAGGGTATTGTGGGTTTGAAGCTTCAAGGATTGTTTATTTATTTAAAATTTGAACTCGTGTGCCCAGGGTTTTGTGGGTTTGAAGCTTGGAGGATTGTTCGTTTATTTGAAAATTGAAGTTGGGCTCCCAGGGTATTGTGGGTTTGAAGCTTGGAGGATTGTTCGTTTATTTAAAAATTGAAGTTGGGCGCCCAGGGTATTGTGGGTTTGAAGCTTGGAGGATTGTTCGTTTATTTAATAGATGAAGTTGGGCGCCCAGGGTATTGTTGGTTTGAAGCTTGGGGGATCATTTATTCATTTACAGATTTAACTCGGACGCCCAGGGTATTGTGGGTTTGAAGTTCAGGGGATCGTTCGTTCATTTAAAAAATTAACTTGGGTGCACAGGGTATTGTGGGTTTGAAGCTTCAAGGATTGTTTATTCATTTAAAATTTGAACTCGTGTGCCCAGGGTATTGTGGGTTTGAAGCTTGGAGGATTGTTCGTTTATTTGATAGATGAAGTTGGGCGCCCAGGGTATTGTGGGTTTGAAGCTTGGAGGATTGTTCGTTTATTTAATAGATGAAGTTGGGCGTCCAGGGTATTGTTGGTTTGAAGCTTGGGGGATCATTTATTCATTTACAGATTTAACTCGGACGCCCAGGGTATTGTGGGTTTGAAGTTCAGGGGATCGTTCGTTCATTTAAAAAATTAACTTGGGTGCACAGGGTATTGTGGGTTTGAAGCTTCAAGGATTGTTTATTCATTTAAAATTTGAACTCGTGTGCCCAGGGTATTGTGGGTTTGAAGCTTGGAGGATTGTTCGTTTATTTGATAGATGAAGTTGGGCGCCCAGGGTATTGTGGGTTTGAAGCTTGGAGGATTGTTCGTTTATTTAATAGATGAAGTTGGGCGTCCAGGGTATTGTTGGTTTGAAGCTTGGGGGATCATTTATTCATTTACAGATTTAACTCGGACGCCCAGGGTATTGTGGGTTTGAAGTTCAGGGGATTTTTCGTTCATTTAAAAAATTATCTTGGGTGCACAGGGTATTGTGGGTTTGAAGCTTGGAGGATTGTTCGTTTATTTAAAATTTGAAGTTGGGCGCCCAGGGTATTGTGTGTTTGAAGCTTGGAGGATTGTTTGTTTATTTAATAGATGAAGTTGGGCACTTAGGGTATCGTTGGTTTGAAGCTTGGGGGATCATTTATCCGTTTACAGATTTAACTCGGACGCCCAGGGTATTGTGGGTTTCAAGTTCGGGGGATTGTTCGTTTATTTAAAAAATTAACTTGGGTGCACAGGGTATTGTGGGTTTAAAGCTTCAAGGATTGTTTATTTATTTAAAATTTGAACTCGTGTGCCCAGGGTATTGTGGGTTTGAAGCTTGGAGGATTGTTCGTTTATTTAAAAATTGAAGTTGGGCGCCCAGGGTATTGTGGGTTTGAAGCTTGGAGGATTGTTCGTTTATTTGATAGATGAAGTTGGGCGCCCAGGGTATTGTGGGTTTGAAGCTTGGGGGATCATTTATTCATTTACAGATTTAACTCGGACGCCCAGGGTATTGTGGGTTTGAAGTTCAGGAGATTGTTCGTTCATTTAAAAAATTAACTTGGGTGCACAGGGTATTGTGGGATTGAAGCTTCAAGGATTGTTTATTTATTTAAAATTTGAACTCGTGTGCCCAGGGTATTGTGGGTTTGAAGCTTGGAGGATTGTTCGTTTATTTAAAAATTGAAGTTGGGCGCCCAGGGTATTGTGGGTTTGAAGCTTGGAGGATTGTTCGTTTATTTAATAGATGAAGTTGGGCGTCCAGGGTATTGTTGGTTTGAAGCTTGGGGGATCATTTATTCATTTACAGATTTAACTCGGACGCCCAGGGTATTGTGGGTTTGAAGTTCAGGGGATCGTTCGTTCATTTAAAAAATTAACTTGGGTGCACAGGGTATTGTGGGTTTGAAGCTTCAAGGATTGTTTATTTATTTAAAATTTGAACTCGTGTGCCCAGGGTATTGTGGGTTTGAAGCTTGGAGGATTGTTCGTTTATTTAAAAATTGAAGTTGGGCGCCCAGGGTATTGTGGGTTTGAAGCTTGGAGGATTGTTCGTTTATTTAATAGATGAAGTTGGGCGTCCAGGGTATTGTTGGTTTGAAGCTTGGGGGATCATTTATTCATTTACAGATTTAACTCGGACGCCCAGGGTATTGTGGGTTTGAAGTTCAGGGGATTTTTCGTTCATTTAAAAAATTATCTTGGGTGCACAGGGTATTGTGGGTTTGAAGCTTCAAGGATTGTTTATTTATTTAAAATTTGAACTCGTGTGCCCAGGGTATTGTGGGTTTGAAGCTTGGAGGATTGTTCGTTTATTTAAAATTTGAAGTTGGGCGCCCAGGGTATTGTGTGTTTGAAGCTTGGAGGATTGTTTGTTTATTTAATAGATGAAGTTGGGCACTTAGGGTATCGTTGGTTTGAAGCTTGGGGGATCATTTATCCGTTTACAGATTTAACTCGGACGCCCAGGGTATTGTGGGTTTCAAGTTCGGGGGATTGTTCGTTTATTTAAAAAATTAACTTGGGTGCACAGGGTATTGTGGGTTTAAAGCTTCAAGGATTGTTTATTTATTTAAAATTTGAACTCGTGTGCCCAGGGTATTGTGGGTTTGAAGCTTGGAGGATTGTTCGTTTATTTAAAAATTGAAGTTGGGCGCCCAGGGTATTGTGGGTTTGAAGCTTGGAGGATTGTTCGTTTATTTAATAGATGAAGTTGGGCGCCCAGGGTATTGTTGGTTTGAAGCTTGGAGGATCATTTATTCATTTACAGATTTAACTCGGACGCCCAGGGTATTGTGGGTTTGAAGTTCAGGGGATTGTTCGTTCATTTAAAAAATTAACTCGGGTGCACAGGGTATTGTGGGTTTGAAGTTCAGGGGATCGTTCGTTCATTTAAAAAATTAACTTGGGTGCACAGGGTATTGTGGGTTTGAAGCTTCAAGGATTGTTTATTTATTTAAAATTTGAACTCGTGTGCCCAGGGTTTTGTGGGTTTGAAGCTTGGAGGATTGTTCGTTTATTTGAAAATTGAAGTTGGGCTCCCAGGGTATTGTGGGTTTGAAGCTTGGAGGATTGTTCGTTTATTTAAAAATTGAAGTTGGGCGCCCAGGGTATTGTGGGTTTGAAGCTTGGAGGATTGTTCGTTTATTTAATAGATGAAGTTGGGCGCCCAGGGTATTGTTGGTTTGAAGCTTGGGGGATCATTTATTCATTTACAGATTTAACTCGGACGCCCAGGGTATTGTGGGTTTGAAGTTCAGGGGATCGTTCGTTCATTTAAAAAATTAACTTGGGTGCACAGGGTATTGTGGGTTTGAAGCTTCAAGGATTGTTTATTCATTTAAAATTTGAACTCGTGTGCCCAGGGTATTGTGGGTTTGAAGCTTGGAGGATTGTTCGTTTATTTGATAGATGAAGTTGGGCGCCCAGGGTATTGTGGGTTTGAAGCTTGGAGGATTGTTCGTTTATTTAATAGATGAAGTTGGGCGTCCAGGGTATTGTTGGTTTGAAGCTTGGGGGATCATTTATTCATTTACAGATTTAACTCGGACGCCCAGGGTATTGTGGGTTTGAAGTTCAGGGGATCGTTCGTTCATTTAAAAAATTAACTTGGGTGCACAGGGTATTGTGGGTTTGAAGCTTCAAGGATTGTTTATTCATTTAAAATTTGAACTCGTGTGCCCAGGGTATTGTGGGTTTGAAGCTTGGAGGATTGTTCGTTTATTTGATAGATGAAGTTGGGCGCCCAGGGTATTGTGGGTTTGAAGCTTGGAGGATTGTTCGTTTATTTAATAGATGAAGTTGGGCGTCCAGGGTATTGTTGGTTTGAAGCTTGGGGGATCATTTATTCATTTACAGATTTAACTCGGACGCCCAGGGTATTGTGGGTTTGAAGTTCAGGGGATTTTTCGTTCATTTAAAAAATTATCTTGGGTGCACAGGGTATTGTGGGTTTGAAGCTTCAAGGATTGTTTATTTATTTAAAATTTGAACTCGTGTGCCCAGGGTATTGTGGGTTTGAAGCTTGGAGGATTGTTCGTTTATTTAAAATTTGAAGTTGGGCGCCCAGGGTATTGTGTGTTTGAAGCTTGGAGGATTGTTTGTTTATTTAATAGATGAAGTTGGGCACTTAGGGTATCGTTGGTTTGAAGCTTGGGGGATCATTTATCCGTTTACAGATTTAACTCGGACGCCCAGGGTATTGTGGGTTTCAAGTTCGGGGGATTGTTCGTTTATTTAAAAAATTAACTTGGGTGCACAGGGTATTGTGGGTTTAAAGCTTCAAGGATTGTTTATTTATTTAAAATTTGAACTCGTGTGCCCAGGGTATTGTGGGTTTGAAGCTTGGAGGATTGTTCGTTTATTTAAAAATTGAAGTTGGGCGCCCAGGGTATTGTGGGTTTGAAGCTTGGAGGATTGTTCGTTTATTTAATAGATGAAGTTGGGCGCCCAGGGTATTGTTGGTTTGAAGCTTGGAGGATCATTTATTCATTTACAGATTTAACTCGGACGCCCAGGGTATTGTGGGTTTGAAGTTCAGGGGATTGTTCGTTCATTTAAAAAATTAACTCGGGTGCACAGGGTATTGTGGGTTTGAAGTTCAGGGGATCGTTCGTTCATTTAAAAAATTAACTTGGGTGCACAGGGTATTGTGGGTTTGAAGCTTCAAGGATTGTTTATTTATTTAAAATTTGAACTCGTGTGCCCAGGGTTTTGTGGGTTTGAAGCTTGGAGGATTGTTCGTTTATTTGAAAATTGAAGTTGGGCTCCCAGGGTATTGTGGGTTTGAAGCTTGGAGGATTGTTCGTTTATTTAAAAATTGAAGTTGGGCGCCCAGGGTATTGTGGGTTTGAAGCTTGGAGGATTGTTCGTTTATTTAATAGATGAAGTTGGGCGCCCAGGGTATTGTTGGTTTGAAGCTTGGGGGATCATTTATTCATTTACAGATTTAACTCGGACGCCCAGGGTATTGTGGGTTTGAAGTTCAGGGGATCGTTCGTTCATTTAAAAAATTAACTTGGGTGCACAGGGTATATTGGGTTTGAAGCTTCAAGGATTGTTTATTCATTTAAAATTTGAACTCGTGTGCCCAGGGTATTGTGGGTTTGAAGCTGCAAGGATTGTTTATTTATTTAAAATTTGAACTCGTGTGCCCAGGGTATTGTGGGTTTGAAGCTTGGAGGATTGTTCGTTTATTTAAAAATTGAAGTTGGGCGCCCAGGGTATTGTGGGTTTGAAGCTTGGAGGATTGTTCGTTTATTTAATAGATGAAGTTGGGCGCCCAGGGTATTGTTGGTTTGAAGCTTGGGGGATCATTTATTCATTTACAGATTTAACTCGGACGCCCAGGGTATTGTGGGTTTGAAGTTCAGGGGATCGTTCGTTCATTTAAAAAATTAACTTGGGTGCACAGGGTATTGTGGGTTTGAAGCTTCAAGGATTGTTTATTTATTTAAAATTTGAACTCGTGTGCCCAGGGTATTGTGGGTTTGAAGCTTGGAGGATTGTTCGTTTATTTAAAAATTGAAGTTGGGCGCCCAGGGTATTGTGGGTTTGAAGCTTGGAGGATTGTTCGTTTATTTGATAGATGAAGTTGGGCGCCCAGGGTATTGTTGGTTTGAAGCTTGGGGGATCATTTATTCATTTACAGATTTAACTCGGACGCCCAGGGTATTGTGGGTTTGAAGTTCAGGGGATCGTTCGTTCATTTAAAAAATTTACTTGGGTGCACAGGGTATTGTGGGTTTGAAGCTTCAAGGATTGTTTATTTATTTAAAATTTGAACTCGTGTGCCCAGGGTTTTGTGGGTTTGAAGCTGCAAGGATTGTTTATTTATTGAAAATTTGAAGTTGGGCTCCCAGGGTATTGTGGGTTTGAAGCTTGGAGGATTGTTCGTTTATTTAAAAATTGAAGTTGGGCGCCCAGGGTATTGTGGGTTTGAAGCTTGGAGGATTGTTCGTTTATTTAATAGATGAAGTTGGGCGCCCAGGGTATTGTTGGTTTGAAGCTTGGGGGATCATTTATTCATTTACAGATTTAACTCGGACGCCCAGGGTATTGTGGGTTTGAAGTTCAGGGGATCGTTCGTTCATTTAAAAAATTAACTTGGGTGCACAGGGTATTGTGGGTTTGAAGCTTCAAGGATTGTTTATTCATTTAAAATTTGAACTCGTGTGCCCAGGGTATTGTGGGTTTGAAGCTGCAAGGATTGTTTATTTATTTAAAATTTGAACTCGTGTGCCCAGGGTATTGTGGGTTTGAAGCTTGGAGGATTGTTCGTTTATTTAATAGATGAAGTTGGGCGCCCAGGGTATTGTGGGTTTGAAGCTTGGGGGATCATTTATTTATTTAATGATTGAACTTGGACGCCCAGGCTACTGTGGGTTTGAAGCTTGGGGGATTATTTATTTATTTACAGATTTAACTCGGACGCCCAGGGTATTGTGGGTTTGAAGTTCAGGGGATCGTTCGTTCATTTAAAAAATTTACTTGGGTGC
Source organism: Encarsia formosa (assembly GCA_038277355.1). Classification (NCBI taxonomy): domain Eukaryota; kingdom Metazoa; phylum Arthropoda; class Insecta; order Hymenoptera; family Aphelinidae; genus Encarsia; species Encarsia formosa. The sequence continues at coordinate 88,620,166 of CM076184.1, read as the reverse complement.
ACAGGGTATTGTGGGTTTGAAGCTTCAAGGATTGTTTATTTATTTAAAATTTGAACTCGTGTGCCCAGGGTTTTGTGGGTTTGAAGCTGCAAGGATTGTTTATTTATTGAAAATTTGAAGTTGGGCTCCCAGGGTATTGTGGGTTTGAAGCTTGGAGGATTGTTCGTTTATTTAAAAATTGAAGTTGGGCGCCCAGGGTATTGTGGGTTTGAAGCTTGGAGGATTGTTCGTTTATTTAATAGATGAAGTTGGGCGCCCAGGGTATTGTTGGTTTGAAGCTTGGGGGATCATTTATTCATTTACAGATTTAACTCGGACGCCCAGGGTATTGTGGGTTTGAAGTTCAGGGGATCGTTCGTTCATTTAAAAAATTAACTTGGGTGCACAGGGTATTGTGGGTTTGAAGCTTCAAGGATTGTTTATTCATTTAAAATTTGAACTCGTGTGCCCAGGGTATTGTGGGTTTGAAGCTGCAAGGATTGTTTATTTATTTAAAATTTGAACTCGTGTGCCCAGGGTATTGTGGGTTTGAAGCTTGGAGGATTGTTCGTTTATTTAATAGATGAAGTTGGGCGCCCAGGGTATTGTGGGTTTGAAGCTTGGGGGATCATTTATTTATTTAATGATTGAACTTGGACGCCCAGGCTACTGTGGGTTTGAAGCTTGGGGGATTATTTATTTATTTAAAAATTGAACTCGGACACCTAGGGTACTGTGGATTTGAAGCTTGGGGGATCATTTATTTATTTAAAAATTTTACTTAGACTCTCAGGGCATTGTGGGTTTGAAGCTTGGAGGATTGTTCGTTTATTTGAAAATTAAAGTTAGGCGCCCAGGGTATTGTGACCTTGAAGCTTGGGGGATCATTTATTCATTTAAAGATTTAACTCGGACGCATGGGGTTTTGTGGGCTCCAAGCTTGGGGGATTGTTCGTTTATTTAAAAATGGAATTTGGGTGCCCAGGGTATTGCGGGCTTGAAGCTTGGGGGATAGTACTTTTTAGTCATGTCTAAGTCGGAGGCGATGTCTGCTATACCGTGTGTCTTCACTAACCTCTTCGTTTTTATTTTAGCTTTGAGTTGTCATCTTTTAAAAATGAAATGTTGAGTTGCAACCTTTTTAATTTGAAACTTTGAGTTGCCACCTTTTCAATCGAACGTGCTGATTTGTAACCTTCTAAAACTGAACCGACGACGTCGGTGTGAACACACATGGTATAGCAGGCACCACCTCCGACTTAGACATGACTAAAAAGAACTATCAACCAAGCTTCAAACCCACAATACCCTAGGCGCCCAAGTTCAATCATTAAATAAATAAATGATCCCCCAAGCTTCAAACCTACGATACCCTGGGCGTCGGAAATCAATTTTTTAATAAATTAATGATCCCCCAAGCTTCAAACCCACAATATTCTGGGCGTCGGAAATCAATTTATAAATAAATAAACGATCCCCCAAGCTTGAAACCCACAATACAAAAAATTGAAAAAAAAAATTGAAAAAATTGAGCTCGGATGCCCTGGGTACTATTGGTTTGAAGCTTAAGGGATCATTTATTAATTTAAAAATCGAGCTTGGGTGCCCAGGGTCCTATGGGTAAGAAGCTTAAGAGATCATTTATTTATTTAAAAATTGAGCTTGGACGCCAAGCGTACTATGGGTTTGAAGCTTTGGGGATCATTTATTTTTTTAAAAATAGAACTCGGGTGCCCAGGGTATTTTGGGTTTGAAGCTTGGGGGATTGTTTGTTTCTTTAAAAATTGAAGTTGGGTGCCCAGGGTATTGTGGGCTTGAAGCTTGGAGGATCATTTATTCATTTAAAGATTTAACTTGGACGCCCCGGGTATCGTGGGTTTGAAGCTTGGTGGATCATTCAATTATTTAACGATTGAACTTTGGTGCCTAGGGTATTGTGGGTTTGAAGCTTGGGGGATAGTACTTTTTAGTCATGTCTAAGTCGGAGGCAGTGCCTGCTATATTGTGTGTGTTCACTGACCTCTTCATTTACTTTTTAGGTCTGAGTTGTCACCTTTCAAAAATGAAATGTTGAGCTGCAACCTTTTTAATTTGAAACTTTGAGTTGTCGCCTTTTTAATTTGAAACTTTGAGTTGCCACCTTTTTAATCGAACGTGCCGGGTTGTAACCTTCTCAAATCAAACCGACGAAATGTAGCTGAAATTGAAAAGTTCAAACGTTCAAATAAAACAGCATCTGAACATGTAATGGCTAGATTGAAAGAGATTTATGATGAAGAAGAAAGAGGAGAAAAAATATCTCAAGTTTTGAGTGTGATATTGGGACCGATACTGCATTCACGGTGGGGATGAAAACATGGCCACCGCTGGGGGAGTTTCTATCTGAATTGTATGTAATTCACTAAATCCAACATGGCCGCCGCTGGGGGAGCTGTACCTGGACTCAGCATAGGCAGCGCTGCCCAACATAACCTCAGTTTCAGTCCCAATACAAGAAAAAAAAAAAAATTAAGATTACGTTAGTTTAAAAATTTAATTTTTAGCTTTTGTAAAATACTTCCATTTGATAATTAATCATTCTAAGATTTTACTTGTTTCAATAAAGATTTTATCAACATCAACTGCCTATACATCAGTACATACGCAAGAAAAAAACGATGTTTGAGCTATTCAGAAATGTGTTTTTATTACTTTTTAAGATTAATTTCAAATTGATGATTTTAAAACTGTATTTTTTAGGACTAAAAAATGTACATCATATTATTTTATATTTATTCAAAACTGAAAAAAAATTTACAAGTGCAATATAGATTAATTTAAATGCAAAAAAAAAGTAATAAAAACATAATTTCAGAATACTCACTCTTCAACAGAATGTTTTCCTTGATTTATAAAGTCATTCTGCCATGACACTGCACCTTCAGGTGAATTCACATAATAGGTTATATCTTCTCTTATTGTTGTTGTCTCCTTTTCTACTTGGCCATCAGGGTTCTGACTATTCACAAAGCTACCACCAGCAGGAACTTCACTACGCCATCGTCCATCAATTATTTCACCATTTGCACTTACTTGGTCCATAAACTTTGGAGGGCAGTACTTTTCCTGAGATTCTTTCTTTGGCCTGGCTATCATGAAGTTATGCAAACAAAAACTTGCCATCACAATTGACTTGACAATTTCACGTTCAAACTCTATTCTCCTATTTAAAACTCTCCATCGAGCACATAAAATACCGAAGGCATTTTCTATACATCTTCTTGTCCTGAAGAGTCAATAATTGAGGATCCTTTTTCTAGGCTCCAAGTGTCATCCTGGGTAGGGGCGCATCATATTCTTGGTCAGTTTAAATGCCTCGTCACCGACGAAATAATATGGAGTTTTAACATTGGAGTTTGGAAGTTTTGGTGTTTCAAGGGGGATGTCTATAGTACCATCCTCAATGCCTTTCCCCATTTCACTCCGACTCCAAATTCCATCATCACTTTCTCCACCGAAAGCACCAACGTCAACACATGAAAATTAATATTTATGATTGCAACAAGCAAGTAACACAATAGTGAAAAACTTTTTGTTATTTAAATAATATGATCCTCTTTTAGTTGGTGCTTTGATGGAAATGTGCTTCCCATCGACAGCACCTATACAATTGCCTAAATTCCAGGTCTCTTCAAATCCTTTGGCTATATTTCTCCATCCTGTCTTATCAGGTGCTCGAAAGAAAACATCTGTGAGATCTTCTTGGATGACTATGCATGTATTTTTTATTATGTCTCTTGTAGTTGATATGCCAATTCTAAGAGATACAGCAAGAGTAACTATCTCATCTCCAGAGGCAAGGTATCTGTAAGATTAAACAATAAAAAGTTATAACAATAATTAGATGTTTATTATTGAATGAATTTTTTATTTTAATATTGTTGTTTTTCATAATAGCAATTTTTTTTTAACATCTTTTAAATAACAAAAGTTGAATACTATTGTATTAAATTTATTTAAAAAAAAACAAACCTCAATGTTATAATTAATCTTTCTTCTTCGCATATTACATCTGAACCATGACGTCGAAGTCGGTAAAATGGTTTTGTAAGATGGTAAAGGTAATTAAATAACTCTAAATCCATCCTATAGTACTTATAAAATAAAAATGAATCATTTTTGAGATCAGTCGATGCGTAAAAGCCTTTTGTTTTTCTGTCTTTATTAAATTTCCTTTTTTTTTCTTTTCTATTAAACTATCTTTTTGTTGAGTATTAATACAGTATTTAAATTCAACCGCCATAATTATCACACGCCGGTAAGTTACCGGCCGCTGCGCCGGCTGAGCACCAGCTCGGAGGCGGCCTCGTGGTCGTCACTGTTCGGTTTTTGGTTAGCTTGACAACGCCTCGCGCCGTTTTCTAGCGACAAAAATTAAGCTCAAATTTGACAAGTGCAAAGTGAAAATCATCGTGGGCCCGTAGAATCAGTCGATGCGTAAAAGCCTTTTGTTTTTCTGTCTTTATTAAATTTTCTTTTTTTTTTCTTTTCTATTAAACTATCTTTTACTTCTTTCATAAACTATTATACCATTAATACTTTGTAATGCTAGCAATAGCAAACGTAGACAGTTTTGTAGAGTGTTTATAGGATTCTGCTGGAAGACTACCATGATTAAAAACTGAAAATTTAAGTAAAAATACAGGTAATGCTTACATTTTTCATCAGACCAACAACGTATTTGTATTTAAAAAAAATTTAACAAATTGCTTTGATAACTATGATTCTGTACAAAAATTATTTAAATACCTTTTACTTAAATAATTCAGCCAACCGGTGTTTACTTATATAAATTACACTTTTTTACTTATACAAATATATTTATAAAAGTTTAATTTGTTTGACTGCTCTGATTTCGATCGAAAATTCAATACTCTGCGCAGGTGAGTCAGCGGTTTTGAACCGCTAACGATTAGCAGCGCTAATTTTCGAGAGATGCCATGGCGACGACAGCAACTGCGGACATGGGCGCGAATATTTAAATTTGATAAATTCCGCAACATTCCGCCCACCATCAACCAATGTGTTGATCACCATCAGTCGAATAAACTGGAAGAACCACCAATTTTGTCACCGGTCTTTTGAGAGTTGCACAGGATGTCTTGAGAGTCACCACTCGAGTAAGTCCATCATTACCAGGGTGAAGTTGAATGACCCGTGCCATGGGCCACTTACTAGGCGGTGAATTCTCATTGGTGAGTAAGACCATCGAACCAACATTGATGTTCAAAAATGGATGTTTCCACTTAGACACAGTTTGCAAGTGATGAATGTATTGAGAAGACCATTGCTTCCAAAACTGTTGAATTTTTTGCTGTATAAGTTGCCATCGAGAGAGCCTGGACGAGTTGAGATCCAGAAGGCTTGGTTCTGGGACCACATTGAGAGCTGTTCCAATGAGAAAGTGTCCAGGGGTGAGAAACTGAAGATCTTCAGGGTCATCACTGAGAGGTTCCAATGGACGCGAGTTGAGAATACCTTCTATTTGAGTGAGCAGTGTGGTGAGTTCCTCAAAGGTAAGAACGGTATCGCCAATTGTCCTTTTCAGGTGAAATTTTATTAATTTCACAACTGATTCCCATTTTCCACCCATGTAAAGGGCAGCAGGTGGATTGAAATTCCATTTCGTCCCATCTTGAGCCAAAACCCAAGCCAAAGTTGAGTCTTGAGATTGAGCTTGCCTGAATAGAGTCCTCAACTCTTTGTCCGCACCCTGAAAATTGGTACCACAATCCGAGTACATGTGAGAAGGCAAGCCCCTCCTTGATGTAAACCTTCTATAAGCAGCGAGAAAACCGTCTGTTGAGTAATCACTGACTGTCTCCAAGTCTACAGCCGATGATGAAAAGCAAACAAACACGCACAGCCAACCTTTGTAAACTTTTGAACCTCGTCCTTTCCAAGAAGTGATGTTGAGAGGGCCAGCGTAATCTACACCAGAGTGGGAAAAAGGACGAGAGGGAGTTACCCTGGCCAAGGGTAGTTGTCCCATGAGTTGCCGAGCTAGAGAACCCCTCTGTCTTGCGCAAACTACACAGTGCACTATGTGAGACTTAACAGTAGCTCGGCCACCAATGATCCAATATTCCTGACGAACTTTCGACAGGGTAAGTTGAGTGCCTCCATGCAAAGTATCCAAGTGAGCTTGACCAATGATGAGTGCTGTGAGAGGTGCGTTTCTAGTGAGAATTGCTGGATGCTTGGTCGAATAACCCAAATTCGTTTGATTTAACCGACCACCAAGCCTCAAAATACCGTAAGCATCCACAAATGGTGTCAATTTATTGAGAGGGTGAGATTTTGGAAGCGTTGAGCTCGAAACCAGTTTTATCTCATCAGAGAGATCTTGTTGTTGAGAGAATCCAATCCAAAATTGTTTTGCTTTGTTAAGCAACTCAGACGAGATGACTGACGACTGCTGGAAATTTCTCTTGAATCGTTGTACTGCAACCATACAGAGAGCTGTGATTCTTAATAATTTGGTGAGAGATGAATACCTGCGTATGAGATTCCACTGTTCCTTGGCAAGAGCAACAGCCACTACTGGTGTAGACTTTCTTTGTTCTGGAAGAGCGTGTAGATCCAGGGGAGCAGCGGGAGCTGGCCAATATTCCTCTGGTTGAGAAAGCCACGGTGGTCCATTCCACCAAAGCTGATGACCAACAAGTTGAGAGGTGAGAATACCACGAGAGGCACAGTCAGCTGGATTACAGTGACCAGGTACATGCCTCCAGTGCGCTTGAGGGACCAACTCTTGAATTGAGTGTACTCTGTTGCGCACGAACTCTTTCCAGCGTGATGGGTGAGAGCTAATCCATGCGAGAGCAGTCTTGAGTCAGTCCAAAGAATCACAGAGTTTATGTCCAATTTCGTGGTCGATAAGAAATGATGCACAAGTTTGCTGAGAATGTGGGCAGCTACTAATTCCAATCTTGGAATTGAAACTGGTTTGAGAGGAGCCACCTTTGTTTTTGAGCATAACCAAGAAACTGTTATGCCCTTAGTTGATTGAACTCTCGTGTAGATAACTGCAGCCATAGCAAATTGAGAAGCATCCAAGAAACCATGAATATCGACCACTGACTTTGAAAGTGTTCCAAGATTTTTTCCAAATTTTTGAAATCTTCTCTGATTTCTAACCACTTTTTCTGGGTCGAAGCTGGCACTGCTTCATCCCAATTCAATTTCTCTAACCACAATTCCTGCAGTAGAATTTTGGCCTTGATAACGACTGGTGAGACCATCCCAATTGGGTCGAAGATTTGAGCCACCTCCGACAAGATGTTTCTTTTCGAGATAACTTTACTCACCTCTGGTAAGCAGAGCTCTCACAATGATAATATCCCGTTGAGGAGACCAAGTTAATCCAAGGATTTTGGCAGTGCAATCACTAAATGAGATTGAGCTATTTGATTGTGGAGCCGAGCGGTCCAATTTTGAGAATTTCCGATTGTTTGAGTTCCATTTGGCTAGTGGAAACCCGCCCGCCATGCACAATCCTTCTAATTGAGCAGCCTTTTCATTGAGAAGAGATAAAGAGTCAGCGCCACCAAAGATGTCATCCGCATCCCTTCCAAATGTGAGAGAGTCGATTGCCAATGGAAAACGGGCACCTTCGTCCTTTATGAGTTGTAACAACACTCGGATAGCCAAGAATTGAGCTGCTCGAGTACCATACGTCACTGTTGTCAATTTGTAATGAATTTCCCTGAAAAGTTTGTCGACCCAAATGATTCTTTGTAAATCTTGATCATCTTGGTGGACCAAGATCTGCCTGTTCATCTTTGTGATATCAGTAACGAACAAAAATTTGTAGACCCTGAGCCAATGGATAACGTCCAATATGTTGAGAAGCAAATTTTGTCCAGTATGCATGATGTCGTTGAGAGAGTAACCAGATGAAATAGCAGCCGAACCATTGAATACTACCCTCAGTTTTGTAGTGAGGCTATCCAGTTTGAGAACACCATGATGAGGTAGATAGTAACAAGGGGTAACGTTGATTGAATCGGCTGGCACTTGAACCATGTGTCCCAATTTGAGATATTCCTCCATGAACTCAAAATACAATTTTTTGTAATCTTCGTCCTTTGATAATCGTCTCATGATTCCTCGAACACAAGCTTGAGCACGACCAAGAGAATGACCCAGCTCGGAAGGATCTTGGATGAGAGGAAGCCGGACAACGTACCTTCCCTGTTGAGTTCGTGAGTGTGTGGTTGAAAAGTGTTCTTCACATTCCTTTTCACCAGCCGTCAAGGCTGCCAGTTGAGAATTTGGGGTTTCCTCCAATGTCCAGAATTTTGAGATAGCTTCATGTAAAGCGTCCAGATTGAGAGGTACTATTGAAAATGATTGTTTTATTGAGCCAGATTCCAAGGAGCAAGGACCAAGTACCAACCAACCAAAGATTGAGAGCTGAGCAATAGGTTCGTGTGGAGCTCCTTTAATAATATTGGGTTTTATGATCAAGCCGTAATGATCAGATCCAAGAATAATATCGATTTTTCGAGGATGTCCAAATTGAGAATCGGCCAGACATAGATTATTGATGTGAGGCCAAGTCCCTTCATCGCATGGTTGAGAAGGTAAGGTCGAAGTGAGACAATTTAGAATATGAACGTGAAGTTTCACTTGAGTATTTCGATATGCAGATTTGAGAATAACCACTGCCTTTCCGTGAGTTTGACTAGCTTTTGAAGCGCCAATGCCAAGTATTGAGAATGATGAATGAGTTCGAGGGATTTTGAGCAAGTCCACCAATGCAGATGAGATGAATGATAATTCTGAAACAGGGTCGATGAGAAGTCTAACCATGTGAGATGCTGACCCAGTGATGAGAACAGCTACCGCTGTAGCCAAAAGAGAGGTATCCAGGGCGTGAGAAAAACCAAGAGTGATTGCGCCTGCCTCCTATTGTTGTTGAGATGGAGCCAAGGGTAATGAGGGAGTACCAACTGCAGTTGAAGCGACGGATGGGTCCACGTGAATCATGGTGTGATGCATTTTATCGCAAGTCTTGCATATCGTCTTCGATTGGCAATTTTTAAATGAATGCCTACCCAAACAATTATAACACAATGACTTTTGTGTGACTACCCGTCTGCGATCTGCTGGTGAGAGTTCCCTGAATCTAGAACAGGAAACAATGAAGTGACCCTGTCCACAATGAGAGCAGGTGTGCTGCTGTTGCTGAGTGTTGGGCCTTTGCCCAGATGACCCTTGTGACCCAGATGAGATACCCACGTGAGCTTTTACACTCTTTTGGAAAGGGTGCCCAGGTTGTTGAGATTTACGAGGTTGGGATGCCACAGGTCGGTGGGTGCTCTCTATGTTTTCTAAGGCTCGCACCCTGGCCATTAGAAACTTTTCCAATTCTTTGAAGGAGGGAAACTCCGAAGATGATGTGACCGAGGTCTTCTAAGCCTCTCTTGACGGTCGATCCAGGAGTTTCAACGTGTTTGCCGTAATGAGAACGTCCCCCAGCCGTTCTGTATCTACGTACGACGCCAATAACTTGAAAGTGTTTGAGGTTGACGTCACCAAAGTATTGAGGGACTTTGAGTCCTTAGGCTGCACCGACGGGACCTTAGTCAACTCATTGAAGAGCTCCTCAATTAAACGACGTTTGTTATCGTAGCACTCGTTGAGTTTTTGCCAGCCAAGATTGAGACCTTCCAGGGTGAGGGGGTAGTTTTGAACCAAACTCGCAGCTTCACCAGTCAAGGACCTCTTCAAGTACATGGCCTTGGAGGAATCCAAGATTTTAGTGTTGTAGAGCACCATCTCCTCAAACATTTCCTTGAACGACTGCCACTGAGAGTAGGATCCAGAAAACGGTGGAAAATTGATATCTGTTAACTTCATGTTCTGAGGAGACGTTGACCTTGGGTGAGATGAGGTGACTGGTGGAGCTGGAGGTGTGAGATTTTCCCTGAGCGTTGCCAATTCCATGAGGATGTCCAGGTAAAGCATTTCCATTTTGTTGAGGTAGCCAGCGGTGAAATATTCATCATTGACCATAGTGGCAGGACAAGATGACAACAATTGTCCATGGTCAGATCTAAATGAAAACATCAGTGACTCCACAGACTCATGCCACTGATTGAACACCATCAAACCAGCAGTAGCACCTTTCTCTTTAATTATGGTGCTGTAACCTTCTAAGCTGGTCAACCGCTCTCTTTGAGATCTGGTCCTGCAGATAAAGTCTGCAGGCACAGAGCCAGAGCTTGAGCGAGTCCTGGGCCTGGACCCACCATCCACCACATTCAAGAGATTTTCCTACTCGGATATACCAGCAGGCTGTACAATTACCTTTGGTACAGTGGCAGCAGGAGCTGAGCCACCAGTAGCTCCTAGCGTTGAGTTATCCAAATGTTGAGAGGTCTCATCCGAGTGATGTCCGGTATTGGCTGCTTCAAGTTTGGTCTTATCGCTTGGAGCCTCTGATTTCTTATCCTGAGTATTGTCCATGTCCTGAGATGAGAGGTGCCAACTGATGAAAACCAGGTGCCACTTGTTGAGAAAACCTGAGGGTGATGGTTATGATGATGAGATTATTCAAGAACTAGCCCAGCCACCCACCAGCATCCGGCTCGAAGGACCAAATGTTACAGATTTACTGCTTTATTAATTTTATTTTGTTGCCAGATTAAAAGCTGGTAGGGGAGGGTTGTCAAATAAATGTTGAGACAGACTTAATTTAATACCAACAGTGTTAATTTATTTATTTTAACACAGCACTCTATTTACAACAATATTCAAATAATTCAAAATTACAATAAGTGAGTTTATACAGGTTATCAAAAATTATTTTAATGCAAAAAAACTGAGAGTTGAGAATATTATAGTTTGAGTGGAGAATTTCCACTCTTAATTTTCATGTAAAGAAAATTAATTAATTAATTTGAGGAACACCTAGTCAAAACTCTTTATGGACTTGATTATATTAATTAAAGCCATAAACACAAGTTTTGTTTGAGTATAGTTGAGATAAACAAGGCAACAGAAATGGCCTTGAAAAGAGAGAGAGAGAGAGATGCCCAAGAGAAATTAAAGCAGCAGCAGAGAATGACCTTGAACAGAATAGAAAAGAAAATGGCTGCTTGTAAGACAGCACAAAGAAAGGAGAGAGAGAGCAAGAGAATGCACAGTAAATTTTATTAATTTTCTGGCTGCGAAATGACAATGAGAAGCACCGGTAAATTATTGTTACCGGTGCTGTGCAAAAATACCTGAGGATGCCTAGGATGATCTCCTTGCTGAGCTGCTAACCCAAGAATTGAAGTGAATCAAGCCGATCGAATTCAAGATGAGATGTCTCCAGAGTTAACTACCACCAGGTGAATTATTTGTTGAGATGACTGTGCAGATGAGACCACTGCGTTGATGACGAGAAAGAGTCGAGAGAAATGCCAAGTGAAAAGAACCCAAGAGATAACACAAAATGGCGAAAGAAACGTCTATTCACGAGCGTTGCCGAGAAGAGAACTGGAGAGACGCCGCAGGCCCAGCAGCGTCAGCGACAGCAGCAACAGCGTGTAGCTTGAAGGCACGTGAGAGAGAGAGACAGAGCGAAAAATCAATACTCTGCGCAGGTGAGTCAGCGGTTTTGAACCGCTAACGATTAGCAGCGCTAATTTTCGAGAGACGCCGTGGCGACGACATCAACTGCGGACATGGGCGCGAATATTTAAATTTGATAAATTCCGCAACATACTTCTTATGAATCTTTAGAGCTTAAAACATATTTGCATTGCATTTAATTTTAATGATAGATTTGCATACTTTCTTAATAGTGATAATGTCATCATCCTAACATATCTTATCGATCTCATAAATCAGCAAAAGTGTAAATAATTGGGAAACACAGTTAAAAAAAAATTGAATAATATACGGTCTCATACTTATTCAGGCGTCCGGAAACCCGGTATTCAATCTCCGAATTTATTTACCCTGTTATAGAGGCACACCGATCTTATTACCCGATTGCGATCAGCGTGAAAATTGTTTATAAGATTTTTTATTATAGCAGTGACTTTTTAAAAAAAGATTAATAGTATCCAACGGAAACAAGCAACTTATAGTAATTTAATAAAAGTCTTATAAAATTTTGCCAATATTTCGGAGATTCAATTATTGAAAAAGAATGTAAATATGTAGTTCATAATATGATTTTTTACTACTATATACCTACTTTCGAAAAAAAGCTATGTATGCTTCTATGTTCTTAGATCAAATTAAGTACAAAATCGCACACTTGAACCTAAATTTGTTATTGAAAAAATGAAATGAAATTTAACAATTTTAGTTTCACTTTCCTCAATAATAGCAGATCGAGTAAAAATTTTAAACTTCATTTAAACATATTAAGCGAAAGTTCAATTTTCATTGAGGGCTTGTGAAATCAATAAATTATTTTCAGAACAATAACATAGTAAATCACATTTTTAACTATAATAAACCATTCATGCATTTAAATATATTACAAATATAAAGATGAAGTAAAAAAAAAATTTAGATGATAAGGTAAAGGACCCAATTGTGGACCCCAAAAATCACAACTTTCGGGGTTTTGAATTTTATAGAAAAAACCAAGCAACTGTGGTCAATTTTTTTGTACATACTTGATTTTAGTGGTCTTAAGAATCAAAATCAAATTTATCAAAAAAAAAAACAAAACCAACAACTCAAAAAAAAGAAAAACATTGCATAAAATTTTCATTAATATTTGTTTAATCAATATTGATATGTTTATTAATAAATTACTGATCACATATTACTCTAATAACTTTGCATTAAAAGTTTATTTTATCAGATGTTTCTTTCTGGAAAAGAATTTGGTGTTTTCCATATTTTGAGTAAAAGTAGTTGCATTGTGTTTTGCTTTTCATTTCACATTTATAAAATCAGCTGCTTTAGCAGAATGATTCATTCAATCTTTGTTTTAACAGATTTTTAGCAGAAGTAATTCGATACTTGAAATTCGAGTCTCGAATAATAATATTGAAAATCTGTAAAAATAAAAAGTGCTGCCAACAACGCAATCGTGATTCGCGGATTATATCAGTAGCATCGAATCCTTTTTTCATGTTATATAACCATCAATCTGTAAACATCATTATTATATCGAGCCATATATAAGATGAAAAGAATAAAATAAAAGACTTTCTTACAGTTAAATAACTTTACAGTGAGCATAAATTGCTTGAGATCTATTAGTTTTTAAATCGCATAACAGAGATTAGAAAGGCTATAATTCGGGAAGAATTTGTCGATTGTGTTTTAGCGGCATTATTAGCCATAATTTTTTTATTGATAACTTTGCTACTGTCGACAGCAAGTACGACTAAAGCAGTAAGTATCTTTGTGCAGCAAAAATGAACGCACTCGAATTCACTGTACTTAACTTTACTTAAGGTAAAGGACCCAATTGTGGACCCTTTACCCTAATTAATGGTCCCCTTCAGCAAAAATCATTTTTAAATATTTTTTTAATGCAAATATCGGCATAAAACTATTTTAAAATAAACTTATGCTATCAAAGAATATTTCGAAATTTTTTTTTCAAGTTTACGTTAATAATTCCGTTTTATTTTGAAAGTCACAATGTTGGTTGACTCGAGGGTTAGGTTAGTGTTCTCGTTGCAGCGAATCAAGCAACTTTCAAACTTAAATTTCTAGGCATACTTTGTTTATTTACGCAATGTATCACTGATCAATGAAAAGCTTGGACTTCAAAAATTAGTATAGTATCAATTTTGTAAGTTAAAAATGTAAATTTTCAAATAAATAATGCAGTTCTCATAATTGGGCCCTAGTCTCAAGGTACCCCAATTAATGGTCCTGAAGAGCAGCGGTCCATTAATACGAACCTTTGAATGAAACCCCGAGTACCCTCATTAATGAGACGTTAGTTTTGGCTTTCATACCGAGTTTTATACACTAAAATATCAGCTTCATAAATCTTCTAATGTGGTTAAATTACTTTTGTCAATGAAAACTGTAACTACTTTTAACTTCAATGTCAACAAAAATCGTAACCTCAAAATCCAATAGTTTGAAATAAAATCACAGGATCCATTATTTGGGGTAATAAAAACGTTAAGGGGATATCGCATGTAAAAAAGGTCCATTAATCGGGGTACTTTGACACACAGTCTCAAAATACGGTCCAAAAGGTCTCTACTTTAAACATTAATTACTCTGTAAATAAATAAAATTTTTTAATAAAAAAAATTGATTTTGATTCTTAAAATTGAGTATGTACAAAAAAATTTAACCACAGTTGCTTGGTTTTTTCTATAAAATTCAAAACCCCGAAAGTTGTGATTTTTGGGGTCCACAATTGGGTCCTTTACCTTATCATCTAAATTTTTTTTTTACTTCATCTTTATATTTGTAATATATTTAAATGCATGAATGGTTTATTATAGTTAAAAATGTGATTTACTATGTTATTGTTCTGAAAATAATTTATTGATTTCACAAGCCCTCAATGAAAATTGAACTTTCGCTTAATATGTTTAAATGAAGTTTAAAATTTTTACTCGATCTGCTATTATTGAGGAAAGTGAAACTAAAATTGTTAAATTTCATTTCATTTTTTCAATAACAAATTTAGGTTCGAGTGTGCGATTTTGTACTTAATTTGATCTAAGAACATAGAAGCATACATAGCTTTTTTTCGAAAGTAGGTATATAGTAGTAAAAAATCATATTATGAACTACATATTTACATTCTTTTTCAATAATTGAATCTCCGAAATATTGGCAAAATTTTATGAGACTTTTATTGAATTACTATAAGTTGCTTGTTTCCGTTGGATACTATTAATCTTTTTTTAAAAAGTCACTGCTATAATAAAAAATCTTATAAACAATTTTCACGCTGATCGCAATCGGGTAATAAGATCGGTGTGCCTCTATAACAGGGTAAATAAATTCGGAGATTGAATACCGGGTTTCCGGACGCCTGAATAAGTATGAGACCGTATATTATTCAATTTTTTTTTAACTGTGTTTCCCAATTATTTACACTTTTGCTGATTTATGAGATCGATAAGATATGTTAGGATGATGACATTATCACTATTAAGAAAGTATGCAAATCTATCATTAAAATCAAATGCAATGCAAATATGTTTTAAGCTCTAAAGATTCATAAGAAGTAAAAATAATATTTAATCAATAGTTGATGACGTTTATGAAGGTTATGCCTTACGTCCAAAGCCAAATAGGCTTTGCCAAATAAAAGGTTTGAACTTGGAGGATCTTTGGGATTTAATTAGAACAAGAGTTATATTTGTAACTTACACACTTTATTCTTTCTTTTATAAACCATGCGCACCTTACAAGCCAGCAGAGGCAAAGTCCAGTAAACGAGAGGGAGAGATACTCATACACTACAATTGCGGCTCCAAGAGTAATAAGCGTGCGCTAGCACAATTAATATTCACAATTAATGAGTTTACAAAACGTGAGGCTTTCCTCGTTACGGCAGGAGCCGGTAGCAGCCTAGCTTCTCGATTAGTAAAATTAAGACCAACGCAGGGTCACTCGAAAGTTCCACGCGGCCGCTTAGCTGCCACTCGACTAAAGGCCGGGACAGAGATATTTGCACAGAGTTCTGTGCGCTTATGCAGCTGCACAGAGCGCTTGTGCAAGCGCATAGACGGTTTAACCTTAATAGATCGAAATCAGAGCAGTCAAACAAATTAAACTTTTATAAATATATTTGTATAAGTAAAAAAGTGTAATTTATATAAGTAAACACCGGTTGGCTGAATTATTTAAGTAAAAGGTATTTAAATAATTTTTGTACAGAATCATAGTTATCAAAGCAATTTGTTAAATTTTTTTTAAATACAAATACGTTGTTGGTCTGATGAAAAATGTAAGAATTACCTGTATTTTTACTTAAATTTTCAGTTTTTAATCATGGTAGTCTTCCAGCAGAATCCTATAAACACTCTACAAAACTGTCTACGTTTGCTATTGCTAGCATTACAAAGTATTAATGATATAATAGTTTATGAAAGAAGTAAAAGTGTTAAATATTGAGTTGAGCTTACTGGCATAAAATAAATTTTATGGATGTAGAAGGGGAGTGAATAATTTAACACAACACTTGAGCTCAGATCTTAGGTATAACTTAATTTATTTACACTATTTACAACGGTTGAACTCAAACTAATTTGAATTTAATAATAAGACTGAGCAAATCTCTGTTGTTTTGCCAATAAGCAGCAATAGCGTAAACTCCTTTTACTCTTTAGCATTGATTAAATACCTTGCACTTGAAAATTTCACCACCTTGTAGCTGGGGTTGAGTTTTCCTGAAGATGAGCTTTTCCTTGGGTGAGTGAGGGCTGGTTGAGCGCTGTTGAGAAGTCCTGAGACGAGCTTGTTGAGGAAATGAGCCAAATTCCTTGTCTCGAAACCCGGACTCACTCGGTAGAGAGGTTAAATCTGTGGCGTCGAGGAACTCGGTGATCAGTCGTGTCCTTCCCGTCGCGATGATTTCCAGAGTGGGGAGCACTGAATATTTTTATTCTACGGGCCCACGATGATTTTCACTTTGCACTTGTCAAATTTGAGCTTAATTTTTGTCGATAGAAAACGGCGCGAGGCGTTGTCAAGCTAACCAAAAACCGAAAAGTGACGACCACGAGGCCGCCTCCGAGCTGGTGCTCAGCCGGCGCAGCGGCCGGTAACTTACCGGCGTGTGATAATTATGGCGGTTGAATTTAAATACTGTATTAATACTCAACAAAAAGATAGTTTAATAGTAAAGAAAAAAAAAGAAAAAAAGTTTTTTGATGCTTGCTTGTTGATAGCGAGAGCTTGTATATAGCAGAAGACAACAACAATGGCAGCGTGAACCTGTTGAGTGCTTTCAAAATGTAAACAAGCCGGTGGATTTGAAGAAGAATTGTAATCATCAGTACTGTGTTTTTTTATCTAATGTTTAAATTAAAAAAAACTAACCAATTAAGATTCTTTATAATACCTTAAACAAAATGAATAGTGATTATTTACTCCACGTTCCTGAAATTGAAACCGACACGACCGAATCTTTTTTAAATAAATTACGATCCTATTTATTTTTCATAAGAAAGAAATCCCTAGTGAAACCCTACATAACACCCGCCATACTGAATAAGATGAGCCTCCACGATAACCTTTACAGACGGGCCACGAGATCACACTCCGCTTTGCCGAATACAGAGCACTCCGTAACCAAGTCACAACTGACCTGAATAGGTTGGAGAACACCCACGACAGGAACATTGTAGATAATGACCAAAACGATCTTTCCGCTAAGTGGCGCGCCATCCGTAGAACAGGCGTACTAGAACCAACCAGATCCTCCCCCCTCACAATCTTTGACAGCCCTACACTCAACTCACACTACGCAGCAGTATCCCAATCATCGCCTCCCCTGACGCCTCGCGACCTCATAGACATCCTTTCTATACCACCACCAATGCCCCCCTTCCCCTTTTTGAGTTCACCCAGGTTAACGAATTCATCGTTCTTCAAGCTTTTAACCAGCACAGCCCAAGGGGCATAGGATCCGACAACATCACCTCCTCAATGCTTAAGCTGGCTTTGCCCTCCCTTCTTCCATCTATTACTAACATCATCAACACATCCCTCTTACTCGGCCACTTCCCCACTTCATGGAAAAAATCATCTATCATCCCCCTTGCCAAAATCCACCACCCTCGCACCCCCTCAGACACTCGCCCCATCGCCCTTCTTCCGCAACTATCCAAACTCCTTGAAAGAATCGTCTCATCACAACTCACCACTCTCGCAACTCGTCACAACCTCCTCGACCCCTTTCAATACGCCTATAAAAAACACCACTCTGCCCAAATCGCTCTTCTTGGCATCCTCGAAGACGCGCGCTCTGCCATAGATCGGGGTGAAGTCACCATCCTCATCTCATTTGACTTCACCAAAGCATTCGACACCATCTCTCATCGCATCCTCCTCTCCAAATTACGCCAACTAGGTTGCTCGGACACCGTGGTGCGCTGGTTCTACTCGTATCTTACGAATAGATCCCAAGCCGTCCGCTCGCAGGATGACAAACACGCACCATGGCTCCCAACGACCTCAGGCGTACCTCAAGGTAGCGTCCTTGGCCCCCTCATCTTCATCCTCTTCATAAACGACCTCCGCCTCTTCATTCTTTACGCCCTTCATGCATTTTACGCCAACGACTCCACCCTTTACGTATAATCCCCTTTCTCCCAACTTCTCCATTTTCTATCCCTCATTTTCACAGATGCCAAGTCCGTGGCTGCCTGGGCCTCTGCAAACCACCTCAACCTCAACCCCAGCAAGACCACCCTCATGATCGTTGCCAGCGACCACGACCTGTCCAAAATTGACTTGAAATCCCTCCCCCCCTTAATCATAAATGGCCACACCATCCCCTACTCTAACACGATAAAATCACTAGGTACACACATCTCCTTCTCCCTAAACTGGAGCCGTCAAATCAGCGAAACAACCAAACTCTTGAACTACTCCCTCTACTCCCTCTGCCACTTTCGTAAAGCTTTATCCCGCCCCACACGCATCCTTCTCACAAACTCACTCATCCTTCCTCTTTTTGACTTTTCAGCGCCCTTTCTAACCCATCTCACCCACCAACAAAATCTTAAACTCCAAACCCTTCACAATGCCTGCACTCGGTTTGCTTTTGGCTCCATCCCCCGCACCGTGCATGGCACCCCCTACCGCCTCTCCCTTAACTGGTTCTCTGCCACTTACCGTCGCGAATACCTAAACATATCCCTCGCCTACTCCATCATAGCCTCGCAAAAACCTACTCAAATTACAGGTTGGACCCTGGTGAGGAATTCCTCAGATGGTCAAATCGCAGCCCTCGACCACCCCTAATTTACCCCACCCCCCGAACATCCACCTACAACTACTCTTTTACAATACAAACCTCACGTACCATAAACAAACACCACTCAATTTTCTACAATAGTAACTCACTCTAAACCTACAAAACCTTCCTTAAATCCACTCTCTTCACCATAGACTGTGCAGATTGGGTCCAAAGGGCCAACGTTGAGAACCTCATCATCATCCCTCCACCCCTCTCTTCCCTCTTAAAACCCTTGTTACAACCTCCCTTAGCTCAACTCTAACATCCCCCTCCCACTCCCTACCTTTAAGCATTACGGCACGGTTGAACAGCTCTCCACCACGTACCACAACAGTCAGCAAAACAGTGCAAACAACGCACATACTTATTTTGATCTGCAAGGTACCAAACTTGCATTAATAAAATTTTGAAAAATTATCGATTAATTTAAAATTCGGATTTAAAATCACGCGCCAAATCGACACAATACCCGGTGTCACAAAACGCGGTCAAGCTAACTGACGTCCCCGCGCAGCTAGCCCCACTACGCGCGCTCTCCCACTCCGAGTCACACACACACACTAGGGCCTGGCTAGACCTAGGTGAGGTTTAGAGGGAAGAGTTGCGGGTGCCCTTTTTTTTCATAGGTGGGGGGGCCGTCTTACGTCGGGTCCCCTCGGGTATAAATAGAGCCGCGCGGCCACAATCGGGATCTTTCTTTTCCTCGAGTTCACTAAAGTACCTAGAATCTCTGCCAGTCGCTCTTTTAAAATAAAATTCTAAAAGAACTTAGTTTTTTTTCGGGTTTTTTTCTTTTTCTGTCATTTCGTGTAGCGAACTCACTTTTGTTGTAGTTGTCGCGAATACGCACACTAAACGAAGTAGGACGCACCGAATAAAATAAATTCTTTTTTTTTCGGTAAATTTAATAATAAATTTACTCTCTGTTATTTATACGCACCCCCTCGGTGTAGCGAAACGATATAGAGAGTGAATTTAAATTTGAGTCGCTTTTTTTCTGAACTCAAAGAATAACCGAATACGCACAGCAATCGCTTGTCGCGAAAAAGTTATTCTTTTGAATTCCCTGTCATCCGGTGGTGAAGTTCATCTAAGTACGAGTAATCTACATTGCTAGGGTGAGTCATACATTTAATTCAATATCTCGAATTAGCCGTATCGGTGAACCGAGAGAGTTATATAGGTGCAATATCCCACCGAGTAGCCAATCTACGTACGAGTAATCCGAAATTTCTCTATTTTATCTATATAATAAGTTTTTCTTTTGTTTTTTTTAATATACCGGGGCAAGCTCTCCGGAATAAGCAAATACAGCGTTATGAATTTTTCTCTTATTTCGTCTGTAAGATTTTTTTATTAAACTATACTTTATCTATTTCTAGACGATTGTATTTTTTTTTATTTACAAAAATTATTTATTTCTCCCTCGATCCCTAGGCAAAATATTAACACCCGTGACACATACGTGTACTGGTTCAATTTTGCGGATACAGTAAGAATATTTCTTAATTTCTAACGACACAAAAACGTCAGAACCCAACATGGTACCCTCGGGTAGGACCCAGCAAAAATAATTAATTAAATAGCGTGAATTACACAATTTCGGTTTTGGGCAATATTTTATGGTAGGCAGCTGTTTTTCTCGGAAGTCATCGAACGTAGGAATTTTTGGTCAGCGATCCGTGTTTGTAAACAAACACACGAACTCGGCTTGGCGAGGTCGTAGTACACCGACATTCCTTTCGGGCGAACTTTGTTTGTTTTGATTTCACGGGCCAGCTGGAATTGGAAACTTCAAATAAAATTCGGAATTTTTTTTTCTTTTTTTTCTTTTCTTCTTTTTTTTTCTCGTTCTTTTACGTTTAATAAACGAAGGTACCCTAATGCAGGCATATTTTTTTTTTCTTCTTTTTTTCCTCTCTTCTCGGTAGTGAGTGAGAGATGTTCGTGTTTTTACTAATTGAAAAGACCACATACGCGTTGATAAATAAATTATTTGTTCACGAACGTGCGTGCGAGCGAGAGACCGAGGAGGCATTGATTCTCTCGAGGCTAAAGAAGCTTGAGAGCGAGATCTTTCATTTAAAGGTTGATAACGCCTCGGTCGAACACCAACTCCGTGGTTTTGAGCGCACAGTCGAACGTTTGCGAGAGTTTTCCGAGGAGAACAACGCGGAGCGAAATCGAATTACGAACGGCAATTTCGAACGCGCTGGTGAACGCTTACGAAAGCTGAACCACAACATCGGCTTTGTCAAGCAGATGTGCGAGGAATTGCAGGATCGTGTAAACAAGCTCGAAGGTCACATAACCTCCGAGGAAGAATCCGAGGAAGAATCCGAGGAGGAGGCCGAACGTTGACTTGTTGTATTATACGAAGTTTTTTTTAATTTTTTTTTATTCTGTTATTCTTCTACACTGAAGGTATTTTTTTTAAAATAAAGGCTTCACTCGCAAGTCTTCGTCGATATTATTTACTAGTGACAATCTAGAGTTGTTGAAAATAATTTAACGGGTTAAAATTTTTTTTTTGGAATTTTGTTTATTCTTTTTTTACTTTTATTTTTTTTTGAGAGTCAGAAATTCTCTCTTATCCCAATTAACCTAAACACTGCGATTGAGGGCAAGCTATTGAAAAAAATAAATGCAATTCTTGCTGGATAATTTTATAAAAAAAAATCTCCAGTCGTTATCTATTTTTTTTCTTTCTTTTTTGCAAATTGAGTTTGTTTTTGTTTACCCATAAGTTCAGATTTTCGTGAAGTGGGGAGGGGCTGGATATTTGATTAATGGGAAGCATGACGAATAAAGTAGTCTGTACTTCTGCTATCGTACGAGTTTATTAGATCAATGCTGGTTTATTTGTTTTATTGATTTTTTTTTTATATAGTTATCTTTATATTTTTTTGATTTGCGAATATTCTTATCTACTTAATCTATCTGTAGTTATGAATGGGGGAGTTGATTAACCTGCTAGGTACAATTTATTTTTTTTTTGGGATATTATCTTATGATGCATATTTTGGGATTTTAATGAACATATTGAATTAGAATTTTTTTTTATTAGCTCCTAGTATCATTCGCTGGGGAGGGGCTGGTAATTGTTTAATCCTTTTTATTTTAATTATTTATTTATTTTTCATCATAAATTGATTAACTAAATTTTAATCTTGATTTTATTTTATTTTATATGCTATAGCATAGTCAACTTATTTTTTTTTCATTGGAGAATCATTTTTATTCAACTAAAATGGTAGGGGTTGGTCGTAGAGGCACACGTCGCTTAGCCGAGGAGGCTGAAGATAATGTCGGGCCTGAAAATCAGGGGGTGCAAGTCAGTAGCGAGGTACCGCCGTCTTATCAAGAAGCAGCCGGTAATCTAACGGGAGTTGGGCTGTTAGGGAACGACACAGTACCTATTGAAGACCGATTGCATGAATTCAATTTACCCACACAACCTGTGCAAAACTCCACACCGCGGGAGCGAGAGAATGCAAACGCAGGGGCTGAGAGGGATGTTTGGGATTTCGAAGCTTTGCGTAGGGAAATCCGCGAGATGGCACGGAGCTTGCAAGAGACTCATGCGGCTTTTGACCGTCGCTTGGCCCAGCAAGATGAGCGTTTGAGTGAAGTTTCACGTCAAACCAACTCTCTACTGACCTATGAAACACAGACTCGCGAAAGAAACGAGCGCGAATCGAATAGGTTAGATCTGTATGGTGCTAGGGTTGAAGCTCTCACAAACAGGCATGAGGAGCTTAACCGTCTGCACGAGGTTACAAATCGCGACCTGGGAGGTGTCCGCGAGGTTGCCACCAGGCACGGTACCAATATCACTCGCATTTTGCAAATGTAGGACGATATTGCTACACGGTTGGCGGGTCAAAACGTTGTTATACGTGATGAAGTTGCTCGTCAAGTCGGAGAAGCGCGTTTGAACGTCGTCGCGGGAAATGGTTTGATCAACAATAATAATAATAACAACAACGGTGCTAATTTAAAGATGGTGATGCCCACTTTTGAAAACAGCGCATGGGAACGCCCAATGCATTATTTAAATTCGCTTATCTCATATTGTGAAGGTACTAATGTGCCTCATGACCGTTTTAAGAACATTCTGCAGCAGTCTTTAAAAGGGACGGCCCTAGATTGGTATTTTTATGCAGAGACGCGAATCAATTCCATAGCAGAATTTCGACGCGAGTTTTTAAATCACTTTTGGAACGAGGACGTTCAATATAAATTTAAAAGCAAGTTAGAAACGGGATTTTACACTGCAGATGGTAACTTATCTAAAAGTGAATACGTGCTGAGGCTGTATAATGATGTGAAATCGCTGGTGGATCCACCCCCAGAACACGTCATTGTACAAAGTTTTTCGCGTCACTTTGATGAAGCTATAAAAATGGCAGTACGGTCGAACGGTATTCGTACAATCGCGCAATTAATCCAGATGCTGGATACATTTGATGACACCAGTGCATTGAATTCGAGTACCGAGATTTTGGGTCGCGAAACTTTTAATGCAACCCCGAGAGTTTTGAATCGGACCACACCCCCCTTGAATGGATACCCACCGAGGGGAACGAATAATTTTCGGGCATCTACCCCAACATCGATGAATAGTAGACCTAATAATGCGCAATTTTCTAACAATCAAAGGTCCTTGCATTATAGCCAGAATACACAAAGAAACGCGTCCGTTAATGATATTCAAATAAGCGAGGAAGTCGAACCCGAACAGGTCGAGGATGGGAAATCGGAAAATTCGGGAAACGTGCAAATGTTGTGAGAAGGGAGGGGGTCGATAAATGTTCTCTTATCACAACAGGTCGGGATATTAAATTGAGAATTGTAGATATTAAGATAGATGGGCAATTGGAGGGAGTCAGTGGTCGGTCAGACCAAATTAAAATTCTTAAAGATTCACAGGTTATTTCGATTTTTGGGTGTCCCAGGGAATTTTTGTTGTCGGAAGACGATTCTGTTACTGATCGAGAGCCTGACGTAGAGCCAGAGATTTTTATTTTTATAAAAGGGGTGAAAATTAAAGCTTATATCGATTCGGGAAGCAGCATAAGTTGCATTTCGGAAAAGATTTATTTAGAGAACAAGGGGGAATGGGATACATTACCTACGTTTCCTATTGTTAATTTGCAAGCGTCCGGTTTCACAGGGGAGAAAACCTGTCGGTTAAAAAAGCAGTTTTTCGCACCCATCAAAGTTGGAACGGTTGAATCCGATGTGAATTTAATACTAATACCGAAATTAATTCGTGATTGCATTCTAGGTCGGGATGCCATCCGATTGTTTAAATTTTCAATTAATATAAGTGATAATAATTTAGTTTTTAGAGATAATGATGGAATCTTGAATTTTTTGAAGTCAAATCAGGATGATCGGAATCCAGAGATTGCATTTATTCGTGGGGAAAACGAATGCAAGAGGGAGGAATCGGGAATTGATTTGGTTACTGATCAAGAGATCAGGTGGAAAGTTAATCAGATCTCGATCTTGAATGATAGAGAGAGAGAGGAATTGTTTGAATTAATTTATGAATACCGTGATATTTTTAGTAATAAGCCCGGGCTTTTTAGAAATTTTACTTATAAATTCGAAATTAATGATGATACACCATACTTCAAAAAATCGTATCCGGTGCCTTTTCAGTATCGGGATGCAGTTACAGAGGAGGTAGAGCAAATGCTTCGTTTTGGGGTGATTGAGAGGTGCATTTCTCAATATATTAATCCTTTAGTGGTTGTAATTAAGAAAAATAACCAAATTCGTTTATGTCTAGATGCGCGGGAATTGAATGGTCGTTTGAGTTTTGATCACGATAATCCGGAAGAGATGGATCAAATTTTGAAGGAGTTGGGTGGGTGTAAATACATGAGCTCGGTAGACTTGGTTTGTTCGTTTTGGCAAGTTTCTCTTCATGAAGACTCGCGAAAATACACCGCTTTTATGCATAATGGGCCTACGTATCAGTTTACTGTTACACCTTTTGGTACGAGCGTGAGCATGGCTGCACTTACACGAGCGGCAAAGGCAGTCTTGAAGGGGCTAAAGGGGATGATAGCTTTCGTTGACGACTGGCTATGCCACTCTAAAACAAAGAGGGAACATTTTTTATATCTTAAAGCACTTTTCTCTAGAATCAGGGAAGACGGGATTAAAGTCAAATTTTCGAAAGTCGAGCTTTTTAAGAGGGAGATGAAGTTTTTAGGTCATATACTGACCACCGCACTATAGACGAAAATGCTGATTTTTCGGCAAAAATAAGCTGACGAAGACGATCGCACGAACAGGAAAATGTAATATATCAATTTTTTCTTCATGTAATTATCTACAAGAATAGAGGTACAAACCATTAAAAAGTGACGATTAAATCCTTGTTTTTTAAGCCAAAAGTTGAAAAAAATGAAAAAAACGAGTTTTTTCAAGTTTTTGCTAGTATTTTAAAACGAGCTCGCACTTTTTTGACTTTTTTAGATGTACCAGGATTGTGTATTTTTTTATTACGAACACGAATCTGGGATTTAAATTACGAAAAAATCCATTAGTACCCCTTAAAAATTGAAAAAACCAAAATTTTTACCCAAATTGAGATGTTTTTTTTACTTTATCGAACATTTTAGAAACTACACAAACTTTTTTAATTTTCTAGATGTACCAGGATTGTGTATTTTTTTATCACAAACACGAATCTGGGATTTAAATTACGAAAAAATCCATTAGTACCCCTTAAAAATTGAAAAAACCAAAATTTTTACCCAAATTTTGATGTTTTTTTTACTTTATCGATCATTTTAGAAACTACACAAACTTTTTTAATTTTTTAGATGTACCAGGATTGTGTATTTTTTTATCACAAACACGAATCCGGGATTCAAATTACGAAAAAATCCATTAGTACCCCTTAAAAATTGATTGAAATTCGTGGAATTGTATGGTTAACGCGGTATAGCAAACATATCCCGCGGGGCGACTATCGAGGTGTAGATTTCTTATACTTTGTGTTATTCTTCACGTTCGATTTACGTATTTTCGGTTAAGAACTTTTAGTTCTGGCAAGATATTTTTTCTTATGTTTAGCGAACATATTTTTATACCTCATATTTAAAAAAATTATTTTAACTAAAATTTTTTTTTATTTTGCTCATTAAGAGGTATTACTTTAAACGAAATGTTGAATTCAAAGGGGTACTTATAGATTTTTTCGTAATTTAAATCCCGGATTCGTGTTCGTGATAAAAAAATACACAATCCTGGTACTTCGAAAAAGTTAAAAAAGTTTGTGTAGTTATTAAAATAATCGATAAAGTAAAAAAAAAAAACATCAAAATTTGGGTAAAAATTTTGGTTTTTTCAATTTTTAAGGGGTACTAATGGATTTTTTCGTAATTTAAATCCCAGATTCGTGTTTGTGATGAAAAAATACACAATCCTGGTACATCGAAAAAGTTAAAAAAGTTTGTGTAGTTTTTAAAATAATCGATAAAGTAAAAAAAAACATCAAAATTTGGGTAAAAATTTTGGTTTTTTCAATTTTTAAGGGGTACTAATGGATTTTTTCGTAATTTAAATCCCGGATTCATGTTCGTGATGAAAAAATACACAATCCTGGTACATCGAAAAAGTTAAAAAAGTTTGTGTATTTTCTAAAATGATCGATAAAGTAAAAAAAACATCAAAATTTGGGTAAAAATTTTGGTTTTTTCAATTTTCAAGGAGTACTAATGGATTTTTTCGTAATTTAAATCCCAGATTCGTGTTCGTGATAAAAAAATACACAATCCTGGTGCATCTAAAAAAGTCAAAAAAGTGCGAGCTCGTTTTAAAATACTAGCAAAAACTTGAAAAAACTCGTTTTTTTCATTTTTTTCAACTGTCGGCTGAAAAAACAAGGATTTAATCGTCACTTTTTCATGGTTTGTACCTCTATTCTTGTAGATAATTACATGAAGAAGAATTGATACATTACATTTTCCTGTTCGTGCGATCGTCTTCGTCAGCTTATTTTTGCCGAAAAATCAGCATTTTCGTCTATAGTGCACCGATGGGATTAAAATCGACCCTGAAAAGGTGGAGGGGATAAAAAATTTTCCCATACCCAAAAATACTAAGCAATTACGTGGCTTTTTAGGTTTAATAAATTTTTGTTCAAAGTACACTACTGAGATTGCATTTGTTACAAAACCGTTGAACGAATTATTGCAGGCAGGAAAGAAATGGAATTTTGATAAAACGTGTGAAGATAGCTTTTTTCAAGCTCGGGAACTTTTTGTTAAGGAGACATGTTTATATTACCCGGTGAAAAATCGCGAGTATATTTTGTTTACGGACAGTTCGGATTTTGCAATGGGTAGTCTGTTAACACAAAAAGACGAATCTGGTAAATTGAGAATTGTAGCTTGTGCTAGCAAATCTTTTAACGTGGCGGAGTGTAACTATTTCGTGACAGAGAAAGAGTTAAACGCGATCAAATGGGCACTCGGTAAATTTAGAACTTTTGTACTGGGGGCGCCAATCACTGTAAAATGTGATCATAAAGCCTTGCAATATTTATTTTCGTGTCAACATTTAAGTGGGAGATTGAATCGGTGGATGTTAGCTATTCAGGAGTATGCTCCTAAGATTGAACATATAAAAGGGGTGGATAACATAATTGCAGATGCATTAAGTAGAGCGGAATATCCGGGCTCAGATCGTGAGACGAGGGCTCTGGTGGTCGCTATTTTTTTGAAGGATGAGAATGCTTCGATGCGAAAGCTCGTAAGGAATCTGGCAGAAGCACAGACCAGTGATGATGTTTTGAGTGGTATTTGCGCGAAGATTGTTGATGGGGTTGAAGTACCAACATACGAATTGGTAGAGGGGGTGTTATGCAAAACTTTACGAAATTCTGAACCCCGGGTTTGTCTTCCAGATTCTATCCTGTTGGAATTCATTGGATTAACTCACGTAATTCATGGCCATCCCGGAACAAAGAAAATGATTAAAATACTTTCGTCGGATTTTTATGCGCCCGGTTTAAAAAGAAAGATAACAAATTTCGTCAGACGCTGTGATTCCTGCCAGCGCAATAAAACTTCTACTCAGAGTACCACGGCTAAAACACACGCGATTCTCACGAAAGCTCCAAACGAGCTTACCTCGATCGATTTTATGGGAAGTCTGCCTCGATCACGGGGATCCACCTGCTATATTTTAGTATGTTACGACGTTTTTAGTAAGCTAGTCCACTTATATCCCTTGAAGAAAGCTACAGCTCAAGCTGTAATTAATCGAATCTTTAATCAATATATACCTGAGGTAGGGAAAATGAGAAGCATCAGTTGTGATCACGGATCACAATTCACCGCAAATTTATGGATTAATAAGTTGGACAGGGAGGGGATTAAATTGATTTTTTCGGCAGTGAGATATCCTCAAAGTAACATGGTCGAGAGAGTTAATAAAGAGCTAGGTCAATACTTCCGTACTTATGTAGCGAATAATCATAAGAACTGGTGTCCATGGTTAAACACTATTGAGAATTTGATTAATGAATTGCCTCACGATATGACGGGTTTCACGCCAAATCAGTTACATTTTAATCGAGAACCAAAACGATTGTGGTCCTCGCTACTCCCAGAAAAGAAACTTTTAACACACGCGGAAAAAATCGAGCTCGCAGCCGGTCGGATCGAGAAAGCGGGTAGAGACCGCGAAAACTTGCATAATTTGAATAAAAAACTCGTCTTATACAATATTAATGATAAAGTCTTGTTGAGAGCTAATAATGTCTCGAACGCAGATCAATCCACTATCGCGAAATTTAATAATTTATTTATCGGTCCTTACGTGATATCAGCTCGGTACAGGGATTGCACCTATGAACTTTTCGACGAGAAAGGTATGACCAGTAGGGGCTTATTTCACAGCACTTCATTACGTCCATATTATGGCCCCGAGGACGAACTTGGATCCCCCAGCGGGTAAACGGAAGTGTCGTCGGAGTAAAGGGCGACGACTCCAGTACAACCCAGACTCAGGTGGCATGGAGTGGGTCTCCAGAAGCCAAGCCCAAAGGAAGAGGAAGGCTGCGCAAGGAAAACTCCACACGATCGGCCAACAGGAGGAAAGGCTGGCCTGGACTATCGTCGCACTCGAGGCGGCTCTACAAGGGGAGGCCCGCATAAACCGCAGAATTTCCCCGGCACCAGTGCCTAAACCTGCTGAGGCTGGCTCAGAAAAAAAAACCCAAGATCCTCAGCGTAGAGCTGGTAGCTCCCAGCAAAAAAGACCCTTGATTTGAAGCCACGCAGTCGGCAATATACTCCGGTCTTAGAGGATCCGTCACTCGAGCAGAGATGAATCTCCCAACGCTCGACTATAGTAAAAGCGAGCGAGAGATTCTCAAAGTAGAGATAGAAGGGACGTTCAGCAATACGAAGGTGGTCAGGTTCCGAGAAGAAGTTACTATTTTTCCGGTTCCTGCCAAAGATCCATCGCGTTCCTTCACCGAAGACGAAAAATTCCATCTCCAGTGGGACAGCTGTATACGGGCCGCTGAGGAAGCATTCAGCCAGATAGAGGTAACACATACGCAAGCAGACGAGGACACCCAGGACCCTGATTTATTAGTCTTGGATACACCAGCCTGGACCCAGTGCTAGTATAGTGAAAAAAAAAAAATAAATAATGACTTTATTGAATTTAAACATATAAAATTACATTCCTAGATTGAAAATAATTGTTCTAGTACTTAAGATAAATTCTATTATTCTATTTTTTAAGATTCTATTATTTAAGATAAACAACCAATAATTATCCTTTTTTTAGGGGAGCTTCCACGGTAAAATAATTATTACGGTCTTAAAAGATCAAAGGTCTTCTCTCCTTTTCTCTTTTAGGGAGGGCCTATCTGCAAGGTACCAAACTTGCATTAATAAAATTTTGAAAAATTATCGATTAATTTTAAATTCGGATTTAAAATCACGCGCTAAATCGACACAATACCCGGTGTCACAAAACGCGGTCAAGCTAACCGACGTCCCCGCGCAGCTAGCCCCACTACGCGCGCTCTCCCACTCCGAGTCACACACACACACACACTAGGGCCTGGCTAGACCTAGGTGAGGCTCAGAGGGAAGAGTTGCGGGTGCCCTTTTGTTTCATAGGTGGGGGGGGGCCGTCTTACGTCGGGTCCCCTCGGGTATAAATAGAGCCGCGCGGCCACAATCGGGATCTTTCTTTTCCTCGAGTTCACTAAAGTACCTAGAATCTCTGCCAGTCGCTCTTTTAAAATAAAATTCTAAAAGAACTTAGTTTTTTTTCGGGTTTTTTTCTTTTTCTGTCATTTCGTGTAGCGAACTCACTTTTGTTGTAGTTGTCACGAATACGCACACTAAACGAAGTAGGACGCACCGAATAAAATAAATTCTTTTTTTTTCGGTAAATTTAATAATAAATTTACTCTCTGTTATTTATTACGCACCCCCTCGGTGTAGCGAAACGATATAGAGAGTGAATTTAAATTTGAGTCACTTTTTTTCTGAACTCAAAGAATAACCGAATACGCACAGCAATCGCTTGTCGCTAAAAAGTTATTCTTTTGAATTCCCTGTCATCCGGTGGTGAAGTTAATCTAAGTACGAGTAATCTACATTGCTAGGGTGAGTCTTACATTTAATTCATTATCTCGAATTAGCCGTATCGGTGAACCGAGAGAGTTATATAGGTGCAATATCCCACCGAGTAGCCAATCTACGTACGAGTAATCCGAAATTTCTCTATTTTATCTATATAATAAGTTTTTCTTTTGTTTTTTTTAATATACCGTGGCAAGCTCTCCGGAATAAGCAAATACAGCGTTATGAATTTTTCTCTTATTTCGTCTGTAAGATTTTTTTATTAAACTATACTTTATCTATTTCTAGACGATTGTATTTTTTTTTATTTACAAAAATTATTTATTTCTCCCTTGATCCCTAGGCAAAATATTAACACCCGTGACACATACGTGTACTGGTTCAATTTTGCGGATACAGTAAGAATATTTCTTAATTTCTAACGACACAAAAACGTCAGAACCCCACAGATCTAATTAACAAACATTGTCTTATTACTTCTTATGTCATCACATATCAATTTAAATTATCTGTATTTTACTGTAAAACCTAAACGAGCAGGACAGGGTGCAACCCTCTGCTTGAAATAAAACACTTAAATCTAAAATCTTCTCACTATGCCGTCATCGGTTCAAATCTCCGCGCATCAATTTTTATTTATTTATTTTTTTTATTTTTTTTTTGTGGTTGATTTTTATTAAACTTTAAGATATTCCAAGATCTTTATGGACTTTTTTAAGCTTTTTTTTTTAATTTTAAACGAATAGAGAAATGATAAAATTAAAGTAGGACCGCACCTACGGCTCTAGTCAAGATGCATTTTCGGTTAAACATTTGACAAGCTTCACGCGTATATAGATATAGAAATGCATTAGAAGCAGAAGCTTTTTTAACCTAAAACACATATTTTTGTTATTTACTAATACTTAGAGGAACCGAATTTATGATTTAATTAATTCTATGTGATTCTTGAGCATTCTAGTTAAACTGACAAATTTTCTGAAAACCTGATCACATGTAATTATGTAAAAATTGTATAAAAAATGTGCCCTCCCATAAGACTACGGGTTAAATCGATGCGATGTTAATATTCAATTACTCAAAAACGAAAAACCCCCAGGTTCTGAAAATTTAGTGACATCATTTTTTAATATTTATCTTCGACTTCCTAAAGTTTTAGATTTTTCACACATCTCTTTCTAGTTTGTGTGGTCCTACCTTAACAGTGTACGTTTAAATTATGATTTAAACAAAGCAGTAACCAAAAAAAAAATTTTTTATAAAACCAAAAAA
Source organism: Encarsia formosa (assembly GCA_038277355.1). Classification (NCBI taxonomy): domain Eukaryota; kingdom Metazoa; phylum Arthropoda; class Insecta; order Hymenoptera; family Aphelinidae; genus Encarsia; species Encarsia formosa. Next base: position 88,588,321 of record CM076184.1, on the reverse strand, counting down.
AGCTTTGAGAGTTCTTTTTTATAAATTTTTAATTTTTAAATAGGCTAATGAAAAGATAATTTAATAAAATGATAATCTTTGGAGTACTTAGTAATTTTTTCTTAGTGAATCTCTTGAAATATATAGAACAGGTTACTGTGTTGACAAAACAGTTAAACTGAGAGTCGAAATAAATACCTAAACAATTAAACAATGTAGTTAAGCTTTTATAATTAAGCCTCAAAGAGGCATAATTTAGACATAAGTTCCAAACTTCATGACAATTTTTTTGGTCTGCTGGATGAAGTCGCCGCGTTAAATTTGGCCGTCGTATACTCAAATCTCAACGCTCTTTTTTTCTCTAATTGTTTGTGTAAAATAGGATCGATAATTTTGTTCTAAGCCAATTAAAAGAAAGTACATAGTCTACATAATTTAAACGTACACTGTTTATTTTATCATTTCTCTATTTGTTTAAAATTAAAAAAGAAATGTTAAAAAAAGTCCATAAAGATCTTAAAATATCTCAAAGTTTAATAAAAATCTACAAAAAAGATATATAAAAAAAAAAATATTGATGTGCCGAGATTAGAACCGATGACGGAAAAATGAGAAGCGGTGACTATAGCCACCAGACCAATCGAGTTATCTGTTTTTCAATGTTTAGAACTTATATTTAAATTGTGCCTCTTCGGGGCTTAATTATAAAAGCTTTATAGTACTCCTGGTCACTCTAACCACAAAATCAAATCTTTGATGCGTGTTTTCGGTGACTCGTACTATAAAATAGTATATAATAGAGGTGCAGCACGTCACCAGGGCTTATTAAGGACCTCGTGCTCCGCTTCGCTACTCACTCGGGTCCTTAAAACTGCCTCGGTGACGATGCTCCACCCGTACTATAAGATTGTTTAGGTATTCATTTCAACTCTCAGTTTAACTCTTTTGTCAACACAGTAACCTGTTCTATATATTTCAAGAGATTCAAGTTATTAAGGACCTCGTGCTCCGCTTCGCTACGAACTCGGGTCCTTAAAACCACCCCGGTGACGATGCTCCACCCGTACTATAATATACTATTTATTACATTGTTAGGTTGTTTAGGTATTCATTTCGACTCTCAGTTTAACTGTTTTGTCAACACAGTAACCTGTTTTATATATTTCAAGAGATTCACTTAAAAAAATTAATAAGTACTCCAAAGATTATCATTTTATTAAATTATATTTTCATTAGCCTATTTAAAAATTAAAAATTAGAAAAAAAGAACTCTCAAAGCTTTTTTTGGTTTTATAGAAATTTTTTTTTGCTCAGCATGCAAACACGCACGGACCCTTATTTATTGCTTTTGCAAAAGAATTTTTTGTTAAATAAAATAAAAAATTCTAATTCCATCAGTTTTTAAGCACGCAAGCATGCATATGAAAAACAAAACAAAAATAGTAACTTCAAATGTACTTTTCGAATATTTTAAAAATTTCTTCACCAATCAGCTCACGAATAAATTGTTTACACAAGATGGCGATAGCTCTCTTTTATAAAGGGACACGGTTTATTTTATCATTTCTCTATTTGTTTAAAATTGAAAAAAAAGCTTAAAAAAGTCCATAAAGATCTTAAAATGTCTCAAAGTTTAATAAAAATCAACAAAAAAAAAATAAATGAAAAAAAAAAAATAATGAAAATTGATGTGCCGAGATTTGAACCGATGACGGCATAGTGAGAAGCGGTAACTATAACCACTAGACCAATCGAATTCATTGTTTCTATATGTTTGGAACTTATATTTAAATTGTGCCCCTTCGGGGCTTAATTATAAAAGCTTAGTTACATTGTTTAATTGTTCAGGTATAATTATCTTCATTTAATATTTTTATCATTAATTTCTGAGAGTAAGTATATTTTTTCAGACATATTTACATAATATAGCTTTGCATAATTAAAATTCATGTTATACGAATTGTTCTTTCAAATATAATCAAGCTAAACAAGGAAAATAAAAAAATTACAAGTAAGAGCTCAAAAAAATAATTATGTCCTTTCAAACATTTGTTTTTGTTTATGTTTGTTTTTTTTTTTCTTTCTAAAGTCAAGCTATGCATGCTGAAAGAGTGGGGGAAGGGCTCACGCGTGGAGGAGAGAGAGAGACGTAGCCGCCACCGCTCGCTGCTACAGCGTTGCCTCGTTTTTTCAGCGCAATCTAGTAACTCTGTTTGCGGGCGCCTGTTACCGAGTACCTACCGTGCAGGCGCTCTGAGTCTCCTGCTGCTGCTGCAGCATAAGAGCTGTTGACGGTGTTGGATAATAAATCCACTGCCAACCTATTTGTATGGTAAGAAATGCAAAAAAAAATTTACTCGTTCACTCGAGAGCGGCAGGTATAAGTAATTAAATACTTGTTAAGTAATTGCAGTATCGCAAAATACTCTTATTATTTAGGCCTGCCAATTTTTTTCAGGGTAAAAAAAAATTCAAAAATTTTTTTTCAAAAATATAATGTTTGAGAAAGAAAATGGTTACACGTAATAATATCCGAAGAAAAAATATCCGCGATAAAAAATCCAAACGAAAAAATATCCGAACGAAAAAATATCTGCATGAAAAAATATCCGAACGAAAAAATATCCACACGAAAAAATATTTGAACGACAAACACAGCACTACTAAATGATGATCATGTTTATATTTTTGCGATGCTTGTACTTATGTACAAAATTAAGAATAATCGTACATGAATTATTATTTGTATACAAATACATAAATAACCCAATACATAAATAACCAAAATAGAACTAGCTTTTGCTTGGAACTAAATTTTATGGCGCGCCTCTTCGGGGACCCTTCGGGCCCCACGGCGCGCATTTTTTTTCTAATAACCCTTAGAGATTTTTATTTATGATTTTATGCCTAATTATGCCTAAACTCTAGTATGTAAACAAGTACAAAATTTTGCTATTCGGATATTTTTACGTTCGGAAATTTTAACTTAAGGATATTGTTACGTACGGAATTTTTTTACTCAAGGATATTTCTACGTTCAGATATTTTTACGAAAGGATATTTTTTCGTAAGATATTTTCAATAGGATATTTTTCGTCGGATATTTTGGTGCGGATATTTTTACGTGAAACAAGAAAACCCTGCTTACTAGACTCTGAAAGACCGTTTTTTCAATTTTTAAAAATTCATCGAAAATTATTAAAAAACGGACAAAATGAGTGAAAAAATCGAATTTCCAGGCATTTACAAAATTTTTAACTGCACTATTGGACTCTGGAATCGTAAAAGGGAGTTTATTAGATGCATATTCATTGAAATGATGAGTTACGGGCCTCAAAATAATTAATTTTTATGAAAATCAAGCAGATTTTTTTAAAAATCATTAAAATAGCAAAAATACGACAAAAATCACATGTATGTCGCTTGGTACAAGCTAATAAAATGAGAACCAGTTGTTCAAATTTCATGAACGCGTGAAACTCGGCGTGAAAAAAATAAAGTATAAAAGTTAAATTAGGAATAATGTTTAAAAAAAAGTAAGGAATAAATAATAATTAATAAGTAAAATAAGAGGAGTGTCACAGGGCTCGAATTAAGGAATTTAATTCCTCGGAGGATCGTGATTGAACACGAGAACCCTCGGCGATCGTCGTCCGCACTCCTCCAGCCTGATGACAAAATGCACTTTCTGTGCACACGACAATCCGTCGATTTTTCTTCAATACCTGAAAAGAGGGGGGAAGACGCGTACGCGAACTAATGTTTTTATTACGCGGCGCGGCTGCTCTCCTTCGTCGGTAGTGGCGTGAGTCCACGAGGACCGATCGCAGGAACACGGGTTAATTAAATTAATGGTCGAATGTAAATTTTAATAATTTTAATTAACCATAAAATAAAAGAAATTAAAAATTACATAACATTCCAAATTAATTCTATACAATTGTTTACAAACAATTTAACCCGAATGACTCAAAGTCTTGATACGACGAAAATCAATTTTACAAAAATAAAGTTCGTCGGTTGTGTTGTGGTCGCTAGTAACACACCGACGCACACACACACTCTCGCGCTCGTCTGCTTGCTGCAGCGCGCCAAAAGAACAAAGGCGAAGATCTTTCCTGAGTACTACGGTACTCTAACAAAACACACTCCCGCGCGCGATACAATTAATTTTATGATAAACGCCTTTCTAACTTACTTAGATTAATCAGGTGCACCCGCGCTCGGCTGAACAATATCAATCCTGTATGCCTCGCTGAAGCCGGAGATGCCTTCGAAGGCCGGTCGCTGGTTGCTGTGAGGTTTTCTTACAACTATCACGTCGTTCTCGAATGACAACTCGAGGACGTGATAATACCAAACTTCCCGAACAGCATCACTATCAACAGTCACGATGTTGATCTCGTAAAGCAATTGTAATCGCGAACAAACAATTCGGCAAATTAATCTCACACACGCGTGCGTTTTCTCTCGCGGTCAAGACTCGAGTGACGCAACTCGGCTGGTGGCGCTGTCGCCTCATTACCGACCGTGCGTCTACGCGTTTCTAACGGTCGCGTGCGAATAAAATTTGAATTTATTCTATCTCCCGTTACAGGAGACGTTATGTTTTGTTAAATATTTAATTAAAATAATTTATAACATTTTACAATTGAAGATCTTAAAACCGCCTTAGCGGCTAAGACTCTCGTAAATCGGCTCAGGCAGGCTCAATCGCTTTTTCAAAAATGCTGTCATTTTTTTCTAACTTGAAATATTGCTTTAAAACATTACAGAAAACTTTCTCAAAGCCTGATGCAAAGCTTCTCCGCTGGATGTTTTTACAAATATAAATTTTTATACTCTTTATTTTAAACCAAAGTTAGGTTAGAAACTGCTAATTTTTGATTTTTAATAGCTTATCATATGGCTGTTTAACATTTTAAAAATATCTACGCCATTATATTAGCAGCGGAAAAAAATCAAATATATGTGTTATGTGACAATTAAATAAAAATCCGCGAACGAGCATTCTCGCGCGAGTGTGCGTGCATGTGGATGAGGGGTCCGGTCAGCACTTCGGATTTCAGCTGCAGCTGAATGCTGCTCCCGCACTTTTGATGGGAAAAAATCAAGGTGGCGGGGGAAGGATTTAGATGCAGCAGGGAGGAAGAGCGCCGGACGTCGAGTTAGTATGAAATATAATTAAAGAGTGAAAAGATCGCGAGCCTTGTTAAACCTAAGCTATTACTTACTAAATTACCTAATACTATATTTGCCATTTGGACCTATCAGATTCGATAATTGTAGCCCCAGTGTATTGATTTGGATCTAATAAAACCTATTTTAAAAGTAACTTGCCCGTGAGTGAATTAAGTAATTAAACCTATTATTTTACCTACGTCTGGGAGATTAAGCAGACCACATCACATCGACCAATTACCAGCGAGTTTGGACCCCGAACCAAGGTAATGAGTTTAATATAAAAATTTCACCTTATTCAATTAATAATTCGCGCGTTCCTGTCGTCACACAAGGGGTGCCGTTCACCCCCGGTTTTCCCCGTGACTCCTTCCCGGGTCTGCCAAATTAGGAGCCGGTTATATGTCCACGGGGACATATAACAAAATTGGTAGCAGAAAGCGTAGTTAGGCCCCCCGCGGAGCGCGCATTAAACTTAGAGTATAAAAAATAAAAAAATATTTTTTAGTTTTAGCGCTTGAATTTTTTGCCAAGACGAGTCGCTCGCCCGACAGTCTTGTAGTTTAAGATTTTAGTAATTTTAAGTTGGAAAGAAGTTAGGTTTAAGCTTGTGCATAAAACGTTATTCGGAGTGATTTTCTTTTTTAGGAAATAATCAATTCTAATAGGACCGTGCGTGATTTTTATATCAGGCCGAATTAGAATAATTTTAGTGCGACGTAAGAATCAAAAAAATTTAGAATAACCGAAATCATCCTACGACGCGAAAAGTCTCGAGTTACATCCGGTGACGGAAAAAGTGTAGCTCGTGCAGCTGCACATCATTTAAGCTTAAGTAAAACTTATATTCATGTTATAAAGTTCAAAAATTTTTTAAAAATTATAATCTTCTTTTGATAATTTAAAACCCCTTGTTTGGGACCTTATACAGTATAATTTGAAAAAAATAGGAAAATTTTTTTAGAGTAATTAGAGTTAGAACTTTGAATTTTTATTTTAGGCTAATAAGTTTCCCCTCGTGCCAGGACAGTGCGTAGGCTACCGTCCTGTAGTTTAAGTTTAGTATTTAAACAGGTTAGCAATTAGAATTATAAATTGTGCGCGAAAAGAAAAAATTTTAATGACAAAAAAAATATAGACGAAACTCCCGAACTCGAAAAAGCTCGAGTTACCATCCGGTGGCGAGGCTATCGTTATCGGGTGACTGCACGGCTGTCTGTATAAAGAAATACATAGTCGCGTTACTTTATGCACACTTTTATTATAACTTACAGAGTTTAAATTTTACACTAGAAATAAATTTAATTGTAACAAAAAATTAATAATGATAATAATAAATAGAAAAAAAAAAATAAAAAATAAAAAAATAAAAGGAAAAGAGGAAAAACCTTTTAAAGCGAAGACTCAAATTTTTCAAATTACAATTTTTGAAGGTCATTTTAAATATCACTCTTGAGGTCAAACCCTATTTTTCCAGGGGCATAAATTTTCAGTACGTAAATTCGATTTCAATTTTCAAATTGGAAATTTTTGGAATTGCAATTTCAATTATTTCCAGTTTCACCTTTCAGATTTGGTAATTTTCTCAATTAATTTTTTTTTTAAGCTCAACCAAAGTTGTTGACTTTAATGCTAGAACAGGTTCTTATTTAAAATAGAAAAAAAAAATCAGAGGTAATGATTTTAATAATAAACTCAAGAAATTACTTTGCATAAATTTTAATTTACACAAAAAAAAAAAAAATATTTTTTGTTGCTCATTCAAATTTTAAAGAATTCAATTTTCCCAATTTTATATCTTTTTCAACTTTAATTATACAACAAAAAAATAAAAAATAAAATAATAGAACTTCAATCACTACAGTAAAAGTTTAGTGGTAGAAATAAAAGCCTTTTCAAATTTAATTGTTTCGAGGTTTTAATTTTAATTTTAGATCTTCAAAATTTAAAAAGAAAAAAAAAATTTTTTTTTGCAATTTTCCCTCGGCTATTTTAAATTTCGATTCTGCAGAGAAAGAAAATATATTACAAGGCGGAGACATTAAATTGAGGAGACCCAAGTGACCGAGAGAAGAAGTGCGCGCAAGTAATCGCCGTTTCACTTCATTCTCCCGTTCGTATTCCCTCTACCGTGCAGTCCCCCACCGTGGAGTCGCAGTAGCACTAAGCCATTTCTTCTTTGTGCCGCTGTCCGCCTATCGGCGTTTCACTCCATTCTCTCCTTCCGAGCGCCGAGCTGACCGGAGAGACGCCCGACCTATAACCGGAATGCTTTAGACGCTACTTTAAATTCAATAGTATTGGCAACCGCTACTTGGAAAATAAATTTTTTTTTTTAGTAGTAATAGCATTAATAATATTGATAGGGGGTAGTGTTTAATTAATTTGATAGGTTCAATAATTAATAAAAAAAAACAAATTACTATAATTAATTTAATTTAATAATGATCGATAATATAATTAGTATAATTATAACGCATATTTAATAATAATTAATTTGGTAGGTTTGATAAAATATCGTGAATATTACCGAGAAAAGAAAAAAAAAAAAGTAAAAAGAGAGAGGAAGCCGCGCGCTACTGAATCCAACCACTTCCCACCCTTGTGTGACGTCTGACTAATTCTTGACCTATTTTTACTCGCTACCCTGTTTTTTTTGTCTGACCATTGACCTACTCTACTCGCCTGCTTTCACAGTCAAATAAATAAATAAAGAAAAGGGGTCGTCATTCTCCTATCACCGTGTGGGTTCCCTGACTCGTGCCCAACCGGGAGTTCCGACCGAGGGGCGTTGAAAGCGACCCCGTCTGGGGAATTGAATGCAAGCCGGCGCAGTGCGCCTCTACAGCCAGGAAGGGCTAGCCCTTAGGTTTCGGATCTTCCTGCTCACTCGATTCGAATTAAGAATTATACGGATCGAGCTGACCCTATATGCGGACGACCTAGTTATCTATCACCGTTAAAGATAGACCCAGACCGAATCTCGAACACCTACACCGGTAGTTCCTCCAGACCCCTAGTCCTTGAACAGTGGAGTGGCAGCTAAGCTGGTGTCTTTTGGGACCCCACGAGATGACTGGCGGGACAAATGCCAACGGGCAGGGCCAGCAGGACCTGACCCGAACCATGGGTACGACATTGCTGGCATTGACTAACAGTCTTTGCCTGCAAAATGCCATCGCGGGTCTGAGTACCTACGACGGCAGCAATATACCCCTCAAGGACTTTATCCAGGATGTCCGGAATGGAGCAGACTGCGTCTCCGACGAACAGAAGGAGGGGTATAAGCGGGCTGTTCTAAGCAAACTGAGAGGTGCAGCGAAAGACTGCGCTTGGGGGCAAGACTTTGCCGACGTGGAGGAAATATGCAGCCACCTAAAAAAACGTTTTGCCCCCGGTAAGGGCTTCGCCTATTACAACAATAAGCTCCACACCCTGCATATGAAGCAAGGTGACTCGGTCGGGGGATTCAAGGACCAGATTAACATTCTCCTCCGGTGTGCCAGGTCGGCTTTGAAGGAAGAGAAGAAAGAAGAATATCATGAGAAGATGATGGTGCCCTTGACCGAAGCTGCCGTGGATGTCTTCATCAAGGGACTTCCCGCAAGCCTCAGCCAATGGGTGGATTCCAAAAAACCTACCAAGTTGGAAGACGCCTATGAGGAGGCCGTGCGACTCGAGTCAAGGATGGACGCCCGTATCATCCCGGATGCCCGCCAGAGATCCAACTACTACCAAGCCGACGGGCGGAGACAAGACTCTCGCTATGGAGCGGAGAGCCAGACTGCCTACGTAGGATGGGTGCAAGAGGGGGAGGACGCGGGCGAGTGGTACCCGTGGTCTGAACAAAGCCAGCTGCCGGAGCAGGAGGAACCATGGCAGGGACTACCACCTCAGAGTGCTGAGACTGCCTACGAGGTCTATTACCAACAGCCCTATCAGGCTTACCCAAGCCAAACACCCCGGTATACGCAACCAGGACCGCCGCAGTTCCAGACGCAGAACGGACCACCTCAACCGCGTCAACAATACCCCCAGGGACAGCGATACCCCCGACCTCCGGTACCGAATCTGCAAGCCCCCCAGGGGTATTGGCAACCGGCCCCTGGGCATAATCCCAATTACGGACCACACCGAGTGAATTACCGACCGCCTGGTCCACCCCGACCAAAAACTTATGACCCTGACCGTAGTCAACAGAATAAAGTGCCCACCTACCAATATCCCCGATATGGGCCCCCTAATGGCTGGCCACAAGGCCCGCGGATGAATACCCCTATGGGACAACCTACGATGACGGGACCACCTCCCCCGAGCCGTAACCCAGCCATGCCTCTGGTGCAGTGTCAACCTGTAACCGCGGAGGACGTTGACCTACGACCTAATCCCCCATACCAACAGCCTTTAAACTGGCTGGAGGCTCGCCCAACTATGGTGCCGAGCCAGCCTCAAGGACCCTCCGGGCCAGTGGTGAACCAACCAGGCCCCCCGCAGGCGGCACAGACCATGCAAATTCAAACCAAGGGAGTACCATCCACCTTGCGGTCTGCCCGTACGCTGCGGAGCTTGCAATAGACCCCGACCCGGGCACCCACATCCGAGTATATCTCCCGCAGGAGCAAAGACATCTGGTGCTCATGCTGGACACGGGGTCTGCCGTCAACTTGATCAAGCTTCAGGCACTCCACCCGGATGCCCAGGTAGAAACAGCGGCGGCCATCCCCTTGGTGGGAATCGCCGCCCAGGAAGTAATGACCTTAGGCATCACCTGGATACCAATAGGCGACCAACCTACTCTTTTCCATGTCGTGCCAGACCAATTCCCCATTTGGTATGACGGAATACTGGGTCGAGTATTCTTAAAGCAGAATGAGGCCGTAATATCTTATTATAAGAATAAAATAATGATAGGAAGTGACGTTATGAACCCCCTACCCTTCCCAGACTCCGAGGGTTATGAAATGGTTGACCAAGAGCGGGGTTTAAACCCACGAGACCCCATGCCAGAGGGAATTCACAAGGTTGAGTTAGCCGAGCCCTCCCCTGTAAGTACGGGCTCGGCTGAGTCCCCGGCTGAGGAGAAAGGACCTAAGGAAACCCAGCTGGAAGCCCCTTTGAACCCCAAAGAAGGGAGTACCACGTGGACAATTAAAAAACGGTGCCGCCAAGTTATCAGCGTTAATTTGATAAACGCCCATACGGGAGTAGGATACCTCCCGGCCCTTAGCAGAACCCCAGGAGTGTTCATCGGAAATGCACTCGTCACCAGTGAAAATGGGAGTTGCAAGGTTTTGGCAGTGAATACAACCGAGGAAGATGTGACCATTGAGGTTCACCCCCATGAATTAATTCCCTGCGAGTACGACGCACCCCCGTTCGATCCCGATTCAGAGACCGAGCCTGAGGGCGAAAAAATCACAGATGAGGGAGAGAGAGTGAGGCGCGTGTTAGAGCTGCTCGACGCGGAGCAGTTAAACTCCGAGGAGAGGGACCAAGTGCGGCGTGTCGTGGAAGAATATCACGACGTTTTCTTACTACCCGGGGATAAATTGTCCTGCACCGATCTAGTGGAACACGAGATACCTACCGAAGACAACATCCCTGTGCATACTAAACAATACCGCCACCCACCCATTCACCAGGAGGTGATGCGAGAGGACATCGAGAAGAAGCTCCATGATGACATCATAGAACCCTCAACCTCACCGTACCAGTCTCCTGTGTGGATTTTGCCCAAGAAAAGGGACAGCCACGGGCGTCCAAGATGGCGTATGGTGGTGGACTTCAGAGCTCTCAATTCCAAAACAATTGGGGACGCATACCCGCTGCCGTGCATCGCGGACATCCTGGACCAATTGGGCGACTCGGTACACTTTTCTACCTTTGACCTAGCCAGTGGGTTTCATCAAATCCCCATGAAACCCAGTGACAGACCTAAGACGGCGTTCTCCACAATAACGGGACACTGGCAGTTTAAGAAGATGCCTATGGGACTCAAAAACGCGCCCGCGACCTTCCAACGACTAATGGATCGCATCCTGCTGGGCCTGCAAAATGTGGAGATGTTGGTGTATCTAGATAATATCATCATATACGCCAGTAGCCTTAGCGAGCATCTGCGAAAGGTGAGACTGTTGTTTGACCGATTAAGGCATGCGAAACTGGTGTTACAACCCTACAAAGTACTCTTCCTCCGACGAGAGGTAGGATTCCTGGGACACATCGTGTCCGAGAAGGGGTGTGAACCAAACCCTGACAAAATCATGTCCATGAAAAATTTCCCCCGACCTCGCAATGTAACCGGTATCCGGTCGTTCACGGCTTTGGCCGGATACTATCGGAGATTCATAAAAGACTTTAGCAAAATAGCGAAGCCTCTGTATGACCTCACGAAGAAAGATACCAAGTTCGTCTGGACCGATGCCCAAGAGCGAAGCTTTAATCTACTAAAGCAAAAACTTTGCGAGGCTCCTATTTTGCAGTTTCTCGATTTTAATAAAAAATTTACCCTAACAACCGATGCTTGCGACTATGCTGTGGGAGCAGTACTTAGCCAGGAGAAAGATGGCTTCGACCATCCTGTCGCCTATTTGTCACGAAGCTTGACGGGACCGGAACTTAACTATACCACCACCGAAAAAGAATGCGTTGCGGTGTTGTACGCCTTCCGCAAATTCCGAACTTATTTGCTGGGGAGGCGATTCTTGCTCGTGAGTGATCACGAACCCTTAAGCTGGATGCATAACCAAAAAGACCCCGGCAAAAGGATGCTACGATGGATGCTGAAGTTTACAGACTATGAGTACGACTTCAAGTACAAGCCAGGAAAACTTAACATCAATGCCGACGCCCTCTCACGAAACCCGGCAGATCGGCCAATACCGGAAGATGAGATAAATACCACCCTGCCCACGATCAAGGTCCTGGTCCTGGAAGATAAGAACCAGAGAGACCAAGATAAGGCTCAGAGAATCGAGAGGCCTGTTCGAAAGCCTTCGGGACGAATGGTTGGCAATTCACGCCCTAGTACCTCGGGGACAGGCCCAAGACAACCAACCCTAAATAAAGCAAAGGGAGTCACGAAAACGACCTCTTTGACCCCTACTCCGTTGCGCCGGGAGCGGGCGAAATCGGTGGACGAGGGAATAAAGCCTCGTCGAGGTCGACCGGTAGGATCTAAAACAAACAAGAACCCGCCTCCGCTGGACCATAGTACCATAGCCCAACGTACGAGATCCAGACAACCGTTAGGACTCCCACCAAAGAGGGGCAGTTCCTTACCCCCAGCCCCAGGACTGAGTCCACTACCCTCACGCGTGAAAGAAATAAGGGACGAAGCCGAACCCGGAGATCGTGCCGACGGTGACGCTTTCGATCCGGAAGAAGACGAAGAAACTCGGGGCGTTCTGACGGTGGACCCCGTGAGTGACTGGGACACGTCAGACTCAAGACCCCCCGTGGTTGATCTGAAGGATAGCGGACTGCGAGATGAGACAACCGACGAAGTTTCTTCGGAAAAAGATGACCATCCAGAGAATCGAGAAACCGACCCCGATGTCGCCGCCACGGAAGTTAGCGCAGTGACGCCTAGCGAGACGGAGACTGTGGGGGACGAGAGCGAGGAAATTTTCGAGGGTCCATCACACTCCATTAACCTGCAAGACTTGCAAGAGAGCAGCGATAAACTAAACCAAAGCTTATTGGACCACTACGAGCGTACCAACAATTGGTATGGGTTACCGAACCTCGAGGAAGATAAGTGGCCCGCACATTTTTCAGACGGTGATGGAGATGTGAGAACCCCCGTGCAGGGAGACAAGGGCCAATTCTCAGAAGGGGAAGAGGTCGACGAGGAGCTGCAGGATCTGCTCAACCAGGCCGACCCTTACGATGCTGAGACTTTGGATGACAGCGTGATGAGTGAACGAGTGCAGAGACTGGTAACCAGCGCTCAAGCCCGCACGGATCGGGAAGTGAACCGGTGCATCTCGGCCGCATCGGACCCTGACTCTGACGACGAGGCAGATGAAAGTGCTAGAGAAGAGGAACGGAGAGACGAGTCTTCCGGGAAATGGCCGGCGAAGACCGGAGTTTCAGTTGACCCAAGATATAAGCCTTACACCCCCAAGGGGAGTAGCACCCCCCAATCTGGGGCGTCAAGGGTGAGATGGTCCAAGATACCCGAACTGGAAACTGTACAGGAAACAGCCCCGGCCTCCCCCGTGAACCTCGAATTTAGTAAGCCAGCACAGGAGGACCTACCCTTTTTCCTCCCCGAAATAACTTGGGCACTAGCTGATCCTCCAGACCATAGTAAATGCTGGGATCCCGATAACCCGAAAACCCCAAGAGAAGATGACCCGTCTGACCGTGTGAGGAAGCAGCCTAACCGGCCGCTAGGTAAAATCGTGCGAAGCAGGAACTGTTTGACTTATAAACGAAGCAACCTTGTTCACTTCCTCTCAAAAGATTGTGTTCCGGTGGGACCTGTCAGTCGGCTGCTTGTACACCTTGATGCAATCGACCCGAACGCACTCAGGCGAAAGCGACCCCGGAGGGGACAGATTATGATTACCCCTTACAAGAACCACAACATCCTGTCATTGATTGTGAAAAATCATCACTATGACCCATTGGACATCAGCACGGTGAGAAGGTGCTTAGAGAATCTAAAGAGCGTATTGTCCAAACGTAACCTCAGCGGGTTCAGAATTGCCCGGAAGGGCGACCTGGCCAGCCAACTGGAACCAGGACTATTGGAAGAGCTCTTACGAGACGTGTTCGAAAAAAGTCCGTTTGATATCACCCTCTGCTTTGGTACAGTAGCTATGCCCGAGATCGCCCAGCGCCCGGGGATCATCAAGCAGCTGCATGATAGCCTTTCCGGGGGGCACAAAGGAATAAACCAGACCTACCAGAAAATACGGGAGAGATATTACTGGAAGGGCATGCAAAACGTTGTGCTCGACTATATCCGGCGATGCAGTACCTGCCGGGAAATGAAGATAAACCGATGCAAGACCAGAGAGGCGCTGATACTTACTGATACACCCATCGAGGCCTTCGACAAAGTGACCATAGACACCGTTGGCAAATTACGGACGACCCCCTCGGGAAACCAACATGTGGTCACGATGCAATGTAACCTTACAAAGTACATTGTTGCGATCCCTATCCCCGATCTACGCGCCACCACCATCGCTGACACGTTGGTGAGGCATCTCATATGCCAATTTGGAGCTCCACGAGCGCTCTTGTCTGAGGTACATCGTCTTACTACCTCAGGGTATAGACCTCAGACGAACGGAAGCCTGGAAAGAAGCCATGCGCCACTCATGGACTTTATCCGGTGTTATTCGGAGAAGTATAACGACTGGGATCGTCTTGTGGCCTTCGCGGCGTTCACGTACAATACCAGTGTCCACTCTGCCACGAATTTCACGCCTTTTGAACTAGTGTATGGCAGGGTGGCCAGGTTCCCCATCAGGATACCAAACGAAGAAAAATTACGGACCTATAACCTCTACCTACGCGACCTAATAGTCCGGTTGGACGAAATGAGACTAACCGCGGGAGAAAGAGAGATAGCCGAGAAAATTAAGACCAAGGACCGATACGACCGAAAAAGAAAAAAATTCTGCGGCAAGCCGGGTGGGTACGCCTGGGTGCTAGTCGAACCCCGCATCTCGAAGTTTGACAGCTACTATAAAAAGCCGCTGAAAATTGTCGAGGTCGTGGGAAAGAACAACGTGATTCTCGAATTGCCCAATGGGAAAAAAATTCGAAAACACGTGGATAAGCTCATAGGCGTCCCATCCGGTTCCGAAGAATCCGACCTAAATAATTAACAGGTTCTTGTATGATTACAGATGCTAAACTATCTAACGTTTGTGATGTGGGGAATTCGTTTAGTTATGGGGGAGGCGACCTACAATATAACTCAATTCCAAAATAACCCAGGGTTATATTATGAAAAGGTGGGAGTGGTACATCTTCGAAAAGCAGATTGGAAGGTGATAATAGCAGTAGAGAGTGGACAACTACTTCAAAATCACGACGTGGGTGACCGAATAGCTGCTCTCTCTCTAAGATGCCATAATCATGTGGACGACCCCCCTTGCGAAGAATTGGTTGACCTAAACTCATTGACCAATACCTATCGAACCCTCCAAAGATTGGACCAAGAAATCACCGACCAAATAAATGACCTAACTACCGAAGAAACGACCGAAAAAGAAAACCCATCGACCAAACGCATCAGGCGACGAGCTCCATTTGGCATCATTGGATCCCTTGGCGAAAGCTTATTTGGACTAGCTACGGCGGACGACGTGGAGAAAGCTCATCGAGAAATCGACCGGATGCAACAAGACCAGAGACAATTGATCAGTCTACAAAAGGAACAGGTCCACGTCGTAACCGGAGCCCTATCGGAACTCCATAACGAGACCCTAATGCAAAAGCAAAAAATTGACAGAATGGAGACCGCCTTAACCAAGCTGCAAACATCCCCAGTGCTCAAGGATCTGTACGTGCAGGGTCAAAACCTGGGTCGCCAGCTTAATCAATTAATGGAATTACGAACAAAACTCTTACAAATAATCACCCTGGGTCGGAAAGGCGACCTTGCCGGTGGACTAATATCAAACAAGTTCCTAACCCAGATCCGACATGAGATTGGACAAACTACTAAGAACCTTGTCCTGCCCATCCCGGAGAAACGCTGGTACCTCGATGAAGTGGCCAAGATTTCGAAGCTAGAGATAGTGCACAACCGAAACCGCCTACTAGTGTATGTGCATATACCTCTAGTAGACCACACGGCCTACGAACTACATCGAATGCACTCCTTAGGGGCACCACAATCCCTTGGTACTGAAATCAATGGAACCGCATACATCGAACCCTCTCACAAATATTTGAGAGTGAGTGAAGACCAGCTCCAATACTTTAAATTCAACCAAATCAACTTTGAAGAGTGCCTGGACCTAGTTTACGGGTATCTGTGCAACAGCAAATTGGGAATCTGGAAAAGTTCCCATGCCCCAAACTGTGAGATAACGCTGTACTTACAACCTTCGGCAGAGGCGCTCAAGCTGTGCGATTTGCGGTTCCACCCGCAAGCCTTGGACCAATGGCGCTATCTGAAAGCGACGGGGTCCTGGCTTTTCTCCATGGCAAAGGAGGAGCAAATACGAATTCTTTGTCCCAGTAACACAACTATAATCTCGGTGAAAGGCCTAGGACTTTTGCAACTAGCCCAGGAATGTGTAGGAAAAACAGATAAAATTACCCTGCCAAACCCCGAAATTCACCGACAAAAGGGAGAATTTTTCTACCATCCGGAGATCAATTTAACCCTTTCGCAACTATACCCCGAATTATCCAAAGGCGTCCAAAACCTACCGCAAGCCGATTGGAACAATGAAGGGATTAAAGATGACGGGTGGCAAACCCGGCGTGGGTTGCCCTTGCGAGAATTATTAGACAAGCTCAAACGTTTGGAGCAACGGCAAGGCGATAAGATAGTAACTACCGGACTGAGCCTGAGCGGGTTTATTATGGTAACGACCGTGATGATCGGGTTAGTCGTGTATATCCGGGTGGTAAGGCCACGGACTAGGGCGCTCACCGAGAACTCAACCGAGCCCCCAAGCACGAGTAACGAAGCCCCAAATGCAGCGAGGGATCGAGAACCCCACGATGTTCTATCCACTCCTCCAAGGAAAACTACGACGCAAGAACCTTGGATTGATTCCTAATTTCTAGAAGCCCCCCCCCCCACCTATCACCCATCATCTGAATGACGACCAACGGTTAACCGAGACCCAAATTAACTAATAAATATGATTACAGCATCACCGAGTCAACAACAACAAAAAAAATGGATCACCAAGTGTTGAAAGAAAGCCCCGGCCAAGACCCCTGCATGATCCGAGTGAAACACCCTCGAGATGTGGAATTATGGGAGGTCATTCGAGGACTGCGCCGTTATGGGCTCATTATAGGCGGGCATTTAGAAACCAACACGTCCAATGGAAACATCAGTCGGATAACCTTCCGAAATGTAAGCGACGCGGATCGAGTTCGACGAAACAACAAAGAATACGAAAAGAACAAGGCCCGAAAGCCGTCCAAGACTACACCCTCACCACCGGAGGAGCCTTCCAGACCCGTCAGATCAGTAATCGTCAAACCGCCACCGAAACCCAAAAGGGAGGAAGGTCGAAAGAAGCAAAAAACTCAACCAGGGAACCTAGAGGAAAGACAACCAAAGAAGATATCTACCGAGACGCCACGCCTATGGAGCGAGCAAGCCCCCGATCCGGAGCTACCTAAAGCACCCACGGACCCACAGGAAGGAGTGGATCACCATCGCCTCTTTTGTATTCTCCCCGAGGAAATACCCATCGAATACCGAAATGAGCTCTTCTTCAAGGAGTTCGCCCAATTCGGACCTTTAGAATATTACCAAACCGTGCGCAATAAGCAAAATCGGCTGGTATGGGGTTATGTGCGCTACCTCGACCCACTAGATGCGGAACGCGCCCTACGACAAAGCCAAAAACCCTACCATGCAAAATATGCAGCGTTTCACCGTAAATCGAGTGAAAACAAGGAGGTTATTCAACATAGCTGTGGGCGATGGATTGGAGCCGGCACGTATCAACATCACGACCAAATTTGTGAAAGACAAGCCAACTACGTTAACCAACTAATACAAGGACTGACCCACCCACCACCGATCATCAATCAGTCCCCGAACCTAATGGACCTTGACTTCTGGGAAGAAACAACACAACCTTCAAATACCACGTTAGAATTAGCACCGAGCCAAATGCATGTGTTGGCGGAACACATCGTCAAGCTTTGGGACCAGCGTCACCACCAAGTGTCGCCAACGACAAAAACCACACCGACGGAGAGAGAGGTCCCGAGCACAGATATAAAAGACCCGCCCACGACCGGAAATTTAGAAGGCAAACCGACAGACCTATTGCCAACACCAAAGAAGCAAACCGACCCAAATGCGCGGAACACCGAAGAAAGGATGGAAATGCAGATGGAAACACTTGTGTAGTTAGAGACTGTAAGACCCAAAATAGAGTGACTAAAGACAAGACCGTGCTAGTGCGCGATAAAAGTGTGTATGAATGCATATGGCCGCGAAACGGAATGTTTGTATGAGTAACTGTCTAAGAGGCATAAGTTAGAATAACCCTAAGTCAATAATGTTCGATCTTAAAAATCATAAAAGAAAAAAAAAAAAAAAAAAAAAGAAAAAAAAAATCATAATAATAATAATAATAATAAAATATAACAATAATAATATGAAGGAAAGAATATGTATATGTATGATATGTATGTATGTATGAATGTCTGCATGTATGTGTGTGTGCACATATATACATGTATATACGATAAAAAAAAAATTAAATAAAAAAAAAAATAAAAAAAAAATAAATTTGATAAAATGTGCGTAGATATGCGGTCGATATAGGGGTTAAAGAAGAAAAGCGGCGAGTAGGAATGCATGTGTCACAGCCCTAAACCCTTCAGTCTTCTATTAACCATCCTTGATATAATCGAAACCACTATCCACCTCGTGACCTACCTCCTCTCAAGTTCCTACCCATAACCAGCCCCTCCCCAAGCGGAAAGCCCAATTCATCTAGAGTAATCAATTCATAACGCCTTCTTGCAGCAAACATGGCCTCCTCAAGACTAAGAGAGCAACTCGAACCCAGCGAACCACGAAGACCGTTAAAAGATCTACAGGGGCACCGATTTGTGTTACGAGCCCTGGGAACGGAAATGGTGGGGGAAAATGAGGTTGGAATAGTCATCAATCGGCCCTTCGACGTCCGAGAACTCGGAAAATACCTGAAAGGGGTCAACCCTACTTTATTGGAGGATCACGAAAAT
Organism: Encarsia formosa; assembly: GCA_038277355.1. Classification (NCBI taxonomy): domain Eukaryota; kingdom Metazoa; phylum Arthropoda; class Insecta; order Hymenoptera; family Aphelinidae; genus Encarsia; species Encarsia formosa. The sequence continues at coordinate 88,569,235 of CM076184.1, read as the reverse complement.
GAGGATGACCAAGAAGACCCCCTCATTTTTGTAAAGTTCCGATTCCGAACGCCTGAGCTAAAGCAGCAAGGCATCGCCCTAATAAAGAATTTAGAAGACGACCAGCGATTGGTAGACGAGGGAACCCAGTTGCTAGACGTGCGTGTACCCGTAGCCCGAAGTCATCAAAGAGTCTACCACGACCTAAAAACCTACGGACCCCTCTTGTGGCTGCGCTTTTGGAAAATGCGCACGCCAGAGCGAGACGCACACCTAGACCCCCTGTATTTGGCTTTTGCCAAATATAGGCATCCCACAAGTGCGTTAATAGCAAGGGAACGCATGGAAAAGGAATACGGAGCAAGACTAGGGAAACCTCGTCAATGGAAGTGCGACTTGAGCGAGCTCCGGGAACCTTTCCCGATAATCCATTGAGAATATTGCAATGTACAAGTGTCTCAGCTGGATATTAAGGACCACCGACAACTCCACACCCAGGAACGAATATGGGACGAAAAGAAGGAGGAACCAGACGAAAGGAGAAACAACGATTGTGCGGCCACTCTCCGATTGGAAAAAGAATTGCAGCGGCTGAGCTTGAAGGACGAGAAACCCCCCAAAGAGGACCCACCGTGCAAGAAGAGGAAGGAGGCAGACCAAAAGCCTCGCGTTTTCAGACCTTGGGAATAAAAAAAAAAAAAAAAAAAAACTCCTTACCAAACCGATACCTGCTTCTAGCCCTATACCTAAGTTCAAAAAAAAAAAAAAAAAAAAAAAAAAAAAAAAAAAAAAAAAAAAAAAAAACCCTAACCTACACCTAGTTCCAGCCCTATACCTACATTCACCAGGGACGGTGAACAGTTTAAGAAGGGGGGGCTGTTATGTGACAATTAAATAAAAATCCGCGAACGAGCATTCTCGCGCGAGTGTGCGTGCATGTGGATGAGGGGTCCGGTCAGCACTTCGGATTTCAGCTGCAGCTGAATGCTGCTCCCGCACTTTTGATGGGAAAAAATCAAGGTGGCGGGGGAAGGATTTAGATGCAGCAGGGAGGAAGAGCGCCGGACGTCGAGTTAGTATGAAATATAATTAAAGAGTGAAAAGATCGCGAGCCTTGTTAAACCTAAGCTATTACTTACTAAATTACCTAATACTATATTTGCCATTTGGACCTATCAGATTCGATAATTGTAGCCCCAGTGTATTGATTTGGATCTAATAAAACCTATTTTAAAAGTAACTTGCCCGTGAGTGAATTAAGTAATTAAACCTATTATTTTACCTACGTCTGGGAGATTAAGCAGACCACATCACATCGACCAATTACCAGCGAGTTTGGACCCCGAACCAAGGTAATGAGTTTAATATAAAAATTTCACCTTATTCAATTAATAATTCGCGCGTTCCTGTCGTCACCGTTCACCCCCGGTTTTCCCCTCGACTCCTTCCCGGGTCTGCCAAATTAGGAGCCGGTTATATGTCCACGGGGACATATAACAATATGATGCTAAAGATTCATTATAAAATATTGAGTAGTTTCCATGATCTTGCGAGTTGAACAAAAAATGCATACATCAAGAAAATTTTAACTTTTTGTTCAACTCGCCGCATGATCTCGGAAATTACTGGATATTTTTTAATGAAACTTTAGCATCATATATTTGAACGCTTTTTGCTGCCAATAGCACAGTTTATATATTTTTAGAATCTTTTGGAAGCGTACAATAAATTATTAAAAGTACGAAATTAACAGGTTCTAACCTGAAACTTTGGTTTAAAAAAAAAGCGTTGAATCTCGGGATCCCCGGAAGGAACGAAGTTCCAATCTAGTTTTTGTGTAGTACGTATCAAGTGCAAAAATATTATAACTTTGGTATCATTAGTTATTAAAAAAAAAAATTTTAAGCTAAACCACCCCATAACGCTGGACGTCTGAGTTAAAAAAAAAAATAATAAATTAATGAATAAATGAACAAACTACAGAGAATAACAACCCCATAACACTGGTCGTCCGAGGTTTTCTAATGAATAAGTTCATAAATAAGTTGATAAATTAAATATATTAACTAACCACCAAGCACTAAAACCCCATAAAGCTGGGCGTCTGAGTTTTTTATTAATAATAAATAAATACATAAATGAACCACCAAACAATACAACCCCATAACACTGGGCATCCTAGTTTTTTTAATAAATGAACTAATAATTAAATTAACTAACCACCAAGCACTAAAACACCATGAAGCTGGGCGTCCGAGTTTTTTATTAAGAAATAAATAAATAAATATATAAATCAACCACCAAACAATACAGCCCCATAACACTGGGCATCCGAGTTTTACTAATAAAAAAATTAATAAACCGCAGAGCATTACACTCCCATAACGTTGGATGTCCAAGTTAAAAAAAAAAATTAATTAATGAATAAATTAATAAAACGCCAAGCGCTACAACCTCATAATGCTGGGCGTCCAAGTTTTTCTAATAAACAAATTGATAAGCTGCCAAGCGCTACTACCCCTAAACGCAGGACGTCTACGTTTTTTTTTTTTTTTTTTAATAAATTAACTAATCGCCAAGCACTTAAACCCCATAAGACTGTGCGTCCGAGTTTTTCTAATAAATAAATATTGATTTATTTATCAAAAAGAAATTGGACGTTCAGCGTTATGGGGTCGTAGAGCTTGACTGTTTGTTAATTTATTTATTAACTTATTCAATAAAAAAAATTCGGATTCTCAGCGTTTTGGGGTTGTATTGTTTGGTGGTTCATTTGTATATTTATTTATTTATTTAAAAAAACTCGCACGCCCAGCTTCATGGGATTTTAGTGCTTAGCGGTTAGTTAATTTATTCACAAAAAAACCAAAATGTCCAGCGTAATGGGACTGTAGCGTTTGGCGGTTAATTAATTCGTTTATTAAGTTATGCAAAAAAAAAAAAAAACTCGGACGCCGACGGCCGAGTGTAACGGGGTTATAGTGCATGACAGTTTGTTAATTTATTTATAAATTTATTCATAAAAAAAACTCAGACGCCCTGCGTTTGGAGCTCGGACTGTTTGGCAGTTTGTTAATTTATTTATTGGTTTATTTATTTAAAAAAAACCAGAACGCCCAGCGTTATGGGGTTGTATTGTTTGGTGTCTCATTTATTTATTTATTTATCTATTCATTTATTCAAAAGAACTCAGACGTCCAGCGTTATGTAGTTTTAGTGCTTGACGGTTAGTGAATTTATTAAAAAAAAAAACTCGGACGTTCAGTGTTATGGGGTTGTAGCGGTTGGCGGCTTATTAATTTATTTATTAGAAAAACTCGGACGTCCTGCGTTATGGGGTTTCATTGTTCGGCGGTTATTCAATTTATTTAAAAAAAAAAAACTCTGATGTCCAGCATTATGGGGTTTCATTGCGTGGTGGTTAGTTAATTTATTTATTTGAGAAACTCGGATGCCCAGTGTAAGGGGTTGTATTGTTTGGTGGTTCATTTATATATTTATTCATTTATTTAAAAAACTCGGACGCCCAGCGTTATGGAGTTTTAGAGCTTGACGGTTCACTAATTTATTTAAAAAAAAAAAAAGTTCGGACGTCCAGTGTTATGGGGTTGTAGCGCTTGGCGTTTTATTTATTTATTAATTAGAAAAACACGAGTGCCCAGCGTTATCGGGTTGTAGTGCTTGGCGGTTTATCAATTTATTCATTGATTAATTTTTTTTTTTTACACTCGGACATCCAACGTTATGGGAGTGTAATGCTCTGCGGTTTATTGATTTTTTTATTAGTAAAACTCGGACGCCCAGCGTTATGGGGTTGTAGCGCTTGGCGGTTCATCAATTTATTTATTTGAAAAACTCGAACGCCTAGCCTTATTAGGTTTCATTGTGTGGTGGTTAGTTAATTTATTTATAAGTAAAACTCGGGCGCCCAGCATTATAGGGTTGTAGCGCTTGGCAGTTCATCAATTTATTTATTTGAAAAACTCAAACGTCCAGCGTTATGTAGTTTTAGTGCTTGACGGTTAGTGAATTTATTAAAAAAAAAACTCGGACGTTCAGTGTTATGGGGTTGTAGCGGTTGGCGGCTTATTAATTTATTTATTAGAGAAACTCGGACGTCCTGCGTTATGGGGTTTCATTGTTCGGCGGTTATTCAATTTATTTAAAAAAAAAAACTCTGATGTCCAGCGTTATGGGGTTTCATTGCGTGGTGGTTAGTTAATTTATTTATTTGAGAAACTCGGATGCCCAGTGTAAGGGGTTGTATTGTTTGGTGGTTCATTTATATATTTATTCATTTATTTAAAAAACTCGGACGCCCAGCGTTATGGAGTTTTAGAGCTTGACGGTTCACTAATTTATTTTAAAAAAAAAAAGTTCGGACGTCCAGTGTTATGGGGTTGTAGCGCTTGGCGTTTTATTTATTTATTAATTAGAAAAACACGAGTGCCCAGCGTTATCGGGTTGTAGTGCTTGGCGGTTTATCAATTTATTCATTGATTAATTTTTTTTTTTTAAACTCGGACATCCAACGTTATGGGAGTGTAATGCTCTGCGGTTTATTGATTTTTTTATTAGTAAAACTCGGACGCCCAGCGTTATGGGGTTGTAGCGCTTGGCGGTTCATCAATTTATTTATTTGAAAAACTCAAACGTCCAGCGTTATGTAGTTTTAGTGCTTGACGGTTAGTGAATTTATTAAAAAAAAAAACTCGGACGTTCAGTGTTATGGGGTTGTAGCGGTTGGCGGCTTATTAATTTATTTATTAGAAAAACTCGGACGTCCTGCGTTATGGGGTTTCATTGTTCGGCGGTTATTCAATTTATTTAAAAAAAAAAAACTCTGATGTCCAGCGTTATGGGGTTTCATTGCGTGGTGGTTAGCTAATTTATTTATTTGAGAAACTCGGATGCCCAGTGTAAGGGGTTGTATTGTTTGGTGGTTCATTTATATATTTATTCATTTATTTAAAAAACTCGGACGCCCAGCGTTATGGAGTTTTAGAGCTTGACGGTTCACTAATTTATTTTAAAAAAAAAAAGTTCGGACGTCCAGTGTTATGGGGTTGTAGCGCTTGGCGTTTTATTTATTTATTAATTAGAAAAACACGAGTGCCCAGCGTTATCGGGTTGTAGTGCTTGGCGGTTTATCAATTTATTCATTGATTAATTTTTTTTTTTTAAACTCGGACATCCAACGTTATGGGAGTGTAATGCTCTGCGGTTTATTGATTTTTTTATTAGTAAAACTCGGACGCCCAGCGTTATGGGGTTGTAGCGCTTGGCGGTTCATCAATTTATTTATTTGAAAAACTCGAACGCCTAGCCTTATTATTTTCATGGTGTGGTAGTTAGTTAATTCATTTATTAGTAAAACTCGGGCGCCCAGCATTATAGGGTTGTAGCGCTTGGCAGTTCATCAATTTATTTATTTGAAAAACTCAAACGCCCAGCGTTATGGGGTTTTTGTGCTTGACGGTTAGTTAATTTATTTAAAAAAAAAAATCGGACACCCACCGTTATGGGGTTGTAGCACTTGGCAGTTTATCAATTTGTTTATCAATTTATTTATTAGGAAAACTCGGACGACCAGTGTTACGGGGTTGTGATTCTCTGCGGTTTGTTCATTAATTAATTAATTTTTTTTTTTCAACTCAGACGTCCAGCGTTATGAGGTTGTAGCGCTTGGCGGTTCATCGATTTATTTATCAATTTATTCATTAGAAAAACACGGGTGCCCAGCAATATGGGGTTGTAGTGCTTGGTGGTTTATCAATTTATTTATGAACTTATTCATTAGAAAGACTCGGATGACCACTGTTATGAGGTTTTAATACCCTGTGGTTTGTTCATTTATTCATTAATTAATTTATTTAATTGTTTATGAAAAAAAATTTATTTACTGCTCCCCCCAGCGTTATGTGGGTTCAGAGCTTGTCCGTTTATTTAATTTTTTATAAAATATAATTTATGTGTCGCTCTCCGCAGCGTTATGGGGGTTTAGAGCTTGGTGGACTATTTAATTGTTTACAAAAAATAATTAATTGATCGCTCTTTCCAGCGTTATGAGGGTTCAGAGCTTGTCCGTTTATGTAATTGTTTATAAAAAATAATTTATTTATCGCTCTCCCTAGCATTATGGGGGCTTAGAGCTTGTAAATTTATTTAATTGTTTACAAAAAATAATTTATTGATCACTCTTTCCGGCGTTATTTGGGCTTAGAGCTTGTCGGTTTATTGAATTGTTTATAAAAATTAATTTATTTATCGCTCTCCCCAGCGTTATGGGGGCTTTGAGCTTGGTGGTTTATTCAATTGTTTATAAAAAATAATTTATTTATCGCTCTCCCCAGCGTTATCGGGGCTTTGAGCTTGGTGGTTGATTCAATTGTTTATAAAAAATAATTTATTCATTTCTTTTCCCAGCGTTATGTGGGTTTAGAGCTTGTCGAATTATTTAATTGTTTATAAAAAATAATTTATTTTTCGCTCTCCCCAGTGTTATGGGGGCTTTGAGCTTGGTGGTTCATTCAATTGTTTACAAAAAATAATTTATTCATTGCTTTTCACAGCGTTATGTGGGTTTAGAGCTTGTCGGTTAATTTAATTTTTTGAAAAAAATAATTTATTAATCGCTCTCCGCAGTGTTATGGGGGCTTAGAGCTTGGTGGTTTATTTAATTTTTTACAAAAAATAATTGATTGATCGCTCTTTCTAGCGTTATGTGGGTTCAGAGCTTGCCCGTTTATGTAATTGTTTATAAAAAATAATTTATTTATCGCTCTCCCCAGCGTTATGGGGGCTTTGAGCTTGGTGGTTTATTCAATTGTTTATAAAAAAACATTTATTCATTTCTTTTCCCAGCGTTATGTGGGTTTAGAGCTTGTCCAATTATTTAATTGTGTATAAAAAATAATTTATTTATCGCCCTCCCCAGCGTTATGGGGGCTTTGAGCTTGGTGGTTTATTCAATTGTTTAGAAAAAATAATTTATTAATCGCTCTTTCCAGCGTTGTGTGGGTTCAGAGCTTGCCCGTTTATGTAATTGTTTATAAAAAATAATTTATTTATCGATCTCCCAAGTATTATGGGGGTTTAGAGTTAGGTGGTTTATTTAATTGTTTATAAAAAATAATTTATTTATAGCTTCCCCTAGCGTTATTTGGGCTTGGAGCTTGTCGGTTTATTTAATTGTTTATAAAAAATAATTTATTTATTGCACCCCCCACCATTATGTGGGCTTAGAGCTTGTCAGTTTATTTAATTGGTTATAAAAAAAATTTATGTATCGTTCTCCCCAGCATTATGCCAGTTTAGAGCTTGTCAGCTTATTTAATTGTTTATAAAAAATAATTCATTTATCGCTCTCCCCAGCGTTATGGGGGCTTTGAGCTTGGTGGTGTATTCAATTGTTTACAAAAAATAATTTATTGATCGCTTTTTCCAGCGTTATGTGGGTTCAGAGCTTGTCCGTTTATTTAATTGTTTATAAAAAATAATTTATGTATCACCCTCCCCAGCGTTATGAGGGTTTAGAGCTTGTCGGTTCATTTAATTGTTTATAAAAAATAATTTATTGATCGCTTTCCCCAGCGTTATGGGGGTTTAGTGCTTGGTGGTTTATTTAATTGTTCACAAAAAAAATTTATGTATCGTTCTCCCCAGCTTTATGTGGATTTAGAGCTTGTCGGTTTATTTGATTGTTTATCAAAAATAATTTATATATCGCTCTCCGCAGCGTTAAGTGGGCTTAGAGCCTGGTGGTTTATTTAATTGTTTATCAAAAATAATTTATTGGTCGCTCTTTCCAGCGTTATATGGGTTCAGAGCTTGTCCGTTTATTTAATTGTTTATAAAAAATAATTTATGTATCGCTCTCCCCAGCGTTATGTGGGTTGAGAGCTTGTCGGATAATTTAATTGTTTATAAAAAATAATTTATTTATCGCTCTTCTCAGCGTTATAGAGGCTTTGAGCTTGGCGGTTTATTCAATTATTTCTAAAAAATAATTTATGCATTGCTTTTCACAGCGTTATGGGGTTGTAGCGCTTGGCAGTTTATCAATTTGTTAATCAATTTATTTATTAGGAAAACTCGGACGACCAGTGTTATGAGGTTGTAATTCTCTGCGGTTTGTTCATTCATTCATTAATTTTTTTTTTTTTTTTATTTCAGACGTCCAGCGATATGGTGTTGCAGCGTTAGGCGGTTTATCAATTTATTTATTATTTTATTTATTTGAAAAACTCGAACGCCCAGTGCTCTGGGGTTGTAGCGGTTGGCGGTTCATCAATTTATTAATTTGACAAACTCGAACTCCTAGCGTTATAGGGTTCCATTGCGTGGTAGTTACTTAACTTATTTATTTGAAAAACTCAGACGCCCAGCGTTATGAGGTTGTAGCGCTTGGCGGTTCATCGATTTATTTGTCAATTTATTCATTAGAAAAGCACGGGTGCCCAGCGGTATGGAGTTGTAGTGCTTGGCGGTTTATCAATTTATTTATGAACTTATTCATTAAAAAGACACAGATGACCACTGTTATGAGGTTTTAATACCCTGTGGTTTGTTCATTTATTCATTAATTAATTTATTTAATTGTTTATAAATAAAAATTTATTTACTGCTCCCCCCCGCGTTATGTGGGCTTAGAGCTTGTCGGTTTATTTAATTGTTTATAAAAAATAATTTTTGTATCGTTCTCTCCAGCTTTATGTGGGTTCAGAGCTTGTCAGTTTATTTACTTGTTTATAAGAAATAATTAATTAATCGCTCTCCGCAGCGTTATTGTGGCTTAGAGCTTGGTGGTTTATTTAATTGTTTACAAAAAATAATTTATTGGTCGCTCTTTCCAGCGTTATGTGGGTTCAGAGCTTGTCCGTTTATTGGATTGTTTATAAAATATAATTTTGTGTGTCGCTCTCCGCAGCGTCATGGGGGCTTAGAGCTTGGTGGACTTTTTGATTGTTTACAAAAAATAATTAATTGATCGCTCTTTCCAGCGTTAATCGGGGTCAGAGCTTGTCCGTTTATGTAATTGTTTATAAAATATAATTTATGTATCGTTCTCCCCAGCTTTATGTGGGTTTAGAGCTTGTCGGTTTATTTAATTGTTTATAAAAAATAATTTATTCATCTATCTCCGCAGCGTTAAGGGGTCTTAGAGCTTGGTGGTTTATTTAATTGTTTACAAAAAATAATTTATTGATCGCTCTTTCCAGCGTTATGTGGGTTCAGAGCTTGTCCGTTTATTCAATTGTTTATAAAAAATAATTTATTTATCGCTCCCCCCAGCGTTATGTGGTCTTAGAGCTTGTCGGTTTATTTGATTGTTTATAAAAAATAATTTATTTTTCACTTTTCGCAGCGTTATGGGGGCTTAGAGCTTGGTGGATTATTAAATTGTTTACAAAAAAAAATTTATCTATCGCTCTTTCCAGCGTTAAGTGGGGTCAGAGCTTGTCCGTTCATGTAATTGTTTATAAAATATAATTTATGTATCGTTCTCCCCAGCTTTATGTGGGTTTAGAGCTTGTCAGTTTATTTAATTATTTTTAAAAAATAATTTTTTCATCCATCTCCGCAGCGTTAAGGGGGCTTAGAGCTTGGTGGTTTATTTAATTGTTTACAAAAAATAATTTATTGATCGCTCTTTTCAGCGTTATGTGGGTTCAGAGCTTGTCCGTTTATTCAATTGTTTATAAAAAAAATTTTATGTATCGCTCTCCCTAGCGTTATGTGGGTTTAGAGTTTGTCGGCTTATTTAATTGTTTATAAAGAATAATTTATTTATCGCTCTCCCCAGCGTTATGGGGTTTTGAGCTTGGTGGTTCATTCAATTGTTTATAAAAAATAATTTATTCATTGCTTTTCACAGCGTTATGGGGGCTTAGAGCTTGTCGGTTTATTTAATTGTTTATAAAAAATAATTCATTAATCGCTCTCCGCAGCGTTATGGGGGCTTAGAGCTTGGTGATTTATTTAATTGTTTACAAAAAATAATTTATTGATCGCCTTTTCCAGCTTTATGTGGGTTCAGAGCTTGCCCGTTTATTTAATTGTTTATAAAATATAATTTATGTATCGCTCTCCCCAGCTTTATGTGGGTTTAGAGCTTGTCGGTTTATTTAATATTTATAAAAAATAATTTTTTCATCGCTCTCTGCAGCGTTAAGGGGGCTTAGAGCTTGGTGGTTTATTTAATTGTTTATAAAATATAATTTATGTATCGCTCTCCGCAGCGTTATGGGGGCTTAGAGCTTGGTGGTTTATTGAATTGTTTATAAAAAAAAATTGATTTATCGCTACCCCTAGTGTTATGTGGGTTTAGAGCTTGTCGGCTTATTTAATTGTTTATAAAATATAATTTATGTATCGCTCTCCGCAGCGTTATGGAGGCTTAGAGTTTGGTGGTTTATTGAATTGTTTATAAAAAATAATTTATTTATCGCTACCCCCAGCGTTATGTGGGCTTAGAGCTTGTCGGTTTATTTAATTGTTTATAAAAAATAATTTATTTATCGCTTTTCGCAGCGTTATGGGGGCTTAGAGCTTGGTGGATTATTTAATTGTTTACAAAAAATAATTTATCTATCGCTCTTTCCAGCGTTAAGTGGGGTCAGAGCTTGGCCGTTTATGTAATTGTTTATAAAATATAATTTATGTATCGTTCTTCCCAGCTTTATGTGGGTTTAGAGCTTGTCGGTTTATTTAATTATTTATAAAAAATAATTTTTTCATCCATCTCCGCAGCGTTAAGGGGGCTGAGAGCTTGGTGGTTTATTCAATTGTTTATAAAAAATAATGTATGTATCGCTCTCCCCAGCGTTATGTGGGTTTAGAGTTTGTCGACTTATTTAATTGTTTATAAAAAAAAATTTATTTATCGCTCTCCCCAGCGTTATGGGGGCTTTGAGCTTGGTGGTTCATTCAATTGTTTATAAAAATAATTTATTCATTGCTTTTCACAGTGTTATGGGGGCTTAGAGCTTGTCGGTTTATTTCATTGTTTATAAAAAATAATTTATTAATCGCTCTCCGCAGCGTTATGGGGGCTTAGAGCTTGGTGATTTATTCAATTGTTTACAAAAAATAATTCATTGATCGCTTTTTCCAGCTTTATGTGGGTCAGAGCTTACCCGTTTATTTAATTGTTTATAAAAAATAATTTATGTATCGCTTTCCCCAGCGTTATGGGGGCTTAGAGCTTGGTGGTTTATTGAATTGTTTATAAAAAATAATTTATTTATCGCTACCCCCAGCGTTATGTGGGTTTAGAGCTTGTCGGCTTATTTAATTGTTTATAAAATATAATTTATGTATCGCTCTCCGCAGCGTTATGGGGGCTTAGAGCTTGGTGATTTATTTAATTGTTTACAAAAAATAATTTTTTCATCTATCTCCGCAGCGTTAAGGGGGCTGAGAGCTTGGTGGTTTATTCAATTGTTTATCAAAAATAATTTATGTATCGCTTTCCCCAGCGTTATGTGGGTATAGAGCTTGTCGGCTTATTCAATTGTTTATAAAAAATAATTTATTTATCGCTCTCCCCAGCGTTATGGGGGCTTTGAGCTTGGTGGTTCATTCAATTGTTTATAAAAAATAATTTATTCATTGCTTTTCACAGCTTTATGTGGGTTTAGAGCTTGTCCGTTTATTTAATTGTGTATAAAAAATAATTTATGTATCGCTCTCCCCAGCGTTATGTGGGTATAGAGCTTGTCGGCTTATTTAATTGTTTATAAAAAATAATTTATTTATCGCTCTCCCCAGCTTTATGTGGGTTTAGAGCTTGTCAGTTTATTTAATTATTTATAAAAAATAATTTTTTCATTGCTTTTCACAGCATTATGGGGGTTTAGAGCTTGGTGGTTTATTTATTTATTTATGTATTTATTTATTATTTGCAACGGTTTCTGTTACATATTCAGCTTTCAAACTTGCGCGGTAACTGTGACGGTCAATTTTCCCAAACAAAGCGGGGGGCACCATTTCCGGGGGGCACTATGTCTATGACTCTTTAAATTGTACCCCTTCGGGGCTTGATTATTAAAACTTGATCATACCTACTTATGCTTAACTTTATTTAATTCATTTACTTGTTAATCATTCATTTTATAATAATTTTGTATAGTTTTTTAAATAAATATATATATATAAATCTTTCGATAATTAAAACAAAAATAAAATAAAACTTTAATTTTCGTTGAGAATTTATAATTGGAACAAAAAAGTAGTTGATATTAGTTGAACTATAGAACAAAAGTAAGATACTTAATCCTAAGCCACTTTCAAAGCCGCCGCCTGGGCCGCCACGCTGGCGGCCGGGTCCTGCAGTATTTGTAAACATGAACACGCAAGGCCGTGAGCCGCGCGGCTGGGGCTGACTCATCATTGAAACTCTCTACATTTCTCTATAACTCTTCGCAACTCTTGCGAGAGTTATGAGAGTATAACTCTTTATAACTCTTTGGAACTGTTACTGTGTTGCGAGTTGATAACCCCTCGGTCAAAGTTTAGTTTTTAGCTTCATTGCGTGAGTGACAGCGTATGCTGTAACTCGTTCGCCAATACCTGAGTCTTTGGAAATTACTCTTTTCCAAGCTTTATTCGCGAGAACTTGGTCTACATCGTGTCTAGCCTTCTTGTGAATGATCATCACTCTTCAGAAGTTCATGAAAGACTTATTTTAAAAGCTATATAAGCACCCTATTTATACACAACGAGTCAGTCTTAAGTCAGAGTTTGAATCATCAACATGGATTTTCAACAATGTTCCAGGAAACTCCCAGTAACGAATTTTGATACCATAGTTGAAGATGAGAAAAAGGTGAAAACGCATGGTGACTTACTTCCTGATAGTATAAGAGCTGTATTTTACGGTCCATCCAATTGTGGTAAGACCAACAGTCTACTAGCTCTTATCACACAAGAGAATGGTCTCAGATTTGAGAATGTTTATGTATATTCAAAGTCCCTGAATCAACCCAAGTATAAATTTCTCAAAGATCTTTTGGAGCCCATAGACGGTGTAAAATATTTTGCTTTTAGTGAACACGAAGATGTAATATCACCAAAAGATGCTCTACCAAATTTGGTGATGATTTTCGATGACGTTGCCTGTGAAAAAATAGATAACTTGAGAGCCTTTTTCTGTATGGGAAGATATGCCAAAGTAGACTCTTTTTATCTGTTTCAGTCGTACGCTCAAGTACCAAAACATCTTGTACGAGATAATGTTAATCCGCTCGTACTATTCAGACAAGACGAAGTCAATTTGAAACATGTGTACGACGATCACGTAAACACGGACATGCCTTACACGAATTTCAGAAATTTTTGCTCGGAATGTTGGAAAGATAATCATCCTTTGCTGTGATAGATAAAGACAGGCCAATAAATAATGGTCGCTATCGCAAATGTTTCGACAATTTTGCTATAAATATAGCGAATTAGACGGATGAATCACCAGTCGACCTCTAGATTTTACAGAGTTAACATGGCTCATATGGAAAAAGAAAAAAATATTCTTGAACAGCTCGCTAAAGCTCGAGAAGCTGTCAAACGTAAATATAACTTACTCAAATCTGAAAGAGATCAAAGTGAAGAGGCTTTGAATCAAACATTCAAACCAATCATAGATCCTCTTAAACAGCTTGTTAAAAAGAAAGAAAAGAAATTGGTGTCTTTAAAAAGCATTCAAAGAGAAGAAAAATTTGACGACTTCCCTAATAATGTACCTAAAGAAGAAGAAGTAGAAGAAGATAATTCACATGTAAGAGACCTTGTTGACCTGTCTGCAATAAAATCAACTAACAAAAAGTCATCAAGTTTCAATCAGTCTGTAGAAGAAGAAGAAAATTCTTTCAGAGAAGAAATTGAATTAGTTGCTGCAGAGTGTGACAGACTCTATGGAATTAAAAAAAAGACAAAAAATGGTTACCAATTGGGAAATTCAACTTTACGATTTTTAAGAGATGAAATTTTCGTAAACGATAAATCATTTCCTCGAACTCCAGGTTTACAAGATTTGATTGTAAAAAAACATCCCATAAATTATTCAATAAAGGATGAAACAATTTATGGAAAAATTCTTAAGGAATCCGAAGCTCACATGAATACTAACGGCGAGTTAAAAAAACATACAAGCAGTTGGAAGTATACGAACGTAATCAAACCATTGTTCAAATCGCAAACTCAAGTCGGTTCAGGTCTCTTACCCCGGTATAAAATTGCTCAAAGAAATATTCGAAAGGACTATGTGTATTGGGATGATGCTAATGAACTTGTGGAACGTCTGAGGCTATTGATTGCTGCGAGATCAGCCGGAAATTATAATCATGAAAACGAGATACATTCAATCATCGAGGAACTCCGTGAAGCAGGGTATATATTGAACTGATTCCAGATATTCCCCATCAGTCTCAAAATGAGTGTTGACATATTCGGACGTACTTTGAAAAATAAAGAGGCTACTCGAGGTCCTCGGGGCAATGGGTATAAATTGACTGAAAACGGTCAGTTTGACGCAAAAGGCAAAAGACTTTGCAACCTATCAGCACCTATAGACCTCAACGACGCCGTTAACCTTCAAACTCTTAAAAATTTAATAGGATTGGAACTTCAAAGTCTGTACGAGATTACGAAAAAATTGAGAAGTGACGTAGATGATTTGAGTGCTATTCTGAGCAATCACAAAACTGAGATAAACAACAACGTTCAGAAAAAAGTTGATGAACTATTTGAACTAATTGAAGGTCACAGAGACGACATTGACAAAAGTATCCTACAAATAAACGCTAAGATTGGAGATAAAGATGAATAAAAAAGAGGTGGTGGTTGAAGAACTTCACAAGCCTGCTCATCGTAACTATCCTCGGAGAAAATTCAATGTTCGAGGCTTGGATGAAACCTGTGGATCCGACTTCGTGGAGATGCAACCGTATTCAAGAAAGAACAAAGGTTTTCGATACCTGCTTACTACAGTAGACGTATTTTCAAAATACGCTTGGGCTGTACCTGTAAAAACAAAATCGGGTAAGGATGTAACAGCTGCCATGCGATCCATTCTTGAAAAGGGCCGAGTTCCTAAGAATTTACACGTTGACCGGGGAAAAGAATTTTATAATGAAAATTTTGAAGGCCTCATGAAAAAGTATAAAATTAACTTGTACTCGACTTACAGCAATGTAAAAGCTCCAATGTGTGAACGCTTCAATCGTACTCTAAAAACGAAGATGTGGGCTAAATTTAGTTTGCAAGGAAGTTACAAGTGGCTCGATTTATTACCCAAATTTTCCTCCATCCGATGGTCGAAAGTACGCATCCTGTGCACCGATTTCTCAGTCGAAAGTTCAACATTGCTGCATTCAGGCGCTCTACTATACCAACGTATAGCAGCAGTGCAGAAATAAACGTCAAACTTCTAACCTCTTGCGAGAGCAGCGCGTCGACTGCAGCTGACCAGCTGTGCTGACTGCTGAATAAGCTGTCATTTAATAAGCTAATGAAAAACAAGTTCTCAGCTGATAAAGTGAGAATATTTCTTGAAATGATTGATAATAGTAAAAAACAAAAAAAATGTAGTGTATTTTTTTTAATTGTTAGGATTTACAATTATTTTAATTTCATGATGCAAGTAAGCGTACTGCAATCTCTTTAGATTTACATAGTAGATTTACTACTATGGAGAAAATACATTGAAAAAGTCTGGGATACAATTTTAGATTAAAGAAGTTATTTATGAACATGCTTCTTATTAGGTATATTTATAATCAAGAGATGCATTAGAAAAATAAAAATTATAACTATATTTCCATGTGTGCAACTGGAATTATGTCATGATTATAAATGCAATTAAATTGTTCATAAATAAAATATTAAAAATAAAATAAATAAGTATCAACTACTTATACTAAAAAAAAAAAAAAGAATAATATAGTATTTCAAATTGAAAGTAATAAGTCTTTTCAACTTAAAAATATACGCCATGCATCTACTTAACTAACTATTATTATTATCAGATGAAGGATTGGAATAATAAAAATTATTAACAATATTTCCATTGAAAGTGCAACTAAAATATCTAACAGCTGGATTAGATTTTTGATCATAATGAACTATATTATTTTCTGCATTATCGGATTGACTGGCTGAAGAAGTTTGGTAAGTAGTAGTATTAGTCAAGTCATTTTGAACATTATTTTTTCTTTTTTTTGCATGTAGCATCTCTTGTAACTCTTAATTTGCCAAACTGGAGTTTGATTCATGATTGTTGTTGTTATATTCATGTTTTGATAACACTGTGTCAAGATTGCTGTTGGACTTCTCACAAAGGTTATTTTTATTTTTCAAAACATCTGATTCATTAAGGTTTTTTGATTTTTTAAAAAGAAGTTGAACTGGTTTTCTTGACTCAAAATGATTAGAAATGGATGTGTCTTTGCTCGAATCATTTTCTTTACCATCAGAATCTAAATGATTACACCCCTCATTTGAATTTTCATCTAATAAATGTAAAAAAGCTTCATTGGAATTGGTACTTCTTTCCATAAGATCACTCTGATTATTTTCAGCTAGTTTTTTTTAGCATTGACCAAACACTCCAAATTGTTGTTGGCTTAAAGTTTTTGATTTCCTTTAATTCTCGAAAATATATAATCAAATTGTTTTCTTCAGATTTTGATAAAGAATGTTGGTGATTTTCCTGCCATTTTTTATAAGCGTGATAATTTAATAGATATCTTTCACCAGATTTTGCCGGTAAGGTTTCATCAAGGATGATTAAATGAGACTCTTCATCAAAATTCCGAAAAACTTCCTCTTCATCACCAGACTCAATATCAGACTCACTCATTTTGATCGGATAAAACTACTATGAAAATAATAAACTGAATTTTCATTGCTATCTTTCACTTAGTTTGCTTTCGTTTTGATGCCTGCCTCGGCTTACAGTCACTCGCTCCGCTCATGCCTGCAAATGCCGCAGGCATCAAACGAAAAATCAATACAAGCTCCCCGTGTCGCCGCTAGAGGCGCCCAAGCTGATCAGAAAGAAAAACATGGTGGTGCCTAGCTCGCTCAGCTGCAGTTTGGTGAAACTGTTTATTTAACTAAATAGGCGTACTTTCGACCTCAAATGGAGAAAAAAAGTATGCAACACCTCGGCTTCGCCTCGGGCATACATCGCACAGTGCAGAAATGTTCAACTTTCTGCTCTTGTATTGCAATTTACTATTTGTTGTTTATACATTTATAATTACACGAATTTGAATTTGCCATCACCTAAATTTACAATTAATAGTTCTAGTTTATTCGCTTTAGCAGATAATTTATCAAATAATTCATCATTTTTATACAAAGCATCTGAGACACGTGCTCTCAGGAATATCTGGAACCTGCTGCCCTGTTCGTCGATGACGAAGACCATCCGTTTTCCGTTGGGTGTGCACCTTCCGGATCTCTGCGACCAGGTAGCTCTCGTCCTTGACCAAGTCAGGCCAAGATTTTCTGGGAAGGAAAGAGGTTGAGGCGAGGTCGTTGAGTTTTCTGATGTCCATTTTCTGTGGAAAATAAAGAGAACATGTTAAAAAAAATTGTCAGGGAAATTCTAGGGAAACTTATAGAAAATTAATACTTACACTGATTATAGCGAGTTTTCTTGGCTGGGGGTAAATCCTCGATGTACTGCTCAAGGCTATCAAGCTCTCTGAAGAAGTCCTCGTCAAGAGAGAGGTCAGCCTGCTCAGGTCTGATGTCTAGCTCGTCGGGTGCTGGCAGTGGAGATCCGCTAGCTGGTGGCTCGTCGGCTGCTGGTAGTTGAACTGGCTGGTCGGCTGCTGGCAGTGGAGATTCACTAGCTGGTGGCTCGTCGGTTGCTGGTAGTTGAGATCTGCTCTCTGGCTGGTCGGCCAATGGAATGATTTCAGCTGGCTGAGGCGGCCGTATAAGTACCGTTTCTACACCAACATTCCCTGGAACTTCCTCCCCATCTTTTTCCTGATATTTCGAGATGTCCTTGTGGCCCCAAGGGAGGGTTTTGGTGCTTCCAGGTATTATGAATCGTTTGTTGTCGAAAGGATTCAGCGAGGACTTCTCGTACGTCTCGGTACAGACCTTATGTTTCCTGGAACGAATGGTGGTTTGTTGAAACTTCATGATGGTTTCTTCGAAAAGGCACTCCTTGTAGTTTTTGAAAGTGATGGTTCTGACTGCTGCCGCTTTGACACCTTTGGCCTTCATCACAGGGGGCTCGTTTTCGATTAATAAAGAGTACATCTTGCTCCTCAACCCAATGAAGTGAGTCAGAATATTCGAGGAAATCTCGTTCTTGAGTTTGCCAACCAATTTTGCATTTTTAGGTTCGATTCCAAATTGATTGTCTTCTGAGAAGTTTGAAGTGTCAAACCAGTCCGACTGCTCTTTCATGACCTCGTAGATGTCGGTCCCTTTGATCTCATAGATGAAGGAATCCGTGTCCATGTAACATAGTACAGATGAGTCGACCCACTGCTTCATTTTCGAGTAGTGAAAATTGTACATCAAGGTTTTACTGATTTCCAAGATGCTCGCTCCTATGTAAATTGGTTTATTGATTTCAATCTCGGTCCGTTTCTTCTGAACAATGGCGAAATTCTCACTTATCTGGACCATGCTGTGGAAATCAGGACTGGCGATACAAGCCTCTGCACCGTAACGACCATCTCAGCCTGTAACGGGCCTTACATCGGCCTCTTTTCTCTGGTTTTGAATCGTTTTACCATAAATAGAGTTCACAAGAAGCTTGTGAAAGTTACGTTGAAAGTCGTTGGTTGCCGCAGCCCGCCGAACAGTGTTGAAATTCACGTAAACTTCGAGCCAGTTTGATTGATTGAATTGGAGCACCCTATGGATTTTTGTAACCTTGATTCCATGCTCTCGAGCCTGAATGAACGCCCTGTAATGTATGACGTAGCGTTCTTTGTTCCCCAGGGTGAGGAGCAACTTCTTTTGTTTGGAGTTTGGAGGGCATTTGGTTTCGGCGCAAAAAGGCAGGTCCTGGAACTTCTCGTGAAGAGATTCGTCGATCTCCAGGTCCACCTCCAAAAAGTAGCCAATGTCGTTGTCGTCGGGAACTACTTAGAAGTCTGGGTCACTCAAATCCTGAACCAACTTGAGCCCTCCATAAGGCAGGAACTGTGTCATGGCCCAGCTGCAAAGGAACCATTGATTAGACAAAAATAAAAAATTAATAAATTATTTAATTAAATAAATACCCGTATAAATTATTGGCATCTACGTAGATAAGGTAGGTTTCTTCTTTATCGGCATCATAACCATCTTGCATATAGCGATTATTAGACTCGGCGTACCGGTTCGAACACTGGGAGATCCCTCCCCGGATGCCTCGTTCAACAAAGAGCAGCATGTCAATGTCGGTAATCAGTTCCAACTCTACATTGGTCAGTTTAAGCATAGAGTCCCAGGACAAGCCGGGACTTGTGTAGTAGTAGCAAGGGTCCAATTAAAAAGCCTCCATACACGTGGACCTGAACTTCTCAAATATATCGGCCAACAATAGGACGTCTGTTTTGAGATAAACCCTTGCGTACTCTCCAAGAGTTGGAATGCGGAGTTTGTTCCAAACCTCGTCGGCGTGGGCGTACTCGTCGTCGCTGATATCGCACTCAGTCAACTGACTTCTAAAAGCGTCTTTTTCAGGAAAGCTGGTCTCCTCCAACTTTGAAAAATCGCTGATGTACTCGTACGGGAACGTACCCTTTTCCGTCAACAAGTTGACTTGACTATAGTTGTAACCAGCTTCTGTGAAAACTCTGGTGGTGATGTCCTTGGTTGGGAGGTAACTGGCCAGCTTGTCCAACGTCGACGGCATAAAACGGATCGAGTCCAAGAACCTGAAGTTGATGTTACTGCCATCTATGTGCTTCGTGAAACTGATGTACTTGTCCTTATTCTCAGGTATCAAGGACATGCGACCTTTGAGAATTTCGTTAGAAGCCAACTCTTCGATTAAAAAGTGAGCATCGTAGCCCGAAAGGTTGTGACGAATTGGAAGATGGGAGAACGACGAGAAAATTGGAACGAATTTGGCTAATTGATGATTAATATTACACCGACCATGCAGGGTCCCTCTATACCGACCGCTGATGTGACAGTGATCGCGACATTTTACGTCACCCCTACCAAACGGTTGCTTGCACAGATAACACACCTCATGTACTACCGTGGTAAAATTCGTATGCGTCTTGCTCGGTGAAAATCATTGGTTTTGGATTCTTGTACTGTTGATCCACCACCATGGCTATGTGTTTCAGCTCTTTGACGAACCACTGAGCCGGCGTTGTTTGTCCTTCCGCCCTCTGCCTGTAACTTTTGTAGTAGGATTGGGTGTCATCGTGATGATTTTTCAGGTAGTACCCAATTGCGAACGCTTGGTGATTGTGAATAGCAGGTTTATTCTCAGTAGGTTTGAGTAAACTTTCAAGGTCAGCGTAGATGGTGTAATTTACCATCTCACTGTTTCCAAAGTTTTTGAATTTGACCTTGTTGTTTTCCTCTGTAGGTAAGGTGATTCGGCATTGGTTGAGACGCCTACATTCGAGGTAATGAGTTTCGAGTTTCAAGGGGGTGGAAAAGTAGTGTAAACATCGGTTACACAGGTGGATTTTGCAATTATGCTTCGTGACTTGGCTTTTAACAAGACGAGAAAGGTCCTTGATTAAAACGAAATGGTATTTGGGAGTAACCTGTAAAATACCATTAGGTTCTTTTTGTTCGTCAATGTATTCATCTTGAATCAATAGCAGATTGACATGTTTGTCTTTACAGTCATCGGTAAGATGAGCTGTACAAACTTTATACTTATTACCGAATTTTCGAAGAATAAATACATTTACCGATACGTTATTTTGTTTTTCTAATTTTTTAACTGACTTTAAAGTGATTGGAAACGTCAAGTTAGAAAAATTCAACAAATCAGCGTAAGGAAGGTACGTGCTAACATAATTTTCATGGTATTTTGCTGGGTACAAACCCGCAAGAATCGACCATTTAGAACAAAATTCATCTTTATTTTCAACATTCATACAAGTGTTTTTATTTTGAATGAATTTAGGTAGGGGGATAAAGGAGCCAGCGTGCAAGGGTTGATAGTATTTTATACTAACAGACATGCTCAGAACTTGCCTCAGAGTCCAGCCAGAACCACTGGCCTCGAATTCGTCGATCTGAATCAGCAACGGTTCGATAACGCGTTCGTGGTACCATTCCCGCAACTCTGTGGTCTTAAAAATGGTGAAACTGGCTGCGTTGAAGTGTTTGACCTCGATTTCTTCGATGTCGTTTTAATTATCATGAACTCACCGGAAACCTCCGTGCTGACCATCAAGGAGTTCAAAGTCTCCAGAGTCAAGTTTATTTTTTCCTCGAATAGCGTCCGAGCGTCTTCGAGGAAAGATTTGAAGTCTTTGTAGCCCAGGTTAGTTATAACACCAGAACTAACCTGGTTCTCGAAAATGGAGGGCATGTCATCCCAGTGAATCTTCTCTTTGGGAACTTCCGGAACCACCACGTCAGCTGCCGCAGCCTGCAATCTGCCACCAGTTCTCAGTAGAAGAGTTTGAAGTCGATTCTTGATACTGATGATCTGGGAGATGTACGCCTGACACCACTGCTTCTGGTGAACGTTCAAGCCACCAGCAACCACCAGTTTCTCCAGAATCTCCAGAATCTCCAGAGTGTGGTCCAACCATCGTTGAAGGTCAGCAGGTTCCGCGGAATCCTCATCAAGCCTCAGGGAAGACTGAAGCTGCTTGATGTTGGCACCAAAGGTCTCGAGCGAAGCCATCCTTCCAAGTTGAAGCACCAGAATCATGACTGGATGAGCCAAAACCCCGTTTTATATACCATAGAGTCCCCCCCAGTATACTAAGAAAAAGTCGAAATTATCTGTAAGTGCAGGGTTCGGAAATTCGAACCCCACTTCCTAGGAAAAATCTAAACTGTAGGGTATATAAAGCGGCTCAAAGGACGAGGAGCCATCACTTTGCATCGAGCAACCATGGCTGAGTACTTCCTCGACATTCAAGGGTTCAGAAGGAGCTCCAACATCTTCCAGATCAAGGAGCTGGCCATCATTCCCAGGGACAACATGAAGCTTTCGACTGTTTGCGTGTTCAAACCTGCTTGCAGATTCTCAAAACTCCTGCCGAAAGAGAGACAGACGAACGAGTGGTTGGAGAGACACTTCCACGGAATCCCTTGGAATTCTGGTGGAGTCGCGTTGTTCATAGGGCTGTTTCCCCTGACATTCAAAAGATCCCCTTGAAGAGTTTAATACAGCTAAGACTTGACTTTGGTTGTCCGGCAAAATCGCTTGATTCACGCAAATATTTAAAATTTAACAATTTCCTTAAAAAGCACAATTTTTTATAAATTTGACCATACAATTTAGACCCCGACCTTTATTATGCTTTTCATCGGCATTTATATTCATTTAAAATTCATGAAATTTGAAGTTTATTGTAGCTAAAACTTGCGAAAAATTAAAAAAATATGAGGTTTAACGTACTGCAAAGGTAATTTTTGGCAAATTTTATAATATGTATTTTGAAAAAATTTATTTGAAAAACGCTCAAAAGTTAATTTTGTTAACTTTCAAGCTGACGCAATAGTGTCTATGAAACGACTAAATTCAAAATCACTTGAGGTATTTTATTGTGAATTTACCTTGAGTATATTCAAAATAACAGGGGGGCCCATATAAGGTACAGGGACCCTACCTTCTAACAAAGTGGATTGTTGAAAAAAGATAAGATAAAAATTTTAAACAAAATTTACTGTGTACTACATTTAGATCAATAAGGTAAATATGGAAATCGTTGTGCATTAATATTCATTGTTGAACATACCTTATTGAAGCAGTAACAGTAGTCGTGATGCCTGTAATGAGGACATTGCCAAAATAATCATGGCCGAGGTTTTTCCAAAAATCCATCAAAAATACTTTTACAAATCTATACACGGAGAAGGAGACACACTATATAACACAATGTGTGCACGGTGTTTTCCAGTGTACGCATTTGACGCATGCTTTTTTCTCGGTTACTCAAGTTCTGCTGAATCTCTAACCTCGAAACTTTAAAATCGTATGAATATAAATATCAAGTTCGAAATCATAATTGAAGTTTATAAATTTGTTAGGAAAGATAGCAAGAACATTTCAAAGTAAGAATTGTACACAATTTTTAGTGTAAAACTTTGAAAAACTGGTTACGTGGGTGTTCCGAGCGCCGTCGTCTGCTCTATCGAAATTGTCTCTCTAAAAATTTTGCACTGGAAAATACGGTGCATGCACTTGGAAATACGAAGTGTGACTTGGAATCACGCTGCACCACGCATCATGTAAAACGATGGCGCTGTACACCAAGTTTCATGATGTACTTCTTTCTCCGTGTAGACCCAATCCATCTCATTTTTTCAAAATCTGCAGGTGAGGTCTCGGATTTGGCTGAAAATGAAATATGTTGTTTCTAATGATGCATGAAAAGAGACCTACATAAAAGTTTTAAAAAAAAATTTTTTTTTCGAGTTATGCGTGACCAAAGCTTTACGGTAAAATGACCAATTTTGCGAAAAGTCGAAATTTTTTTTTTTTCAAATCACCGCCATTTTGTGAAAATTGGTATTTTTCCAAATTCCAAAAGGTAATTAGTTGATCTTTCGAACCCTGGTTAAAAATTTAAAAAATTTTGAAAATTAACAAAATGGCGGCCATTTTTTGAAAAATCAAAAAACTCAATTTTCTCAAAAACGTAATTTTTTTTTTTAGTTTTTTTTGCGAGTAGCTGAACTAAAGAGCAATGTTATAAAAAAGGTCCGGTAGGCGCTAAAAGTCTGTGGTGGCAGCAGGAATTTTTTTTTGAAAATTTTTTAGAGTATATGTGACACTTGTTTCCGAACGTTCGGGGGGTCATAAAAAATTTTTTATATTGACTTTATCAAACTTTTAAAAAATAAAAATGTACTTTTTAAATAAACAAAATAATATTTACAATAAATAATTATTACTATTATTATAATTATTAATTTTTTAAAAAATCTTAATTTATTTTATTTTAATTTTTTGCCACACATCTTTCGCAGTTCTCGCTACGTAACAATTCTTTGTATTTCTTTTTGATTCAATCTTCCAGCAATGAGTTTGTTGAATTCCTTTTACTGGCTTAACATTTTCCCATTCTTTTTTTTTTCTCTCGGAAAGATTTTATATCTTCTTCGGAAATTGATAGTAGCGTAATAGATTTCGAATAATTCTTAACGGTAGAAACAAAGCTTTCAGCATTAGTGATCGCTTCTAGGTGAGGTTTTTGAAGATTGTGATTTGTTGCATACTGTTTTACGAGGCCTCCGATGCCATCACAACTCCCCTTACCATGACCGGTGGCAGAATAAATCCAGTTTCTATTTAAATTCGATTTTTGAAGTTCAAAGAATTGAAATCTATTTTTAAAATGTGCAGTCGCTCATCAGAAATAATATTTAATTCTTTAATAGATTTAACTTTAAAAGAAGTTTTCAAAAAGTCAAAAATACGGTTGCGTGCCATTAAAGCATGTGCTGAATCATGTTCAAAGTCACTGCTGACAACTGCAAAACTTCTGATTTCATCACCGTAATAGCATACAGCTGTAAAAATTGATAACATTTTTGTTTTCCAATAACCACTTTGAATTTCTTTTTTAGTTATTATTTTCCAATTTTCAGCAAAATCGAAATGCATTACAAATTTTTTAGAATCGCGGAATATCATAAGTTTTGCGCGCACGCGGAGATCGGAAGTATTTGCGCGCACGCGGAACATCATAAGTTTTGCGTGCACGCGGAGATAGGAAGTTTTTGCGCGCACCTGGGATAATTTAGTTTGCGCGTACGCGGAACACCTAAGTTGTGCGTACGCTGAAATTTTTGTTTGAAAGGGTAAGTTTGCGCGTACGTGGAGACTTCTCCGCGTACGCGCACGCGTATGCGGAAGGTGCCGTCCAGACAAACTCAAAAAAAAATGTGTGTTTTATGTTAAAAAAGCATCTGCTGCTAGTGCACTTCTATATTTATGTACGCATGAAGCTAGTCAAATGTTTAACCGAAACTGCATGTTGACTAAAGCCGTAGATGCGGTCCTACCTTAACCTATTTTTTATCCAAAATAACCCTTATAATTCTTAACCAAAATAACTCTTTTAACCCTCCTAGAGTAGTAATAATCATCCCTCTTTCGCCGTCCTAAAGCAATAATCCCCTATCATAACCTCCTTCTACAACGAAAATAATTTATTTTACACTCTCTAAAGCCAAAATAACCCCCTTCACGTCCTCCTAAAGAAATAATCATCTTCTTTTCGCTCAGCTAAAGTAATAATCCTCCCTCCAACCCCTGCCTAAAGTATAAAAATCCTTTTTTAGAACGAAGTTCCTTATCGCAAGTTCTGGTGCAGGAGGCTACGAAAAAAAAAATTCGTAAGTAACGACACCAGGCGAATAGTGGGGGGTGACCACCGCGTAGCCAGCAGGTTCTCTCTCTCTCACTCTCTCTCTCTCTCTCTCTCTCTCTCTCTCTCTCTCTCTCTCTCTCTCTCTCTCTGCAGCCGAGCGCGTCTGTGCCTGCATGGAGACACAGGCCACAACTCAGAGAGAGACAGAGAGAGAAAGAGACAGAAAGATACGCACAGTCTTATTTAGATTATTCTATTAATATTAATAATACTAATGATAATAATAATAATTGAGATCCTGGATGTTAAAACCGCTTGGGCAACCAGGACACTTGAAAATCGGCTGCAGCATTTCAAAGATAAATTTTTATAGTCTTTTTTTTCAACCAAAGTTTCAGGTTAAAAACTGTTAATTTTTTACTTTTAATAATTTATAGTACCTTTCCAAAAGATTTTAAAAATATATAAACTGTGCTATTGGCAGCAAAAAGCGTTCAAATATATGGTGCTAAAGTTTCATTATAAAATATTGAGTAGTTTCCGAGATCTTGCGAGTTGAACGAAAAATGCATACATCGAGAAAATTTTAACTTTTTGTTCAACTCGCTGCATATATTTGATTTCTTTTCACTGCTAATATAATAGCTTAGATATTTTTAAAACGTGTAACAGCCGTATGATAAGCTATTAAAAATCAAAAATAAGCGGTTTCTAACCTAACTTTGGTTAAAAATAAAGAGTATAAAAATTTATATTTGTAAAAACATCCAGCGGAGAAGTTTTGCATCAGGCTTTGAAAAAATTTTCTGTAATGTTTCAAAGCAATAATTTAAGTAAGTAAAAAGTGGTTGTGCCTGCCTGATCCAATTTACGAGATTCTTGGTCGCTAAGGTGGTTTTAATATCCCCAATTGTAAAATGTTATAAATTATTTAATTAAATACTTAACAAAACATAAACGTCTTCTCTTACTTTACTCATTAATTATAATTTATTACTTACTTTACTTAAATATTATTCCAAATTTTACTTTTATACTTTATTATTTTCACGCGTTCATATCAAAATAACCCGAAAATATTCCAAAACAACATATTTTTAAAAACCTTCCAGAAATAATCATCTATAGACTTTAGTATGGCGAAAAGGGGATGATTATTACTTTAGGAGGCCGTAAAAGGAGTTATTTTTACTTTAAGAGGGTATAAAATGAGTTATTTTGATTGTAGAGGAGAGTTGGAGGGAGGATTATGGCTTTATAAGGGTGAAAGAGAGAAAATTGTTACTTTAGGAGAGTGAGAAACGTAATTTTGGATAAAAAATTGTTTATTGTGGATTTCAGAATGGTTATTTGGTATTATAAATAGTTAACTAGGGTAATTTTTGATTTTCAAAAATATATATAAGACTTAAACATGCTATGAATTAGAATATATCAAGCTAGGTAAAGTAAGCAAAAACTTTTTTTTTAAGTTTGGCCCGCACGCGGAAAATCATAAATTTTTGTGCCTACGCGGAAATCGAAAGTTTTTGCGCAAACGCGGAACATCAAAAGTTATTGCGCGCACGCGGCGTACCTAACTTTGCGCGAACGCGCAAATTTTTGTTGGAACGGGTAAGTTTGCGCGTACGCGGAAGGTGCCGTCCAGACAAACTCAATATAAATTTTGAAAATTTTTGTTATTTGTATGTAGAATACATTTATACAATTGAAAATTTAATGTTATATCCACTATATCTCCACTATTAAATAAGAGCTACCGTCATATTGCGTAAACTTTTTATTCGTGAGCTGATTGGTGGAGAAGGTTTTTTAAAATATTCGGAAAATACAATTTAAGATTACAATTGTTGTTTTTTTTTTTACTATGCGCGCTTGCAGCGCGCTGAAAGGTCCCAGTTGTTTAAATAATAAAAAGCACATCAATAAATGAATGAATAAATTTCCGTTTTTGGAACGAAGTTCCTTATCGCAGGTTCTGGCGCAGGGTGCTACGAAAAAAAAATCATAAGCAACGACACCAGGCGAAGAGTGGGGGGTGACCGCTCTCTCTCTCTCTCTTCTCTCCCTCTTCTTCTTCACGGGTAAAGGCCATCACAGGAACTCGCGCGATGCGAGAATTCGTGCATCTCGCATCGCGCGTCGCGCACTTGTCCTAACCTAACTTTACAGCTGAACTGCGCGATGCGCGATGCGAGATGCGCGAATTCTCGCATCGCGCGAGTTCCTGTGATGGCCTTAAGCGCTAACACACGTCTTCGCTAGCTCCGCTCTTTCAGCTCTGTTTCTGATTATTTTTCTCCACCTTGTGGAACTAGTTTACTTTCGCAGGCTCCTTGGGTGCCTCCTGGCCCTCACCATCGCAAGCTTTCCTGTCGGCTTGCTGTTTCTTAGCCAGGGTGACCTGGCAAACTCCTGCACTCACCATTTTGAGGTTAAAAGGCATCACCATCTCGGAACCGGTAGTACTGACTGCGACTAGCCCGTGGATACACCTGCTGCTGCCTATCAACCTAGCTGGGTACCTAGGCACCGAGCTTGCCATTACCTGCCACTGTCCCGACCTAGTGAACCTTCTCCTAGAGACTCACCCACGTGTCTAAAGGCATCTACTTTACCGGCTCCAGCACACCAAGCTTCGCCCAACGTCCGCTGCCATTGGCGCGGCGCTCCACTGACTGTACTCACCAGCTGGTCATCGTCGTCTGCTGTGCTACTTGATTGCTGCTACGTGTGACCTGTGTGCGAGTGTTGCTGTGTAAGTGGTTTGTTTACCTTACGTGCTGTATTTATTTATCTTGAGTGCTGTATATACTCAACGTGCCTGACGCGTGAAAAGACACGGTGCTTGACATATCTACCTTAGTTATGCTCACGCTCCGGTAATGTCAAGTCGCCGATCGTGCGTTTCTTGCCACAAAATTGTCAAATCGAAGCGTGACCCCGGCTCACTGCCTGACACCACCTGCGCCACGTGTAAAGGCAATTTACACTCTGCCTGCGACTTTTTAGTGAACGACACCGACGCGACATCCTACAACTGCCGCCCGTGTAATACCACATTACTTCACTCCGATCTTAGCTCACCCAACCCCAGTCCTCGCTCCCATACCCAGATTTCTACCCAGACCCCGTCGTCAATTACCTCCTCACCGCCTCCCTCCCTCACTGCTGATACCACCAACCCCTTGACTCAACCTTCCTCTGCTTACAAACGATACCGCGAATGCCCACCCGGAGGTGTCTATCAACCATCGAAAATCTTCCAGGCTGTACCTCAATCCCCACCCGTAGAAATGGACCCCGTCTCTTTCCCCGAAGGCACGCCAGCCTACGTGCATACCCTCTCTGCCCAAATTTCCAACCTGCAAGGCACGCTTGACTCACTCCGAAAAGAAATTAACGATTTAACTTTCCGCACAACCCAGGTTGAACTAAATCAGGAACTCTTACAAAGCAAGGCAACCTTCACGCAAAACCTTAACTTACATCGTGATTCCTATGAAGTGCGCATTTCCGGTATACCCAATGAGC
Source organism: Encarsia formosa (assembly GCA_038277355.1). Classification (NCBI taxonomy): domain Eukaryota; kingdom Metazoa; phylum Arthropoda; class Insecta; order Hymenoptera; family Aphelinidae; genus Encarsia; species Encarsia formosa. The sequence continues at coordinate 88,540,235 of CM076184.1, read as the reverse complement.
TTATTTGCGATCAAGCTTCCTTGAACGCCACTGCTGTCAAGATTCTGGAGACTATGGAGTGTGCTCAAGCCATCCCGCTTATTTATAAAACTCGCCCGTTTGAAGCCAAGACTCCAAGCACTAATAATAATTCCTCCGCAACGATAGCCGTCCAGTTCTCCTCTGCAGTCGCACGCGACGACGTCGTGAACTCTGCTAAGAAACTTAAAGGTGTCACTGCAAAAGCACTGTTCAGCATGGGAGAAGATACTGGCATCTATGTCAACCCGATCCTTCCAGCCCCGATCCACAAGCTCTCCGTCGCCGCGCGTAAACATGCCCGAGTAATTCATTACCCTACTCCAATTGTCTGTCAATCCGGAGTTTTCATGCGACGCACTACTGCTAGCCAGCCGATCCCCACTACTTTCGAATCAGACTTGAATCAGCTCCCCCCCAAACCCCCCTCTCGCACGCTAAACAATGCTCACAACTCAAACGCGCTCGGGCCAAATCAGCCCTCCTCAAATACCCACCCGCAAAACCTGACCCAGAGTCAGAGCCAAAACTTCACCTCCGCTTGAGGTACCACTCGTGCATCAGCCTCACCCCGCAATCATGCCCCTATTCTGCGTGTCGGCCATGTAAACATAAATCGTCTAAATTGTCATTTTAATGAACTCGAAACGCACTGCATCACACACAAGTACGATCTCTTGGCTATCACCGAGTCCTTTCTCGATAGTGCTGTCTCCTCCAACATCTTTCAACTCCCCGGCATGAAGCTTTACAGGCACGATCGCGAGAATAAGTCTGGTGGCGGGATCTGCCTGTTTGCTCGATCGGATTTGACCATCACAGAGCTTGGTAAGTCTGACCCCACTTATCATGACGCACCTGTCAAAGCAGTCATCCCAGTAGTCTTGACTCCTGAACGGTCCAAATTTCTTTGCAGGTCGGCTTTTCTGAGCAGTTATGAAGTTTCTCGAATGCTGAAATCTTAAAAGAAACAGTAAGTATTTTTTCTAAAGATGAAAAAAACACTTTTTAAAAATTGTTCAAATTATTTTGAACATTAAAAAAAAAAATTGTAAATTAAAGAAAGAATATCTCAGTTTAAGAAAAAATTCCATTTAGTGTGTTAATGAGTTTGAGATTATATATTTAAAAACCTTAAACCTAATTCAGTGTTGGAAACGATTATTTTTATGGCCTGACGGATGGCTAAGTTCAGAGTATTCAAGAGAAAAATTCCCGCCAGGTGAATAACTTCAAGTCGCAGCTGTCTGCATCGCTTAATAGTAAGTCTGTTTGGATTTTTTCCTAGTGAATGATTTTTTCCTAGTGAATGATTTTTTCTATCTGCTACTCTGCAAAAATTTGTTGATTATTTTGTTTTGACAATGATAATTTGATTATGTTTAATATGAGGAATATAAAAAATAATTCAATCATCAATGCTTGTTCTTTTATCAAGAGCTGTATTAAATAAATACATGTAATTACTTAAACTGTAAGCACGAAACATTTTCTGTGTGTTAAGTTGGTGAAAACTTATTTTTTAAGTGTGGCACTTTATTAAAAAATAAAGGCCCTTTTCAACAATGTTAAGTTTTATATTTTTTAACTTCCACGAGTTTTTTTTTCTGTAGTGTGGCTCGTTAACTTGATTTCACGATTTGACTTTGAAAGAAGTCGAAAATTTTAATTTTTTTAGGGCATAATTTGCCGTTTTATCTTTAAAAATTTTCCGTAAATTTATATTTCCCATCGAATCAAATTTTCCGACCAAAATTATCGATTTTCTGAGTTGAAAAAAAAGTGAACTGAAAAAATAACTCCAAATCGATGATGACGTTTGAAAATGATACAAAAATCTTTAGTTTTCATTTGTCACTATAAAACGCGCACAATGAAACAACTTTTCAGGTTTTCCGAAACTTTTTTCAAAACTACTGATTTGTCGTGATATTATATTTTTCATCGGAATCCATTTTCGGATAAAAATCAACAATTTTCCAAGACGAAAAAAATTGAATGAAAAAAAAACCTTCATTCTTGAACGTATTAGTAAAAAAAACAAAACTTAGTTACTATTTTTGGTTTCTTTTTGTAAAAAATACGTGCAGTATAAAAATTTTCCAAGTTATCCGTACTTGAAAAATAGTTTGTGATCCACATCTTGGAAAAGCTATTTACCCATGAGTACGAATTTTCTAAATAGGCTTGACTGTTCTTTTTTCGTAAAAAATTGTAATTTTTTAAATTTAGTAGTCGTTCTAAGAATATCTTTGTGTTTTCAACATTTCACGATTATTATTTTATAAATATGGCTTTTCAGTGGCAATTAGTTTGTAAACTAATGCCTTGTCATAACCAAATTCTTAAACAAATTTAATAAAGTCTTAATGTAAACATATAAATCAATGAGTTTACAAATAAAGTATTTATCTAATTAATTAACCATTCAAAAAATTAATTAATGTATCAACTACAATGCTAAAAATGTCTTTTTTACAATCAGAAAAAGTAGTACTCCTGGTCCCTTTAAACTCATATTTTAAATTCGAGTTTTCGGATACTCGTATTGTAAAATAGTATATGGCGCTGGTGCCAGGTCATCGTGACCAGGTCGTCACTAGGGCTCTTGAAGTAACTTGTGCATCGCTTCGAGATTTTGAATTCACTACGACTTTAAAATAAACCCTGGTGAACACACTACACCCATACCTGTTATAGGGCGTTATTTAAACGAGCAGACTCAGGAGTACAACCCACGTAGATCTGCCGAGTTTGTCATACAGCCTCTATAAGCTCTACCGCAGTCGACTACACATCGACGAGTTTTCTGCAAAAGGAGAAAATTCCGTCCGCGATTATATATCCCTAAACGGTTTATTAATCGGGGAGGGCACGACAGCTCGTTGATTTCGGTAGGTGGGCGCGGGCTAGAGGATTCGAGCACGGGGAACACCGTTCAGGAAAATAATTGTTACTCGCAACGTTAATTTTAAATATTTAATAACAAAAAATTAACTTAAAAACTAATACAAAAATCTATGCTGACACGGTGATAATTTATAAACAAATACTCATACGGTCGAGTATTTCAATCAACAACTAAGAGTTATCGATGCTCTCTAAGTTGATTTGCGCGCGCACACAACAACCTACTGCTATCGGCAGCTTAAGCGCGTGAGAAAAACAAAGTATTTTACAACTGATTTTAATCACTCACACTCTCACACGATAACGATTATGGTCGCTTAACAAACAATAACTCACGAGGACGCCGCAGGTGCACCTGTTACAAGCCGTAAGGCTGAAACTCTAGCCTCCAAGCTAGATACCCAAATCGTAGACTGCTGTGTCTCGATGCCGGCGTACGGTCCAGTGTCGTCGTCTCGTTGTCGCAGGTTAACAAGTTGTCCAAGGATGACAATCCTGTTGAAGACTTGTTTTCGTCGCGACGATTACTCCTGAGCACGCGCGACACAATAAAATTGACCTTTCACTCGTACTTTTTATAATCTCGCGAAGCTTTGAATCGGTACGATCTGTACTCGAACGCGTGCAGTGATTAGTATGACTCCTGTCCTCCTTCTCACCGGCCAGATATCCTACCGATTCCCGCGCGTTCCATTCCCACTCGTGCTGCGTTCTAACGGTCGTGCGGCGAACATGAAATTAATTTAATGTCGTCGCGATTAATTAACTTGACCGTTACAACCTTAATAGTATATTACTTAACTAGGCAGCTGGAATGGGAAATGTCTCAGATCACATGAAATTGTCGTCCGAGGCGAAGCCGAGGTTAAGTTTTAAACACAATTAAATCAAATGAAAGAAAATTCTTAGTAGTTATTTTATTGAATTCCTTTTTTTTATGTTTCATTTTATTAATATGTAGAAACAAACGATTAGGTTATTTATGAAGTACATCTGAAAAAGTTACTTGAAAAAATTGATTTCATATATCAATTTTGTTAAGCTGTAAATAAATTTTTAAATTAATTTACAGGGTGGTCCAAATTAATGTATCGGTGCATTTATCTCGAAATCAAAGCCTCGTGTGAAAAATTTTTTCAGGTAAAAGTTGTTTGGTTAGGAGGGGGAAGAAAAATGGGCCCAACAGAATTGGGCCCGGGGCCTTAGGTTGGGCCCTACGGACCCAAAGTCCGTTTTTTTAAATGGGAACCCCTATTTTTTACCCCGGATTCGGAAAGAGCGGAAAATTTTACGATTTTTAGGTATTTTTTGAAATTTTTTTGGGCCTTTTCTGAGGCTCCATAAGCCCCGATAAAGTCCCCGTATGTTTTGTGGCTTTATTACCGGGAAAAAAGCATTTTTAGTACAGCACATGCACGGGAAAAGTTATTTCATTTTAAATTTACAAGAAAATGGACCCGAAAAAATTGGGCCCGGGGCCTTAGGTTGGGCCCTACGGACCCAAAGTCCGTTTTTTTAAATGGGAACTCCTATTTTTTACCCCGGATTCGGAAAGAGCGGAAAATTTTACGATTTTTAGATATTTTTTGAAATTTTTTTGGGCCTTTTCTGAGGCCCCATAAGCCCCGATAAAGTCCCCGTATGTTTTGTGGCTTTATTACCGGGAAAAAAGCATTTTTAGTACAGCACATGCACGGGAAAAGTTATTTCATTTTAAATTTACAAGAAAATGGACCCGAAAAAATTGGGCCCGGGGCCTTAGGTTGGGCCCTACGGACCCAAAGTCCGTTTTTTTAAATGGGAACCCTTATTTTTTACCCCAATTTTTTTGGGCCCTATGAAGACAATACGTGGGGCTTGTGACCCTGCTTCTGTGGCCTCGTTCAACACTGAAGCCTTTTCTACATTTTTTTCTGATAAATGAGTAATCAGAAGGTCAATTAATTTATTATGAAGAGTTTATTAAATTTAAAAAAAAACAAAACATGTACATATGTACATGAATAAGCAATAAAAAATCTCAAACAAAGAATAAACAATAAACAATTATTAAATAATCTGAACTCTATGTACATGTTTTGTTTTTTTTTAAATTTAATAAACTCTTCATAATAAATTAATTGACCTTCTGATTACTCATTTATCAGAAAAAAATGTAGAAAAGGCTTCAGTGTTGAACGAGGCCACAGAAGCAGGGTCACAAGCCCCACGTATTGTCTTCATAGGGCCCAAAAAAATTGGGGTAAAAAATAAGGGTTCCCATTTAAAAAAACGGACTTTGGGTCCGTAGGGCCCAACCTAAGGCCCCGGGCCCAATTTTTTCGGGTCCATTTTCTTGTAAATTTAAAATGAAATAACTTTTCCCGTGCATGTGCTGTACTAAAAATGCTTTTTTCCCGGTAATAAAGCCACAAAACATACGGGGACTTTATCGGGGCTTATGGGGCCTCAGAAAAGGCCCAAAAAAATTTCAAAAAATACCTAAAAATCGTAAAATTTTCCGCTCTTTCCGAATCCGGGGTAAAAAATAGGGGTTCCCATTTAAAAAAACGGACTTTGGGTCCGTAGGGCCCAACCTAAGGCCCCGGGCCCAATTCTGTTGGGCCCATTTTTCTTCCCCCTCCTAACCAAACAACTTTTACCTGAAAAAATTTTTCACACGAGGCTTTGATTTCGAGATAAATGCACCGATACATTAATTTGGACCACCCTGTATAATAACAACTAGCAAGTTATAAAATAATTACATTATTTACTTCATTTGCATTTTGTTACAAATAGATTGAACGATTTTGCAATTACTCTGTTTTTAAATAAATCTATAGTTTTTAAAAATAAAATATGATAAAGTACCTTAGTTTTTAGAACATCAATCAATAATTAAAATCAAAATGTTTTTTTAAACTTATTACTTAGCTATACACTAGTATTTAAAAATAAACCATGAGGTTTGTTGGCTAATGATTTTATGTGTAATAATTTTTAAAACAAAGCTTAGAAAAAAAATTAGAGATTCCAGATGACATTATTTAAAGTATTTCAATTACTGCCATGAAACTAAACCAACAAACTGTTTGATTTATTGTGTTATATTTATGAGTGATTACTATTATTTTTTTTAAAGTTTCAGATTATCGGTATTTTTTTTTCCATCTGATGGCTGTGTGGTGAGAAATAGTTTATTCTCTGTGAATGGATTGCTAAAATAGTATCACAAAATCCTTTTGGTTAGGAGGACCCGTGCATTACAACTTTAAGCCTTTGACAAGTGGGATACAAAATAATACCTGATTGTGTAAGGAAAATAATAAAGCTTCTGATGATTTTGAATTTAAATAACAATTAAAATTTTTTAATTAAATGTTAGAGTTTTAAGCAGTGATATTTAAAGCGTTTTAAAAAACAAAAAATGGATTTTTGAGCATAGAGTTCACTGATGGATAAATTATTATTACTCAGAAATCAAGCACTTAATGACTCTTTTTTGAGACTTGTGGATCAATATTATTTCATCTTAAATATTATTTCATCTTAAATAAATCAATATTGTTTCATCTTAAATTAAGCTTCTTTGAAGTTAAATTGAAGAGGAGATTTAAGTATATTATATTATTTCATTTGATACCAATTTTCAAAATAATTGTTTCTTAATTTTTAAAACTTAAAATAAATAGCTTAAGTTAATAATTACAGTTATTTAAAAATTTTGAAAAAAATTTCTATTCATTTATATAAAAAATATTGTATTCAGTCTAATACGAATTTTCACTGAACATAGAAAGTTTAAAAAACCCTAAATTCAAAGTCATGCAGTTTTTTTAATGCACTTATTAATCATTATTTTTTATTTCTAGTCAATTTCACAATTAGAATTTGAACATTTCTACCGTCAAAGTCTTGGAGCACCAGTCTCAACTTTATCTTTCATAAAAATTCAACGACAACCTCTGTCTAAAAATATTTTGAGCATACAGATAAATGAGCTACTTAAATCAAATTCAAGTAATTTGCTTATTAAATAATTACAGAGTTACTGATTCAATACTTTTATTTCACAGTTGATAAAATATTCTTACTTTTCAGGTTCATCACTAATCTTAATTAATGGATGTTCTTAAACATAGTTCAATAGGGAAAAGTTTTGTATCTCTAGCTTCAAAATTAAAACTGTCATTTTTTACAACTAATTGTTTAAGCTGCAACCATGAATACTAAGAAAGAAGACGAATATGAATCTGAAAATTGTTAAAAAAATTATTTTGTTGTATTTTCAATACTATAACTATTGTTATAATAACAGTAAACGTTTTGTTTAGAAAGTTCATAATGTAAAATAAATTATTGTTAATAGTTTTAACGTAGTTGTAGCTTGGTCAAAGCTAAAACAAGGCTAAAAAGCGTTTCAAAAATAGATTGAGTGGCCTGTTAGGGATCAGTAACTATGCGATTACAATTTTTTATAATTTTTCTCTTTTAAAGTACTGTAAAAAATCTTGTTTAATGATTTAAGAGTGTGTGCGACTGATGAAGAGTGAAATTATGGCCAAAAAGTGTTTAAAAAATCGGTTTTTAGGCCTTTTGAAGGCTATTATTGTTAAAATCAATATTATTGCCGCACTATATGTTATAATTTAAACTTAATTTAGATGAATTGTAGGTTTTATATGTTAAAACTATTTATAAAGCCTTATTAAAGCCAAAAAGCGTTGAAAAAATCGGTTTTTATGCCTTCTCAAGATTAATATGATTAAAATTAATATTATGACTGTACTATATGTTATAATTTAAACTTAATTTAGATTAATTGTAGTTTTTATATGTTAAAACTATTTTTAAAGCCTTATAAAGGCCAAAAAGGGTCCAAAAAACCAGTTTTTTCGATTTTTGACTGTCTTCCACCCTCTAGAAAAATCTGAAAAAAAATTTTTCAGAAAATTTACGCTAAAATACGTGATATATTTTTTTTCTGGCGAGGTGTGTATCTCAGATTTTTTTAAAACACGATTTTAAGGTTTAAAACCACCAAAACAATTTGAATTTGGCGCCAAAAATAATTGAAAAAATTTTTTTTGAACTACAATTTTTTTTTAATTTTGCCGAAAACCGCATGTCTCTAGCCCTAATAGCTTCTGAGATATGAATTTATGTTGAAAAATCACTATTTTGGACCGCGCATGCGCAGTAGGGGGTAAAAAAAATTGCGGTTGGTGGCAAAAATTTTCTTTTTTTGTGCTCTATCGAGTGGTATAAATTATTTAGGGGTTTTCCGTGGGGGCACTTTTGACCATCTTACCCGGCTATACCCTTTGCAACCATAAAGAATTTAATTTTTTGGAATGCGGCTTGCTAACTTTTCGAAAAATTAGTAAATTAGAAAGTACGATGTAAGAACGGTTTTCATAACGTTGCGTACAGCAAATTTGGAAATGACTGAAAAATGTTGCGTTTAGGTTTTAAATTGACATTAGACGTGTGAAATTCATAGTAAATAACGTATCTGTACCTAGATGTCATTGATTTAGAATTATTTTTTTAGTTAATTTTTTTTTTCAACTCAGAAATTCGATAATTTCGGTTGGAAAATTTGATTTGATGGGAAATATAAATTTACGGCAAATTTTTAAAGATAGAACGGCAAGTTATGCTCTAAAAAAATTAAAATTTTCGACTTCTTTCAAGGTCAAATCGTGAAGTCAAGTTAGCGAGCCACACTTAAGAATAAAAAACTCGTGGAAGTTAAAAAATATAATTTTTAAAATGTATGGATTGAAAATTATTTAACGGCAAAGAACGGCAAATTCTGCGCCTATTTAGAAAATTAGTAAGCGTCGGAAAAATTTTTTTTTCTAATCGGGGCTCACTTACTTCTTTACAAGTTAGAAAAATTCGGAAAATTGTATAACAGCGCATGCGTTTTATGGAAAAAAAAATAAAATAAAAGTTGTACGCATTATTTTTAAAAGTTTTGAGCCATCTGGAGTTTTCCTTTCAAATTAAAATTTTTTTTACTTGGATTTCCGTCAGTTTTGGCCGGAAAATTCAAATTGATGGAAAATCTGAATTCACGGCATGGATTAATTTCAAGTTATCAACCTATTTAGAGGTCAAATCGGTAAATCAAGTTAGCGAGCTACACCAGCGAAAAAAAAAGAAAATTAGGAAAATACGAGTTTTTATATTTTGAGATGGGAAATTCATTCACGGCAAATTCTGAGCCTTTTTAAAAAATTTGTACGCGTTGGGAATAGTATATTCCTGTGCAAGTAAGGGAACCGCGTCGGTTCCACGAGAGTAGGATGTTTCAACACGAGACCGTAATTTTTACTGGATGGCGCGCGCGTAGCGCGCGCCATCCAGTAAAAATGAAGGTCGAGTGCTGAAACATCCTACTTGAGTGGGACCGACAAGGTTCACTTACACGCACAGGACTGTGCTTTCTCAAATTTGCTGAATTTCAATGCATTTTTCTATAATTCATTGACGAGAGGCAACAGAGCGGAGCGGTATCCATGTGTCCTCCCGCCGGCGGCCGGACGGCGATAAGTCGGGCATAGTGAGGGTGAAATTTGACACTTGACCTCTCATTGGTTTTAAAGTCGTAAAAATTAACAAAGAAAATGCCTAAGTGTGTTGCTTACGACACTATACACTATGCATTTCCCATAAAATATACCTATATATATTACTTCGGTTCTTCTTTCTGCTGCTCTTTCGTAAACAGCTTCAGAGTTCAGAGAAACGACAACAGACGTGGAAAAGGCCTTTTTCCACGCGTGTTTCACTATAGACGTGGAAACGGCCTTTTTCCACGCGTGTTTTGAAGACTACTAAACTATAGGAGAAAAGGGTCGGTTCCCTGATTGTTCACACGCATGGAAAAGGACGTTTTCCACTTGCGGGTTTGAGAAATAGATTTTTCATGATGTGTCCCGCTAACTATTTTGCAAGTTAGCGGGCCACACCATGTCTCGGAAAATAAGTCCACGGCAAAAAAACAATTTTCACGGCATGAAAACGGCAAATTTTCCGACTGGTCCGAGGTCGATCAGAGAAAATGTTATTTTTACTTCAACAAAAGTAACAATACACTTTTTTATGACGGCGTTAAGTGACGATTTAAAAAAAAATTTCATTCTTGTGTGCTTTATAACTTAAAAAAATTTTATGTAGATGAAAATTTAAATTTATAATTTAATTTACAGCTAGAAATTTTTCAAAAAAATTGAAGTCATATTAAGACTTTTTTCAAATTCATAATTATTCAACTAAAACTCTATAAAATTTCTTAACATTGTTGAGAAGGGCCTTTATTTTTTAATAAAGTGCCACACTTAAAAAATAAGTTTTCACCAACTTAACACACAGAAAATGTTTCGTGCTTACACTTTAAGTAATTACATTTATTTATTTAATACAGCTCTTGATAAAAGAACAAGCATTGATGATTGAATTATTTTTTATATTCCTCATATTAAACATAATCAAATTATCATTGTCAAAACAAAATGATCAACAAATTTTTGCAGAGTAGCAGATAGAAAAAATCATTCACTAGGAAAAAATCCGAACAGACTTGCTATTAAGCGATGCAGACAGCTGCGACTTGAAGTTATTCACCTGGCGGGAATTTTTCTCTTGAATACTCTGAAGTTAGCCATCCACCGGGCCATAAAGATAATCGTTTCCAACACTGACCTAATTAAACTCATTCTAAAATACCTTATTTGCTCAAATTTTCTTTAATTTTTTCTAAAGAAACTGCAAGTCTTGACTATAAGTTCAATCCCCAGATTTTCGCGAGAAATCTTCGACGGCTGCGTTCACGTTGTTGCAAGCATGAAAAAAAAGGGAAACAATTTTTTTAACCACAAAGTATATGTTTTTTTATTTAAAAAAAAAAGAAATATTTTTTCAAAATTTCAAAAGAAAACTTATCTAAATAGAAATTGAAATGAAGTAACCAATTGAAATGACACAACCAATTCTTATTATTTCGCCAACACTCCGTTTGAAGAATCTAACTTTGAACCAAAATGGCTCGTAAGTAATAAATAAAAAATAATAATAAATAATAATAATAAGCTAAAAATAATTTTTTTTTTCGTTTAAAACGATAACAATTTTTTTGATAGCAATATTTTAATTAGATTATTAAAGCTACTAATTGAACTTTAAAAAAATTTGACTTATATCCGTGCAATAATTTTTCAAGTTTATTTCAAACTCAAAGCTAAAGGCTTTTTCTAATATTATCTTTGCTTTTTATGAACTGCTTTTATGGGTTGGCAGTACATCATTGATTAATATTATCATATAAGTAGTACCCCGTTATTAAAAAATTTTCAGCTGAATTTTTTAGTATACTGTCCACTATGAATTCACTGATAGCTCGGAGCTCGGCTTGGAAGCTTGGAGCCTAGCTCGATAGCTCGGAGCTCGGCTTGGAAGCTTGGAGCCTCGCTCGACAGCTCAAAGCTTGGCTTGGAGGCTTGGGGCCTAGCTCGATAGCTCGAAGCTTCGCTTGAAGGCTCAGAGCTCGGTTTAGACCTGTCGAGCTTATCTAGACGATTCCTAGCCCCAGCCATCTATACTAGGAAAAATCAGAGTCCGACGAATATCTAACTTGGAATAATATTACATGCTTGGCAAAATTTGTATTCGACTGACTTCAAACTTGGTGCCAATCAAGTTGGGCAGTATATTTTTTTTTTTTTTTTTTTTTTACTATCGATTAGTTGTTTATTTCTTCTTCATATCCTTCGTATCCAAGTAAGTTCCTTTTAATAGCTAGAAAATTTAGTTACTCATTCTCCTGAGTGATAATGTGTTACATAAAGCGTCAGCTCGAAAAGCTAGACGCTGAAATTAAAAATTATGAATCTTGCTCAGCAGCTGAAAGAATAATGTGTCTTCCTAAACTTTTGAAGTACTGAGAACTGCATAGCGCTTTGTTCTTCAGTTATTTCACGCTTAGAACTTTGGAACTAAGATAATTCCGTTCTCAGAAAACTGGGATCGGATAACTCAGAGATTTGCGTGATGTTTGAGATACTCGTGTTCTCCAGTTCATTAATCATTTTTAAAATAAAATACGTCGCGAAATTTTTAACAAAAATACCATGCAGTAGTGTAAAAATTTACTAAGCTAATAATGTAACTTTAAAAAAATTTGACTTATAACTGTGCAATAACTTATTTTTCAAGTTTATTTCAAACTCAAAGCTTAAGGCTTTTTCTTATATTATCTTTGCTTTTAATGAACTGTTTTTATGGGTTTGCAGTACATCATTGATTAATGTTATCATTTAAATAGTACCTTGTTATTAAAAAATTCTCAGCTGAATTTTTTAGTACACCATCCACCACGAATTCACAGTAATATTTAACAATATTTTTAATTTATTTATGCTATTGTTTCAGGAACCTTCGCTAGAAAGTATCAGTCTGGCCTTTACAGAGTAGAAACCGTTGCCGATGATCATATAATTGCGTTTAAAAAAAAAAGTCTCCATGCATTTTGGAAAAAACATGACGTTCTAAAGAAAGTCAAAGTTGGTGGGACTATTCTTTCTGTTGACATTCTACGAGCGCTGCGTCGGCCAGAAACAGTTATTGGCAAAACGTTACTGTCAATTAAAGTGGATTTAGTTTGTCCATCTATTATGTATGCAAAACGAATTCAAAAGTAGTTCATAACAATAAATTATGCCCATGATTTTTATGTGTTCTGGATAAGGATAAAATTATATAAAAGTAATTTTAAACAGAAGAATTAGATATATCTAAGTTAACATGAACCAATCATTGAAAATTTTTATCTTTTTTTTAATCATTTTAAGGTTACAAATGAGTATTTGCTACATTTCAATGTAAATTTACATTAAAATAAAGTTATGCAATGTACATTTACAAAATAGGTAAATACTTAATTGAATTTTTTTTTTTACATATAAAATTGATTTTCCTAGGACTTTTATAGGTTCTGGTTTATGTCGTGGTTTTACATCAGAATAATTGAATATATCTTAGTTATTGTTAAATTATTTAGAATTTGTTAAGTTCGTGAAATAATTTATTAAGACATATTTCAACAATATTAATGATTCATTTATGGAGTTTGGTTTTTTGAACTTGTGGACAAAAAGGAAATACATTTAAATAATTACCGAATTTACGCAATAAAATCTTTAAAAAATACTTTTAAAAAAGTAATATTTACGGCGATTGGTTTTTTAAAAAGGAATCTAAATAAAAAATTATACACTAATTAAACATTACGATTGAAATAAAGGTGTTTCGAAACAATTAGGTGTTAAAAGTTGGAAAAAAAATGTTGAAGAACCGTCATAAAAATGTTTAAAAAATAATATAAAAATTTTGTAAAAATGTGACAGAAACATAGAAAAAATCATGCAGAAAAAAAGAACGATTGGGAGATTGGAGGGGGTGGTTGTTTGTAAAGAAAGAAAGAAGGTCCGTTGTACCAACTGTTGGTAAAGTAGATTCCTGTTTTACCAACCATCGGTAAAGTCAACTCTCAAAAATGTAATATTTTCGGATTTTTGGTGAAAAAAATCTTGATTTTTGGGATTGTCATGGGTTTAAAATCTTTAATTTTTGGAGTATGGCCGATTTAATTTATGGAGAATCTATCCTGGGTTAAAAATTTTTTGAATTGTCATGAATTTAAAATTTTGAAATTATGGATTATCGTGGTTTAAAAATGTCAAATTATTAGAGTATCTACCCTGGATTTAATTTTATTGTAATTTTTGGAATATTATTGGTTAAATTTTTTGGAATTTTAGAAAAATTCTGGGTTAAAAATTTATATATTTTGTAGTAACCTGATAACCCAGTAGAAAAATAACACTTGTGACAGTCAGTGATCGTAATTAAATCGTCGGTAACGATTTAGGATTTGGCGCGAATCACGTGACTGTTGAACGCAGCTCAGAGCAGACCTCTGAGGTGGTAGAGCGGGAATCGGGAAGCCACTCATAGTTTTCGTGTCCGAGCGTTCGCACGTAGATGGAAGTTAACTCGTCTCGGTTCGACGGTTTACCGGACTCCTCGGGAGTGGCACGCCGTCGAAGAGAGAGTTGGAAGAGACAGAACGTGCGGGATCGATGGTCATCGCCCGGGAAGCATTCTTCTGTCTAGATGAGTCAACCGGCTTTTGGAAGCCGCGGACGACGGGGAACTTGACCGACATCCGGCAGACACGCAAAGATCTGGAGATCGATTCATGGCAGATCTTGAAGAACCTCGCTCGTTATGGAAGTCGAAGCAATTATTGTCATTCGCGTCGCGCGTTGTTGTAGTGTGAAAGTGTGGTGTTTAATTGTGAAATTGTCATTTCACATCAACGCCTGGACCGCTTTACGACGGCTACAAGGCGACTTGAGTGTGGTAGCTATTGCGGCTGGTAGGCATCCTAGCCTGGCATTTTGTTTAGCCTGACGGCTTGGTATGAGGTGCACCTTAGCGACTCCGTAAGTTAATTGTATATGTGTGAGTGAGTGTGAATGCGTGTGAGTGTACTCAGTACACTATTATTGTAACAATCTTTGTTTTTCTCTCGCGCGCGTTCGCTGCCGATACCAGCAGGAATTTGTGTGCGCGCGCAACGATTTATAGAGCATTGGAGATTCTTTTGTTTACTGGTTTGAACGACACCGAGTCGTAATTCAAAATTTGTATTTTAGGTTTAGATTTGTTAAAATAAATTATTAAATTGTTAATTTAATTCTTATTGACTAAACCTAGTGTTCCTGCGAATCGATCCTGCTTTAATACCCGCACCCACTACCGATAAACGAATTCCCTGCTACAAAAAATTCATCCATTTTCATTGAAAAGTTGAATGATTTCTAATTGACATTTCAATTAGTACTTTTAATTGACGGTTTGTCAATTGATATCTATTGGAATGAGAAGGTCAATTGAAATTCATTGGAATTTATTCAGCAATAGGCTATATAATTCATTCATTTTCATTGAAAAGTTGAATGAATTCGAATAAGTATCTCAATTTGTACTTTTAATTAACAGTTTTCCAATTGAGTTCTATTGGGAGGAATAGATCAATTGAATTCTGTTGGAATTAATTCAGTACTAAGCCATACTTTGCTGCAAAAGTCCATTTAAATCGAATGAATTGAATCTATTGGAATTAATTCAGTACTAAGCCATACCTTTCTGCAAAAATCCATTGAAATCGATTGAAAACCATCGAAAATTTCAATAGTTTTCCATCGGTACTTTTAATCAATGAATCATCGATTAGATTTTATTGGTAATGGGATTGCCATTGAAGTCGATTGCAAACATATTCGTGTAAAAATTCCATGAAAAATCATAAAAAACTACATAATGTAGCGGCAAACAGATCTTTTAGATTTCCAAGTCGATTGCAACACGGCAATCAGTTTAAAAACTATAGCTAAGCATATCTTAGTTACTTAATCATGAGAACCTTGCTCTGGATTATGTAATCCAAAAGCATTGACTTTAGTTCTAGATAGAGATAACAGCTGGCCATCTAGCGGCGTACTGTTAAAAAAAGTCGATTGAAATTTATTGAAATCTATTGGATTTTACTGGGCAAAAAATTATTCATTAGCAATAACTTTCAATAGAAATCAATGGATTAAATAGATTTTCAGCTCAATGAAAATCAATGAATTTTAATAGACTTTTGGCTCAATAAAAATCAATGGATTTTTATAGACTTGCAGCTCAATGACAATCAATGGTCACTAATTTTATAAGCTTAAAAAATAAATACCGATTGGAATGGTATTTTTATTCGAGATGAATGGATTTTAGAAGACTTTCCGCTCATTGGAAACAATGGTCACGAATTTTATCGGCTCATAAGAACAATCGATTTAAATGGTTTTTTCCATGGATATTAATGATTACAATGGATTCTTCACTCATTGGAAATGAATGGTTACGAATTTTATAGACTTATAAAAACAAATCGATTTTAATGGTTTTTTCAATGGAAATAAATGGATTTTAATTGCATTTCTGCAACTCAATGGGAATCAATGGTGGCGAATTTCATGAGCTCATAAGAACAAATCGATTTAAATGGTTTTTTTCAATAGATATGAACGGATTTCAATAAATTTTCTGCTCAATGGAAATCACAGTTAATTTCATGACCTTCAAAGATTCATCGATTTGTCAGTTTTGTCAATAGAATCGATAAATATTAATGGTTTCTTTTTTGATGGAATTTGGCTGCCGTAAATCCCATATAAAATTTAAAAAATTAGCCAATTTAAATGGTTGTGTCGATTGACTACAATAAAAAAATCGATTGATTTATTCTGAAACTTCATATTTTTGAATCATTTTGAATAGTTTCAATCGGCTGAATAAATTCTTTCAAACCAAATTTAAAAGAAATTTATGCAACTCTTTTTTTGAATAAAATAATTTTTTGAATTTTAATAGAATTCAATTAAACAGTTCTGACTTCTTTCTTCTTTTAATAAGAATGAATGTTTGAAAACTTTTCAGTTTAATAGAATTTAATTGTCTCAAAATTTCAAACTTGTATCAAATAGATTGTTTTTCCTGTTTTTTTTTACAATAAAAATTAATTAATCTATAATTTATGATTCACTAATAATTAAACTGTCCTAAAGTTGATAAAAATTTTATAAGGTAAATGTCCGGGATTATTGTACAGTAACGTTATTGTCCACCACAGTGGTACCCCCACCCTTATTTATTATAAAATCACACTTTAGAACCCGAAAAAATATTCTAAATTTAGTTTAACCTTTAAACTTTACTGTAGTAAAAAAAAAATTTCGATTATAACCTTAAGACTAGCTCAAAAATCACTTCCAAGTGAGCCCTTCAAAACCTCCAAAAGTTATTTGGAACCCCCAGGAAAATCTCGAATTATCATCAAAAGATGCACTTTTGTTTTATCGGTTGCAAAGCGTAGAATTAATTTAAAAACTTGAAAACTTTTTTTTTATTACTTAACACCTTCAATGAAATATTCAAATCAATTTTTACCGTGAATTTATCTTTGTTCATTATTTATCGAGGGGGTGCTGCTCAGAGGGACATTTCAGACTACTTGTCCCTTCAGTGGCACCCGGACAAGCTCAAGTTTAACGTTTGTCCCCTAGGTGGCACCTTTTTTATTTACGGTTTTTTGGTGTTTACCTTGATAATTTCACCGGTGTTTATTCACAAAAATGCTTGAATATCATCTTTACACAGTTTATAAAAAGTTTTGTGAGTTGCAGAATATTTATATCGGAGCTTTCAAAGTTAACGGAGTTTTTACGAAAAACCACTCGAGGGCCGGACCGGTAAAGATAACCTCAGTTGAGTTTTTCGTTTGCGGTCTTCTGCTGAGGAGCTGATGTTGAGTGTAGTATTTAGTGATATTGAATTAAAATCAAGTGATTTTAACCATCCACAGCGGTAAACAAGTGATTTTGATCAATTTTTAATTAAGGTTAGAGAGTATATTGCGAAAAATATGCGTAAATTGCAAAATTTAGGGGTGCCATTCTGGGGGACGGTTCGCGGGGACACTTCTGAAAATTCTTTTTTGAGTGGTGCCAACCTCGTGGACATGACTTTTGTGTTAGTTTATAGTAAATTAAACAATTTTATGAAGAACAATTAATGAAAAAATGATTGAACATTATTTCTGACTTAATTTTTCATCATCCTGTGAAAAAATTATAGATTTTCATGCAGTTTTAGTGTAATAATCTAGTGTAAACCAAAAATCCCCCTTTGAAAAGTGTCCAATAATCCCGGACATTTACCTTACAATGAATAGATTTCAAAGGACTATTTTTTAACAAACTTTTTTTTTTTTTTTTTTTTTAATAAAAATCAATCGATTTCAATAAACTGTTTTTGAAATTTCAACTGTAATGAAAATTATAAATACTTTAGAAAAAATCGATATCAATTTTTCTGTCAATAAAAATCAACTGATTTCAATATACCCCCTACTGGAAAAGATCCACTAATTTCGACTCAACTGATTTATGACTGTCAAATCACTTAGAAAAAAAATGTATCATTATTATCAACTCTTTTTTCATGAATTTTGCACTAAATTTATAGAAGTTAAGGACGTTCTTTCACGTTTTAAAATCCATAACAATCGTCTGAAAACTATTAAAATCTTTAAATTTCAGTATACGAAATAACATTTCCAAATTTTAAGAAGACTCCCAACACGGTTATTGAGATATTTTAATTCAAAGTTGGGCTAAAATCACTCTAAATCGGGCGGTTTAACACAGGCTCTTATGAAAAAACCATGCTATTTTTTTTTGCTGTAGTTTTTGAACCAGGTTGCAAATCATCTTGAAATTTGGATATGTTATTCCTTAAGCCTTAAAGAACAAATTGCTATGTTTTTTGGAAAATTTCTTATGGGTTTTTAAACAATTTCAGCATTGTTTTGTTATTAAAAAATTAGTAAAATGTTTGCTAATTTTTCCTAATTTTTAATAAGTGATTTCAACTTTTGATTTACACTGTCAGAAACTAGAAGATTTCAGTAATTCAATGTTAAAATTTCAAAAAGTTTTGTTTATTAAATATTGAGTACTAACTAGTTGAGAATAAAATAATTTTATCCAGCGGCCGAGAAGACTCAAAGCGCGTGGCAGCTGTTCCCGTGCCTAATCTATAAGTCTCTCCCTTTACCACCACCACTACAAAAGAACGTCCTGAATACAAAAACTTTAAAATTTGATTTATTTCTATTTAAAGTACCATTTAAAATAATTCATTTTAATAGATAATTTTGAAATTATAAAAGTTTAAGCTCATTGCAAAGAAACCCATTGAAGCGATTATATTTTCATTATTTTTTTCGAAAATAAGTACATTAAAATTGATTTGAATGGATTTAAAGAAATTTCACTGATGATTGAAACCTTTCAAGACCTTGCAGAATCATCAAGTCGTAATCGATCCAAATCCTTGGAAAAAACCATTCAAATCGATTCATTTATATTAAGCCTATAAAATTTGCGACCATTGATTCTTATTGACCGGAAAGTGCACTGAAATTCATTCAAATCTGACTTTTTCAAAAGTTCATTTAGATCCATTGATTTTCATTGAACTAACCATTAAAATTGATTCGATTTTTTGGACATTGATGAAATTTACGATCATTGAATTTCATTAGATAAAATGTTTTCAAAATCCAGTAGTTTTCATTTGAAAAACCATTAAAAATGATTGGATTTTATAAGCATTCATGAAACTCACGATTATTGAGTTTCATTGAACAAAAGTTGATTAAAATCCATTGATTTCCATTGAAATAACCATTTAAATTGATTCGATTTTTTGGACATTGATGAAATTTACGATCATTGAATTTCATTGGATAAAAGTTTTTCAAAATCCATTGATTTTCATTGGAATAACCGTTAAAAACGGTTGGATTTTATAAACATTCATTAAATTCACGATTATTGAGTTTCATTAAACAAAAGTTGATTAAAATCCATTGATTTCCATTGAAATAACCATTAAAATTGATTCGATTTTTTAGACATTCATGAAATTCACGATCATTGAATTTCATTGGATGAAAGTTTGTCAAAATCCATTGATTTTCATTGGAATAACCATTGAACACGATTCGATTTTTTCACCTTCATAAAATTTACGATCATTGAATTTCATTGAATAAAAAACTATTGAAATCAATTGATTTTTATTGAAAAAACCATTAAAATCGATTCGATTTTTTTACCTTCATGAGATTTACGATCATTGAATTTAATTGAATAAAAGACTATTGAAATCAATTAATTTTCATTGAAAAAACCATAATCGATTGAATTTTATTCGGTCGAGACAATTAAATTCTATTGATAAAATAAATTATTAAAATTAATTCATTTTTATTGAACTTGCCATCGCAATCGATTCAATTTTATTAAATTACGTCGTCAAAAAAAAAGTTCGAATTGAAATCAATTGATTTCAATTAAAAAGTTTTCGACTGACCATTCAAACTATTCAAATCTATTAAAAATCATTCAAATACATTGAGTTTCAATAAAATTGAATGAATCTTTTGCAGCAGGGAACTAGCCGACCGCGTCGCGAAGTATAGTAACATTCGCGGACGCGATTTCCTCATTTTATTATTTCAGGTCGACGAGTTGCAGTTCGACGAGTGCTAGGTTCAGCACTAAGCACAGGTGATAAGGATTTAGTACGCACCGTGGGTATTTGTATCGGTTCATACGAACCCTTAAATCCACCCCTGTTACACACTAGAATGATAAAAATTGATGATAAATTTATGAATGAAGTTGTAAAAACGTTGAAATTTGAAAAATTCCTATCGTAATAATCATCTCTTTTTTTTTTTTTTTTATACCTAACTAATATTTGACTTCAAATTTTTGATTAAAATAGTCGAATTAATAGCACCGAGATGGGGTTGGTAAAAGAGGTGGAGTTTATTACTATAATAATAGGAGAACGTAAAAAAGCCGTTAATTTTTGATAATTTAATTAAAAATTATGTGTTAAAAGTAGGAAAAATGTTGAATAAATTATTGAAAAAATGGGTAAAAAGTGAAAAAAAAGGAGAAATATCGTGGGAAAAGAGGAAGAATCTGTTAATGGGGAGGTGGAGTTACGTTAGGTAAGGTAGAATGGTCTGTTTTACCGACTGTCGGTAAGGTAGATTTTATAAATTTCAAGAAATTGCAATTTTTAAAGGTGTCGTTACCGACTGTTGTTAAAGTGGAGTATAGATATCGGTTATTAATCATTTTTTAGGTTTAAAATTTAAAAAAAATTTGGATTATCCTGTGTTAAAAAAACTTGAATTTATGGAGTAATCTGATAACCCGAGATGAAAGTAACCCAAGAATGATAAAGATATATGTAGGGAATAAAGAGTAAAAATACAAATATTTTGGACATTTTCCTACATTAAAAATCATCCCTCTTTTATCAACCCTCCTATAGTAAAAATCATCCCTCTTTTATCCCTTTCTATAGTAAAAATCATCCCTCTTTTATTCCAACTAATATTTGACAGACTCATGGTTAAATATTTCGGTAGAATAACGTTTTTTTTTATTTTTTTTTTTTTAAAGGGCGTTCATTGAATGTTTTTTGGAAAATAACGGGGAGGGGGGTTCCCGGGTGGGTTTTTATAAAAATTTTGTTGCAAATATTATATGTCTATTGGAGGGTAAATTTAATATATCAATTTGGGGGGGGGGGCATTATGCGAATAATTGAAATAAATTAGATAAATACCCCTGTGATAAAAGTAACCCCCAAAAATGATGAAAATCCTCTATTATATTAAGAAGTTTATTCTTCGTCGTCGACTTTTTTAATAAAAAAAGTGACTTAGACACATCGGATCCACATGAAATTTTGAACTTAGGGGTTTTTGAGGTGACTAATTATGAATCTGACATTAGTTTTTGAATTTGACCTGTATTAAGTGTACTTAATTTAAGAGCTTTTTAAATAAAAAAAAGTAAGTTGGACGTATCCGATTTGCATGAAAGTTACAATACAGCTGTTTTTTATGGGGTTAATTATGAATATGGCATTGCTTTTTGAATCTGACCTATATTAAGTGTACTTAATGAAGTGGCTTTTTTAACAAAAAAATTATTTTATCGGACTTACATTAAAATTTCAGTATAGGGACTTTTGAGGTGGCTAATTATGAATATTGCATCATTTTTTGAATCTGACCTATATAAAGTGTACTTAATCAAGTGGTTTTTTTAACAAAAAAGTATTTTATCGGATTTACATGAAATTGGAAAATTTTTTAAAGTAAGACTGAACGAATTTGGAAGAGAAAAATACTTGTCAGTATGAAAATCTTCAGTAGTTGAAGAATTTTAAATAATTATACATAATTTTTATAATTTAATTTTAGGTTGTGTCTAGGTACCATCGCCGTGAACCGTACACGGTACACGGTACACGGTAGCTTTTTACTTTAGATCCTATAATTTATCCCAAATAACCCACTTAAGTTTAAAAAACTACTAATTTCTACTTTAAATTCAATTGTCCATCTTAAATAATCCAATTAAATTCACAGAGTGTCTAAAGTAACTCTCATTTGGTACCGTGTACCGTGTACCGTGCTCCGAATACGGTACACGGCGATGGTACCTAGACACTTTCTTAATTTTATCATAATATTCTTATTCTAACTTTTTTTTTCTTATATATAGATTTATTTTTTTTATTAATTAAATATTTATTATTTTAAGCATCTTATAGATGAATTAATTTTTTTTATTTCCATGGAATCATTTATCTTAAGAATATTATGAATAAAGATAATTCATTATAATAAATTATTCTAAAAAAAGTTTTAAAAAAAATTTATTAAATTAATGTACAAATTCGACCGAGCAAGCGTTAGCGCAGCGAAGTATAAAGGCTAGTCAATATTAAATAGATAGTAAATTGATGAAAAACAAGTTGAAAAAAGTAAAATATTTGATAAATTACTAGAGTAATAATCATCCCTCTTTTATTCCAACTGTCATGTATCGATCCCCATAAAGATCCCATATTCCCAAGTTGCAACAGACTTACTTATAATCCGCCTAAAATGAGTTAGGGAGGGGGCCACGGAAATTGCAATTAAGCATTTTGCTAGCCGACACCTCCGCTCTGCTGGAACAGGTGGGGCGAAGTAGCTTCCCTCGCTGCTTAGCCGCGCTCCCAAACTACTCTCGTCCCCGACACTCGAGTGGTTCGACCGAAAGCTAGCAGCGATCGAAAACCACGTGCAGCACACCTGGACAAGCAGAGCCGGATCAGGCAAGGATCCGTCAGTGCAATATCGCCTCGCCATCACTATTGGATAAGGTCCCGGAAGGTCCAGAGAACCTTCCGTGAACGATCAACTGCCCGGATACTCCGGTAATTTTAAGGTAGATTATTGTAATATTCAACTCTGTCGGAGGACATTAAACTCATTAGATTGTAACCTTTCACCATTTGTTTTTCAATTAAACTATATCACCTTACCTTACTTTATTTCATTTCATTAACCTAATCAAAAGCCAGACAACAAGGGGACGGGACAACTACGTAAGTAGTTGTTCCAAAAAGACGAAGATCCTACCCCTTTTAAAATAATGTAAAAATAGTCAAATTAAAACACTAAAGTGTGGGTAAAAGAGGGGTGATTATTACTCTAGTAGGGTAAAACAGCGTGAATTAAAATTTTAACCTTGATAAAGGTAAAAATGTTAGATCAAGACACCCGGATAGGGATGAAAATGTTGAATAAATAAAATTTACTAAAAAAAAGTAAAATTTGATAGAAAGCAAGCGCTTCGCGCTGAAAAAACCCCGAAAATTTCATGAAAACGTAAAAAAGCCAGTTGTGTGAAAAAAGTTGCAAAAAATGATGCAAAAATGTGAAAAAATGGAAAAAAGTGTGTGAAATGTTGAAAAAAAAACGTAAAAAAAGGATGAAAAAAGTTGTATTAAGACACGGGGGGGGGTGTCAAAATTTGGAAAAAAGAACTTGAAAATGTAAGAATAATAAGGGAAAAATGTTGTAAAAAGTAGAAAAATTTGGGAGATAAGTGAGAAAAATAAGTTGAAGATTTTAGTGAAAA
Source organism: Encarsia formosa (assembly GCA_038277355.1). Lineage (NCBI taxonomy): Eukaryota > Metazoa > Arthropoda > Insecta > Hymenoptera > Aphelinidae > Encarsia > Encarsia formosa. Next base: position 88,516,641 of record CM076184.1, on the reverse strand, counting down.
GAGTGATAAAAATTTAAGAAAAAAGTAGGGTAAAAAAGAGTTAAAAAAGTTGTAAAAATCCAAAAATTAACCACATTACTTTATTACAGACCGTTGGTAAGACAGGAATCTATCTTACCGACCGTCGGTAAAGTAGAGACTTAAAATTGTTTTTTTTTAATTTCGAGAATCGAAGGTTAAATTTTTAGTAAAATTGGAGAATATTGGGTCAAAAATTTCAAAATTTTTGTCTAACGCTGAGTTAAATTTTTGGTAAATTTAGAGTACCCTGGGCACAAAAATCTTGAGTTAATGGAGTAACCTGATGAAAATAGCCATGTGAAAAAAAAAAAAAAAATTATGATAAAGTATAATTATAATAAATCAGGTAAAAATTGTAACAACGTTTGATGTTTTCCAAGAGTAACATTCATCCCACTTTTATCCCCTTCTAAAGTAAAAATCATCCCTCTTTTACGCCCTCCTATAGTAAAAATCATCCCTCTTTCATCCCCTTCTATAGTATAAATCATCCCTCTTTTACTACGACTTTGGTATTTTTATTACAATTATTACATCCAAAGATCTGTCCAATGATAGTTGGAATTAAAGAGGGATGATTTTTACTATAGAAGGGTATAGTAGGATTAGGATTTGTTTAAAATAATAGGGTATTAAGAAATCTTAATTTTTTGTCTGAAATTCATTTTTTTTAATTACTTGAAAAATCGTCAAAAATATATTTTCGGTTTGAAATCTCATGGATCTCCAATAAACGACCATTTTTAGATTTTTCCTGCTCTACCCTACTGACGATCGGTGACGACACATCGAAAAAGACCAATTTTTAACTTTTCCTGAATCTACTTTACCGACCGTCGGTAAAACAGACCTTCCTACCTTACCGATGGCCAGTAATTTCTCTTCAAACAGCGCATAATTCGACATTTTTCCAACTAACGCGTTCACTGAAATTAAGACACCCTCCCACCCGAGAACTCCCGGTTCCCAACCTCTCCCCCAAGACACGTGGACAAAGGGAAAAAAAATTTCTCGTGAAAACGTCTAAAATCAGTTTTTTTGAAATTTCAGGGATCTCCAAAAACGACCACTTTTCCAACTTTCCTGCTCTACCTTACCGACGGTCGGTAATTCCCCTTCGAAAAGCGCAAAATTCGATATTTTTCCAACTATCGCAATCGCTGAAATTAAGACACCCTCATCCCCCCACCCGAGAACACCGGGTTCTCCATCCTCCCCCAAGACACATTTTATGGGGTGCACGTTATCCAACTCCGTTTTTTTACTGAAATTCGTATTTTTTTTTCTTCCAAAAATCGTAAAAAATCTTATACAAAACCCAATATATACTCGCGCGCGAGGGGGGGTGGCTGAAAAATTTTCGTTAAAATTTCGGGAAAAAATGCCGAAGAAAATTTTTCTTTACAAAACGTAAAAAGTCAATTTTATTTTAAATCTTGGTAATCTCCAAAAACGACCAGCTTTCGATTTTACCCGATCTACCTTACCGACCGTCGGTAACGACACCTCCAAAATCGACCATATTTCGACTTTTCCGGGATCTACCTTACCAACGGTCGGTAAAATAGACCTTCCTACCTTACCAACCGTCGGTAATTCCCCTTCGAAAAGCGCTAAAATTAAGACACCCTCATCCCCCCACCCGAGAACACCCGGTTCCCCTATCCTCGTCCAAGACAAATTTTATGAGATGCACATTATCCAACTCCGTTGTTTTACTGAAATTCTATTTTTTTTTCTCAAAAATTTTTAAAAATCGTCCAAAAATCCCCATATACACTCGCGCGTGGAGAGGGTGGCGGCTGAAAAATTTTCGTTAAAGCCTTTGAAAAACCCTTTATATACTCGCGCGCGGGGGGGGGGGGTGGCAGCCGGTAAATTTTGAAAAATTTCGGGAAAAAATTCCGTAGAAAATTTTCGAAAAAAACGGGCGCTGCATGCCTGTTTTTTTTTAAAATTTTCGTAAAATAACCCTGTATAAACTCGCGCGCGAGGGGGGGGGGGTGGTGGCTGGAAAATTTTGAAAAATTTCAGGTAAAAATTCCGTAGAAAATTTTCGAAGAAAAATTTTCCGTGTACTGCACCGCAATGCACTGCACTGCACTGATTCACCGTGCACTGCACCGCAATGCACTGCACTGCACTGATTCGCCGTGCACTGCACCGCAATGCACTGCACTGATTCGCCGTGCAATGCACCGCAATGGCCTGCACTGCACTGATTTGCCGTGCACTGCACCGCAATGCACTGCACTGCACTGCACTGATTCGCCGTGCAATGCACCGCAATGGACTGCACTGCACTGATTTGCCGTGCACTACACCGCAATGCATCGCTCTGTACTGATTCACCGTGCAATGAATTTTTGTATCGTTAGGTAAGTTAATAGTTTATAAAACTAGTATTCATTTGATAATCAAAAGTATATTATGTAAATGGCTGAGGGTAAAATGATCAATAAAACATAATATACAGAGGTTATGTTAATCAAAACAAAAAAATTGCTTTTGTTTTTAAGAATATTTTTGAACAAGAAGATAATTTTTAATCGAAACGCAATTTAAAGATTGAAGAATCTAAGTTAGTACTCTTGAAATCTTTAAACTCTAAGTAAAATGATTTTTGCTAACTGCTGAATTTTTTCAGAAAGTAAATTAAATTTATAAGTTTATATTAATGCACAAGTGAATAATATAATCTTAGTTTGATTTTTTTTTTTTTTTAGATAAAACTCAATTATTAATCAATTTGAATTATTACATAATTGTGTTTTTTAATATCGATAATAATATTATTATTTATGGATTAGAATTGTTGAATTTTTTTTAACTGAATGAAAATGTATTTATTAACTCAATTATTATTACAGATAACTGTCGCATTAGTATATGTTATCATATGGTTTAATAGTGCTGTTGCTCTGTGGTTCAAACAATTTTTTCAAAAGGTTTTTTACAATTAAAAAATTTTTTTTGATTTCATATTCATTAAAACTCATTTCAGTAATGAATACTTATTATTTCAGCTGAAACAAGTATTGGAGTCATGAATATTACTTTAGAAGAACCACCTGTAACCAAACAAATGCTAGATCTTAAGCTGGGAAAGTTTTTTTTTTCTTGCAGTGTCGCTTTCAAAGCTGTTGGCAATAAGTACTTTCAAGATTTTGTTTACACACTCCTTCGAGCAAAAGACCTTGATTATAAGCTACCTAACCGCTTTACTCTTGGGAGTTCAATCGTAGAAATGGTTTATAATGATGTCAAAAAAAAAAAAAATTATTATTGGATAACATGGTCAGCGTACTTGTAGCGGATGAGTGGTTGAACAAATCATGTAATAGAAAATATCTGGTTTGCACTTTAAGAAATATTAATACACACCAAACGTTTTTATGGTTTAAAAACGTATCCATTGAAAAGGCGAATAATGTCAATTTAGGTATCAATATTCAAAACTCAATTGATGTAGCTATGGATCATTACAATTTTAAAGTTTTTGCAGCGGTTACAGATAATGATAGTAAGATAAAAGCCGGAGTTCGCAATGCCATAACAGAGGATAATCGAAAGTTAATTCAATCAACTTGTTCCAGCCACAGTGCTAACTTACTCATCAAAAGTTTTATAGATGATGAATTAATGATTCAAATTAGAGAACTAGTAAGAACTTTCAATGAACCCAAGTATGATTGCTTATTAAAGGACTATTTTGGTGGCACAAAGTTGAAAACTTTTCCTGATACGAGATTTGGGTATTTTCGCGATACTTGTAATAGTATTCTGGATAATATTGACACCTTAAGATTGATCAGTGAAGAGATCGAAGATATTAAATTAAAAAAATCAATTAAAGAAACTTTGAATGATCCACAGTTTGAAATAGAGCTCAATTTTATTATTGATCATCTAAATCCGATTTGTGTCTTAATAAATGAATGCCAAAAGCCACAATGTAATGTAGCGGATGCCACCCAGATGTGGTTAACACTTGTATTGCCATCAAATGAATATGACCAATTGTTAGAAGATAGAATTAAAAAAGCCATATCACCTGTTGGTTTTGCGGCTAATATTTTACATAATAAGTATAAAGGAGGCTTGTTAAGCATTGAACAAAGACAAGTTGCTGTTTCTTTTCTCAAAGAATTTTTTGATCAGAACGTCATCGATGAGTACAACTACTGCATTAATCATTTGGATGAATTCAAAGAATTTTCTGATAAGTGTGATAATCCTATCACTTACTGGACTTTTTTGCAAATGAAATTTCATAATTTAGGTGATTGTGCCAAGTCTATAATGCTTATTCCAGCGTCAACGGCCGCGATCGAATCACTCTTCTCAAAATGGACATATGTGCACAACATTTACAGAAATCGTTTAGGAGATAAAAAATCTGCTTTGCTAGTAGATGCTAGTAGAATAGATATATATCATTCACTGCAACAAAACATTTAAAGATTTTAATTATGTGTATTTAACTAATGTTTTGTCAACGCTATCTTTTATCTACTTTGTTATCACTATGAAAAATATTTTTACTATTGTTTTCTGTTGAACTAAAATTTTTAAACTGTTCTCATTGGGCTCAAACCTAAAATATTAATTTATTCAGTAAAAACTATGGTTTCGGGGATGCTTTTTTTTACTTAGTATATTATAAAGTATATTTTAAGTATATTTATAAACTTACTTATTGCAGCAACTTAAATAAACTGAATTTTTAAAAAATTAAAAATTGAATAAAAAAAATATTTTTAAATATTTTTTAAAGTTATAATTTACAATTTACAAAACTATCACAATAATTATTACATGTAAGGTAAGATTAGTAGAATACTATTGCTAAATAAATTTTTTCTTCTAGTTTGTAATTTTGGATATTTTTTACTCAATTCATCAAATAAATCTATACCAAAAATTATAATTAACGAATTGTTTTTGTTTTTAATGGGATATTCATTCTTAAAAAATTAATTGTTTTCGCATGATTTTGTTCAAATAAACTATATCGTATTTTATGTAAAGCAGCATTTATTAAAAAAATTTTTGATGAAATTTTGTAAAGAAATTAATGTTTAATATTGTTTAAAAATTTTAATTTAATTTCTATTTCAATTATAACAACTTTTTATTATACGAATAGCTGTGCAAATTTGATTCTTTAAACCTTTACAAACTTTAAATTACCAAAGATAAATTAAAATTAAATAACACTTTAATTCACTTTAAACAATCATAAAAACTTATATTTATGACTTAATCATAATTGCATATTTATATCATAACTGTGAACAGATGTAAAGCTATAACAAATAGAATTAAAATTCTAATTAATAGTAATAAATGACGAAAGCATTTCAGGAAGAACTTTCAATCATTAATGATACATATAAAGATTTGAAAATATAATCATCTTTGTGCTGCTTAACAGCTTTGACAAAATGTCATATTTTTGCTCGACTTTTGCTAATATCCTGATCAAATACAGAGCAGTTCTACTAATGGTAGATCCTTTGATCATGGCTACTTTCAAAAATTCTTCTTTGGTTTGATCATGATCTTGAAAAAGAGTTAAAAATATACCTGTTCTATTCAAGTAATCAGAACAAAAGTTGAAGTCCTTAGGGAACGTTCATAAACCACGTGGTCATTTTTTCGAAGATTTTGAAGGGCCCTCCCTCCCATGAAGATCAACGTAGTATTTGTATCAAATTTTGACTCCCCCCCCCCCCAAGTCACGTGGTTTTTTTACGATTTCAAATTGTAAATATGTATACTATTAGTTTTTTAAAAACATTATTTTCAAGTTATAATTTAATGATTTAATACCAGAGGGGCAACAACTCCTTTCAGCTAGGGAGTGTCCTGAGGTCTACCCCCCCCGCCCCCAATAAAACTGACGTCTAAAAAAAAAACAAAAAAAACGTTTAGTTCAATGAATAGACTAGTTAATTAACCCTCAAAACACTGGGCGTAGAGTTCAATGAATCATCTGATCAGCTGTCCCCAAGCCTTGAACCCCCAAAACCCTGGAGGTAGAGTTCAATGAATTATCTGATCAGCTATCCCCCAAGCCTTGAATCCCCAAAACCCTGGGCGCCCGAGTTCAACAAAACAACTGATCAGATTATTTATTTCAATAATTAAAATGCACTCATATTTTTGGAATAATTTAACTCGGACACCCAGGGTTTTGAGGGTTTAGAGCTTGGGGGATAGCCGATCTGTTTTTTTGTTGAACTCGGGCACTCAGGGTCTTGAAGGTTTAGAGCTTGGGGGATAGTCAGCCAGTTTTTTTGTTGACCTCGGGCGCCCAGGGTTTTGAGGGTTCAAGGCTTGGGAGATAGCTGATCACAAAACAGCTGCAGACTGCAGAGAACCATGAGCTACAGAAGCTACCTACACGCGGTGATAATGAAGCACATACGGGACAGTCAAAACAAAACTTTGACGAGTTTTTACTTGCATACGGCCACGCAAGCGCAAATCAGATGACAGGCACGGATTCGGTTTTAACGTTCAACAGTAAAATATTATGAATCGAAACATCGATTCATGCACCAAAACCACGTGCCTTTCTGAATCAACAGCCCTACCCCCCACGTAACTTTTTGTAGCCTTTTAATCGCCCCCCCTCCCCCCTGCTTGGGCCACGTGGTTTGTGAACGTTCCCTTACTAGAAGAAAAAAATTTGGTCAAAAATCTTGATAGTGATTCTTGTTGACTGTGATCTAAATATTTAAGTTGAAATTGATAGTTAAAAATCATTGAAATCAAATATATGGGAGACAGAAAATTGTTAACCATTTCTTTGGTCCACTCGTACACTGGTATATTTTCATCAGAAATAAAATTTAAAAACTCTTTTGTTGCATCACTTAAAGTTGTTGGCAGTGGATTTATTATCCAACACCGTCAACAGCTTTTATGCTGCAGCAGCAGCAGGAGACTCAGAGCGCCTGCGCGGCAGGTGCTCGGTAAGTCCCCAGCCTGCACAGGGCAGTTCGAGAATGGCCACCAAGGCTAACGAGTGTGTAGGGATCGCTATCCCAAAGAAGAGTATTTAATAATAAACAAGAGTTTACCGAGACTACCGTAGCTTTATATGTGTTCCACCCTTACCTCCCCGTGCCTAAATTAATCTGCTGTTAACAGGTCATGGGCTTCCAGCATCGTTTTTTGTGAACTTTACAGCACGCGACGGGAGGTTAGAAAAAAAAAGCCGGTTCACTCGCGCACGCGTTTTTGCGGCACTCACCGTGGCAGCTCGTTTTTTCGTTCTTTGTTTGTGCAATAATGATAAAATCTGAGGATTTGTGTTTTTTTATTCAAGAAAAAAAAAGGAGTGATTTTATCAGCTGGCACGAGAAGACGTAAATTTGTCGTTCTGTTTACGAGGAACGAGGACAAGAGGACCACCAAGGACATTTTCATCGACTTCAAGATGGACTTTTAGAGCAATTTAAGAAATCTGAAGAGCGTGATAAATCTGAAAAATATAGGTTTGGTATGAAGATTAATGCATGTGTGCCTGAGGATTGAAGTTGATCGTGAGGTTTGAGTTTACGAGTTGTTTTAGGTAAAGAAGGGAGGAGATGGCGAGAGTGCCATTTTTTAAAATTTTGCAAAACTAACGATCAAACTCTTTTCTCATAAAGCATTTATTTGCTTTACCTGGACATCAGTCGTAGAGGATCACTGTGTGCTGGGAGCGCTCGATCGGCCTTGACGTACACCGTGTGGTTATAAACACCGCACATTAAAAACGAAAGGTGTGTGAGCAGTGCATGGTGGTTTTTTGAAAACTTTTGTCTAAAATTAAAATGAGCTCGTTCTTAAGCTGTGTCAGTACGAGTAAATTTTAATTTGAAATACCCTGATGAAGTAATTGAATGTTTGTTATATAGATCAACGGAGGTGACAAACCCCAATACACCAGACGAGGCATTATAAGCTGGTGCTGCTGAGATGTGGTGCGCCACAACTCTCAAGCCGGTTGAGCCAGTCCTTGAGTTGAGTAAAGAGGACATGCTAGCCAATAGCATAATCAGGACAAATATCAAAAGGGTAAATCATCAGGTGTGGCACCACCTGGTTTTGATCCGATGGCCTGGGATCAAAGTTGTATAATATTAATTATATTTTACAACCACATGCAAAAGAATTTTTCCTTGTAATTAAAATTGAGTTTGAGTGAGGTAGTGGTACCACACATTGAAAACGAGAGTGAGGCTTAAACATTCAAGTGAGGTAACCTTTAATTACAGAGTAAAAAGGAAAGAATTCAGAGGACACAGAGAGAAATGGAGGAAGTTAATCTGAGCTGAGATACTTGGAGGCAATAGAGGCTGAGCTGCTAATGAAGGGTTAACGGTCACTGGTCAGTCCGACCCAGCCACCTTGACACCGAAAATCGATTGAGGTGGTTAATCCAAGGCGAGTGAATATGCTAAAACCAAACCATCTTCATGTCCTTAATAACAACAGCAACAAAAAGTCACTAATTGTTATGACGTCAGCTATGCCCGCTGAGCTATCCATAAATACCCCGTTGAGCTCGACGCTAACAGAGCTCAGCTTCTATGAACGAGGAGAATGAATTTGTGTGCACATCGGCTCCGGCACCAAGAACGTGACGAGTACATAGCCTCCGGCACCTAGTCTAAACGGTGAGTCTATTCCAGGCTCTCCTAGTTTTAGGATAGAGTTAGACGAACAGACTTGGAGGTTATGTCAGAACTTGAGTCTACCGAAGGCAAACTTCGAGTATACATCGAGGGTCAAGTCTGATTTTGTCACGATTTTGGATGATGCCATGAAGTTGCAATACGAATTTTTTTCTTTTTCTATCTTTCGCCTTTTTACCCCGAAACCTTAACCGTAACTCGCTTAACGATAATTCAAATTTGAAGCATGAGTGAGATTAATGTAAATAATCTATGACTGCCTATCACGACCGTGACAAGGGGAATAAAAGTATCTCGTTTTTCGTGATTATCAGCTGTGCTGGTCACTTAATAACCGTATGATACTTTAATTGAGAACCGAGTTGAGAGTAAAACAATTATTTTGAGCAATTGTCTTGTAAATCGAGGCAAATGTAAAAATCCTGAGATTTTGTATGAGCAAGTTTAAAGCAGAGTTGAAAGCTTGATTTGCTAGACAAGTTAGAGCTGAACGACGACCCACATTTATGATTCCATGTAACTTGATTGGGAAATTTTTTATTTGAGGACGAAGCCAAAAGATAGAGTTCTTTATTTTATTGACAGGCTGGAAGATATTATTAACGAGTATAAAAACTGTCCAGAGACAGTTAAGTTTTCTGAGTTGAATAACAAGCTGTGCTTATCTCTGGAATTTTCAGAGAGTTCACTCAAGCGAACAATACTGTTTCTGGGAAGGACAAAAAGGGATTTGCGTTTTTTTTCTTTTAAAATTGAGGCATCGAAGAACGAGGTTCAAACTGCTACAGTTAAGTTAACACTAGGGCCAGAGGAAGTTTTGAGTAAACTCAACAGCCGTTGCTGTTAGAAGTTTGTACCGGAGACCAGTGCAGTTGAAACCTACTAAATCAGTGGTACTGCCGAGTCTGTAACAAAAACTATGAATCACAAGAGGACGTCTGTTTATTTGAGAGAGGTGAAGAAAATAATAATCATGCTTCTAGAGATAGTCGTGGCGAGGATGAAAGAGATGAGTAGTGTAGGTTATCTGTAAACGCCCATCACAACAATGGTCGGGAAAATTAATGATTAAAAATGGTTAAAAATGGTCGGGATAGAGGGTACGAAGGACTTAATGGTTTAAACAAAATGAGGGCAGTCAAACCAAGGTAATGAAACAGAACGACATAAGCAAGAGCAATGTTTCTAGAGGAGGAAGAGTGAGGACAGAGTATTATTGAGGCACTTAATTTTAGTGAAAATGCGAACAGTCAAATGAGTTTTTGTTCGATGCTAATACATGTGCTACCAAGCACATTGTAAACGTAAACATTACATTGTAAAACTTTGAGAAGTTCAGAGGCGAGTTTTTACGAACAAAACGAGGCAGCAATTTAAACTTGAATGCGGAAACAAGTTAATTGTTTGAGATTTTATATGCAAGGCATTTTGAAAAACATTTTGTGATTATCAGTTGTGATAGTCACTAAATGATTTTCTATAGAAAAGCTTTTTGAAAGTTTGGAGGTTTTAGATATTTTTGAGGATTTTGCTAAGGCAGAAACCTGTTTTTTAATGACATTTTTAGATGTCTACGATGGAGAAACGAGTATGCGAGGAAGGTAAATTTTTGCCACACTTGGTAATTTTCTCGATCAGTCTCAGAATGGAGTTGAGGATCTTGATGCAAATTTCAGGAGGGAGCTTCACAGCTCATTAGCGAATCGTAGAATTCTGAGGCTGGGAGGGAGAATGGAGAGAAATCTTCACAAGGTGGAAAAATTGAAAAATACTTGGATTGAGAGTTGGGTAATTCGTTTCTTGGCATCTTGCTTTGGAAATGAGTAAACTACAAGAGTTAATTTGAAATTGAGTAAGTACATAATCCAAGCGAAGACAGAAAACTAGATGTAATAATCTTAAGGCTTGCGAGGTTATGTCACTCGTTGTGAAAATTCAAAATATTTAAATTGAGATGCTAGAGTATTTGAGGAAGTTGAAATTGAGGACACTATCAGTGACTGTGAAACTTGCACGTTAACAAAGATAGATTGTTATTTGGCGAGGTTAGAATGAAAGCTTAAAGGCGTCAAAATTGATTTGCACGAACACCATGGGCTAAAAAAAACCTGCTTTGTACCCTAGTGACACCTGTGCAGTCATGAGGTTTTAATGATTATTCCAAGTTTGCTAAAATTTATTCTGTAAAGTATAAAAGCAATTCCGGAATTAGTCTTGAGAGATTTTGAGAATTACGAGTAACCCTGTAGGTGAATGCAGGAGTGCTTGTTTCATAAGAGCTGACAGAGAAACTGAATTTGAGGGTAAATTCAGAGAGTTGATGATGAGTGAGCAGATAGCGACTTTACACGTGAACACTGAACGCAAACAACGGCATAGCCGAGAGTCTTATTCAGACTTTGCAAGACGAAAAGTGCTTTAAGGTTAGGCTCTGGTGACCTATGAGTATGTGGTTTCAGGCAGCTGAGGTAGCTGTTGATATAACAGAAGATCACGAGACAGGTTTCAGTTTGAGTTTCCACCAAGAGCAATTAAAGTTGTTTTTGTCTGCTGCAGGACTAATTGCTATGTTTAATGGCACCTATCCACACAACAATTCATTATCTCCAGAAATGTGAGATTTAATGAAATATTAACATTTGGAGGTTTTAGAGGAAGAGTTGGATCTTGAAGAGGATGAGTTAAAGTTAGTATTGTTAGCCAGTACAAACAAAGATGTAACGTTTTACTATCAGAGAGGAACTGAGTTTGATGAGTGAAAACAATGTGTGAGATTTGGTTGACAGATCTGAGATTGAGAGAGAGTTTCTGAGAGAGTACGAGTTGACTGAGACATACGCTCCTGTCTCAATACTTGTCGTGGTCCGGGCTGCACTGTTTGAATATAACAAACTGAATTACACGCTTGTCAGATGGATGTCAAGATAGCCTTCTGAATGATGAGCTCGAGGACGAGACTTCCTGATGGATGCTTGTGTGAAAACGTCCTGAGAGCTAACGTGGTGTGTGGACTGAGGAAATCTCTTTATGAGTTGAAAACAAGTCCTAGGAGGTAGAGTGAGAAAATTAACGCCAAGATATTGAAACTTGGTTTCAGTCACAACATTAATAAATCTTGTCTGTTTACTTGGGTTTATAAAACTATACTTGCTCTCATCGTACTTTATGTCGATGAAATGCTCATTGAGAGCAACATTGAGCAAAAACTAAGTGAGGTTGAGGTGAGTTTGAGTGCTATGTTTAGGATGAAGGACTCGGGAGAGCCAGATGTCTTTCTGAAAAACTAAAATCACTTGAGTTTGTGAAAAGAGGTTCATGAGTATAACCCTAACAAACTGAATAGGCAAGAACCTTGAGAAGTTCAATCTGAGTGTTTGTACTTCTCATGACACACCAACAATAACGAGGAAATTGAGTAATCATGAGTTGAGGTCTCTTGAGTTCATACAATTTGACGAGTCTAGTAACTCTCAAGTTAAAATAATTCCATTCAGAGGAGCAATAAACTGATCCAGCCTGAAGCTACTGATGCTGTAAGGCCTGACAACGCCGATACGGTCAATGTGCTTGCAAGATAGCAATTGAACCTTACGGAGAATGGCTGGGATTACGTAGAAAGGATTTTCCTTCATTAATCTGCGAGGTATCGAGATCAACCGAGGCTTATCTGATTGAGTACTTTTGGAGACATCATCGCAGAGAGAAGCAAATCCTGGTAACAAGATCTTTTAGAGACGCCGAGTATAACGCTGCATCGAAAGGTTGATGCAGCGGAATCATCAGTTTGGACAAGGTACTTCAAGACGCAATGATTTGGATATTCTACCCAGTAAAGATCAACAGTGATAATCTGTGCACGGTTGACAGCTCGCAAATAGAGTGATGTTAAACATCATGATAAGAGTATTGAGGTATTAAGGAAAAATCTGAGGTACTGGAAGTTGAAGGGCAACTGAAAAACTTCTGTTTGAGGCTCATGAGAACTTTGTAAAGCAATGCGTTGCTGAGGGTTAATTGATGTTAGTGGAATGAATTAAAAGTTCAACATGGCCGATAAACTTATCAAGCCACTTCACCGAGGCGATTTTAAAAGACTTAAGGGTCTGTCCGTATAAAAACGAACCTCAGAGTAAAAAATTAAATTATGAAAAAAAAATATATGAACCGTTTTTTCTGGTCAGAAATTATATGTAGTTTCTGGAACTATACTGGTTCTACCACTTTTTTTTTTAATTTAAAATTTTTTAGCCTGTTGATGAATCTATGAACACCACCGGCCTGACTTGTGTGATTCTAGTGCAAAGTTGATAGCATTGTAAATCGTTCGATATCAACAAAGATTTATAACTTATGTTTCACTCTTTAGAATGCAGTGTGATTAAGCTCTCAGCAAAGTTTCAATTTGTTTCGGTAATTACAGAAAATTTTGTGCTGTGGTAAAGATTCTTATTTCTCTGTAACACCCGGAACGCTAAAAAAGGGTATTGTTTGTATAGTGACTTGAGTTTTTAATATTTTTACTCAGCTTCTTGTTTACAAAGCTATCTTAAGATAACTAATCCCCCCCTACTGTAGAAAAAATTTTTGAGACTCCTCTTTCCGAAAAAATGCGTTCCGGGTGTTACATGTCATGGACGTCGCTGTTAAAGTGCACTTGAATCTTTCAGAATTAATACATTATTCAAGCAGAAAAAAGTATAATATTACTAAAGCATTAAAAAGAAACAATACAGATATCTTTTTTTTTTTTTTTTCACTTTTAAACGTATTTTAGAGCATTGGTCTTTTTGCCTCCGTTCAATCTTTTGGACTCATGTTTTCGATGAAAAAAATTTTTTTTAAATATTTTTCAGCTAAAAATAAGTCGAAAATGTAAGTGGACTTTTTTTCGTAAAGTCAATAGTTTTGGAGAAAAAAATCATCAAAGTTTTAAAAAACTTATACTCCGGCCGCCATGGTAGGCTCGACTGATTTTCTACAGATGCACGGTTTTTTTAAACTTGGATGATTTTTTTCTCGAAAACTATTATATTATAGACTTTACAAATAAAAGTCCGCTTACATTTTCAACTTATTTTTAGCTGACAAAAAAAAAAAATTTTTTTCATCGAAAAAATGACTTTTTTACTTTGTTATTTGTTTAAATAATTGTAAACAAATTTTTCCGTCCACCCTTGCAATTCTTCATTAGGAAGTCAAAATACATCTTTTAAGCCTGGGTGGATCGCTGACCGCTATCGGATCACGAAAACCCCTACGGCGCCCAGACTTTAAAGAAAGAATCAGAGATAAAAAAAGACGAAAAAAGAAAAAATTACTTTTAAAAAAAGATTCCGTTGAATTAAATGAGATAAAATATTAAAAAATATATTCATGGTGAACAATTTGACTATTAGATCTTATATTATCAAAGATTTTAATTTAAGTAGTATTATATAACAATGTTTATATTATACACCCGTTAAAAATGTAAAATCTTCAAAAAATATTTTTTCTTAAATAAACTGCTTCAGAGTTTTTTAATAGATGATTTTTAATTTAATAGTATCAAATATGTATCAGAAATCATTTTTTCAGTGTTCTACAAGAAATTTATTCGTACGCGTAACACCCGGAACAAATTCGTGTAACACCCGGAACATAAAGATAAATTTTTATTAAGTAAAAAAAATGAAAAATACAAAAACTTTTATATGAGCGTAAAAGTTTCAAGACTTAACTTTAACATGAATTTTTTTCAGAACTGCATCATTTCATAATTCGCTGAGTTCTTGTATTCTTACCGGTAACATCAGAACCACTTCTGTTTTCAGTAACGCCCGGAACGGACTTTGCATTAAATTTTTAGAAAAATGAAAAATGTGAAAAATTTTTGAATGACATGAAAATTTTCTAAAACAAAAGCACTTCCCTTTAGTATCAATTTTTTTTTTTTTTTAGTATTCTATGTTCATAAATATTTGAAAAACTGTGTACGATGTAACACCCGTCACATACGGACAGACCCTTAAATTAAGATTTTTGAATTGAGTGTGTATGAATGAGGATGTACATGAGATGTATACAATGAGTTCATGAGGAACATTTTGATTTATTATGTTACAGGTTCACCTAAGCAGTTAGTTGAGGCGAGACAATTACACCCACATTACAGATAGAAGATCAGCGAGAAAGATTATGAGTGAAATGAGAAAGAAAAACTCTGTTTTGTGATTTTATGGACTAATGTGATTTGTGATGTTTATTTCATTTACAATTTAAATTTCTAGCTTAAACATTGCATTGTATAATTTACAGCTATTTTGATTTTCCATTAAAATTTTGGTTTATAATAATTGAGATTGTTTTATTTTGATTTGAGGTAATATAATTGAGTTTGACGGATTTATTATTGATGAATAATAAATGGAGGGAGTGTTGGCAGTGGATTTATTATCCAACACCGTCAACAGCTTTTAAGCTGCAGCAGCAGCAGGAGACTCAGAGCGCCTGCGCGGCAGGCGCTCGGTAAGTCCCCAGCCCACATAGGGCAGTTCGAGTATGGCCGCCAAGGCTAACGCGTGTGTAGGGATCGCTATCCCAAAGAAGAGTATTTAATAATAAACAAGAGTTTACCGAGATTACCGTAGCTTTATTTGTGTTTCACCCTTACCTCCCCGTGCCTCAATTAATCTGCTGTCAACAAAGGTCATATTAATTAGTTTATCATTTAGAAGTTTAATATTCTTGTAATATCTTTCACTGTTAATGTAATCATTAACACTTCTGATCATCAACTCTCCATGGTGATTTAATAATTGATTAATCAAAGCAGATAAACATGAAACTCTATAATAAAAAAAAACTCCAACTTTTCCAACTGTTGGAAGAGCTATACTTCCATTATATACAAGAAATTTTGCTTGAACACTGTAAATGGTTGATAACTTCAAAACCGAATCATCACAAAAATTAATCAGATCAGATTCTTCTATATCTGTTAAAATAACAGCATTTAAAAAAATGCTTTTGTTGTCTGCAGTTAAGACAACACTTAATAAACATGATTCAAAATCACTGATTTTATTTAATTGCAATAAAACCACAGTTGATATATCTTTACTCAGATTGTTACCTATGTAGTCCTTATAAGTTGATGATAAAGTTTTTTCTTTTAAAACTTGCGGACTTGGAATTGCTACGGATGAATTCAAATATTTAACTAAATTAATAAAATTGATATCATTCACACCATCCAGATCAATATTAAAGCGAATAAATAGTTTTAAAATTAGCATATTTGTTTTTTTGGGATTGAGATTGTTATTAGAAACTATAAGGCTGTCTTCAGAATTTATTTCACTTTCTTCTAATATTTCTAAACTGTTTTCTGCGTCTCTTGCACCTACATCCTAAAGCCCAATCGGGCTTTAACGGCGATTTGGTTTTTTTTAAACCAACTGCCGTGAAAGCCTGCAGGGCTTTATATACTTTGATTTTTGGTTTTAGGTTAGGACGCTTCAAAGAAGAACTATTTTAGGATGATTATTTCATTTATATTATACATCCCGCGCGTAGCTGATGATCCCCTGAGTAATTAAAAAAAAATTATCCCGAACAAAGCCCGTATTGAAAAGTTATGAATGGTTCATTTTTCGAAAAACTGACTTCCTTTGGCTCACGGTAGTCAGGGGAATTCGATTTCAGTTTCGAGCATCCGGTCTCTCGGCCTGCGCTTTCTGTAGACTTAACCGGACGTGACGCATGCGGTGGGCGTGTCTATTTTTGCTGTCTCACTCTTACTGCTTACCTACAGCGGCAGACGGAGGCATGTAGGCCTGAGCCTGTAGCCATGAGGCGACTGGTGGCGCTGTATCAATTAGCAGCTCCCTACAGCTGACTCATGAGCTGATTACAGCTGACGGTCGACTGCGGAGCCGCTGAGCAGAGTAGCTTGTAATGTGTTATGAGCAATAACTTTTTTATAAATAATTGATTGCCATAGAAAAAACAGTACTGAAGACCCTTATTTTCATTATATATTAAATAAGTGGCAGAATTTATAATTATTAATTTGTTTAATTTCAATAAAAGAGTATGAAATAAAAAATCTCTACAGTCTTTCCATGATCATCTTCATTAAAGATTTTTCAATTATTGTGGTGTGCCCTGTGAGTTGATAATAATTGTGCTGTGGTTGTGTTGGGGACCTGATGGCTGGAGGTGCATATTGACAATATTAAAAATAAAGTTTTTTCTGAATGAGTGTGTTTTCGTGTGTGTGTGTGTGTGTGTCAGGTTCAACTTGCAAATTACTTTTTTATAATCCACCCAACTTGCAAATTGCAAAAGGTGCGATTGCAGCACATAATGTTATTGTCATACGCATTATCGCTTAATTTCATAGAATCATCATAGAAATATATATGCTCTGAGCCAATACATTTGAACTGTTAAAGTTTTGTAATCCTACCCTTTTTCAAAAATAAACTTGATGTCTGAAAGTCTTGTAATCCCACCTTTTTTCTAAAATAAACTTGATGTCTGACAATGAATTTTAATTTTGATTGTAACTGTTACATTCACTCAGGGTGTTAATGATAAGTATATTTAAGTCAACATGAATCAATTATTAAAAATTTTTATCTTTTTTGTTGTCGGTATGCAAGCTTAAGTTATGGCGGCCTTTTACATTTTAAAATTGGTTAATTAAGAAGTACAAAAGAAATAGATAGTTTTGGGTCTAGGTATTCAGTGGACCAGAAATTATGAATTCTATTTGGCATGGATTTTTAAAGTACGGATGAGCATTTGCTTCATTATTTTCAAAGTGGATTTAGTTTGTCCATCAATTATGTATGCAAAATGAATTCAAAAGTACTTCATAACAGTAAATTATGTCTATGATTTCTATGTGTTCTGACTAATGATAAAATTTATATAAAAGAAATTTAAACCTAAAGAACTACAGTAGTGATCAAAATTATTGAGCACCCCCAAATTTCATACTTCAGTCTTTAAGTTTTTGTGCTTTTATATGACTGCAAACACTTAAATATTTTTTTAATGCCTGAAACTTTTTTTTTCACTTAAACTACATAAAAACTGGAAAGAAGAAGTTTTACTTAACTTAAATTCAATAAAAAAATTAACTTTTACCTCCATTTTTATTAAAAAGTTCATTTTTCAAAAAACAGCTAATTTTTGCTTTTTTAAAAACTTGCGTAGTATATTTCAACCAGTTAAAAACATCCGAAAATATTGTAAATTTTTTTTCTTTTCTTTTTAGTATTCAAAACCAACGAAAAAAATTTTCAAGTTGATTGGTGCAAAATTGTTCAAACCACAAGCAAATAACTCATTTTTTTAATCATTGTAAAATTACCGATTTTTCATGATTTTACATAATTTAATGCCTTAATCTCATTTTTTTTTCAGTATTACAGGTAAATTTGAATAAAAACACTAAATTAATAATAATTTAACTAATTTAATTTTAAATTGAATAATATGTTACAGAAAATCACCATAAGTTTTAAAATTTTACAAATTTTTTAACACAATTGATCTTTGAAAAGAAAACGTTATTTTTGTAATAATTGCTATGTATAAAGTATACTTTTTCAAATGTTTTTACCTTTCGCTAACAATTCAGTATAAATCTTAAGTAAGCTTATTTTAATTAAATATATTATTTGAATTCTTCGGATTCGAATTATAGACTATAGTTGCGACGACCATTCAATCGGTAGATAATATACCTGCCTTACCGACTGAGCAGTTATCATACACAAAATAATAATTTTTAATGTTTATTAGTAACTGTAATCCGGGGCAGAAGAGCAATATCTGAGTCAACAAAGTGGCAAATCGTAGGATTATTTAAGGGAGGGAAAAATCAGTGTGAGATATCTAGAACTCTAAAAGTGAGTAGGCATTGTGTTCAAAATACTATTAAGTCTTACACCAGCGCGAAAACCGTAAAAGTAAAAAAGGTGCTGGGAGACCAAGGATAACAAGCGATTGAATAGACAGAATAATTATTAAAAAAGCAAAAAAAGAACGCACTGTTACAGCAAATACTATAAAAAATCAATTAACTAATGAACTGAATGTAAAAGTTTCAAGAGTAACAGTAAATAGGTGCTTGCTTGAAAATAATTTAAAGTCTGCTGTCGCAGTTCGTAAACCACTTCTGACTGCAAAAAATCGTAAAGCCCGTTATGAATGGTGCAAAGATAAACTATCATGGACTGTTGAGAAGTGGAATTTAGTTTTGTTTAGCGATGAATCCTCTTTTCAATTATTTTCCAACAGACCGAGAAGAGCGAGACGTTCTAGTATTGAAAAATATAATGCAGATTGCATCGCTCCCAGGGTTCAAAAAGGTGGTGGATCTATTATGATTTGGGGCTGTTTGTCAGGAAAAGGAATAGGAGAATTAAAGTTTGTGCAAGGAACTGTTAACAGCGAAAAATACATCGACGTGATGAAGGACTACATGCTTCCGTCAAAAACAAAAATCTTTGGACGTCGAAAAGTTTGGTACTTTCAACAGGACAACGCCCCCTGTCATACCTCAAAGAAAACCATGCACTGGTTAAAAGATAACAAAATACCAGTCTTAGATTGGCCAGCCCGTTCGCCTGACTTAAATATAATTGAAAATGGGATCAACTAGAAATGATGATCAAAGATAAGTATTAAAGGATAACAGGTGTTGGGAAAATAAATAATTGAATACAACAAATTAGGTAAAACGACGGTTATTTATTATATTAGAAACTCTAAGGTACAGACTATGCGTCTATCTCTAATAGCTGCACGCAGACTACTGCTTGCCTCGCACGCCCACGCAGTTGATCCTGAGGGGCCCTTTGACTACTGCGCTCTCTGCGCTAGTAGCCCTGAACTACATAATATTTGAATGCTCTCGAATATTTCTAACACTCCCTCCTTCGAGGGGATTCAAACAATACTCTCTAATACTTCAAATTCTCTATTTGGTTAACTCTTAATTATAACATTTATTAAATAAGTCTTTAAATCAATCACTTAAGCTCCTAAAATATTCTTTGATAAATTCGTTTGGTTTAGTCATCTATAAGGCACAAATCTCACTTTGGTTTAATTTTACAGTCATCATCTCTATATAATGTATAAAATAATTATCAAAATAGCATGTAAATTACATACAAATATAAAATATAAAATATTATTTTCTCTATAAAATATGTTACATTATACTTGTATTCTGAAAAGCTCAACCTGTCAGTCTTACCTATTCAATATCCATCAAAGCTTGGTTAAATTACTAATACTTAAATAAATGAGTTAAGACATCTCACAAAAATATAAAATCAGTATAAAATCATCCTTTCGTCGTTCACGGTTACATAAAGTTAAATTAAATATTTGGTTAATGTATATAAGCAAATAATTATATTAATAAAATCTTCCATAGTAATCCGAAGGATAATGCCGATCTACTCGATAGTAGCGATAGTATCTGTCATCTCGGTAGCGTCTGTAAACATAAGAAGTGTATAAAAATATATGCAAATTCAAGCTTATAAATTCAAAATTATGTCTCTAAATTTTCCATGCTTATCGAGAGCGAGTGGTTTTGTAAATATGTCAGCAGGGTTTTCATGTGTACTTACCCATCGAACTTCTACCCGACCCTGGAAAAACTTGCTTATGGCTTCTCCAAGAAACTGAATCACCGAACAGTTTAATTACATAACCACACGTGGATATTGACCCGAGGTTATCACAAAAACTCGCGTCAGTAAAAGCTTCCATACCGTCATCTTTGGCTCTAAATATCAATCCTAAATCAATCGTCTTTTTCACATAGCAAAATATTCTTTCCACGTCTTCCCAATCTTCCATCGTCGCCTCTAATTGCCTTCTGGCTAAATAGTTCACCGAATAAATTATATCGGGTCTCGATACATTTGCTAAATACAACAAGCTCCTGATAGCTTCTCTGTAAGGTACTTTAATCTTACTTTGAATTTTAGACTCACTCTTATTCTTCAATTTTTGCTTTCTCGCATCTTTCGTGATCATTGGTGTTTTTACTGGATTACCGTTCTCAAAATTAAATCTCTTTAATATTTTCTCTATGTAATCTCTCTGTGTAATAGTCAAAATTTTATTTTCTCTATCTCTCGTAATTCTCATTCCCAAAAACATTCTAGGCTCTCCTAAATCTTTCATTTTAAAAATCTTACTCAAGCTATTTTTAATCATATTCAATCTCTCTCTCGTATTACTCGCTATCAACATATCATCTACGTACAAAACAATTAAAGCTTTCTCACTTCCATGCTGCCACGTAAATAAACAAGGCTCATTCGGATCAGACTCAAATCCCAATTTTTTAACTTCTTCCGTAAACTTAACATTCCATCTCTTCGGACTCACTTTCAACCCGTACAAAGATTTAAGCAGTTTACAGACTTTCTTCCCTCTGACACTCTCATCACACTCTACACCCTCTGGAATCTCCATATAAATTTCTTCCTGCAACTCTCCATTCAAAAAGGCCGTTTTAACGTCCATTTGACAAGCTTCTAAGTCCTCTCTATTTATAATAGCTAACGCAGTTCTTACAACAGATAATCTCGAAACTGGCGCGTAAGTCTCTCTCAATTCATATTCATTCTGATCTTTGAAACCTCTAATAACTAATCTTGCTTTATACGTCGTTTCACCCATCTCATTCTGCTTTTTCTTAAACACCCATTTACTATCTATGACTTTATGTTCATTTTTATCGGGTTGATCTACCAAAGTCCATACATCATTTTCTCTCATAGATTTTAATTCCTGTATCATCGCGTTCTCCCAATCATATTTTTCTTTAGAATTAATTGCTTCCCTGTAACTGGTCAGATCTTTATTTAGGTTAGCAAACAGCGCGAATTTTAATTCATCTTCCTCAAAACGATCAACCTTTAAATTTTCCCTCTCTTTCTCCTTACTTTTCTCTCTCTGTTCTCCATATAAGTTAAATACAACATTTTTCAGAATAAGTGCTTTAGATTTAAAATATTCAAAACTATCATCTTCTAACTTTTCTGACTCTTTAATTTGACGAGCATAAATAGTAAAATCACGATTTCTTTTCGCCTCTCGCATTGGAATTTTTCTCAAGTTTGTTTCGTCTTTCTTCCTTTTCTCTCGGTCCGACTCTACTACTTTCTCTACTGATTTTCGTTTTAACGGTCTACCACGTTTTCGCTTTTCGTTCTCTATTGGTTTCTCTACCTGCTCATTCAAATCTAACTTAGACAACCAGTTTTCATCCTCAAGCTCCTCGCGATCATTGCAACCCTCTAACTCTTTAATTTCATCTATTAGACTCTTTCTATACGCGTTTTTATATACCACTCTCTCTTTGAATTTAACATGCCTCGAATTATAAAACTTTCCCGATGATGGGTGCCACAGAACATAACCAGTTGGTGAGTACCCAACTAACACAGTTCTGACGGCTCTTTCCGAAAACTTAGTCTCCGAAATTGGATCTTTCACATACGCTAAACATCCAAATCTTTTAATTTTATCAAAGTGCAAGCTCGCCATCCCACAAAATTTTCTCAACGGAACTTCAAAATTTATCGAACTATGTGGCGATCGATTGTAAACATGGACAGCTGTTTCCGCAGCTAACATCCACATAGTTTTTGGTAAACCCGAATCTATCATCAAAGCTCGTATTTTAACTTGCAACGTCTCATTAAAACGCTCGGCTGCTCCATTATGCTCTGGCGTGAATGGTGGACCAAGATTTGATTCTATACCCTCTCTTTTCATAACCTCTATAAATTTTCCTCCAGTAAACTCCGTACCTCTATCAGATCTGATATAACACAACTTTTCATTCTTCCTTAACAAGTTTCTCGCGGTCACTAGAAATTTTTCTAAACTCTCACCAGATTCATCTTTATGTTTCAAACAATATATTTTCGCGAATCTACTAAAATCATCTACCATTACAACTATGAATCTATTGCCACCAGGGAACGAGGGTGGCTTTATTACTCCCATGGTATCAGTGTGTACTATCTGAAATGGTCTCAAAGCTCTCGTTCGCGTCTCTCGAAAAGGTAACTTTTTCATCTTTGCAAAAATACATACCTCACAATCTAAAATATTATTACCGAATCTAACTCCCTCCAACTCTCTCATACTTCTTTGTGGATATTTTAAATATCCTATCGAAGCGTGGCCCAATCTTACATGCCACAACATCCCATCATCTACTTTGTACTTTGCATTTTCAGCATTAAGTGGTTCATTAATATATCTTTCTCTAATCTCATCTAAGGCTCTAATTTTTTCGGCATCTACAATTTTTCTACCCAACGTATCCTCATTCAAATCGAAATCAATAACTTCTTTATTTAAGTTTCGCGACTCTGTCTCAGTTGCAAGCTCCCCAATCTCCCTCCCAATCTCAGATGGATTTGTTTCAATATCACTTGCAATCTCTCCCTCCGAATCCAACAATTCTATCTGAGATTGATTCAGGAGCTCTTCTACCGTACCGATTCTTGCTCTACATGTATATTCATCGTATTTTATATTCGACGCTTTTCCTCTATCACTTACGTTTAAAGAAATTATCCAATTAGGTTTTAAATACACTCCAGATAAATAAACTTCGTGTGTTACTTTATCAAAAATTTTCAAAACCTTATCATCTAAATAAACTCCAAAACCGGACTCTGCGAAGCGTCTCAAAGAAATTAAATTATCATTCACATCTTCCGCCGTTATAACATTCGATAGTTTTATCATTTTATTGTCATCCAATCGCGAAAATAAATACAAATAACCTCTACCGTCTATTTTAATATCAGCTGAACTATTTTTATTTGCACACTTAATCACCTCCCCTCTACTTTTCTTGAAATTTGACAAAAATCATACCTTTCCCGACAATATGATCAGTCGCGCCCGAGTCAGCAATAAATGTCATATCAAACTCTTTCGAATCATTATCTTTATACATACCTGTCGGTTGAATGGCTTACCCCGTTGAGGTCCACCCTGAGCCCCTGGTTGACCAGGAGTATATGGTCGGGCATTATTTGGTTTAAATGGCCTGCCTCTCCCTCTATTAATAAAACCTCTATTTCTCGGACCATAATTAAAATTACCTCGACCTCTTTCACCACCACGACCTCTACCTCTATTTATAAAACCTCTCGGCCCTCTTCCTCTATAATTATTTCCTCTATAATTATTTTCAGTTACTGACCGGCCATTCCAATTATTTGGACAGTTAGCTGCAGTATGATACTGCAAGCTCTTACACACGTAGCAATGCCACTGACCAGTGCTGTTCATCCAGCACTGACTGGACATATGTCCTTGCTTGTTGCACCGAAAACAAGAACCTCTCATCTTCTCTATTTTAGACGCTCGGTTGGCGACAGCCCCTCTAGAATTTTGGTTTCCGCGATCACTGTTTTTCGACGCTTCTTGCTGCAAAATAAACAATTTCATACTCTCAACGGTCATTTCTTTATTATTAATTGTTTGCAAAATTTCCGCGGTTACTAATTCCGGCATTTCTCTACTAACGGCATTATAAAAGGTTGTTTTCTGATCTTCAGGAGACATTAATTTACCTTCACAAAATTCTACCTCTCGTACTATTTGTTCGAATCTTTCAATAAATTCATAAACTTTTTCTTTCGGTCTCATCTTCAAAGTATATAATTTAGCGCGAATTGCTACCGGAGTAAAATTATTTTCAGCCCTTCTATAGTTTCTCAATTTTTCAATAATTTCTTTAGGATTTTCAACATTTATAGTTCTCTTATGATAATTTTCATCAACTCTATTTATTATAATATCTCTAACTTTATTAACTCTTTTACTTTGCATTTCTTCGGAAAAATTTTTACTCGGTTTAACATTATCATCTATAATATCCAACAAATCTAAAATTCGTAATTTCGATCTCAACGAGTCCATCCAAACCGTCAAATCCGTTTTTGAATTTAATTTATCATTACTTCTATCAGAATTATTATTCAAATTATTCATCTCTAAACTCTTATGCATTTCACTTAAAGTCGCATTTAAATTATTTCTCGAATTTAACTCTAACAAATTTAAATTACTCAAATTTGATGCTTCTAAACCCGGATTCAACACATTAGCCCCATTAACCTGGCTGCTATTTAATTTTCTCAAAGCTCCCGTCATACTCTTTGTGGCCTCGGCTAAACCCTTAACCATCTCCATGCAAAATTTTTCTGCCTGATTTTGCCCTAAAGGTTGCAAAGGGGGCAATGGGGGTAGTTGAGTCTGTTGTTGACTCCTCTCTGTCACCTGCCGCTGCTTATTTCCTCTATCACTTTCTATATTGGTCGGAGCTTGACCATCAGGTTGTGGTGGGGATACCAGGATTATCCCAGCTATTTTGGCGTCCTCGACTAAAAGTCCTCTAACGTCTTCCGGCATGGACCACCAATCTATCGGCTGACTAATAATATCTGTAGAAATAACTTCTATTAGATGTTTGGATTTTTGTTTGATCTACTCAATACTCTATTTTTCTACAGATTAATTATCGTCATTACCAAAAACTCTATATATTATGACAAAAAAAAATTTATATAAAAAAAAAAATTCACCTCTATTTTCGGGATATTTTTCAGTGTATCTTTGCCCTGTAGCTTCTATAATACCATATTGATGGTAAAGTTGTTGAACCAGCAGCCGGTGAGCTTTCAAATTTGCCACCACATCAGAAATATTTGAGCCTCTCTCTGTGTTGCTCTCTACCTCAGTGGCCGTAGAGGTCGAATCATCGACCTGCAAATTATCTTCCAACCCGAAGGCCATATTTTCCTCCTGAGTCGATTCTTTATCGATCTCGCTCATCCTTGTTGCTCTATAATATTACCAAACATCATTAGTTTATTTTAAGGTTAATGCAGATTTTGAGTTTTTATTTTTAACAATTTTTCTTCTATTAATAAACATCTCAATATTATATTAATTTATTCCAACCATCAGTTTGACATTCAATTGTTACTACCAACTGAAAGTAAAACCAATAAACTCAAAATCTTTAACTTTGAAATATGTGCCGCAGCTTTACACACGACTTCATAATAACGAATTATAGCTTTGCTATTTGTTCCGAATATCAAGAAGTTGGCCATCGCATGTGCAGCTTTGGAAAAATACTTCGCAGTTATAACCGATTTTTAGAATTAGCTGTACTCAGCATCCTTCAAAATCTCGGCGTGACAACTTTCTTTTATTTAAAAACTCCATATTCACATCTAAAAAAAAAAATTCAAACGTCATTACTTTCTTTCAATTTTTATTCAATTTTGCAATTAACCTTCCTGGCTTAATTCATCTAAATTTGAACCACACCTGTTTTTATTAAATTCACTCTATATATAAAAAAAAATATCTCAAAGGTTTGAGAGAAAAAAAAATGTCCATAGTTTGTTCTACAAAAAAAAAATTAACATCCACAGTTAAAAAAAAATTCAATCTCAAATTTTTCTGAATAGGAAAAAAAAATTTTTATCGACAATACCAAAAAAAAATCAAGTCTTACTTCAAACTCAACGAAAACTGAAGAGAAAAAAAAAAATTTTCCGTCTCATTTCCAAACACCGTTTGCTTATAGCAAGAAAAGACATAAAAAAAAATTCAAAACAACAATTCTCGGTATTAGGCCTTGAGGGCAGCATCCTGCCTCAGCAGGACGACGGGGAATGACGTTACTACCGCCAGATGCTCCCCCTGCCGCTTGTCTTAGCCCGCCAGCCAGTTCGATTCCTGTCCAAACCAGCATTTGCGCGTCGCTTTCTCTTTTTCTTAAAATTTTTTCTTATTTTTCCATCCCGTTCATCATTTACTCTAGCAAATTTGTTTTAATTAAACTGTAGTACCAAATATTTTATCATGATTGAAATTAGTTAAACTAAAAAAAAAATATTATAACAAAAGCAAAAAATCAAAATCATTCAGTAGTACGAAAAACTCAATTTGTTATCTATCTCAAGCTCTATAAATTTTCTTTCAAAAAAAAAAAAAAACTTCTCTCATTTAATTTTTCTTTCATTCATACTTACTGTGATATAACTTTAGAAGAATTTCTCTATCACCAAATCTTACTTTCTTTGTTGTCGCCTGCGTGCACTCTAAAACCACCGGCAAAACAATTGATTTTTCACCAACACTTTTAAACAAAATCAAATTCAAAATTTACGCGAGCGAGCCCATAACCTATTAAAGGATAACAGGTGTTGGGAAAATAAATAATTGAATACAACAAATAAGGTGAAACTACGGTTATTTATTATATTAGAAACTCTAAGGTACAGACTATGCGTCTATCTCTAATAGCTGCACGCAGACTACTGCTTGCCTCGCACGCCCACGCAGTTGATCCTGCGGGGCCCTTTGACCACTGCGCTCTCTGCGCTAAATTATGTCTATGATTTTTATGGGTTCTGGATAATGATAAAATTATATAAAAGTAATTTTAAACAGAAGAACTAGATATATCTAAGTTAACATGAACCAATCATTGAAAATTTTTATCTTTTTTTAAATCATTTTAAGGTTACAAATGAGTATTTGCTACATTTCAGTGTAAATTCACATTAAAATAAGGTTACGTAAAGTACATTTAAAAAATAGGTAAATACTAAATTGAATTTTTTTTTTTACATATAAAATTGATTTCCCTAGGACTTTTATAGGTTCTGGTTTATGTCGTGGTTTTACATCAGAACAATTGAATACATCTTAGTTATTGTTAAATTATTTAGAATTTGTTAAGTTCGTGAAATAATTTATTAAGACATATTTCAACAATATTAATGATTTATTTATGGAGTTTGGTTTTTCGAACTTGTGGACAAAAAGGAAATACATTTAAATATTTACCGAATTTACGCAATAAAATCTTTAAAAAATACTTTTAAAAAAGTAATATTTACGGTGATTGGTTTTTTAAAAAGGAATCTAAATAAAAAATTATACGCTGAGTATGATCTTTAAAAAATACTTTTAAAAAAGTAATATTTACGGCGATTTTTTTTTTTAAAAGGCATCTAAATAAAAAATTATACGCTAAGTATGATCTTTAAAAAATAATTTTAAAAAAATAATATTTACGGCGATTGGTTTTTTTAAAAGGAGTCTAAATAAAAAGTTATACGCTAAATATAATAATCTTTTTTTGAAAATGAATTAATGAAAGAAGTGAAATCAAAAAATCTATTACGGACGACTTGAGGCCGAATTATTATTTAAAAATAATTTCTCTTCTAAAAGATAATCATATTATGTTGAATCACCTTCAATATACGTAAAGTTAACATTTTTTCAACTATAGCACATACATGGAAAAACACATGCAGATTGCACACAATTCAAACACTTTTTGAAATTAAAATATGTTGTAATTAAGTTAGAAATCAACTAAATCACAATGTATGGCTATACTTGACCTGTAAAAATTTAATATTCTTTGAACTAAATTATCTCGAAAAAAATCATTGGTACCTGTATTTTTTAAATTATATTTTGAATGCTCAGTGTGTTTCTTAACAACATATTTTAATTTTTAATTTTAAAAAGTGTTTGAGTTGTGTGCTATTTGCATGTGTTTTCCCATGTATGTGCTATAATTGAAAAATTGTTAACTTTACGTATATTGAAGGTGATTCAAAATAATATGATCATCTTTTAGAAGAGAAATTAATATTAAATAATGAGTAATTTGGCCTCAAGTCGTCCGTAATAAATTTTTTGATTTCACTTCTTTCATTAATTCATTTTCAAAAAAAGATTATTATATTTAGCGTATAACTTTTTATTTAGACTCCTTTTAAAAAAAACAATCGCCGTAAATATTACTTTTTTAAAAGTATTTTTTAAAGATTTTCTAATACTGGATTCTGATTCCTTTTTAAATTTGCACACGTTTTTGTTCTGTAAGTACAAAGCAAAATTTAATTACTTCAGAAATAATAAATCAAGTACATTATGCATAATATAATTTACCTTTGCTTCAGGTAAAATACATGACTTTTCTTTGAAAATGACTGCTTACAATTAAAGCAAAAACTTCCCACTATGGTCCTATCTTTCAATATTGGTTTGAAAACTCTCCATTGATTTTCATCAATTTGTTTTGGCATTTTTGTGTTGAAACAATTCTAATCTATAAATAATAATGTTATTATCGATATTAAAAAACACAATTATGTAATACTTCAAATTGAATAATACTTGAGTTTTATCTAAAAAAAAAAAAAAAAAATCAAACTAAGATTATATTTTTCACTTGTGCATTAATATAAACTAATAAATTTAATTTACTTTCTGAAAAAATTCAGCAGTTAGCAAAAATTATTTTACTTAGAGTTTAAAGATTTAAAGAGGACTAACTTAGATTCTTCAATCTTTAAATTGCTTTTCGATTAAAAATTATCTTCTTGTTCAAAAATATTCTTAAAAAACAAAAGCAATTTGTTTGTTTTGATTAACATAACCTCTGTATATTATGTTTTATTGATCATTTTACCCTCAGCCATTTACATAATATACTTTTGATTATCAAATGAATACTAGTTTTATAAACTATTAACTTACCTGACGATACAAAAATTCATAAAAGCTTTCTTTGATTTTAAATTTACTTATTTTACGTGAGAATGCTGCGAGAGTCGTCAGTCGCTGCCAACTTTTTAAAGTACCTACCCTGCTACGAAAAATCCATTGAAGTTCGTTGAAAATTTTAATGGTTTTCAATCGGTTTTTCAATCGGGACTTTTAATAGGCGTTTCGCCGATTGGTTTCGATTAGGAAAGGAATTGTTATTGAAGTCGATTAAAATCTATTGAATAATGGGATAGAATCCATTGATTTCGATTGAAAAATTGAATGGATTCTAATGGGTATCTCAATCGGTACTTTTAATCAGCACTTTGCCGATTGGTTTCGATTGTACGATGAAGACCAATAGAAATTTATTAACTTTGAATCGATTTCAATGGAAATTAATAGATTCTTTTAAGTTAATGGGGTTTAATAGATTTCAATAGATTTTAATTTTTTTAAACTAGTTTATATATGTAAAATTTGAAAAAAAATTATAATCTAATAGTAAGAAGATCTTTCATGTTTAAAAGATCATAGTCGATTGCAACGAGGCAATCAGTTTAAAAATTATAGTAAAGCAGATCTTAGCTAGTTAAGTATGAAAATTTTACACCAGTATATATAATCCAAAAACGTAGACTTCAATTTTAGGTTAAGGTTACAGGTAGCCATCTAGTGGTTTGATGTTGTAAAAATCGATTGAAATCCATAGAATTCCATTGATTTTTATGGCCAAAAAAATTTTTTAAAATGAACCGATTTGAATGGTTTTTTCAATGGGAATGAATGGATTTTCATGAACTTCCTTCTTATAATAGAAACTTATAATTGTCGAAAATTTTAGGAGTTCAAAATGATAAATCGATTTAAATAGTTTTTTAAATGGGAATGAATAGATTTCAATGGGTTTTCTTCTCGAAGATAATTGATTGTCGAAAATTTTATGAGCTTAAAATAATAAATCAATTGGAATGGTTTTTTCAATGGGAATGAATGGATTTCAATGGACTTTCCTCCCAATGGAATTTCATTGTTGCCAATTGACTTTATTCATTATTTTGGTGGAAAAAAATCATTTCAAATGACACGTTTTTGAAAGCTCATTCCAATTGGGACCATTCAAATTCATTGAGTTTACACTATTTTTATGGTTTAGACTATATTTTTTTATGCAGAGTTAATTTTTATTTAAAAAAAAGACCATTAAAAACCATTTATTTCCATTGAAAAAATCATTCAAATCTATTCATTATAATCGAGTCCATAAAATTTGTGACTATTGATTTTCATTGGAAATAAATCTGATTTAAACCCATTTATTTCCATTAAAAAACCCATTCAAATGGATTCATCTTTTTCAAGCTCATGAAAATTTGAAACAGTTATTTCCAATGGGGAAAAATGTTTATTGAAATCTATTCATTCCAATTGAAAAAACCGCTCAAGTCGACTCATTTTTTTTTGAGCTCTTAAAATTTTTGAAAGTTAATTTCCATTGAGAAGGTGGTCTATTGAAATTCATTCATTCCGATCGGCAAAAATATTCAAATGAATTCATTTTTGCTGATCTCATAAAAGTTGCGACCAGTGATTTCTATTGAGAAAAGCTACCATTGAAATCCATTCATTTCCATTGACAAAACTGTTCAAATCTATTTATTTTTATTGAGCCAATAAAATTTGCGACCAGTGATTTCTATTGAGAAAAGCTACCATTGAAATCCATTCATTTCCATTGGCAAAACCATTCAAATCTATTTATTTTTATTGAGCCAATAAAATTTGCGACCATTGATTTCTATTGAGAAAAGGTACCATAGAAAGCCATTTGTTTTCATTGGCAAAACCATTCAGATCTATTTATTTTTATTGGGCCAATAAAATTTGCGACCATTGATTTCTATTGAGAAAAGGTACCATTCAAATCCATTCGTTTGCATTGGCAAAACCATTCAAATCTATTTATTTTTATTGAGCTAATAAAATTTGCGACCATTGATTTCCATTGAGAAAAGGTACCATTGAAATGCATTCGTTTGCATTGGCAAAACCATTCAAATCTATTTATTTTTATTGAGCCAATAAAATTTGCGACCATTGATTTCTATTGAGAAAAGGTACCATTGAAATGCATTCGTTTGCATTGGCAAAACCATTCAAATCTATTTATTTTTATTGAGCCAATAAAATTTACGACCATTGATTTCTATTGAGAAAAGGTACCATTAAAATCCATTCGTTTGCATTGGCAAAACCACTTAAATCTATTCATTTTTATTGAGCCAATTAAATTTACGACCATTGATTTCTTTTGAGAAAAGGTACCATTCAAATCTATTCACTTCCATTGAAAAAACCATTGGAATCAATTAATTTTCATTGAATAAAAAAGGTCCCATAAAAATCAATTGGTATCGATTGAAAAATTTTTGTCTGTCCATTGGGACAATTCAGAATCATTAAAATCCATTGAGTTTGAATCGAACTCAATGGTTTTGAATGGATTTTTTGTAGCAGGGTAGGTTCAGGGTTGGGTGGTGTGGCACTTTGATGACTCACCATGGTAAGCCACCTGGTGTATTGGTGTATCAGCCGCATTATACCCAGCGCTCAAAATAAATAATTTTTTATAAACTATTAAATAAACCGACAAGCTCCAAAACCCCCATAATGCTCGGGAGAGTGATAAATAAATAATTTTTTATAAACAATTAAATAAACCGACAAGCTCTAAACCCCCATGACGCTGGGGAGAGCGATAAATAAATAATTTTTTATAAACAATTAAATAAACCGACAAGCTCGTTACCCCCATAACGCTGGGGAGGGCTATAAATAAATAATTTTTTATAAACAACTGAATAAACCAACAAGCTCTTAACCCACATAACGCTGGGGAGAGCGATAAATAAATAATTTTTTATAAACATTTAAATAATTCCACAAGCTCGTAACCCCCATAACGTTGGGGATAGCGATAAGTAAATAATTTTTTATAAACAATTGAATAAACCAACAAGCTCTAAACCCACATAACGGAGAGGAGAGAGAGATAAATAAATTATTTTCTATAAACAATTGAATATTCCAACTAGCTCGTAACCCCCATAACGCTGGGAATAGCGATAAATAAATAATTTTTTATAAACAATTAAATAAACCACCAAGCTCTAAGCCCCCATAACGCTCGGGAGAGCGATAAATGAATTATTTTTTATAAACAATTGAATAAACCGACTATCTCTAAAACCCCATAACGCTGGGGAGAGCGATAAATAAATTATTTTTTATAAACAATTGAATAGACCGACAAGCTCTAAACCCCCATAACGCTGGGCACCGGAGTTCAAGGAAAAAACTAATCGGCTATGCCCCATGCTTTAAGCCCCCAAAACCCGGAGCACCCAAGTTCAACAAAAAAGCTGATTGGCTACCCCTCAAGCTCTAAACTCCCAAGTTGGGGATCAGTTGGGGGTTTAGAGCTTTGGGGACAGCCGATCAGTTCATTTGTTGAACTCGGGCGCCCAGGGTTTTGGGGGCTTAGAGCTGGGGGGTAGCCAAACAGCTTTTTTGTTGAACTCGCGTTTCCAGGGATTTGGGGACTTAGAGCTTGGGGGGTAGTCAATCAGCTTTTTTGTTGAACTTGGGTGCTCCGGGTTTTGGGGGTTTAAAGCTTGGAAAATAGCCGATTAGTTTTTTCGTTGAACTTGGGTGCCCAGCGTTATGGGGGTTTAGAGCTTGTTGGTTCATTCAGTTGTTTATAAAAAATTATTCATTTATCACTATCCGCAGCGTTATGGGGGATAAGAGCTTGTCGGTTTATTTTATTGTTTAAAAAAAATTATTTACTTGTCGCTATCCCCAGCGTTATGGGGGCTACGAGCTTGTTGGATTATTTAATTGTTTATAAAAAATTATTTATTTATCGCCCTCCCCAGCGTTATAGGGGTAACGGGCTTGTCGAATTATTTAAATGTTTGTAAGGGTAATATATTCCCTAATTCAAATTTCCCACGCTCTTACGGCCGTGGCTAAGGTAGAACCCGTCTGGACCGATAGAGAGGGCTTTACCATAAGAGAGAGAGAGACAGCAGAATAGTAAAAATTATAAAAACACGTGCTATCACTAATTATTGAAAGAAATAGTATTAGTGTAAATTAGGAATTGACAATAGTGAATAATAAACTTTAATTGTCGTTTCTTTATTTACAGATAGAATGATATTGTAAAAATTGTAAATAGTGTTAATAATAAATCTTAAAAACTTTGTTTACAGAGCAACCAAACAGTTTATGTTGTTGTCAAATTCCTATCCTAATAATCAAGATTATTATCAAACGACAATTTTTGTCAACAATGGAAAAAATAAGGTTTGAATTTGTAATGAAGGCTGCACAGGATGGAAAAACAACAATTCTATGTATAACCTCAATTGAAACGCCCCATGGAAAAGGGTTCGCAATACCAAATGAACTGCAAAATTCAAACTTACACACAGAATTAATAGCAGTACCAGCTTTTGGTAGAATAAAAAATACATCAAAGAAGAGGAATCATTTTAGAAAAATATGGATTCCAATGGCTGATAATTTAGCTAGTTTACCTTGACGAAGAAAATAATTTAATGTTCAAATATCAGTATTTGCAAGAAGTAGCCGAACCACAAGCTGCATCCGAAAATTCAACCCTAGATAACACTTGGACAGAGTTGATAAGAAAACTCCTGGAAGAAAAAAATTTAAAATCTTAGCTAGAAAATTTAAGCAAAATTGCAAAAGACTTCATAATTGAAAAATTTTATGGGAAAAATGCAAATGCTGGTCAGTGGATCAAAGAATTTGAGAAAGAATGTGAAAGAAACCTGATAACAGAAGATAAAAAAAAGATTGAAATATTAAAATGCTTTCTCGAAGGATCTAGTGCAGATTGGTATGCCAGTATGATCTTAAAATTTTCAGTACAATCGGAGTGGGAAAATTGGAGAGAAAATTTTTGTGAAACATTTGGAAATAAAGGGTGATCCTGTATCAGGTATGCGTACACTTTTAAACACCAGAGTGGTTCATTGTTAGATTACGCTTTGAAGAAAGAAAAACTTTTGCTACAAATTAATAAAGTAATTGATCATGACACATTAATAAATCTTAAAGCTATGGGTTTACCAAATTATGTGTCAGATAAAATTGACAGAGAAACATTAAAACAAACACAAGATTTATTTAATGAAATTTGCACACTGGAACACCTGGCTAGCAAGAAAAACAATGAAAATAAAAAGTTTATAAAAAATAAAGAAACAAAAGAAAAGATGGAAAAACAACCTTGCAAGATGTGTACGAGTAAAAATAAAGGTGTACGTTTCCACGCTGAAGAAGATTGCTGGTTCAACAAAGGTAACCAAAATCAAAATTCTAATAGCTCCATTTTGGAATTGGAGTTGAATGACACTGATCCAAAAAACTAAATATCCCACCATTAATTGCACTCAAATTGTTACTGAATGAAACAACAGAAATGACAGGAATTAATGATTCAGGTTCAAATGTTTCATTAATAAATGCAAAATTGTTGAAGTTGAGACAAAAGAAGAGAAAAAATAAATATAAGGCAAATTTGAGAACAATTAATGGTGTGAATAACACTGAAGGAATAGTTACTGTGAAAATAAAAATTCTAAACATAGAAAAAGAAGTAGATGTTTTTGTAGTGAATAATGAAAACTTCAAATATGAATTTTTAATTGGATTAGATTTAATCAGGGATTTTCATTTAATTCAAGATGAGGACCTGAAAATAACTCAAAAAATAAGTCCAGAAATAAAGGAAGAAATTGAAATGGACGAAAGTTCCAAAACTAATATAGATAAAAATTTTTTAGAGAATAAATATAATAGTCTCTCTCATAAAGTAAAGACAGAGCTATTAAAAATGAAGGAAGATGTAAAATATGAACAAGAAATTCTAGTTAATTTTAACGAACATCTTAATGAAAAAGATTTTAAAATGAAAATAAACCATCTGAGCACACAGCAAAAAGATGAAATTAATAAATTGATAGAAAAGTATGCCTCAATCTTTGCAAAAAATAAATATGATGTAGGGACAGTGAAAGACTATGAAGCCTGCATTGACTTAACGATAGATAAATACTGTAGTAAGAGACCTCACAGGTGTAGTCTGGATGATAAGAAAGAAATAGAAGGCCAGGTAGCACAGCTGTTAACAAAAGGGCTGATAGAAGAGTCATATAGCCCGTTTGCGGCCCCAGTGACGCTAGCGTACAAGAAAGAAGAAAAAAAAAGTCCAGATTATGCATTGATTTTAGAGATCTAAACAAGATAGTTGTCCCCCAAGCACAACCGTTTCCACTTATACAGGACCTGATGATAAAAACCAGAAATTGTAATTACTTTACAACTTTGGATATTAATTCTGCGTTTTGGTCCATTCCTTTAAGAATTGAAGATAGAAAAAAAACAGCTTTCGTGACTCAGGAAGGACACTACCAGTGGACGTGTCTGCCGTTTGGACTAAAAACATCACCGGCTATATTCCAAAGAATTCTTAATAATATTATAAGAAAAAATAATCTAAATAATTGTGCGGTGAATTATGTTGACGATATTCTGATATTTTCTAAGTCGTTTTCGGAACATATACAACACCTGAATGCACTCCTGCAAGCAATAGAGAAGGAAGGTTTTAGATTAAAATTTCAGAAGTGCTCCTTCGCAAAAGACTATGCCAAATATCTGGGTCGATAAAACCGATAAAATAATACGATAAAACCGATAAAAGATAATCTTGTGGCAATAAAAGAATTTCCCAAACCAGAAACGAAAAAACACATTAGGCAATTCCTAGGAAAGATAAACTTCAATAGAGAATATGTACCAGGAAGGGCAATGATTTTAGAACCATTACACAACCTACTGAGGAAGAATCAGAAATTTTCGTGGACTAAAGAATGCCAAGAATCCTTTGATAAAATAAAAAACATACTAATTTCGGAGCCAGTTCTAGAAATCTTTGATAAGGACTTAACGATTCATATCCATACGGATGCAAGCTTACTGGGAGTTGGAGCAGTGTTGAAGCAGGTACAAAAAATTGGAGAAATAAAACCAGTTGCGTTTTTTTCGAAAAAACTAAATCAAGCACAAAAAAGGAAGAAAGCTACATGGAGAGAAGAGTCGGAGATCCGTTTACGAAATTGGGACCTAACCTGGTTGTCTTTGTTAAGGGGGGAGTAGGGGTTAATTGGTAAAAAAAAGCACTTTTTCGACGATTTTTTGGGGTGACGTATAAAAAAATGCATTTATTTAAACAATGACACATAATAGAGCAACATTTAAAGTAAATTTTGTCAAATTTTTGAATAAGAATATTCATAAATGAGCCTCTGACGTAACATTTTCAGAGGCGTCGAAAAAAAAAGGTCATCCGCGGTGAACACTCCTGGGCTGCACTGGGTTACCTGAAATAAAATTAAATAATTTTTTTAGTTAAAGTAGGAGTTTTTCCCGACCCCTACGGAGAGAATTTATTTTTAAAATTTTTTTTCAAGATTTGGCAACAATTTAAAAAAAAAACTTGATTTTTCGCGGAAAATTGACGCCATTTTGTATCCGTAAAACCGAAAAAAAAAAAAACTCTCCGTAGGGGCTAGGTATTTTATATAACAAGTAAATGTGTCAAATTTTAGAACGATCGGTTGAGTAGTCTTTAAATGGCAGCGTTCACCGACTTTGAAAAAGTTAGTTTCGAGAAAAACGCGTTTTAAGTTTTCGAGGGGGAAAAATCATGAAAAATTTTTTTTTTACAACTTACACTGAATCGTCAATTCCAGCTGCATAAAGCACATTCCCTGCTGCAGTTTCCTTGTCAAGGGCTTGTTTTGATTGCTGTCTACGAAGTACTCGAGCTTCTTTCGTCTGCTGTTTGTTTTTTACATCAGCCTTTCTGATGCGATCGAAATCGTTTATTCTAGCAGAAGCGCTAGTTCTCACGTTTTCACTTGACTTCACTGGAGGTCTTCTTTTGGCAGGTCTGTCTATAATACTTCCATCACTTGCTCGTTTCAACCTTGAAACTTTATTCGCTCTTACCATTTTAAAATAAAATATATGCTAAACTTTAAAATAAGACTTTGTGCGACTACTGCGTTCGACAGCTGACGACAAACTGAGGCTCTGTCTCATCCAAAAATTCAGGTGTACATGGACGTAGGCACGTAGCCTTATAGGGTGAGAATAAAAGAGAATGAACAGCTAGTAGAAAAGGGAGGGCAACAAAATCTGATCGCCCGAAAGACACACCTGCCGCTCGGCCGTGCGACGAGCCGTGCGACTGAGCTGCAGCGCCCGGGCTTCGAGCTCTGTATCTTGGAAAGTTTTGCTCCGAATTACTTCTAATTTTGAGAGGACATTCATAAGACCCTATTCTTTACGAAAATGTAAAAAAAAAAAAAAATCGATTTTTTGAAAATGTCTAGCCCCTACTCCCCCCTTAAGCGCAGTTGGGCTTCGAACTAGTTCGCAATCAGATTGCGAACTGCGCGAAGCCCGATATCGAACAGGCGAATGTAATCTGTGAATGTCGCCCCAAGAGGGTGCCGCTTCGTTTACGATCTCAGTTCGACATCGGGCCTCTCACCCGAGTTTGCAATCGGATTGCGAACTCGTTCGAAGCCCGATCGCGCTTAACTAAACACAAGCAGGTTATGTTCCAATTTCGTAAACGGATCTCTGACTCTTCTCTCCGTGTATCTACCTCAAGTGCTTAGCTATTAAGGAAGCTGTACGATTCTGGAAATACTGGCTCATAGGTAAATCATTTTTAGTTTTTACAGACCATAAACCCCTTGAAGGCATGAATCTGAAGTCTAGAACAGACGAAGAACTGGGTGACTTGACTTATTACCTGTCACAATATGATTTTCAAGTAAAATACTCGCCTGGGAAAGATAACGTAGAAGCAGATTGCCTAAGCAGAAATCCGGTATTAGAATATCACGAAAAGAAAGATGAGCAACTGAAAGTCGTTAACTTACTGGAAATAAAAGATATTGAAAATGATCAACAGAATAACGAATATGTACAACAGAGAAAAGATAGGCTAGTAGAGAAAAATGGAATATACTTTAAAAAGACACGGAAAAAAGAGAAGATAGTTTTGTCAGAAGAGTTCAGCATAAAATTTATAAAAAATGTCCACGATAGCTGGTGCCACATTGGAGTAAAACAATTGCAAAAAAAAATATCTCCATTCTATACAGCAAAAAATCTAACAAAAAATATAAAGTATATTAGCAAGACCTGTGAGACATGTATAAAAAATAAAACAAGAGGTCAACAAAAGGTGGGTCTGATGTCATATTTAGGTCCTGCTACAACACCATTCGAGATAATTTCACTGGATACAATAGGTGGATTTGGTGGGTCCCGCTCTACAAAAAAATACCTACACCTTTTGGTTGACCACTACACAAGGTATGCATACATTCTGACGTCAAAAACGCAAGTTGCAAATGATTTTAAGAAACTAGTCGGAAATGTCACAGAAGACAACCAAGTTGACTAAGTTTTATCGGATCAATATCCAGGAATATATTCGAAAGAATTTAAAGAATTTCTGGATGAAAAAAATATAAAAATGGTTTTTACAGCGGTGGATTCACCATTTTCAAATGGACTCAATGAGAGGTTTAATCAAACGTTAGTTAATAAGATAAAGTGTAAAATAAACGAAAAAGGAAACAAACGAGCTTGGACGACGATAGCGCAAGAATACGTAGAGAAATACAATACTACAGAACACTCAGTTAACAGATTCGCACCAAAATATTTGTTAGAAGGCTCAGATGTTTCAATTCTCCCAGATGAGCTAAAACAAGAATTGAAGAGAGAAAGATGGTTGGAAGATAGACAAACAGCCTTGGAAAACTCCATCAAATCCCACAACTATAATAGGTGCCTTCACAGTGGAGGGTATTAGCTATGTAACTATGGAAATGTAAAAAATTTCTAGAAAAAACAAAAAAAAATAACTAGGAAGTCACTTGGAAACAAAAATTAATTTGACAAACTAACTAGGCATTTTATAGAAATAACATTTTCATCTAACTAGGTAGTCACATGGATAAAAATTAATTTAACTCTATGGTAGACCTACTAGTATGTAGTAGTTTTTTGCAATTATTTGGATAATAGTTTCGAAACTAAGGTGACAAGAGTGACGTTTCCCGATTAAATATTAAAAATGACGTCATTCAAGTGGTAGAAACAAAAGTAGGTTCAGAAGTGAAAACAAATGTAAAAACGAGGGTAGGTACGTGAGTGGTAACGTAGGTAGGCACTGTACTAGGAACGAGGTTAGGTTCTAGGAACGAGAAGGATAGAAAATAAGGTAGAAAATCTGGTAGAAGCGGGTGGATGAGCAAATATAAGAACAAAAGTAGAAATCTAGGTAGAATCAGCTGTAGAAACGAGCATTGCTTCAGGGTTAAAAATCTGAGTAGAAAAATAGTAGTAACAAGAGTAGAAACTAGACTAGGTGTGGAAGCAAAATAGGTGTAGTAATGAGAGTAGTTACATGGGTGGAAATCTAGGTAGAAAAAGGGTTAGGTACAAGGATAGGAACAAGCCTAGTAAAAGGGGTGAAAATGAGAGCAGGCACAAGCACAGGAACAAAGGTAGGCAGTGGCGTTAAGATAATAGAAGGTACAAAGGTACTAAAGTAAGTTCAAAAGTAAGTAAGAAACGGGAACGACATGAGACACAAGAGTAAGCACAAGGATAGAAATGAGGGTAGGAAAAGAAGTAGCCCAGGGGTAGGTGTGAAGACAGGCATCATATGAGATACGAGGGTGGGCATAAGGACAGGCAAGATATAAAATACGAAGGTGAGCACAAAGATAGAAACAACGATAGCACAAGGATAGAAATAAGAGTAGGCACGAGGGAAGACACAGGAATAGGTACAAGGGTAGAAACAGAAGTACGAGGGTAGAAACAGGGGTAGGTACAAGGGTAGGCACGAGGGTAGAAACAGGGGTAGGTACGAGGAAAGAAACAGGGGTAGGTACAAGGGTAGGCACAAGGGTAGAAACATGGGTAGAAACAGGGGAAGGTACATGGGTAGGTACAAGGGTAGGCACGAGGGTAGGTACAAGGGTAGAAACAGGGGAAGGTACAAGGGTAGGCACGAGGGTAGCTACGAGGGTAGAAACAGGGGTAGGCACGAGGGTAGGTACAAGGGTAGAAACAGGGGTAGGTACAAGGGTAGGCACGAGGGTAGGTGCGAGGGTAGAAACAGGGGTAGGTACAAGGGTAGGCACGAGGGTAGAAACAGGGGTAGGTACGAGGAAATAAACAGGGGTAGGTACAAGGGTAGGCACAAGGGTAGAAACATGGGTAGAAACAGGGGAAGGTACATGGGTAGGTACAAGGGTAGGCACGAGGGTAGGTACAAGGGTAGAAACAGGGGAAGGTACAAGGGTAGGCACGAGGGTAGCTACGAGGGTAGAAACAGGGGTAGGTACGAGGGTAGGCATGAGGGTAGAAACAGGGGTGAGTACAAGGGTAGGCACGAGGGAAGAAACAGGGGTAGGTACGAGGGTAGGCACGAGAGTAGAAACAGGGATAGGTACGAGGGTAGAAACAGGGGTAGGTACAAGGGTAGGCACGAGGGTAGAAACAGGGGTAGGTACGAGTAAAGAAACAGGGGTAGGTACAAGGGTAGGCACGAGGGTAGGCACAAGGGTAGAAACATGGGTAGAAATA
Organism: Encarsia formosa; assembly: GCA_038277355.1. Lineage (NCBI taxonomy): Eukaryota > Metazoa > Arthropoda > Insecta > Hymenoptera > Aphelinidae > Encarsia > Encarsia formosa. Next base: position 88,475,494 of record CM076184.1, on the reverse strand, counting down.
GGGGTAGGTACATGGGTAGGTACATGGGTAGGCACGAGGGTAGGTACAAGGGTAGGTGCGAGGGTAGAAACAGGGGAAGGTACAAGGGTAGGCACGAGGGTAGCTACGAGGGTAGAAACAGGGGTAGGCACGAGGGTAGGTACGAGGGTAGAAACAGGGGTAGGTACAAGGGTTGGCACGGGGGTAGGTACAAGGGTAGGTGCGAGGGTAGAAACAGGGGTAGGTACAAGGGTAGGCACGAGGGTAGAAACAGGGGTAGGTACGAGGGTATAAACGGGGGTAGGCACGAGGGTAGGTACAAGGGTAGGCACGAGGGTAGAAACAGGGTTAGGTACGAGGGTAGGCACGAGGGTAGAATCAGGGATGGGTACAAGGGTAGAAACAGGGGTAGGTACGAGGGTAGGCATGAGAGTAGAAAAAGGGATAGGTACGAGGGTAGGCACGAGGGTAGAAACAGGGGTAGGTACGAGGGTAGAAACAGGGGTAGGCACGAGGGTAGATACAGGGGTAGGTACAAGGGTAGGCACGAGGGTAGTCAGTAGGGTAGAAACAGGGGTAGGTACAAGGGTAGGCACGAGGGCAGGTACAAGGGTAGGTACAAGGGTAGAAACAGGGGTAGGTATGAGGAAAGAAACAGGGGTAGGTACAAGGGTAGGCACGAGGGTAGAAACAGGGGTAGGTACAAGGGTAGGTACAAGGGTAGAAACAGGGGTAGGTACGAGGGTAGAAACAGGGGTAGGCACGAGGGTAGATACAGGGGTAGGTACAAGGGTAGGCACGAGGGTAGTCAGTAGGGTAGAAACAGGGGTAGGTACAAGGGTAGGCACGAGGGCAGGTACAAGGGTAGGTACAAGGGTAGAAACAGGGGTAGGTACGAGGAAAGAAACAGGGGTAGGTACAAGGGTAGGCACGAGGGTAGAAACAGGGGTAGGTACAAGGGTAGGTACAAGGGTAGGCACGAGGGTAGAAACAGGGTTAGGTACGAGGGTAGGCACGAGGGTAGAAACAGGGGTAGGCACGTGGGTAGGTACAAGGGTAGGCACGAGGGTAGGTACAAGGGTAGGCACGAGGGTAGGTACGAGGGTAGAAACAGGGGTAGGTACAAGGGTAGGCACGAGGGTAGGTACAAGGGTAGGTACAAGGGTAGGTACAAGGGTAGGCACGAGGGTAGAAACAGGGGTAGGTACAAGGGTAGGCACGAGGGTAGATACAAGGGTAGGCACGAGGGTAGGTACAAGGGTAGGCAGGAGGGTAGGTACAAGGGTAGGCACGAGGGTAGGCACGAGGGTAGGCACAAGGGTAGGCCGAGGGTAGAAACAGGGGTAGGTACACCAAAGTAGTATTAATTATTATAAAGTATAATTTTATTACTACAAAGTAGTATTAAGTATTATAAAGTATAATTTTGATGTTGATTGAACATTTTGATTCAAAAATAAACTTGATGTATGAAAGTTTTGTAATCCTACCTTTTTTCTAAGATAAACTTGATGTCTGACAATGAATTTTAATTTTGATTGTAACTGTTACATTCACTCAGAGTGTTAATGATAAGTATATTTAAGTCAACATGAATCAATTATTAAAATTTTTTATCTTTTTTGTTGTCTTTATGCAAGCTTAAGTTATGTGGCCAAAGTGATTTTACATTTTAAAATTGGTTAATTAAGAAGTACAAAAGAAATAGATAGTTTTGGGTCTAGGTATCCAGTAGACCAGAAATTATGAATTCTATTTGGCATGGATTTTTAATGTACGGATGAGCATTTGCTTCATTATTTTCAAAGTGGATCTAGTTTGTCCATCAATTATGTATGCAAAATGAATTCAAAAGTACTTCATAACAGTAAATTATGTCTATGATTTTTATGTGTTCTGACTAATGATAAAATTTATATAAAAGAAATTTAAACCTAAAGATCTAGATATATCCAAGTCAACATGAATCAATTATTAAAAATTTTTATCTTTTTTGTTTTCTGTAAGCAAGCTTAAGTTATGCGGCCAAAGTGATTTTAAATTTTAAAATTGGTTAATTTTTTTTTACAAGAATTAAAAAGTACAATAGAAATAGATAGTTTTGGGTCTAGGTATTCAGTGGACCAAAAATTATGAATTTTATTTGGCATGGATTTTTAAAGTACGGATGAGCATTTGCTCCATTATTTTTAAAGTGGATTTAGTTTGTCCATCTATTATGTATGCAAAACGAATTCAAAAGTAGTTCATAACAATAAATTATGTCTATGATTTTTATGGGTTCTGGATAATGATAAAATTATATTAAAGTAATTTTAAACAGAAGAACTAGATATATCTAAGTTAACATGAACCAATCATTGAAAATTTTTATCTTTTTTTTAATCACTTTGAGGTTACAAATGAGTATTTGCTACATTTCAATGTAAATTTACATTAAAATAAAGTTATGCAATGTACATTTAAAAAATAGGTAAATACTAAATTGAAATTTTTTTTTTTACATATTAAATTGATTTCCCTTGGACTTTTATAGGTTCTGGTTTATGTCGTAGTTTTACTTCAAAATAATTGGATATATCTTAGTTATTGTTAAATTATTTAGAATTTGTTAAGTTCGTGAAATAATTTATTAAGACATATTTCAATAATATTAATGATTTATTTATGGAGTTTGGTTTTTTGAACTTGTGGACAAAAAGGAAATACATTGAAATATTTACCGAATTTACGCAATTAAATCTTTAAAAAATACTTTTAAAAAAGTAATAGTTACGGCGATTGGTCTTTTAAAAAGGAATCTAAATAAAAAATCATACGCTACGTATGGTCTTTAAAAAATACTTTTAAAAAAGTAATATTTACGGCGATTGGTTTTTTTAAAAGGAGTCTAAATAAAAAGTTATACGCTAAATATAATAATCTTTTTTTGAAAATGAATTAATGAAAGAAGTGAAATCAAAAAATTTATTACGGACGACTTGAGGCCGAATTACTTAATATTATTTAAAAATAATTTCTCTTCTATAAGATGATCATATAATGTTGAATCACCTTCAACATACGTAAAGTTAACAATTTTTCAATTATAGCACATACATGAGAAAACACATGCAAATTGCACACAATTCAAACACTTTTTGAAATTAAAATATGTTGTAATTAAGTTAGAAATCAACTAAATCACAATGAATGGCTATACTTGACCTGTAAAAATTTAATATTCTTTGAACTAAATTATCTCGAAAAAAATCATTGTTACCTGTATGTTTTAAATTATATTTTGAATGCTCAGTGTGTTTCTTAACAACATATTTTAATTTTTAATACCCTCGTGCCTACCCTTGTACCTACCCTCGTGCCTACCCTCGTACCTACCCATGTTTCAACCCTCGTACCTACCCTCGTACCTACCCCTGTTTCTACCCTCGTGCCTACCCTCGTACCTACCCCTGTTTCTACCCTTGTACCTACTCTCGTGCCTACCCTTGTACCTACCCTCGTGCCTACCCTTGTACCTACCCCTGTTTCTACCCTTGTACCTACTCCTGCTTCTACCCTCGTGCCTACCCTTGTACCTACCCTCGTACCTACCTTCGTGCCTACCCTTGTACCTACCCTCGTGCCTACCCTTGTACCTACCCTCGTGCCTACCCTCGTACCTACCCATGTTTCTACCCTCGTACCTACTCTCGTGCCTACCCTTGTACCTACCCTCGTGCCTACCCTTGTACCTACCCCTGTTTCTACCCTTGTACCTACTCCTGCTTCTACCCTCGTGCCTACCCTTGTACCTACCCTCGTACCTACCCTCGTGCCTACCCTTGTACCTACCCTCGTGCCTACCCTTGTACCTACCCTCGTGCCTACCCTTGTACCTACCCCTGTTTCTACCCTCGTGCCTACCCTTGTACCTAGCCCTGTTTCTACCCTCGTGCCTACCCTTGTACCTACCCTCGTGCCTACCCTTGTACCTACCCCTGTTTCTACCCTCGTGCCTACCCTCGTACCTACCCCTGTTTCCACCCTTGTAACTTCCCTCGCGCCTACCCTTGTACCTACCCCTGTTTCTACCCTCGTGCCTACCCTTGTACCTACTCTCGTACCTACCCTCGTGCCTACCCTTGTACCTACCCCTGTTTCTACCCTCGTGCCTACTCTTGTACCTACCCCTGCTTCTACCCTCGTGCCTACCCTCGTGCCTACCCTTGTACCTACCCCTGTTTCTACCCTCGTACCTACCCCTGCTTCTACCCTCGTACCTACCCTCGTGCCTACCCTCGTGCCAACCCTAGTACCTACCCCTGTTTCTACCCTCGTGCCTACCCTTGTACCTACCCCTGTTTCTACCCTCGTACCTTCCCCTGTTTCTACCCTCGTACCTACGCCTGTTTCTACCCTCGTGCCTACCCTCGTACCTACCCCTGTTTCTACCCTTGTACCTACCCTCGCGCCTACCCTTGTACCTACCCCTTTTTCTACCCTCGTACCTACCCCTGCTTCTACCCTCGTGCCTACCCTTGTACCTACCTCTGGTTCTGCCCTCGTACCTACCCCTGCTTCTACCCTCGTGCCTACCCTTGTACCTACCCCTGTTTTAACTCTCGTGCCTACCCTTGTACCTACCCTAGTATCTACCCTTGTACCTACCCTCGTGCCTACCCTTGTACCTACCCTCGTACCTACCCTCGTGCCTACCCTTGTACCTACCCTCGTACCTCTGTTTCTACCCTTGTACCTATTCCTGTGTCTTCCCTCGTGCCTACTCTTATTTCTATCCTTGTGCTATCGTTGTTCCTATCTTTGTGCTCACCCTCGTATTTTATAACTTGCCTGTCCTTATGCCTACCCTCGTATCTCATATGATGCCTGTCTTCACACCTACTTCTGGGCTATTTCTTTTCCTACTCTCGTTTCTATCCTTGTGCTTGCTCTTGTGTCTCATGTCGTTCCCGTTCCTTGACTTACTTTTGAACTTACTTTAGTACCTTTGTACCTACTATTATCTCAACCCCAGTGCCTACCTTTGTTCCTGTGCTTGTGCCTACCCCTGTTTCTACCCTCGTACCTTCCCCTGTTTCTACCCTCGTACCTACCCCTGTTTCTACCCTCGTGCCTACCCTCGTACCTACCCCTGTTTCTACCCTTGTACCTACCCTCGCGCCTACCCTTGTACCTACCCCTGTTTCTACCCTCGTACCTACCCCTGCTTCTACCCTCGTGCCTACCCTTGTACCTACCTCTGCTTCTACCCTCGTGCCTACCCTTGTACCTACCCTCGTACCTACCTTCGTGCCTACCCTTGTACCTACCCTCGTGCCTACCCTTGTACCTACCCTCGTGCCTACCCTCGTACCTACCCCTGTTTCTACCCTTGTACCTACCCTCGTGCCTACCCTTGTACATACCCCTGTTTCTACCCTTGTACCTACTCCTGCTTCTACCCTCGTGCCTACCCTTGTACCTACCCTCGTACCTACCCTCGTGCCTACCCTTGTACCTACCCTCGTGCCTACCCTTGTACCTACCCCTGTTTCTACCCTTGTACCTACTCCTGCTTCTACCCTCGTGCCTACCCTTGTACCTACCCTCGTACCTACCCTCGTGCCTACCCTTGTACCTAGCCCTGTTTCTACCCTCGTGCCTACCCTTGTACCTACCCTCGTGCCTACCCATGTACCTACCCCTGTTTCTACCCTCGTACCTTCCCCTGTTTCTACCCTCGTACCTACGCCTGTTTCTACCCTCGTGCCTACCCTCGTACCTACCCCTGTTTCTACCCTTGTACCTACCCTCGCGCCTACCCTTGTACCTACCCCTGTTTCTACCCTCGTACCTACCCCTGCTTCTACCCTCGTGCCTACCCATGTACCTACCCCTGTTTCTACCCTCGTACCTTCCCCTGTTTCTACCCTCGTACCTACGCCTGTTTCTACCCTCGTGCCTACCCTCGTACCTACCCCTGTTTCTACCCTTGTACCTACCCTCGCGCCTACCCTTGTAACTACCCCTGTTTCTACCCTCGTGCCTACCCATGTACCTACCCCTGTTTCTACCCTCGTACCTTCCCCTGTTTCTACCCTCGTACCTACGCCTGTTTCTACCCTCGTGCCTACCCTTGTACCTACCTCTGCTTCTACCCTCGTGCCTACCCTTGTACCTACCCTCGTACCTACCTTCGTGCCTACCCTTGTACCTACCCTCGTGCCTACCCTTGTACCTACCCTCGTGCCTACCCTCGTACCTACCCATGTTTCTACCCTCGTACCTACCCTCGTACCTACCCCTGTTTCTACCCTCGTGCCTACCCTCGTACCTACCCCTGTTTCTACCCTTGTACCTACTCTCGTGCCTACCCTTGTACCTACCCTCGTGCCTACCCTTGTACCTACCCCTGTTTCTACCCTTGTACCTACTCCTGCTTCTACCCTCGTGCCTACCCTCGTACCTACCCTCGTGCCTACCCTTGTACCTACCCTCGTGCCTACCCTTGTACCTACCCCTGTTTCTACCCTCGTGCCTACCCTTGTACCTAGCCCTGTTTCTACCCTCGTGCCTACACTTGTACCTACCCTCGTGCCTACCCATGTACCTACCCCTGTTTCTACCCTCGTACCTTCCCCTGTTTCTACCCTCGTACCTACGCCTGTTTCTACCCTCGTGCCTACCATCGTACCTACCCCTGTTTCTACCCTTGTACCTACCCTCGCGCCTACCCTTGTACCTACCCCTGTTTCTACCCTCGTACCTACCCCTGCTTCTACCCTCGTGCCTACCCATGTACCTACCCCTGTTTCTACCCTCGTACCTTCCCCTGTTTCTACCCTCGTACCTACGCCTGTTTCTACCCTCGTGCCTACCATCGTACCTACCCCTGTTTCTACCCTTGTACCTACCCTCGCGCCTACCCTTGTACCTACCCCTGTTTCTACCCTCGTACCTACCCCTGCTTCTACCCTCGTGCCTACCCATGTACCTACCCCTGTTTCTACCCTCGTACCTTCCCCTGTTTCTACCCTCGTACCTACGCCTGTTTCTACCCTCGTGCCTACCCTCGTACCTCTGTTTCTACCCTTGTACCTATTCCTGTGTCTTCCCTCGTGCCTACTCTTATTTCTATCCTTGTGCTATCGTTGTTCCTATCTTTGTGCTCACCCTCGTATTTTATAACTTGCCTGTCCTTATGCCTACCCTCGTATCTCATATGATGCCTGTCTTCACACCTACTTCTGGGCTATTTCTTTTCCTACTCTCGTTTCTATCCTTGTGCTTGCTCTTGTGTCTCATGTCGTTCCCGTTCCTTGACTTACTTTTGAACTTACTTTAGTACCTTTGTACCTACTATTATCTCAACCCCAGTGCCTACCTTTGTTCCTGTGCTTGTGCCTACCCCTGTTTCTACCCTCGTACCTTCCCCTGTTTCTACCCTCGTACCTACCCCTGTTTCTACCCTCGTGCCTACCCTCGTACCTACCCCTGTTTCTACCCTTGTACCTACCCTCGCGCCTACCCTTGTACCTACCCCTGTTTCTACCCTCGTACCTACCCCTGCTTCTACCCTCGTGCCTACCCTTGTACCTACCTCTGCTTCTACCCTCGTGCCTACCCTTGTACCTACCCTCGTACCTACCTTCGTGCCTACCCTTGTACCTACCCTCGTGCCTACCCTTGTACCTACCCTCGTGCCTACCCTCGTACCTACCCCTGTTTCTACCCTTGTACCTACTCTCGTGCCTACCCTTGTACCTACCCTCGTGCCTACCCTTGTACATACCCCTGTTTCTACCCTTGTACCTACTCCTGCTTCTACCCTCGTGCCTACTCTTATTTCTATCCTTGTGCTATCGTTGTTCCTATCTTTGTGCTCACCCTCGTATTTTATAACTTGCCTGTCCTTATGCCTACCCTCGTATCTCATATGATGCCTGTCTTCACACCTACTTCTGGGCTATTTCTTTTCCTACTCTCGTTTCTATCCTTGTGCTTGCTCTTGTGTCTCATGTCGTTCCCGTTCCTTGACTTACTTTTGAACTTACTTTAGTACCTTTGTACCTACTATTATCTCAACCCCAGTGCCTACCTTTGTTCCTGTGCTTGTGCCTACCCCTGTTTCTACCCTCGTACCTTCCCCTGTTTCTACCCTCGTACCTACCCCTGTTTCTACCCTCGTGCCTACCCTCGTACCTACCTCTGTTTCTACCCTTGTACCTACCCTCGCGCCTACCCTTGTACCTACCCCTGTTTCTACCCTCGTACCTACCCCTGCTTCTACCCTCGTGCCTACCCTTGTACCTACCTCTGCTTCTACCCTCGTGCCTACCCTTGTACCTACCCTCGTACCTACCTTCGTGCCTACCCTTGTACCTACCCTCGTGCCTACCCTTGTACCTACCCTCGTGCCTACCCTCGTACCTACCCATGTTTCTACCCTCGTACCTACCCTCGTACCTACCCCTGTTTCTACCCTCGTGCCTACCCTCGTACCCACCCCTGTTTCTACCCTTGTACCTACTCCTGCTTCTACCCTCGTGCCTACCCTTGTACCTACCCTCGTTCCTACCCTCGTGCCTACCCTCGTACCTACCCCTGTTTCTACCCTTGTACCTACTCTCGTGCCTACCCTTGTACCTACCCTCGTGCCTACCCTTGTACCTACCCCTGTTTCTACCCTTGTACCTACTCCTGCTTCTACCCTCGTGCCTACCCTTGTACCTACCCTCGTACCTACCTTCGTGCCTACCCTTGTACCTACCCTCGTGCCTACCCTCGTACCTACCCATGTTTCTACCCTCGTACCTACTCTCGTGCCTACCCTTGTACCTACCCTCGTGCCTACCCTTGTACCTACCCCTGTTTCTACCCTTGTACCTACTCCTGCTTCTACCCTCGTGCCTACCCTTGTACCTACCCTCGTACCTACCCTCGTGCCTACCCTTGTACCTACCCTCGTGCCTACCCTTGTACCTACCCTCGTGCCTACCCTTGTACCTACCCTCGTGCCTACCCTTGTACCTACCCTCGTGCCTACCCTTGTACCTACCCCTGTTTCTACCCTCGTGCCTACCCTCGTACCTACCCCTGTTTCCACCCTTGTAACTTCCCTCGCGCCTACCCTTGTACCTACCCCTGTTTCTACCCTCGTGCCTACCCTTGTACCTACTCTCGTACCTACCCTCGTGCCTACCCTTGTACCTACCCCTGTTTCTACCCTCGTGCCTACTCTTGTACCTACCCCTGCTTCTACCCTCGTGCCTACCCTCGTGCCAACCCTAGTACCTACCCCTGTTTCTACCCTCGTGCCTACCCTTGTACCTACCCCTGTTTCTACCCTCGTACCTACCCCTGCTTCTACCCTAGTACCTACCCTCGTGCCTACCCTCGTGCCTACCCTCGTACCTACCCATGTTTCTACCCTCGTACCTACCCTCGTACCTACCCCTGTTTCTACCCTCGTGCCTACCCTCGTACCTACCCCTGTTTCTACCCTTGTACCTACTCTCGTGCCTACCCTTGTACCTACCCTCGTGCCTACCCTTGTACCTACCCCTGTTTCTACCCTTGTACCTACTCCTGCTTCTACCCTCGTGCCTACCCTCGTACCTACCCTCGTGCCTACCCTTGTACCTACCCTCGTGCCTACCCTTGTACCTACCCCTGTTTCTACCCTCGTGCCTACCCTTGTACCTAGCCCTGTTTCTACCCTCGTGCCTACACTTGTACCTACCCTCGTGCCTACCCATGTACCTACCCCTGTTTCTACCCTCGTACCTTCCCCTGTTTCTACCCTCGTACCTACGCCTGTTTCTACCCTCGTGCCTACCATCGTACCTACCCCTGTTTCTACCCTTGTACCTACCCTCGCGCCTACCCTTGTACCTACCCCTGTTTCTACCCTCGTACCTACCCCTGCTTCTACCCTCGTGCCTACCCATGTACCTACCCCTGTTTCTACCCTCGTACCTTCCCCTGTTTCTACCCTCGTACCTACGCCTGTTTCTACCCTCGTGCCTACCATCGTACCTACCCCTGTTTCTACCCTTGTACCTACCCTCGCGCCTACCCTTGTACCTACCCCTGTTTCTACCCTCGTACCTACCCCTGCTTCTACCCTCGTGCCTACCCATGTACCTACCCCTGTTTCTACCCTCGTACCTTCCCCTGTTTCTACCCTCGTACCTACGCCTGTTTCTACCCTCGTGCCTACCCTCGTACCTCTGTTTCTACCCTTGTACCTATTCCTGTGTCTTCCCTCGTGCCTACTCTTATTTCTATCCTTGTGCTATCGTTGTTCCTATCTTTGTGCTCACCCTCGTATTTTATAACTTGCCTGTCCTTATGCCTACCCTCGTATCTCATATGATGCCTGTCTTCACACCTACTTCTGGGCTATTTCTTTTCCTACTCTCGTTTCTATCCTTGTGCTTGCTCTTGTGTCTCATGTCGTTCCCGTTCCTTGACTTACTTTTGAACTTACTTTAGTACCTTTGTACCTACTATTATCTCAACCCCAGTGCCTACCTTTGTTCCTGTGCTTGTGCCTACCCCTGTTTCTACCCTCGTACCTTCCCCTGTTTCTACCCTCGTACCTACCCCTGTTTCTACCCTCGTGCCTACCCTCGTACCTACCCCTGTTTCTACCCTTGTACCTACCCTCGCGCCTACCCTTGTACCTACCCCTGTTTCTACCCTCGTACCTACCCCTGCTTCTACCCTCGTGCCTACCCTTGTACCTACCTCTGCTTCTACCCTCGTGCCTACCCTTGTACCTACCCTCGTACCTACCTTCGTGCCTACCCTTGTACCTACCCTCGTGCCTACCCTTGTACCTACCCTCGTGCCTACCCTCGTACCTACCCATGTTTCTACCCTCGTACCTACCCTCGTACCTACCCCTGTTTCTACCCTCGTGCCTACCCTCGTACCTACCCCTGTTTCTACCCTTGTACCTACTCTCGTGCCTACCCTTGTACCTACCCTCGTGCCTACCCTTGTACATACCCCTGTTTCTACCCTTGTACCTACTCCTGCTTCTACCCTCGTGCCTACCCTTGTACCTACCCTCGTACCTACCCTCGTGCCTACCCTTGTACCTACCCTCGTGCCTACCCTTGTACCTACCCCTGTTTCTACCCTTGTACCTACTCCTGCTTCTACCCTCGTGCCTACCCTTGTACCTACCCTCGTACCTACCCTCGTGCCTACCCTTGTACCTAGCCCTGTTTCTACCCTCGTGCCTACCCTTGTACCTACCCTCGTGCCTACCCATGTACCTACCCCTGTTTCTACCCTCGTACCTTCCCCTGTTTCTACCCTCGTACCTACGCCTGTTTCTACCCTCGTGCCTACCCTCGTACCTACCCCTGTTTCTACCCTTGTACCTACCCTCGCGCCTACCCTTGTACCTACCCCTGTTTCTACCCTCGTACCTACCCCTGCTTCTACCCTCGTGCCTACCCATGTACCTACCCCTGTTTCTACCCTCGTACCTTCCCCTGTTTCTACCCTCGTACCTACGCCTGTTTCTACCCTCGTGCCTACCCTCGTACCTACCCCTGTTTCTACCCTTGTACCTACCCTCGCGCCTACCCTTGTAACTACCCCTGTTTCTACCCTCGTACCTACCCCTGCTTCTACCCTCGTGCCTACCCATGTACCTACCCCTGTTTCTACCCTCGTACCTTCCCCTGTTTCTACCCTCGTACCTACGCCTGTTTCTACCCATGTTTCTACCCTCGTACCTACCCTCGTACCTACCCCTGTTTCTACCCTCGTGCCTACCCTCGTACCTACCCCTGTTTCTACCCTTGTACCTACCTCTGCTTCTACCCTTGTACCTACCCCTGTTTCTACCCTCGTACCTACCCCTGCTTCTACCCTCGTGCCTACCTTTGTACCTACCTCTGCTTCTACCCTCGTGCCTACCCTTGTACCTACCCTCGTACCTACCTTCGTGCCTACCCTTGTACCTACCCTCGTGCCTACCCTCGTACCTACCCATGTTTCTACCCTCGTACCTACCCTCGTACCTACCCCTGTTTCTACCCTCGTGCCTACCCTCGTACCTACCCCTGTTTCTACCCTTGTACCTACTCTCGTGCCTACCCTTGTACCTACCCTCGTGCCTACCCTTGTACCTACCCCTGTTTCTACCCTTGTACCTACTCCTGCTTCTACCCTCGTGCCTACCCTCGTACCTACCCTCGTGCCTACCCTTGTACCTACCCTCGTGCCTACCCTTGTACCTACCCCTGTTTCTACCCTTGTACCTACTCCTGCTTCTACCCTCGTGCCTACCCTCGTACCTACCCTCGTGCCTACCCTTGTACCTACCCCTGTTTCTACCCTCGTGCCTACCCTTGTACCTAGCCCTGTTTCTACCCTCGTGCCTACACTTGTACCTACCCTCGTGCCTACCCATGTACCTATTCCTGTTTCTACCCTCGTACCTTCCCCTGTTTCTACCCTCGTACCTACGCCTGTTTCTACCCTCGTGCCTACCATCGTACCTACCCCTGTTTCTACCCTTGTACCTACCCTCGCGCCTACCCTTGTACCTACCCCTGTTTCTACCCTCGTACCTACCCCTGCTTCTACCCTCGTGCCTACCCATGTACCTACCCCTGTTTCTACCCTCGTACCTTCCCCTGTTTCTACCCTCGTACCTACGCCTGTTTCTACCCTCGTGCCTACCCTCGTACCTACCCCTGTTTCTACCCTTGTACCTACCCTCGCGCCTACCCTTGTACCTACCCCTGTTTCTACCCTCGTACCTACCCCTGCTTCTACCCTCGTGCCTACCCTTGTACCTACCTCTGGTTCTGCCCTCGTACCTACCCCTGCTTCTACCCTCGTGCCTACCCTTGTACCTACCCCTGTTTTAACTCTCGTGCCTACCCTTGTACCTACCCTAGTACCTACCCTTGTACCTACCCTCGTGCCTACCCTTGTACCTACCCTCGTACCTACCCTCGTGCCTACCCTTGTACCTACCCTCGTACCTCTGTTTCTACCCTTGTACCTATTCCTGTGTCTTCCCTCGTGCCTACTCTTATTTCTATCCTTGTGCTATCGTTGTTCCTATCTTTGTGCTCACCCTCGTATTTTATAACTTGCCTGTCCTTATGCCTACCCTCGTATCTCATATGATGCCTGTCTTCACACCTACTTCTGGGCTATTTCTTTTCCTACTCTCGTTTCTATCCTTGTGCTTGCTCTTGTGTCTCATGTCGTTCCCGTTCCTTGACTTACTTTTGAACTTACTTTAGTACCTTTGTACCTACTATTATCTCAACCCCAGTGCCTACCTTTGTTCCTGTGCTTGTGCCTACCCCTGTTTCAACCCTCGTACCTTCCCCTGTTTCTACCCTCGTACCTACCCCTGTTTCTACCCTCGCGCCTACCCTTGTACCTACCCCTGTTTCTACCCTCGTACCTACCCCTGCTTCTACCCTCGTGCCTACCTTTGTACCTACCTCTGCTTCTACCCTCGTGCCTACCCTTGTACCTACCCTCGTACCTACCTTCGTGCCTACCCTTGTACCTACCCTCGTGCCTACCCTTGTACCTACCCTCGTGCCTACCCTCGTACCTACCCATGTTTCTACCCTCGTACCTACCCTCGTACCTACCCCTGTTTCTACCCTCGTGCCTACCCTCGTACCTACCCCTGTTTCTACCCTTGTACCTACTCCTGCTTCTACCCTCGTGCCTACCCTTGTACCTACCCTCGTTCCTACCCTCGTGCCTACCCTTGTACCTACCTCTGCTTCTACCCTCGTGCCTACCCTTGTACCTACCCTCGTACCTACCTTCGTGCCTACCCTTGTACCTACCCTCGTGCCTACCCTTGTACCTACCCTCGTGCCTACCCTCGTACCTACCCATGTTTCTACCCTCGTACCTACCCTTGTACCTATTCCTGTTTCTACCCTCGTGCCTACCCTTGTACCTACCCTCGTGCCTACCCATGTACCTACCCCTGTTTCTACCCTCGTGCCTACCCTCGTACCTACCCCTGTTTCCACCCTTGTACCTTCCCTCGCGCCTACCCTTGTACCTACCCCTGTTACTACCCTCGTGCCTACCCTTGTACCTACTCTCGTACCTACCCTCGTGCCTACCCTTGTACCTACCCCTGTTTCTACCCTCGTGCCTACCCTTGTACCTAGCCCTGTTTCTACCCTCGTGTCTACACTTGTACCTACCCTCGTGCCTACCCATGTACCTACCCCTGTTTCTACCCTCGTACCTTCCCCTGTTTCTACCCTCGTACCTACGCCTGTTTCTACCCTCGTGCCTACCATCGTACCTACCCCTGTTTCTACCCTTGTACCTACCCTCGCGCCTACCCTTGTACCTACCCCTGTTTCTACCCTCGTACCTACCCCTGCTTCTACCCTCGTGCCTACCCATGTACCTACCCCTGTTTCTACCCTCGTACCTTCCCCTGTTTCTACCCTCGTACCTACGCCTGTTTCTACCCTCGTGCCTACCCTCGTACCTACCCCTGTTTCTACCCTTGTACCTACCCTCGCGCCTACCCTTGTACCTACCCCTGTTTCTACCCTCGTACCTACCCCTGCTTCTACCCTCGTGCCTACCCTTGTACCTACCTCTGGTTCTGCCCTCGTACCTACCCCTGCTTCTACCCTCGTGCCTACACTTGTACCTACCCCTGTTTTAACTCTCGTGCCTACCCTTGTACCTACCCTAGTACCTACCCTTTTACCTACCCTCGTGCCTACCCTTGTACCTACCCTCGTACCTACCCTCGTGCCTACCCTTGTACCTACCCTCGTACCTCTGTTTCTACCCTTGTACCTATTCCTGTGCCTTCCCTCGTGCCTACTCTTATTTCTATCCTTGTGCTATCGTTGTTCCTATCTTTGTGCTCACCCTCGTATTTTATAACTTGCCTGTCCTTATGCCTACCCTCGTATCTCATATGATGCCTGTCTTCACACCTACTTCTGGGCTATTTCTTTTCCTACTCTCGTTTCTATCCTTGTGCTTGCTCTTGTGTCTCATGTCGTTCCCGTTCCTTGACTTACTTTTGAACTTACTTTAGTACCTTTGTACCTACTATTATCTCAACCCCAGTGCCTACCTTTGTTCCTGTGCTTGTGCCTACCCCTGTTTCTACCCTCGTACCTTCCCCTGTTTCTACCCTCGTACCTACCCCTGTTTCTACCCTCGTGCCTACCCTCGTACCTACCCCTGTTTCTACCCTTGTACCTACCCTCGCGCCTACCCTTGTACCTACCCCTGTTTCTACCCTCGTACCTACCCCTGCTTCTACCCTCGTGCCTACCCTTGTACCTACCTCTGCTTCTACCCTCGTGCCTACCCTTGTACCTACCCTCGTACCTACCTTCGTGCCTACCCTTGTACCTACCCTCGTGCCTACCCTTGTACCTACCCTCGTGCCTACCCTCGTACCTACCCATGTTTCTACCCTCGTACCTACCCTCGTACCTACCCCTGTTTCTACCCTTGTACCTACTCCTGCTTCTACCCTCGTGCCTACCCTTGTACCTACCCTCGTTCCTACCCTCGTGCCTACCCTTGTACCTACCTCTGCTTCTACCCTCGTGCCTACCCTTGTACCTACCCTCGTACCTACCTTCGTGCCTACCCTTGTACCTACCCTCGTGCCTACCCCTGTTTCCACCCTTGTACCTTCCCTCGCGCCTACCCTTGTACCTACCCCTGTTTCTACCCTCGTGCCTACCCTTGTACCTACTCTCGTACCTACCCTCGTGCCTACCCTTGTACCTACCCCTGTTTCTACCCTCGTGCCTACCCTTGTACCTACCCCTGTTTCTACCCTCGTACCTACCCCTGCTTCTACCCTCGTACCTACCCTCGTGCCTACCCTCGTGCCAACCCTAGTACCTACCCCTGTTTCTACCCTCGTGCCTACCCTTGTACCTACCCCTGTTTCTACCCTCGTACCTTCCCCTGTTTCTACCCTCGTACCTACCCTTGTACCTACTTCTGGTTCTGCCCTCGTACCTACCCCTGCTTCTACCCTCGTGCCTACCCTTGTACCTACCCCTGTTTCTACCCTTGTACCTACCCTCTCGCCTACCCTTGTACCTACCCCTGTTTCTACCCTCGTACCTACCCCTGCTTCTACCCTCGTGCCTACCCTTGTACCTACCTCTGGTTCTGCCCTCGTACCTACCCCTGCTTCTACCCTCGTGCCTACCCTTGTACCTACCCCTGTTTCTACCCTTGTACCTACCCTCGCGCCTACCCTTGTACCTACCCCTGTTTCTACCCTCGTACCTACCCCTGCTTCTACCCTCGTGCCTACCCTTGTACCTACCTCTGGTTCTGCCCTCGTACCTACCCCTGCTTCTACCCTCGTGCCTACCCTTGTACCTACCCCTGTTTCTACCCTTGTACCTACCCTCGCGCCTACCCTTGTACCTACCCCTGTTTCTACCCTCGTACCTACCCCTGCTTCTACCCTCGTGCCTACCCTTGTACCTACCTCTGGTTCTGCCCTCGTACCTACCCCTGCTTCTACCCTCGTGCCTACCCTTGTACCTACCCCTGTTTCTACCCTTGTACCTACCCTCGTGCCTACCCTTGTACCTACCCCTGTTTCTACCCTCGTACCTACCCCTGCTTCTACCCTCGTACCTACCCTCGTGCCTACCCTCGTGCCAACCCTAGTACCTACCCCTGTTTCTACCCTCGTGCCTACCCTTGTACCTACCCCTGTTTCTACCCTCGTACCTTCCCCTGTTTCTACCCTCGTACCTACCCTTGTACCTACCTCTGGTTCTGCCCTCGTACCTACCCCTGCTTCTACCCTCGTGCCTACCCTCGTACCTACCCCTGTTTCTACCCTTGTACCTACCCTCGCGCCTACCCTTGTACCTACCCCTGTTTCTACCCTCGTACCTACCCCTGCTTCTACCCTCGTGCCTACCCTTGTACCTACCTCTGGTTCTGCCCTCGTACCTACCCCTGCTTCTACCCTCGTGCCTACCCTTGTACCTACCCCTGTTTCTACCCTTGTACCTACCCTCGCGCCTACCCTTGTACCTACCCCTGTTTCTACCCTCGTACCTACCCCTGCTTCTACCCTCGTGCCTACCCTTGTACCTACCTCTGGTTCTGCCCTCGTACCTACCCCTGCTTCTACCCTCGTGCCAACCCTAGTACCTACCCCTGTTTCTACCCTCGTGCCTACCCTTGTACCTACCCCTGTTTCTACCCTCGTACCTTCCCCTGTTTCTACCCTCGTACCTACCCCTGTTTCTACCCTTGTACCTACCCCTGTTTCTACCCTCGTACCTACCCCTGCTTCTACCCTCGTGCCTACCCTTGTACCTACCTCTGGTTCTGCCCTCGTACCTACCCCTGCTTCTACCCTCGTACCTACCCTCGTGCCTACCCTCGTGCCAACCCTAGTACCTACCCCTGTTTCTACCCTCGTGCCTACCCTTGTACCTACCCCTGTTTCTACCCTCGTACCTTCCCCTGTTTCTACCCTCGTACCTACCCCTGTTTCTACCCTCGTGCCTACCCCTGTTTCTACCCTCGTGCCTACCCTCATACCTACCCCTGTTTCTACCCTTGTACCTACCCTCGCGCCTACCCTTGTACCTACCCCTGTTTCTACCCTCGTACCTACCCCTGCTTCTACCCTCGTGCCTACCCTTGTACCTACCTCTGCTTCTACCCTCGTGCCTACCCTTGTACCTACCCTCGTACCTACCTTCGTGCCTACCCTTGTACCTACCCTCGTGCCTACCCTCGTACCTACCCATGTTTCTACCCTCGTACCTACCCTCGTACCTACCCCTGTTTCTACCCTCGTGCCTACCCTCGTACCTACCCCTGTTTCTACCCTTGTACCTACTCTCGTGCCTACCCTTGTACCTACCCTCGTGCCTACCCTTGTACCTACCCCTGTTTCTACCCTTGTACCTACTCCTGCTTCTACCCTCGTGCCTACCCTTGTACCTACCCTCGTACCTACCCTCGTGCCTACCCTTGTACCTACCCTCGTGCCTACCCTTGTACCTACCCCTGTACCTACCCTCGTGCCTACCCTTGTACCTAGCCCTGTTTCTACCCTCGTGCCTACCCTTGTACCTACCCTCGTGCCTACCCTTGTACCTACCCCTGTTTCTACACTCGTGCCTACCCTCGTACCTACCCCTGTATCCACCCTTGTACCTTCCCTCGCGCCTACCCTTGTACCTACCCCTGTTTCTACCCTCGTGCCTACCCTTGTACCTACTCTCGTACCTACCCTCGTGCCTACCCTTGTACCTACCCCTGTTTCTACCCTTGTACCTACTCCTGCTTCTACCCTCGTGCCTACCCTTGTACCTACCCTCGTACCTATCCTCGTGCCTACCCTTGTACCTACCCTCGTGCCTACCCTTGTACCTACCCTCGTGCCTACCCTTGTACCTACCCCTGTTTCTACCCTCGTGCCTACCCTCGTGCCAACCCTAGTACCTACCCCTGTTTCTACCCTCGTGCCTACCCTTGTACCTACCCCTGTTTCTACCCTCGTACCTACCCCTGTTTCTACCCTCGTGCCTACCCTCGTACCTACCCCTGTTTCTACCCTTGTACCTACCCTCGCGCCTACCCTTGTACCTACCCCTGTTTCTACCCTCGTACCTACCCCTGCTTCTACCCTCGTGCCTACCCTTGTACCTACCTCTGGTTCTGCCCTCGTACCTACCCCTGCTTCTACCCTCGTGCCTACCCTTGTACCTACCCCTGTTTTAACTCTCGTGCCTACCCTTGTACCTACCCTAGTACCTACCTTGTACCTACCCTCGTGCCTACCCTTGTACCTACCCTCGTACCTACCCTCGTGCCTACCCTTGTACCTACCCTCGTACCTACCCTCGTGCCTACCCTTGTACCTACCCTCGTACCTCTGTTTCTACCCTTGTACCTATTCCTGTGTCTTCCCTCGTGCCTACTCTTATTTCTATCCTTGTGCTATCGTTGTTCCTATCTTTGTGCTCACCCTCGTATTTTATAACTTGCCTGTCCTTATGCCTACCCTCGTATCTCATATGATGCCTGTCTTCACACCTACTTCTGGGCTATTTCTTTTCCTACTCTCGTTTCTATCCTTGTGCTTGCTCTTGTGTCTCATGTCGTTCCCGTTCCTTGACTTACTTTTGAACTTACTTTAGTACCTTTGTACCTACTATTATCTCAACCCCAGTGCCTACCTTTGTTCCTGTGCTTGTGCCTACCCCTGTTTCTACCCTTGTACCTACCCCTGCTTCTACCCTCGTGCCTACCCTTGTACCTACCCTCGTACCTACCCTCGTGCCTACCCTTGTACCTACCCTCGTGCCTACCCTTGTACCTACCCCTGTTTCTACCCTTGTGCCTACTCTTGTACCTACCCCTGTTTCTACCCTCGTGCCTACCCTTGTACCCCTTTCACTAGGCTTGTTTCTATTCTTGTATCTAAGCCTTTTTCTACCTAGATTTCCACCCATGTAACTACTCTCATTACTACACCTATTTTGCTTCCACACCTAGTCTAGTTTCTACCCTTGTTACTTCACTTTTTCTACTCAGATTTCTAACCCTGAAGCAATGCTCGTTTCTACATCTGACTCTACCTAGATTTCTACTTTTGTTCTTATATTTGCTCATACACCCGCTTCTACCAGATTTTCTACCTAATTTTCTATCCTTGAACCTAACTTCGTTCCTAGTACAGTGCCTACCTACGTTTCCACTCACGTACCTACCCTCGTTTTTACATTTGTTTTTACCCTTGAATCTACTCTTGTTTCTACCGCTTGAATGACGTTATTTTTAATATTTAATCGGAAAACGTCACTCTTGTCACCTTAGTTTCGAAACTACTATCCAAATAATTGCAAAAAACTACTACATACTAGTAGGTCTACCATAGAGTTAAATTAATTTTTATCCATGTGACTACCTAGTTAGATGAAAATGTTATTTCTATAAAATGCCTAGTTAGTTTGTCAAATTAATTTTTTTTTTCCAAGTGACTTCCTAGTTATTATTTTTTGTTTTTTCTAGAAATTTTTTACATTTCCATAGTTACATAGCTAATACCCCCCACTGTGAAGGCACCTAATAAAAAAATTTTCGATCAAAACAGAAAATACCATGAATTCAAAGTTGGGGATGCAGTTTTCGTGGAAAATGGAAATAAACTCAACAGAAAAAAACTCGACGAATTGAGAACAGGTCCTTTCAAAATTATAGAAAAACTGTCACCCAGATAGCACAAAAAGTTTTCAGAACGTTCTGGCAACGTTGCACAGAAACCATTGCAACCTTTCGTTGAAAGGTTGCTGAACGGTTTTAGAAACGTTGTGACAATCGTGTAGATCTCCGTTATTAGTTTCAAAGAAAACCTTCAATCAACGTTATGGCAACGAAGTTTGTCAACCATATTTTTTCAAAAGGTGACCACAAATCGTTCTGGCAACGTTTCTAGAACCTTAAGGTAAACGACCCAATTAACGATTAGTTAAGGATTTCGTTAGGTTAGGAAACTCCATAAAAGTGAATTTGAAGAAAATTTTCATCGTATAAGGGGATCAATCGATTAATTAATGGTTTGGGAAAGGATTAATCAATGTTTTATAATCATAAATCGAATATAAATATTAAAATACTTTATTTGAAAAAAGTAATGCCCGAGGTAGGTATTAACGATCACTGGTGATGCCCTGAACCAGTTAACGATCAACACAGGAGCCCTATTAACGATCACATTTAAAATCATTTCTTAATCTAAAAAAATTATCTTAAATAAATTCAAATAAATTTTTTCTCGAAAAATTAAAATGAATAAAAATTTTTAACATCAGGTAATAAAAGAAGCATACAAATTTTCACAATTCATCGCTGGTTTTAGGAATTTTACTACTTTTGATTTTTGCGTTAATTTCTCTCTCCTGAGCCATGAATTGATCTTTTTTTAATTTCAAATCAGATTTTTTGGCATTATCTTCATTTATTTTGTTTTTCAAAAGCTGAATTTTTTCAGCAGTCTCTTGACATTCACTAAATTTGAATTGATGTTTAAGTAAATTCGGATCATTCTTATTTTTATGAATTTCATACTGAATTTGAAGAATTTTCTGATTGATATCAATTTTGAGAGGCATAATCTTCTGCGATTCTTTATCTAGTTCTTGTTTTATTTTTAGTTTATTTAAGTTAAGCCATTTATTCTTGGTTGTAGTGTAGAGAATGGAATATTTCATTTTTTTCCAGCAGCTCTAATGCTAATTGATCCTTCCTGTACCATTTTAATTGCATTTTTCAAGTCTTCTTAGACCAATTTTTTCTTTTTTTTGGCTGAAGCAATAAAAATAATTTATTTTAGTTACTTATTAAGCAAGACATGTGAAAAATCATAAGTAATATTTCACATCTACATGTACATCATACTTTGATCGATAATAGGTTATGATGTCCATTCTCAGCGCTATTAACGAACACAGCTAAAAAAGGAGTTCAATTAAATTTTTTTTAATTCTTACCTTTCCTTGCTTTTTCTTCATGCTTTCAGGAAGATTTTGAGCCCAAAAACAATTCCGTACGTCTAGAATTTTATTCAAAAAACGACTTTAAAAATGCACCACGTGCTTACGCTTGCGCTTAAGGACGGACACTGAACCGCTTGCGATCACCACTTTTTGAAATCCCGGCAGTTTTTAAACATTTCGATTTTAAAATTTTGCTTTAAAAATCACATAGAAATAAACCTAAGATATTTTAAGTTCGATAAAACTTATTAATAAATCATAATTTTTTTTACAAAAATTAATAAATATTAAAAATTTTAACGAATGATCGTTAATTGGGGGCCGATCGTTAATTGAGTCGTTTCCCTTATGGTAAAACGTTCCTTCAAAGTTGCTACAGAGTGTTGACAAGGTTCCAAATTACCGATTTGAATTTAAAATGTTGAAGCGAGAACCTCAAGTTTGAGTAATTTAATTAAAAATACCTATGAATATGAGGTAGAAAATTTTTATGTTTTTAATTTTTTTTGTAAATAATTCGACCAAAATTGGTAAGAATAGCTCTCAGACTAGTCAAATCATTCAAAAATTATTGAAACGACTTTCAGTCGCTCGGCCGGAGTAACAAAATTTGGTGGGTTATATATCCACAGCTTGTTACTTTGCTGAGAGCTCAGTTCTAACGGTAAGCCACCTAGTGGATGGGACCCAAAACTACTCATTTCGCGTTAGCAGTCGTTAGATCTTAAAAAGCATTTAAAGTATTTAAATATACATGTTAAAAACATACTTAGTTTTTAGCTCTTAGTTATAATTTTAATTTTTAGCTAGTAATAAATTGACGATATTAAAAAGAAAAAATTTAAAAAAAAGGGAGGTTTAATTTTTTTTTTCATGAAAATGTAAACTAAAAAATTTTTAAATATTCATAAATAAATAAATAAACAAATAAATATGTGAAAATAATTGTTTAAGTTTATTATAGTTAAATAAATGAAATTTTATAATCAAGCCCCGAAGGGGCACAACTTAAATATTAGTTCTAATCCATCATCTCTAACGTTAATGTGTGGTTTGGTGGCTAAAGTCACCGCTCTCTATTTTGCAGTCTCAGGTTCGATTCTATGTGCTTTTTTTTTTTTAATAAATTATACTGTCTTTAGGTGTTTTTAAGGACATTTTCTAACTTTTAAAAATTTTTATTAATAAATGCATTGGTACACTTATTTTTAAAATTTTTAATTTTTTAATAACTTTATGGAGGGTAAATGAATGAAAAAATAATTATTTCAGGGGAGTATTTTTATTTTGGTTATAAATTTTAATAAATATAAGAAAATATTTGATCAAGTTTATTATAGTTAAATAAATGAAATTTCATAATCAAGACCCGAAGTGGCACAACTTAAATATTAGTTCTAATCCATTATCTCTAACGATAATGTGTGGTTTGGTGGCTAGAGTCACCGCTCTCTATTTTGCCGTCACAGGTTCGAATCTTTGTGCTTTTTTTTTTTTTAACAAATCATATTCATAAGCTCTTTAGGTATTTTTAAGGACATTTTCTTACTATCAAAATTGTTATTAATAAATGCATCGGTACACTTATTTTTAAAAATTTTAATTTTTTAATAACCTTGTGGAGGATGAATGAATGAAAAAAAATAATTTTTTCAGGGGCATTTTTTTATTTTGGTAATAAATTTTCCTTACAATAAATGAACAGATTCTTTATGATTCTTCATAAAGATCAACAAATAACGATTCTAATCAAGCATTTAGTAATCCATTTTCATTGAAATAAAAGAAAATGTTTATTCAAAAATAAAGTAACTGTACTTAAAATGCCCCCCCCCCTCTCCTTGGTATCTTGAATGTATAGACTCTGTGACCAGTGTGTCCGCCCCGGCCCAGGGGGTACCGTGAAATTTAAAAATCTTCCGGCGAAGATCAGGCAAACAAAAAACACACAAAAACTTGGGCGGCTGGGTTCAATAAATAAATAAATGAATAAAAAAGTAAATAAATAATCCTCCAAACTTAACAACCCAAAAACCCTGGGCATTGAGACTAAAATAATCAATAATTAAATGAATAAATGAACCCCAAGCAAGACAACCCAACAACGCTGGTCATTCGTGTTTTCGTTTTTTTTTTATTTTTTTATTTTTTTTTTATTTCTAAATAAATAAATAAATAAACCAAAAAAAAACCAAATCAATAACGCAGGGCGTTAAAGTTTTTTATGAACAATCAAAAATTAAATAAACAAACAAACAAAGCTAGACGACCTAATAACACTGGGCATCCGGGTTTTTTAAAATAAATAAATTAATGGACTGCCAAGCGCTTCAACCCTATTACGCTCGGCGTCCGAGTTTTTTTTCATTACATAATTTAATAAATTAATTAGTAAACCACCAAGCTCTACAACCACATAATGCTAGACATCCGAGTTTTTTTAATAAATGAACTAATAAATAAATTAACAGAACGCCAGGCACTACAACCCCATAACGCTGGGCGTTCGAGTTTTTCTAGTAAATAAATTAAAAAAAAAATTAACAAACTGCCAAACTCTATAATCACATAACGCTAGGCATCCAAGTTTTTTAAATAAATGAACTCATAAATAAATTAACAAAACGCCAAGCACTACAACCCCATAACGCTGGGCGTCTAATTTTTTTTAAATAAATGAACAAATATATCAATGAACCATCGAACAATACAACCTCGTACACTGGGCTATCAAATTTTTCTAATAAATCGCAAAGCACTGCAACCCCATAACGCTGGACGTCCGTGCTTTTTTTTAAAATAAATGAACTATCCGCAAGGCAATAAATCCCCATCACGCTGGAAGTACGAGTTTTTTTTTTTTTTTTTTTTTTTTTATAAATTAACTAACCACCAAGCAATAAAACCGCATAACGCGGGACGTCCGAGTTTTTTTAATGAATAAATTAATAAATAAACTAACGAACCGTAGGGTATATCCACCCCATAACACTGGGCATCTGAGTTTTTCTAATAAATAAATTAATAAATAAATTAACAAACTGCCAAGCACTACAACCACATAACGCAGGACGTCCGAGTTTTTCTAATAAATAAATTAATATATAAATTATCAAACTGCCCAGCTCTACAACCACATAACGCTAGGCATCCAAGTTTTTTAAATAAATGAACTAATAAATAAATTAACAATACGCCAAGCACTACAACCCCATAACGCTGGGCGACCAAGTTTTTTAAATAAATAAATAAATGTATAAATGAACCACCAAGCAATACAACCCCATAACACTGGGCATCCAAGTTTTACTAATAAATAAATTAATAAACTGCCATGCGCTACAACCCCATAACACTGGGCGTCCGAGCTTTTCAAACAAATAAATTGATAAACCGCCAACCGCTACAGCCCCATAACGTTGGAGGTCCGAGTTTTCTAAAAAAAAAAATTAATAAATCAATTAACAAACATCCATGCCCTACAATCCCATTACGCTCAGTGTCCGAGTTTTTTTTATTACATAATTTAATAAATAAATTAATAAACTGCCAACCGCTACAACCTCATAACGCTGGACGTCTGAGTTTTTTTTTTAAATAAATTAACTAACCACCAAGCACTAAAACCCCATGAAGCTGGGTGTCCGAGTTTTTTAAAATAAATAAATAAAAGTACAAATGAACCACCAAACAATACAACCCCATAACACTGGGCATCCAAGTTTTACTAATAAATAAATTAATAAACTGCCATGCGCTACAACTCCATAACACTGGGCGTCCGAGTTTTTCAATTAAATAAATTGATAAACCACCAAGCGCTTCAGCCCCATAACGTTGGAGGTCCGAGTTTTCTAAAAAAAAAAATTAATAAATCAATTAACAAACATCCATGCCCTACAATCCCATTACGCTCAGTGTCCGAGTTTTTTTTATTACATAATTTAGTAAATAAATTAATAAACTGCCAACCGCTACAACCTCATAACGCTGGACGTCTGAGTTTTTTTTTTAAATAAATTAACTAACCACCAAGCACTAAAACCCCATGAAGCTGGGTGTCCGAGTTTTTTAAAATAAATAAATAAAAGTACAAATGAACCACCAAACAATACAACCCCATAACACTGGGCATCCAAGTTTTACTAATAAATAAATTAATAAACTGCCATGCGCTACAACTCCATAACACTGGGCGTCCGAGTTTTTCAATTAAATAAATTGATAAACCACCAAGCGCTTCAGCCCCATAACGTTGGATATCCGAGTTATTTTTTTTAATTAATCAACTAACTGCCAAGGACTAAAACCCTATAACGCTGGACGTCCGAGTTTTCTAAAAAAAAAAAAATTAATGAATAAATTAACAAACTGCTATGCCCTATAACCCCATAACACTAGGCGTCCAAGTTTTTCAAATAAATAAATTGATGAACCGCCAAGCGCTACAACCCTATAACGTTGGACGTCCGAGTTTTTTTTTTTAAATAATTTAATTAACCGCCAAGCACTGAAACCCCATAACATTGTGCGTCCGAGTTTTTCTAATGAATAAATATTAATTGATTCATTAAAAAAAACTCGGACGTCCAGCGTTATGGGGTTGCAGTGTCTGGCAGTTTGTTAGTTTATTTATTATTTAAAATATTTAAAAAAATCTGACGTCCAGCGTTTTGGAGTTGTAGCGCTTGGCGGTTTATTCATTTATTTATTAGAAAAATTTGGAAGCACAGCGTTATGGGGCTTAAGTGCTTGGCGGATAAGTAATTTATTTAAAAAAAAAAAAAAAAAAAAAAAAACTTGAACGTCCTGCGTTATGGGGTCGTATTGTTTGGCGGTTCATTCATATATTTATTTAATTATTCAAAAAAACTCGGACGCCCAGCTTCATGGGGTTTTAGTGCTTGGTGGTTAGCTAATTCATTAAAAAAAAAAACTCGGACACCCAGCGTTATGGGGTTGTGGCGCTTGGCAGTTTATTGATTTATTTAGTAATTTATTCTTTAAAAAAACACTTGAACACCCTGCGTTATGGAGTCGTACTGCTTGACAGTTTGTTAATTTATTTATTGATTTATTTATCAAAAAAAAAACTCGGACGTCCAGCGTTATGGAGTTTCAGTGCTTGACGGTTAGATAATTTATTTAAAAAAAAGAAACCGGACGTCCATTGTTTTGGGGTTACAACGCTTGACGGCTTATGCTTTGACACACCGAGTATTTTTGAATCGGATTTTGTTTTTAAAAATTTGGCAACGTTGATGTTTACATTCGTATTTCGTATTTCGTTTAAAAATTGTTCTTAAATATTTTCAAAGGTTATGTCGAAATAGTTTTTGTGTTAATTAACTATTGTATAATTATGTATTCACAATCGACACATAATGGTCGTTTTATTAAAAAAAAGTTTTAAATCAAAGATTAAAATGCAAAGAAGTTTTTGAAAAAAAACACCAAGAATTTAGGGATAAACTTTTGAATAAAAAACGAGACATTGCATCCTCTTTATCAAATGCTCTACGTAATTGATGATTGTAATTTTTTAATAACATAAAAATGTATTTTCATAATTCCAATAAATAATTTTTAAAAATAAAATTAGTTTTTTGAATCTCTTCTAAAATATAGAAAGCAATATGATCAGTTTTAAATTATAGCTCGAATTCTGGTTATTTTCAAATAATTTTGATTTACGAGATAAGTTCTCTTTGGCGATATGTAAAAATAAAAATGAAAAAAATATGATGAACACAATCACTTTGTTCCAAATCAACCATCATATTGAACAGGTTATATTACAATTATTCTTGATATATATATATATTCGAGTATTTTTACAACTTGACTCATGTTTTTAAAAAAATTACAAAAATTATTAATTTCAAATCGCAATTTCTCCGTAACTATATTGTAAACATTTTTAAATTTGCGTATTTACATAAATGAATACTTGAACTATGATATAATGTTTTTTAAGACGTATCTCGAATGTAGTTTTGACGTTTTGTTTTATTTTGAGCTTGTAAGGTTACTTTTTCTTAAAATTTTGCCAAATCAGTTACTTTTGAAAGAGCCTAGTAAAAAAACGATATTGTAAATCGGTTCAATTTTTCGTGAGCGTATGTATGAAGGTACAAACTAATCATTTCCAAAATTCCAGAATTTTCTCGAATAAACGTTATTCAGGGGAGAACTACCTTAATTTATTTATTAGTAAAACTCGGATGCCCAGTGTTATGGGGTTGTAATGTTAGGTAGTTCATTTATATATGATTTTGTTTATTGAAAAAAAACTTGGACGCACAGCTATATGGAGTTTTAGTGCATTGTAATAAATTAATTTAAAAAAAAAAAAAAAAAAAAAAAAACCAGAACGCCCAGCGTTATGGGGTTGTACTGTTTGGTGGCTCATTTAGTTATTTATTTATTTAAAAAAAAACACTTAGACGTCTAGCGTCATGGAGTTTTTGGGCTTTACGGTTAGTTTATTTATTTTAAACAAAACAACTCGGACGTCCAGAGTTATGGGGTTGTAGCGCTTGGCAGTTTGTTAATTTATTTATTAATTTATTTATTAGAAAAACTTGGACACCCAGTGTTATGGGGTTGATATGCCCTACGGTTCATGAGTTTATTTATTAATTATTTTATTAGAAAAACTCGGATGTCCTGCGTTATGGGGTTTTATTGCTTGGCGGTTAGTTAATTTATAAAAAAAAAAAAAAAAAAAAACTCGGACTTCCAGCGTGATGGGGTTTTATTGTTTGATGGATGGTTAATTTATTTTAAAAAAAAGCTCGGACATCCAGCTTTATGGGGTTGTAGCGCTTGGCAGTTTATCAATTTATTTATTTGAAAAACTCAGATGCTCAGCGTTATGGGGTTTTATTGCTTGGCGGTTAGTTACTTTATTAAAAAAAAAAAAACTCGGACGTCCAGCGTTATGGGGTTGCAGCGCTTGGCGATTTATTAATTTATTTATTAGAAAAATTTGGAAGCCCAGTGTAGGAGGTTGTATTGTTCGATGGTTCATTGATATATTTGTTCATTTATTTTAAAAAAATTGGACGCCCAGCGTTATGGGGTTGTAGTGCTTGGCGTTCTGTTAATTTACCTATTAGTTCATTTATTAAAAAAACTCGGATGCCTAGCATTATGTGGTTGTAGAGCTTGGCGGTTCATTGATTTATTTATTAAATTATGTAATAAAAAAAAACTCGGATGCCGAGCGTAATGGGGTTGAAGCGCTTGGCAGTCCATTAATTTATTTATTTTAAAAAACCCGGACGCCCTGCGTTATTAGGTTGTAGATGCTTTAGGGATTATTTATTTATTTATTTATTTTTTCACAGAAAAACCAGTACGCCCAGCGCTGTTTGGTCGTCTAGCTTTGTTTGTTTGTTTATTTAATTTTTGATTGTTCATAAAAAACTTTAACGCCCTGCGTTATTGATTTGGTTTTTTTTTGGTTTATTTATTTATTTATTTAGAAATAAAAATAATAATAAATAAAAAATAAAAAAAAACGAAAACATGAATGACAAGCGTTGTTGGGTTGTCTTGCTTGGGGTTCATTTATTCATTTAATTATTGATTATTTTAGTCTCAATGCCCAGGGTTTTTGGGTTGTTGAGTTTGGGGGATTATTTATTTACTTTTTTAATCATTTATTTATTTATTGAGCCCAGCCGCCCAAGTTTTTGTGTGTTTTTTGTTTGCCTGATCTTCGCTGGAAGATTTTTAAATTTCTCGTTACCCCCTGGGCCGGGATCGGACACACTGGTCACAGAGTCTATACATTCAAGATACCAAGGAGAGGGGAGGCATTTTAAGTACAGTTACTTTATTTTTGAATAAACATTTTCTTTTATTTCAATGAAAATGGATTACTAATTGCTTGATTAGAACCGTTATTTGTTGATCTTTATGAAGAATCATAAAGAATCTGTTCATTTATTGTAAGAAAAATTTATTACCTAAATAAAAAAATGCCCCTGAAAAAATTATTTTTTTTCATTCATTTATCCTCTACAAGGTTATTAAAAAATTAAAATTTTTAAAAATAAGTGTACCGATGCATTTATTAATAACAATTTTAATAGTTAGAAAATGTCCTTAAAAACGCCTAAAGAGCGTATGAATATGATTTGTTAAAAAAAAAAAAAAAGCACAAAGAATCGAACCTGTGACGGCAATATAGAGAGCGGTGACTCTAGCCACCAAACCACACATTATCGTTAGAGATAATGGATTAGAACTAATATTTAAGTTGTGCCCCTTCGGGGCTTGATTATGAAATTTCATTTATTCAACTATAATAAGCTTGATCAAATATTTTCTTATATTTATTAAAATTTATTACCAAAATAAAAATATTCCTCTGAAAAAATTATTTTTTTCATTCATTTATCCTCCATAAAGTTATTAAAAAATTAAAAATTTTAAAAATAAGTGTACCAATGCATTTATTAATAAAAATTTTTAAAAGTTAGAAAATGTCCTTAAAAACACCTAAAGAGCGTATAATTTATTAAAAAAAAAAAAAAAGCACATAGAATCGAACCTGAGACTGCAAAAAAGAGAGCGGTGACTTTAGCCACCAAACCACACATTAACGTTAGAGATGATGGATTAGAACTAATATCTAAGTTGTGCCCCTTCGGGGCTTGATTATAAAATTTCATTTATTTAACTATAATAAACTTAAACAAATATTTTCACATATTTATTTGTTTATTTGTTTATTTATGAATATTTAAAAATTTTTCAGTATACATTTACATGAAAAAAAAAATTAAACCTCCCTTTTTTTTAAATTTTTTCTTTATAATATCGTCAATTTATTACTAGCTAAAAATTAAAATTATAATTAAGAGCTAAAAACTAAGTTTGTTTTTAACATGTATATTTAAATACTTTAAATGCTTTTTAAGATCTAACGACTGCTCACGCAAAATGAGTAGTTTTGGGTCCCATCCGCTAGGTGGCTTACCGTTAGAACTGAGCTCTCAGCAAAGTAACAAGCTGTGGATATATAACCCACCAAATTTTGTTACTCCGGCCGAGCGACTGAAAGTCGTTTCAATAATTTTTGAATGATTTGACTAGTCTGAGAGCTGTTCTTACCAATTTTGGTCGAATTATTTACAAAAAAAATTAAAAACATAAAATTTTTCTACCTCAAATTCATAGGTATTTTTAATTAAATTACTCAAACTTGAGGTTCTCGCTTAAACATTTTAAATTCAAATCGGTAATTTGGAACCTTGTCAACACTCTGTAGCAACTTTGAAGGAACGTTTTACCATAAGGTTCTAGAAACGTTGCCAGAACAATTTGTGGTCACCTGTGGAAAAAATATGGTTGACAAACTTCGTTGCCATAAAATTGATTGAAGGTTTTCTTTGAAACTAATAACGGAGATCTAAACGATTGTCACAACGTTTTTTAAAACCGTTCAGCAACCTTTCAACGAAAGGTTGCAATGGTTTCTGTGCAACATTGCCAGAACGTTCTGAAAACTTTTTGTGCTATCTGGGCAGACTTAATCTACAAAATAAATATTGGAAGAAAAAAAGCCAAGTCTAATTTTTTCCACATAACGAAGCTGATTCCAGCACCTAACGAAGAAAGGCAGGAAGAAGATATCTGAGAAAATTCTCGTTCGTGAATTTTCTTCCCCTGGAGGGGAGATGTAAGGGTAATATATTCCCTAATTCAAATTTCCCACGCTCTTACGGCCGTGGCTAAGGTAGATCCCGTCTGGACCGATAGAGAGGGCTTTACCATAAGAGAGAGAGAGAGAGAGAGACAGCGGAATAGTAAAAATTATAAAAACACGTGCTATAACTAATTATTGAAAGAAATAGTATTAGTGTAAATTAGGAATTGACAATAGTGAATAATAAACTTTAATTGTCGTTTCTTTGTTTACAGATAGGATGATATTGTAAAAATTCTAAATAGTGTAAATAATAAATCTTAAAAACTTTGTTTACAGAGCAACCAAACAGTTTATGTTGTTGTCAAATTCCTATTCTAATAATCACGATTATTATATGTTTATAAAAAATTATTTATTTATCGCTCTCCCCAGTGTTATATATGTGGGTTTAGAACTTGTCGGTTTATTTAATTGTTCATAAAAAATTATTTATTTATCACTCTCCCAAGCGTTACGGGGGTTTTGGAGCTTGTTGGTTTAATTAATAGTTTATAAAAAATTATTTATTTCGAACGCTGGGTATAATGCGCCTAATACACCAATACACCAGGTGGCTTACCATGGTGAGTCCCCAAAGTGCCACACCACCCAACTCTGCCTAGGTTCAGTACCGGTAACTTACGTATCGGATACATAGGTAAGATACCTATACATCCCTGCCCCCAAACCCTGGGCGCCGAGTTACATAAATAACCTGATCAGCTATCCCCCAAGCTGTACACCCCCAAATACCCTGGACGCCCAAGTTAAAAAAAAAAAAACTGATCAGCTATCCCCCAAGCTGTAAACCCCCAAGTACCCTGGGCGTCAAGTTCAACATAAAAACTTATCAGCTATCCCCCAAGCTCTAAGCCCCCAAAGCCCTGGGTGCCGTGTTCGATAAATAATCGATCGGACATTCCCCGAGCTCTAAGCCTCCAAAACTCTGGGCGCGCGAGTTCGATAAAAAATCGGTCAGTTACCCCTCAAGCCTTAAACCCCCCAAACCCTGGGCGCCGAGTTCGATAAACTTGGAATGACCGATCGATCATTTTTCTCGAGCCAAAGACGTCGTAGGAGATTCGAATAAACAAAAGCAAGATATCTAGAATTTCAAACGTTTTTAAAAAAATGAAAATACTAAAAAAATTAATAATTGAATTTCGAATGATTGAAAATTTCAATTTTACTGATCAGAAAAGCATGTATCATGTGTTTATACATTCCATAAAATTCATTTAAGTTAAGCTGAAAAATTTTGAAACATCCCATTCCTATGCGTCTTGGTGCAGCGCACGTCAAACCAGTACATTGCGGTGCATTGCATGGCGAATCAGTGCAGTGCAGTGCATTGCGGTGTAGTGCACGGCGAATCAGTGCAGTGCAGTGCATCGCGGTGCATTGCACGGCGAACCAGTGCATTACGGGGCAGTGCACGGCGAATCAGTGCAGTGCATTGCGGTGCAGTGCACGGCGAATCAGTGCAATGCATTGCGATACAGTGCACGGCGAATTAGTGCAGTGCAGAGCATTGCGATGCAGTGAACGGCGAATCAGCTCAATGCATTGCATTGCCGCGCAGTACACAGCGAATCAAAACACCAAAGTGCACGACAAATTTGTGCAATATAGTATACCTTAATCTGAATACTGTGCATTGCAGTGCGGTAAATGATGAAATAGTCCAAAACAGTGCACCCCAATCGTAATACTGTGCATTATTACGGTTCTTCCTGAACCAGTGAACTTTCATCGCAATGTTTTGTTTATTACATGACAAAATGATGAAATGCCGTGCAGAACATGCCCAATCCTGGCATACAGTGCGGGGCAGTGCATGACTATTAATGTCATTCAAGCAAAATGGAGCAAGGGTTGGCCTTGCTGGTGTAGCGTATGACTAACGCTGCACTGCAAAGAAAATCAAATTAATGGAACTTTTGGAAAATGATACATTGCAACGCCAAAACAGTTTTATGCGCTGCTAATATATATATTCCTATTTTTTTAAACGTAACAATGCAAAATAAATTAATTTAATTTAGTACGAGGTGATGTTAAGCTAAATTGAATGATATTTTACAAAAAATAAAATAAAATAAACATAGCAAGTGTCTTATTCACATAAGTATGATTTTTTGGTATAGTTAAATTGAGCAAAATCAATTTTTTTTCCAGTTTTTTTTTTTTTTTTTTTTTTTTTCTAATGTTGAATATTGCAGCTTACTTAGTAAATAGGTGTCAGGTTGTTTTCGTTTTTTAATTATTATTTCTTATAATAGAAATCTTTGCAAATTTTCTTAGTTGCTTCGTCGTGCAGAATTAGTTCTTCTTCTATTGACCAACTTATAGAACAAACTGTACAATTGTTTGGGATAGTAGCGAATAATTAATTTTGAACTTCAATATGTAATCGCAGAAAAATGCATAATTTAATAAAAATAATTTTAGAAATTTTTTTAATTGCATGACTCTTCAAAACGCGTTCAATTTTTTATTCAAAGGGTCGGTTCATTACGTTTCTAATTGAATAATTCAAGATTTCCTGGAATATTTTACCCATGTTCGAATAAATTTGTCATTTTCAAATTATGCACTCTCATTTTGGTATTTTTATATTTATATCAAATGTATACATCCCTCTATAATTTTGATGTTATTTTTTATTCTTTTTTCCACTTTTAACATTTTATTCTAACTAACATTTGACAGATTCTTCGTGCTTTCGATAACATCAAAATTTGTCAATTGGACTAAACTCGTATGGATTTAAAAAAAAAAAGTGATATTATTGCTTTATAAATTCGACTAATCTTACTAAAGCAATAATATCACTATTTTTCATCAATTGTATCCATTTTTTTGCAATTAATACACCTGGATGATAGAGGTAAAGTTCCATTAACGTTTCAATGAAATTTTAAATAAGGCGATTGTAAGTAAAGGTTGGCAAAAAGTTCCCTTTTTCGTCAACTTCATTAGTTAAAGTAAGTTCCATTAACGTTTCAATGAAATTTTAAATAAGACGATTGTAAGTAAAGGCTGGCAAAAAGTTCCCTTTTTCGTCAACTTCATCAGTTAAAGTAAGTTCCATTAATATTTCAATGAAATTTTAAATACCGGCGATTGTAAGTAAAGGTGGGCAAAAAGTTCCCTTTTTCGTCAACTTCATTAGTTAAAGTATGTTCCATTAATATTTCAATGAAATTTTAAATACCGGCGATTGTAAGTTTCCAAGTGCATTGATTTAGAATATTATAGCACAATTTGATAATAACTACCGGTCATTCCATGATGACTCGAATATTATAGCACTATTTGATAATAACCTGGTCATTCCATGATGATTCGCACCATCAAATTTTGTAAGTGCCTTGTGCCAATTAACATGTCAAGGTACGATATATCTCTTTTAAAATTTTTTTCTTTTAATTTCATTTAAATAAATTGTATGAGGAAAGAACAACTTTATTGTACGGTACCTTAAATAATTCAATGTTTCAACATGTTATCTGTACAATAATTCATTACTCTAATTCTATTAATAAGTTCCATTCCATTAGTAAGTTCCATTAATATGTAACTGAATTTTTTAATAACGCAATAAATCCAATTAAACCCGCTATCTTAATAAAAACAGCATTAAACTATATTTTCTCATTATTAATGCTCCAAATTCAATTCAACCAGTTTTACCCTATTTGCCAGTAGACTCTTTTGCTGTGGACACAGGGTGTATTCGGAAACGTCTCCCAGTTACTGCCAGTAACTTATGTGGCAACACTGTCGCCAAACAAAAATAAAAATATATCAAACATAACCTATAAATAATCGGAGTAGGAGGCAGGAACCTTTAAAGTAGTAAGTTCCATTATAAACAATGGAAGAAGTAGCAGTTTTGTTAATGTTAGTTATAATAGACTCCAGTGAAAGTGAATCATCATCTGATGAGTGATGAAGAGAAATTGCTTGATTCCAAAGATGAAGAGAGGAGGAAAAAGCCAAGAGTAGTGAATTTTATTGAGACTGTTGTCAATTTATTGATTGATAAAGAATTTAAAGAAAATTTCAGGTAAATAATGCCTATTAAACAGTTATACTAATAGAAATTTAAATAACTTTCAATAAAACTAATTAAAAAATATAAAATTGTTTCAATTAGTACGCTGAAACAAATTTTATTATTAATGTTATTAATATTATTATTATTAGTTTTATTAGTAATGTGTTTAATGTACTACTTCTTATTTGTATTTGTTAACTTTCAGGTTGAGTCGAAACACTTTTGAGTACTTGCTACTCCTACTTTGTCCAGTTTTGGAAGGAGCTTACCTATAGGAAGAAAACCCATATCTCCTGAAAAGCAACTTTATATTGCCTTGTGGATGCTTGGTACACCAGATTCATATAGTTATTATTAAAAGAAGAATAATACTCTTCATAAAGAGTATTATTAAAAAACTCAAACTTGAAAATTTATGATTATTAATGGTTTCATCTTTTAATTTTTATATAATATTGACAGGTCAGTTGTTTTAAAATTTGATATATCCAATTCTACTACCCGGAAAGCAACTTGGCATGTGGTGAAAGCTTTATATAAGCTTAGACATGTTTTTATTAAATGGCCAACGCAACAAGGGATGCTTGAGACAGCTAACCGAATCCAGGGGCAGTTAAGTCTGCTCGTGTTGAAGTAGTTGCAAAAATTTTTGCACTTGTACATGTAATATTCAAATTACAAATAAATAAAACAGTTTTTCAGTATATTTTTTTAGTTTTTATTACTTAAGTTATTATGTTATATATTATGTCAACTCTTATCAATTAATTAAGTTATTATGGTATTATGGTATATACTCCAATATTTAATAGTACAACTTTTTTTTAAATATACAATTTATATAATATGTACAGCTTTTTCTACGTTAAAGGTTCCTAATTGAGTCCTGCCTCCTCCTACTCCGAATATTAATAGGTTATGTTTGATATATTTTTATTTTTGTTTGGCGACAGTGTTGCCACATGAGTTACTGGCAGTAACTGGGAGCCGTTTCCGAATACACCCACAAGGTTATTAAAAATTATATTTAATAATTTTGAAGTTGACCCATAAATTTTGCCAAGTCCCTCTTTTCAATTTTTAGAGTTGAAGCATTAAATTTTGTAAGTGCCTTGTGCAAATTAATACGTCAAGATACGGTACATCCCATTTAAAAATTTTTTCTTTTGATTTCATTTAAATAAATTGTATGAAGATAGAACAACTTTATTGTATGGTACCTAAAATAATTCAATGTTTTAACATGTTTTCTGTACAATAATTAATTACTATAATTCTATTAATAAGTTCTATTCCATAAGTAAGTTCCATTAATATGTAACTGAATTTTTTAATAACGCAATAAGTCCAATTAAATCCGCTATCTTAACAAAAATAAAGCTGTATGATTATTATTTTTTACATTTTTTCTTTAAATACATATAACAATTTATTAAATTCTTTAAGGGGCAGTGAAAGTAGATAATTTTTTACTCCTTGTTTATTAATTTTTTCAATTACTTATTTATCAATATAAAAAAAATAAAAAATAAAATTGGTACCAGCAAAGTTTCTTGCACTTGATCAACATAATATGAATCATTCTGCAAAATTTTGAAATCGAAGTTTTAATTATTTTCGGTTTACCATTGTCAGTCATTTTTACGAAACACTGTTTTTCAAGTAAAATTTTGATAAAATACGGCTGACAAGGTTTTTCCAAATGTTATCAAAATTTTGATTTAAAATTTGGCAGAAAGTTACATTACTTGTATATCTAGTGCAAGTATCTCTTCATTTTCAATAATATCGTTTACTGTTTAAGTTTGAGATCAATATTTAAGTTATTTTAGTTCTTCTTTAACACAATATCTTTGATCTGATTTTGATAATTCTTATATATTATTATTTTTTTTAAAAACCAAATAATATTATTGAAAATGAAGAGATACTTGCACTGGATATACAATCAATGGAACTTTCTGCCAAATTTCAAATCAAAATTTTGATAACATTTGGAAAAACCTTGTCAGCCGTTTTTTATCGAAATTTTGCTTGAAAAACAGTGTTTTGTGAAAATGACTGACAATGGTAAGCCGAAAATAATTAAAACTTCAATTTCAAAATTTTGCAGAATGATTCATATTATGTTGATAAAGTGCAAGATACTTTGCTGGTACCGATTTTATTTTTTATTTTTTTAAATTGATAAATTAGTTATGGAAAAAATTAATAAAGAAATAATAAAAAATTATCCACTTTCACTACCCCTTAACTAATTAACTTATTTAATTGAAGTAAGTGCCATCAACGTTTCAATGAAATTTTTAATACCATCTAATGTCTTATTGAACCCGCTGAATGATTATTATTTTTTACATTTTTTCTTTAAATACATATAACAATTATTAAATTCTTTGACAAATCAACTTCTTTAATTTCTTTAATTTCTTAAATCTACATATTTCATCGACGTTTCAATGAAATTTTGAATACCATCTAATGTCCTATAGACCCCGCTTTATGATTACTATTTTTTAAATTTTTTCTTTAAATACATATAACAATTATTAAATTCTTTGACTAATCAACTTCTTTAATTTCTTTATGATTTCTTAAATCTGTGGGGATCACTCCCCAGAACGTTCCGCGCGGACACAGGTGCAAGCGGCAACTTCAGCCAAGCATAGCCAGGCAACGCCTTCAGTCTCTTGTCAACCTCGTCACAAGCGACAGCTAACTTTTAACCACACACAAGCTTAATCTCGGCCCTAGAGCCGTTGTAACTTTGAAATTTTAATTAAAAATATTATTAATAATTGGACTGTCTTTCATTATTTATGTCCGCACCCTACACAGTCCATAGTGGTGACCCCGACTAAAGTAACCCTTCGTGTCGCGCCGCCGCGTCGCGTTTAGAAAAACGGAGGAAACACCTATATTGACAAGGCAGGTTGAGTTCGCCCGCTCCCTTGCCGCAAATTTTGCAAGTAATCTTCATAGTCAACAACTGCCAGTTCAAGAAAATGGCGCCCCAGTGGAGGTTGTCACGTAGTGTAAGCTTCCGAATTTCTGGAAACATTTCCCGGAAGCATGGTTCATGCAGATCAAGGCCTTATTCGGCGCGAGCAACGTCCGCTCGGATTTGACGAAATATAACCTCGTCGTCGCCTCCCTCGACCAGGACTCCATCCAGGACCTTCTGAATGTCCTGCGCACTGCTCCAGCAAACGGGAAGTACGAGCATCTGAAGGCGCAAGTGCTGTCCCGGTTCTCGGACTCAGCAGACCAGCGGCTCACCAAACTCCTCACCAAGGTGGAGCTGGATGGGTGCACGCCCTCGCAACTGTTTCGCCACATGCGCAACCTGGCCACCGGCACGCAGGTCGCCGATGACGCGCTCAAGGTTAAATGGCTCAACCTCCTGCCCACGCACGTCACATGCACTCTCCGAGTCCTGCGGAACAACACCTTGGACGAGTTGGCCAAGGCAGCTGACGAGATGCATGACGTGCCTCCAGGACTCCAGGCGGTGAGTAGTAGCAGTCAACGCAGCCCGTCCCCTCATCATCGTGGTGGTGCCCAAAGCACCAGCTCTCACAGGTTCAGCCTGACAGATGAGCTCGCTGGCATACGAGCAGCTCTAGCGAAGCTCAACGCATCCAACGACCTGATTCTAAGCGCCGTCCGTGGGTTTCAACCGAGGCCAACTGAGGGTGCCCATCAACCGCGTCGCCGAAGCAGGAGTAGGCCACGCTCATCTACTCCAGGTGGGTTCTGTTATTTTCACCACCAGTTTGGCGCCGACGCACGAAAATGCGAGCAACCCTGCAGCTTCAGATCATCAGCCAACCAGGGAAACTAACTTCGCTGCCATCAGTTGAGGCGACTGCTGGCAGCAAAGATCAGCTCCATGAAAATCGCCTCCTCATCATGGACCAAAACACTGGCCTACGTTTCCTGGTCGACTCCGAGTCAGTCGTGTCCTTATTGCCACTCTCGGCTGTGGAAGGAAAACCTCCTGTCCAGGACCTGCAGCTGGCAGCAGCCAACAAAAGCGTCATTAAGACGTACGGCCGACGATTGGTGACCCTCAACCTGGGGCTTCGTTGAGACTTCACTTGGCCCTTCATCATCGCCGACGTCCCCAACCCGATTCTCGGCGCAGACTTCCTGGCCAGCACTGGTCTCCTGGTGGACCTCCAGCATCGTCGCCTGGCCGATCCCACCACCACCCTCAGTGTCGAAGCTACGCTCCACACCGCAGAAATCTTTGGTATTGGCATCCAGAGCTGCTCCACTGAGGACAAACACCGCATGGCCTACGATCAGCTCTTGGTGGAGTTCGCTGACATCACCAAGCCCCGACAGGGAAAGGCAAACCTCAGCGGTACTCCAGTTGTGCACCACATCTTCACCAAGGGCCCTCCGGTCTTCCAGCGTCCACGGTGGCTCCATGGCGAGCGTCTTCAGGCGGCCAAGCAAGAAATCGACGAGCTCCTAAAGAGGGGCATTATCAGGCCCTCGTCCAGCCAGTGGGCGAGCCCAATACACATGGTGCCTAAGAAGTCTGGTGGATACAGGATGACAGGCGACTACCGCCGGGTGAACGCCTGCACACGTCCGGACCGCTACCCGATTCCTGTCATTGAGGATATACTGCATGACTGTTATGGCTGCAACGTCTTCACCACCCTGGATCTGGAAAAGGGATTCTACCAAATCCCCATAGCAGAGGAACACATCAGCAAGACGGCCGTCACAACACCCTATGGGCTCTACGAGTTCCTGTACCTCTGCATGGGTTTGCGCAACGCCACGCAAACGCTTCAGCGCTTCATGGACACGCTGTTCCGAGACATGCCCTTCGTTAGGTCCTATACTGACGATGTGCGCATCAAGTCCCGAAACCACAAGGAGCACCTGGAACATCTTCGTCTCGTTTTCCAGCGACTGCAAGAGGCAGGACTTACCATCAATCTTCAGAAGTGCCAGGTGGGTCAGTCCGAGGTCCAGTTCCTAGGCTACACCATCTCGCCCGAGGGTTTCCGGCCACCAGCACGCAAGGTAGACGCCATCACGGATATCCCCAAGCCTGAGACGGCCACGCAGCTCCGCGGCTTCCTCGGGGTGCTAAACCACTACCGACGCTGTATTCCTGGAGCGGCCAAACGACAGGCGTCGCTGAACGACATGCTGTGCGGACTTCCCAGAGGACGCAAAGTCAAAGTCATTTGGACCCCTGAAGCAGGGGCAGATTTCCAGAGATGCAAGAAGGACTTGAAAAAGGCCACAACCAACACATTCCTGTCACCATCGACGCCACTGCGCCTGACGACAGACGCCTCCGACAAGGGCATCGGTGCCGCCCTAGAGCAGGAAATCGACGACGTCTGGCATCCGGTCGGTTTTTTCTCCAGCAAGCTGTCACCCACGCAACAGAAGTACAGCACCTACAGTAGTGATCAAAATTATAGAGCACCCCCAAATTTCATACTTCAGTCTTTAAATTTTTGTGCTTTTATACGACTGCAAACACTTAAGTATTTTTATAAATGCCTGAAACTTTTTTTTTCACTTAAACTACATAAAAACTGGAAAGAAGAAGTTTTACTTAACTTAAATTCAATAAAAAAATTAACTTTTACCTCCATTTTTATTAAAAAGTTCATTTTTCAAAAAACAGCTAATTTTTGCTTTTTTAAAAACTTGCGTAGTATATTTCAACCAGTTAAAAACATCCGAA
This sequence comes from Encarsia formosa, assembly GCA_038277355.1. Taxonomy (NCBI): domain Eukaryota; kingdom Metazoa; phylum Arthropoda; class Insecta; order Hymenoptera; family Aphelinidae; genus Encarsia; species Encarsia formosa. The sequence goes on along the minus strand of CM076184.1, from coordinate 88,434,482 downwards.
AATATTATAAATTTTTTTTTCTTTTCTTTTTAGTATTCAAAACCAACGAAAAAAATTTTCAAGTTGATTGGTGCAAAATTTTTCAAACCACGAGCAAATAACTCATTTTTTTAAGGGGAGTATTAAAATGCACGGGAAAAAAAAGAGTTTGAACGACAGGGCACTGCACGGGGAAAAAAAAAAATTTGCACGGAAAAAAAATAAATTTGCACGGAAAAAAGAATAAATTTACACGGGAAAAAGAATAAATTTACACGGGAAAAAGAATAAATAATTTCTGTAGTAGGGATGATATCTGTATTAAGTATAAGAGCTTATTGCTCCTACTCAAGACTCTCATGGCACTCAGCACCTTATTATTAGGTAGTTGCTCCACCCAACAAAACATCTACAAACGTCGACACCCAGACTCATAAATTCAGTTTTAGTTCAAACGACGAGAATTATGGCCGAGGAGCTAACGTTTTTTGAAGATTCTTCTGAAGATTCGTCTGAAGATGAGCCGATTCAGCCGGTCAAAAAACGCAGGCGCGTAACACGTAAGTGATGCGAACGCCAGACTTATTCATCTGCATCAGAGGCTGAAAAAGCTGTCGAAGACATGCAAATTTGGAAGAAAAGTTCTTCAAAATCAACTACAGCAGGAAAACGGGTTCCAGAGGATGAAGACGAGCCTTACATAGTTGATTTTTGTATTCGTGCCGAATCTTATGAACCCGAAGAGCAATACCTGAAAATCGTGATATCAACGCGAAGATTATTGTCAATAGCGAAAAAATTTGAAAAACTTTCCCCTAGGGCAGAAGCGAAAACGAGGCCGCCCATCGAAAGCAAAGAAAGCTTTATTGGTATAGTTACTATTAATAACTTTTACATGTATAACTACTGTAACATGTGTAATTTTTATAATAAAATGAATTTTACTTTTCCTGTTCAAAAAAGATTTGTTTACCGTTACTTTACTTTTATTTCCCGTTTAAAAAGTATTTTTTTCCCGTTCAATAAATTTAATTCCCGCTCGATTTCTTTTTTTCCCGTTGCAATATTTTTTTTCCCGTGCATTAACTTTTTTTCCCATGCATTTACTTCTTTTCCCGTGCATTTGTATAAAAATTTCCCGTGCATTGCCTTTTTTTTCCCGTGCAATAAATCATACCCTTTTTTTAATCATTGTAAAATTACCGATTTTTCATGATTTTACATAATTTAATGCCTTAATCTCATTTTTTTTCAGTATTACAGGTAAATTTGAATAAAAACACTAAATTAATAATAATTAAACTAATTTAATTTTAAATTGAAGAAAATCTTACAGAAAATCACCATAAGCTTTAAAATTTTACAAATTTTTCAACACAATTAATCTTTGAAAAGAAAACGTTATTTTTGTAATAATTGCTTTAAAATAATAAAATTAATACAATTCAGTAATAATTTATACATAATATGAATAAAAAATTTTTGTTTTGCTTAAATTTTGATCCAGCTAATATTTAGTAGCTCCTCCTTTTGCGTTGTAACAAGCCTGAACCCTTCGTGGCATGGACTCTGCAAGCTTCTTACAATAGGTCAGACTTAAAGTTCGCCAAGCTGCTGCAATTTCTCTTTTCAAATCATCAAGATTTCTCAGATTCTTATCTTTGATCATCATTTCTAGTTGATCCCAAGCATTTTCAATTATATTTAAGTCAGGCTGGCCAATCTAAAACTGGTATTTTGTTATCTTTTAACCAGTGCATAGTTTTCTTTGAGGTATGACAGGGGGCGTTGTCCTGTTGAAAGTACCAAACTTTTCGACGTCCAAAGATTTTTGTTTTTGACGGAAGCATGTAGTCCTTCATCACGTCGATGTATTTTTCGCTGTTAACAGTTCCTTGTACAAACTTTAATTCTCCTATTCCTTTTCCTGACAAACAGCCCCAAATCATAATAGATCCACCACCTTTTTGAACCCTGGGAGCGATGCAATCTGCATTATATTTTTCAATACTAGAACGTCTCACTCTTCTCGGTCTGTTGGAAAATAATTGAAAAGAGGATTCATCGCTAAACAAAACTAAATTCCACTTCTCAACAGTCCATTATAGCTTATCTTTGCACCATTCATAACGAGCTTTACGATTTTTTGCAGTCAGAAGTGGTTTACGAACTGCGACAGCAGACTTTAAATTATTTTCAAGCAAGCGCCTATTTACTTTACTCTTGAAACTTTTACATTCAGTTCATTAGTTAATTGATTTTTTATAGTATTTGCTGTAACAGTGCGTTCTTTTTTTGCTTTTTTAATAATTATTCTGTCTATTCGATCGCTTGTTATCCTCGGTCTCCCAGCACCTTTTTTACTTTTACGGTTTTCGCGCTGGTGTAAGACTTAATAGTATTTTGAACACAATGCCTACTCACTTTTAGAGTTCTAGATATCTCACACTGATTTTTCCCTCCCTTAAATAATCCTACGATTTGTCACCTTGTTGACTCAGATATTGCTCTTCTGCCCCGGATTACAGTTACTAATAAACATTAAAAATTATTATTTTGTGTATAATAACTGCTCAGTCGGTAAGGCAGGTATATTATCTACCGATTGAATAGACGTCGCAACTATAGTCTATAATTCGAATCCGAAGAATTCAAATAATATATTTAATTAAAATAAGCTTACTTTAGATTTATACTGAATTGTTAACAAAAGGTAAAAACATTTTAAAAAGTATACTTTACACATAGCAATTATTACAAAATAACGTTTTCTTTTCAAAGATCAATTGTGTTGAAAACTTTGTAAAATTTTAAAACTTATGGTGATTTTCTATAAGATTTTCTTCAATTTAAAATTAAATTAGTTAAATTATTATTAAATTAGTGTTTTTATTTAAATTTACCTGTTATACTGAAAAAAAATATGAGGCATTAAATTATGTAAAATTATGTAAATTAAGGCATTAAATTATGTAAAATCATGAAAAATCGGTAATTTTACAATGATTAAAAAAAATGAGTTATTTGCTTGTGGTTTGAACAATTTTGCACCAATCAACTTGAAAATTTTTTTCGTTGGTTTTGAATACTAAAAAGAAAAGAAAAAAAAATTTACAATTTTTTCGGATGTTTTTAACTGGTTGAAATATACTACGCAAGTTTTTAAAAAAGCAAAAATTAGCTGTTTTTTGAAAAATGAACTTTTTAATAAAAATGGAGGTAAAAGTTAATTTTTTTATTGAATTTAAGTTAAGTAAACTTCTTCTTTCCAGTTTTTATGTAGTTTAAGTGAAAAAAAAAGTTTCAGGCATTTATAAAAATATTTAAGTGTTTGCAGTCGTATAAAAGCACAAAAATTTAAAGACTGAAGTATGAAATTTGGGGGTGCTTTATAATTTTGATCACTACTGTACGACCGAGAGCTACTGGCTATTTTCGAGGCCATTAAGTTTTTCCAGAGGTACTTGAAGGGTTGGAGCTTCAAAGTGCTCACCGACCATAAGCCTTTAACCTTTGCGGCCCAGCAGCGGTCGGACCAGGCCTCCCCAAGGCAGCAGCGCCAGCTAGACTACATCCTCCAATTCAATGTCACCCTGGAGCACGTGAAAGGTGAGGACAATGTAGTGGCTGATACTCTGTCCAGAGTCAACGCAATCGCCATGCCATCCGCTCTGCTTGCTCGGGACACTGAGGCAGCACAGCTCGAAGACGACGAGCTGGAACATCTGCTGGACAAAGGCATTTTGGACCTGCAGGTACTCCATGTCGATGGCTCTTCAATCGCTTGCAACATCGAGGATGGTATCATCAGGCCGTACCTTCCAGCCAACCTGCGCCGTCGTGCCTTCGACGTCCTGTATTCACTGGCGCACCCCAGTCCACGCACGACTACAAGAATCGTCACCTCCAAGTTTGTCTGGCCTGGCATCAAGAAAGACATCGACCATTGGGCTCGATCTTGTGAACCATGCCAACGATCCAAGGTCAGTCGCCATAACCGAGCCGCACTTGACACCTTCGACGTGCCCAGCTACCGCTTCGAGCACGTCCATCTGGACATTATCATCATGTCGCAGGTAGGCAACCTGGGTTACTGCCTCACAATGATGGACAGGTTCTCGAGGTGGCCTACTGCAGTTCCACTGTCGGACATCACAGCGGAGACCGTTGTGGCGAGTTTCTACCAGCACTGGATCTCGAACTTTGGTTGCCCAATCGAGATCACCACTGATCAGGGCAAATAATTTGAGTCGTCACTCCAGGCGGCTCTTGCACGCATGATTGAGGCTAAGCCCATCCACACCACACCCTGGCATCCGAAGTCCAACGGAATGGTGGAGCGTGTTCACCGCACATTGAAGGCAGCTCTCATGTGCGAGGGTCAGATTCCTTGGCCACAACGCATACCCCTTGTCCTGCTTGGCCTGCGCAACTGCTTCAAGGAAGATCTACAAGCATTACCAGCTGAAATGATCTTCGGTACAACTCTACGCATGCCAGGAGAATTTTTCACTCATACTACGAAAGAAGTTAACCCCAGAAGCTTCTTGGAGAAGCTGCGGACCCTCATGCGGGAAATCAAGCCTGTACCAGCCTCAGACCATGCCAAACATCGACCGTTCACCTTCAAAGACCTCAAAACCTGCTCGCACGTCTTCCTAAGGGTGAACACCGTCAAGAAGCCTCTGGAACCTCCGTACACTGGCCCTCACGAGGTAACGAAACGTGTCAACGAGAAGGTTTTTGTTATCAAGGTCAACGGCAGAGAGAGGGTTATGTCCACCGACCACCTAAAGCCAGCGTACCTGGCCACCGCCGATTTGGAAATTCCTTATCTACCGGAACAAGCTGCAGAGCCGACGACTCCAACAACTCTGGCCCCATCGACGCCATCCTCTCCTCGGAGAACGAAGCGGGTATCGTTCCCTTCGCTGCTTCAACCTGCGAAGGTCTCTGGAGGGGGAGTGGCTGTGGGGATCGCTCCTCAGAACGTTCCGCGCGGACACAGGCGCAAGCGGCAAGTTCAGCCACGACTGTGGACCGACGTCGTAAACAGTCGAGCCTCGCATAGCCAGGCAACGTCTTCAGTCTCTTGTCAACCTCGTCACGAGCGACAGCTAACCTTTAACCACACACAAGCTTAATCTCGGCCCTAGAGCCGTTGTAACTTTGAAATTTTAATTAAAATATTGTTAATAATTGGACTGTCTTTCATTATTTATACCCGCGCCCTACACAGTCTATAAATCTAAATGTTTCATCGATGATTCAATGAAACTTTTAATACCATCTAATATCCTATTGACCCCGCTTTATGATTAATAACAGCATTAAATTACATTTTTCCACCATTAAATACTGAAAATTTAATCTTGCCCTCCAAGTTATGTTCAACCAGTACCTTTATTAAATAGTTTCACATTTCATTTAAATAAATTTTATGAGAATAGAACAGATGTATGTGTAATACGCAGTTACAAAAATTTTTTAATGTATCTTCACTAACTGCTAATATTTTTTTCATTTTTTCTTTAAATACAGATGACAATTATTAAATTCATCGACTAATCAACTTCTTTTATTTCTTTAATTTCTTAAATCTACATGTTTCATCGACGTTTCAATGAAATTTTTAATACCATCTAATGTCCTATTGACCCCGCTGTATGATTAATAACAGCATTAAACTATATTTTTCCACCATTAAATACTGAAAATTTAATCTTGCCCTCCAAGTTATGTTCAACCAGTACACTCTTTTGCTTTGGATACAAGGTTATTAAAAATTGCAAGTTGCACCATCAAATTTTCTAAGTTGTTTGTGCCAATTAATATGTCGAGGTTCGGTATATCTCTTAAATCTGGTGCATCACTTACATTAGTGTCTAGCAAATAGATCCTATCATATTTTTTCCATTTTCTTATTTACACATTCAAAAATTGATAAATTTTTTAACTCATCAACTTCATTTCTTAAAGTAAGTTCCATTAATGTTTTACTGAATTTTTTAATACCACCGTCCAGTCGACTCCAAGGGTGAATTTTGATAATTTTGGAAGATTTCGAGTAATTTCGAGTAATCATCGAAACAAGATTGTCTTTTCTTTGTATTGCTTTCTCACATTAAGCAATTACTGTTTGCATATTTAAGCACGGTATTAAAAATAATGTAAAGTTTTTGACATAGATGATGAATTGAGTGTCAATATCTTATCAAAAGTTTTGCGAATTCTGATCATTTATTTTCAGACTCATTGGTGCTTTCCATATGTAACTGAGAGAACATTTTTTTTCCATATTCATTCCGTATGTGATGATCATGATTACCATTGTTATTTTTATAACCATACCATTTAATAATCCTAGTGTACACACTATGTAAACTGCGTCACGGATACCCATCATACAGATATATCATAAAAAATTTTCTATCTGTTACTTTTGGAATGTAATATTTCCTGTTATAGTGGGTCCTCGGAAAGGTTATCTTCATCATTTACTATGTCATTGATAGTATAATCGTAATCATCTAAACAAGTATTTTTTTTTGCGTAACAAAATCTACAGCTGCATATTAGTATTTTTTCAATTAACTCATTCAGAGGATTGTAAGTTTTTTTAAAGAGAATTTTTTTTTTGCCTTTGCATAGGCAAAATACTCTACCTCATATATGTACCATTTGTATAATTCAGTCTCAGTAAACAGTGATTTTTTTCCGTATAACATGAATTACAGAGTTATTTTTTTTTCATAGTATGCGTAAAGTTCTATTTCACGAACGGTTTTTAGTGCATAAAATGGAACTTTACGCATATCGTGCGTAAAATAAAATACTCGAAAAACGGTCATTTTTTCAATTTACCGCGTTTTTATACACAATAATCTAGCTATATATATCCAGCTCATCGCTCAATTTTTTCAAGTTCACAGGCATTGCTTATTTTTTTTTAAAGTCCACTCGTATTGCTTTACTTTATAAGATAAAGAAAAGTTCACCCGAACTGCTTCTCTTTTTTCAAGTAAACGCACATTGAACATTGCTTTCTTTCTAGGACCATGCTCATCGCTCTATTTTTCCAAGTTCACGTGCATTGCTTTATTTTTTTTCCAAGTTCACGCGCATTGCTTTACTTTATCAGATAAAAAAAAAGTTCACCCGAATTGCTTCTCTTTTTTCAAGTTAACGCACATTGTGCATTGCTTTCTTTCTAGGACCATGCTCATCGCTCTATTTTTCCAAGTACACGTGCATTGCTTTATTTTTTACAAAAGTTTACGCGCATTGCTTTACTTTATCAGAAAAAAAAAGTTCACCCGAATTGCTTCTCTTTTTTCAAGTTAACGCACATAAGGCTTTTCAGTAGCAGACGACATATAGCAGTCCATTTTAGCTAGGGATAAAACAAACCTGCGCCACCCATTGATTTACCTTGTAGTTGTACTAAATTTTTTTTTTCAAAAAATAGTTAGGCTTATAGATTAATCAAGCGGGTCTAAAAAAAATTTTAATAAATACCTGAAAACCCATAGAATCCTGGAAAAATAATTAAAAGATTAAAATAGTAGCTAATAATTCAGAAAAAAATGTTTTATAGGTGAAATGTATCGAGTGCATCTCCTAACGTCAGCCCGAGGTGTTGTGAAATACTATCTTAATTTAAATTAATCTTTTTGTTTTAGTATTTGTTTCTCGAGCTTAAAAAAAATTTTTAAATGAAATTTTTAATTTCTCAAAATGAAAAAGCACTGCAAGTAATAAATAGATTAATTTTTCTAACTTTAAAATTTTAGTTTGTGATTACAAGATTTTTTATTTCTAATTTTACTGTGTTTGTTAAATTGTAAATAATTAAAATGAGTGAAATTTATAATAAATTGCCACCTGAAATACAATTGCGTTATGTGCAAAAATTAGCTGCGATAAGTGGTTATCCATACACTTTCTCGAAAGAACATTTTTTGAGTAATGTCAAAGACTTTCCAAAAGTCTGGTTAATAGATGTATCAGCTTATTTTGTTCATACTCAAAATCAATACTGTACTGACCAACAACTGAAAGCTTTTAAAAGCTTACAAGCTTACAAGTATTATGATGCTGGTCTTATTGAGAACTTAAATTGTGTAAAAGTTGATGATAATTATGTAGTGTTGGCTGAGGTATGTAAAAAATGAATGTTGTTTCTAATTATTAAATAATAAGTACATATTTTTATCAATTAATTTATATTCATCATTTCAATGTCATAGGTCAGGCACTCTCAAAATATGAACGAGAAACTCTGTAAAGCCTGGTTAATAGTTTTATCAACTGGCAGCATATCAGTGCTCATTGTACCTGCATGGCTGGGTTAGGCGAATGCTGCAGCCATTCAGCTGCAATAGCTTTCGCATTGCACTGTGAAAGTTGTGACGAAGACTCATCTTGTACAGATAAATTATGTAATTGGAATGTACCCAAATCTAAAAGAAAAATTGAACCAAAAAAAATTAATGATATAGACTAGGGAAAGAAAAGTAAAAGCTATAATGTTAAGTCTACTTTTAGTCTTTTAAAACAATGAAAACTTTATTTAAAAAATTTGTTTTTTTGCAGATGTTTACAGACAAAAAGTGTCCCCTCTAGATGGTGAAAAACTATTTAATTTTTTATTGGAATTAGAGGTATCCGATCCAGCTGCAGCAATTTTAAGTGTTTTTGAACCCTTTGCTTCATCAAAAAATTCTTTAAAAGTAAAAAATCTGCCACCACTATTAACAAAGCTTTATAGTGAAGATCACAGGAGGCTCTGTTTGGAAGATCTTCGAAATTTTCCTCTTGATTTTTCTCTCACAGATGATCAAATTTACAATATAGCTGTCTTTGAAACTGTGAAACAAGCAGGAAGGAAAAGTTGGTTTGACTTTAGAGCTGGACGAATAACAGCATCAAATTTCAGAAATGCATGCACAACTTCTTTAATAAAACCATCTATCTCTTTAATCAAGATTATCTGTTATCCAGTAAAAAGTACAAAGTCTACCATGCCTTCAATTTGGTGGGGCATCGAGCATGAAAAAGTAGCTCTTAACCAGTATGTCAATGAGATGAAGCATAGGCATGTAAATTTTAAAATGGTTTGGGCTTATCATATCTGATAAAAATCCTGTTTTCGGAGCTTCACCGAATGCATTAATTTCTTGTAACTGCTGTGGAGGTGTATGTGTTGAAATTAAGTGCCCACTTAATTTGAAAGATGCCAAAGACAATTTTGAAGAGTTATTAAAAAAAAATTCTTTTATTAGTCCAGGTGAAAATTGTAAAATTATATTAAATCCAAATCATCCCTACTACTATCAAATACAGTTGCAAATGTACTGCGCAGAAAATCAGTTCTGTGATTTTGTGGTATGGTCAAATCGTAGAAGTATAGTTTTACGTACTAGCATAAATGAAAAGTTTTTAGCAGAAAATATCTTAAAGGCAAAATGATATCACAGAAACATTATTGTACCAGAACTATTGGCAAAATATTTTACTTTACCGAAAGAAGCAATTTTACAACTTATACCAGAAGAAAATGAAAATAATATTTTGTTAAGTGTGAATTGATTTATACTAAAAAAAATTCCTGAAATTTTTTAAAAACTTTATACATAAAAGCAATTATTTTTTTTTACCAAATAGTTTAATTCATTGACATAAATTAAAAATTTATTTTCTTTTGTGCATTATATCAATGTAATTGAAATAATATAATGAAAACTAAAATAAAATTTTAAATATAAAAATTAAATATTAAAAAAAAATAGTTTCATCTTTTTTATTCCATTGCAAAAGAGTTAAAGGGTATTGGAAATTATAACCAGATTTTTTTACTTGAAATTGTTTTATTGTTTTTTTCAACTAACATGCTTTTAGTTTTTTAGTAATACTGTACATGCATTTAGTTTTTTAGTTATGCTTTACATGCTTTTAGTTTTTTAGTTATACTGTACATACATGCTTTCAATACTAACTTAAAAAAATTTATTCAAAACCAGTAAACAATTAATCCTGTACCATTGAAGGACATAAATTTATCAAACAACAACAAACAAACACTATCTGATCATACAAACTAATATTTTCACTTGTACTCACAAGCATTGTTGCTGGAATAGTTCCAGATAAAATTTGAAACTTTTGATGAATAGATCCAATAACCCTTTCTACGTGAATGCGAACATTAGCTATGGTTCTGGTTTCTTGAAGTTCTAATGGATGCAGCTGATCTTTTCCTGAAAATAAATAGTGAAATATTTTAAACATAATATAGTTTTATCAATAATTAATTATTAATTTTCATGTTTACCTTTTGTATATGCAGGAATTTTCACTGTAGCTCCAAAACTTTCAACAAAATCTTTGATTAAAAATCCTCTGTCAGCCATTACAACATCACCATGCACCAGATTGTCCAAAAAACCAGATTTTTCTGTGATCACTTGTACGTCCACCATAACTTTCTGAAATAAAGCATACTGACCCTTGAGGCGTGATTCCAATCATGTTTTTTGCTGTTCTGTGGTGTTTGTAATTCGACCAAACTTCGGCTTGAGAGCGAATATTTTTGGGCTTTTGAATAAAAACCTCAAAACAGTCTACAATTACTATTATTGACTCTCCGAAGGATTCTCTGAAGCATTCAGGCATGGTTGCGTGCAGGGTTCCTCGGTCAGGCCAATGGATAAGGGGTTGCAGTAAATGGAACAACACATTCACACATCTCCTAAAGTAAGTACTCACCATTGTAATGGAAATACCAAATCTAAAAATCATCAATCAAAATTATCTACTTGGTAAATTTTTTTTAATTCAAATTTTTTCAACCTGTAAGAAAGATATGTGCAAGATATGTTCAATCTTAATTTCATCAAGCATGAGACTAATTGCTGGAAGGTGGAAAGGGATTTGCTGTGGCCTACAAGATGAGGATTGATAAGTTTGTGAAGAAGGAATAAGGTATCGCTACATGCTATACCCGTAAAGAATTTAGTTTTAGAGTTATCATTTATAAATGCTTCTTCTACAAACATAAAATGTTTCAATGTTTGTTTATATATATCTCGAGCTTCTGTTGTGATTCTTAGCTTTTTCATCAAGTTTATGAGATCATCAATGTCTGTTGTATTCATATCAGTCTGGGTACTGACACTTTTCATACGAGGTTCTTCGGAACCTTTTGAATTATCCACACTATCCAATGAATAGTGTGCATCAAGAACCAACAACTTTTTTGGAGGGCTATCGTCAATTAAAGACTGAAAAATGTTAAAAATTTTATATATTGTATAAGTAATAAAAATGAATTTTAATATCAATTATCACAAATAATAAAAACTTACTCTCTTCTCAGCTCTTTGGTATTTCTCTAAATCAGAGAATTTTTTGAGATCTTTGCCAACTGAATATCCCATATTCTGACATGGAATCCAATCAGGGTTTTTCTCATCCCACGGAGCCACTGGCTTACCTATACAATATTGTCTTTAAATAAAACCTTGACAATAATGTATAGAACTGCATACTTGAAAAAACAATCAACTTACCAGAAATAAAATGCTTTGAACAAATTCTAGAATTTTTTATTTGGGAATCTGAGAGATATTCTCGTTTTAAAACTCTAATCCATTTTTCCTGTCTAACAATAGATAAATCTATCCTGTCTTTCAAATTCTCTTTTTTGACAAACTTGGCACAAGGAGATATTACAGAGGGAATGGGAAAAAATTTTATATTAATATGTTTCAAAGAGTGACTTTTACAGCCAACCACTGCACAAGACTTCACCATATTTTTAAATTAAAAATATTGCAACTAGACTCTTCAAACTCACTTATTTACTTACGTCAATGTTTAGCACTATAAAAAAAATTATCTTAAAGCTTGATTTTTTTACTCAACTTTTACAATTTTAGGTTAGTTATCACGCTTAATGTTTTTAAAAATTTCAAGTTTGAAATATTAATATTTTTTAAACATATAAAATATTTTTTAAGGACAGAAAATTTACTTTGAAATATTTTTTACAATGACTTAAGCTGACATTTAGATGCACACAACACATTTCACTTATAAAACATGTTTTTCTTAATTATTAGCTACTATTTTAATCTTTTAATTATTTTTCTAGGATTCTATGGGTTTTCAGGTATTTATTAAAATTTTTTTTAGACCCGCTTGATTAATCTATAAGCCTAATTATTTTTTGAAAAAAAAAATTTAGCACAGTTACACGGTAAATCAATGGGTCGCGCAGGTTTGTTTTATCCCTAGCTAAAATGGACTGCTATATGTCGTCTTCTACTGAAAAGCCTTATTGTGCATTGCTTTCTTTCGAGGACCATGCTCATCGCTCTATTTTTCCAAGTTCACGCGCATTGCTTTATTTTTTACAAAAGTTCACGCGCATTGCTTTACTTCATCAGATAAAAAAAAATGAATAAATTAAGTAAAATACAAAGAAAAACAATAGAAAAAAAGGAAGAGAAAGGGCCCCTACCACCGCCCTATCTCTGTGAATCGCTCCATTACAATTTCGAATTCTCCATTATTCCTTTTTTTTCTACTGTTTAAAAAAAAAAAAATTTTCAACTTATAACTTTTATTTACATAGTGAAAATTATCTAATGACTATGAAACTACAGGTACAACTATTAATTTAAATAAATTTCAATAAAAAGGAAAAAAAAAAGAAAGAAAGGGAAGAAAAAGGCCCCCCCATTAATTTTCCGAAGGAGTATCTATAAAAATTCGTTCATCCACGTGAATCCTATTTTCTTCTCTTTTTTTCTTTTTACAAGATATTAAATACAAAACATAAAATTAATGATTAATACGACTTTAATTCATTTAAAACACATCTTATCGACTAGTTTTTTAAATTCTAATATTTTTTCGGCGTCACCTCCAGTAATTTCAATCATATCATCTACTGAAATCTTTTTAATCGATCTTCCTGCTCGCTTACGGCAAGAAGAGTTGGATTTGTTAGGCAAGGTTATAAATGATTTAAAAAAAGTACGTCTTTCAAGAAAACACTTGAAACTTTGTTGTATTAGCGTCTTAATTTCAGCTGGAGTGAAACGTACACCCTAGAAAAAAAAAATGAAAATTTTAATTCTTGCCTGATTAATATATATATATATATATATATATATATCGATCGAAAATCGACATATCGATTTTCTCTTACGTGTGTATAAAAAATTAACGTTATCTTTATTTTTCTTTAATTTTATTTTCTTCAGATGTCACCTGAAAAGTTTTCCAAGGTGTTAAGTGTATATGAACACCTAACGTTTTTCCTGATTCTTGCAGCCCAGAAGGGAATGCTACCGGGGGATCGCGGTCTCCACTCGTGTGTCGACGGACGGGAATAAGTTAAGGGCCTAATCTAAAGAAAATCCTAACGATAAATTCTATAGAGGGGTTTTATAGATTGAAACCTTACCTTGAGATTTGATGCGGAGCCTCTGGTACTCTGCTCCAATGAAGGGTAATCGACGAGTAAAACAGGCGATTGAACTCAACTATTTATTTATTAGGTAATAATTATACACAACTATACCAATAGAAACCACAGCGTATTCCAAGAAGGATCGCTGGCTCGTTCACAACTATGTTTATTTTAGAACTACTAGACTCACACAATTTATTAGATTTCACTATTAGTTAAAGTATAACGGTCGCAATACTAATCACTCTACAACGATAGGCACGCGAGACGAATTCTCCGACAAAGGAGCAATTCGTCGTTCTTACTGCTAGCGTTGCCTCGCTGGTGAGAGCGCAGCGCGTGCATTTTCTGTATCATCGTTTTCTGTATCATAGACCAATTCTACTTGCGTTTATAATGCTGTATGTGCATTATAAATGTCACCTAACACAAGGGAAAACGAGGAGGATGACGACGAAGACGACGAGGAGCACAAGAAGTAAAAGTGGTTTACGTAGGCGCCTATAATCCGGAGTCGCGTATCTACTTCAACACCAAGAGAAGCGGCTCCGGATCGATCACGATCATCGCAATGTTCGGTAACCTGGTGACGAGGTAAGTCTTTATAGAAAATCTCTCGTTTCGGTACGTGGAGAGCGTTGCGTTTGAATTTTTTTTAAATCTCTCGAACTTTCTTACCTACACAGCAGCAAGGAACAAAAGTACGCCCGGAAAATGCGCGGAAACGGGTTCGGAATGATAAAAGAAGTTAAAAATTATGACTGCAGCACGAGGTACCGGGTGTGGTTGAGGCTCGAGGAGGTTTTGTGCACCACAAATTTGAAAGCCCTCGAACGAGAGGTCGAAGATTATCGATGGCTCGCGTCTTGTAATTTTCCGGACAAAATCGCGAACGCCGTGGCCGATCCGGAGGCCATAGCGCGTGGCAATCGGGTAGGTCTGACCCGTTTGCTGAGGCTCCTCTTGAAAAAAAAATGTCTCGTCGCGTGGGAGAACTGGATGGCCTACCAAAACTCCTGCAGACTGATGCCATTGCAAAATTTGTTGCGCGAAGCCCTCAACGTCGCTGAGGAGAGAGGCTCGATAGAAACGTTAAATAAAATGGCGTTAAAAAAAATACACGCCACCGAAACGGCCGTTCTTTTTTATTGCGACCAAAAGAACAAGAACAATCTCGATTGGCAGTTCGCCATGGCTATGATAAAGGCCAACTTGATCCAAGTGCACAAGGTGGTCATCGATGACAATCGCCACCACGACCAGCGGCAACAGCAGCAGCAGGACGACGACGACAAGGAGTAATCATCCTCCTACTCCTACTCCTACTCCTCCTCCTAGTCCAAAGGAAAATGGCCGTTTTCTACGTCGTCTCAGTGGCCGACGCGTCGGTAACGCTCAACAAGAACAACAAAAACAACAACAACAAAAAGAGCAGGAGAAACTGTTAGCCTCTTTGCAACGTAGGCGCGACGATCGTCACAGAGCCGAAAGAAGAATGAAGCATCAACGACAGCAACAGCAACAGCAGCAACGGCAACAGAAGCAACAAAAACAAAAGAAGGGACCCCAAAGTGATTGGAGCGATTGATAAAAGATGTGTGGTAGTTCCGTTTATTTGTTTGTTTTTTTTTTTGGAACGAAGTTCCTTATCGGAGCTTACGACGAGCAGGGTGGGCTGCAGCAAAAAAAACGTAACGTCATGAAAATGTGCGAAATTACGTTGCAGTATACTCATATATATTTTTCCCCCTCCAACAAGCCTAGACTCGCAGCTGCACACGCGTTAGAGAGAGAGAGAAGAGAGAGAGAGAGAGAGAGATGGGCAACACTTGTGCGTGCGTCATACCCTTACTGTAGCAGTACCCACAAGTACCCATGGTGTAACCGAAGATATTGCCTCGCGTTGTGACGTCACTTGACCCACTCGCTTCTGATTGGTGGGCCCAGTTTTTATGCGCATGGTCTCACCTTATACCTACTCCTTACACCATCGCAGTACCGAAACAAAAACAAACGCGATTTCAGTTCACCTATGATGTGCAAATTATTAGTTTTGATAAATAAAAATGGAAAATCACATAGTGCCTAGCAGTGACAGTGTTGAAGACTCTGTGAATTCATCAATTGAAAACAAAAGCAACTGAGTAATACAACAACTCGTATGAATTCATTTAACACTTCTAAACTTCATTAGGAATGAAGCAGAATTTAAAACTTTGTTTTGTTCATGTCATTTATATTTATATTTGTCACTAAAATTTAATTTTTAATTAACAGAGTTAAGTACAACTTTAATTGATCTTTAGTTAAAGATGTAAAAAAATTTCTTAATTTGTTAAAAATAAGAACAATTCTGAAGCCATAAATTTAAATCAATAGCTCAACTGGTTAGAAAAATAAAAATACCTACCCAAAAAAAGAACAACACCTCAGTTTTCACAAATTTAATAGTTTGATCTCATTTGCTTTAATTTTTAGATACAGCTTTAAAACAAATTTCTAAATTTGTTAAAAAAAAGAACAATTCTAAAGCCATAGATTTAAATCAATAGCTCAACTGGTTAAAAAAATAAAAATACCTACCCAAAAAAAGAACGACACCTCAGTTTTCACAAATTTAATAGTTTGATCTCATTTGCTTCAATTTTTAGATACAGCTTTAAAACAAATTTCTAAATTTGTTAAAAAAAGAACAATTCTAAAGCCACAGATTTAAATCAATAGCTCAACTGGTTGGAAAAATAAAAATACCTACCCAAAAAAAGAACGACACCTCAGTTTTCACAAATTTCACAGTTTCTTCTTATTTGCTTCAATTTGTAAATAGAGTTTTAAAACAAATTTCTAAATTTGTCAAAAATAAGAACAACTCTAAAGCCATCATTTCAAATCAATAGCTCAACTGGTTGGAAAAATAAAAATACCTACCCAAAAAAAGAACGACACCTCAGTTTTCGCAAATTTTACAGTTTCTTCTTATTTGCTTAAATTTTTAGATACAGTTTTAAAACAAATTTCTAAATTTTTAAAATATAAGAACAATTTCAAGGCCATAATTTCAAATCAATAGCTCAACTGGTTGGAAAAATAAAAATACCTACCCAAAAAAAGAACGACACCTCAGTTTTCACAAATTTCACAGTTTCTTCTTATTTGCTTCAATTTGTAAATAGAGTTTTAAAACAAATTTCTAAATTTGTCAAAAATAAGAACAACTCTAAAGCCATAATTTCAAATCAATAGCTCAACTGGTTGGAAAAATAAAAATACTTACCCAATAAAAGAACGACACCTCAGTTTTCACAAATTTTACAGTTTGATCTGATTTATTTACTTGTTGCAATTTCTAAAATTTGATTTTATTCGTGTCATTTTCTGATCCAATTTGTTCAAATTTATAGCCAACAAAAAAAAAAAAAAAAAAAAAAGCGGAACTCGGGTTCCGCGGAAGGAACGAAGTTCCCGACGCTCTACACCATCAGTAATGCGAGTGAATTTCAGGTGAGATAAAAGAATTCAATTGACGTAAAAAAAATACAAATAACTAACTTCATCTGAGATCCACTCGCATTACTGCAGGGGTAAAGCGTCGGGAACTTCGTTCCTTTTTTTTTTTTTAATTATAGTTTTTTTACATTATTTTTGCGGCGTTCGCGCCCGTGAGTGTCGAGAAGAAAAAAAAAAAAAGAAGAAGAAGAAAAAAAAAACAAAACAAAAAAAATACATTTTTCGATGGCGCGCGCGTACGATAAGCGTGCGTCTGAGGCATAGACTGGTACCACGTGCATGTTTTGAAACGCGCGAAACAAAAACAAAAAATGCCTCACTGACGAGCTCTCGGTAGTATATCCGTGTGGTGGTTTCGAGCGAAATGCAAGCTCATCGTGGTTAAAAAAATATATATAAATAAAAAAAAAAATTATTTTTAAACTCGTGCATCTCGAATCGTAACCAATTTGCTTTACCGAGAGATATGGGTGCGAGACGAAACGTTGAAAGCGAATAAGTTGAGTTGAAAAAACTTTGGCAAAATGCTTTGGTGGTCGAAGCGTTTGAAATTAAATATAAGGGGGAAAAGCGGTTCACCGGAGAGATTCGAGCAAGGTTTGTTTTCAGCAATATTTTTAGCAATTAAAAAAAAAATAAAAAAAAATAATCATAATAAAACATTGTTTAGGGACGAGTGAAAATTTCAAGTCAAGGTACGAAAGATGGTGACTCGTACTCGTATTTTCTCCCAGCCTTTTATAAAAGTCACATTTCCGACGAAAAAGGGATACTTTTTTCTTCAAAAACATTTCGAAATTTTCTTCTACATACAATTTAAGAGAGGGAAGATTATAGGGTAAGCGAAAAAATAAATACCATAATTCTTACTGAATCTTCAAAAAAAATTCACAAAATTTTTTTTTTTTTTTTTTTTAACCTCTTACCCTAGACCCCTCTCTTCAGAGGAGAAACTCCCCGAAAAACCTTGAATGAATAACACGCGAGAAATATAACCCACTCAAGTATATAAAAAGCCGAGGCAACGACAGAGATTCGATTCAAATATTTTAATTTTTTTTTTTTTTTTTCAATTTTATTCAAGAGGAAGGAGTGAAGCGATTCCGGGGAGAGAATCCATTTAGGGTATATAGGTGGCTTTACCAAGAGACCTGCCTCGAATATGGGTGCCACACTGCGCGACGCGAAAGATGTTATGGTGGATTTAAGACTCGAGTAGCAATCGGTTGTCTGAACTTATCGCTCGGATCGGAGCAATTCCCGGGAGAGAATCTATTTAAGGTATATATGTAGCTTTACCAAGAGACCTGCCTCGGATATGGATGCCACAGTGTGCGACGGTAAATCTGAAAAAAGAATGAAAGTAGTTGAAAAAAAAAGTAAGCAACTTGGTTCCAAAAAAGACAAAAAGTGTCCGATCGCAGCCCGAGCCAAAGGCTCGGATTCGGCGGGTCTCCCTAACACACTTTTAGTCCCGAATGATGTATACACTTTTTTAACCTCGTGCATCGCAAGATTCGACTTGATTTCATCCGATCAAAGCCAAAAAACCGGCGAGGTTGCTCCTTGCGCATAGCGATTAGCAGGCATCTCACAGTAGACGAGGTACGTGTCCCCCCCGAGCCACAGGCGAAGGGAGACAGCTGTTCTCTATGCGCGCTGGTCGCTATGCCCAGGGAACCCCCGCCGTTCTTTTGGCTATCATCGAAGGGACTCGAGTTACGATTCGCGATGCACGAGTTTAAAAATAATTTTTTTTTTATTTATATATATTTTTTTAACCACGATAAGCTTGCATTTCGCTCGAAACCACCACACGGATATACTACCGAGAGCTCGTCAGTGAGGCATTTTTTGTTTTTGTTTCGCGCGTTTCAAAACATGCACGTGGTACCAGTCTCTGCCTCAGACGCACGCTTATCGTACGCGCGCGCCATCGAAAAATGTATTTTTTTTGTTTTGTTTTTTTTTTCTTCTTCTTCTTTTTTTTTTTTCTTCTCGACACTCACGGGCGCGAACGCCGCAAAAATAATGTAAAAAACTATAATTAAAAAAAAAAAAGGAACGAAGTTCCCGACGCTTTACCCCTGCAGTAATGCGAGTGGATCTCAGATGAAGTTAGTTATTTGTATTTTTTTTACGTCAATTGAATTCTTTTATCTCACCTGAAATTCACTCGCATTACTGATGGTGTAGAGCGTCGGGAACTTCGTTCCTTCCGCGGAACCCGAGTTCCGCTTTTTTTTTTTTTTTTTTTTTTGTTGGCTATAAATTTGAACAAATTGGATCAGAAAATGACACGATTAAAATCAAATTTTAGAAATTGCAACAAGTAAATAAATCAGATCAAACTGTAAAATTTGTGAAAACTGAGGTGTCGTTCTTTTTTTGGGTAAGTATTTTTATTTTTCCAACCAGTTGAGCTATTGATTTGAAATTATGGCCTTGAAATTGTTCTTATATTTTAAAAATTTAGAAATTTGTTTTAAAACTGTATCTAAAAATTTAAGCAAATAAGAAGAAACTGTGAAATTTGTGAAAACTGAGGTGTCGTTCTTTTTTTGGGTAGGTATTTTTATTTTTCCAACCAGTTGAGCTATTGATTTGAAATTATGGCCTTGAAATTGTTCTTATATTTTAAAAATTTAGAAATTTGTTTTAAAACTGTATCTAAAAATTTAAGCAAATAAGAAGAAACTGTGAAATTTGTGAAAACTGAGGTGTCGTTCTTTTTTTGGGTAGGTATTTTTATTTTTCCAACCAGTTGAGCTATTGATTTGATATTATGGCCTTGAAATTGTTCTTATATTTTAAAAATTTAGAAATTTGTTTTAAAACTGTATCTAAAAATTTAAGCAAATAAGAAGAAACTGTAAAATTTGCGAAAACTGAGGTGTCGTTCTTTTTTTGGGTAGGTATTTTTATTTTTCCAACCAGTTGAGCTATTGATTTGAAATGATGGCTTTAGAGTTGTTCTTATTTTTGACAAATTTAGAAATTTGTTTTAAAACTCTATTTACAAATTGAAGCAAATAAGAAGAAACTGTGAAATTTGTGAAAACTGAGGTGTCGTTCTTTTTTTGGGTAGGTATTTTTATTTTTCCAACCAGTTGAGCTATTGATTTAAATCTATGGCTTTAGAATTGTTCTTTTTTTAACAAATTTAGAAATTTGTTTTAAAGCTGTATCTAAAAATTGAAGCAAATGAGATCAAACTATTAAATTTGTGAAAACTGAGGTGTCGTTCTTTTTTTGGGTAGGTATTTTTATTTTTTTAACCAGTTGAGCTATTGATTTAAATCTATGGCTTTAGAATTGTTCTTTTTTTAAACAAATTTAGAAATTTGTTTTAAAGCTGTATCTAAAAATTTAAGCAAATGAGATCAAACTATTAAATTTGTGAAAACTGAGGTGTTGTTCTTTTTTTGGGTAGGTATTTTTATTTTTCTAACCAGTTGAGCTATTGATTTAAATTTATGGCTTCAGAATTGTTCTTATTTTTAACAAATTAAGAAATTTTTTTTCTTGTCAACAACAGTCGTAAACCCCTTGTCTTCACTACTCAGCAACGACCTGTCGCTGTTTGTAGGAGAAAGAGGTCTCTTGAAAGACTTTTTATTTTCTCCATCTACCTGCATCTGATCAATATTTACAGTACTGCTTTTTCCCTCGACCGCATCAGCTGGTCGCTTGGGGAGTACGTATAGTTTTGTAGGTCTCAGCTGTCCAGTTTCTCCCAACGACTTTGCGAGAGTCGCAGCATAAGTGGGGGAGCCAGGCGCTTCGATCACGGCGCTTTGTTGTCCCTCGGCTGCCCCGCTGATGTTTTCCACACTGTTTACACTACCGGCATTTTGTTTCGAACTTTCACTACTGTCAATATTTACATTATTGTCCGTGACCTTATCTTTGTTATTCACTGATTTTGCTGTTTTCTCGTCATCACTTACATCACGTGATTCATTGAACTCCGGGCATTCTCTTCTGAAGTGATTTGCCTTTTTGCAGTGAAAACAAATAGGCTTATCAATATCGAAGAAGACCATTACAGGTAGCGACGCTGTTCCAAACTTGACCGGGCCCTTCGGGAGCTTGTTCACGTCATCGGGGTGAATCCAGATGGCACGACGGGAGGAGATCGACTTTTTAAAATGAGCACCTTTCGCATCAATATTGAACTTCAACTCCGATACGCTCGAAGCAGTCCTAATGCCACAGTAGCCCGTTAAAAATCTTTTTATGCTGGAGTTGGACACTCCATAGGTGGCATGAGAAATTATCACTTTAACCGATTTCGCGACCATATACTTTATCGGCACTTCTTCTCCTCCTACCATGATTTTTCCTACCTGGTCGACGAGCATGGCTGCCTGTGACTCGTGTTTGAAAACGACACAGAGTCGGTCACGAGTAATTTTATAAACGTAGATAAAACTGACTTCATCCTTGATGTGCTCGTTCAGCTTGTGACAATAGTCAATTGTATCATAATCTTTGTTCACCGGAATTACTATAGCACACTCGTCCTTAGGCCGAACTTCACTCGGATCACAAAAATACTGAACGGAAATGACTGGTTCCCCTAGTTGTCGTTGGCTCATTTTGAGGTTATGTGTGGTCGTCTAACAACGATCCAACTTTCACTCCTCAAAAAATAAAAGACTCTGAAGCTTCACGTGGATCTCCGGCGAGGCGTCTTTGCCGTTTGCGGTTATGAAACTGGCGGCGTCGATGCACTTCTCTTCTATTTTCACTTGCGCACGCTTTTTTCCGGGGAACTTTTCCCCACAAGGGATGCCAAATGTTTGAGAAATAGAAAAATTAACGCGAGTCAAAAGGGACGAGGAGAAGGCAGGAATCACTGGGCTTCAAATAACTAACACTGGCATTTAAATGAACTCTAACTTTTGTGATAAATTTATTTTTCGGTTTCTAAGGTTTACAATAGAGGAGAGTGGTCACGCCGTTTTGACCGGGTGGCACTCTACCTCTGGGAAACTAGGTGGAATCGTCCTAGATAAGCGGTCGATCTACGACGACGGCGCTGAGTCCCGTGATGTGTGGTCGCGGCATCACGGTCGCAGAAAGACTGGTGAGGGCGGAAATTGGTCACTCTGGGCAGCTCTGGCGTGGGTCGCTCGCATGACCAATCACGTGGCAATAAAAGGCGGTAAATCTCAAACACAAGGTGTGTTTTAGTTTTGCTCTGTAAATGTACATACTAAATAGTAAAATGACGTATAAAAATTAATTTTATTTGTAATAAGATTTATTGAAACAGTAAACATACATATTGTGAAGATCAGTTTAACTCTTGACACATTTGTAGAATAAAAACTTACAAGTTAAAAGTAATTTTACGTTTCAAACTGAACAAAATTTAATAATTTTTAAAGCCTAAGCTTCCTAAAATCATAATTGTTAGAAAAAAATACTAAAATTTTCATGGTTGATTTCATACAATAACATAAATAACCCATGATCGAACCTTTCAATTGGTCATTTTTACATCAGCTCCTTTTACAATGAATTTTGTACTTCAAATCAAAACATTTTTAATTATTAAACATTTTGTCTGGATGAGAAATGAAAAAAACTCTCTTTTAGAATTTTTTATTTAATCATTTAAGTATTTAAAATCTTTTAATATTGATGTTAAAATTTTCATGGACAAATATATTTTTTTAACAGATATTATCAGACTTCTCTAGTAAATAAACGGTGAAGAAACAAAATCCTAATATTTTTTATGAATACCTTAAGGCACTGTTAAATAATTATTAAATTAATTAACAGCCAATCTCAATTATACTTATTATATATTAAAATTATTAAAAGTTATTGAGGATTGTCATTGTAATTAAGTTTAAAATGGTATTTAAAAAAAAAAGTAAACTTTGAGGATGAATCGCTGTAGAGTGCTCAATGGCGAGAGTTTTGTGATTAGACTTACCGTATTCAGCTTCTAAAGTTAACTTGCTCAAGATTGGCTCTTCTCTGCCATTACCCCCAATGCAAGAATACCTTTTTTTTTTTTTAACAAATTTTGAATTCTA
Source organism: Encarsia formosa (assembly GCA_038277355.1). Classification (NCBI taxonomy): domain Eukaryota; kingdom Metazoa; phylum Arthropoda; class Insecta; order Hymenoptera; family Aphelinidae; genus Encarsia; species Encarsia formosa. The sequence goes on along the minus strand of CM076184.1, from coordinate 88,411,460 downwards.
TTGATACTTGTAAAGTATTAGAACAATGTATCTGGTTTTAAAAAATTCTAACTGATGCAGACATTATCTTTTACAGAAAATGTAGATAATAAATGAAGATAACATTGACATTGCATTTATAAATATATTATTACAGAACTTTTGTGTTAAATCTTTTTCTTCTTTGATTACCTACATAAACATACTACATAAGTAAACAACAGATATATATTTAGAATCATGCACAGATCACAATGCAATCACATCACAGTGCACAGTGCACAGATTAAAAATATTAAATCTAGTAATTTTCGAATCTACATTTTAACACTTAATTCTAATCATTAAATATTTTTATCACAAATATTTAGACACATGAATTTATAAAATTTATAAGAAGATATATGTAACATTATAACCAAAGAATTAAACAAGAATATAATTTTTTTGTTTTTGAGACAAGTACGTATCTTATTCAAGATAGATCTATTTCAGACAATACTATGAGCTCAATTTGTAAGAGAATCTTTTACTTTCGAATTTATCGCTTCTTCAATCTTTGTAAGCTTTTATTTACTAATAAAAACAAAAATTTGTTTACCAAAACCTCCACAGTTTTTTTTTATCAGTGGGTGGGGATTGGGATTGTTCTAGATTCAAGGAGCACTCTTTCAATGGAGTTGATTCTGTCTCTGTGTAATATTTACAAGGTTCTGCATCAATGCCATGCGAGTCAGACAATTCTGAATCATCATCTAATGTGGAATGAAAATCCGATGTGAAACTTTGGCTAGTTTTCTTGTGATTGGTAATCTCACTTTGATCTTGATTCACATTATTATTTTTATTCTGAATGTTACTATTTTCTTTATCTGAATTCATGATAATAGAAAATTGTTCACTATTAACATCATCCCCAGGAAATAATTTTTTTTTAATGTCCTCAATTCTGTACTTCAGCTTGCAGGATATATTGGATTTTATTTCAGGTTTGAATCTTGAATTATCTGTTTTCTTTATTACAAAATTACTATCGAAACTTCTTTGAAGACATTTTTTACTCTTCATCTTGCAGGGGAGAACCTAGGAATTTTTAATTTTAAATGATTATCTGCTATGGGACTAGATTTTGAAGGGGGAGATGGAGTCGGTGATAAACTGGATACTGATACATAATTATTTGTTAAAGCTAGAGGTGATAGATTTTGGGATGATGTAGAAGGCGAAACGCACATTGATCTTTCATTCTCAACTGGTGGAAAATGTGGAATGGGTGATAATCTTGAAAGTTCTTCATGATCACTATGATTTTCTATAACCATATCACTATTATGCTGGTTATACATTCCTTTTTGCTGAGTGCTTTGATCGGATAGATATTCAGACTCATGAAATGTTTTATCAGCATTTGGCAGAAAAAATCCTTTTCTCCATAAAGAATGTTTCATATATAAAGTAGCAACACTCAAAAATTGATTAAAATTATAAGTTAAAACTTTTTCTCTTTGTTCAGCTTTAGCATTATTTTCTTCTATTTTTTTATATCTTTCCTCATCTCTTCTCCTATCTTCCATAATTGTCTCTAGTAAAATTTCTTCCTTTGACTTAGGACGTCTGGGGGGTCTTTCTATTCTTTGAAACTGTAAACTAGACAGATCAACTTCAGCTGATGCTAAAATTTCTTGTCTAACTTCTGAGTCATCTGCAGGTCTTTGGCATCTGTCTATTCTTTGGAAATTTGAATTGGCAGCACCAACCTCCATCGATTGCAAGATCGCTTCTCTAGATTCTGCTTCTGTTTCCAGTGAATCATTATCGCTAGTCAAATCATCAATTAATTCTTGCTGAGAACTGTCTTGAGTTGCAGGATTGTTTCTACGTCCAAGACTGTCGTCCACATTCAGCAATGTAGTACTGTCTTTTTGACCAAGCACCATATGCATGATCTGGTAACCCTCCCAGCTTGGAGGAGGATCGCCTGATTTTGGTTTACTGTTCTTGTACTGACTTTTACAATTTTTTATTTTTGATTTTACTACATCTTTAGTTCTATTATATTTTCCACTCCTGTTATGCTCCCTCGCTATATATTCATATATAAGATTGTGTTTCATATTTCTTCTCTTGAACATGCTTTGAACAGCTGCAGAGACCCAAATGATAAGCAATTGTTTTTCTTCTTCATTGTCATATGAAGGGCTTCTTTTATAACTATTTCTCTGTCTACTTCTAGATTCTTGCTCTTCATCATCCATTATAACCTTAAAAAAATAATTTTATTGAGCGAATTATTTTAAAAATACTATTATTTTTATCAGTGATGAAATAAAATTATCATCATAATAATTATTTAAGTTCCATTTAATTACCTGATTATTGAATTAGGCAAGCAAAAACAGCACGGATGTCATAAATTATAAGTCAGATTTTTTAATCGTCTGAACCATAGTCAATAAAACCAAATTAAAAGTGTCTAAATCACAATAATTAAATTTTTTTTTTTTACTGAATAATTACTGAACAATAATTATTTATATCGAACTACACATACTGTCATGAACAAGTAAAATCATAATACGGCTGAGCCGTGGCTCAGGCGCAGTGTAGAATGGGCATAACTCTGTCAAACTGTTTTATTGCTTCTATTTTATCAAATTTTGGCAAAGTTATTTAGAATTCCGCAGAAAAATCTTACTATAAAAAATTGTAAATCTTGATCTGATTTTCGACGAATAAATTGAAAAACCTTCTTATATTAATAAAATCTTTTAAATGATATTACTTCTTTTAATAAAATCAACAATGGCAAAAACTTTCCCAAGCTTGTTTACCTTGGCAAGGTTTTTTTGGGTTATAATTAGCTAAAGAAAAATTAATTTAACTTCAAATTTATTTCAATTATTTACTACTGCTAATTGATTTACAAAAAGTTTTTGTTTGAAAAGTTTTTGAAAGTTTTTGTTTTTAAAAAAATTATCTTAAAACGAACGAACACTGCGAGTAGGACAGAAGTAACTTTTTCTTTTAATTTAAACCTTTATTTTTTACGTATACCTTTATAGTTTAAATGCCAACAAATTCTAAGCTACAAAAGATATCTTAAACTTCAATCATATTTTTTTTAAATATTTTTTTTAGGTAGAACGCGTACAAAACGTAAATGAGAAGCTTTTTATTTTTATCGAAGTGAGTTTTATAACGTATCTAATTATTTAAAGGGTATTTCAATTTAATCATGAATGTAAATAATAAATTCTAAGAATCTGATTTTCAAGAATTTTTTTTATCCTATGTTAAGCTTTTTTCAGATTTTGAATCAGGTATTTAGGGCAAAAAGGAAAAATATGAATATTGTCATTATTCAATAAATTTTATAATTCATAATATTTTGGTTTGAAAGATAGTTATACACATATCTTTGAAATTCATTTTTCAGTTTGTATAAAATATAAAAAGTACCAAAAATGTTCACAAAAGTCGTTTTCCGCTTTTATTTCAAATTGAGTGGAATGGACAATCGAGAACAAAAGGCGCTTTTGTATTAAAAAATTGTAACATAACACAACGTATCGTAGTTTTCTCGTTCCCGTTTATCTCAAATCTTTTTAAATTAGAAAGAACATTAAATCTCAGAAATCAACAGCAAACTTTACTTTCACTTATTCTTAATTATTTAATTTATGAAATTTTGTTTGAAATCAAGAACTGAACCGATTGGTTATACTTGATTGTTCAAAAAATCAGAACGGGGTAAATTGTCTTTAAGCGATATTTGTATTAAAAAACGAGAAACTTATCTTGGAAATGAAACCTTATAACGCTATTTATATCCTATAAGTAAAGAAAAAGATTATTTCAGTCACAACAGAATCAAGAAATAAGTTGAAGTAAATTTTCGAATTAGTTTCGTAATTTCCCAAAAAAAGTCTTTAAAACAGACGAAAGATCTTACTGATATCTGTCTTAGATTTGTGATAAAAATAAGTTTTCTATAAAAATTAATAAAAAAAAAAACTAAATAAAAATTAAAAACTTCTATTGAATTAACAGTTAAAGGTAAATAAAAATTAACTCTGAATATATTTTTTTTTAATATTTAATTTTATTAAAAAAAAAAAAAAAAAAAAAAAAAAAAAAAAAAAAAAAGTTTTTTAGATTAATATAGTAGTAAGTTATAATAATTTTAAAGTTTAGTTGAACCCAAAAATAGTGTGTGTTAAGATCCTGTTAAAAGTTATTGTGATCGAGTTATCAGAAATTTTTAAATAAATATTCGTACTTTAATTATTAGGTATTTTCAACTATGACGTCATTTTCTGAAGTCAATGCGATCGGCTCTTGTGACGTATTGCCAGAGCAAAAACATTGTCAATGCAAACTGCTATAGTGACGTCATAGTTGAAATAGCCTAATATTTTCGAAAATAAATTTTTTTTCCAAAACTAAATCTACAATAATTTTTATGTTTTAAAAAGGAAATATTAAAACATTAAAAAATATTTTTTCCTTTCTTTGCATTTAATTTTTTTCAAATCCATTATATTTTTACCAAATAAGAGCCTTAATCAATCGACCGAATTGAAATAGATTTTGTAATTAATATATTTTTTAAGAACACATTCTATACTTAGCTTATGACTCTCTTATTTTACTTTCTACACTATTCAGTCACGGTAAAATTCAAACAAAAAAGAGGCCGTTCAAGCGGAAATAACTTAAAAATCTCCGATTTTTTAAATTTTATAAAAATTTGGGCACACTCTTGGAGAAAGCATCTTTGTGAATCTTCGTTAATTATTAATGAAGTTTGGAATTTTTTGATAAAGTTTCCCAAAAATTCACAAAGATTCACAACTATTCACATAAATTATTTCATATAGAAAATACTACGAAAAGTATATTAATATTAATAAAATTATTATACTTAATTTAACTGCTAAAAAATTCTTTGACATTATTCCATATGTACCAGTGTACCCTGCTGTATGGCCACACGTTAAATGTATACTTCAATAATTTATATCTTTTTCCATATATTTCACAAAATCATCAATAAATTATAAAAGAATTACACGATCCCTACTAAAAACATCATTCGGCAGAGACTACGCCCTTTAGATGGCTTACCTAGGGAGTTTTGACTTTGGACCGTCAGGGCAGACACATTAGTACATGTAGTCATAACTCGAGTCTGGAGATTAGTACCGGCTCGCAAGTTTCTGCGTGTGAGTTCTATCGAGAATTCACACGTAGAACCTTCAGGAAATAAATCCAGACAGGGAGAGAACAATCTACGGATTCTCTCCCTTATCACCCAGCACACCTGCACACACACTTCACACTCGTTTTTGGGGGAGGCACAAACCTTTACGCCACGCGGGTGGAGATCTCCGTGAAGCAGGGGTTCCGGGTTTTCTAGCTTGCACACCACAAACTCGTACACTCGAATATGTCACACTCTCAGCGACTTTGCGAGTCGTAATTAATAACAAACTCTCCGTGAGTCGCAATCACAAACTTTCTTTACTACAACAAAAAAAAGAGAACGAGAGAGAGACGGAGTGTCTAGCCTAAACTATCGAAGTAGACTGGCGCGCTTACGCCTCGTTCCAGCTGGTCCGACCGCTAACGGTCGGTCCGTTCCGGAATGGTCCGCCAGCAGCTGTTCGTCTGCTGCTGGCCCGCGTCCATACGAAAAATCTCGATCGTGTGGACGAATGTTTTCACCGACCGTGACAAGTCATAGTGATATGTTTTAAGTTTTTTTTTTTTTTTTTTTTTTTTTAATGGATAAAATTTTGAATAAAACTGGTATGCTTCAAGCCTGAAAAGTTAATATTTAGAGTAAATAAAAATTGTTGAAAAAAAGAAAATACATTCAAATATTTACCGAATTTACGCAAATCTATATCAATACCGAATCTAAATAAAAAAACTATACGCTGAATATGATAATTTTTTTTTGATAGTGAACTAATGAAAGAAGTAAAATCAAAAAATTTATTACGGACGACTTTCGGCCAAATTACTTATTATTTAAAAATAATTTTCTCTACTATAAGAACATATTATGTTAAAGCACCTCAAATATACGTAAAGTCAATAATTTTTGAATTACTTATTATTTAAAAATAATTTTCTCTACTATAAGAACATATTATGTTAAATCACCTTAAATATACGTAAAGTCAATAATTTTTCAATTTGAGTAATTTTTAATATTGATAACTACCACTCGAAATTGACGGAGCTCTTTTCAAGGGACAACATCGGTTTAACTAAAAAGCATAAGCATTGATAACATACGCATTGATAAAATTAATTTAAAAAAATGTTGATAGTTAATTATAATCTACAACTTTTTGTAATGTTAAGTTTTGAGGACACTCAGATAACCCTACTGAGCACACAACTTGATTATGACCACGTGTAAAGCTTACTTCATTGCATCGTATACATTTAATTTCTTGTTGAAATGTATGCTTTAGAATTGATTCTAAATTGAATGATTGTTGACATAGAGCATTAATAAACTCAACAGCATCTTCTTGCGAATCGTGACTAAATTGTTCACCTGCTACTGTACGAATTGCCTTTATTTTTGCCTGTACATCAATACTTTTCTTTTTGTAATAATCTTCAAATGCCTTGTTCACAATGCTTTTTTCCGGGTTCATTAAAAATTTCAATCTCACAGAATAACAGTTAAATAAACTCTGCAAAGATGCATTAGCATAACAAGATAATTTATTTGGATTCTGTAATTCAACAATTTCCCAATTATGGAGGGGATCATTAATAAATTTTCTTGTTTCTTTAATTTTTTTGTTATAAGATTTTTCTGAGCCATTTGTTGAGGCAGGTTTCAAAATGGAAAGTAAAGGAATCTGAGATCCTTGATCTGCAGAAATTTGATTTATAAAATTTTTGGAATGATGTTCCGCAATTGTTTTTGTATCTAATTGAATTAAAGGAACATTTTGCTGAATACTTTTTATAAAATTTAGAGGCTGCATACTATAAGAAGCTGCATTGTTTGAAGGTGGTTTCAAAAGTGTTGAAGTTGGCTGTTTAAAAGTAAAACTTTTATTTGATCTGATTGTATTAGGTGATTTAAATTTTTCTGAGCCGGTTGTTATAACCGGTTTTAATATGGAAACTAAAGAAATATGAGATCCCTTATCTGCAGAAATTTGATTTAAAACCTTTTTTGAATGATGGTTTACAAATGTTTTTGTATCTAATTGAATTAAAGGAATATTTTGTTGTATATTTTTTATAAAACTTCGTGGCTGCATACTATAAGAAGCTGCATTGTTTGAAGGTGGTTTCAAAAGTGTTGAAGTTGGCTGTTTAAAAGTAAAACTTTTATTTTTTCTGATTGTATTAGTTGACGAATTAGAATGTCAAAAATGGAAATTATGTCATTCACTTGGTGATGATAACCGAAGTTTTTTCTCATTATTTAATACTGTACATGGTTTTGAATATGCATTTTGGAGAACAGGTATTTTATTCTGAATATTTTTTGATGTTTCTTCAGGTTGCATTAACTCAAATTTATGGATAGTATTTTCATTTTCACTAGTGGCTTTTAATAGAGAGGAGTAGAGTCGCTTAAGAGTGAAAGTTCCATTATGTATGTTTATTACATTGGCTTTTCCAGCGTTTTTATCATCGTATTTTTTATAAAATTTACTTACAATTGGTAACTGTTTTGATCGATTTTCACTAATAGAAGTCGTAATAGGTTTTGGAGATAATACTTGAAAAGCTGAAAGTTGCATGGGCTGTCTATCAGTAGCTTGTGAATCCATGATACTAAAATTCTTTTCAAATGTCTTAGAGTTATTTGATCTTTTTTCACAATTTGGAAAAGGTTCTTCTAAATATTTACTATCAAAAATTTGAAGAACATATTGATGTATTTCGTTTTCATCAATTTTTAATTGATCTGGTTCTTTTCCAAATAATTTTGCAACAGTAAACATTGTGACAAAATATCCGCAATCAATAGCATTTGCCTGAATCTGTACCGAAGGAAATTCTATTGGCTTATTATCTACAAAGTGATAACCATGTAATTTAATTAGATATTTTTTAAAATTTTCATGAAGGTACCGAGCTCCCAAAGAATCGTAAATCTTAATAGTCTTAGTATCATAAAAACTTAAAACCCAATGACCAATCTTCTTTTCTTCTTTGAACGAAGTTGGAAGTTTTGTTGTAGTTTCAAAATTAGTAGGTCTTTCGAATAAAATTTGAATATGTTTTTGGTTTCGGGGAACTTCTTTTATTCTTTCTCAATTCTGAACATAATAATGGGACTGAGGTTCATAATTAGAATAATATTTTATCACCTGAATGACAAAGTCTATGTGATCCCCTTTAAGACACTGTTTTTGAACAATAATACTCCTGTCATAGATAAATCTCGAAATCCATTCCAAGGAAATTGGTTTTGTTTTACATGGAAAATGTATAATAGTACTATTTTTTAACATAAAATAAAAGTGTCTTCTGAATTCATGTTGGTTTTAAGGAAGCTTATCCGGTTTTAATTCAAATATAATTGACGTTGCATAAGCAATAGCTAATACGGCACTGTCACATGCGTTTTCTAGCGTTACCACGGTTGGAAATACTATAAGTCGACTACTTTCAAAAAATATATAAGGGTGTAAAGTTTGCAAGATCTGCTTTCGATCATCATCTAGACACTTTGAATTTGAAGAATCAAAAACGTAAAGATCTTTTGTATTGTAATAAGTGCAAATCCAATGATCATCATTATTTTTAGAACCAATGGAAGGTTTACATATTAGTTGAATATGTTTTTTGTCAGCAGGAATTTCAGAATAATCTAACGTTTGAATTTGCAATGTCTCTAAAACAGCAAATTCCGAAGACACTGTTGGAATTAATTTTATAAAAGCATCAATGTGCTCACGACATACCATACCATTATCTATGATTTTTTTTCAAACTACTACCACTAACATAGATCATTATTTGTAATTAATAAATAATTATTAATATTAACGAAGTAAAAACTTTTTTTTACTCTTGTGTAGCCAAGGCGCAATAGGCTGCCGGAGAAAGGCTTTTTGTAGCCAAGGCGCAATATGCTGCCGGAGAAAAGCTTTTTGTAGCCAAGGCGCAATAGGCTGCCGGAGAAAGGCTTTTTGTAGCCAAGGCGCAATAGGCTGCCGGAGAAAGGCTTTTCGTAGCCAAGGCGCAATAGGCCACAATAGGCTGCCGGAGAAAGGCTTTTTGTAGCCAAGGCGCTATAGGCTGCCGGAGAAAGGCTTTTTGTAGTCAAGGCGCAATAGGCTGCCGGAGATAGGCTTTTCGTAGCCAAGGCGCAATAGGCCACAATAGGCTGCCGGAGAAAGGCTTTTTGTAGCCAAGGCGCTATAGGCTGCCGGAGAAAGGCTTTTTGTAGTCAAGGCGCAATAGGCTGCCGGAGATAGGCTTTTTGTAGCCATGGCGCAATAGGCTACCGCAGAAAGGCTTTTTGTAGCCAAGGCGCAATAGGCTGCTGCAGAAAGGCTTTTTGGAGCCAAGGCGCAATAGGCTGCCGAAAAAAAAAAGAAAAAGAAGAAAAAAAAAGAATATATATTACAATTGTACTTAGCTGAACAGCAAACTATTGATGATTATTAAATCGAGTTTTTACTAATACTGCAATAAAAAGGTTCTTCATAATAATAATATTCACTCCAAACAAAATAAATTTTTGGAACGAATTTTTTTTTAAACAGTTTTATTTTAATAGATAAAGGAAATATCATCTACAAGAGAGACCCACAATATTAAGAAAAGCCTTCGAAATGTGGTAAAAATATTCAAAAGAAATATTGTTGCATCGATTTTATAACATAAATGTATCTAAAAATTTCTTAGCTCTAAACCCCCACAACGCTGGGGAGATGGATAAATTAATGATTTTTTACAAACAATTAAATAAACCAACAAGCTCTAAGCCCCCATAACGCTTGAGGGAGCGATAAATAAATTATTTTTTATAAATAATTAAATAAACCGACTAGCTGGAAACCCCCATAACGCTGGGCAGAGCAATAAATAAATTATTTTGTATAAACAATTAAATAAACTGACAAGCTCTAAACCCCCATAACGCTGGGGAGAGCGATGAATCAATTATTTTTTATAAACAATTGAATAAACCGACAAGCTCTAAACCCTCGTAAAGCTGGAGGGAGCGATAAATTAATTTTTTTTTATAAACAATTAAATAAACCGAGAAGCTCTAAACCCCCATAACGCTGGGGAGAGCGATAAATAAATTATTTTTTATAAACAATTAAATAAACCAACAAGCTCTAAACCCTTGTGAAGCTGGAGAGAGCGATAAATAAATATTTTTTTATAAACAATTGGATAAACAACCAATCTGGAAACCCCCATACCACTGGGGAGAGCGATAAATAAATTATTTTTCATAAACAATTGAATAAACCGACAAGCTCTAAACCCTTGTGAAGCTGGAGAGAGCGATAAATAAATTATTTTTCCTAAACAATTAAATAAACCGACAAGCTCCAAGCCCCCATAACGCTGGGGAGAGCGATAAATCAATGATTTTTTAAATACAATTTGATAAACCACCAAGCTCGAAACCCCCATAACGCTGGGGGGAGCGATAAATAAATTTTTTTTTATAAACAATTAAATAAACTGACTAGCTTGAAACCCCCATAACGCTGGGCAGAGCGATAAATAAATTATTTTTTATAAACAATTAAATAATTCGACAAGCTCTAAACCCCCACAACGCTAGGGAGAGCGATAAATTAATGATTTTTTACAAACAATTAAATAAACTGACAAGCTCTGAACCTAAATAACCTCGTCGGTTTATTCATTGTTTATAAAAAATATTTTTTTTATCGCTCTGCCCAGCGTTATGGGGCTTTGAGCTCATCGGTGTATTTAATTGTTTATAAAAAAATATTTATTTATCGCTCTCTCCAGCTTCACAAGGGTTAAGGGCTTGGCGGTTTATTTAATTGTTCATAAAAAATCATTTATTTATCGCTCTCCCCAGCGTTGTGGGGGTTTCGACCTTGGTGGTTTATCCAATTGTTTATAAAAAAATATTTATTTATCGCTCTCTCCAGCATCACGAGGGTTTAGAGCTTGTCGGTTTATTTAATTGTTTATAAAAAATAATTGATTAATCGCTCTCCCCAGCGTTATGGGGGTTTAGAGCTTGTCGGTTTATTTATTTATTTATTTATTGATTAATTATTTGCAACGGTTTCTGTTATTCTGCTTTCAATCGTGCGCGTTAACTGTGACGGTCAATTTTCCCAAATAAAGTGGGGGGCACCATGTATATGACTCGCCGATGAATACGGTGGAATTTTCGTCGATGAAAAATCTATTCGGTGGGATTTTTTTCGGCGACAAATTCATTCGGTGGGATTCTGATATAAGTATCAACTATATAAAATGCTGAGTTAACATTAAAAAAAACATTTTTAGTTTTCTTATCAAGCTAAAGCGTTTCCCTTGATTTTTTTAATAAAAAATTTACAAAGTTAAAAATTTTAAAGTATTAGAACTTAATTAATGTAACCTGATATAAAATGATTGCAAAATTGTTTTTCGTTTTTTTTTTTTCTAATATTTTAAGTCTGGTTTTAGTTAAATGTCTCATTATAAATAATGTTCAAAATAAAAATCCTGATTTTTTAATCACATTTTAAAAGTATAATTAAATAAATAATAATAGAACTTATAAAAATTTTTTATAATCAACAAATATTTTTAGTTATGATTGTATTGCATTATGATTGAAAATTAAGAAATTATGAATTAAATAAAAGAAATAATATTTCTTATATTAATTAAATTAAAAAAAATGAAGGCTGTATTCATTATTAGGCCTGCACATCAAAAAAAGCACGAAGTACAGGCGCCTGTGCGTGTGCGTGTGCTTTCGTACTTTTGTTGCTCCGATGTTTAAAATCAGGTTAGGGGTATCATTCGTTGGTTAAAAATCGGTCCATGAACTTACATTTTTCCACTAAATTATGATTTTAAGACATAATGTTTTGTCAACTTGCTAAAATCCAAATTAATTTCATTTTTGAATTAGACTCTGTTTTTATCAAGCAGAATTTTTAGATTTTTTTAGATTTTTAGTTTTTTTGACCGTTACGAAATTTATTATTTTTTATTACGTAAATTCAACAACAATATATTTAACTTCGTGAAATAAATCTTTTAGCAAATATAATTTCTATTGAGTAAAAATATTTTTTTTCTAGCACATCACATAACGCTTATGTGTAATTTTTAAAATCTTTAATTTTCATATTTTTATAGATTTATTACTACAGAGAATCAAACAAATCTATTCATTTATTTTTAACTTTATTTAAATCATCATCCAACAGTAAAATTTGAATTAAGTAATATAATTAAAAGCTTATTAAGTAACCGCTAGTTGAGCTATTTTAAACTAGTCTTTCAAATTTTTTTTTCAAGGGAAAATGTCAACTTTTAGCTGAGCAAGAAATCTCTCGTTTTGAAAAAATTTTTAAGTAACTGTAGTATTAGTAATTTTAAATAATTGTGGCAACCCTTGAGAAAGATCTATCTGACGTGATCATAAAAATAATCCTTGATACAATTCCAAAAATCTCCACAATCCTCCAAAAATGATGCTTCGGATTGTGTAAAAATTCTTTTTGATACTTATAAAATCCATTATAACAATAAGATTCAATGTAATAAGAAAAACTTTTTGCAGTAGAGTACCTTATTCAAGCGTATTAATTGCTGTGATCGAGTATACTGAAGCTAGAAATCATTTTTATCGAGTATTTAGTGGTTTTTCTTACTTATTTATTGAATTTTTTACAACTCATTTCTATTTGATGCAACCAGGCCAATAAAAAAGTAAAAGTCTTGCTAGATTTTTTAGGTAAAAATTAAGCTTTAAAACTATTTTTATATGTGAGTCAAAAATTTTCAACATCTTTCGCAAGATATCGATAATCAAAAACTAAAAATTTAAGTAAAGTCTGAATTTAAGTTGAGTATTTTTATTTAGTTAGAAACTAAAAATCTAAATTAAGTCTGAATTTAAGTTGAGTTTTTTTTTTATATAATTAGTAAAAAATAATACACCGATTTATTTTTTCGTATAATGAACGCAGATAAAATTTTGCTTGCTAAAAAAGAGTATTATTCAAAAATGAATTTAATTTTGATTTTAGCAACTTAAAAAAACATCATACATAAATTTGAAATGAGTAACAATTTTTAATCTCTTCACAAGAGTATATATTATTTATTTTTCACTAAACAATTAAATTTTTAATAATCATTTGATTTTATACTAAACTATATACATCCTTTAAAAATTAATTTAGTGAAAAAATGCAAGTTCATGAATCGATTTTTAACCAACGATGAACGAATGATACCCCTAACCTGATTTTAATCTTTGGAGCAACAAATGCACGAAAACACACGCACACGCACAGGCGCCTGTGCTTCGTGCTTTTTTTGATGTTCAGGCCTATTGGCATTCTTAATAACCTTTTATTACTCGTATACTTATAAAGTTAAAAAAAATTGTCATGAAAATACAAAAATTTTAATAAATATATAAGACCTTACGGATGCATGGATCAAACTTAAAAATAAAGGTCAGATTCATCATAATCAACACCCTCCAAGAGTTCCAAAATTTCTAATTAATCCGAGACGTCGAAGCTTTTTTTTTTTTTTAATTTTAAAGATTTAGAGATCGATCGACTGACGATAACGACACGAAACAAATTTAATTATAACTGATTAAAATAGTAGCTAATATACTGCACTAAAAGCTCCCTGATTTCCTTCAGTCATTAAATTAAAAAAATCTGTAAAATTTTTCATTCATCATTGCAGTGATTGCATCGATCGAAGAATAGAAAGAAAAGTGACTTGAATAATGTTATTAAAAAAAATTTATCCAACCTTTGCCGACTCCTCGAAATATCTCAAACTTCTTTCTTTTCCAATTATCTTCAGCTTTTTCTTATTATTTTTTATTTACTTCTATCCACTTCTATCTACAATTCTACAATACCACCAAGCGCGCGTAAAGTAACGGATACGGAACTAACGTCAACTACTTTTTCCTGTTAACTACCAGTTAATTTTCTATCTTATACGAATCTGCTAACCTGATTAGGTAGTAAAAATAAGACTTCTCACCGGATTGTCGTAGACATAAAAACGTGACCTAGGGTACCTAACATTTTTGTACCTTTTTCGCGGTTAACTATCCACCGGACACGTTTTCTCCGCTACAGTGCACGTTGTCAGTTAATAATCATTCAGTTAAACTACGTAATATTTTTTCAAAAACTTTCAATATGAATGCGCAAGGTAAATATACACTTTAGTTTACCATTATTTTAAACTTACTTGATTTTTTCCTAAAATATGAAAACAAACTTAATACTTTTATTATTAAATACTAATAAAAAAGTTTTGATAACGATTAATGTTAATAATGAACATATTATTGTTTGTCCAGGCCAAGTCCACGAGCCACAAGGAGGACAAGATGAAGCCCTAAATCAGGGTGCTGGTGCTAATAGGCGTGTTCATGCAGGAACTGGAGTTGCGCCAGCTCAAGAACAAGGTGGTGAGGCTGGCTTGATCCAAGATACTCAGCCACTCAATATGAATGCCGCAACAGCTGTAAATCAACCTGCAATAAATACTGAAGGCACTGGTGTGGTGCCACCTGGGTTTGTGCCTCCACCTGGGTTCATTTTACAGCCCTGTCTACAAGATTTTGCTAGTCAGCTCTCTAGTGGTCCAGCTGCAGCCGGTATTCTTCAACCACAAGCTGCTGAAGCTCCTGGTAGACAAGCTACAGCTGTAGAACAGTTTGCTGATGCTCATCAGCCCCTTGGTGGGCCAGCTGGAGTTGGTGCCACACCTACACAATATCAACAAGTTGCTGGACCTAGTGGTATAATACAACCTCAACAAGTCCACGAACCACAAGGGAGACAAGCTGAAGCCCTAAATCAGGCTGCTGGTGCTAATGGGCATGTTCATGCAGGAGCTGGAGTTGCGCCAGCTCAAGAACAAGGTGGTGAGGCTGGCTTAATCGAAGCTAACCAGCTACTTGACAGACAAGCCAGAGCAGCTCTTGATCAACCTGCTCTCATTCCTAAGTATCTGGACACAATTACAGCAAATGATCCTGGACTATTATTACAACAACTTCTGCAACAAGGTGCTTGGGATGGTTTGATTCAAGCTAACCAGCCACTTGCTGGGTCAGCTGAAGCTGGTACCCAGCTTGGATTTGTTCCAAATTTACCTCAACAAAACAATGGTGAGTTTTACCTGGGTTCTATTTACAGCAATCAAAAAATCAAAATTGCATTTGCATACATTTTATTATTTTATATTTTATATGTATTTTACTTTGAAAAAAAGTTGCAATTTAATTATGTCAGGCTACCAATTATAATTTTTAAAAAATTTTAATCTAACAACACTGATAGAGTTATTTTTAGAAGAAGTATGTTTCTCAAAATCCGTAATAATTGTATTATATTAATATAATATATACTGAATACATATATATCATTGCAAACTTTTATATATGTTCAGGAAGCAGCTTACCACCACAAGTTTCTGATAAAGGACAGCCCTCCAACAGTAGCCAAGGTCAAGTTTCTTTGCATAATGAAGCAAATGCACAAAATGACTTCAATGGTTAGTTAGTTTTTTTTAAATTAATTAGTAAATCTAATAGTTATTTTTTTTTGTATAATTTACAAAAATTTTCTACACTGTATAATGTGTAATGAAAGTAAATATTATAAATATTTTTTACCCCCAAATAATTCAATTATTTAATTAATAATTAAATTTTTCAGCTGTACCATACCGTAGAAAAAGAGGTGGCGCCCAAGTTCAGAAAGCTCGATCACAAGCTGAATTAGCAAACTTTATGGGTTGCCTTTCGAGAGCAACTGCAAGACCATCATTTATACCTTTTGAAAGAAAAAGTCAACAAAAACCCAATGCGGCGAAGCAAGCAAAAAATCCTTTAACAAGTCAATCTCAAAGCAATAAGACAAAAGGATCAGCACCTAGATATTATTCTAGTGCTATTGGACAAAAAGCTCAACGAGAAGTGAATCAGTTCCATATGATCAAGGATCAAGCAGCACTAACCCCTGACCAACATGTACCAAATGCTGATGGTAGTTTAGTAAGAGATAATAACATTAACATTGGATCCTGTGTCCAACCTATCCAGGCAGCTGTTCTGTAGGCTTTGGTCCAGCTCCAGCAACAAGCTGTTTTGGCTAGCTTAGTTCAAGCTAGCCAGCCACTTGTTAGACCATCCAGATCATCATCATCAGGTGTACAGCAACAAGGAGGTTGGGCTGGCTTGGTTCAAGGCAACCAGCCAGCTGGAGCAGCTGTTCATGAAATTCAAAATCCTGGCATCCTGCAGCTAGCAAACCAAGAAGTTCAGCATCAAGCTGCTTGGGCTGGTTTATTCCAAGGTAACCAGCAAGTCACTGAACCATCTAGGTCATCAGGCCTACAACAAGGAGGTATGGCTGGCTTGGTCCAGGCCAACCAGCCAGCTGGTGGTCATGCTGGATCAGCTATGTATCAACACCAAATTTTTGCTGGTCTGCAGCCTCTAATCCAGCAACTTTATTAACAAGTGGCTTGGGCTGGCTTGGTCCAAGCCAACCAGCAACTCACTGGACTTATGGCAACAGGCTCACAACAACAAGGAGCTGGGGCTGGCTTGGTCCAATTGAACCAGCCAGTTGATGGACTTATTACATCATCAGCTACACAAAATCAAAGAGCTGGGGCTGGCTTGGTCCAATTGAACCAGCCAGTTGATGGACTCATTACATCATCAGCTACACAACAACAAGGAGCTGGGGCTGGCTTGGTTCAAGCCAACCAGCAACTCGCTGGACTTATGGCAACAGGCTCACAACAACAAGGAGCTGGGGCTGGCTTGGTCCAATTGAACCAGCCACTCGCTGGACTTTTCACTTCATCAGCTACACAACAACAAGGAGCTGGGGCTGGCTTGGCAGTTTATAAGTATAAATGTGATTTGTTGCTGCTGAAAATTATGTAGCCTTGCAGCCTAGACTGCAGGTAAAGTAGAGAGGAGATAAGGCTGCAGGTGGCGAGGTATGCGCCGCATGCGTAGCGTCCACACTCCACAGCTAAGCACATAAACCATAAATTTGACAAAACTTTATATAAAAGAATAAACTTAAAAAACTTTTATTGTCATAATGACAATTTCATGAACAACTGTTGATAGTTTAATAATAATGCACATAAACATTTTAGCCCGAAAGGCGAGCCGCCGCGGCTTGAGTCTCCCGAAAAGTCTCCAGCAGAAGCTTCTGCTGCAGGCCTGCGGCCGCAGCGCCCAACAGCTGTAGCAGCCGCCTTGCAGTTGCTGTAGGTACGTGTTGGGCGCTGCAGCCATCCCATGCGTGCGAGAGTGAGATAGCAAGTCCAGCGTTGTATACGTCACGTCCGGCTTACGCTGCAGCGTCTTGCAAGGGAGCATGCAGAGAGACCGGATGCTCGACACTGAAATCGGAAATCGCCTGAATCTTGAGCGAAGAGAATTGGAGAGTTAAAAAATTGAAACGTTGATTACTTTATAATGCGACCATATTTCGTAATGATTTTTTTTTAAATTACTCAGGGAATCAGTGGCTACGCGTAGGTTATATGGTTTTAAAAAAATAATCATCCTAATATTGTTTTTCTCGTGATCGTCCTAACCTAAAATCGAAATTCAATGTATATAAAGCCCTGCAGGCTTTCACGGTAGTCGGTTAAAAAAACCTACTCGCCTTCAAAGCCCGATTGGGCTTTAGGATATCTTGTACCAAATCCGTACCTACTCTCGTGTCCACTCCTGTGCTTACCCTCTTGCCTAAACTTGTATCAACCCGTGTGCGTATCCGTGTTCTTACATTAGTGCATACCTTTGTACGTATCCTTGTGCCCACTGCAGGAGTGAAGTATTAAATGAACTTTTTAAGTATTGTGCAATAATAGTGAATTTTTACTTACTTATAAAAACTATAAAAATATATTTTTTAAACTGTTTTATATATTTTGATTACTGCTATTATTTTGTTATTTTTATTTGATTAATTACAAGTTTTTTTTAGTATTTCAATAATTACTTTTTTATTTTCTATAATTGCATAAATAATAACATATAACAAAAATAGGAGGTATAGGTAAAAGTGATAACATATATCAAAAATAGGGGGCAGGAAAAATTAAAACACATAGAAATAAGCATATTTCAGTACACTTTTACGGTTATTAAGCACTTTTTTGGGGGGCGTGGGGAGGGCGTGGAAGGCGTGGGAAAAGAAAAACAACTTTATAATATAGTCAGATATAGCTACAAAAAATCCATTCAAGTCTATTTAGTTCAATTAAATCTAAATGTTTTTGAATGGTTTTGAATGATCTCAATCGACACCTGAAAATTTTTCAATTGAAATAAATTGATTTCGTTACAGAGGCAAAAAAAAAAAAATAGAACTATGTTATGTGACAGTTATAAGGCACATAACGTTTTATTTATTCGGCAAGTGTACACGCTGCTTACTTCGTCAGCACGACGCCCTGGCTGGAAAAAAATCATGGTGGCAGGGAAATGCATCGGCCGGGCGGTGCTGGAGCAGTGAGTGGCAGTCTTAATTAACGTAGCATTAAATACGAGCGAATTACTCCTTTGTCGGAGAAATCGTCTTGCGGTTATAATTATCAATTAAGTTTAGTTTAGCGCGGGCCAGTGATCCTTTGTCGGGTACATTGTGTTTTCTATATTTATGTAATATTCAAGTGTATGATTTGGACTCAATAAATTAATTTTTTGAGTTTGATTGCCTTTTTTGTCTGAACGGTCACCCTTCACTCTGAAGCAGCGTACCAGGGACTGCAGCTATAATCTCAAGGTAAAGTTTTAGTTCATAAAATCTAGCTTTAGAATTTAACTTTAGCATCATCATGCGCACTTTAGTTTAAACGCATAGTTACTCTTATCCGTCAACACATGCGTGGGGACCACGATCTTCCGGTACCATTCCCGTCCGGGTGTTAGAATTAGGGAAAACGTTAGGTGCTAGTTAACACCTTACAAACTATGCGGACTTCAATGATTTTTTTACTAGAAATAAATGGATTCATAGACTGAATAAGGTACGGTTTTAAATAGTGAAAATGCAGTCCAATCATTAATAATATTTTTAATTTAAATCCAAAGTTTTACAATGGCTCAACTGACGTTATTAAGCTTGTGTGCGGAACGAGGTTAGCTGCCGCTCGCGACGTGGCTGGCACAAGACTGAAGGTGGCACCTGGCTATGCGTGGCTCGATTTTTCACGACGTTGGTCCACAGTCACGGTTGAAGTTGCTGCTTGCGCCCGTGTCAACTCGGAACGTTCTGGAGAACGATCCCCACAGCCACTCCCCCTCCGGAGACCTTCGCAGGTTGCAGCAGCGAAGGGAATGATACCCGGTTCGTTCTGCGAGAAGAGGATGGTGTCGATGCAGCTGGAGCCAGAGTTGTTGGAATCGTTGGCTCGGCAGCAAATTCCATAGACCACTCGCATAGCTCCGGTAGATGAGGAGTTTCCAAGTTCAGCGGTCGCCAGGTATGCTGATTTCAGACACGACCGAACCGGAGTCGACCGGGAAGCATAGGCCAGTGTTCCGGTCCATGATCAGGAGGCGATTTTCACGGAGCTGGTTTTTGCGGCCAGTTGCCGCCTTAACTGTCCGAGGGAGTGAATCCCTCGTAAATTGTTTTTTTTCTTACCTGGCAGTGTCACGTCACCTGGGAAAAACAGTGAAATAATTAAATTGTTTGTTTACTTTCCCAGGTGATAACCATGCCACTTTCTCGCGCAGCAGAAGCCGACCACGTGGCGACGATCGCCGTCGGCTGGACGCTGCTGTTGCAGCAGCACGAGCACCCGGCGCGCGCACAACACATACACACACACACATGTTCACCACCCGGGAAGGCTCTCCCGGCCCAGGGCGCGCACGTACACACACATACACTACACACGGGTTTGATTTCTCCGTCGGGGAGTTTTCGGCGACGGAGGAGGTGCGCGGCGCGTGTCGGCAGACGACGCAACTGCGTCGCCAAGCGCGTGTGCGCACGCTCACCACAGTAGACACGGGCGTGAGTGAGATTTATTTATTTTTTTTGGTATTATGTACGTTGCGCGAACAATGTGTGCGTATGGGGGAGAGCGAGAGAGAGAGTATGTGCGCGAGGGATAGATTAACGCAGTGAGTGCCTCGTGTGCATTAAGTTTATTCTTTATTTTGGGTTTTCGCGCGTATTATAGGTGGCGTGGCGATCGCCACCGGAAGATTGTAGACGGTAGCGTGATTGGGTGTTGTGGCGTGAATGTGTATGATTGGTGGACAAATGACTGTTCCTCGAGTATGAATGAGGCTTAACTTGATTAATTTGTGTTGATTGGCGGAGAGTGTTTGGAGGGGATGGTGAAGAAGGAAGTCGAGTCAGAGAGACGCAGGGAGCGTCACTCTGTTCTCAGTAGCCGTAGTGTGAGGTAGTGTTTTTTGAGAGTGTGATCTTTAAATTTCTAAGTTCTCTTCTGTAGACTTATTCTAAGTTCTTTCTTTTTTTTCTTTGAGTTGTAGACTTTTTTTTTTTATTTTATTTACAGCTAGGTGGATACAAGATTAGTAAAACACTTGGGTTAGTCCACTACAAATTGAGAGTTGGAAACAAATAAAAAAAAAAAAAGGAACAAAAGAGAGAAATTGAAGTGGCCATTTTGAAATAGAAATTTTTGGGTAAAAGTAAGGTTTTTACATTATTCTATTAAATTTTTATAAAGCATGGTTTTGTTTGGAAATTTGGGATATTGGTACGCCGATTAAAAAAAAAAATTGTTGTTATATATATTATTGGAAGAATCTTGAAAAAAATTCGATCGAGATTTTTCTTTTCTTTTTTTGGCGCGGCGTCGTTACCCGCCATTTTGTAGACTATTTTATAGTTTCAATTATATTCCTTTGTTCTCAAATTAAACTTTAATTTTTTGTAATTGTAGACTTGATTTTTTTAGTAGACAAGAATAAAATCAAATTTAACCTAAAATTTTTGTAATAATTTATTTTCTCTCTCTCTCTAGCTCACCAACCGTTCCCGGAGGTTTTCTCTCCGTGGAAACCCTGACCCCAGATTAACGAGTTTTGCCCTAGAGTGTTGAAAGAGATTTTCCTTGTAACGGGAAGGCCCGGGAAACTCCGTTAATTATTTAAGGGAGGCCCTTTTCTTAATAAATACCCCGTTACAACTGATGGCAACGATTGTAGTTTCTCTGGTTGACTGATGGTCTGAAGCTGCAGGATTGCTCGCATTTGCGAGCATTGGCGCCAAATTGGTGGTGAAAAAGGTAGAATCCACCTTGTGTAGCTGAGCGTGGCCTACTCCTACTTCAGCTACGCGACTGATGGGCACCCTCAGATTGCCATGGTTGAAACCCACCGACGGCGCTTAGGATCAGGTTGTTGGACGCGTTGAGCTTCGTCAGAGCTGCTCGTATGCTGACGAGCTCAATTGTCAAGCTAGAACTCTGAAAGCCAGTGCTTTGGGCGCCACCACGATGATGAGGAGACAGGCTGCACTGCCTGTGGCTACTCACCGCCTGGAGTCCTGGAGGCACGTCATGCATCTCGTCTTCTGCCTCGGCCAACTCGTCCAAGGTGTTGTTACGAAGGACTCGGAGAGTGTGTGTTACGTGTGTCGGCAGGAGGTTGAGCCATTTGACCTTGAGCGCGTCATCGGCCACCTGCGTGCCAGCGGCCAGGTTGCGCACGTAGCGAAGCAGCTGTGAGGGAGTGCGCCCGTCCAGCTCCACCCTACTGAGGAGTTTGGTTAGCCACTGATCTGTTGAGTCCAAGAACCGGGACAGCACTTGCGTCTTCAGATGCTTAAATTTTCCATTTGCTGGAGCAGTGCGCAGAAGGTCCTGTATGGAGTCCTGGTCGAGGGAGAAGACGTCGAGGTTATACTTCGTGAAATCCGAACAGATGTTGCTCGCGCCGAATAAAGCCTCGACCTGCATGAACCACGCTTTGGGGGAACTCGGCAGCGTGACAGCCTCCACTGGAACGCCATTTTGTTGATTTGGTGGTAGTTGGCCATCGCACCCCCGGCGACATTCTCATTGACCATCACGAAATTTTCTTGGAGAAGGTTTCTTGCAAAATTGGCGGCAAGGGCGTGGGCGAGCTCAACCTGCCTCGGCAATCTGGGCGTTTCCTCTGTTTTCCTTAACACGACGTGGCAGCGCGACACGAAGGGTTACTTTAGTCGGGGTCACCACTATAGACTGAATAAGGTGCGGGTTTAAATAATGAAAATACAGTCCAATTATTAACAGTATTTTTGATTCAAATCCCAAGTTTTACAATGGCTCAACTGACGTTATTAAGCTTGTGTGCGGAACGAGGTTAGCTGCCGCTCGCGATGTGGCTGGCACAAGACTGAAGGTGGCACCTGGCTATGCGTGGCTCGACGTGGCTCGACTTTTTCACGACGTCGGTCCACAGTCACGGTTGAAGTTGCTGCTTGCGCCTGTATCCACGCAGAACGTGCTGAGGAGCGATCCCCACAGATTTTTATGGTATTTCTGCTCAATGGAAATCAATTTAAGGCTTAATAAAAACAAATCGATTTCAATGGGTTTTCTCAGAAATAAATGAATTTAAATAAATTTCCTTCTCAATGGAAATAAACTGTCGCAAATCTTATCAGCTTATTAAAAATGAGTCAATACTTAAGTTTTTCAATAAAATTGAATGGACTTTAACAATCTTTCCACTCAATGAAATTGAGCGATCTTAAAGTCCATGTATACATTATACCCTGTTACGTAAGGTCCATTTAAATGTAGTAGACAATCGACACAACCATTTGAATCAGCTAATTTTTTAAATTTAATATGAAATTGACGGCAGTCAAAGCTATCATGAAATTAACGTTAGTTTTCATTAAGCAGAAAGTCCATTGAAATCCATTCATATGTATTACAAAAACCATTTAAATCATTTTGTTGATATGAGCTTATAAAATTCGCGACCATTGATTCCCATTTAGCGAAGATTGAAATCCATTCATATCCATGAAAACACCATTTAAATCGATACGTTGTTTTAAGCTTATAAAATTTACGACCCTTTATTACCAATAAGCAGAAAGTCTATTAAAATTCATTGATTTCCATTGAAAATGATTTTTAATGAGTAATTTTTCGACCATTAAAATCCAATAGATTTCAATAGATATTAGTCGACATTTTTAATACTACGCTGCTAGATGGCCAACCATCTTCTCTACTTTAAAGTAAATTGTATGTTTTTAGATAACATAATCCAGAGTAAGATCCATATTATTGAGCAGATAAGATCCGCTTAGCTATAATTTTTGAACTAATTGCTCTGTTGCAATTGACTAGGAAGTATAAAAGATCTGTGTATCGCTAGATAATGTAAAGTTATTTTTTAACCTCGTGCATCACAAGGAATAACTTGACTCCCTCCGATGAGAGCCAAAAGAACGGCGGGGGCTACCTGCGCGTAGCGACCAGCGCGCATCTCACAGCAGATCAGTGTGTGTCTCCCCGAGCCGCAGGCGAGGGGAGACACCTGATCTGCTATGCACGTTGGTCGACCTCGCCGTTTTTTGGCTTTGATCGGAGGAAATCAAGTTAAATCTTGCGATACGAGCTTAAAAAAGTGTATATATCACTCGGAACTAACAGTGTGCCGGGGAGGCCCACCAATTGTAGCCCTCGCAGCAGCGGGCTTCCCCGGCACACTTTAGTCCCTCGCTGAATAATAAACTATATGATTTTTTATAGGATTTTGTTGAATAGATTCTAATCGACTTCAATGGATATTCTATTCCCTATAAAATTCAATCGACGATTCGTCGATGAGAAGTACCGATTGAATCACCGATTCAAAACCATTAAAATTTTCAATCAACTTCGATAGATTTTTTGCAGCAAGGTTAACAATTTATTGAATTCTGTTAATTCTGATAAAATTTTAAAAGATTTGAATAGTTTTTAATAATCCTCTAACGAATTTCGATGAATGGATTTCAATCGATTCCAATGAGACTTCCATTCCCAATAGAGTTCAATAGGCATTTCGTCAATTAAAAGTACCCATTAAGCAACCCATTGGGAACCATTGAACTTTTCAATGGAATCCAATGGATTTTTTGTATAATATTATAAGCAGTTCAAGCTTATAGCACTTCTTTTTTTAATTAGCCATATTTCAGTCAATTATTGATGAAACTACAAAAATTTAATGGCAAGCTTAGAAATAGTTGATAAATCGATCTAAATAATGTTTACCAAAAAAAAATATTCTTTATCAACAAATCATCAATTTTTTATAAACAATTGTCAATTTAACCAACTTCTCCCTAATTCAAATGAAAATTTTTTTCATGATTTTTTTTCTTAATCTCTAAGCTACACGATGGTGAAAGAAAATTTTCGTGTTCTCAATTAGATAAAAAGAAATGTAAGCAAATGCCTAAGCTTGTGTCGCTTGAAGACTGTTCTTTAGGTAGTACTTTAAGGCTTAATCACGCCATGATGTGGCAAAAAGTACGTATCCTCAAGTGATTTGCGTAACGGCGAGCTGTCTCGGATGTGGATCATGTGACTGGACTACTGGAGATTCAATCCCCTATGAAGTCAAAGTATGGACCTAAAATTCAGGGTTAGTCTCAAACTTACGCTACATGCGTTTTAACATGGACACCGCCTTGCTGTACAAATCACCAAGGGGAGCGTTTGTAGACCGTTTGAAGGGTAGCTTCACACTATAACGACCATTGCTTTCTCGCATGACATTTCTGACGTAGTGCTCTTTGCATGCTTGCTCATCAGGTGAGAGAAACTTACAAAGAGATGGTCTGTCCTTTGGGACCTAGATTTTCATGAAACTTTGCACACAGCTTTTATTCATCATAAAAATAAGCCCTTCAGTGTTCTTTTTCCAGAATGGGCCTTTTTTCACGTACTTCCCATATAACCCCTGTGTTGAAAAGCAATCCGGCAATATCGTCTGTAGAATGCTTCAAAATTGCGGAAATTCCTACCGAATCATCACGAGCCGAAGTTGGTGGATGGTCCGGCGGTGTGGCCTTTGCTAGGGGTGTAGCAGGCAGCTGAGTTTTGAGGAACTGAGTCGTAGACGTCTTGCATTTCGAACAGCATGCCCCTGGAGAAATACTCGTCGCTGCGATCGACGACTTCGTAGCTAAGAATATTTAATATTTTAAGAATATCTTTATTTTCAAATTTATAGATCAGGCTATCAGTATCTGTATAACAAAGACGAGTGTTTTCAATTTAAAATTTCGGAAGAATATAATTATAATGAAAATCGTATAAACAAATTTTACTTAGATCCGATACGGCAAATCTAACATAGATTGATTTATTCAAGATTTTTTCCTTAAGAGACTCTATAGTGTAGCTGCCATACAAGTTTCCGTGGGCAAATCCGCACCACGATGGCAATCCATGTTTGAAAGATGTATTGTGACATCCTCTATCAAACTAACCAGGGTTGCCGTGCACAAAGATTTTACAACATTATTTAAACCATAATTTAAACATTTTTAATTTTTGCGCAGTTTTTATATACGATGTCAATATTTATTTGCTAGGTTCAGCCTACCCCTGCGAGGCTCCAGGATCAAATCCCCATTAAATTTTTTTTTCTTTTTTTCACTTAATTATTTCAAGTTGATTATTATATTCGGTCTATTTGTTAATGCTATTACGTTGCAGCTGGTATACCATGTTGTTAATTCTGTTTTTGTAAAAAGACTGACACTTATAAAAATAAATACAACAACTACGAGATTGATAATCTCGATTTGGACTTTGGCCTAGGAGAATCGACGTAAGATTTAAAATTTTGTCACTTTTTTTATGTATAGCATTTATCTGGCGTTTAAAAATTCTAGGAGAATTTCATTCTACTTTTTTTATTAAAATATTAACAAAAATTTTTATAAGTTTCTTTTATTTACAAAAAAATATTTTTAGAAAATAAAATTAATTTAAAAAAATACTTGGTAAATGTTTTTTTATTCACCTTTCTATTAAGCTTATCTCGAGAACGTTAAGATCAGCAAAAAAGAAAGTAAACAAAAAAACTTTTCAAAAAAATTCATGTCAGTACATCGATACGCAGGACTCATGATTTTATGAACCTAAAAAATGTAATGCCTTAGGCTTTATTAACTTTTTTATCATGAAAACATATTTTAAATTGTTGAAAAAAAATTTCTAAACTTTTCTGACAACTTTTTTTAAAACTCTCGAAATTCCGATAAAAAAATCTTATACGCAATTTAAATTGAACTGTTCAAAAAAATTATTATAATATGGTTACAAAAAATCATAAACAAATAGATTGAATACAATAATCAACTTGAAATAATTAAGAGAAAAAAATATAAAAAAAAATAATGTGAATAAGTATTTGAACCTGGAGCAACGGAGGGGAAGGCTGAACCTAAACCCACTCCCCTACCGGTCGCAGATAAATATTTACATCGTAGCGTGTATAAAAACTAAGCTAAATATGATTAAATTATGGTTTAAATAATGTTATAATAATTTTTTGCATGGCAACCCTGGTTAGTTTTATAGAGGAGATCAAAATATATCTTTTAAACCTGGGTTGCCATCGTGGCGTGCACTTGCACACAAAAACGCACTCACTATCTTAAATCTAAATTTAATAGAGGAGAATTGTTCAAATCTTTTTGATCATTTAATAAGACGTGAGAATTCTTAAATCTGTTGATTTCGAGAGCCTCTAGAAAATTTAGTTTTTTGCCTTTCTCCCCAAAATGTATAATTTTTATTTTATTGTCATAAGCATGATCATAATCGAGTAGATGCTTCGCGTAATTTGATTTTTCAGGATATACATTTCTAAACGCGGCTTCATGTTCTTTGTTGCGTTCTGAAAAAGCTCTGCCTGTTTGGCCAATATATATCTTATCGCAATTTTCAGTACCACATTTTTTCACATATACACCTGACTTATCAAGCTCATGCGTAACATCTTTGTTATTCTTAATTAAATTTTTCAAAGAATAGTCAGTGCGAAACACTTCATTCATATCATGGTTTTTAAAAAATTTTGAGATTTTATCTGAGAAAAGGCCAGTGTAATTAAGTGAAGATTGACAAAACTCTATATTTTGTTTTACTATAATCATTTTATTACTATAAAAACATTCTAGCTCAAAAAACAAACTTTGATAAAAATTTAAAGTTGTAATTTTTCTACTGGTAGCAAAGCTTTCAAAAAAATTGTAAAAAAATCTCAATTTTTAAATAAATAATTTTTAAAATAATAAAAATTTTGAAGTTTTTTAAATCTCATATCCAGATTGATTTAAAAAATAGGAACAAATCGCAATTAATAAACAACTTCAAGGGGGCCATATTAGGTACACAAATTTTTGGTGTCTTAAAAAAACGTGTTTTGGTGAATCCTCTGTCATATCAAGCTCATTGATCAAAATCGAACGCGTAAGGTTTCATTTTAAAGCTCTTGAATTAACCTTTAAAATGAGACCTTACACGTCAAAAAATATTGATTTGATTCACCACAACGTCGATTCTCGCTTAGGGGGGCCATACTAGTACAGGTACCTTATATTATATAATTTTGTTTATCATATAAGGTTAATAACAATTTCGTACAATATTTTATCTTGACGTGTTCGAAACAATTGGGTAAATCTCGATGAGTCTTGTGCCAAGTTTCATCATATTCCCAATCTACTTCTAAAAAATAACCCTCTGAACCATTATCTGAAATATTCAAAATTTTTAATTCCAATCATCAAGAGATTCTACCCACTCAAAATTAGACTCGGGTAAAAAATCATGCATTGCATACGAATAAAGCTCATTTATATCAAAATAACTGATGTATACATCAGGTTTAGATTTATAATAATTTTCCTCACCCAAGTATTTGTTATTTGCTTTAGAATATCGATGACAACATTGACTAATACCTCCACGTATTCCTCTTTCAACAAACATTACTTTATCAATATCATCTAAAAGTTCAAGTTCAACCCGTGTTTGAATAACATTACGTCCCAGCAATAAGAGAGAAAAGATACGCAAAAAACTGGATCAAGCTGATAGTATTGAATAGAATTATCTCGAAATTTTTAAAATACAAGCTAACAATAAAATATCTATAGTTAGATAGTTCAAGCTATGGTCCTCCAAATTTTTACATTGAAACAATTCCCAAACTTATTTAGCATGCTCATAATCCTGATCTGAAATTCCCTTATCATTTAATTTAGAATAAAATTTATCTATTGAGGGTAAGCAATTTTATTTTAATCTCTCAAAACTATCAATATATTCGTAAGGAACATTTTTTCTAATCTAATTAAATAACTCGTCATAATAATTGGAAAAATGTGTCTTGAAAATATTAAAATCCTCGTCAATTAAATTTTTAGCTGATTCATTGAGTGAGGAGGTGCGACAGTCCAGTGAGTAATTGAATCGTTGGTTGCGACTTAGGATTTGGCGCGAGTTACATGACTGCAGAACGCAGATCGGAGTGGACCTCTGAGGCGGTAGAGCAAAAATTGGGAAGGCACTCGTGATTTTCGTGTCCGTCCGTTAACTAGTACATGAAAATCAACTCGTCCCGCCGGATTATCGTACTTTTCGGAAGTAGCACGCCGTCGAAGAGAGTGTTGTATGTGACAGAAGGTGCCAGATCGATTGTCATCACCCGGGAAGCATTATTTTGTCAAAACGAGTCAACCGGCTTTTGAAAACCGAGGACGATGGGGAACCAGACCGACGTCCGGCAGATACGCGAAGATCTGGAAATCGATTTGAAGCAGATCTTGAAGAAGCTTACTCGTTTACAAAAGTCGAAGCAGTTATTGTCATTCACGTCGCGCGTTGTTGCAGAATCGTAGTAAAGTGGGTGCTGTTTGTTTGTGAAATTGTCATTTCACGTTGACGCCGGGACTGCTTTACGACGGCTACACGGTGACTCGAGTGTGGTAGCTATTGCGGCTGGGAGGCATCGTAGCCTGGCATTTTGTTTAGCTTGCTGGCTTTGTATGAGGTGCACCTTAGCGATTCCGTAAGTTAATTGTATATGTGCGAGTGAGTGTGAATGCGTTTGAGTGTATTGAGTACACTGTAATTGTCATAATCTTTGTTTTTCTCGCGCGTGCAAACTGCTGGTAGTAGTTGAATGTTTATGTGCGTGGAATCGGAGAAAATCAATACTTTGTTGTGTTATTGATTTTGGATCCCAGCCGCTAGAGGGTATGTTTAATCTTTATCATCGCGTTACTTATTAGTTTTGTGTTAGTTTCTTTTTAGAAATTGTTTTCTTTTATTAAATTATTATAATAAAACCTAAGACGTTTCATTCAGTAACCGGTGTTCCCACGCTCTATCCTCTAGCCCGCGCCCACTACCAAAATTATTGAGCAGTCGCACCCTCCAAGATGAGATAAATCGTGTAGGGATTGATTACCATGGACGGACTTTTCTCCCTATTTCAGGAAGATTGTCGGCGTGAATCCAACTGCAGTAACAGATTATAGAAGCCAAACGGCTAAGCAACGGACCGTCGTTGGTTGTATTCCAGAGTCCGCAGTTGCTAGTTTGTGCACTATAACAGAGGATAAAAAGCGATATGAATCTATAAACGGAAGAGTTACACTAGTATTTTCAACTTTTTTTAAAAATGTTATGTAATTTCCAATACTAAGAGGTACTATTGAGGTTTTTCCCGTATTCTTATGCAAAACATCTCTTATAAGAAAATGAGCATCATTTTATGATCGAATATGTTTATTTTCAATAACATTATCAGTTAGAGACATTGGAAACAGAAAATTTGTTTCTAAATTAATTGTATTAACATTTATGGATAAATTATTCAATTTTTCAAATTTAAGAATTTGCTTGAAATTCATAGGAAAATGAATACCTTTTAATTTAAGAACGTCATTATAATTAGGATATTTACTTTGCAGTCCACCTTTTTCTGGAAACAACGCATAAACTACATACCAAGTAAAATAAGCATCATCTTTATTAATAATATTTAAAAGAGTTTTTTTTTCTTAAAAAATGGAGGAAATTTAACTAATCGAGATCCTCCAGTGGAATTAATTTTTGTTATATCGATTATTAATTCTTTGACTCTACTCAGAGCCCATCCGGAATCTCTGTATATTGGAATTCCTCTAAATGCGTCATTGAAATTTCAATAAGTCTATCAAAAAAAACATCAAGGTCTTCATTTTCGAAAATAGCTCGTGTAGGTGTACGATTATAAAAAACATCTTGTTTTCGCCTTTTACAAAGTCACTAATAAGTATAGAATTAAATTTAATATTTTTAAGATTCTTTAAGACACATTTTATAGTATTGATTACATTAGGCTTAGTTAAAATTAAAAAATTTAAAGGATCGAGGTACCCTTTATTTTGAAACACTCTATCTTATTAATAACCCCTTAATGCAGAGTTTTTTCACTCTACCCCTCCACCTGACGAAGCACCCTTATCATTATCATTATCTTCTCTTTCAAGATCAATCAAAGGTCCCTGTAATCTTTCAAAAGAATTTTTTTTTTTTCACTTAATTTAATTTTTTTATAGTCTTCACACTCACATTTCCATTTTTCTTTGACTTTTTTTTTTCCTTATCACTAAAAATTGAATGTCTCTTTTGATGTTGAAGAGCAAGAAAAGTGTTTTTAAGTTTTTCCTCCTCTTGTTTGAACATTATTATAATTTATAAAAATTTTCAGCACTTTTATGTTTACTATGTCCACGAAAAAAACATATATTAGTGTCTTCAAAATCTTAAATATGACACTTTATATCCCATTTTTTTTATTTCATCTACCCATACGTGAAAAAAAATCAAATTCATCGAAATTGTTATTTTTAAGCCATTTCTAGAATAAAATAAAATTAATTAACAAAGTTGTAATAAAGATAATTAGATAAATTTTTTCACAAAACTTACTTAAAACTATAGATTAACAGAGGTTCTCTCAAGATATGGAAATACTGAGGATGGGCGACATCGATAACCAGATGCGGAGACAACCCAGAGGCAACCTTTCAACAACCTCGTACTATCTCAGCGTAAAATATAAATGAAGGGAAATCAAATCAAGGGTGTACTCAATAAAAGGCTTTTTATTAGTTCAGCTCGTTTTTAATAAAAGGCTCGGGTACACGAATTGCTTGTGCTCAGTGCAGCGGCATCGCGTGAACTGTCTCAGCGCCGCAGGCGCTAGTGGTGCCGCTTACACGCATAACTCGCACACACTCACAGTCAGGCTGATACTTGTTCCTTGCATCAAGCTCAACACTCCCTCCAACAAGCATTAGACCTCGCATATCTCAATAAACGTATTTTATATTAAATTCAGAACACAAAAAAATTAGCACATAATAAATAATAAATTGTTCATCAAGTAAATTAGTCACACACAATGTTTGTTTCACAAAAACTTAGTCTTCAGTTATCCTGGCTCTGTAACAGATTGAAATATAGAAAATATTAGATTTATTTTATCTCGCTTACTCGCTCCATTATATTAATTATTAATCTCGCTTAATTTAGTAATCCCGCTCTGTGCTTTCTGAAATCGCCCCTATCTAGTGGTTTAGTAAAAATGTCGGAAGTATTATCGTGCGTATTAACTTTACGAACTAAAACTCGGCCCTCGTGTTGACATTGTTTAACAAAATCACCATGAGCCTCGGACATGCGTTGGCGGTTCCCAGTTTGCTCTCTTAACTCAAGGTTTTTCTTAACCTTCTCAACACTCTCGTCATAGTGTTTTAGCTTGTGGCATCCTTCTTTCTGGCTGTTATCTATCGCAGCTTGATTGTCACAGTGTATCACGACGGGGTAGAATGTAGTTCCCAATGTCCCGAAGAGCCTTATCCAATGAGATGACTTCGCCACATACCTCACTGAGTGCCATATACTCAGCGTCGCAGGATGATGTTGTGACCAATTTTTGCTTATGACTCCTCCAAGAAACTGTGTCGTTGTACACTTTGATGACGTAGCCAGAAGTGGATTTTGAACCTTCGCAGTCCAGCAGACTCGGATCTGTCATGGCTGTCATGTTGTCGGACTCACCTCGGAATTTGAGTCCTAACGTCGTTGTGCCTTTAAGATATCTAAACACTCGCTTAACCTCGTCCCAATCTCGCTCAGTAGGGTTTAGCTGTCTCCTCGCAAGAGAACCAACAGCATAGGCGATATCAGGTCATGTTGCACTAGCTAAGTACAGCAAGCTTCCGATGGCCTCTCTGAATGGAACTTTCATTTTTGGTGTTTCAGTATCAGTGGTCTTTTTAAAACCTTCGAGTCTTTTCAACTCTTGATTTCTGAATTTTCTCGTGACCATAGGAGTGTCTTGAGGCGCAGAATCTTTGTGATTGAAGCACTCGAGAATTTTCTCAGTGTACTCGCTCTGAGACAATTTCATCACTCGATTCTTTCTGTCTCTCGTAATCTTCATTCCTAGAAAGACGTCTGGCTCGCCCAGATCTTTCATTTGGAATACGTTACTCAGTTTTCTTTTAATCTCCTCAAGTTTCTCCAGGTCATCACTCGCGATGATTAAATCATCCACATATAAGATTATAAAAGCAACCTTACCTCGCTTTCTCCATGTAAATAAGCATGGCTCGTTCAAGTCGTGTTTGAAGCCTAGTTTCTCGGCTTCCTCGGTAAATTTCTCATTCCATCTCTTAGGACTGACTTTCAATCTAGTTTTCTAATAGACAACTCGAAGTCAATTGACTTATGTGGCGTTCTATTATACACGTATACAGCCACCTCGGCAGCTAAAAGCCACATACTCGTTGGGATGCCTGAATCAAACAATAAAGCTCGTATTTTCTCCTGCAATGTCAGATTAAATCTCTCAGCAGTTCCGTTTAACTGTGGAGTATGACCGGGTGTAAAATTGTTATCAATTTTCTCACGCTCCACCAGTTCATGAAACTCGCCACCAGAGAACTCAGTACCTCGATCTGCTCTTATATGGCAGACTGTCTCATCTTTGCCGATGAGATTTCTCGTAGTCCTTAAATAATTCTCCAGACACATGCCCGACTCGTTTTTCTGTTTCACAGAATATATTCTCGCGTATCTCGAATGGTCATCTAAAAAGGTAGTGATGTACCTCTTTCCGCCGGGGTATGACTGGGGTTTTATAGAACCCATAGTGTCAGTATGGATTAATTTCAGCGGCCTTTCAGCTCTCGTTCTCACCTCGCTGAAAGGTAGTCTTTTCATTTTCGCCAAAATACATGTCTCGCAATCACTGATGTCGTCATGAAACTTAATGTCGCGGAGTTTACTCAAAATGCGCTTTAAGTGTTTTAAATACTTTAGGGATGGATGTCCTAGACGAACATGCCATAGGGTACCTAAATCTAGCTTTTTGGATTCTCCGGGATTATTTGACTCGACTTGTCTCGACTCAATTTTCTCATTTGCTAACTCTTCGAGTTAACGCAAATCCTAGGGTTTTCTTGGATCTAAAACTCGATTACCTAGAAAACTTTTGCTCAGGTCCCAATCCAAATAGTCAGAATTCACATCAACTTGCTGAGATTTCTCTTCATTCTCCCTCCCAGTCTCAGAGTGGAGTAACTCGTTTCCAAGATTCGGAGCTCCCTCCGGACTTGTTGTTTCCAAATTCAAAACATCACTCTGCGACTGTTCGAAAAAATCATCAAGTGAAGCAAATCTGGTCTCGCATGCATACTCATTATAGCCAAGGTCATCAGAGGTTTTATCCTCGACTACCATTTTAATCAGCCAGTTTGGTGCCTCATATGTGCCTGTCATATAACTCACGCCAGTTTTCCCATCATATATGTCCAAGAACTTCTCGTCCATATGGATACAGAAACCTGCTTCAGCGAGACGCCTAATAGAAATTAAATTTTCGGACACCCTCCAAGCTGCTATAACATTAGTCAGCTGAACGGTTTTTCCACTACTCGATTTTAAGAACAAGTCTCCCTGAACATCTATCTCAACATTCGCGGACTTGTCTTTATTCGCGCATCTTATAAACTCGCCCGGTGTTTTTCTAAAGTTTGTCAAAATCATGTTATTATTTACAATGTGGTCGGTAGCACCCGAATCTGCCACAAAAACTAACTCACTCGACTCGAAATTATTACTAAAATTTACTCTACGCAACATACCTTTGGTATTACCGCCAGAATCTTGCGATTGTTTATTGTCGTTTCGCGTTGATTTGTTTTTCCTCACACGACCATTTTTACTCTTGTCCACGCCTCGTAGTTTGTCTTTCCCGTTTCTCCCCCCCCCTTATTATTCGAATCACCACCACCACCACGGTTTTTATTAGCATTTAGACTCTAACCTCCATTTCTCGGGTTCTGTGGACATGACAGTTCTCGATGATTACCCGTCTCGTGGCAATAAGAACAATTCCAAAGCCCTCGGGCTTTCAATGGACAGTCGTCCCTCCAGTGTCCAGATTTATTATATCTGTAGCACTTATCGGAACTGTTTTGTCCCGGGCCTTGGGCCACGTTTGCTCGGACTCGTGGTGCCTCGTTTTTCTCCGACTCGGGTTTGGACGCCTCGGCCTTAAACAGATAATTTTTTATTTCATCATAGGTATACTCTCTATTTTCTGTAATTGCCATGGCGTTATTTGACTGTATTAAATCGGGAAAAGCTCGTGTGACAGCACGTAACATTTCTCCACGCTTTTCCACCTCAGTTACAGGTATAGCGCCCTGGCAATTTTCATATTCAGAAATTACACTCTCAAATTTATTTACAAATTCCAGTACTTTAGTACCGGGCTTCATAAACAATGTGTATAATTTCGCTCGTACAGACGAGTCGGTGACATTGGATTCTTGCTTTTTCAGTTCTCTCAATTTCTCAAGAATCTTTCTTGGACACGCAATGTTAACAACTCGCTTGTAATAAGAATCTTCGATTCTGTTTATAATAATGTCTCGAACTATGACTCCTCGTTTCTATTTAAGTGTCTTGGATGAATTCTCAGGTGAGGCAATCGACTCATCGATGATGTCCAGTAACTCACTTGCTGCAAGCTCAGACTTAAGCTTATCGAACCAGAGTTCCATACTCGTCTTTGAATTAAGTACGTAATCCCGCTTCACATGGAGTTTACTCCTACTCTGGCTCGAAATTAAGGTTTGACACATTTGAGTCAAACTCTTATTTAGCGAAAATCTTGCGCTTGCAGCAGATGACGCTACACTCTCGTTATCATCGTCTCTAACACTAAAGTTAATCGGAGGTGGGGTAGAACTCGAATTCAGGGTGGAAGAAGCAATATGACTTACTTGATGTTGGCTGACTGTCTCGGCATTGCTCCTCCTGCCCTCTGCCTTGAGTAGATCGGCCATTTTGTCCATGGCCCTCTCCAGTAGTGCGTGACTCTGGGCATTGTGATCTGCAGTTTGTCGCTGCAGATCCATGGCGCCCTCAAGAGCCTGAACCAAGCGCAAGTTGTCGTGGTTCGATATCGCCTGCGCTCGTGTAGTCTGCAGGTTCACCTCCCTGGAGTCAACGTCACCACCGAAGGCATAGCAGTCGTGGTCGTAGTGATTGTTGTTGTTGCTGCCATCGACGTTTGGGCTTCGGACACATCCACGATGTCTATGTCCTGTTGGACGATTACCGGATTGACTAGTTCTTGTCTGACTATCATGACCAATTTAAGGTAGTTTAAATGTGATCAATGTCTCATGGAATTATTCAAATTGTCAGACAAGTAAATACATTTCAGTCATCACTGAAAATTATAAATTCTGAGTCAATACACCAACATAGATAAGGTTTATTGTTCTCAGTTTATATTTCAAGATGAATTTGTCTGACTATCAAGTTTAATTTCAGTTTTATCCACTGTGTACCAACTACCTCAACTTGGTCATTGACATTTGCTGCATTCAAATGCGATGGTGATCAATGTTTCATGGAGTTATTCAAATTGTCAGACAAGTAAATACATTTAAGTCATCACTGAAAATTATAAATTCTGAGTCAATACACCAACATGGATAAGGTTTATTGTTCTCAGTTTATATTTCAAGATGAATTTGTCTGACTATCAAGTTTAATTTCAGTTTTATCCACTGTGTACCAACTACCTCAACTTGGTCATTGACATTTGCTGCATTCAAATGCGATGGTGATCAATGTTTCATGGGGTTATTCAAATTGCCAGACAAGTAAATACATTTAAATCATCACTGGAACTTATAAATTCTGAGTCAATACACCAACACGGATAAAGTTTATTGTTCTCAGTTTATTTTCTAAGATGAATTTGTCTGACTATCATGACCAATTTAAGGTAGTTTAAATGTGATCAATGTCTCATGGAATTATACAAATTGTCAGACAAGTAAATACATTTAAATCATCACTAAAATTTATAAATTCTGAGTCAATACACCAACACGGATAAGGTTTATTGTTCTCAGTTTATTTTCCAAGATGAATTTGTCTGACTATCAAGTTTAATTTTAGTTTTATCCGCTATATACCAACTACCTTAACTTGCTGCAGCAAATGTCAATGACCAAGTTGAGGTAATTTAAGTGTGATCAATGTCTCATGGAATTATTCAAATTGTCTGGCAAGTGAAGACATTTAAATCTTCACTGGAACTTATGAATTCTGAGTCAATACACCAACACGGATAAGGTTTATTGTTCTCAGTTTATTTTCCAAGATGAATTTGCCTGACTATCATGACCAATTTGAGGTAGTTTAAATGTGATCAATGTCTCATGGGGTTATTCAAATTGTCAGACAAGTAAAAACATTTAAATCATCATTGGAATTTATAAATTCTGAGTCAATACACCAACACGGATAAAGTTTATTGTTCTTAGTTTATTTTCCAAGATGAATTTGTCTGACTATCATGACCAAGTTGAGGTAGTTTAAATGTGATCAATGTCTCATGGAATTATTCAAGTTGTCAGCAAGTAAATACATTTAAATCATTACTGGTATTTATAAATTCTGAGCCAATACACCAACACGGATAAGGTTTATTGTTCTCAGTTTATTTTCCAAGTTGAATTCGTCTGATTATCAAGTTTAATTTCAGATTCATCCGCTGTGTACCAACTACCTCAACTTGGTCATTGACATTTGCTGCATTCAAATGTGATAGTGATCAATGTCTCATGGGGTTATTCAAATTGTCAGACAAGTAAAAACATTTAAATCATCATTGGAATTTATAAATTCTGAGTCAATACACCAACACGGATAAAGTTTATTGTTCTTAGTTTATTTTCCAAGATGAATTTGTCTGACTATCATGACCAAGTTGAGGTAGTTTAAATGTGATCAATGTCTCATGGAATTATTCAAATTGTCTGGCAAGTGAAGACATTTAAATCTTCACTGGAACTTATGAATTCTGAGTCAATACACCAACACGGATAAGGTTTATTGTTCTCAGTTTATTTTCCAAGATGAATTTGCCTGACTATCATGACCAATTTGAGGTAGTTTAAATGTGATCAATGTTTCATGGGGTTATTCAAATTGCCAGACAAGTAAATACATTTAAATCATCACTGGAACTTATAAATTCTGAGTCAATACACCAACACGGATAAGGTTTATTGTTCTCAGTTTATTTTCCAAGATGAATTTGTCTGACTATCATGACCAATTTAAGGTAGTTTAAATGTGATCAATGTCTCATGGAATTATTCAAATTGTCAGACAAGTAAATACATTTCAGTCATCACTGAAAATTATAAATTCTGAGTCAATACACCAACATAGATAAGGTTTATTGTTCTCAGTTTATATTTCAAGATGAATTTGTCTGACTATCAAGTTTAATTTCAGTTTTATCCACTGTGTACCAACTACCTCAACTTGGTCATTGACATTTGCTGCATTCAAATGCGATGGTGATCAATGTTTTATGGGGTTATTCAAATTATCAGACAAGTAAATACATTTAAATCATCACTGAAATTTATAAATTCTGAGTCAATACACCAACACGGATAAGGTTGATTGTTCTCAGTTTATATTCCAAGATGAATTTGTCTGACTATCAAGTTTAATTTTAGTTTTATCCGCTATATACCAACTACCTTAACTTGCTGCAGCAAATGTCAATGACCGAGTTGAGGTAATTTAAGTGTGCAATGTCTTGTTATGTATTAGTTTATTAATAAGATATAATTTAGTTTTTATATTTATTTATTTTAATTTTAATAATATAATATTACATAATATAAATATATGCATAGCTTAAGATATAGAG
The DNA here is from genome assembly GCA_038277355.1 of Encarsia formosa. Classification (NCBI taxonomy): domain Eukaryota; kingdom Metazoa; phylum Arthropoda; class Insecta; order Hymenoptera; family Aphelinidae; genus Encarsia; species Encarsia formosa. The sequence continues at coordinate 88,372,915 of CM076184.1, read as the reverse complement.
TTATTTATAATTTGAGACATCTTTATGATTATTATTTATTTTATGTATAAGGAGATATGTCTCCAGACCCGATTTACGGTAAAAATTAAGAGGTATGATTTTACTTACGAAGTGGCCAGCTTCGGAGTCCCGCAGCTTTACTGACCAAAAGACTGAAGCTGGCCTCATTTCGTGTTTACTTATAGCATAAAAATGCTTAGTTAACGAAATGTGTCTTTCATGACCCAATGTCTTATAATTACAAAATGTGTCTTCGTGACACAACACCTCTCCCCTTTAGATGTTTATCTCCACGTTTTTGTTTTGTTTTGGTTTTTGTTTTTATTTTTATTATTATTATTATTATTTTTTTTTTTTTTAGTATTTATTTATTTATTTATTTATTTTTTTTTTTTTTTTTTTTTTTTTTTTTTTTAATAAGATAGCATCCTGTTCTTTAAATGTTTATTTTGACTATACTATTGTTATCGCTTTCTTGTTAGTTTTTTATAAAATGTGTGGATAAAATAAGTAATAACAAAGTAATCTGTGAGTTTTACAACTTAAGTTTATAAATAGTATATAAATTTTAAAAATTAAATAACGTATTGTTAGTGGTATTATAACATAGATACATAGGTTTCCTTCCCTGATAAAAAGATTTTTTGAAAAACTCTTAGGAACAAGTCAATCAGAGAAAAAGAAGAAAAAATTATAAACTAAATAAACCGTCATTTTCATTCTTAATTTTTTTTACGGAAGGTGTCTCTAGTTTGCTTTTAGTTTTATTTTGGTTAGGAAGTGTGGATGGTAATGGTGGAGGAATTTTAGGTGTGATTTTAATAGGATCTACTTTTATTTCTTCTAGTTCCAAGTGTTCTGCCATCTTTTTAGTTCTTGTTTGTTCCTTGCCCAGGATTATAAAGAAATGCGTTATTGAACTTGACACTGCAGCTAGAAGATGTAAACCACAGCCGTATAATTGTTGTGATAGATAGGCGTTTATTATAGTATCTATATTTATTTTTATTAGATGTAGCAAGAAAATTATCATAATTATTGCAGATGAAATTGATCCACCTTTAATTAAATTGTCGATAATACTTGGCCACAGATCTGCCAAGATTCCTTTTTTGGTCGTACTCGTAAACAATTTACTTATGGATTCTTCGTTATAATTGTGTTCTCCAGCCATTTGCCTTGTTAAAATATTGAGTAAGGCTGGTTGTTCCAGAGGAAATGTGATCTGTTGTTGAGCTCGTTGAAGCTGAGATGATGAGTATACCCCGGACGCGGCCAGAGTTTCTATCAATTTATAATTCCAATGAATTTTTGTTGATGGTTGAAATATGTGTGGAGATTGTACGTCATAAGTTGGATATGGATCTAGTTTGATCCATTTGTCTCCTATTTTATAGTATCTTGGTAAGATTTTTTTACAGGTGACTTGTTTGCCTGTCTTAATAAGAATGTGTGTTTTTGGTGTTAAAAACCACGTCTCGTTTTGTTATGTCACTGGAAGTTGTTCATAACATTCTTCCATGTGCTTTATTTTTACAGGTCTTGGCGTACATTTTATAAAATGCACAGCTTCACCCGCTATCAAGGAAGTGTATCCTGGTTGTTTCATTACTGTGTATGCAAATTCATCTGGCGTTAAAGTAGCAAGGGCTAGGGAGTTTTGGATTGTTTCTCTCTCAAGATTACACTTTTCCGTAATTAAATTTATATATAAGTCATTTAATTCTATCCTTAGATGTTTTTCTACATAAATGAACTTAGAATTAATATATGTAAAAATATCTAGATTTATAGTATTCTCTTTGACAATATCGTTATCATAATACAAATTATTAAGTCCTAGTTGTGATTCGAGAATTAGTAGTTTAGGATGTTCGGTTGTAATAAATTGTCTATTGCATTGAGTTATCGCGCCTTTTGATGATAAGGCAAAAGTGATATCATTAGAATTCACCGCATAAGTAATCTGATGATCAATGTCGTTTGTAAATTAAGTAGCTATTCCCTTATATAATATATTAAAAGAATTTTTAAAACATTCGTTTACAGGTAAAGTATACCCAAAAAGTATACCCGTATTCTATACAGTGTTTATTTGAAAATGTACAAATTGTACCCGTACTTAATCTAATTTTATCTGTATCAAGACTTACTTTAGCTATAGTTTGTATGAGTAAGATTTGTATGGTGCCATGTACAAAAACCTTTGTATATGTGTTGAATTTGTCTGCATATGATGCTCTGGAACAGGATTTGTCTGCTGCACTACCCGCGAAGTCCACTCCTACTGTCATTAGTGTTGCGTTGACTTTGATATCGGCTATGATATGCGTATCGTCGTATTTAAAAATGCCTGTGTCATGTAGTAGTTTGCATTTTTCCTGAGATAATTCGTAAAGGTACTCTTGTTCACCGTTCTCCGTAGGTAATAGATGTCCAAAAATGCCGCAGCTATTAACTGTGCGATGGATGATTATTTTGCAGTGAATCGTATTCACTTCTCGAAATTCCGCAAGTTGTACCAGCTCGATTGTAATATTTGTCGAATTTGGTCTTATTTCATGGAAGTCGCATTCGCCCGTGTCCAATAATGAGAACGTTGTGATGTTTGGTGTGGTAGAGCCACACTCATATCCAATAATTTGTGCGTATGATTGTATGATTAATAAGAATGTGATTAGTATGAAATGCATGTTATTTTGTTTGCTTTCTCTTTCTCTTTTTTTTTTTTTTTTTTTTTTTTTTTATTTGTTCCTAAAACAAAAATTAAATTAGTTTTTTCTCATGTAAAAATAATTTGTTAGGATGAACTTGTTTTTGCTTTCCTTTGTATAATAATATAATATCACCTTTATCCGTAATATTTTTTATTTCAGATGGACCTAAATTTTGGTCTTTCTCTAGTTTTCCTGGCTTTGGCTGCTTTTGCCAGTACACTTTGTGGCCTACTTCGAAATTTACTGGATTAGCAGTTTTGTCATAGTATTTCTTTGCTTCATGTTTAGATATAATTAGATTTTCTCTTGCCAAATTGGCTATATTTTTTCATGGTATTCAGTAATTTTTTTTTTTTTCGAAATAGTCATTAAATGTTGGCAATTGTTCTGACTTTTTAAAGGTTCACTAGATGGTAATCTAGGTGGATATGCAAAAACAGCTTCATATGGTGTAAATTTATGAGAAGAGTTAACTGAACAATTTAGATTTAATTGAGCAAGTTCAAGAAACTGATCCCATTCTATATTTTTATTTGAAAAATTTCTTAAAAAGGTTATTAATGGTGCGTGTTGTCTTTCTAGCGACCCATTAACCCATGGTGAAAAACTTGTGGTTTCTATCTTTTTTATTTTGAATCTACGTGACAGTGCCTTCATTAATTTCGAACAAAAATTTTGTCCTCTATCTGATAAAACAATTTTGGGACTGGCAAAAATACAAATAAATTTTTTTAAAAATGCGTCAGCAATTTTCTCTGCTGTCTCATCTTTAAGTGGAGTTACTATTAAGAATTTTGACAAATTGTCTTGGATAGTTAAAATATATTTATTGTCTTTCTTTGTTACATTGAGTGGGCCAACAACATCCATGGCAATTTTATCAAATGTTCTCAAAGGGGTGTCTGTTATGACTAATGGTTGTTTCGTTTTTCTAAGTTTAATTTTATTTTTCTGACAGTCATCACAATTTTTGATTCTTTTTTGTATGTCTCTTTTAAGATTTTCCCAATAGTAATTATTTTTAATTTTCAAGTAAGTTCTATGCACGCCTGCATGTCCTCCTATAGGACTTGTGTGCATTTCATTAAATATTGTATCTCTATGGTTACTTTCGATATATTTTATTGTATTTAAACAAATTATAACTTTTACTTGTGATTTTTCAAAAATGTCTCTTAATATTTGTTCTATTTCCTCCCATTTAACGTTTATAATTTTAATATCTTTTGAAATACTTATTGTTGCGATATTTTTTTGAATCATTATGTTTTTCAGTAATATTAGTGATAGTGATATATCATTTAATATTAAATCTTTCGATTTTGCAGTGTCTAGACATATGCTAAACAGTTTTTTATTTTTAATTTTTAGGATTTCAATCTCTCTCGGTTGTATTTCACTGTTGATCAGTAAGTTATTTGATTTCACGATTTCATATGTTTTAGAGTCCAGTGGTATTTTACTTTTTGTCATGAAGTACATTATATTATCTTGTCTTAGATTTATTGTATCTTTTACTTTTACAATATTTTCAGTTAGGTTTTTATTTATTGTATCGTTATATTTCTTTTTATTTATTTTTTGTCTATTTATTTTTCGAGAATTTCTTTCTTCCGATTTTGCATAAATGTCTTTATTCACGGTCTGCGGAGTTATATATTTTTTTGCTTGCGCGCGCGTTATTACAAAAATTTCATTCGAGTCATCAATTCCTCTACTGAGCGCGTCTGCATTCGTATTTTTTGATCCCGGTTTATAAATTATGTCAAAATCATATGATGCTAATTTTAAACTCCAGTTTTGGACTCTGGTGTTTTTATCGGCTGACCTAAATTTCAATAATGGCTTATGATCTGTATATACAGTAAATTTGTTTCCGTAAACATAATTTTTAAAGTAAGTTATTCCCCAAAATATGGCTAAAGCTTCTTTCTCATAAGTGTGAAATCTTAATTCCGACCCTTTTAACAGTCTACTTGCGTACGACACTGGTTTATCTTCCGGTACTTTACCTTGAGAAAGAATAGCTGCGATGGCCCAATTACTTGCATCTGTTGAGATTATAAATGGTTTTGTAAAGTCTGGAAATTGTAAAATCGGTGCATTGCATAATGCGTTTTTTAGCTTTTCAAAAGCTTCTTGCTGTGCTATTCCCCATGAAAATTTAACGTTTTTCTTAAGTAAATCATTCAAAGGTTTTGATAAGTTTGCGTAGTCATTTATGAATTTTCTATAGTAATTAGTAAGTCCTAAATATTCCATTATATTTTTCGTGGTTTTTGGAATTTTGAATTTCTTTACTGCTGATGTGATTGATTCATTCGGTCTAATACCCTTTTCGGAAATTATATGCCCTAAAAAATTTATTTCTGTCTTAAGAAAATTACAGTTTGAGGATTCGAGTTTAAGGTGTGCTTTTCTCAATCTATCAGCTATTATTTCTAATCTTTCTATCAGTTCTTCTATAGTATTTGCGAAAATTATAATGTCGTCAATATAGACAAAGCAAATTTTTCCTATCAAACCCTTCAATACTCTATTCATAATTCTTTGAAAAGTTCTGGGACTATTCATTAACCCAAAGGGCATCACTTTAAATTCTAACCTGCCCAGTGGGTGAATTCTAAATGCTGTCTTCTTCGTATCTTCAGGTCTTAGTTTTATCTGATGAAATCCTGATATTAAATCTAGTGTAATAAAATACTTAGCTGATCCCATTTCATCGAAAATCTCTGTAGTGCTTGGGATAATGTATGGGTCAGGGCTTGTAAATTTGTTCAATTCTCGATAATCTATCACGAGACGATGTTTAGGTTTATTTTCGGGGGTAAGACCCTTTTTTGCTACCAAAAAAGCTGGAAAATTATATGGACTATGGGATTCTCTCACCAAATCATTCTCTATCAATTTTTTGCCCTCTTGTATTGCAATATCTCTTAAAGCGAATGGCAATGGAAATTGTTTGACATAAATCGGTCTGTCATGTGTAAGATTTATCTCATGTTGCTCGACTGTGCATCTCTCTAACTTATCGCCTTCACAGTAAAATATATCATCATTTCTCTCAATTAAATTCCCGATCAACCTTGCATTTTTTTTTGACAAATCTTTTAGATTTATTTTATTTAATATTTTTTGAGTTCTCTCTCTGTTATCGACGTAATTATTATTGTTAACATTGTAAATTTCTATAGTGTCGTTAAAATCGATCTCGAATTTCATATTATTTTCTTGTATGTTGTGTTTAAGATGTTTTCTATCATTTTCATTTGGGTTGAAATTTACATTGTTATCAAGTATTTTCAAAAAGCATGGGTAGTCTTATACTTTATTTTTGACATTTTCTTGACATATTTCACTCTCTAGGGCACAGTTTATTTGAGCTACGAATGTTTGCATACTATTTTCCGTTTCTATCACTCTGCGTAAATTTGGTTTACTATTATTAGGCTCTGTCTCATTATTTTTATAGCTGATTTCTGCTACTGTGTTCAGTAATTTTTTTATCTCTTCTGTGAAACAAGTGTCTTTTTCCGTGTTTATCTCATCTGTATTAAAATCAAGTTTCAAAACATTCATTACCTCATCGTTTTCATTTTCAAAAATTTTTTCGCGATCATGCGATGTAGTGACTTGCAAGCTAAGCGAATCATTGACCAAGTTTTGCGTGTCATTTATGGAATTTTTATTTTGTATTTCGTTGACCATCCTATTCTTATTTATTAACAGCTCGAATTTTACATTATTTATTTCTAGATAGCCCTCATCTAATCTTAATTTAGACTCAGTTAGTAATTCCATACCCAAAATACCATCGTATGGTAAATTAAATGCATCGGAAGCTACATGAAATTCATAAAATAAACCGTTAATAAGTATATTTGTAGTACCTACAGTTTTCATAATTTTATTCGATATTCCTGATAACATGATTTGATGTCTTGGATCAATATCTGTCTGTCTAACTTTATCATTTTTAATTATATTTAATTGAGCACCGCTGTCTACTAAAAATTCGTTTTCGGAAATTTCGAATTTTTCGGATTCACGTTCTCGACTCGAATATGTTTCAAGAGGTTTTCCAACTTTACTACATAAGTTGGTATTATAATAATTTCTTCACACGTATAGTCTTTTACGTCTGTTAATTCTATCAAATTTTCACAAGTATCATTTAAGGAATTTTCGGCGTTATCGTTCAATAATTGGTTTATTTTCTAACTAGATTCTACGTCTGTAGAATAATAATTTGCTTCCACCGAATATTGTGCACGTCTACATTTTTCAATAGTATGCCCGATATTTTTACAATTTGAGCAAAAATTCCCGGATAATTTTTGTAAATTTTGCAGGTCTAAGCAGTTTCGCAACGAATGTCCCGGAGAGTTACAGTGTCGGCAATTTTCAGGATTGTTACTTGTGTAATTTTTTAAGGCTTTATATTTAGTGCACATATCGAGATCATGACCTTTATAATTGCAATATTCGCATATTTTTTGTGATACGTTATTTCTATTTTGATCCCGTTTATTATAATAGGTATTAGTTTGAGTGTTTTGTTGTTTATTTTTAGTAATATTTAAAAATTTAAAGCAATCTTTAGCGTTGTGACCCGATTTATCGCAAATTTGACAAATTACTGAGTTTTTATTTTTTTGCTGCGTTATTAAAGTTTTCACTTGAATGCAGTCATTTAGTTCATGGTCAATATTTTCACAATAAGTACAGAAACGATATCTGTTTTTATTTTCTTGAATATTACAATTTTTTACAGTATGACCTTTCTTGTTACATTTTTGACAAATAACTTCGGGGCATTCATTAACCGTATGACCCGTTTTTTTGCAATTTTCGCAGTTTTCGCGATTTTCTTCCTTATTTGGGCACAAATACGGAGTATGTCCGTGTTTAAAACATTTCCAACAAAGTTCAAATTCTTTTATGTTCTCGCATTGATCTACTTGGTGACCTGCTATTTGACAAAATTGACAATTTTTACTTCCGATTTTATTAAATTCACATGCGCTAATTGAATGACCGTAATTACTGCATAAATTACACAGTAGTTTAATTTTTTTAGTTGCTCTATTACAATCAAAAGATCTATGATTCTGCGACTTGCAGTATACACACGCCGCGGATGGACAAAATAAAGCTTCGTGATTGCGTTCTGTACAAATTTGACAGATCGGTATATTTTTCTTCATCATATTATTAGCACAATGATTTACTTGTATGTTATTTTGATTTTCAATTAAATTTAGTTTTTTCTCTAAGATCAGTGCATTATTTAATATTGCTGAAAAATCTCCAGTCTTGTTTAACTGAACATTAATTTTAAATTTAAAACCATCAGCAAAACTTTTCAGCGCGTCAGCTTCTAATTTAGTTTCAAAAGTTTGATACTCTGTATTCTCTAAGTTTGGGGGTCAATTTTTTTAGTTCTTTAATTTTTTTTACTAATTTTTTCAACCGCGTTGTATAGTTACGTACGTCTTCGTCTTCTTTCTGCGCTATTGTTAATAAATCGTTATAATAAGAATAGTAGTTTTCTGTTGTCGGGAATGAATTTTTAATATTTGTTATTAATTCTCTTATTGTTGTTGGTTTTTTATCCGTAAACCATTCTTCCGCTGATTCAACACATTTTCTCAAAATTAGATATTTTAGAAAGTTTGGAATGTCGTTGTTTGCAATTAATGATTCTACTTCTGTCACGTATTTAATTATCTCTTCCGCCGATTTTTGCGAACCGTTAAAAAATGGGCTTTCGTTGACCAGATCCGTTATTTTAAATTTAGACATTCTTGTGAACTTTATAAAATCTAATAGATAATCTACCTCTTTTACTTCGGAGCTTTCTTCGAGATCTATAAGCGAATTATTTCCCGACGTTATTTTTTGTGTGTTATTAACGTTTGGTATTTGATTCGTTTTATCTGGTATAAAATTTTCTATATTTTTTATTGGATCTTGAGAATTCACAAACGATGAATCCCCTGACACTAGATCTGTCGATGTACTCGACGCATTTTCATCGGTACACTTGTTTAAATTTAACTGTTTGGATGGGTTTCGTTTTTTACTTACGTTGTCTAATCCCGGTAAGATCTTCTCACGTAATTCCGGGTTATTTTTTACCGTGCTTCTCGTTATTGGTTTATCCTCGTTTGTATTATTCACGGCTTTTTTTTCCGGCGTATGATGTACGGAATACATTTATTTTCATATTTAGTTACAATTTTTAAAATATAGATTTATCCTCTCTTCGTCTTTCGCGCGATGACTAATTATTATTATTTTACTTTATTTTATTATTATTAAAATTTTTCATCGATGACCCGTTTTACACTATTAACTATCACTTAGATTTAGCCGTCTCTAACACGATTAATTATCACTTTAGATTCTTAACAGATTCAACCGTTTCTCACACGATTAATTATTACTTCCGATTTTTCACTGATTCAACCGTCTCTCACACGATTTATTATTATTTAGATTTTTCACAGATTTAACCGTCTCTCACACGATTCATTATTGTTTAGATTTCTCAAAATTTAACCGTCTCTCACACGATTTATTATTATTTAGATTTTTCACAGATTTAACCGTCTCTCACACGATTAATTATTATTTTTGCACTCGAAATTCAATTGTATCGGAACCATTTTGTTATGTATTAGTTTATTAATAAGATATAATCTAGTTTTTATATTTATTTATTTTAATTTTAATAATATAATATTACATAATATAAATATATGCATAGCTTAAGATATAGAGTTATTTATAATTTGAGACATCTTTCTGATTATTATTTATTTTATGTATAAGGAAATATGACTCCAGACCCGATTTACGGTAAAAATTAAGAGGTATGATTTTACTTACGAAGTGGCCAGCTTCGGAGTCCCGCAGCTTTACTGACCAAAAGACTGAAGCTGGCCTCATTTCGTGTTTACTTATAGCATAAAAATGCTTAGTTAACGAAATGTGTCTTTCATGACACAATATCTTATAATTACAAAATGTGTCTTCGTGACACAACAGTCTCATGGAATCATTCGAATTGTCTGACAAGTAAAGACATTTAAATCATCACTGGAACTTATGAATTCTGAGTCAATACACCAACACGGATAAGGTTTATTGTTCTCAGTTTATTTTCCAAGATGAATTTGCCTGACTATCATGACCAATTTGAGGTAGTTTAAATGTGATCAATTTCTAGTCAAATTTATTTTCTTCTCAATTAAAAACCCGATTCCCCGTACCCACCCATTTTTCCCATTGCGACCTACCTCTCAATCAGGGTCGATATTACTCATGTAAGTATATTCATACTCAACTTTGTATTGCCCAACGAAATTTCAAATTAGTTAAGATGATGACTTTGTATTGATAATTTAAGGTAGTTTAAATGTGATCAATTTCTCATGGAATTATTCAAATTGTCAGACAAGTAAATACATTTAAATCATCACTGGAACTTATTAATTCTGAGTCAATACACCAACACGGATAAGGTTTATTGTTCTCAGTTTATTTTCCAAGATGAATTTGTCTGACTATCATGATCAAGTTAAGATAGTTTAAATGTGATCAATGTCTCATGGAATTATTCAAACTGTCAGACAAGTAAATACATTTAAGTCATCACTGAAATTTATAAATTCTGAGTCATTACACCAACACGGATAAGAGTTATTGTTCTCAGTTTATTTTCCAAGATGAATTTGTCTGACTATCAAGTTTAATTTAAGTTTTATCCGCTATATACCAACTACCTTAACTTGCTGCAGCAAATGTCAAAGACCGAGTTGAGGTAGTTTAAGTGTGATCAATGTCTCATGGAATTATTCAAAATGTCAGTCAAGTAAATACATTTAAATCATCACTTAAATTTATAAATTCTGAGTCATTACACCAACACGGATAAGAGTTATTGTTCTCAGTTTATACTCCAAGATGAATTTTTCTGACTATCAAGTTTAATTTCAGTTTTATCCACTGTGTACCAACTACCTCAACTTGGTCATTGACATTTGCTGCATTTAAATGCGATGGTGATCAATGTTTCATGGAGTTATTCAAATTATCAGACAAGTAAATACATTTAAATCTTCACTGGAACTTATGAATTCTGAGTCAATACACCAACACGGATAAGGTTTATTGTTCTCAGTTTATTTTCCAAGATGAATTTGCCTAACTATCATGACAAATTTGAGGTAGTTTAAATGTGATCAATGTCTCATGGTGTAATTCAAATTGTCAGACAAGTAAATACATTTAAATCATCATTGCAATTTATAAATTCTGAGGCAATACACCAACACGGATAAGGTTTATTGTTCTCAGTTTGTATTCCAAGATGAATTTGTCTGACTATCAAGTCTTATTTTAGTTTTATCCACTATATACCAACTACCTTAACTTGCTGCAGCAAATGTCAAAGACCGAGATGAGGTAGTTTAAGTGTGATCAATGTCTCATGGAATTATTCAAAATGTCAGTCAAGTAAATACATTTAAATCATCACTGGAACTTATGAATTCTGGGTCAATACACCAACACGGATAAGGTTTATTGTTCTCAGTTTCTATTCCAAGATGAATTTGTCTGACTATCAAGTTTTATTTTAGTTTTATCCGCTATATACCAACTACCTTAACTTGCTGCAGCAAATGTCAATGACCAAGTTAAGGTTATTTAAGTGTGATCAATGTCTCATGGAATTATACAAATTGTCAGACAAGTAAATACATTTTAATCATCACTGAAATTGATAAATTCTGAGTCAATACACAAACACGGATAAGGTTTATTGTTCTCAGTTTATATTCCAAGATGAATTTGTCTGACTATCAAGTTTAATTTTAGTTTTATCCGCTATATACCAACTACCTTAACTTGCTGCAGCAAATGTCAATGACCGAGTTGAGGTAATTTAAGTGTGATCAATGTCTCATGGAATTATTCAAATTGTCTGACAAGTAAAGACATTTAAATCATCACTGGAACTTATGAATTCTGAGTCAATACACCAACACGGATAAGGTTTATTGTTCTCAGTTTATTTTCCAAGATGAATTTGCCTAACTATCATGACCAATTTGAGGTAGTTTAAATGTGATCAATGTCTCATGGTGTTATTCAAATTGTCAGACAAGTAAATACATTTAAATCATCATTGGAATTTATAAATTCTGAGTCAATACAGCAACACGGATAAGGTTTATTGTTCTCAGTTTATTTTCCAAGTTGAATTCGTCTGACTATCAAGTTTAATTTTAGTTTCATCCGCTTTATACCAACTACCTCAACTTGGTCATTGACATTTGCTGCATTCAAATGTGATGGTGATCAATGTTTCATGGGTTTATTCAAATTGTCAGACAAGTAAATACATTTAAATCATCACTTGAACATATAAATTCTGAGTCAATACACAAACACGGATAAAGTTTATTGTTCTCAGTTTATTTTCCAAGATGAATTTGTCTGACTATTATGACCAAGTTGAGGTAGTTTAAATGTGATCAATGTCTCATGGAATTATTCAAATTGTCAGACAAGTAAATACATTCAAATCATCACTAGAACTTATAAATTCTGAGTCAATACACCAACACGGATAAGGTTTATTGTTCTCAGTGTATTTTTCAAGATGAATTTGTCTGACTATTGTAATACCTATCTTTATGGTATTTATGTTTTTAAAAAGAAATGTTTATATTTCACTTTTATTATCTTTATTTATTAGTTACTTTATTTTACATAAATTGTACGCAGTGTTTGCGAGCAGAAGTGTGACGGCAGACTGTCGCCTGCAAGCAATTACACTCGTTTATATTACTTCCTGTCCCATTGTTTAATAATAATCAATAATTCAATATAGATATACAAACGATTAATTTGAGTTATGTTACACCCCCATTATCCAGCTTAGAAAATTTTTCAGAGTGAAAAATTTTCGTTTATCATTTTTTTAAAATTCCTCAGACAGTTTTTTCCGAAATATTATTTTAGGACTTTTAGGTATATTCTCACTTCCTTGATTTCCAGAATCATAAGAAGCTATATACACTGGACTATTTGGGTTGTGTACCACATTTACATTTCTTTTATAACTTATTTTACAACAACATATTTTCCGATAAATTTTTCCAACTATATTATATAGAAAATTAAAGCCTCTACATTTATGAATAATGAATAAAATTAATCCTATCAAAGTTATTTGTCCTACAGTACTTAAATAATTTAATATCTTTTGTGTTAAAGTCGTAGTGCGTTCTGTAAATTTAAATTGATTTATCTTCTTTGGATTTCCTCCAACTCTACTAATTTCTCATGCAAATTATTTTCCAAACCATAAAAATTTATTTTATCTAAATATTCCCTTTCAGTGTCTATTGTATTATTTAAACATATATATTCTACCTTAGTTTCTATTTCTCTTGTATTAAATGCAGTTAACTTTATTTTATCTGTCATAAATATACAAGTAGGATCACTTACTTGGAGTAATGTATCGGTATCAATTTTCAAAAAAGTATGACTATTTTTACAAAATACATTAAAATTTATTTCCTCTCTGGGTAAAATTATCTAATTATTTTCCTCCCCACTCATTCTTGTAATATAATTACCGTGATACTGATATTGAACTCTTTCACATTTATTTATTTTTGACTGAAATATTAATTGTGTATAACAATTTTTTTCTAAAAGTAAATTTGTAATATGATTCTTATTTTCACAAAATTTTATTTTTGGTTTATATTCAACACAACAACGGCTTGGATATGTATAATACATCTTATCTTTCGATATATATATTATTTTCTGTTCAACAAAAATTTTACTAAAAGAAGTTTTACTTTCTCTATGTGGTAATACTTCAAAATTCATTATATCGTAAGGGGTCTTTCCAGGAATAGGTGTTATTATAATAAAAACTAACTTATCATTTTCTATATATACTATAGAAGAGGATACTTTAATTAGATCATCGTAATGATCTTTATCAATTTTTATAAATGAATCTATCGTCTCATTTTTATCAATCTCCCTCAAAGCTTTCAAAAAAGTATCTGGTAAAACTAATGTTGGTAATACTACTCCTAACTTTGCAAAAGCAATTGCATTATGTATTGTCTCTACTCTTTCTTTATATTCAAATAGTGCAAATTGAAAATTTTGCAGTGATATCATTAACATTTTTTCAACTTCTAATTTCGTTAAATATCTACTTACATTATTACTCCAACTTTCTAATTCTTTAAATTTTTCTCATAATTCATTAAATGAATCGATGAACTATTAATATTTTCAGCAACTAATGCAGTTTGCTTTTGCAATAATTTTAAAAGATAATTTTCTTCTTTATGCATTAAATCTATTTCTTTATTATAATATTCAGCATCGGCAATATCCATTGTACCAAACAAATATTTAGAACCTTTTCCTACTAAATTTAACAAACCTCTTTTTCTTCTATTTTTTCTAATTGGTACGTCAACGATTGAGTTTAATTCTCTACTTATAGTTTCAATTAGACCCTGTAAATTACATTTTGTATTTGGCTTATTAAATATATTCTTCATTTTTCCAAGCTGTGATTTCAAGTTTTGACCTTGTTTGTAGATTTTGTTGAGATCAGTTGTATGAATTACTTTCCACTGCTCAGAGTAAAGATGTACTTCTCCCGAAAAGGTCGTTGCGACATCTGGTATTTCATTTATTATCTTATAAATTTCAGTATTGTTGTCAAAAGCTTTTGTTTTATATATACAAATTACCAAAAGTAGAATCTGAAACAAAAAATTGATTAGACTATTTCGCCATAAAAATGTTTAATTTGATTAAAATGTCTCATTATTTCTTTATTCTTCATCATAAAATATGCAGTATGTCCCTGTATTCTTCGTATAACATAGGGTTTTTCCGACCATTGATTATTTAAAATAATTAATACTAAATCTCCAATCTCATATGTCTTGCTTCCTGTTTGTCTTCTTTCCATAATCTTCTTATTTCTCTCCTTTGATTCCCTGTTGTTTTCATCTGCTTTTCTTTTTACTGCTGTCATTTGCCTCATTTTTTCTTCCTGCCGTTCCTCATAAGTTTCGTTATTCTTCTCCTCAAGTCCATATAATAATCTGGAAGGACTATAGCCAGTGCTGGAATGTATCATTGAATTATAATGATTAGCCGCCTTCAGTATTTTCAAATTCAAAGCTGGACTAGCTTTATCATCTTCTGTCTTTTCTATCTTTTTAATTGTTCTCACAAGTCTTTCGCATGCACCGTTGGATTCTGGATGATATGATGAAATTTTAATTTTGTAGATTCCATATTTTTCTACAATTTTTGTTAACAATTCTGATTTAAATATAGACTCATTATCGGTTATTAAATTCTGCGGAATTCTCTGCTGAAGAATGAATTCTTCGAACACTTTGTAAGGATTTTTTCCTCTTGTTTCTTTTAACCATGCATATCTAGAAAATACGTCTTCCAAAAGTAAGTAATTTCTTTGTTCAAGCATTAAATAATCTATCGCTATTGTCTCAAATGGTTGAGTTGGCGGTTCTATATTCATGCCTGGAGTATTATATTTTCTAGAGTTATCTTTCAGCCTGTTACATACCTGACATATCTTAATATATTGTTCCACATCACTAGGTAAGTTCTCCCACACGTACTGTTGGCGGAGTTGCATAACAATCTTCTTTGAAGCTTGATGTCCATGCTCGTGAGCCCTTGCTATTAAGTTCTTTCTTGTATTTAAATCTTTTATATAAATTGGATATTTTTGTCGTATATACAAAGTTCATTCTGTCATCTTTGTATAAATATATGTACCAAGTTATAAATTTTCATGCTGATTATCTTGAACGTGGGTAAATTCAATGATGGTTTCATCATCTTCTATATCATCCAATAATGAGAACAGACTGATGATGTCACCTGGTTCACAATATGGTGCACCATTAATTCTTTTATCACCTCTTAATTTGTATTTTTCTATTTCTCTAGACTTTTCTTTTAGTCCAGCCTTCTTCCTTACCTCAAAGTGTATTTCAAAATTCTTCATGTCGGAGGCATTTATAGTCATGGTGTTCTTACCTGCCTTCATGATTCTTTCAAAATTTCGCTTTGTCTTGTAGAAGAGTGTAAATTTATTAATATTTACCCATCGATCAATCTGCTCACCACTGGTTTTCTCAGTTACCAACCTTATTTTACTCAATCCCACATTTTCAAATTCATCACAAATTGTCACTTCTGGTTGTAATTTGGACTCATCTGTCGTTTCCTTCTCACAAGGTAAGTTTTCTTCAGCTGCCTCTTTATCCACTGTCTCATCGATCCAGCTTGGGTATTCTGATTCATCTGCTTCCATCTCGTTCATATAATCCAACAGTTCTTCGATTGGAGTATCATCCTCGTCTTCTGCAACGAATGCCCGAGAAAAAGCATCAGCGTTTTGATTTTTCTTACCTTTTTTATATTTTATCTCTGGGTGATAATCAGTTAATTTTTCTATAAATTTGAAACATCTTGAAGTTATGTCTGGGGATTGACTTTTTATTATTCCTTCCAACGGTTTATGATCTGTGTAAACTGTATATTTCCTTCCCCATAAGAAGGGTCTAAAAACTTTCGATCCCCATACTATTGCCAAAAATTCTTTCTCCGTAGTTGAATATCTTCTTTCAGCTGCATTCAGTATCCTTGAAGCAAAAGCACACGGGTGTTCATCTCCTTTATCGTCAAGTTGCGATAATATACAACCAATACCTTCATTAGAGGCATCTGTATTTAAAATAAAGGGTTTTTTTATATCAGGATATTTCAATACTGGATCACTTGTTATTATTTCCTTCAGTTTCTTTATACATTTCAATTCTTTATCTGTGATTTCATACTTCTCATTTTTTCTTCTCATTTTATGAAGAGGGGCTGTTATTTCGCCACATTTTGGGATAAATTTTCTATAGTAGTTTACCAATGCCAAAAATTTTTCCATCTCTTTCACGTCCTTGGGAACTGGAAAATTTTTCATCTTCTCAACGTGCTTCTCTTGAGGTTTTACACTTTCTGGTGTAATGAGATGCCCTAAATAGTCAAGTTCCGGCTTTATATATTCACACTTATCTGGCTGTAGAGATAATTTAGTTTTTCTCAGTCTTTGAAATATTATTTCCAAATTTCTCAAATGTTCTTCGTACGTAGAAGAGAATACTATGATGTCATCTAGGTATACGAAGCATATCTTTCCTATCAAGCCTCTCAATTTAAAATTCACCATCCGTTGAAAGGTTGCTAGTGCATTCTTCAGTCCAAAAGACATTCTCAACCACTCCCAGTGTCCTTTGTGTGTACTGAAAGCCGTCTTTGGGATGTCTCTTGGTTCCATTGCCACCTGATGAAACCCATTAGCGCAGTCAAATGCACTCATATATTTTGCCTTTCCTAATAAGCAAAGTATTTCCTCGATACAAGGAATAGGATAATTGTCTTGCTCGGTTTCAAAATTAACCTTCCTGAAGTCAAGAACCGGCCTCCATTTTACTTCTCCAGAAGCATCCATCTTCTTTGGTACCAACAGCACATTTGCTGAGTAAGGTGACGAACTTGGCCGTATTAAACCTTTGCTCTCGAGTTCTCTAATATGAGCATCAATTTTTTCTTGTATATGAATAGGTTGCCTATAAATTTTTGAAGATATTGGCCTACCTGCTTTTAGTAGAATTTCATGTTCTACATCACTTACTACAGGCATTGGGTCACCTGGCAAATTGAATATATCATTATATTTCTTTATAATTTCCCACAAATCATTCTGTTCATCTTCAGATAAGTGAGATAATCTTGTTTTATTTTTCAACAGTTCAATGCGTCTTTCATCTTCAGACTTTTTCATTGTAAAAATTTTTGTTTAATTCTTACTTTCATGCAAATTTCTCAACATCTGTTTTCTATTTTCTTGAGGTATATTATTGTCTAGAATTTCCGACACGAGGGACTCTTGCTTTCTTTCCTTTCTTCGAGTTTGCATACATGGTGTCCCTAACTCATCATTCTCGTAATATTCATGACAAATGTCTGACTTGTAAACACGGATTTTCTTATAAGAGTCGTTCATTAAATACAAAGTAGCCTCGACTCCTGTGTATAAAGCAGGGACACAGTTAGAGCCAAAAAACACATGAGTACCTGGTTTTGAATGTACTTTCAAATGTTTAACAGAATTTGCTTCTACTTCTGTAAGCAATTCTGTATTTAATTTAAAATCGTGTTTTTTCTTACTTATATCAGACAGAGTAATTATTTTATTTTTACAATCAATAAGGGCTCCATAATTTTCGAGCCAGTCCTTACCTAAAATTCCTTTATGTGTATTTAAAGGAAACTCATTCATGGCTACATGAAAAATATGCGACCTACCTAAAGTTTTTAATGTACATTCACCTATCATTTCGTGAGGGCCATCTACAATCTGGAATCTCCTTCTATCTCCTGGTGGTATTTTCTTTGGGTTGCAGTCTTCTAATTTTAATATTGAATTTTTTACAATTGATTCTGGCGCTCCTGTGTCGACCAGAAATTTGTTAACTCCTGTTGTTCCTTGGAGTTGGATGTAGAGGTCATAATATTTTCCTCCAGATCCGATGTAGTATCTTGCTGGTTCTCGTCGGTCATCAGAAATTTTCGTGGGGGCCCTTTGTCGATCTGTGGAATTCTTTGAAAATTTCGAAGCTGTGGATTTTTTCTCCAACATTCATTTTCGGTGTGATTCAATTTATTGCAAAATTTACACCTTTTTAATTCGTTCCTATTATTACTTACATAATTATTTTTAATTTCATTTTTATCATCTTGCTTATTATTATCGTCTCTGGGTTTACTCTTTGTATTATGTAATGGCTCACCTCTTCTTTGTGTTCGGCTTCGGATTACTTCGTCGTCGCTTAGTCTTTTATCAATAGCCCGTGCCTCCTGCATGGCGTGACGCAGAGAGTCAATTTTTATATTTAAAAGCCTTACCTCTAGCTCTGGTTTCAGTGATTGAATAAAACGTCGGACATGGGAGTCCTCTTCGATGTACCGAATTCCAGCTCGATATTCAATCTTTATTTGCTCGATCGATTTTTGCACACGTCGATGTAGTTCTTCATATCTTTTTACATAATTATCTATAGATTCGTTCTGGCCCTGTCTAGTATTATTACGAATTTCCGATATTTGCTCATATGTCAAATCGGCCTGCCCAAAACTAGCTCGCAACGCGTTAGCTAAATCTGAATAGCCAGCACCTTGTGTACTTTCCCCTATTCTTGCAGCCTCTCCTATTAATCTTGAAGCTATTACTTTTCTCAACAGAGCCTTTCTTTCGGTTTCATTTTCTAGCTGGTCCCGTGCATTTCTTAATTGATCCAGAAATTACTCAACGTTCGAACTACCATCGAAAACTCTAATTTCATTCAATAATTCTCTAACTAACCGATGAGAATCTGTGGAAATCGTCGTTGGTGGCGGCGGCGCCGTTGGCTCAATTTTTTCTCCCCTTAAAGAATTTATTTCAGCCTGTAAAGATGATACCACCTGCTGCATTCCTCTTAATTGTTCTAAAAGTATCTCTTCCGTCTGAGTTTGTGGTACGATTGTTTGCTGCTCGTGACTCATTTTTTTATCTCTAATTATTTCTATCAAAGGTTTATGTATACCGTCTACCTCGTAAAATCTATCAATCTCTTCGTAGGATTGTAAATTTGAATTAGAATCTGTGTCTGAGCCTGTGCTTTTATTCATAAGGTAAGTGTATAGTTTAAACTAACCTTAATCAGCATTTTTCGTTGAACTGCTTTGAATTGTCCAATCCGGAGTACGTTGTCCTTTAACTTAAGGAGGCGATTTATCACCGAACAGTGTTCACAGTCCTTATTCACAAATTTGATGCACTAAACATCAAACACAACCGATTTTCACTTTTCGGCCACGCACGTTGGGCGCCAATATGTAATACCTATCTTTATGGTATTTATGTTTTTAAAAAGAAATGTTTATATTTCACTTTTATTATCTTTATTTATTAGTTTCTTTATTTTACATAAATTGTACGCAGTGTTTGCGAGCAGAAGTGTGACGGCAGACTGTCGCCTGCGAGCAATTACACTCGTTTATATTACTTACTGTCCCATTGTTTAATAATAATCAATAATTCAATATAGATATGGGTCAAAATAATACTTTTTTAAAAAACCGTCCGCACGAGGTTCACCGATTTCATTGCGATTTTTTTGGGCAAAATAACTATTTAATAGAAGACTTTTGCCACAAACTAGAGGTCTCTATCTTATTTCTGCTTGGTGCTAGATTTTTTCAAAGATTGAAAAATGGCCTATTTTTAAGCTGTTTTAAGCAATTTTAAGGTATTTTTCAAAAAATTCTAACTTTTGATCAAAATGAGATAGAAACCTCTAGTTTGCGAAAAAATTTTGTTCAAAATAAGTTCTTTTTTGTAAAAATATTTTGACAACATAGTTTGGTTATTTTTATAATAATACAGTCCTACACAGATATTGCTATTTTTGCTCATTTGCAGGTATCTTCAAACGACCATAGCTTTTTCTAGGCTAAATTTTTGTGCATATTAAAAAATTGATAAATTTGTTTTATGAAAAAACAAAAATTTTGCGACCAACTGGAACCCTGTACGATCTTCCACTTCCAAGATACAGCTGTTTAAAGTTGTCAAAAAACACAAAAAACGCGTTTTTGACGATTTTCACACGCATTTTTGAACGGTTTCGACCTTTTTTTTTCTCTCAAAAATATGTGGAATCTTCTCTCCATATGTTTACAAACAAGCTCCCATAGTAATTGTAGTGCGGATTTGGGGTTTTCGTTGATTTCAAAGCATACACTTTTGACACATTTTATGTGCTAAACTAGTGTTTTTTTAACAATATACACGCTACATTTAACTTTTTCGTTCATTATAGATGTTTTGAAATCATTTTTTGACTAAAAACTATTCAAATTCCAGCCAAAATTAGGTCACCTGCTTTCAAAAAATTGATACTCAACGAAATATTGATCTCAATATCAAAATGATATACTACTTTTATTCAGTTTTTTAGTTTTTTGATTCGTTAAAAATCTATGTTCAAACACTGTAAATAATATACCACTGGTTTACTTATTTTTTTCTATTTTTGAAATTACAAATAATTGATCATAGTTTATCAATTATTCTGATAAAACAATCATGGATTACTATTGCTTACTCTGAAAAAAGTGAGTCTAAATTAAAAATGTTATTTTTTGAATTCTATGAAGCATGCAACAATCTGCCAATCTACATTCTACGTATAATTATGTCCACTTATGAAAAAGAAAATAAGAGATTCGATTAGAAAGTCGAGTCGATATATCGAATCGCAACTTGATCTTTGATTCTTGGAGCAAGAGCGCCCCCTTTCTGGCCTCTCAAAAGTGTGAACCAGCCAGACGCGCCAAATTTAAAATCTTCAGGCATGCTTGATTTGAATTTCTTGTTTTTCTTTTAATTAATAAAGTGAGTAACGAAATTTAAATTTTTAATAGCCAAATATGCGGACAAGCTTACAACCCCATAACTCTAGTCGTAGTGAATAACAAATAATTAACTTTTGTATTAAACAAATAAGCCGATAAGCTACAACTCCAAAACACTGGGCGTACTTAGTAAAAATAATTAATTTTTCTTAATAAACAAATAAGCCAATAAGCTACAACCCCATAACCTTGGGCATGGCTGAAAAAAATGTTAATATTTTTAATAAACCAATAAGGCGATAAGCTACAACCCCATGGCCGTTGGCGTAGCGAATGAAAAATAATTAATTTTTTTAATAAACAAATAAGCCAATAAGCTACAACACCATAACCTAGCGCATGGCTGAAAAAATTGTTAATATTTTTAATAAACAAATAAGGTGATTACCTACAACTCCATAACCTTGGGCATGGCTAAAAAAAATGTTAATATTTTTAATAAACAAATAAGGCGATGAGCTAAAACCCCATAACACTGCGCGGAGTGAATGAGAAATAGTTAAATTTTTAAAAATAAACAAATAAGCTGATTAGCTACAACCCCATATAACATTGGGCATGGCTCAAAAATTTTGTTTATCCATGTCCAAGGTTATGGGGTGGTAAACTTGTTTGCTTAGTTGTTTATTTAAATATTTACATGTTTTATATTCACTGTGCCCAATGTTATGGGGTTGTAGCTCATCGGCTTATTTGTTTATTAAAAAGATTAATATATTTCATTCTCTACGCCCAATGTTATGGGGTTGTGGCTCATCGGCTTGTTTGTTTATTAAAAAAATTAATTATTTTTCATTTGCTACGCCAACCGTCATGGGGTTGAAGCTTATAGCCTTATTGGTTTATTAAAAATATTAACATTTTTTTCAGCCATGCCCAAGGTTATGGGGTTGTAGCTTATTGGCTTATTTGTTTATTAAAAAAATTAATTATTTTTCATTCGCTACGCCAACGGCCATGGGGTTGTAGCTTATCGCTTTATTGGTTTATTAAAAATATTAACATTTTTTTCAGCCATGCCCAAGGTTATGGGGTTGTAGCTTATTGGCTTATTTGTTTATTAAGAAAAATTAATTATTTTTACTAAGTACGCCCAGTGTTTTGGAGTTGTAGCTTATCGGCTTATTTGTTTAATACAAAAGTTAATTATTTGTTATTCACTACGACTAGAGTTATGGGGTTGTAAGCTTGTCCGCATATTTGGCTATTAAAAATTTAAATTTCGTTACTCACTTTATTAATTAAAAGAAAAACAAGAAATTCAAATCAAGCATGCCTGAAGATTTTAAATTTGGCGCGTCTGGCTGGTTCACACTTTTGAGAGGCCAGAAAGGGGGCGCTCTTGCTCCAAGAATCAAAGATCAAGTTGCGATTCGATATATCGACTCGACTTTCTAATCGAATCTCTTATTTTCTTTTTCATAAGTGGACATAATTATACGTAGAATGTAGATTGGCAGATTGTTGCATGCTTCATAGAATTCAAATAATAACATTTTTAATTTAGACTCACTTTTTTCAGAGTAAGCAATAGTAATCCATGATTGTTTTATCAGAATAATTGATAAACTATGATCAATTATTTGTAATCTCAAAAATAGAAAAAAATAAGTAAACCAGTGGTATATTATTTACAGTGTTTGAACATAGATTTTTAACGAATCAAAATACTAAAAAACTGAATAAAAGTAGTATATCATTTTGATATTGAGATCAATATTTCGTTGAGTATCAATTTTTTGAAAGCAGGTGACCTAATTTTGGCTGGAATTTGAATAGTTTTTAGTCAAAAAATGATTTCAAAACATCTATAATGAACGAAAAAGTTAAATGTAGCGTGTATATTGTAAAAAAAACACTAGTTTAGCACATAAAATGTGTCAAAAGTGTATGCTTTGAAATCAATAAAAACCCCAAATCCGCACTACAATTACTATGGGAGCTTGTTTGTAAACATATGAAGAGAAGATTCCACATATTTTTGAGAGAAAAAAAAAGGTCGAAACCGTTCAAAAATGCGTGTGAAAATCGTCAAAAACGCGTTTTTTGTGTTTTTTGACAACTTTAAACAGCTGTATCTTGGAAGTGGAAGATCGTACAGGGTTCCGGTTGGTCGCAAAATTTTTGTTTTTTCATAAAACAAATTAAACAATTTTTTAATATGAACAAAAATTTAGCCTAGAAAAAGCTATGGTCGTTTGAAGATACCTGCAAATGAGCAAAAATAGCAATATCTGTGTAGGACTGTATTATTATAAAAATAACCAAACTATGTTGTGAAAATATTTTTACAAAAAAAGAACTTATTTTGAACAAAATTTTGCCGCAAACTAGAGGTTTCTATCTCATTTTGATCAAAAGTTTTCGAAAAATATCTTAAAATTGCTTAAAACAGCTTAAAAATAGGCCATTTTTCAATCTTTGAAAAAATCTAGCACCAAGCAGAAATAAGATAGAGACCTCTAGTTTGTAGCAAAAGTCTTCTATTAAATAGTTCTTTTGCTAAAAAAAATTGCAATAAAATCGGTGAACCTCGTGCGGACGGTTTTTTAAAAAAGTATTATTTTGACCCATATACAAACGATTAATTTGAGTTATGTTACACTATCATGAGCAAGTTGAGGTAGTTTAAATGTGATCAATGTCTCATGGGGTTATTCGAATTGTCAGGCAAGTAAATACATTTAAATCATCACTGGAACTTATGAATTCTGAGTCAACACACCAACACGGATAAGGTTTATTGTTCTCAGTTTATTTTCCAAGATGAATTTGTCTGACTATCATGACCAAGTTGAGGTAGTTTAAATGTGATCAATTTCTCATGGAATTATTCAAATTGTCAGAAAAGTAAATACATTTAAATCATCATTGGAATTTATAAATTCTGAGTCAATACACCAACACGGATAAAGTTTATTGTTCTCAGTTTATTTTCCAAGATGAATTTGTCTGACTATTATGACCAAGTTGAGGTAGTTTAAATGTGATCAATGTCTCATGGAATTATTCAAATTGTCAGACAAGTAAATACATTCAAATCATCACTGAAATTCATAAATTCTGAGTCAATACACAAACACGGATAAGGTTTATTGTTCTCAGTTTATTTACCAAGGTGAATTTGTCTGACTACCAAGTTTAATTTCAGTTTTATCCGCTATATACCAACTACCTTAACTTGCCGCAGCAAATCTCAATGACCAAGTTGAGGTTGTTTAAGTGTGATCAATGTTTCATGGAATTATTCAAATTGTCAGGCAAGTAAATACATTTAAATCATCACTGGAACTTATGAATTCTGAGTCAACACACCAACACGGATAAGGTTTATTGTTCTCAGTTTATTTTCCAAGATGAATTTGTCTGACTATCATGACCAAGTTGAGGTAGTTTAAATGTGATCAATTTCTCATGGAATTATTCAAATTGTCAGAAAAGTAAATACATTTAAATCATCATTGGAATTTATAAATTCTGAGTCAATACACCAACACAGATAAGGTTTCTTGTTCTCAGTTTATTTTCCAAGATGAATTTGTCTGACTATCATGACCAAGTTGAGGTAGTTTAAATGTGATCAATGTCTCATGGAATTATTCAAATTGTCAGATAAGTAAATACATTTAAATCATCACTGGAATTTATAAATTCTGAGCCAATACACCAACACGGATAAGGTTTATTGTTCTCAGTTTATTTTCCAAGATGAATTTGTCTGACTATCAAGTTTAATTTCAGTTCTATCCGCTGTGTACCAACTACCTCAACTTGGTCATTGACATTTGCTGCATTCAAATGTGATGGTGATCAATGTTTCATGGGTTTATTCAAATTGTCAGACAAGTAAATACATTTAAATCATCACTGGAACTTATGAATTCCGAGTCAATACACCAACACGGATAAGGTTTATTGTTCTCAGTTTATTTTCCAAGATCAATTTGTCTGACTGTGAAGTTTAGTTTTAGTTTCATCCGCTTTATACCAACTACCTCAACTTGGTCATTGACATTTGCTGCATTCAAATGTGATGGTGATCAATGTTTCATGGGTTTATTCAAATTGTCAGACAAGTAAATACATTTAAATCATCACTGGAACTTATGATTTCCGAGTCAATACACCAACACGGATAATGTTTATTGTTCTCAGTTTATTTTCCAAGATGAATTTGTCTGACTGTGAAGTTTAGTTTTAGTTTCATCCGCTTTATACCAACTACCTCAACTTGGTCATTGACATTTGCTGCCTTTAAATGTGATGGCGATCAATGGCTCATGGGGTTATTCAAATTGTCAGACATGTTGCAAAAATTGTTGAAATAATAAATTTTATCACCAAAAATTTTATCGGTACAGTATCTGTTATAACTACAGATCGCAATATTTTTGTGAAACCTTCAAATTGTGTAGGTTTTAAGTCAGTTTAGTCATAGTGATGTGTTTTGATTTGTTTTTTTTTTACAAATAGATACAATTTTGAATAAAACTATTGTGCTTCAAGCTTGAAAAATTAAGATTCAATGTAAATAAAATGACGAAAACAATTTAAAACAATTTAGTAAGATCAGAGATTTGAGAAAATATTTTCGACTGCATGATAAAAAAAAAACATCTCAATAAATTTCATTTAAGCATAGTTTGATTTTCACGCCAGAACCTCTTTTGCAGAGCAACAACAACACATAACTAAGTAAAAAAATCTTTTCAATTTATTTTACTCTCATTTTAATTGAGAACTGAAAAATTAATAATTATTGAAGTATCATTTTTTTTTAATCCTGCAAGATGGATAAAATTAAAAAAAAAAACATTTAAAAATGTTAGATACCAACGGTGAGTTGGGTTTTTACTGTATAGTTGCTATAACAGAATTATCAAAATAAAAAAATTTTTTATACTTGATGTTTAAAAATCAGTCAAAAAAGTATACAAGAAAATTAGTTCATTTTAATTGTCCTTCAATATCGATAGAATCATTCATCTCAACGGAGTCATAAGTTGTTTGTTCTAGTCAGGAATCAATTGGTAAATTTTACCAATTTTTCTAGTTTCACCTTATACCTAGTTATTAAATAGTTTGAAAAATAAAAAATTAATAGTTATTAAAATATCATTTTTTTTTTTTTAAAGCCTGGAAATAAATAAAATTAAAAAAAAAAAAACATTTAAAAATGTAAGATACCAACGGCAACTTGGGTTTTAACTGCTATAGTTGCTATAACAGAATTATCAAAATAAAAATTTTTTTTTATATTTAATGTTTAAAAATCAGTAAAAAAAGTATACAATAAAATCAATTCATTTTAATTGTCCTTCAATATCGATAAAATCATTCATCGTAATGGAGTCATAAGTTGTTTGTTCTACTCAGGTATCAATCGGTAAATTTTACCATTTTTTTATTAGTTTCACTTTATACCTAGCGAAAGAAATAAAGTCTTTAAAAAGAAAGACCTTTAAAAAGGTAAGAATTTACGGCGAGTGGTTTTTTTTTGGACAGAACTAAAACAAAATTATATATGTTGTTACTTTCAGATCTATGTTAATATTAATCAATTTATCCCGAAAGATACGAACAGATGAATAAAATAAAAAATAAAATAAAAAACCATCTTTCAGTAGAGTTACAGTGAATTCCGTTTATTTTTTTTTAACTTTAATTATAAATTAATTCGAGTATCTACTCTGATTTTTATATTATGTTTTCGGGGATACGAACAGATAAATGAAATGAAATCAAAAATCATTTTCCGGACGAGTTTTTAATAAATTTTTTTCAGTTTTATTTCTTTAATTAATTTTTACTCAAATTATTCAAAATTCCTACTCTGATTCTGCTGATATTTTTTTGGAATATGAACAGGTGAAGGAGATGAAATCAAAGAATCATCTTCCGGACGAGTTTTAAGTAAATTTATCTTTTCTTTTTTACGCATCTTTTTTCTTTTTTTTTTTTTTTAAACTTGAATTCAATTATTTTTTAGTAAAAGTTTACTATCAATTTATTCAATTTAGGTGTCGTTCAATATCGTTAAAATCATTCAGACTCTACGGAGCCACAGATTTATTAATTAGAATAATATTACTTTTCAAAGGATCAATTAAAAAAAAAGCTCTTAGATTTTTAAGTCTTTTTATTTTTAGTTACCCTAATTCAGTTTTTGCTTTTCGGTGATGCATGAATATCTTTGGTCGACTGCTAATCGTTAATCTGCGGCTCCGTCGAGTCCGAATGATTTTAACGATATTGAACCACACCTAAATTGAATAAATTGATAGTAAACTTTTACTAAAAAATAATTGAATTCAAGTTTAAAAAAAAAAAAAAAGAAAAAAGATGCGTAAAAAAGAAAAGATAAATTTACTTAAAACTCGTCCGGAAGATGATTCTTTGATTTCATCTCCTTCACCTGTTCATATTCCAAAAAAATATCAGCAGAATCAAAGTAGGAATTTCAAATAATTTGAGTAAAAATTAATTAAAGAAATAAAACTGAAAAAAATTTATTAAAAACTCGTCCGGAAAATGATTTTTGATTTCATTTCATTTATCTGTTCGTATCCCCGAAAACATAATATCAAAATCAGAGTAGATACTCGAATTAATTCATAATTAAAGTTAAAAAAATAAACAGAATTCACTGCAACTCTACTGAAAGATGTTTTTTTATTTATTTTTTTATTTTATTCATCTGTTCGTATCTTTCGGGATAAATTGATTAATATTAACATAGATCTGAAAGTAACAACATCTATACTTTTGTTTTAGTAAAAACTTACACAGCCTGCAATCTCTTGCTGAAGGCTTCTTCACCCAGTTTATCCCACATATTTTTTCACACTTGTTGAACTCGTTCAAGAACGCAGAAAAAGGACGCTCGGATTGTTGAAGTCAGTGAAGGTGACTCGCTGTAGTTTTTTTTTTTTTCTTTTTCTTTCTATTGTCTTCTCACTCAGTCACTTAAAGATACTCGAACATTCAAAAAACGGAAAGAAAACGACCGATCTTTTTCGTTCAGCCGGCGCAGCGCAAGAACACGTGTACCCGCGAGAGAAAATAGCGCGCTGCTGTTACTCTCTTCTCCTCGATAAGCACTTTTTAACACAACACTTGAGATCTCCAAAAAAAACAACACTCGTTACGCGTAGCTAAGGTCCCATAATCTGAAGGGAAATCAAATCAAGGGTGTAGTCAATAAAAGGCTTTTTATTAGTTCAACTCGTTTTTAATAAAAGGCTTGGGTACACGAATTGCGTGTGCTCAGTGCAGCGGCGTCGCGCGAACTGTCTCAGCGCCGCAGGCGCTGGTGGTGCCGCTTACACGCACTACTTGCACACACTCACAGTCAGGCTGATGCTTGTTCCTAGCATCAAGCTCAACAATAAAGAAGAAATGACCTTGGAACTTTTTAAACATATTTTTAATCGTTACAGTAAAATCACGTCGCTTAAATCAACGAAAAAATTTTTGACTGAATGCAGACGAAATGACTTCGTTCCAAAACACATTCCTAACGCTATCGAGGATCCTTATTGTTTGAATATACGCTCCTCTGCCATTTCAAAATCATTCGGAAGAGTGCTGTAGGAATCAAAAACCCGCGCACTTAATCTAGAACTACGAGGAACGTACACGAAAGTCGCTTTCAATTTTAAAGAAATTAATAATACAACTAAATTACCTGAGAATATTATTGACAAACAGATCTTATTGAAACACGTTACTTTCTGTAAAAATATGAACTATGCCTAAAGACCGGATCTGAATCAGAGGAAAATGAAAAAATTTAATAATCTGAAAAACTCGAGTAGGAATTTGATTTCACAGTCAGACCTTTTCGTACATAAGAGTCGGTTCTTGATAATATAAACAAAGACCAATGGGTTATCAATCTTACAAATAATGAACCATCGTCAGCTGTGCGGGAAACTTTACTACTCGGAGAAAAATTCAATTCAATTTTTTCGTTAATATTGCTTAAAATCAAGTTATTATTCATTTTTCAATAATTTCGAGAAAATTGAACTTAGTTTTTTTTTCAAAATTTTGTTCTGGATTTGTCCAGCTGGATTTCCGGCTGGGTTTCAAAAAAATAATTTTTTTTTAATATTGCTTAAAATTAAGTTATTATTCATTTTTCAATGATTTTGAAAA
Source organism: Encarsia formosa (assembly GCA_038277355.1). Lineage (NCBI taxonomy): Eukaryota > Metazoa > Arthropoda > Insecta > Hymenoptera > Aphelinidae > Encarsia > Encarsia formosa. The sequence continues at coordinate 88,343,420 of CM076184.1, read as the reverse complement.
CTTGAACGTAGTTTCTTTTTAATTTTCCAGCTGGATTTCGACGCTCGAGTTCTAAAAGCTGACAACTCAAAATTTTTTTTAATAACATGACAATTCAAATTTATTTTTAAAAACATGACATCTCAGAGATTTCCTTTAGAAACATGACATCTCAGAGATTGTTTTTAAAAAGTGACAATCGGTCGGGAAATTTCTTTTTCAAAAATTTTTTTTAGTTGGGATGATGAAGGAATATTCTTGAAATTAATTATCAAATTAACTATATACCATAGACCTTGAACCCCAAAAACTCTGGGCTCCGAAATTCAACTAATTCATAAAAAAATAAACTAAAAACCCCCCAAGTTTCAAACCCACAAAACGCTGGGCGTCCGAGTTCAATTTTTAAATAAAAAAATTTAAATAAACTAATAATCCCCTAAGCTTCAAACCCACAAAACTCTGGGCGTCCGAGTTCAATTTTTAAATAAACTAATAATCCCCTAAGCTTCAAACCCACAAAACGCTGGGCGTCCGAGTTCAATTTTTAAATAAACTAATAATCCCCTAAGATTCAAACCCACAGAAGGCTGGGCATCCGAGTTCAATTTTTAAATAAACTAATGACTCTTAAGCTTCAAACCCACAAAACGCTGGGCGTCCGAGTTCAATTTTTAAATAAACTAATAATCTCCTAAGCTTCAAACCCACAAAACGCTGGGCATACGAGTTTAATTTTTTGAATAAAAAATATAAATATACTGATCAACCCCCAAGCTTTAAACCCACAAAACGCTGCGCGTCCGTGCTCAATTTTTTGAATAAAAAAATATAAATAAATTCTGTCATCTCCCAAACTTCGAACCCACAAAACGCTGGGCGTCCGCGTTTAATTTTTTGAATAAAAAAATATAAATGAATCCAGCCATCTCCCAAGTTTTTTGTTTTGAACGAAGAAACGAATGAAAGTTTTGAAACCGAAGAAGAGTTCAACAAAAAAACTGATCAGCTATCCCCCAAACTCTCAGCCCCCAAAACCCTGGGCGACCGAGTTCAACGAAAAAACTGATTGGCTACTCCCCCAAGCTCTAAGCCCCCAAAACCCTGGGCGGCCAAGTTCAACGAAAAAACTGATTGGCTCCCAAGCTCTAAGCCCCCAAAATCCTGGGCGCCCGAGTTCAACAACAAAACTGATTGGCTAACCCGAAATCTAGAAGCCCCCAAAACCCTGGGCCGACGATTTCAATTAAAAAACTAATCGGCTATGCCATAAGGGGCCATCAATTACTGATGTCACGCTTTTATGGTATATTCTGCTAATAGTGCAGTGTTATGAAACTCTACCAAAAAACGTGAAATCATTAATGAACGCCTCCTAAGCTTTGAACCCCCAAAACCCTGGGCGGCCGAGTTCAACAAAATAGCTGATTGGCTATCAGCTTCTGTGTTAAACTCCGGCGCCCAGAGTTTTGAGAGCTTAGAGCTTGGGGGTAGCCAATCGATTGGGAGTCATTTTTCCGAATCCATTTTTCCGCATCCAATTTTCCGCAAATACTTTTTCCGCATTTACTGTTTCCGCACGACCAATTTTCCGTTCGAATTCGAAACGTCGTCGCTGTGGTTGCCTCATCAACAAGAAGTGTTCGAATGTTTGTTTAATCAACAAGTAGCATTGAAACTCTAGTTTGGTTACCTTTTTTTTTGCAAAATTGAAGTGTTCTATAATATATGTCATTATTAAAATTAGCTGTAAACTTTAGTTTGGTTAACCTTATTTTTGGCTAAATTTAAGTAATATTTATGAGTAATTAAAAAAATGGATCCTGAAGTAAAAGTAAATTTATTGTTCATTGGTGGTTATGTGTACTATCACTCGAAACTCGTTGGTGCAAATACTCATCATTGGGAATGTAAGAGAGTTAAGACGAAAACATGCACGGCTCGCGCGATTACAATTCATCCAAAACTAGGAACTATAGTCATCACGAAAGGTCCGGAACAGTCTGAACACAAGCACCCTCCAAATTTTAACGAAACTGAAGCCGAGGTACTTTTAAAGTAAGTGTTTACCTTATTAAGTCTTACTGAACCTAATAACTGTTCCTCTCGATAGGTTGTTCCAACTTTGTTTTCGCAAGTTTTTACGATTCTCGGAACTCGCGAGAGACGAAGAAATGATCGGGATCAAGAAGTAGTACCTCTTCCATTTGTTTACGCCGTCTTGTCATCTAAGGAGTCGGTTCAGTACTCTACCGTCTTGCGAGCGGTTACAACAGCAGCCGCAGAGTACTACATTGAAAATTTTGGTCTCCAGAAATTGATGACGGATTTCGAATTGGTAATCCTGAATTCGTGCGCAGAAGTTTATCCTACCGCTCAGATAAAGTGCTGTTTCTTCTACCTAAAGCAGTCCCTCTGCAGAAGAATTCAAGAGGAAGGGCTCCAAAGAAACTACAACGATCCCCAGGATGAGACAATTTGATTACAAACTCATATGATAGCAGCTTTGGCTTTTGTTCCCCTGACACATGTTTTTCTTTGTTACAGAATGAAGTAGACGACTATTTGGTACCAGTTCTGCAGTATTTTGGAGAAACGTACGTGAATGGTCGACCAGCCCGATTCTCAATTCTAAATGAATTTCAAAAAGAACAAGCTGACTCTGAGAGCATGGTAGCCGAGCTTAGCGCAGGGAAAAGGGTACGTCTGAAATTAATTAATGTAAGACCTCTAATGTATGACTGATGTACTTCTGTATCAGGTTAAAGCAGCACCTCAGCAAAAGTGGCTGGATACTCAAGCACGGTTGCGTCGAGTCGTCGAAACTTATGAAGAGCACGACGACGAAGGAACTCAGTTGGAGAATCTATCTAATTTGGCTCAAAATATATATTTATAAAAAATGTTGAACAAAGTTTGTGTAATATATGTAAAAGTAAAAATTCTATGTATAAATGATCATTCAACAAATAGTTTTTAAAATGTTTTTATTAAAAATTCATGCCAAATCTTGTACATGCGGAAAATTGTCCAGCGGAAAAATGGATGCGGAAAAATGGTCGTATACCAGATAAGCTTGTAAAGTGGAAGTATAAATCTATGTTATTAACGATGTCTAGGTTATCATTACAAATTCTACATTTAGCTGATAATTGATTAAAACTCAAAATCAAATAAGATGAATGTATGTAAAGATATCGTGTCTTCTTGCTTAAGAATTCTTTGCAAAATTTCTTAAAAGACTCATTTCTGTCTCAATGTTGAAAAAATTTAAATAAAAATTTTTAATTTGAAAAGTATTGATTTTTGATTAAAAAAACCTGACAAAGTAAGTATTATAATCATGTTTTAGTCATGACTCTTCTGTCTTAGCTGAACCTTCATGCTTCAAACAAATCTTGAGCGACAGAGTATGAGACTACATTATTGCTAGTCTGTTATCATACAGTATAAGAAGTGACAGATTTCATTTTGAGACAAATCGGAGACCCATAACTGCAGATTTTGAAAGTTTACGATGAAATCGGTCCTTAGTATTTTCTGGTTACTGAAAAATAAGTAAAGTAAAATATTGAGAAGTTAATAAATTAATAATCAAGAATTTTTGTAAAATTCTAAATATTTTTTAGTGATGGAATGTTTGAAAAATTATTACAAAAAGATTTGTTCAACAAAAGTAATTTTTTCTCAAGAAAAAGGATGTTTTTATGATTTTTATGAAACTGCAAATAAAAATTTTCAAAATTTTCAAAATTTTTATTTACTGCCTGAGCTGTTTTTTGAAAATTTTCAAGTATACAAAGTCTCAAAAAGTTTAATAAAGAATAATTTGGATCGATTAGTATTAAATATTTTCGACGATATTAAAAACAAGAGAAGAAATATTATATTTCTAAGAAGAGCCAAAGTAAAAAGCATGTATAGTAAAAAAAGTAATGATTTACTGCAACTTTTACAAAGACTCAATGAAACAGTCACAATAACATTTGAGAAAGGTAAATTTTAAAGAATTGGAATGTATTATTATTTAGGTATAGCAAGATGTATCATTATTTATTGAAAAAATTCTATTTATTCGAGTTGACCCTATTATATATCCCAGTATATGCATAATATAAGAGTAAAGTGAGCAAAACTGAGCAAAAAATGAGGAGCAGCGAGCCGGGGAGCGACCAAAATATGTATTTATGAAAATTTAAGGAAAAGTAAGGTTTTCATTAAAAATAATAAGGTTGTTTGGCTATTTATAGCTATTTTTCTAAAATATTCATATATTTTTATAAATATATGAATATTTTGGCTGCTTCTTAGCTGCTCCTCACTGCTCTTGGCTGTTCATATTGTTCATTTTCGTAGGTGCCTAAGAATCAGCCATCTTCGTTATCAAATAAGTAAATGAAAACAGAAATTCAAAAATTTCTAGAAGAATTGAAAAAAAAAAAAATTAAAATAACTAATGAAAATTTAATCTTGGAAAAAATTAATATTGTTAGTTCAATAATTTACGTAAAATAGTTTGGAAAATAAATAAAAGGATTAGTTGCAAATTTTATCAATAAATTCATACACTTGTATATAAAGTTTTTTTTATAATATTTATGGTATATGAGATGTAAAGTCAAAATTATTAATTATTTATGTCTTGGTTTGAAAAATTAATCGTTCAAATTTGAACCTTCTTTCCATGCATTGCTTTTCTTGTTTTTATTATTAAATAATCAATTCGCCGAATTTAAAATTCCCAGATGAAAAAATCCATACGTAAATCTGTACCGAAATCCGTACGGGAGTCCGCACGGAATCCACTACCGGAATCCGTAAGGGATTCCAGTACTTATCTCTCTCCAGTACCATCTCCATTTGAGATTCAATGCAGAGGACATCCGTCTGGTCGCGTTTCAGGCTCTCGACCATAGTGAGGAACCACTCGACGATGGACGAGCGAATTCCCTCTCTAGTGAGCCCGACAGGTAGTTGCCATATCGTGCTCATCGGTGGGGTGGCTCACTCGTTTGGATACAGTCTCCCGCAACGTAGACGTGGTTACATTTGCCACGCTCGTGTCTTTACAGCTCAGGAGCTTAAAGGCATGGACAATGGTAAGAATATAAGCCATGTCTGCGAGAGACAAGAGTCCTGTGCTTCCCATGTATGGAGGAAGACCAGCTCGGTGCTTGCACGCCGGGGGAGATTCATCCATCTCTCAGCAGTCCTTTTCAACTCTCTACCGGCCTCCCGAGGGGAACCTTCCTCACGTATGACCGTCGCAGACAGAAGTCCATCTTTGGCAGAATAAAGGTAGCCAAGGTCTCAAGTTTCTGCTGGGGACCAGCAGTGAACCGTCCACCGTACGGATGTCTGCCGCCAGCTCTTCTATGGCTGCTGGCTCTAAAATTTTAATAATCTGGAAAAGATTTCGAGAGTAAGTAGGAATAGTCCATCTCAACTAATTGGAGTCTGTGACCGATTCATCTGTCATCGTTTCCAAAAATATCAAAATATACTTTTCTAGAAAAAAAAAATTTCATCTTTTAATTTTTTAATTTTTTTGAGTGTATACTGTACTTTGCATGTACTTTAAAAAAGCAGTGATGAAAAACTTTGATTGTAACTCATCAAGTTACAGCCAAGTAGAAAGGGGCATTAAAATTATAGCATGGTAAAAGTCGCATCGGCCCATAAGGTGAAACACCCAATAGTGGAACGGACCCAAAAATAGCCCGATAGTGGAATGGTTTATTTAAGTATTGATAATTTGTAAAAAAATTAATTTGGCTTATAAAAAAAAATCAGAAAGTAATTCTTAATATATTACCTATGAAAAAAAATTGATTTCAATATTAATTTATTATTTTTAAGTCGATGAAAAATCTTTGAAAATATTGACTTTCAGAATTTGTGTTTATTCCGGAATCTAAAACTGGACACGTTCAGAGCTGCTACTTATAAAGAGTTCAATTCAACAAGAAAAAATATTTTAAAGTAACAACTTTGTTTTAATCTATGCAAAAGGCTTTAAAGAAACTATTTCTTAAAAAAAAATAAAAAAAAACATTTCGTTTCTTTAAAATTTAGTACTTAAGTGATGCCCAGAAGTGGAAAGCATATACCAGAAGTGGACCGATTACAGTTGAATAGTATTCCACTTCTGGTATGGAACAGCTCAGTTGTCGGACCAAAAGTGAACCAAACTTCATCAATTATTTTGTGATAAAGATATTGTTATAAGTCTTAAAATAACTAAAATATTGTTTAGTCGGGCTAAAAATTATAGTCCAGTGATGAATTTGTCACTTGAAACTCTTTATAAATATATTTTGAGTTTCCTAACCTTTTTAGGTTAGGAAGTTTTCATTACTTGATAAGTAAGTAAACAGAATTAATTTTTACTCCTTTACAAAAAAAAGAGTAAATAATTTGATAAATAAAGATTGTATATGTATAAAAAAAATTTTTTTCTTGGCAGATCAAAGTGTTTTGACAGCGTCATGGGTAAAAAAAAACAAAAAAATACTAAAGCAAAAAAATTAAAAAAAAATCTGACTAAAGAAAGACAGTATTCTGTAGATGATTTGATCAAGGCTGCAGATTCTGTAAAAGAAGGGATGTCATTATATGGTGCAGCCGTCAAATTTAATATACCAAAAACTACATTAATAAGAGTAGTGAATGGAAACAAAAAAGTTGGTGTACGAAAAGGACCTAGCACTGTTCTTACTCAAGATGAAGAAGAGGATTTGGTAACGTGGATGCTGCATAATGCTGCTCAGGGTGAACCAGTGACAAAAAGAAAACTGCTAGATTCCGTCAAAAAGTATCTCATCAGTATAAAAAGGAAAAATCCATTTACCAATGGTCGACCAGGGACCCATTGGTACCAAAGTTTTATGGCCAGGCATCCAAACTTAACTGAAAGAGTTTCTTGAAGTTTAACAAAGTCAAGAGCAGCAGTCACAGAAGAAGATATAAGGAGCTGGTTTCATCGTATTAAAACTACTTTTGAAAAGAAAGGCTTACTTAATATATCACCAGATAGAGTGTTCAACTTGGATGAGACAAATTGTCATTTCAAATTGTACCCTCAGATGATGTAGTAATTGCTCAAAAGGGTGCAAAATCAGTTTACAAAGTTGTGAGTACGGACAAAACTAACATGACAGTACTAGCCACTATCTCAGCTGATGGAAAAATACTTCCTCCTATGGTGCTCTTTAATCTGAAAAATCCACCCAAAAAAAAAGTACTAGAAAAAGTACCACTCCATTGGGCAGTTGGAAACACTGACAAAGGTTGGATGACTTCAGAGAGTTTTTATCAGTTTATAAAAAAAGTGTTTTACAAGTGGCTTGTTGATAATAACATAAATTTTCCAGTAATATTGTACGCTGATAAACATTCATCACATTTTTCTATTGAAGTATTAAGATTCTGTAAAGAAAAACAGATTGAACTAACAGCATTACATCCAAATTCCACCCATCTTTGTCAACCATGTGATGTAGCATTGTTCAGACCTGTGAAGTTGGCGTATAGAAAAACTTATGATCAAGAAGTGACTGGGAATACGCTTATTAATTTTGATAAATCTATGCTCCCAGCTTTACTGAATAAAACTCTTGAGTCAAATGATTTTTCAAAGGCAATAATCAATGGGCTTAAAAGAACTGGGTTGTACCCTTTTGATGCCAATGCCATCGAGTACAATGTATTTGATAAGTCATTAAAAAGAAAAAACAATGAGAGTATAGATAATGTGTCAATAGTTTCTGAACATAAAAAAGCCCTGGTTATTTTTGAAAAAAATGTGCTTTCACCGGATACTTTAAAGTCATTTAAAACCAATGAACTAAAAGACAGCTGGAGCGGAGACCCATCTCAGGAAGCTTTATTTGAATCATGGAGACATTTAAAACAATTAAGTTATACACATGAAGCTAGTGCATCAAGTTTGTCTGACCTTGTTGAAAATAGTTCTGATGATTATTGTATAGATGGCACAGAATATTTTGCCAACAGTTCAAGAGCCAATATAAGTACAGAGTCCAACAAGATAGATTTATCAGATTCTATTCTGATTGCAGTCCATAGTAGTGATGAAATAATATCATTAACAGATGATAACTCAATTGAGGGAAATTTTTTAGAGTTACCAGTGGAGCCCAAACTAGTTTTAAGTGAAAGTGTTCAAAGTAATAATGCTTGTGAAGTTATTAGTGTATCTAACTCTTATGAGTGCCCAGCCAAAGATGATAACTTAAGCTTTAAAAATCTAAGTGATGATATTTGTTCTGACTCTCATAAAATTAATATGGATGATTCAAATAAACTTGATGGGCATGATTGCAGCTCAAGCGAGCAGTCTAAATCCTTGATAGATGCTATTGTACTTGATACCAATACTAACAGCTTAAGCGAGCAATCCAAATCTTTGTTAAAAGACACCGTACTCAATGATAGCAACTCAAGCGAGCAATTAAAATCTTTGATTGATGATATTAATAAGTCTAGTCATGACAAATCTGCACTTTAAAATATCAACTTTGAATCAATTAATAATTTAAATCCTGAATTAGAAATTGAACCTGATTTGAAAATTTCACCAAAAATGAAAAAATTTTTATCAATTGCAAAAAAAACAAAAGGAAAAAATAAAAACAAAGCTCGTACTGAGGTCTCCACATGTGAAGAAATGTTACTTCAAGAAGAAGAAAAAGTAGCAGAGGCTGCTTTACAGGAAAAAAGAGAAGAAGAAGAGAAAAAATTGAAACAAGAAAGAGATTCTATTATTAAAGGTATTAAAGATAATATGAAAAAGTTAAATAGTGAAAAAGCTGTCTTGGCAGAATGTATACGGAATATGAAAAAAGAAATCAAATTAAGTACGGATAAAGAGAACAAAAATGGGTTGAAAATTCAGTTGGAAAAAAAAGAAGAAGAATTATTAGAAACCGAAAAGGCGTTACTTTCATTTAAAATGGAAGAATTAAAATTTAAAAAAACAATCAAAGCAAAGTAAACTGCTTATTTGAAAATTGTAAGATGTGTACTAACAAGGAGAGGTCACACCCTCCGGGTCACCGATCTTGACGAAACTTTGGGAATCGTTTTCTTATACCAAAAGATGAAGAAATCTACCAATCATCCCGTCTAATGGGCCTTTTATACCTAGTTCCAACATAGCTTATATCGTATTTTTAGCTCTTTTTGGGTTTTTTTGCGAATTTTCAAAAAATTCCTGTTCGAAGCCTATTACACTTACAAAGTTCTGCAACCCCGCATTCTCTTTATTTTTTCATCTTCTTTTGAGAAAAAATATTTTTAAATCTATTTTTGAAGAAATAGTCCATGTAAAATTAAAGTAATCAAAAGCATTTTTTACTGTTTTTTTGGTTTTATGAACTTAAACTGTATGTCGTCAGCCTTATCAAAATTATGTCTAAAAATATTTTTTTTAAAAAATTCATATAAAAACAAAGAAAATTCGGGGTTGCAGAATTCTGTAAGTGCAATAGGCTTTGAGCAGGAATTTTTTGAAAATCAGCTTGTTTTGACACTTTTAACACTTTTGTGCGACTTTTGTGTTTAATTGTAACAATTTTCAAAAAATTCCTGCTCAAAGCCTATTGCACTTACACAATTCTGCAACCCCGCATTTTCTTTGTTTTTATATGAATTTTTTAGAAAAAATATTTTTAGACATAATTTTGATAAGGCTGACGACTTACAGTTTAAGTTCATAATACCAAAAAAACAGTAAAAAAATGCTTTTGATCACCTTAATTTTACATGGACTATTTCTTCAAAAATAGATTTAAAAATATTTTTTCTCAAAAGAAGATGAAAAAATAAAGAGAATGCGGGGTTGCAGAATTTTGTAAGTGTAATAGGCTTCGAACAGGAATTTTTTGAAAATTCGCAAAAAAACCCAAAAAGAGCTAAAAATACGATATAAGCTATGTAGGAACTAGGTATAAAAGGCCCATTAGACGGGATGATTGGTAGATTTCTTCATCTTTTGGTATAAGAAAACGATCCCCAAAGTTTCGTCAAGATCGGTGACCCGGAGAGTGTGACCTCTCCTTGTAAGTCTTAAGTAAAAAGTATTTATTCATTTTATTTCTAAAATGTTAAAATTATATTGAAAATTTTATGCATACATATGTTATATGAGTTAAAAAATTTTGTAATGTTAATTGATGTAAGTAGGAATCTCAATTTAAATTAAACTAAAACAATTTTGTAAATTTATGTGAATCTATAAACAAACTAAGTAACTGATCTCAAACAAAAGTACTTATTTAGTCTTAAGTATTGATTTTAAAAAAAACTGTAAGTATTGTATTTATGAGTTTTAATAAATTAAAAAGTTATTGACAGTGTACATTTTGTTTTATTATTTTTCAATACTTCAGACAGCTTCATTTATTTTAAATTTTGACAACAAGTGAGTACTTATATTAAATTAATAATTATATTTTATACTCTGTATCTCATTCAGTCCACTTTTGGGTGCGAATTTTCAATCCCCATTTAAATAACACGTTCCACTTCTGGTATACTTCATTCCACTTTTGGGTAAATTTTTTAAAAATCGTTCCCGTATTGGGCTATAGCAAATTTTTTTAAAAATAATGCGTAATAAATTATCTAACTGTGCGATGAAAAAAATATTTATTGGAAAATACTCTTAAATACTTAAACTATTCGATAATATTTTAGTTTTGTTAAAATACAAACAATTTTTTTTAATAACGCAAAAAATTTCACGATTCGGCCGACGGCGGTCCACTATTGGGTGTTTTACCTTAGCTCAGTGGCTATAATTTTATTGAATAATAATAACGAAGTGACTAGGTACCAGTGCCGTGTACCAAGCACGGTGCACGGTAGACGGGACACGGTACACGAGATCATATTTCGCATAAGCTTTTTTATGCACGGTACACGGTACACGGTACACGCAGAGAGCTTTTGTGTACACGGTACACGCTGCTCTTTTATCAGAGCCTTGGTATACTGTACACGGTACACGTCGCATTGTTCTTGGTAATGAGATTCGGTACACTGTACACGGTACACGGTACACGTAGCATTATTCTTGTAAAGAAATTCGATGCACTGTACACGGTACACTGTACACGTCGTATTGATCTTGGCAGTGTGACTTGGTGCACGGTACACGGTACACGTCGAATTGTTCTTGGTAAAGAGATTCGGTGCACGGTACACGGTACACTGTACACGTCGAATTGTTCTTGGTAAAGAGATTCAGTGCACGGTACACGGTACACTGTACACGTCGCATTGATCTTGGCAATGTGACTTGGTGTACGATACACGGTACACGGTACACATCACATTGATCTTGGCAGTGTGACTTGGTGCACGGTACACGGTACACGTCACATTGATCTTGGCAGTGTGACTTGGTGCATGGTACATGGTACACGGTAAACGTCACATTGATCTTGGCAGTGTAACTTGGTGCACGGTAGACGGTACACGTTACACGTCACATTGTTCTTGATAAAGAGACTCGGTGCACGGTACAAGGTACATGGCGCATTGATCTTGGCAGTGCGATTCGGTGCACTGTACACCGCGCACGGTACACGTCGCATTGATCTTGGCTGCGTGACTTGGTGCACTGTACACGGTACACTGAACACGATGCATTGATCTTGGCAGTGTCACTTGGTGCACGGTACACGGTACACGTCGTTTTTATTTAAATTTCTTTTACGTCACTGCGTACACGGTACATGGTACACACCGTACTTGAGTAAATTTGCTTTACGTCAATGCGTACACGGTACACGGTGCACTGTACAGGAACAGGGTAAACGTCGTTGTTATTTATATTTCTTTTACGCCACAGAGTACATGGTATACGGCGCACCGTACACGCTACATGCAGTACTTATGTAAATTTCCTTTAAGTCCATGCGTGCATGGTATACGGTACACGGTGCACCGTACACAGTACACGTCGTTTTATTTAATGTTCTTCTACGTCACTGCGTAAATGGTACACGGTTCACGGCGCAACGTACAAGGTACACGCAGTATTTGTTTCAGTTTCCATCACGTTAACAGCGTACATGGTACACGGTACACGTCGCACCGCACACGGTACATGTCGTTTGTATTTAAATTTCTTGTACGTCACAGCGTACACGGTACACGGTAGAAGACGCTCCGTATACGGAACACGCCGCATTTATTTCAATTTCTATCCCTTCACAGCGTTCACGGTACACGCTATATTTATTTCAGTTTCCATCATGGCAGAGCGTGCATGGTACATGGTACACCAGTTGACTAGCGAGGTGGCATCGGTACACGATACACAGAAAACTAACTATTGGTTTAACTCGCTATTAGATGGGTTAACAGAGGGAGGGTTATTGGTTGGACTTGTTGTTAGATGGGTGAGAAGAGGGAGGGTTATTGGTTGGACTCGCTATGAGATGGGTGAAAAGAGGGAGGGTTATTGGTTAAACTCGCTGTTAAGTGGGTGAAAAGAGGGAGGGTTATTGGTTGAACTCGCTGTTAGATGTGTGAAAAGAGGGAGAGTTATTGGTTCAACTCGCTATTAGATGGGTTATCAGATGGAGGGTTATTGGTTGAACTTGCTGTTAGATGCGTGAAAAGAGGGAGGGTTATTGGTTGAACTCACTATGAGATGGATGAAAAGATGGAGGTTTATTGGTTTAACTCGCTTTTAGATGCGTAAAAGAAATTCAAATACAAACGACGTGTACCGAGTACGGTGTACCGTGTACCGTGTACGCAGTGACTTGATGGAATATTAATTAAATATAGCGTGTACCGTGTACGGTGCACCGTGTACCGTGTACGCAGTGACGTAAAATAAATTCAAATACAAATGACGTGTACTGTGTACCAAAATTTTGGTAATGACGCAGTAAGTTTTGCAGATGATACTAGAATGGATGATCAGAGAATGTATCTGTCTCCTAATCAATGTAATACTGCTCAATCTATTGATTTTGAATCTCTTCCTATTGATATGGAGTTTGATGAGCCTGAATCAACTTTAATGTCTTCAAGCGATAAACTTCTTGAAAGTCTTGGCTGTTCTTCGGATGGTATATTATCAGAGCTGAATAACTCAAATACTTTTACTTCAAATTCATCTAGACGTTGCGCTGAATCTCCTACTATCCTACCTGAAAAATGCTCTCTTTTTGCAAATCAAAGTGGTAAAGAGAATCAACTGCTGCCTCTTACACCCTGGATACGTGCAAACCCTGGGATAGCAAAACCTCAGGCATGCTTCAGTTCTAATACTAAGCCAAACAAAGGAAAGAGTGATCCTCTTATTGAAAATACTGCCAGCTTGTGCAAAACATTAGTTCAAACTATTGAAAATGATAAAAAAAAAAAAAAGGATGAAGACAGTGACAGAGAAATACCATTAGAAGATGAACTATTTGGCAAAACCGTTGCAGCTGAACTGGCTAAATTTGAAGATCCAATGGTCAAGTATACAAAGAAGCGAATGATTATGGATGCAATTTATCGTCCTATTGGTCCGCCTAAAGGAAATGAAGAAACTGCTGAAAATGGTGCTGCAGATTTAGAAGCAGTAAATTAATGATATAATTTTTTTTTCGAGCAAACTAACTTTTCTTAAAGTTTATTAATTTTGTTGTGCAGAACACTTCTTTTTTTCTTTTTTAATTTTTCATTGGTTAAATTGAATAATTCTGTAAAAAGAACTTGAAAGTGACTAAAATCTTTAAACTACTCTCTAACACATATTATTTCCATTTAATTTTTAATACTGAATTATTTATATTGTTTCTTTGAACAGTTTGTGATACTTATATAAAAGTATAATAGTTTTGTCTTTTGTAATTTAATAAAAATATTCAATGTTACATTTTATTGAAATTAAAATTAGGAGTTTTACGTTAAAAAGAAGAATGAAAAAGTAAATGTTACTTTATGTAAAAATATATTTATTTAAATATATACATCAGTATATGTATACAAATGATAGCTTTAATATTATTGTAATAAAGCTACATAAGATTTCACTCTTACAAATTTTCACCAAAAAAAAACTTATAATTCATACATTTTTATAAATATAAATATATTGTATGAGTGTTCGAGTGTCAAACCAAAAATTAGTGTATAACTTTTCTCACACAAATGTTTACTCTACTTTAGAAAAAAAGATTATCGTATTTTAAAGTTAGTTGTACATTAAATAGAAGAATGATAAAATAAATGTTACTGTATGTACAATTATATTTGTTTAATAATATAGATCAATATATACAAATTAGAGCTTCAATATTATTGTAATAAGCCTACATAAGATTCCACTCTTACAAATTTTCACAAAAAAAAAACAATATTCATGCATTTTTATCAAAATAAATATATTCTACAAGGGTTTTTTTTTAGAAAAATTAATATAAAGCTTTGTTTGTACATTTTCACACATATTTTTACTCTAATTTGATAGTTGTAGTATTATAGATAAAAAATTAAAAGTAAAATTTCAGTGCCTCAAGCAAATTGTTATTTGTAATTAAAAAATGTACTTTATGTGGGAAATTTTCTCAATTTTTGAGCTTGCAAGTTGAAGAACTTGTGTTGAAGGCAAGTACCTACTTTAATAACCAGAATAAAATAAACAAAATAAATTCAGGCCTTTTTGATTTATTACTATAAATTTCTGAGCTGATTATAAGAGTAGTTTTGGAGAGTAAATATTTGCTCAAGGCACTGAAATTTTCGACAAATAAGATACTATATTTGTTTATCAAAATAGATACTTGGACACACAACAAGTTTTTTACTTTTCCAACATCATTTTTGAGTACGGATAATTATACGGGTAATTGTAAAAAAATTTGCAAATATAACTTACAAAATTCGATTAAAAATTTAGAAAAGAGTAGTGTTAAAAGGTGCTTTTTAAACGAGTTTTAAATGCATTAAGATGTACATACCAATATAGCCTGTTGAAAATGTACTTACAACATTAACAGATTAATGCCTGTTATCAATAATTTCCCACTCTTCCGGAGAGTAATTCACAGATTCTCTCTGCCATGGTAGTGCTCCTTGGGGGGTCAAAAAATAGTGTTTTAAGCCTTGTCGCATAGCACAACCATCTGCATTATAAACTGTATAAATTCCATCTTGTTGTAACTCTTCTTCAAAATTTGAAACATCGTACATTTTTTTAGGAGGATTTTCAGTTATTTCTTCAATACGCAAAAAATTGTGTAAAATAACGCCGGCTAATATAACCTGATCTACAGCTTTAGGAAGTAATTTTATCGCTGATTCGAAAACTCTAAATCGAGATACAAGGATTCCAAAAGCGTTCTCAATAACGCGGCGAGCTCTACTAATCCTGTAGTTATAAATTCTCTCATCTTCTTCTAAGTAGTGTCCAGATATAGGCTTCATCATTCTTGTGGTCAGCGGGAAAGCATCGTCACCCACAAAAAAACATGGAGTGGCAATGTTACTTCCAGGAAGAGTAGCAGTGCCCTTCGGCAAGTCAAGCTCCTCATTTTCTATGAGCGGACCAAAAGTTTCATTAAATATTCTAGCGTCGCTACAGCTTTCAACTTCTCCAACATGAGCAAGAGTAAAAATATAGTTTGCATCGCAAGCCGCCAGAAGATTAATACTAAATCTTCCTTTGTGGTTAAAGTAGATGCTTCCTGAATGAGGAGGAGCTTTTATGTCGAAATTTTTTCCATTAAAAGCTCCAACACAGTTCGGCATATTCCACTTTTCCAAAAATGACATGGCAATATGCTTCCACTCCTCTTCATTAGGGAGCCTCAGGTAAGTAGATTCCATAAGTCGAATGATTACTCCACAAACTTCTTTGACTATACTTGTTACAGTTGATTTGCCAATTCTGTAACACAAAGCAATTGTGAATAAACTATCACCAGACACTAAATATCTTAGTGCAATTATCAATCTTTCTTCAGGACAAAACGCTGCTGGATGATTTTTTTGTAAATAAGGTGATAGTATTTGTAGCAGTTGATTGAATGTTTCCAAATCCATTCCAGTATAACGATGAAACATTTTCGGATCTTCTTTCAGCTCCTGCCATTGGGTATTAAAGAAACCAAAATGTTGACGAAGCTTGTTCATAGGACGCTGCAACCACATACGATGTATCCATCTATTGCCTTTTCTGCTCACAATTGCTAAGATTGATATCACCAGAAAAATCACGCTTAAAAATATTGGTTCCATCTTTTCAAAAAGCTTGGGTATCTTTTAGGTACCTAATATAAAAAAAAAAATATTAATATTCTCTATATTAACTATAAAAATAGTAAAATTTTTAATACACATAGATATAAATTGAATAATAATAAAATAATCCTTGCAAGATTACAAATTTGTCCTTCAATAAAATTATAAACACAGGTTATTCGATTTTCACAGTATAATTTATTAAGAATCGTTATTTTTAGACAAATTATAGCATGTGTTTTTAATTTTGTTGAAGATTTATAATGGATTTGCACCAAGTAAATGCAACTAGTTTAGAATGACAAATTTGTTCATGAAAGTAAACATCTCGAATTTGAGGCTATAAAAACACAAAATCATGAGTTTTTAAAAAGGCAGTTTTGTACACTACAATAAATCTACTTACATTTATTTTATTTTACGTTTCTTTCTGTTTTAACTTTTTAAACTGTAAACAGTTCAGCCTTTCTATTATTTTGTTATAACTTTTGATTAGTCAACAGTAGCAAACTCAATGCACAACAACGGCGAGCAGCCGACGCACGAAAGATCGTTCGATCGCGCGATGCGAGATGCGCGAATTCTCGCATCGCGCGAGTTCCTGTGATGGCCTTTACTTTCTGATTGCTCAGGGTTTCTCCGCTCCTCGAATCTTTTCATTATTGGAACCAAATCATGATCAATCGTAAAGACTCGTGGTAATCCTTTTTTACAGGTACTTTTGGTATGGGTTTCCAAGTTTTTTCTTTGTCACAATCTAATCTTGAATGAGAACATTGCGCGTCCGCTATTGCATGTTTTAAATAAAAATAAATTGATTAGTAATAACTTTTTGGAGACATAAAATTTATAAATTTTGATAACAGTTTAATTTTTTTTACTTCTGTTTGTTGTTCCTGTTTCTCCACATGTCATTTGACCAATCAAGATCTTTGAGTACGCAGTCACGTGTAACTTGGACTCCTCATCTTCTGAAAAAAAAATTTTTAAGCAAAATTAAGTATATTAATTAAATTCAAAATGTGAATTGCGTTGAAATATTGAATACTTCGTCATTAAGATATTTTTTGCAAAAACTTTTTAATTGAATATTTTATTTCATTATAAGTAAAAAATTACTTTTAAAATTAAAAATTTTTTTGGTGTATGTTTAAAAATTCAGCGCACTTGCGCGTTGATTCAGACTACTTTCAATTAAACTGCTTAAATAAAAAAAATTCAGTACCTGAGCTTAATTCGACAATGTCTTTCTCTTCTGGTTCTTGTTTCTTCTGTGTACTTATTTTTTTTACATTTTTGTTTGCAGCATTGTACTTATATAACATTTTTAAAACTAAGCTCCGTCGAGTGTTCAAATTCAAGTCCACCTCCGACATCGGATACTAGAGCGTTTCGTTGAATTCCTGACCATGTCTAATATTTTATAGAAATATATCAATATAGTTGTCGACACGTATTTTTTTAATCATGTATTGAAATTAAATAAAAATATTTGTTTATATCATTAACACTACCATAAACACCATTTCCAATCAACTAAATTTTCAAAATCTTAAACTGTCTCTCTCAACTATATTTTTACTTTCACTACACACTTAAAAATAACCAAAATTGATTTTTGTGAATCAAGTTTCTTTGTTTGTTAATTTATTCAGCAAAAAGTTTGTTTTTATCCAATTTATATTTCATTAAAAAAAAATACAGGCAGACTGCTGCTCAAAAGTAAAGGTTATGTATTAAATACTAGTTTTAACTTACGTCAACCCATTGCTTCATTTTCCTTTGTTTCCCTCCACCTACTGAGTTCAGTAACTCAGTACAATATTCCCAAATTGGGAGAGTTTCTCTAGTGATTTTCGCTGATATCATTTCAGGATGTTTATCTACCAGCGAAATCAGTTTCTGCAATTGAGTCTCCGTGGATTTGTTAATTTTCTTCCTCGTTTCCTCTCTGTAATTGAATAAAATTATTTTTTTAGTTTAGATTGAATATTGCTAAATATTATCTTTCATTATTATAATTACATGTAACTAAATTGTAAGTAAAATTATTTTATATGTTAATTAGCTTTTGATCTATTTTTATCCTAAAATTATCTTTGTCTATTTTTATTTTTTGATTACCTTGGTGTCATTGCGAGCTCCTCATTTGGTGTTGAGCTGCCCCGAGGTAGAAGAGGTTCATAATCCATTTCAGAACTAAACAAATATTATCAACAGTAAATATACATGGATACACATGCTCGCTTGGATTGGACTTTGTTATCAAATTTAATTTTATTTAATTGAGTTTGAAAATTATACATATTTTTGACAAAAGATTTATGTATGATAATGTATATATTTAATTTCTAAATGTATTATGTACTAAATTTTAATTTTTTTCAAGAATTTTAAAAACTCACCTGGCCTCGGGTTATTACTTCGTTCTGTTTTAACATTCTTTCTTTTTTCCTCTTTTATAGAAGCAAAACCTGCTCCTGACAACGTCACTACAACATAATAAAATTAAAATTATGATTAAATTATGAAATAAATTCAGTGTTATTATTATTTACAGGTTAATTGAGAAAATTCTCAGAAGTAATTCTTTTCAATTTTTTTTTTTTTTAATTTAAGTAAAAACTTGTAGTTTATTTAATTTTAATATTAAAAATTTTCCAGCGAATGTTAAAAAATTGAGCGCGCCTCGCGTTGGTTGAGACTACTAAAAATAAAACAAACAATAAATTTTTTTTCACGTACTGTTACTTTCTGATTGCTCAGGGTTTCTCCGCTCCCCGAATCTTTTCATTATTGGAACCAAATCATGATCAATTGTAAACACAAGTGGTTTTTCCTTTTTTCCAGGAATAGATTTGTTGTCTATTTCAACTATAAACTCAAATTGGAAAATTCTATTTCATCGAAGAAAATTATTTATTTAATTTAAAGTGATATTACTTTGGCTTACACCCGCTTCAGGATAAATTTCAAGTCCTATTCCAGCTTCACCAAAAAATTGATTGCACTTGCATGTGAATGCTTGTAGGACCAGGAACAGTAATAGGTAAATTACCTGTTCTACCACATTGTTTCTTAAATTTTGCATTAGCCATTCTTGAAGATAGACGGATTTGAAGTTTATATAATATGTTCAATTGAAAAAGCAATCAAAATCATACTTTTTGCAAACCAGCTTCATCTTTATTTGGGCCTGGCAAGGCATTCAGTTTCAGCTTTAAATTCCTCCACATTATCATATATTTTCGCTTTCCATTATTAGTTAACTTGGTGACTTGACCACTATAGCATGGCGCCCAACAACGTGGGTTTTTAAATTCGAGTACCTCACGGTGCTCGATAGTGTGTGTACGTGTAGAAGACGAGCGTGGTAGCGAAATACCGTAGTCGATCGGTTCATGGCCGGTCGCGGCGTTTAGAGAAGAACAAAGTAACGCGGGTGTGTATGTATGCGATATAGCGTGTACTTACAAAGTGGAATTTTCTTTTATCGATTTGTTATTGTTTTGATTGGTTTTATATTCCACTTTGTTCTTCCCGTAATTCGTGACAGTAAGTACGAGTAGAGCGAAACACAATTATTAGTTTGAATTTATTTAATCGTAGTTGAGATTTTTTCGTGAATATATTTTTTTATTATTATTATTTTTGTTTGTTGACATAACAGCGTGCTACTGACTAGTGTTCAGTACCAACTGTATTTTATATTTCTGAAAATAAAAATCGGTGTTCTGACACGGGTTAGGATAACCGACATGGTTTGGCTGACCGTAACCGGCAAACAAATGGACCAATGTCCAGTACAATAAGGCCCGGCATTTTGCAACACTCTATGGATGAGTGTAGTATTTCTACGGAAAATACTAACAATGCCCAAGGGCCTAGGGTGAATTTTGGTGATACGTCGATGCACGAGAGAGACAGTTTGAGCCCTATTAACAGAGCTTCGATGTCTAGTGCAAAACGGAAGATCCAAGACCAAATAAAAGCCCTGACGGCTGAGTTGGAGCGTATGTGAGAACTCCGGCAAGCCGAATTACCTACGCTACGAAAAGATAGTTTTAACCCGCAC
Source organism: Encarsia formosa (assembly GCA_038277355.1). NCBI lineage: Eukaryota > Metazoa > Arthropoda > Insecta > Hymenoptera > Aphelinidae > Encarsia > Encarsia formosa. The sequence goes on along the minus strand of CM076184.1, from coordinate 88,323,091 downwards.
AGGCTAGAAAAGCCTATCGACATTGGCTCGATCGTCCGAAGGTGGAACATTAAGTTCAATGGTAGTAACGAGTCAAGCATCGAGCAATTTTTTGATTCAAGTCGGCGAGGCAAATGAACTAGCCGGACTGACAGAGAAACAATTTCGAGATGCATTACCCATACTCTTGACCGGTTTGGCGTCGACATGGTACCGGGATAATGAATCAATTATCGACACCTGGGCAAAGTTCTGTCAAGAAGCTCGTGATTGGTACGGCATTGGTGATTATCAACAAAGCCTACGCGTAGAGGCTACCAATCGTACACAAGGGGCGGAAGAGTCAGTGCGAGATTATCTGAGATACCTACAGTCGTTGTTACTGAAAATGAGGCCTGTACCTACCGAAATGGAAAGAGTCGACTTCATGTTGACGAATATGCGACCAAATTTGCGTAGACAAATTAGGCGAGACGAAGTGAAGTCGGTTAAGAGCTTGTTGAGCCAAACGGTAGAGGTCGAGAAAACAACGATTAGCGAAATGTCATATAGACCACCACCGTCACCATCAACGTCTCTTTGGCCAAATCTGGCATATAGGGAAAGCAAGGCAAAGAAACCGAAAATTAACGTAGCCGCAACGGCTATGGGAGGCAAGTCTGACAACGCCTCGGTTATGAGCCGCCTGGAAAAATTGATGTCTCAAATCCAGGTTAAGTATAAGAACTCTGGTAAGCCATCGGGCCCGAAGCCCCAGAGTTCGAACAAAGCCAAACAGACCAAACAGAGACGTAAATTGGGGGACGGGGGAAAGTCTAGAAGCCCTTCTCCAAAGCGTGACAGGAGTGGGGAGAAGAAGAAAAAACCTCGGGATGATGATAAGATAGTTCGGTGTTACCACTGTGACAAAGAAGGGAACAAGCGTCCAGAATGTCCCGAGAGATCGGAAAACAGGAAAAAGGCGGAGTAAGACGACGTCGATCCTACTCCGCCAAGGTCTCAGACCAACCATCGCTCGGAGATGGTACTCATACATGCTCAGTAGACCCGAAGGGTACTAAGCGAGCAGGAAGGAAGTCGGCTACACAGCAGGCTAAATCAGAAGGAAGATGGTGGCTACCCGTCGACATTGGTGAATTCCGAGTCAGAGCTCTGTATGATCCCGGAGCATCAATCACAGTTATGGGATCTTCAGCTATCCAGATGGCGTCAGCGCTCAGGCGGAAAATTGAGATCTACCACGACAAGGGAGCCAAAGTGGCTGATGGCCGTAGATGCCCAATTTCAGGACATGTGGTCCTACCGTTTGAAGTTGCAGGAGCGACGCAAGAAATTAAAGTGGCTATCATGTTGGATCTAGACTCAGATTGTTATCTGGGGACAAACTTCGTACGTGCATTTGATACGATACTAGATCCAGCCACAAATAAGTTGAACATCCGGATTGCTGATAAAGTGGTTGACCTAGAGGTTGCAGCCGTGACTGAGGCTGAAGTAACAAGTCTGGCGTCAATAGGTCTCGCCGTCATTGGTTCTGCAGAACAAGAACGTATAAACGACTTGCTAGATAGAGTTTTCCAGCCACAAGACAAACCTTTAGGCTGCACTACGTGGATCGAACATGAGATCGACGTAGGCGACGCAAAGCCTATCAAGCAAAAGTATTATCCAGTTTCACCGGTAGTACAGCTGGAGATGTACGAGCATGTAGTAAAAATGCTAGACGACGACATTATTGAGCCTGCTCCGAGGAGCGGTTGGTCGTTGCCGGTGGTTATGGTGAAAAAGGAAGATGGCACTAGGAGATTTTGTATAGATTTCCGTAAGGTTAACTCAGTCTCCAGACAAACCGAGGCCTATCCTTTACCTTATATGGATGATATACTGAGAAAGTTTAAAACGGCCAAATACATATCGACTCTTGATCTGTCGTCAGCGTACCATCAGGTACCACTGAAAAAAGAGTCGAGGCCGATAACGGTTTTTACGGTACCAGGTTTAGGCCAGTTCCAATTTAAAAGAATGCCGTTTGGATTAGATCAGGCTGGATCGACTTTCCAACGCCTGATAGATATGATAATTCGAGAGTTTGGCCCGTACGCCTATGCATACCTCGAAGATATCATAATTGTTACGAAAGACTTCGAGACGCATATGTGGATTCTCGAAGCGATACTGGCTAGATTGAGAGAGGCTGGACTGACGGTAAACCACAGTAAAAGTAAATTTTGCCAGTCTGAAGTAAAATATCTAGGCGTAATCTTCAGCAGAGATGGAATTCGACCATGTCCAGGAAAAGTCGAGGCCATCTTGAATTATACTATCCCAAACAATCGCAAGAAATTGAAGAGGTTCTTGGGAATGGCTTCCTGGTACAGGAAATTTTTGAAAAATTTCGCTACGGTAGCCGAACCGCTGACAAGACTCACAAGCACAAGAGTCTGTCATAAATGGGAGGCTGAGCAACAACAGGCGTTTGAGAAAATCCTAGTGCTGCTAGCCTCAGCCCCAGTGCTGGCAAGGCCGGATTTTATCAAGCCGTTTGTGATTCAGACCGATCCTTCAGACACTGGTATCGGGGCATGTTTGACTCTAACCATTAATGACGAGAGGAGAGTTATTGAATATTTTAGCCGAGTTCTGAATCCAGCACAACGCAATTATGCGGTGACAGAACGTGAATGTTTGGCAGTAGTCGAGGCGATTAGGAAGTTTCGATGTTGCGTAGAAAGTTTTAAATTCCACGTAATTACGGACCACAATTCGCTGAAGTGGCTAAACAAACTGTCGAACGCGACGAGCAGGCTAGCAAGATCGTCGCTAGAACTACAAAGCTACACATTTTTGACGGAATACCGGAAAGGTTCCTTAAATGTGGTGCCCGACGCCCTGTCACATATGTATGAGGGGGACGAGACGACTGTTGCAGCCGTAGGCTATCCTGACGGAGAGCTGGACGACTGGTATGTGAATAAAATGAAGGCCGTGCAGAGAAATCCAGGCAAGTTCCTTAGATGGAAGGTCGTGGGTGGCAAGCTTTATTCTTACAAGTCTGACGACTTAATTGAAGAAAAAGTTGGTGACGACTCCGCTTGGAAACTGGTGGCACCTGTGTTTTTGAGGAACCATATCCTTAAAGAAAAACATGACGCACCCCTTGCAGGAAACTTGGCCCGAGATAAAACTCTGAAGAGAGTTGCCCAAGAGTATTTTTGGCCTGGTATGTATAAGGACATAGAGGCTTATGTAAAATCATGCCAGATATGCCAAATGCAAAAGGTGGAACAGCGTTTGCCTGGGGGTCTGATGGGAAAGCGACCGATCGTAAGACCATGGCAGGTGGTGTCAGGCGACCTACTAGGTCCATATATCCGTAGCGACAACGGACACAAGTATGTCTTGGTTTTAACGGATCTGTTCACACGTTGGGCAGAAGTAGCACCGTTAAAACGGGCTGATGGTGAAGCCATATGGAAACACATCTGGCAAGACGTATTCCTACGGTGGGGTCAGTCGGAAATGTTCCTTTCGGATCAAGGGTCAGAGTTTAAGAATCGCAAGATAGACGACCGTCTGATAGAACTCGGCGTCGAGCATGAAAACTCGCCGACTAATAACCCTGAGTCTTACGGCCAAGTAGAAAGGCTGAATAGGACTCTAAAAACTATGATCCGATGTTTTATTGCAGACAATCAGCAAAAATGGGACGTCCTTTTACCCGAGCTGGCCTGCGCGTACAACAGGGCGGAGCATTCGGCAATAAAAACGACTCCGGCCATGTTGAACATGTTGCGGCAGCCAATCGACTGTAGTATGGTCAGCAAAGAGCTAGCTGACGAGACACTAAAGAGATATGAAGAAATGGCTCTTCAAGAAAGGCTGGACAAGGCAGACAGAGCCAAAGACTTAAGAAGAAAAGCTGGCGAAAATTCAAGAATTGAGAATTGTGTGAGCACTGATTTATGCAGCTTTCCAAGTTAAATTTTACTTTTGATGATTTTCAGAAACAGTGCACGTGAACTGAGAGTGACAATTATTGAGGGTGGACGTGGCTGGCGTGGAGATTCTGCAGAGAGGGAGCGGGAGAAATGTAGATCGAAACCGTTTGTAACTGTCTATAGGAGTTTCTTTCCATGTAAATGTATGATAGATAGAGAGAGGCAAAGACTGAGAAGTAGTTTTGTAATTATAAGCGGGAGTATTTGTCGATTTAAATGTATAAGAGATTAATTGATTGATTGATTGATTGATATAATTTTCAAGCAAAAGAATGAATCCCTGTCTTGCCAGTTTTGTATATACACGTATTTATTATAAAATATAAGGTAATACAATACAACTTAATATAAATATCATAGTTAACAATTTCGTAATATAGTATAGAATAATATCAATTTAATGCTTTGGTAATTCAGTATAGAATAGTAAAAGTTTGGTAATGCAGGGGAGGATTAAAGGTAGGTCGAGTTTAAGCAAGTAGGATGAAAGATGATCGGCACCCATTCCCCTGGAACGGGTTTTATTGAAGGTTTTCAGAACTATAGTCTCGTCTACGGGTGTAAAGTTAAAAGATGGTAAGGGAGGGATGTTAGGTGGGATAGATAGGATATCAGTGAGATCTTGAGGTGAGAAGAGTAGTGATGATTGGGAAACAGATGGGACTTTAAAGAAAAGCTATCGAAGATGGATAGGGGAGATGGTTTAGGTGGTGCAACAATACCGGTTCTACGGATTGCACGCCGTTTCGCAGCATGATCGGGGGTATTTTCAATAATACTCATAATACAAAAGCTTTCAAGATTATCGAGGTCATCAGTTATCTGATTACGGATATTGCAGTATTGGTTCAAAATGCGGACAGATTTAGATCTGGTGTCACGCTTGTAGAGGTTGTCATGGATTTCCATTTTATTGCGGATCACTAGGGTGATGTGTGGTTTAGTTAAGGGTTTTTTCTTAAGAGGTTTGAGTGGAGCGAGGGTGTCAAAGGCAGCAATTGTAATTTTGGTCAGTTCTAACGCTTGTACATCAAAATCAGGGTATGCAGGGGTGAGATTATATGAGCAATAGGAGGGAGGAAGACTGCAGATAATTTGGTGATTAGAAGGTTGTGAAGGGTGTGTGAGTAGTTGAACTTGAAGTTTCGGATAGATATAGTGCCAGTAGGACAAGGCTTCATGTTTGGTTTAAAGGAGATGAGGTCGTGGCCGGGGGTGAAGGGAGTGAGTGATTGAGAGAAGGGCATTATTTTGTCTATTGAACGCGTGATGAAGAGGACTAAGCAGGCGTGGTGGGTGGAGCCATCATGCTATAATGAGTAGTCCATAGTGAGTAGGCTTCCTGTTTACAAGAGTAAGGCAGTGTTCGTATATTAGGTTGAGTAGGTATAAGATGAATGAGAAACTGGTAGCGGACATGTCAATACTAAGGAGATTGGTGGTGACGTCGAGATGGTTTCGAATGTAAAGAGCAACACCTCCACTGGGTTCTCAAATTTGTTTGTGATGAAGAAGGGTGAAGTCAGGTATGTGGTACATGTGTGTAGATTCGATGAGCGCAATAATGTCGTACTTTCCTTTGGCTATTTGGAGTCTCTCTGAAATGAGCAGAAAGATGGCTGGTGTTAACGTGAGCAATGTGGAGGTGAACAGTGTGCGTAATGGGCGGTGAGGGTGTAGTATGGAGGTCTTTGAGTGGGGAAGTGAGTTTAGAAGACAGCGTTGCGAATTGCTTGTGCTTCATGAGGATGAGTAAAAGGGAGTTTCGTGGGGTATCAAAGGAGTTTAGGTTTTCAAGGTCCATAAGGGAATAGAGGGAAGTGGTGGAAGTGGATAGGGGGAGGAGAGGGATTGTTCAAAAAGGAATAAATCTTGCTCGGTAAAAATGTCAACTGGCTCACCATTCTTTGTTCTACGCAGGACAAGCCTGTTTTCGCGGATGATGGGTCAAATTGTATAGTGGGCTTTTTGAGAAAGTTTGTACAAGGCCCTAGTCCCAATCTTTTTGGGCTTGTTTTGGGCCCTTATTTTGGGTCTTACGGATCTAACGTCCGTTCTTTTAAATGGAAACCCCCATTTACGTCTTCAGATTCTGAAGGAGCGGAAAATTTTACGATTTTTAGGTATGTATTGAAATTTTTTTTAGCCCATCTAAGGCCCAGTAGATCATGATAAGGCCTAATTATCTTCGGCAGCAATATTACCAAAAAAAAACACATTTTTAGTATAGCATATGCATTGGAGAAGTTTCTTGTCTTAAAGTTTTCAACATAATGGGCTCCAAAATCGAGCCCGGGTTTATAAAGAAGAAAGGGGTTAAGATTAATTTTTATAAATTTTTTTCATGTCAGGCACTTAGGGTTTTCTGAGGTCAGTGGTTTAATCGATAAATTGTCAAAAAAACGTACCTCGATTCCGTAGGGATAGGTCATAAGGTTCCTATTTTTTGGGCCTATTATGTTAAAAACTTTAAGACAAGAAATTTTCCTAATGCATATGCTATACTAAGAACGTGTTTTTTTCGTTAATATCACTGCCAAAGATAATTAGGCCTTATGACGATCTACTAGGCCTTAGAGGGGCCCAAAGAAAATTCCAAAAAATATCTAAAAATCATAAAAATTTTCCGCTGTTTCCAAATTCGGGATCGAAAATTCTCATTTGAAAGACGGACTTTGGGTCCATAGGGTTCAAAATAGACCCCAGGTCTCATTCTTTTGGGAATTCGTAGGAAATTTAAAACTAAGAAACTTTTCCAATGCATATGCTGTACAAAAATAAGCCCCAAAGGGCCTCATAAAGGCCCAAAAAAATTTTCAATACTTACCTAAAAATCGTAAAATTTTCCGCTCTTGTCGATTTCGGGGTCAAAAATAGGGGTTCCCATAGGGCTCAAAATAAGGTCCCGGGCTCAATTTTGTAGAAAATTTAAAACTAAGAAACTTTCACAATGCATGTTCTGTACAAAAAATGCTTTTTTCTCGGAAGTAGTGCTTTTAATGATAAATGGGCCTTATCAGAGCTCATTGGGCCTCAGGGGACCCAAAAAAATTTTTTTTAAGATACCTAACAATATGAAAGTGTCTAGGTATCATCGCCGTGTACCGTATTCGATGCACAATGCACGGTAAACGGTATCAAATAAGAGTTACTTTAGACACTCTGTGAATTTAAGTGGGTTTTTTTAGGATAGGCGATTGGATTTAAAGTAATGACTAGTAGCTTTTTAAACTGAAGTGGGTTATTTGGGATAAATTATAGGATCTAAAGTAAAAAGCTACCGTGTACCGTGTACCGTGTGCGGTACACGGCGATGGTACCTAGACACAACCTAATATATATATATACACCGTGATTCATCAGGATATGCCAGCCGAAAAATGTCAGATTCATTATTTTTCGCTGATTCCTAATTATTATAATAGTATGGTTCTAAAATAATTATATTTTATGTAATTGACGATTGAAAGTAATAATAATATTTAAAAATGTAGTTTTGGTAAAATGGAATAACAAAACTACCGTGCGTCTATATATTTTTTCAATCGAGCGAACATAAACATAACCGTAAAAGTTTTTAAAAAGTCCCTTCAGATTCAAAAATTTTATTCCGAAAGAGTAGTGGATATAGTAACTTGGATTGTTTTATTTGATATACTTTTTGCAAAAACAAAAGCCCGTGGATAACCTTACACGACACGCGAAAGCACGTGGGTTTGTTTTCATTTAAAATAACGAAGGTTATATGATGTAGCAGGAACTTTTCACGCATGATCAGCGCGAGGTTCAGAGCGTTTCTTTCGAAGCATTGAGTTCAGGCCCGCGGGGGTCACGTTTGAAAAACGTGAAAGCGCAAGAAGTAAAAGAACGATAAAAATTTTTAATTATCGTTCGAAGTACGTTTTCCATTTTACTGACGAAAAATTAATTATTATTTTTAAAAAATATAGAATAAAATAAAGAAGCATCATCAACTACTTAACCAAGTCAAAGAATTAAAATTTCATTTTTTTTAAGAAGACGTTGACTTTTAACTAATAAGTCTTTTAAAATATTTAAATGAAAAAAAAAAATTTTTTTCAGGCCAGACCAAGCCTTTTCTCAATATTTTTTATTTCTAGCGTAAACTTTTTAAGCATGAGGTGAGTAGTTTTTAATCAGAAAAATTAATGTAAATACTTAGCTTGTGTTCCAAAATTGTTATTGCTTTGTGAAAGTTGAAATATTACTGAGACAAGTATAGGATTGCATTGCTTTCAATCAGAAATAATGATTAAGTAACTCTGAATCTTTTGAAACAAATACTTATAAGATCAATTTTCATTAAATAAAAAAAAATAGTGATAATAATTTTTCACAACAATCATAAGATAAGTTAATGAATAATCATGTATGAGCTAACTAATATTTTCAGAGAAATTTGGTTCCAAATAATTTCAACAGTTAATTTGATACAATTTTTTCAAATACTTTTGCTGAATATTCAGTAATAAAATAAATTTTTTGAAGACGTTTCTGTACGAAATTGAGAAGAGTTTGTATGAAAATTTAATTTTTTTAAATCTTTAGAAGTAAATGCCAGGAGTATGTACACATGATATTTATTTTGATTTCGTTAAATTTTTAAACAATTACAGATGAAGAAACACTTAAATATTTATGAAAAAAGATAAAAAGAACAGTACTTTAATAAAATAAAATGGTTTAAAATAATTTAATGATCTCAAATTTTTACGAGTAAAAAGTATTCATGCAAATTTTATTTTTTTTAATTTTTTTAAAGTATCTTTAAGCTCTAGATACTCTTTATAAAGTAAAATTTTGATTAAAACATATTTGGTCAGTCTGAAACTGTCAACCTGTCCCAAGATAGGTTTTCCTGGCTCAAAAACGATACAACTTTTTTTTAAGAATTCTTGCTTGATTGAAAGTTATTTTAATCAAAAAAATCTTTTGTGATTTGATTAGCATCTCTCAGAGTCAAAATTCAACTGCTCAACCCGACCTGAAATAAGTAACGAAATACCGAAAAAAGTCTAGCTCGATTTTTTCGTAATTTTCTATCCGAATGGAGAGCTCCATGTCAAAAAAATCATTTTCCAAAAAAATAGCAAATATTTGGGTCAACTCTACTACAGTCAACCTGCCGCAGGTTGAGTTTTCTGGGCTCAAATAGGATCTAAATTTTTATTCAAGAATTTTTGCCTGATTAAAAGGCATTTGAATCAAAAAAATCTTTTGTCATTTGATTAGCATCCCTCAGGGTCAAAATTCAACTGCTCGGCCCGACCTGAAATAGGTGATCCGTCACCAAAAAAAATCTAGCTTGATTTTTTCGTACTGTAGTTAGAATGGCTCTGGCTTCGTGCCTAACGTAAAAGTAAATACAATTTCACCTAGAATTTTTATCAAAGTTCATAAAAATTCATAAAAAACATTTTTGAGGGGTCCTAGCAAGGCATCAGTTTTTCCGACCTCAAAGATCAAACTTATATTGGCACGTGCTGTAACCATTGAGAACTGTGGTTGGAATAGCTCTGTCTTCGTTCTTGAGCTCAAAGTAAAATTTATTCAACCTAGAGCTTCTTTTTTAATTCTATGAAAATTGATAAATTACATATAAGAAGGGTCCCTGGCAAGGCGTCAGTTTTTTCGACCTCAAAGATCAAACTGATATCGGCACGTACTGTGACCATTGTTTACTGTAGTTAGAATGGCTCTGGCTTCGTGCCTAACGTAAAAGTAAATACAATTTGACCTAGAATTTTTATCAAAGTTCATAAAAATTCATAAAAAACATTTTTGAGGGGTCCTAGCAAGGCATCAGTTTTTCCGACCTCAAAGATCAAACTTATATTGGCACGTGCTGTAACCATTGAGAACTGTGGTTGGAATAGCTCTGTCTTCGTTCTTGAGCTCAAAGTAAAATTTATTCAACCTAGAGCTTCTTTTTTAATTCTATGAAAATTGATAAATTACACATAAGAAGGGTCCCTGGCAAGGCGTCAGTTTTTCCGACCTCAAAGATCAAACTGATATCGGCACGTGCTGTTACCATCGTGAACTGTAGTTAGAATAGCTCTAGCCTCGTCTCTTACGTGAAAGTAAAATTAATTCAACCTAGAACATAATTTAAATTCTATGAAAATTCATAAATAACATATTAGAAGGGTCCCTGGCAAGGCGTCAGTTCTTCCGACCTCAAAAATCAAACTGATATCGGCACGTGCTGTTACCATCGTTAACTGAAGTGAGAATATCTATGGCTTCGTCCTTAACGTTAAAGTAAAATTTATTCAACCTAGAGCTTTTTTTGAATCCTTTGAAAATTCATAAATGTGAAAGTAAAATTAATTCAACCTAGAACATTTTTTAAATTCTATGAAAATTCATAAATTACATATTAGAAGGGTCCCTGGCAAGGTGTCAGTTTTTCCGACCTCAACGATCAAACTGAAATTGGCACGTGCTGTGACCAATGTTTACTGTAGTAAGAATGGCTCTGGCTTCGTGCCTAGCGTTAAAGTAAATACAATTTCACCTAGAATTTTTATCAAAGTTCATAAAAATTCATAAAAAACATATTTGAGGGGTCCCTAGCAAGGCGTCAGTTTTTCCGACCTCAAAGATCAAACTTATATTATCACGTTCTGTTATCATTGTGAACTGTGGTTAGAATAGCTCTGGCTTCGTTCTTAAGCTCAAAGTAAAATTTATTTACCCTAGAGCTTTTTTTTAATTCTATGAAAATTGATAAATTACCCATTAGAAGGGTCCCTGGCAAGGCGTCAGTTTTTCCAACCTAAAGATCAAACTGATATCGGCACGTGCTATTACTATTGTGAACTGTAGTTAGAATAGCTATGGCTTCGTCCCTAACGTTAAAGTAAAATAAATTCGACTTTTAACTTTTTTTGAATTCTATGAAAATTCATAAATTACATATTAGAAGGGTCCCTGGCAAGGCGTCAGTTTTTCCGACCTCAAAGATCAAACTGAAATTGGTACGTGCTGTGACCATTGTTTACTGTAGTAAGAATGGCTACGGCTTTGTGCCTAACGTAAAAGTAAATACAATTTCACCTAGAATTTTTATTAAAGTTCATAAAAATTCATAAAAAACATATTCGAGGTGTCCGCGGTTAACTGCTGGAGATCCACCCAAATAATTTCTATTTTCTTCTCAAATGATCTTTTGATTCGGAGGCCTTCAAGTCAACTCAAAATTCTAAAAAAGTCGAGCTAGATTTTTCGCGGTACCGGAACATCCATTTCGGGTCGGGCCGATTGGGTGAATTTTAACCCAGAGAGTTATCAATCAAATGTCAAAAAATTTTTTTGATTAAAATGCTGTTTAATAAAGTCAGAATTCTCGAAAAAAAGTTAGATCCTTTTTGAGTCCTGAAAACCTAACCTGAGACTATTTGAGTCCTGAAAACCTAACCTGAGTTTTTCGGTGTCAAAACATCCATGTCAGGTCAGGCCGAGCAGTTGAATTTTGACTCTGAGAGATGCTAATCAAATGACAAAAGATTTTTTTGATTCAAATGACTGTTGGTCAAGCAAGAATTCTTTAAAAAAAGATTAGATCCTCTTTGAGCCCGGAGAACCTAACCTACGACAAATTGGCTGCTGGAGAACGCCCCAAATATTTGCTATTTTCTTCACTTATGACTTTTTTTATTCAGAGAACTTCATTTGGGTCCAAAATAACGGAAAAATCGAGCTAGATTTTTATTGGTAACGGATCACCTATTTCAGGTCGGGCCGAGCAGTTAAATATTGACTCCAAGAGATGCTTATTGAATGACAAAAGATTTTTTTGATTCAAATGCCTTTTAATCAAGCAAGAATTCTTGAAAAAAAATTTAGATCCTATTGGAGCCCAGAAAACCTAACCGGCGACAGGTTGACTGTTTGAATTTGACTTAAATATTTGGTATTCACTTGACAAATGATTTTATTGACTGGGAGGCATCCATTTAAGTTTAGAATTATTAAAAAATGAAGCTAGATTTTTTTTGGTATCGGATCATATATTTCAGGTCGGGCCGACCAGTTCAATTTTGGCTCTGAGAGATGCTAATCAAATGACAAAAGATTTTTTTGAGTCAAATGACTTTCGGTCAAGCAAGAATTCTTAAAAAAAAAGCTCGATGCTTTTTGAGCCCGGAATACCTAACCTGAGACAGGTTGACTGTTTGAGATTGACTTGAATATTTGCTTTTTTATGAAAGAATGATTTTTTTGACTCGGAGGGCTCCATTCAGATTCAAAACTAAGAAAAAATCAAGCTAGATTTTTTTTTGTATCGGATCACCTATTTCAGGTCGGGCCGAGCAGTTGAATTTTGACCCTGAGGGATGCTAATCAAATGACAAAAGATTTTTTTGATTCAAATGCCTTTCAATCCGGCAAAAATTCTTGAATAAAAATTTAGATCCTATTTTAGCCCAGAAAACACAATTTGCAGCAGGTTGACTGTAGTAGAGTTGACCCAAATATTTGCTATTTTTTTGTAAAATGAATTTTTTTACTCGGAGATCTCCATTCGGATTCGAAATTACGAAAAATTAGAGCTCGATTATTTTAGGTATTTTATTATTTATTTCAGGTCAGGCTAAGCAGTTCAATCCAGACTCTGATAGTTGCTAATCAAATGACAAAAATTTTTTTGATTGAAATGACTTTCAATCAAGCAGGAATCCTTGAAAAAAAGTGAGATCCTTTTTGAGCCCGAAAAACCTAACCTGCGACAGGTTGACTGATGGAGATCGCCCCAAATATTTGCTATTTTATTGAAAATGATTTTTTTGACTCGGAGGGATTTTTTTACTCGGAGATCTCCATTCAGATTCAAAATTACGAAAAAATCGAGCTAGATATTTCTCGGTATCTAATTATTTATTTTAGGTCAGGCTGAGCAGTTCAATTCAAACTCTGAGAGTTGCTAATCAAATGACAAAAGATTTTTTTGATTAAAATGACTTTCAATCAAGCAAGATTTCTTGAAAAAAAAGTTAGGTCTCTTTTGAGCCGGGAGAATCTTACCTGAGACAGGTTGACTGTTGTAGATCAACCCAAATATTTGCTGTTTTATTGGAAAATGAATTTTTTGACTCCAAGGGCTCCGTTTGGATTCAAAATAATGAAAAAATGGAGCTAGATTTTTATTGGTAACGTATCACCTATTTCAGGTCGGGCCGAGCAGTTCAATATTGACTCCAAGAGATGCTTATTGAATTACAAAAGATTTTTTTGATTCAAATGCCTTTTAATCAAGCAAGAATTCTTGAAAAAAAATTTAGATCCTATTTGAGCGCGGAAAACCTAACCTGCGGCAGGTTGACTGTAGTAGAGTTGACCCAAATATTTGCTATTTTTTTGGAAAATAATTTTTTTGACTCGGAGCTCTCCATTCGGATACAAAATTACGAAAAAATCGAGCTAGACTTTTTTCGGTATTTCATCACTTATTTCAGGTCGGGTTGAGCAGTTGAATTTTGACTCTGAGAGATGCTAATTAAATGACAAAAGAGTTTTTTGATTAAAATAATTTTCAATCAAATTTCAATCAAATTCAAACAGTCAACCTGTCGCAGGTTAGGTTTTCCGGGCTCAAAAAGGATCTAGCTTTTTTTTAAGAATTCTTGCTAGACCGAAAGTCATTTTAATTGAAAAAATCTTTTGTCATTTGATAAGCATCTCTCAGAGTCAAAATTCAACTGCTCGCCCCGACCTGACATGGATGTTCTGACACCGAAAAAAACTAGCTCGATTTTTTCATTATTTTGAATCCAAACGGAGCCCTTAGAGTCAAAAAATTCATTTTCCAATAAAACAGCAAATATTTGGGTCGATCTACAACAGTCAGCCTGTCTCAAGTAAGATTCTCTCGGCTCAAAAGAGATCTAACTTTTTTTTCAAGAATTCTTGCTTGATTGAAAGTCATTTTAATCAAAAAAATCTTTTGTCATTTGATTAGCATCCCTCAGGGTCAAAATTCAACTGCTCGGCCCGACCTGAAATAGGTGATCCGATACAAAAAAAAATCTAGCTTGAGTTTTTCTTAGTTTTGAATCTGAATGGAGCCCTCCGAGTCATAAAAATCATTCTCTCATAAAATAGCAAATATTCAAGTCAATCTCAAACAGTCAACCTGTCTCAGGTTAGGTATTCCGGTCTCAAAAAGCATCGAGCTTTTTTTTTAAGGATTCTTGCTTGAATTAAAGTCATTTTAATCAAAAAAATCTTTTGTCATTTGATAAGCATCTCTCAGAGCCAAAATTGAACTGGTCAGCCCGACCTGAAATATATGATCCGATACCGAAAAAAATCTAGCTCCATTGTTTCATAATTTTAAACTTAAATGGATGCCTCCGAGTCAATAAAATCATTTGTCAACTGAATACCAAATATTTAAGTCAAATTCAAACAGTCTGACATGGATGTTTCGACACCGAAAAACTCAGGTTAGGTTTTCAGGACTCAAATAGGATCTAACTTTTTTTCGGGAATTCTGACTTTATTACACATCATTTTAATCAAAAAAATTTTTTGACATTTGATTAGTAACACTCTGGGTTAAAATTCACCCAATCGGCCCGGCCCGAAATGGATGTTCCAGTACCGCGAAAAATCTAGCTGGACTTTTTTAGAATTTTGTGTCGACTTGAAGGCCTCCGAATCAAAAGATCATTTGAGAAGAAAATAGAAAATATTTGGGTGGATCTCCAGCAGTTAACCTGTCTCGGGTTAAATTTTCCGGGCTAGGGACCTCTCTTTAGTGTTTTTCATGAATTATCATGAAATTTTAAAAAGCTTCGAGGTGGAATAAATTTTACTTCAAGCTTCAGAACGAAGCCAGACAATTCTAACTACAGTTCACAATGGTAACAGCATGTGCCAATGTAAGTTTGCTCTTTGAGATCGGAAAAACCAACGCCTTGATGCGGACACCTCGAATATGTTTTTTATGAATTTTTATGAACTTTGATAAAAATTCTAGGTGAAATTGTATTTACTATTACGTTAGGCACAAGGCCAGAGCAATTCTTACTACAGTAAACAATGGTCACAGCACGTACCAATTTCAGTTTGATGTTTCAGGTCGGAAAAACTGACGCCTTGCCAGGGACCCTTCTAATATGTAATTTATGAATTCCATAGAATTCAAAAAAAGCTCTAAGATACATAAATTTTACTTTGAGCTTAAGAAGAAACCAGAGCTATTCTAACCACAGTTCACAATGATAACAGCACGTGATAATATAAGTTTGATCTTTGAGGTCGGAAAAACTGACGCCTTGCTAGGGACCCTTCTGATATGTTTTTTATGAATTTTTATGAACTTTGATAAAAATTCTAGGTGAAATTGTATTTACTTTAACGCTAGGCCCGAAGCCAGAGCCATCCTGACTACAGTAAACAATGGTCACAGCATGTGCCAATTTCAGTTTGATCTTTGAGGTCGGAAAAACTGACGCCTTTTTAGGGACCCTTCTAATATGTAATTTATCAATTTTCATAGAATTCAAAAAAAGCTCTAGGTTGAATAAATTTTACTTTAACGTTAAAGATGAAGCCATAGCTATTCTAACTACAGTTCACGATGGTAACAGCACGTGCCAATATCAGTTTAATCTTTGAGGTCGAAAAAAATGACGCCTTGCCAGGAACCCTTCTAATATGTAATTTATCAATTTTCATAGAATTAAAAAAGAAGGTCTAGGTTGAATAAATTTTACTTTCACGTAAGAGACGAGGCTAGAGCTATTCTAACTATAGCCCACGTTGGTAGCAGCACGTGCCAATATCAGTTTGTTCTTTGAGGTCAGAAAAACCGACGCCTTGCTAGGGAGCTCTCAAATATGTTTTTTATGAATTTTTATGAACTTTGATAAAAATTCTAGGTGAAATCGTATTTATTTTAACGCTAGGCACGAAGCCAGAGCCATTCTAACTACAGTAAACAATGGTCACAGCACGTGCCAATTTCAGTTTGATCTTTGAGGTCGGAAAAACTGACGCCTTGCCAGAGACCCCTAAAATATGTTTTTTATGAATTTTTATGAACTTTGATAAAAATTCTAGGTGAAATTGTATTTATTTTAACGCTAGGCACGAAGCCAGAGCCATTCTAACTACAGTAGACAATGGTCACAGCACGTGCCAATATCAGTTTAATCTTTGAGGTCGAAAAAACTGACGCCTTGCTAGGGAGCTCTTAAATATGTTTTTTATGAATTTTTATGAACTTTGATAAAAATTCTAGGTGAAATCGTATTTATTTTAACGCTAGGCACGAAGCCAGAGCCATTCTAACTACAGTAAACAATGGCCAC
The DNA here is from genome assembly GCA_038277355.1 of Encarsia formosa. NCBI lineage: Eukaryota > Metazoa > Arthropoda > Insecta > Hymenoptera > Aphelinidae > Encarsia > Encarsia formosa. The sequence continues at coordinate 88,306,770 of CM076184.1, read as the reverse complement.
AGCACGTGCCAATTTCAGTTTGATCTTTGAGGTCGGAAAACTGACGCCTTGCCAGGGACCCTGCTAATATGTTATTTATGAATATTCATAGAATTCAAACAAAGCTCTAGGTTGAATAAATTTTACTTTAACGTTAAGGACGAAGCCATAGCTATTCTAACTACAGTTCACGATGGTAACAGCACGTGCCGATATCAGTTTGATCTTTTAGGTCGGACAAACTGACGCCTTGCCAGGGACCCTTCTAATATGTTATTTATGAATTTTCATAGGATTCAAAAAAAAATCTAGGTTGAATAAAATTTATTTACTTTAACGCTAGGCACGAAGCCAGAGCCATTCTAACTACAGTAAACAATGGTCACAGCACGTGCCAATTTCAGTTTGATCTTTGAAGTCGGAAAAACTGACGCCTTGCCAGGGACCCCTCAAATATGTTTTTTATGAATTTTTATGAACTTTGCTAAAAATTCTAGGTGAAATTGTATTTACTTTAACGCTAGGATCGAAGCCAGAGCCATTCTAACTACAGTAAACAATTGCACGTGCCAATTTCAGTTTGACCTTTGGGGTCGGAAAAACTGACGCCCTGCCAGGGATTCTTCTAATATGTTATTTATGAATTTTCATAGAATTCAAAAAAAGCTCTAGGTTGAATTAATGACATGAAATGACTTTCAATCAAGCAAGAATTCTCAAAAAACAAGTTAGATCTCATTTTAGCCCGGAAAACCTAAGCTGACACAGGTTGACTTTTGGAGATCGACCCAAATATTTGCTATTTCATTGGAGAATAGTTTTTTTGACTCGGAGGCCTCCAATTGGTTTCAAAATTATAAAAAAATCAAGATAGATTTTTATCTGTGCCGTAACATCTATTTAAGGTCGGACCGAGCACTTGAATTTTTACTCGGAGAGATACAAACCATATGACAAAAGATATTTTCGATTGAAATGACTTTCAATCAAGCAAGAATTCTTGAAAAAAAAGTTAGATCTCTTTTGAGCCAGGAGAATCTAACCTGCGACAGGTTCACTGCTAGAGATAGACCCAAATATTTGCTAATTTGTTGGAAATGATTTTTTTCACTCGAAGGGCTCAGTTCGGATTTAAAATTACGAAAAAATCGAGCTAGATATTTCTCGGTATTTTATTATTTATTTCAGGTCGGGCCGAGCAGTTCAATTCAAACTCTGAGAGTTGCTAATCAAATGACAAAAGATTTTTTTGATTAAAATGACTTTCAATCAAGCAAGAATTCTTGAAAAAAAAAGTGAGATCTCTTTTGAGCCGGGAGAAACTTACCTGAGACAGGTTGACTGTTGTAGATCGACCCAAATATTTGCTGTTTTATTGGAAAATGATTTTTTTGACTCGAAGGGCTCCGTTCGGATTCAAAATAATGAAACAATTGGCTAGTTTTTATCGGTGTCGGAACATCCATGTCAGGTCGGGCCGAGCAGTTGAATTTTGACCCTGAGGGATGCTAATCAAATGACAAAAGATCTTTTTGATTCAAGTGCCTTTTAATCAGGCAAACATTCTTTAATAAAAATATAGAACCTATTTCAGACCGGAAAACCTAACCTGCGAAAGGTTGACCGTTTGAGATTGACTTGAATATTTGCTATTTTATTAGAGAATGATTTTTTTGACTCGGAGGGCTCCATTCGGATTTAAAATTACGAAAAAATCAAGCTAGATTTTTTTTGGTGACGGATCACCTATTTCAGGTCGGGCCGAGCAGTTGAATTTTGACCCTGAGGGATGCTAATCAAATCACAAAAGATTTTTTTGATTCAAATGCCTTTCGGTCAAGCAAGAATTCTTAAAACAAAGGTCGATGCTTTTTGAGCCCGGAATACCTAACCTGCGACAGGTTGACTGTTTGAGATTGACTTGAATATTTGCTATTTTATTAGAGATTGATTTTTTTGACTCGGAGGGCTCCATTCGGATTTAAAATTACGAAAAAATCAAGCTAGATTTTTTTTGGTGACGGATCACCTATTTCAGGTCGGGCCGAGCAGTTGAATTTTGACCCTGAGGGAGGCTAATCAAATGACAAAAGATTTTTTTGATTCAAGTGCCTTTTAATCAGGCAAACATTCTTTAATAAAAATATAGAACCTATTTCAGCCCGGAAAACCTAACCTGCGACAGGTTGACTGTTTGAGATTGACTTGAATATTTGCTATTTTATTAGAGAATGATTATTTTGACTCGGAGGGCTCCATTCGGATTTAAAATTACGAAAAAATCAAGCTAGATTTTTTTTGGTGACGGATCACCTATTTCAGGTCGGGCCGAGCAGTTGAATTTTGACCCTGAGGGATGCTAATCATATGACAAAAGATTTGTTTGATTCAAATGCCTTACAATCTGGCAAAAATTCTTGAATAAAAATTTAGATCCTATTTGAGCCCAGAAAACCCAACCTGCGGCAGGTTGACTGTAGTAGAGTTGACCTAAATATTTGCTATTTTTTTGGAAAATGATTTTTTTGACTTGGAGCTCTCCATTCGGATACAAAATTACGAAAGAATCGAGCTAGACTTTTTTCGGTATTTCGTCACTTATTTCAGGTCGGGTTGAGCAGTTGAATTTTGACTCTGAGAGATGCTAATCAAATGACAAAAGATTATTTTGATTAAAATAACTTTCAATCAAGCAAGAATTCTTAAAAAAAAGTTGTATCGTTTTTGAGCAATGAAAACCTATCTTGGGACAGGTTGACAGTTTCAGATTGACCAAATATGTTTTAATCAAAATTTTACTTTATAAAGAGTATCTAGAGCTTAAAGATACTTTAAAAAAATTTAAAAAAATAAAATTTGCATGAATACTTTTTACTCGTAAAAATTTGAGATCATTAAATTATTTTAAACCATTTTATTTTATTAAACTACTGTTCTTTTTAGCTTTTTTCATAAATATTTAAGTGTTTCTTCATCTGTAATTGTTTAAAAATTTAACGAAATCAAAATAAATATCATGTGTACATACTCCTGGCATTTACTTGTAAAGATTTAAAAAAATTAAATTTTCATACAAACTCTTCTGAATTTCCTACAGAAACGTCTTCAAAAAATTTATTTTATTACTGAATATTTAGCAAAAGTATTTGAAAAAATTGTATCAAATTAACTGTTGAAATTATTTGGAACCAAATTTCTTTGAAAATATTAGTTAGCTCATACATGATTATTCATTAACTTATCTTATGATTGTTGTGAAAAATTATTATTATTACTATTTTTTTTTATTTAATGAAAATTGATCTTATAAGTATTTGTTTCAAAAGATTCAGAGTTACTTAATCATTTTTTCTGATTGAAAGCAATGCAATCCTATACTTGTCTCAGTAATATTTCAACTTTTACAAAGCAATAACAATTTTGGAACACAAGCTAAGTATTTACATTAATTTTTCTGATTAAAAACTACTCACCTCATGCTTACAAAGTTTACGCTAGAAATAAAAAATATTGAGAAAAGGCTTGGTCTGGCCTGAAAAAAATTTTTTTTTTCATTTAAATATTTTAAAAGACTTATTAGTTAAAAGTCAACGTCTTCTTAAAAAAAATGAAATTTTAATTCTTTGACTTGGCTAAGTACTTGATGATGCTTCTCTATTTTATTCTATATTTTTTAAAAATAATAATTCATTTTTCGTCAGTAAAATGGAAAACGTTCTTCGAACGATAATTAAAAATTTTTATCGTTCTTTTACTTCTTGCGCTTTCACGTTTTTCAAACGTAACTCCCGCGGGCCTGAACTCAATGCTTCGAAAGAAACGCTCTGAACCTCGCGCTGATCATGCGTGAAAAGTTCCTGCTACATCATATAACCTTCGTTATTTTGAATGAAAACAAACCCACGTGCTTTCGCGTGTCGTGTAAGGTTATCCACGGGCTTTTGTTTTTGCAAAAAGTATATCAAATAAAACAATCCAAGTAACTATATCCACTACTCTTTCGGAATAAAATTTTTGAATCTGAAGGGACTTTTTAAAAACTTTTACGGTTATGTTTATGTTCGCTCGATTGTAAAAATATATAGACGCACGGTAGTTTTGTTATTCCATTTTACCAAAACTACATTTTTAAATATTATTATTGCTTTCAATCGTCAATTACATAAAATATAATTATTTTAGAACCATTATAATATTTTAGAACTATTATAATAATTAGGAATCAGCGAAAAATAATGAATCTGACATTTTTCGGCTGGCATATCCTGATGAATCACGGTGTATATATACTAGGGGGTACCCCCCTGCTCGCTTCGCTCGCCAACCCCCATAAAAATAGTTATAAAATATGGAGTTTTTTGACAGTTAATATTTAATATGTTTTTTGAGTTGAGTTTGTGTATTGAATAAAAGTTCCAACATGTTTAGGTAAAATTGTTGAACATGATTTAAATTGAAAAAAGAAAATTTTATATTATGGTGAGTCTAAAAAAATAGTTTTAAAAATTAAATAGTAAGTTAAAATACTTCAAGTACTTGAAGCATGTTAAATATAATATATTTTAACCGTTTTGAAGTACTCCTTTAAAAAGAGCTTTTAAAATTACGACTCCTCTAGGTAAAGCGCCCTTCAAAGAGGTTAAATATGGAGTTTTTTGACAGTTAAGGTGCTCGTACAGGAGAAGCTCCTATAATTTAGAATCATCTCCTCCGGTAGGAGTCCCTTAAAATATGTTGAATATAAGGTTTTTTGAAGGTTTTGAGGTGCTCCTCCGGGAGGAGCTCTTTTTTTCTTGGCTCCTCCCGGAGGAGCCCCTTAAAACATGTTAAATATAAGGGTTTTTGACGTTTTAAGGTGCTCCTCCGGGAGGAGCTACTAAAATTGGCTCCTCCGGGAGGAGCTTTCAAAATTAAGAGCTCCTCCCGGAGGAGCACCTCAAAACCTTCAAAAAACCTTATATTTAACATGTTTTAAGGGGCTCCTCCCGGAGGAGCCGTAATTTTCAGAGCTCCTCCCAGAGGAGCCAAAAAAAAAAGAGCTCCTCCTGGATATAACTATATAATATAGGAAGATATATAAATTTTGCTTATAGACGTCTTTTCTTAATTTAATTTAACCCTTTAATGTCACACTGGGTCAAATTGACCCATCATAACTGTCACTGTGGCAGTTCTGGATTTGGGTGTGTAATTTAAGGGTTAAGTTAATAATTTGAACACTACTAATATCGTATCACTATACAGTACTAATCGTCATTTCGTACTTTCGATTCTTCTGTGTTATAAGTTGTATGATCAGTGGCCTCTTCGGCCTCTTGCATCATGATCTCGTTGTCTTCCACGAGAAGCGAGGGATCCTGTGTCTTTTTACTGAGTTAATGTCTCTTCCTCATATTCTCCAGGCATTGAATGCTGTGACAAACAAAAATATTAAAATGAATTTTTAAAATTTCTCTGAGTCAACATTTAAAAATTTCATTCAATATTTTAAATTTAAAATTTGATCTCTCAGATCATGGTGAATTAAATATTCAAGGTGTTTGATTTTGAGTTAACCCACTTAATCACAATCTTCTTCTCTAACACTAGCTGCTTAACCCGATCCCCATAAGTACTCGACAGTTCTGGAATTATTCCAGTTGCCTCTCTGAATTTGAAATTTACACGTATTATTTATATGTATATCGTCATCACAATCGCTAATTTTGTGACAACCTTCCGTCTGAGTATTTTTCCTTGCTACTGAGCTGTCGCACTATACTGTAAAAGGCATTAAACAGGTGCCAGTATTTGTTCTGAGGAATTTATCCAAAGATATCAATTCTCTACACGCGTTGCTAATAGCGGCTTGCTCTGCTTTTGCTGTCGACTGACAAACCTCCCGCTGTTTACGACTCCGCCAAGCAATTGGATTACCAAAATGTCTAATGACAAATCCTGCAGATGACGTTGAGTCAGACCAGTCATTGTGGCTTGAATCAGAGTATGCTTTCAATCCTTTTGTCTTGGCGGTGGACATGATGCCTAAGTCTTTCATTCCAATCAGATATCTGATTATTATTTTCACGTCCACCCAGTCTCGTAAGGTGGGAGACAATTGGAATCTAGACAGGACATTAAGTGCATAAGTGATATCGGGTCATGTCCCATTTGACAGGTACAGCAGGGCACCTATTGCTTCTCTATAGGAAACTCTGGGATTTAACTGAGGTCTTCTGAGTCAATTTCAGTTTTCTTTCTTTTCTGAACCTGATGACACTCCATTGTCGTCCTTACAGCAGCATTTTCACTAAAATTAAACTGATCAATTATATTCTGAGTGTATTCAGACTAATCTAGATCCATAACTTCACTTTCTCTGTCTCTGTGTATTTGAATCACAAAGAACTGCTTTGATTCTCCGATATATTTCATCTCAAATGCTTCACTGAGTTTTCTTTTAAATGCGGTGAGTTGATGCGAGAGCCGCCCAGGCTTGGGGCAGGCCATCTTCGAGAAGGGCGACAATCTCCGGCTTGAGAGACAAGGGAACCACATGACTCCCGTCCGAGTATCTAGAACAGCCGGCTTCGTACATACGTTCACACTTAAGGTCCACTGGAGATATCCGATGGGCTTGAGGTACCTCCTCTAAGCTCCAGAAGCACTGGACGAGGCCCAGCAGTGCCTCGTGGCTTGTCTCTACCTCGGATTTCAAAAAGGAAGTGCAGGGGTTACTTGTTGACTGCTTAGACGTTGTTTCAGCCACTTGGCCTGTGATGACCCAACCGAAGATCGATTGCTGGGCTATTAAGGATCCCCAATGATAAAGGCCAGGTTGGATAACTTGTTCGTAGACATCGGCTCCCAAAACTACGTCTTTCTGGCCAATGAATCTAGGCAGAGTGATTCTCGGGAGGCGAGCGAGAGCGACATTAGTTATTGATCCATCTTCGGGCACGATCAAAGGTGTGCTTCCTGACTCCTTAAGGCGTTCCAACTGCTGAAATCGAGAGCGATGATCTAGGAGGAGACCTCGCCCTAGTGTGTAATAGTCCTCGGCATCTGAGTAGCCATCTCCCTGAAGAAACTCTCTTGCTAACTTCTCGTCTGCAGTCAGCAATTGCGCTTGCCTGCTGCAAAAAGAAACCCAGTGCATATATATGTTACTAGAGGGGGGTACCCCCCTGCTTGCTCCGCTCGCCAACCCCCTAATTATAATTGATGACTATAAAAATTAATTTAAACAATACGTAAGCTCTATGTTTGGTAAAATAATAAAAAGACTTAAGTGCTTAAAACCTTAAAATTAGACACGAGAGTTCAGTTTGAACTTTACTTACTCATCATAACTTTACCAAATTATGTTACCAAAAGATTCATAATCTTACCAACCCTACTTGATTTTTCATCTTTAACCACCTAACATATTTTAACCCATTACCGCCCATGGAAAAATCAAAAGTGATATAAGAAAACTAACTGTTGGAAAACCTGTCTCATGAAAAAATAGCAGATACGTATTTTTTCTTTTTTCAATTTTCATTGTTTAAACATTATTTATTTAAACAAATTCGGAAAAATTTTTAAATTTTTATAAAGTAATAACGGCATTCGATTCTTTGACCAAAAATAAGGCGAAAGTCGTCTAAGTAATTTTTTGATCAGACGCTTAGATCTTTTGCTACGAGCGCTCAAACATGTAAAAATATGGTTTTATAGTGGTGAGCTCTGACTCGTAAAAGTGTATCTTCGGTGCGGCGCCTCGGAGCTCACCACTATAAAACCATATTTTTACATGTTTGAGCGCTCGTAGCAAAAGATCTAAGCGTCTGATCAAAAAATTACTTGGATGACTTTCACCTTATTTTTGGTCAAAAAATCGAATGCCGTCATTAGTTTATAAAAATTTAAATTTTTTTTCGAATTTGTTTAAATAAATAATGTTTAAACAATGAAAATTGAAAAAAGAAAAAACACGTATCTACTATTTTTTCATGAGACAGGTTTTCCAACAGTTAGTTTTTTTATATCACTTTTGATTTTTCCATAGGCGGTAATGGGTTAATCTTAGCCACATTACAGACCTTACTAATTTCACTTACTTCAAATACCGCACTTAATCCCCAACTCATCTCTCACTCACTCTACCAACAAACCCTACTCACTTTATTCATTTTGGACCTGTCTCATCTTAGATCTCTAGCTTAAACTGCCCACCCTGAAAAATACTCTAGTAATTAGCGAAATAATAAAAAAAATCACGATTATTTTCCAATTTCGCTATCTCGTATAAGCAAGCCTCGATTTTCAGTCGTAATACCCCTAGTGCTTCAAAATTGTCGATAATTTCCCGACTGTGTTTTGCGGGGCAAGTTTGACAAAAAATCACTCGCGCTTCGCGCTCGTGATTTTTAACCTGTTCAACTTGCCCCCCTCGTTGCTGTGCAAAGAAACTGGAGGAAAATTATCTCAAATTTTGAAGCACGAAGGGTTATTCGGCTGGATTATACAAAATTTTTTTACAGATTCTTCTTGAGATGAACTTACTTCCTGCATAGTACCAGCTCGCAAAATTGCGTTTAAGCCGATTTATGATTTTGTAGGGGAAGGGTTGGATTAAAAATGATAAACGGCTTTGTTCAGCACCCTCTCATGACAAAAAAAAGGATTTAATAAAAATTTCAATGACATAAAATGACATAATTAGAAAGCTGCTGAGCTCAAGACCTTTTTAATGATATATAATTTTATATGAAAATTCTAATTAGAGCCAAAGTTATAATTTTAATATCTGATCTACCAGCCCACAACCACCTTACCTACACTCTACCCTCCGCACAGACTCGCCTTATCTAACCCGATTTACTATTCTCACCCATATTAAGAACCCTACTAACTATACTTACTTTTTTATCTTCAACTACCTGACCTAATTCAATCTTAGCTACATTACTGACCTCACTAATTTGATTTACTTCAAATACCGTATTTTATCCCCCAAACTTATCTCACCTAATCTACGAACAAATCTTATTCACTTTATTAATCAACTCAGTCACTAACTTTAAAGTTTTGTTGAAGTACTTTAAATTTTGAAAAAGCTCTATTAACATTTTTAAGTGCAATAACAAACCCTTCCCACCTCATCTTCCCTTCCACGCTCCTCCCCATAACCTCCGCCTAACCAACCTCATCTACCTTACCAACCTGTACTATTTTTCCTGTTTTTTCACATGTAGCTTCAATATTATGTTCATATAAATTTGTTATTTTCAATCTAGTTCCATTGCATACACCATCTTTTTTACTTAGATTTCTAATTAACATTACCACTGCATTTTTTTTTAAATTTTAGTTCATGGGTAGAAAGCCCGTCATTTACTGAATTTAAGTATTCAATTGGATAATCTAAACATATATTTGAATCAGTTTGATCTACTCCCTTATGAATGGCTTTGTCTATACTGCAATATGTTTTACTTGGTCCATTTAATATGCTTAATACTTTTCTGTTTAACATTGCAACATTTTCATTTTTTGAAGCTAAAATAACTTTGTTTAAATTATTATTTTCATTTATATCTCCAAAAATTGAATAACAAACATCTTTATTTTTCCATTTCATAGGTATTTTAAAATTTTCAATTTCTCCTATTTTTAGTAATAATTTAGAAAAATTTTTATCTTTACATCTCATATTTTCAGTGAGTTTAAGAATTTTGAAATTTTTCCACAATTTACTGTATTTAATCGTATCTTCTACAATAATTTTTTCATTGCCTCTTTTGACTACAGGAAGGATTTGTCTAAAATCGTCACCTAAAATTATTAATTTTCCTCCAAAAGTAAAAAATGTTTTACCTGTACAACCTGGTCCATCTTTTAAGTACATATTATTTTCGTTTTTTGTTATTGTATTAAATATATTTTTTTGATCATAATTAAATTTTTCAAACATTTTTTCATACTCTTCTTTTCAGTTTATTTTGCAGTCATAATTTTCGGGAATATTAGAAATATTTTCTAAGCATGCTTCTGGTAAACCAAAACATTTATAACTTAAATTAGAATCTTCGCTAGATAGAAATTTGATTATTTCATTCAAACCTCTATCTTCTGCATTATCTTTGAAATCTTTTATAAAATGTAATTTATATTTATTCCAAATTAAATTACCAGAAATTTTTTCAGACAGTAAAAATAATCCGAAAAATTCTTGTAATTTTTTCGGAGTTAAATAGTTTATAGATTCTTCAAAAATGGCATATACATTTTTATCATTTACTATTAGACCCATTTAAATAGCTCCTTCTCTATTTGTTTATAAATAATTTTATTATGAGTTCTCAAGTATTCGTGAGAAGTACCACCTTTTACTTTATCTGATATTAATTTTAAGTGAAAACTCTGAATTTTAAGAAGAAACAACGTTTATTCTACCTATAGTTTGAAATTTTTTTTTAATTTTTCTATCTAACAAAAGTTTTATTATCTAGAAATCTATAGTAATTTGGTATATTGGCATTTTTAATATTTCTAACAGATCAATTTTATTTAATTCAAACCAAGTTGCTTAAGTTGTTTTCCAATTTTTTAACTATATTATGTTTTGTTGATTTTCTGTATGAATTTCTAAACGTTGTACTGAATGACTACATTTACACAATTCAAATCTTTCTATACACCAAGCTGCTTCTATAGAAAATATTACATGAGAATCTAAAAAACATCGTTTTGAGAAAAAGAGGACTCAACTTTGAGGACTCAACTTTTCCGTCGTAGACTCAACTTTGAGGACTCATAAGTATTAATTTTACTTGTCTTTTGACCGTGTTTTTATGAATTTTCAATTTTAAGGACTCAATTTTGAGGACTCAACTTTGAGGATGATAAAAAAAAACCGGATTATAATATAGGGAGATATGCAAAGTCCAAAATTGTGCATTTCGCGAAATGAACAGGCTGTTCGTGCTAAGTCCAATATTTTGGACTTGGCACAGCACAAGGTTGTGCATTTCTCGAAATGAACACGATAGTTTTTCAAAGTGTTTTTTTAATAATAAAACTATATCTCAATAGAGTATGTATCCAATAAAAGCTTATTTAAAAAAATTTTTACTGACAGATTATTTATTTATTGGTACATGACAAAGAATTGTGATATTTAGAATTGCATAACAGATTCTTTTTTCGGCTGGCACATGTTTGAAGTTTAATGTTCAAAATCTCACCATTATGCACATAATATTTCACAATACAATTTTGATTATCTTCTTCTTCAGTGACAGGACGTATAATTTTTGTCATATTGCCAATAGTCAATATATCAGACCTTGTTTTAATCGATAGTCACGTCGAGTTTTTTTTCGCTTCTCTTTAGCCTGTATTACTGATTGAGTGAGATCATTGCACTCTTTTTCATTAGCTATTACCACTAAATTTGACTTGATTTTGATTGTTTGTAAATATGACTCAAAAGCTTCTCTGTGATTCTTGATTAATATCGATATCCTCATTGTCATTTGCAGACGAAGAAGATGCCTGAATATTTTCCATTTCAATATAAACAAAAAGTTTTTACTTTATATTATTGAATAAAACTTGTTTCTTCAGACGCACAAACCGTTACAATGAGACTTTTTCTGTTCACAATATCCAGATACTTGAGCTACACAAGGGGCGGGGTTTTAAATACTCCGAAAGAGTTGGTTCTGAACTCATCTACTAAACTGCTGTTCATACTTAGTAGTATAATTCGATACACACTCTATTAAGTATATAGTTTTACTATTAAAAAAACACTTTGAAAAACTAACTTGTGCATTTCGAGAAATGCACAACTTTGTGCTGTACCAAGTCCGAAATATGGGACCTAGCACAAACAGTCTGTTCATTTCGTGAAATGCACAATTTTAGACTTTGCATGTAACATATATACATATATTAGCGATTTGGTTACTTTGTTAATAGTCTTAACGAAAGGGGCAATATTTTGCGGCATTTTCTGTTAGTTTTGTAAATCACGGTCTTTTTAACTCAAATTTTTAATCTACTGATGGAACAGGAGGAGCTTAAGGCTCACTTCAAGTCTAATAAGTTGTTGGCGTGGACGTACGATCACAAGGTTTAGGAAACCGAGCTCCTAAGGTGCGAACTATATTTTGTATCACGAGGGTGAAATTTGGAATGAAAGTCAAATTTCTCCCAGGAGGCGGTAATATTCGTCTTGAGCCGGAAAAACATAAATAAGTTTTATTAATTTTCAATTTCACGTACGATATTCACCTGTGTATTTACCTAACTATTTTTGAACAAAATCTAAGTTTCTTGTTTGTTTAAACGCATGTATTTAAAAAAAGTAACATAGCGTGTCTTGAGAAAGATTTCTATCTTTTAATTTTCATGTAATTGTTTAACTTTATCTGACAGTACGGTTTTTCAGTCTCATTTTTATTTGAAACTTTAGAATTTTTTTTTATTGCTTATTGCCGCTAATAAAGAGAGAATTCTGCCTTACTACTACTACCGTTTTTTTAGAAATTCAAAAGAGTTTATACATTACCATAGGCCAGAAAAAAGTAGTGGGCTTATTTATCCACGTATTTTAATAAATAAAAACGTAAAAAAACATATCCCTTCGAAGCAAGATTTAATTTATGAATATGTATTCAAACGTTTTTAAGTGAAATTTTTCAATTGTTTTTAAAGTGTCATCTGGTTTTATTTTTAATCTTGTATTTTTCATTAAATAACTCTTTTAAATAATTTTTTCTAGATCTTGAGGTTGCAGTCAAAAAAAAAATTCTGTTCATCATCAATTTCATTACACGAGCAAATATTCTTCTGAAATATAAAAAATTCTTTTTAGCTTACGAAGATTTTAAAAATATACAAGAATTTCAAATTCAATTAATCAACACGTACGTTTTTCTTAGAATACATTTTATTATTTCATAACTTCTTTTTTCATTTTATTCGAATCCATTATTCCTTGATTTGCATATACCATTTCATTCAAATCTTTTAGAATCATAGTATCATAATCCCCTAAGGAATACGTAAATTTTTTTGATTTTTTCAAAACTACATTTGCTATGCACATTTAAAAAAAAAATAAAAAATCATTCATTTATGCAAATTAAAGCAAAAACTGTGAATTTTTTTACGGAATACTATAGTCAAGGAATTTTAAAAAAATAGATTTTTTTCAAATTTTCTGATAGTACAGCACCCAAAGAATGCTAACTCAAAGTTTTAAGACGATCGGAGAAAAATCGAGCTGCAGCAGTGGTTTTAGTCAAATAGTAAAGTTTATTTTAAATATCCTTTGATGCTCTATGAAGTTATTTATACTATGACGTCACAAACGCAGTTTGCGATTGTACCAGTGATACGTAAGAAGAGCCGATTGTCTTGATACCAGTGAAAATGACGTCATTTTTAGAAATACTTAATTTAATCAAAGAAAGTATTGTCGGTTTTTCAAAGAATCATGAAAAATGTTCTTAAAAAAAAACAAAAAAAACAAAAAACAAAAAATGAAAGTAAACTTTTCTCATAAACAGCAACTTCATTTGTTGAAATTTTCTATCACTTATAGAAAATCGTAAAACATTACTTTTGATTCCTATAGAAATTTATTTGTTAGTAGTCCAGGAAATATAAAAAGTCAGAAGAGTTAAAAATCTTTATCAGTTCATGCACTCTGCAAGAACTAGACCTTTAATGATTGTCATGGGATAGCTAAATATTTATAGAGTATATCTAGAGGGCATCTCAAGCGTAGGCTAAAGCGCACGAGCGTATGCTTCATAATATAGTATACGCTATGAGATGTTTACAGCGTACGCTAAAGCGTATGCTATAAAATATAGTGTACGCTATAAGATCTTCATAGCGTACGCTATGAGATGTTTACAGCGTGCGCTATAGTGTAGCTATAAAATATAGCGCAAGTTATGAGATGTTTACAGCGTGCGGTATAGCGTATGCTATGAGATATAGCATTCACTGTGAGATCTTCGTAGCGTATGCTATGAGATATAGCATTCAGTGTGAGATCTTCGTAGCGTATGCTATGAGATGTTAATATCGCACGTTACAGCGTGGACTAAAAAAAAAGGCGTAACCTATATCGTATGCTATAAAATTAATAGCGTACGCTTAAATTATTTAGCTTTCCAGCTTACACTGATAAGTATCTAATTTAATTTTGCAATGTATACGCTATGAGGATGTTAAGACGCTAGGAGCGCTGCTGCAAGAGACTCCCTCGGCCGTGCTACTCAACGAGTAAGACAGAGAAAGAGATAATGTTTATTTGTCCTTGTCTAACCTGTAGAGTAGCATAGCCAAAGAGGGAGTTTCTTGCAACAGCGCCCTCCCTGGCGTTCATTTCTTAACATCCTAATAAGATGTCCATAGCGAATTCAATGAGATGTTTCTAGCGAATATTCTAATATCCTAAGATAAAAGAGAGAACCCAAAAAGAATGTCAGCATTTTATTCGTGATGTGATTGGTTTGAGAACAAAACTTAAAATTTGAATTTTCATTTTTAATTTTTATATAACAATTCAATTAAAGCATTTAAATAATAGATTTGATAAGAAATAATTATTTAATCAAGTGTTCGAAATTATCCGAGTAAAATCATGAAAATAATAATTATTATTATATAAACAAAACCAATGAATTTATAACCACGAAAGATTAAATGAACTCTGAACGTAGTGGCAAAGGTAAAGGGTATACATAACTTATTTTTTAATTCAGATGAAACTTCAACAAAATTTGTTTTGGAATTTATTATTTACATAATGTAATACAATTTCGCGTGCTTGTGCGCTGAGAGAGACTAGTAGAAGAAAGGTGAGTAAAACTGAGCAAAAAATGAGTACCGACTAAAACAAAAAATTGAAGGGAAAATAAGGTTTTCCGGCAATTTTTAGCTTGTTGGTTTAGTTACAGAAGGTAATACTCGACGCTTTCGATTAAAAAAGTTGACAACTCAAAGTTTTAGTTTAAAAAGGTGACAGCTCAACATTTCATTTCAAAAGTTCAATCGTTGAATAAACAAATAAATAATCTAACTATCCCATCAATTCCAAAACCATAAAACCCTAGTGATCCAAATTAAATTTTATTAAGAAACAACCAAATAAACAAGTTTCACCTCAAGTTCTAGAACTATAAAATCCTAAGGTCGGAATTTGATTTTTTTATAAACTTATAAACAAACTGATTATCACCCAAGTTCCAAAACCAGAAGATCATAGCACCCAAGTTCACTATTTTAAAAAACAAATAAATAAATTGTTTATCTCACAAGCTCGAAAACCATGTGTTTCTCGGAATCTGAGATTACTTTTTTAATAAACACATAAATAAACTTACTGTCCATCCAGCATTAAAAGTACAAAACACTGGTGACTCGAGGTGTAAACTGAATTTACGCAAGCTTCAAAACTACAAAACCCTAATCATCCGTGTTTAATTTTTTTATAAATAAATAAATAAACTCATTATCTTCCGAGCTTCAAAACTATGAAACCCTGGACACCAAAGTTATTAACCAAATTTACTACAGGGATTTTTGGGTAAAATGAGATTACTGATGTTACATTTCGAGATATTAATAAAAGACAATTCATATTACACCAACCCTCAATCATTCGCAAATCTGACATAAGCAAAAATGGATCATACATTGACTTAATAGCAAAATAAAATTTAAAATCATCTACGAAAAACAAGAATCAACAAAATTTAATATCAAGCACTTTTCCGCACGATTCCGCGCGGAAAGAGGGGAAATCAAGGCACCAAGTGCATGTGGATTTGTCAATCTCAAGCAATGTGAGCGTTGAGGTCTTTCACAAAGAAAGCAGCCAAGTTAGAGTCAGGGTTAAGGGAGATACCAAGATGACGAAGTTCTTTCCAGAGTTTCTGGGGAACAGTGATGTCCTTAATTCCATGCCAGTCAGTGTTGGTATCGATAATATCAGTTTGTTTATTAGTTTAATCCATCACCGCTGAAGTGCCCCAAGGGAGCGTATTGGGACCTCTGCTTTTTATCAATTTCATCAACGATCTTGACAAATGTATAAGGTACTCACTACGTTCGAAGTTCGCAGATGACTCGAACATCTACATTTCTTCCAAACTTTGTGATTTGCTACGTAATCTTGCTTTTCTCTACGTTGATGCACAAGCTGTAGCTACTTGGGCTAAAGATAACGGGCTAACGCTCAAAGCCGCCAATACAACAGTCATCATCATTGCTTCCGATCAACTGCTCAAGAAAGTCAAAGAGCTTCGCCCCCCCCCCCACTCATCATTAATGGCATCCAGATCAGTTTCTTTACTGAGATCAAAATCCTCGATCTCCTCTTGAACGAGAAACTGAGCTGGAACAGATCGATCAATGAAACCTCAAGAAGGGAACACTATGCACTTTATGCACTCAAGCATTTTTGCAAGTCCCTTTCGCGAACCACCCGGGTGAATCTTGTACAGTCCCTTGTACTCTCAATTTTTGACAACACGACCCCCATGATCACTTCGATTACGCACTACCAAGCTGATTGACTCCACACTCTCCACAATGCATGTGTGAGATTTGCTCATTGTGGTATCCCGCGGAGGGCAGTCGTGACCCCCTACAGGATTTCACTCGGGTGGCTCTCCACCAGCTCAAGAAGAGAGTACCTGATCAACACTCTTGCGGTCTCAATTATCGACTAGCGTACACCCGCCTATTTGTTCGATAGATTTCAGATAGATCCAGGCCCTGACTTTCTCTAGAGATCACCCATAAACCCTATACGTCCACCAATTGTTACCTCGCTCATAACTTCTACCGCACTTTATGGCTCATTTGTGAACCAAGCGAGTATTTCAATTAATCAATTCTGGGACCTCCTTCTCGAATTCACTACACACAACACGTACAAAAGTGCGCTCAAACGAAAGCTATTCTCACGTGACTGTAGCAACTGGATAGATAGAGCCAAGCATGATGACCTCGTTATTGTGCCACCACAAATCCAGACACGTTTGTCGGCCATCATGCGCGACTTCTGTCCCGAGACACAGCGAGACACGGTGTAAGAGCGGCAGGCACAGGCTCAATCACTGTGATGACTCCTCAGTCTGCCAGTTGTGATATTAGTGTTACTCAGTGACTTTGCTGTGCTACCTTAGAACTGATATTCTTAACTTCTGAACCGAATTTGACATTTTTTATTATTATTTTCCATAGATCTCTAATGGCATGTAAACTGTAAAAATTTGTTATTTATACATATATATATAATTGTTAACGAGTGTGATATATTATTATTGTTATTTTTGAGAGTTATTTCAATATTTTATATATCTTAAAGTACCATTATCCTTGTTACAATATAATTGTTGTGAATGAATGTCGTGTATCAACCTTTAACACAAATAATAATACTAATAATAATCATAACCAATACCCATCACCCTCCTAAGTTGCGCTAACGACTTTTCGAATATTCTTAATTACTCCCGCCGAAAGAGTGAGGAAGGGGGCCCGTCGCGAGCCGAGCTAAAAGCTCGAGCTAATTGGATGCAGCTCCGATCCTTAAGTCCTAGGTGGGGATAATCGGCGACCTCCCGGCTCGCGCGAACCTCAAACTCTCTCTCTCGTTCCCGACACCAAGCGACCCGGAGGCCAGCGCAAGCCGAAGGTCGCAGAGGCACACCTGGACGGAAGGAGCCGGAGTTCCACGGGCTTCGACAGGCCACTGTATTCGACAGCCCTGACACGTGGGTCAACCATAGGGATCACCGGGCTAGAAACCCGGACCCCTCTCCGTCTAGCCTAGGTTCGCACCTAGTTACAAGTAAGATTTTTTTATTGTTAATTTATAACTTCGTCGAAGGACGATAAACTTGATTCGTAAAAATTTCTATTTTATAATTATTAATAATAAAATTTACATTAACTTTAAAAATTACATTTATTTTTCCCCAAATAAATCCCACCCAAGACAAGCGAAAAGGGTGACGAGCAGATTACTGCGTAATCTGCTCATATCGGGTAAGTTCCCACTTAAATTAAATTAAACTCAAATATAATTAAATAATTATTGTCACGTTTGCACGCGACATAAATGGCATCCCTTGTGGGGAACCATACCTGCCTTTTCGCTTAAGCTCTTTGGTTGGATCTTGTTTTGGGAATTTAAATTTATTAAAATTAAAAATAAATTACTTAATTTAAAATCTGGTTTAATTAGTTCGTGAAAATCAGAGCTGAAATTTTATTTCATCATATTTTTCGTGTTCGAGAATTTCAAGGAGAAAGTTTAGCGACTTATTGCTGACGCGCACATTCTTTGTTTCTTTCATTCTTTCAATCGCCGTTCATTTCTTTCAATTCGCTTTTACGAAGACTCCGAATAAAATTTGTTTCTTTTGTTTGACGTGTAAATTTTATTGTTCGATTCGAAAACTTTTGTTTGAAAATTTGCTACCCACTTTGTTTAGCTCATCGCCCCGAACAGTAAACTTTTCTTTCAACCTCCTCTCGGACTCTTGTCGTTCATTGATAAAACTTTATTAGGCCCTATTCGAAGATGGCAGGTGCAAATTTGACACTAGATGAAATAGAAGCCCTCACGGACGAAACCCTGAAAACCCGGGCTCGACTCGAGCACGGCCGCCGCATGGCTGAGAATATGTCGGTCATGGCCGCGACCCTGAACGAGTCTCGTGCCGCGTTCGCGAACTTGCAAGCTTCCGCCCTGATGCAAAGCGCCCTCGCATCCATCCCTTTTTATTCAGGTAATTCTCCCCTGCGAGTTTGGCTCCAGGATGTCGAGAATTATGATAATCGGTTAGCAGACCCAGAACTTAAAGGAGTGTTTTTGCAGGGAGTGATTTCACGCCTGACCGGCAAGGCGAAATCAAGCATTGAAGGCAAGACCTTCAATACCCTAGCGGACCTCCGCACACACCTCACAGATAGATTTAGCCAAAAGCGTTCTCTTTCGTACTACCTTAATTTAATATCGGAGTCGTATATGAAACAAGGCGAATCCGTGCTAAACTTCTTTGATCGTCTTTCATCCATAGTTCGCGCCGCCACAAAGTTGAAAAACGAAGGTGCGGCCAACGATCAAATTAAGGAACACAACAAGACCCTGTTCGAAGATTTGGCTAAAGAATACTTCATACGCGGTCTGCCCTCGGCTATTCGTAACCAAATGGCTACACACACCCCGGCAACGTTCAACGATGCCCTGGACGCCGCTGTTAGCGCGGAGGAGTGGGTAAACATGGGGACGACTAACCGTGCGGACATCGAGTACTCGCCCTCGCCACGACCACCCCGGTCGCGATCCCCGAGTCCGTACCAACGCCCTCAGACTCCGGATCGAGAAACTTCTTCGAGAAATAACGTGCGTTTCTCAGATTTTGACGACCCCCGGAATTACCATCGCACCATCCCTTATTCTTATGACAGAGATGATACCCGAATGCCCAAAACTGTTATGTACACATCGGATGGTAAGCTAGACGCCCACCCGTCTCTTCGCTATGACCAGCCGACTGGCATACTTAAACCCCCCGAAAGGACTAGCAGACCCGGTCGCCCAGGTTCGCCGAACGATCGACCCAGACCCGAAAGCCCTGGGAACCGATATCAAAATTATGATAGACCGAGAGAACCTTCACCCTACCGAAGTCAAAACCCTTATTTCGCTCCGCCCTCGATGCATTACTACCCACCGCCACTACCTTATTACTATCCCCCAATGTCTATGCCACCGTATCAAATGCCCTACGCGAACCCTTATGCTTATGGGTACCCGCACGACTCGCGCGGTCCAAACCCACCACCCAGACATGCATCCCCTGGTCCATCAACATCTGCGAACAACCCGAATATCCCTCGCCCGGTTACACCTACAAAGCCTGCGACTGTAGACTCTCCTGATAATTTAAACTGGGGAGCAGCTCGCCAGAACGGCGCCCAGGCGAGCTACCAACACCCGGAGCGCCGGTCAGTGAAAACATACAAGTCCGGGAAGTACGACGAATCGTCGGAACAAGGGGCGCACCATCAGTCAAATTAAACCACCCCTGGTTCAATAAGGGCAATATCACCTGCTCTGCAGCGCTTTCTAACGAGGTAAATTTGATAAAAACCTCAGTCCTTAAAGACTCCGCATACTATCTTGAAAATCCCCCTCTCACGATACAGAGTGAAGACGGAGATAAAACAGAGTCCACTGGCCGAGTACCCTTAAAATTTTACAAACAAAAACTTTTATTTTACCTTGTTGGTGACGACGCCCCTTTTTCTCAAGACGCCGTCATTAGCAGAAGATCTTTAAAAAAACTCCGAAAAGCAAGTTTATTAAAAACAAAATTAGCTGAAAAGATGCGGAAAGACTTCCCAGATTCCCTTTTTGAAAATCTCTCTTCCGAATCAGACTCCTGCTCCGATTCTGGATCAGAAGCCGAAAACTCTACCCAAAAATCTTGTGACACCTCTGAGACTCCCTCCGACTTCAGCCCAAACTCTGAGTATCAATCCCCTCAAATATTAGATCCCAAAAACCCAGGAAATTTGTTTAAAAAGGGGAGGAAACGATCTTACGGTACCCCTAAAATGACTATTACAAACGAGATATTTCGAACCGGAAAAGGTAGAGTCCTTATCGACACGGGCGCAGACGTGAGCGTGATAAAAATTCAATCTCTAAACCCTACGTACCCTATTGACAGGTCACGAGTGTTGCAACTCACCGGGATCGGAACCCAGCCCGTCTACACACTCGGTACCGTCCTCTTTTGCGAAAGTGGGAGAACCCATCGAATGCACGTCCTCCCCGAACAATCCTCGTTAAAGGATGATGCCATTCTAGGATCCCGCTACTTGCATAATGAGAAAGGCCGCATCGATATGGCTAATAATACTTTGATCACACAAGATAAAACCCGAACTATCTCTTTCTCAAGTGCATCAGATAGTAGCGACTCGGAATCTCAGAATTCTGACGACAGGCAGAGTACCCAAAATCATACACCTTCTACTACCTGTGATGCTCACCCCACATCTAGTAAAATTCCACCTACAGTTTTTCATTATAGGGCTCGTCGACTGAGAGGTAAAGCCCTTCGTACTAGATACGTCTTGCCAGCTCGCGCTAGAGTCGCGATCGAAGTCCCCGTTACGCAGAAATCTCCAAAAGGGGAGGCGTACCTACCCCGAATTCAGACCCCTACGGGAATTTTTATCGGAGAAGCCGCGGTGACTAACGAAAATGGCTCTTGTTACGTCTTAGCCGTGAACACTAAAGAAGAACCCCAAGAAGTTGAAATCCCAGTTCAGGATCTGTACCCTTTCGAATTTGATGACTCTGAAGACTTCTTCGAATCTGAAGGTGAAGGAACCCCTTGTCTTCCTGAAGAAAGAGTCCCCAAAATCATTGAACTTCTAAAAAGAGAACACCATGATTCCGAATCTTTGGCTCAACTTCAACGAGTAGTAGAGAAGTTCCCCTACCTCTTCATGCTACCTGGCGATGATCCACCTCGCACACACCTAGTGCAGCATAGTATCCCTTTAAAAAACGACACACCCATTTATACCCGTCAATACCGCTATCCTCCTATGCTACAAGAGGAAGTTAAGAAACAAATTAACGAGATGTTGGAGAAAGGAGTCATCCAACCATCTTCGAGCCCTTGGAATTCTCCCCTCTGGATAGTCCCTAAACGCCCTGGCCCAGACGGTCGAAAACAACATCGCCTTGTGATTGATTATCGTAGAATCAACTCTTTAACGATCCCAGATTCCTATCCACTCCCTAACATTCAGGAGATCTTGGAATCTCTGGGAAAATCAAAATACTTTTCAGTCTTCGATTTGGTAAACGGGTTTCATCAAATTCCCATGAACCCTGACGACAGAGCTAAAACTGCTTTTTCTACCCCTTACGGCCACTACGAATTCACAGCAATGCCCTTTGGGTTGTGCTGCGCTCCACCTACTTTCCAACGACTCATGGATACAATTATGACAGGGCTTCAAGGAGTCGAACTATTCGTCTACTTGGACGACCTAATTATCTTTGCCGATTCCCTGGAGACTCACGAGCGCAAGGTTAATGAAGCTTTTCAAAGGCTGTTCAACGCCGGACTGAAGCTAAAAATAGAAAAATGCGAGTTTCTTACCCCTGAAGTCAAATACCTCGGTCACCACATCGACCAATTTGGAGTCAGACCCGACCCCGGAAAAATCGAGGACGTCAAAAACGCCGCTCCTTTAAACAGATCTTTCCTTGGGCTCTGTAGCTATTACCGGCGATTCATCCATCACTTCGCTGATATTGCTAAGCCCCTTAACGACCTCCTTAAAAAGAACGTTAAATTTTATTGGGAGTCTGAACAACAAAACAGTTTTGAACGGCTCAAAGAAGCTCTATGCTCCGCACCCGTTCTAATTTGCCCCGATTTCTCCCAACCTTTCATTCTTACAACAGACGCAAGCGCTTACGCCATAGGCGCAGTTTTAAGCCAGGGAGAACCCAACAACGACCGCCCCATTGCGTATATGTCTCGAACTTTAAACAAACACCAGCAGAATTACTCTGCTACAGAACGAGAGTGCTTGGCCGTAGTCCTTGCCATAATGCACTTCAGACACTACCTTTACGGTCGAGTCTTTTACGTATACGGCGACCATGAGCCCTTAGAGTGGATTGACTCCATTAAAGACCCTATGTCTAGACTAAATCGCTGGCGAGCCAGACTCCGTGGTTACAGGTATATTTTTCGATACAAACCTGGTAAACAGAATACCAATGCGGACTGGCTGTCCCGAAATCCAATCGATAAAGAACATCCACCCGGAAAGGCCTCCACAACCACCCCCGGAACCAATCCACCCGCGAGCAAAATAAAATCCAAAACGATGCTGCCGATTCGGCACCCTAAACCCACCAAAACCTCTTTAGCTCGCGAAGCCCAGAACAAAAGCATGAGCGAAAAATCACCCACTAAGGCTGGTCCTCCAAGGAGAGGCAGACCAAAGGGGTCTAAAAACAAGTCACCGATACCTTTGAACGCTTCTGATCAAGGCACCCTTCAAGGTGAAACCATAGCCTCCCGTCTAAAACTCAGACGCAACCAACGACTCACAGAGACCAGGGAAAAGGCACGCTACACAGAGCCTGAAACAGAGAGCACGACTTCAGAAGCAGAAAACTCGGAAAGTACCGAGTCAGACGTCTCCGACGTGCCCGTTCCCTTACGTCATAGATCTCTGCTTCCCAGTCTAGTAGACCCTTCGCCCACACCGACAACAAAAACCGACTGAATAATTACACAGGTGTACAGAGACGTGACTAAGAAAAAACTAGTATATCTTCAGAATCTGAATCATAACTAGTTGCGTTCTCTCACCTGGCTAAACTCTGGGAACCATTTGTACTTCAATTTAAACTTTATATAATTTAAAAAAACCTTGTATCAAAACTGTATATCTGCCACGAGTATGGTAGGGCTTGCCCTATACTCGTAAAAATAAATAACCATAACCATAACCATATTCTGCTCAGAGGACTAAGCTCAGGGCATACTTTTCATCCAAGCATTAGGTACAGGTTCTTCGGTGGGTGAGTACGAGATTAAATAGTATATAACACACCGGATGCTGAAAAAGTATTGGCCAGCCTTAGCAAGCCCAAATTGACTCCCAAGCTGAAGGCGAGGGTGTCTAAGGTTTGCTAGGGGTTAGCTAATACTTTTCCTGCGTGGCGTGTAATGTTTTTTTCATTACCCAAGGCACCAAGTTCGATAAATAAACTGATTAATTATCTCCCAAGCCTCAAACCCTCAAAACCCAGGGTGCCAAGTTCAATAAACGACTGGGCAGTTATCTTTCAAACCACTAGACTCCAAAACCCTGGGTGCCGAGTTCTGAAAACATTTTATACCACTAGTGCGTAGGTACTCGATTTTACGCACGCTTCAAAATTCAAAAACTCGCCCTATACACCAATGGTATAAAAAAGTATATACAATGGGTGCAGCATGTCACCAGGGCTTCTTAAAGTTACTCGTACTACGCTTCGCTTCGCACTTGGTACCTTTAAAATCACCCAGGCAACGATACTGCAACTCGTTGCATAATATACTATTATCAGCTATCTACCAAGCCTCAAACACTCAAAACCCTGGGCGCCAAGATCGATAAATAAATGGTATAATGATCCCCCAAGCCTCAACCCCTAAAACCCAGGGTGCCGAGTTCGATGAATAAACTGATTAATTATCCCCAAGCTTCTGGGCACCGACTTCAATAAATGACTAGCCAGTTATTTCTCAAGTTTCTAGATTCCAAAACATTAAGTGCTGAGTTCAATAAATGACTAATCAATTATCCCTCAAGCCTTCAAATCCAGAATGCCAAGTTCTATATGGTCAAAAGTCAAAAAGTCGGCCACGTTTGTAAAGTCATGTCCTGTAATTCCGCACAAAAAACGTACTTAGAAATGAGATATGATTACAAAAATTTGATAGCTTTCTGATCCCATTAAAAAATAGATGCTGTCAAATTTTTGTAATGATATCTCATTTTTAAGTACCCTTTTTCCGTGCGGAATTACAGGACATGACTTTACAAACGTGGCCAACTTTTTGACTTTTGACCATATAAAATTTATCAGCTATCCCCCAACTCTTGACTCGAGTTTTACTTTTTATTCAGGTGCACTATGTGATATGATAATCACTTGAAAAAAATTAATTTAGGTAGCACACAAATAAAGCTAAGAAAGTCTACGGCCATAAGCGAGCCGAAGACTTTCTCACACTTTACAGTTAACAGAAAACTGATTAGTCGTTTATTGAACTTAGCACCTAAGGTTTCGGAATCTAGAGGCTTGAAAGATGAATGGAAAGTTGTTTATTGAACTCGGCACCCTGGATTTTGGAGTTTTCAGGCTTGAGGGATAACTGGTCCATCGCTTATCGAACTCGGCACCCAAGGTTTTGGGATTTAAAGGCTTAGAGGATAGCTGATCCATCGTTTGACGATCACGGCGCTTAGGGTTTTGGGGTTTAAAGGCTCGAGGGATAACTGATTAGTCATTTATAGAACTTGGCACCTAAGGTTTTGGAATCTAGAGGCTTGAAAGATAACTTGGATACTTGTTTATTGAACTCGGCGCCCTGAGTTTTGGGGGTTTGGGCTTGGGGGAGAATTAATCAGTTTATTTATCGAACTCGGCGATCTGGGTTTTGGAATCCAGAGGCTTAAAAGATAACTGGCTAGTCGTTTATCAAACTCGGCATCTAAGGTTTTGGAATCTAAAGGCTTGGAAGGTAAATAAAAAAAATGGCTAGTCGTTTATTACAAAAACATACCTTTAAAAAAGTAAAAATTAACGGCGAGTGGTTTTTATCTGCCTGAATCTATCTAACAAAGTAAATTTCTTTGATCCGTCAAAGTAGCATCATAAAAAAGTAATTAATTGATAGAATTTCTTAACTTTCAAAAATATATGATCTTTCTAACATTAAAAGTTATATTTTATTTATATTTGTAGTTTACTTTATACTAATCTATATAATTTATTGTTTCTAATTTTAAGGCTTTACTATTGACAGAAGTAAACTATTGACTGAAATAAAATCGGACAATAATAACGACAAGTTTTTCTTCGTGCCTGTATTGATTAAATTAACTTATTAAACTTTATGCAATTTATCAAGATTTATAATATTAATTAATTCTTTGCAATTTTTATTATTTGTAATATAAACTATAGCCTGAAGTAAAATCAGGAAATAATAACGACGAGTTTTACTGCGTTCCTTTATGAACTTTAATATTTATCCCTTTCTCTTTATAAAAGAGAGCTATCGCCATCTTGCGTAAGATTTTTATTCGTGAGCTGATTGGTGAAAAAGTTTTTAAAATATTCGAAAAGTGCAATTTGAGGTTACTCTTATTGTTTTTTCCTATGCGCGCTTGAAGCGCGCTCAGAAGAGCTAGTAATATAAATATTTAATAAATAATTTGATTATTAAGTTTTAAAAATTTAAATTAAAAAAGGGAGTTTCTATGTCAATAAAACCATTTTGATACTTGACGAACCCATGCAGTCTCAAACTAAAATTTATAACGTTGCACATAAAGGAAGATATCAATTTCCTTTATTTTAACGAAAAACTGAATATGGGCAGTGTTTTGCTAATATGACCTTCTATTTTTGTATAAACGGCAAAGAAATGGGTTCGTCGAGTATCAAAATGGTTTTATCGACATAGAAACTCCCTTTTTTGATTTAAACTTTTAAAACTTAATAATCAAATTATTTATTAAATATTTATATTACTAGCTCTTCTGAGCGCGCTTCAAGCGCGCATAGGAAAAAACAATAAGAGTAACCTCAAAATGCACTTTTCGAATATTTTAAAAACTTCTTCACCAATCAGCTCACGAATAAAAATCTTACGCAAGATGGCGATAGCTCTCTTTTATAAAGAGAAAGGGATAAATATTTAAGTTCATAAAGGAACGCAGTAAAACTCGTCGTTATTATTTCCTGATTTTACTTCAGGCAATAGTTTATATTACAAATAATAAAAATTGCAAAGAATTAATTAATATTATAAATCTTGATAAATTGCATAAAGTTTAATAAGTTAATTTAATCAATACAGGCACGAAGAAAAACTTGTCGTTATTATTGTCTGATTTTATTTCAGTCAATAGTTTACTTCTGTCAATAGTAAAGCCTTAAAATTGTAAACAATAAATTATATAGATTAGTATAAAGTAAACTACAAATATAAATAAAATATAACTTTTAATGTTAGAAAGATCATATATTTTTGAAAGTTAAGAAATTCTATCAATTAATTACTTTTTTATGATGCTACTTTGACGGATCAAAGAAATTTACTTTGTTAGATAGATTCAGGCAGATAAAAACCACTCGCCGTTAATTTTTACTTTTTTAAAGGTATGTTTTTGTTAGATTTTATTTCTTTCGCAAGGCAGACCACAAATCATAAGTTTCATACATTTTGATAATTAATAATGTTATTTCTTTAAAAAAAAAAAAAAAAAAAAACCGCTAGTCGAAAATAATCTAGGGCACGTAATCACGTAACGATGAAGTTTCAATAGTTAATTACGCAGTGAAAGGGACTACCTTGTTACAGTGCTCGTCCGGGGAAAAACAACGGCAATCTGCGTTGTCGGACTAGCAACTGTACAAATAATGAAACTCCTGAGTACTCGCTCCTGAGTACTCCTGCAGCCGTTGCCAGTACCTGCAAATAATTACGCAGACATGCTTGGGGAGACGCGTACGCGGACTAGCTGTCGAATACCGGCAGTGGGCGGGGTTATTCCCCAAGCTAAAACTAAAATAAAACAAATCTCCCGGAATTAATGAATTACCTAAACGAGGAAAAATCGAGCGGAGGAAGAAGGTTCGTTTTTTTTTAATAAAAAAAACTTTGAAACGACAATTAATTTTAATTCTATAATTTATTTCCAAAAAGATAACAAAAAGAAAATATTATTACAAAAATTAATTACCACGATTCTAGAATTTAAAATTTAAAGTCGCGCCGATCGCGCGAGTGGCCGAACAAAGAAAACTGAAAGTAAACAAAGTAATCTGCCGGGCGGCTACGCACGCCGGCTCGCAAGTTTCTACGTGTGAATTCTATCGAGGATTCACACGTAGAATCTTCAGGAAATAAATCCTGACGGGGAGAGAACAATCTACGGATTCTCTCCCTTATCACCCAGCACTCCTGCACACACACGCTTTGCACTCGCTTTCGGGGGTCACAAACCTTGACGCCGCGCGGGTGGAGATCTCCGTGAAGCAGGGGTTCCGGGACTTCTAGTTTGTACGCCACAAACTCGTACACTCCAACACACTCACTCTCAGCGACTTTGCGAGTCGTGATTAACCAAACAAACTCTCCGCGAGCCGCGATTACAAATTTCTTTACGAAAAAAAAGAACGAGAGAGAGACGGAGTGTCTAGCCTAAACTAACAAAGTAGACTGGCGCGCTTACGCCTCGTTCCCGCCGGTCCGACCGCCAACGGTCAGTCCGTTCCGGAATGGTCCGCCAGCAGCTGTTCGTCTGCTGCTGGCCCGCGCCCACACGAAAAATCTCGATCGTGTGGATTAATATTTTCACCGACCGTGACAACCCCCCCCCCCCTAGATACAACGTGTCGACGTTGTATCGATAATACCCGACGAAACCAAGTCGAATGAGGATTTCGGAGGAATCACAGGGTTGGTGAAATGACAGGAAGAATACTGTTGGTTTGCCAATTTTTATTTTGCCAATATACATATGTGGCCGTGGCTTGGCCATACCACGAAACTCAACCACCCATTATTTCCTCCTGAGTCGGAGGAAATCTTCGTGTTCCCCAATGTTGGGACATTTTGTTGGGTCGTCAACCTTGGGGAACGCACAGATTCGGCAGTTGTTGCCGAACTTTGCCCGATAAAAGTTCCTGGCCATCTTTTTGGTAGGTTGGCCAGAAACCGACATAGCCCTCATCTTGGCCATGGCTATTTTCTCCCTGGCCAAGTTTTCTGCCTCCCTGGCTTTCCGCAGAGCCTCTCGGGCTCGGGCCAACTCCTCTTCGGCCTCCCTAGTGGCCTCCTTCTTCCTTTCGACCATCTGGCGATGGTTCTTCAGGATTCGGAGCTCCTCTTGCCACTCCTCTATCCACGAGGAGTAGTCCTCGCGGACCCAACTCGGTTCTCGGCCTTGAGTCGCGCTGAACCATTTGAACAGGCGAATGGCCTCCTGTTCTGCCGCCAACTGGCCGTCCAGTTGTTGGCAGACGACGTCCAACGTCTGGCAAGCCTCTCCCCAGGATTCAGGAGGGGAGATCGGCAATCCGAAAGCAAATCGGGTCTCCGTCTGGGTTGAGGCGGAGACTCTGTCTACGGCTCTTGACTTACCGTTAAGCACTTTTGAGCGCCTTGCCTTTGCCAGGACCTCAGAGGCGTATAGCAACCTCTCTAGTGCCTGGCAAGGGTTGGCTACCATTCGTGCCCAGACTTTAGGTTCTGGCACTCTTGCGGTGACTCCCACGAGAGGTACCAACTGAAGATCCTGCTTCTCCACTTTCTTCTCTGCCATCTGGAAAATACAAGGAAAAAAAAAGGAAAAGTGGATTAACAGGATAATGAAAAGGAAAAGGAAACTAGTGTTTCCGATTCGCACGGGTTTGACGTTGTGACGGTGTTCCCACGCGAATCATTCCCTTACTCTTCGATCCCCGGGGTCTCCCTCTACCCCTTTTCGCGGGAATCGAAGTTCTTGCTCGAGCCTGATCGTTCATGTCTTCGCTCGGACGATCGGCTTCGCTCGCGGTTTCTAACCTAGGTACGGACGCTTCAGCCGGAGGCCCGCTGGTCTCCGGCACATTTTCTACAATTACCTGACTCTCGCTAGCGTCAGGATTTTCGCTTGCATCCCTCGGCGGTAGACTCTCGTCGCTTGAAGACTCCTCGATGTCTCGCCGGATGTGCCTCTTCAGTTGTTGAACCGCTACTGGCCTTTGGTCGTTCCCGTTCTGATCTTGGATTGCGTAAGTGTTGGAACCCAACCTTTCCACGATCACATAAGGACCAGCATACTTTGCTGCCAGGCTGGCAGTAAAGCCTTTGGCCTTGCTCGAGAGAACCTTATTTTTTCTCCAGACCATATCACCTGACTGGAACACTACTTCTCGGTGTTTTCTATTGTAGTGTGCCGCAGCTCGATCCTGCTGCTCTCGAGCGTTTTCTTTGGCCAATTCTTGGAGCTTTTCAGCTCCCTCGAGCTTGTCCTGCCAGTCCTCGAGTGCCATATCTTGGTGCCTCTTGACGGCTTCTTCTGCCAAGTGTTTGCTGACCGTACTACAGTCATTTGGCTGGCGCATCATATTCAACATGGCAGGGCTCGTTTTAGTTGCAGAGTGTACTGCCCTGTTGTATGCGCAAACCAGCTCTGGTAGGTGCTCATCCCACGTTTGCTGGTTGTCGGCTACAAAACATCGGATCATTGTTTTCAATGTCCGATTAAGCCGTTCGACTCCACCGTTCGATTCCGGATTGTGAGTCGGTGAGTTCTCATGCTGTACGCCAAGTTCGTCCAATTTGTCATCTATAGCATGATTCTTGAACTCTGAACCTTGGTCCGAAAGGAACAGCTCTGGCTGGCCCCATCTTAGGATTACATCGAGCCAGATCTGTTTCCAGATGGAGTCACCGTCCGCTCGTCTTAACGGCGTCACTTCTGCCCACCTGGTGAACAGATCCGTTAAGACTAGCACGTATTTGTTGCCATTCTTGCTTCGGGTGTGTGGGCCTAATATATCACCCGAAACTGCTTGCCAGGGTCTTACAATCACACGTCTACCCATTAGGCCACCGGGTAGGCGTTGCTCAACCTTTTGCTGTTGGCAAATCTGGCATGATTTTACGTATGCCTCGATGTCCTTGTACATGCCAGGCCAAAAATACTCTTGGGTCACTTTCTTAAGAGTTTTATCTCGGCCCAAGTGGACTGCCATCGGTTCATCGTGTTTCTCTTGTATCACGGTTGCCCGTAGATACAAAGGCACGACGAGCTTCCAAGCATCGTCGTCTCCAACTGTCTCTTCGATGACGTCGTCAGACTTATAGTAATAAAGTCTGTCACCCACGACCTTCCACCTGAGGAATTTGTTCGGATTTCTCTGAACTATCTTCCTCTTATTCAGGTACCAGTCGTCTAGTTGTTCGACCGGGTAGCTTACGGCCGAAACGACAGTCGGGTCGTCTTCTTCGTACATTCGTGACAAGGCGTCTGGAACCACGTTTAACGTGCCTTTACGATATTCTGTCGTAAAGTCGTAGCCTTGCAACTCTAGAGACCATCTTGCCAACCTGCCAGTGGCATTGGTCATCTTATGCAGCCATTTTAAGGAATTGTGGTCTGACTGTAAAGTCTGGTCTCGCCAGGACCGGAGCGGACGCGAGTAACACTAATATTCTTTCGAATGCTTCTTGTTGCTCGTCGTCCCATTTGAAACACACCCTTGTGCTGGTGAGCTTTGTGAGCGGTTCTGCAACCGTGGCAAAGTTATTGATAAATTTTCGGTACCAAGATGCCATCCCGAGGAACCGTTTCAACTGCTGGCAAAACTTACACTTGTCCCGATTAATTGTCAGGCCTGCCTCTCTAATTTTTGCCAGGATTGCCTCAAGGATTCTGAGATGCGTCTCAAAATCTTCGGTTACTATGATGATGTCATCAAGGTAGGCGTAAGCGTATTCGCCAAACTCCCTGATGATCATCTCGACCAGACGCTGAAAAGTCATTCCTGCGTAGCTCAGGCCAAACGGCATTCGTTTGAACTGGAATGTGCCCATGTCTGGCACTGTAAACGCCGTTACTGGCCTCAACTCTGGTTTTAACGGTCCTTGGTGGTAAGCCGATTTTAAGTCCAGAGTCGTGATGTATTGAGCCTTTTTTAATTTGCTCAAGATGTCGTCCATGTACGGGATCGGGTACGCGTCCACCGACTTGGTGACTGCATTGACCTTGGGAAAGTCGATGCAAAACCGCCTCGTCCCGTCTTCTTTCTTGACCATGACCACGGGTGATGACCATCCGGACCTGGGTGCAGGCTCAATAATGCCCTTATCCAGCATTTCTTCCACCTGGTCCCACATCTCTAGCTTCACTACCGGTGAAACTGGGTAGTACCTTTGTTTTATTGGTCTTGCGTCTCCTACATCGATCTCATGCTCGATCCAGGAGGTGCAACCCAAAGGTTCGTCCGTGGTCGGAAGGACTTTATCAAGCATCTGCTTGAGTCTCTCGAGGTCTTCCGCTGGTACGACAAACAAACCTATCGAGGCTAACGATGTCAGCTTGGTCGCCTGGATACTGGCGACCTCTAGGTCAACCTTCCTTCCTGCAATTCTGACCTCTAACTCGTCTGTAGTGGGGTCAAGAACTGCCTTGAAAGTTCGGATGAAATTTGCTCCCAAATAGCAATCAGCATCCAGGTTAGTCATGATGGCTATCTTGAGATCGCGTTTTACTCCCGCGACCTCAAATGGTAAGGTGACGTATCCGGCGATAGGACATCTTCGCCCGTCAGCTACCCTTGCGCTTTTGCCAGCATAAATTTCAATCTTTCGGTTGCATGCCACTGCAATCTGAATAGCGCATGGCCCCATCACTGTACGTGATGCCCCGGGGTCATACAACGCTCTGACACGGAAATCACCAATATTCACTGGCAACCACCATCTGGTTTCCGCGTCTAAGTCCGCTGCGACCGAATTATTTTGAGTTGTCGCTTGTTCAGTATCCTTAGGATCCACTGAACAAGCCTGAGCGTCATCTCCGAGTGATGACTGGGAAACTGTGTCGGCGGAATAGTTATTTTCTACTCCGCCGGCTTTTCGTTTCCCTGGCGTTTTGGGCATTTGGGTCTGATGTGCCCTTCTTCCTTACAGAAGTAACAGCGAACTGGTGACTTGTCTCTCTTCCTTCTGCCATCATCACTCGAGCCTTGCTTCGGTGATGAGCTTCTGGCCTTTCCATGACCTTCAGATTTGTGTCTGGCTATGGACTGCTCGCCCTTGTTTGAACTCTGGGGCCTTGGGCCCTTTGGCTTCCCAAAGTTCTTACTGCTCTCGAGCTTTTTCAAGAAAGTCTCGAGGCGGCTGACAATCGAGTCAGCAGCTGGTTTGCTATCAACAGCAGTTGCTGCGACGTTGACTCTCGCTTTCTTGTCAGTCTTACTTTGTTTATAGGCGAGATAAGGCCACATAGACGCTGAAGGTGATGGTGGTGGCCTATAATTAGCCTCGTTGAGAGAGGTACGCTCGATCTCAACGGCCTGGTTCATTAAACCTATCACCGATTCAATCTCGTTGCGTCGGATCTGCTTGCGCAGATTCGGCAACATATTTCTTAAAATGAAGTCGATCTGTTCAGGCTCACCCGGTTCAGGCCTGATCTTCAACAGATACGACTGCAAGTTAGTTATGTAGTCCCTGACTGGTTCGGACTCGCCCTGTGTGCGAGCGAAAGCCTCGGCTCGCACACACTGTTGGTAGTCTTCAACACCATACCATTCTCGGGCTAAACGACAGAAATCGTCCCAAGAAGCGATATGCTTCTTGTTGTTGCGATACCAAGTGGTCGCAACCCCAGTCAGAAGCAACGGCAAAGCATCTAAAAGCTGCTTGTCCGTCAGTCCGGCTAGACTGTTGTTGTCCGCAACGTCCAACAGAAATTGCTCCAGGCTGGACTCTGGACCACCGGAGAATTTCAAGTTCCAGCGCCGGACTATTGCACCGACATCCACCGGTTTTAGAGCGCTAACAATCGGTGAAGTTCTTACAGGAATGGTTGATTCTTGGTCCAACCTGAGTAACCTTTCCTGTAGCGCTTGTATCTGTTCCTGTACCAGGTGTCTTTCATCCGGAACAGATGCGTCTCTAATAGGGCTGGAGCTATTTTGCTTGTCTGTAATTAGAGCGCCGCGAAAACCGACCCTATTATTCGACTGTCCAGCATTCTCCGTGGAGATGCTGTAATCGGCCATCGAGTTATTTGCCAAAAGCTCTGGCCTTATGGTACTCGAGACTGGTCCTCTCAAGTGTAAGTTTCTTTCCGACCGAGGTTCCTCGACCCTGAGTCTGCCCTCGATCTTGTCTATCCGATCGTGCAGCCTCTTTAGTTCAGTCGATATCTCTCTGAACAAATCTAGTGTCTCAGGGTTGGCTAACATGCCCTGAGCCTCTGCGTCACTCTCACTGGGTATCGAACGGTTTCGAATGCCCTCCTGGCCTGACGATCGTGAGTCCCGCGTGTGGGACTCCTGTAGCCTCGACGCTGCTTGCTGAACTAGGGGTTCTTCGAGCAAGACAGCGAAAGGATGCTCACCCGAATGTGTGTAGTCTGGATCCAAAATCGTGGACCCAGATTTCTCCCACATCGTGGTGGCGATGTATGATGCACGTATCTGCTCGCGCTTAACCTGCACAGCAGCTGCGTCCTGGACAGAATCGTCTCCAGTGGCTACAAAGTCGTCCGCTGAGTAACTACCCAGCAGCCACTTCTGGAGACGAGTGCACCGTTCTTGGACGGATCTGTCGGCCTTGAGTTCTAGCTCGGCCAGGGCGTCCATGACTACGTCAGTGCCTTCCGCCAAAATCCAGGAGAAAATCCTGTCTTCCTTATCCTCGCCCGACATCTCCCTTCCTGCGGGCGCGAAAAATACAATGAATAAATTCTATTTATCCGTGACAGTACTCAATCCCTATTCTAATTTATTTAAACTAATCTTCATCCGGTGTACCTAGAATGTAATGGAGGAAAGAAAAATTCTCTTGTACCTTTGAGGATAATAATAAAAAAAAACAAATAAGCAAAAGTAAAAAAAGAATAAAATCAAAAAAAAGCTAATGCACGAATGCAACAATCACACCTCAAAGCTACAATTACAGTTGCTACTAACACTAGTTAGTAGCACGCTGTACAACAAACAAGTAATACAGGAATTCAAAAAAAAAAAATATATCGAATCAATCAATATTCGCAGTTCACTCAAGCGCCGTACTGTCACGGATTCATTCCCACACAACGCAAGCAAGTGTGAGGGAAAAAGCAACAAAAAAAATAAAGAAGAAAAAAAAACGGCCGTCCGAACAAGAAAAAAAAAAAAAAAAAAAAAAAAAAAATTCTAATTCCCCGGAAAAATACTCGCGCATCTCGAAATTAAATTTCGAGTCGCAAAAACCGCGAAAACAAAACTCCGGGATTAGCTACGAAAATTTAAAGGCAGCAACTAGAAAAATTATCCCGAACGGCCTCACAGTTGCTTTGTTTACAAACAACTAGCGAGCAGGTCGAATTATATTTCGAACCGCTAACGCTCGCACGCTATTACTCCTCGAAATAAAAGTGTCCTTGTCCGAGCGTGGACAAGGTCACTGCGCGCGCGAACAATAACCCGTGCTGTTGGGTTATTAATTCCAAATCTGCGGCTAATACGCTGCCGCCGCGTTCTTTCTTCCTCCGTGTCGAGCTGTGTCCCGCAGCTCGACCGCTACGTAATTTTAACAAAAATTACGCTCAAAATTCTCCACACAAGTTGGGCGCCAATTTGTTACAGTGCTCGTCCGGGGAAAAACAACGGCAATCTGCGTTGTCAACAATCTACGGATTCTCTCCCTTATCACCCAGCACTCCTGCACACACACGCTTTGCACTCGCTTTCGGGGGTCACAAACCTTGACGCCGCGTGGGTGGAGATCTCCGTGAAGCAGGGGTTCCGGGACTTCTAGTTTGTACGCCACAAACTCGTACACTCCAACACACTCACTCTCAGCGACTTTGCGAGTCGTGATTAACCAAACAAACTCTCCGCGAGCCGCGATTACAAATTTCTTTACGAAAAAAAAGAACGAGAGAGAGACGGAGTGTCTAGCCTAAACTAACAAAGTAGACTGGCGCGCTTACGCCTCGTTCCCACCGGTCCGACCGCCAACGGTCGGTCCGTTCCAGAATGGTCCGCCAGCAGCTGTTCGTCTGCTGCTGGCCCGCGCCCACACGAAAAATCTCGATCGTGTGGATTAATATTTTCACCGACCGTGACAACCTATGCCGTGTTTCTTTGGGTCGGATGATGCCGAGGGATATGGGGGGGGGGTCGACTTAAAAAAAAAATAAAAAACTTTTTTTTTAACAAAACAATGTATTTTTT
This sequence comes from Encarsia formosa, assembly GCA_038277355.1. NCBI lineage: Eukaryota > Metazoa > Arthropoda > Insecta > Hymenoptera > Aphelinidae > Encarsia > Encarsia formosa. Next base: position 88,271,009 of record CM076184.1, on the reverse strand, counting down.
AGTGAATGAAAAAATTTTTTTTATAAAAAAAACTCAATTTTATTGTAATTAAAAAAACAAAAATTTTTAATATTAACCTGAAATTCTCATAAATAGCTGTGTGTGGTATGTATGTATAAATTTTTGTCAGCAAAAATTTTCAAAAGTAGTTTTGATTGACTAAAATTTTGCCATCTATAGTATAGAAAATAATTAAAAAAATTTTTTTTTTTTTTTTACTATGATTAAAGCTCTTTCCTGCTGGATTTAACTTAATTGTTACTAGTTCTCTGATAACAGAGATCACAAAATGAAAGTCATAAACTTCTAAGGAAATTAACAATAAGTTATTTTTTTAAACTCAAGTAAGCCTTTTTTTTTAAACTCAAAAAATGAACTTAACAAATTTTACTTTTTATTTCATTTGAATCTGAATCAAAGAACAGTGCCCTTTATGTTATATTAATAGTTTGGGAAAAAAATTAGTCGCCTGAGTCTCTGTATTCAATAAAACTTATTCATTTGAATGATATTAGCCAAAAAATTCCTGCGATAGAGACTAATATGGAAAATTATACTTTTATAGTTAAATGAAACAAGAGCTTAGGTTAATCTACTAGTTACTAGTTCTCTGATAACAGAGATTATCAAATGAAAATCATAAACTTATAGTGAAACTAACAAAAAGTTATTTTTTTAAACCCAAAAAATTAACTTAAATTTTACTTTTTTTATTTTATTTGAATCTGAATCAAACAACAGTGCCCTTTATTTTATATTAATAGTTTGGAAAAAAAATAACTCGCCTGAGTCTCTGTATTCAATAAAACTTATACAATTGAATGATATTAGCCAAAAAAGCCCTGCGATATAGACTAATATGGGAAATTATACTTTTACAGTGAAATAAAACAAGGGCTTAAGTTAATCTGATTACAATTGTATTTTCAAGCAGTTTAAAAAATTGACGACAAAAATATCAGTATTCTTAGGAGAAAAAAAACTATCAGCATGACTGTCTTATGGAGTTTAGTAAAACCGATTCAATAGAATAGAATGGTAATTTTTTAGTTTAAAAAAAAAAGAGAATATTTAAGGGTCTTTATAGCAACACCTTTTTATTAATTTGATAATCAAATTTTTTTTATTCAACTACAATTTAACTGTATTCAATTAGCATAGATAAAAAACCACTTTGATTAAGTCAAATTGTTTTGGAATCAATTCTTAATCAATATAACCTATATCACCCAAACTAGACACAATTCATTCACTCAATGATACACAATAACACAACACAGATGATTTATCAAGAATTGTAGTAAAAAACTTTTTGATTGTAATGTAATTGTTTTAAAAAACCATTTATTAAAATCACTTGATCTTGTTAATTGATTGATACTAGTGTCAACTGTCAAGTCAAGATCAACACTTAATAATTTTATGAAATTTCTAAATAACAGATCAGCTGCTTGCTTCTGCACCATGTGAGGCCCTCGGCCTTTTGCGTACGCGCACCTCGCCTGCGCAACCTGCTCGCATGCCTTGCCTTGCTGCAGGCTGCAAGAGTGAGACAGAGCGAGTTAGGCCGCGGCGCAGCGTCTTGCTGGGGAGCATGCAAAACCGGATACGGAAACGCTGGTCTGAATGGAAATCTCCTGAATCGGCAGCAAAGAGAAATCAGCAAGTTGAAAATTGAAACGCTGATAACTTTTTAACGTGGAACTTTTTCGGGACAAATTTTTTTTTTAATTATTCGTGGGATCATTGGCTAGGCGCGGGATATTAAATAAAAGAAAAATAATCATCCTAATATTGTTTTATAGTGAACGACATAACCTAAAACAGAAAATTTAAAGTATATAAAGCGGTACGCTTTTACGGGAGTCGGTGTTTAAAAACCAACTCGCCGTTAAAGTGCTACCGCACTTTAGGATACTCGGCCCCCTGTGTTTTGGAGTTTTCAGGCTTGAGGGATAACTGGTCCATCGCTTATCGAACTCGGCACCCAAGGTTTTGGGGTTTTAAGGCTTAGAGGATAGCTGATCCATCGTTTGACGATCACGGCGCTTAGGGTTTTGGGGTTTAAAGGCTCGAGTGATAACTGATTAGTCATTTATAGAACTTGGCACCTAAGGTTTTAGAATCTAGAGGCTTGAAGAATAACTGGATACTTGTTTATTGAACTCGGCACCCTGGGTTTTGGGGGTTTGGGCTTGGGGGAGAATTAATCAGTTTATTTATTATTCTACTACGACCGTGTAGCCCTGACGTTGCAAGTTCTCAGCGAGCGGACGGTACGTAGAAAGCTTCCCTGCTCTTGCTTCACAGAATCCCACTATCCGGTTTTCGAACGGCCCGGCTACATCAACGATCGTTATCTTTCTCTCGATCTCGTTCCAGATAACCAGATCGGGCCGCAGTCTGGCGAACTCCTCGTCGACACCCCTGATGGCTCGATCGACCCTGATCCCCCTGGGTACATTACTGGCCTTGGCAAACCTATCCAGGATGGCTTCATGGCGTTTGGTACGGGCGTTGGAGTGAACGCCGCAGTGCTGGAGCACGTGAGGGAGTGTCTCGAGGTCACCACACTCTCTGCATTGCCTGCCCACCCCAGGAGCTTTCCAGCGCATAGTGGCGTTTAGACATACCACCCCCAGGTGAGCTCGGTGGACAAAGCGCAAGTCAGCGAAGTGGGTAAAACTGCCGGTGCGAAGGAAGTGATTGCTCACCGCACTCCGGCCGGTTACCTCGAGCACCTTGCCTTTATCTGGCTTGGCAAGGACTCTTTCCTTGTAGTACCCCACCAGTGCCGCCCTCAGCCTCCGCACGACCTGTCCGCGAGCCATGGATGGGATGATGACAATGTTGCTGTCCTCGCTCCTGTTATCTTGACGGCGGCACTCCAGCGAGAGTTCTGCACGCTCAGCAATCCACCTCCATTTAAGACCTAAGGCACGGGACATCCGTCTGGTTGCATTTCAGGCCCTTGACCATACTAAGGGGGCGTCCCTTGATGGTCGAGCGAACTCTCCCTCCAGACACCCCGACAGATAGTTTGCCATATCATCCTCATCGGTGGGGTGGCCCACTCGTTTGGGTACCGTCTCCCACAACGTTGACATGGCCACATTCGCCACGCTCGCATCCTCACAGCTCAGGAGCTTGAAGGCGTGGGCGATGGTAGGGATACCAGCCATGTCTGCGAGAGGCAATAGCCCTCCGCCACCCCATGTATGGAGGGAGGAAGACGAGCTCAGCACTCGCACGTCGGGAGAGATTCATCCATCTCTTGGCAACTCTCTTCAAATCTCTGTCAGCCTCTCCGAGAGGACCCTTCCTCACGTCCGACCGCCCCAGACAGAAGTCCATCCGTGACAGGATAAAAGTAGCCACGGTCTCAAGTTTCTGCCAGGGGGCAAGCAGTGAACCGTCAACGGTACGGATGTCCGGTGTCAGCTCCTCTATGGTGGTGTACGGCGTCTGCTTGACCTGAAAGCCCGTTGGAGTGCCCAGGTGTTCGTAGGCTTCGCCATGGTCTAGGGCGCGTATCACCTCACCTTGTATGCTGAACTGCGTTTTCTTGACCGCATCGACACCCCTGCCTTTCAGATGTAGAGTGGCAGATTTTGCAGGGTTAAAGGTAAGGCCGATAGTCACAGCAGCATCCTCCGCGAATCTTAGGAGGATTCTCATCGTCTCGGGCGAGTCCGCAATGAGGCCCATGTCGTCTGCATAATCAAGGTCCGTGAAGACCTCGCCCGCAAGTTCGTCCCCCACCCGAAGCCGCAACTGCCCTAATAACAGGCTCCAGGGTGAGGTTAAAGACTATTGGGATCATTGGACACCCCTCCTTCACGCCCGAGTTGATGGGAATAAGTTCGGTGATGCCGTTCGCTGTCATGACGTGGGTAGTCGCGCTGGCATACGCTGATGCGAACTGTCTTCTGATCGGCTCCGGGACCCGATGCTGCTCGAGGGCACTGTTGATGGAAGCGTGGGGGACTAAACCAAAGATATTGGGGAAGTCCAGCCACGCGACCACAACCTCCTTTCACGTCGTGTAGAATCTCTTGCGAGATGAAATTATGCTTATGCATCCCTCGAATCGGAGGAAGCCTTTCTGGGACGCGCTTATTCTTTTATTGGCCATGGCCCAGCCGGTGAGGCGGTCGGCGACAAGGCAGGAGAGGAGTTTGAAGGTGGTATCCCCCATTGCGATAGGCCGCCAGTTCCCGATTTGGCCCCTCTCGCCTTTCTTAAACAGCAACACAGTGTCAGAGTTTTTCCAGGACTGTGGTACTGCGCCCAGTCTAAGGCGAGCATTGAAGAGTGCCATCAGCACGTGACAACCCGGGTCAGTTTTCCTCAGGTCCACGTAGGTAACACCGTCTGGCCCTGGGGATGAGTTACTCATGCCCCGTAGCTTTTTGGCGACATCGTCAGGTCTGAATGGGCGACACAAGATGGCACAGCTTTCGGCATTGGGCTCGTCAGCGTTGAACAGAGGGGGCAGTTTGCCACCAAGCTCTCTCGCAGAATGTATCTGCCGGGAGTGCTCTTCAACCTCCTGTACTGGTATTTCACAGTATTGGGAGGGACCACCTATCACTACCTGGACCGCTTTCTTGCGTTTGCAACGGTAGAGAGCCTGGATGCGCTTAGACCCCTCAACCCACGCCATCCTGTCATGACCTGGGACCTCCTCAGAAGCTGCCTGCCCCCGCATGGCGCACAGTGAACGGATCCGAAAATCGTTGGAAAGAATCTATTTAAATGAAGGAAAATAAAGCTAGAGAGATGTGGTCAACGACAATCAAAAGCTAATTTAATAACAATCATAGGAAAAATATAAAAATTATAGGTTTTCCATTCCTAACCTGAAAAAAATGCAGAAAAAAAAAAAAATCACGAATGTGTAATTTTCGTCCAAAATCTGAAAAGAACGAATACGATTGTAAAATCAATTTTTTTTTAGTTTATGGCAAAAATAAATGATTTTATAAATATTTCTTCTACTGTTTTTAATTAAACATGTTTAATTCGTAATCATCGATTAAACAAACTATTTTTTAAACATAAAATTCATGTAACTTCATAAAATATACTATGTAATTAAAATATATTACGTAAAAAATGTAAAAAATCATACAACCCCATAACTGAATTCGTCAGACTTCTACAACCCAATAATCGAAATTATCAGGCTCTTACAACCCTATAACTGAATTGGTCAGAATTCTACAACCCAATAACCGAATTCATCAGGCTCTTACAACCCTATAACTGAATTCGTCAGAATTCTACAACCCAATAACCGAATTCATCAGGCTCTTACAACCCTATAACTGAATTCGTCAGACTTCTACAACCCAATAAACGAATTCATCAGGCTCTTCCAACTCCATAACGAAATTCGTCAATTTCCTACAACCCTATAACTTAATTCATCAACCTTCAATCCTTCAAACATACAACTCCATAACCAAATTGATCAGATTCTTACAACCCCATAATCAAATTGATCAGACTCCTACAACCCATAACTGAATTCGTCAAATACCCACAATCCTATAACCATGTTCGTCAAACTCCTACACAACCCCATAATAGAATTTGTCATACTTCTACAACCCTAACTTCGAAATCATCAGACTTCTATAACCTAAAAAAAAATTCATTAGACTTCTACAACCCCATAACCGAATTAATAAAGCTTCTGAAACCAATAAGCAAACTTGTTAGACTTCTACACACTCATAACTAAATTCTTTAGACTTCTATTTATTCTTCAAGCCTACAACTCCTTAACCGAATTCGTCAGACTTTTACAACCCATAATTAAATTCATGAGACTTCTGCATATTCCTTAAGCCTAAAACCCCGTAACCAGGACTTCTAAAACTCCATATCTTTATTCGTTAGATTTCTCAGTATTTCTCAAGTCTACAACCCCGTTAACTGAAATAGTTTTAATTTTACAACCATATTCATCAAGCCCCTACAATCTTGCAACCAAATTTATCAGACTTCTACAACCCCATACTTGAACTTGCCGTATTTGTAGAACCTAACGGATCTCCCTTTACTTCTACAACCCCATAACCGAACTCATCTGACAAAAAAAATTGATTAAAATCAACAAAATTCGTAAAGAATTATCAATGATCCAAATCATTGGTTTTTGGACTTATGGTAAAAAAAAAAAAAAAAAAAAAATGATAAAAATGAGCCTTATGATCATTTTATGAATCTTTGGGATCTTTAAAAATGATTCTAATGATCATTTTGTGATACTCACAAATTCATCGGATGATTCCAAAAATTTCACAATCTTTTAAAATAATTCGTACAATTATCAACTAGGATCAAAACTTTGTTTTCCATGTATTATCTTTCTAAAATAATTGTTCATTGCTATTATCTTTTAAATACATTTTTACTGCGTAAACTTTATAATTAGAATCGGCAATAAATGGAAGTTTTCTATCATTGGAATTTTTTTTGTCTACCGAAAGAAAATTTATTTTCTCTCTATGTAAAATATATTCGGCAATTGAAATTTCGATTGTTGGAAGTTTTCAATACTTGGAAACATTTCAAAAATTCTTAAGGACAATTTTTAACCACTTTAATTCGAAGTGGTTTAACTTGTCCTGACCATCTTTTGTTACGAAAAGTATGGCATACTCAGAAATTATTGAACTTGTGGACGCGTTAAATCTGATAAAGAAGATGATTGTAAAAATATAATCGAAATAAATTGTAGAAATAAAACGAATTAGGTTATAGAGTTTTTAGCTTGAGGAATAGAAGGTTGGTGAATTCAGGCATGTAATTGGAGTTTGCTGAGTCGAGTTATAAAGTTGTTGAAGTCTGATCAATTCGGTTAGGGGCCATCCATTAATGATGTCACGTTTTTATGATATAGTCTGCTAATACTGTAGCGCTACGAGACTATACCAAATTAGTGTGACATCATTAATGGATGACTCCTTACAGAGTTACAGGAGTATAAAAAATTCAATTATGAGGTTGTAGGCTTGAAGAATAGATTGTTGTTGGATTTGCGATCACTTATAGTGTTGTAGAATATTGACGGACTCAGTTATGGGGTTGTAGAATTCTAACGAATTTGGTTATGGGTTTAAAGACTTTAGGAATAGAAGTCTAAATAGGACTTCTAAAACCCCATAGCTTAATTCGTTAGACTTCTATGTATTCCTCAATCCTACAACCCTGTTGAATGGATTTATCATAATTTTACAACCCTATAGAAATTTTTTATATACTCCTACAACCCCGCAATCAAATTCATCAGACTTTGATAACCCTATACTTGATTTTGTAATACTTCTACAACCAACCAGAATTAGTTGAACTTCTGCAACCCCATGACCGCATATTCTTTGAACCCTAATTCTACTCTAACAACCCTATAGCCGAATTCATCAGACTCTTACAACCCGTCTAGCTCCTGCAATCTCATAATTAACTTTATATGCCTTTGCAACCCCATAACTAGATTCGTTAGACCTTTACAACTACATATCCAAATTCATCAAGCTCCTATAACTCCATAACTGAAATCGTCAAACACCCACAACCCTATAATCATATTCATCAGATTCCTACACAACCCCATCATAGAATTTGTCTGACTTCTTCAACCCTATACTCAAACTTATCTAACTTCTACAACCTATAAAAGAATTCGTCAGACTTCTACAACCCCATAACTGAATTGGCCGAATTCCTTTAACTCCATAACCGAATTCATCAGCCTTCTATTCCTCAAACTTGCAATCCCATTACCATTTTGATCAGGCTCTTACAACCTCATAACTTAATTGATCAGATTCCTACAACTACATAACTGAATTTGTTTAACGCTCAAAATCTTATAACCAAATACGTCCTTTATATGTGATTCTCAAGCCTATAATCCCATAAATGAATTCGTCAGAACTATATAACCCTAGAAGTATATTTGTCACATTTTCATTAAGTCTAAAAATCTATGATTTGGTGGATCATTGATAATTCTTGTTACACAGCGAATAATTATAAAAAAAAAGTTGAATGAATTCCACGATAAAGTGCAAAAAGAATGCAATAGTAATACAAACTGCACAACAATCAAAATGACATCAGACATCGTTGTTTTACGAATTTTGTTGATTTCAATCAATTTTTTTTTTGTCAGATGAGTTCGGTTATGGGGTTGTAGAAATAAAGGGAATTCTGTTAGGTTCTACAAGTACGATAAGTACAAGTATAGGGTTGTAAAAGTCTGATAAATTTGGTTGCAGGGTTGTAGGAGCTTGATGAATATGGTTGTAGAATTTAAACGATTTCAGTTAACGGGGTTGTAGACTTGAGGAATACTTAGAAATCTAACGAATTAAGATATGGAGTTTTAGAAGTCCTGGTTATAGGGTTTTAGGCTTAAGGAATATGCAGAAGTCTCATGAATTTAATTATGGGTTGTAAAAGTCTGACGAATTCGGTTAAGGAGTTGTAGGCTTGAAGAATAAATAGAAGTCTAAAGAATTTAGTTATGAGTGTGTAAAAGTCTAACAAGTTTGATTATTGGTTTCAGAAGCTTTATTTATTCGGTTATGGGGTTGTAGAAGTCTAATGAATTCTATTATAGGTTATAAAAGTCTGATGATTTCGAAGTTAGGGTTGTAGAAGTATGACAAATTCTATTATGGAGTAGTGTAGGAGTTTGACGAATATGGTTATAGGATTGTAAGTATTTGACGAATTCAGTTATGGATTGTAGGAATCTGATCAATTCGGTTATGGGGTTGTAAGAATCTGATCAATTTGATTATGGAGTTGTATGTTTAAAGGATAGAAGGTTGATGAATTAAGTTATAGGGTTGTAGGAAATTGACGAATTTGGTTATGGAGTTGGAAGAGCCTGATGAATTCGGTTATTGGGTTGTAGAGGTCTGACGAATTCAGTTATGGGGTTGTATGATTTTTTATCATTTTTTACGTAATATATTTTAATTACATAGTATATTTTATGAAGTTACATGAATTTTATGTTTAAAAAATATTTTGTTTTATCGATAATTACGATTTAAACATTTTTAATTAAAATCAGTAGAGGAAATGTTTATAAAATCATTTATTTTTGCCATAAACTAAAAAAAAAATTGATTATACAATCGTATTCGTTCTTTTCAGATTTTGGACGAAAATTACACATTAGTGATTTTTTTTTTCTGCATTTTTTTCAGGTTAGGAATGGAAAACCTATAACTTTTATATTTTTCCTATGATTGTTATTAAATTAGCTTTTGATTGTCGTTGACCGCTTCTCTCTAGCTTTATTTTCCTTCATTTAAATAGATTCTTTCCAACGATTTTCGGATCCGTTCACTGTGTGGCGGGTGGCACATCATTGTCATCGCCATTATTCCCGGATCTCCTCAGCCCTACCGCCGACCACCACGCCCACGGACACGGCACCTCCGGGGGCAAGTACTCCGCCCCTCCCGACTCGTCATCCTGGATAGAAACACAGCAGCTTGAAGGGCAGCCTCCCCCAGCTAAAGAGGATCGCACGCTAGATTTGCCAGTTCAACGAATGCTCCCTGGTCCGCTGATGGACCGTGACCATGACCTCCTCGCCGGCTACGTTGGCGAGGGGCGTTTTGGGTCTGAATTGAGCGTTCAGTTGAGTCCTCCAGGGTTGATGCGGTGAGAGAGTCGGGAGGGGCGGAGCTCCGGCCCCGCGGGGTATTCGAAAGAAATGTTGGTGGTGGGACTCTGTCCTCCGGAGATTCGGACACAAGAGCAGCATCCGGTGTAGAAGCCGATTCTCTTCCAGCGCCACTTCCCGCGTCAGGAGAGCCAGTATCCCTGTTGGAAAGAAAATCAGAGTTATGTATATTAAAACCATTATGTATATATTTTCAGAGAAAAAAAAGCGTGTGGGTCTCGGGACCCTCCGAAGAAGTGAAACTTCTAACTACGGTATTATGGAAATATTTTTAACGTACTAAATAGATTAAAGAACAAATTCAATGAAATGAGTTTATTATTATTTATTTATATTATTTTTAAAGAATCACAATTAAATCCAAAATTAAATCAATGCAAGCCCTACTTCTAAAATCCAGCTGGAAATTCAGCTGGAAATCCAGCCGTCGTATTGAAACCGGAATCCAGCTGGATAGCCAGCTGGAAATCCAGCTGAATTAAAAAAAAAAAAAAATTTCGTTAATTTTGCTTAAAATCAAGTTATTATTCATTTTTGAATAATTTTGAAAATTTAAATTTGTTTTTTTTTTCAAAATTTTCCAGCTCAGAATTTCAGAAGCAGCTGGGCTCTGCACCCCACGCGGTTCCAATTTTCCGAGTCTTGGGAGCTTTGAGCCCGCCAACTTGTAGCGAGCAGTCGCTGTAGTTTACTAATTTGTTACTTATCATCATATCTGTACGCACCAGTGTTGGGCATGTCGAAAATAGGTTGTATTAAATGACATTTTTGACATGTCGAAAATGTAGTTTAAGACAGTCGTAAATTTTTTTGACAAAAATATTTGTCGAAAACTCCAACGCAATTTTTTTTTTTTTTTTTTTTTTTTTAATTTGTTATAACTATCATATAAATGCGCACAGAGACTCTATATTATGAAAAAAAAATTATTAAAAATTTTTATTACAATCAAATTTCAAATAAAAATCTGACAAGTAAATCGTTGGCCCGTACGAAAAAAAACACCTGCCAGAAAATCCGGTAAAACAGTAACAGTACCAGTTTTTCAAGAAAAACGTAACAAGTTTTTTTTTTACTAGAAAACTGTAACAAGTTAACAATTTTCCGAGATAACTGCAACAACAAAATAATCGGCCAATATATGAGCCAGTTTTTCAAGAAAAATGTAACAAGTTCTTTTTTTACAAGAAAACTGTAACAAGTTAACAATTTTCCGAGATAACTGTAACAACAACAAAAATTCAAAATTTTCTAACGTAGAGAAACTTATTTTATGAATAGCGAAATTCTTACAATTTTCATAGGTTGAATTTTCTCGGGCTTATTTTAAAGTTATGACCACAAATAATTTACTTAAACCCCGCAAGAAGCGTTTGATTATAGTTAGAGTTAGCCCAGAAAAACATCTCATCGTTATGATTTCCTTGAGAAAAACTCTCAGGTCCGCCTTTAACAAATTGACATGGAGATTGAAAATTTTTATTTAGAAAAATTTTATTTTAATTTTTTATTGACTCAATGCTACAATTTACTCGGAAAAACATCAACATTACGATTTACTTTGGGTAAGCTTCCTTGTATATTTTAATTAATTTGGGATTGCTACTGTAAGTTTTGACCAAAAAATATATTACCATACTCGAAAATTGCCCCAACGTGACATTTTACCTGGAAAAAGGTCTCATCGTTACGATCACTTCAGAAAAAGCTCCCAAGTCTGGTTTAAATAAGTTGGCATAGATATTGTAAATTCTAACTTGGAAAAATTATACCTTAATCGTTGACAACTTCAACATTACAGTTTACCAGGGGTGGAATTCTATATCTAAGGTAGTGTAGCGTAGCGTATTAAGAAAAGTGTTAGTGTAGGTTAAGGTAAGGAGTAAAATACGTCAAGTAGAAAACGATATATGGCACGATTAAAAAAAAAAATTAATCAATTAAATTAGGATAAAAAAGAAAATTTAACTGTGATTATGTAATGAAATGATATTTAGAAATATAAAAATATGATGTAATTAATCAAATTTAACCTAAAAATTTTTCTCGATTTTGCAAATAATTTCAAAAAGGTAACGACGTGATAAAATCTTGTTTGTAAAAAATTTGTAGCTGTAAGGCAATATTATTTGCTGAAATTAATGATTAATCAATGAAAAAAATATTGAAGAAATTTTAGATTAATTTATTTAAAAAATTTTATAGTACTATTGTACTATTCTTTGAACAAATATGAAAAAACAAATTATATTTTGAATGTTAAACATTTATATTAATTCATAAGTTTAAAAAATGAAAATTAATATTACAAGCTACGGAGCTAAATAAATAGAATTTATATCTAGTAATTATAGATTATGTATGTATGTATGTATGTATTCCTGGCAACCTCGCTTGTGGGTAAAGACCCATTACAAGGGGGGTATCAACCACATATGTGTGAGGGACCCACGCCACCTACTCTAAGTTGTTTTATACAGTTGTCTCTGTTTTGCCTTTCTCATGCTTTTTAACGTGGTTTCTGCCCAATTCTCGTTTTTGTGTCCCTACTCTAATAACCCCCTTAAGAAACCCCGATTGAGCGAATCTCTCGAGCGATGCTTGCATTTTTGGTTTTCGGGGACTCAGTCGACCCTTCTCGCCGCAAGCGCATCGGGATACTCAAGCTCAACCCGGTTAAGTAGTCAGCCTTACACACTTTTTCCGGTCGGGCATCGGTCGACTTTATTCTGTCGCGTGCAAACGTGACAATAATTATTTAATTATATTTGAGTTTAATTTAATTTAAGTGGGAACTTACCCGATATGAGCAGATTACGCAGTAATCTGCTCGTCACCCTTTTCGCTTGTCTTGGGTGGGATTTATTTGGGGAAAAATAAATGTAATTTTTAAAGTTAATGTAAATTTTATTATTAATAATTATAAAATAGAAATTTTTACGAATCAAGTTTATCGTCCTTCGACGAAGTTATAAATTAACAATAAAAAATCTTACTTGTAACTAGGTGCGAACCTAGGCTAGACGGAGAGGGGTCCGGGTTTCTAGCCCGGTGATCCCTATGGTTGACCCACGTGTCAGGGCTGTCGAGTACAGTGGCCTGTCGAAGCCCGTGGAACTCCGGCTCCTTCCGTCCAGGTGTGCCTCTGCGACCTTCGGCTTGCGCTGGCCTCCGGGTCGCTTGGTGTCGGGAACGAGAGAGAGAGTTTGAGGTTCGCGCGAGCCGGGAGGTCGCCGATTATCCCCACCTAGGACTTAAGGATCGGAGCTGCATCCAATTAGCTCGAGCTTTTAGCTCGGCTCGCGACGGGCCCCCTTCCTCACTCTTTCGGCGGGAGTAATTAAGAATATTCGAAAAGTCGTTAGCGCAACTTAGGAGGGTGATGGGTATTGGTTATGATTATTATTAGTATTATTATTTGTGTTAAAGGTTGATACACGACAATTCCTCCGATTCGGACTCGCGGCTGGTCAATGTTTTCGGAGAGAATTTAGTCGGCCATTAGGATGTCCGCGTTGGAACAAGTGATGTAGGGCATCCTGACCTCACCTAAGCTACAGTAGACTTAATCCCGACAATTTTAACGCGTGAAAAAACACTCGAAAAAATCGCCGAGACCCGGGCTCGAACCCACGACCCCAAGATTGGAAGGCACGCGCTCTAGCTCGGAGCCACTGCGGCTCTTGTAATTATAGATTAATATTAATGTTTAACATTAAAAATATAATTTGTTTTTTCATATTTGTTCAAAAAATAGTACAATAAATTTTTTTAAATAAATTAATCTAAAATTTCTTCAATATTTTTTTCATTGATTAATCATTAATTTCAGCAAATAATATTGCCTTACAGCTACAAATTTTTTACAAACAAGATTTTATCACGTCGTTACCTTTTTGAAATTATTTGCAAAATCGAGAAAAATTTCTAGGTTAAATTTGATTGATTACAACATATTTTTATATTTCTAAATATCATTTCATTACATAATCACAGTTAAATTTTCATTTTTAACCTAATGTAATTGATTAACTTTTTTTTTTAATCGCGCCATATATCGTTTTCTACTTGACGTATCTTACTCCTTACCTTAACCTACGTTAACCCTTTTCTTAATACGCTACGCTACACTATCTTAGATATAGAATTCCACCCCAGGAAAAAAGTTTCAACGTTACGTTTTCCTCGGAAAAAGCTCCCAAATCTGTTTTGAATAAGTTGGCATGGATATTGTAAATTCTAACTTAGAAAAATAATACCTTAATCGTTGATAACTTCAACATTACAGTTTACCCGGAAAAAAGTTTTAACGTTACGTTTTCCTCGGAAAAATCTCCTTTCTCTGGTTTAAGTGAGTTGTCATGGATATTGTAAATTTTTCTTTAAAAAATATCTTTATATTCGATGATTTCCTAAACGTTACATTTCACCCGGAAAAAAATTGTCAACGTTACGATTACCTCGGAAAAAGCTCTTTAACCTGCTTCAAATAAATTTACATAGATATTGTAAATTCTAACTAGGAAAATAATATCTTAATCGTCGATAACTTCGACATTACAGTTTACCCGGAAAAAAGTTTTAACGTTACGTTTCCCTCCTCGGGAAAAGCTCCCTGGCCTGCTTAAAATGAGTTGTCATTGTTCTTGTTGCTTTTTACCTAGAAAAATATTATTTTAATCGTCGATCACCAATACGTTACACTTTACCTGGAATAAGTTGTGCAGGTTACTTTTTTCCCGGGATATATTTTCGTCTTGAATAAACGTAATTGTTTTCCCGGATAAAAGCACACTAGTTACACTTTCCTCGGGGAATATTGTCTTCCGACCCGAAGCAACTTAACATGACACTTTTCTCGGAAAAATTATACATCATGATAGTTTTCTTGGAAAAAATTGCAACGTTACATTTATCGCGCAAAATTTTTTTTTGTTTTTCTTTCCCCGGAAAATCACGTAATGGTACTTTTTTCACGGATAAATTTTACATCATGATAGTTTTCTTGGAAAAAATTGCAACGTAACATTTATCGCGCAAAATTTTTTTTTGTTATTCTTTCCCCGGAAAATCACGTAATGGTACTTTTTTCACGGATTCTCGGTCTCAGGTGTTTCTTTTCGTACAGGTCAACGAAATAACAGTGTATAATGTTCAAAAAATAATAATAAATAAATAGAAATGAAATTTATAGACAATATTTTTGAAAAATTAAAAATAATTTTTTAAACTTAAACTTGCTATACAAGACAGATTGGAAATTAGGAGAGTAATCAAGATTAAATAATCTAACAAACTCCAGAAAAAAACTGGACTCCACAGTAAGAAACGAGATGTTGCAACAAAAAAAAAATTTGCATAAATCATTATCAAGTTGCTGTTTTCTGAAAAATTAATAAATAAAATAAAAGAGAAAGAAAGTAATGAACTGTATAAAATAACTTTTTTATAAATTAAACATTATGAAATAAAACGTTATAACAATTTAAATTTAAGAGGCTTTAAAGACTACCTGAGAGCGTCCTTTTTCAAACTAATTTGAATAAATTGTTTATAAAAAAAATCACTTTTTCTTTGCTAAACTTAAATGTTTTTTCACCATTGTGAGCTGCATTCAGTTTAAATATTTAAACACTATTAAATTCAAAATTGCAATAAAGTTTTTTCAACCTAGAAAATTTTCATGAAAAGTAGAAATAATTGCTTTTATTAACTAATAAAAACTGAAAAACCAATTATAAACATTTATTGTTAACATATTTAATTTTCAACAATAGTTTAAATAATTTTTACTAAAAATTCATTAATATCTTGAAATTAAAATACAAGTAATGTAAACAAACAAAATTAATTGAGAAAAAATCTAGGTTATGAGCTGAAATAAATCGTTTTTGAATTTTTTACAATTCATACATTAACGACAAACTTTTATACATTTGATACATTTACGACATTTTCGACTTTACGACATGTCAAAAACTTCCAGAATTGTCATTTACCCAACACTGGTACGCACGCACACACCAATCTTAAGTCGCAACGGCTGCCAAGCTGATATCAGTTTACACGTGCGACGCCCACGGTCTTAAGGGCCGATTTCATGTTGACGAGTATTCGCTAGCGAATAAACCCTGAAGGTGGCAAGACCTTAAAATACCATAAAAAATAATTCGCAGCGAATATATTCGCCCCCTGTGTTTTCATGGCAGCGAGTACTCGCTGCAGTGTGTGCGAATGAATTTCAATTCATTCAACCTATAGATTAACCTTAAAACTTTTTTAAGTAAAAAAAAACTGTCAGACTTATAATAAAAAATAAATCTTTATGTTTATATAATTGACAGTATCTTTTCAAAGTTTGGTTATTTACATTTAGAAGTTATTATGTGGAGAAGCAATATAAACGAAAAAGTAATAATCAAATGGTTGAGAAAAATAACTATCGACAGAGTATTGGTTAAATGTTGTTTACTTTAATAATAAGGCTTTTTCATAGCAGACGACACCTAGCAGAACATGGAATAACCAAAACGTTATTTTCTAGATTTATTTAATTTTATGAACTTTTTAATTATTTGTATTTGTTAATTTCTAACCTTATCACATTTTTCTATGATTTTGTCAAGTTCATTAAAGAAAAATCCATGTTGTTTTCAGCTTAGAGTCAATTGAAAAACTTTATCGACACCGAGCACTTTAACTAAAGTGCTTGGTGTCAATGAAGACTTTTAATCGCCTGTAAAAAGAAAACAACATAATTATTTCTTCAATGAAGTTGACAAAATCATTGAAAAATATGATAAGGTTAGAAAATAACAAATACAAAAAATAAAAAAGTTCATAAAATTAAATATATCTAGAAAATTTAGATTTGGGTAATCCATGTTCTGCTAGGTGTCGTCTGCTATGAAAAAGCCTTATAATTAATATAGTAAATTTGATTAATTTTAAATTTACATAGTACCAATATTTTTTCAGTATTTATAACTCAAAAAAATAAAGTTCCAAAGCGAAAAACTTATGTGAAATGTGTTCTTTTATATCTAAAAAAAAATAATAATAAAACGGAAAATAAATATTGAATTTTTCATAAACAGTCGAATTAATAAATTTTCCATGTTAAATTTAAGATTGTAACAATATACTATTTAGGCTTGATTTTGTAAAAACCAATTCTGAAATAAAAAAATCAATTGGTCAGTATACAATAAAATTCTTTTTTATTCAAATTGAATCTTCTTTCTTTTATTTCACTAAAAGTGATAAACAATAACCTTCTTTTGTCAATGCATTTAAGTGCATTTTGTAAATAATTATAAAATAAAAACATAACTCTTGGTAAAATATACTATATCAGATGTAATCTTATTTTATACATCAACACTATAAAATAGTAGAGATTATAAGATATTATCATAATATACAATCGTATATTAGTAATTATTGACAGGGAACTAAATAAGATTAACAATTTAAATTTCCTAACATTTCTTAGAATGAAAACAGTTCTTTTATATGAAAATTCCATTTTAATATAATTAATAGGTTAATAACCTAAATTTTTGCTACTCGCGTTCTCTACTCGCTATTAGTTAAAAAAATCCAACTAATGAAGCGAATGATAATCACTCGCTGCTCTGGCCGTTTCAGCGACTTTTTGTTAGTCACGTGACCTCAGATTTTCATTCGCTAGCGAATACTCGCCATCATGAAATCGGCCCTTTATCCTTTTCTTTCTCTGCTTCTTCTTCTTTTTCTTCTTCTCCGTCAACTCATTTATTTCTCTATAACGCGGCGGGGAAACGAGAGGGGAAGTGCTGATGGTTTGATGGTTTTACTCCTCAAGCGTCGAACGCTTTTTCTGCGTACCTTCGTTAAAGAAGTTTCACTTCAAAAAACTAGGAGATACTGCGTTGCCGCCGTTGTTGCCGTTGAAACTGTTGCCACCTTTCCCCCTGGACCAACGTCTGGAGGTCGTGCGCCACCCTGGTGATCGTGGTGAGCTGGCAGATGTATCCGTTCTTGGACCTAGGGCCATCGATGTGGCCTCAGGTGTTGCTGCCTGTGGTGATGGTGGCATAGCGGTAAACTGCGGTGTTGGTGGCAGGTAGGGGGTCGTTGACTTCACCGGGCTCGTGATGGCCATCGTCGTCGTCATAGTGCAGGTCGTGACCGTGGTGATAGTATGAGACACCAGGGGAGTGACGGTGATAAATGACGAGTTTAGGGTTCCGGCCCCATCCCCGTAGATATTGCAGGGAGTCTCCTGACGACGCCGGCTGTGCTGGAGGTTTTCGGCGCTGATGGCGACGACTCATATGACGAAAGGGGCGGTGGTGATGGTGGTTGCCGCTTCCAGGTAACGCGAGCCCCTATGTCTTGAACCATGGAAGGAGGTGTGGCTCCCTTCTGTGCTGATGAGGACTTCGATCTAACTGCCTCCTGCCTGAGGCATTTGGCCCTCGTCAGTCATACGGGTGGTGTTGATGCAGTACCACCAGTGAACGGGGACCCGGTAGCGAAGCTGGGTTCTCTGCCGTTAGGGCGTGGCCCAGTTGCCACGACTCCTCTGCGGCTGGCTGGTCTGGTGCTCGCCACTGCTGTTGTTGTTGTTGCCACAGTGGTTGTTGTGTCGTGGCTCGTGGGACTACCTTTGGAGGCCTCAATCCATGTCCAGATGGTTGACACGGGGATCCCCAGCTCGCGGCTTATCTCGTGCCTGTGCAGCCTTGTCGGTGGAGCTCGACCGCTTGGCGCTTGACCATGTCTGAGTATTTTGACCGTCTGTTTGTGCTTGGCGGGTGAGCTCTGATCTCAGTTGGTCGACCAAGCTGGACTGTGGCAGGTAATGTGCTCGTTGCCGTCAATGCCCGGTCGACTGTTTCGGAGAATAGTGGTTTGAAAGATAACTGGTGTTACGGAATTGCCGTAATATTAATTTTTTCTTATTGCTGGATTTAAATAAACTGGTAGGGGAGGGTTGTTTTAAAATAAAAGATAACACAGGTTTGAATAATACTTGTCAATTTCATATAAAAGTCAAAAAAAAGGAGCAAAATTACAGAATAAATATTAAATAATAAAGATATAAATGGTGTTTAACTATCTGATTAAATGTATAAATATGATAAACTGAGTTCTACAGTATTTGAAATAATAAAAAGTTGAACTTGCAATTTTCCTGATAAAAGTTATGTAAATACTTTAACCAAGTTACATGAGTTATTCCAAATGAGCTTTTACACTTATAATTGAGTCATTCTTAATTTAAATAACATTGATTTGATTTGAGAAACCGCCTAGTCAAAACTCTTGACGAATTTGATTATATTAATTCAATCCAGAAATACGAGTTTTGCTTGAGTACAGTTGAGGTAAACAAAGCAACAGAGAATAGCCTTGAAAAGAGTAGAAAAGAAAATGGCTGCGTGTGAGACAGCACAAAGAAAGGAGAGAGAGAGCAAGAGAATGCACAGTAAATTTTATTGATTTTCTGGCTGTAAGAATGACAATGAAAAACACCGGTAAATTATTGTTACCGGTGCTGTGCAAAATACCTGAGGATGCCTAGGGTGATCTCCTTGCTGAGCAGCTAACCCAAGAAATGAAGTGAATCAAGCCGATCGACTTGATTGAAGATGCGATGCCTCCAGAGTAGAACTAACACCACTAAATTTGTTGAGCTGGCTGTGAAGATGAGAAGAATGCGTTGAGGATGATGAAAAAGTCGTGAGAAAAGCCAAGAGAAAAATCCACGAGATAGCACAAAATGGCGAAAAAGCCGTCTATTCACGAGCGTTGCCGAGAAGAGAAGTAGAGAGACGCCGCAGCCCAGCAGGGTCAGCGACAGCAGCAGCAGCTGCCCCCAAGCTGCGCAGACGGCGGCGCGAGAGCACTAGCACCATGTAGTTCTGCGTGGTCTAAGAGATGGCGCCACGCAGTCAACAAACTATTGATTTTCTTGCTCGACGATGTGAACGGAGTGAAATTATTGTTCGCTCCGGAACAACTGGCTAGTCGTTTATTGAACTTGGCGCTCTGGGTTTTGAGGGTTTGAGGCTTGGGGGATAATAAATCAACTTATTTATCGAACTTGGCGCCCTGGGTTTTGGGAGTTTGAGTCTTAGGGGATAGTTAATCAGTTTATTTATCGAACTTGATGCCCTGGATTCTGGAGGTTTGAGGCTTAGGAAATAGCTGATAAAATGTTTGTAGAACTCGGCACCCAGGATTTTGGATTCTAGAGGTTTGAAAGATAACTGCCTAGTCGTATAGGGGGATAATTAACCAGTTTAATTATCGAACTCGGCTTCCTAGGTTTTAGGGGTTTGAGCCTTGGGGGATAATTAATCAGTTTATTTTTCGAAATGGGGCCTTGAATTTATGGGGTTTGAGTCTTAGGGGATAATTTATCAGTTCCTTCATCGAACTTGGTGCCTTGGGTTTTGGGGGTTTGAGTCTTAGGGGATAATTAATCAGTTCCTTCATCGAACTTGGTGCCCTGGGTTCTGGGGGTTTGAGGCTTGGGGGATAATTAATCAGTTTTATTATTGAACTCATCGCCCAAGGTTTTAGAGTTTTAAGGCTAGAGAAAAAACTGATCTATCGTTTATTGAACTTGGCGCTCAGGATTTTAAGGGTTCAAGGCTTGGGAGATCGCTGATAAAATTTTTGTAGAACTCAGCTCCCAGGGTTTCGGAGTCTAGCGGTTTGAAAGATAACTGCTTAGTCCTTTGGGGGAATAATTTATCAGTTTATTCATCGAACTCAGCACCCCGGGTTTGGGGGGTTTGAGGCTTGGGGGATAATTAATCAGTTTATTTATTGAACTCGGTGCCCTTGAAGGCTTGGGAGATTGCTGATAAAATGTTTGTAGAACTCGGCACGCAGGAAAAGTATTAGCCGACCCCTAGCAAACCTTCGACACCCTCGCCTTCGGCTTGGGAGTCAATTTAGGCTTGCTTAGGCTGGCCAATACTTTTCCAGCACCCAGTGTGTAATATACTTTTTAATCCCGTACTCGCCCGCCGAAGAACCTCTGCCTAGTGCTCGGCCGAAAAGTATGCCCTGAAAGTAAAGCTTAGTCCCCTACATCACTGTTCCCCAGCAACTCTGGAAGGAACTTCGTCATCTTGGTATCTCCCTTAACCCTGACTTTAACTTGGCTGGTTTTTCTGTGGAAGACCTCAACGCTTACTTTGCTTGAGATCGTCAAATCCACGTGCGCTTGATGCCTTGATTTCCCCTCTTTCCGCGCGGAATCGTGCGGAAAAGGGCTTATTATTAGATTTTGTTGATTCTTGTTCTTTCTAGATGATTTTAAATTGTATTTTGCTATTAAGTCAATGTATGATCCATTTTTGCTTAAGTCAGATTTGCGTATGGTTGAGGGGTGGTCTAATATGAATTGTCTTTTATTAATATCTTGAAATGTAACATCAGTAATCTTAATTTACACAAAAAACCCTGTAGTAAATTTGGTTAATAACTTTGGTGTCCAGGGTTTCGTAGTTTTGAAGCTCGGAAGATAATTAGTTTATTCATTTATTTATGAAAAATCAAACACGGATGATTAGGGTTTTGTGGTTTTGAAGCTTGCGTAAATTCAGTTTACACCTCGAGTCACTAGTTTTTTGTGCTTTTAATGCTGGATGGACAGTAAGTTTATTTATTTGTTTATTAAAAAAGTAATTTCAGATTCCGAGAAACACATGGTTTTCGAGCTTGTGAGATAAACAATTTATTTATTTGCCTTTTAAAAAAGTTAACTTGGGTGCTATGATCTTCTGGTTTTGGAACTTGGGTGATAATCAGTTTGCTTATTAGTTTATAAAAAAATCAAATTCCGACCTTAGGGTTTTGTAGTTTTAGAACTTGGGGTATAACTTGGTTATTTAGTGGTTTTTTAATAAAATTTAATTTGGATCACTAGGATTTATGGTTTTGGAATTGATAAGATAGTTAGATTATTTATTTGTTTATTCAACAATTGAACTTTTGAAATGAAATGTTGAGTTGTCACCTTTTTAAACTAAAACTTTCAGTTGTCCACTTTTTTCATCGTAGGCGTCTACTATTAACCTTCTGTAACTAAACCAACAAGCTAAACATTGCCGAAAAACCTTACTTTGCCTTCAATTTTTTGTTTTAGTCGGTACTTATTTTTTGCTCAGTTTTACTCACCTTTCTTCAACTAGTCTCTCTCAGCGCGCAAGCACGTGAAATTGTATTACATTATCTAAATAATAAATTCTAAAACAAATTCATTGGTTTTGTTTATATGGGTCTGTCCGTATAAAAACGAACCTCAGAGTAAAAAATTAAATTATGAAAAAAAAATATATGAACCGTTTTTTCTGGTCAGAAATTATATGTAGTTTCTGGAACTATACTGGTTCTACCACTTTTTTTTTTAATTTAAAATTTTTTAGCCTGTTGATGAATCTATGAACACCACCGGCCTGACTTGTGTGATTCTAGTGCAAAGTTGATAGCATTGTAAATCGTTCGATATCAACAAAGATTTATAACTTATGTTTCACTCTTTAGAATGCAGTGTGATTGAGCTCTCAGCAAAGTTTCAATTTGTTTCGGTAATTACAGAAAATTTTGTGCTGTGGTAAAGATTCTTATTTCTCTGTAACACCCGGAAACGCTAAAAAAGGGTATTGTTTGCATAGTGACTTGAGTTTTTAATATTTTTACTCAGCTTCTTGTTTACAAAGCTATCTTAAGATAACTAATCCCCCCCTACTGTAGAAAAAATTTTTCGTCCCTCTTACCTCAAAATCGGAACTTCGCTCCTTGTTTTCGGTTAGAAGGACGAAAAATAGTATATTTCCCTTAGGCTCGTAGGTTCGATTTAGCCTCCTCGTTGCAACCCTCGCCTTCGGCTCGGGTCGCAAACCTCTCGGAGGCCAAATCGAACCATCTCGCCTGCGGGAATAATATACTATTTGAGACTCCTCTTTCCGAAAAAATGCGTTCCGGATGTTACATGTCACGGACGTCGCTGTTAAAGCCCACTTGAATCTTTCAGAATTAATACATTATTTAAGCAGAAAAAAGTATAATATTACTAAAGCATTAAAAAGAAACAATACAGATATCTTTTTTTTTTTTTTTTCACTTTTAAACGTATTTTAGAGCATTGGTCTTTTTGCCTCCGTTCAATCTTTTGGACTCATGTTTTCGATGAAAAAAATTTTTTTTCATATTTTTCAGCTAAAAATAAGTCGAAAATGTGAGTGGACTTTTTTTCGTAAAGTCAATAGTTTTGGAGAAAAAAATCATCAAAGTTTAAAAAAACTTATACTCCGGCCGCCATGGTAGGCTCGACTGATTTTCTACAGATGCACGGTTTTTTTAAACTTGGATGATTTTTTTCTCGAAAACTATTATATTATAGACTTTACAAATAAAAGTCCGCTTACATTTTCAACTTATTTTTAGCTGACAAAAAAAAAAAAATTTTTTTCATCGAAAAAATGACTTTTTTACTTTGTTATTTGTTTAAATAATTGTAAACAAATTTTTCCGTCGACCCTTGAAATTCTTCATTAGGAAGTCAAAATACATCTTTTAAGCCTGGGTGGATCGCTGACCGCTATCGGATCACGAAAACCCCTACGGCGCCCAGACTATAAAGAAAGAATCAGAGATAAAAAAAGACGAAAAAAGAAAAAATTACTTTTAAAAAAAGATTCCGTTGAATTAAATGAGATAAAATATTAAAAAATATATTCATGGTGAACAATTTGACTATTAGATCTTATATTATCAAAGATTTTAATTTAAGTAGTATTATATAACAATGTTTATATTATACACCCGTTAAAAATGTAAAATCTTCAAAAAATATTTTTTCTTAAATAAACTGCTTCAGAGTTTTTCAATAGATGATTTTTAATTTAATAGTATCAAATATGTATCAGAAATCATTTTTTCAGTGTTCTACAAGAAATTTATTCGTACGCGTAACACCCGGAACAAATTCGTGTAACACCCGGAACATAAAGATAAATTTTTATTAAGTAAAAAAAATGAAAAATACAAAAACTTTTATATGAGCGTAAAAGTTTCAAGACTTAACTTTAACATGAATTTTTTTCAGAACTGCATCATTTCATGATTTGCTGAGTTCTTGTATTCTTACCGGTAACGTCAGAACCACTTCTGTTTTCAGTAACGCCCGGAACGGACTTTGCATTAAATTTTTAGAAAAATGAAAGATGTGAAAAATTTTTGAATGAAATGAAAATTTTCTAAAAAAAAAGTACTTCCCTTTAGTATCAATTTTTTTTTTTTTTTAGTATTCTATGTTCATAAATATTTGAAAAACTGTGTACGATGTAACACCCGTCACATACGGACAGACCCATATACTAATAATTATTATTTTCATGATTTTACTCGGATAATTTCGAACACTTGATTATATAATTATTTTTTATCATTTCTATTATTTAAATGCTTTAATTGAATTGTAATATAAAAATTAAAAATAAAAATTCGAATTTTAAATTTTGTTCTCAAACCAATCACATCACGAATAAAATGCTGATATTCTTTTTGGGTTCTCTCTTTAATCTTAGGATATTAGGATATACTCTAGAAACATCTCATTGAATTCGCTATGGAGTCCATGGACATCTTATCCTAAACCACGGTAGCGGTTGAACGGCGAGAGGTTTAAAAAACGACCGTGAAAAAGCGTACGCTTTATATACTTTGATTTCTGGTTTTCAAGGTTAGTCCGTGAGATGAAAACCATAATAAACGAATTTTTTTTCATATCTTTCATGTGCTATAAATAGCCAATAAACTGTGGAACAATAAAAAAAATTGTCCCGATATGATTGCTGCTTAAAAAGTTATTACCTTTTTCTTTTTATCATGTGCTGTTTCAGGAGTTTCAGCTTTTTTTAGGATTTCCGTACTCAGCCCTTTGGCTCGATCGAACTGCGAGTTCGATTTTTCGAGTTTTTCGAGATCAAGATTTGTCCATAGGTTGTTGAGACGCGATGCACGGGCAGTACTCTGCAGTGCTCTGCTGTCTGCAGTCTGTCTGCACTCGTGATGATGCCTCGACAAAAGACATTTTGTTTTGTTTTTTTTTTTTTTTCATTATTAAAATAAAATAAATGTGGCCTTCGGTGCCCTGCTGTATAGCCACACGTGTGACCCCCTCAGGGGGGTCAGGATGGACACCTGGTGCACCTGGTCATGATAACGCCTCGGAGATGACTTCCCCAGGAAGTTTTGACTCCAGAGGGGTCAGAACGAACACCTGGTGCACCTGGTTATACTTACGCCTTGGAGATGAATTCCCCAAAAAGTTTTGACTCCGGAGGGGTCAGGACAAACACCTGCTGCCCCTGGTGGTAATAAAGCCTCGAAGATGATTTCTCCAGGAAGTTTTGACTCCAGAAAGGTCAGGACGAACACCTAGTTAACCTGGTGATAATAACGCCTCGGAGATGATTTCCCCAGGAAGTTTTGACCTCGGAGGGGTCAGGATGGACACCTGGTGCACCTAGGGATAATTATGCCTCGGAGATGATTTCCCCAGAAAACTATCTCCGAGGCTTTATTACCACCAGGTGCACCAGGTGTCTTTAGTGACCTTTCTGGAATAAAAACTTCCTGAGTAAATCATCACCGAGGCGTCAGTATCACCAGGTGCATCAGGTGTCCACCCTGACCCCTCTGGAGTCAAAACTTCCTGGGGAAGTCATCTCCGAGGCGTTATCATGACCAGGTGCACCAGGTATCCGTTCTGAGCCTTCTGAAGTCAAAACTCCCTGGGGAAGTCATCTCCGAGGCGTAAGTATCACCAGGTGCATCATTTGTCCAGCCTGACCCCTCTGGAGTCAAAACTCCCTGGGGAAGTCATTTCCGAGGCGTCAACATGACCAGGTGCACCAGGTATCCGTCCTGACCCTTCTGAAGTCAAAACTTCCTGGGGAAAACATCTCCGAGGCGTTCTTACCACCAGCTGCATCAGGTGTCCGTCCTGACCCCTCTGGGGTCAAAACTTCCTGGGGAAATCATCTACAAGGCGTTATTATGACGAGGTGAACTAGGTGTCCGTCCTGACCCTTCTGAAGTCAAAACTTCCTGGGGAAATCATCTCCGAGGCGTTATTATCACCAGGTTAACCAGGTGTCCGTCCTGACCCTTCTGAAGTCAAAACTTCCTGGGGAAATCATCTCCGAGGCGTAATTACCACCAGGTTAACCAGGTATCCGTCCTGGCCCTTCTGAAGTCAAAACTTCCTGGGGAAATCATCTCCGAGGCGTTCTTACCACCAGCTGCATCAGGTGTCCGTCCTGACCCCTCTGGGGTCAAAACTTCCTGGGGAAATCATCTACAAGGCGTTATTATGACGAGGTGAACTAGGTGTCCGTCCTGACCCTTCTGAAGTCAAAACTTCCTGGGGAAATCATCTCCGAGGCGTTATTATCACCAGGTTAACCAGGTGTCCGTCCTGACCCTTCTGAAGTCAAAACTTCCTGGGGAAATCATCTCCGAGGCGTAATTACCACCAGGTTAACCAGGTGTTCGTCCTGACCTTTCTGGAGTCCAAACAT
The DNA here is from genome assembly GCA_038277355.1 of Encarsia formosa. Classification (NCBI taxonomy): domain Eukaryota; kingdom Metazoa; phylum Arthropoda; class Insecta; order Hymenoptera; family Aphelinidae; genus Encarsia; species Encarsia formosa. The sequence goes on along the minus strand of CM076184.1, from coordinate 88,244,696 downwards.
CCTGGGGAAGTCATCTCCGAGGTGTTATTATCACCAGGTTAACCAGGTGTTCGTCCTGACCTTTTTGGAGTCAAAACTTCCTGGGGAAGTCATCTCCGAGGCGTTATCATGAACAGGTGCACCAGGTGTCCGTCCTGACCCTTCTGAAGTCAAAACTTTCTGGGGAAATCATCTCCGAGGCGTTATTATCACCAGGTTAACCAGGTGTTCGTTCTGACCTTTCTGGAGTCAAAATTCCTGGGGAAATCATCTCTGAGGCTTTATTACCACCAGGGGACCAGGTGTTCGTCCTGACACCTCCAGAGTCAAAAATTCCTGGGGAAGTCATCTCCGAGGCATTATTATCACCAGGTGCACCAGGTGTTTGTCCTGATCCCTCTGAGGTCAAAACTTCCTAGGGAAGTCCTCTACAAAGCGTTATTATGACCAGGTGCACCAGGTGTCTGTCCTGTCCCTTCTGAACTAAAAACTTCTTGGGGAAGTCATCTCCGAGGCGTTATCATGACCGGGTGCACCAGGTATCCGTTCTGAGCCTTCTGAAGTCAAAACTTCCTGGGGAAATTATCTACAAAGCGTTATTATGACTATGTGCATCAGTTGTCCGCCCTGACCCCTCTGGAGTCAAAACTCCCTGGGGAAGTCATCTTCGAGGCGTTATCATGACTAGGTGCACCAGGTGTCCATCCTGACCCTTCTGAAGTCAAAACTTCCTGGGGAAATCATCCACAAAGCGTTATTATGACCAGGTGCAACAGGTATCCGCCCTGACCCCTCTGGAATCAAAACTTCCTGGGGAAGTCATCTCCGAGGCGTTATCATGACCAGGGGCACCAGGTGTCCGTCCTGACCCTTCTGAAGTAAAAACTTCCTGGGGAAGTCATCTCCGAGGCGTTATCATGACCAGGGGCACCAGGTGTCCGTCCTGAGCCTTCTGAAGTCAAAACTTCCTGGGGAAATCATCTCCGAGGCGTTATTATCACCAGGTTAACCAGGTGTTTGTCCTGACCTTTCTGGAGTCAAAACTTCCTGGGGAAATCATCTCCGAGGCTTTATTACCAACAGGGGCACCAGGTGTTCGTCCTGACCCCTCCGGAGTCAAAACTTCCTGGAAAAATCATCTCCGAGGCGTTATTATCATCGGTGCACCAGGTGTCCGTCCTGACCCTTCTGAAGTCAAAACTTCCTGGGGAAGTCATCTCCGAGGCGTTATCATGACCAGGGGCACCAGGTGTCCGTCCTGACCCTTCTAAAGTAAAAACTTCCTGGAAAAAATCATCTCCGAGGCTTTATTACCACCAGGGGCACCAGGTGCTCGTCCTGCCCTATCCGGAGTCAAAACTTCCTGGGGAAATCATCTCCGAGGCATTATTATCACCAGGTTAACCAGGTGTTCGTCCTGACCTTTCTGGAGTCAAAATTCCTGGGGAAATCATCTCTGAGGCTTTATTACCACCAGGGGACCAGGTGTTCGTCCTGACACCTCCAGAGTCAAAAATTCCTGGGGAAGTCATCTCCAAGGCATTATTATCACCAGGTGCACCAGGTGTTTGTCCTGATCCCTCTGAGGTCAAAACTTCCTGGGGAAGTCCTCTACAAAGCGTTATTATGACCAGGTGCACCAGGTGTCTGTCCTGTCCCTTCTGAACTAAAAACTTCTTGGGGAAGTCATCTCCGAGGCGTTATCATGACCGGGTGCACCAGGTATCCGTTCTGAGCCTTCTGAAGTCAAAACTTCCTGGGGAAATTATCTACAAAGCGTTATTATGACTATGTGCATCAGTTGTCCGCCCTGACCCCTCTGGAGTCAAAACTCCCTGGGGAAGTCATCTTCGAGGCGTTATCATGACTAGGTGCACCAGGTGTCCATCCTGACCCTTCTGAAGTCAAAACTTCCTGGGGAAATCATCCACAAAGCGTTATTATGACCAGGTGCAACAGGTATCCGCCCTGACCCCTCTGGAATCAAAACTTCCTCGGGAAGTCATCTCCGAGGCGTTATCATGACCAGGGGCACCAGGTGTCCGTCCTGACCCTTCTGAAGTAAAAACTTCCTGGGGAAGTCATCTCCGAGGCGTTATCATGACCAGGGGCACCAGGTGTCCGTCCTGAGCCTTCTGAAGTCAAAACTTCCTGGGGAAATCATCTCCGAGGCGTTATTATCACCAGGTTAACCAGGTGTTTGTCCTGACCTTTCTGGAGTCAAAACTTCCTGGGGAAATCATCTCCGAGGCTTTATTACCACCAGGGGCACCAGGTGTTCGTCCTGACCCCTCCGGAGTCAAAACTTCCTGAAAAAATCATCTCCGAGGCGTTATTATCATCGGTGCACCAGGTGTCCGTCCTGACCCTTCTGAAGTCAAAACTTCCTGGGGAAGTCATCTCCGAGGCGTTATCATGACCAGGGGCACCAGGTGTCCGTCCTGACCCTTCTAAAGTAAAAACTTCCTGGAAAAAATCATCTCCGAGGCTTTATTACCACCAGGGGCACCAGGTGCTCGTCCTGCCCTATCCGGAGTCAAAACTTCCTGGGGAAATCATCTCCGAGGCATTATTATCATCAGGTTAACCAGGAGTTCGTCCTGACCTTTCTGGAGTTAAAACTTCCTGGAGAAATCATCTCTGAGGCTTAATTACCACCAAGGGCACCAGGTGTGAGTCCTGACCCCTCCGGAGTCAAAACTTCCTGGGGAAGTCATCTCCGAGGCGTTAGCATCAGCAGTTGCACCAGGTGTTCGTCCTGATCCCTCTGGGGTCAAAACTTCCTGGGGAAGTCATCTCCGAGGCGTTAGCATCAGCAGTTGCACCAGGTGTCCGTCCTGAGCCTTCTGAAGTCGAAACTTCCTGGGGAAGTCATCTCCGAGGCGTTTCTACCACCAGCTGCATCAGGTGTCCGTCCAGATCCCTCTGGGGTCAAAACTTCCTGGGGAAATCATCTCCGAGGCGTTATTATCACCAGGTTAACCAGGTGTTTGTCCTGACCTTTCTGGAGTCAAAACTTCCTGGGGATATCATTTCCGAGGCTTTATTACCACCAGGGGCACCAGGTGTTCGTCCTGACCCCTCCGGAGTCAAAACTTCCTGGGGAAATCATCTCCGAGGCGTTATCATCACCGGTGCACCAGGTGTCCGTCCTGACCTTTCTGGAGTTGAAACTTCCTGGGGAAGTCATCTCCGAGGCATTATTACCACCAGGTAAACCAGGTGTCCGCCCTGGCCCCTCCGGAGTCCAAACTTCTTGGGGAAATCATCTACAAGGCGTCATTATGACGAGTTGCATCAGGTGTCCGTCCTGACCCCTCTGGGGTCAAAACTTCCTGGGGAAATCATCGCCGAGGCGTTATTATCACCGGTGCACCAGGTATCCGTCCCGACCCTTCTGAAGTCAAAATTTCCTGGGGAAATCATCTCCGAGGCGTTATTATCACCAGGTTAACCAGGTGTTCGTCCTGACCTTTCTGGAGTTAAAAATTCCTGGGGAAGTCACCTCCGAGGCGTTATTATCACCAGGTGCACCAGGTGTTCGTCCTGACCTTTCTGGAGTTAAAACTTCCTGGGGAAGTCATCTCCGAGGCGTTATTATCACCGGTGCACCAGGTGTCCGTTCCGACCCTTCTGAAGTCGAAATTTCCTGGGGAAATCATCTCCGAGGCGTTATTATCACCAGGTTAACCAGGTGTTCGTCCTGACCTTTCTGGAGTTAAAACTTCCTGGGGAAGTCATCTCCGAGGCGTTATTATCACCAGGTGCACCAGGTGTTCGTCCTGATCCCTCTGGGGTCAAAACTTCCTGGGAAAATCATCTCCGAGGCGTTTCTACCACCAGCTGCATCAGGTGTCCGTCCTGATCCCTCTTGGGTCAAAACTTCCTGGGGAAATCATCTCCGAGGTGTTACTATCACCAGGTTAACCAGACGTTCGTCCTGAACTTTCTGGAGTTAAAACTTCCTGGGGAAATCGTCTCTGAGGCTTTATTACCACCAGGGGCACTAGGTGTTCGTCCTGACCTCTCTGGAGTCAAAACTTCCTGGGGAAGTCATCCCCGAGGCGTTATTATCACCAGGTGCACCAGGTGTTCGTCCTGATCCCATTGGGGTCAAAACTTCCTGGGGAAATCATCTACAAAGCGTTATTATGACCAGGTGCACCAGGTGTTCATCCTGACCCTTCTGAAGTCAAAACTTCCTGGGAAATAATCTACAAGGCGTTATTATCACCAGGTTAACCAGGTGTTTGTCCTGACGTTTCTGGAGTCAAAACTTCCTGGGGATATCATTTCCGAGGCTTTATTACCAACAGGGGCACCAGGTGTTCGTCCTGACCCCTCCGGAGTCAAAACTTCCTGGGGAAACCATCTCCGAGGCGTTATCATCACCGGTGCACCAGGTGTCCGTCCTGACCTTTCTGGAGTTAAAACTTCCTCGGGAAATCATCTCTGAGGCTTTATTACCACCAAGGTCACCAGGTGTTCGTCCTGATCCCTCCGGAGTCAAAACTTCCTGGGGAAACCATCTCCGAGGCGTTATCATCACCGGTGCACCAGGTGTCCGTCCTGACCTTTCTGGAGTTAAAACTTCCTCGGGAAATCATCTCTGAGGCTTTATTACCACCAAGGTCACCAGGTGTTCGTCCTGATCCCTCCGGAGTCCAAACTTCTTGGGGAAATCCTCTCCAAGGCGTTATTATCACCGGTGCACCGGGTGTTCATCCTGACCTTTCTGGAGTCAAAACTTCCTGGGGAAATCCTCTCCGAGGCTTTATTAATACCAGGGGCACCAGGTGTTTTACCTGACCTATCCGGAGTCAAAACTTCTTGGGGAAATCATCTCCGAGGCGTTATTATCACCAGGTTAACCAGGTGTTCGTCCTGACCTTTCTGGAGTTAAAACTTCCTGGGGAAATCATCTCTGAGGCTTTATTACCACCAAGGTCACCAGGTGTTCGTCCTGATCCCTCCGGAGTCAAAACTTCCTGGGGAAATCATCTCCGAGGCGTTATTATCACCAGGTTAACCAGGTGTTCGTCCTGACCTTTCTGGAGTTAAAACTTCCTGGGGAAATCATCTCTGAGGCTTTATTACCACCAAGGTCACCAGGTGTTCGTCCTGATCCCTCCGGAGTCTAAACTTCCTGGGGAAATCATCTCAGAGGCGTTATTATCGCCGGTACACCGGGTGTTCGTCCTGACCCTTCTGAAGTAAAAACTTCCTGGGGAAGTCATCTCCATGGCGTTATTATCACCAGGTTAACCAGGTGTTCATCCTGACCTTTCTGGAGTCAAAACTTCCTGGGGAAATCCTCTCCGAGGCTTTATTAATCATAGGGGCACCAGGTGTTTTACCTGACCTATCCGGAGTCAAAACTTCCTGGGGAAATCATCTCCGAGGCGTTATTATTACCAGGTTAACCAGGTGTTCGTCCTGACCTTTCTGGAGTTAAAACTTCCTGGGGAAATCATCGCCGAGGCATTATTATCACCGGTGCACCAGGTGTCCGTCCCGACCCTTCTGAAGTCAAAACTTCCTGGGGAAACCATCTCCGAGGCGTTATCATCACCGGTGCACCAGGTGTCCGTCCTGACCTTTCTGGAGTTGAAACTTCCTGGGGAAATCATCTTTAAGGCGTCATTACCACCAGGTGCACCAGGTGTCCACTCTGGCCCCTCCGGAGTCCAAACTTCTTGGGGAAATCCTCTCCAAGGCGTTATTATCACCGGTGCACCGGGTGTTCATCCTGACCTTTCTGGAGTCAAAACTTCCTGGGGAAATCCTCTCCGAGGCTTTATTAATACCAGGGGCACCAGGTGTTTTACCTGACCTATCCGGAGTCAAAACTTCTTGGGGAAATCATCTCCGAGGCGTTATTATCACCAGGTTAACCAGGTGTTCGTCCTGACCTTTCTGGAGTTAAAACTTCCTGGGGAAATCATCTCTGAGGCTTTATTACCACCAAGGTCACCAGGTGTTCGTCCTGATCCCTCCGGAGTCAAAACTTCCTGGGGAAATCATCGCCGAGGCGTTATTATCACCGGTGCACCAGGTATCCGTCCCGACCCTTCTGAAGTCAAAATTTCCTGGGGAAATCATCTCCGAGGCGTTATTATCACCAGGTTAACCAGGTGTTCGTCCTGACCTTTCTGGAGTTAAAAATTCCTGGGGAAGTCACCTCCGAGGCGTTATTATCACCAGGTGCACCAGGTGTTCGTCCTGACCTTTCTGGAGTTAAAACTTCCTGGGGAAGTCATCTCCGAGGCTTTATTACCACCAGGTGCACCAGGTGTCTTTAGTGACCTTTCTGGAATAAAAACTTCCTGAGTAAATCATCACCGAGGCGTCAGTATCACCAGGTGCATCAGGTGTCCACCCTGACCCCTCTGGAGTCAAAACTTCCTGGGGAAGTCATCTCCGAGGCGTTATCATGACCAGGTGCACCAGGTATCCGTTCTGAGCCTTCTGAAGTCAAAACTCCCTGGGGAAGTCGTCTCCGAGGCGTAAGTATCACCAGGTGCATCATTTGTCCAGCCTGACCCCTCTGGAGTCAAAACTCCCTGGGGAAGTCATTTCCGAGGCGTCAACATGACCAGGTGCACCAGGTATCCGTCCTGACCCTTCTGAAGTCAAAACTTCCTGGGGAAATCATCTCCGAGGCGTTCTTACCACCAGCTGCATCAGGTGTCCGTCCTGACCCCTCTGGGATCAAAACTTCCTGGGGAAATCATCTACAAGGCGTTATTATGACGAGGTGAACTAGGTGTCCGTCCTGACCCTTCTGAAGTCAAAACTTCCTGGGGAAATCATCTCCGAGGCGTTATTATCACCAGGTTAACCAGGTGTCCGTCCTGACCCTTCTGAAGTCAAAACTTCCTGGGGAAATCATCTCCGAGGCGTAATTACCACCAGGTTAACCAGGTATCCGTCCTGGCCCTTCTGAAGTCAAAACTTCCTGGGGAAATCATCTCCGAGGCGTTCTTACCACCAGCTGCATCAGGTGTCCGTCCTGACCCCTCTGGGGTCAAAACTTCCTGGGGAAATCATCTACAAGGCGTTATTATGACGAGGTGAACTAGGTGTCCGTCCTGACCCTTCTGAAGTCAAAACTTCCTGGGGAAATCATCTCCGAGGCGTTATTATCACCAGGTTAACCAGGTGTCCGTCCTGACCCTTCTGAAGTCAAAACTTCCTGGGGAAATCATCTTCGAGGCGTAATTACCACCAGGTTAACCAGGTGTTCGTCCTGACCTTTCTGGAGTCCAAACATCCTGGGGAAGTCATCTCCGAGGTGTTATTATCACCAGGTTAACCAGGTGTTCGTCCTGACCTTTTTGGAGTCAAAACTTCCTGGGGAAGTCATCTCCGAGGCGTTATCATGAACAGGTGCACCAGGTGTCCGTCCTGACCCTTCTGAAGTCAAAACTTTCTGGGGAAATCATCTCCGAGGCGTTATTATCACCAGGTTAACCAGGTGTTCGTTCTGACCTTTCTGGAGTCAAAATTCCTGGGGAAATCATCTCTGAGGCTTTATTACCACCAGGGGACCAGGTGTTCATCCTGACACCTCCAGAGTCAAAAATTCCTGGGGAAGTCATCTCCGAGGCATTATTATCACCAGGTGCACCAGGTGTTTGTCCTGATCCCTCTGAGGTCAAAACTTCCTAGGGAAGTCCTCTACAAAGCGTTATTATGACCAGGTGCACCAGGTGTCTGTCCTGTCCCTTCTGAACTAAAAACTTCTTGGGGAAGTCATCTCCGAGGCGTTATCATGACCGGGTGCACCAGGTATCCGTTCTGAGCCTTCTGAAGTCAAAACTTCCTGGGGAAATTATCTACAAAGCGTTATTATGACTATGTGCATCAGTTGTCCGCCCTGACCCCTCTGGAGTCAAAACTCCCTGGGGAAGTCATCTTCGAGGCGTTATCATGACTAGGTGCACCAGGTGTCCATCCTGACCCTTCTGAAGTCAAAACTTCCTGGGGAAATCATCCACAAAGCGTTATTATGACCAGGTGCAACAGGTATCCGCCCTGACCCCTCTGGAATCAAAACTTCCTGGGGAAGTCATCTCCGAGGCGTTATCATGACCAGGGGCACCAGGTGTCCGTCCTGACCCTTCTGAAGTAAAAACTTCCTGGGGAAGTCATCTCCGAGGCGTTATCATGACCAGGGGCACCAGGTGTCCGTCCTGAGCCTTCTGAAGTCAAAACTTCCTGGGGAAATCATCTCCGAGGCGTTATTATCACCAGGTTAACCAGGTGTTTGTCCTGACCTTTCTGGAGTCAAAACTTCCTGGGGAAATCATCTCCGAGGCTTTATTACCACCAGGGGCACCAGGTGTTCGTCCTGACCCCTCCGGAGTCAAAACTTCCTGGAAAAATCATCTCCGAGGCGTTATTATCATCGGTGCACCAGGTGTCCGTCCTGACCCTTCTGAAGTCAAAACTTCCTGGGGAAGTCATCTCCGAGGCGTTATCATGACCAGGGGCACCAGGTGTCCGTCCTGACCCTTCTAAAGTAAAAACTTCCTGGAAAAAATCATCTCCGAGGCTTTATTACCACCAGGGGCACCAGGTGCTCGTCCTGCCCTATCCGGAGTCAAAACTTCCTGGGGAAATCATCTCCGAGGCATTATTATCACCAGGTTAACCAGGTGTTCGTCCTGACCTTTCTGGAGTCAAAATTCCTGGGGAAATCATCTCTGAGGCTTTATTACCACCAGGGGACCAGGTGTTCGTCCTGACACCTCCAGAGTCAAAAATTCCTGGGGAAGTCATCTCCGAGGCATTATTATCACCAGGTGCACCAGGTGTTTGTCCTGATCCCTCTGAGGTCAAAACTTCCTGGGGAAGTCCTCTACAAAGCGTTATTATGACCAGGTGCACCAGGTGTCTGTCCTGTCCCTTCTGAACTAAAAACTTCTTGGGGAAGTCATCTCCGAGGCGTTATCATGACCGGGTGCACCAGGTATCCGTTCTGAGCCTTCTGAAGTCAAAACTTCCTGGGGAAATTATCTACAAAGCGTTATTATGACTATGTTTATCAGTTGTCCGCCCTGACCCCTCTGGAGTCAAAACTCCCTGGGGAAGTCATCTTCGAGGCGTTATCATGACTAGGTGCACCAGGTGTCCATCCTGACCCTTCTGAAGTCAAAACTTCCTGGGGAAATCATCCACAAAGCGTTATTATGACCAGGTGCAACAGGTATCCGCCCTGACCCCTCTGGAATCAAAACTTCCTCGGGAAGTCATCTCCGAGGCGTTATCATGACCAGGGGCACCAGGTGTCCGTCCTGACCCTTCTGAAGTAAAAACTTCCTGGGGAAGTCATCTCCGAGGCGTTATCATGACCAGGGGCACCAGGTGTCCGTCCTGAGCCTTCTGAAGTCAAAACTTCCTGGGGAAATCATCTCCGAGGCGTTATTATCACCAGGTTAACCAGGTGTTTGTCCTGACCTTTCTGGAGTCAAAACTTCCTGGGGAAATCATCTCCGAGGCTTTATTACCACCAGGGGCACCAGGTGTTCGTCCTGACCCCTCCGGAGTCAAAACTTCCTGAAAAAATCATCTCCGAGGCGTTATTATCATCGGTGCACCAGGTGTCCGTCCTGACCCTTCTGAAGTCAAAACTTCCTGGGGAAGTCATCTCCGAGGCGTTATCATGACCAGGGGCACCAGGTGTCCGTCCTGACCCTTCTAAAGTAAAAACTTCCTGGAAAAAATCATCTCCGAGGCTTTATTACCACCAGGGGCACCAGGTGCTCGTCCTGCCCTATCCGGAGTCAAAACTTCCTGGGGAAATCATCTCCGAGGCATTATTATCATCAGGTTAACCAGGAGTTCGTCCTGACCTTTCTGGAGTTAAAACTTCCTGGAGAAATCATCTCTGAGGCTTAATTACCACCAAGGGCACCAGGTGTGAGTCCTGACCCCTCCGGAGTCAAAACTTCCTGGGGAAGTCATCTCCGAGGCGTTAGCATCAGCAGTTGCACCAGGTGTTCGTCCTGATCCCTCTGGGGTCAAAACTTCCTGGGGAAGTCATCTCCGAGGCGTTAGCATCAGCAGTTGCACCAGGTGTCCGTCCTGAGCCTTCTGAAGTCGAAACTTCCTGGGGAAGTCATCTCCGAGGCGTTTCTACCACCAGCTGCATCAGGTGTCCGTCCAGATCCCTCTGGGGTCAAAACTTCCTGGGGAAATCATCTCCGAGGCGTTATTATCACCAGGTTAACCAGGTGTTTGTCCTGACCTTTCTGGAGTCAAAACTTCCTGGGGATATCATTTCCGAGGCTTTATTACCACCAGGGGCACCAGGTGTTCGTCCTGACCCCTCCGGAGTCAAAACTTCCTGGGGAAATCATCTCCGAGGCGTTATCATCACCGGTGCACCAGGTGTCCGTCCTGACCTTTCTGGAGTTGAAACTTCCTGGGGAAGTCATCTCCGAGGCATTATTACCACCAGGTAAACCAGGTGTCCGCCCTGGCCCCTCCGGAGTCCAAACTTCTTGGGGAAATCATCTACAAGGCGTCATTATGACGAGTTGCATCAGGTGTCCGTCCTGACCCCTCTGGGGTCAAAACTTCCTGGGGAAATCATCGCCGAGGCGTTATTATCACCGGTGCACCAGGTATCCGTCCCGACCCTTCTGAAGTCAAAATTTCCTGGGGAAATCATCTCCGAGGCGTTATTATCACCAGGTTAACCAGGTGTTCGTCCTGACCTTTCTGGAGTTAAAAATTCCTGGGGAAGTCACCTCCGAGGCGTTATTATCACCAGGTGCACCAGGTGTTCGTCCTGACCTTTCTGGAGTTAAAACTTCCTGGGGAAGTCATCTCCGAGGCGTTATTATCACCGGTGCACCAGGTGTCCGTTCCGACCCTTCTGAAGTCGAAATTTCCTGGGGAAATCATCTCCGAGGCGTTATTATCACCAGGTTAACCAGGTGTTCGTCCTGACCTTTCTGGAGTTAAAACTTCCTGGGGAAGTCATCTCCGAGGCGTTATTATCACCAGGTGCACCAGGTGTTCGTCCTGATCCCTCTGGGGTCAAAACTTCCTGGGAAAATCATCTCCGAGGCGTTTCTACCACCAGCTGCATCAGGTGTCCGTCCTGATCCCTCTTGGGTCAAAACTTCCTGGGGAAATCATCTCCGAGGTGTTACTATCACCAGGTTAACCAGACGTTCGTCCTGAACTTTCTGGAGTTAAAACTTCCTGGGGAAATCGTCTCTGAGGCTTTATTACCACCAGGGGCACTAGGTGTTCGTCCTGACCTCTCTGGAGTCAAAACTTCCTGGGGAAGTCATCCCCGAGGCGTTATTATCACCAGGTGCACCAGGTGTTCGTCCTGATCCCATTGGGGTCAAAACTTCCTGGGGAAATCATCTACAAAGCGTTATTATGACCAGGTGCACCAGGTGTTCATCCTGACCCTTCTGAAGTCAAAACTTCCTGGGAAATAATCTACAAGGCGTTATTATCACCAGGTTAACCAGGTGTTTGTCCTGACGTTTCTGGAGTCAAAACTTCCTGGGGATATCATTTCCGAGGCTTTATTACCAACAGGGGCACCAGGTGTTCGTCCTGACCCCTCCGGAGTCAAAACTTCCTGGGGAAACCATCTCCGAGGCGTTATCATCACCGGTGCACCAGGTGTCCGTCCTGACCTTTCTGGAGTTAAAACTTCCTCGGGAAATCATCTCTGAGGCTTTATTACCACCAAGGTCACCAGGTGTTCGTCCTGATCCCTCCGGAGTCAAAACTTCCTGGGGAAACCATCTCCGAGGCGTTATCATCACCGGTGCACCAGGTGTCCGTCCTGACCTTTCTGGAGTTGAAACTTCCTGGGGAAATCATCTTTAAGGCGTCATTACCACCAGGTGCACCAGGTGTCCACTCTGGCCCCTCCGGAGTCCAAACTTCTTGGGGAAATCCTCTCCAAGGCGTTATTATCACCGGTGCACCGGGTGTTCATCCTGACCTTTCTGGAGTCAAAACTTCCTGGGGAAATCCTCTCCGAGGCTTTATTAATACCAGGGGCACCAGGTGTTTTACCTGACCTATCCGGAGTCAAAACTTCTTGGGGAAATCATCTCCGAGGCGTTATTATCACCAGGTTAACCAGGTGTTCGTCCTGACCTTTCTGGAGTTAAAACTTCCTGGGGAAATCATCTCTGAGGCTTTATTACCACCAAGGTCACCAGGTGTTCGTCCTGATCCCTCCGGAGTCAAAACTTCCTGGGGAAATCATCTCCGAGGCGTTATTATCACCAGGTTAACCAGGTGTTCGTCCTGACCTTTCTGGAGTTAAAACTTCCTGGGGAAATCATCTCTGAGGCTTTATTACCACCAAGGTCACCAGGTGTTCGTCCTGATCCCTCCGGAGTCTAAACTTCCTGGGGAAATCATCTCAGAGGCGTTATTATCGCCGGTACACCGGGTGTTCGTCCTGACCCTTCTGAAGTAAAAACTTCCTGGGGAAGTCATCTCCATGGCGTTATTATCACCAGGTTAACCAGGTGTTCATCCTGACCTTTCTGGAGTCAAAACTTCCTGGGGAAATCCTCTCCGAGGCTTTATTAATCATAGGGGCACCAGGTGTTTTACCTGACCTATCCGGAGTCAAAACTTCCTGGGGAAATCATCTCCGAGGCGTTATTATTACCAGGTTAACCAGGTGTTCGTCCTGACCTTTCTGGAGTTAAAACTTCCTGGGGAAATCATCGCCGAGGCATTATTATCACCGGTGCACCAGGTGTCCGTCCCGACCCTTCTGAAGTCAAAACTTCCTGGGGAAACCATCTCCGAGGCGTTATCATCACCGGTGCACCAGGTGTCCGTCCTGACCTTTCTGGAGTTGAAACTTCCTGGGGAAATCATCTTTAAGGCGTCATTACCACCAGGTGCACCAGGTGTCCACTCTGGCCCCTCCGGAGTCCAAACTTCTTGGGGAAATCCTCTCCAAGGCGTTATTATCACCGGTGCACCGGGTGTTCATCCTGACCTTTCTGGAGTCAAAACTTCCTGGGGAAATCCTCTCCGAGGCTTTATTAATACCAGGGGCACCAGGTGTTTTACCTGACCTATCCGGAGTCAAAACTTCTTGGGGAAATCATCTCCGAGGCGTTATTATCACCAGGTTAACCAGGTGTTCGTCCTGACCTTTCTGGAGTTAAAACTTCCTGGGGAAATCATCTCTGAGGCTTTATTACCACCAAGGTCACCAGGTGTTCGTCCTGATCCCTCCGGAGTCAAAACTTCCTGGGGAAATCATCGCCGAGGCGTTATTATCACCGGTGCACCAGGTATCCGTCCCGACCCTTCTGAAGTCAAAATTTCCTGGGGAAATCATCTCCGAGGCGTTATTATCACCAGGTTAACCAGGTGTTCGTCCTGACCTTTCTGGAGTTAAAAATTCCTGGGGAAGTCACCTCCGAGGCGTTATTATCACCAGGTGCACCAGGTGTTCGTCCTGACCTTTCTGGAGTTAAAACTTCCTGGGGAAGTCATCTCCGAGGCTTTATTACCACCAGGTGCACCAGGTGTCTTTAGTGACCTTTCTGGAATAAAAACTTCCTGAGTAAATCATCACCGAGGCGTCAGTATCACCAGGTGCATCAGGTGTCCACCCTGACCCCTCTGGAGTCAAAACTTCCTGGGGAAGTCATCTCCGAGGCGTTATCATGACCAGGTGCACCAGGTATCCGTTCTGAGCCTTCTGAAGTCAAAACTCCCTGGGGAAGTCGTCTCCGAGGCGTAAGTATCACCAGGTGCATCATTTGTCCAGCCTGACCCCTCTGGAGTCAAAACTCCCTGGGGAAGTCATTTCCGAGGCGTCAACATGACCAGGTGCACCAGGTATCCGTCCTGACCCTTCTGAAGTCAAAACTTCCTGGGGAAATCATCTCCGAGGCGTTCTTACCACCAGCTGCATCAGGTGTCCGTCCTGACCCCTCTGGGGTCAAAACTTCCTGGGGAAATCATCTACAAGGCGTTATTATGACGAGGTGAACTAGGTGTCCGTCCTGACCCTTCTGAAGTCAAAACTTCCTGGGGAAATCCTCTCCGAGGCTTTATTAATACCAGGGGCACCAGGTGTTTTACCTGACCTATCCGGAGTCAAAACTTCTTGGGGAAATCATCTCCGAGGCGTTATTATCACCAGGTTAACCAGGTGTTCGTCCTGACCTTTCTGGAGTTAAAACTTCCTGGGGAAATCATCTCTGAGGCTTTATTACCACCAAGGTCACCAGGTGTTCGTCCTGATCCCTCCGGAGTCAAAACTTCCTGGGGAAATCATCTCCGAGGCGTTATTATCACCAGGTTAACCAGGTGTTCGTCCTGACCTTTCTGGAGTTAAAACTTCCTGGGGAAATCATCTCTGAGGCTTTATTACCACCAAGGTCACCAGGTGTTCGTCCTGATCCCTCCGGAGTCTAAACTTCCTGGGGAAATCATCTCAGAGGCGTTATTATCGCCGGTACACCGGGTGTTCGTCCTGACCCTTCTGAAGTAAAAACTTCCTGGGGAAGTCATCTCCATGGCGTTATTATCACCAGGTTAACCAGGTGTTCATCCTGACCTTTCTGGAGTCAAAACTTCCTGGGGAAATCCTCTCCGAGGCTTTATTAATCATAGGGGCACCAGGTGTTTTACCTGACCTATCCGGAGTCAAAACTTCCTGGGGAAATCATCTCCGAGGCGTTATTATTACCAGGTTAACCAGGTGTTCGTCCTGACCTTTCTGGAGTTAAAACTTCCTGGGGAAATCATCGCCGAGGCATTATTATCACCGGTGCACCAGGTGTCCGTCCCGACCCTTCTGAAGTCAAAACTTCCTGGGGAAACCATCTCCGAGGCGTTATCATCACCGGTGCACCAGGTGTCCGTCCTGACCTTTCTGGAGTTGAAACTTCCTGGGGAAATCATCTTTAAGGCGTCATTACCACCAGGTGCACCAGGTGTCCACTCTGGCCCCTCCGGAGTCCAAACTTCTTGGGGAAATCCTCTCCAAGGCGTTATTATCACCGGTGCACCGGGTGTTCATCCTGACCTTTCTGGAGTCAAAACTTCCTGGGGAAATCCTCTCCGAGGCTTTATTAATACCAGGGGCACCAGGTGTTTTACCTGACCTATCCGGAGTCAAAACTTCTTGGGGAAATCATCTCCGAGGCGTTATTATCACCAGGTTAACCAGGTGTTCGTCCTGACCTTTCTGGAGTTAAAACTTCCTGGGGAAATCATCTCTGAGGCTTTATTACCACCAAGGTCACCAGGTGTTCGTCCTGATCCCTCCGGAGTCAAAACTTCCTGGGGAAATCATCGCCGAGGCGTTATTATCACCGGTGCACCAGGTATCCGTCCCGACCCTTCTGAAGTCAAAATTTCCTGGGGAAATCATCTCCGAGGCGTTATTATCACCAGGTTAACCAGGTGTTCGTCCTGACCTTTCTGGAGTTAAAAATTCCTGGGGAAGTCACCTCCGAGGCGTTATTATCACCAGGTGCACCAGGTGTTCGTCCTGACCTTTCTGGAGTTAAAACTTCCTGGGGAAGTCATCTCCGAGGCTTTATTACCACCAGGTGCACCAGGTGTCTTTAGTGACCTTTCTGGAATAAAAACTTCCTGAGTAAATCATCACCGAGGCGTCAGTATCACCAGGTGCATCAGGTGTCCACCCTGACCCCTCTGGAGTCAAAACTTCCTGGGGAAGTCATCTCCGAGGCGTTATCATGACCAGGTGCACCAGGTATCCGTTCTGAGCCTTCTGAAGTCAAAACTCCCTGGGGAAGTCGTCTCCGAGGCGTAAGTATCACCAGGTGCATCATTTGTCCAGCCTGACCCCTCTGGAGTCAAAACTCCCTGGGGAAGTCATTTCCGAGGCGTCAACATGACCAGGTGCACCAGGTATCCGTCCTGACCCTTCTGAAGTCAAAACTTCCTGGGGAAATCATCTCCGAGGCGTTCTTACCACCAGCTGCATCAGGTGTCCGTCCTGACCCCTCTGGGGTCAAAACTTCCTGGGGAAATCATCTACAAGGCGTTATTATGACGAGGTGAACTAGGTGTCCGTCCTGACCCTTCTGAAGTCAAAACTTCCTGGGGAAATCATCTCCGAGGCGTTATTATCACCAGGTTAACCAGGTGTCCGTCCTGACCCTTCTGAAGTCAAAACTTCCTGGGGAAATCATCTCCGAGGCGTAATTACCACCAGGTTAACCAGGTATCCGTCCTGGCCCTTCTGAAGTCAAAACTTCCTGGGGAAATCATCTCCGAGGCGTTCTTACCACCAGCTGCATCAGGTGTCCGTCCTGACCCCTCTGGGGTCAAAACTTCCTGGGGAAATCATCTACAAGGCGTTATTATGACGAGGTGAACTAGGTGTCCGTCCTGACCCTTCTGAAGTCAAAACTTCCTGGGGAAATCATCTCCGAGGCGTTATTATCACCAGGTTAACCAGGTGTCCGTCCTGACCCTTCTGAAGTCAAAACTTCCTGGGGAAATCATCTTCGAGGCGTAATTACCACCAGGTTAACCAGGTGTTCGTCCTGACCTTTCTGGAGTCCAAACATCCTGGGGAAGTCATCTCCGAGGTGTTATTATCACCAGGTTAACCAGGTGTTCGTCCTGACCTTTTTGGAGTCAAAACTTCCTGGGGAAGTCATCTCCGAGGCGTTATCATGAACAGGTGCACCAGGTGTCCGTCCTGACCCTTCTGAAGTCAAAACTTTCTGGGGAAATCATCTCCGAGGCGTTATTATCACCAGGTTAACCAGGTGTTCGTTCTGACCTTTCTGGAGTCAAAATTCCTGGGGAAATCATCTCTGAGGCTTTATTACCACCAGGGGACCAGGTGTTCATCCTGACACCTCCAGAGTCAAAAATTCCTGGGGAAGTCATCTCCGAGGCATTATTATCACCAGGTGCACCAGGTGTTTGTCCTGATCCCTCTGAGGTCAAAACTTCCTAGGGAAGTCCTCTACAAAGCGTTATTATGACCAGGTGCACCAGGTGTCTGTCCTGTCCCTTCTGAACTAAAAACTTCTTGGGGAAGTCATCTCCGAGGCGTTATCATGACCGGGTGCACCAGGTATCCGTTCTGAGCCTTCTGAAGTCAAAACTTCCTGGGGAAATTATCTACAAAGCGTTATTATGACTATGTGCATCAGTTGTCCGCCCTGACCCCTCTGGAGTCAAAACTCCCTGGGGAAGTCATCTTCGAGGCGTTATCATGACTAGGTGCACCAGGTGTCCATCCTGACCCTTCTGAAGTCAAAACTTCCTGGGGAAATCATCCACAAAGCGTTATTATGACCAGGTGCAACAGGTATCCGCCCTGACCCCTCTGGAATCAAAACTTCCTGGGGAAGTCATCTCCGAGGCGTTATCATGACCAGGGGCACCAGGTGTCCGTCCTGACCCTTCTGAAGTAAAAACTTCCTGGGGAAGTCATCTCCGAGGCGTTATCATGACCAGGGGCACCAGGTGTCCGTCCTGAGCCTTCTGAAGTCAAAACTTCCTGGGGAAATCATCTCCGAGGCGTTATTATCACCAGGTTAACCAGGTGTTTGTCCTGACCTTTCTGGAGTCAAAACTTCCTGGGGAAATCATCTCCGAGGCTTTATTACCACCAGGGGCACCAGGTGTTCGTCCTGACCCCTCCGGAGTCAAAACTTCCTGGAAAAATCATCTCCGAGGCGTTATTATCATCGGTGCACCAGGTGTCCGTCCTGACCCTTCTGAAGTCAAAACTTCCTGGGGAAGTCATCTCCGAGGCGTTATCATGACCAGGGGCACCAGGTGTCCGTCCTGACCCTTCTAAAGTAAAAACTTCCTGGAAAAAATCATCTCCGAGGCTTTATTACCACCAGGGGCACCAGGTGCTCGTCCTGCCCTATCCGGAGTCAAAACTTCCTGGGGAAATCATCTCCGAGGCATTATTATCACCAGGTTAACCAGGTGTTCGTCCTGACCTTTCTGGAGTCAAAATTCCTGGGGAAATCATCTCTGAGGCTTTATTACCACCAGGGGACCAGGTGTTCGTCCTGACACCTCCAGAGTCAAAAATTCCTGGGGAAGTCATCTCCGAGGCATT
Source organism: Encarsia formosa (assembly GCA_038277355.1). Taxonomy (NCBI): domain Eukaryota; kingdom Metazoa; phylum Arthropoda; class Insecta; order Hymenoptera; family Aphelinidae; genus Encarsia; species Encarsia formosa. Next base: position 88,226,620 of record CM076184.1, on the reverse strand, counting down.
ATTATCACCAGGTGCACCAGGTGTTTGTCCTGATCCCTCTGAGGTCAAAACTTCCTGGGGAAGTCCTCTACAAAGCGTTATTATGACCAGGTGCACCAGGTGTCTGTCCTGTCCCTTCTGAACTAAAAACTTCTTGGGGAAGTCATCTCCGAGGCGTTATCATGACCGGGTGCACCAGGTATCCGTTCTGAGCCTTCTGAAGTCAAAACTTCCTGGGGAAATTATCTACAAAGCGTTATTATGACTATGTTTATCAGTTGTCCGCCCTGACCCCTCTGGAGTCAAAACTCCCTGGGGAAGTCATCTTCGAGGCGTTATCATGACTAGGTGCACCAGGTGTCCATCCTGACCCTTCTGAAGTCAAAACTTCCTGGGGAAATCATCCACAAAGCGTTATTATGACCAGGTGCAACAGGTATCCGCCCTGACCCCTCTGGAATCAAAACTTCCTCGGGAAGTCATCTCCGAGGCGTTATCATGACCAGGGGCACCAGGTGTCCGTCCTGACCCTTCTGAAGTAAAAACTTCCTGGGGAAGTCATCTCCGAGGCGTTATCATGACCAGGGGCACCAGGTGTCCGTCCTGAGCCTTCTGAAGTCAAAACTTCCTGGGGAAATCATCTCCGAGGCGTTATTATCACCAGGTTAACCAGGTGTTTGTCCTGACCTTTCTGGAGTCAAAACTTCCTGGGGAAATCATCTCCGAGGCTTTATTACCACCAGGGGCACCAGGTGTTCGTCCTGACCCCTCCGGAGTCAAAACTTCCTGAAAAAATCATCTCCGAGGCGTTATTATCATCGGTGCACCAGGTGTCCGTCCTGACCCTTCTGAAGTCAAAACTTCCTGGGGAAGTCATCTCCGAGGCGTTATCATGACCAGGGGCACCAGGTGTCCGTCCTGACCCTTCTAAAGTAAAAAATTCCTGGAAAAAATCATCTCCGAGGCTTTATTACCACCAGGGGCACCAGGTGCTCGTCCTGCCCTATCCGGAGTCAAAACTTCCTGGGGAAATCATCTCCGAGGCATTATTATCATCAGGTTAACCAGGAGTTCGTCCTGACCTTTCTGGAGTTAAAACTTCCTGGAGAAATCATCTCTGAGGCTTAATTACCACCAAGGGCACCAGGTGTGAGTCCTGACCCCTCCGGAGTCAAAACTTCCTGGGGAAGTCATCTCCGAGGCGTTATTATCACCAGGTGCACCAGGTGTTCGTCCTGATCCCTCTGGGGTCAAAACTTCCTGGGGAAGTCATCTCCGAGGCGTTAGCATCAGCAGTTGCACCAGGTGTCCGTCCTGAGCCTTCTGAAGTCGAAACTTCCTGGGGAAGTCATCTCCGAGGCGTTTCTACCACCAGCTGCATCAGGTGTCCGTCCAGATCCCTCTGGGGTCAAAACTTCCTGGGGAAATCATCTCCGAGGCGTTATTATCACCAGGTTAACCAGGTGTTTGTCCTGACCTTTCTGGAGTCAAAACTTCCTGGGGATATCATTTCCGAGGCTTTATTACCACCAGGGGCACCAGGTGTTCGTCCTGACCCCTCCGGAGTCAAAACTTCCTGGGGAAATCATCTCCGAGGCGTTATCATCACCGGTGCACCAGGTGTCCGTCCTGACCTTTCTGGAGTTGAAACTTCCTGGGGAAGTCATCTCCGAGGCATTATTACCACCAGGTAAACCAGGTGTCCGCCCTGGCCCCTCCGGAGTCCAAACTTCTTGGGGAAATCATCTACAAGGCGTCATTATGACGAGTTGCATCAGGTGTCCGTCCTGACCCCTCTGGGGTCAAAACTTCCTGGGGAAATCATCGCCGAGGCGTTATTATCACCGGTGCACCAGGTATCCGTCCCGACCCTTCTGAAGTCAAAATTTCCTGGGGAAATCATCTCCGAGGCGTTATTATCACCAGGTTAACCAGGTGTTCGTCCTGACCTTTCTGGAGTTAAAAATTCCTGGGGAAGTCACCTCCGAGGCGTTATTATCACCAGGTGCACCAGGTGTTCGTCCTGACCTTTCTGGAGTTAAAACTTCCTGGGGAAGTCATCTCCGAGGCGTTATTATCACCGGTGCACCAGGTGTCCGTTCCGACCCTTCTGAAGTCGAAATTTCCTGGGGAAATCATCTCCGAGGCGTTATTATCACCAGGTTAACCAGGTGTTCGTCCTGACCTTTCTGGAGTTAAAACTTCCTGGGGAAGTCATCTCCGAGGCGTTATTATCACCAGGTGCACCAGGTGTTCGTCCTGATCCCTCTGGGGTCAAAACTTCCTGGGAAAATCATCTCCGAGGCGTTTCTACCACCAGCTGCATCAGGTGTCCGTCCTGATCCCTCTTGGGTCAAAACTTCCTGGGGAAATCATCTCCGAGGTTTTACTATCACCAGGTTAACCAGACGTTCGTCCTGAACTTTCTGGAGTTAAAACTTCCTGGGGAAATCGTCTCTGAGGCTTTATTACCACCAGGGGCACTAGGTGTTCGTCCTGACCTCTCTGGAGTCAAAACTTCCTGGGGAAGTCATCCCCGAGGCGTTATTATCACCAGGTGCACCAGGTGTTCGTCCTGACCCCTCCGGAGTCAAAACTTCCTGGGGAAACCATCTCCGAGGCGTTATCATCATCGGTGCACCAGGTGTCCGTCCTGACCTTTCTGGAGTTAAAACTTCCTCGGGAAATCATCTCTGAGGCTTTATTACCACCAAGGTCACCAGGTGTTCGTCCTGATCCCTCCGGAGTCAAAACTTCCTGGGGAAACCATCTCCGAGGCGTTATCATCACCGGTGCACCAGGTGTCCGTCCTGACCTTTCTGGAGTTGAAACTTCCTGGGGAAATCATCTTTAAGGCGTCATTACCACCAGGTGCACCAGGTGTCCACTCTGGCCCCTCCGGAGTCCAAACTTCTTGGGGAAATCCTCTCCAAGGCGTTATTATCACCGGTGCACCAGGTGTCCGTCCTGACCTTTCTGGAGTTAAAACTTCCTCGGGAAATCATCTCTGAGGCTTTATTACCACCAAGGTCACCAGGTGTTCGTCCTGATCCCTCCGGAGTCAAAACTTCCTGGGGAAACCATCTCCGAGGCGTTATTATCACCAGGTTAACCAGGTGTTCGTCCTGACCTTTCTGGAGTCAAAACTTCCTGGGGAAATCATCTCCGAGGCTTTATTACCACCAGGGGCACCAGGTGTTCGTCCTGACCCCTCCGGAGTCAAAACTTCCTGGAAAAATCATCTCCGAGGCGTTATTATCATCGGTGCACCAGGTGTCCGTCCTGACCCTTCTGAAGTCAAAACTTCCTGGGGAAGTCATCTCCGAGGCGTTATCATGACCAGGGGCACCAGGTGTCCGTCCTGACCCTTCTAAAGTAAAAACTTCCTGGAAAAAATCATCTCCGAGGCTTTATTACCACCAGGGGCACCAGGTGCTCGTCCTGCCCTATCCGGAGTCAAAACTTCCTGGGGAAATCATCTCCGAGGCATTATTATCACCAGGTTAACCAGGTGTTCGTCCTGACCTTTCTGGAGTCAAAATTCCTGGGGATATCATTTCCGAGGCTTGATTACCACCAGGGGCACCAGGTGTTCGTCCTGACCCCTCCGGAGTCAAAACTTCCTGGGGAAATCATCTCCGAGGCGTTATCATCACCGGTGCACCAGGTGTCCGTCCTGACCTTTCTGGAGTTGAAACTTCCTGGGGAAGTCATCTCCGAGGCATTATTACCACCAGGTAAACCAGGTGTCCGCCCTGGCCCCTCCGGAGTCCAAACTTCTTGGGGAAATCATCTACAAGGCGTCATTATGACGAGTTGCATCAGGTGTCCGTCCTGACCCCTCTGGGGTCAAAACTTCCTGGGGAAATCATCGCCGAGGCGTTATTATCACCGGTGCACCAGGTATCCGTCCCGACCCTTCTGAAGTCAAAATTTCCTGGGGAAATCATCTCCGAGGCGTTATTATCACCAGGTTAACCAGGTGTTCGTCCTGACCTTTCTGGAGTTAAAAATTCCTGGGGAAGTCACCTCCGAGGCGTTATTATCACCAGGTGCACCAGGTGTTCGTCCTGACCTTTCTGGAGTTAAAACTTCCTGGGGAAGTCATCTCCGAGGCGTTATTATCACCGGTGCACCAGGTGTCCGTTCCGACCCTTCTGAAGTCGAAATTTCCTGGGGAAATCATCTCCGAGGCGTTATTATCACCAGGTTAACCAGGTGTTCGTCCTGACCTTTCTGGAGTTAAAACTTCCTGGGGAAGTCATCTCCGAGGCGTTATTATCACCAGGTGCACCAGGTGTTCGTCCTGATCCCTCTGGGGTCAAAACTTCCTGGGAAAATCATCTCCGAGGCGTTTCTACCACCAGCTGCATCAGGTGTCCGTCCTGATCCCTCTTGGGTCAAAACTTCCTGGGGAAATCATCTCCGAGGTGTTACTATCACCAGGTTAACCAGACGTTCGTCCTGAACTTTCTGGAGTTAAAACTTCCTGGGGAAATCGTCTCTGAGGCTTTATTACCACCAGGGGCACTAGGTGTTCGTCCTGACCTCTCTGGAGTCAAAACTTCCTGGGGAAGTCATCCCCGAGGCGTTATTATCACCAGGTGCACCAGGTGTTCGTCCTGACCCCTCCGGAGTCAAAACTTCCTGGGGAAACCATCTCCGAGGCGTTATCATCACCGGTGCACCAGGTGTCCGTCCTGACCTTTCTGGAGTTAAAACTTCCTCGGGAAATCATCTCTGAGGCTTTATTACCACCAAGGTCACCAGGTGTTCGTCCTGATCCCTCCGGAGTCAAAACTTCCTGGGGAAACCATCTCCGAGGCGTTATCATCACCGGTGCACCAGGTGTCCGTCCTGACCTTTCTGGAGTTGAAACTTCCTGGGGAAATCATCTTTAAGGCGTCATTACCACCAGGTGCACCAGGTGTCCACTCTGGCCCCTCCGGAGTCCAAACTTCTTGGGGAAATCCTCTCCAAGGCGTTATTATCACCGGTGCACCGGGTGTTCATCCTGACCTTTCTGGAGTCAAAACTTCCTGGGGAAATCCTCTCCGACGCTTTATTAATACCAGGGGCACCAGGTGTTTTACCTGACCTATCCGGAGTCAAAACTTCTTGGGGAAATCATCTCCGAGGCGTTATTATCACCAGGTTAACCAGGTGTTCGTCCTGACCTTTCTGGAGTTAAAACTTCCTGGGGAAATCATCTCTGAGGCTTTATTACCACCAAGGTCACCAGGTGTTCGTCCTGATCCCTCCGGAGTCAAAACTTCCTGGGGAAATCATCTCCGAGGCGTTATTATCACCAGGTTAACCAGGTGTTCGTCCTGACCTTTCTGGAGTTAAAACTTCCTGAGGAAATCATCTCTGAGGCTTTATTACCACCAAGGTCACCAGGTGTTCGTCCTGATCCCTCCGGAGTCTAAACTTCCTGGGGAAATCATCTCAGAGGCGTTATTATCGCCGGTGCACCGGGTGTTCGTCCTGACCCTTCTGAAGTAAAAACTTCCTGGGGAAGTCATCTCCATGGCGTTATTATCACCAGGTTAACCAGGTGTTCATCCTGACCTTTCTGAAGTCAAAACTTCCTGGGGAAATCCTCTCCGAGGCTTTATTAATCCCAGGGGCACCAGGTGTTTTACCTGACCTATCCGGAGTCAAAACTTCCTGGGGAAATCATCTCCGAGGCGTTATTATTACCAGGTTAACCAGGTGTTCGTCCTGACCTTTCTGGAGTTAAAACTTCCTGGGGAAATCATCGCCGAGGCATTATTATCACCGGTGCACCAGGTGTCCGTCCCGACCCTTCTGAAGTCAAAACTTCCTGGGGAAACCATCTCCGAGGCGTTATCATCACCGGTGCACCAGGTGTCCGTCCTGACCTTTCTGGAGTTGAAACTTCCTGGGGAAATCATCTTTAAGGCGTCATTACCACCAGGTGCACCAGGTGTCCACTCTGGCCCCTCCGGAGTCCAAACTTCTTGGGGAAATCCTCTCCAAGGCGTTATTATCACCGGTGCACCGGGTGTTCATCCTGACCTTTCTGGAGTCAAAACTTCCTGGGGAAATCCTCTCCGAGGCTTTATTAATACCAGGGGCACCAGGTGTTTTACCTGACCTATCCGGAGTCAAAACTTCTTGGGGAAATCATCTCCGAGGCGTTATTATCACCAGGTTAACCAGGTGTTCGTCCTGACCTTTCTGGAGTTAAAACTTCCTGGGGAAATCATCTCTGAGGCTTTATTACCACCAAGGTCACCAGGTGTTCGTCCTGATCCCTCCGGAGTCAAAACTTCCTGGGGAAATCATCTCCGAGGCGTTATTATCACCAGGTTAACCAGGTGTTCGTCCTGACCTTTCTGGAGTTAAAACTTCCTGGGGAAATCATCTCTGAGGCTTTATTACCACCAAGGTCACCAGGTGTTCGTCCTGATCCCTCCGGAGTCTAAACTTCCTGGGGAAATCATCTCAGAGGCGTTATTATCGCCGGTGCACCGGGTGTTCGTCCTGACCCTTCTGAAGTAAAAACTTCCTGGGGAAGTCATCTCCGAGGCGTTATTATCACCAGGTGCACCAGGTGTTCGTCCTGACCTTTCTGGAGTCAAAACTTCCTGGGGAAACCATCTCCGAGGCGTTATCATCACCGGTGCACCAGGTGTCCGTCCTGACCTTTCTGGAGTTGAAACTTCCTGGGGAAATCATCTTTAAGGCGTCATTACCACCAGGTGCACCAGGTGTCCACCCTGGCCCCTCCGGAGTCCAAACTTCCTGGGGAAATCCTCTCCGAGGCGTTATTATCACCAGAATAACCAGGTGTTTGTCCTGACCTTTCTGGAGTCAAAACTTCCTGGGGATATCATTTCCGAGGCTTTATTAGAACCAGGGGCACCAGGTGTTCGTCCTGACCCCTCCGGAGTCAAAACTTCCTGGGGAAATCATCTCCGAGGCGTTATTATTACCAGGTTAACCGGGTGTTCGTCCTGACCCTTCTGAAGTAAAAACTTCTTGGGGAAGTCATCTCCAAGGCGTTATTATCACCAGGTTAACCAGGTGTTCATCCTGACCTTTCTGGAGTTAAAACTTCCTGGGGAAATCATCTCTGAGGCTTTATTACCACCAAGGTCACCAGGTGTTCGTCCTGATCCCTCCGGAGTCAAAACTTCCTGGGGAAATCATCTCCGAGACGTTATTATCGCCGGTGCACCGGGTGTTCGTCCTGACCCTTCTGAAGTAAAAACTTCCTGGGGAAGTCATCTCCATGGCGTTATTATCACCAGGTTAACCAGGTGTTCATCCTGACCTTTCTGGAGTCAAAACTTCCTGGGGAAATCCTCTCCGAGGCTTTATTAATCCCAGGGGCACCAGGTGTTTTACCTGACCTATCCGGAGTCAAAACTTCCTGGGGAAATCATCTCCGAGGCGTTATTATTACCAGGTTAACCAGGTGTTCGTCCTGACCTTTCTGGAGTTAAAACTTTCTGGGGAAATCATCGCCGAGGCATTATTATCACCGGTGCACCAGGTGTCCGTCCCGACCCTTCTGAAGTCAAAATTTCCTGGGGAAACCATCTCCGAGGCGTTATCATCACCGGTGCACCAGGTGTCCGTCCTGACCTTTCTGGAGTTGAAACTTCCTGGGGAAATCATCTTTAAGGCGTCATTACCACCAGGTGCACCAGGTGTCCACCCTGGCCCCTCCGGAGTCCAAACTTCCTGGGGAAATCCTCTCCGAGGCGTTATTATCACCAGAATAACCAGATGTTTGTCCTGACCATTCTGGAGTCAAAACTTCCTGGGGATATCATTTCCGAGGCTTTATTACCACCAGGGGCACCAGGTGTCCGTCCTGAGCCTTCTGAAGTCAAAACTTCCTGGGGAAACCATCTCCGAGGCATATCATCACCGGTGCACCAGGTGTCCGTCCTGACCTTTCTGGAGTTGAAACTTCCTGGGGAAATCATCTTTAAGGCGTCATTACCACCAGGTGCACCAGGTGTCCACTCTGGCCCCTCCGGAGTCAAAACTTCCTGGGGAAATCATCTCCGAGGCGTTATTATCGCCGGTGCACCGGGTGTTCGTCCTGACCCTTCTGAAGTAAAAACTTCTTGGGAAAGTCATCTCCAAGGCGTTATTATCACCAGGTTAACCAGGTGTTCATCCTGACCTTTCTGGAGTTAAAACTTCCTGGGGAAATCATCTCTGAGGCTTTATTACCACCAAGGTCACCAGGTGTTCGTCCTGATCCCTCCGGAGTCAAAACTTCCTGGGGAAATCATCTCCGAGACGTTATTATCGCCGGTGCACCGGGTGTTCGTCCTGACCCTTCTGAAGTAAAAACTTCCTGGGGAAGTCATCTCCATGGCGTTATTATCACCAGGTTAACCAGGTGTTCATCCTGACCTTTCTGGAGTCAAAACTTCCTGGGGAAATCCTCTCCGAGGCTTTATTAATCCCAGGGGCACCAGGTGTTTTACCTGACCTATCCGGAGTCAAAACTTCCTGGGGAAATCATCTCCGAGGCGTTATTATTACCAGGTTAACCAGGTGTTCGTCCTGACCTTTCTGGAGTTAAAACTTCCTGGGGAAATCATCTCTGAGGCTTTATTACCACCAAGGTCACCAGGTGTTCGTCCTGATCCCTCCGGAGTCAAAACTTCCTGGGGAAATCATCTCCGAGGCGTTATTATCACCAGGTTAACCAGGTGTTCGTCCTGACCTTTCTGGAGTTAAAACTTCCTGGGGAAATCATCTCTGAGGCTTTATTACCACCAAGGTCACCAGGTGTTCGTCCTGATCCCTCCGGAGTCTAAACTTCCTGGGGAAATCATCTCAGAGGCGTTATTATCGCCGGTGCACCGGGTGTTCGTCCTGACCCTTCTGAAGTAAAAACTTCCTGGGGAAGTCATCTCCGAGGCGTTATTATCACCAGGTGCACCAGGTGTTCGTCCTGACCTTTCTGGAGTCAAAACTTCCTCGGGAAACCATCTCCGAGGCGTTATCATCACCGGTGCACCAGGTGTCCGTCCTGACCTTTCTGGAGTTGAAACTTCCTGGGGAAATCATCTTTAAGGCGTCATTACCACCAGGTGCACCAGGTGTCCACCCTGGCCCCTCCGGAGTCCAAACTTCCTGGGGAAATCCTCTCCGAGGCGTTATTATCACCAGAATAACCAGGTGTTTGTCCTGACCTTTCTGGAGTCAAAACTTCCTGGGGATATCATTTCCGAGGCTTTATTAGAACCAGGGGCACCAGGTGTTCGTCCTGACCCCTCCGGAGTCAAAACTTCCTGGGGAAATCATCTCCGAGGCGTTATTATCGCCGATGCACCGGGTGTTCGTCCTGACCCTTCTGAAGTAAAAACTTCTTGGGGAAGTCATCTCCAAGGCGTTATTATCACCAGGTTAACCAGGTGTTCATCCTGACCTTTCTGGAGTTAAAACTTCCTGGGGAAATCATCTCTGAGGCTTTATTACCATCAAAGTCACCAGGTGTTCGTCCTGATCCCTCCGGAGTCAAAACTTCCTGGGGAAATCATCTCCGAGACGTTATTATCGCCGGTGCACCGGGTGTTCGTCCTGACCCTTCTGAAGTAAAAACTTCCTGGGGAAGTCATCTCCATGGCGTTATTATCACCAGGTTAACCAGGTGTTCATCCTGACCTTTCTGGAGTCAAAACTTCCTGGGGAAATCCTCTCCGAGGCTTTATTAATCCCAGGGGCACCAGGTGTTTTACCTGACCTATCCGGAGTCAAAACTTCCTGGGGAAATCATCTCCGAGGCGTTATTATTACCAGGTTAACCAGGTGTTCGTCCTGACCTTTCTGGAGTTAAAACTTCCTGGGGAAATCATCGCCGAGGCATTATTATCACCGGTGCACCAGGTGTCCGTCCCGACCCTTCTGAAGTCAAAATTTCCTGGGGAAACCATCTCCGAGGCGTTATCATCACCGGTGCACCAGGTGTCCGTCCTGACCTTTCTGGAGTTGAAACTTCCTGGGGAAATCATCTTTAAGGCGTCATTACCACCAGGTGCACCAGGTGTCCACCCTTGCCCCTCCGGAGTCCAAACTTCCTGGGGAAATCCTCTCCGAGGCGTTATTATTACCAGAATAACCAGATGTTTGTCCTGACTATTCTGGAGTCAAAACTTCCTGGGGATATCATTTCCGAGGCTTTATTACCACCAGGGGCACCAGGTGTCCGTCCTGAGCCTTCTGAAGTCAAAACTTCCTGGGGAAACCATCTCCGAGGCATATCATCACCGGTGCACCAGGTGTCCGTCCTGACCTTTCTGGAGTTGAAACTTCCTGGGGAAATCATCTTTAAGGCGTCATTACCACCAGGTGCACCAGGTGTCCACTCTGGCCCCTCCGGAGTCAAAACTTCCTGGGGAAATCATCTCCGAGGCGTTATTATCGCCGGTGCACCGGGTGTTCGTCCTGACCCTTCTGAAGTAAAAACTTCTTGGGGAAGTCATCTCCAAGGCGTTATTATCACCAGGTTAACCAGGTGTTCATCCTGACCTTTCTGGAGTTAAAGCTTCCTGGGGAAATCATCTCTGAGGCTTTATTACCACCAAGGTCACCAGGTGTTCGTCCTGATCCCTCCGGAGTCAAAACTTCCTGGGGAAATCATCTCCGAGACGTTATTACCGCCGGTGCACCGGGTGTTCGTCCTGACCCTTCTGAAGTAAAAACTTCCTGGGGAAGTCATCTCCATGGCGTTATTATCACCAGGTTAACCAGGTGTTCATCCTGACCTTTCTGGAGTCAAAACTTCCTGGGGAAATCCTCTCCGAGGCTTTATTAATCCCAGGGGCACCAGGTGTTTTACCTGACCTATCCGGAGTCAAAACTTCTTGGGGAAATCATCTCCGAGGCGTTATTATTACCAGGTTAACCAGGTGTTCGTCCTGACCTTTCTGGAGTCAAAACTTCCTGGGGAAGTCATCTCCGAGGCGTTTTTACCACCAGCTGCATCAGGTGTCCGTCCTGATCCCTCTGGGCTCAAAACTCCCTGGGGAAATCATCTCCGAGTCGTTATTATCACCAGGTTAACCAGGATTTCGTCCTGACCTTACTGGAGTTAAAACTTCCTGGGGAAATCGTCTCTGAGGCTTTATTACCACCAGGGGCACTAGGTGTTCGTCCTGACCCCTCCGGAGTCAAAACTTCTTGGGGAAGTCATCTCCGAGGCGTTATTATCACCAGGCTCACCAGGTGTTCGTCCTGATCCCCGTGCGGTCAAAACTTCCAGGGGCAATCATCTACAAAGCGTTATTATGACCAGGTGCACTAGGTGTCCATCTTGACCCTTCTGAAGACAAAACTTCCTGGGGAAATCATCTCCGAGGCGTTAATATCACCAGGTTAACCAGGTGTTCGTCCTGACCTTTCTGGAGTCAATACTTCCTGGGTAAATCATCTCCGAGGCTTTATTACCACCAAGGGCACCAGGTGTTCGTCCTGACCCCTCCGGAGTCAAAACTTCCTGGGGAAGTCATCTCCGAGGTGTTATTATCACCAGGTGCACCAGGTATTCGTCCTGATCCCTCTGGGGTCAAAACTTCCTGGGGAAATCATCTTTAAGGCGTAATTACCACCAGGTGCACCAGGGGACCGCCCTGGCCCCTCCGGAGTCCAAACGTCTTGGGGAAATCATCTACAAGGCGTCTTTATGACGAGTTGCACCAGGTGTCCGTCCTGACCCTTCTGAAGTCAAAACTTCCTGGGGAAATCATCTCTGAGGCGTTAATATCACCAGGTTAACGAGGTGTTCGTGCTGACCTTTCTGGAGTTAAAATTTCCTGGGGAAATCACCTTTAAGGCGTAATTACCACCAGGTGCACCAGGTGTCCGCCCTGGCCTCTCCGGAGTCCAAACTTCTTGGGGAAATCATCTACAAGGCGTCATTATGACGAGTTGCATCAGATGTCCGTCCTGACCCCTCTGGGGTCAAAACTTCCTGGGGAAATCATCGCCGAGGCGTTATTATCACCGGTGCACCAGGTGTCCGTCCCGACCCTTCTGAAGTAAAAACTTCCTGGGGAAGTCATCTCCGAGGTGTTATCATGACCAGCTGCATCAGGTGTCCGTTTTGATCCCTCTGGGGTCAAAACTTCCTGGGGAAATCATCTACAAAGCGTCATTATGACCAGGTGCACCAGGTGTCCGTCCTGACCCTTCTGAAGTAAAAACTTCCTGCGGAAGTCATCTCCGAGGCGTTATCATGACCAGGGGCACCAGGTGTTCGTCCTGACCTATCCAGAGTCAAAACTTTCTGGGGAAATCATCTCCAAGGCGTTATTATCACCAGGTTAACCAGGTGTTCGTCCTGACCTTTCTGGAGTTAAAACTTCCTGGGGAAATCATCTCTGAGGCTTTATCACCACCAAGGGCACCAGGTGTTCGTCCTGACCCCTCCGGAGTCAAAACTTCCTGGGGAAGTCATCTCCGAGGCGTTATTATCACCAGGTGCATCAGGTGTTCGTCCTGATCCCTCTGGGGTCAAAACTTCCTGGGGAAGTCATCTCCGAGGCGTTATCATGACTAGGTGCACCAGGTGTTCGTCCTGACCCTTCTGAAGTCAAAACTTCCTGGGGAAATCGTCTCTGAGGCGTTCATATCACCAGGTTAACCAGGTGTTCGTCCTGACCTTTCTGGAGTTAAAACTTCCTGGGGAAATCATCTTTAAGGCGTAATTACCACCAGGTGCACCAGGTGTCTGCCCTGGCCCCTCCGGAGTCCAAACTTCTTGGGGAAATCATCTACAAGGCTTCATTATGACGAGTTTCACCAGGTGTCCGTCCTGACCATTCTGAAGTCAAAACTTCCTGGGGAAATCATCTCCGAGGCTTTATTATCACCAGGTTAACAAGGTGTTCTTCCTGACCTTTCTGGAGTTAAAACTTCCTGGGGAAATCATCTTTAAGGCGTAATTACCACCAGGTGCACCAGGTGACCGCCCCGGCCCCTCCGGAGTCCAAACTTCTTGGGGAAATCATCTACAAGGCGTCATTATGACGAGTTTCACCAGGTGTCCGTCCTGACCCTTCTGAAGTCAAAACTTTCTGGGGAAATCATCTCCGAGGCGTTAATATCACCAGGTTAACGAGGTGTTCGTCCTGACCTTTCTGGAGTTAAAACTTCCTGGCGAAATCATCTTTAAGGCGTAATTACCACCAGGTGCACCAGGTGTCCGCCCTGGCCCCTCCGGAGTCCAAACTTCTTGGGGAAATCATTTACAAGGCGTCATTATGACGAGTTGCATCAGGTGTCCGTCATGACCCCTCTGGGGTCAAAACTTCCTGGGGAAATCATCTCCGAGGCGCTATTATCACCAGGTTAAACAGGTGTTCGTCCTGACCTTTCTGGAGTGTCACACGTGTGGCTATACAGCAGGGTGAACTTCGTCAGTTCGATCATTGTGTTATTGTTGCTTATGAAGAAAAAATTGATGCTTTTATTATTAGTGCTTTAAATGTACATATTTGAAATGAGAAAATAAAATGTGTGAAATAGTTAGTATAGAACAGTGTTTGATGAAAGTGTATATTTTTATTATCAAAATTATAATAAAAAGTTCTGTGTTATTAAAAAAATAAATATCTCTATTTCTACCACGATCTCTACTAATTTTTTTTTTTTACTTAACTGATAGTTATAATAAAAATTCATTTTTTTTTTTATATACTTATTATTCATATTAATGATAATAATGATTTATAACAGCTAACTTTTAATTTTTTTAAAAAAGGTTAATGACCCAAGTTTTTTTTTTTTTAGTGTATGTTCATGCTGAAATTTTGTATAAAAGTTTATGAAAGTGAGGTAGATGAAAATGAAAAAACTGCTTTTTAAATAAGTTATTTAGTGGGTTTATCATTTTTGTATAATTATTAGTATTGTTGTTATTCATCTTAATTTGATATCATATTTTTATTGATCCGTCTTTATTCTCATCCTGACTTGGAATGAAAATGTAAGAATATAATAAAGCCACAAAATTCATGAAATTATATCTTTTGGTATCCGAGTCATCACCCAAAGATTAATTTCTTTCTCGATTGATATAATATTACCATTAAAATTATATTTAAAATTTCATTAAATTTAATCTGTTATAGATAATTTTAAAATTACAATTAAAAGTTACATTTTTTGACAAATCACACACAATCATTTTTTACAGTTAACTCTGAACTTTTAACTATTTAAAACAAAAAATTAACCATGTTTATAAAATTTTTTGATCTTTCTGATTTTTTTATCTGTCACCAGTTTCTTAAACTTGTTTTTTTTTCAGTCATTTATCTTATTATAAGGAAAGATTTTTTTAATACCACATTTAAAAAAGTATGTTCAACTTTTTCATTTTCCTATAAGACAAAAGAGTAGAAATCGAACAAGTGGTTGGTTATTGATAAAGTCATTTATTAAGTTGGGTTTATTTGTTTTGATTAATTGACATGCAATTTTGCATTGATGAAATATTCAAACTGGTTAAAGTCTAATGTAAAGGGAGAACTTTTTGAGGCAATGACTTAATATAACAAAAGTTTTTAAGATCTCTTGTCACAATTAAATTGATTTAAAAAATATAATGTATAATTTAGTATAAAATTTTAAATGAATAGTTTGAGCACATGAAAATAAATTTATTCTTCCATCCTTAATCCTGATGTTGGATTCCAATGATAATTCTTAAAGCAAATTTAGGTGTGTTTCAAATTTTATAATTTTATCGGTTTCATGATAAAAGTTTGGTATTTCTGTTGACCTTAATTCAAGACCAACTAGAAGTAAAATCATAAACTCAAAATTATTGAATCATGTAAAAAATTAGTATCTAATCTTACATTAGCTAAACTCTGATTTAATTATAATTCTGATTATAGTTTGAATCCCAGCATCTAGATTTTAAACCAAAGCTTAAGAGAATACCTATTTTTTTTATCAAGCCAATGAAGCTTTGTATTTGTTAAACAATTCTTAAATTTTTTTTTCTAAAACTTAAATTTGATTAAAGTTTAATTTAATGAAATGAATTAAAGTTTGCAAATGCTTTGAAAAACTAGAATTAAAAAATTCTAAAGAGCAACATAGAGCAGTAACTTATAAGGATGGTTAGAAAAAAATTCTGCTGAGGGGCGCTACTGACAAGACCCTCCTCCTCAAATTTGGTAATTTAGTTTGAGCGTCTGTTTGACTTCTGCTGGGTTTATTTAATAGCAGACGTGTATAATAATTAGTTTTTAAAGTTACTGATAATTTCTAAAAATGAGAACGTGTTCCGTGTTTTATTGTAAAAATAAAGTTAAATTTGAATTTCCTTCTGATGACATTGTCAAAACGCAATGGTTAAAGGATATCAGACAGCCTCATTTAAAACCTAAAAAAGGGCAAGGACTGTGTGCCGAGCATTTTAAAAAAGAAGATTTCCGTGTCAATAAGACTTCTTATGGTAAGTGTTGATCACTGATAAGATATTTTTACAAATTATAAAGGTCAGCGCAGCTTTTAATTCCAATCAAACATTAAAAATAATTTCTTTAAAACTAACTTTGGTTTAATTTTTTGTAGGTTATTCTCTTATCAAAGTTTATTTAAAAACTGGAGTCAGATCTTCTGTTTTTACTTGGAGTAAAAGAAAGGACCAAGTTAAGTCTGATAAAAATGTTATCAGAGAAAATCCATTGAACAAACTCAATAACTGTGAAAGCTTAGCAACTGACAATATTGAATTTACAGGAAGTGTGAATCTGGATGAAAACTTTAAAAGTTGTGGTGATGGTGTAGTAAATATTAACAGTCAAATAAATCTTGATAGTGAAACTGATAATTTGTACACAGAGTGCGAGAAAGAAAATACTTTTATCACAAGGTCTGATACAAGTTCAGTTTACAAAAATATTGAAACCCAGTCAGACTTAGTGAACTTTGACATAGACTCTCAAGAGGAAGTGCTAGAGCTACCAGTCAGTCATAAAGAGAAAATTTCTGGCACTAGTGGAGAAGCCAAAGCAGAAAATAATAATAACAAACCAGTTATTTCATCAAGGTTGCACAGTTATAGAATAGAATATTTTGTAAACAATCCAAAAGCTATACTAGAATTTACTGGCTTGGAAAACTATGAAAAGTTCATGACTGTGTTCACCAGCCTTGGAATATATCAAAATCTAGGAAAAGTTCAGTATGTATCGAATAATGGATATGGTAAATTGTCATTAGAAAATCAATTTTTTGTAACTCTTTGGAAGTTAAGAAAAAACGCAACTGATTTTGAGTTGTCAATACATTTTGGAATTCATGATAAACAAGTTGGCAACATTTGCAGATCATGGGTTTTGTTTCTAAAAAAACAATGGTCCAAAATTGAAGTTTGGCCTTGTAAAGAGCTCATCCAATATTACATGCCACAGAATTTTAAAAGAGACTTTCCCAAAACTCGGGTAATAGTTGATGGCACAGAGTTGAAAATACAGAGAAATAAAAATCCATTGATACAGCAAGCTAGTTTTAGTTATTATAAAAATGACACAACTTTAAAAGCGGTAGTTGGCTCTTCACCTGGTGGACTTTTTACTTTTCATAGTGATTTGTATGGTGGCTCAACTAGTGATCGACAGGTTATTGAACGAAGTGGTCTACAGTTTAAGTGTGAAGCAGGGGATGTTGTGATGGCAGATAAGGGGTTCACAGTGCAGGATATTTTCGCTCCTTATGATGCCACTGTTGCAACTCCACATTTTGTTAAAAAAGGTTATCTGCCTCTCAATCATTTGCTTGCAGATAGAAAATTATCTAAGTATCGTATACACATTGAGCGGATGATAGGCCTTTTAAAAACTTATAAGATACTATACACTAAATTAAAACATAATTATGTCCACATAGCAGAAGAGATTGTTGGTGTCTGTGTCATGTTATTTAATTTTAAGGATAACATAATGTCTAAAGAAGAGTGTTAAGTTAAGTGAAGTGTATAGTGCACCAAAAATAAGATGAATAATTTGTGCTGTGTTATTTATAAAATTTCTTATGAAAAATTTGAATAAAAAATTCAGATGAGTAACATACTTTTGTCTAAATCCTTTTTATTTATTCAAATATTTTGCATTCATTAAATAGTAATAAAGACTAGACTATAAAATTTTTTTTCTTCTTTTTGGTTTCATAGCATTAAAATAAAAATTTATAAAACTTAATGAACTTAACCTAAGTTTAGTCTAAAAACTATAAATATAAATATAAATATGATTTCTGTGAAACATATTCAACTTGACATTAGTTAACATTGAAAAAACAATATTATAAACAATCAAATACGATTAGAGAAAACTGGTTCACTTTACAATAAATGTCCAGTTATGATTTCATAAATAATTTTCCTCCTAAAATATGGCATATCACTTTGACTAAAGTTAACTATTTTGTTTGCACTACTGTATTCTGCAAGAACACACAAAAATACTCCACAGTCAGTACCATTTGTCTGCTGAGGATTATTAGCAGCATGTAGAAAACTCCAGTTTTTTAAATCTAAAGTAGATTTCTTTTTTTCTAAATGTTCATCAATTAGATATTTCTCAAGCGTCCTCAAACATTGATTATTTCGACTCCCAAGACTATCATAGTAGCAAATAGATTTCTTTGTAAAGTCAATAATGGCCAAACACCAATGTATGCCTAAATGTACTGGAACAAGTACAATGTCTTTTGAAAATAAATCAATGGTTTTGGTCCATGTCTTTATGGATGCTTGGCCACCAGATAACATTTTTGGATAAAAAAAAGTGTTCATAGCAAATACTCTAGGAACATTACAATTTGAATCACTTCTTTGGTTGATTAGGTACATATAAAAATTAATCACTTGATCATTTAACCAATGTGAATCAGACAAAGTCTGCATATCTGCTCTCTTTATTGTTATTCCAAATCCCTCAACCAATACTTCATTGGCTGCGCCAGATAAAGCAAAATTGATGAGATCCATCATGTCCGGACTAATGCAAGGTAACATTTTAATCATTTTAATAATTTTAACATTATTTTTTATGTTTGGTTCCATACTTTGCAGTTCACTGTACTTTTTCAAGCACTTTTCTCTTTCAGCTGGTAATAATTGGACACTTTGATGGTATGACTTCTTCGAGCTAAGTACATCCATACAAACATCTTCAACTTCACATCCTGGAACCATCTCATCGACAAGCTGATTTGGAGTAACTGAGAAAGGTAACTTTCTTCTTGAGTTTTCAAGTACTTCTGGGATTTTTTTTGCAGGTTTACATGAGTGTTCGCTTTGTTTTTGACTTGTTGGAGCCAATGCTATATTTACATTTTTTTTCAGCACTGACTGCAGACAAGGCTTTATTGCAGTGGCTGAAGTCCTCAAAGCTTTCCAGCATGCTTTTGTCCTCCAATTGACTTTGCTTTGTAAGAAATATGTTCTGATAATCTTTATATAAATATTTATTTAGAATTCCTGGTTTCATGTACTGCTCATAAAAAGTTCTTATTTTTTTTAGCATTTCTGCAATAAAATTTTTATTTTTATAAACATTTATAACTCTCAGACCTTTAAAAGTGTAGATAACAAAAAAGCAGTGTGATCTTTGGGTTACCATCATTTCCCCCTGCACCTGGTAGTAATATGCATGATTTTCATCCAACTCAAGTTGATTTTTGGAATTTCTAAATAAATATTTTAAATTTTTTTCATCGGCAACTTCATTTTTTATGCTGTGGGGACATTTGATTTCCACCACAGAATCTATGCCTAATAGTCCATCCGGGCTACTACCAATATAAGGGTACAGTCTCATAATAAAAAGACCACACGGTTCTACTGTAATTTTATTTTGTAAGTATTCAGCTTCAAATTGTTTGAGAGCAGTTTTTTCATAAATTTTCCCATGAATAATTGCTTTACTTTGAAAAGGTCTTGGATTCAGGCGAGCTATAACAAAACTTTGTGCTTTCTTCTCATCAGCCAGGTTGCAAATTTCTTTAAAATTACTTGAAGTTAATCTAACTTTTCTATAATTTTCCCACTTCTTACTGTCACTTTGTAAAAGAGTTTCAGCCTCAATTCTATCAACATCTTCTTGGGAGATATCAACAAGATCTAAACTCTTCAGTATTTCAAATTCCATTCCATGTTTTGAGTAGTTATGATCATTAAGTACACCAAATGGATTAGCAGGGTAAGTAATTTTCTTGATGCTCATGTGATTGTTAAAACCTCTGCTTTTTATAACATTCATGAAGTGCTGTTGGTATCTCTTAAGATCATCATTACATTTTTCATCTACAGCATCATCTGGATTGGGATTTAAATTACTTATTTTTGACATCTCTCTGGCTTTCACAGGAGATCCAAAGTATGGCCTAGCTGGTTGATGGAAAGTCTGTAGCGTTTGAGTAGTTGTTTCATTAAGTACTATAGGTTTCTTATTATAAGCATCTATTAAAGCTAGTATTGTGGCAATAGCATGTTTACAGTGAGCACGTTTGTTTGTACCAGCAGTACACTCACAGCAACAATCTTGGATTTCACCATCATCAAATAAACTGATATCCACAACATACTTCAAAGATTTTTTCATTTCTGCTTTGCACAGAGATTTTACATAATATAAGGTACCTACAAAATTTTTTTTTTTTAAATCAAAGAGGCCATATATTTTTAAAAAAACTTTCAACGCTATTACCTTGGACACAATATTTAATGTGACATAGAAATTTATTAAGGTACATCTGTTTACCAGTGCTTATATCTTGATTAAATAAGCTCAGGTACCCACTTAAATGACCATGAGTTAGAGACGGAATTTTTGGACTATCTAAGTTGATGTCTTTGAAAAGCTCAGGACTTGGTGTTATTATTAATTGAGGTGGGTAAATATCACTATCAACATGACCAAAGTTATTATTTTTTTCATAACTACACAATCTAATATTAGTTAAATTAAATTTTGGCTAATTATTACACTAAATAAATAAGGAAAATTTAATTTGAAATAGAAAATATAGAAATTTATGATTATTATTTATTTATTTATTTGTTATTGTTTTTTAACCTGTCTATTAATTCCGATTTTCTTAATCCCTTTATGCGGGCTTTTCTTATTTTACATTCCTCTCGCAATTGAGGTACAGTCATACACCCAAACTTTTCTCGAAGCACTTCTTCCATAATTTTTATTAAAATGGGTATGTAATGGGCTATTTGCCCGTATATTTAAATAAAATAAAAATTAAAAACTTATGCTATTTAATTTAAAATATTGCGGCTTAAAATGTGAAAACTTACAAATCTACATTGTCGGCTGTCGATAAGTGCTAGGAGCTTGCAACACCAAACTCGCGCCAAACTAATTAAACGAATTTGAGGAGGAGGGTCTTGCCAGTAGCGCCTCCTAGCGGAATTTTTTTCTAACCATCATTATATGACTGACCTGTCGACTGAGGTAAAATCTAAAAAAACTTACTTTTAAAAAAGTAAAAAATAACGGCGAGATGTTTTTTCATTTGAAAAATGGTATCAGAGTTAAAATTCAATTAAAATTAACAATAATAAAAAAAAAAAAAAAACATAAAAGAGAAAATATTCAAGCCATTTAGTAAAATTATACATATATTATACTAATGCTTCTAATATTTTCTTTAAAATGAACTCTTAAAAGTAGTAAATCAAAATAATATTGAACGGAAGAGTTTTATGCGATCTAACAAAAAGTATTCTTGACAAACAATTCTTTTTCTTGAAAAGGAAATCAGTTAAAATTAACAATAAGAAAAAGAATACATAAAAGAGAAAATATTCAAGCAATTTAGTAAAATTATACTTACATATGTTATACTAATGCTTCTAATATTTTCTTTAAAATGAACTCTTGAAAGTAGTAAAATCAAAGTAATATTGAACGGACGAGTTTTATGCGATCTAACAAAAAGTATTCTTGACAAACAATTCTTTTTCATGAAAAGGAAATCAGTTAAAATTAACAATAAGAAAAAGAATACATAAAAGAGAAAATATTCAAGCCATTTAGTAAAATTATACTTACATATGTTATACTAATGCTTCTAATATTTTCTCTAAAATGAACTCTTGAAAGTAGTAAAATCAAAATAATATTGAACGGACGAGTTTTATGCAAACTGAAAAAAAGTATTCTTGACAAACAATTTTTTTTTCTTGAAAAGGAAATTGACAATTTATGAAATTTATTTGTCATTCAATGTTGATGAAAATTATTCATTGATCTCTGCGCGGAGCCACCATTTAAAAAGATTCTTATTCTATTTGACAGGATACAAATAAATTTCATAAATTGTCAATTTCCTTTTCAAGAAAAAAAAATTGTTTGTCAAGAATACTTTTTGTTAGTTTGCATAAAACTCGTCCGTTCAATATTATTTTGATTTTACTACTTTCAAGAGTTCATTTTAGAGAAAATATTAGAAGCATTAGTATAACATATGTAAGTATAATTTTACTAAATGGCTTGAATATTTTCTCTTTTATGTATTCTTTTTCTTATTGTTAATTTTAACTGATTTCCTTTTCAAGAAAAAGAATTGTTTGTAAAGAATACTTTTTGTTAGATCGCATAAAACTCGTCCGTTCAATATTATTTTGATTTTACTACTTTCAAGAGTTCATTTTAAAGAAAATATTAGAAGCATTAGTATAATATATGTATAATTTTACTAAATGGCTTGAACATTTTATCTTTTATGTCTTTTTTTTTTATTGTTAAATTTAACTGAATTTTAACTCTGATACCATTTTTCAAATGAAAAAACATCTCGCCGTTATTTTTTATGGCGTATACATTGCAAAATTAAATTAGATCCTTATCAGTGTAAGCTGGAAAGCTAAATAACTCAAGCGTATACTATTAATTTTATAGCATACGCTATAGTCTACGCTGTAAACATCTCATAACGTGCGCTATATTTTATAGCATACGCTATAGCGTACGCTGTAAACATCTCATTGCTTATGCTACGAAGATCTCACAGCGAACGCTATATTCTATAGCACACGCTATAGCGTACGCTGTAAACATCTCATAGCGTATGCTATATTATAAAGCTTACGCTACAGCGTACGCTGTAAACATCTCATAGCGCATGCTACGACGATCTTATAGCGTACGCTATATTTTATAGCATACGCTATAGCGTACGCTGTAAACATCTCATAGCGTACGCTTGAGATGCCCTCTAGATATACTCATATTTATAAACTAAATAACTAAATGATAGTAAACTATGTTGAGATTGAAAACAGTTTAATTTCTTTTGTTTTTTTTTTCGCACCATGCAACAAAAACACACTTAAACAAGAAAAGTGCATCATGGAACAAAAACGCACTTAAGAATTTTGCAGGTTTGAGACTTCTGTAAAAAAAAAAAAAAAAAAAATTCGTATTAACAAATTTGAGAGCTTATGTTTGTAGTTTGGTGTCATATGCATGTTAGCTGGGGTTTAAGATACTGGGATGTGAGGCGCGGTGTTTGGGAGAAATTAAGACAAGGCCCTCGTCGGTGGCTCTTTTGACCCAGTTGCTACAGTCAGCACGGAAAAGAGTCGCCTTCAGCCTGCGCTTTAACCCGGCGATGGACGTGCTTTCATGAATGAGAGTGCGGTGCTCATTTGAGACCTTAGATAAAGTAACTACAAATGAAGTGTTATAGCTTGAGTCGGGCTTTGTGTTAATGACGAATGGTGGTCACAGCCTTCGAGCCGACCTTCTGAGGAGACTCTCCAGGGTCGAGAGTGAAGCGATTATAGAGATAGGGTGGCTGGTGATTTACTACGACCGACAGGTCAAGGAACGCAATGAAGTATCTACGGCGGGCATAGGCTGAGAGTCAACCCAGGATTAGTCTATACGGCGAGACGTTAACGCGTGGTGGTGCCCTTCCGTATGTGACTCGTATGCACTGATTGTGCAAGCGACGCAGGCAGTCGCGTTGCTGTACATTGAGACTTGTGAGGAGTGAAGCGCAATAATCGAACAGTGGTAGCACATAGAGCTGGACAACTTGAATGCGTACCTTACGCGACATGGCCTTACCAAAGTGTCTCACCGATGCAAGCGAGTAGTGCACTTTCCGACTGGTCTCTCTTAAATGTTTTTCCCAGCTGAGCTTGGAGTCGACGTACAGACCAGGGTTTTGACGCACTGAGAGTACGGCACTACGGTGTTGTCGATGAAGGGGGGCAGTGAGGCCAGATCGATGGATTGCAGGGAGTGGCGGGTGCCGATAACGGTGACCGTTGTTTTTGAGAGCCAAGCCGTTCTCTTCAGCGTAACTGGCTACTTCTACGTCTTTGAACAGCAAGAGAATTCATTGGACCAGTTCTTCTAGCGTAGTATAGAGTCTTAGGTCGACGTTATCAGCAAATTCGGAGTATTCGGAGTATCGTAGATGGCGAGAAAGGTCTATCATGAATATGACAAAAAGTATGGGCCCCAAGACGCTGCCTTGTGGTACACCTGCTGCGGTGTTCAGCTATGTGGAGCGCTGACCGCCTTCAAGGCGCACGGCTTGCTTGCACCCACCGAAGTAACTGGCGATCCATCAGACAATTCGATGTGAGAAGCCCAGGCTGCGTAATTTCCGAAGCAATAACAGGTGGGATGGTGCCGTTGCCACGTGAGAAGTCGAACGAGACAACGACTGTGACATGTCCACAGTCCATAGCGAGACGCGAGTCTTCTACTGTATCAATATAAGCAATGTGGTTTGAGTTGAATGGAATTGCTTGTACGCTTACTGAAGTGGATCAAGTAAGTTGTTCTCCAGCAGGAACGCAGTCATCTGCTTGTGTACGACTTTCTTAGTTAGCTTGGAGAAGCAGCAGAGCAGCGCAATAGGGCGGGTGTCACTGAACGAGGTAAGGACCTTTACCTTGGCGAGAGGTATGTTCGATTGATGCAAGCTTCCAGGTGTCAGGAAAGAGAACATCCGCAAATTACGTAACGCAAAATTTCTCGATTTTTCACCCCCTTCTCTCCCTATGTCATAACTTGTCACAATTGACAGATCCTCCCCGTATAAAGTACGTCACGAAATACGATTAACCCCCCACGGTTCGTAAAAATTTAAAAATGATGGATCCTGAAATAAAAAAAAATCTTGCATAATTAATAATAATTTAAATAGTTTTTATTTTTATTTTTTAAACATTGAAACAATAATTATAATAAATCTACTAAAATAAACAAAAATAAATAAACTATAATTATTCATCATTGGTCCATGGACTAGAAAGTCACTGTTGCAAATTATCTACTAGTGGTATAGAAGCAGTATCGTCTAATTCTTTTTCGGGAAGTTTTTCAGAATCAACATCAATTTCTTCTACATCTGTCCATTGAGATATATCTTCTCTAGTGTCATCTTTTATAACAGTGCTTTTTTATTTCTCACTTTTAGTATACAAGTAAGTCGCACTCTTCTGCAAGTCATATTCAGTTCCAATCGAAGATCAATCTTTCATGAATGACCGATCAATGCTGTTTAGGAAGCAAAGTACAAACCGCAAACATAACAAGTTCGATCGAATAATTTCGATTGCACCGATAGACAGTATGCTTCATAAGGTGCCTAAAAATATTTATGAAACTTGATTAAATTTGAATTGTTTGAATAAAAATCATTTATAATCAATAGATTTTACCTTAATAATGCCTTATGTTTTAGCTTCAATACCCGATGCCAATTGTCTAAAAAGATCCAACAGTTTTCCTGCTTTATTGTTTATATCACATGGCTCCAAAATACCATTGTATGATGCCTTAACCTTGACATGAGGAGGTAAAAACCATGAGGTAAAACATTTTGAAGATTACTTCGGTACATGCTGCAACACGATTCATCTGTACATTTAACTATCTGCAGTAAATATTGAGAGGAACGTGTGTGCGTCGCATACCATTTTTGATCGTATTCAGGTTCAGTTTTAACATTGTAATTTTCATTTGCTTCAACGTAGACTGCATTTACTGGATACTTATCAATTTCTATTTCACTCCAAATTTTACAAAGCAATTCCCAGGCATGTTTAAAATTTTCTTTTTCCAAATTGAGATCTACAGTTTTTCCTTTTCATCAAGGTGTGAACCAAAATGATCATGCTCCAAGACCACACCTGCTAATTGGTGACTCAAAGGAGCCATTTTGCGTTCTACCCTATTGAAAATCAAAGATAAGAAACAAATGAAAAACGTTATAAATTTTAAATAGAGTTAATTAATTGCAATAAAAGTTAGTTTCATACAATACCTATTAAAGGCACTACGTCCAGGAGCATTTGTAGCGGCAAAATAAGCATCAATATTAAACTTTTGAAAGTGTTTGATATCTTGATTAATGACAGTTTCAAATCTAGAGCTCTCGTGGGACCCTCCGTCTGAGTGTACCATAATAACTGGTTTTACTGATCCCTCATCCGTTCGAGCTAGACATATAAAATCATCATTTTCAAACAAAGATTCAAAATCTCTAGCATGACTTTTTGCCGATGATGTATCGTGTTTCCCACTGCGAATTTTTCTAAAAGTCGGGCCAGAATAAGTTACACAGTTGCCATTTCGATCAGCAGAGTCGAATCGTTTTATTACGATTCCAGCGTAAACTGATGGGATTAAACTGTGTCTATCACCTTTGACCCAGTCATGGTCGGGTAAGGTTACTCGGTACTGCATATTTATCAAAATTGACGATTGCTTATTAGCAGTAACTGATGTTAAAAATACCTGCGATGGCCCGAGAAAAGAAGCTAATGAATCTAAATTCTGCATGGTCGCAATACAAAATTTTGTATCTTGATGACTTTTATGCTCACTAGTTTGTGCTTTAACTAATTTGACAGGCACTGTTTCCCCGTGTCTTTTACCCTCTGTCGAATTAGCACGATGAGGTATGAGTCTTGTATAAGTAGCACTCCAACGTACCTTGATATTCGACTTGTTCAACTCATTGACCAGTTCGCCTTCTTCCATCAGCACCACATCCTCGAGATGCGATCTCAATAAGAATGTTTAAAAATTCGGGTTGGTCACTTCATTACGGGGTCTGCCAGATTTTTCACGGGGTTTCAAAATGTTCGTTAATTCAGGGATAGTTCTACAGGCTTCTTCTAATTTAGATTTTTTATTTTGTCTTGATTTTAATTGTCTTTCTTGAGCTTGTTCTAATTTTTTCAACTTAACTTCTTCATCATGTAATTGAATTTTTAAATCTTTTTTATATTTTGAAATTTCATCATTGTAAAGTGGGGTATTTTCAATAGCTGAGAAACCAACAAGTTTTTGACGAAGTTCATTTATTTTTGATTTTGAAGCTTCTTGAGCTGGAGCTATTCTTCGTTTTTCTTGCAATATTTGTTCAGAGTTACTTATTTCTTGCACGTTACGATCCGAACTTTGATCATCTGTTATAGTTGATAGGGAACCTGCAGGCTCTGCACTTGTTGTTGGTACGACCGCCCCATGGTGATCAACTTTCTGCCACTTTGTTGACTCCAAAAATATTTTTAAACGTTAACATCTAATAAATTAATAAGTATATAAATGGAAGGTGCAAAAAATATATAACGTGATCTGTAGGCTACTTATATTTTCCAAGCTCTATAAAATATATGAAACTAAGAAAAAAAAAATTTTGTTATTTTAATTGCTAAAAAGTTGATATAATTTGTTTGCGATTGAGGCTTATTTTAACGAAGGACCAGTTGCCTTTTTAACGAGAGGCAACGTACTCGTAATTGAGGTGTGTGATTTGGGGGTAAAAAATAAGTAAATGAAGCACTTTTTATTCTGAACACTAAACTGGTCTATATTCTATGTATTTTATGTACATTGAGAGCTGAGGAGCTCGCCGTTGTGGCCGGGAACCCTCAGACTCTCCAATATGCCGAACTAGGGCCAAACTATAAACTTATTGAATCGCCGAACAAGGGCGTCATAGCGAGTCGTACTCGCAAGCCCCGCGATGCGTGGTGGCCGCGATCACGGGCTGAGGGAGACTGTTGCGGGCGGATGTCGGCAGCCGGGACTTTCGTGGCATCCGTCGCTCAGCTGACCAGTGTATTTGTCGAAAAGAGGTGCTAAATCTCAAACATAATTTAAGAGAGAAAGAATTATTAGTCGAAAAATTTGTAAATATTCAATCTATTATATTGTATTATTGACACAAACTTTTTGGAGGTTGGTTTTGTATACAATAAGTTTAGTTCTAAATCAAAGGTTTTATAGCAAGTAATTTATAGCAGCAGCTTTTTTTTCCTTGCCAGCTCTTAAATTTCTTTTATTTTTGCACGTGCAAGTTCTTCTCATTTAGATTTGTCTTTACCACTTTTTTCTTTTATTTCCTTCCAAAAAATATTAGTTTCTTATTGACAAAACTTTTTGGTTTCTTTTCTATGTGCTTTTATAAAAGCATCGTGAAATTTATAATATAAGGACATTGCTGATAACGAGAAATTGTTTGGCCATTCAATGATAAGAAACTATTTCACCGACGCGGTTTGACAACAGCTGATAAATGTTAGCCCTATATGGTTTTTGCTTGCATTCCAACCTATAAAAATACAATACCTACCTTATCCGCGGAATGTATTCGAAGCGTCATTTTTTATTATTTCGAAGCATTGATAATAGATAAATTGGCACGAAAATTGAAAAATGTTGAAATTAATTTAATACTTCAATTTGTTGAATAAATTACTAATAGGACGTCACGCAGCCCCCCCTCCGTTGTCACAAATTGTTATCATTACTGTCTGCCCCCCCCCCCCCGCCCAACTGCGTGACGTAATTTGTGGATGCTCCCAAACAATCAGAAGAGAAAATTTTATATATCAAATTAAGTTAGTAATTTGCTCATCCAATTGTTACAAAAGCCCATGGATGCTCTTATAAGTTGCTTGTAGAATTGGTTATCAAATTGGAGATAAGTGCAGTCCAGTAAAATCGAAATAGAAGCGTATATTTAAACAATAAGGATCCTCGAAAGCGTTGGTAATATACTTCGGAATGACATCATTTCGTCTGCATTCAGTCAAAAATTTTCTCGTAGATTTAAGCGACGTAATTTTACTGTAACAATTAAAAATATGTTTACAAAGGTGCAAGGTCATTTCTTCTTTATATTTTACGCTGAGATAGTTCAAGGTTGTTGAAAGGTTGGCTCTGGGCTGTCTCCGCATGAAGTCATCGAAGTCGCCCATCCTCAGTATTTCCATATCTTGAGAGAACCTCTCAAGTAGGGAAGAACGAGAGAGAGAGTATGTGCGCGAGGAATAGAGTTAGAGCTGTAAGTGCCTCGTGTGCGTTATTTTTTTTTAATTTTTTTTCTTTTCTTTTGAATGTTCGCGCGTGGTATAGGTGGCGTTGCGATCGCCACCAGAACTTTGTAGACCTGAGTGTGATTGGATAGTGTGGCGTGAATGTATTAGATTGGTGGACACATTACTGTTCCTCAAGTGTGAATGAAACTTGATGGAATGAATTAGTGTTGATTGGTTGAGAGTGTTGGGAAGGGATGATGAGGAAGGAAGTTGAGTCAGAGAGACGCGGGGAGCGTCACTCTGTTCCTGGTAGCCGTAGAGTAAGGTTGTGTTTTTGATTTGAGAGTGTAGTTTTTTTTTCCTGAGTTCTGTTCTCTAAATTTTCGAATAAGTTTTTTTTGTAGACAGTTTTTGTAGTTTTCTTTGTTTATTTTACTTTCCAGCTAGTAACAAAAACTTGGGTTATTTTCCGCCAAACAACACAAGAGAGTTAAATAGTTTTTTTTATAAGTGGTCATTTTGGATTATTCTGAGCAAACAATTATAGGTATAATTTTTCGCGTAAGATTTTATTTATTAAAATTTTGTAAAGCATGATTTTTAAAATTTCCTTGGTGCGTGGTATGTGAAAAAATTAAAAATTATTTTTTGATATGGTTAAGATTTTGTTGTATAAATTTGATCAGAATTTTCTTGGCGCGGCGTCGTTACCTGCCATTTTGTAGGCTTACTTGATAGTTTTTTTTTTTTGTTCTTAAGATAAAATTTTTTTGTAAATGTAGACTTGATTTATTTATTTATTTTTTTAGTAGACAAGAATAAAATTTAATTAAACTAAATTTTTGCAATAACTTATTTCTTTTCTCTCTAGCTCACCAACCAGTCCCGGAGGTTTTCTTTCCGTGGAAACCCTAACCCCCAGAATTAAGGAGTTTTTCCCCGATTTTTTTTGTGTGGATTTTCTTTTAATGGGAAGGCCCGGGAAACTCCTTTAATTATTTAAGGGAGGCCCTTTTCTCCAGAAATACCCCATTACAGTGTTCGAAATAAAGGATACCTCGATCCTTTAAGTTTTTTAATTTCAGTTAAGCCTAATGTAATCAATACTATAAAATATGTCTTAAAGAATATTAAAAATATTAAAATTAATCTTATACTTATTAGTGACTTTGTAAAAGGCAAAAAAAAGATGTTTTTTATAATCGTACACCTACACGAGGTATTTTCGAAAATACAGACCTTGATGTTCATTTTGATAGAGTAGATACACTCGAATGGCTGATTTTCTCTGAATCGAATTGCGCGCGCACATAAACACTCAACTGCTACTGGCAGTTTGCGCGCGCGAGAAAAACAAAGATTATGACAACTGCAGTGTACTCAATACACTCAGACGCATTCACACTTACTCGCACATATACAATTAATTTACGGAATTGCTAAGGTGCACCTCATACCAAACCAGCAGGCTAAACAAAATGCCAGGCTATGATGCCTCCCAGCCGCAATAGCTACATTAATTTCATTAATCTCATTGGAAGAAGAAATTAATTGAATTTAATACAGATCTTAGAACTAAAGCTACAACCAAATTTGAAAAAAATTTGTTTAAATTATCTGATAACGCCATATTTGGTAAAATGATGGAGAATGTACGCAATGCGTGAAACATCAAATTGTGCGATAGGTGGGATAAACATCGATATCAAATTCAGTCTTCAGCTTCAAAAAAATTTTTCGTGCACCTCGTAATTTTTGATGAGAATCTGGCAGCCGTAGAGTCTCTTAAAGAAGAGATTGTGCTAAAGAAACCAATCTATGTTGGCTTTGACATATTGGATCTACGTAAAATTTATTAATACGATTTTCATTACAGCTATATTCTTCCAGAATTTTTGATTGAAAACGTTCGTCTTTATTACACAGATAAAGACAGCTTGATCTATGAATTTTAAAATAAAGATATTAATGAAATTATAAAACGAGATGCTCACAAATTTGACACGGATGATTATCCTTAACCAAATGTGTATAACATTGGGAGACAGAATAAGAAAAAAACAGGGTTAATGAAAGATAAACTTTGTTCTATTCCCAGGGATAACTTTTACGGTTCGAGAAGTAAATTTTAGTGTATAAAATCAATAAAAAAAGATTCTATAAAAAAAGCTTATGAAATTATTAAAAATAAAATAAAAGATGAACATTATAAGAAATTTTTGGAAAATTTAAATCATAACCTTTGTAACAGGGCTGGGACTAATTGTTTACTTAAAACAATGAATCGTGTGAACTACTTGTTCCAACACGAGAACCCTCGACGATCGACAGGTTCTGTTTGTCCAACAGCGCTGAAAACTTGTGCACAACTCGTGCACTTCCGTCGTTATCTGAAATAACCAAAAAAAATGGGAGAACACGTACGTGATTTTATTTAACAATAATCAAATCCCTTAATTATCCCACCATGAAATGAAACCAAAAATAATACGCGGCACGCTAGCTCTTGCGTCGGAGGTGGTGGTATCCACAGGAGACGATCGAAGAAAATAACCGGTTTTTTAAATAAAAATAGGAAATTTACAATTTTCTATTTATTACAAAAAAACCTAAAACTAATACAAAATTACGGTTCGCCTTTAATACAAGTCGGTGAGATTTGAACAAAGAATCCTTGTCTCGATTCACACCGATGCTCGATAGCATCACACACACGTAATCGAGAAATTCAAAATCGGATTCGAGAGAGAAGAGAGAACAGAATATACAGTTCTACACACGCATACACTCACACATTCTTCTGACTCTTTCCGCTGATTAATAAACAACTTACAATAACCGCAACGCAGTAGGTGCACCTCGCAGATTTCCTATGCAAAGAAAAAATCGTTTGACTTCAAATCTCTCCGCTTCTGGCTTACTGTGGCCGACACATGCAGATACACACTCGCACACACGTTAGTAGCGTTTACCGCAATTTAACCAAGGAACCAAGTGATGACAATCACTAAAACTC
Organism: Encarsia formosa; assembly: GCA_038277355.1. Lineage (NCBI taxonomy): Eukaryota > Metazoa > Arthropoda > Insecta > Hymenoptera > Aphelinidae > Encarsia > Encarsia formosa. Next base: position 88,195,298 of record CM076184.1, on the reverse strand, counting down.
GCGTAAATATATTACTACGCTACAACGAAGTGACAACGAAAGATTTGACGGAATACAATGTTAATTTAACTAACAATCAGCGAGTCTAAAATTACCACGTGGTCTACCCACGACCGCGCCAAAACCGAGTGTCAATTCTAAAACTACCTGCGCTTGACCGCTCGAGTTCATATAGGTGCGTTCGCTACGGAGAATTATGCGAGCGCGAATCTTAATTCTCCGTGACACCTTATTGTAAAGCAAAGATTTATACAATCAAAACAACATCAAGTTTATTCTGTAAAAGAGCGTAAAAAAGATCTAAATGGCAATGACAACAAGAGATTTTTGATTCCAAATACTTTGGAACGCTTCCTTGGGGGCATTAAGATCTAGCCCCGGGAGAATTTGAAAAAATATTGAAAGGGCATGAATAAGATTTATGTAAGGTGGGGGTATGAATACGGAAAAATGTAACTTTTATAATGAGAAAATTTTATTCAATAAATATAAATTATGTATAATTCAATAATAAAGAATTTCAATAAATCAAATACAAATTGTTTTAATAATTTATCCTTGTTTATCCAACTACAGTGACTTAATGAAAATCCCAACCACTTTAAATTGACATTATTTCTCCTTCTTTTCAGTTTTTTTTTTCCACTAAGTAGACATCTAGATTTTTCATTTGATGCAGTTCACACTCGTAGAACCCTCCCGAAATTGCCTTATCATGCATGTCCTCAAGTAAATAAGTCACCGGATTTGTCATTTGTACCTTTGAGCTTGGTGGATGAATTGGGAGTGTAGCCTTTACTGAATATTGATTTAAATTTTCTTATTCTAGCCACATCTCCAACTTTATACTGTCCTCTTCCCGAAATACTTATCATGTTGTAGTTATTTACTAAAATTTCAGCTTCATTGGAAGAGTTGACTTTGCTGGGAGAAAAATGGATTACAAGATGAGGAGTGTCGTTATACTTGCTCACAACTTATTGCAAAATATTCCACCAGTGGTGATCATCCTGAAGACTAAATCTCCACCAGAGGGCCTGCTTTAGCGTACGATCAAAGCGCTTAACTATCGAAGTCTTTAAAATTGAATAGGTGGATTTATCTTGTGCTATTTCGTCACCTCTTGAAACTTGGGATTATAAAACTCTTTGCCTCGATCAGTCTGCAGATGTTTCGGTACTTGTTCTTTCAAATTTTTTTGAATGCCTCCATCACACTCTTTTATTTTTTAGAGGCAGAGCCTAAGCATACTTGCTGAATATACCTATACAACAGAGAATTAATTTGTAGCCCCGATTTTGTCGCAAAAACTGACCCATTTCCACAAGATCGGTTTTTTAAAAAAATACCGGAGGCGTGTCTGCAGCAAGGCAATGCCACCCTCTTGACCAATTTTCATGCTCAAAAGACTCAAGAGTAGCTAGTGTGTTGACGATTTATAAAACACCTGTTAACGAAGATAATAAGCCAGCAACTGCTTCTTAAACTAATCTGTTAGATCGAACTGTTTAAACTGAACTGCTTGTTTTTTAAACACAGCTGTTTTATCTGTTTGTCCAACTGTTTGAAATCATCCCCGCTTCCTCCAGCTCCTCCAAAATTGATATTATCTCATTTGAATGACCCTTCTGATCGGCTTCCTGTGATGAAATCAAAAGTCTCAGGCGATCCACAAGTTCATTCGCGTCATCCAAATGAACATAATCCATTGGATTTGGAGTTACTAGTATGTTTATTCCAGAACCACCTAAAGACCCTCTTCGGTCTGATCTTCGACGTTTTGCAGTAGTACTTGCAGAAATTTGCTGACATGTGTGAAATGTAGGTTATTCAATACTTTTACGCCTTTTTGCTGTTGGTCTTGGTGCTGGTGCTGCTTCTTTTAAAGTAGTGTCATGCTTTAAATTTACCCGATCTTGCTTGAAGAGAATTATAAAATTCGCATTGTTACGAATGAGCTGTTTGGGTATTGAAGAGTATGTTTGAGTTTTATAAAAACAATCAACTTTAGAATGACAACCCATAGAACAGTGATCTCAAATCATTCATTGATTATTGATCACCCCAATAAAATCATCAAAAATAAATATACTGTTTGGTTTAATTTTATCAGTCGGTACAACTGCATCTGACCTTGCAATGAAAATCACTTCAGGAATTTGAGAAAATATACTTTCTAAACACTTGTATTCAGGGTGATGTAGAGTCTTTGAGTAAATGTAGACATTTTCAAAACTGAGAGCCTCTGGGCTTGTAAGCAATGATATTAAAACATTACTCTTGCCTTATCCTGAAAGGCCACAAATCAAGGCTCTAATACTCTCAGACCATAAGCTCCCATGTCGATAATTTACCTTTCTATTTCCCCCCCCTTCCATTTCTTTGTCCAAGTTGGAAATTTTTGTGTTTGCAGGTCGTTTAATAAAGCGCATCATGCTCTCAATTATATAAGTGACCTCTTTAAGACTCCAGGGCTCACAGTAACGTATTTCTTAGTCGAACTACCGTTGGATTTGTATCCTGCTGAAAAGTTGAGCATAACATTCTCTGGATGCAGTTTTTATACGTGATTTCATTGAGGAGAATTCATTGTTCTCTGTTCCTTTTGGGGCTCCTTTGGGTGGTGTGGATACACCACATCGCTCACTTGGATACCTGACTTGATCTGTGTCTTGTCGATGCTCTTGATACTATAATAAGCTACTGGATGCTCTTTTTAGAGCTAAACATGACCTACTATTGTGACTCTTGACGTACAAGTTCTACAACAGATGATAAATGTATGGACTGAGTAGGGTGCGGGTATAAATAATGAAAGACAGTCGAATTATTAATAATATTTTTAATTAAATTTTCAAAGTTACAACGGCTCTAGGGCCGAGATTAAGCTTGTGTGTGTTAAAGGTTAGCTGTCGCTCGTGTAGAGGTTGACAAGAGACTAAAGGCGTTGCCTGGCTATGCGTGGCTCGATTGTTTACGACGTCGGTCCACAGTCGTGGCTGAAGTTGCCGCTTGGGCCTGTGTCCGCGCGGAACGTTCTGGGGAGCGATCCCCACAGCCACTCCCCCTCCAGAGACCTTCGCAGGTTGAAGCAGCGAAGGGAACGATACCCGCTTCGTTCTCCGAGGAGAGGATGGCGTCGATGCAGCTGGGGCCGGAGTTGTTGGAGTCGTCGGCTCTGCGGCTTGTTCCGGTAGATGAGGATTTTCCAAATCGGCGGTGGCCAGGTACGCTGGCTTTAGGTGGTCGGTGGACACAACCCTCTCTTTGCCGTTGACCTTGATAACAAAAACCTTCTCGTTGACACGTTTCGTTACCTCGTGAGGGCCAGTGTACGGAGGTTCCAGAGGCTTCTTGACGGTGTTCACCTTCAGGAAGACGTGCGAGCAGGTTTTGAGGTCTTTGAAGGTGAACGGTCGATGTTTGGCATGGTCTGAGGCTGGCACAGGCTTGATTTCCCGCATGAGGGTCCGCAGCTTCTCCAAGAAGCTTCTGGGGTTAACTTCTTTCGTAGTATGGGTGAAAAATTCTCCTGGAATGCGTAGGGTTGTACCGAAGATCATTTCAGCTGATGATGCTTGTAGATCTTCCTTGAAGCAGTTGCGCAGGCCAAGCAGGACAAGGGGTATGCGTTGTGGCCAAGGAATCTGACCCTCGCACATGAGAGCTGCCTTCAATGTGCGGTGGACACGCTCCACCATTCCGTTGGACTTCGGATGCCAGGGTGTGGTGTGGATGGGCTTAGCCTCAATCATGCGTGCTAGAGCCGCCTGGAGTGACGACTCGAATTGTTTGCCCTGATCAGTGGTGATCTCGATTGGGCAGCCAAAGTTCGAGACCCAGTGCTGGTAGAAACTCGCCACAACGGTCTCCGCTGTGATGTCTGACAGTGGAACTGCAGTAGGCCACCTCGAGAACCTGTCAATCATTGTGAGGCAGTAACGCAGGTTGCCTACCTGTGGCATGATGATAATGACCAGATGGACGTGCTCGAAGCGGTTGCTGGGCACGTGGAAGGTGTCAAGTGCGGCTCGGTTATGGCGACTGACCTTGGATCGTTGGCATGGTTCACAAGATCGAGCCCAATGGTCGACGTCTTTCTTGATGCCAGGCCAGACAAACTTGGAGGTGACGATTCTTGTAGTCGTGCGTGGACTGGGGTGCGCCAGCGAATGCAGGACGTCGAAGGCACGACGGCGCAGGTTGGCTGGAAGGTACGGCCTGATGATGCCATCCTCGATGTTGCAAGCGATTGAAGAGCCATCGACATGGAGTACCTGCAGGTCCAAAATGCCTTTGTCCAGCAGATGTTCCAGCTCGTCGTCTTCGAGCTGTGCTGCCTCAATGTCCCGAGCAAGCAGAGCGGATGGCATGGCGATTGCGTTGACTCTGGACAGAGTATCAGCCACTACATTGTCCTCACCTTTCACGTGCTCCAGGGTGACATTGAATTGGAGGATGTAGTCTAGCTGGCGCTGCTGCCTTGGGGAGGCCTTGTCCGACCGCTGCTGGGCCGCAAAGGTTAAAGGCTTATGGTCGGTGAGCACTTTGAAGCTCCGACCCTCCAAGTACCTCTGGAAAAACTTGATGGCCTCGAAAATAGCCAGTAGCTCTCGGTCGTAGGTGCTGTACTTCTGTTGCGTGGGTGACAGCTTGCTGGAGAAAAAACCGACCGGATGCCAGACGTTGTCGATTTCCTGCTCTAGGGCGGCACCGATGCCCTTGTCGGAGGCGTCTGTCGTCAGGCGCAGTGGCGTCGATGGCGACAGGAATGTGTTGGTTGTGGCCTTTTTCAAGTCCTCCTTGCATCTCTGGAAATCTGCCTCCGCTTCAGGAGTCCAAATGACTTTGACTTTGCGTCCTCTGGGAAGGCCGCACAGCATGTCGTTCAGCGACGCCTGTCGTTTGGCCGCTCCAGGAATACAGCGTCGGTAGTGGTTTAGCACCCCGAGGAAATCGCGGAGCTGCGTGGCCGTCTCAGGCTTGGGGATATCCATGATGGCGTCCACCTTGCGTGCTGGTGGCCGGAAACCCTCGGGCGAGATGGTGTAGCCTAGGAACTGGACCTCGGACTGACCCACCTGGCACTTCTGAAGATTGATGGTAAGTCCTGCCTCTCGCAGTCGCTGGAAGACGAGACGAAGATGTTCCAGGTGCTCCTTGTGGTTTCGGGACTTGATGCGCACATCGTCAATATAGCACCTAACGAAGGGCATGTCTCGGAACAGCGTGTCCATGAAGCGCTGAAGCGTTTGCGTGGCGTTGCGCAAACCCATGGAGAGGTACAGGAACTCGTAGAGCCCATAGGGTGTTGTGACGGCCGTCTTGTTGATGTGTTCCTCTGCCATGGGGATTTGGTAGAATCCCTTCTCCAGATCCAGAGTGGTGAAGACGTTGCAACCATAACAGTCATGCAGAATATCCTCAATGACAGGAATCGGGTAGCGGTCCGGACGTGTGCAGGCGTTCACCCGGCGGTAGTCGCCTGTCATCCTGTATCCACCAGACTTCTTAGGCACCAAGTGTATTGGGCTCGCCCACTGGCTGGACGAGGGCCTGATAATGCCCCTCTTTAGGAGCTCGTCGATCTCTTGCTTGGCCGCCTGAAGACGCTCGCCATGGAGCCGCCGTGGGCGCTCGAAGACCGGAGGGCCCTTTGTGAAGATGTGGTGGAAAACTGGAGTACCGCTGAGGTTTGCCTTTCCCTGTCGGGGCTTGGTGATGTCAGCGAACTCCACCAAGAGCTGATCGTAGGCCATGCGATGTTTGTCCTCAGTGGAGCAACTCTGGATGCCAATGCCAAAGACTTCTGCGGTGTGGAGCGTAGCTTCGACACTGAGGCTGGTGGTGGGATCGGCCAGGCAACGATGCTGGAGGTCCACCAGGAGACCAGTGCTGGCCAGGAAGTCTGCGCCGAGAATCGGGTTGTGGACGTCGGCGATGATGAAGGGCCAAGTGAAGTCTCGACGAAGCCCCAAGTTGAGGGTTACCATTCGTCGGCCATACGTCTTAATGACGCTTTTGTTGGCTGCTGCCAGCTGCAGGTCCTGGACAGGAGGTTTTCCTTCCACAGCCGAGAGTGGCAATAAGGACACGACCGACCCGGAGTCGACCAGGAAACGTAGGCCAGTGTTCCGGTCCATGATGAGGAGGCGATTTTCATGGAGCTGATCTTTGCTGCCAGCAGTCGCCTCAACTGATGGCAGCGAAGTTAGTTTCCCTGGTTGGCTGATGATCTGAAGCTGCAGGGTTGCTCGCATTTTCGTGCGTCGGCTCCAAACTGGTGGTGAAAATAACAGAACCCACCTGGAGTAGATGAGCGTAGCCTACTCCTGCTTCGGCGACGCGGTTGATGGGCACCTTCAGTTGGCCTCGGTTGAAACCCACGGACGGCCCTTAGAATCAGGTCGTTGGATGCGTTGAGCTTCGCTAGCGCTGCTCGTATGCCAGCGAGCTCATCTGTCAGGCTGGACCTGTGAGAGCTGGTGCTTTGGGCACCACCACGATGATGAGGGGACGGGCTGCGTTGACTGCTACTACTCACCACCTGGAGTCCTGGAGGCACGTCGTGCATCTCGTCGGCTGCCTCGGCCAACTCGTCCAAGGTGTTGTTCCGCAGGACTCGGAGAGTGCGTGTGACGTGCGCGGGCAGGAGGTTGAGCCATTTAACCTTGAGCGCGTCATCGGCGACCTGCGTGCCGGCGGCCAGGTTGCGCATGTGGCGAAGCAGCTGCGAGGGCGTGCGCCCATCCAGCTCCACCTTGGTGAGGAGTTTGGTAAGCCGCTGGTCTGCTGAGTCCGAGAATCAGGACAGTACTTGCGCCTTCAGATGCTCGTACTTCCCGTTTGCTGGAGCAGTGCGCAGGACATCCAGAAGGTCCTGGATGGAGTCCTGGTCGAGGGAGGCGACGACGAGGTTATATTTCGTCAAATCCGAGCGGACGTTGCTCGCGCCGAATAAGGCCTCGATCTGCATGAACCATGCTTCCGGGGAATGTTTCCAGAAATTCGGAAGCTTACACTGGGTGACAACCTCCACTGGGGCGCCATTTTGTTGAACTGGCAGTTGTTGACCATCGGCCCCTCCGTCGTCATTTCCATTCACCATCGCGGAATTACCTTGCAGAAGGTTTCTTGCAAAATTTGCGGCAAGGGAGCGGGCGAACTCAACCTGCCTTGTCAATATGGGTGTTTCCTCCGTTTTTCTAAACGCGACGCGGCAGCGCGACACGAAGGGTTACTTAGTCGGGGTCACCACTATGGACTGAGTAGGGTGCGGGTATAAATAATGAAAGACAGTCCAATTATTAATAATATTTTTAATTAAATTTTCAAAGTTACAACGGCTCTAGGGCCGAGATTAAGCTTGTGTGTGTTAAAGGTTAGCTGTCGCTCGTGTAGAGGTTGACAAGAGACTGAAGGCGTTGCCTGGCTATGCGTGGCTCGATTGTTTACGACGTCGGTCAACAGTCGTGGCTGAAGTTGCCGCTTGCGCCTGTGTCCGCGCGGAACGTTCTGGGGAGCGATCCCCACAAATGTATTTACATAAAGAGTGTGCTTTGAACGATTTTTTACAAGAATGCGAGTGGTCAGTAATCAGAGATGGAGCGAGTTCACTTTCTAACGAAACGGATTGCTTGTACACCAATCTTCATGTTGCTCTTAATATCTTTACTCTGGAAAAAACTCTTAAACGTAAAAAAATCTCTGGTTTACTGAATACAATTCTCTCCCTCATAGCTGAAAGAGAAAGGTTCTACAGACGCTACAGACGCTTGAAACTTGAAATAGGACTTTATTTGTATAGGCAAGCACATAATTTTGTGCATGAACAAATCGAAACTGCATGACTGGTTTTCAACTGGCACAGATTCAAAGAATCAATGACTCTTAACAGTTCTGGAAAGAACTCAGGCATTTAGAAATTTCCCCTAGCCTTGAATTCAACTTCTGGTTTCTCTTGATTTCTTTTGATGCTCAAGCACTGTGCTTCTCTTGTCTACTATGCTATTCAGAAGGCGAAGAGATTGGTGGTCACTTTGATTTTGTGACTGCGACAGTGGATGAGATTGGACGTGCTGTTAATTAGTATACAGGTCCTTTTATTTGTGATATATTTATACCTATTTATCGACCTCAAGTTTCCCTGAACTATGGAAGAAATCAATTGTAATTGCTCAGCTTTTCATCCAAAATACTAGAAAAACTGATCGATGACCAGCAATTTGGCGACGTTAACGACCCTTTTGTCTCTTCAGCACGTAGTCTGGGGGTGGTGCTGGACTTCAAACAAAATTGGAAGGGCCACGTTGTGTATTTTTGCAAGAGATCTAGTGCTCTCAGATACCGGCTATACCACTTCAGGCGCAGCACCAACTTTGAACTACGGAAGTATTTTGTGCAGACTCTTTTTTCCTTATTGTTGACTATTGCTCTCTCGACTACTGTAATATTTCGAGTGAACAAGATCTAAGGGTTCAAAGAGTGCTTAAGTGTGGGATAAGGTATATCTTTGTAGTCAGTAGTATGACCACGTCACTCCTTTAAGGCGTGAGCTGGGTTAGCTTAGAGTCACAGGATGCAGAGACTATTTTGCTGCACGCTTAATGTACAGGATTTTTGAAACGGGAATCCCGCCTTATTTGTCGAACTTTTTTATTGAAAAGCCCAGCTCGCGACTAGTAAGGGGCTAATTCGAATGTGCTATTAATACTTAACTTCCTCATAGACTCTATGAGAGACTCAACTATAAATCTCTGGAATCCCCTACCCCCTCGCATTTGCCTATCACCCCCTTTTCCACTTTCAAACAACTCATTAAAAATCACAAAATTTCATTCATCACAAATTTTTTTCATCGAGAGAGAAACCTAAATTTTCAATATCAACTTGTGTCATCTTACCAATTATTTTCTCATTTGGAAGAGGAACAGCATTATATAAGACTTCTGTTTTTGTTATATCAAGACCAAAAGTATTGATAAAATTTGCTACTGTTTCATGTGATTCTTGCTAAGCACGATTAAACTTACACCGCTCCATTATCAGTGCTTGCAATATAGTTAGCTGATCATTTTTTTTTAAGAATGGTATTATTTTGTTTTTGGTGGATATTTTTGTTATTTGCTACTTCAAGTGTTATTTTATTTAAAATTTTGTAAAGTGTCCACGTATCCGAAAAAACTATTCATTCCTGTTTGCCATCCAAGTAAGTCCAACTTACTGTTTTGTCATCCATATGCTCTGGAAATTACTCCCGCTAATTTCGTAATAAATGGTGTATGAAAATCCTCGTTGCCAATTGCTGTGAATTTTGTTTGGGTGTGGCAGGTGAGTGCATTTAAGGAGTAGGAATAACTAGGAAACCTTGTGAGAAGTATTTAAAGGTGTTCTTCATTTAACGACTTGGACACAGCTGATGACTTCTTAATGAGCCACGGGCGCGTTCGTAGGGGGCTTACCTATAATGCCACGTTCGCACATTTCATCCATACTGCATACAGCACAGTTATAGGGTGTATTTAGAAACTCGTTGCGTTCACCCCACCTTACTATAGGGGTAAATGTTCCAGGAGAAGTCGACTGGGTGCTCTTGGGCTGGCCCGGGTCTTCCCATCCGTTAGTCTAGGTCCCGAGCGACGGCTGCGGTTAAATATTCCAGGAAAAGTCAACCAGGTGCTGCGGGGGTCGACCCGGGGTTCTCCGTTATTCTAAGTCCCGAACGACGGCTACGGGTAAATGTTCCAGGAGAAGTTGACCGCAGGGATATAATAATTTTTAATTAATTATTTCCAGCTAATTTTTTTAATTTTTTAATTTGTTGTTAACTTTTAGCCATCAATTATCTTCACAAATATATCACAAGTAAACGTAAACGGTTTTTTTTTACACTTAACGAACGCCGTTTTGAAATACTCCAGCGATTGTTGACTGCAATGTTGCCAACTGCCAACCAAAAAAAAAAAATTTTCAATTCACGTACGAATGCAACGAGTTTCTAAATACACCCATAAATATTTGTAATAGATTCTTAAAATCTTTTATAAAAAAAGCATTAAATAAATGAGAAAAAATAGAATGAATATATACTTGATTTGTTATTTTAATATCCTCCTCCTCACAAAATTCAAAATTATTTATAACAGAAATTAAGAATCTATTTTGTTTTCCGTTTATAAAAAGATAAAAAAGTCTAATTATTTTAATTCGTTTGAAAATAGTAAAATTAATCAAGATTATCTAAATTATCCAATGGATTTAAAAAAGAATTATCAGTTTCCAATTTTTTGTTTTTTTTTCAAACGATTTTTTATTTTTATGAAAGCATCCAAAAAATGTCACCTGCGCTTTTATCCTAAAAATACATGATTTAAAACAAGATATTTTCTTAAAATATACTCTACATTAGTATAGTTTTTGATACGCGCTACCCTCGCGCTTCTAACCTGCGGCACCGTCCAGAAACAGATGCCCGAATATAACCCTCATAATCAAACATGCCCAAATATATGCTTTTTCGGGCTCCAATCAATTTTAGGTGCGTTATGAGTGTTGTTCTCTGGACAAATGACAGCAAGTTCAGTCATAAGCTGTGTTGCCGCGTTCTAAACTCAAAGCCTGTGTCACGCCATTGGCTCAGTCGGTTAATGCTTACACCTTAGCCGGCCGATACAACGCGCGGCACCGAGTGTCACCGGATCGATTCCCCGCGCGCTCGAATTTTCCTTAGTGTTCTGTCGGGGCGCTCGGTCTGCTTGGTTCCTATGATCTGCAAGTACGATGTAAGACGTTTTAAACTGGATCTTTTCTAGGAGTCTGGTTAGGCAAGAAAGCGTGCTTTTGTATCCTATGAGACTAGTCGAGAACGTGGTGAAAAGATCTGCGACCAGTACGAAAATACTGTACCAATTACTGAACCAATTATTGTACCAAATACTGAACCTATCACTGCACCATCAATCTTTCTTTGATCGAATAATGGCTCTCTCGGAAGATAACAGGAGATGGCCACTAATAGGTAGACCATTGTTTATCAAAAAATTGTTCTGATCGCAGCTGATAAGGTAAAAAGACATTTCACCCATTATCGTTCACCATCAAGAACTTATGGAACTTGGACAGCCTCTTCGCCTTACCAGATGAAGAATCAATGACTTAATATATAATGTATTGTAATGTACCGAGATCTGTTTAAATAAATCTCTGTAGAGATTTAAAACTAATAAAAAAAGAAATAAAAAAAACCTCAAAGCCTGGCATCTTGGTCGTTTTCATCTTTGAGTAAATTTTTTGACGATCCAATAGATGGCGTCTGAAAAACAGACCAAATATTTATCTGTTACTTGGTAAGAAAATAGCATGAATAACGCACCAATCATTCGTTGGTGACCGAAAAATCTAATATAAAACTGTCACTATTAAGCGAGTGGCACATTCTTCTGATTTGTAATTCATCTTTGATTGTTAATAGCAGCACCTGAATAAACTGCTCGCAGCATAAAATAAAAATACTCTTTATTGAGATTTTAAGTTTTTTCAAAATCATAAGAATCTTTGAACAATAATCAATATTGCTCTACCTAATTATTATTCAAAAAGATATGATAAATATTTAGTTTTCAACATTTTTCAGGCACAAGCTTTATCAAAAACTATCAACATGTATCATACTCATAATGAATGTAAATTCAACGAGTTTATCAAATTTATCTTGGTCCATATTAACAGGTAAAGATAATTTTTTAAACAATAACTACTTTTGAGGAAAATTTTTGAAATTATTATTTTATTAATCCTACGAGCTTTAGTTCTTATTACAACAGACGATACTTCAAAAGATTTTTGCGAGAGGAGAAAGATTTTAGAAACAAGAAATAATTAAAAAACCGTTTTGCATGATTGTTAATTTAATCACTAGTTTTAAAAACAATAATGCACGAAAAAAGTTATATTTATCGTATTTATAAATTGTTATAGTGCTGCAATTCGAAAAATGGACTCGGGAATACAACCCTTGCAGGCCCGTTGTCCTCGATGCCAGCGACTATAATCTGCCATCGCAGTCAGCTCTTTGCCGACAGGTTTCCTGAAATAGGGATAAAAACCGTCCGCGTTTATAAATCCCTACACGATTCAATAAAACGGGGCGGGCGCCAAAGCTCGTTATGTCGGTAGTGGGCGCGAGCTAACAGGAACGAGCGCGGGAACACTGGACAGTAAATAAATAAATTTTAGTTGAATTTAATCTCAATTTAATAACTCAACCTAAAACTAATATAAATTCAATCAATATCGCGGTGTAGAAAAACAAACTATTACTCCGACGACGGAGTATTTAAGAAACTGACAACAAAGAAGTCGGTGCCCTTTAAATCGGGCGGCGCGCACATACACACTCAGCCGCTATCGGCAATCCGTGCGAGCGAGAAAAACAAAGTATATTATAATAACTGACTACAATCACTCACACTCACACACGGTCGCAATTATTGTCGCTTAACAAATTAGGACTCATGTTAACACCGCAGGTGCACCTGTAATAAGCCATAAGGCTGAATCTTTAGCCTCCAGGCTAACGCCAAAACTTAGGCTGCTCGTGCCTTGCTGCCAGCGTACGGTCCGGTGTCGTTGTCTCGTTGTCGAAGTATACCAAGTTGTCCGGGGATGACAATCCTGCTGTTGACTTGGCTTGATCACGACAATATTCCCCGAGCACACGCGACACCACAAAACCGATCTATCTCTCGTAATTTTAATAATTCAGCGTAGAAAGAAAACACACCATCTGCAAGTGGCCACTTTATTATTTTACAATCGTGGACGGACCACTTGTCCACGTCGGTAGGCTTACTGGCCAAGCCGTTTGGCTGGTTCTTCCTGCTCAGGCTGCCTACCCGCCTTGCCATCAGGTGACGCTAACCGCCACGCCAGTGTTGTGCCCTGTTTGGGCAAAGGTTAGGGTCTTCTACCGCTGGGTACCTGCAGTCTGGACACCAATGCTGGTCCTCAACCTTCTTTCACCATTCAAGTTTAACTGCCTCCTTTCTGGCGTTCATCCCAAGGAAAAGCAGCTTGCTTGACGCAAACTGCTGATCCTTCTTGGCCCGCTGCCATTCGTTCTCGGTGCAGGCCTGTCTGGCTCTTGCCTCCTCTTCAGCACTAAACGCTATATGCCTAGAAAAAAGTGCGGAGGGAGCGGAGAGGAGCGAAAAAAAGTCTAAGTGCTCAGACATGCGCACAACAGCGTGGGGGTCCACGTGACCAAATTAAAACCATTTTATTCATCCCAAATCGACAACCCAATATCCTGATAAATAAATAAATAAATAAATGATACCCCAAGATCCAACAACTCAATAACGCTGGGCGTCTAGTTTTTTTTAATAAATAAATAAATAATTAATACCCCAAGCTCCAACAACTCAATAACGCTGGGCGTCTAGTTTATTTTAATAAATGAATAAATAATTAATACCCCAAGCTCCAACAACTCAATAACGCTGGGCGTCTAGTTTTTTTTAATAAATGAATAAATAATTAATACCCCAAGCTCCAACAACTCAGTAACACTGGGCGTCTAGTTTATTTTATTGATGAGTAAATAAATAAATAACACCCCAAGCTCCTACAACTCAATAACGCTGGGCGTCTAGTCTTTTTAATAAATAAATAAATAATTAATCCCCCAAGCTCCAACAGCTCAATAACGCTGGGCGTCTAGTTTTTTTTTACAAATAAACAAATAAATAATACCCCAGGCTCCAACAACTCAGTAACGCTGGGCGTCTGGTTTATTATTATTATTTTTTTAAATAATAAATAATACCCCAAGCTCCTACAACTCAATAACGCTGGGCGTCTAGTTTTTTTTTAACAAATAAACAAATAAATGATACCCCAGGCTCCAACAACTCAGTAACGCTGGGCGTCTGGCTTATTTTAATTATTTTTTTAAATAAATAAATAAATAATACCCCAAGCTCCTACAACTCAATAACGCTGGACGTCCGGTTTATTATTATTATTTTTTTAAATAAATGAATTTTAAATAAGTAATACCTCAAGCTCCTATAACTAAATAACTCTGGGCGTCTAGTTTTTTTTTTACAAATAAATAAATATAGAAACAATCTTCGAGCACCTACAACTCAATAACGCTGGACGTCTAGTTTTTTTTATAAATAATTAAACAAATAAATGATACCCCAAGCTCCTACAACTCAATATCGCTGGGCGTCCAGTTTTTTCATAAATAAACAAATAAATGAATCATACCCCAAACTCCTAAAACTCAATAACGCTGGGTGTCTGGGTTTTTTTTATAAATAAATAATTAAGTAATACCCCAAACTCCAACAACTCAAAAAGGCTGGGAGGCTAGTTTTTTTTATTTATTTGTTCAAACAAAAAAAAAACTAGCCTCCCAGCGTTTTTGAGTTGTAGGTACTCGAGGGATTGTTTCTATATTTATTTATTTATAAAAAAAAAAAAAAAAACTGGACGCTCAGCGTTATTGAGTCTTAGGAGCTTGGGGTATCATTTATTTGTTTAATTATTTATAAAAAAAAGTTAGACGCCCAGCGTTATTGAGTTGTAGGTGCTCGAAGATTGTTTCTATATTTATTTATTTATAAAAAAAAAACTAGAAGCCCAGAGTTCTTGAGTTGTAGGAGCTTGGGGTATTATTTATTCATTTATTTAAAAAAATAATAATAATAAACCAGATGCCCAGCGTTATTGAGTTGTTGGAGTTTGGGATATTATTTATTTATTTATATATCAATAAAATAAACTAGACGCTCAGCGATACTGAGTTGTAGGTGCTTGGGATATCATTTATTTGTTTATTTATTTATAAATAAAAAAAAAACTAGACGCCCAGCGTTATTGAGTTGTAGGAGTTTGGGGAATTATTTATTTGTTTATTTATTTATCAATAAAATAAACTAGATGCCCAGCGATACTGAGTTGTAGGAGCTTGGGATATCATTTATTTGTTTATTTATTTATAAAAAAAAAAAAAAAACTGGACGCCCAGCGTTATTGAGTTGTAGGAGCTTGGGGTATTATTTATTATTCAAAAAAATAATAATAATAAACCAGACGCCCAGCGTTACTGAGTTGTTAGAGCCTGGGGTATTATTTATTTGTTTATTTGTTAAATAAAAACTAGACGCCCAGCGTTATTGAGTTGTTGGAGCTTGGGGTATTAATTATTTATTTATTTATTAAAAAAAACTAGACGCCCAGCGTTATTGAGTTGTAGGAGCTTGGGGTGTTATTTATTTATTTATTTATCAATAAAAACAAACTATACGCCCAGCGTTATTGAGTTGTAGGATCTTGGGGTATCATTTATTTATTTATTTATTCATCAGGATATTGGGTTGTTGATTTGGGATGTACAAAATGGTTTCAAATGGTCACGTGGGCCCCCACGCTGTTGTGCGCATGAATGAGCACTTAGACTTTTTTCACTCCTCTCCGCTCCCTCCGCACTTTTTTCTAGGCATATAGCGTTTAGTCTCTTCAGCGGCCTTTGCCTGTGTAGATACTGACCAACGTTGACGGACTACGTCTAGGTCAGACAGTCGATCGGCGGCCTGGCGACGCGACTCTACCGTATCTGGTGGCATGATTCCGGGCCACTCCTCACACATCTCTTGCAACTGGTTGAAGAGGTCTTGCTCCCAATTTTCCTGCTCTTTGGAATATTGTCAACACTCCTTCAACTCCGATGCCAGTATGCCCCAATCGTCGGGTGTTGGCCAGGGGTTTGCTGCCGTCTGAGTGCCGCCAGGCTCATTTGTAGCCGTTGAGGCTTGAGGTGCTGCAGGCTCGTCTACTCCAACGTCCGACATTGCAGCTAATCCCTGCGTGCCGCTAGGCTCGCTAGGAACCGTTTTGGCTTGGGGCGTTATATGTCCCTCCGATTCGGCCGTGTCCGGAGCTGGGACTTGACCGAGCCTAACCTCTTCTTTCATCATCTTTGCCAGTTCTTCCCTGTCGAAGAACTCTGCCATTTCCTGCAACAAATGAAGGGAGGAATAAGGATAAAAATAGGATGAACGGATTAGGCTCTGCGTTGTGCGCGAGTTTTCCGCGGTGACGGTGTTTTCGCGTTGTTGACGCAAATTTTCTTAGTCGACCCTTTCGGCCTACCCCTACACCTTCCAATCGTTGGGTCGACTTGTACACATGGTTCGCTGCCATTTACAATTTGCTGCACAGACTCATTCAAAACATTCGCCCTCGCGGTAGGCTCATTCCTGCACACCACCTCACGCTCGCTAGCGTCAGGATTTTCGCACGCATTTTCTGTCGTTGTATCTTCTTCACCTGAAGACTCCGGTTCAACTCTTGCAATCCATTTCTTCAGTTGTTGTAAAGCCACTGGACTTTGCTCATTGTCAAAGGCATCTACAATCGTATACGTATTGCTACCTAGCTTCTCAACCAACGTATATGGATCTGTATACTTAGACGCTAGGCTAGCCGTGAAGCCTTTAGCCTAACTGGACAGGACTTTGTTTTTTCTCTAAACCATGTCACCAGGCTGGAAAATTACTTAGCGGTGTCACTTGTTGTAATGCTCAGCCGCCCTGTCATGCTGAATTCTTGAATTTTCGCCAGCTTTTCTTCTTAAGTCTTCGCCTCTGGCTGTCTTGTCCAGCCTTTCTTGAAGAGCCATTGCTTCATATTTCCTTAGTGTCTCGTCAGCTAGCCCTTTGCTGACTACACTACAGTCGATCGGCTGACGCAACATGTTCAACATGGCCGGAGTCGTTTTTATGGCAGAGTGCTCCACCCTGTTATACGCGCAGACCAGCTCAGGTAAAAGGACGTCCCATTTTTGTTGATTGTCTGCAATAAAACATCGGATCATAGTTTTTAGAGTCCTATTCAGCTTTTCTACTTGGCCGTTAGACTCAGGGTTATTAGTCGGTGAGTTTTCATGTTCGACGCCGAGTTCTACCAGTTGGTCGTCGATTTTGCGATTCTTAAACTCCAACCCTTGATCCGATAGGAACATTTCCGGCTGACCCCACCTTAGGATTACGTCTTGCCAGATGTGGTTCCATATGGCTTCACTATCAGCCCGTTTTAACGGTGTCACTTCTGCCCAACGTGTTAACAGATCCGTTAAAACTAAGACATACTTGTGTCTGTTGTCGCTACGGGTCTATGGACCCAGTATGTCACCAGACACCGCCTGCCATGGTCTTAAGATCACTCGCTTTCCCATCAGACCCCCAGGCAAACGCTATTTAACCTTTTGCATTTGGCAAATCTGGCATGATTTCATATAAGCCTCTATGTCCTTATACATACCAGGCCAAAAGTATTCTTGGGTAACTCTCTTTAGAGTCTTGTCCCGACACAAATGTACTGCAAGTGGTGCGTCGTGTTTTTCTTTCAGGATGTCATTCCTAAAAAATACGGGTGCCACAGACTTCCAGGCGGAGTCGTCCCCAACTGTCTCTTCAATTAAGTCGATAAACTTATAATAATAAAGCCTGCCACCCACGACCTTCCATCTAAGGAATTTGCCTGGATTTCTCTGTACGGCTTTCATTTTATTGACATACCAGTCATCCAGCTCTCCGTCAGGATAGCCTACGGCTGCAACAGTCGTCTCATCCTCCTCATACATACGTGACAAGGCGTCGGGCACCACATTTAAGGAACCTTTACGGTATTCCGTCGTAAATGTGTAGTTTTGTAGCTCCAGCGACCATCTTGCCAGCCTGCCCGTCGCGTTTGACAGTTTATTTAGCCACTTCAGCGAATTGTGGTCCGTAATTACGTGGAATTTAAAACCTTTGACATAACATCGAAACTTTCTAATCGCCTTGACTACTGCCAAATATTCACGTTCTGTCACCGTATAATTGCGCTGTGCTGGATTTAGAACTCGGCTAAAATACTCAATGACTCTTCCATCGCCATCGATGGTTTGAATCAAACATGTCCCGATGCCAGTGTCTGAAGCATCGGTCTGAATCACGAACGGCTGGGTAAAATCCGGCCTTGCCAGCACTGGGGCTGAGGCTAGCAGTACTAGGATTTTCTCAAATGCCTGTTGTTCCTCAGCCTCCCATTTAAAACAGACTCTCGTGCTTGTGAGTCTCGTGAGCGGCTCGGCTACCGTGGAAAAATTCTTCAAGAAATTTCCTATACCAGGAAGCCATTCCCAGGAACCTCTTTAATTTCTTGTGGTTGTTTGGGATAGTATAATTCAAGATGGCTTCGACTTTTCCTGGGCATGGTCGAATTCCATCTCTGCTGACGATTATGCCTAGATATTCCACTTCAGACTGGCAAAATTTACTTTTACTGCGATTTACCGTCAGTCCAGCCTCTCTCAATCTAGCCAGTATGGCTTCGAGAATCCGCATATGCGTCTTGAAGTCTTCCGTAACGATTATGATATCATCGAGGTATGCATAGGCGTACGGGCCAAATTCTTGAATTATCATATCTATCAGGCGTTGGAAAGTCGATCCAGCATAATCTAGTCCAAACGGCATTCTTTCAGACTGGAACTGGCCTAAGCCTGGTACCGTAAGAGCCGTTATTCAGTAGCACCTGATGGTACGCTGACGACAAATCTAGAGTCAATAAGGTAAAGGATAGGCTTCGGTTTTCCTGGAGACTGAGTTAACCTTACGGAAATCTATACAAAATCTCCTAGTGCCATCTTCCTTTTTCACCATAACCACCGGCGACGACCAGCCGCTTCTCGGAGCAGGCTCAATAATGTCGTCGTCTAATATCTTTACTACATGCTCGTACATCTCCAGCTGTACTACCGGTGAAACTCGATAATACCTTTGCTTGATAGGCTTTGCGTCGCCTACGTCGATCTCGTGTTTGATTCACGTAGTGCAGCCTAAAGGCTTATCGTGTGGGTGGAAAACCCTATCTAGCAAGTCGTTTATACGTTCTTGCTCTTCAAAACCAATGTCGGCTAGACCTATTGACGCCAGGCTTGTCACTTCAGCCTCTGTCATGGCTGCAACCTCTAGGTCAACCACTTTGTTAGCAATCCGGATGTTCAACTTATTTGTGGCTGGATCCAGTATCGTATCAAATGCACGAACGAAGTTTGTCCCCAGATAACAATCTGAGTCCAGATTCAACATGATAGCCACTTTAATCTCTTGCGTCACACCTGCATTTTTAAACGGAGGACTTCATAGGACAACGTGTCCTGCAGTTGGGCATCTATGACCATCAGCCACTTTCGCTCCTATGCCGTGGTAGATCTCAATTTTCCGCCTGAGCGCTGACGCCATCTAGATAGCTGAAGATCCCATAACTGTGAGCGATGCTCCGGGATCATACAGAGCTCTGACTCGGAATTCACCAATGTCGACGGGTATCCACCATCTTCCTTCCGACTCAGCCTCCTGTGTAGCCGACTTCCTTTTTGCTCGCTCAGTACCCTTCGGGTCTACTGAGCATGCATGAGTACCATCTCCGAGTGATGGTTGGTCTGTGACCTTGGCGGAGTAGGATCGACGTCGACTTACTCCGCCTTTTTCCCGTTTTCCGTCCTCTCGGAACATTCTGGACGCTTGTGTCCTTCCTTGTTACAGTGGTAACATCGAACTGTTTTATCATCATCCCGAGGTTTTTTCTTTCTCTCCCCACTCCTGTCACGCTTAAGAGAATGGCTCCTAGACTTTCCTCCGTCTTCTGATTTACGTCTCTGTTTGACCTGTCTGGCTTTGTTTGAATTCTGGGGCCTCGGGCCCGACGGCTTACCAGAGTTCTTATACTTAACCTGGATTTGAGGCATCAATTTTTCCAGGCGGCTCATAATCGAGGCGTCGTCAGACTTGCCTCCCATAGTTGTTGCGGCTATGTTAATTTTCGGCTTTTTACTCGCTTTGTTTTCTCTATATGCCAGATTTGGCAAAAGAGACGTTGATGGTGACGGTGGTGGTCTATATGATATTTCACTAACCGTTGTTTTCTCGACCTCTACCGCTTGGCTCAATGAGCCCTTCACCAAATTCACTTCATCTCGCCCAATTTGTCTACGCAAATTTGGTCGCATATTCATCAACATGAAGTCGACTCTCTCCATCTCGGAAGGTACAGGTCTCATTTTCAGTAACAATGACTGTAGGCATGTCAGGTAATCTCGCACTGACTCTTCTGCCCCTTGTGTACGATTGGTAGCCTCTACGTGTAGGCTCTGTTGATAATCACCAATTCCATACCAATCACGAGCTTCTTGGCAGAATTTTGCTCAGGTGTCGATATTTAATTTATTATCCTGGTACCATGTCGATGCCAAACCGGTCAAGAGTATGGGTAATGCATCTAACAATTGTTTCTCTGTCAGTCCGGCTAGTTCATTAGCCTCGCCGACTTGAGTAAAAAACTGCTCGATGCTTGACTCGTCACCACCGTCGAATTTAATGTTTCACCTTCGGACGATCGAGCCAATGTCGATAGGCTTTTCTAGCCCGTGCGGGTTAAAACTAGCCTGTCGTAGTGTAGGTAATTCGGCTTGTCGAAGTTCTCGCAGTCGCTCCAACTCAGCCGTCAGTGCTTTTATTTGGTCTTGGATTTTCCATTCTGCACTAGACATCGAAGCTCTGTTAATACATAGGGCTCGAACTATCTCTCTCGTGCATCGATGTATCGCCAAAATTCCCCCTTGGCCCCTGGGCATGATTAGTATTCTCCGTAGATATACTGCACTCGTCCATAGAGTGCTGCAAAATACCGGGCCTTATTGTACTTGACACCGGTTCCACTGTTTGCCGGTTATTGTCGGCTAAACAATGTCGGTCGTCTTTCTCCTCGATAACCCTTATTCTCTCTTGCAGTTTCTTAAATTCTCCCGTAAACTCTTGCATTGTTCTCAGGAGATCGTCAATTATACCGCCATCACGATTGTTTGTCTCTTCAGCCATAGCCTTGTCGGCTTTCTCGTGGTAGTCGCCTGCATAGACTGAATATGCGCCGCCGCCTTTATTAAGTTTTCGCCCATCAAGACGGCTAGGGGGTTCTCCACTTGTGGCAAAATTTGGGTCTAAAATTGTCGAGCCCGATTTGCCCCACATGGTACTGACTATAAATTCAGCCCGCATCTCTTCGCACTTGACCTTGACTTCATCCAGGTCATCAGACTCATCTTCAATAAAGCCATCGGATGAATAATCGCCGATCAGCCACTTTATCAGTCTGTCGTGTTTTTGACGTGTTGAACCATCTGGCTTAGGCTGCAAATTGCGCAAAGCCTCGTCGACCACGTCTTCATCCTCAGTGACTACCCATGAACAAAGAACGAAATGTACTCCCTGTGCCATTGGCCAACGCGCACCCGGCCTACTGCATGCCCTTGCTGGCATCGGGCCGCAACATGGTGGCCGGCGGCGTGTCAGCCGCTGGCGATTCGCGAGTACATTTCGTTCTTTTGGCTTTAATTGCAAGGAAATCAAGTTATTTTTTGTGATAAACGGACTTTAAAAAAGTGCATATATCCCTCAAGACAAAAGTTTTCTGAGGAGGCCCACGTATTTGAAGCCTCCACTGCAAACTTTAGTCCCTCTGGGAATAATATACTATTATTCATTCTGATTATTTTTGCAGTACCAATTCTGATAGGTCTACAATTTTATCACAAATTGGTAGTTAATAAACTGACTTTGAAAAAATTTCATTTTTACCGCTAATAAATAGAATGCAAAAAAAACCAACAATTTTTGTAAAGTTTCTTCTGCAGATAGCAGTTCATGTTTTTTATGTAATCTAAGTCGTTCCTCAATGTGTGATATTTTTAGGTCGGTCATTTACATTGGGGTGAGGCGTTTTTGGGTCATTTTCGAATATCGACTTCTAATAGCGATAGATTTGACTTTATACCTAACTTGAAAGTTCGCGAGGTCCGGACGCGCTTGGTAGAAATTTTCTGTTGTACCAAGCGACATATATGTGATTTTTGTCGTATTTTTTGCTATTTTAATGATTTTTTAAAAAATCTGCTTGATTTTCATAAAAATTAATTATTTTGAGGTCCATTACTCATAATTTCAATAAATATGCATCTAATAAAACCCTTTTTACGATTACAGAGTCCAATAGTATCGTAAAAAATTTTGTACATGCCTAGAAATTCGATTTTTTCACTCATTTTGGCCGTTTTTTAACAATTTTTGATGAATTTTTAAAAATTGAAGAAACGGTCTTTCAGAGTCTAGTAAGCGGGATTTTCTTTCTTAAACATTATATTTTTGAAAAAAAATTTGCCCAGCTCCATTAAGCCCTGAAAAAAATTGGCGGGCCTAAAAAATAAGAGTATTTTGCGATAGTACAATAACTTAACAAGTATTTAATTACTTATACTTGCCGCTCTCGAGTGAACGAGAAAATTTTTCTTGCATTTTTTACCATACGAAGTAATATATGAACTTCAAAACTTTTAAACAAACAAAAATTTTACCCATCAATTTCCATTAGTAATACAGTAACAAGTGTTCAATGATTTAAAAAAGTTTCTAACCTATAACTTATAACCTAACCAACACGTTTGCAAAATAGCGGATGCCACTTGAATGCCTTTCAATAATTTTAATTGTAAAATTTTTTTATTGTTCCAAAACCAAATAATTACCTAATTTATTCTTAATATCTTCATTTGACCTACGGCCGTTTATAATTAAGTCTAAATTACCGAAAATGTCCCTAATCTAACTTCTTAAACTACAAGACAGTGGGTAAGCACTGTCTTGGCAAAAACTACGCCAACTAAACTATTAAAATTTTAATAAATTTAATTATACTTTAATAATAAAATTAAAATTAGCTCTACTTTCTAACTTACTATCCTATCTTCCCCCGGAAGACCTGAACTACGCACTCTGCTACCAATTTTTGTTAAGTGTGTTCAACACTTAACGTTTTTCCCGATTTTAATAGCCCGGACGGAAGGTTTTACCGGGGATCACGGTCCCCACTCGTTTGTGGACGGGAGGAAGAAATGAGAATAAACTACGGGACGCGGAATAATTCTAAAAGGTCTTATTCTAGATCTTAAGTTATTTCAATTAATTATTTTATTGGGTCCTGATTGTACAGTTTTGTTACACAAATATCGACAATACAATTTAGCCGATAAAGGATCACTATCCCGCGCTGAACTACACTTAATTACTAATTATAATTTTTTACACGATTCTCCCACAAAGGAATAATGCGTCCTGCTTAAATGCTACACTAATTAAGACTCCCCTCGCTGCTGCCATCTTGCCCGGCGTTGCCTCGCTGGTAAGAATGCAGTGCGTGCATCTTTTGTATCCTACTTTGGGCGGCCTATTCTGCTTGTATTTATCCTGCTGTATGTGCATTATAAGTGTCACATAACATTGCGATAAAGAGGTCGCTTCAATAAATCCATTTCTGTTTTCTTCGCCACAAATTTTTCTTGATGCTTCAGTTGTTAGTTTGACGAGTCGCTCAACTGCTATGGTGTGACATGGAAATTTGGAAAATTCCCATTCTACAAGACTCTTGCTGGATAAATTATTTATCAATTCGGTATTTGATATACTTTTTAGTTCTTTAGATATTTTTTTTTGTTCCGCAACTACTCTCTTCGATAGTCCAAAATTTCTTTAAAAAGTCTCTATTTTATAGGTTAGAAACTTTTTTAAATCATTGAACGCTTGTAACTGTATTACTAATGGAAATTGATGGGTAAAATTTTTGTTTGTTTAAAAGTTTAAAAGTTCATATATTACTTCGTGTGGTAAAAAATGCAAGAAAAATTTTCTCGTTCACTCGAGAGCGGCAAGTATAAGTAATTAAATACTTGTTAAGTAATTGTATTATCGCAAAATACTCTTATTTTTTAGGCCCGCCAATTTTTTTCAGGGCTTAATGGAGCTGTGCAATTTTTTTTTCAAAAATATAATGTTTGAGAAAGAAAACCCCGCTTACTAGACTCTGAAAGACCATTTCTTCAATTTATAAGAATTCATCAAAAATTGTTAAAAAACTGCCAAAATGAGTGAAAAAATCGAATTTCTAGGCATGTACAAAATTTTTAACGACATTATTGGACTTTGTAATCGTAAAAAGGTGTTTATTAGATGCATATTTATTGAAATGATGAGTAATGGGCCTCAAAATAATTAATTTTTATGAAAATCAAGCAGATTTAAAAAAAAAAATCATTAAAATAGCAAAAAATACGACAAAAATCACATATATGTCGCTTGGTACAACAGAAAATTTCTACCAAGCGCGTCTGGACTTCGCGAACTTTCAAGTTAGGTATAAAGTCAAACTTCTATCGCTATAAGAAGTCAATATTCGAAAATGACCCCAAAACGCCTCACCCTAATATACATTCCTCGCCTAAAAATGTCCTTGATTCTTGCTTCATGACTACATTGCCTTGCATGATGCTTAATATTTTTCCGATACTATTTATGCATGGATTCTAAAGCGTCTTCTGAAAGATGAATTATAGGTACATCGAATTGTTAAGCAATGTCGCATCCAAGCCAGAGCATCTTGTGAATGGTTAGACTCATCGTTGCCCATGGGTATAATTAAAAGTACCTTCAGTTAGTACGCTTACAGTATACATTAAGGGCATTGATATCTATCATCTCTTTACATTTAAAGAATTGAACAATTTGAAAAAGATCCTCAACAAAATTTTTGTCAAGGTCCAGGCATTTGGCGAATTCTCTGGGAAATTGGAGGCCCCTACGCACGTTGTTCGCCGTTTTGGTAGTGCCCTTTCCTTGCAAAATATGATTTACTCTGATTCTGAACGCTTCCCACACTTTGTCTTCGGCTTCTTTTTCTCTTGGTTTTAGAGTATCCAAAAAAAAAGAAAAGAAAAAAAAATCATATTCTTTTAAATTTTTTGCGACTTAAATAATTCATAGATTTTTAACGCTCTCGGCTTTACTTCAATGTTTTTAGAATACTGGTCTCAATCAGCGTGCAAGCGTGCTCAATTTTCAGTCTTGAAAGTAAATAAACGATAATTTTTATTTTCATTTTCAAAAAAACGAAGTTAAAAAAATCTTAACACTTAATTCATCACATAACGTTTGCAACCTGTAACTAAGTTTAGTTCGATATTTTTGTAGCAATAGCTTAAAAAGTTGTTTTTAAAATCCTAAAGATTCTCAATTTTTTTTTTTTTTTTTTTTTTTTTTTTTTTTTCTATAGAACTCTACAAAGAAATTTAGTTCATTTATTAAAACAAAGTATTCAATTACTCAAAAAATTCTTTAGTATTCAATATTTCAACTTGAACGCAATTAAATTTTGAATTTAACGTTCTCAACCAACAAACCAATTATAAATTGAAGGCATTCGATCATGCTTCATCATTATAAAGAGAGATGGAAAATATTAATAGATAAACAGTAACAATTACCTTTTTCGCCTTTTTCCGTTGCCAACGTTCGATGCCTATTCTGTATGAAATATCTAACAAGTGATCTAGTACTTTCATCCCACAGTACAGTAATCACAATCGAAAGGACTCTTTATCTGCGGTGAAGTTTTGATTTCCCAGCTGAAAAAATCCATATGGAAATCCGTAAGGAAACCCGTACGGGGACCCGTAAGGGTTCCCGTAAAGGACCCCATACGGGTTTCCGATACTGATATTTGGTCAGGGTTTCCGTACGGGTTTCCATACGGGTTTTTTTTTTTTCTTTTAATTTTATTTTCACACTATTTTTTTATTTATTTAATTTAATATTATAATTAGATATTGATATATTATTCTTTATAAGATTTAATTATTAATAATAAAAATTATTTTGAATAAAATTATCGAAGAAAAAATTTTGTTCGACTGAGATTCGAACCCACGACCCCAGGCATAGCAGGCAGACACTCTACCAACTGAGCCATTGAGCTAGCTTGCTCGAAGACTTTAATTAAACTACTTTAACAACTGTTTTATATTTGATTTTTAACTAGTTTCTCTCAGCGCGCAAACACGAGCAATTGTATTACATTATCTAAATCTAAAACAAATTTTGTCGAAGCTTCATCTAAATTAAAGGGCTTAACCGACAATAAGTTGTAGATTAAAGGAGTTTAATTGAGGTCTTGATGCATGCTAGCTCAATGGCTCAGGTGGTAGAGTGTCTGCCTGTGATGCCTGGGGTCATGGGTTCGAATCTCAGTCGAACAAAATTTTTTTCTTCGATAATTTTATTCAAAATAATTTTACTATTAATAATTAAATCTTATAAAGAATAATATATCAATATCTAATAATAATATTAAATAAATAAAAAAATAGTGTGAAAATAAAATTAAAAGAAAAAAAAAAAAAAACCCCGTATGGAAACCCGTACGGAAACCCTGACCAAATATCAGTATCGGAAACTCGTATGGGATCCTTTACAAGAACCCTTATGGGTCCCCGTACGGGTTTCCTTACGGATTTCCATATGGATTTTTTCAGCTGGGTTCCATCATTGAATTCACTCGATGAGCACTTGCACATAGGACATGCGGTCGTGTTGTCGTTACCCACTATCGAATTGATGCATTTTCCATCGAACACTGTGGTGAATATCCTGAAGTATATGGTAACATTTTTTTCATTCGGTAGTTTAAAAGCATAAGGTTCACTTTCAACCTTTGCTTTTTCTCTTTTTTAATCTTTTATACTCAGCTCGAGTTGCATCTATAGTTTCCTTCCTGAAGCAAAGACGAGCTGATCTACAAAAACGTGGGCTTTGTGGAATCTTATTTACCCAAACGGACTCTGAAAAAATGTTTTTTAAACCTCATTTGATACGTAAGAAGCGTTTATGGTAACAAAGACAATTGTCATAGCAATTTTTACCAAGTTTGACTCAATCTTATACTCAGGGTTAAAACCTTAAATAATAACTTTGAAACATGTAATTTAAAAAAAAATTCAGCTTGACAAATTTTGCGTTCAAATTTTAACTCGAACCAGTTTAACCTTATGTATTATTTGAAAAAAAATAAAAAATAAAAAATACCTTTTAACATTTAAGGGGAACCCCCGGTGAGATTTCAGCTTAGGTATAAAATAATCATATGGGACTCAAAAAAATAATGGGACTAAAATATTAAGGGGGTACATATACCTAAAAAAAAAAACTCAGAAAAAATTTTGTAAGTTTTTTAAAAATGATTTATTTAAAAAGATATTTTTTTTCCATAATATATACACATTTTTACATAATTTTTTACATTTAGAAAATTAACATAAGTGTTTTTATAAGTGTTATAAAATTCAGCTTATTTAGGCTATGAAAGTTCATTGCTCGTAAAGTCAAAAATTTTCCTTAAAGCGGATGGACCCAGGACTTGGCATAGTTGTTGTACATGTGAACCCTCATGAGCGGAACCTCAGGCAACCAAATCCAAGCACTATTAAGCTGCTTGCATACTCTAAAATTGCTTAGGTTAAAATTTTGATAGGTTTTATCATTTTAGTCAATTTATAGTGTGCCATCAGCTAAATAATGCTTAGATTTGGTTGCCTGAGGTTGCGCTCATGAGGGTTCACATGTACAACAAGTGTGCAAAGTCCTGGGTCCATCCGCTGT
This sequence comes from Encarsia formosa, assembly GCA_038277355.1. Classification (NCBI taxonomy): domain Eukaryota; kingdom Metazoa; phylum Arthropoda; class Insecta; order Hymenoptera; family Aphelinidae; genus Encarsia; species Encarsia formosa. Next base: position 88,167,708 of record CM076184.1, on the reverse strand, counting down.
CTGGAAAAATTTTTGCTTTACGAGCAATGCCCTCATTTTCTCAAAAATCACATATTTGAGAAAATGGCTTTTAAAGTTCTGAACAGATTTTGATGAATAAAATGTAACACACCAACACATAAACATTTAGATCTTGAAAATATCTTGTCACAGGACTCTTGCTTGATGTAAATACTCTTTTGCACATAGCCGGATACTTTATTTTTTTTCTCCTGCTCCTAAAGTGACCCAATTAGCTTTTTTATCAAAAACACAGATCACACACTATTAGGCACCACGAGCAAGTTAAGACTTTGAGTCAGCGGAGTCTTCACATGCAATTATCTAAAAATTATCTTTAATTTTAAATCACAGAATTTTTTTTTCACTTCACATTTGCACATAAACACCTTTTTTTTAATAACTAAAAAACTTCATTAGTTTACCTGATAAGAATTGGTCATTTATTCTTAAATTTTTTTTTTGAATAAAACTAACTTATTTACTTCAGATTGAAATAATAACAAAAACAAAACCAAGTAAAGTAGAATTTCACTAGAAAGATGACTCAAAGAACAAAAAAGTCGTCATGAACTTGCAACGCTGTAGAAATACCTAATTTGATATCGATAGATCGATATTGGTGTAATATTTTAAAGTAGACTCGTACAGGTAATATATGTCATATATTATGTCATAAAGGTTATAAATTTTTTTATGCGATCGATTCTAACTTAATAAATTGTTTTAGCATTAGACTTGAAATGAAAGTTAATCTGTCATTCTTAATTTTCATTATTAAGATATTATGTCACGGAAAAAATCTAATCACAGATAAAAAAATTTTCTGTTTTTTCATCGCTTTTATTAGACGAAAACGATATAAATACTTACAGTTCTGTTCGTGGATAAAAAAAAAACTATACCTACATTGCGAAAATTTAAATAGGAAAAAATACATCGAAAAAGCATTTGTACCTATAGTATCGTAGAAAGTATTTCTGCTACTAGAACTGACTTGAAATTCTTGAATTTCAAAAAAAGCCATCTCAACGTTAATTTAATAAATTGAATGTCTTTATTAAATTAACTGTAACTTTTTTCCCTTAACGAATTAAGAAACGCGGTTTGCGGCATTTGAAAGCTGATGTAAAAGTACATCAAAAAACACAAAAACCTGAAAATTGATTTTTTGAAAAATTTTAGGTATATGTACCCCCTTAAATAAGAGCATTTTAAAGAGTACAGTCAAAAAATTTTTCAATTTTTTTAGGGTTGTTAGGATTTTTATTTTTGGCTCTAATTAATATTTTGCTAAATCCATTCGAGAAGTTATTCAAAATATCGTCTAAAAACTGTAAAAAAAATTTCAGCAAAAAAAATTAAAATTTGTGTCAGTTTAAAACTTTCTAAGTTTAAAAAATTTTGAAAAGTCGTTATTATCAAAAAATAAATATCATCATTCGATTCTTTGTCAAAAAATAAGAAAAAAGTGTTCTCAGAGTTTATTTGATCCAATGCATAGTTTTTTCGCAGTGTTGGTTCAAAGTCGATTTTGAACTTTCATTTTTGTACATAAAAATGAAAGTATACTTTTTTTTTGTACATAAAAATTTATTAATATTAAAAAATATAATATTTAGAGATATATGTCTAAAAAAATATAACTGATTTCAAATTTAACTTTTTTTCGATGTACTTTAGTACTGGCAAGTTGATTTACACTTCAAATTTGACTTCGCTAAAAATCAAATTTTAAATCAAACTTAATTACAACAGTTAAACTATATTTTTTGGTGAAAAAAATAATATTTGCAATAAATTTTTGATAAACACAAAAAACTGAGTAATTTTTTATGGATTGCGTAAGAACTCAGCCTAAAATCACTCAAAAATGTTAAAAATCGTCGTTGAACCAACACTGCGGAAAAACTATGCATTGGATCAAAAACCTCTTGGAACACTTTTTTCTTATTTTTTGACAAAGAATCGAATGATGATATTGATTTTTTGAAAATAACGATTTTTCAAAATTTTTAAAACAGAAAGTTTTAAACTAACGCAAATTTCAATTTTTTTTGCGGAAATTTTTTTTTACAGTTTTCAGACGATATTTTGAATATCTTTTCGTATGGATTTAGCAAAATATTAATTAGAGCCAAAAATAAAAATCCTAACAGCTCTAAAAAAATTTGAAATTTTTTTTGACTGTAGCCTTTAAATTGCTCTTATTTAAGGAGTATATTTCCAAATTTTTAGTCCCATATGATTATTTTATTCCTAGGCTGAAATCTCAGCAGGCGGTCCCCTTAAGTAGAGAAAACCAAAAAAAAGCAAAGTTAAAGTAAATTTGATGAAACCTCATCTGTTGCATAACCTTTCAGAATTTTTTTAAAACAATTATATTTCTTACCCTTTTTGTATCTCCCAGGTACATTACTCTCTAATTTAATTAGAAGCATATTAGTGACCAACAGCGACTCTTTAACTTTTTTGGATTCATCTTTTTTGTTATTGTATTTTTGATGAGGGTTCATATGATCAACTGAATCAAACCCGGTTGTTAGTACAAGTGTCTAATATATCAAGTTCTTTTCATCCCATTCAGTCGCCTGACTTTCGCTCAGTGTTTTGCAGTTTTGTGAACTAAATCCTTAAAATCAGCCCAAACTTTGATTGAAGAAGAATAATCCATTACACACCGACAATCGTCCGTGGCTTTGGATACACTTTCATAAGGAGGGTAAATCGGAGAGTTTCTTTTGATCGCATCTTTGTGAGCTAGTTTGTACGGTATTTTTTAAAGTTGTTTTCAATGTATAGAGCAAGAGGAGAGTCGGTTACTGACGTCGTTTTGCACAAGATGGTACGCGGTAACGTTACTTGGTGTTTCGAAGCGATAAGCATTGCGATATAAACGTTCACGCTGTAAGGCGAGCAGTCGTATGTCAGCAGAAACCCAGGGGCCTTATTCTGAGTTTTAACGAATTACGAACGATCAGTTTAACGAACGATTGTATTATTCGTTAAAATTTTGAAATTAACAAATTAACTCTGCAGAATTTTACCTTTAGAATGTTGATCCATAGAGAGTAATAAAAAACTGTATAGGTGACGACATGCAAATTGTTTTTCCAAAGTTTTATTAAAAAAGAAGAAAGTTTAAGAGGGTGAAAAAGCTTTGAATAAACCAAATTTTACTACGATAAAACTTATTACGTTTTACTAATAAGCCCTTTTTTATTTGTTCATATTTCATAATAAACAGTAATTCATTATCAAAATAACTAATAAAAATTATTAATAATATTATCTCTCTCAACCCTGCAGTATAATTTAAGTCGTGGACAAGAACATCGTTTATGGCTTGTTCTTCAATGTTTGGTATCAGATCATATAGCATCCTAGTTAAAAAAATTTTTTATTAAATTTCACGCTAATTTTGAATTAATAAAAAAATAGAAGCCTGAAAATTATTAATATTGTATTAACCTTTTTAACAAACTACCCTACTGTATAGCCACACGTAAAATGGACTTTCCAAAAAATAAATTTTCTTTCTTTTGCTAAATATTCTAACGCCTATGGAGTAAGGAATGACCCTTGGTGCACCTTACAATATTTATATCATTCAAAAGGATATAAAAAATAAAATTTTTGGCGAAAACCGCAACTCTCTATTCCCTCTCCAGGGACCCTAGGGTCTAAAGATATGATTTTTAAACTCTAATTCATATCTCAGAACCTATAAGCGCTAGAGACATGTGGTTTGCGGATGAATTAAAAAAAAAAAAATGTAGTTCACCTATATTATTTAATATTATTTTTGGCTCCAAATTTAAACCGTTTAATTTGTGCCATTTTTTAACCTTAAATTTGCGATTTGAAAAAATCTAAGACAAACACCTCGCCACAAAAATAAATATTAGAAAAAAATTAGAGCAGCTAATTTTTGTTAAAATACGTCATATATTTATGTTTTTGGCGAGGTGTTTGTCTTAGATTTTTTTTAATCGCAAATTTAAGGTTAAAAAATGTCACAAACGGTTTAAATTTGGAGCCAAAAATAATATTTAAAAATATAGGCGAACTACATTTTTTTTTTTAGAAAATTTTGCCGCAAACCGCATGTCTCTAGCGCTTTTAGGTTCTGAGATATGAATTAAAGTTGAAAAATCACTATTTTAGCTCCTAGGGTCCGTAGGGAGGGAATAAGGAGCTTCGGTTTGCGCCAAAAATTTTCTTTTTTTATGCCCTTTCGAATGATATATATATTGTAAGGGTTTGCAATCGTAGGGGCCGATTCGACTATCTTACACGGCTATATTCTTTGAGTAAAAAAGGGTCATTTTTTTGTATTTTTTCTATGTTTTATGAATTTTTTACAATAAATATTGAATAAAAGTATATAAAAATATATATCAACGTAAACTAGAGCAAAAAAGCACCTTTTTATGAAAAAATGGGGGTTCACGCCAAATTTTCAAGTTTTGAACGGTTTTTTAACGAACTGTCTGTATTTTCTACCTTTAAAGTGAATTAAACCGACTTTAAACGCATAAATCGTGTAAAAACCTTAGAAAAGAAAAGATGCATTTTTTGAGCTATTTCAAAAAATATATATTTTGTTATACTTTTTAGCTAAAACGGCATTGAAGAGTCCAAAAAAACACGTTTTTTTCAATATTTTGAGGTCATGGACGATTTACGTGCAGTAAAACTTCTTAAAACTATAGAGACAAAATTTTTTTGACCTTGTCGTGGATTTCTCGGGGGCAGCGTCTTTTGGCGATTTTCTAGTCAAGGTCAAACATATTGACATGTAATCAAATTTCACGCCGTTAACCTTGTTGTGGCAAATAGCGCTCTTTGACTCACATCCTGTATAATTTATTTTGATTGTTTGTGATTGATCTGTTTGATTGCTATCTATCTACTTATTCTAGGTATAAGCTGGTGTTATGCTAATCTGTGTTTACTTTATTTATTTTCAAGCGCTTAACTGCCAGGGGGCTATGATATTGAAGGAGAGGAGTATTAATATCTGTGGTTTTTGCTTTTCTTGTGTGTGATGATTTTGATTTTTTTTTGCTTTGGCTTTTGCATTTCTGACTCTATAAAACAGATATTGATCCCCTCTCTAGCTGCACCTTCCTAATTCTTCTGTGCTTTGCAAATAATATTCACATCTTGGGGGGTCATGCTTATTGTAAAGGGAGGAGATTTAATGCCTGTGGGAACTTTGGCTTTTAGTCTATGGATTGATGATGTTTTTTGTGTGTGTTAATTTATTTACACAGGTGTTTAGCTCTTCTCTAGTGGCACCTTTCTAATTTTTTTCTGTGTTATAGGTAACTATTTTGGCCACCTCGAGAAAGGAAGTTGGAAGCAAAACAGGCTCTGTCAACTGTATCGATCTGTGGATGACCTTTGGAGACTCCCGGTTGGTGGGGTGTTGTTTCACCTGATTTTGTGGGCACACGTACCCTTGGTGGCAGTTGCGGCTTGGGTTTAAATTGATTTTGTTCTTTATAAAGGGTAGGTGGGAAACCTGTTTTTACAATTTACTGCCTTTTTCCTTTTTGTTTATTGGTGCTCCTGGGGACTTTGTTACAGTCACTCTCACAGTCATTACCTATTACCATGGTTGGGGAGACATCTTGGTTTGGGGGGGGGGGCAGTGGGCGGTCTAGGGGCACCAGAGATGGAGAGGCCATTAAATGGGCGAATGTTAGCATCGAGAAATTCCAGACACAGGCTGGAAACAGATACAAGCAGGAAGCTTTACCCCCTACGTTGTTTCCATATACGACCACAGAGCAAATCACAATCTTGGAAATTATCATCAACTGGATATAGCAAAGAAGATAATAGACTCTGGCACTTCAATCATCGGAGTTAACCCAAGTGGCATTAAGAAATTCTTAATCTCCTTCCAGACCATTGAGGCAGCACACTTTTTTGTGACCATGGTATAAAAATGGTAGATAGCAACTGGGCAGCATTTATCCCTGACTCTAATGTGCATCACACGGGAATAATTTTTGACGTCCTAACTTCACTTAGCTGCGAGGAACTAGACAAGTACTCAAGTATCTAGACGAACCCTTCAAGGCGTTGGTGAGCAGGTTTGAAAGAATATTGAAGGCCATCACTCATGAACACGGCGAGATAACCTATCAGCAGTTGGGGGTGGTGAAGGTCTTTTTCAATGGCTCGAGGCCGGAAATTATCACCATTTGCTCAGTCTTCTTTTCTTGTCATGATTTCGTCCCACCGGTCACACGATGCTGCAATTGTCAGAGGTTTTACGACGATATATCGTCCTGTAGGGGAAGCCCTAGGTGTTGCGGTTGCGGAGGGGCGCATGATACTAGAGTGTGTGAGAATGAAGCGATTGTGTGCTGCTATTGTATGGGCCTGCATGAGGCATCATCCAAGGAATGTGTCTTCTCCGAATTTCACAAGGAAGTTAACGCAGTGAAAGCCATTTTGAGAGTCAACTAGGCTGAGGCCATTTATTAAGTTCAACAACGCTACATTGGTACACATGGACCTGCGAGAGGGAATGATGACTTCATACACACTTTCTTCCCCCAGCGTTTCGAGTTCGACGAATGGAATACGGTGGAGTTCTTTATACACAACCAAGCTGTCCGTGGAACCAACGCACAGACAGCAAATACACAGCAACATGGTCAGTCTCCACGTCCACTCAGATCCACTAGGCAAGGTTCTAGCTCTAAGATCCCTCTGGCAAAGCTAGGAGAGATGGACAGCATGGCTACAAAATACAACTTGGATTTCGGGAAATCACTATGGTCAGCAGAGGAAGACCTCGAGCTCAATCCTCGTGGAGAGAATATGCCCACCCCTCAATCACTCTATCTGAATCTCAACCTAGACTATGAGCAAACATCAGGCCAGGAGATCGACGATTTTATGGGGCCGGAGGTGGTGGTGCAAGCCCACACGGTTGATTCTCTTCCATGTCTCTGAAGTCCAGAGACAAGAGGAACTTTTCAATTCCTCGGCTGATAGCCAAGATAGCGTGAAAGTCAAATCGGGGGGCAAACGAGTCGTTAAATCTATTTATAAAACGACTGGGCTTGACAAGAAGAAAAAACACGAGTGCATAAACACATCGTTGATTACTTAATCTCTGTTTTTAATGCCTTTTATTGTTAATTTTTTGTTCGTCGATAACCTACTGTAGTTACATTTGTTTGCCTGTTGATACGTTGTTGATAGTTTTTGTCCTTTCATACACGCCATTCTGGCTGATTGATTTGATTTATTCCACAGCAAACTAATATTTTGTTGCAAATTGTCAGATAGACACTTTTCACGTCTGTTAACTGAGTCAGACAATTAATTGTTGTTCTGTGATATCTGTAGATTCAATTCCATTTAGTTGTTTTGAGTTTAGTCTTCAACTACGGTTGACTATCTAATAATATTTTTGTTGACTTGTCAATTAAACCTTCGGCTCATCAATTTCAGGGTGCCATTTAAGTCATATATTGATTGTTTGCACTCATCGTGAGTATAAAATTTAGTTTGGTATACTTTATGAGCCACTAAAGTCACGTTCGGTGAGTTGGTTCCTTTTCTTAATTTTGTTCTCGTATATGAATTCTGTCCTTTTTTGTTGATATCGTTGTTGTAGCATACTAGTGAAGCTTCAGCTCAGAGAGCTGACATTGTAAAGTTGGATATTTAGTTTTTATGTTCAGTTTTTAACGTCTTTGTTTAAGTCATCGATCGTGACCAGTGTTACTCATTTACTTTATTTCTGCTTCATTCTTCTTAGTTTTGAGGCCTATTCAATTTTAACTACCTTGGAGTGCTGTTGTTATCTACTATACGTTTGAAGTAACTGTTTAGGCAACCTGAATCTCAGCTCCAGCCCGAGACCATTCGGGGCTGCTACCAAGGTAGCATTTCACAGAAGTCTCGCGCTCATTAGGGAACTTGCTGCTGGAGATAGCTTTTCAGCCTTCCAGTCAAGCCGTATTCGCCGCTGAGCGGACGTTTACACCAATTAGTCATTATGTTTAAAGACTATTCCTTTATGGTTTAGAATGCCCATGGGGTTAGAGGTAAACATGAAGACTTGTGCAAGCTAGCCTCTACCAGGGAGTTTGATGTCATTACCATCTCTGAATCCAAACTGTCAGGCGAAGTGGCCACCCTAATACTACCAGGTTACACCCACGTAAGGAAAGATCGTTCAACCACGAGTCAGGGAGGTGGGCTGCTGATTTATTTGGAGGCAGCTGTCGAGTTTGAATGCATCGATTTACGGAATATACCGAAGGGTATGGAGGTTGTGACTTTACAAATTGTCTCCAGCGATAAGCAAATTTCATTTGTGTTTGCTTACAACCCCCCAGACAACGTCATTCCTGCTCATAGCTTCTCCGCCTTTCTAGAGACTTGCTCTTTGCCCTCGAATTTAGTCTTCTCCGGTGATTAGAATACCCAACACCCAGACTAGGGCAGTGAGATAACCATCATTCATGGCAGACATTTGTCCACGGCTCTGAACAACAGCCCAACACTGCATGTGATCAATACAGGCAAGCCGACCAGGAGATTTGAGAGGATAAGCTGCCCAGACGTGACAATAGCCTCTAAGCAATTTTTGTCAGAACTCACGTGGGAAGTTTCGGACGAGGATTACTCTAGTGATCACTACACGGTGCTTATCCACTTAACAAAGTTTCCCCACTCGTCCGAACATCGCAGGTCCAGAATACACACAACGAGAGTGAAATAGGAATAATTTTCCAGTTCGATGCAGACTTGAAGGGAAACAGCCCCCCCGCTCGCGGCGGCTTGTTATCTGAGCCAGTACGCGAATTTTACAGATAGCCTAGAGACCAGTATCTCTCAGGCCGGAGGCCGAGTTTTAGAACTCGACGAGATTATAGCTAGACCCAGGAAAAAACCCTCCACATGCATGTGGTGGTCGAATGAATGCTCAGAAGCTATCGAGGCCAGCACGCGGGCCGGGAAGGTATTTAAAGCAAGCTTGTGCGATGCAACTTCGGAGACGTACGACAGACAGTGTTGCTTTACAGCTTATATCCTAAGGAAGGCCAAGAGGGGTTCTTTAACGGCGAAAGTGGGAACGCTGAGCTCCTCCAGTCCCATGGTGAAGAACTTTAGATTCTTTAGAAAATACAAGGACAGGTTTTACAACCCACCCTCAGACTCGCCGAAATCCAGACTCTCTAAGGAAAACCCCAATCTGCATTCAACATTCCAAAGAATCACTGAGAACTATGACTATGAAGATTGGCCTAAGCCACAAAGGACACAAGCTCCCCAGCTGAAGATTTTTGAAAATCCTTCTCTGCAGAAGAGGTCGCAACCGCTAAAGCCAAGTTGGATTCGTCCCCCGGGTTGGATGACATCTCTTACAAAATTTTGAAACACTTACCTTACAACTGTTGCAAGTGGCTGGCTGAGTTTTACAATCTGGTGCTGCAGGAGGGGAAGATCCCGGACCAGTGGTGGCAGTATAGAGTTTTTTTTTATTCCCAAGCCCGCATCGGACAAACTCAGGCTCATAGCCTTATCCTGCACTCTCTTAAAGATCATAGAGAGAATGGTTAGTGACAGGATGCAATGGTGGACGGAATCGTCACACATACACCCCTCATTCTTTTATGGCTTCAGGAGAGGAAAATCTTGCCAGGACTGCCTAGGCAGCTTACATACGGACATAAAGATTGCTCAAAGCAAGGACAGCAACCTATCTCTTCTCGCGTTAGATCTGGAAGCTGCATGTGACAATGTTCATCTCTAGAGACTGTTGGAGATTTTGCAGGAGATCGGTGCGCTATTCTCTTACGTGTCCTTCGTGGAGAATATTATTAGCCATAGACACTTAGTCGGGACGATAAACGGTGATATCTTCGCAGAGGGCACCACAAACAAAGGCCTTGTAGGGCCTGCATATCTTGTAGAGCAGAATTAGGAGTTCTACACTCCGGGGAAGGACTTGGTAGTGCAATAATTAGATTTCAGTAGTATTTACAATATTTATTAGTCTTATCTGAGGACAAGTTAGCGGCAACGCACGAGACTGTGGTTACAAGCTGTTGGCTCTAGTGGTACTGATCGCGCGCTCAGCCTAACGTTGTTAGCTGCGCAGGCATACATTAGTTCTCTCTCTCGCACACTCATACCTTCCCTCTCGCTCACACACGGCCTCGCATTGTGGAGCCCATACTGCACCCCCCCGAAAACGAGAAAAAATCGAAGATTTCACCGGTATCCAAAGATTTGCATTTTTACGCGTACGGATAGTCGTCCCGCTTGCGCGCCTAGGTTTTCACATCTGAAGAACGAATAGGAAAAGGACCTATGGGTATTGTGACATTGCCGCGATACGGAGTAGTTCGTGAGAGAACTGGAGGCGAAGCGCGTTGTGCGACCGAAGGAGTTTTCGTGGGTAGAGAAAAGGAGGATTCCGCGCGTATTAAGGATGATCGAGGTGATCCGGAAACATCGGAGAATCTGACAGATTTCGGAAGAGACTTAGACGAGCGAATACGAGGATCATTCTGAGATGGAGAAACAGCCGGAGAGGGTGTACAAGGGGCCGAACATTCCGGGGAAGAGTCCTGGGTGTCAGTCGAGGCTTGGTTTGACGACTGGGACGAACCATCTGGCGGAACTGGGACAACAGCCTGAGTGCCGATGACATCGCGCAACCGAACGGGTGCTTGAGGAGCGCGATCGTCGGGATCGAGAATGTCGTCAGCGAAATCCTCGGGGACAAAATGCGCTGGAATGAGCCGCTCGACATTGACCACCTTCTCCGAACCACCGACGTTTAGCAAAAAGGTCTTGTCAGTGAGGCATCGTACTACCTTGTAAGGACTGTGGTTAGGACGTTCGAGAGATCGCTTGACAGGCTCGAACGCATGTGGACGTGCGTGCACGAAGTCATATCCTTGAAGACAAACGGCTTGAGTCTGTACTTGCGAGCAGTCGGCACGGGTTTGATCTCTCTGATGTCCTCCCGAAATTTCTCAAGGAAGAAGTGACGATTCGGCTCAAAGTCCCCGGGAATACAAAATTCACCGGGTATTCGAAGAACGGTGCCAAAGACGAATTTCGCGGGGCTAAAGTCAAGCTCAAGGCGGACGCGAGTGCGGAGACCGAAGAGAACTGAGGACAAAATACAAGACCAGTTAGGATTGTCACCATAACACATTATGGAGGCCTTTAGATCACGATGAAAGCGCTCTACGAGGCCATCCGATGATGGGTGATAGAAAGTTGTGCTCTCACCACCTATCATTTAGAGTAGAGCCGAGAAAAACTGGGAATCGAACTGCTAGCCTTGATCTGTCGTGAGGATCTCTGGGGCTCCGTACCGACAGACCCAAGTATCGTAGAAAGCCCTGGCCATGGTTCTTGCCTCCATATTGGGCAAAGCCACCGCCTCAGGCCACTTAGAGTAGCGATCAACCATGGTCAAGGCGTATAGATTGCCCTCGCTCTCGACGAGACTGCCGACCAGGTCGATGAGGATGTGGGTGAACCTACCATCGGGGACTGGGAATTTGCCCGGCAGAAACTTGTTGTGGCACGTGACCTTTGATTGCTGGCAAGACATGCAGGCTTTGCACCATTGAGCGATCGTGCGAGCCATATTCGGCCAGACATAGCTTTGACGGATGAGTTTGACGGAGACCTTGGGACCAGGATGAGAGTGACCGTGGACCAAGTCGAACACGGCTCTACGAAATGGAGCTGGCACATACGGGCGAATGGTAGAGTCAAAAGTATCGCATAAGATTGGGGTATGATTCTCACCGATTGACAAGCGAATGAGCTTAAATGGGTGGGACGGATCGTCGAGAATTCCCCTGAGCTGCTCGATTGCGGCTTGGCCAGCAGCTAGCTCCTGGAGGGAGAAAATGGTTGGTAGTCTGAAGGCATCGATGCTAGCCAAAATTGCCTGAACCTGAGGAAGCTTGGCTACTTCCGAGGACAGGGCACTCCAATTTAAAGTTGCGGGAGTCGTGAAAGACTCGACCTTGTCAAAATCGCGACAGGAGAAAGTGCATCGGCGACTTGATTCTCGGGCCCGGGAATGTACTGGATGGACGTCGTATACTCCGATACGTAGGCTGGTTGCCTTTGACGCCGAACAGGGGCATGAGCCGGGTCGTTAACGAACGCGTACTCCAAATCTCGATGATCGGTAAACACGTCGAACTGACGGCCTTCAAGGAAGTAGTGAAAATACTTAACTGCCTCGAAGATGCCAGTCAGTTCCCGGTCGAAGACTGAGTACACCTGCTGAGCCGGGGTTAGTTTTTTGGAGAGAAAACTTGTTGAAATATAGCTAAATATTATAATATTAGAATCGTATCACCATCTATTGTCTCGACGCCTGACGGTGAATACGAATGGAATATGTGTATGTGTGAGCGAGAGCACATCATGTAACTACGTCACGCGACGCGACCCGACCATTCGAGTACTGAACTAGCAGCTGACCGGTGTGGAGCACGATGCTCGCATGCGGATAATTTGTAATCTTACTATTAAATAATAATTAAATACTATTAATTAACCACAAAGTGTTTCACTAATCTGATCTGCATCTACAATAATCCCAACACAGGTAGCAGAGAATGTAGTTTAGTGAAGAAAAAGTTTGGCTAAAAATAACATGAGCTCCAAAAAATAAGTTTTTTTTTTCATTCCTCTTGCGTACTTTTTAAGTCACAAGGAAATGAAAGATTCCTAATAATAATTAGTTTCAAGTCCAATTAAGAGAATGGCATGAAAGGCCTGAAGAAAAAATCCGTGCAAAATGTTGATGCACGAGGATTAAGATTAGTGGAACCGCGTGGCGTGTCGCGAGGTTAAGCGAGCGCATGGCGAAAATTGAGGTTAAGCACATGTTGAGATTTTTAAAATCGAGTTTCGAATAAATGAACAGTGAGCAATTGAATGATTAATTATTTTGAGAGTTTTTGAAAAGTGAAGGACATGACAAATAATAAACTTTGTGAAAAATAATAAAAAATAAGGTAAACTAAATGTTTAATTGGTTTAATTTAAAAAAACAAAATAACGAAGAAGAAATAAATAATCTTCTGAAAGAAATAAATGATCAAAATTTTAGATTAAGCAAAGATCAAAAAATTATTTAAGAAGAATATTTTTAAAAAATTTAAAGGAAGTTTTGATTAAAAAAAAATAGTAGATGATAAAAGAAAATAAAACAAATTTAAAAATAAAAATGGCTAGGAACAAATCTAATGATTTTGATGATGGAATTGACATGTTTGATGGTCAAGAGTTCGAGAATTGGATATTTAGAGTTTTAATGATGCTAGATTGCAAAGATTGTTTAGAATAAGTAGAACGAGAAAGAACTTTAAATGATGATGAAGATGTTAGGAATAAAAAAGAAAAGTTAGCAAGAGCATTTATAATAAGTAAAATTTCTAATAAACAATTAGAATATATAAAAGAGTGCAAATCAAGTCTCGAGATAATAAATAAATTAAAATCAATGTATGAAACAAAATCTACTGCACTACAAATAATAAATAGAAATAAAATCGAATCCATAAAATTAAAACAGTGCAATACAGTGGAAGAGTTTTTTGTAAAATTTGAAACAGCGTGCAATCATTAAACAGCCGCTGGTGGAACATTATCAGAGTCAGAAAAATTAAGACACATGCTAAATGCTTTACCAAGCAATTATAGCTATATTGGTGATTATCTGGACTTATTGCCAGAACAACAAAGAACTGTGGACTATGTAAAATCAAAAATAAAAGAAAAAAGTTTAAAATCAAGTGAACAAAGTGAAAATAAAACAAATGTGAGTACCTTTAATTTTTTGAAATTTTTCATGAGCCTTGTTGGGGTGCTTATTTAGCATGAGTCCCCTTGCCACTCACGATGGGGTGCTTGCTTAACGTGAGTCCCCTTGCTACTCATGATGGGGTGCTTCTTTAGCATGAGTCCCCTTGCCACTCATGATGGGGTGCTTGCTTAACGTGAGTCCCCTTGCCACTCACGATGGGGTGCTTGCTTAACGTGAGTCCCCTTGCTACTCACGTCGGGGTGCTTCTTTAGCATGAGTCCCCTTGCCACTCACGATGGGGTGCTTGCTCAACGTGAGTCCCCTTGCTACTCACGATGGGGTGCTTGCTTAACGTGAGTCCCCTTGCCGTGTAACACAGTTCGTCGTGGAATCCCAGTTTCACGTTCAATTTGACGACTACTAACCTGAGGGTCGAGATGAGTAGCAGCTAAGATTGTTAGAACACGAACGTCATTTTCGTCGTACTCACGACATCTGCGTTGACGAGTTAGATGTCCACCACGAGCTCTGTTAGTTAAGGTGCGTATTGTCCCATGATTTGGGTGACGCCTGTGAGGAAAACGTTCAGCATATCGACGTGTTGCTGCTCGAAAGTTATTTTGACACTCACCAAGGATAAGTAGTAAATCAGCAATCTCGTTAGCTGAATAATCAGCCATTTTTCGGTTGAAATTTATACAAACACGAAAACAATTAGTGAATCAAAAGAAATTTTAGTGAGGTAAACTAAGCACATGCACGCTCTGTTTGTTATTTAATTGTACAAAAAAGCATGAATACTAAAAAAAATTAAATTTTTATCTACGAAATTCAGAGGGCGCTAAACTCGCTCATATAAAAATAGAAAAGTTTATTGAATTTCAAGAATTTTTAAGAATTTATGAGGAATCGATTTCCGTTGCTAACATTTCTAAAAAACTAGTTTATTATTTACTTTTCACAAGATTCAGGCATTTCAGATTTTGCTTCGAACTTTATCGAGTAGACGAATTTTTTTTTGAGTACATGCATTCCTCATAAATTCTTAAAAATTCTTGAAATTCAATAAACTTTTCTATTTTTTTATGAGCGAGTTTAGCGCCCTCTGAATTTCGTAGATACAAATTTAATTTTTTTTTACTTTTTAATTTTTGCATGTTTTTAAAAATTTTTGTGCCTTGCCAAGAGAGTCGATCCCATTTATTAATAAAATCCATTGGATATAAAGTTCAAAGCAAATCTGAAATGCCTGAATCTTGTAAAAAGTAAATAATAAACTAGTTTTGTAGCAATGTCAGCAACGGAAATCGATTCCTCATAAATACTTAAAAATTCTTGAAATTCAATAAACTTTTCTATTTTTTTATGAGCGAGTTTAGCGCCCTCTGAATTTCGTAGATAAAAATTTAATTTTTTTTAGTATTCATGCTTTTTTGTACAGTTAAATAACAAACAGAGCGTGCATGTGCTTAGTTTACTTCACTAAGATTTCTTTCAATTCACTAATTGTTTTCGTGTTTGTATATTTGAAGAAACTTAAATATCATGCGTACCATATAACATTGGTTCATGAGTTCAGCGATGGATTCGAGAATCTGCTCATGGGGACCAAGCACTCATTTCAGGTCAAAGAAAGACGCAAACGGTCGACAGAGCGATAGTTTCAAGTCGGTAGCCGCTAGTGCCCCCCGCTTTATTTGGAAAGATTGACAGTCACAGTAACCGCGCAAGTATGAAAGCTAAATAACAGAAACCATTGCCTACAATTAATAAATAAATAAATGAATAAATAAATAAACCGCCAAGCTCTAAGCCCCAATAACGCTGGGGAGAGTGGTGAATAAATAATTTTTTATAAACAATTAATTAAACCGCCAAGCTCCAAATTCCCATAAGGCTGGGGAGAGTGATAAATCATTAATTTTTTATAAACAATTAATTAAACCAACAAGCTCTTAACCCCCATAACGCTAGGGGGGGGGGGGCGATAAATAAATAATTTTTTATAAAAATTGAATAAACTGACAAGCTCTAAACCTCCATGTCGCTGGGGAGAGCCATAAATAAATATCTTTTTATAAACAATTAAATAAACTGCCAAGCTCTAAGCACCTATAACGCTGGGGAGAGTGATAAATATATTATTTTTTATAAACAATTAATTAAACCAACAAGCTCGAAACCCCCATAACACTGGGGAGAGTGATAAATATATTATTTTTTATGAACAATTAATTTAACTGACAAGCTCTAAACCCTCATAACGCTGGGGGGAGCAATAAAAAAATTGTTTTTTATAAACAATTAAATAAACCAACAAGCTCGAAACCCCCACAACGCTGGGGAGAGCGATAAATTTATCATTTTTTATAAACAATTAAATAAACCGCCAAGCTCTAAACCCCCACAACGCTGGGGAGAGCGATAAATCTATAATTTTTTATAAACATTTTTATAAATAATAGTTTATAAAAATTAATGAATCATCGCTCTCCCAAGCGCTATGGGGGGTTCAGAGCTTGTTGGTTTATTAATTGTTTATATAAAATTACTTATTTATAACTCTCCCCAGCGTTATGGGAATTTAGAGCTTGGCAGTTTAATTATTTGTTCATGAAAAATAATTTATTTATCGCTCTCTCCAGCGTTATGAGGGTTTAGAGCTTGTCGGTTTATTCAATTGTTTATAAAAAATTAAGGATTTTCCGCTCTCCCCAGCGTTCTGGGGGCTTAGAGCTTGGCGGTTTAGTTAATTGTTTATAAAAAATTTTTTATTTATCGCTCTCCCCAGCGTTCTGGGGGCTTAGAGCTTGGCGGTTTAGTTAATTGTTTATAAAAAATTAATGATTTTTCGCTCTCCCCAGCGTTCTGGGGGCTTAGAGCTTGGCGGTTTAGTTAATTGTTTATAAAAAATTTTTTATTCATCGCTCTCCCCAGCGTTATGGGGGTTTGAAGCTTGTCGGTTTATTCAATTGTTTATAAAAAATTAATGATTTATCGCTCTCCCCAACGCTATGAGGGTTTAGAGCTTGTCGGTTGAATTAATTATTTATAAAAAATAATTTATTTATCACTCTCCCCAGCGTTATGGGGGTTTACAGCTTGGCGGTTTAGTTAATTGTTTATAAAAAATTAATGATTCATCGCTCTCCCCAGCGTTCTGGGGGCTTAGAGCTTGGCGGTTTAGTTAATTGTTTATAAAAAATTTTTTATTCATCGCTCTCCCCAGCCTATGGGGATTTAAAGCTTGTCGGTTTATTCAATTGTTTATAAAAAATTAATGATTTATCGCTCTCCCCAGCGTTCTGGGGGCTTAGAGCTTGGCGGTTTCGTTAATTGTTTATAAAAAATTAATGATTTATCGCTCTACCCAGCGTTCTGGGGGCTTAGAGCTTGGCAGTTTAGTTAATTGTTTATAAAAAATTTTTTATTTATCGCTCTCCCCAGCCTATGGGGATTTAAAGCTTGTCGGTTTATTCAATTGTTTATAAAAAATTAATGATTTATCGCTCTCCCCAGCGTTCTGGGGGCTTAGAGCTTGGCGGTTTAGTTAATTGTTTATAAAAAATTTTTTATTTATCGCTCTCCCCAGCGTTATGAGGGTTTAAAGCTTGTCGGTTTATTCAATTGTTTATAAAAAATTAATGATTTATCGCTCTCCCCAGCGCTATGAGGGTTTAGAGCTTGTCGGTTGAATTAATTGTTTATAAAAATTAATTTATTTGTCGTTCTCCCTAGCGTTATGGGGGTTTAGAGCTTGTTGGTTTGTTTAATCGTTTATATAAAATTATTTATTTATCACTCTCCCCAGCGTAATGGGAATTTGGAGCTTGGCGGTTTAATTCTTTATAAAAAATTATTTATTCACCACTCTCCCCAGCGTTATTGGGGCTTAGAGCTTGGCGGTTTATTTATTTATTCATTTATTTATTTATTAATTATTGGCAACGGTTTCTGTTATTTAACTTTCAAACTTGCGCGGTTACTGTGACGGTCAATCTTTCCAAATAAAGCGGGGGGCACTAGCGGCTACCGACTTGAAACTATCGCTCTGTCGACCGTTTGCGTCTTTCTTTGACCTGAAATGAGTGCTTGGTCCCCATGAGCAGATTCTCGAATCCATCGCTGCATGAGTTGCAGCCAGTGCATCTTCAAATGAGAGTTTAGTTCTGCAACTGGGCTTTAGCTAGAATTGCACAAGATGCTGACTTTTTTAAGTACGTGCTTTTCTCCGATGAAGCTGTGAAGTTCTGTGTCACGGGACACACGACTTCCTCCCTTTACTTCTAGCAGCCCGGGGAAAGGGAAATTTAATTAAACCCGGGGTAGACGATCCACCCTCGTATGATGACGTTAGGCACGAGAATATAAAACTTAGGTCTAGTAATATGAGAATTTACCTTGTTCTGCTTACTGGTGACTGGACGACTCGGTCTCGACTGGCAGCTGCAAGGCTAGGTGAAGAAGGAATTCAGAAGACACAGATTTTCACTAGTAATGATTTATTAGGGATTTGGTCGTAATACACAATTGTTTATTTCTCGCGGTCGCTATTTCACTTCTTTTAAGAATATTGTTCGCGCAACACTAATTAAACTTATTTGATCACTACAATGCGGTCACTATAAATTATATTCTTTTTTATACTTTAACAAGGCTTTTTAGTCGTGGAAATTTAATTAATATAATAAAGAAATATTCGGAATAGAAGAGTTTTAGTTATACAAAGAAAAATATTTTAAGGCGCGATACAATGCTAATTACAGTTAATTCTGTACTGCTCTCTTTTGCTGCACGCGCTCCTCGCGAAGCCGAGCTTGCGTCCCCCACCTTTCCTCAGGTGATGACGATCAGCTCGACTCGTGGGAACGAGTGCTGACTCAGAAGAACTTTCTTGTTAAAAATTCTTAATTACGATTGAAATAACATTAATAAAATTAATAATGATTAATTATTATTTTACGGACCTTGTCACGTAACAGGATCCCCCTCTTAAATTGTTCACCGTCCCTGGTGGACTTAGGTATAAGGTAGGTATAACGGTTGATATACGGATCAGGTTAGATTTTCTTTTGTTCTATAAGAGATGTTCTTAGGGTTCGTCCTTTTTTCCTTCTTTTCATAATCGGTATTCTTTTTTTTTTTTTTTTTTTTTTTTTTTTTTTTTTTGGAATCATTCAATGGATATGGCTACTTCAAGTCCCCATGCAACTCACTCGCACCTTACCCGCCGGTAATGTATGTAATGTATACCGGTGACTAGGGCTACGATGAGTTCCATGCAATCCACTCGCACCTTAACCACCGGTAATGTTTACCAGTGATTAGGGCTACGATGAGTCGCAAGTTGCGGTTTTGAGTGCCTATTGTCAAGTTGTTCCATTGAGAATTTGATATATGACAAATATAATTTGCTAATGATTTTTTTTTTCAAAATGACCGTTCAGTGGTCTTTAGACAAAAAATTTTCTTATTCTCGCCGACATAAAGAAAGAGAGGAAAAAATAGACGTTCCCTGCTCTTTGCATTGGTTAGTAGTCAACAGAAGATTTAGGGAGTGAAATGGTTTTGGTAGGATTTAGGGTCAATGAACAATATACTTAGGTAGCCTTATTACCAATAGTAAAATAAAAAATATAAATATTAGGTAGCGCCATTTTAACTTCATTCATTCTGCTTTTATTCGTTCCCTGTTCATTCATTCAAACATACTAGATTAGCACACTATGTCAACATTTTTTCACTCTACACTTCATTATATTTTTCTTTTCATTTCAGTTACACTAAAGTCCCTAGGGTTTCCATTTCCGCCTGAATTTCGCCTTCTTCCAGTTCTTCCGCGTTGTCTTTTAACCCTTGTAATTTTTTCTTCAGATTTTGTAGAATATTCGGTCTCGGTCAATATGGGTAAGGTCACTACGTTTGGCATCACATCTTCTGTTTCGTTCCCTTTTATTAGGGGTTGTTCAGTAGGTTGTTGATTCAACATTTGTAAGATGTGTTCGGCCAATTGATTCATCTGTATTGGGTCGAGGTTGAGCAGCGTATTTATGTAGGTTTACTTATGGTTGGCGTAGGTTCGACAGAGTTACCCGTGTTTGAAGATTCTGCTTTACATTGGAGTTTCTTTGATTGTAGCTGTTTTAGTCTTGTCCATTCAATCGGGTCTCTTTGTTGAAGTCAAGTTTTAGTAATGATGGTTCCAGTGTTTTTGTTTCAAAGTTATTTATGTTAATTCTCTTCGTTGAAATTCTGCTCTCGTTCGTGTTTTGGTCATTAACGGTTATTAGTGAGGTTAAATGGGGTTCGCGGGGTTTATTTATAATCGGTCGCGTCGCATTCTTTCATTCGCATGCAAACATTCCTACATGTGGTTTCATTCATACGTAATTAATCTTATCAATTCGTATCACATTCATTTTTACTTGAATTTAATAGTATGTCTCTCCATTACTCGCACATTCATTCTTGCATACATTTATTCATTCCATTTACATTTCATACAAGATTTTACAGTCTGCTCGGTTATCACTTTTACACTAGAGTCTCTAAGGGTTCTATCTCCATTGGTATTATTCTTCGGTCGTCGATGCTGGATTCGGTATTGACCCCTGAGCAGGATGTTCCAGGTTCCTGGGGGTATTTGGTCTCGGTCATATTTGGTAAAGCGGCATCGCTTTCGGTTATTGTTTTTTGCGGGTCATTAGCGTTGTCATTGATTCGCTGACCCAATCTTGGTGTAAGGATTTTCAGCCCATTATTGGCTATTTGGTCGGTTGTCCTCGGATTTACTCCGGTAGGCGGGTATGTTATGTATGCCACGTCTTCTTCGAAGTCGAGGTCAAGTAGGTCTCTCGTCTCTTCCATCATTGGTGGTGGGTAGTTTTGCCCACGGATAATTTGAGACAGATATGCATTTTGTCTTGTACATATTTGGTCGTGATATTTATGAGTGCGGGATCCGATCCAACGCCCGCAGCTGCGTTGTATCATTTTCGTGTTTCTACTTGACTTAAAGTGAAATGTCGCGTATCTCGCTTTATACTGTTTTTGACTTTGGTGAACGGCCCGTTCTGCGTCGATCTGATCTAGGTAACGTACGTATCCCCATTTCAGTTGCCCTTGACGGTCGTGGATTGTTTGGTAGTACTCCAATGGTCCGAATTGCGCGAATTCCTTGAAAAATAACTCGTCTCGATATTCAATCGGTATTTCTTCCGGCAACATACAGAAGAGCCTATTGTAATCGATGTTATCTTTCGCACCGGTATTATTTATGGTGGTTATTTCTGGTTCTGGGAGCTGTTCGCTCCAGAGGTGGGGCACTTCTTGCGGTCTTTTATAGAGTGGTTTTCCGTAGTGGTCGACGTTAGGTGTCTTCGGTCTTTCTTGCCGCCCTTCCTTTTGACCGGTGGCTTGGGCCTTTCGTATGACTGATTGAACTGATCTCGTGGGCTGTTTTGGTGGGGAGGCCGTATCGTTATGCTGCCTCTTAGCTTTGTTTTCATTATGTCTTTTATGGTTGTGTCGAATTCGGTCTGCATCACGCACTTTTTGAAATGTTATTCGACTTACGTTTCCCGTGGAATTGGTGGTTTCTAAATATCCACCTACGATTGGTCCATAACGACCTAATCCCCGTAGTACCTCCCACAATTCTACTTCTCGTGGATGTTTTACTCGTATGGTGGATGGGTCTTGGCCCGGTTTCTCCTTCAACAATTGGTGGACGGAATCTTCATTCTTTCTATCCATCGTTCTGTAATAAATAAGGATAGGGTTAGATTTGGACTTTGGTCATTGGTAGTATACATTCTATCACATTTAAGGTTGGGATGAGGTTGTAGGATCTAGGAATCGGTCACGGGCTCTTGGATTGTACTGTTTGCCTTGGGTGGTGTGATACAGGGTATCCGCTCTTCCCCTGTGCTCTCGAGATTTCCTCCAACCTGGGGTTGTGACGGTCCAGGGCTCGTCGGAGTTGTCATCCGTGGTTTTAATACTCGTATATATATAATCAACCCGATTACTAGGATTACTAACATTTGTACTAGCAATCCACCTAGGTTTAGTCCTGTGTTGACGGTTTGGTCGTTTTGTCTCTGTTCCAACGTTTTAAGTTGGGTTAATAATTCTTGCAAGGGCAACCCATGTCGAGTTTGCCAGTTATCGCTTAGGGCACCCCCTTTGTTCCAGTTGACTCTTGGAAGATTTTGAGCCTTATCAGACAGTTCAGGGTACAGTTGTAATAAGGTGAGGTTTATTTTGGGTCTGTAGAGATATTCCCCTTTTTGTACGTGAATTTCCAGGTTTGGTAATGTGATCCCTATTGAGGTTCCCACACATTGGTGTGCCATTCGTAGGATTCCCAGCCCTTTAACGTTGAGCATCGTTGTGTTATGGGGGCATAGAATTTGCAGGGTTTCTTCATGGGCTAACGAGAACAGCCACGATCCGGTAGCCTTCAGGTAACTCCATTGATCTAGAACTTGTGGATGGAACCTTAAATCGCATAATTTAAGCGCTTCCAATGATGGCCTTAGAAATAGGGTTATTTCACAGTTTGGTGCGTAAGAACTTTTCCAAATTCCCAATTTTGCATCGCATAGGTACCCGTAGGCTAAGTTTAGACATTCCTTGAAGTCCGTTTGGCCAAATTTAAAGTATTGGAGTTGATCTTCGCTTACCCCAATGAACTCATGAGAGGGCTCGACGTAGGCGGTTCCATTGACTCCCGTGCTGAGGGATTGGGGAACTCCAAGCGAGTGCATTCGATGCAGTTCATAGTTGGTATGGTCTACTAATGGTAAGTGGATATACACTAGCAGCCGGTTTCGGTGATGAACTAAATCTACCTTTGATATCTTTGCTACTTCGTCTATCCGCCAATGTTTTTCTGGGATTGGGAGGACAAGGTTTTTGGTGGCTTGTCCTATTTCATTCCGAATTTGGATTAGGAAGTCATTGGATATTAGTCCAGGGGCGAGTTCGTTTTTCTGTCCCATGGCAATGATTCTTAACAGTCCTTTGCGCATTTCTATTAATTGATTTAGTTGACGGCATAAATTTTGATATTGCACGTACAGCTTCTGGAGGTTTGGTGATGACTGCAATTGCGATAACATTGTTTCCATTTTGTCGATTTTCTGCTTTTGCATCATGGTCTCATTGTGGAGTTCTGCCAGAGCACCAGTTACAATATGGACTTGTTCTTTCTGTAGACTGAGCAATTGTTTTTGGTTCTGTTGCATTCGGTCGATTTCGCGATGGGCTCTTTCTACTCCGTCTACGGTAGCTAATCCAAACAAGCTCTCGCCTACGGAGCCCACAATCCCAAACGGGGCCATTCGCGGGACACGTCTTTTTCTTGATTGGTTTCCTGATTTGGTCGTTTCTTCAATTTTTAAATCTTCTATTCGGTCTTTGATTTCTCGGTCTAACTCTTGTAGAGTTTTGTAGGTATCGGTCAGAAAATTTAGGTCTACGAACTCTTCACAAAGTTCGTCGTTTTTTCGACACCTTATGGAGAGTGCGTCTATTCGGTCTTTCACTTCATGAGTTAGAAGTATTTGGTCGGTCTCTACGGAGACGATTACCTTCCAGTCTGCTCTTCTAAGATGGACTACCCCTACTTTCTCGTAGTAGAGGCCTGGGTTGCTTTGGAATGTTGTAAGGTTATAGGTCATTTTTCCCGTACTTAAGGATATTCCCACAAAGATAAGCAAGAGATAGGTTAGCATCCGTAATCATATAAAAAAAATTAGTTGCTTTGGTCAGGTCTTTCGGGGCCAGATGGGACTCCTATGAGTTTATCCATGTGTTTCCGAATTCTTTCCCCATTCGGGAGTTCGAGAATCACATTGTTCTGTCCCACGATCTCGAAAATTTTCAATGGTTTTTTATAATAACTGTCGAACTTCGAGATACGTGGTTCGGACAAAACCCAGGCGTACCCTTCTGGTCTGCCACAGAACTTTTTGGTATTTTGGTCATAGCGAGCTTTGGTCTTTTTCTTTGTCGTGATCTCTCTCTCTCCAGCGATCACTTTCATTTCGTCTAGTCGGACGATCAGATCGCGTAGATAGAGGTCATAGGTCCGCAATTTCTCCTCATTCGGAATCTTAATTGGGAATCGGGCAACCTTTCCGTACACCAATTCGAAAGGTGTGAAGTTTGTGGCAGAGTGCACACTCGTGTTGTAGGTGAAAGTTGCGAAGGGAATGAGTCGGTCCCAATCGTTGTATTTTTCTGAATATGATCGAACAAAATCCATGAGTGGGGCATGTGATCTTTCCAGGCTTCCGTTTGTTTGCGGCCTATAACCGGAAGTAGTGAGTCGATGGACTTTAAATAGCTTTAGAAGTTCATCAATGAGTGTGGAGAGGAAACTTTTCCCTCGGTCTGACAGGAGAGCTCTCGGGACTCCGAACTGACATATTAGGTTCTTCACTAAAGCATCTGCTATCGTGCTAGCTCTTAAGTCAGGAATAGGTATCGCAATCACATATTTTGTAAGATTGCACTGCATCGTAAGAACATGCTGGTTACCTGACGGGGTTGTTCTTAATTTTCCGACGGTGTCGATAGATACTTTGTCGAATGCTTCTATTGGAGTGTCAGTGAGTATTAATTCTTCTCTGGTTTTACATCGATTGATCTTCATTTCCCGACAAGTCCCACATCGACGGATATAATCGAGTACGTCATTTCGCATGCCTTTCCAATAGTACCTTTCACGAATTTTCTGGTACGTTTGGTTAATTCCTTTATGTCCTCCGGAAAGGCTGTTATGTAACAATTTGATAATTTCGGCGCGTTGATCGGGGTCAGGCATTACCACCGTGCCGAAGCAAAGGGTTACATCCACAGGACTTTTCCCAAAAATTTCTTGCAGAAGCTCTTCCAACAAAACTGGTTCCAGCTGGTCCGCTAGGTCACCCTTACGGGCTATGCGAAAACTGTTGAGGTTTCGTTTACCTAGGACGCTTTCAAGACCTTCTAAACACTTCTTGACGGTGTTCACTTCTATTGGATCGTAATAGTGGTTCTTCACTATTAGGGACAAAACATTATGATTTTTGTACGGTGTGATCATAATCTGTCCCTTTCGGGGGCGTTTTTGTCTGAGAGCCGTTTGATTTATGGCTTCTAGGTCTATTAGCAATCTGCTGACAGGTCCATTTGGAATGCAATCTTTTGACAGGAAATGGACAAGGTTGTCTCTTTTGTAAGTCAGACAATTTCTACTCCTTATAAATTTACCTTTCTCTCCTTGTTGGCTTCTCACCGATGGGAGTTCGCTGTTTACTGCTACGGGCTCTTGTTTATCGGGGTCCCAACACCTGCTATGGTCCGGGGGCTCTCTCGGTGCCCATGTAAATTCCGGTAAGAAGAAAGGAAGACTTATTTGAGCTGGCTGGCTGAATTCTAACTCCACCGGGGAGTCTTGGTGATCTTCTCGTATCGTCTCGAGTTCCGGCGGTTTTGACCACCGCACTTTGGATGCCGCATGCTGAGGCGTACTACTACCTTTCGGAGTTTCTGGTTTGTATCCGGCACTGACGGATACTCCTGTTTGTCGGGGCCATTTTGCAGAGGTTTCCTTGGTCTTTGTTTCTTCATCCTCTTCTTCTCTGGATTCGTCGTCCGAGTCGGTCCCAGAAGGCGCTGAAGCTCGCCGGTCTAACTCACTATCCGTACTAGCTCGTGCTTTGGCTATCAGGCGTTGTACGCGTTCGCTCATGATGCTATCATCGAGGGTGTTGTCATCGTAGGGGTCTGCTTGGTTTAGTTCATCTTGAAGTTCTTCGCTAACTTCTTCCCCTTCTGAAAAATGGGTTATGTCCTTGGTTTTATCGGGTCCTGTCTTCTCGTCGCCGTCCGAGAAATGCCTTGGCCATTGGCCATCCTCGGGGCTGGCCAATCCATACCAATTGTTAGTACGCCCATAGTGGTCCAACAGGCTCTGGTTCAGTTTGTCACTACTAGCTTGTAGGTCTTGTAGACTGATTGAGGCTCGAGAATCTTCAAAAATCTCCTCCACCGTATCAGACAGGTCGATGGATTCTGTTTCGGTAGGAGTAACCGCACTGACGTCCGTATCGCCGGCTTCGGTACGTGGGTTCCGGTCAGGTTGGGATTCGTCTTCTTCCGAAAAAGAGTCTTCCGTGGTTTCATCTCGCAGTCCACTGTTTTTTAAATCAACAATAGGTCTTTTTTTCCGGATGGGCTTTCATTACTGGAGCTGCTTGCTGTTTTATCGCTAGAGGTAGAATCCTCATCATTTGACTGCCTTGTTACCTTTTGATGTTCCTGTTGTCGTTTCGGTTCTTCACCTCTCTTGGGGCTGAGACAGTCTCTCAAATGCTGAGGTATCGGTATTAATTTCGGTGGGGGTGGAAGTGACGTGGCCCTTGTGTGAGTTAAGGGATTCTTGGATCGTGTGCGCTGGGCTACGCCGCTATGGTCCAGCGTTGGCGGAGTCTTATTAGATTTGGCTCCTGGGGGTCTTCCACGACGCGGTTTTACTTCTTCATCCACCGATTTGGCTCGCACCCTTTGTGCGGGTGGAAGTAAACAGGAGGAATTTGGTATTCCTTTCAGTGGTTCATTTCCAGCCGTCTGTTTTGTCTTTGTTCCTGAGGTGCTGGGAGCAGGGTTGTTGACCATACGTCCCGTAGGCATCCTTTTTCCTTCGAAGTTATTCTTTTTAGATTTTCTTTCCTCTTTTCCTTCAATCACTAGTACTCGTAGCATTGGCAAAGTGGTGTTAATCTCATCCTCTGGCAATGGTCGGTCCGAAGGGTTCCTGGAGAGGGCATCGGCATTGCTATTGAGTTTACCCGGCTTATACTTGAAATCGTACTCATAGTCGGTGAATTTCAACATCCAACGCAGCATCCTTTTGCCAGGGTCCTTTTGATTATGCATCCAGCTCAAGGGTTCGTGGTCGCTTATGAGCAGGAAGCGTTTTCCCAGCAAATAGGTTCTAAACTTGCGGAATGCGTGTAATACAGCAACGCATTCCTTTTCTGTGGTGCTATAATTAAGTTCGGCCCCCGTAAGACTTCGGGATAGGTACGCAACCGGATGATCGAACCCATCCTTCTCTTGGCTAAGTACCGCTCCAACAGCATAGTCACAAGCATCCGTTGTGAGCGTAAATTTTTTATTGAAGTCGGGAAATTGTAATATGGGGGCCTCGCAGAGCTTTTTCTTCAATGTTTTAAAGCTTTCTTCTTGGGCTTCGGTCCACTCAAATTTAGTATCTTTTTTTGTAAGGTCATAAAGAGGTTTTGCAATTTTGCTGAAATCTTTTATAAACCTCCTGTAGTACCCGGCTAGAGCAGTGAATGAACGTATGTGTGTAACATTGCGGGGCCGGGGGTAGTTTTGCATCGCAATGATTTTGTCGGGGTTGGGCTCGCATCCCTTCTCAGACACTATATGCCCCAGAAATGCGACTTCTCGTCTAAGGAACAGCACTTTATCCGGCTGTAGGACGAGTTTTGCTTGCCTAAGGCGACCGAGTAGTAGGTGTACTTTTCGCAAGTGGTCTATAAGATCGCTGGCGTAGATTATGATGTCGTCTAAATATACGAGCATTTCGACGTTCTGAAGACCTAACAGTATTCGATCCATAAGACGTTGGAACGTGGCAGGTGCATTCTTGAGTCCCATGGGCATTTTCTTGAATTGCCAATGTCCTGTGATTGTTGAAAACGCGGTCTTGGGTCTATCACTCAATTTCATGGGGATCTGATGAAATCCACTGGCTAAATCGAACGTGGAGAAGTATACCGAGTCTTCTAATTGGTCCAGGATGTCCGAAATGCACGGAAGAGGATACGAGTCCCCTATCGTTTTGGAATTCAAGGATCTGAAGTCTACCACCATCCTCCAACGGGATCTGCCCTGACTGTCTTTTTTCTTGGGCAAAATCCAAACCGGACTTTGGTAGGGGCTCGTAGAGGGTTCGATAATGTCGTCATGAAGTTTCTTTTCGATATCTTCCAACATTGCCTGTTTATGTACAGGGGGATGTCGGTATTGCTTGGTGTGAACGGGGACGTTGTCTTCGGTCGGAATTTCATGCTCCACCATGTCGGTGCATGACAATTTATCTCCTGGGAGAAGAAATACGTCGTGATAATCTCGAACTATTTGGTTAACTTGGTCCTTCTCCTCCTGATTTAACTCCTCGGTGTCCAACAGCTCTAGAACACGATGCACTCTTTCCTTTTCATCCGTTATCTCTTCACATTCCGGTTCTGTGTCGGAATCAGGATCAAAAGGCGGCGCGTCATATTCGCAAGGAATCAATTCCTGAGGGTTAATTTCTATTACTACATCTTCTTCATTCGTATTTACTGCTAAAACCTTGCAGCTTCCATTTTCACTGGTAACAAGAGCATTTCCGATGAACACTCCAGGGGTCTTGCTAATTATAGGCAGATATCTGGTTTTCATGTTGGGATTAATTAAGTTAACACTAATAACCTGTCGACACCGTTTCTTTAAGGTCCATGAGGCGTTATTGGTTTCGGTCTTCCCCGCGGGGGCAGGTTCAGGGTCGTTTATTGGTTCAACCGGTTCCAACGGTTTCTTTAATTTCACTTCTATCGGCGGCCTGTTTTCGACCTTAACCGCATGAACTTCTTCTTGCACTGGTGCTCGGGGTTCGAGTCCACGCTCTTGGTCAACTACTTCATACCCTTCAGAATCCAAAAAGGGAATGGGGTTCATTAGGTCTCCACTGATCATAATTTTATTCTTATAATATGATATGACAGCTTCATTCTGCTTCAGAAATACTCGCCCTAGTATTCCGTCATAACGTATTGGGAATTGGTCGGGAACCACGTGGAAAAGTACACTTTGGTCCCCTATGGGTACCCAAGTAATGCCCAGGGTCATTACTTCTTGTGCCGCGATCCCTACAAGGGGTATCACGACTGCGGTCTCCACTTGGGCATCTGGGTGCAAGGCTTGAAGTTTGATTAGATTGACTGCTGAGCCAGTGTCTAACATAAGCACAAGGTGTCGTTGCTCGTGCGGGAGATACACCCTGATGTGTGTACCTGGGTCTGGGTCTATTGCGAGTTCTGCAGAGTACGCGCAGACAGCAAAGTTGATCGCGGCGTTCCTGCCGTCTGAATCTGCATCGTTTGAGCTGCTTGGCTCGTTACGGGTTGGTTTATCATTGGTACAGGTGTCCCTTGAGGCTGGCCCGCCACCATGACTGGGCGGGCCTCCATCCAGTTTAAAGGATGTTGGTACTGCGGAGTGGGCCGTAAATTCATATCCTCCATAGCTACATGCTGGCATTGCGCCGGGGGCATGGCAGGATTGGTGGCCATTTGCGGTGGTCCTACTGCTCTGGGAGGGTTTGTTGGCATATTCATCCGTGGTCCTTGTGGTGGTCCGTATCTCGGGTACTGATAATTTGGTGCCTTATTGGTCTGACTTCTGTCTGGATCCCAAGTTCTAGGCCTTGGTGGTGCCACTGGTCGGAAGGTTGGTCTGGGAACTCCATAATAAGGGTTGTAGCCCTGTGGTGGTGGCGGCCAATAACCTTGTGGAGGTGCCCAATATCCTTGTGGAGCCATGTTTGGGTTTGGCGCTCTAGGATAGGGTGGTCGCTGCGGGGGTGTTGGCATCTGCATTTGGGGTTGCGTGGGTTTTGTATTCGCATACCCTGATTGCTGGTTTTGGTAGGTCTGGGGTACCTGTTGATAGTATACCTCGCTAGGTTGTTCGCCCATGTAAGGGACCAGTTCTTGCCACTGCTCCCCTTGGTCCATTTGTTCACCCGTTCCAGGCCATGGATACCATTCGTTCGATTCATCCCCCTCTTGAATCCAACCTACGTAGGCTGCTCGGTCGTCAGGTTTCCTGTTATCAGGGAGACGATAATTCGAGCGTTGGCGGGCATCCGGAATGATGCGCGCATCCATTCGGGATTCAAGCCTTACCGCTTCCTCATATGCCTTTTCCAGGGAGTCTGGTTTAGTAGCATCTACCCACTGACTAAGACTTGCTGGAAGGCCTTTGATAAAAACGTCTACGGCTGCTTCAAGTAGGGGAACCATCATTTTCTCATGAAATTCCCCGGCTTTTTCTTCTTTTAAGGCGGTGCGTGCACATCTAATGAGGATATTAATTTGATCTTTAAATCCTCCCACTGTGTCACCTTGTCTCATCTGCAAGGTATGAAGCTTATTGTTGTAGTAAGCAAATCCTTTCCCTGGGGCAAACCTCTTCTTAAGATGACTACATAGGGCTTCTAGGTTATCGAAGTTTTGGCCCCACGTGCAATCTTTAGCTGCACCTCTCAACTTGCTCAGTACTGCCCGTTTGTAGCCATCCTTTTGTTCAGCGGAGACACTTTCTTCTCCATTTCTAACATCTTGCAAAAAGTCCTTAAGTGGTATGTTGCTTCCATCGTAAGTGCTCAGACCCGCGATGGCATTCTGTAGGCATAGGCTGTTCGCGAGTGCACTGAGTGTAGTGCTCATCGCTTGCGTTAAATTGCCCTGCACAGGCGCGTCTGTATTGGCTTCATTCACCATTTCGCCGGAGTTTAACTGGCACCAGCCTAACTGCCAATCCACTGTCAATGGGTTTGTTTGCAGGATTCACCGGGAATCAGCGTGGTCTTGTTTGATCAAATTAAATGGGGCGTCTGGAGAGAGGGTATTATTTTTTTTTTTTTTTCTCTTTCAGAAAAATTTTATTGGTCGATCGCAATTTTTGGTCAAGCTTATCTTGCGATAGGCTATTAGGTCCACGAATACGAGGGTTCTCTCTTTTGGTCGTAATTAGGTCAGAGGCGGAGGAATTGGTCAGCCACGGTGGACTTTGGTCAGGGAAATTTTGGTCTTAGGAATAATTATTTTGAATAATATTAATAAACTATGGCATGCAATATTTTATAAATGTTCCCAGTCTTCTCACGAGGGCAGTCGCCGAGAGGTCTATCGTTATTCGGTTCGAGGAACCTTAGCGCACGATGACCGTTAATATTTAACGCACCCAAACTAGCAAATCGTCTAAGTAATAAAAATCGGACACTACTTTAATTGGATGTTTTTGAAACAACCTTTTTAAAGTTATCGACAAAGACGAATGAACTTGCCCGTAAATTACTATAGTTCTGGATTTTATGCTCGACATGTGCAATTTCACTAGGTTATCAGTATAAATAAAAATTTCTGTTTTCTTTCTTTTCTACTTATACAAGATATTGTCAATTGCTTGTACGGTCTATTTTTCCGGTAGGGATTATTTACGTTAATAAATTTCCAAAAAAAAAATCTTCTTTTTCTAAACTTGGGTGGAAGAAATTTTTTTTTTTTTTTTCAAAATGTGTTCACTGCTAATAAATATTGACTTGGAAAGATTGAAAAAAAATGCAAAAAAAAGAAAAAAAATTCACTGATTATTATCGATTGTACTTTAACTGCGAATAAACACACTGTAAAAAAAAAATTTTCTTTGATTTGCCCAATGTGCTCATTTAATGTTACTCAAATATTTATTTAATTTTAATTAATGCAATTAATAACAAAAAAAAATTTTGTATGCCTGTAAGCAATTATGTAAGGTTTAAATTTAATAATTATTTATACTTTAAGTAAAAAATTGTTCCTCCAAAAAAAATATATAAAAAAAAATTATTATTTTTATTTATACTTTTCTATTTTCTTCTATTATTCTCGAAAAAATATTCAACATGTATTTAATTCGTTATATTAAATTGCCTCTAAAAAAATCAAATTTAAGTGAAAAAAAAAATTTTTCCGCTCAACTATCGGATTAAAATATGAATCTATGGATTAATAATATTCCTAAGTCACGAAAAGAAACTTTTTTATTTGGTAATTATTGTCTTGAACAATAAATGTTAGGTCAAAATTAGCTTAGGCGTTAATTAGTCGGCCATAAATACGCTAATTTATGCTGCAGCTCACGCTTGGTCGATTGGTTAGCGGTAGCCAATGGGAGAAGGTGGTGGGCGGGGCTCCGCCTACTCTTGTTGCAGAGGCCGCACCTCCGTTTCGCGCCGCGTCCAATAAGAGCCGCGCCGGCCGGTGAAATTACTTTACCCGACAAGTGCTGCCGGGATGCCGGTCAGTCACTTTGTCGAACTATTTCTGTTGCTCTGCGACCGAGCAACCGAAATTGTAAGGTGTGGTGGCGGACTAACAACAAAAAAAAAAAAAAAAATTGAAGTGTGATGCTGCAATAAGCGCGTTCTTCTTCTTCTTTTTTTTTTTCACTGTCGTTATTTTAACTCGACGATTTCCCTACACAAAGAGCGTATGCTCTGTGTCAGCGATAAATAAATTCCTCGTTACCGGTTGTAATTCGATATTTTTTTTTCGAATGGAATTTTTCTGACGCAAAAATTTTCTTTCGCGCTGATTAATAAAAATTTTTGTGCACTAATCCTAAACTATTCTCGATTTAAGCTAGTAAAAAATTATGAAGAAAGGAAAAAATTTTCGAAAAGAAAAAAAATCTTTTCTTTTTCGTTAAAGCTAACTTCTATCGGGATTTAATAATTAAATTTAAATTTAAGAAAAAAAATAATTGATGAATTACTTATTTTTAACAACCTTAACTTACAAGACTGTTGCGTGCGCGACGAGTCTTGGCGAATTTTATTTTTTCAAAAAAACTAAAGTTAAACAATGCTAAATTAAAACTATGATATTTTTTTTTTTTAAAATTAAAATTTTAACTAAATTAGACTAGTCCTACTCGCGGGTGGTCTGAACTACGCTCCAGCTACCATTTGTGAAGTTCTGTGTCACGGGACACACGACTTCCTCCCTTTACTTCTAGCAGCCCGGGGAAAGGGAAATTTAATTAAACCCGGGGTAGACGATCCACCCTCGTATGATGACGTTAGGCACGAGAATATAAAACTTAGGTCTAGTAATATGAGAATTTACCTTGTTCTGCTTACTGGTGACTGGACGACTCGGTCTCGACTGGCAGCTGCAAGGCTAGGTGAAGAAGGAATTCAGAAGACACAGATTTTCACTAGTAATGATTTATTAAGGATTTGGTCGTAATACACAATTGTTTATTTCTCGCGGTCGCTATTTCACTTCTTTTAAGAATATTGTTCGCGCAACACTAATTAAACTTATTTGATCACTACAATGCGGTCACTATAAATTATATTCTTTTTTATACTTTAACAAGGCTTTTTAGTCGTGGAAATTTAATTAATATAATAAAGAAATATTCGGAATAGAAGAGTTTTAGTTATACAAAGAAAAATATTTTAAGGCGCGATACAATGCTAATTACAGTTAATTCTGTACTGCTCTCTTTTGCTGCACGCGCTCCTCGCGAAGCCGAGCTTGCGTCCCCCACCTTTTCCTCAGGTGATGACGATCAGCTCGACTCGTGGGAACGAGTGCTGACTCAGAAGAACTTTCTTGGTAAAAATTCTTAATTACGATTGAAATAACATTAATAAAATTAATAATGATTAATTATTATTTTACGGACCTTGTCACGTAACAGAAGCTACATTTAAAAATGACGGAACATTGAATAGAAATAACTGCCACTACTGGTCCAATGAAAACCCCAACTGGTACAGGACTGTGAATAGACAAAATCGTTGGAGCGTCATGGTTTGGTGTGGCATAGTAAATGGCTATTTAGTAGGTCCGTATTTTTTTGATGCGAATGTCAACAGACACACGTATTTAGAACTACTGAGAGATCGATTACCAGGGGTTACCGACGAAACATCCAGGCGACAAAATATCCGCGACAAGACATCCGCGACAAATTATCCGGGTGACCAAAAATCCGACGACAAAAAATCCGACGACTAAATATCTCCGACAAAACAACCACGGCAAAACGTCCAACGACAAAATATCCACGACAATTAATTCGAACTATTTTATATTGAAATATTCGAACTAGATTTTGATTGGAACTAAATTTTATGGCGCGCCTCTGCGGGGGCCCTTCGGGCCCCACGGCGCGCATTGTTTTAAAAAATAACCCGTTAGTGTTTTATTTAAAATCAATTTTTTTCTCACGTTTGTATTAATTCACTGTTCAAAATCAAAAGAAACTTCATAATAACTATTTCCCCCCGAACTTGAATTATATGGTATACTGTATATGATCACTTGAATTATATGATATACTGTAGAATGTTTGTAAAAAAAATTGTAAAGTTAAATTTGTTGTTATAATGAAAGTGTTTGAAATAAAGATTTGTTATAGTTATATTAAAAAAATAAAATTTTTGTGTCTATTATCTGACGTTTTGTCGTCTGACGTTTTGTCCCGCTCCCATATTATACAGTTATTTTGACTTCAGATATTATGTCGCAGATATTTTGATTTTGGATGTTTAGTCGCAGATATTTTTGCATTGGATGTTTAGTCGCAGTTATTTTGTCATCCGGATGTTTTGTCGTTTGATTTTTTGTCAACCGGATATTTTGTCGCGGATGTTTTGTCGTGGATATTTTGTCGCCAGGATATTTTGACCCATTCCCGATTACCAGCGATGTTAGAAGATGTTGATCTTGCTACCAGACAAAGAATGTGGATACAGCAAGATGGGGCCCCACCCCATTATTCACAAATTGTAAGGCAGTTTTTGAATCAAAACTACCACGAGAGATGGATTGGACGGGGAGGTCCCTTCAACTGGCCTGCTCGCTCACCTGATTTGACGTCACCTGACTTTTATTTGTGGGGTTACGTAAAAAACGTAGTATACGCTCAACGTCCGACTACAAGAGAGGATATGATACAGCGCATACGTCAAGCATGTAACGCCATTCCAAGAGCAACATTGCTAAAGACTGTTCAAAATTTTCAAAGGCGAATAAATTTATGCCTTCAAGCGCAAGGTGGAAATTTTGAACACTTGCGTCTTGGTTAATGAAACAGAAAATCTCTCAATCGTGAGAGGCACGGGGACTTACGCTAAACAAGCACTTCATCGTGAGTGGCAAGGGGACTCACGTTAAGCAAGCACCCCATCGTGAGTGGCAAGGGGACTAACGTTAAGCAAGCACCCCATCGAGAGTGGCAAGGGGACTCACGCTAAACAAGCACCCCAACAAGGCCCATGAAAAATTTCAAAAAATACCTAAAATTCGTAAAATTTCCCTCTCTTTCCGAACCCGGGGCCAAAAGTAGGGTTTTCCCACTGCAAACTCGGGGATGGAGTCCATAAGGCCCAAAATAAAGATAAAAGCCCTATCTTGGCTCAGATAGGCCCAAAAAAAATTTCAAAAAATACCAAAAAATCGTAAAATTTCCCGCTCTTTCCGAATCCGGAGCCAAAAGTAGGGTTTTCCCACTGCAAACTCGGGGATAGAGTCCGTAAGGCCCAAAATAAAGATAAAAGCCCTATCTCGGCTCAGATAGGCCCGTGAAAAATTTCAAAAAATACCTAAAATTCGTAAAATTTCCCTCTCTTTCCGAATCCGGGGTCAAAAATAGGGGTTCCCATTTAAAAAAACGGACTTTAATTCCGTAGGGCCCAACCTGAGGCCCTAGGTGTGAGCGGTACCAGAGGTTCTTAATAAACGGGTCCTGCAGGGCCTCAATAAGGCCCATAAAAAATTTCAAAAAATACCTAAAAA
Organism: Encarsia formosa; assembly: GCA_038277355.1. Lineage (NCBI taxonomy): Eukaryota > Metazoa > Arthropoda > Insecta > Hymenoptera > Aphelinidae > Encarsia > Encarsia formosa. The sequence goes on along the minus strand of CM076184.1, from coordinate 88,132,227 downwards.
TCGTAAAATTTCCCGCTCTTTCCAAATCTGGGGCCAAAAGTAGGGTTTTCCCACTGAAAACTCGGGGATAGAGTCCGCAAGGCCCGAAATAAAGATAAAGGCCCTATCTTGGCTCAGATAGGCCTACAAAAATTTCGAAAAATACCTAAAAATCGTAAAATTTCCCGCTCTTTCCGAATCTGGGGCCAACAGTAGGGTTCTCCCACTGAAAACTCGAGGATAGAGTCCGTAAGGCCCAAAATAAAGATAAAAGCCCTATCTCGGCTCAGATTGGCCCAAAAAAAATTTCAAAAAATACCTAAAAACTGTAAAATTTTCCGCTCTTTCCGAATCTGGGGTCAAAAATAGGGGTTCCTATTTTAAAAAACGAAGTTGAGGCTCGTAGGGCCTAAAATAAAGGTAAAGCCCGATTTTGGCTAGGCCATTTTATTAGCCCCGAAAAATCATGAAACTTTGGTCTCAACATTTTTTTCGATTTGGGCCTTTCCAAGCAAGTTATTCATCTGGATTGATTAAAATTGCCCACCCTGTATATTATTTTTTTTCGTCGTGAAAATCCATTTTACATCAATAATTTTCTTATCTTTCGGCTTTTTACAACAGTCCAAGTTTCATTTTTATTCAAACTTTTTATTTCATTTTCCATAGCTTTTTGCCATTCTAAAGATTCTATGGAGTTCAACGCCTCCTCAACTGTACTAGATACATTCGCATCTACATAATTTACATATATAAAATTAGTTACAGGATCTCCATATCTTTCAATAGGATATTTTTACGATTTGATTTCCTTACTGGCATTAAATTTTCATTTTGTTTATCTTTTATTTCATTTGGATTTTGTCTACTTTCGTTCTTATTTATTTCATTGTTTTCATCAATTTTAATTCTATTTTCATTATTAATTTCATTCCCGTTACCATTTTCAATTTCAATTTCGCTATCATTACTTTCATTATCGTTATTTTCACTCTCTAAATCAAAATTTATAAAATTTCCTCTTGAATTTAAATTTTCATCAATTTTATCATCCTTCCTTTCTAAACAAATTAATTCGGTTCTATCTTCAATGACTTGTACATGTCTGGCATTTATAATTCTGCCTTTAATCAAAACTCTATAACAATTATCATTATACCCAACTAAAACTCCTAATTGGCTTTTATCTTGCCACTTATTTTTTCTTAAAACTTCTGGTGTTCTCACAAATACTCTACTCCTATAAATTTTCAAATGTTTAACATTAGGTTTTTTCCCAAAAAATATCTGATAAGGTGATTTGTTTTCAATAGTGTTAGCTAATGTTCGATTCTTTAAATAAGCAACTGTATTTATAATTTCTGGCCAATATCTCAAATTTATTTGAGCTTCTCTCATTAAACATCTACCAATATCCATTGCAGATCTATTGTACATTTCCGCTACTCCATTCAATTCGTGGACGTAGGTTGGACAAGTTATTAATTTAATCCCTTTATATTTTATAAAATTAAAAATTTCTTTATTTAAATATTCTTTGCCATTATCACATTTAAATTTTTTAATTTTTTTATTCAGCTGATTTTCAACAAGATTGACATATTCTATAAAGCAATGAATAGTCTCTGACTTACTCTTTATACAAAAAATGTTGGTACATTTACTGTAATCATCAACAAATGTTAAAAAATATTTTTCCCCATTATAACCTAAAGTTTTATGGGGTCCATTCAAATCTGTATGGATTAATTCAAGAATTTCAGAGGAACTTGTTGCATCATTTTCGAAAGGAACATTTGCCATTTTACTTTTTATGCAATTAGTACATTTCATATCAATTTTTTCTAAATTTTCTGGTAACTCATCTAACAATTTAAAATTTACTAATTTATTTAAATAATTGAAATTTACATGCCCCAAGGCTCTATGCCATTTTTCCTTTTGAGTTAATTTTACTGCATTAGTGTAAATGCCTTCATTAATAAATTTATTTTCTATAAAACTTTCTAAATAATAAAGATCATCAATAGGATATGCAACTGTAATTAATTGTTGTTTTTTAGTATATATTTCAATATAATCATCACTAGAATAAAGAATCGAATTTTTAGCAATTTGATGATAACTTAACAAATTTTTTTTAATACCTTCCACATAAAATACATTTTTTAATTCAATTAGTTTTTTACCATAACAGCTTTCAAAATAAACTTTCATATTACCTTTCTTTGTTGCTTTAATACAATCACTATTTGGCAAGTTTACTTGGATCGGGTTATCTAAATTTACAGAATGATTAAAATATATATCAGAATTTACAACATGATGTGTACAACCACTTTCTAACAACCAATTTAATTTATTATAATTATCATTAAAAGATTATCACAATTGTTTACCTTTACCTCATTTATCTTGTTTATATTGAATTCTGTAAACCATGCTGCAAAAAAGTTGTCGTCGCTCTGGTTATCCGTTGACTCAGCTCTATGTTGATTGTTGCCTCTGCCTCTGCTTTGGCCTCTGAAGTTGTTGCCTCTGTAGTTGCCTCTGTAGTTGCCTCGTTGAGAACCACTTTGTCCTCTGTAGTGCTGTTGCTGATAAGCACCTCTGCCTCGTTCACTGCCGTGTTGACCAAATTGTCCATATTTATTTTGTTTGCAATGTTTTTGCAAATGTCCAGGTTTGTTGCAGTTGTAGCAAACTCCTTTTACCTTTGTATTAAAGGTACTCACATTTGTTTTATTTTCACTTTGTTCACTTGATTTTAAACTTTTTTCTTTTATTTTTGATTTTACATAGTCCACAGTTCTTTGTTGTTCTGGCAATAAGTCCAGATAATCACCAATATAGCTATAATTGCTTGGTAAAGCATTTAGCATGTGTCTTAATTTTTCTGACTCTGATAATGTTCCACCAGCGGCTGTTTAATGATTGCACGCTGTTTCAAATTTTACAAAAAACTCTTCCACTGTATTGCACTGTTTTAATTTTATGGATTCGATTTTATTTCTATTTATTATTTGTAGTGCAGTAGATTTTGTTTCATACATTGATTTTAATTTATTTATTATCTCGAGACTTGATTTGCACTCTTTTATATATTCTAATTGTTTATTAGAAATTTTACTTATTATAAATGCTCTTGCTAACTTTTCTTTTTTATTCCTAACATCTTCATCATCATTTAAAGTTCTTTCTCGTTCTACTTATTCTAAACAATCTTTGCAATCTAGCATCATTAAAACTCTAAATATCCAATTCTCGAACTCTTGACCATCAAACATGTCAATTCCATCATCAAAATCATTAGATTTGTTCCTAGCCATTTTTATTTTTAAATTTGTTTTATTTTCTTTTATCATCTACTATTTTTTTTTAATCAAAACTTCCTTTAAATTTTTTAAAAATATTCTTCTTAAATAATTTTTTGATCTTTGCTTAATCTAAAATTTTGATCATTTATTTCTTTCAGAAGATTATTTATTTCTTCTTCGTTATTTTGTTTTTTTAAATTAAACCAATTAAACATTTAGTTTACCTTATTTTTTATTATTTTTCACAAAGTTTATTATTTGTCATGTCCTTCACTTTTCAAAAACTCTCAAAATAATTAATCATTCAATTGCTCACTGTTCATTTATTCGAAACTCGATTTTAAAAATCTCAACATGTGCTTAACCTCAATTTTCGCCATGCGCTCGCTTAACCTCGCGACACGCCACGCGGTTCCACTAATCTTAATCCTCGTGCATCAACATTTTGCACGGATTTTTTCTTCAGGCCTTTCACGCCATTCTCTTAATTGGACTTGAAACTAATTATTATTAGGAATCTTTCATTTCCTTGTGACTTAAAAAGTACGCAAGAGGAATGAAAAAAAAAACTTATTTTTCGGAGCTCATGTTATTTTTAGCCAAACTTTTTCTTCACTAAACTACATTCTCTGCTACCATGTTGGGATTATTGTAGATTTTCATAAATAAATAATACTTTATAAAGTGAAGATTTTAACCACTTATATACAGAGTGTATTATTTATTTATGAAAATGTATATCAATCTTCATCAAGTTGAGGCTCAATCAATCCAAAAAAATTATTGTAGATGCAGATCAGATTAGTGAAACACTTTGTGGTTAATTAATAGTATTTAATTATTATTTAATAGTAAGATTACAAATTATCCGCATGCGAGCATCGTGCTCCACACCGGTCAGCTGCTAGTTCAGTACTCGACTGGTTGGGTCGCGTCGAGTGACGTAGTTACGTGATGTGCTCTCGCTCACACATACACATATTCTATTCGTGTTCACCGTCAGGCGTCGAGACAATAGATGGTGACACGATTCTAATATTATAATATTTAGCTATATTTCAACAAGTTTTCTCTCCAAAAAACTAACCCCGGCTCAGCAGGTGTACTCAGTCTTCGACCGTGAACTGACTGGCATGTTCGAGGCAGTTAAGTATTTTCACTACTTCCTTGAAGGCCGTCAGTTCGACGTGTTTACCGATCATCGAGATTTGAAGTACGCGTTCGTTAACGACCCGTCTCATGCCCCTGCTCGGCGTCAAAGGCAACTAGCCTACATATCGGCATAAGTAAAGGCCCTATCTCGGCTCCAGGGTTCTCGTTAATTAATTAAATTTTTAATTTAACTAAACGATAATTAAAAGTAAATTGTGTATTTATTAATTACAAAAAAAAATCATTAATAATTAAAAAATTAAATTTAATCATGAAATTTTTAATTAATAATTAATTGATTAACTATTAATTATAAAAAGAAATAATTAATCATTAAATAGTTAATATTTAATTACGAAGCTTTTAATTAATAGTTAATCAATTAATTATAAATTAAAAAAAAAACAAATAATAATTAAATGAGTAATATTTAATTATAAAAATATAATTAATAATTAAATTAAATTTCGAATTGATTTAAAGCAGTAATTACTTTTAAACTACTTTAGGAATTTTGGAAATAATAAAAAAAGTCATAGGAGTCAACAATTATTTATTTACAAGTTCAATTATTAACATCCGTAGGTTTCAAAAAACTGAAAATCTTTATTCTGATTTCATCCGTCATTTTTGCTAGTGATAATTTGGTATTAGAACAATCCTCATCACGTAGACGTTCTTTCGAAATTTTGGTTATTACATCAAAATTTAACAAAAAAATATTTTTTAACTTATAAAAACAATCACGAATTAAACTAAGTTCTTGTTCCGATAGAATTCCTTGTGTATTCAAAAATCTTTCAGATAGATCTTTATACAATATCCTGATTGTCTTGAAACCAACCACAATTATTTTCCATAGATTGCAAATCATAGCACGCATTAATGATGCGTTCGCACATCACTTTAGTTTGCTTATAAGTTATAACTCTTTGAATGATATTTTTTGCTTGACTGTCATCCATTAACGTTGTGTTGTCAAAGTAAATGATGATGCTTTGATCGCCGTTCTGATCGTCGAGATCGTTGCGTGCCCATTCGTCTATATCCATTTTTTCCGATATCAATAAACAAGCTAACTTTTCAATAACATGTCCTAGTGTTTCTTTATCTGAAATCCGTTCTAGATACGTAACAAAATCATTCCAAGCAAATGTTTTTGATAGAAGGCCTAAATTCTCAAAATTAGTCATTGTTCTGATAGTGGTTTTTAGAGAATCCCAACCTTGATTTTCGCATTAGTTTTCCATTTTTTGTATTTTTATCAGCAAACTAGAAATTCTAGATTCGATTTCTGTAAGATAAAAAAATTATAAAATGATAATTTTCATTTAAATAATTTTTTTTTCAATTTCAATTTAATCTCAAAAAAAAATTTATTAAAAATTCGGTGGTAAGCTAGTATATTTTTTCACCATTTAAAAAATATTAAATAAAATAAATCCAATTAAAAAAAATGTAAATGTTCTTTAGTTTCAACAATTTATAATTTTCTGTCAGTTTTATTTCATTTAAAACCAAAAAACAGTAGCCATGAACTATTATATTTATTTTTTCGAACTAAAAATCGATTTGGATTAAAAAATTTTTTATCTTTCAAATTTAGATGTATCTAGTTTTTTCCGCAACTCACAAAATTAAAAAAATTTTCCAACACTGTCCAAAAATGAATTTAAAAAATAGTTAACTTTTATCTTTTTGCAATGTTAAGTTATTGTTTGAATTAAAGAAAATCTTTCTATTTAAAAAAAAATACTTTTCGAATAAAACATTAATTATTACCTTTCTAGCGATGCAAAGTAATATTTTTTTAGCCTATGCTAATCTTTGCTGCCTTGATTGAACTTTTTTTCAACTTTGTACAGTCACAAAACTTATATTTTACGATATTAATTCACTGTTCACAAGTTATTTTGGTAAAATAAGGTCTATAACTTATGCCAGTGAACCTGATGGAGACGGATTCAAAAATTTTTTGAAGGTGCTTATGCAGTGGAAGATAACGACGTACTGACTGACAGAAATTTTTGTTTAGCAGACACGTAAAGTAAAAACGTACTATAGACGAAAACCAAAGACAGAGACTGCTTAACGTAAACAACAAACAAAGATAGAATGAAAACAAAGCATCATGCTTGAAATTTTTCAAATAACTCGAAAATTTCAAACGCGAGAAGCTGCTAACTGTTGTCAGTTAAGTTTAAGACTTCGTAGTTGAAGCTTTAATTTTATTTAGTGCGAGAGTGTAAATTAAATTATTTTTATTAGACACTATGTCTAACGAAAGTGAAAATATTACTGATGACAAAAATGAATCAGAGTATTCGAGTGTTGATAATGAAAAAAATAATAATATTATTGTAGAAAATTCACACAAAAATCAACAAGATAGACATTCAAACACTTTAACTCATCAAGAAGAATCCGTAGATTCTTTTATTTCAAGAGAAATTGATGCTGTGAGCGTTATATATAAACCTACTTCAGCGAAAAAAACTTCTATAACATTTTTGCTCGAAAAAATAAAAAAGTATTCTTGGTTTGATAAGAAGTTTTTCAAAGTTAACACTGAAGGAGTACAATTGGATGGACATGTTGCAGCTACCTGCCAATCCTGCAACAAAACTATTCAAGGCAAAGCTGACGTCTCGTCAAATTTTTCAGGCCCCTTAAAGGTAAAAATCATTATTTTGTTTGATTAATTAATAGAAACAAAACTTTTATAGTTTGAATTATTAACATATCATCGCAAAAATTTATTTTTTTATTTTTTCGTTGATCCTAAACTTTTCAAGTGTGAGTTAAAATTACGGTTTAGTTTTTGAAAATATAATAAAAAATCTACTGTTCGCTGACTTTTTCGAATTTTTCATGTGACTGAATTAAAAAAGAAAACAAAAATTATTTCAAAAATTCGATAACTAGTGGTTTCTATTTCTATGTTGATTTTGATTTTTTAAATACAAATATACTTTAAAAAAAAATAGTTTTGTAGTATTTAAACTTTTTATTTTTGAATGTTATTTTCATTTTTAATTCGTACTCTAAATAATATTAATTGTTCTCATCTTTTTATAATCAAATTATTAGTTAAAATAACTTAGGATTAAATATTTTTCTGCAGTCAACACTAAAAGTTCAGTTTATTATTTTCTTTTTAGAGACAGCATCCAGTGAGTTACGCTCAATATGTGGAGTTCAAAAAATTAAAAACCAGTAACGAGCAAATTGAACCAATAAAAACGCGTGGCTCATGCAGTTTTTCTTAAACTCAGTTTGACGAAAATGTGACCTCATTTATACTGGATAATCAACTGGCAGCTCGTGTGGTTTTGCAACCCTCATTTCGGAAAATTTTCGATGGTACGTACCAAAAAAAAATTATTTCAAAAGACTCATAAATAAGTTTTAAATTTATTGTATTTTAGATTTGAAAATCAAAAGCGGTGATAAGACCTTAAAGCATTTATCTTGGGGCAAAGTAACAAAAAACGTAGACAAAATTTTTGAAAGGGTTACAAATGAAGTTAAAAATGAGATGGAAGATGTCGCTTACGTATGTACCACAGCCGACATTTGGACATCTCCAAAGCAAAGATTTATTGGCGTTACAGCTCATTGGGTATATTAAACTATTTATAATTTTTTTTTACTTAAAAATCTAGAATGTCTTTGAAATAAACTGCTTGTAAAGATATGTATAAAATCAAAAAATTGAAAATTAAAATAAAATATTTTAAGGTCACTGTAGATTCGAATAAAGAAGATAAAAATACTTTTTAAAATTTAGAAGGGAATTCTACTTTTCATTAATTGCTACGAAAGGCATTTATTACATAAAATAATAAATATCTGTTCCATTTTTTTTAAAGCTTGACAATAATACTCTTGAAAGAAAATCAGCAGCTTTAGCTTGTAAGCGTTTTACTGGAACACATTCGTTCGATCGTATCGCAACCATGCTTGAAAATATTCATTCTTCATATGGTTTACCTTGCGAAAAAATTGCAGCAACTGTAACGGACAATGGCTCGAATTTTGTGAAAGCTTTTAAAGAATTTGGTGTTGATGGTCCCAAATTTCTCACAACAGGTAAACTTATTTATGGTGAAAATGAAAAATAAACTATATTTTCAATAAGAAATTTTGATTGCTTCAACTACATTAAAATTATATGTAGAATGTAAGTTTTATTAGTACTAAAATTATCATGTTCGTGTAATTTTTAACAAACAAAAAAAAGTGTTTGACGAGTAAAAACTTTTTCGTCCTTCTAACCACAAAATCGGAACTTCGCCCCTTGTATATTATTCTCGCCCGCGGGAATAATATACTATTTTATTCTTATCATCTGCATTGTCGAAATGAGTTTAATTAACAGCAGTAGTTGATTTTTTTTTTATTAAAAAATTTTTTGTAACAATATCTATATTTGTTCGTAAAACCATTCACAACATCACCTTTATTGATTTTTATAACGGACAACCACTTGGAATTAAAAGAATGTCCAAACGTGAAAGCAGTTCACGATGCAACGATAAAAAAATGTTCGCTAGTCTGGAAATGCTTAAGTCATCCAAAACAAAGAGAATTGTTCGTAGAATATTTGGGCGTTGCAATCAACAAACCAGTTATAACTCGATGGAATTCACTTAACGATTCATTAATTCAAATTTACAATGTTAGAAATAAATTAAAAGATCTAGATGCACAAATAATTACAAAAACCAATTTTCAAAACAGTGATTTTAAATACATAGAAGAATATCTGGTTTGGTCCAAACCTTTAGCTGAAGCTATTGATAAATTGCAAGCTGAGAATAATAATCATTATGGTTATCTCTTACCAACACTTCTGATCAGAAAGAAAAAATGGAATGACTCAATGATCAACAATAAAATTTTTTTATTAAAACCAGTTGTCGAATTGTTAATAAAGAAATTTGAAGAAAGATTCAATGATATTCTAAACATTTCAGGAGCTGGTCAAATAGCCACCGCTGCTGCTTTAAGTCACCCAAAATTTAAGACTTGTTGGGTTAGTTATCTTAGCGTCGAGAACCAAAATATAGTTCAAGAATTGATAAAATCGTTCGTTAAAACTGACAATCACATTGAAGTTCTTTCAACTTCTGAACGAGAAATCGATGATTTTTATGATTTCGAAACTTCCGAAAAAATTGATTTTTTATCTAGATTTGAATTGGAAAAAGAACAGCATGAACTAATTAAATTTTTCCACGATAAATGTAAAAAAATTGAAATTTTAAACAATTATCCTTTTGTCAAAAATTTATTTTTGAAATTTAATACGCCATTACCTTCATCTGCATCTGTTGAAAGATTTTTTTCATACGCATCCATGCAAGATTTGCCAAAATTTAATCGGCTAACTGATGAAAATTTTGAAAAGCGAGTTGTAACTACAGTTAACTTAAAAAAAAATATATATAAAGAAGTAGCCTTTGTACTTAAAATTGAGTAAGTTTAGTACCAAAATGTATAAATGTAACAAAGCCTCAAAATTAATTTAACTTTCAAAGTATTTATTTTAATTGATACTCTACTTTGCAAAATGATTAAAAAGGAGCGTTTATCAATGCCTTCACTATCGCCGAAATTTACCGTATCTATTTGTACTGAAATAAATACCTTTTTTATGAATCAATGAGAAAAATATACTTTTTTTGAATTGATAAACGAATACATACTTATACCATGTACTTTTTATTTATTCATCTGTTTCACGTCTGTTTAAGTTGATTTTATAGTTTATTTAATTTAATTATCAATTATATTTTCATAATTAAATATTAATTATTTAGTTATTAATTATATATTTTTATAATTAATAATTAATCGCTTGATTATGAATTACAAATTTGGTAATTAAATATTCATTATTTAATTATTATTTACTTTTTTTTCAACTAATAATTAATCGATTAATTATTAGTTACAAATTTTATAATTAAAAAAAGTAATTATAAAAATTAATTATATTTATGATAATTAATTATTAAAAAAGTTAATCATTGATTTTTAATTACGTAATTAAAAAATAAAAGAACTCTGCTCGGCTCAGATAGGCCCAAAAAAAGTTCGAAAAATACCTAAAAATCGTAAAATTTCCCGCTCTTTCCGAATCTGGGGCCAACAGTAGGGTTTTCCCACTGAAAACTCGGGGATAGAGTCCGTAAGGCCCAAAATAAAGATAAAAGCCCTATCTCGGCTCAGATAGGTCCAAAAAAAATTTCAAAAAATACCTAAAAATCATAAAATTTTCCGCTCTTTCCGAATCTGGGGTCGAAAATAGGGGTTCCTAATTAAAAAAACGAAGTTGAGGCTCGTAGGGCCTAAAATAAAGGTAAAAGCCCTATTTTGGCTGGGCCATTTTATTAGCTCCAAATCATCATGAAACTTTGGTCTCTACATTTTTTTCGATTTGGGCCTTTCCAAGCAAGTTATTCAGCTGGATTGATTAAAATTGCCCACCCTGTATATAAAGCGAGTTTAGTTGCTAGAGGCTTTCAACAGAAAGATTGTATTGAGAATGTTTATTCGCCAGTAGGCAAAATGCAAACCTTGAAAATTTTGTTAAGTTATTCTATCGCTAATAATTTATTTATTGATCAGATGGATGTAGAAACAGCCTTTCTAAATGGCAATGTAAAGTCAGAAGTTTATATTCGCGAACCACAAGGTTTTGAAACGGGAGAAGATAGAGCATGCAAACTGAAAAAGGCACTTTATGGTCTTAGAGAAAAGTCTAGAGTTTGGTACAATTGTTTTAATGATTATGTTGAAAAACTGAATTTTACTAGAAGTAATTATGATCAATGCTTATATGTAAACAAAACAGGGAAAGATCCTATATATTGTAACTGCTAGCGCGTTGATTAAATTCGAATTCGGCGCTAACTGTTATGGAACGCAGATGCAGATCGGTAAGTCAGGTGATGACGAGATCTACCGATCAGCATTACTCTAATTTCGGCGCTTGGCGCGATCACACGTGTGTCAGAGAGCGAATATACTTATTAACTTTTTTGTGTTGTTAGATAACTTTATTGAGGTTGTGTTAGATAAAGTTATCAGTGAGAAGTTGTGTAGATTTTCCTGTGATCCAGTAGTCATTGGATCGGAGCGGGAAAGGCGAACATCTCACGGAAAGTCAGCGTGTGGCCTTGGAAGGCATTGTCGTCTTGTGTGAAGCTAATCGGGCTAGTAGTAATTATCATTATTATTGTTTAATCAAGCGAAGGTGCACCTGCTAGAAAAGTAAGTCCGCGTTGCGGTTAATCATTGAGTATTTGTTCGTGTGATAGTTAGAGTCGGAGTGTGTGTGTGAAGTACAGTAAGTACTTAGATTTTGTATCGGAGTTAGTCCACGCCTTTGTTCTTTTGGCGCGCTGCAGCAAGCAGACGAGCGCGAGAGTGTGTGTGTGCGTCGGTGTGTTAGTAGCGACCACGACACAGACGACGAACTTTATTTTTGTAAAATCAATTTTCGTCGACTTAAGACTTTGAGTCATTCGGGTTTACTTGTTTGTAAACAATTGGGTAGAATTAATTTGAGATATCATGTAACTTTTGATTTTTTTATTTTTATTGTTAATTAAAATTATTAAAATTTACAATTGATCATTAATTTAATCAACCCGTGTTCCTGCGATTGGTCCACGTAAACTCACGCCACTACCGACGAAGGAGAGCAGCCACGCCGCGTAATAATAACATTAGTTCGCGTACGCGTCTTCCCCCCAGTTTTCAGGATTGAAGAAAAATCGACGGATTGTCATGTGCACAGAAAGTGCATTTTGTCAGCAGGTCGGAGGAGTGCGGACGACGATCGCCGCGGGTTCTCGTGATCAATCACGATCCTCCGAGGAATTAAATTCCTTGATTCGAGCCCTGTGACAATATATATTAGTTTTTGTTGATGATTTGTTAATATGTTGTAAAGATAAATCTAGAATTGAATATATTAAATCAAAACTAATGAATAAATTTACTATGAAAGACATGGGTAAAATCAGTAATTATGTAGGGATTGATGTGAATTATAATGATGAGAGAAATTTAATGACATTAAATCAAACAAAATATATAGAATCTTTGTCTGTAAAATACAGGTTAGAAAATGCAAAATTATACGACAATCCTATGGAAAATAATCTTGAGCTAGAGCAAGCTTCTGAAATCGACGAAAGAATAAAATATAGAAATTTGATTGTTGAATTATTGTATATTAGCTCAGGTACAAGACCTGATATTTCTTTTGCCGTGAATTATCTTAGTCGATTCCAGAACTGCTACAATGAAACACATTTTAAATATGCTATGAGAATTTTGAAATATCTTATTAAAACTAAAGATTTAAAATTAACTTACACCGATAAAGAAAAAAATGCAAACTTAGATTGTATGGTAGATTCAGACTATGCAGGCGATAGCATAGATAGAAGATCGACTACCGAATTTGTAATACGTTTGTTTAACAATGTTGTATTTTGGAAATCGAGAAAACAAAACTGCGTAACAAAATGTTCAACCTTTGCGGAGTATACTGCTATGTCCGAAGCAGTGACTGAAATTTTATAAGAAATCTTTTAAGTGAATCATTTGATATTGAATATATTAAACCGATAAAAATGTTTGAAGATAATTCGGGTGCTTTGTTAATCGCGAAATTTGGAAATTTTACAAAGAACTCTAAACACATAGAGGTTCAATACCATTTTGTTAATGAAAATTATGAAAAGAAAGTTATAGATATTTTGAAGGTAGAGAATAACATTGCTGATATCCTGACTAAAAATCTTGATAAAAATAAATTTATTAAAAATCGCAAAGCCCTGAAATTATTGTAAATTTCTTGAAACTGATTAAATTTAAACTATTATGAAATAATGAAATAAATGTAGAAAGAAAACAAATATTATAAATTTAAGGAGGCGTGTTGAAATATAGCTAAATATTATAATATTAGAATCGTGTCACCATCTATTGTCTCGACGCCTGACGGTAAACACGAATAGAATATGTGTATGTGTGAGCGAGAGCACATCACGTAACTACGTCACACGACGCGACGCGACCAGTCGAGTACTGTACTAGCAGCTGACCGGTGCGGAGCGCGATGCTCGCATGTGGATAGTTTTTAATCTTACTATTCAATAATAATTAAATACTATTAATTAACCACAAAGTGTTTCACTAATCTGATCTACCTCTACAATAATCCCAACAAAACTAATTGTCTACCAGGGAGACGTAGGTGAACTATGCTGCTCCAAAGTTTCGTCGATCGCCCGGTCGGAGGCATCAGAGACCAAGCATATCTCAGCTTTTTCATCAGGGTAGACCAACAGCGCGCACTCTGCGAGTTGGTTTTTGCAGTCCGCAAAGGCTTTCTCGGTCTCGGGGGACCAAGAGACAGGACGGGCGTCTTTTTTCTTGACGTCGAAAATGAGAGCATTCAGCGGACGCTGGATTTCCACGGCCTTTTTGAGGAATGGCCTGTAGGAGTTGATTAACCAAGGAATCTGCGAAGCTGGACCAGAGTCACAGGCTTCGGGAACTCAGTGATGGCATGAACCTTTTCTGGGCATCGGCGAATACCCTCTGCGCTGATAACGTGCCCGATGAATAGAATTTCGTATTTGGCAAAAATGCACTTCGCCAAATTGATGCGAAGGTGGAACTTCTGTAGTCTCTAGAAAACGATACGGAGGTGTATCATGTGTTTCTTGTGGTTTTTGGAAGCTATGGCGATGTCATCAAAGAATTTTACGATGAAAGAAAGATCGCTGAGGGCGGCATACAAGTAACGTTGCAAGGTTTTACCCGCGTTGCGAAAACCCTCGATCATGAACAGGTACTCAAACAAGCCGATGGGGCAGATCACGGCGGTTTTCGGGACATCATGCCGATGGATCGGAATCTGCTGGTAGGCCTGAACCAGATCAAGAAGTGTAAAAATTTTCTTGCCTTTAAGGGAGCAGGTGATGTCTTGAAAGTTGGCGGCGTTGAAACGATCTGGGACCGTGATGACGTTAATATAGCCGTAGTCGGCACAGATACGCCATGAGTCTCCTTTCTTCACAAGGTGAATGGGCGAAGCCTACGGGCTATCCGAGGCTTGGCAAATTCCAGCGTCGCACAGGCGCTTAAACTCGGCCCGAACGAACTCAAGTTTATCGTTGGAGAGATGACGAGATCGCTGTGTGCGTAGGTGACCAGAGTTTATGATGCAATGGTGAATTTCCCGCTCTTACAGAGGCGCAGGCGGCTCAAGGTCAGTGACACGAGGAAATTCGGAGAGAAGTCGAGCAAAGGGGTGCGCTGGATCGACAACGCTAACACCAGAGCAAGTCGGTTCGCGAAGAGTACCGATAACGTGCAACTGGGTTATGTTGTCGACAAGGCGCCGTCGTTTCAAGTCGGAAATTAAGTTGAAGTGATGGAGCACGTCGGCTTCGAGAATATAGTAAGGAATATCAGCAAAGAAAAATGACCAAGACATTTCGCGGTGGAGGCCGAAGTTGAAACTTTCGGTGACGATTCCGAAGGTTGGGATTTTGGTGCCGTTAGCGGCATGAAGAGGTATGCTGGTAGATGAGTGATCAGGGACCGTGCTTTTGGCCAAGATTGATACTTGAGCACCGGTGTCGACGAGGAATGGTCAGTTGGTTCGTTTGTTGATGACAAAGAGGCGAAGGGAATCAGAGCCCAGAGCGTTCTCCTCGCATACGCTGGGATTAATTAGTTTTTTACCTGGGGCTTTGTCTATCTGTACTCATCGAAGCTCATAATGTTTCAAGCTTTCGCGAACTCGTTCCAGGCGGGGCAAGGAGGGCCACGACAAGTGTGACAATTATCGCGGTACTTGAAGTGCGGAAAGCAAAGGCGAGGAGCCTCTATGCCCTGAACCTGGGCTTGGTGCGGCTGTCGGACTTCCCGCGACCACGAGAGTTGCTTTGACTCCGTTGGATCTCTTGCCTGACCGCAGCAGCGATGTGGACTGGAAGCAGCGCAGGCCCAGAGACGGCGCTGATCTGAAGGCCGGGGGACTTCCTATTCCTGGTGTGAAGACGATCAGCGTTTTCAGCAGCAGCTAACTCGTCCCATGCTGATACCTCCGTGTCAACAGCGAAAGAAATGCTGTCAGGGAGGTGTTTGGCCCACAACCTCAGGATGACGAAAGGGTCAAGCTGGCCTGCGCCAAGAGCTTTCATTCGATCAAGGAGTTCCGAAGGCCGGAGATCGCCGAGGCCACTATCGCGAAAGAGACGATTGAGTTTCTCCTCGGCGGATTCACCATACTTCGAAAGAAAGACCTGTTTCAATGTTTCGTAGCGATTCAGAGGTGGAATAATTGTGTCGGCCAGGTTGTCGTTAACAAAGCTTGGAAGGTTTTGCCTGACTGCCCAATAACGAGCACTGTCGGCCGTGATCCCGTCATCCTGAAAACGCTCCTCAAGCAACCTGAACCAGTACTCCGGGGTACGGGTCGAAAAGTGGTTAAATACGAAAGGACGATCTTTCCCAGCTGGGTGAAGGTCGTGACGAAGAGAATGAAAAGATTGGTTTTGAAATGGGTTTGGTTGAGTAAAATCAAAAAGAACGCTGGGTATCGACGAAGCCGAGTGATGCTGAGGCAAGAACGACGTAGTTGTCGTATTCCCTGTCAGTACTCCTGGCATTAAAGAGAAAGGGTCTGGATTTAAAACTCCACCCTTACGTTGCCTTGATCAGACAAGTCATCTATATGTGCAGGTTGGAATTGCAGATGACTGTTACCATCCATCTAGATACCATCCCACCAGGGTCTGGAGGATAATGAGAGGGCGGATGAGGCTGCCAAGAAGGCCCTCGACGAGCCTATATTCAATTTTGGGGTGTGGCACTCAGACTACACTGAGAAAAAATTGGGAAAGACTCTGCTCAAATGAGGTAGCGCTGCTACACGACCCTGTGAGGTCAGCGAAACCCTTATTTGGGGATCACGATCCCCACAGAAACTTTGCGTCGACGACTGATTAGCGTAATGTTTTCATAAATTGTTGAAATAGTGCTATGTTTACTTTAGGACAATCTCAAGGCTCAAAAGATTTGTAAAGCACAAGACGTATCACCAGTGAAATAACATATTTTGGCACACATATAACCGACATAATAAGGATAAGCATCAAATTTTGAGGCTAGACTACGCCAAGATACTCGGTGGTTGCTCAAAATATATAGGTATACAAACTGCTCGAGGAGTGTTTGCACGTTGGGGATCCCCATGCACGATCGGTGAGGAGAATCGTCCCCAATTTTTTCCCAGTGTACGGGGAGAAACTCAGGGCAATCATGAGGAGGGAGTTTTTCACTTATTGTGTCAATTACGGCCTAGGGAACAAGGGAGTACATGAGGTGCTATGGCAGTTTCGGACTCAATCCATGGTTCGAGGGCATAAGCCTTAACCACAGATAGGTATGATCAACAAGATAAGGTCCAATCACAACAGGAGCAAGGCCCACCTTTATAGAATGACACCAATGAATGTGAGTGAGACTCTGACACGGACCCTCAGACTGTGGAGCACTTGCTTTGGGATTTCCTCACTGGGGATCGTAGGAGGGCGGCGGTAATTGAGAGTCTCCAGAGACTCGGAGTTCCACTTGAGGGCAACTTATGCCTGGCCTCCAACTCACTTTCAAGATTTGTAGGTATAGAAATTTCTCATTATTTTATGCAGAACAAAGTGGTTATATAGGTGATCTCCTTACATTTAACTCTATAGTAGACAGTAGCTTGTAAGAAAAAAAAAAAAAAAAAAAATGGGAATATGGGTGGATTGCATTCTACTCTGTACAAAATGCCATATCTTATCACAATGCTTCAATCGACAATAATTTTCGTAAACTAATCTCAAGGATTTTTCAAAAGGAGAAAGGAAAAAGATAGAAGCAGGGGAAAAGAAAAAAAAAAAAAAGGAATTTTAAAATTTAGATCTCGACGTCTTGGACGTTGCTTTGTATAATTTGAAAAGGGGTGCGCAGACAAGTCAGGTGACGCTGATTTATTCCACCACACGCAAAGCCCATAATGTCGAAGGTTGTAGAAGAGGCTTGAGGATCACACTGAGGATTGAGTTTAGACCCGCCTCAGAGGAGGTTATGATATCTGTTAAAATCTGTTCTGCAGAATAAGCAAAATCAATAAAAAAAAGCAAGGGAGAAATAAAGAGGATCAATCGTTGATCATTGTTTCTTTTGTTTATGTGCCCGAAGTGCATAAGAATAATCTGTGGATTCGTCTTTGAGATAGATGGAGTTAACTACTGCATACAGAACAATGTTTTTCGAAGTATAATGCAATCTTTGCAAGCGGTAGCTGTAAACTTGAATGCATCGGTGAACCAAACGTGCATTAACACTGCACAAACTGACGTGGTGACAAAAAATGTCGGACAGATAAATTGGGTTCCAGATTTCGATACTCGAGTTCAAAAATCAAACGTGATGATGAGAAGTCCGAATATGACTTTTGATGAAGTATCCACACAGGAAATGCCTAATATCACTTCGAGCTCAGGGGTGGGTCATCTACCGCTAACAGTACCACAGAGCACAAGAGTAAGTGAAGGTACATGAATGAACCCCAAAGCGAACCTTTTTATATCGAATGTGACAAACCAAAAATATTCACGCACAGTGCCTCCAGTGCTGGTTGACACGGAGGGAGGGGGGCACGCCGCCCCTGGTGCAAACACACAGCCTTTTAGCCGTTGGGGCCAAGGACTCCAGGAAAAATTTTTTCTGAATACCGGTGGTATCCAGCAGTTTAATCTTTACTACTCGTATGCACCGTTGATACGCGAGATCGCTGGTGTGGGTAGCCTGGTGCGTGGGTGGAGAATAAAATTTTCCGGAGCCCCTACAGAAAACATAGATGATTTTCTGTAGCAGGTAGAAAAGTGTCGTATACTGGACTGATTGAATGATTATAATGTATTTGCCGCTCTTTGTGAATTAATGGCTGGAGCAGCTTTATACTTGACAAGACAGCACCGTCACGAGTAGCCTACTTATACGCACGTTGGCTGCGAGAAAAAATTTTGGTATGAATTCAATCTTACAAGTAGCGCTGCAGCATAAAGCTGAGAGACAAATGCAAGGTGAAGGTGAGCCTGTCATTAATTATGTGACCTGTATTAAGGGTATCCTGAATAAATTTAAACCAATGACTCCTACAGAGAAGTTACATTTAATATTTAAAAATCCACAACCTAACATCGGTCGTCCCTTGCGGCGTACTGTGATGATAGATCTGAACACATTGATATAGCAAGCTGAAATGACTGAAAGCTCAATGATGGTCCATCGTAATTATAAGCCTCCCTCGTTACCAGATGACTTTGTGATGCCGGAGTTGGCTTTTGATCGAACGATAGAAATTTTGAAGGGAAAAGAGTACGGTCAGCCCAAGATATAAACGAGTACCCCTCCATCGCTATACTTGTGACTTGATGAGTGACACTGAACGAGACTGTCTATGGGGTAACTTAGGAAACGGCGAGTGGGGAGAGAAATAAACGGTCCGTCTCACCCCAATGACACAAGGACCTTTGTCGTGGAAAAAGATGCGGATCCAATATTAGCCTTGAATTTATCATATTAAATATTAAATTAGATAACCATATTTTAGTATTATGCCTCCTTTATCTACCACCTATCACTACCATCAGCCGTACTGAATTCTCGTGTACCGTCAACATTTTTTTTCAAACCATGACTACATTTCTCTTAAAGACCAGCCCAGAAAAAATGATTGTCCTGGGGACTTCAACCAGCCAGGTTTCAATTGGTCATCGATGGATGGAGTCACAACTTTAGACGGTGATAACCCTAACTTTTTAATCCACGATACAGCTAATAAACTTTTATCTTTTGTAAATAATTTCTCACTGAATCAACATAATCTTCACTCTAATTTTAGAAACGTTTATTTAGCATTAGCTGTTTCAAATATTGCGAATTTTGATTGCCATATCTCCGACGATCCGTTATGTAAAATTGACCCTTCACACCCTCCCTATAATCTTTCATTCACTGATGTACATTTTGATACCCTGAAATTTGATGTACACAATTCGATTTCAGACGAGGGGATTACTAGGCGGTGAGTGATGAGCTAGTGAGTATTGACTGGGATGACTTTTTTCTGATGACAACTCTGTCGATCAGAAGCTTCATGAATTTTATTGTAAAATCGCTGAGCTGACCTCGTGACATATTCCATTGGCTCATTACTTATCATCTGGTTCCCCGTCGTGGTTTACTTCGAAACTTATCAAAAATGTAAAGCTTAAGCGATATCTGCACAGGAGATTCAAGATGATCAAAGATACTGAATCCAGAGTTGAATTTACTAAACAGCGTACATTATGTAAGACTATCTAAAATTGTATATAATAATTATTTATTATCCACGGAAAACAATCTTCGCTCCAACCCTAAAAAATTTTAGAGTGTTTGTTAACAATAAGAATTCGTCAGCTGGTTTTCAAGACTCCATGTTTTTGGGTGACAGAGTGGCCAATAATGGGAAGGATGTAACAGATCTTTTTGCTCATCACTTCAGTTCAGTTTTTAATCATGGTACTTTGAGTGATTTTGACTGTGATATCGACTTGACGTCTCACTTTCTTTGTAATATTATACTGACTGAGGTGGATATTAAGAGAGGTCTCGAAAATCTGTCTGATAAATTGGGAACTGGTCCAGATGGCTTTCCAGTCATTTTCATTAAGAAGCTTACTGATGTGCTGATACATCCATTGCTCATTCTATTTAATGATTCATTATCATCTAGATTATTTCCCACTTTATAGAAATCTCCATTCATTACTCCTGTTTTTAAAAAAGGGAGTTGAGAAAATGTTACAAATTACAGGCCGATTACTAAATTGTGTATATTTTCTAAATTGTTTGATTGTTTAGTTAATGAATATCTTTTTTTATTTTTGAAACGGATTATTTATAATTTTCAGCATGGCTTCATGCCATCTCGTTCTACACTCTCCAATTTAGCTATTTATACTGAATATATTGTACAGCAATTGGATTCTGGCTTTCAAGTGGATTCGATCTACACTGACTTTAGGGCAGCTTTTGATACTGTGAACCATTCTCTCCAGTTGAAAAAACTTAGTTGTTACGGTATTTGTGGCCCCCTGCTCAGATGGATTGAGTCCTACTTACACGAACGAAAATTAGCTGCTAAAGTTAACGATTTTGTATCGAATGAATTCGTTGCATCTTCTAGTGTTCCACAGGGTTCCCATTGTGGCCCCCTCTTATTTAACGTCTTTATTAATGATCTCATCAGAGTTGTTCACTTCTGTTTCATTTTATTATATGCTGATGATCTGAAAATCTTCTTGGCCATAAGAAACCCGGAAGATGCAGACAAAGTTCAGCATGATTTATTGAATATTGATCGTTGGTGTAATTTGAATGGCCTGAATTTCTCATTGAATAAATGTAATATTATCCTAAAGCCCAATCGGGTTTTAACGGCGATTTGTTTTTTTTTTAAACCAACTGCCGTGAAAGCCTGCAGGGCTTTATATACTTTGATTTTTGGTTTTAGCTTAGGACGCTTCAAAGAAAAACTATTTTAGGATGATTATTTCATTTATATTATACATACCGCGCGTAGCTGATGATCCCCTGAGTAATTAAAAAAAAAATTATCCCGAACAAAGCCCGCATTGAAAAGTTATGAACGATTTATTTTTCGAAACGCTGATTTCCTTTGGCTCACGGTAGTCAGGGGAATTCGATTTCAGTTTCGAGCATCCGGTCTCTCTGCCTGCGCTCTCTATAGACTTAACCGGACGTGACATATGCGGTGGGCGTGTCTATTTTTGCTGTCTCACTCTTACTGCTTACCTACAGCGGCAGACGGGGGCATGTAGGCCCGAGCCTGTAGCCATGAGGCGACTGGTGGCGCTGTATCAATTAGCAGCTCCCTACAGCTGACTCGTGAGCTGACTACAGCTGACTGCAGCGGAGCCGCTGAGCAGAGCAGCTTGTAATGTGTTATGAGCAATAACTTTTTTATAAATAATTGATTGTCATAGAAAAACAGTACTGAAGACTTTTATTTTTATTATATATTAAATAAGTGGTAGAATTAATAATTATTAATTTGTTTAATTTCAATAAAAGAGTATGAGTTAAATAATCTCTACAGTCTTTCTATGATCATCATCATCAAAGATTTTTCAATTATTGTGGTGTGCCCTGTGAGTTGATAATAATTGTGCTGTGGTTGTGTTGGGGACCTGATGGCTGGAGGTGCATATTGGCAATATTAAAAATGAAGTTTTTTCTGAATGAGTGTGTTTGTGTGTGTGTGTGTGTGTCAGGTTGAACTTGCAAATTACTTTTGTATAATCCACCCAACTTGCAAATTGCAAAAGGTGCAATTGCAGCACATAATATCATTGTCATACGCATTATCGCTTAATTTTATAGAATCATCATAGAAATGTATATGCTCTGAGCCAATATACTTGAACTGTTAAAGTTTTGTAATCCTACCCTTTTTCAAAAACAAACTTGATGTCTGAAAGTTTTGTAATCCCACCTTTTTTCTAAAATAAACTTGATGTCTGACAATGAATTTTAATTTTGATTGTAACTGTTACATTCACTCAGGGTGTTAATGATAAGTATATTTAAGTCAACATGAATCAATTATTAAAATTTTTTATCTTTTTTGTTGTCTGTATGCAAGCTTAAGTTATGCGGCCAAAGTGATTTTACATTTTAAAATTGGTTAATTAAGAAGTACAAAAGAAATAGATAGTTTTGGGTTTAGGTATCCAGTGGACCAGAAATTATAAATTATATTTGGCATGGATTTTTAAAGTACGGATGAGCATTTGCTCCATTATTTTTAAAGTGGATTTAGTTTGTCCATCTATTATGTATGTTAAACGAATTCAAAAGTAGTTCATAACAATAAATTATGTCTATGATTTTTATGGGTTCTGGATAACGATAAAATCATATGAAAGTAATTTTAAACAGAAGAACTAGATATATCTAAGTTAACATGAATTAATCATTGAAAATTTTTATCTTTTTTTTAATCATTTTAAGGTTACAAATGAGTATTTGCTACATTTCAATGTAAATTTACATTGAAATAAAGTTATGCAATGTACATTTAAAAAATAGGTAAATACTAAATTGAATTTTTTTTTTTTTACATATAAAACTGATTTCCCTTGGACTTTTATAGGTTCTGGTTTATGTCATGGTACATCATAATAATGGAATATATCTTAGTTATTGTTAAATTATTTAGAATTTGTTAAGTTCGTGAAATAATTTATTAAGACATATTTCAAAAATATTAATGATTTATTTATGGAGTTTGGTTTTTTGAACTTGTGGACAAAAAGGAAATACATTTAAATATTTACCGAATACACGCAATAAAATCTTTAAAAAATACTTTTAAAAAAGTAATATTTACGGCGATTGGTTTTTAAAAAAGGAATCTAAATAAAAAATTACACGCTAAGTATGATCTTTAAAAAATACTTTTAAAAAAGTAATATTTACGGCGATTGGTTTTTTTAAAAGGAGTCTAAATAACAAGTTATACGCTAAATATAATAATCTTTTTTTGAAAATGAATCAATGAAAGAAGTGAAATCAAAAAATTTATTACGGACGACTTGAGGCCGAATTATTTATTATTTAAAAATAATTTCTCTTCTAAAAGATGATCATATTATGTTGAATCACCTTCAATATACGTTAAGTTAACAATTTTTCAATTATAGCACATACATGGGAAAACACACGCAAATAGCACACAATTCAAACACTTTTTGAAATTAAAATATGTTGTAATTAAGTTAGAAATCAACTAAATCACAATGTATGGCTATACTTGACCTGTAAAAATTTAAAATTCTTTGAACTAAATTATCTCGAAAAAAATCATTGATAACTATATTTTTTAAATTATATTTTGAGTGCTCAGTGTGTTTCTGAACAACATATTTTAATTTTTAATTTTAAAAAGTGTTTGAGTTGTGTGCAATTTGCATGTGTTTTCCCATGTATGTGCTATAATTGAAAAATTGTTAACTTTACGTATATTGAAGGTGATTCAACATAATATGATCATCTTTTAGAAGAGAAATTATTTTTAAATTATAAGTCATTCGGCCTCAAGTCATCCGTAATAAATTTTTTGATTTCACTTCTTTCATTAATTCATTTTCAAAATTACTTTCTACAAGAAAGTCTACACCCGCCACAACTACACTCTCTGTGGTCAAGTTCTTGAACGTGTAAATATTGTTAAGGATCTTGGTGTTTTTTTCGATTATCATCTGGAATTCAAAGCTCATTAAATTACATTGTTGGTCGTGCTTCATCGCTACTAGGATTTATTTTTCGCCAATCAAGAGAGTCTCGTAATCCAAACACCCTTCTTTCATTATATATCTCTCTTGTTAGACCATCTCTTTTGTATGCTTCTCATATTTGGTCTCCTTATAGAAGCTATTTAGTTAAAACCATAGAATCTGTTCAACATAGATTTCTTAGATTACTCTCATATAAGACCGACCAACCAATGCATTTGTGTGAACATGACTTCTAGAGAATTAAGAAAAATAATTTCAAAGTATGTTCACTTGAGTCTTTCAGAAAATATCAAGACGCTTTGTTTCTATTTAGTATTATTAAGAACCTAATCAACTCTCCTAAACTGCTCGGTCTGATACAATTTAATCCACAATTTAAACCACCTTGAATCCTACGGCCTAAAAATAATTCCCTACTTCTGAATTATATTAACGAATTCGCGTCAAATAGATCAATAATTAATAGATCTAGTCGTTTGTTTAGGGGGGGGGGGTAGGGTCTGGCAATTTTTGAAAAATCGAATTTTTTTTTTTTTTCTTATAGTAAAACATTTCAAGAATGCTGTGTTAAAATTTCTAAGGGTTTGGAGCAAAACTCACAAAGTTACAGAGTTTTAAGTCTGGGGCCTTCGAGCGGAGCAGGTCAAGGCAACTGCCCCTCCCCGCATGCTCTACGCTGAAGGCCCCTGCTAAGTCGGTCTTTGTAATCCCCTAAGACCCTTTTGTAAAAAGGGAGGAGCAGTGAACCCAGGTAGAGTATAAGGCGGTTCTAAAGGTCTGTGTGGAAGAAAAGACGTGTCAGTTTGACGGTGTTCGTTCACCAGAGCGGTCTGATTATTTTTCTTCTTATATTTCCGATTCGGTTTTTTTGGTTTTAAAATGGTTAGAACAAGTAAAGTGTCGAGAGAAACGCGTAAAACTGAAGGAAAAATACTTGGAAAACCAAAAAAAAGACCCAATCGCCCATAACTCATCCACAGACGAAGATCCGCAGCACTACGATTGTCCAAGCGGCGCGGACTCTTGGTGCGAATACCAGAAAGCTGTGGCATTGAACACCTTAGAAAACTTTTCTCACTCTAACGAGGCCTTACCAGTTGATGTTTTGGATGCAATGAAACCAATATACGAAGATCCGAGCAAAGACGAGCTTTTAGAAAGATGCGTTGGTGGATTTACGCAAAATAACAACGAGAGTTTAAATCAACTTATTTGGAAAATTGCTCCCAAAACATCGTCTGCTGGCTGCAACATAGTAGAGATTGCAGCAAATATAGCTGCATGTACTTTTAATGAAGGAAATACAGCTTTATTAATGATTCTTCAATCAGCAGGAGTTGGTACTGGATGCAGCGCCCATGAGTACGCGAGGCTGGCGTACGAAACTCGCATAATGAAAGCCGACTCTGAAAGCGCCGCTCAAACCAAAGAAGGTAGAATTCGGCGAAGACAAGGACAAAAAGATGCCCTGGACATTGCTGAAGCTGCTGGTGACTTACTTTATGGAGCTGAAATAGATGATTCAGTGTAAGTTGTAAATCAAATAGTTTTTCTTCACTTTTTTCGTACCGAAAACTTCAAACGCGTTTTTCTCGAAACACTATTTTTCAAAGTCGGTGAAAGTTCTCATTTGAAAACTACTGCACCGATCTTTCAAGAATTAAACATACGTCTTTAATGCATAAAAAACCCGCCCCCTAGTGAGTTACTTTTTTTTTTTTGGCCGAGTTTTAGCCATAAAATGGCCGGTTTTGGTGACCAAAAAACAGTGTTTTGGCTTCAAAACGTCGCCAAAACTTCAAAATTGAAAAAAATCGAAATTGATCCTACTAGGGGGCGAGAAAAACTAATATATTAACTAAATCTACTTTATTTTTTGATTTCAGATGAACCGTTCGCGAGTTACAGCCTTCACCGCAACTCATCTTTTTTTCGAAGCGCCTTGTTTGGTTGGCTCCCATTGCCTCAATTTTTAATATTTTGATCTGAAATTTTGACAGAATGTTCTTTGAATGTTGTATGATATGTATATAAATTCTTATTAAATTATAATAAACAGGAGCTTCACTATAAATCATCGAAAAATCATCATTTTTTGACCGCTCAGACCCTACCCCCCCCCCCTTAATGAACATATGTCAGTTTATGATGTTATCGGCACTGCCCTCATTCAAAGCCAAAATGCGAGAATCTCTTTTTGTATTCAACTAAAAAAAATATCATTCTGTTTTTTTTTCTTTTATTTTTATTTCATAATTTTTACTTTCCTTGTATGTTAACTACTATTCAGTTTGTTATATCTGTATGGTACAGCGCTACCAAATCTTTTTTGTAACTTCTTACTGGGCTTACGCCCGTGTACATATTAAATAAATAAATAAATTAAAACAATTCCCAACACGATGAATTTCAAAAACTCCTTTACTCTTATTTTTTGGTAAAATCTTGGAGAACAGGTTAATTCATACATTAAGTACATAGGTATCATATGAAATTGACGTAAAGTTTTTTCTATTATCTACTTGTTTTTAAGTGCGCTGCTGGCAGGCTAGGTGCCCGTTCTACAATTTTACCTTATGAGCAGTAATTTAAATAGGTGTTGATTTCTGATGGATCTCGGAGTTATCAAGCTGTTATCAATCCGAAATCATATCATCTCAAGAGTCGGTGCATCAATTACCAAGAAAAATGTTCCGCCATAGAGCACCTATTCAGATCGTTGATAACTACATAACTTCGTCTGCGAATTCCTACGTGGCCACTTTTCTGGGCCAAAAATGAGCCAGCGGGACCGGAACAACGACTCAAAAATATCACCAGGACATTACAGCAGCGGCTCGTACTCACCCCGGAGCAACGCCGCCTTTTCGAGATGGCCCTTATAACATCATGTCGTCCCATTAAGTGCAAGCAAAGCAAGTTTGTCTGCATAACCAAACTCGACTATCGGAACCACATCAGGACCCGCATACATCCTGACAAGATCCTCATCTACCTCAGGTGCAGCTTCATCAACGAAAAAAAAAAACTGAGAAAAAATTTTCAGTATATTTTATATGTTTAAAATAGTAAAAAAAAAAAAACTGAAAACTATTTATGAAATAAGTTCGGAATTAATTTTAAATGCAATTAATATTGCATGATATATTCAAGTTTCAGTATTCTTATACTGAGAAATACTTATTAGTAAGTAAGAGTATATTTTATATGTTTCAGATTAAAAAAAAAAAATTCAATTTATTTACAAAAAAACATTGGAATTAATTTTAAATGCAATTAGTATTGCATTGATATATTCAAGATTCTGTATTCGTATACAGCGAAAATCCGGTCAGTATAAGTATAATTTACATATAAATAGTAAAAAAAAAAAAAATTATTTATAAAATAATTTTGGAATTAAATTTAAATGCAATCAGCATAATGTATTCAAGTTTTATTATATTTATACTAAAAAAAACTTATCGTATTGTGTTATAATTTATTTTTATTTTAAATAAAAACTCATAAAAAATGAAATTTTAATTTTAATGTAAAAGAATTCTATTTTAATTTTGCGAGTTAGCGCACATTTAGAAAAAATTAAAAAATACAAAAAATAGCAGTTTTAAAGCTGATGGGACCACTTGAAGGTCTTATAGGCAATGCTCCGCAGCGCCTACAACACTTCGAGCAGCCCAATCAGCTTTAAAACTACTATTTTTTACATTTTTTAATTTTTCCTCAGTGTTCGTCAAGCATTCATTCAACACACTGAAATCGTTACATAAAGGTGACTGTTTGCAAACTATAAAAAAAAATGTTCGTATCGTTAGTGTAACGTCTCGTGTGATCGACGATCCTCGGGCGCTACGATCACACTCGAGCGTAAATTAGCATTTTATGCTCTAGATACGAAAAAAACAATTTTTAAATACCTTTAAATCGTAAAATTGTCTGCTCTTTCTTTACGAAATGAAACGCATTAACACGTGGTTCTAAGAGTTCCTATTTGAAAAAAAAGAATAAAAAAAAAAAAAAAGATTTGCGCTATTTTTTGATACATTTATTTCATTGAAATATTTTTATGAATTCGATTTAAAAATGCATTAAAAAAATAAATACATAAACAAATAAAATTTCTGTACTTAAGGTAGTTACCGCAAAAATGGAGTTTCTAAAAAAATCTCTAAAACTTTACCCAGAGGTAGATTTTTGTGTACTCTACACGCTGGTATTTTTTCTACAACCCCAAGCCATACTTAATTTTGGGACATTGGGCTCAGAAGTTAGAATTTTTTACATAGGATTCCTATGCTGAGCGTAAAAATTTGTAAAAATTTGAAGGTTAATCTCGGATAGCCTACTTAATTTTCTTAAAATATTTTTTACAACAGGTTTTCTTGAAGGTCAAGATCTAAGAAATCGTGAGGTACAAAGATAAACATAGCAAGTGACATTAACTTCTGTTTAGGATTGAGGTAGAAAATTAAAAAGACTGAATATCGAAAGTTAATTTTAAATAAACTTATAATACTTAATTATTTACAATATAATCTATGCCTGTTGTAACAATCAGGACACTGTAATAAATAAATTATTATTCATAAATATAAGCAACTGAGTAGATTTTGATTGCGTCTATTCGTCATCACGTATTAGATTAATAAGGTTTTGAACATTCCACCCACTTTCGTCCGTCGTATCTGTAGAAGGACGAAACAAAAAAATCGTTTTTGTTATGTGTCGTTCGAGAACCGAAGCTGGAGGCGTGGTGTCGTTTTTTAGAATGACCAGGTCTCCAAGGTCTTCAACTGCGAGTGACATTTGCATTGTTTTCCATTTACCTCGAGGTTGTAAGCTCGTGAGATACTTCGAGGACCATCTAGACTAAAATTCTTGAGTTAATAGTGTAAGGTGCAACCATCTTTTTTCAACCGGAACTTTGATAGACGTGACATCAGGTTCTGGAATTAAGAAAGATTGTCTCTTAATAAGGAAATGAGCAGGTGATAAAAAGGAAGGTTCGAAAGGATCATCAGGTAGGAATAATAATGGTCTATAGTTTAGACAAGCCTCGATCCTAGCCAACATAGTTACAAATTCTACAATAGTAAGGACTTTGTCATCTATAAATGATATTCTTTTTAAATGATATTTACATGAAAGCACTGCGGCTTCCCAAAGACCACCCCAGTGAGGAGCGCCCGGTGGTTTAAAATTCCATCTAGTCTTATCCTCAGCCAATGAGAAAGCAATTTCTTTAAATTGAGTAGAAGTTTCCTTACACATTTCTTTCAATTGTCTATCTAACCCAACAAAATTAGTACCGTTGTTGCTAAAAATTTCACAACAATGGTCTCGACAAGCGGGGAACCGATGAAATGCTGCAATAAAGGCTGGAGTTGAATAATCTTCAATAGCCTCAATATGCACAGCTCGTGTGCTCATGCAGACAAAAATACAAATATAACCCTTCATGGTTCCCCTTCTTCGTGCTTTGGACAATCAAATTTGATAGGGACCAACAAAATCAACACCGAATTTTACAAAAGTTAAAGTTGGAGTTACTCTAGCTTGGGGTAATTCACCCATAAGCTGGCTATTAAAACGCTTAGAATACCTTTTGCAAGTAATGCACTTATGAATATTATTTCTAACAGTGGATCCACCTTTCGCAATCCAAAATCTTCGACGAATAGTCGCTAGAGTTAGCTGGGTGCCACCATGAAGTGTCAGCTTATGAGCATCTAATATGACAAAATAAGTTAGTCTTTTTATTCTCAGGCAATATCAAAGGTTGCTGAGTACCAGGATCTAACTTTGAGTGAGATAATCCACCACCTACTCTGGTAACAACCCTTTGACCAAAATAGGGTTCAGACTCAACAATGGATTATTAGATTTCAAACCTTGCTTTCTGTGAATTGCATATATGTATTTCCTTACAATAATCATGGTTCTGAGTTAAATATACCTACAATAGTTCAGCAGATTTCTTCTCATCAACGTAGGGCCAAATTCTTAAAGTATCAGTCACAATAAAGGGTTGAAAATCAAAAAATTCTAAAGATAAAAGGTTAAAGTCTGTCTAACTCTTTTGTTTCTAAGCATAAGCTTAACGATAAATCCAAAGCAGAGAGCTGTTATGCGAATAAGTTTCGAAAAGCATGAATATCTCTCAATCAAATCCCATAGCTTAGGATTACGTGTCAAAGACTGTCCATTACTTTCAACCAATAAGAAAGATCTCAACGATTTCGTCCAATCGGAGATATTCACTTGACATACATCACTGGCTGGCCAAGCCGTTAAGCTGTCACTTAGCCATTCATGGCGATTCCACCATAATTTACAATCCGCATACTGAAATGTGTCAATGCCACGTGAGATGATGTCTACGGGATTGTGTTTAGATTGAACGTAATGCCAACTATCATTAGGCGTCGATGTCAAGATGTTGGAACATTTATGTGCTATAAAGGTTTGCCAACGAGCAGGTTGGTCCTTTAACCAATAGAGAATATCCATAGAATCTGTCCAAAGATGAGTTGAACTAAACTCTATCTTCATAATGGTGGTTAAATGACAGAAAACTTTAGCTAGCAATTCTGCAGTGAGTAACTCGAGCCGAGGTATGCTAGTTATTTTCAATAGGGCAACTCTAGACTTTGTTAGCTGTAATGAAACAGTTACTAAGTCAGATTTAATCATCCTCAAATAAATAACTGCACTGTAAGCAAATTAAAATTTTTTTTTTGTGAGCAAATTACGAATTTGATTTGATGAATAGATTCAGCTTATGGGCATTACAGCCATTCAAGGTAAGTAAAGTCACCCGCGAAACGCAAAAACAGAATTTGAGAGAAAAAGAATTTCGCTTCCAAACTAGCATTTGACCTGTGACTCCACGGATAGCTTAGTTGGTAAAGCATCCAACCGGCAATCGAGAGATCCCAGATTCAAATCCTGGTCCTGGAGTCGAATTTTTTTCTTTCTCAATTATTGTTTTCAAGAGTGCTCAGGACCCCGGAGAAACAAGCGATTCGACTATTGCGCCACGAGTTTTGCAGACGGTGAAAATAGTAACTAAGCGCTCTGTAATGTCGATAACCAGGGCCGT
The DNA here is from genome assembly GCA_038277355.1 of Encarsia formosa. Classification (NCBI taxonomy): domain Eukaryota; kingdom Metazoa; phylum Arthropoda; class Insecta; order Hymenoptera; family Aphelinidae; genus Encarsia; species Encarsia formosa. The sequence continues at coordinate 88,101,223 of CM076184.1, read as the reverse complement.
CGCTACTTTCTGAAAATAAAGGGCCCGCAAAAAATATCGGGATTTGAGATTATCAATAAAAAATTGTACCTAATAGATAATTTTTTTTGAAATTAAAAAATAAATTGTCAGTCGCACTCGTGCGCGCACAAAAAAGATACGACAAAACCCATATTTTTATCATGACAAAAAAAAATTCATTCAACATTTCATAACTTTCAGTAAATAAAAAAAATAAAAAAGTGAATCAATAAATCTAACAAATGTATAAAACAACAATCAATGTGGCCTGCATCGACTAAGATTGTTGTATTATTTATTATAAGGTGTAGGTGCGAGTCGCGGCGTTGACACCGCGGGCCGCGGCCGGCGAGTTAGGCGTCAGCTGAGAGCGAACCACGTGGTTCGCTCGGGCCTCAGATGTCGTCGGTCGATTGCAGCACGACAGGCCAACTTCTATAATCAGCCTGCAGCTTGACTCGCCGACGGCTGCACTTCAAAAGTGTTTTGGCTTGGTCGCACGACTCTCCGTCAGATTCCTAATCAGGATACGGTCTAATAATTATTAGATTCAAATTTAGGTTTTATTGCGTTAGTTTATTTATTTATTTTGTATACTACAGATCTTTTTTTTTTTTTTTTTTTTTTTTTAATAAAATTAAACAATCGATCCCCCAAGCTCTTTAACCCAAAAGCGCTGTGCGTCTTGGTTTTTTTGATAAATAAATCATAAAATAAAGAAACGAATAATCCCCAAACTTTACATCTCAATAACGCTGAGCCTCTAGGCTTTTATTTATTTTTTCTCAGAAATGATAAATAAATAAACAACCGCCCCCCAAGCTCTACAACTCAATAACGTCGAGCGTCCAAGGCTTTTTTCCCTCCCAAATAATGAATAAATAAACAACCTACCCTTCAAGCTCTACAGCCCAATAACGCCGAGTGTACACGGGTTTTTTTTTTTTTCTCTAAAATGAAAAATAAATAAACAATCTATCTCCCAAGCTCTACAACCCAATAACGCTGGGCGTTCAGGCTTATTTTTCTAAAATGATAAATAAATAAACAACCTGCGCTCAAGCTCTACAACTCAATAACGTCGAGCGTCGGGGCTTTTTTGCTCTCAAATAATAAATAAATAAACAATCTACCCCCCAAGCTCTACAACCCAATAAATCTGTGCGTCCTGGGTTTTTCTTTTTCCTCAAACGTTGAATAAATTAACATTCGATTCCTCAAGCTTAATACCCCAAAATCGCTTTGCGTCTCAGTTTTTTTGATAAATAAATCGTACAATAAACAAACAATTCATCCCCAAACTCAAGAACCCAATAACGCTGGGCATCTGGGTATTTTTTTTTTTTTCCTTGAATGATAAACAAATAAAAAATCGATCCCTAAGCTCTACAACTCAATAACGCTGGGCGACCAGGTTTTTTTTCTGAAATGATAAATAAATAAACAATTTACCTCCCGAGCTCTACAACCCAATAACACTGGGCAACAAGGCTTTTTCTTCTGAAATGATAAATAAATAAACAATCAACCCCCCAAGCTCTACAACCCAATAACGCTGGGCGTCTGGGTGTTTTTTATTTTTTATTTCGTGAATAATAATTAATAAATAAATGAAAAATCGATCCCCAAACTCTATAAACCAATAACGCTGGGCATCCCGGCTTTTTTTTTTTTTGAAATGATAAATAAATAAACCATCTACCCCTGAAGCTCTACAACCGAATAACGTCGAGCTTCTAAGGCTTTTTTTCTTTCAAATAATAAAAAAATGAACAATCTACCCTCCAAGCTCTACAACTCAATAACTCTGTGCGTCCTGGGTTTTTCTTTTTCCTCAAACGTTGAATAAATTAACATTGGATTCCTCAAACTTTACACCCTAAAAGCGCTTTGCGTCTCGGTTTTTTTGATAAACAAATCATACAATAAACAAACAATTCATCCTCAAACTCTAGAATCTAATAACGCTGGGCATCTGGGTATTTTATTTTTTCCTTGAATGATAAACAAATAAAAAATCGATCCCTAAGCTCTACAACTCAATAACGCTGGGCGACCAGGCTTTTTTTCTGAAATGATAAATAAATAAACAACCTACCCTCAAGCTCTACAACCCAATGACGCCGATCGTACGCGGGTTTTTTTTTCACTAAAATGAAAAATAAATAAGCAATCTACCCCCCAAGATCTACAACGCAATAATGCTGGGCATCCAGGTATTTTTTTTTTTTTTTTCTTGAATGATAAATAAATACAAGATTGATTCCCAAGCTCTATAACCCAGTAACGCTGGGCGACCAGGTTTTTTTTCTGAAATGATAAATAAATAAACAAATTACCTCCCGAGCTCTACAACCCAATAACACTGGGCAACAAGGCTTTTTCTTCTGAAATGATAAATAAATAAACAATCAACCACCCAAGCTATACAACCCAATAACGCTGGGCGTCCGGGTGTTTTTTTTTATTTCGTGAATAATAATTAATAAATAAATGAAAAATCGATCCCCAAACTCTATAAACCAATGACGCTGGGCATCCCGGCTTTTTTTTTTTTTTTTTTTTGATAAATAAATAAACAACCTACCCCTGAAGCTCTACAACCCAATAACGTCGAGCTTCTAAGGCTTTTTTTTCTTTCAAATAATAAAAAAATAAACAATCTTCCCTCCAAGCTCTACAACCCAACAACGCTAGGTACCATGGTTTTTTTTCATGAAAAAATCATAAAATAAATAAACGAATAACCCCCCAAACTTTACATCTCAATAACGCTGGGCCTCCAGGCTTTACAAGGGGGTTTAGTTGTTTATTTATTTTATAGCTGTTTTATCAAAGTAACCAAGATACACAGTGCTTTCAGGTTTGAGATCTTTAGAGATCGTTTGTATATTTATTAATCATTTAAGATAAAAATAATAATAGCCCTTACTCCCAGTTATTGGATTGTAGAGCTTGGGGGGTTAATTCATTTATTTGTCATTCCAGAAAAAAAGCCTAAACGCCCAGCGTTTTTTGGTTCTAGAGTTTGGGAGATAATTGTTTGCTTATTTTATGATTTACTTATCGAAAAAACCGAGACGCAAAGCGCTTTCGGGGTGTAAAGCTTAAGGAATCCATTGTTAATTTATTCAACGTTTGAGGGAAAAAAACCTGGACGCCCAGCGTTATTGGGTTGTACAGCTTGAAAAACTGGTCAGCTATCCCCCAAGCTCTAAACCCCCAAATAGCTTAGGTGCTGGAGTTCAACAAAAAAACTGGTCGGCTATCCCCCAAGCTCTAAACCCTCAAGACCCTGGGCACCGAGTTTAACAAAAAAACTGGTTGACTATCCCCCAAAATCTAGACCTCTGAATACCCTGGGCGCTCGAGCTCAACAAAAAAACTGATTAGTTATCACCCAAGCTCTAAACCCCCAAGACCCTGTGCGCCCAAGTTCAACAAAAAAACTGGTCAGCTTTTCCCCAAGCTCTAAACGCCCAAGTACCCTGGGTGCCCAAGTTCAACAAAAAAATTGGTCAGCTATCCCTTAAGCTCTAAACCCCCAAATACCCTGGGTTGGAGTTCAACAAAAAAACTGGTCAGCTTTTCCCCAAGCTCTAAGCCTCCAAATCCCTGGGCGCCTGAGTTCAACAAAAAAACTGATCAGCTATATCCCAAGCTCTAAACCCCCAAATACCCTGGGCACCCGAGTTCAACAAAAAAACTGGTCGGCGGGGGTTTACAGTTCGGGGGATAGCTGATCAATTTATCCATGAATTCTACGCCCAGGGTTTTGAGGGTTTAGAGCTTGGGGGATAGCTGATCAGATTATTTATTGAATTCTACGCCCAGGGTTTTGGGGGTTTAGAGCTTGGAAGATAGCTGAACAGATTATTCATTGAATTCTACGTCCAGGGTTTTGAAGGTTGAGAGCTTGAGGAATAGCTCATCAGTTTTTTTGTTGAGCTCCGTCATCCAGGGTATTTGGGAGTTTAGAGCTTGGGAGATAGCTGATCAGTTTTTTTGTTGAACTCGGACGCCCAGGGTTTTGGGGGTTTAGAACTTGGGGGATAGCCGACCAGTTTTTTCGTCCGCCAAATTTAAATTATTGGTTTTAAAAAAAATGGTTTTCCTACTTTCACGTCTTACATAAATTTGAATAAATATTTTATTTGGTCAAAAACTTCAACTTATGATTTCAGGGTCTGGAATTCCATACCCACTTTCAATCTGGATCTGGGTCCTTCCATACCATCCAGAGGGCTGGCGCCGCCCCTGATGCCTAGCATTATTGGGTTGTAGAGCTTGGGAGGTAGATTGTTTGTTTACTTTATGATTTATTTATCAAAAAAACTGAGACGCGACGCTCTTTTGGCTTGTAGAGCTTGGGAGGTAGATTGTTTATTTATTTTTTATTTTAGAGAAAAAAAAACCCTCGTGCGCTCGGCGTTATTGAGTTGTAGAGCTTGGGGATCGATTTTTCATTTATTTATTATTCACGAAATAAAAAAAACACCCGGTCGTCCAGGGTTATTGGGTTGTAGAGCTTGGAGGGTGAATTGTTTGTTTACTTTATGATTTATTTATTAAAAAAACTGAGACGCGATGCTCTTTTGGGTTGTAGAGCTTGGGAGCTAGATTGTTTATTTATTTTTTATTATAGAGAAAAAAAACCCTCGTACGCTCGGCGTTATTGCGTTGTAGATCTTGGGGGGTAGATTGCTTATTTATTTTTCATTTTAGAGAAAAAAACACCCGGTAGTCCAGGGTTATCGGGTTGTAGAGCTTGGAGGGTGAATTATTTGTTTACTTTATGATTTATTTATCAAAAAAACTGAGACGCGACGCTCTTTTGGGTTGTAGAGCTTGAGAGGTAGATTGTTTATTTATTTTTTATTTTAGAGGAAAAAAAACCCTCGTGCGCTCGGCGTCATTGAGTTGTAGAGCTTGGGGATCGATTTTTCATTTATTTGTTATTCACGAAATAAAAAAAAACACCCGGTCGTCCAGGGTTATTGGGTTGTAGAGCTTGGAGGGTGAATTGTTTGCTTACTTTATAATTTATTTATCAATAAAACCAAGACGCGACGCACTTTTGGATTGTAGAGCTTGAAGAATCGCTTGTTTATATATTCATCGTTTGAGAAAAAAAAAACCTGGACGCCCAGCGTAATTGGGGTGTAGAGCTTGGGGATCGATTTTGTATTTATTTATCATTCAAGAAAAAATAAATAAATACCTGGACGCCCAGCGTTATTGGGTTGTAGAGATTGGGGAGTGGAAATTGTTCATTTATTTTTTATTTTAGAGAAAAAAAAAAACCCCTCATGCGCTCGGCGTTATTGGGTTGTAGAGCTTGGGGATCGATTTTTCATTTATTTATTATTCACAAAATAAAAAAAAACTCCCGGACGCCCAGCGTTATTGGGTTGTAGAGCTTGGGGGATTAATTATTTATTTATTTGATTATTAAAAAAATAAAAAAGATACAATCTGGTACAATATTGATGCGTTTATTGACCTAAACTATCACCGGTATTTGTAGCGTAATTTGATTTATTAATTTTATCTATACAATAATTAGTCAATTTTAAAATTTAATTTCATTCCAGTTCCCACTCGCAGTTGTAAACTTTTTATTCTTTCAAGTTCCTCTCGATTATTACAGTTTCACATCAATGATTTATATTTTAATTTCGACTAAATTTTAGTCCCTAGCGTTACGGAGCTTATGAGTATTTAATATTTATGAATATTTTCGCTTTTTATAAAGATTCAAGTCAACCAAGGTATTTCACCGTTTTTAATTTAATTTTTTTTTTTCTTGAGTGCCTTAAAACGAAAAACTTCATTCAAAAAGTTCTTGTTTCTTTAAAAAAAAAATACTTTTTCGTTTAAAAAATATTACTATTTTAACAAAACAGTGATACTATTGCTACTTTTTTGAACTAAAATATTAGCTAGCATCCCTGTGAGATTACTTTTTTACTTATCGTTCCCTTATAGTTATTAAAAAAATTTAATCAACAATTTTTTAATTAAACTTTACCAATTAATTATTCAAGCACTGTTTTATAATTAAACTGTCAATAAAAATTATGACTATTTAAGTCTCAAGTGATTTAAAAATTTGAATAAAAAGAAAAAATTAAAAAATAAACTGATGCTGGTTGTTAAATTGTGTTTTGTTAATGTGTTCTTTTTTTAAGAATTTTCCAAATTTTTTTCATTTCCGTGCCTATTAAAAATACTTCCTTTCGCAATAAATTAATATATAGATATTTACCTATAATTAAAATCTCCAGTATCTACAATTTTATCACGGACGATTTTGCCCGAACACCGAAAAGTCCAAACCGACGGCGAGCCGCTCGCCGCGAGCGTGAGGAAAGACCGTGGGCCCGTGCCGCAGTCAGAGCTGCCGAAAACACGTGACCTTGGGCGCACAGTTGACAGTCGCCGCTCTCGTGGATGAACGAAAATCACGGCCAGCTGCGCTCGCCCGTCTATCGATGAGCAACTATGGGGCAGGCCCCTCTTTTTTGTGAAAAATATCTACGTCCCTGCAATTCGACATCAGCGCCACTACATTTGACCGGCTAAACTAAATTTTTGCTCTGCATTACCACGCTTGTAGAGCAAACCGATTGAAATCGTATATTCCAAACTACGGCTGCTAGAAACCACGGATGATTGTGAAAAAAATACCCAAAAACTTGTGAAAGTGGCGTACAAGTGTGTTACTATCTCGATTTTTGATCAAGTCTCGCAATAATTTGCAGTGAATAAGAAACTGTGATCAGCATCAACACGTGCTGCAGACGACGATTTTAGTGATATTTTTGATTAACTTTTTTTACTACTTAAAAACACTTTTTGCAAAAAGCAGATAGTGACACACTTGTAGAGTGATTTCAACTATTTTTTAAGATTTTTTTCAGAGTGATTATTTTTATTTTGTGGCCGTAGTTTGGTAGAAACTTTATTTACGCGCCCATAATACAACGTTAGGTGGCGCTCTCCGCAGGGTCCTGAGCACTCTTAAAATTCCTATTTCGTTATAAAATGATAATAATTTTAGAAAAAAATCATTTTTCTGCAGCCTTTCAGACCTGAAAGACTGTTAAAGGTACTTATAAAGTAGAAATTTGATTGCTTGTGCTCTCCACACCCAAGATACAACCTTTATGAAAATTTGAAATAAAGTGAGCAAATTACTAATTTAATTTGATGTTAGCAAATTTGGATGCATCCGAAGCCATGGAATTCAATCGTGCAGGAATTTAAAGAAAAGTGGTTGCAACGAGGAATGTTAAGCTTATTTATGTGAACTCTTTGATTTTGCCAATCTAACCAAAGTTTGACAGTATCATCAGGCAAAGGACTGTCCCAGTAAACCTTCAGTAACCATAATGATTGCATCAGTATCTTTGCTTTGATTATAATAGGCCCTAACCAGCCCATAGGATCAAACCATCTAACAATGTTAGATAGCATGTGTCGCTTGGTAATCTTACTTACATATTTAGGTTTTTCAACTTGGAAGTGAAAGGTGTCCTCGGATAGATGCCAGGTAATACCCAACAAGATGACCGACAAACCTATATTGAAATTAAGGGGACAAACTACACAGAGTTTGGGATCCAAATTTTTTAAGATGGGGGGATGGTTAGACATCCATTTTTGGAGGCAAAAGCCACCCGCTTTGCATATTTCCATTGTTTGATTTTTTTTTGGAAATAACCTGTTCTAGGGAACGAGCGCCAGACGTGACGTCATTCATATAAATTTCACTCTCAACCAGACGATCTAATACCGTAGGAAACCGTATTTAGATTATAAATTTGTACTGGCTCATCTGGATTAAAACACCACAGTATAGACTGAAAGGATCTATCATTTTCATCCACAAGAATTTGCCTATACATTTTTTTGGCATCAGCTGCAAGGACATATTTGTAACTACGCCAATTACAGACTAAGTCACACAAATTAGGTAATAAGTTTTCAACTGTGTATAGAGTATCATTCAAAGCTACACCATGACTTGGTTTCAACGATCCATTAAAAACTGTACGAAGTTTGGTAGTAGTACTTAATTCTTTCAAGACTCCATGATGAGGGCGAAAAAAACTACTATTACCACAAATACAAGTATCATTGGCCAAGCTCATGTGGTCTGTATCGAGATACTCTCTCATGAAATCATAGTAAACAAATTGAAACCTTTCGTCAGATTTGAATTTGTGTTCCATTCTATGTAACATTCATAGACTGGTCTATAAGAATCACCAAAATCAGCCCTATTAAAAGGTAGTCTTACGGTGTATCTAGCTGAAGGATCCCAACGATGAGTTTCCAAGAAATGTCTCTCACACTTTTTCTCGTCTTGGGTTAAAATTTTATCTTTCAGGACCTCCTCCTGCCTTCAAAAATTTTGAAGGGTTTCATTGAGGTCTTTCTCATCAGAAATCATACAATGAAATGAAGCAGGAATAGAAATCGAGCTGCAATACAATGAGTAATTACTTGAAAGTAACTAACCTAAACGAGTGGACATGGCTAATAGTTCATTCATTTGACCTCTGTCTATCTTTTCTTCAATAATCAAAGCATGAATAGATGCTCCCAACAATAAATCAATCGGAGCGTCTGATGAATTATAATAGGGATCGGCCTATAAGAGGCCATCCAAATACTTAAGGTGACTCAATTTTCGATTTAGGTGGTTTGTTTTTTTTTAGGTAAAACTGCAGCTTGAAGACTACATAAAAAATATGACTCAAACCTAGGACTAACCTCAAAATGAACTGCTGCTCTAGAATTTGCAATAGTCTGACTATCGACAACACCAGATATGTGTATATGAAGACTTTGTTTAGTCAATCTCAGTTTCTGATAAAGTCCTTCAGATATAATAGAAACTTGAAAGCATTGATCAATCAAAGCTCTCGCGAGCACTTTCAGTCCATTAGTACTAGTAACATACACCAACACTGTTGAAAGTAAAACTCCACCGTTCAGGGGCATGGTAGTTGACAATCATTTAGTAGCATTAGTGTAATCTTGATGACAAATATTATCGGATTAATCAGATTGAGACGATTCAATTGCAACGAGTGTATCATTTCATCGTTGTAATTATGGACACTTGAAGTATCACCGTTGTCATGATGTAATAGAGTATTGTGAGGCTGCCTACATTTATTACAATTATGTTTGTAAAAACATGATTTACTATGCTTATTCAAGCATTTGGCACAGTATTTGATCCCATCCACGAGAGCAAGCCAATTTAGAGGAGCTTTGTTTTTGAATGCTTCACAAAGCCATAAAGGATGATTTTCAGTACAAACTGGGCATCTTGTAGCAGTCTTTCACTCATCGCTGACTTGAGTATTCAGCGAGGTAATAACATTACTTTTATTCACCTTGACTGAAGATAATTGTACTTTAGAAATTGGCAGGCGACGATGAGTACTTCTATCAATAGACTCTAAAGTGGCTAACTGAGTCTCGCAAAAACTTTTCAATTGTATTAAAGTGGATGAATCAACAGAGTTACCTAAGGATCTCTCCCACTCTTTTAAAGTGTTAACTTCAAAAAGAGTTGTTATGTGATATTCTAGTAAATCATCCCAGTGTTTGACAGGACGATTCATGGATCTCAATGACTCAATCGGTGTGAATGAGCCAGCTGTAACTCTTTTGAGATCAGCCGAAGACTCACTCGTCACAGGTTTCACTGAGTAAAATGCAGTCAAATGAAAGTATACGATGCGTCTTTCATTCTCATGCTTGCACTTCAAAGCTTCCTATGCCTTTTCGTAGTTTGACTCCACCAGTGAATAATGTCTTATTTCACCGGTAGCGTCGCCAAGGACATGGAGTCTCAGGTATTGGAACTTTGCTATCTTAGGTGTATCACTATTTTCGAGGACAAGAGAACGAAAAATATCTCGAAAATTTTCCCACTGATCATAATTTCCATTAAATTTTGGGAGGTTCAGTTTAGACAATGCAACTGATCGAGCAGGTTGCTAATAAGAATTATTCAGCATTTCGATGGTTTGATCACATTGAAGAGCTAACTGAGCTTCACGTGCAGCTGCTCTCTCGTCCACAGAAAATTGTTCTATATGGCCTGAAAACTCGGGCTTTACTTCCCAATCTTTATCCTCACATGTGGCAAACAAATTTGAGGTAAAATATGGATGCTTCCTATCCGAATTCTTTAAATCCATAACGGCATTATGGATTTCTTTATTGAGTTTCCACTCTTTTTCGAGTCTTTGCAAATAAATTTCAGCTTGCCGTTTGTTGGAAGAATTTTTAAATAACCTAAGTTAAATAATTACTAAAAAGGTTAGCAAGTTTTACTTGCTGAGCTTATTGCTCTTCAAACAATTCCTGCAGACTCATTTTATCTAACTAGTAAATAAAATCCTAACAAATGATAATTAAATTAAAGTGAAAGTACTAAAACTTCACTTGAAAAATACAAATTTAAATTCCAAAAATTCTAATTCTAAAGAATGTAATTTAATTAATGTAATTTAAAATTTTTCCTTCCTTTCTTTTAATGATTAATTTAATCAATCCCAAAGAGTTCAAGGTACCATTTAACCGTAGAATAAATTAAATAAATCACGTGAAAGTACGAAAACTTCCCTTGGATAAATAAAATTTCGAATTTCTATAAATAGGATTTAATGTTAAAAAATTAAATTATAAAATTCAATCCAGAATAAACTGTTGACATAAAACAATCGTTCTCTAGGAACATGTAGGTAGATTCAATCTATCTGTCAAAACTGATTCATTTCTTAAGCGTAAACAAGTTCAACTCGAAATGTAAAAAGAGGCGTAAGCATTTCTGAATAAAATGTAAATATGAATTCAGTAGAATCTAACTTGAATTAATTTAAACTACAATCAAATTCAAAGTAAGTAGGTCATGATTGCGTCTACTCGTCATCACGTATTAGATGCCACTGATCTTGTTCTTTGTTTCGGCAGTGAAGGCAACACACAGTGCTGCATAGGTGGTCTTAACTGTCTGAACTGCTTAGTAGCTCGGCTGTTAATTATACTAATAAGGTTTGGAACAACTTCTGATATAATGAATTGAAAAGAATGAAAAATGCGTGATTTCAGTATGATTTGGAGCTGCATCGGCAATGGCGGCGCGTGGCGTCAGAGTGGGGGCAAAGAGCGTCTATAGCTAAATTTTAGGTTAGCTATTGTCATAGAGCTCGAATTAAAGAAATTCCTCCTACAGAGGATCGTGATTATTCACGGTAACCCGCGGTGATCGTCGTCCGCACTCCTCTCTCCTGCCGACAAAATGCACATTCAATGCATACGACAATCTGTCGATTTTTCTTCAGTACCTAAAAATTGGGGGAAGACGCGTACGTGAACTAAAATGATTACTACACGGCGCGGCTGCTCTCTCTCGTCAGTAGTGGCGTGAGTTTAATCAGGACCGATCGCAGGAACACAGACCAATGAAATAGAACAACATTTATAAATAAAATTAGGTTTAATCAGAAATAAAATAAATAAATAATATAAAAATAATCCAAATTAATTCTACCCGATTGTTTACCAAAAATAAACACAAATGACTCGTAGTCTTAAGCCACCTAGAATTGATTTTATAACAACAAAGTTTGTCGTTCAGTGTCGCGGCAGTTACGTACACACCAACACACACACACACGCTCTCGCGCTCGGCTGCTAGCTGCAGCGCGCCAAAATAACTACTTGTACTTGCTGTACTTGGAAGATTCTTCCAAGTACAACGGTTCTTCAATAAAATACACTCTCGCACGTGATAAAACTTGTCTTAACAATTAACCGCTTTGTGGACTTACTTTAATAATCCAGGTGCACCTGCGCTCGGGGAAAAATTGTACTCACCAGTATGCCTCGCTGGGGCCGGGAATACCTTCGAAGGCCAAACGCTGGTTTCTGTGAGGTTTTCTTCACGCTAATTATCACGTCTTGTCGAGTGACAACTCGGCTACGTAATTACACACACTCCACACACAACACCGTTGTTATTAATCGCGATGTCGATCCTGTCAACTAATTACACGAACAAAACAAATTATATCTCACGCTCGCGTGTGTTCTATCTCATGGTTAAGATTCGAGTGACGCAGCTCGGTCGGTGGCGCTGTCACCTCATTACCGACCCTGCGTCCGCGCGTTTCTAATGGTCGCGTGCTGTAATTCAAATAAAATTTGAATTCTGCTTATTTCCTCACGCGCCCGTTACACCCCCGGACCAGATTCGATGTATCCCTGGATTCGCTGCATCGATATTCACCTGAAACGCGACCTAAGCGAGTTGGGATGTTACGAGGATAAGATAGGAATTAAAGGAATAAGATATTGTTATTAGCAACTAACATATTTATTCACCACTTTCTGTACAGTGGGTGTGAAGCATCCTGAATGGCTACTTAGCCAGCCCGAATGACTACCAAGTCATACTGTTGGCCACTAGCCGCCACAGCGATGGTTTGCCCTCCCTGGGCAGTATCGTGGATCAGCAACTCTGGGGTAGCTGCAATTCGAGCAACGCCGTTGTTGCTCCTTCAGCTTTCGGTTCTCGACGTGTGCTGCCGCCTTCTGGGCTTCTATTGAAACGAAGAAAAGGTCTCGCTGAGCTCTCTGGGCCTCTTTCTTCGACTTTCTTCTTTGCTCGGCCGTTGACTCCATTAAGGCTTCTCACCGAGCCTGCTCGGCCTTGGCTTTGGCCTCTTTCTCTCGCAGTTGTTTGCGAGTTGCTCGCTGCTGCTGGATGGCTAATAAATCAGACTTCCTGTCTGAAACTAGTTGGCCCCATGATGTCATTGCGTCAGTTAATGGTCCTTGCCAGGCCTCTTTCAGTCTGTAAAACCTCTCAAACGTCTCGCGTTCATAGGTTTCCTGTTTTACCGACCAGTCCCGGCTCTCTCGAAGCTCCTCGAACATCTTACTCCAATCGTCCAAGGTGGGAGTGATTGTTGAGCTCTCCGACGGTGCCAACTGTGAAGTAGAGATCGCTTGGACTGTTGCCTCTGCTTCACTGCTGGGGTTTAGTTGCAGTGCCCCCATTGCACTTGCAGAGGGAGTGGTTGACTGGCCCTCTCCTTCTTTGGTAGGGGTTGGTGGTACTACCCCCTTCCTAACTTCTTCCTCCATAATCCGGACAAAGTCCTCTCTCGAGTATTGATTGGCCATTGCTGAAACAGAGTAGGAAAGGGAAAAATAAGAGCAGGAAAATCAGATTGCTTTCGGTCACGCGCGAGTTCTCCGTGGTGATAGTGAAACCGATACGACGGCCTCCCTTTTCCGGGGACCTTTTTGCCTACCTCGGCCCCTCTTCACTGGAGCCGATTCAACCGGGTTTGCTTGATCATCTGCCACAGCCTGACGATCAGGTCCATTCAGAATGCCCATATCTCGCTCGCCTTCACACGCTACCTGATGCTCGGTAGCTTCAGGGTTTTTGCACGCATCCCTCGGTGTCTGACTCTCTTCAACAGAAGTTTCTGGCTCTTCTCTTCCGATCCACCTCTTCAATTGTTGAACCGCTACCGGCTGGATTTTGTTGCCGAACTTGTCTTTCATCGCATACGTATTACTACCTAATCTCTCTATAATTATATAAGGACCAGAGTATTTGGGTGCCAGACTGTCTGTGAAGCCTTTGGCTTTGCTCGACAGGACTTTAATTTTCCTTAGAACCATGTCTCCTAGTTCAAAGACAACCTCGCGGTGCCGTTTGTCATAATGCTTCACTGCCCTGTCTTGCTGTATGCAAGAATTTTCACCAGCCTTCCTACGAAGAATTTCTGCTCCCTCTTCTTTCTTCCCCCATTCTTCCAGAGCCAATTCTTCATATCTCCGTAACGACTCATCTGCCAATCCTTTGTTGACTACACTGCAGTCACTCGGCTGTCGTAGCATGTTTAACATGACAGGACTTGTCTAGATGGCTGAGTGCTCTGCTCTGTTATACGCACAGACTAGCTCGGGTAACAATTCATCCCACCTCCGCTGGTTTTCTGCAATAAAGCATCGAATCATAGTTTTTAAAGTCCGATTCAGCCAATCCACTTGGCCGTTAGACTCAGGATTGTTCGTCGGAGAGTTTTCATGCTCAATACCAAGTTTGACTAATCTGTCGTCGATTCCATGGTTTTTAAACTCTGAACCTTGATCAAATAAAAATCTCTGGCTGACCCCATCTTAAAATCACGTCTTGCCAGATATGATCCTAGATGGCTTCACCATCAGCCCGTTTAAACGGTGTCACCTATGCCCATCGTGTAAACAGATCCGTTAAAACGAACACGTATTTGTGTCCATTTCTGCTTCTGGTGTATGGACCTAATATGTCGCCCGATACGACTTGCCATGGTCTTACAATTGCCCGTTTGCCCATGAGGCCTCCCGGTAGCCGTTATTCGATCTTTTGCATTTGACAGGTTTGGCATGACTTGACATATGCTTCGACGTCTTTATACATGCCAGGCCAAAAAAATTCCTGAGCTACTCTTTTTAAGGTTTTATCTCGGCCCAAGTGCCCTGCCAACGGCTCGTCGTGCTTTTCTTGTACTACTGTCTGACGTAAATACGTAAATACAATGGTACGACCAATTTGCAGGAATCATCATCGCCTACCGTCTGTTCAATCAAGTCGTCTGACTTATAATAGTATAGTCTGTCTGCCACGACTTTCCACCTGAGGAACTTGCCAGGATTTCTTTGAACAGCTTTTATCTTGCTTAAGTACCAGTCGTCAGGCTCTCCGGCAGGATAGCTTACGGCTGCGACGGTTGTTTCATCTTCCTCTTCATACATGCATGACAACGCATCGGGCACGACATTTAAAGACCCTCTACGGTACTCTGTCACAAAAGTGTAACCTTGAAGCTCTAGCGACCATCTCGCCAATCTGCCCGTTACGTTCTTCAACTTATCTATCCACCAAAGTGAATTGTGATCTGTCACTACGTGAAATTGAAATCCTTCAACGTAGCAATGGAATTTCCGAATTGCCTCAACTGCGGCTAGGCATTCCCGTTCCGTCACGCTGTAATTCCGTTGTGCCAGGTTTAAGACTCGACTAAACTACTCGATGACTCGCTCCTCGCCATCAATGGTTTGAGTCAAACAGCCTCCAATACCAGTGTTTCAGGCGTCCGTTTATATAGTAAACGGCTTGGTGAAGTCGAGTGTAGCCAACACCGGGGCAGATACCAACAAGACTAAAACCTTCTCGAAGGGATCCTGTTGTTCTACGTCCCATTTGTAGCACACTCTCGTGCTTGTTAACCGTGTCAGTGGCTCTGCAATCGTGGCGAAATTTTTAATAAATTTTCTATACCACGAGGCCATGCCTAAAAACCTTTTTAATTGTTTACGGTTTTTCGGTACACTGAATTTTAAAACGGCTTCGGCTTTTTCAGGGCAAGGTCGAATTCCGTCACGGCTAACGACAACGCCTAAGAACTTCGCTTCAGATTGACAGAACTTACTTTTTTCTCTATTCACTGTAAGACCTGCCTCTCTGAGCTTTTTCAGGATGGCCTCAAGGATTCGTAGATGTGTTTCGAAATCCTCAGTTACGATAATAATATCGTCTAAATATGCATAAGCATAAGGTCCGAATTCTCTTATTATCATTTCGATCAAGCGTTGGAAGGTGGCGCCAGAAAAGAAAACAAAATCTTACCTACGTGACAGTGTCAGCACACTCTAATTTATTACTATTTTACACAAAATTTATATCTCGCAATCCTGAAATAGATGAAAATATTCCAATGATGAGGTGACAGCGCCACCGACCGAGCTGCGTCACTCGAGTCTTAACCGTGAGATAGAACACACGCGAGCGTGAGAGATAATTTGTTTTGTTCGTGTAATTAGTTGACAGGATCGACATCGCGATTTATAACAACGGTGTTGTGTGTGGAGTGTGTGTTATTACGTAGCCGAGTTGTCACTCGACAAGACGTGATAATTAACGTGAAGAAAACCTCACAGAAACCAGCGTTTGGCCTTCGAAGGTATTCCCAGCCCCAGCGAGGCATACTGGCGAGTACAATTGTTCCCTGAGCGCAGGTGCACCTGGATTATTAAAGTAATTTCACGAAGCGGTTAATTGTTAAGACAAGTTTTATCACGTGCGAGAGTGTGTTTTATCGAAGTACCGTTGTACTTGGAAGAATCTTCACCTTTGTTATTTTGGCGCACTGCAGCTAGCAGCCGAGCGCGAGAGCGTGTGTCTGTGTGTTGGTGTGTACGTAACTGCCACGACACTGAACGACAAACTTTGTTGTTATAAAATCAATTCTAGGTGGCTTAAGACTACGAGTCATTTGTGTTTATTTTTGGTAAACAATCAGGTAGAATTAGTTTGGATTATTTTTGTTACATTTATTTATTTTATTTCTGATTAAACCTAATTTTATTTATAAATGTTGTTCTATTTAATTGGTCTGTGTTCTTGCGATCGGTTCTGATTAAACTCACGCCACTACCGACGAGAGAGAGAGCAGCCGCGCCGCGTGGTAATCATTTTAGTTCACGTACGCGTCCTCCCCCAATTTTCAGGTACTGAAGAAAAATTGACAGATTGTCGTATGCACTGGATGTGCATTTTGTTGGCAGGACAGAGGAGTGTGGACGACGATCGCCGCGAGTTCTCGTGAATAATCACGATCCTCTGTAGGACGAATTTTCTTAATTCGAGCCCTGTGACAATTGGCGCCCAACAACGTGTAGAGGTCGTGAACCAAAATAAAGGTTATTCGTGTGAGTGAGAGATCGCAGGTGTGCGCTGGCCGGTGGGGAGTTGAAGGCCGGTTGGCAGATTAAATATTAAAATAAAAACAAAGGTGAAGAGCTTGCTGCTGCTATAGTTTATAGCATAGTAAGTTGATTTTTTTTTTGCTATTTTAATTGCTTGGTGGAAGGCGGAGACTTGCTTGATTCTGATTAAGATCGTTAATTTAAATTTTTTTTTCAGGTTTGAGAATTTGAGCAACTTGAAGTTAAATTCACATCAAAGTTGTTTTGATGAGACCGTGTTGTTATACGGTGGATTGTTTGTTTTTTTTTTTAGGCAAGCCTGTAATTTAACTCCGACGCGGATATTTCGAGCTGCGTTATTCGATTTTCGATCAGTTTTTTTTTTTGTTTTTTTTTGTTTCTGAGAGTAAGATTTTAAGATACTCCACCAAGCAAAACCTATACGTGACAGTAGCGAGAGTTGAGCGCTAGAATATTAATTTATTGTATTATTATTGTGAAATATTATTTTGCTTCTTATCGACTGACGTTCGATAACAACTGTAATTTATATTTCTGAGTTGAAAAATTGGGTTTTGACACGGGTTGAAACGATTGATTTTTTGTTGTTGTTGATTCTGTGGTGGCCTCGACGGGTGATTCGATTTTTTTTTTGCCAATTGGGGGTTTTTGTTAAAACCAGGCGTGGTTGGTAGACTTTTTAGTCATTTCGGATTGTTGCTGTTGAGATCGGTGGATCGATTTTTTTTTATTTTTTCAACATAACTCAGAAATATTATTGGAATATTTTCATCTATTTCAGGATTGCGAGAAATAAATTTTGTGTTAAATAGTAATAAATTAGAGTGTGCTGACACTGTCACGTCGGTAAGATTTTGTTTTCTTTTCTGGCGCCACCTTCCAACGCTTGATCGAAATGATAATAAGAGAATTCGGACCTTATGCTTATGCATATTTAGACGAAATATTCTCGGCCTGACAGAAAATCTGCGTTACATAATTTAATTTTATTATTCCTTGGCGGTAGCAAGGGTTATTCGATGGTCTATTTTGTAACTACTATCAAGTAATTTTGAGAAAAACAATCATTCAAATTTTGATCGACCCCTTCCCTTTGCTTTAGTACATCAATTTTCTATCCTTAGATTAACCCCTGCCAAGCAAACATTACATACAATATTTTTTTCAGTGTAAATATTCATTATTATTACTATTCAATTTAAAGATTTTGTAAAATCAAAAAATTTTATTGTATTTTAAACAATACTATCGAATGATAATGATTGTACAAAAATTGTGTTAAAATACAAATGTTGAAAATTTATTTAAGTTTAAAAAAAAAATTATGATTCAGTATTTGAGCTATGAGACTTTTTCGATCGGTGTATTATTTTTCAAAATAAACAATGATAAAACATACATAAAAAATAACTAAACAGCCAAAATTTTAGTCGAGCAAAATATAATTATTTATTATTTTACCAAATAAATCTCCATGATAAAAATAATGTACAAGCTTTATTTAAATATCAGAAAATTATTTGTAAGTTATTTTAAATGCGATACTCAATCAAACCGGGCGAGCCGGATATATAGTATTTCAACATCGTTTTGGTCTCGTTTTAAAGATGAAAAGCGTAACTTTCGATCGAGAGTCGATCGAGTTTCTTAACCCTCGGATTTGTTTAGCGCGGCGTAGTCAATTGAACCGGGCGAGATGAATTTTTCATGTTTTCGGTCCGCTGTGGTCTCGTTTTGAAGATGAAAAGCATGGCTTTCGATCAAGACCAAAACGGGGTGAAAACATGAATAATTGTGCTCGCCCGGTTCAATCGCGCACGCTTCGTCGAGGTAGAGTCGATCGAGTTTCTTAACCCTCGGATTTGTTTAGCGCGGCATAGTCAATTGGGGGCGAGCTGAATTTTTCATGTTTTTAGTCCGTTTTGGTCTCGTTTTAAAGATGAAAAGCGTAACTTTCGATCGAGACCAAAACGGACTGAAAACATGAAATATCCTGGTCGTCCGGTTCAATTGACTACGCCGCGATAAACCAATCCGAGAATTAAAAAACTCGATCGACTCTACCTCGCCGTAGCGCAGTCAATTGAACCAGGCGAGTAGAATTTTAGGTAAAAATAAAAGGAAAAAAGAAAAAAAAAAAAAAAAAAAAAACCCGACTCATCCCAGAGCGGGAATCGAACCCTCGGATCACCGGGGTTCTGAGTGGGTTCTGCCTCAAAGCACACTCTTGCCCGTTCGACCAAGGGTTCGATTTGGAAAAAGAAATTCAAAATTCATATATAAGGTATCATTCAATCAAGATGATTTATTATTCAGATAAATATTAAAGCCGAATTAATTATTGTTATTCGAAAAAACACAATCGTGTCTTATTCCACAGTTTCCACCGGTTACGTTTTGGTCTCGACCGAAAGCTACGCTTCTCATCTTTAAAACGAGACCAAAACGGTGAGAGAACACGAAAAATTTTGCTCGCCCGGTTCAATCGAATACGCTTCGTTGAGGTAGAGTCGACACAGTTTTTTAACCATCGGATATGTTTATCGCGGCGTAGTCAATTGAACCGGGCGAGCACAATTATTCATATTTTCACTCTGTTTTGGTCTTGATAGAAAGCTATGCTTTTCATCTTCACAACAAGACCACAGCGGAGTGGAAACATGTAAAATTCATCTCGCCCGGTTCAATTGAATACGCCGCGCTAAACAAATCCGAGGGTTAAGAAACTTGATCGACTCTACCTCGACGAAGCGTGCGCGATTGAACCGGGCGAGCACAATTATTCATGTTTTCACTCCGTTTTGGTCTTGATCGAAAGCTATGCTTTTCATCTTCACAACGAGACCACAGCGGAGTGAAAACATGAAAAATTCATCTCGCCCGGTTCAATTGAATACGCCACGCTAAACAAATCCGAGGGTTAAGAAACTCGATCGATTCTACTTCGACGAAGCGTGCGCGATTGAATCGGGCGAGCACAATTATTCATGTTTTCACTCCGTTTTGAGCTTGAACGAAAGCTATGCTTTTCATCTTCACAACGAGATCACAGCAGAGTGAAAACTCGAAAAATTGTGCTCGCCCGGTTCAATTGACTACACCGCCATAAACATATCCGATGGTTAAAAAACTCTGTCGACTCTACCTCGACGAACCGAGCGCGATTGATCCGGGCAAGCACAATTATTCATGTTTTCACTCCGTTTTGGTCTTGATCGAAAGCTATGCTTTTCATCTTCACAACGAGACTGCAGTGGAGTGAAAACACGAAAAATCGTGCTCACCCGGTTCAATTGATTACACCGCCATAAACATATCCGATGGTTAAAAAACTCTGTCGACCCTACCTCCACGAAGCGTACTCGATTGAACCAGGCGAGCACAATAGTAGTATAACATGCGGTCTGGGCCGTCAAAACAAACCCCCACCACGCCTACCTGGTGTTTAAAAACAAACCCCCACCACACCTACCTGGTGTTTACAGGTAGACGTCGGTGTCTCCGCCCCCCCTCTCCACGGCTCTCGCGACTCCGACCGCGCGGAACCAAGAGGTTGCGGAGGGGGGGGGGAAGAAATCTGCGTAGGTAGGAGGAGGAGGCGTCCGCGGGCGCGTCTCGCTCATCTCGCGTGAGGAGGATGCTGTGACGCGGGTGCGCGTAGGGAGGGTCCCTGAAGTACCGTTTTCATGGCCATACTGCCGGGACTTTTCTTATCTGTCACTGTCCATGCTGCTGCTGCTGGTGGTGGCTCTTTTGCTGTTGTTGTTATTGTTGTTAAATTTTTTTAAAATTTTTTTAATTTTAAGAAATTAAGAATTATTGTTCTGATAGTTTATGTTTCTTTGAATATATTTAATTTTTTTTTTTAAAAAAGAGAAGAAAATTTTAAGATACTAGAAAATTTTTTTAAAGTTTAATTATTAATTTTCTAAGGGAAGGTGTTTGAAATAAAAACATTAATTTTTTGGAGTCCTTCAATTTTTTTTTTTTTTTTTTTTTTCTTTTATTTACCCAATTTATATACTTTTTACAATTATTCTCTGAAAGCAAATTCAAATTTATAAGATCCTAGATACGTTGCATAAAAAGCGTTATTTTCAATATTTTCTAAGATTTTACTCCAAAACTCGTCGTGTTTTGTCATTGCTTCTGATATTTGTTGTGGCATGTAAACGCAAAATTTATCATCTATGGTCACAAGAATTTTTTTGCCGTATTTGGTGGTTGTTTTTACGGCTGCTGTTACTCGATGTTTTTGATTGACCACCAGCTGTTTTAAATTTTTTTTCGGCAGTTCCGGAGCCTGAGCTATGCTGTTTAAGTTGTTGATTCCGAACGTTTCTGAAGACATTGTGTATCTGAAATGTAGAGTTTTTTACTTTTAGAAAAAATAAAATAAAATAAAATACGAAATAAAATACAATATTCAATTTACTTACGTTTTACAATAATTAATCAGTTTTGTCGCAGCTGATGTAGTTGTTGTTGTTGTAACTGTTTTTGTTTTTTTTTTTTTTTTTTTTAAAGTTAAAGCAGCGATTAGTTTGGCAGGGTAGCTGTGCTCTAACTGGCCTTCTGCTACGTAGCTCAAGCAGCAGAGAATGGCCAGACGGTGGAGGGGATGAGAATTTTATTGATAAGTTAGCAAATTCCATCAAACTTATACTATTTTAGAACTGCAATTTTGCAAGTGTTGCAGAAAACAGACACCTTTACCAGAATAATAATTTTTATTACTTGACATTTTTTGACGCACAAATTTTCTTGCTATTTCATCATTTTTTTTTAAATCGCTTGAAAAATTATCTAGAAATTCTTGCATGCCTCGGCCTGAAGCCATGTAAAATAAAAACATAATACAATATTGTCCACAAACATCAGAGTCTTCGCTTTGTAATTGTGTATGGTTCGAATGAAAATATTTACAATTTTTTTTATTCGTCTTATGTGATCTGGTATGAATGGGGGCACCCCAAAGCTGTCCATGAACCAAGCCTTGTTTGCTTTATTTACATATATTGCTACCCAATGTGTGCCGGGTTTACTATGATTGTCTGTGTTAAATACAAATGTTGTCGGTTTCGTCCACACCTGGGGAATTCGATCTGCTGAAAACACTCCTACTGTGTGGTGCGGGATCCGGTCTATAATTTTTAAGATGTCTAGGCTGTTCATCGTAGGTATTAATAAATGGTTCGTAATCGGTGTTTAAATGTTTGTTAGCAATAAACCACAATTTTAATCTTTCGACGTTATTTTGTGCACAACTAAATCTAAGGTGCGGCTCGCGAACTCCGTGATGGAAACAATACTTAGTTGACCAAGGTAGATCGTGAAATGACGGACAGTTGTGTTTGTCCTCTAAATTAATTACCTTGCGAGAAGTAATTTTTTTTAGATATAATAATTTTTCATTACCTCTTACATACACTTGGCGAGTTTTTTGAATTCATTCTCGCAAATTTTTAGATAGAACCTTTAAAGAGACCTCTCCGTCAAAGTAGTCAAGGCCATGATGATGTCTCGTAAGCCACTCGTTTTGACTTCTTGTTCTCTTGCTTATATGCTGTACTTATAACGATGGCGGTAAAACGACCCAATGAGATGCAAAGTCCTCGTTGATTGCTACTAGAGCAACTTCTTTAGGTATATAATCATTATGATTATTTTTTAAAAACTGGATATCGATAATCACGTCCATTTTTTTTTAAATTTGTTATTATTTTATTTGAAGAGAGAGTACGTGTTTTTGCAAACAAGACCGAAATGAAACTAAAAAATTTACGACAACGTAGCTAGCAAAGAGTTTTTGAATTTTGATCAGAGTCATCTAGTGTTTTAACCGCCAAAGTCAATGAGTACTTGTCGTGACGCGTCAATTTCTAGGATATTATCGTATTCAGCGTATACCATACAATTAACTGTTGTAGTAAGAGGTGTGTTAAAGCGGACGTCTAAACGTAGAGAACCATGTTTAATTAAATTCCAGTGACCACACTCGTGCGCCGAAAGATCAGGAGTTAAGTCAAAAGCAAAAAGACAGTAACCATTGGGATATTCTTCTCGAGATATCTGATTTCCCATATTGAGAAAATGAATGCCTGTTCCGGCAAATCAAGTGTGATATGCATCTATGTACAAATTTTTCTTAGAAAAATCGCTCTGGATAGGTTTTGATGGTACTTGTACACCGTCAACAAATAAACAAAGATAATTTATATCTAAATGAGAAAAGTTGAAAGGATTGAGTTTTCTGTCACCATTAAAAGCCTTGTTTTTAACAAACCCAATGATTATTCGTTTTGGTAACTGACCTAGTATGACATTGTCCAAACTCTCACCGTGCACACCACTGTGCATAGTTATAGCCTTTACTTCGACTCTCGAAATAGGATATTTAGCTGTTGTTTTTGACAATGATTTTGAGTGAGCAAGCAATACACCCGGACTGATTTTCACTCGCCTCACGAGAAGACTTGCTTCCTCTATACTAACTTTGAAATGTCCTGTGGGGTCCATGATTGAAAAAGCATCTCTCGCTTTAACTAGACGAACTCGAACCTCAACACCATTAATGAGTAATTTTTCTTGATTGAAAACATCACAGTGAAGATATCCAAGCATATCAACAGTTTTGTTTTCACCTAAAAGTTCACGTCGACACGCAAGGCCCTCATTGGCATCGACCAAGTCATCCATTTTACCTAACGTGTCTTTATGCCACAGACTACAGGTGAGATGAGAATTTTTTGCAGCTCCTCCATAGTTGAGTAATGTTTCTATGTAAGCGCGATAGGCGTATAAATTATTAGGTGGTGACACGGGTTTTTGATTAAAGTAAACATCAACTTGACTAAAAAGCGAATGCATAAAGTTGTTCACAGGTCCAACTTTTTCAAAAGCCGCTTTGTCGGTTGTATTTAATTTTGTAAGATCAATGTCTGTAGGTGGCAAAATAGCGACACGTATATTGAGCATGGTATGAGCGAGGTCCAAATACTCATCTCCGGCTCCTGGTATCATGAATTCTATTGGTGCATCATCGGTCAACGATGATATTGGCTTGTATTGAACGTAGCGTGAGCCTTCTACCGTCGTCTGTGTTTGTGGAAGATCAAATAAAAGCAACTCCGACTTGACACACTCGGAAGACTGTGTGTGCAAAAATGCCATTTAAAAAAAAATATTTTTTTACTTATTTATTTAACCAAAAATGTCTCTTGTAGTTTTGGATTTTTTAATTAATTTTTTTTTTGAATTTGTACACTTTTTTTTTTGATATTTTTTTTTTTTTAACAATCTTATTATTATTCTTTTTTTTGTTTTTTTTTTATTCACGCTTGGTGGTTTTTTTTGGGGTATGCACTTCCTCACCTCTTCGGTGCCGTCGGGTGACTGAAGAGAGCCAATGTGGTGATGAGAGAATTTATAGCCTGAGCCATCCATCATTAACTTGTCCAATTTCTCTTCGGCTTTTCTTTTCAAGTTCTTGCCTGATTCTCGAATACGATTTCTGAATGCTTCCTTTATAGGCGTGTTTTGGTCAGTGACGTCCGACACAATGTTAGCACCTGTTCTTAAAGCCTCTTTACCTACCGTCTTGGCACCTTGTTTAAGCAGTGGTAGGACACGACGGAATAAACCAGCGAGAAGTCGTCCTACGCCGCCGTGAACTCGTTGATAAGAGCTACTACAAAACACACGTCCAACACCTGCCGAATTACCGCATCCACTTTGGCTATAAAATATTTCTTCGTAATCCATTCTTGTTATTGATAGTGTAAATTTTTATCATATTTTTTTTAATCAATTTGTTTGAAGTGTAGTACTGCGGTCAGCGTACCAAAGTCAAATGACAATGGTCGAGCATGCTCGTCTCTTATATCAATTTCAATTGTCTGAAATGAGTTTAGTAAAAGCGGTAAATACATAGGTGGGGTAAAATTATTGATTTTTATGTCACCGTAGGTATATTGATTCGTTTTTATGGTTGTAGTTCTCAAAAGTTTTACCTCTACATCACCCATCAAATACGGCTCGCAAAGATCACAAAACACCATTATTGAATTTGGTAATACATTTGCTAAATTTGCTGGAAAGTTACTAACTATCGGCTCGTTACCATTAACATTAATTATTCCAGCAAAAGTTAGCGACTTGAGTTCTTGAAAGCCTAAAATTTTGCTCAATTTTGCAGACAACTCGACAGTGTGGTCAAATTTTTCGCAATCGGTACATAATCTATTCAAAGAAATGTATCCACCACGTTCTATTTTAAATTTTAAATGATTTTTTACGCAATATAGCTCATTTATTTCGTCCACGAGGCTTTGTAAATTATCATATATACCAGGTCGTGATACCGAAGCAACACTTTTTAAAGAAACCTTTGCTTCTAGTGATCTCACATCATTTGTCAACGAAGACGGTTGTGGCGCTGTTATAACAGTCACTGTGCGTTCATCTTCCTGATTTACGGGTAAATGTTGAAATGTAAGCGGGATCTGAATTTCTGTTAAAGCCACAGACCATTTTCCTTGTAACTGTATTTGTTGAGGTAGCTGAGTAATGAAGTGTGTTGCAGTATTTTCTGGATAATATTTTATACTACTTTGCTTGGTAGAGCGATATAAATTGGCCTGTCATATTTTATTTATTATTTGAGTATGTATTATTGACTGTATTTAAATTTTACTAACACGACTCAGCTCTTCTTCGTAAAAAAATCCGTCAATCTCTTCACCGTCAGAGTCTTCCAAAAAATATACAAGTGGTTGGCGTGTCAATGAAATGCGTTTAATTTTAAATAACTCCTCTGACCAGCCACCCTCGTAACCTTTGTCAAAGACACTTTTCAAACAACTGACACGAACGACGTCGCCAGCTTTGTATTTAGGTGATTTAAAAGTGCTTATGTTGTATTTTTTCATATTTTTACGCGCTATAGCTTTATTATTAATGTTTACCTCGTCGGGTATCATTTTTGTAGCACTGTGTCTGCTTCGATTGTAACTTTCAACGATTTGTTGTATCACGTCAATATATCTTTTTGTATTTTTAAAGGTAAAATATCGCCAAATTTTTTCTTTTATAGTTCTTATAAATCTCTCTGCAACGGCGGCTTTTGTATCTGGACTGCGCGACACACAAAATTGTATTTAATTTTTTTTTGAAACTTCCTGCATTTCTCGACCAGTAAATTCTTTAACTTTGTCCGTCTGAAAACATACTGGTTTTCGACCATTACTTTTTAACAAGATACAGGTAAAAGCCTCGGCAATACTTTTAGATTTTTTATTCTGAACTGGCTCCAAAAATACATACTTGGATAAAACATCAATTACTATTAAAAGATAAGATACATTATTATTGTAGGACTTAATTGATCTAAGGTCAATCAAATCACCCTCCCATAAATCATCAATGTTACGCACATTGTAACAACGACGGGAGAAGCGTCGACGCACAAGTTTGTGTTTGTTGAAAGAGGCCTGACTTTCTAGCCACTTTATTACATTTTGTTTAGGTTGTTCTTTTCGCAATTCTCCAATCAGTTTATCTGCACCGGCGTAAGCTGTCGGTAATGGTAAATTGTAGTACAGTTCTTCTAATTTCTCAGTCATGTTGACCGTCTCTTGTCTTACTTTTTTTCTATCTTTTATTATTTTTATTTATTGGTTTATTTATTTATTTATTATTATTTTAAAGCAGTTGTTTTTTTAACTTTCTTTAATTTTTTTTCATCGATTTTTTTTTAAATTTTTTTTTTTGGTTTTTCAAAATCTTTTTTATACACGCAAAAAACTTTTCAAAAGTAATCTTACTAATCATGCAGCAGGTAGTCATCAAAGCCACAGTTCGCTCATCAGATGGTGTTTCTTCGTCAAGCATGCGTGAAAATGCTTTTATAGCCAATATACGATCAGCTTGTTGTCGATTTTTAGTTTTATCTGCGTAACTAATATCATGCTCGCGACACGCCTCGTCAAGAGGATTGATTCCAACTTCACCACGGCTCAGACGTTCTGCTAGTTTTGTACCAGGGCCGCAAAATCTATAACCAGGAACGCGTAATTCAAAAGGTAGCAGATCGATCAAGTCATTTATGGCACAACTTTCTTTTTTTTTTTGTTTCCTCTTTTGTGTCTTTAACTTTATGACTATTTTTTACGTTTGAAAAAAATTTCTCAGTCGTAGCCATCCTTGTGTCGCAGGTTGCTGATGATGAGAGTTCGGTGACGACGAAGCTGACGACGTCATCGCCGGTGGTGTTGGTAACGGTGGAACTGACGTTTCCCCTAAAACACCTACCGTCGATGGGCTCTCTATTTTTTAAATTTTTTTTTTTTTTTTTTTTTCTTCTTTGTCACTACTGCTAAAACTACTACTACTACTGTAAATTGCCCTAGACACGTCACTATCGTTAGAGTTGTAGCGCGTTCTTTTTTTTTGTTTCCCTTTATTAAACGGCGATAGCTGATGACCACGAACTACGTCAATGACCTGGGGCGACGATGACGACGACGCACTAGAAGATAGTGCACGAGCCGTTGTTTGAGTAGCCGATGTAGCAGATGCTAAAACGTTTCCCCAAACCCGGGAATTACCAATGAATTCTTTGGGTATGCGTGCTCGTAGAAGTGCTGCCGCAAACTGAAGGTGTCCTAGCGGTGCTTCTCTTTTTTTTTCTCTTAGAGTATCGTTGATGAGATCAACTGTAGTTGCACCCGGTAAAGTTGTCCCCTCTATAGTCAGCTCGTTTGTATCCCAATTGACATTACCTTTTTTTCTCAATAACTGCATGATTTTACGCGCTTTGGTTCGAAACCTCAGTGGTACGGTGTCAATGACACTTTTATCCGTATTTTCTTGTGACTCAGCATTTACGTTACCTAAGTTTATGTTAGAGTCAATGACACCTGTGACATTTGCTCCTTGTGCTTTGTCATCTGTTTCTCGTAAATTCAGATATCGTTGTAGCAGTTCGGAGTATCGTGTCCATTTTTCGCGTTCGCTGAGGGTACTGTAGTCTGTTGAGTTTAAGATTTTACTCATCTCTTCATCGAGTCTGCTCGTTGGTGTTCCAGGAGTTTGAACAGATTTTCTCTCATGATTATCACCCCCATTACCAACTGATATAATGTGCTGCATACGCTCGACGCTCTCTTGTGGCAATAAAATCATTTTGTTTGCATGTTCCATTTTCATTTTTAATTTTTTTTTTTTTTTTTTTTTTCAAAAAATTGTCTTTATTAACGTTGCGAGTAATATCGGTAAAAAGCCGTTACCGTGTTGCACTAAAATTTTTTTTTTACTAACAAAACTACCAGCGGGTTTTACCAGTTTTCGTAAAGTATTTGCGTGTTTTCGTAGCCTAAGTTTGTGGTTGTCCGCGAGGGGTACGTTACCGGTCAAAACATTTAAAACACACTCACAAATCTGTTTAACAAGTGCTGGATCAGCTGTGCGTAAAACTGCGCGTCTTTTCTCGTCGTTCAAGTGATACAAGCCTGTCAATATAGCAGCGTTTTTTTTGCCGATCGGACACCGACTCTTTGAAGCCATTACAAGGAAACAACTGGCAGTTCATCGCGTGTGCTTGTGCCTTTTTTATTTTTTTGCTTTGGCACGTAGACGTATTGATACTCATCATCAGGAAAAATACATGTGCGAAATCTGCCGTTGTCTGGGGTATTTTGTTTAAGATCTAGTAATAAATAACCATAGGGCCTTGAAGTAGCGTCTCAATAAGCTTCTTGTAAAAATTTGGAATTTTCAGGACAAAGTTGACGTGATAAATGTTGTATTTGCGCTCGATCACGCAAATTCCTAAAAATTACAATGTACTGTGCATTTAAAGAAATATCTCTTTGTCCTTTTCCCTGGTGAAAAACATTTTGCGTAGTAAATATATTGCTCAAATTTTTGTGGTGACTGCCTTTTGTGAACAAATTGACGATGATTCCATCGCTGCCTCTCGACGACTCACTCATCAAGTCGTCTATGATCAAAAGTTTAGGACGTGGATCACTAGAGTAGTCCTCGCTCCGCGATAAACCTTCACGAAACTCAATATTTTTACCTAACTCCTTGTAAGCCGGCTGCCATTCAGCATAATACACTATGATTCGTGCAAACGTTGTGTCGCTCAGCTGATGAATATGTTTTAGAAATTTTTTTGTAAACAGTGCCTTGCCGCAACCTGTTGGTCCACACAGTATTGATGTCCACGGATGTTTCCAAAGAATACTCATATTTTGTCTTAGATAATACGCACTCAAACTAAGAAAATAAACAATTAAAACTGGAAAAACAATCACAGAGGTGTTAAGCGGTTCTAAAATAAAAAAATAAAAGTGTACTGGCACCAACGACGACCACAGTAGAAATGACTAAACAAAGTCACGGTGGACAGTTTTTAAATTAGCAAGAAAAATTTAAACGAAAATAAAGTAGACTCGCACAATTCGAAATAATCAAACTTAAATTAAGCTCTGGCTCGAGCTCGATCGTGTCCTTGCTCTGTCACGCTGTGACAGCCGTGTCCAGACTTCTGCTGCTGCTACTGCTGTTGTTACCGTCACCGCTGCCGCCGCCACCGCTGTGGTTGTACTACCAAGTCTCAAGCCTTAGCTCAAGTCTTTAGCTCAAGCCTTAGCTCAAGCTTTAAGCTCAAGCCTACAATCATTCTGGTGTTTGATTTTAATTTTGTATAAAAAATTTAAATAAAAAAAAATGAGTAAGTGATACGTAATAGAAAGAGTGAGGTGGAATAAAGCAGGAAAAAGGTGTTCAATAATTGAGTAATTACATTGTTATTTTTATTATTTATTTGATACACAGTAATTATTATTGACAAAAATTTTTTATTTAAAGTAAAAATTAGGTGATTACATAAAAAAAAATAAATTGCAGACATACAACAAGAGTACGTATTATAACGAGCAGCCGCTTTTTTTTTCTTTTTTTCTTACAGTTGTAGTGCTGGTGATAGCAGTAGAGTCGCTAATAGTTTTTAAAACCAAACGGAAAGCTTTTCTCAAGGCCAACGAATCGTCTTTTACTGTATACAGGCTGACATTTTTTTATCTCTTTTACAGATACCACGTCGTGAAAAACGGTTCGTCTGATAGAATTATTCGACACGGTTAAATTACACAAATCGCCATCAATGAGTTTACAAATTGTGTCAAAATTAATTTTTTGACTATTTGTGTAATTTAAACGTATTCCTTTTACTTTGCATACGGACTCTTTCGACCCGTCTGGTTTAGTGTACTCGTAAGCATAAAACTTTGGCCCGCAACTTGCAAAAATATTTATGAAAGTACCTGTACCCTTTTCCACAAGTTCATCCGTAAGTTCTCCAAGCATTGTACCGATTGGTAAATCTTCATCACCCGGTTTGCTCAGGTAGATTATAGAGTCTGTGTCGTAGTAGCAGACCCTTTCTTTAAGAACTTGCAAACATTCATTTAATTTTAGTCGCGCTTGAGCGGTTGTATACGCCGTACCGCAACATTTGTAAGAGGAGACGTGGAGTGCGTTTCAGTAGCATAGGACCAGTTAACGTATAAGACGTGATCGTTAACTGGTACTATGCCGTTCACTTCAGTGTCCTCCCTACTGAATAACTCGGCCAGTCTACAGGGATCCTTAACGACTTCTGTTTTTACCATATTTTCCCTCTGCCCGAACTTGCCCCACAACGAGTTTAAGCATAATTTTGCCACGGATCTCAGACCAGGGTTGTGATCTATTTCGGTTAATGTCAAAGATATATCCTCAACTTTTTTTAGTTTATCGATATATCTTTGTTTTTCCTCCTCTGTTACGCAACCAGGGGGATAGCCGGAGGCTTTTACCTTTTGATCAAAATATGACCGAATATACTCTGAAAAGAGACCGCCCTCGTGTGTTTGGGGATTATATTTGGTTGTTTTGTAATACCAAATTTCATAAATATTAATAATTCTATACCCAAACTTTACGGCTACTTTCAGTTCTTCGGACACCCAAGTCCCGTGTAAACACCGGTCCGACTGATTTTCGTGCTGACATTCCGTATCAGCCATTTCTTCACAACACGTCCGACATAGCGGAAATATAAGTTTGTTGTGCATTTTTAACGGTAAAATCGGATGAAAAAGATTCGATGGTGGTAGCACGTCGCATTTAATAAAACCATCCACGTTTGCGATATCGTTCGATGGTCCTATTATTGCATTGCACTCGCTGCCGACAAATATTTTAGGATGGCCCAAAATATACGTACCATAACGGTTTACCCAGGGGTACAAACTACAGTAATCGACGTAATGAATTTTTTCGCCCTCTTTACACACGTATTTTTTTACAATGTTGCCTGTTCGGCCCCCGAAAAACGCGTCTCGCGGATTCAGAGGTAAATATTTTATTAAATTCCGATCTGTTTCATCAATAAATTTTCTAAGCTCGTTGTTATTTTTAATTTCCAAATCAAATCGACACTCCCACTGTTCGATTAGTTTGTAACCCCCTGATAAAATTTTTTCCCGTTTTATTAATGTATTTTCATAACGATTGTTCAATGTAACACCACTTGAATCTTTGACATCGCGATTTGTTCGAAGACAAGGGCACCCGTGCCAATAGCAACCATAAAATTCATAAACTATACCTCTATACCCCGCGTATTCTTCTTCCTCGCTGGTGTTGTCAATTTCGCGATATCCATCTACAAGAAGACCTCCTGGTAGTCGCTTTTCACTCGAATGACCCGCGTGACGAATAGATTTATTACATTTTTTTTCCTCCCAGTATAGCCACTGTAGAGCTTTTTTTGACTGTTTATTACAGCGTCGGTACCCTTTCACCGGAATTATGCCGATTTGCTCGTGTTTCAAAAAATTTTTGCGAAATATTTGTAAGTAGGAGGAGGCTATTGTAGTACACTCCGCAAAAGGATCAACGTTCATCTGTTTGAAAATTTTACGAAATTCCAAGCAAGCAATTCTTAATATTTTTACATCCTGCTTACAGTACTTTACAAACTCATTTTGAAAATCAAAAATATAATTTTCGTCAACTTTTTCATTGTACCACTTAATTAAATTTTCACGATCTTTTGCAAAAAGAGTATCTGGGGAGAAAGTTTCTAAGGGTGGCATTTTGCCACGATAATTTTGAAATTGGGGTAAATTAAAAAGGTGCGGAAAAGTGCCTTTTGCAACACCTGAGAAACCATACGCCTTAGGCAAGGACGCCAAAGACATATGAAAGTAATTTAAACTATCTATAAATTTTACATTTTTGTATTTTATTAAGATAATCTTTGACCCGTTTAATATTACCGACGGACTTGAGGCTGGCCCGTCATAATTTTCGACGATATATTTTAGAACGAACTGCGCATCGAAACCTTGTGCATTGTGAGCAATGCAAATTATTTTATTAAACTCTTTTCGGGGCGCGAAAGCTAACTCTACCAGCTGTTTTACCGGGTCAATTTTGAAAACATATTCGCGTATCCCACAAAAAGCGCTATCATTCGAAATATCGACATCATTTGCACAATTATCGCACAATTGATGGACAACACATAAATTTGGCACGTGTTTTTTAATGTTTGTGTCCCCCAAAGTTTCATTTGTCGTCGTTTCAAAATCGTAGAAGAGGAATAAACATTTTGCATCGTTATCTAGACTATCTTCAATAGGCTGCATGTAACAGAAGTGTTCAGTTGGCATCATTTTTTTGCAAATTTGACAGTAAGTTATATTGCATTGATGCCACCTGAACACATCTGTTCCTTTTATTTTTTAATTTTGTACATTTTTCCGCATTTCTTACATACTTTTACCGCATCGCATACGCGTAAGGTTTTGTAAAAAGCCCCTACCTGTAGATGTTGATTGAAACATTCTTCGCCATAAAAATATTGAAAGCAGTTGTCGCATTTTATTAAGTCTAGGGTTTGATCGCATTTCGGTTTTTTTTTACACATATAACACTCATACGCACACTTGTGATACAATTTATCGGTAGATGCTTTATTACATGGCACACAATAATACGCATACCCACTAGCACCCGTTAAGTTTAAAATTGGCTGATAATGTGACCCCGATGGGTTCTCGTAATACATTATTCGCAAAGTATGATTAATATTTTGGTTTGCAGCTAATACCTGCGCAGTTCCGTCAAAAATTAGTAAACTACCTTTGCCAAAATTTTTGTACTCATATACTACAATAGCTTTACCGGTTCGAGCGTAGAATGCTTGAAATTTTTCTATTTCAGCAAGTCCACAGCCTTGTGGGGGTATGTCTACCCGCGCTTCCTTTACAAGATATTTAGCAGCAGCAGTTTGCGCGCCATTTTTTGTTCGCCTACGAATTAATTCCCAATAATCAAACATCGGACCGGTTTTCAGTTGCCCTTTGGCAGCATGAACATGGTTGTAAACTCGAGTCGAGAATCCAATATCGAGTAACTCGAGTCGAGTCGAGTCAAGTCTAGTCTGCGCACAGCAGCTTATGCTTGTAACCTGCATACGCACAAGAAGTTTTTATAACAAAAGGGTGAAAAAATATTTCGGAGGAAGTTTGGACTCCGGACGGGTCAGGGCGGACACCTGGTGCACCTGGTGATACTTACGCCTTGGAGATGATTTCCCCAGGAAGTTTAGACTCCCAAGGGACCAGGGTGAATACCTGGTGCAACTGGTATTAATTACGCCTTGGAGATGATTTCCCAAGGAAGTTTAGACTTCGGAGGAGTCAGGGCGGACACCTGATGCACCTGATGATACTTACGCCTTGGAGATGATTTCCCCAGGAAGTTTGGACTCCGGAGGGGCCAAAGTGGACACTCGGTGCACCTGGTGATACTTACGCCGTGGAGAAAATTTCTCCAGGGAGTTTGGACTCCAAAGTGGCCAGGGTGGACACCTGGTGCAACTGGTATTAATTACGCCTTGGAAAGGATTTCCCCAGGAAGTTAGGACTTCGGAAGGGTCAGGGCGGACACTCGGTGCACCTTGTGATACTGAGGCCTTGGAGATGATTTCCCCAGAAAGTTTGGACTCCGGAGGGGTCAGGGTGGACACTTGGTGCACCTGGTGATACTGACGACTTGGAGATGAATTCCCCAGGAACTATGGACTCCGGAGGGGTCAGGGCGGACACCTGGTGCTACTGGTATTAATTACCCCTTGGAAATGATTTCCCCAGGGAGTTTGGACTTCGGAGGGGTCAGGGCGGACACCTGGTGCACCTGGTGATATTTACGACTTGGAGATGTTTTTTCAGGAAATTTTAACTCCGTAGGAGTCAGAGAAAATACTTGGTGTGCCTGGTAATGACTACACTCTGAAGATGCTATCCTTATCGTCAACTTGATGATCTAAACCCACTGGGATCAAAAGTTTCTGAGAGAATCATTTTCGAGGCGTAAGTATCACCAGGTACACCTGGTGTCCACCCTGACCCCCCCCCCTCCCCAGAGTTCTAACTTCCTGATGAAATCATCTTCAAGGCGTTAGTATCACCAGGTACCCCGAGTGTCCATCCTGGCCCCTCCGAAGTCAAAACTTCCTGGGGAAATCATCTCCAAGGCGTAAGTATCATTAGGTGCACCAGGTGTCTGCCCTGACCATTGCGAAGTCCTAACTTCCTAGGGAAATCATTTCCAAAGCGTAATTGATACCAATTGCACCAGGTGTACACCCTGGCCCCTTCGGAGTCAATACTTCCTGGGGGAATCGTCTCCAAGGCGTAAGTATCACCAGGTGCACCGAGTGTCCACTTTGGCCCCTCCGGAGTCCAAACTTCCTGGGGAAATCATCTCCAAGGCGTAAGTATCACCAGGTGCACCAGGTGTCCGCCCTGACTCCTCCGAAGTCCAAACTTCTTGGGGAAATCATCTCCAAGGCGTAATTAATACCAGTTGCACCAGGTGTCAACCCTGGTCCCTTTGGTGTCCAAACTTTCTGGGGAAATCATCTCCAAGGCGTAAGTATCACCAGGTGCACCAGGTGTCCGCCCTGACTCCTCCGAAGTCCAAACTTCTTGGGGAAATCATCTCCAAGGCGTAATTAATACCAGTTGCACCAGGTGTCAACCCTGGTCCCTTTGGTGTCTAAACTTCCTGGGGAAATCATCTCCAAGGTTTAAGTATCACCAGGTGCACCAGATGTCCGCCCTGACCCCTCCGGAGTCCAAACTTCCTCCGAAATATTTTTTCACCCTTCTGTTATAAAAATTTCTTCTGCGTATGCAGGTTACAAGCATAAACTGCTGTGCGTCGACTAGACTTGACTCGACTCGACTCGAGTTACTCGATATTGGATTCTCGACTCGAGTTTACAACCATGAGCATGAACCTCTGCCGTGACTAATGACCGCGGTAAACAAAGGTTGTCATCATTCGATATAGTTAAAATTGATTTTTTTTGGACGTCCGGTCTGGTCAATTTGACCATAGCACCGCCCGACCCAACCAAATATTTTTAACATTTTTAACGATGTCGCAATTAATAATAATACTATTTTCTATATTGAAATCAGTAGAACTTTGTGAAGCTTTAAAAAAAATATCCCACAAATCGTCGCTGCTAAAATCTCTTACATATCTAAAAGAAAGCCAAAGTGGCCCCGAGTTAAAGCTTTCCGACTCTACTGTAATACCGATAAAATCCATGGACCTACCCTTTTTCCGTAGATTATCTGTAAGCTCACAAATTCCTTGACGAAGAAACGTAAAAAAATCCTCACCCTGAGATGGCCTGTTGAATTGAACCCGCATTCGTTGTCCACTGTAATTGAATCGTTGGTAACACCGGATTTCCTCGGTCTCCATTTGAAAGTATTGGCACTGCTCTGGTGGTTGTTGTTGTTGTTGTTGTTGTTGCTGCTGCTGCTGTTGATGGTCTTGTTGTTGGCTACGCAATTCGTTCTCTTCTTTTTCTGCGGCCAAATTAGGCCTTCGACGACCCGCCCCTGTCTCGGAAAAATAGTTTCCTGTAAATTCATTTGTAAAAAAAATAAAAATAAAAAATAAATAATAAAATTAAAATGAAAAAAGGTTTATTTACCAACATCCACTGCTTCTTCTTCTTCTTCAATTAATAGAGGCATGTCTGGATTATTGACTAATACTTGTGCGGTGTCCTTTTCATTGCTACTGCCAGGGCTACTAGCACTGAGTGTAGCACTACTACTTCTCGATGATCTTCGACTCTTGGTAGTACGCACACTGCAGGATCTTTTGCTGTCGTTGGTAGTAGTAGTAGTACTACTACTACTACTACTACTACTACTACTACTACTACTACTACTACTACTACTACTACTACTACTACTACTACTACTACTACTACTACTACTACTACTACTACTACTACTACTACTACTACTACTACTACTACTACTACTACTACTACTACTACTACTACTACTACTACTACTATCACCAGGTACCCCGAGTGTCCATCCTGGCCCCTCCGAAGTCAAAACTTCCTGGGGAAATCATCTCCAAGGCGTAAGTATCATTAGGTGCACCAGGTGTCTGCCCTGACCATTGCGAAGTCCTAACTTCCTAGGGAAATCATTTCCAAAGCGTAATTGATACCAATTGCACCAGGTGTACACCCTGGCCCCTTCGGAGTCAATACTTCCTGGGGGAATCGTCTCCAAGGCGTAAGTATCACCAGGTGCACCGAGTGTCCACTTTGGCCCCTCCGGAGTCCAAACTTCCTGGGGAAATCATCTCCAAGGCGTAAGTATCACCAGGTGCACCAGGTGTCCGCCCTGACTCCTCCGAAGTCCAAACTTCTTGGGGAAATCATCTCCAAGGCGTAATTAATACCAGTTGCACCAGGTGTCAACCCTGGTCCCTTTGGTGTCCAAACTTTCTGGGGAAATCATCTCCAAGGCGTAAGTATCACCAGGTGCACCAGGTGTCCGCCCTGACTCCTCCGAAGTCCAAACTTCTTGGGGAAATCATCTCCAAGGCGTAATTAATACCAGTTGCACCAGGTGTCAACCCTGGTCCCTTTGGTGTCTAAACTTCCTGGGGAAATCATCTCCAAGGTTTAAGTATCACCAGGTGCACCAGATGTCCGCCCTGACCCCTCCGGAGTCCAAACTTCCTCCGAAATATTTTTTCACCCTTCTGTTATAAAAATTTCTTCTGCGTATGCAGGTTACAAGCATAAACTGCTGTGCGTCGACTAGACTTGACTCGACTCGACTCGAGTTACTCGATATTGGATTCTCGACTCGAGTTTACAACCATGAGCATGAACCTCTGCCGTGACTAATGACCGCGGTAAACAAAGGTTGTCATCATTCGATATAGTTAAAATTGATTTTTTTTGGACGTCCGGTCTGGTCAATTTGACCATAGCACCGCCCGACCCAACCAAATATTTTTAACATTTTTAACGATGTCGCAATTAATAATAATACTATTTTCTATATTGAAATCAGTAGAACTTTGTGAAGCTTTAAAAAAAATATCCCACAAATCGTCGCTGCTAAAATCTCTTACATATCTAAAAGAAAGCCAAAGTGGCCCCGAGTTAAAGCTTTCCGACTCTACTGTAATACCGATAAAATCCATGGACCTACCCTTTTTCCGTAGATTATCTGTAAGCTCACAAATTCCTTGACGAAGAAACGTAAAAAAATCCTCACCCTGAGATGGCCTGTTGAATTGAACCCGCATTCGTTGTCCACTGTAATTGAATCGTTGGTAACACCGGATTTCCTCGGTCTCCATTTGAAAGTATTGGCACTGCTCTGGTGGTTGTTGTTGTTGTTGTTGTTGTTGCTGCTGCTGCTGTTGATGGTCTTGTTGTTGGCTACGCAATTCGTTCTCTTCTTTTTCTGCGGCCAAATTAGGCCTTCGACGACCCGCCCCTGTCTCGGAAAAATAGTTTCCTGTAAATTCATTTGTAAAAAAAATAAAAATAAAAAATAAATAATAAAATTAAAATGAAAAAAGGTTTATTTACCAACATCCACTGCTTCTTCTTCTTCTTCAATTAATAGAGGCATGTCTGGATTATTGACTAATACTTGTGCGGTGTCCTTTTCATTGCTACTGCCAGGGCTACTAGCACTGAGTGTAGCACTACTACTTCTCGATGATCTTCGACTCTTGGTAGTACGCACACTGCAGGATCTTTTGCTGTCGTTGGTAGTAGTAGTAGTACTACTACTACTACTACTACTACTACTACTACTACTACTACTACTACTACTACTACTACTACTACTACTACTACTACTACTACTACTACTACTACTACTACTACTACTACTACTACTACTACTACTACTACTACTACTACTACTACTACTACTACTACTACTACTACTACTACTACTACTACTACTACTACTACTACTACTACTACTACTACTACTACTACTACTACTACTACTACTACTACTACTACTACTACTACTACTACTACTACTACTACTACTACTACTACTACTACTACTACTACTACTACTACTACTACTACTACTACTACTACTACTACTACTACTACTACTACTACTACTACTACTACTGCTACTACTACTACTACTGCTACTACTACTACTACTGCTACTACTACTACTACTGCTACTACTACTACTACTACTACTACTACTACTACTACTACTACTACTACTACTACTACTACTACTACTACTACTACTACTACTACTACTACTACTACTACTACTACTACTACTACTACTACTACTCTACTACTACTACTACTACTACTACTACTACTACTACTACTACTACTACTACTACTACTACTACTACTACTACTACTACTACTACTACTACTACTACTACTACTACTACTACTACTACTACTACTACTACTACTACTACTACTACTACTACTACTACTACTACTACTACTACTACTACTACTACTACTACTACTACTACTACTACTACTACTACTACTACTACTACTACTACTACTACTACTACTACTACTACTACTACTACTACTACTACTACTACTACTACTACTACTACTACTACTACTACTACTACTACTACTACTACTACTACTACTACTACTACTACTACTACTACTACTACTACTACTACTACTACTACTACTACTACTACTACTACTACTACTACTACTACTACTACTACTACTACTACTACTACTACTACTACTACTACTACTACTACTACTACTACTACTACTACTACTACTACTACTACTACTACTACTACTACTACTACTACTACTACTACTACTACTACTACTACTACTACTACTACTACTACTACTACTACTACTACTACTACTACTACTACTACTACTACTACTACTACTACTACTACTACTACTACTACTACTACTACTACTACTACTACTACTACTACTACTACTACTACTACTACTACTACTGTTGCTGCTGCTGCTGCTGCTGCGGCTGCTGCTACTGCTGCTGCTGCTGCTGCTGCTACTGCTGCTGCTGCTGCTGCTGCTACTGCTGCTGCTGCTGCTGCTGTCGCTTCTTCTTCTTCGTAAAGAAACACTTCTGCTACCACTATCACTTCTTTGAGATTCACGACCAGTAGTGGTGCGCGAACTACTGTAGCTCCGTGATTTACCACTACAACGCGTGTTGCTACTGCTGCTGGCTGTGGTGACAGTATCGTTGGTGGCATTACTACTACTTCGCTTTCTGCGCGAGCTTTTGCTGTTGTTACTGTCACAACTGCTGCTGTTGCTACTGCTACTGATGCTTCTTTTTCTTGTATGCACACTGCAGGATCTTTTGCTGTCAGTGGTACTACTGCCACTAACACTTTTTTGAGATTCGCGACTAGTAGTGCTGCGTGAACCACTGTAGCTCCGTGATTTACTACTGCTGCAACGTGCGCTATCGGTAGCACTGCTACTGTTGCTGCTGCTGCTACTTCGTTTTCTGCGCAAGCTTTTGCTGTTGTTTCCATCACAGCTGCTGCTGCTACTGCTACTGATGTTTCTTCTTCTTCTTGTATGCACACTGCAGGATCTTTTGCTGTCAGTGCTACTACTACTGCCACTAACACTTTTTTGAGATTCACGACTAGTAGTGCTGCGTGAACCACTGTAGCTCCGTGATTTACTACTACAACGTGCGCTACCGGTAGCACTGCTACTGTTGTTGTTGCTGCTGTTGCTACTGCTGCTGCTGCTACTTCGTTTTCTGCGCAAGCTTTTACTTTTGTT
This sequence comes from Encarsia formosa, assembly GCA_038277355.1. NCBI lineage: Eukaryota > Metazoa > Arthropoda > Insecta > Hymenoptera > Aphelinidae > Encarsia > Encarsia formosa. The sequence goes on along the minus strand of CM076184.1, from coordinate 88,061,169 downwards.
ACTATCACAGCTGCTGGTGCTACTGCTGCTTTTGCTACTCCTACTTCTTCTTCTTCTTCGAGAATCACGACCACTAGAACCACTAGGGACCGCACTTGCATTTTTTTTTATATCTTCGTCGGATGAACTTATAATTTTTTTTCTTATTTTACTTCTTACTCTGCCTTCTATAGGACTCAAATCGTCGCTGCTGCTGCTGCTGCTGCTGCTAATCAGTCTTCTGCATCTCTTGTTGTTAACTTTACCCTTTATAGGGTCCGAATCATCGCTGCTGGTGCTGGTGCTGGCGAGCCTTCGCCTTCTTTTATTATTGCCCACTACTCCCCTTATAGGACTATCAATCGAATCTAAAAAAAAAGAAAACTTTATTATAAAATAACACAATAAATAATGTATAAATGTATAAACATAAATACTTACCACGAGACAGTTCCACAGCCCGTAGAACAATAGCGTCCCCTAAATCATCCTCGTTCATTTCTCTCATCGCTACAAAATTTTAATGTATTTTTATTATAACTTTTTTTTTTTAATACTTAGTAACACAAAAAAAGTATGTAAAAAAACTTATCATTAGACAGTTCCACGGTCCGTAGAACAATAGCGTCCCCTAAATCATCCTCGTTCATTTCTCTCAGCACTAAAAAATTTGAATTAATTTTTTTATTTTAACTTTTTTTATTATTAGCACACACTAACAACTATGCACAATAAAACTATTTACTTACATTGATTCCGTAAATCACTCATTTTTTTAAATTTATTTATTATCTTACACTGACGCGTAACAGGTTTCGTCAAAAGCTCAATCGAAACTACGGAAATATCCGTCAAATCCCAAAACTATGCAAAATTTGCTTTGATAGCTGACGCTAGGCAGCACCTTCCCCCCCCCCCCCCACACACACACCCCGCTCACCTCTCCTATCTCACGTGTACAAAAATTGCAAATGTAGCACTTTTTAATGCAGCTCTAGATTGCTGCGCTAATTCGTTCTCACACTAGAAACTAAGCAAATCCCATTCCCCCCACCTCTGCCTCCCACTCTTACGACTCAAAAAATTTCAAACGTTACACTTTTTTATAATACAGCTCTAAATTGATGCGCTTGTGGCTGTCTTTAGTTTTACGTTTGACCACGTGTAAATAGATAATAAAAATGCCCGGCAGCATTCAAAAATTAATTGACAGATGTAACTTAAATTCATCTAGCCGCGAAAGAAAAGTGGCTCTGCGGGAAGCAATCATATTTTCAATTTTTTATTTAAAATACCAAAATAACGCTCGCATAAAACATAGGTTTAACCCTTACACCTTTAATCACATCAAATGGGTTACGAGTCAGAGCTACATTTTTCTCTTCGATTTATTGCAGTGGATTTTGGACAAAAGCAAAGTGCGCGACATTATTCAAATGTATAAAAAACACTACAAATATAGTGCCGACGTGATGATGTGCGTCGGGCAATTTATAATTGGTGGTAAATATCGCCGTAATAAAAAATTTAAAACACTCAAGACGCATTTCCTGGAGATTTGTGGTAAGTTCTAGTTGTAAAAATTTAAAAACTTTTATTTATTTAAGTAATTAAAAATTGTTTTCAGTTGTCTATCACCAGCCAAAATAAATCTTCGGAACGAACTCGTGGTGGAAGAGTACGAAGAATCAATAGAATCATCAGCTGACCAGGCAGTGTGAAAGTACGAAGAATCAATAGAATCATCAGCTGACCAGGCGGTGTGAAATAAAAAAAAGTGTAATATAAAAATTGGAGAAATAAAAAAATAATGATTTCAAAAAATTAATTTTTTTTTTTATTTCAAACACCTCACCTACAAAAAAATAATTAAAGTTTTTACTTCTTAATATGAAAAAATAATTAAAGCCAAACTTATTACTTGTATTTAAATTTTTTACTTCTTAACTAACTTTTTTACTTTAAAAATATATTTGCTAGAAAACAATGGTTCATCATTTAATAATTTGAAATTAATTAAAGCATTGATATCAATCTTTAAAAAACTTTGAAATAAATTCATCATCATAACTTATAAAAATTTTGATTCGAAATAAAAAAAAACATCAACGAAGCAGTGGCAGTGGCAACTTGGATGCTTGTAGAAAAAACATCAACTCAGCAGTGGTAAAAAACATTAAAAATTTTTTTTTTTAATTTAATTAAGTAACGATAGTATTTGAAACTATAAAGGTGTTAATAAAAAAACAAAAAATTAGTTAAATTTTTGTTATTCGTTTCTTTATTCATTTAATTTATAATTTGATATAAGGATTTGATTTCTAATATTTACTTCATAACTATTTTCCAATATTTCTTCTATTTTGTGACATGAAAAAAAAATTACATCTCGCGTTATAATTCCCAATTCTTTATGTTCTCTATTGTATGTTTTTAAAAATTGTAAAAAAGCCATTATTTCGTAGTATTCTCAGTCTTGTAAAAGAACCCGAAGAAGCAGGTTCAGATTTTCACGTGCATCGTCTGTTCTGACGAAATCCGGACTGTACTCATTAATTTCCTGTATAAGTTGGCTTACACAGACACGTAAGCTCTCTCCTTTCGCTGTTGTAGCGTCCAAATTACAAAATTCCATATGAAGAGGTAAATTTAACAAAATACTCTTCAAAATGTCGAACGTGTGTACCCCGTATGACCAACACAACGAACCATAATATTTATCTCGCTGCCATTGCGAAATATCTTGTTGACCATCTTTTTTAAAGAAAAAAAAACAAAAAATTTTTAATTTCTTTTTTTAATATAAAAAAATGATAAATATTATCTTGAAGTTAATAAAAACCAACCTTCATCTGTTATCAAATCAATACTTCTAATGAAGTCATCACCTTCCTCATCAGACATCATTTCTGCGATCACTAAAAAAGTTTTCACATATTTAGTAAAAAATTTGGATTTATATAGTACATTGACAAATTAAATTAACTTACGTTGATTCTGGTCCAAAGACATGACTTTAATTCTCCCGTGGCGAGAGCTACGAATTTCAAGGTGACACAAGCACATCACTCACGTGGACTAGGGGGGAGGGGTGGGGAGGTGGAGGTACCCGCGAAGACTAAGGAGAGGGAAGGGGGAGAGAGGGGGAGATACTCGCGGTTGAGGAGGATACTTTGGTGCGTCCACAGACACCTCCTCCTCCTCTTACCTATGCAGCATGGATTTCTTCCCCCTTCCCTCCGCGACCTCTTGGTTCCGCGCGGTCAGAGTCGCGAGAGCCGTGGAGAGGGGAGGGGGAGGGGGGGCGGAGACACCGACGTCTACCTGTAAACACCAGGTAGGTGTGGTGGGGGTTTGTTTTGACGGCCCAGACCGCATGTTATACTACTCACAATTTTTCGTATTTTCTCACCGTTTTGGTCTCGTTTTATAGATGAAAAGCGTAGCTTTCGATCGAGACCAAAACGTAACCGGTGGAAACTGTGGAATAAGGTACGATTACCGCGTGTTTTTTCGAAAAACAATAATTAATTCGGCTTTAATACTTATCTGAATAATAAATCATCTTGATTGGATGATACCTTATATACAAATTTTAAATTTCATTTTCCAAATCGAACCCTTGGTCGAACGGGCAAGAGTGTGTTTTGTGGCAGGACCCACTCTGAACCCCGGTGATCCGAGGGTTCGATTCCCGCTCAGGGATGAGTCGGGTTTTTTTTTTTTTTTTTTTTTTTTTTTCCTTTTTTCCTTTTTGTTTTACATAAAATTCTATTCGCCCGGTTCAATTGACTACGCTTCGGCGAGGTAGAGTTGATCGAGTTTTTTAATTCTCGGATTGGTTTATCGTGACGTAGTCAATTGAACCGGATGATCAGGATATTTCAGGTTTTCAGTCCGTTTTGGTCTCGATCGAAAGTTACGCTTTTCATCTTTAAAACGAGACCAAAACGGACTGAAAACATAAAAAATTCAGCTCGCCCCCAATTAACTACGCCGCGCTAAACAAATCCGAGGGTTAAGAAACTCTATCGACTCTACCTCGACGAAGCGTAGTCAATTGAACCGGGTGAGCAGAATATTATACAAAAATTTTTTTCAAAAATTTATAAAAAATTAAAAAAAAAAAAAAAAATTACGACCGAGAATCGATCTCGGATCTTCCGTGCGACGAACACACGCGCTGGCCGCTGGGCTAATTCAGGTAGGTGTCAATGCAATTGGAAGTCATATATAAAGTGTGCCCCCTCGGGGGCTTGATTATAAGTTTAACAATGTTATTTACTCATTACTTGTGCTACTTGTTAATAATTAATTTTTCAAATATTCTCAATTAAAACATTGAATTCGATCGTCTTACAAAATTATCAATTCCTATTTTTTAATTTTTTAATGCTTTCCAAACGCTTCTCTATTACTAATAATTTATTTAAGAAAACAGATTAACACATTGTTCTAATTATAATTTATCAACAATTTAAATTAAATAAATAGTCGCAGCAATTTATTTGCCTACAAAAAAAAAAAAAAAAAAAAAAAAAAAAAAAAAATTACAGATCCCTGTGAAGCTTGTAACGGGGTATTTCTTAAGAAAAGGGCCTCCCTTAAATAATTAACGGAGTTTCCCGGGCCCTCCCGTTACAAGAAAAAATTCTCACACAACTCTTGGGGAAAACTCCTTAATCTGGGGTCAGAGTTTCCACGGAGAGAAAACCTCGGGGAACGGTTGGTGAGCTAGAGAGAGAAGAAATAAATTATTACCAAAATTTTAGGTTAAATTTGATTTTATTCTTGTCTACAAAAAAAAAAAAATCAAGTCTACAATTACAAAAAGTTAAAGTTTAATTTGAGAACAAAGGAATATAATTGAAACCATAAAGTAGTCTACAAAATGGCGGGTAACGACGCCGCGCCAAAAAAGAAAAGAAAAATCTCGATCGAATTTTACAAGACTCTTCCAATAATATCCAACAGAATTTTCATTTAGCATACAATATACAAAATCTCCGGAAAAACATGCTTTAATAAATTTTCAATGAAATAATAAAAAAAAACCTTACGTTTACAAAAATTTCAACCAAAATTCTCTGATGCCCAAAATGGCTACTCTCTGGTTTTTTTTTAACTCTCGGTATTGAACAAGAAAGAAATAACCCAAGTCTTCGATTTCTTCTTGTACCTGTAGCTGTAAATAAAAGAGAAAAAAAAATGTCTACAACTCAACTAAAGAAAAATAGGAAAAGGGAACTTAGAAAAAAAAGTCTACTCAAAGAAACTAAAAAAAATCACACTCTCAAACACTACCTCACACTGTGGCTTTTGAGAACAGAGTGACGCTCCCCGCGTCTCTCTGACTCGACTTCCTTCCTCACCATCCCCAAACACTCTCCACCAATCAACAAAAATCAATCCAATTAAGCCTCATTCATACTCGAGGAACAGTCATTTGTCCACCAATCAGACACCTTCACGCCACAACACCCAATCACGCTCCCGTCTACAATCTTCCGGTGGCGATCGCCACGCCACCTATAGTACGCGCGAAAATCCAAAATAAAGAATAAAGAAAATAATGCACACGAGACACTCACTGCGTTACCCTATCCCTCGCGCACATACTCTCTCTCTCGCTCTCCCCCATACGCACACACTGTTCGCGCAACGTACACAATAAAAAAAAAAAAAATCTCACTCACGCCCGTGTCTACTGTGGTGAGTGTGCGCGCACGCGCTTGGCGACGCAGTTGCGTCGTCTGCCGACACGCGCCGCGCACCTCCTCCGTCGCCGAAAACTCCCCGACGGAGAATCGGAACCCGTGTGTGGTGTATGTGTGTGTACGTGCGCGCCCTGGGCCGGGAGAGCCTTCCCGGGTGGTGAACATGTGTGTGTGTGTATATGTGTCGTGCGCGCGCCGGGTGCTCGTGCTGCTGCAACAGCAGCGTCCAGCCGACGGCGATCGTCGCCACGTGGTCGGCTTCTGCTGCGCGAGAAAGTGGCATGGTTATCACCTGGGAAAGTAAACAAACAAATTAATTATTTCATTGTTTCCCAGGTGACGTGACACTGCCAGGTAAGAAAAATAATTTACGAGAGATTCACTCCCTCGCAATTCCCCCCTGCCAAGCCGAAACATACCCGTTATGTTTCGCCTTACAAAACACCTGGCAATGTCCAGTCACCTCTGGAAACCACAAAGAACAAGATTGGTGGTATACTCACTGCTCAGTCTACCTAATTTTCCTCACAATGGTCTACCCGTCTACAGTCCGTCAGTCAACAAATTGTCTACAAAAAAAAAAAAATAACAACACACAAAAAAAATAAAGAAATAAAAAAAATAAATAAAATAAATAATATAAGTCTACAAAGTCTACATGTGGGGGTCGGTGGCCACGATAGCCAGACCCCCGAACAATCGACCCTCGAGCTTATTACCACGTGGACCTCTATACCGAGAAGTCCAAGACGCACTCAAAAACATACCTATGACGCTAACGATCTGTCTAGGTGTCTGCATAACACCACCACCCGAATCCCGCAACACCATCCTAAAAGAATGCCACGATAGCCTATTCGGAGGACATCGTGGAGTAGAGAAGACTTACAGAAGAGTGAGGGAAAAATTTACTTGGCCCGGTTTGCGTAAAGATATAGTCGATTACATTCATCGATGCCGAATATGCCAAGAGTTTAAACTCATAGGTTATCGCACCAAAGAACCCATGGTAATTACCGATACGCCCGCAGAACCGTTCTTTAAAATGGCTATCGATGCGGTCGGACCTATGCCTCGAACCGTGAATGGCAATGCTTACATAATCACTATGCAATGTTTATTTTCAAAATTTTGTATAGCAGTACCAGTACCTAATCTTAAAGCGCTAACCGTGGCACAAGTCCTTGCTAAACATCTTATAGCCACTCATGGAGTACCTAAAATTATCTTGAGCGATCAAGGTAAAAGCTTTAGGAATAAACTCCTCAAAAATCTTGAAAGCATGTTTGCCTGTCGTCTAAAAACGATGACATCTTTCCACCCCCAGTCGAACGCATCATTGGAAAGAAGTCATGCTGTCTTGAAAGACTACTTGAGGACTAACACCCCTAAGTATCAAGACTGGGACGAGCTAGTTCCCTTTGCCATGATGGAATACAATTCCTCAGTCCACTCTTCCACAGGTTTTACCCCCTACGAAATAGCTATGGGACGAAATCCTAGAACCCCTTCAGGATGCCTAGACGACTTCGATAACGACACATATAATGGTTACATTTACGATCTAGCAACAAGAATAGCTGAAATCCGAGAGATGGCATTGAAAAGCTTAGAATCATCCAAACAAGTTAACAAAAGAAATTACGACAAATCAACTAAACCCCTAGATATAAAACCCGGAGACAAAGTTTACGTCAAGAAACTGCCGCGTAAAAACAAACTAGATAAATTCTATAACGGAGTTTTCGACGTCCTAGAAGTACGCGAAAATAACACTGCCCTCTTGCAAAGCCAAAACAAAACAAAAATCTTAGTTCATAAAGATCGTCTGAAAAAATTTTACTGAAAGCCTTTCTTCTTCGCCTTATCTAATTTAAATCTGCCCTAATTTTGTTCCAGAAAAATGTTCTTTATCTTGCTGTGGTTCACGAGCTTCGCTCCAGTCGGTACCGTTCACACGGAGAATAAAACTTTCTATGAAACACAACCAATCCCCAATAATCCGGGTATTTTCTATGAACACGTCGGGAAAGTTAATTTAGTCAGAACAAAAATTCATATTAATATTTTCTTAAATTGTCCCCCACTAGACAGAAACTTTAAAACGGAAAACAAAAATTTCAAACATTTAGTAAATGAATTATATAGAGTCCACCCTGACCAAATAACACCAGAACTCTCGGAACTTCGCATAACCCGCAAATTATTCGCAATAAATGATCTACATGAATCTATAAAAAGCTTGTTCGTTCTGCAAGAAATCGATAACCGACCCTATAATCGAAAAACGCGAGGAGCTCCAATCGAAGTCGGCGTTTGGGTTACGAAATGGTTATTCGGCATCATGGACTCGAAAGACCGCGAACTAATCAATAGTGACATCGACAAACTGTACGACAGTCAGAATAACTTATCACAAATTTCAATTGAATCAACTCACCTAATTAAATCAGAGCTCGAAAATCTGTATAAATCAGAAAATAATCAAACTCTAGAAATTTCACGCTTAATTAGTCGTGTTGAAGCCATCTCCGAACAAAACTTGGCCATAAACAGAAACCTGCAATTTGAAAACGTTACCAGATGGTGGTCTGATTACTCATACGATTTTGACGAACTACAAAGGGGTTATGAAACCTTGATGGAAGTAATTCAAACCACCGCAAGAGGACATCTACACCCTCTCCTGTTATCTTTTTCCCAAATGTCCAATCTACTCTTAAAAATTAACAACAATCCGAATCTCCGGATACCAAACGCAGCAGAGGTAATTACACCCCACTACCTATTCAACGTAGCGAAAACGACTATTTTTATCACTAATGGAAAGCTTCACGTTTCTATGAAACTACCTGTAGTAATGGATGACGACCTCGATTTGTACAAAATACACTCTTTTCCAAACCCTATAACCCTCCCCTTTGATAATACAGGCTATTTAGCAATAAAACCAACAGTTAATTATGTTGTCTTATCGAGAAACCAGACATATGTTCTCTTAAATGACGAACTCCTTCAATCTTGTTCCACTTATAATCACACTAAGCTATGTGAAGACTTCTTACCCTTAATCAACGGAGTGACACACCCATCGTGTGAATATTCAATGTTCAATCAGCCGACAACCTCTTCTCTAAAAACCTGCTCGACAGTTATTATACCAAACACGCCCATAATTCTAACACCCTTGCACGCATCGAATTTATGGTTATATTCAACTTTAAAACCAAATAAGCTCACAATAACCTGCCATAATCATCGAAATGAATTTCTCATAAATGGCACAGGCTCACTTTACCTAAGTGGCGAATGTACTGCACACACATCAAGCTTTACCCTACACGGTCTTCGGAAAATCTCATTCATATCAGAATACAATTAAAATCCCGAATTGTCAGCAGAATTGAACATAATAAAACCCGAGATACATGAATACGCAACCAAATACCCCATGGAAGTAGAGAAAGAACTCACTGAATCACTACAAAAATTTAACCCAATTCCCCTGAGCGAAATCGAAAATAAACTGCGAGCGATACATATTCGATGGACGGAGCAGAAGCAAACACATTCATTTATAGCCATCGGCTTAGGATCCTCAATCGCGATAACATTAGTCCTAAAATTTTTGATAGATAAATTTCTTCAGGTCGAGAAAATCCTACCCTTGTTCTTCTTTATCTGCAACAAAAAGAAAGAATATAAACAAAACAAAAAAAACAAAGAAGAACCCAACCGAAAAACATGCACATGTAAAAATAATCATCAGGATGATACTCCTCCTAATGAGACTCACAGCTTGCCTCCGACTCTAAAGTCGGCAGACATTGTAATCCACGTGGACTCATCTCCACAAATCTCGACAATGCCCACAACCTCTCCAAAAGCACCAAACTCCAATACAAAACCACCGCTTCACGTCGCAGAGCCATGAAAAATAAAACAAAACGTCAATAAAAAAAAAAAAAAAAAAAAAAAAAAATGATAATAATATTAAAAAAAAATAAATAAATAAACAAAATAATAAAAGAAAAAATAATAAAAAAAAATATATATTATAACAATAATAATAATAAACAAAAAAAAAAAAAAAAACTTTATTTTCAAACCAAATTTGACCAACTGTCCATTCAAAACACGCTTAAGACTCGACCATAGCCATGAATCTTCGTGACCACTGGCCTGCTGAGTGCGCCCGTCGCATGCAGACCCGCTATGCCTCCAACACAGGCGACTCTTCCACCAACTCGCCCGCAATGCACCTGCAGCACGCGACCCAACTATACAGCCACACCCACGAATCTTTTAATACAACCTGCAAACAATTAATTTATGAAATAACGACAGTTGACGACTTAACTCTGACAATTATACTTAATAAAAATAGTAACAATCAAAGTAATATACTCACAAACTCGCCGAATCCGAATAAAAGAATTTTTTTTTTTACTATCCGTCGAAACTCAGGTATCAGATAGATGTTTTAATTTTTTTATTTAAAAACAAATAATGATCGATTGATAACAAATGTGAAAGTATTTACCTTTTAATGCACCTCGACGAGTTGAGGATATGCGATAATAACCCTTGTAAATTGACCAAACTGCGAGTCCAACTAGCTCTCCGATCGACGTAATACCGATTGGAGCACCTACTGAATGCACCAGTAAAATCACATTTATCATAACTGGCAACATAGCATGATATAATTTGATGAGCGCACCGCTGCAACGTCACCGTCAACACCTACTTACACTATACTCTCGTGCGTAACCGCCGACCTGCCGATTATCCGATTTCAAGAAGGACGATACAGCAACATTCGCATCAAGAACAGAAGCAGCTTCACCAGTAAAATATAAACTTTTCTCATACAATTTTGTGTAACAAATTGAGTGTATTTTCAGAATCTAAATTTTAATTCATACTCGGACATTATCTTAGATTTAACAAAACTCTCTCGAATACTCGACAATAATTTTTTTGTAATTATTTTTTATATGATACTTAAATATTGTTAACATCTGGTAAAATTTTTTTTTTGCTCAAGTTAATTTAACTTCATTATCAAGCAAAAAAAAAAAAAAAAAAAAAAAAATTAATAAAAAGTGAATAAATAAATAAATTATCTGTTGTAATATTAATTTTAATATTTATTGTACAAACTCTACGAATCGAAATTCAAGATAAGCTTCATTTGTAAACTTCTCAGTAACACGCACAATGTAAGAGACTTATTGCGATAATTTAAGTTACGTCAATTAATGAATAATTTAATTCTATACGCTAAACTCAAAAATTTTATCAAACAAATTTGGAAACTTCTTTAACTATTTTCGACCAATTAAGGCAAAACTCAGTCTGAATCAGTCAAACGGAGTGTCAAAAGCACTGATTTCATTGAAACTTCCCGCTAATTCATAGTTTTTTCTTTAGTGCAAAAATTTAGACATAAAAATTAAAAAAAAAAAAAAAAAAAAAAAAAAAAAAAAACACTAAGACAAAATAATTATATCAAATTTGAAGTTTCATAGCGAACAACGACAAATTGAAACTCAAACCGTTTAGGAACTTAGAGGATAATATACAGAGCCGCTGCACTCAATACTGTCGTTTACATTACAGAATTTTCATCAAATGTTTTAAATACTTTTGACCTAATTAGCGATCTTAAAATCAAGGCGAAAACTGTGAACTTCCCTCATTCCTGGCAATTAATGAAAATTATATACGTTTATGCAACTTCCCACTTAAATATTAACCAACCCATACAGAATTTTCTGCTCCAGCGCCCAATAACCGCGCAATATAGAGCAATAATTATTTTATTACGTCTGAATCCCTGTTACCTGGCTTGCGCAAGCAACACAAAAACTTCTATTTAGCATTTAGCTAAACAACTAGCTATTTGAAATTTTCGTTTAAAAATTTCAAGAATTCAGGCTTACAACTCAAAAATTACAATATTCTTACCCACTTTCAACCAACCACTTCCCACCCCGTGATCATTGTTATACAACAATCATAAAAACTACCGATCTCTTTGAACATCGGGTAGAAATTACATCCAAAACGTTAACTATTCTGAAATAATAGTTATTCAAAAAAAAAAAAAAAAAAAAAAAAAAAAAAAAAAAAAAAAAACAACCTTTTGCTAAGCGCCTGCCCACCACCATCTACCAAGATTCACACAAGCGAAATCGATACATTCCCTATCTTCGATACATTTTTTATCACCGATACAAGGACTGCACTCCTACAGTCGTCCAGCCCTGCATTGTCGAGGGCAACAATGGACTAAGAGGGGAGGCATGTCATGTATCGATCCCCATAAAGATCCCATATTCCCAAGTTGCAACAGACTTACTTATAATCCGCCTAAAAGGAGTTAGGGAGGGGGCCACGGAAATTGCAGCCGACACCTCCGCTCTGCTGGAACAGGTGGGGCGAAGTAGCTTCCCTCGCTGCTTAGCCGCGCTCCCAAACTACTCTCGTCCCCGACACTCGAGTGGTTCGACCGAAAGCTAGCAGCGATCGAAAACCACGTGCAGCACACCTGGACAAGCAGAGCCGGATCAGGCAAGGATCCGTCAGTGCAATATCGCCTCGCCATCACTATTGGATAAGGTCCCGGAAGGTCCAGAGAACCTTCCGTGAACGATCAACTGCACGGATACTCCGGTAATTTTAAGGTAGATTATTGTAACATTCAACTCTGTCAGAGGACATTAAACTCATTAAGTTGTAACCTTTCGCCATTTGTTTTTCAATTAAACTATATCACCTTACCTTACTTTATTTCATTTTATTAACCTAATCAAAAGCCAGACAACAAGGGGACGGGACAACTACGTAAGTAGTTGTTCCAAAAAGACGAAGATCCTACCCCTTTTAAAATAATAACGTCAAGGATTATAAATCCGTGACAGAATTTTTCATAGGTGGAACATTGAAAAATTTCGAAAAGTGAACTTAGAAATTTTCTTTTGGCAGTTGGACGTAGTAGAATTTTTCATAGGTGGAACATTGAAAAATTTCGAAAAGTCGACTTAGAAAATTTTTCGGTGATAGAAATTAGAATTTTTTTTTCTTTTGCGGAAGTTGGACTTAGTAGAATTTTTTATAGGTGGAACATTGAAAAATTTCGAAAAGTTGGACTTAGAAAATTTTTCGGTGATAAAAGTTAGAATTTTTTGTTCTTTCGCGACAGTTTGACTTAGTAGAATTTTCCAGGGTGGTACATAGGAAAATTTCGAAAGGTTGAACTTTAAACGGATGAGTGTGAATTTATGGAAATTAACAATTGGTGATGGATTTGGGAATATTTATGTGATTTTTATAATTTTATTGTTGGCTAGTGACCGACAAAATATTATAATTAATTGTTGGCTAGTGTCCAACCAATATAATTATTCAATTGTTGGCTAGTGTCCAACTGAAATATTTATTTTATTTTTTGGATTTTACCAGGTTTTAGGAAGATTTATTTGTAGTACAAAAGAGAAGAGTTTATAAAATAAAAATAATAGCTACTGGAAAGCGAAGGTTCAAGAACATTGTAGACAGAAATTTTTTTTTTTACTGAATAAAGAAAATTAGAGTCAGTGAAAATTTATTTTCAGGTTCAAAAGTAGTAGACAGTGAATTTTTTTTTCTCTTTTCAGGTTCAAGATTTAGTGTAGACATAAAATATTTTTTTTTTATTGTTTCTCAGATTCAAGATTAATGGTAGACAGTGAAAGGAAAGAAAGAAAGAAAAATGTATGTAGTGAGGACACAGGAACAGTCAGTAGTAAATGAGACACCTAACAATGAAGAACAAGAATCAAAGACAAGTTATTCAAATCCAGAGAACGATGGCGCAAGCAAGAAAATAAGTGAGACGGGTTTGAGGAAAAACTTAATTCAACCACCTCTGGAAATGGAAAACTTGTTGATGTCTCCTTTACATGGTGTTCACTCGGCAGGGGAAAACAGTCAATTAGACTTACGTCTGAGAAAACAAGAAGTAGACACGAGTAGACAAATAGGAAGATTAATGGACCGAAAAAGAGAAAAGAGTCATGAGAGTGGAGATTCAAGTGATAGTAGGATAGAGCAACGAAGAAAACGGCTAGTCAAGAGAAGTTCTAAGAACAGAAAAGTAGAAGGAAGGTAGGAAGAAATGAAAAGACTGGAGAGGGAAAGAAAACTGGACAATGAAAGAGAACAAGACAGACAATACACAAGTAGTGGTAGCGATACAAACGATGATGAGATAACTAGACAGCGTAGGAGTAATAAGGTTCATTACAGTAAAAAGAATGAGTCGTCTCGTCATCGTGAAGAACGCTATAGATCCTCATCGAGGGAAAACCACTACAAATCGAAACCAGGTCATAAGAGATATAAATCTACATCACAGGAAAGACGTCACGTCAACGTTAAATCTCGGGAACTCGATCACAGTTCTCTAGAAAGAAGAGATTGAAGATCGAGGTCCAAAGAACTACATCATGGACATTCACATGGTAGTAAACTACGAACTTCCATAACTCGACACAATCGTCACGGATCCCCGTCTCGTAAGAGAAGGGATTCATCGTCACGAGAAAGGAGTCATAGAAGAGTCAATAGTAGACTACGAGGCAATCGACACCGATCGTCTTCTTCATCGGAGGAACGTCGTCATGGGTCGTGGATCCGAGGCCATAGATGTGATAGAGAACATAGTAGACGTAGACGAAATTATCACAGTAGATCCGGTTCGAGAGAGTATAGACATGTCTCAAGACGAAATCGCAGTACTTCATCATCAGACAGCCGATCACCGGTAAGACATCGTAGACACGGGTATACACAGTCTGACAATATCAATTGTGTGAGAATATTAAAGGACTGGAATTTAAAAATCTCAGGGGATGAGGCGAAAGAAAACCCAGAACAGTTCCTAAACAAACTAGACAGGTGTAGACGGAATAGCAACATGTCGGACACTCAGATAATAAACGCATTAGCGAGTGTAATGGAATATCGTGCGTTAAGGTGGTACGATACGGCGATTTTGAAGATTGAAACGTGGCATGAGTTTAAAAAGTCGTTCCAGAGGAACTTTATTGGCCAATACTCACAGTATGAGGTTATGGATGAAATAAGGAATAGGACTCAAGGCAAAGGAGAAACGATCTCAAATTACATCACTTGTCTGGGCTTCCTATTTAAATACTTAAAACGTCCTTTGGAAGAAGACGAACAGATAGAGATAATAAGAAGAGGGTTGCAACCTGAATACAAATGGTACTTGGACAACAAAAGGGTAGACACGGTAGACGATTTGGAACACTACGGAAGAAAATATGAAAGACAGAGAGAGGATTGTAACAGATTTGTAGGACCACCAACCAAAGACAAATGCAGAATATCTATAGCGGCATTTACGAGCACAAAAAGCAAAGTGGCTGCAGTAAATGAAGTGGCGATGGTTAGTGGCGAAGGAAAGAATGCGAAAAAGGAAGATGAGAAGAGAAAAAGCATAGACAGGCCGACTCAAAGTCAGGAGAATGAAGTAGCAGGTATTCAGGTACAAAATAACCAGTTAAGTAACAACCGGTATAACCAACAAAACGGAAATAGACAACAACAAATGAGGCCACCACAACTAGGACCTCAAATACAAATACAACAACAACTAGACCAACAACCCACGCAAGCTAGACAACAATTAGAACGAGAAAATAGACAAACTCAACAACAACAATCACGACAACAACAAACTCAAAGTGAAGGTAGACCGATTGGTAACTGTCGTAGTTGTGGTAGACCTGGTCATCGGATTTGGGAATGCCCAGATCTATGCTGCTATAAATGCAGACAGACTGGACATTTTGCAAATAGTTGCCCATTGAATGCCCAGGCAACAAGTTGTCAAGTTTGTGGTGCAAAGGGTGTTACAGTGAGAAACTGTGGAAATTGCTCAAAGTTGTTAGCCTTGCTGGGAAACGCCAAGGCGGGAGCGTAGGGTGGCCCAACACTCCCAAACAACAAACATGGGCCACAATGACAGTAGACAACAATGATGAAGTAGACAGAGAGAAGGAGGTGGAACAACAGGTAGAGGAGTTTAGGGAGACAGAAAGTGAGAGTGGGGAGAGTGAAAAATGGGATGTGTGGAAAGTGGTGAATGATTTTAAGGCCAGGAGAACAGGAGCAATTCCTAAGAGTAAGAGTGGGATAAAATGGAGTGAGGAAGAAATAACACCAACGCAGGAAGAAAGTAATCATGGTAATCAAGTAGCAGAAGCAGGAGTAGCCGAAAGTGAAAAGACCTGTGAAAATGCTAAAGAAAATGTAGACAAGGAGGTCGACATGAGTATCAGCAGTAGAGTAACGAGGTCAGGAGTAACTGCAAGTGAAAAGTTTTGTGAAGTTCCTACAGAAATCGTATACAGGGAGGTAATAACATCACTTATATTATCCCCACTTGCCAACCTTTCAATTATCTGTCCTATCTCTTCCCCATTAACCTCTATATCACCTTCCCTCCCCATTTCCACATTTTCCAATTCATCCTTTTGTCTACACTCAACGCCGATTTCACCACTAATTTCATCAGCTTTTTCACCGGTAGTTACTTTTGTCTTGTCTACTTTGTCGCTAATACTTTCGTTTACCTCCCTGTATACGATTTCTGTAGGAACTTCACAAAACTTTTCACTTGCAGTTACTCCTGACCTCGTTACTCTACTGCTGATACTCATGTCGACCTCCTTGTCTACATTTTCTTTAGCATTTTCACAGGTCTTTTCACTTTCGGCTACTCCTGCTTCTGCTACTTGATTACCATGATTACTTTCTTCCTGCGTTGGTGTTATTTCTTCCTCACTCCATTTTATCCCACTCTTACTCTTAGGAATTGCTCCTGTTCTCCTGGCCTTAAAATCATTCACCACTTTCCACACATCCCATTTTTCACTCTCCCCACTCTCACTTTCTGTCTCCCTAAACTCCTCTACCTGTTGTTCCACCTCCTTCTCTCTGTCTACTTCATCATTGTTGTCTACTGTCATTGTGGCCCATGTTTGTTGTTTGGGAGTGTTGGGCCACCCTACGCTCCCGCCTTGGCGTTTCCCAGCAAGGCTAACAACTTTGAGCAATTTCCACAGTTTCTCACTGTAACACCCTTTGCACCACAAACTTGACAACTTGTTGCCTGGGCATTCAATGGGCAACTATTTGCAAAATGTCCAGTCTGTCTGCATTTATAGCAGCATAGATCTGGGCATTCCCAAATCCGATGACCAGGTCTACCACAACTACGACAGTTACCAATCGGTCTACCTTCACTTTGAGTTTGTTGTTGTCGTGATTGTTGTTGTTGAGTTTGTCTATTTTCTCGTTCTAATTGTTGTCTAGCTTGCGTGGGTTGTTGGTCTAGTTGTTGTTGTATTTGTATTTGAGGTCCTAGTTGTGGTGGCCTCATTTGTTGTTGTCTATTTCCGTTTTGTTGGTTATACCGGTTGTTACTTAACTGGTTATTTTGTACCTGAATACCTGCTACTTCATTCTCCTGACTTTGAGTCGGCCTGTCTATGCTTTTTCTCTTCTCATCTTCCTTTTTCGCATTCTTTCCTTCGCCACTAACCATCGCCACTTCATTTACTGCAGCCACTTTGCTTTTTGTGCTCGTAAATGCCGCTATAGATATTCTGCATTTGTCTTTGGTTGGTGGTCCTACAAATCTGTTACAATCCTCTCTCTGTCTTTCATATTTTCTTCCGTAGTGTTCCAAATCGTCTACCGTGTCTACCCTTTTGTTGTCCAAGTACCATTTGTATTCAGGTTGCAACCCTCTTCTTATTATCTCTATCTGTTCGTCTTCTTCCAAAGGACGTTTTAAGTATTTAAATAGGAAGCCCAGACAAGTGATGTAATTTGAGATCGTTTCTCCTTTGCCTTGAGTCCTATTCCTTATTTCATCCATAACCTCATACTGTGAGTATTGGCCAATAAAGTTCCTCTGGAACGACTTTTTAAACTCATGCCACGTTTCAATCTTCAAAATCGCCGTATCGTACCACCTTAACGCACGATATTCCATTACACTCGCTAATGCGTTTATTATCTGAGTGTCCGACATGTTGCTATTCCGTCTACACCTGTCTAGTTTGTTTAGGAACTGTTCTGGGTTTTCTTTCGCCTCATCCCCTGAGATTTTTAAATTCCAGTCCTTTAATATTCTCACACAATTGATATTGTCAGACTGTGTATACCCGTGTCTACGATGTCTTACCGGTGATCGGCTGTCTGATGATGAAGTACTGCGATTTCGTCTTGAGACATGTCTATACTCTCTCGAACCGGATCTACTGTGATAATTTCGTCTACGTCTACTATGTTCTCTATCACATCTATGGCCTCGGATCCACGACCCATGACGACGTTCCTCCGATGAAGAAGACGATCGGTGTCGATTGCCTCGTAGTCTACTATTGACTCTTCTATGACTCCTTTCTCGTGACGATGAATCCCTTCTCTTACGAGACGGGGATCCGTGACGATTGTGTCGAGTTATGGAAGTTCGTAGTTTACTACCATGTGAATGTCCATGATGTAGTTCTTTGGACCTCGATCTTCAATCTCTTCTTTCTAGAGAACTGTGATCGAGTTCCCGAGATTTAACGTTGACGTGACGTCTTTCCTGTGATGTAGATTTATATCTCTTATGACCTGGTTTCGATTTGTAGTGGTTTTCCCTCGATGAGGATCTATAGCGTTCTTCACGATGACGAGACGACTCATTCTTTTTACTGTAATGAACCTTATTACTCCTACGCTGTCTAGTTATCTCATCATCGTTTGTATCGCTACCACTACTTGTGTATTGTCTGTCTTGTTCTCTTTCATTGTCCAGTTTTCTTTCCCTCTCCAGTCTTTTCATTTCTTCCTACCTTCCTTCTACTTTTCTGTTCTTAGAACTTCTCTTGACTAGCCGTTTTCTTCGTTGCTCTATCCTACTATCACTTGAATCTCCACTCTCATGACTCTTTTCTCTTTTTCGGTCCATTAATCTTCCTATTTGTCTACTCGTGTCTACTTCTTGTTTTCTCAGACGTAAGTCTAATTGACTGTTTTCCCCTGCCGAGTGAACACCATGTAAAGGAGACATCAACAAGTTTTCCATTTCCAGAGGTGGTTGAATTAAGTTTTTCCTCAAACCCGTCTCACTTATTTTCTTGCTTGCGCCATCGTTCTCTGGATTTGAATAACTTGTCTTTGATTCTTGTTCTTCATTGTTAGGTGTCTCATTTACTACTGACTGTTCCTGTGTCCTCACTACATACATTTTTCTTTCTTTCTTTCCTTTCACTGTCTACCATTAATCTTGAATCTGAGAAACAATAAAAAAAAAATATTTTATGTCTACACTAAATCTTGAACCTGAAAAGAGAAAAAAAAATTCACTGTCTACTACTTTTGAACCTGAAAATAAATTTTCACTGACTCTAATTTTCTTTATTCAGTAAAAAAAAAAATTTCTGTCTACAATGTTCTTGAACCTTCGCTTTCCAGTAGCTATTATTTTTATTTTATAAACTCTTCTCTTTTGTACTACAAATAAATCTTCCTAAAACCTGGTAAAATCCAAAAAATAAAATAAATATTTCAGTTGGACACTAGCCAACAATTGAATAATTATATTGGTTGGACACTAGCCAACAATTAATTATAATATTTTGTCGGTCACTAGCCAACAATAAAATTATAAAAATCACATAAATATTCCCAAATCCATCACCAATTGTTAATTTCCATAAATTCACACTCATCCGTTTAAAGTTCAACCTTTCGAAATTTTCCTATGTACCACCCTGGAAAATTCTACTAAGTCAAACTGTCGCGAAAGAACAAAAAATTCTAACTTTTATCACCGAAAAATTTTCTAAGTCCAACTTTTCGAAATTTTTCAATGTTCCACCTATAAAAAATTCTACTAAGTCCAACTTCCGCAAAAGAAAAAAAAATTCTAATTTCTATCACCGAAAAATTTTCTAAGTCGACTTTTCGAAATTTTTCAATGTTCCACCTATGAAAAATTCTACTACGTCCAACTGCCAAAAGAAAATTTCTAAGTTCACTTTTCGAAATTTTTCAATGTTCCACCTATGAAAAATTCTGTCACGGATTTATAATCCTTGACGTTATTATTTTAAAAGGGGTAGGATCTTCGTCTTTTTGGAACAACTACTTACGTAGTTGTCCCGTCCCCTTGTTGTCTGGCTTTTGATTAGGTTAATAAAATGAAATAAAGTAAGGTAAGGTGATATAGTTTAATTGAAAAACAAATGGCGAAAGGTTACAACTTAATGAGTTTAATGTCCTCTGACAGAGTTGAATGTTACAATAATCTACCTTAAAATTACCGGAGTATCCGTGCAGTTGATCGTTCACGGAAGGTTCTCTGGACCTTCCGGGACCTTATCCAATAGTGATGGCGAGGCGATATTGCACTGACGGATCCTTGCCTGATCCGGCTCTGCTTGTCCAGGTGTGCTGCACGTGGTTTTCGATCGCTGCTAGCTTTCGGTCGAACCACTCGAGTGTCGGGGACGAGAGTAGTTTGGGAGCGCGGCTAAGCAGCGAGGGAAGCTACTTCGCCCCACCTGTTCCAGCAGAGCGGAGGTGTCGGCTGCAATTTCCGTGGCCCCCTCCCTAACTCCTTTTAGGCGGATTATAAGTAAGTCTGTTGCAACTTGGGAATATGGGATCTTTATGGGGATCGATACATGACATGCCTCCCCTCTTAGTCCATTGTTGCCCTCGACAATGCAGGGCTGGACGACTGTAGGAGTGCAGTCCTTGTATCGGTGATAAAAAATGTATCGAAGATAGGGAATGTATCGATTTCGCTTGTGTGAATCTTGGTAGATGGTGGTGGGCAGGCGCTTAGCAAAAGGTTGTTTTTTTTTTTTTTTTTTTTTTTTTTTTTTTTTTTTTTTTTTGAATAACTATTATTTCAGAATAGTTAACGTTTTGGATGTAATTTCTACCCGATGTTCAAAGAGATCGGTAGTTTTTATGATTGTTGTATAACAATGATCACGGGGTGGGAAGTGGTTGGTTGAAAGTGGGTAAGAATATTGTAATTTTTGAGTTGTAAGCCTGAATTCTTGAAATTTTTAAACGAAAATTTCAAATAGCTAGTTGTTTAGCTAAATGCTAAATAGAAGTTTTTGTGTTGCTTGCGCAAGCCAGGTAACAGGGATTCAGACGTAATAAAATAATTATTGCTCTATATTGCGCGGTTATTGGGCGCTGGAGCAGAAAATTCTGTATGGGTTGGTTAATATTTAAGTGGGAAGTTGCATAAACGTATATAATTTTCATTAATTGCCAGGAATGAGGGAAGTTCACAGTTTTCGCCTTGATTTTAAGATCGCTAATTAGGTCAAAAGTATTTAAAACATTTGATGAAAATTCTGTAATGTAAACGACAGTATTGAGTGCAGCGGCTCTGTATATTATCCTCTAAGTTCCTAAACGGTTTGAGTTTCAATTTGTCGTTGTTCGCTATGAAACTTCAAATTTGATATAATTATTTTGTCTTAGTGTTTTTTTTTTTTTTTTTTTTTTTTTTTTTTTTTAATTTTTATGTCTAAATTTTTGCACTAAAGAAAAAACTATGAATTAGCGGGAAGTTTCAATGAAATCAGTGCTTTTGACACTCCGTTTGACTGATTCAGACTGAGTTTTGCCTTAATTGGTCGAAAATAGTTAAAGAAGTTTCCAAATTTGTTTGATAAAATTTTTGAGTTTAGCGTATAGAATTAAATTATTCATTAATTGACGTAACTTAAATTATCGCAATAAGTCTCTTACATTGTGCGTGTTACTGAGAAGTTTACAAATGAAGCTTATCTTGAATTTCGATTCGTAGAGTTTGTACAATAAATATTAAAATTAATATTACAACAGATAATTTATTTATTTATTCACTTTTTATTAATTTTTTTTTTTTTTTTTTTTTTTTTGCTTGATAATGAAGTTAAATTAACTTGAGCAAAAAAAAAATTTTACCAGATGTTAACAATATTTAAGTATCATATAAAAAATAATTACAAAAAAATTATTGTCGAGTATTCGAGAGAGTTTTGTTAAATCTAAGATAATGTCCGAGTATGAATTAAAATTTAGATTCTGAAAATACACTCAATTTGTTACACAAAATTGTATGAGAAAAGTTTATATTTTACTGGTGAAGCTGCTTCTGTTCTTGATGCGAATGTTGCTGTATCGTCCTTCTTGAAATCGGATAATCGGCAGGTCGGCGGTTACGCACGAGAGTATAGTGTAAGTAGGTGTTGACGGTGACGTTGCAGCGGTGCGCTCATCAAATTATATCATGCTATGTTGCCAGTTATGATAAATGTGATTTTACTGGTGCATTCAGTAGGTGCTCCAATCGGTATTACGTCGATCGGAGAGCTAGTTGGACTCGCAGTTTGGTCAATTTACAAGGGTTATTATCGCATATCCTCAACTCGTCGAGGTGCATTAAAAGGTAAATACTTTCACATTTGTTATCAATCGATCATTATTTGTTTTTAAATAAAAAAATTAAAACATCTATCTGATACCTGAGTTTCGACGGATAGTAAAAAAAAAAATTCTTTTATTCGGATTCGGCGAGTTTGTGAGTATATTACTTTGATTGTTACTATTTTTATTAAGTATAATTGTCAGAGTTAAGTCGTCAACTGTCGTTATTTCATAAATTAATTGTTTGCAGGTTGTATTAAAAGATTCGTGGGTGTGGCTGTATAGTTGGGTCGCGTGCTGCAGGTGCATTGCGGGCGAGTTGGTGGAAGAGTCGCCTGTGTTGGAGGCATAGCGGGTCTGCATGCGACGGGCGCACTCAGCAGGCCAGTGGTCACGAAGATTCATGGCTATGGTCGAGTCTTAAGCGTGTTTTGAATGGACAGTTGGTCAAATTTGGTTTGAAAATAAAGTTTTTTTTTTTTTTTTTGTTTATTATTATTATTGTTATAATATATATTTTTTTTTATTATTTTTTCTTTTATTATTTTGTTTATTTATTTATTTTTTTTTAATATTATTATCATTTTTTTTTTTTTTTTTTTTTTTTTTTTATTGACGTTTTGTTTTATTTTTCATGGCTCTGCGACGTGAAGCGGTGGTTTTGTATTGGAGTTTGGTGCTTTTGGAGAGGTTGTGGGCATTGTCGAGATTTGTGGAGATGAGTCCACGTGGATTACAATGTCTGCCGACTTTAGAGTCGGAGGCAAGCTGTGAGTCTCATTAGGAGGAGTATCATCCTGATGATTATTTTTACATGTGCATGTTTTTCGGTTGGGTTCTTCTTTGTTTTTTTTGTTTTGTTTATATTCTTTCTTTTTGTTGCAGATAAAGAAGAACAAGGGTAGGATTTTCTCGACCTGAAGAAATTTATCTATCAAAAATTTTAGGACTAATGTTATCGCGATTGAGGATCCTAAGCCGATGGCTATAAATGAATGTGTTTGCTTCTGCTCCGTCCATCGAATATGTATCGCTCGCAGTTTATTTTCGATTTCGCTCAGGGGAATTGGGTTAAATTTTTGTAGTGATTCAGTGAGTTCTTTCTCTACTTCCATGGGGTATTTGGTTGCGTATTCATGTATCTCGGGTTTTATTATGTTCAATTCTGCTGACAATTCGGGATTTTAATTGTATTCTGATATGAATGAGATTTTCCGAAGACCGTGTAGGGTAAAGCTTGATGTGTGTGCAGTACATTCGCCACTTAGGTAAAGTGAGCCTGTGCCATTTATGAGAAATTCATTTCGATGATTATGGCAGGTTATTGTGAGCTTATTTGGTTTTAAAGTTGAATATAACCATAAATTCGATGCGTGCAAGGGTGTTAGAATTATGGGCGTGTTTGGTATAATAACTGTCGAGCAGGTTTTTAGAGAAGAGGTTGTCGGCTGATTGAACATTGAATATTCACACGATGGGTGTGTCACTCCGTTGATTAAGGGTAAGAAGTCTTCACATAGCTTAGTGTGATTATAAGTGGAACAAGATTGAAGGAGTTCGTCATTTAAGAGAACATATGTCTGGTTTCTCGATAAGACAACATAATTAACTGTTGGTTTTATTGCTAAATAGCCTGTATTATCAAAGGGGAGGGTTATAGGGTTTGGAAAAGAGTGTATTTTGTACAAATCGAGGTCGTCATCCATTACTACAGGTAGTTTCATAGAAACGTGAAGCTTTCCATTAGTGATAAAAATAGTCGTTTTCGCTACGTTGAATAGGTAGTGGGGTGTAATTACCTCTGCTGCGTTTGGTATCCGGAGATTCGGATTGTTGTTAATTTTTAAGAGTAGATTGGACATTTGGGAAAAAGATAACAGGAGAGGGTGTAGATGTCCTCTTGCGGTGGTTTGAATTACTTCCATCAAGGTTTCATAACCCCTTTGTAGTTCGTCAAAATCGTATGAGTAATCAGACCACCATCTGGTAACGTTTTCAAATTGCAGGTTTCTGTTTATGGCCAAGTTTTGTTCGGAGATGGCTTCAACACGACTAATTAAGCGTGAAATTTCTAGAGTTTGATTATTTTCTGATTTATACAGATTTTCGAGCTCTGATTTAATTAGGTGAGTTGATTCAATTGAAATTTGTGATAAGTTATTCTGACTGTCGTACAGTTTGTCGATGTCACTATTGATTAGTTCGCGGTCTTTCGAGTCCATGATGCCGAATAACCATTTCGTAACCCAAACGCCGACTTCGATTGGAGCTCCTCGCGTTTTTCGATTATAGGGTCGGTTATCGATTTCTTGCAGAACGAACAAGCTTTTTATAGATTCATGTAGATCATTTATTGCGAATAATTTGCGGGTTATGCGAAGTTCCGAGAGTTCTGGTGTTATTTGGTCAGGGTGGACTCTATATAATTCATTTACTAAATGTTTGAAATTTTTGTTTTCCGTTTTAAAGTTTCTGTCTAGTGGGGGACAATTTAAGAAAATATTAATATGAATTTTTGTTCTGACTAAATTAACTTTCCCGACGTGTTCATAGAAAATACCCGGATTATTGGGGATTGGTTGTGTTTCATAGAAAGTTTTATTCTCCGTGTGAACGGTACCGACTGGAGCGAAGCTCGTGAACCACAGCAAGATAAAGAACATTTTTCTGGAACAAAATTAGGGCAGATTTAAATTAGATAAGGCGAAGAAGAAAGGCTTTCAGTAAAATTTTTTCAGACGATCTTTATGAACTAAGATTTTTGTTTTGTTTTGGCTTTGCAAGAGGGCAGTGTTATTTTCGCGTACTTCTAGGACGTCGAAAACTCCGTTATAGAATTTATCTAGTTTGTTTTTACGCGGCAGTTTCTTGACGTAAACTTTGTCTCCGGGTTTTATATCTAGGGGTTTAGTTGATTTGTCGTAATTTCTTTTGTTAACTTGTTTGGATGATTCTAAGCTTTTCAATGCCATCTCTCGGATTTCAGCTATTCTTGTTGCTAGATCGTAAATGTAACCATTATATGTGTCGTTATCGAAGTCGTCTAGGCATCCTGAAGGGGTTCTAGGATTTCGTCCCATAGCTATTTCGTAGGGGGTAAAACCTGTGGAAGAGTGGACTGAGGAATTGTATTCCATCATGGCAAAGGGAACTAGCTCGTCCCAGTCTTGATACTTAGGGGTGTTAGTCCTCAAGTAGTCTTTCAAGACAGCATGACTTCTTTCCAATGATGCGTTCGACTGGGGGTGGAAAGATGTCATCGTTTTTAGACGACAGGCAAACATGCTTTCAAGATTTTTGAGGAGTTTATTCCTAAAGCTTTTACCTTGATCGCTCAAGATAATTTTAGGTACTCCATGAGTGGCTATAAGATGTTTAGCAAGGACTTGTGCCACGGTTAGCGCTTTAAGATTAGGTACTGGTACTGCTATACAAAATTTTGAAAATAAACATTGCATAGTGATTATGTAAGCATTGCCATTCACGGTTCGAGGCATAGGTCCGACCGCATCGATAGCCATTTTAAAGAACGGTTCTGCGGGCGTATCGGTAATTACCATGGGTTCTTTGGTGCGATAACCTATGAGTTTAAACTCTTGGCATATTCGGCATCGATGAATGTAATCGACTATATCTTTACGCAAACCGGGCCAAGTAAATTTTTCCCTCACTCTTCTGTAAGTCTTCTCTACTCCACGATGTCCTCCGAATAGGCTATCGTGGCATTCTTTTAGGATGGTGTTGCGGGATTCGGGTGGTGGTGTTATGCAGACACCTAGACAGATCGTTAGCGTCATAGGTATGTTTTTGAGTGCGTCTTGGACTTCTCGGTATAGAGGTCCACGTGGTAATGCATCTGTGAGTTCGCCTTTTCGTGACATACGAACCGATGTAATTTCTTTTTCTAGTAGTAGATGATAAAGATTGTATAAGCATTCTTTCAAAGAACTTTTCTTAATAGGATTCCTTTCGGTTTCTGTAACTACTAAAGAGAAGATGGTTCGGCCTCGGGTTTTAGAGACAAGAACATTGCCAATCGTAGGGTTCAGATCTTTAAGTTCGCTTTTCGAAATTAGCTCTAACTCGGCAAGAAGTTGATTGTTAGGCGTGTGTAAGTTTAAATTCGCAGGGATAAAATGTATTATGTTATCTTTATGTCCCGTGAGGGCGTCTCGGGTGAGTCTCACTGTCAGTCGTTCGGGGGGTTTGATCGGGGTGCAAAAAGGATTCAAGAGGGGGGGTATAATTGGCAAATTGGTTTTAACGCTGGTGAAAATGTCATTATGAGTATTTGCCGTAGTAGGTTTTGGACTTCGAGGTATCAAATTTGAATTTGGTTGTTTTGTAGGAAGTGATTGCTGCGAGGATTGAAGGGTCGTTTTGGCGGTATCTCGAGGGTGAGTGACACTCTCTTGAGTGTTTAGAGAGTTTTCCGATGGAGCTAACTTTTGATCTGGTGTAATTGTCTTCGTGGAATTTGTTGAAGAGTCGGAATTTTCACTAGACATGATTTTGGTGTTTTCGAGATTAAAAGTGTCATCAAAAATTGCTGGGGGTATTTTATGTGTGAGGAGAGTGGACGATAAGGGAGGATTTTTGAATCCTGAGTCATCGCTCAGTTGCCATTTATCTAAGTCTAACAGGGATTGTGTATTGTTCAGAATCTGTCTATCATTTGCGTCAATAAGGTCATTTTCCAAATAGCCTGGATCACTGTGGACAACAGAGTGATCCGCTTCGTGATAGTTAGATCCTAGGTCGAAATTTTCAAGAAGTTCTTCCCATTTTCCAGAGTCCCACCACAAGGAATTAAATCCTTCGATAAACTCTTCTTTCTCCTTAGAATTGAAGTTGGAAGGTTTGAGCTGAGCTTGGAGTTCCAAATTTGATTTTACGGGGGTAGTCTCGTAGAGTTCTTCTTCGTCAGAAGATGAGGAGTTATCATCATTTGCTGGAGGTTTCACTCTTTTTGATGGGGAATCAAAGAATGCCTTTCTTGATGCGGGTTTTTGGAAATGGGCGACTACATCTTCAAAACTATCCGATGGTACCATGGTTTCGTCGAACTCACTTATGCCAGAAATCTCATCTTCTTTTTGGTTGCTGATTTCAGACTCGGTGGCAGGAGATGTGGTTGTTGTGTTGAGAGGTTCTGCCAAACTAGGTATTAATGACCGGCTTTGCAAGGGTACAGGTGCGTCGGAGGCGCTTTCGGTTTCATCTGATGTTTCTATTTCTGAGGTGGAGCTTTCAGCGTTTGCTTGATCGACGGGTGTAGTATTTTTCGGATCTACCTGTTGATTTTGTCTGAGTCTTAGACGAGAGGCGATGGTATCGCCTGGAAGATTTCCCTGACCAGATACGTTCGGCGATGCATGAGTTTTATTTTTAGAGCCTTTCGGTCTACCTCTTCGCGAAGGGCCGGGCTGCGGGGCGTCAGAGAAGTTTTCTTCTTTGCTTTTATTGTGTGCTTGTCGAGCAAGTGATGTTTTTGTTGGTTTTGGTTTCTGAATAGGTAGTATGGTTTTTGTTTTGATATTTTTCAGGGATTGAGAGGCTATGTTTGCCGATTTTTCGTTTTCTACCTCTTTCTGGTCTATCGGATTTCTTGAGAGCCAATCGGCATTAGTGTTAAGCCTTCCAGGTTTGTAACGAAATATGTATCTGTAGCCGCGCAGCCGGGCTCTCCAGCGGTTTAATCTTGACATTGGGTCTTTGATTGAATCAATCCATTGTAGAGGTTCATGGTCAGCGTATACATAGAAAGTGCGACCGTAAAGGTAGTGTCTGAAGTGCATGATGCCTAGGACTACAGCTAAACACTCTCGCTCGGTGGCAGAGTAGTTTCTTTGATGTTTATTGAGCGTTTTTGACATATATGCAATAGGTTGATCATTATTTGGTTCGCCTTGACTCAAAACTGCCCCAACTGCGTATGCACTAGCATCGGTTGTTAGTATGAAGGGTTTAGAAAAGACTGGGCAAATTAGGACTGGTGCCGTGCATAGAGCTGTCTTTAGTTTTTCGAAACTGGCTTTTTGGCTCTCCTCCCAGCGGAATTTACAATTTTTCTTAAGGAGGTCGTTTAGAGGTTTTGCAATTTCAGAGAAATG
This sequence comes from Encarsia formosa, assembly GCA_038277355.1. Lineage (NCBI taxonomy): Eukaryota > Metazoa > Arthropoda > Insecta > Hymenoptera > Aphelinidae > Encarsia > Encarsia formosa. Next base: position 88,032,845 of record CM076184.1, on the reverse strand, counting down.
GTGGATAAACCGGCGATAGTAAGAACAGAGTCCAAGAAAAGAACGAACGTCCGAAGTACTCTTTAAGACGGGAAAATCCTGAATATCTTTGATTTTTCCCCGGTCAGGTTTGACTCCAAATTGATCGATATGGTGGCCCAGGTATTTTACTTCAGGGGTTAGAAATTCGCATTTTTCGATTTTTAATCTCAATCCAGCATTAAACAATCTTTGAAAAGCTTCATTAACCTTTCTCTCGTGGTCTTCAAGAAAGTTGGAGAAGATGATTAAGTCATCTAGGTAAACGAACAATTCGATTTCTTGTAATCCGGTCATGACGGCGTCCATCAGCCTTTGGAATGTTGGGGGAGCACAGCAGAGTCCGAAAGGCATGGCTGTGAATTCGAAGTGCCCGTAAGGCGTTGAGAAAGCGGTTTTAGCTCTGTCATCCGGGTGCATAGGTATTTGGTGGAATCCGTTAACGAGATCAAAAACTGAAAAGTATTTGGACTTGCCTAGGGACTCCAGTATTTCTTGAACGTTTTGGAGTGGATAGGCGTCTGGAATTGATACTTCGTTGAGCCTTCTGTAATCAATGACGAGACGATGTTGATTTTTACCGTCAGGGCCAGGCCGTTTTGGAACTATCCATAGAGGTGAGTTCCAAGGGCTGGAGGAGGGTTGGATGGTTCCTTTCTTCAGCAAGTCATCTACTTGCCTTCTAAATTCTTCGTGTAATTTTGGAGGATAACGATATTGACGTGTAAATATCGGTTTGTCACTGGTTAACGGAATGGTATGTTGTACTAGATGTGTGCGAGGAGGGTCGTCGCCAGGTAACATAAAGAGATATGGAAAACGTTCGACCACTCTCTTCAATTGGGCTAGGGCTGCTTTGTCATGATGTTTTCTTTTCAGAAGGTCAATTATTCGAGTTACTCTTTGTTCAGGAGGGCAAGGCGTTCCCTCGACCTCGGAATCGAAGAAGTCGTCGGAACTATCGAGTTCAAAGGGATACAGATCTTGCACCGGTATTTCAACTTCTTGAGGTTCGTTTCTTGTGTTAATGGCTAACACGTAACATGAACCTTTTTCATGGGTAACGGCTGACTCACCGATGAATATTCCGGTAGGGGTTTGTATTCGGGGAAGATACGCCTCCCCTCTTGGAGAGCTTTCCGACACGGGAATTTCTATCGCAATTTTACAACGCGCTGGCAACGTATATCTTGTGGACAGAGCTTTACCTTGCTTTCGACGAGCTTTATAATGGAAAACAGTCGAAGGTATTTTGCTGGACGTAGGTTGAATGTCGGGGATGGTGTTTTGACTTTGAGGTGTTCGTCGAGAGTCAGGAAATTCTGCAGGGGATTCGGCAGATTCAGACTCACTGTTGTCTGTAGCGCTAGAAAAACAAATGTCCTGAGTGCCATTTTGAGTGATTAATTGATTATTGGCCAAGTCAATTTGACCCTTTTCAATTTGTAGATAACGAGAGCCAAGAATGGCATCTTCTTTAAGCGAAGAACTTTCGGGGAGGACGTGCATGTGATGTTTTCTACCGTCTCTTTCTTTGAAAGTAACGGTACCGAGAGTGTAAACGGGTTCTGCTCCGATCCCGGTCAGTTGAAGAGTACGATTTTTGTTGATCTTACACGTGGGATTTAGGGATTGAATTTTAATTACGCTCACGTCTGCGCCGGTGTCAATTAAAATGCGCCCCTTTCCGGCTTTAAATATGTTATTAGTAATTTCGATCTTGGGTGATCCGTACGAAATTTTCTTTCTTTCCCTATGGTTTCTAGGATTCCAAATTTTAGGTGAATATGTGTCGGAATCGTTAGTAGATTTGTCTATATTAAGGGTGTCGCTACTCTGGGAGGTTGAATTTTCGGAAAAGGTTTCTGAGTCAGAGGATTCTGATTCAGAGCGATCTGAGTCTGGGGATAGATCTTCCAGAAAAGAGTCGGGAAGATTTTTCATTTTTCCGGCTTGCTTAAGTCTCCGGAGTTTCTTCAAAGTTCTTTTGCTGATAACACCATCTTGTAAAAAGGGGGCATCGTCGTGAATTAGATGGAATATATGTTTTTGTTTACAAATACGAATCGTAATTTTTCCATGAGCGTTGACTTGATTATTGTCTTCTCCCTGGATTGTAATGGGAGGGTGAGGATAGTAGAAAACCGAGTCTTTAAAAACGGAAGCTTTGATGACGTTCACTTCATTGGTTTGTGCAGCGGAACATGTTACGACGCCCTTTTTGAATAGGTAATTTTTAATTTTTATGGTTGGTGCGGTTTTCTCGCCACAGACTTTCCGTACTCCCTTGTTTTGAATGTTTTCACCGATCGGCGCTCGGGGCTCTGAGAGCGCGGGAAGCTCGCGGGCGCGCCGTCCGGACGAGCTTGTCTCCAGTTTAAATTCTCGCTAGAGGAGATATTTGCGGGAATATTCGTTGGGGTCGGAGCTCGTGGAGAAGGGGCGTAAGGACCTGGGGATCCAGGTCTACCAGGCGGCTTGTCGTAATAGTTGTTAGGGAAGTAGGCTGGTGTTGCCGCATTAGGATAGGGCGAGTGAAAAGGGGGCATAGGAGCTGGGGGGTAGTAGTAGGGCATAGGAGGATAATAGGGCATATAAGGGTGAAAATTTGGATAAGGGAAGGGAGGGGAAAGGGGGCTTGTCGACCTATTAGGGTATCGGCCTCTAGGGCTCTCGGACCTAGGGTGGGAGTAACGATCTGATGATCCGGTTTGATCGGATAGGCTCTGTCTTTCCGGGTTTTTCAGAATGCTTGAAGGTTGTTCGTAACGCAGGGAAGGGTGAGCATCCGGTTTACCTTCTGCTGTGAAGGTCATTGTTCTAGGCAATCTTATATCGTTAGGGTCATAAGAATACGAGATATTTCTATCGAAGTTTCGCGGGTCGTTAAAATCGGAGAATTTAACGTTGCGCCGGTCGTGAGATGATTCTCTTTCAGGTGTCCCGGGTCGACCATAAGGGCTAGGAGAACGCGATCGCGGAGGCGGTTTTTGGGTGGAGGAATACTCTACATCGGCACGATTTGGTGCTCCGATGTTAACCCATTCCTCCGCATTCAGAGCTGCGTTTAAAGCTTCGGAAAAGTTAACAGGGTTATGGTTAGACATTTGGTTGCGAATGACAGAAGGTAATCCGCGAATAAAATATTCGGTAGCGAGGTCTTCGAAAAGGGACTTATTATGTCTCTTGATGTCTTCGTCATCTATTCCCCCTTTTTTTAGTTTCGTGGCAGCGCGGACTATAGCTGAGAGTCTATCGTGAAAATTTAAAACAGATTCATTCTGTCTCATATAAGAGTCTGAAATAAGGTTAAGGTAATAAGATAGGGATCGTTTTTGAGAAAAACGGTCCTGAAGATGTTTCCGGAGTTGGTCTAAAGTGTCAAAAACTTTTCCGTCAAGACTTGTTTTTGCCTTGCCGGTCAATCGAGAAATAACTCCTTGGAGGAAAAGTTCTTTCAGGGTTGCGTCTGTAATTCGTTGGTCGTAGCTTTCCACGTCCTGCAGCCATGGGCGCAGGGGTGTGGAACCAGTGTAAAAAGGGATTGCAGCAAGAGCACTTTGCATCAATGCTGATGCTTGAACGTTCGCGAACGCGGTTCGTGACTCGTTTAACGTAGCTGCCATTGTAGACATATTTTCGGCCATCCGGTGGGCATGATGTAATTCGGCCGCCTTCTTTTGATCTTTGTCTGGAATGGCTTCAATCTCGTCCAAAGTAAGATTCGCGAGGTTAGCCATATTGAATACTTATAAATTAAAGGGATAACGTCGTTTGATAGAAGTAAAAATTTTATACAAAAAACGAATCTAAAGTTGCGATTTTTGGCGAAACTTCAGGTAATAAAACGTGAAATGTATGCATTATAAGCGGGTCAAATTCAGAGCGATGAGCAGATCAGGTTCCGAAAGCGTTTGTGAGTGTAAGTGTGTTGTTAAATTAGCCAGAAATGTTGAGGTCAGCAAAAAAAATATCGCGATTTGTCAAAAGAAAAGAATCTTTCTTTCAACCATTCACCAAAAGTAACCGGTATCAGATAATAAAAGCTTTTTCCTTACTTCCTTTCTTTTTTTTTCATTAATTTTTAGTATTATAAATTTTTGAAGGAAAAATCATCAATGAAAAAAAATTTTTTTTTTTTTTTAAGAAAGAGAAAACCAATCAAAATAGTCAGGCAACAAGGTTTAAGGTCCCCACCAGGGATGCCATTTATGTCACGGATTTATAATCCTTGACGTTATTATTTTAAAAGGGGTAGGATCTTCGTCTTTTTGGAACAACTACTTACGTAGTTGTCCCGTCCCCTTGTTGTCTGGCTTTTGATTAGGTTAATAAAATGAAATAAAGTAAGGTAAGGTGATATAGTTTAATTGAAAAACAAATGGCGAAAGGTTACAACTTAATGAGTTTAAGGTGAAGACGTAACCAGCGCTGGAAGTAAAAAGTGGCTATAAAATAAAAAATAAAAGGGAAAATATAAAAAAACGCTCTGTAGCGCGCTAGATAATAATTTTAGCTATTTTTTAAGCCTTGTTTGATGAAAATCGGTTAAAAAATAACTTCAGGAAACTTGGAAAATCGTTTTCCTCCCGTTAACCATGTGTAGCAGATCCTTGCGTCGTCTGCTACCGCACGCGTAGTAAATGCACGAACCGCACATGCACCCGTTCTCATAACCTTTAAAATTTATTTCCCTCAATGAAATTCTAAATTTTTTAAATTATTCATTTCATGCAGCACATGCAAAGAAAAAAAAAATTTTAGTAAGCAATCATACAAGCAGCAGGCAGTGATAAATAATTCTTCTTTCTTCAATATTAATAAATTATTTCCCCAACTGTCTGAAATTTCTTGAATAATTATCTTGATATGGGTACTTTATTAGATCCTGTTCTTGTAGCAACCGTGTCGATTACTTTTCTTCTTATAATCATCTTCCTTTTTTTACTAACACTGAAAGCTTCTCTCTTGCCGTCACCCAGTAAGATAATTAATTATCAATAAAAAAAAAATTACATGCTTAGACTGATGAATATATTTTAAAAAATATAGTTTTCATGCATTTTAGTCAAGTATTAATAAAAAGCAGAAGAATATATCAAAACTAAATGAACCAAAGTAATCACAGAACTTACAGTTTACACTTGGTTTACACCTGTGTGCAGTGTGCAGTGCACCCGTCTGCACCAGAGTGACCGATCCCGGCCCAGGTAGTACCGCGAAATTTGAAAATCTTCCGGCACAGATCAGGCAAACAAAAAACTCAATAACGCTGGGCGCCCAGCTTTTTTTATGAATTAATAATTCAATAAATAAAATACCCCCTAATTTTACAACCCAATAACGCTGGGGGTACAAGTTTTTAATAAGTAAAAAAAATAATAAACAAATTAACCCCCAAGCTATACAACCCAATAACGCTGGGCGTCCGAGTTTTTTGTAATCAAAAAAATTAATAAACAAATTATTTCCCCAGTAATACAACCCAATAACGCTGGGCGTCCTGGTTTTTTATGAATAAAAAAATTAATAAACAAATTATCCCCCAAACTATACAACCCAATAATGCTGGGCATCCTCGTTTTTTTATCGATAAAAAAACTAATTATAAGATTATCCCCCAAGCTATACAACCCAATAACGCTGGGCGTCCGAATTTTTTATGAAAAAAAAAAATTAACTATCTATTGACCCATAAGTTAAACAACCCAATAACGCTGGGCATCTTAGTTATTTAAACAATAAAAAAATCTAAAAAACAAATTATATCCAAGCTATACAACCATAACGCTGGGCGTCTGTTTTTTTGTTGTTGTCAACGGTAATTTAATCCTGGACATATCAACTGCAGTTTTTCTGAATATCAAAGATAAGTGCCTCGTGATAGTCTATTAAATCATTTATTTGTTTATTAAGAGCCCCAAATTTTTCACTAGGTTTAACGATTAAGCCTGTTCATTTATTGAATTGTTAAATTAATTTTAAAAAGTCCCGTACTCCCAACGTTATTGGCTTGTAAAGCTTGAGGGATAATTTGTTATTTAGTATTTTTATTCATAAAATAACTAGGACGCCTAGCGTTATTGGGTTGTATAGTTTAGGGGATGATTTGTTTATTAGTTTTGTTACCTAGATAAAAAAAGTTAGGATGCCCAGCGTTATTGAGTTTTACAGATAAGGAGTAACTTGTTTAATAATTTTTTATTTACAAAAAACTCGGACGCCTAGCATTTTTGGGTTGTACAGCTTGGAAGATAATTTGTTTACTAATTTTTTTATTTATAAAAAATTAGGATGCCCAGCGTTATTTAGTTTTACTGCGAAGGGGTTTATTGTTTATTAATTTTTTTGCTTATAAAAAACTCGGATGCCCAGCGTTATTAGGTTGTAAAGCTTGGGGAATAATTTGTTTATTAATTTTTTTAATTATAAAAAACGCGGACGCCCAGCGTTATTGGGTTGTATAGTTTAGGGGATAATTTGTTTATTAGTTTTTTTATTGATAGAAAAACCAGGACGCCCAGCGTTATTGGGTTGTAAAGCTTGGGGGATAACTTGTTTATAAATTTTTTTGCTTATAAAAAACTCGCATGCCTAGCGTTATTGGGTTGTATAGTTTGGGAGATAATTTTTTCATTGGTTTTTTTATTGATAAAAAAACCAGGACGCCCAGATAAGGTCGAAACTTAAAATCTGATAAAACCAAGTATCGTTCTTTTTTTGAGGGTATAATTTTTATGAAAAAACCAATGGACCTATTGACTTGAAACTCTGGACCCTGCTTTCTAGTTATTTTAAATAAATTTAGAAATATTTTTTACACTTCTCATCAATTACTAAAGCAGATAAGGTCAAAACTTAAAATCTGATAAAACCAAGTATCGTTGTTTTTTTGAGGGTATAATTTTTATGAAAAAACCAATGGACCTATTGACTTGAAACTCTGGACCCTGCTTTCTAGTTATTTTAAATAAATTTAGAAATTTTTTTTTACACTTCTAATCAATTACTAAAGCAGATAAGGTCAAAACTTAAAATCTGATAAAACCAAGTATTGTTGTTTTTTTGAGGGTATAATTTTTATGAAAAAACCAATGGACCTATTGACTTGAAACTCTGGACCTTGCTTTCTTGTTATTTTAAATAAATTTAGAAATTTTTTTTACACTTCTAATCAATTACTAAAGCAGATAAGGTCAAAACTTAAAATCTGATAAAACCAAGTATCGTTGTTTTTTTGAGGGTATAATTTTTATGAAATAACCAATGGACCTATTGACTTGAAACTCTGGACCCTGCTTTCTTGTTATTTTAAATAAATTTAGAAATTTTTTTTTACACTTCTAATCAATTACTAAAGCAGATAAGGTCAAAACTTAAAATCTGATAAAACCAAGTATTGTTGTTTTTTTGAGGGTATAATTTTTATGAAAAAACCAATGGACCTATTGACTTGAAACTCTGGACCTTGCTTTCTTGTTATTTTAAATAAATTTAGAAATTTTTTTTTACACTTCTAATCAATTACTAAAGCAGATAAGGTAAAAACTTAAAATCTGATAAAACCAAGTATCGTTGTTTTTTTGAGGGTATAATTTTTATGAAAAAACTCATGGACCTATTGACTTGAAACTCTGGACCCTGCTTTCTTGTTATTTTAAATAAATTTAGAAATTTTCTTTTACACTTCTAATCAATTACTAAAGATGTTTAATAAACTTAATTACTAAAGCAGATAAGGTCAAAACTTAAAATCTGATAAAACCAAGTATTGTTGTTTTTTTGAGGGTATAATTTTTATGAAAAAACCAATGGACTTATTGACTTGAAACTCTGGACCCTAATTAATAGAAAATCCTTTGACTAGAGAAAAGAGAGTAAAAAATTGTAGTGTTTATAAGTTGTGGGCAACTAAAATTTAATTTTATTATACTTATTGTGCCCTTAAGTACACAATTATTTTATCTAAGCGTTGGTTTCCACAAATCTTCATCAAATTCAAAAAGCCACACTCAAATTTGAGAAAACAACAAAAATTTATATTAGCAAAATTTATTTAAAAACAGCCGTTATACATTTACACCTATGATTCATGAACACAAGAGAGTTTTTTTCTTTTTTAGATATCTGGTAGTTATGAATTTCCACTTTTTATTTAAAAGTAATGTTTGATTAAAAATCTTTTACTAAATAAAAGTGAGTGAACAATTTTAGTTTTGATAAACTGTAATAGTTGTTAAAATTTAGTTTGATTTCTCTTATAGCACGCCAAGTATTAAAGAGAACGCAGCAACAGTCAAATTGGATGGAGGAGTCAACAAAAACATATTTAAGATAAATTTATTTAAAAGCATTAGTTTATTTACATCTACTATAGTTATGAACACTAGATAGCTCACAAGAAAATGATTGATTTTTTTACTATTTTTATTTATCCTATTGTCATGAATTAACACTTTATATTAAAAACTAGTTTTTGTTTTTAGTTTTCACTAATAATTGTTGCTTGATGCATATAAAATTATTGGTTATATTTGGCAGTACTGCATCCTTCGCTCACTAGCAGCAACTAGCAGACGACATACACTACTACAATTTTGCTGAATAAGAAGAAAACCGATTTTCCAAGTTTCCTGAAGTTATTTGTTAACCAATTTTTATCAAATAAGGCTCAAAAAATAGCTAAAAATATTATCTAGCGCGCTACAGAGCGTTTTTTTACATTTTCTCTTTTATTTTTTTTTAAATTGCAATCGAAAAATTTTATGAAAACGCGGTTACGTCTTCACCTTAATGTCCTCCGACAGAGTTGAATGTTGCAATAATCTACCTTAAAATTACCGGAGTATCCGTGCAGTTGATCGTTCACGGAAGGTTCTCTGGACCTTCCGGGACCTTATCCAATAGTGATGGCGAGGCGATATTGCACTGACGGATCCTTGCCTGATCCGGCTCTGCTTGTCCAGGTGTGCTGCACGTGGTTTTCGATCGCTGCTAGCTTTCGGTCGAACCACTCGAGTGTCGGGGACGAGAGTAGTTTGGGAGCGCGGCTAAGCAGCGAGGGAAGCTACTTCGCCCCACCTGTTCCAGCAGAGCGGAGGTGTCGGCTAGCAAAATGCTTAATTGCAATTTCCGTGGCCCCCTCCCTAACTCCTTTTAGGCGGATTATAAGTAAGTCTGTTGCAACTTGGGAATATGGGATCTTTATGGGGATCGATACATGACAATTCTACTAAGTCCAACTTCCGCGAAAGAAAAAAAATTCTAATTCCTTTCACCGAAAAATTTCCTAAGTCCAACTTTTCGAAATTTTCAATGTTCCACCAATGAAAAATTCTACTCAGTCCAACTGCTAAAAAAAAATTCTAAGTTCTCTCGCCGAAAATTTTTCTAAGTTCAACCCTTCCGAAATTTTTTCGAAAGTCGGAAGTTTTTCCGAAAGTCCCTAACCTGTCTACAAAAATTTTCTAAGTCCCTAGCCTGTCTACAAAATTTTCTAAGTCCCTAGCCTGACTACAAAATTTCCTAAGTCCCTTTGTTCTCGAAAAAAAAAACAAAAACACCTCTAGTAAAAACTAAAACGATATAAAAATAAATGCAATAACCGAGAAAAAAAAAATAAAATATTTCCTCTCCTCTCACCAACTCTCCGTGGATTAATTTTAAAAAAAAAATTAACAAAAAAAATTATGTTCGGGCGCCATTTGTAACGGGGTATTTCTTAAGAAAAGGGCCTCCCTTAAATAATTAACGGAGTTTCCCGGGCCCTCCCGTTACAAGAAAAAATTCTCACAAAACTCTTGGGGAAAACTCTTTAATCTGGGGTCAGGGTTTCCACGGAGAGAAAACCTCCGGGAACGGTTGGTGAGCTAGAGAGAGAAGAAATAAATTATTACCAAAATTTTAGGTTAAATTTGATTTTATTCTTGTCTACAAAAAAAAAAAATCAAGTCTACAATTACAAAAAGTTAAAGTTTAATTTGAGAACAAAGGAATATAATTGAAACTATAAAGTAGTCTACAAAATGGCGGGTAACGACGCCGCGCCAAAAAAGAAAAGAAAAATCTCGATCGAATTTTACAAGACCCTTCCAATAATATCCAACAGAATTTTCATTTAGCATACAATATACAAAATCTCCGGAAAAACATGCTTTAATAAATTTTAAATGAAATAATAAAAAAAAACTTTACGTTTACAAAAATTTCAACCAAAATTCTCTGATGCCCAAAATGGCTACTCTCTGGTTTTTTTTTAACTCTCGGTATTGAACAAGAAAGAAATAACCCAAGTCTTCGATTTCTTCTTGTACCTAGCTGTAAATAAAAGAGAAAAAAAAATGTCTACAACTCAACTAAAGAAAAATAGGAAAAGGGAACTTAGAAAAAAAAGTCTACTCAAAGAAACTAAAAAAAATCACACTCTCAAACACTACCTCACACTGTGGCTACTGAGAACAGAGTGACGCTCCCCGCGTCTCTCTGACTCGACTTCCTTCCTCACCATCCCCTCCAAACACTCTTCACCAATCAACAAAAATCAATCCAATTAAGCCTCATTCATACTCGAGGAACAGTCATTTGTCCACCAATCAGACACCTTCACGCCACAACACCCAATCACGCTCCCGTCTACAATCTTCCGGTGGCGATCGCCACGCCACCTATAGTACGCGCGAAAATCCAAAATAAAGAATAACTGTGCTCGTGCTGATGCCTTGACAAAAGACATGTTGTTATTGTTTTTTTTTTTTTTTTCATTATTAAAATAAAAGCACAGGCAGTACTCTGCAGTCTGCAGTCTGTCTGCACTCGTGCTGATGCCTCGACAAAAGACATGTTGTTTTTTTTTTTTCATTATTAAAATAAAATAAATATGACCTTCTGTGAACTTCGTCAGTTCGATCATTGTGTTATTGTTGCTTATGGAGAAAAAATTGATGCTTTTATTATTAGTGCTTTAAACGTACATATTCGAAATGAGAAAATAAAATGTGTGAAATAGTTAGTATATAACAGTGTATAATGAAAGTGTATATTATTATTATCAAAATTATAATAGAAAGTGCTGTGTTATTAAAAAAATAAATATCTCTATTTCTATCACGATCTCTACTAATTTTTTTTTTTTACTTAACTGATAGTAATAATAAAAATTCATTTTTTTTTATATACATTATTATTCATAATAATGATCTTTTGGTATCCGAGTCATCACCCAAAGATTAATTTCTTTTTTGATTGATATAATATTACCTTTAAAATTATATTTAAAATTCCATTAAATTTAATCTGTTATAGATAATTTTAAAATTACAATTAAAATTTACATTTTTTGACAAATCACACACAAACATTTTTTACAGTTAACTCTGAACTTTTAACTATTTAAAACAAAAAATTAACCATGTTTATAAAATTTTTTGATCTTTCTGATTTTTTTATCTTTCACCAGTTTCTTAAACTTGTCTTTTTTTCAGTCATTTATCTTATTGTAAGGAAAGATTTTTTTAATACCACATTTAAAAAAGTATTTTCAACTTTTTTATTTTCCTATAAGACAAAAGTGTAGAAAGCGAACAAGTGGTTGGTTATTGATAAAGTCATTTATTAAGTTGGGTTTATTTGTTTTGATTAATTGACATGCAATTTTGCATTGATGAAATATTCAAACTGGTTAAAGTCTAATGTTAAGGGAGAACTTTTTGAGGCAATGACTTAATATAACAAAAGTTTTTAAGATCTCTTGTCACAATTAAATTGATTTAAAAAATATAATTAATAATTTAGTACAAAATTTTAAATGAATAGTTTGAGCACATGAAAATAAATTTATTCTTCCATCCTCAATCCTGATGTTGGATTCCAATGATAATTCTTAAAGCAAATTTAGGTGTGTTTCAAATTTTATAATTTTATAGGTTTCATGATAAAAGTTTGGTATTTCTGTTGACCTTGATTCAAGACCAACTAGAAGTAAAACTATAAACTCAAAATTATTGAATCATGTAAAAAATTAGTATATAATCTTACATTAGTTATACTCTGATTTAATTATAATTCTGGTTATAGTTTGATTCCCAGCATCTAGATTTTAAGACAAAGCTTAAGAGAATACCTTTTTTTTTTATCAAGCCAATGAAGCTTTGTATTTGTTAAACAATTCTTAAATTTGTTTTTCTAAATTATTAATGAATTATTTATTGAGCAAATTGACGTTGCAACAGCGTTTCTCAATGGTGCAGTGAAATCAGAAGTGTATATTCGTCAACCTGAAGGGTATGAAACAGGCGAGGACAAAGTTTGCGAATTATTGAAAGCTCTTTACGGTTTGCCTGAAAGCTCAAGAGCTTGGTATGATTGCTTTGATGAATTTATTGTAAAATTAGATTTTGTAAGAAGTAGATACGATTATTGTTTATATGTCGACAACACAGGCAAAGATACAATATATATTTTGATTTTTGTGGATGATTTTTTGATATGTTGTAGAGATAAAGATAGGATTAGTAAAATTAAAGCAAGCTTGATGAAAAGATTTTGTATGAAAGACTTAGGTGAAGTCAGTAATTACATTGGAATAGATATAAATTATAAAGTTGATAAAGGTAGAATGACCTTAAGTCAAACAAAATATATTGAATCTTTGGCCACAAAATATGATCTTGAAAATGCTAGAGTCTACGACACGCCCATGGAGGCGAATTTGAAATTAGATCAAGCGAGTGAGATTGATGAGAAAATTAAACCACCCAGCCAAGTCCACCCAGCTCGCTTGGGGGTAGTATGTTTGAACGCTACCATGTGATGGAAAGCTCTTGGGGTGGGCAGGCGATGCAGGAAATGCGGTGACCTTGAGACACTACCTCACGTGCTTCAGCACTGCGGCGTACGCTCTGACGCTCGCACCAAACTCCACGACGCCATCTTGGCTTGTAAAGGCAAGTAATGTCCCTGGGGGAATCAAAGTGAATCGAGCTATCAGAGGTGTTGACGAGGAGTTCGCCTGACTGCGGCCCGATCTGGTGATCCAAAATGAGATAGAGTGAAAGATCATGATCGTTGATATGGCCGTGACGTTCGAGAACCGGATGGAAGAGTTCTGTGAAGCAAGAACGGGGAAGCTTACCAAGTACCGCCCGCTTGCTGAGAACCTACAATGGCAGGGCGACATGGTCGCAGTGGAAGCGTTCGTCGTCGACACCCTTGGGATCTGGCAACGAGCGGGAGAAGGGACTCCTCAACATTAGCCCGTTTTATGCGCGGATGATGAGGAGGCTCATGATCAGCGACGCGATTAAATGGTCCCGGAACATTTATGTAGAGCACCTGTTGGGAGTCAGGAAATATTGACTGTAATTATTAAGTAGCTTGTTTGACAGTTTTTCTTCTTTTATCTAATTTTTATTTTTTTTGAATTAGCCTGACTCAATCATAGCGAGCCCTTCCATCTTGTGATGTATATGTTGCGTTTTATTCTGTATTGTTGCTATTAATAATTTCTTATTCTATGGTGTGCACGAAATTTATATTTATTTATTATATATTATGTTTATTGACTGCAGTGCAGATTGACTCAATTGTTTAGCAACTACCTGACTGTGATCTCCGACTATCGACTGTGATCACCACATTGTAAATGTATGACTATGTATATGTATTTGTAATTTTATATGTTTATTTATATATGTTTTACTAGGGGGGGTACCCCCCTGCTCGCTTCGCTCGCCAACCCCCCAGAATTTGATGCTTCAATCTACACTTCTACCTACACTTAACACATCCCCTTGTGCCTACCACTGTACCTACTGTGATACATACCATTGTTTCTACTCTTATAGCTTATGACTACACCTGCGACTTATTTTATGCCTACCATTTTCCTACCTTTCATCTTACTCCAAACCCTTGTAACTATCCTTGTTCTTACCGTTGCACTTACTGCTTTTTTTAACTTAGCTCTTACCCAGGAATATGCTCATGTTTATATACCTGTTTCTATCATGGTGATAACTGTAGTTTGAATTTTTTTCATGCTTTTATTTCTAACTCTAAGACTACTTTGTTCTTATCTCTGATCATACTTTCATTCCTATCCATAGTTAAACATCTGTTTCTGTGCTTTTATTGACTTATTTTCGTCTTTTTATTTATTAATCTTCCCTGCTTTATAACCTTGCTACTATCCACGTCTCTTGAGTATTTTTTTCCGACTTTCTTTACTACATCTGTTGACTTTTTTTTCTTCCTACATATGTTAATAGTCATGTGCTTACTACCTATTTTTTACTCAAGCTTCTAACGCTGTACCTTTGACACATGCATTTGTTTCTACATCTGTTTCTACTCCTATGCTAGCTCTAGTTCTTTATTTTTTTTTATTTAAATTTTTAACACTGAATCTGGCCTCGTGCTTAATCTTTTTTTATCCTCTTGTGCTTACTATTGTAAATTACCTTATAACAAACCTTGTTTATAACATTGTTTCAAACTTGATAACTACATTGTACCTACTCCCATACCTGGACTTGTCATTACGTTTGTAACTTTAAACCTACGCTTATATGTACATTTCTGCTTAATATTATTCCGATCTCGTTCACATGAATCTACTTGCTTTAAGGGGGTACATATACCTAAAAAAAAAAACTAAGAAAAAATTTTGTAAGTTTTTTAAAAATGATTTATTTAAAAAGATATTTTTTTTCCATAATATATACACATTTTTACATAATTTTTTACATTTAGAAAATTAACATAAGTGTTTTTATAAGTGTTATAAAATTCAGCTTATTTAGGCTATGAAAGTTCATTGCTCGTAAAGTCAAAAATTTTCCTTAAAGCGGATGGACACAGGACTTGGCATAGTTGTTGTACATGTGAACTCTCATGAGCGGAACCTCAGGCAACCAAATCCAAGCACTATTAAGCTACTTGCATACTCTAAAATTGCTTAGTGTGGTTAAAATTTTGATAGGTTTTATCATTTTAGTCAATTTATGGTGTGCCATCAGCTAAATAATGCTTAGATTTGGTTGCCTGAGGTTGCGCTCATGAGGGTTCACATGTACAACAAGTGTGCAAAGTCCTGGGTCCATCCGCTGTCTGGAAAAATTTTTGCTTTACGAGCAATGCCCTCATTTTCTCAAAAATCACATATTTGAGAAAATGGCTTTTAAAGTTCTGAACAGATTTTGATGAATAAAATGTAACACACCAACACATAAACATTTAGATCTTGAAAATATCTTGTCACAGGACTCTTGCTTGATGTAAATACTCTTTTGCACATAGCCGGATACTTTATTTTTTTCTCCTGCTCCTAAAGTGACCCAATTAGCTTTTTTATCAAAAACACAGATCACACACTATTAGGCACCACGAGCAAGTTAAGACTTTGAGTCAGAGGAGTCTTCACATGCAATTTTCTAAAAATTATCTTTAATTTTAAATCACAGAATTATTTTTTCACTTCACATTTGCACATAAACGCCTTTTTTTTAATAACTAAAAAACTTCATTAGTTTACCTGATAAGAATTGGTCATTTATTCTTAAATTTTTTTTTTGAATAAAACTAACTTATTTACTTCAGATTGAAATAATAACAAAAACAAAACCAAGTAAAGTAGAATTTCACTAGAAAGATGACTCAAAGAACAAAAAAGTCGTCATGAACTTGCAACGCTGTAGAAATACCTAATTTGATATCGATAGATCGATATTGGTGTAATATTTTAAAGTAGACTCGTACAGGTAATATATGTCATATATTATGTCATAAAGGTTATAAATTTTTTTATGCGATCGATTCTAACTTAATAAATTGTTTTAGCATTAGACTTGAAATGAAAGTTAATCTGTCATTCTTAATTTTCATTATTAAGATATTATGTCACGGAAAAAATCTAATCACAGATAAAAAAATTTTCTGTTTTTTCATCGCTTTTATTAGACGAAAACGATATAAATACTTACAGTTCTGTTCGTGGATAAAAAAAAAACTATACCTACATTGCGAAAATTTAAATAGGAAAAAATACATCGAAAAAGCATTTGTACCTATAGTATCGTAGAAAGTATTTCTGCTACTAGAACTGACTTGAAATTCTTGAATCTCAAAAAAAGCCATTTCAACGTTAATTTAATAAATTGAATGTCTTTATTAAATTAACTGTAACTTTTTTCCCTTAACGAATTAAGAAACGCGGCTTGCGGCATTTGAAAGCTGATGTAAAAGTACATCAAAAAACACAAAAACCTGAAAATTGATTTTTTGAAAAATTTTAGGTATATGTACCCCCTTAACTTTGGTGTTTGCTGTTGTTTTTTCTTTTTTTCATGCTTTGATCTTTAACTCTGAATCTTTGTTCTCATCTTTGTGAAAACTATCTTTTCTATTGTTCTTCTCAAATTTTTTTGTAATTGCAATCGTGAAACTAATCATCTTCATACAATCTTACCCACACAGCTCTTTAACTTTTTTGACAAATATTTCATACACCCTTTTACATTTGTTATCAACGCTTTTTCTACGTAGGTCTGTCCCAATGAACCTATCCTGATTAATATCGAAGTTTATCTTACAACACCACATGTTTCTAGCTTTTATAGGTTCTGAGATATGAATTAAAGTTGAAAAATCACTATTTTAGACCCTAGGCTCCCTAGGGAGGGAATAGGGAGCTGCGGTTTGCGTCAAAAATTTCCTTTTTTTATGCCCTTTCGAATGATATATATATTGTAAGGGTTTGCCGTGGGGGCCGATTCGACTATCTTACCCGGCTATATTCTTTGAGTAAAAAAGGGGCATTTTTTGTATTTTTTCTATGTTTTATGAATTTTTCACAGTAAATATTGAATAAAAGTATGTAAAAATGTATATCAACGTAAACTCGAGCAAAAAAGGCATCTTTTTAAGAAAAAAAAAATGGGGGTTTACGCGCCAAATTTTCAAGTTTTGAACGGTTTTTTAACAAACTGTCTCGATTTTTTACCTTCAAAGTGAATTAAATCGACTTTAAACGCATAAATCGAATATAGACTATAGGAAAAAAAGATGCATTTTTTTGAGTTCTTTCAGAAAATATATATTTTGTTATACTTTTAAGCTAAAATGGCATTGAAAAGTCCAAAAAACCACGTTTTTTTCAAAATTTTGAGGTTATGGACGATTTAAGTGCAGTAAAACTTCTTAAAACTATGGAGACAAAAATTTTTCTAAAAAGTACAACTAAAGACAAAAATTTTGCGCTAAACCTGGTTACGATCGGATAATTAGAGGCCGATTTTTGAAAAAAAAAAATTCTTTTTCGGGTCTTTCAGAGGCCTTCAAAAGTGGGTGGCCCACCTTGTCCCTTAACGGAATCACTCTGGAAAGTTGAGTTTTTCATGTCTTCATAACATACTAAAATTTCAGAGAGGGATCTAGTCTGGTTTTCGAGAAATAAACGAAAAACTACCTAAAATTGTGGTTTCCCATGTATTTTGAATGAGAGACAAATGTTTCTGCGCATGCACGGCTAATGAATTTATCGAAAAAACATTTATGGGATGTTTTTTCAGATACAAAAAGACACCTTATCCTGCAGTTTCAGCCAATTTGGCGTAGGGCAAATTTCGGCCAAATTGCAACCCCTCCTTTGAGATTTGAATTTTTATTTTTAATTTTTATATTACAATTCAATTAAAACATCTAGAGAATAGATTTGATAAAAAAATAATTATGTTATCAAGTGTTTGAAGTTATCCGATTAAAATCATGAAAATAATAATTATTAGTTTACAAACTGAAACAAAACCAATGAATCTATAACCACGAAAGCTTAAATGAAACTCTGAATGTAGCGTCAAAAGTAAAGGGTATATATAACTTATTGTAGGTTAATTTAGATGAAGCTTCGACAAAATTTGTTTTGGATACTATAATACAATTGCGCACGCTTGCACGCTAGAGAGCTTCAAGGTTTCGCAAGAGGGTAGGTACATGGGTAGATTCAAAAGTGGATAAGTGTTTACCTACAAAGGTTTGTACAGGATGAAAACAATAGTATAAAAGATGATAGTTTCAGGGTTAGATGTTGAGAAAAAAAAAAAAAAAAAAAAAGAACAACATACGTTCAAAGTTACAAATTGAAGTATGAAAATAATAACAAATTGAAAGAGGCTGCACATGGCTGGAAACTGGTGTCGTAAGGTAAACTTCGATATTAATCAGGATAGGTTCATTGGGACAGACCTACGTAGAAAAAGCGTTGATAACAAATGTAAAAGGGTGTATGAAATATTTGTCAAAAAAGTTAAAGAGCTGTGTGGGTAAGATTGTATGAAGATGATTAGTTTCACGATTGCAATTACAAAAAAATTTGAGAAGAACAATATAAAAGATAGTTTTCACAAAGATGAGAACAAAGATTCAGATTTAAAGATCAAAGCATGAAAAAAAGAAAAAACAACAGCAAACACCAAAGTTAAAGCAAGTAGATTCATGTGAACGAGATCGGAATAATATTAAGCAGAGATGTACATACAAGCGTAGGTTCAAAGTTACAAACGTAATGACAAGTCCAGGTACGGGAGTAGGTACAATGTAGTTACCACAGTAGTTATCAAGTTTGAAACAATGTTATAAACAAGGTTTGTTATAAGGTAATTTACAATAGTAAGCACAAGAGGATAAAAAAAGATTAAGCACGAGGCCAGATTCAGTGTTAAAAATTTAAATAAAAAAAAATAAAGAACTAGAGCTAGCATAGGAGTAGAAATAGATGTAGAAACAAATGCATGTGTCAAAGGTACAGCGTTAGAAGCTTGAGTAAAAAATAGGTAGTAAGCACATGACTATTAACATATGTAGGAAGAAGAAAAAGTCAACAGATGTAGTAAAGAAAGTCGGAAAAAAATACTCAAGAGACGTGGATAGTAGCAAGGTTATAAAGCAGGGAAGATTAATAAATAAAAAGACGAAAATAAGTCAATAAAAGCACAGAAACAGATGTTTAACTATGGATAGGAATGAAAGTATGATCAGAGATAAGAACAAAGTAGTCTTAGAGTTAGAAATAAAAGCATGAAAAAAATTCAAACTACAGTTATCACCATGATAGAAACAGGTATATAAACATGAGCATATTCCTGGGTAAGAGCTAAGTTAAAAAAAGCAGTAAGTGCAACGGTAAGAACAAGGATAGTTACAAGGGTTTGGAGTAAGATGAAAGGTAGGAAAATGGTAGGCATAAAATAAGTCGCAGGTGTAGTCATAAGCTATAAGAGTAGAAACAATGGTATGTATCACAGTAGGTACAGTGGTAGGCACAAGGGGATGTGTTAAGTGTAGGTAGAAGTGTAGATTGAAGCATCAAATTCTGGGGGGTTGGCGAGCGAAGCGAGCAGGGGGGTACCCCCCCTAGTAAAACATATATAAATAAACATATAAAATTACAAATACATATACATAGTCATACATTTACAATGTGGTGATCACAGTCGATAGTCGGAGATCACAGTCAGGTAGTTGCTAAACAATTGAGTCAATCTGCACTGCAGTCAATAAACATAATATATAATAAATAAATATAAATTTCGTGCACACCATAGAATAAGAAATTATTAATAGCAACAATACAGAATAAAACGCAACATATACATCACAAGATGGAAGGGCTCGCTATGATTGAGTCAGGCTAATTCAAAAAAAATAAAAATTAGATAAAAGAAGAAAAACTGTCAAACAAGCTACTTAATAATTACAGTCAATATTTCCTGACTCCCAACAGGTGCTCTACATAAATGTTCCGGGACCATTTAATCGCGTCGCTGATCATGAGCCTCCTCATCATCCGCGCATAAAACGGGCTAATGTTGAGGAGTCCCTTCTCCCGCTCGTTGCCTAGATCCCAAGGGTGCCGACGACGAACGCTTCCACTGCGACCATGTCGCCCTGCCATTGTAGGTTCTCAGCAAGCGGGCGGTACTTGGTAAGCTTCCCCGTTCTTGCTTCACAGAACTCTTCCATCCGGTTCTCGAACGTCACGGCCATATCAACGATCATGATCTTTCACTCTATCTCATTTCGGATCACCAGATCGGGCCGCAGTCAGGCGAACTCCTCGTCAACACCTCTGATAGCTCGATTCACTTTGATTCCCCCAGGGACATTACTTGCCTTTACAAGCCAAGATGGCGTCGTGGAGTTTGGTGCGAGCGTCAGAGCGTACGCCGCAGTGCTGAAGCACGTGAGGTAGTGTCTCAAGGTCACCGCATTTCCTGCATCGCCTGCTCACCCCAAGAGCTTTCCATCACATGGTAGCGTTCAAACATACTACCCCCAAGCGAGCTGGGTGGACAAAATGCCAGTCAGCGAAGTGGGTGAAACTGCTGGTGCGGAGGAAGTGATCGCTCACCGCACTCTGGCCGATTACCTCGAGCACCTTGCCTTGATCTGGTTTGGCAAGGACTCTCTCCTAACAGTGCCTACCAACGCGACCCTCAGCCTCTGTACGACCTGTCTACGAGCCATCGGCGGATTAATGATGGTATTGTTGTCGTCCCTGTTGCCTGGATGGTTGCACTCCAACGAGATTTCGGCTCGCTTGGCAGTCCACCTCCATTTCAGACCTAAAACAGGAGACATCCGCCTGGCCGTATTTCTGGCTGTTGACCGTAGTGAAGAAGTGTCGCTTGATGGTCGAGCGAGCTCTCCCTTTAGGGATCCCGTTTGCCATGTCATGCTCGTCGGCGGGGTGGCCCACTCGTTTAGACACCGTCTCCTGCAACATGAACGTGGCTGATTCCATGAAAAAATCTACAACGAAGAAATCTACGACAAAAACATCTACGCAAAAAAATCTACGAAACATTAATCTACGAATGAAAAAATCTACGACTAATAAATATACCATTAATATTCGAGAAAGTGGAAAGTTTAATTAAAATGAAAAACAAATTTTTTAAAAATTCAATTAATTTAAAACAAAAACAAAGCCCGAAGAATCCAAACAAAATCATTAAGTTTGATTGCCTACTAATAATAGAAAAACTGTTTCTCACATCCCTTATAACAGAGAAAAAAAATTTTATTCGAACTAGATTTTGGTTGGAACTAAATATTATGGCAAGCCTCTGCAGGGGCCCTTCGGGCCCCACGGCGCGCATTGTTTTAAAAAATAACCCGTTAGTGTTTTATTAAAAATCAATTTTTTTCTCACGTTTGTATTAATTCATTGTTCAAAATCAAAAGAAACTTCATAATAACTATTAAATGGAAATATCCCCTCAGCTATTTACATACAAATGCAAACAAATCAATCATTAAATGGAAATATCCCCTCAACTATTTAAATACAAATGTAAACAAATCAATCATAATAGTAAAATTGAGTAATATTACATAAAAATGTAAACAAATCAATCATAATAGAAATTATCGTAGATTTTTTCATCGTAGATTTTTACATTCGTAGATTTTTTCGTAGTAGATTTTTATTTGTGAATTTTTTCGCGTGGATTTTTTCGTTCGTAGATTTTTTCATGTCACCATGTGGCTAGATCTCCGCAGATTTCAGGAGGATTCTCATCACCTCGGGCGAGTCCTCAATGAGGCCCATATTATTTGCATAGTCGAGGTCTGTGAAGACCTCGCCCGCGAGATCGTAACCCTGACCTGAAGCCGCAACTGCTCTAATAACAGACTCCAGAGAGAGGTTAAAGACTATCGGGCTCATGGGACATCCTTGCTTCACGCCCGAATCAATGGGAATGGGCTCGGTCATACCGTCCGCTGTCATGATGCGGGTGATCGCGGCGTCATACGCTGATGCGATCAATTTCCTGATCGGCTGCGGGACCCGATACCGCTCGAGGGCACTGTTGATGGAGGCGTGGGGGACCGAGCCAAAAGCATTGGTGAAGTCCAGCCACGTGACCACAACTTCCTTTCCTTTAGATCTCGCGTCACGTAAGATCTCTTGCAGAACAAAATTATGTTCATGGCATCCCTCGTACGAGAGAAAGCCTTTTTGGGACGCGCTTATTCTACCATTGGCCATGGCCCAGTGGGTGAGGCGGTCGGCGACAAGCAAGGACAGGAGTTTAAGGGTAGTATCCCCCATAGCTATGGGCTGCCAGTTCCTGATTTTATCTCTTTCGCCTTTTTTTAAACAGTAACACAGTGTTTTTCTAGCACTGCGGCTATGCGCCTAATCTGAGGCAAGCATTGCCGTCAGAAGAATTGAATTGAAGAGTGCCATCAGCACATGACAACCTGGATCGGCTTTCCTCAGATCCGCGTATGTAACACCATCTAGCCCCGGGAATGAGTTACTCATACCTCGGAGCATTTTTGCGACTTTGTCAGATCCGAAAAGGCGACACAGGCTGGCACAGCTTTCGGCACTGGCCTCGTTGGCGTTGAACAGGGGGGGCAGCTCGCCTCCAGACTCTCTCGCAGAATTTATCTGCTGGAAGTGCTCTTCTACCTCCTGTACTGGTATTTTGCAGTACCGGAAGGGCTCACCTAGCACTTCCTGAACCGCTTTCTTATGGTTACAGTGGTAGAACGTCTGGATGCGTTTAGAACCCTCCACCCACGTCATCCTGTCATGACCTGAGACCTCCTCGGGAACTGCCTGGCCCCGTGTGACGGGTGCTAAATCATTAACACCGCCATTGTTCCCGGGTCTCCTCAGCCCCTGTAGACGATCAACGAATGTTCCTTGGTCCGCTGATGGACCATGACTACGGCCACTTCGCCGTGTGCGTGGCTAGGGACGTTCTGGGTCTGAACTGAGTGCTCAACTGGGTCCTCCAGGGTTGATGCAGTGAGAGAGTCGGGAAGGGCAGAACTCCCGCCCCGCAGGGTAAGCAGAAAAGGGGTCGGTGGTGGGACTCCGTCCTCCGGAGATTCTGGCCCAAGAGCAGCATCTGGTGCAGAAGCCGATTCACTTCCAGCGCCATCCCCTGCGTCAGGAGAGCCAATATCCTTGTAGGAGAAAAGATTAGCGTCGCAGACATTTAAAAGATTAAAAATATTAGCAGAAATAAAATCAGGGAGTACTGCGTTGCTGCTGGTGTGAATGCTGCTAACTCCTTCCTAAGACGAGAGTCCGAGGTAGTGCGCCACCCTGGTGATGGTGGTGGGCTGTTTGGGATATCCATTCTTGGACCCAGGGCCATCGATATGACCTCAGGAGTTGCCACCTGTGATGGTGATGGAAGCGTGGCGGCAAAATGCGGTGTCGGCGGTAGGTAAGGGGCCGCTGACATCACCGGGCTGGTGTTGGTCGTCGTCGTCGTCGTGCACGTCGTGACCGTGTTGGTGGTGGCCGTCGATGGCAGTGTGAGACACCAAGGGGATGGCGATGCAGTGTGCCCGGTCTGAATGTCCAGCCCCACTCCTGCAGGTGTTGTGCGGAGTCTCAAAGTGGCGCTGGCTGGGCTAGTGGTAGCGGGCGTCGATGACAACGACTTCTGCAGCGGTGGTGGTGGTAGTTGCCGCATTCCGGTGACGCGTATCCCCATGCCCCGGAGTATTGTCTTCCGCGTCCTCTGCTGACCCTTGGATGGTGGTGTAGCCTCCTTATGGGCTGACGAGACCTTGGACCTGTTGGCCTCTTGTCTGAGGTGCTTGGCCCTCGTCAGCCGTACCAGTGGAGTCTGTATTTTGGCAGAGGACGGAGTCCGGGCGGCGAAGCTGGTCTTGCTGCTACTGAAGCTGCTGTCGATGACGGGGATCCCTCTGCGATCAACAGGTCCGGGCCTTGGTGCTGATGTTGTTGCTGCTGCCACGATGGTTGTTGTGTCGTGACTCATACCGCTGCCCTTGAATGCCCTGATCCATGACAAGATGTTTGGTGCAGGGGGCCCCAGCTCGTGGCTTATTTCTGCGCCTTTGTGGCCTTAGCGGTATAGTTCAAGCACTTGGCGCTTGACTGAATCCGAGTATTTTGAACGCCTGCTTGTGATCGGCGGGCGGGCAGTGGACTCGGTGGCTTTGCCCAGCTCGCCTGATGTTACTGATGCGCGGACCTGCGGCGTCCTCGTGAGTTATTGTTTGTTAAGCGACCATAATCGTTATCGTGTGAGAGTGTGAATGATTAAAATCAGTTGTAAAATACTTTGTTTTTCTCGCGCGCGTAAGCTGCCGATAGCAGCAGGTTGTTGTGTGCGCGCGCAAATCAACTTAGAGAGCATCGATAACTCTTAGTTGTTGATTGAAATACTCGACCGTATGAGTATTTGTTTATAAATTATCCCCGTGTCAGCATAGATTTTTGTATTAGTTTTTAAGTTAATTTTTTGTCATTAAATATTCAAAATTAACTTTGCGAGTAACAATTATTTTCCTGACCGGTGTTCCCCGGGCTCGAATCCTCTAGCCCGCGCCCACCTACCGAAATCAACGAGCTGTCGCGCCCTCCCCGATTAATAAACCGTTTAGAGATATATAATCGCGGACCGAATTTTCTCCTTTAGCAGGAAACTCGTCGACGTGTAGTCGACTGCGGCAGAGCTTATAGAGGCTGTATGACAAACTCGGCAGATCTACGTGGGTTGTACTCCTGAGTCTGCTCGTTTAAATAACGCCCTATAACAACACATCTAATCGCGTTCCCGTACGAAGGTATAATAAAGCTCTGATCAAACTTCTATACTTCAGATCATTTGATGCTGGTTGTGCAGGCTTCACACATAAGTTTCATTTCATAGGTGTACAATAAAGTTTCGCACTCAAAATATTATATTTTCTCACTAGTGAATTTATATAATCACTCTGATCGAGTGTCATAACACATTTCTTACAATCATACTTTATATTTATCCCCAAATAAGTATTGACTTCACCCATATCTTTCATAGAAAAATTAAATGACAATTGATTTTTAATTTTCTCAATCCTTTCCTTACTTTTCCCACAAATTCATAAGTCATCAACAAATAGTATCAAATATACTGTATCATCATTTTTAAAATTCATGTATAAACAGTGAACATCTCTCAAATCCCAATTCTTTTATAAATTCATCAAAACTCTCATACCAAGCTCTCGGGCTCTCTTTCAACCCATATAATGCTTTAATTGATTTGTAAACTCTTACCGTCTTGATAACCCTTTGGTTGTTTTACAAATACTTCCGACTTTACCAGACTATTTAAAAAAGCTGTCTCTACGTCCATCTGATTTATAATTAAGCCGTTTTAGCAACAATTAGCTAACAAAAATTTTAAAGTCTGTATTCTAGCAAGGGGAGAATACAAATCCTCAAGCACTTCAGCTTGCTGAAAACCTCTAACAACAAGTCTTGTTTTTTTTCTATTGTCGGATTTATTTGTAAAAAACCCATTTTAAATCTAATAATTTTTCATTTTTCGGCATTTCTACTAGTTCCCAAGTTCTATTTTTAATCAAACAATTTATTTCTTTATTCATAGCCTGTAACCACAAATCGTTCTCACTACCACTCATCGCTTCCTCATAATTTGAGGGACTATCAGCGCCTACAACATTTATGATATAATTTGAGTTTACATTTACCCCATACCAATCTGGCTGCCGTCTTACTCTCTGCGGCCTTTGTGAAATATTTTCCATCACCTCAACGCTATCTTGGTTGTCTATATTTTCACCTGGCTCTATTTTTTCCCTACCCTCTTTTGATTCAGAGTTTTGATTTTCACTTTGCAAATTTTCATCATCGCTATCATCATTGTCATAGCCTCTAAAACCAAATTTTCATCATTTTCAATGATGTCCACATGTCTGGCTCTAACTATTTTACAATTTAACAAAATTCTGTATCCAACATGGCCATAAATAAGTAAAATTCCTAAATCAGCCTTTATATCCCACTTAGTATCTCTCATAATTTCGGGCACCTTTACAAAAACTTTACTCCCATTTAAACGTACATTTTTCAAACTTGGCTTCTTTATAAATAAAATCTCAAAAGAGGTTTTATTTTCAATCGTGTTTGCAATTGTTCTATTTTTTAAGTTAGCTGCTGCTTTCCTCCGGCCAGTATCTACGATTTACATTCGCCTCAAAAAGTAAACACCTGGCAGAATCGATAATTGACCGATTATATCTTTGTGCGGTCCCATTTGATTCATGCAAGTTTGGAGAACAAGGTTCTATCAGAATTCCCTTCTCCCTCACTAATGTGAAAATATCCCGATTAATATACTCCCTCCCGTTATCACATCTTAATTTTTTAATGTTTCTCCCAGTGAGATTTTCTACTTTATTAATATAATCCATGAAACAATCAAAAACATCCGACTTTAATTTAATTGTGCAAATCAATGCACATTCACTATTATCGTCAATGAAGGTTAAAAAATATTTTGAATCATCATAACCCGTTGTATTATGCGGCCCATTTAAATCTGTATGTACCAATGTCATGTATCGATCTCCATAAAAATCCCACATTTCCAAGTTGCAACATACTTACTTATAATCCGCCTAAAAGGAGTTAGGGAAGGGACCGCGCAAACTGCAACTAAGCACTTTGTTAGCTGACGCCTCCGCTCTGCTTGAACAGGTGGGGCGAAGTAGCTTCCTTCCGCTACTTAGCCTCGCTCCCAAACTACTCTCGTCCCCGACACTCGAGTGGCTTGATCGCGAGTGGCCAAGCGATTTAAGCCACGTGAAGCACACCTGGACAAGTAGAGCCGGAGTCGGCAAGGATCCGTTAGTGCAAGACCACCTTCGCCATCGCAGTAGGTTAAGGTCCCGGAAGGCCCAGAGAACCTTCCGACAACTCCGGTAGTTTATAAGGTATTTTATTGTAATCTTTAACTCTGTCGGAGGACATTAAACTCATCATTAAATTGTAAACTTTCACTCCTTCTAATAAACAATACTTCTAAATCATTCTATTATATTTTACTCTACTTTATTTTATTCACCCATTAAGAGTCAGATAACAAGGAGACGGGTCAACTACGTAAGTAGTTGTTCTAAAAAGACGAGGATCAGACCCCTTTTAAAAATAACTACGTCAAGGATTATAAATCCATGATATAAATGGCATCCCTTGTGGGGATCTTAAACCTTGTTGCCTGACTATCTTAATTGGTTCTCTCTTAATAATTAAAATTAAAAACCTAGTTAAAATTGTTAATATATTTCTTAAAAACAAAAATTAATTAATGATTTTTCCTTTCGAAATTTATAGCACGAAAAATTTGTATAAAAAAAAAAGAAAGGAAAAATCTTTTATTATCTGATACTTGTCAATTTTGACGAATGGTTGAAAGAAAAATTCTCTTTCAAGACAAATTGTGACACTTTTTTTTTTGCCGACCTCAACATTTTTGGCTAATTTAATGACACATTTACACACACAAATGCTTTCGGAATCTGATCCGCTCGTCACGCTGAATTTGGCCCGCTTATAGTGCATACATTTCACGTTTTATTACCTGGAGTTTCGCGAATAATCGCGACGTTAGATTCGTTTTTTTTGTATAAAATTTATAAGCATTCAATTATGGTTAATCTCGCGAACCTTACTTTGGACGAGATTGAAGCCCTTGCAGACAAAGACCAGAAGAGGGCGGCTGAATTACATCACGCCCGCCGAATGGCCGAAAATATGTCTACAATGGCAGCTACGTTAAACGAGTCACGAACCGCGTTCGCGAATGTTCAAGCATCAGCACTGATGCAAAGCACTCTTGCTGCAATCCCTACTTCACAAGCCCCGACTCCAATGAATATTCCCACAAATATCTCCCCTAGTGAAAATTTAAACTGGAGACAAGCTCGTATGGACGGCGCGCCTGCGAGCTTCCCCCGTTCTCAGAGCCCCGAGCGCCGATCGGTGAAAACATTCAAAACGCGAGAGTACGGAGAGTCTGTGGCGAGAAAACCGCACCAACCATAAAAATTAAAAATTATCCATTCAAAAAGGGCGTCGTAACATGTTCCGCTGCACAAACCAATGAAGTGAATGTCATCAAAGTTTCTGTTCTTAAAGACTCGGTTTTCTACTATCCTCACCCTCCCATTACAATCCAGGGAGAAAATAATAATCAAGTAGATGCTCATGGAAAAATTACAATTCTTATTTGTAAACGAAAACATATATTCCACCTAATTCACGACGATGCCCCTTTTTTACAAGATGGTGTTATCAGCAAAAAAACTTTGAAGAAACTCAGGAGACTTAAGCAAGCCAGGAAAATGAAAAATCTTCCCGATTCTTTTCTTGAAGGCCTATCCTCAGACTCAGATCGCCCTTAATCAGAATCCTCTGGTTCAGAAACCCTTTCCGGAAACTCAACCAACCGGAGTAGCGAAACCCCTAATTTAGACGAACCTACTAACGATTTCGACACGTATTCACCTGAAAATTTTCAATCCTGGAAACCATAGAGAAAGAAAGAAAATTTCGTACTGCTCACCTAAAATCGAAATTATTAATGACATATTTAAGGTAGTTCCCAAAAAAATTGAGTTTCTAAAAAAATCTCTAAAACTTTGCACAGAGGTAGATTTTTGAGTCCTGTACACGCTGGTATTTTTCTTATACCCCCAAGCCATACTTAATTTTGAGATACTGGGCTCAGAAGTTTCAATTTTTTACATGGGATTCCTATGCTGAGCGCGTGAATTCATATTCATTTTGAAGGTTTTTCTCTGATTGAAAACTCAATTTTCTTAAAATATTTTTTAAAAACAGGTTTTCATGTAGGGCAAGATCTTAGAAACCGTATCGTACAAAGATAAACATAGCAAGCGATATTAACTTATGAGATATACAAACCTAAAGAATGAAAAATGCATGATTTTAGCATGATTTGGAGCAGCGGTGGCGACGGCGGCGCGTGGCGTCAGAGTGGGGGCAACGAGCATCTATAACTATATTTTAGGTTAGCTATATATACGCTTCGGAACTACCTTAAAGCTGGAAAAGGGGGCATTTTGATTGACACTGGCGCAGACGTGAGTGTAATTCAAATTCAATCTCTAAATCCCACGTATAAAATCAATAAAAATCATACTCTTCAACTGACCGGGATCGGAGCAGAACCTGTCTACACTCTTGGTACTGTTACTTTCAAAGAAAGGGACGGTAGAAAACCCCATTTGCACGTCCTCCTTGAAAGTTCTTCGCTCAAAGAAGATGCCATTCTCGGCTCTCGTTATCTCCGAATTGAAAAGGGCCAAATAGACTTGGCCAATGATCAATCAATCACTCAAAATGGCACTCAAAACATTTGCTTCTCCAGCGCTACAGACAACAGCGATTCCGAATCTTCCGAGTCCCCTACAGAATCTTCTGACTCTCGACGAACACCTCAAAGTCAAAACACCATTCCCGACATTCAACCTACGTCCAGCAAAATACCTTTGACTATTTTCCATTATAAAGCTCGTCGAAAACAAGGTAATGCTCTGTCCACAAGATACAGGTTGTCAGCACGTTGTGAAGTTGCAATATAAATTCCTGTGTTGGAAAGCTCTCCAAGAGGGGAGGCGTATCTTCCCCGAATACAAACCCCTACCGCAATATTTATCGGTGAGTCAGCCGTTACCCATGAAAAAGATTCATATTACGTGTGAGCGATTAACACGAAAAACGAATCTCAAGAAGTCGAAATACCGGTGCAAGATCTGTATCCCTTTGAACTCGATAGTTCCGTCGACTTCTTCGATTCTGAGGCCGAAGGAACGCCTTGTACTCCTGAACAAAGATTACCTCGAATATTTGACCTTCTGAAAAGAAAACATCACGACAAAGCAGCCTTAGCTCAATTGAAGAGAGTAGTTGAACGCTTTCCATATCTCTTCATGTTACCTGGCGACGACCCTCCTCGCACACATCTAGTACAACATACCATTCCGTTAACCAGTGACAAACCGATACATACACGTCAATATCGTTATCCTCCAAAATTGCACGAAGAAATTAGAAGGCAAGTAGATGACTTGCTGAAGAAAGGAATCATCCAACCCTCCTCCAGCCCTTGGAACTCACCTTTATGGATTGTCATGTCCCAAAATCGGGACAGATCTATTACTTAATTTGAATTTACTTTATCCTTTTTTATTAACCGGGTAGGTGAATCGAATAACTGAGAGGAGGATAATTAATAAAACTACAGAACCCGAAAGACTACTAAGAAAATCTATTTATTATCAAAACCAAACCATTACAAACGTTACACGATCTACTTCCTTAAAAATAATCTTACATCTATTAAAGTTCTGGACACTGCACACAGAGAGAGAGAGAGTGTTGAAAGCCGAAGATTCCCGCTGGGCTGCTTGAGGTGGTGAATCGGTGGTTCTACGCCGTCCTGAAGGAAATTCCAGGCTCTTTTCTTTAGTCGGACACAATGCTGTTTCTTTAAAGTCTTTAAAAATATATTCGTCACTACCGGAACTCTAATTTGTGTTAACCCTCGCACTTATTCGAAAACTCGCGAATTAGGTGCACTGATTCGAAAACTCAGAAATGCCCTTAAAAATAAGACTATAAATAGTCACTCAGGTTGATCTCGATATGTTTTTAAAAATATCGAGACTTTGAAAATCTTTAACTCCCGTGAGTCAAGTCGGGAAGATCTTCCTCGCGGAGCGATGTGCACGGGTCGAGTTCTGGATCGCGACTAAAAAAACCAAGCTCCCGGGCTCGCGTTCGCGGCCCTATTTATACCCCTACGCATGAGGACCCACCCCCATAGAGGGGATCACGGACCCTCCCATGTGTGCCCGAATCTGGGGGAAAAACCAATGATTTGGCCTCTTTTCCACGAGGGCTTGGCCTTGGCCTAATTTATTATAATATTCCCCATGTGTGGACTCCCTCTCCTACAAGTAAAGTCCGTCTAAAATATTATGGGACCCGATTCCTTGAGGCCTCATTGGGTCAATGTCACTGACCGGTGGTCGCGGGGGATTGTTTATGGCCTCCCGCCTCCTTGCCGTGACGCTCTATTGTTGGGGTCCGCTGCTGGCTTTTCCTTTACTCAGCCAGGCGTCCCGTGCTGACGCGTTTCTTTTGTCCTCTCCCTCTCTTCTTTTTCCCAGCTCCTGTTCGCTTTTCCTCTCTCTCTCTGTTTTTCTTCTTTTTATTCTCTCTCTCTCTTACTTATACTTACTAATTTATCTTATTTAACTAATAATTGAATCATTTGTAAATAACTTAAAAATTAGCTGAAAACTATTTTAATATTAAAAAGGGGAGCTGGTGCCGACACGACAGGATAGTTCCAAAACGGCCTGGCCCTGACGGTAAAAATCAACATCATCTTGTTATTGATAACAGAAAGCTTAACGAATTATCAATTCCGGACGCCTATCCACTCCCAAACGTTCAAGAAATACTGGAGTCCCTAGGCAAGTCCAAATACTTTTCGGTTTTTGATCTTGTTAACGGATTCCACCAAATACCTATGCACCCGGATGACAGAGCTAAAACCGCCTTCTCAACTCCTTACGGGCATTTTGAATTCACAGCCATGCCTTTTGGACTTTGCTGTGCTCCCCCGACATTCCAAAGATTGATGGACGCCATCATGACCAGATTACAAGGAATCGAATTGTTCATTTACCTAGATGACTAAATCATCTTCTCCAACTCTCTTGAAGATCACGATAGAAAGGTTAATGAAGCTTTTCAAAGATTGTTGAATGCCGGGTTGAGATTGAAAATTGAAAAATGCGAATTTCTAACCCCCGAAGTAAAATACTTGGGCCACCATATCAATCAATTTGGAGTCAAACCTGACCGGGAAAAAATCAAAGATATTCAAGATTTTCCCGTCTTAAAGAGTACTTCGGACGTCCATTATTTTCTTGGGCTCTGTTCTTATTATCGCCGATGTATCCACCATTTTTCTGAAATTGCAAAACCTCTAAACGACCTTCTCAAGAAAAATTGTAAATTCCGCTGGGAAGAGAGCCAAAAAAACAGTTTTGAAAAACTAAAGACAGCTCTATGCACGGCACCAGTTCTAATTTGCCCAGACTTTTCTAAGCCTTTCATCGTAACAACTGATGCTAGTGCACATGCAGTCGGGGCAGTTTTGAGTCAAGGCGAACCAAATAATGATCAACCTATCGCATATATGTCAAAAACGCTCTATAAACATAAAAAAAAACTACTCTGCCACTGAACGAGAGTGTTTAGCTGTAGTCCTAGGCATCATGCACTTCAGACACTATCTTTACGGTCGCACTTTCTATGTATACGCCGATCATGAACCTTTACAATGGATTGATTCAATCAGAGATCCAATGTCAAGATTAAACCGCTGGAGAGTCTGACTGCGTGGCTACAGATATATATTCCGTTACAAGCCTGGAAGGCTTAACACTAACGCCGATCGGCTTTCAAGAAATCCGATAGACCAGAAAGAGGTAGAAAACGAAAAGTTGGCAAAGATAGCCTCTCAATATTTGAAGAAAATCAAAACAAAAACCATTCTACCTATTCCGAAACCAAAATCAACAAAAAAAGCCCTTGCTCGACAAGCCCACAACAAAAGCAAAGAAGAAAACTTCTCTGATGCCCCGCAAGCCGGCCCTTCGAAAGGGGGGGACCAAAAGGGTCCAAAAATAAAACTCATGTATCGCCGAACGCATCGGGTTAAGGAAATCTTCCAGGTAATACCATCGCCTCTCGTCTAAGACTCAGACGAGATCCACAGGTAAAGCTGAAAAATACTATACCCACCTATCAAGCAAACGCCGAAAGCTCTACCTCAGAGATAGAAACTTCAGACGAAACCACCAATGCGCCTGTACCCTTGCAAAGCCGATCTTTAATACCTAGTTTGGTAGAACCACTCAACACAACAACTACATCTCCTGCCTCCGAGTCTGAAGTCAGCAACCAAGAACCAGATGAGATTTCTGGCAAAAGCGAGTTCGATGAAACCATAATACCATCAGATAGTTTTGAAGATGTAGTCGCCCATTTCCCAAAACCCGCATCAAGAAAGGCATTCTTTGATTCTCCATCAAAAAGAGTGAAACCTCCAGCAAATGATGATGACTCCTCATCTTCTGATGAAGAAGAACTCTACGAGACTACCCCTGAAAAATCAAATTTGGAACTCCAAGCTCAGCTCAAACCTTCCATCTTCAACTCTAAGGAGAAAGAAGAGTTTATCGAAGGATTTAATTCTTTGTGGTGGGACTCTGGAAAATGGGAAAAACTTCTCGAAAATTTCGACCTAGGAGCTAACTATCACGAAGCGGATCACTCTGTAGTCTACATGATCGAGGCTATTTGGAAAATGATCTTATTGACGCCAACAATAGACAAAATTTGAACAATACACAATTTTTGTTAGACTTAGATAAATGGCAACTGACCGATGACTCAGAATTCAAAAATCCTCTGTTATCATCAGAATTCACTCACCTATCTCTCAGAATTCAAAAATCCTCTCTCTCGCTCTTTTTCTCTGGATGGTCGACTCGGCTGGACGTACGTACACACGCTCTCGGTTTTTTTTCCTAGTGTTTGAGTCTCGTTCCCGTGTTCACTGAGAGATTTTTTTCTAGTGTAGCGGTTCTTGTGCTACTTTAAGTGGATTGATTGACTTTTGTTTACTGTGGTGTTGCTCATAGTAATTTAACTTTGAAAAAACTTATTAAATTACACCAGAGCAAAGTGAGGTTAGTGCAAAGTTTTGGCGGCATCAGTGTTTAGCCGCGCAAAGTGCCTTAAGTTCTATCTACAATAGTGTGCTCATAGCCATAGCAAATCCGCGCGTATTTTTGAATTATAGATAGGCTGCGCAATTGATACCTGGCAACCCGGCATACCTTGGAGCCTGTACGGTGTACTATAACCTTACACTGGTTGACTGTTTTGGCAACTGTCACCCCTTGTCTGCGGTTTTACGGCCTGACTATTCATAGTCTTCTACTACTTGCTAGCCTCTTTAGGTGGTCTATACCACACAGTGGTCTTTTGATTTGCATCGTGCTGTACGTGTGAAGGCGAGACAATCTGACTCTGGATTCATCAGCTTCATCCGCAGTGGCCGAATCTACGTTCGCAGGAAGAAGGGAGACACCCCTACACTCATCTCCAGCATTGAAGATTTGAATCGTTTTTTGTAATAACAGGTATGCTAACACATCTTCTCTCTCGCGGTAATATTACATTTTCATATTATCACTTCAGTATTCTTCACAGTATGCATCTTTCTTCTCTCACCTCACATGTAACTACTTCTTCCTCTACTACATCCTATTTCAACCCGCTACTCTTTAGTTCTTCTTCATCTCATCCTCAATCATTCTCCCAGCCTCCTACACACTCTTTACACCAGAGGTCCGTGCGTGGCGGGGGCATGATGCTGCGTGTCTGCCATTTCAATGCTAACTCCCTTAAGGGACATATCGAGCAGGTTAGGCTGTTTCTTTTATCACAGCCCATGATACACGTGATCGCTGTTACTGAATCCCATTTGGGTCCTTCGATTGAGGATGCGCTTGTTGCTTTGGAGGGTAATACTCTTCTAAGGCATGACCGTAATAACCAGGGGGGCGGGGTGGCGCTTTATGTTCATCAATCTCTGTCAGTCAAACACCTCTGCTCGTCTTCCACTGAGTGGAACGGTAGGCCTGGTCATCCTGAGTATCTTCTAGCTGAGGTCTCTCTTGGAGGCACTGACCCCATATTTGTAGGTGTGGTGTATAGGCCCCCGCATGCCCCATTTGTCCTCGGGTCTGACTTTGTGTCCGACCTGCGTGATAGTATGCATGATTACGGCACCAAGGTCATACTCGGGGACTTTAACGCGGACCAGCTTTCAGATTCCCCTGATGCGAATTTTGTGCGTAATTTTATTGAGGAGAACTCTCTGTTCTCGGTTCCATTTGGGCCTACGCACCACACCTCTCACTCGGATACTTGGCTTGACCTGGTTCTCGTTGACGCACTTGACACTGTGACTGACTATTGGAAGACAGAGACCCCTTTCATTGCAGGACATGACCTACAGACTGTTACCCTTGACATTCAAACCCCACAACTTTTGGCTAATGATTTTACTTACAGGGACTTTAAATCTGTAGATGCTGGGGCTTTGAATAAATTTTTGCTTGACTGTGACTGGTCAGTATTCACGGATGAGTCGTATTCACTTAGTGAGAGGGTTGATTGCTTGTATTTTAATCTTAATGCTGCTCTTGATATCTTCGCTCCCCTAAAAACCCTCAAACAAAAGAAGAATCGCTATCCGTGGTTTACTAAGTACCACCGGGACCTATTGACTGAAAGAGACAGACTCTACAGACGTTACCGACGCTCAAGACTCGATATTGAACTGTTTTTATACAGACAGGCGCGAGATTTTGCACATGAAAGGATCGATTCTGCGAGACTTGATTACTATTGGTGTAGGCTCAAGGACATCACTGATCCTCAGCAGCTCTGGAAGGAACTAAGGCGACTTGGTATCTCTTCCGGAGCGGATTCTAATTTGGGCGGGTTTTCAGTGGAAGATCTTAATGCTCACTTTGCCTCTGTTTCTTTTGATAGTATGGCGCCGGATCTCTCTCTCTTTCTGAATGACTTGGGAAGAGAGGAAGATCATGGTGGCTTTGCGTTTGTGGATGTGACGTTGGACGAGATAGCACGTGCTATCAGTCAGTCGACATCCCAGGCAGTGGGCATTGACTCTCTTCCACAGAGCTTTATTCAGTCAGCTTTTCCATCTATTGGTCCTTTCATCTGCAAGATCTTTAATGCTTCCCTATCGACTTCGACTTTCCCTGAGCAGTGGAAGAGGTCGGTGGTGATCGCACTGAATAAGACTCCCTCTCCGTCTTGCCTGAATGATTTTCGCCCCATCTCCCTGCTCAGTTTCATGTCGAAGATACTTGAGAGGCTTGTCCATAACTAGATTTCTACTTTTGTTGAATCGCAGGGTTTGATGGATGATAATCAGGCGGGTTTCAGGGCGGGACATAGTACACAGACAGCACTGCTTAAACTCACGGACGACATTCGAATCGGTATGGACAGGAGACAAATGACTGCGCTGCTACTTTTTGATTTTAGTAAAGCCTTCGATTCGGTCTCGCACGTAACATTGCTCAGGAAGCTGCAATCTCTGGGTTTTTCGCATGGGGTTTTGAGGTGGGTTGCCTCTTATCTGACTGGCCGCTCGCAGGCGGTAAGAGCGGAGGACGGCACTTTTACTTCTTTCCGTCCCCTTAATAAGGGTGTGCCTCAGGGCTCGGTGCTGGGTCCTCTGCTCTTCCTTCTGTTCATCGTTGATATTGCCCATGGCCTTGGCCCTGATGTCTGCTATGTGGTTTATGCGGATGATTTGCAGATTTACGTGCGGGGCCGACTTGAGGACATACATGCCACGCTGGGAAGACTGAGCCGGGGTGCTGAGCACGTTGCTGACTGGGCTGCCGCCAATCAGCTGGTACTGAATGCTGGTAAGACCAAGGCAATGGTTTTTGGGACTCCGTCGTATGTCAATAGCTTTAATGAATTGGGAATTCATGACCTGCAGTTTGGCGGCTGCACTGTCCTGTTTGTCCCCTCAGCGCGTAGTCTGGGGGTGATGCTGGACTCTAAGCTGAGCTGGAAGGACCATGTTCGTTATGTTTCTCGGAGAGCCAATTCTCTTTTGTACCGTCTTAACCACTTCAGACGCAGCACCACCTTTCAACTGCGCAAGCACCTTATACAGACCCTGCTCTTTCCTATAATTGACTATTGTTCGCTTGTCTACTGTAATATCTCGGGTGAGCAGGATCTCGTATTACAGCGCTTGCTCAATCGTGGGATCAGGTACATCTTTGGGATCAGGAAGAGCGATCATGTCACACCTTATAGACGTGAGCTCGGCTGGCTTCGGGTGGCGGGCCGCAGAGTTTATTTTGCTGCCTGCTTGCTCTATAGAATCCTGCACACAGGTACTCCGTCTTATCTGGCGAATTTTTTTGTTGAAAAGCTCAGCTCACGTCCATTAAGGTTGGCTAATCCGCATGCACTTGATGCCTTGATTGTCCCCTCTTTCCGCACTAGATCTCTGGAGCGATCCTTCCATGTATCAACTACCTACTCCTGGAATACCATACCCCTAAATATTCGCCAATCTACATCCTTCACTTCATTCAAACACCTCATCAAATCGCACATCTTTATTACCGAGGGAGAAGATTAAGTTTTTCTACACTGTTGAACTCGAGATCTGTATGGAATAAATGTTAGTTTGTGATTCTCGGAGTGAATTCTAATACTGTTGAGACTGATAATGTTACCCTTGTTACTTTAATTTATAGATTGTATAGTATACCATTATATTCATTTATTACTTTTATTACTTTCATTGTTTTTCATTTTCATTGTTATTATTATTACTTATATTATTGTTATTTTATTCTATCTTATTTTATTTTATTATATTTTATTTCATTTTCATTTTCATTTTTATTTTATTTTATATTTATATTGAAATTATATCCTAATGTTGAACTTTGTGTATAATCTTATGTATTTTGTACAACATAATGTACATTGAATACACGCATCAAAATAAATAAATAAATAATCATCCACTCTCATCACACCTAAAATACCCCCAACAACTTTTGATAACACTTTCAATCTCGAAAACACCAAAATCATGTCTAGCGATGATTCCGACTCTTCAACGAATTCCGCAAAGACTATCACGCTAGATCATAAGCTAGCTCCATCGAAAAACTGTCTAAATCCTCAAAAGAATGTTACTCACCCTCAAGATATCGCCGAAACGACCCTTCAATCCTCGCAGCTAGAATTTCCTACAAAACAACCTCATTCAAATTT
The DNA here is from genome assembly GCA_038277355.1 of Encarsia formosa. Lineage (NCBI taxonomy): Eukaryota > Metazoa > Arthropoda > Insecta > Hymenoptera > Aphelinidae > Encarsia > Encarsia formosa. The sequence continues at coordinate 87,995,023 of CM076184.1, read as the reverse complement.
GATGCCTAAAAATTAGAAAACTACTACGGCTAATATTAATAATGATATTTTCACAAGCGTTAAAACCAATTCGCCAATTATACCCCCAATCCTAAATCCTTTTAACACCCCGATCAAACCCCCTACATGACTAACAGTGAGACTCACCCGAGACGCCCTCACGGGACATAAAGATAACATTATACATTTTATCCCTGCGAATTTGAACCTAACCAAACCTAACAACCAACTTCTTGTCGAATTAGAGCTAATTTCAAAAAGCGAACTCAAAGATCTGAACCCTATGGTTGGCAATGTTCTTGTCTCTAAAACCCGAGGCCGAACTATCTTCTCCTTGGTAGTTACAGAAACCGAAAGAAATCCCACTAAGCAAAGTTCTTTGGAAGAATGCTTATACAATCTTTATCATCTACTGCTCGAGAAAGAAATATCATCGGTTCGTATGTCACGAAAAGGCGAACTCACACACGCACTACCACGTAGAACTCTATATCGAGAAGTCCGAGACGCTCTCAAAGACATACCCATGACGCTAACGATTTGTCTAGGTGCCTGCATAACACCCCCACCCAAATCCCGCAACACCATCCTAAAAGAATGCCACAATAGTCTATTTGGAGGACATCGTGGAGTAGAGAAAACTTACAGAAGAGTGAGAGAAAAATTTACTTGGCCCGGTTTGCGTAAAGATAAAGTCGATTACATTCATCGATGTTGTACATGCCAAGAGTTTAAGCTCATAGGTTATCGCACCAAAGAACCCATGGTAATTACCGATACGCCCGCAGAACCGTTCTTTAAAGTGGCTATCGACGCGGTTGGACCTATGCCTCGAACTGTGATTGGCAATGCTTACATAATCATTAAGCAATGTTTATTTTCAAAATTTTGTATAGTGGTACCTGTACTTAATCTTAAAGCGCTAACTGTGGCACAAGTCCTAGCTAAACATCTTATAGCCGCTCATGGAGTACTTAAAATTATCTTGAGCGATCAAGGTAAAAGCTTTAGGAATAGACTCCTTAAAAATCGGGCGCTACGATCACACTCGAGCGTAAAGTAGCATTTTACGCTCTAGATACGAAAAATACTATAATTCTACATAAAAATTATGGTATTCTTCCATTTCTTTTAACTCAAACTGGTGTTATTATTTTTGGAGTATTTTTTATTTTTTCATTAAATCTATCAGCATCAATCTTTTAGTGACCTCTTCTTGCCTCTTTATACTCTTTGCTTTCAAACAGCTGATGCACTGTAAGTTTCAATACAAATTTCAAATGCTTCATTATTTTTCAAAATATTATAATTTTATTTCAATGCACACACTCCCTTGAATTGTCGATAATGAGAATTATTAGAAAAATTTTTCATTTGACAACTTATCAACAAATTCATCAGTATTAACAATTTCACAGTTTTTAAATAATTTTTTACAATAATACAATAATGTCTTTTCCAGACCTTTTACAATTCGTATCTCACAATTTTTAATTTTTTTTTCTGCTTGATTTAAAACTTTTTTATAAGAAACATCTCCATATGTCCACTTTAGGCCATGATAGTTTCTTGGCAGCCAATTATCTTCGATAATTCAATGGAAGATGATCCCACACGAATGGTGATTCTACTAGACAGTGAAAAAATTGATTTTCACTAGTTATGAGTGCAATTTCCTTGACAATGAAGCTATTTCGTCGTGGTACTTGAAATTTCTAAAGGTCGACAAATGTCAACTCTACCATAGCCACCATCACACTGACTGTTTTGTCTTGAGTAAAAGTCTTATTTATACTCCATAATTAAATTAATTAAATTTGACAAGGGATTGTATTCAACTTCTTGATCATGAATTATAATAGCAAATGGAGGCAGTGTTTGCAGGAACAGTATTGCATATTTCAAATGAAATTTGCACATCTACAGTTCCAATTTTAACATTACCTTGTTGACGAGAGCAAAAACTGTTAAAAATATATATCCTTGTTGAAATGAGAGCAAATTTATGCGTGTATGGAATGTGTCGAAATGCTGACATGCGATGAACTAAATAATTAAGTATGCCAGTGCAGAAATGTACTTTTACAGCACAGATAAGTAAGCGTTGTCAGGTGTAATCCGAACGCCACTCGTAAGACGAAAGTCGAGTCGTCACTATGCTGGGAGTTTTCATAATGTACTGAAATGTGCTTTACTTAATAAATTTATATTCTAAAACCAGAATATTCAACATGGTAGCAAGAGCGCGTAGTTTTTTGAAAATAGAAAAGTAACTATTTTAAAGTGTTACGAAGTGAAACTGAGATGCCACGTTACATCGAACGTGAAGAGGCTTGGAAAGAAAATCAGTGCTTGAATGAACTAAGCTTGGCAGTTATAAAGTTAGTACCAAAGGAAGATTTAATAAAAAGTTTATGTAAATTGTCGCCAAGAAAAATCTTGGAATGTTTTATTACAGATGAACTAAAATGACTTTGTAAAGGCACAAAGGAAGAAGATACTGTAGTGACAAACTCAAGAGGTGAAATAATAGATATTCTGCTTCAATATCAAAAAGAAGGAGTGTATGCTGACGTACATGAAAGTGATTTGAGAAAAATAGGAAAAATTCTAATTGAAGAAATTCAAAACCGTCATAGTGCTATTTTGGAACATAAAGATAAACAAATTAAAGAGATAACTATGTCGCAAAACGAAGACGCAAGATTCCATATCTTTGATGGAAGGAATTATAGTATTTGGAAAATAAGGATACTCCAATACTTGAAAACAAAAAAATGTGCAGAATCAGCAGTTCGAGAGGCTTTGACATCAGATTCACAAGAAAATTGGGCTGACATGAACGAGAAAGCAATAAACTACATTTATTGCAGTATAAGCAACGATCAATCAGAATATTTGAGCGAAGAAGAGAGAAAAAAATCAATTATCAATTGATTATTATCACCGTCTGTTAAATGCGCAAAAAAAGAGTTCTTCACCTGATCATCCGTGCTGTCGTTTTCGGTGTTACTATACCTCGCGTTGTGCGGCCTTTGTTGCTGTTTCTGCTGTCATGCTTCTTGTGCACCTTCTTGCCAAAATATATTGTTGTTTTTGGCCCACTTGTTTCTACAATTTTTCTTCAAGTGTCTGGGCTTACCACACCCACAGCAATTGAATTTATTTGAATTTTCTGCTTGAAATACACTACACTTTTTCTTGTTTGATTCACTGAAGTTTTGGGTTTTCCACAAGCTTATTTTATTTTTCAAGAGCCCTATTTCTCAATTTCTATCCTCTGTTGATAGAGCATCTACCAGATCTCCAATGTAGCTTAAGGATTCTGGCAAAGTTCTAAGCATGTAATTTAATTTTTCTGCCCCGACTTTCCTCCAGCATTTTTTAAGTCATTTATGGTCTTCTCAAAATCACAGAAAAATGAACTTGAATTGTCATAATTTTTTAATTTGATCTGGTCGAGCTTGTTTTTCACACAGATTTGCATTGCTGTAAATTCTTTTAGATACATTTTGTCAAACTTCTGCATTATTTTCCGAGCGGATTTTCTCTCTTCTTCGCTCAAATATTCTGATTGATCGTTGCTTATACTGCAATAAATGTAGTTTATTGCTTTCTCGTTCATGTCAGCCCAATTTTCTTGTGAATCTGATGTCAAAGCCTCTCGAACTGCTGATTCTGCACATTTTTTTGTTTTCAAGTATTGGAGTATCCTTATTTTCCAAATACTATAATTCCTTCCATCAAAGATATGGAATCTTGCGTCTTCGTTTTGCGACATAGTTATCTCTTTAATTTGTTTATCTTTATGTTCCAAAATAGCACTATGACGGTTTTGAATTTCTTCAATTAGAATTTTTCCTATTTTTCTCAAATCACTTTCATGTACGTCAGCATACACTCCTTCTTTTTGATATTGAAGCAGAATATCTATTATTTCACCTCTTGAGTTTGTCACTACAGTATCTTCTTCCTTTGTGCCTTTACAAAGTCATTTTAGTTCATCTGTAATAAAACATTCCAAGATTTTTCTTGGCGACAATTTACATAAACTTTTTATTAAATCTTCCTTTGGTACTAACTTTATAACTGCCAAGCTTAGTTCATTCAAGCACTGATTTTCTTTCCAAGCCTCTTCACGTTCGATGTAACGTGGCATCTCAGTTTCACTTCGTAACACTTTAAAATAGTTACTTTTCTATTTTCAAAAAACTACGCGCTCTTGCTACCATGTTGAATATTCTGGTTTTAGAATATAAATTTATTAAGTAAAGCACATTTCAGTACATTATGAAAACTCCCAGCATAGTGACGACTCGACTTTCGTCTTACGAGTGGCGTTCGGATTACACCTGACAACGCTTACTTATCTGTGCTGTAAAAGTACATTTCTGCACTGGCATACTTAATTATTTAGTTCATCGCATGTCAGCATTTCGACACATTCCATACACGCATAAATTTGCTCTCATTTCAACAAGGATATATATTTTTAACAGTTTTTGCTCTCGTCAACAAGGTAATGTTAAAATTGGAACTGTAGATGTGCAAATTTCATTTGAAATATGCAATACTGTTCCTGCAAACACTGCCTCCATTTGCTCTTATAATTCATGATCAAGAAGTTGAATACAATCCCTTGTCAAATTTAATTAATTTAATTATGGAGTATAAATAAGACTTTTACTCAAGACAAAACAGTCAGTGTGATGGTGGCTATGGTAGAGTTGACATTTGTCGACCTTTAGAAATTTCAAGTACCACGACGAAATAGCTTCATTGTCAAGGAAATTGCACTCATAACTAGTGAAAATCAATTTTTTCACTGTCTAGTAGAATCACCATTCGTGTGGGATCATCTTCCATTGAATTATCGAAGATAATTGGCTGCCAAGAAACTATCATGGCCTAAAGTGGACATATGGAGATGTTTCTTATAAAAAAGTTTTAAATCAAGCAGAAAAAAAAATTAAAAATTGTGAGATACGAATTGTAAAAGGTCTGGAAAAGACATTATTGTATTATTGTAAAAAATTATTTAAAAACTGTGAAATTGTTAATACTGATGAATTTGTTGATAAGTTGTCAAATGAAAAATTTTTCTAATAATTCTCATTATCGACAATTCAAGGGAGTGTGTGCATTGAAATAAAATTATAATATTTTGAAAAATAATGAAGCATTTGAAATTTGTATTGAAACTTACAGTGCATCAGCTGTTTGAAAGCAAAGAGTATAAAGAGGCAAGAAGAGGTCACTAAAAGATTGATGCTGATAGATTTAATGAAAAAATAAAAAATACTCCAAAAATAATAACACCAGTTTGAGTTAAAAGAAATGGAAGAATACCATAATTTTTATGTAGAATTATAGTATTTTTCGTATCTAGAGCGTAAAATGCTACTTTACGCTCGAGTGTGATCGTAGCGCCCGAGGGTCACTGATCACACGAGACGTTACACGGAGAGCAAAGTTTGGTCAGCCCTACTAAACAGTTTGGCAGTTTCTGCTAAACTGAGTTAAGAGGCGTGTTCAATGGCTTACGCTTAACAAGTTTGGTAGCCAGTGCCAAACCTAGTTTAAGGCAATGGTCACAGCTGAAGTTTTTATACATGAATTCTAAATAAATGAAAACAAAAAAAAGATGTTTTGGCTTATAAATCGATGTTATTCAATAATTTGATACTCAATAATTTAAAAATTACTCAATAATTTTTTCTAAGGTATATTAGTCAATTAAGAATTTTTTAGGACTTTTTTCCGTCGAATAGTCATGATTATAAAACTAACCTCAAAGTAGCGCGCTTACAGCGCTCGAATATAGTTTGGCACTTGCTACCAAACTTTTTAGCGCTGGCCACCAAACACTTCCTCTTAACTCAGTTTAGCAGAAACTGCCAAACTGTTTGGTAGAGTTGACCAAACTTTGCTCTCCGTGTACGCTCGCGATACGAACATTATTTTTTTTTTTATAGTTTGCGAACAGTCATCTTTAACGTAACGATTTTAGTGTGTTGAATGATCGCTTGACGAATACTGAGGAAAAATTAAAAATTGTAAAAAATACTAGTTTTAAAGCTTATTGGGCTGCTCAAAATGTCGTAGGCCTACAAGACCTTTAAGTGGTCCCATCAACTTTAAAACTGCTATTTTTTGTATTTTTTAATTTTTTCTAAGTGTGCGTGAAGTGATCATTTACGCACTAAAATCAATGCGTAAAAGAAGAATTTACGCGTACTATGAAAAAAAATAATAATTGTTATAGTGCACGAACCTACAACTGCGGACTTTGTTGTATAACCCACGATGCTCCGTTGCTTAGCCATTCGGTTTTTATAATCTGTTGTTGCAGTCAGCCTCAGGCCGACGATCTTCCTAGGGCCTTATTCTGTAAAACGATATCCGCTAGATGCAGGTATATCGGGCGATGTATGCGTACATATTGTGAAGGCAGCTTTAAGGTAGTCGGGTCGACTGCTAGCCACCAGATCGGTGAAGAGGTTAGATCCGCCAGATTTGGTTGAGATAAACTAATGATAACAAATACAATGTTTTTTTTTTATATCGTATTAAATATAAGTAGCAGTTAAAAAATTAAATAATTAATAAAATTATGTTGAAAAATAGAAAAAAAATATTAATCAAAGATGTGTTGCTTTTTTTTTTTATTGATCTAATAGTTTTTTTGATCAAATTTTTGTAATAAGTATTTTATCTCAAAATTTTTTAAGGGTAAAGAAGCAGCTGAATAGAGCCATTAAAATCAATAAGTGCAACCATCCTCTCCATGTAAATTATTTCCAAGTGTCTAAAACTTGAGCTAAGATCGAGCGTAAAAATACTAAATGATGAAAATATTTAGAGCTTGGCTAAAAAGATGCGGAATTAATAATGCTGACTATGATATTGTGTGGCTGAAAGTTATTATTTTGTTATAACTATTGCGAGAATTATTCGTCCAGCAATTCAATAATATGTGTAAAAAACGACCTTGTGGATAGGAGTAGATGTTAATGATTAATCATGATTTTTTGCTGCTTTTAGTTTCAATACCTCTTTTGTATAATCAGAGCGAATGATAATAAAAACTATAATAATAATTATAATCTAGGTATAATCTTTCCGAGAGACTTTATCAAAAAATTGTATAACAGTTAGTAATTAAAGTACTTAGAGTATAAAATTTTCACATTGACATCAACTCCCAAAAAAACTTTGTACAGCTTAATTATTTAAGTAAATAATAGGCAAGCTTCTGAATATTTCTCACTTAGATTTTTTATAACTGCTGCTTATATTTAATACGATGATGAAAAAACGTTTTAGTTGTTGTCATTAATTTATTTAAACCAAATCTGGCGAGCCTAACCTTCTTCACCGATTGGGCGGCTAGCAGCCGTCCCGACTACCTTAAAGCTGCCTTCACAATATATACACATAAATCGTCCGATATACCTGACTCTAGTGGATATCGTTTTACACAATAAGGCCCCTGAAATAGGGAAAAAAGTCCGTCCGTGGTAATAAATCCCTACACGATTTATCTTATCTGGGAGGGTGCGACTGCCCAATTATTTTGGTAGTGGGCGCGGGCTAGAGGAACGAGCGTAGGAACATTGGTTACTGAATAAGAATTCCTCAGGTTTTATTTTGACAGTTTAATAAAGGTTGTGTCTAGGTACCATCGCCGTGAACCGTACACGGTACACGGTAGCTTTTTACTTTAGATCCTATAATTTATCCCAAATAACCCACTTAAGTTTAAAAAACTACTAATTTCTACTTTAAATTCAATTGTCCATCTTAAATAATCCAATTAAATTCACAGAGTGTCTAAAGTAACTCTCATTTGGTACCGTGTACCGTGTACCGTGCACCGAATACGGTACACGGCGATGGTACCTAGACACTTTCTTTAATAAAAGAAAAGAATTCCTAAAAACTTATACAAAATCAATAAGTAACACGACGATTAAATATACCCTCGAACGGCTGTGATCCAAAATCAATAACACAACAAAGTATTGATTTTCTCCAGTTTGAGTTGCGCGTGCACACAAGCACTCATCTGCTACAGGCAGTTTGCACGCACGAGAAAAACAAAGATTATTACAATAACAGTGTATTAAATACACTCACACGCATTCAAACTCACTCGCGCATATACAATTAACTCACGGAATCGCTAGGGTGCACCTCATACCAAGCCGTCAGGCTAAACAAAATGCCAGGCTACGATGCCTACCAGCTGCAATAGCTACCACACTCGAGTCACCGTATAGCCATCGTAAAGCGGTCCAGGCGTTGACGTAAAATGACATCTTCACAAATAAACACCACACTCTCACACTACGGCTCTACAACAACGCACGACGCGAATGACAATAATTGCTTCGGCTTCCGTACACGAGTAAGCTTCTCAAGATATGCTAATAAATCGATTTCCAGATCTTCACGTGTCTGCCGGACGTCGGTCTAGTTCATCGTCGTCCGCGGCTTCCAAAAGCCGGTTCACTCGTCTTGACAAAAGAATGCTTCCAAGGTGATGATAATAGATCTCGCGCCTTCTGTCACTCATAACACTCTTCGACGGCGTGCTACTCCCGAAAAGTACAATAATCCATCAAACCGAGACAAGTTGAATTTCATGTACTTCTTAACGGACAGACACGAAAATTACGAGTGCCTTCCCGATTCCCGCTCTACCGCCTCAGAGGTCCGCTCTGATTTGCGTTCTGCAGTCACGTGACTCGCGCCAAATTCTAAATCGCAACCAACGATTTAATTGGTCACTGGACTATCACATAATAAGAAAAAAAAATTATATTTTTGTAGCAAATATTATTATTTTTATACAAATATTATTAATTGATTTAATAGTTAACAACTTTTGGAGTTTATAGAAAATTATATTCATAATTTAAAAATTGTTGTAAAAGAACACAGAAAAAATAAATAAATAAATTTATTAGATGAACAATTAATTGATTAAAAAAAATTAGTTATTAAATAAATTGAAACCTTTAATTTACACTTATTAATCCTGCACTTCTACAGCAAATGTGCCGGATTGACCGGTCCAATAATTTTTTTTTCATATGCCGAATTAAGCTGGTACGGGAGGGTTTTTAAAAAAATTGAGAAAGAACACACCTGGATTAAAACAGTAACGATTTTATTAATATAATACAATATTTAATTAATAATAAATTGGAATAGTCATAAGTAATAATCAGTGAGCTCACTGATTATTACCCACAAAATTAAATGTGAAAATATCACAGATTATGCACTGAGAGTTTTAAGCATTAATTCTAGCGTCAATGAAATTAATGAATTTGAGAAACACCATTCTAGGCACAACTCCTTATAATTTTGATCATATGAATTGAAAAGATAAATATGAGTTAGCTAGAAAATTGAAGAGATAGACAATAACAAAGAATGACCTTGAAAGGAGAGAGCGATGGCCGAGAGAAACTCTAATAGCAGCAGAGAATGGCCTTGAGAAAGAGAGAAAATGGCCGCGTGCATGTAGACACGTTCAAAGAAAAAGGAGAATGCCTGGTAAATTTATTACTGCACGTTAACTAAGATGAGTGGCTCAAGTAAGTTATTGTTACTTGAGCCAGAAGAATAACTGGAGAGGTCCTATGAAGGCCTCCTGTAAGATGAGCTCTCTGATCTACCAAAGATGAAGTTGCCGGTCAATGCACGCCAGCTGCAAGGTTGAAGAAGTGGCTACAATATTATTGATTGTAGTCACTGAGATGAACTGGATCACAGCACACTCTAACAGGAACACACAACAAGAGAAACAACAAGAAGAATTCGAAAATATCACAAAAAAACCAACTGAAAGTGAGGAGAAAATTCTCTGCTGCGTGCTATGAGTAGCGCCAAAACAAGAAAATACTTTCTCGAATTTGATGAATCATCATCATAAATATATGTTTGAATCATTTTTTACATAAAAACAGAGTTTCTTTTTTAATATTCAGTCGTTTTTTCAAATGTGCCACGCGTATCTGCTTATCACTGCACGTCAGCAGCAGCATCTGTGCTAGGTATATCTGTATATACGATCTGTATATACGATATTTACTTATAGGTATACATCAAACGTTAATGTGAGCTGAACTTGTGATCTTTGTAAATCTTATAGTTTGCAAATCAAATGTAAAATATTCAATCACTTCATGCCAAATTGCTGAATCAAATTAATTGCATATTATTTTGATTTTTGAACGTTAAACCTCATTTTTTTTCAATAAAATTTTTTGAGATGAAGAGGCGTCGGTAAGACAGTGCGTAGAAGACTAGCGTTCTGGTGTATTGTTTTGAAATTTGATAAATGTTAATAACAAATGTAAACGGATGTAGGAAATATTTGTCAAAAAAGTTAAAGAATTGTGAGGGCAAAAGTGTATGAAGTAGACTAGTTTCATGATTGTAATTACAAAAAGATTTAAGAAGAACAATAGAACGATAGTATTCACAAAGATGAGAACAAAGGTTCAGAGTTAGAAACCAAAGCATGAAAAAAAAAAAAAAACAACAGTAAACACCAAAATTGAAGCAAGTAGATTCATGTGTTTTATATATATGGGTCAAAATAATACTTTTTTTAAAAACCGTCCGCACGAGGTTCACCGATTTTATTGCAATTTTTTTTGTTTTGAAATTATTTTTTGACTAAAAACTATTCAAATTCCAGCCAAAATTAGGTCCCCTGCTTTGAAAAAATTGATACTCAACGAAATATTGATCTCAATATCAAAATGATATACTACTTTTATTCAGTTTTTTAGTTTTTTGATTCGTTAAAAATCTATGTTCAAATATTGTAAATAATATACCACTTGTTTATTTATTTTTCTCTATTTTTGAAATTACAAATAATTGATCATAGTTTATCAATTATTCTGATAAAACAATCATGGATTACTATTGCTTACTCTGAAAAAAATGAGTCCAAATTAAAAATGTTATTTTTTGAATTCTATGAAGCATGCAACAATCTACCAATCTACATTCTACTTGTAATCATGTCCACTTATGAAAAAGAGAATAAGAGATTCGATTAGATAGTCGAGTCGATATATCGAATGGAAACTTGATCTTTGATTCTTGGAGCAAGAGCGCCGTCTTAAAGGCCTCTCAAAAGTGTGAACCAGCCAGACGCGCCAAATTTAAAATCTTCAGGCATGCTTGATTTGAATTTTTTGTTTTTTTTTTTAATTAATAAAGTGAGTAACGAAATTTAAATTTTTAACTGGCAAACAAGCGGACAAGCTTACAACCCCATAACCCTAAGCGTTGTGAATAACAAATAATTAACTTTTGTAATAAACAAATAAGCCGATAAGCTACAACTCTAAAACACTGGGCGTACTTAGTAAAAATAATTAATTTTTTTTAATAAACAAATAAGCCAATAAGCTACAACACCATAACCTAGTGCATGGCTGAAAAAAATGTTAATATTTTTAATAAACAAATAAGGTGATAAGCTACAACCCCATAGCCTTGGGCATGTCTAAAAAAAATGTGAATATTTTTAATAAACAAATAAGGCGATGAGCTACAACCTCATAACCTTGGGCATGGCTAAAAAAAATGTAAATATTTTTAATAAACAAATAAGGCGATGAGCTACGACCCCATAACACTGGGCGGAGTGAATTTATTAAAAATATTTAAATTAAAAATATTATTATTATTTATTAAAAATATTAACATTTTTTTCAGCCATGCGCTAGGTTATGGTGTTGTAGCTTATCGGCTTATTTGTTTATTAAAAAAAATTAATTATTTTTACTAAGTACGCCCAGTGTTTTGGAGTTGCAGCTTATCGGCTTATTTGTTTATTACAAAAGTTAATTATTTGTTATTCACAACGCTTAGGGTTATGGGGTTGTAAGCTTGTCCGCTTATTTGTCAATTAAAAATTGAAATCTCGTTATTCACTTTATTAATTAAAAAAAAAAAACAAAAAATTCAAACCAAGCATGCCTGAAGATTTTAAATTTGGCGCGTCTGGCTGGTTCACACTTTTGAGAGGCCTTTAAGACGGCGCTCTTGCTCCAAGAATCAAAGATCAAGTTTCCATTCGATGATCGACTCGACTATCTAATCGAATCTCTTATTCTCTTTTTCATAAGTGGACATAATTATAAGTAGAATGTAGATTGGTAGATTGTTGCATGCTTCATAGAATTCAAAAAATAACATTTTAGTAATCCATGATTGTTGTATCAGAATGATTGATAAACTATGATCAATTATTTGTCATTTCAAAAATAGAAAAAAATAAACAAACAAGTGGTATATTATTTACAATATTTGAACATAGATTTTTAACGAATCAAAAAACTAAAAAACTGAATAAAAGTAGTATATCATTTTGATATTTAGATCAATATTTCGTTGAGTATCAATTTTTTCAAAGCAGGGGACCTTACTTTGGCTGGAATTTGAATAGTTTTTAGGCAAAAAATAATTTCAAAACATCTATAATGAACGAAAAAGTTAAATGTAGCGTGTATATTGTTAAAAAAACACTAGTTTAGCACATAAAATGTGTCAAAAGTGTATGCTTTGGAATCAACTAAAACCCCAAATCCGCACTATAATTACTATGGGAGCTTGTTTGGAAACATATGAAGAGAAGACCCCACATATTTTTGAGAGAAAAAAAAAGGTCGAAACCGTTCAAAAATGCGTGTGAAAATCGTAAAAAACGCGTTTTTTGTGTTTTTTGACAACTTTAAACAACTGTATCTTGGAAGTGGAAGATCGTACAGCGTTCCGGTTGGTCGCAAAATTTTTGTTTTTTCATAAAAAAAATTTAACAATTTTTTAATATGTACAAAAATTTAGCCTAGAAAAAGCTACGGTCGTTTGAAGATACCTGCAAATGAGCAAAAATAGCAATATCTGTGTAGGACTGCATTATTATAAAAATAACCAAACTATGTTGTCAAAATATTTTTACAAAAAAGAACTTATTTTGAACAAAATTTTGCCGCCAACTAGAGGTTTCTATCTCATTTTGATCAAAAGTTAGAATTTTTCGAAAAATACCTTAAAATTGCTTAAAACAGCTTAAAAATAGGCCATTTTTCAATCTTTGAAAAAATCTAGCACCAAGCAGAAATAAGATAGAGACCTCTAGTTTGTGGCAAAAGTCTTCTATTAAATAGTACTTTCTAAAAAAAAAATTGCAATAAAATCGGTGAACCTCGTGCGGACGGTTTTTTAAAAAAGTATTATTTTGACCCATATATATAGTCTTTTCTTTATTTTATACGAGAGAAGATACAAGTGTTGCTACAAAATTATTACATGGGTAGCTATAAGTTTATTAATAAGGGTAAACACCAGGGTCGGCGCGAGAGTATCCAAAAAGATTCGTATGAGGGTATATAAAGGGGTAGCTACAAATTAGGTATAAAGGTAGAAACAAGTTTACAAATAAGAATAGGCACAATAATACTTACAAAGGTTGCACGAATATAGGTACATGGATACGCAGAGGAGTAGAAATAAGTTTAGGTAAGAAGGTAGAAATAGGACACGAGTAGATACGGATTTAGTACAAGGAAATATAAGATAGCATTTACGGAAATGGGCAAAGCAGTAGAAATAAGGGCAGGTACAGGGATATACACAAGGGTGGGGCAGAGAGTAGATACAAGAGTATGCGTGGCAGTAGATAGAAGATTAAGCATGTGGGTAGGTTAAGGGTTGGAATTTTAAGTAGAAAAAAGTTAAGAACAGTGTAAACAAAGTAGTACAAGAAGATATAAGAACAATAACTATAATCAGTAGAAACCCAAGTAGAAAAAGGGCAAGGTATAAGGGAAGACAACAGTGCATGTACAGAAGTAAGTTTAACAGTAGTAATAAACATAAGGTAGGCACAAGTATAGGAACAATAATTAAAGTACTAGGATAAGCACACGAATACGAACCAAAAAAAAAAAAAAAAAAAACAAACGTAGGAATAAGAGACGGTACAGGCGTAGCTACAAAAGTATAACAAGGGTAGGAATAAGGTTTTCAACAAGGGTAAGCACAATGGTTGGCGCGAGGGTAGCCACAAGGGTTCGTACGAGGATATGCAGAGGATTAGCTACAAAAGTAGAAACAAGGTTAAGAACAGTAGTGAGCATGATGAAACGAACTAAGGTATGTACTAAAATAGGTTGACGAGTACGCATAGTAGTAGACACTAGGTTAGGCAAGAGGATAGTCACAGTAGTTGACACCAGGGTAGGTACAGAGTAGGTACAAGGGTGGACAAGATGGTAGGTACCTGAATAGACACAACAGTAGATATGAGGATAGGTACAAGGGTAAACATAAGGGTGTGCCAGAGGGGAGGTTCGGGGTCAGAAGTTTAAGTATAAAATGGTTAAAAACAGAGAAAGCACAAGAGCACAAACAGATATATGAATAAGAAAAAGTTAATAAGTGAAAACCTAAATAGAAAAATAGTTAAGTATAAGGAAAGAAACCAGGGCTTACACAGAGGTAGGTACAATAATAGGAACAAGTGTAGGGTAGGCATAAGTATAGAAACAATAGTTATGTTACGAAGATAATCACACGATTTGACGCGAAGCTAGGTATACGGTAGGTACGAGAGTTGGCAAGAGAGTCATCGAGAAAAGACACAGCAGTAGACATAAGGGTAAGCAAAAGTGTAGGTTGATTTTTACAAGTTTAAGCACAAAAAAGTTAAGAACAGAGTAAGCATAGGAGTTCAAACAGAAATAAGAACAAAAAAAGTGAATTAATGAATATCTAAGTTAAAAAAAAGGTAGAAGGATAGAAACCAGGACATGCACAGAGGTAGTTACAACAGTAGGCACAGGTATAGAGTATGCACAGTTATAATATCAATCGTTTTATTACGAGGGTAAGCACAAGAGTAGGGTCGATGATAATAACAAAGGTAGTCACGAGAGTAGGTATAGTTGTAGCTGCAAGAGTAGGTATAAGGTAGAAACAATGATAGGCACAAAAAATGTCTTGGAAGCTGGATATATAATTTTTTTTTTCTAACTAACAGTTACTGATCTCTTAGTGCTTCGATTATAAAAATCAGATATAGATGAAAAAAAAGCTTTGAACGTCTTTTTTTAGTTTTTTTTTTTTATTTTTTCAGTGGTGGTAAATAAATTTCAACTGAAAAAAAATGATAACTGTTACAAGATGTTATTAACTGGCACGTGGAACCCGAAACTTAAGTCTGATTTTTGATATCTACCTATATTATAATCCGGTTTTTTTTTATTATCCTCAAAATTGAGTCCTCAAAATTGAAAATTCATAAAAACACGGTCAAAAGATAAGTAAAAACGATACTTATGAGTCCTCAAAGTTGAGTCTACGACGGAAAAGTTGAGTCCTCAAAGTTGAGTCCTCCTTTTCTCAAAACGGTTTTTTTTAGATTCTCGTGTAATATTTTCTATAGAAGCAGCTTGGTTTATAGAAAGATTTGAATTGTGTCAATGTAGTCATTCAGTACAACGTTTAGCAATTCATACAAAAAATCAACAAAACATAATATAAAAAAAAAAAGAAGAAAAAAGTTAAAAAATTGGAAAACAACTTTAGCAACTTGGTTTGAATTAAATAAAATTGATCTGTTAGAAATATTAAAAATGCCAATATACCAAATTACTATAGATTTCTAGATGATAAAACTTTTGTTGGATAGAAAAATTAAAAAAAATTTCAAACTGTAGGTAGAATAAACGTTGTTTCTTCTAAAGATTCAGAGAGTTTTCCCTTAAAATTAATATCAGATAAAGTAAAAAGTGCTACTTCTCATGAATACTTGAGAACTCATAATAAAATTATTTATAAACATATAGAGAAGGAGCTATTTAAATGGGTCTAATGGTAAATGATAAAAATGTATATGCCATTTTTGAAGTATCTTTAAACTATTTAACTCCGAAAAAATTACAAGAATTTTTCGTATTATTTTTATTATCTGAAAAAATTCCTGGTAAATTAATTTTGAATATAAATATAAATTAAATTTTATAAAAGATTTCAAAGATAATGCAGAAGGTAGAGGTTTAAATGAAATAAACAAATTTCTATCTAGCGAAGATACTAATTCAAGTAATCAATGTTTTGGTTTACCAGAACCATGTTTAGAAAATATTACTGATATTTCTGAAAATTATGACTGCATAAACTGAAAAGAAGAGTATGAAAAAATGTTTGAAAAATTTAATAATGATCAAAAATATATATTTAATAGAATAACAAAAAGCAAAAATAATATGTACTTTATAGATGGAGCAGGTGGTACAGGTAAAACATTTTTTCCTTTTGGAGGAAAATTAATAATTTTAGGTGGTGATTTTAGGAAAATCCTTCCTGTAGTCAAAAGAGGCAATGAAAAAATTATTGTAGAAGATACGATTAAATACAGTAAATTGTGGAAAAATTTCAAAATTCTTAAACTCACTGAAAATATGAGATCTAAAGATAAAAATTTTTCTAAATTATTACTAAAAATAGGAGAAGGTAAAATTGAAAATCTTAAAATACCTATTAAATGGAAAATTAAAGATGTTTTCAATTCAATTTTTGGAGATATAAATGAAAATAATAATTTAAACAAAGTTATTTTAACTCAAAAAAATGAAAATGTTGCAATGTTAAACAGAAAAGTATTAAACATATTAAATGGACCAAGTAAAACATATTACAGTATAGACAAAGCCATTCATAAGGGAGTAGATCAAACTGATTCAAATATATGTTTAGATTATCCAATTGAATACTTAAATTCAGTAAATGACGGGCTTTCTACCCATGAACTAAAATTAAAAAAATGCAGTTGTAATGTTAATTAGAAATCTAAGTAAAAAAGATAGTGTATGCAATGGAACTAGATTGAAAATAACAAATTTATATGAATATAATATTGAAGCTACATGTGAAAAAAACAGGAAAAATAGTACAGGTTGGTAAGGTAGATGAGGCTGGTCAGGCGGAGGTTATGGGGGAGGAGCGTGGAAGGGGAGATGAGGTGGGAAGGGTTTGTTATTGCACTTAAAAATGTTAATAGAGCTTTTTCAAAATTTAAAGTACTTCAACAAAACTTTAAAGTTAGTGACTGAGTTGATGAATAAGGTGAATAAGATTTGTTCGTAGATTGGGTGAGATAAGTTTGGGGGATAAAATACGGTATTTGAAGTTAATCAAATTAGTGAGGTCAGTAATGTAGCTAAGATTGAATTAGGTCAGGAAGTTGAAGATAAAAAAGTAAGTTTAGTTAGTAGGGTTCTTAATATGGGTGAGAATAGTAAGTCGGGTTAAATAAGGCGAGTGTGTCCGGAGGGTAGGGTGTAGGTAAGGTGGTTGTGGGCTGGTAGATCAGATATTAAAATTAAAACTTTGGCTCTAATTAGAATTTTCATATAATATCATATATCATTAAAAAGGTCTTGAGCTCAGCTTTCTAATTATGTCATTTTATGTCATTGAAATTTTTATTAAATAGTTTTTGTTGTCATGAGAGGGTGCTGAACAAAGCCGTTTATCCTTTTAAATCCAAGCCTACCCCTACAAAATCATAAATCGGCTTCAACGCAATTTCGCGAGCTGTTACTATGCAGAAAGTAAGTTCATCTCATGAAGAATCTGTAAAAAAATTTTGTTGATTATTTTCCTGAGCTGAATTACAACCAATAGGAACGCCGCATTTGACATTTGGCGGAGGGGTGTGGGTAAAATTATTTCGATAGTTTGTCGGTTATTTCCAATTCGAACGTTTTGAGTCACAGAGCAACTTGAATTGTTAGACTTACTCGAATCAGCTTTTGGTTTAGACCCGAGTCACTGCGGTGTATACCTATATATGAGTATTCATGGGTATATTTATAGTAAACAAAAAGTACTATGAGTAATAGAACTATAACCGCAAAAATGTAAAATACAGCATTTCTATGGGTTGAAATTCAGCTGAGGAAAATAATCCAGCCGAACCCCTCGTACTTGAAAATTTTAGATAATTTTCCTCCAGTTTTTTTGCACAGCAACCAGGGGGGCAAGTTTGACAGGTTAAACTTTGTCGAACTTGCCCCGCAAAACACAGTCGGAAAATTATCGACAATTTTGAAGCACTAGGGGTATTACGACTGAAAATCGAGGCTTGCTTATACGAGATTGCGAAATTTGAGAATAATCGTGATTTTTTTATTATTTCGCTAATTACTACAGTAGTTTTCAGGGTGGGCAGTTTAAGCTAGAGATCTAAGATGAGTCAGGTCCAGAATGAATAAGGTGAGTAGGGTTAGTTGGTAGAGTGAGTGAGAGATGAGTTGGGGATTAAGTGTGGTATTTGAAGTAAGTGAAATTAGTAAGGTCTGTAATGTGGCTAAGATTAAAATATGTTAGGTGGTTAAAGATGAAAAATCAAGTAGGGTTGGTAGGGTTATGAATCTTTTGGTAACATAATTTGGTAAAATTATGATGAGTAAGTAAAGTTCAAACTGAACTCTCGTGTCTAATTTTTATTGATTTTGAGCACTTAAGTATTTTTATGATTTTACTCCTTATTTTACTAAACATATAGCTTACGTATTGTTTCGATTAATTTTTATAGTCATTATTTATAATTAGGGGGTTGGTGAGCCGAGCGAGCAGGGGGGTACCCCCCCTAGTTTTCATTATATTCTCAATATCGTACTGGACTGAACATTAAAAAGGAAAATGTGAAAATAGAAAAAAAGTTATCAAATTTTATGCAAAATTCTAAAAAAAATGTACACTTGTTGATTATTTTAATTTGTGTACTGTCTTTAAGAAAAAAGTCCTTTCCAGTTCATTTTTTTAAACATAGGCATTGGTTTCCGATAGATTCCTTTTTCTTTTTTATTTAATAAAAATGTATAAAAAAATTAAAATCAATTTGCGGTTAATATTTTTGGAACATACCAAATTCAAAAATTATTTGTATTTTATTTTAACCTAATTTTTTACATCTCTGTTCTTTCTAAATATATTCATGAGAAACCACTTAAATTTTGCTTACATTTTAAATTCACGGTTTTGTTTGAAATAAAAAGTTTTATAAAAACTGAGATAACTTTATAATGACTGCAAATATCGACATGAAACTTACACAGGCCACCCTCTGAATCTTTAAAATGCACCATTCGAAGTTTTATAAAAATCGGTACATTAGTTTTAACGCCAACCTCTTGACAAAATTCGCAAAAATTGGTGTAATTCCGCCGAAAAGGGCTTCGTCCATCAAAGCTAAGCACAAGGATATGAGTAATTGTATGTGCGTGAGTAGGTACAGTGGTAGTCCTAAAGTTACACGAGGGTACGCTCATGAGTATAAACAAACATAAAAACAAATATAGGCACAAGAGTATATACAAGAATAGCTACAAGAGCAGATAAAATGGTAACTACGCGGGTAGCCACAAATGCAGAGACTGGAGTAAGCACAAGCATAAAATTTTGGGGGGTTGGCGAGCGAAGCGATATATATCTTCCTATATTATATAGTTATATCCAGGAGGAGCTCTTTTTTTTTTTTGGCTCCTCCGGGAGGAGCTCTGAAAATTACGGCTCCTCCGGGAGGAGCCAAAAAAAAGAGCTCCTCCCGGAGGAGCACCTCAAAACCTTCAAAAAACCTTATATTCAACATATTTTAAGGGGCTCCTTCCGGAGGAGCCGTTATTTTCAGAGCTCCTCCCGGAGGAGCCCCTTAAAACGTCAAAAAACCTTATATTTATTATGTTTGAAGTGGGCTCCTCCCGGAAGAGCCATAGTTTAAAGAGCTCCTCCCGGAGGAGCACCTCAAAACCTTCAAAAAACCTTATATTTAACATGTTTTAAGGGGCTCCTCCCGGAGGAGCACCTCAAAACGTCAATAAACCTTATATTCAATATGTTTTAAGGGACTCCTCCCGGAGGAGTTGATTTTAAATTATAGGAGCTTCTCCTGTACGAGCACCTTAACTGTCAAAAAACTCCATATTTAACCTCTTTGAAGGGCGCTTTTCCTAGAGGAGTCGTAATTTTAAAAGACCTTTTTAAAGGAGTACTTCAAAACGGTTAAAAAATATTATATTTTACATGTTTCAAGTACTTGAAGTATTTTAACTTACTATTTAATTTTTATAACTATTTTTTTAGACTCACCATAATAAAATTTTCTTTTTTCAATTTAAATCATATTCAACAATTTTACCTAAACATGTTTGAACTTTTATTCAATACACAAACTCAACTCAAAAAACATGTTAAATATTAACTATCAAAAAACTCCATATTTTATAACTATTTTTATGGGGGCTGGCGAGCGAAGCGAGCAGGGGGGTACCCCCTAGTATATATATATATATATATATATATACTAGGGGGGTACCCCCCTGCTCGCTTCGCTCGCCAACCCCCCAGAATTAAATGCTTGAATCTACACTATATATCTTTTCTAATAAAATAGTAATAAGTATACTTGAATTACAAATGAATTTATTTTTTACTTATTAATTTTAAATTACTTAATACAATTTTCCACACCACCCAGGAGGTACTTGCAAGGCGCATTGGGTTTTTTTTTCAACAATTTTGAAAATTTTTTCATATTTAATTAAGAACAAAAAGAAACTATATGTGGAACCCTTTGCCAGTAGCCGTACAAACCACATATAATTCATTTTAAAAAACTTTTCTCTTTAATAATTTTCAATTCTATATTTATGAAAAAAATAAATATTTATAATTATATTCTTCCGTTAAAATTTTTAATTTTTTGATTTAATAATTTTTAAATCTATTTTCTTGAAAAAAATATCTGTAATATCAAAAAATCTTCCGTTTTAATAATTCAATTATTTTTCATATATTATATATATATATTTTTTTAATTTTTTGATTAAATAATTTTTAAATCTATTTTCTTGAAAAAAATAGATATTCAAAATTCTCCTCTAAAATTTTTAAAATATCTGTAGTATCAAAAAATCTTCCGTTTTAAGAATTCAATTATTTTTCATATCTTCCGCATTTACAATTGTTGTTGTTTTTTTATTCTTTTTGTTTTAATAATTCAATATTTGATTTTTTTATGTTTTTGCAGGATTTTTTCAAATGTCTTATTAAATGATCTTTTGAAGAAAGTATTTTTGAACAATATTTACATTTTATTTTAATATTTTTATTTTTATGAATTTTTTTATGTCTTCTTAAATGAGCTACTCTTTTGAAACGTTTATTACATTTTACTTCTTTGCATTTGTGAGGTCTATCTGAATTATTATGTTCTTTCAAATGAGTTGATAAATGACCACTATTTTTAAAAATTCTTCCACAAATTGTGCACGAATGTTTGATTATAGAATGTTTTTCATTATGTAATTTCACATAATATTCACTGTTAATTAAAATTTTTTTTACATATTTTACAAAAGTAAATGGTTTTTTCGTCGATTGATTCATTCATTCTGTATCTGAAATAAATAATTTTTTATAAATAATATAATAGTATAATTACAATATATTAATAAAATTATTTTTTAATGATAATTTTATGATTGTATTATTAAATAAAAAATTAATGTTATTTATTATAACATTATATTAAAAAAAATTATTTATCTCATGTGAGAGTTATTAACAATTTAATTTTAAGACAAATATAAATTAATTACTATGTTACTATATTACTATATTACTTTTTTTTTTTTTTATTAATCTATATCCTTTCATTAAATCTTCTAATTCCATAAGTTCGTTTTGATTTATTTGTTTTATATCATCTAATGTTTTAATTTTAATGTAATATGTAATTTCTGAAATACAAATTAAAATTTTATTTATGAATAAATTTTTATATAACTCATTCAAAGTATCCTCGATGAAATCAGTAATAAATTCGTTTTTGAAATCCTCGCCTTCATATTACTTTATATAAAATAAAAAAAGAAGATATTGGCATTAACCTAAGCTACTTATTTCTTTCTTAGCGACTATAGCGCTTAAAATAGTTATTTTTAAACTTTAATTCATATTTCATAACCTATAACAGCTAGAGACATGCTGATTGCAAAATAAAGGCATATACTGTATACATTGATTAACTTTGATTTTGACTACCGTCTGTAAAAACTATTTATTTGCATTTTATTCATTATGTTAAGGTAATTACCGCAAAAATTGAGTTTCTTAAAAAATCTCTATAACTTTGCACAGAGTTAGTTTCTTTGCGTCCGCAACATGTTAGTATTTTGCAAATAATTCCAAGCGGGGATAAATTTTGAGATATTAAGCTCAGAAGTTTCAACTTTTCACGTGTGATTCCTATGCTAAGCGCGTAAAATGGATCAAATTTAGAGGTTATTCTTAGATTGCAAATTCAATTTTCTTAAAATATTTAAAAAAAACAGATCTTCTTCAGCAACAGCTTTCAATTTTCCCTCCTGCTAGATTCTAATAACTATATTCTATGTTACCTATATATACATGGGTTGTAACTACCTTAACCGACCCCATAAGATCAATTCTAAATTTGTTGCAGATACAATTTCGATGTATGGCCGGAGGAATTTAAATTAGATGATTGATTATCGGAAGCACTAAAAATTGATTTTAATTATTTACACTAAAGCATGCAAAGCACTAAAAATTGATTTTAACTATTTTAATAATATTAATTTAAGGATGAAATTTTTATAATATTTATTTAAGTATGAAAATAAAATTTGAAATTTTTACCATTTGCAGTATTTTAACAAAAAATTTTGAGTTCCAACTTCAAAAATTGAGTTCAAATGTTGAGAACAAATTTTGCCAGACCACACATGTCAGTGCTGTTAAAAAAAAATTAAATAATAAGAAATTAAAAAAAAATAAAAATAAAAAAAAAACTTTAATGTAAAAAATAAATTACTCAATTAGTTTTCCGCAATCAGGACAAACTTTTTTAAAAAAATCTTCAACACAAAATCTGCAACTCATTTTTACTTTTTAACACTTCAATATAAAGTTAATAATACAATTTTGTATAGATAGGTTATTGAAATAATTTTCAACGATAAAATAAAGAACCAGTGTCGAAAGCGATTATTTTTATGGCCCGGCGGATGGCTAAGTTCAGGTTATTGAAGTGAAAATTACCGGCGAGTGGTGAGATTCACGTTGAACTTGAAAAGATCGAACGTTATCGATGTTTGATCATTCAGCATTAAGAAAGTAATAAACTAAAAAAGATATAACTTTAAAAACCTGAAAAATGAAACATAAAAAAATTTTAAACCATCTTACCATAGGCGCAAGATTTAGTTGTTAAGAACTATACTAAAGTATAAGTTATAAAGAATATTTAAAAAAATTTAAAAAAAAGAACAGATCGATGAAGATGTTAAATTTTTTATTTAAATATTGTCAATTGAATATTGTTTATTTTAATATTGTTTGTTGAATATTAATGTAGTAATAGATTTAATTCGAGAAAGATAGGAAGAACGCTTAAAATTTATTTTTAAATTTGTAATTTATAATATGAATCCGATGAAGATTATTAGTCCAGAAAAAATTATTTTCAGTTTGTATTTATAGCTAAATTTATTTTATGGATTTAATTTAAAATATTTAAAATTTAAAATATTAACTTTTATGGATCTTCCTAACCTAACGAAATCCTTAACTGATCTTTAATTGGGTCGTTTACCTTAAATAACATTTTTACAAATGAGGAGGTTGTAAAAAAGAGAGAGGGTGGGAGCGGGTCGGAAGCGGGGTGGGAGCGGGGTGGGAGCGGAATAAAAGTGCAGTTTTTGACCTATTTTACGGTATAAAATGAAGAATTAAGGGTGGGAGCGGGGTGGGAGCGGAATGGGGTGAGAAAAAAAAGGGCGAGAAAGGGCGGGGGTGGGAGCGGGGTGGGAGCGGAATAAAAATGCAGTTTTTGACCTATTTTACGGTCTAAAATGAAAAATTAAGGGTGGGAGCGGGGTGGGAGCGAAGAGCAAATTACAACTATATAATATAGTAAGATATATACTAGGGGGGTGCCTCCCCTGCTAGCTTCGCTCGCCAACCCCCCAGAATATTATGCTTGAATCTACACTTGTACCTTGTGACAGTCAGTGATCGTAATTAAATCGTCGGTAACGATTTAGGATTTGGCGCAAGTCACGTGACTGTCGAACGCAGCTCAGAGCGAACCTCTGAGGTGGTAGAGCGGGAATCGGGAAGCCACTCGTAATTTTCGTGTCCGTGCGGAAAGACGTACATGAAATTCAACTCGTCTCGGTTCGACGTATGATTGTACTTTTCGGGAGTAACACGCCGTCGAAGAGAGTGTTGTAAGTGACAGAAGGTGCGGGATCGATTGTCATCACCCGGGAAGCATTCTTTTGTCAAGGCGAGTCAACCGGCTTTTGGAAGCCGAGGACGACGGGGAGCTAAACCGACGTCCGGCAGACGCGCGAAGATCTGGAGATCGATTTACGACAGATCTTGAAGAAACTACTCGTGGGCGGGAATCGAAGCAATTATCGTCATTCGCGTCGCGCGTTGTTGTAGAGCCGTAGCGTGAGAGTGTGGTGTTTATTCGTGAAGTTGTCATTTCACGTCAACTCCTGGACCACTTTACGACGGTTGTACGGCGACTCGAGTGTGGCATCTATTGCGGCTGGTAGGCATCGTAGCCTGGCATTTTGTTTAGCCTGACGGCTTGGTATGAGGTGCACCTTAGCGATTCTGTAAGTTCATTGTATATGTGTGAGTGAGTATGAACGCGTGTGAGTGTATTTAGTACACTGTTATTGTAATAATCTTTGTTTTTCTCACGCGCGCATAAGCTGTCGATAGCAGTTTGTTTGTTGTCAGTTTAAATGCTCGGTTGCGAGCAATTGATAATTCGTTACCGTGTTTATTAATAATATTGTATCAGTTTTTAAGTTAATTTCTTTTTTTTATTAAATATTGAAAATTAACTTGTGCAAAACTACTTATTTCTAGACCGGTGTTCCTCGTACTCGATCCCATAGCCCGCGCCCACCTACCGAAATAACGAGCTGTCGCGCCCTCCCCGTTTTAATAAATCGTGTAGGGATTTATAAATGCGGACGGTATTTTTCCCTATTTCAGGAAGTTTGTCGGCACGGAGCCGACTGTGACAGGAGATTATTGTCGCTAGCATCAAGGACAACGGGCCTTCGAGGGTTGTATTCCCGACTCCACTTTTGAATTGCAGCACTATAACATGGCGCCCAACAACGTGGTGGGTTTCCACGATTGAGTGCCTATAACATGGCACCCAACAACGTGGTGGGTTAATACCATTGAGTGCCTATAGCATGGCGCCCAGAGACATGTGTAGGTGTATGTAAGTCTGTTGGGACGAGCTCAGTAGCGAGGTACTGCAGCCGACGGGTTCAAGGTCGGTCGCGACGAATTTGAGAAAAACAAAGAGCTTGTTAGCGCTTGGACTAGCATAACGAGTGTATGTGTGTGTGAGAATATTAATTCTCAGGCTGTGTTTACAAAGTGGAGAATTTTTGATTTTACTTGTTTTGATTTCTTATATTTCCCACTTTGTAAAATACCCGGAATTCGTGACAGTAGTGTGAGTTGTGCGTCTAGCGGAATAAATACTGACTTAATTTGTGAAATCTGTAATACTTGTAATTTGTTTATTTAAATACAGCGTGTTACTGACTAGTGTTCAGTAACAACTGTAAATTATATATCTGAGTTAGAGAGAAAACCAGGGTTTTGACACAGGTTAAAACAGCTGGATCTTTTTTATTTTGTTTTTTTTATTTTTTTTGTTTTGTTTTGGCTTTCGAGCCGACTTCGGGTTTTTGTCAAAACCAGGAGCGAGTCGGTAGGCTATTAAGCCTATTTAGTTTTTCTTTTTGCTGAACCTTCGGGTGGATTTTTTTTTTTTTTTTTTTTTTTCTCTTTCTCTTGGGAGCAAACTCAGAAATATAAATAATTTTTCATTTTTTTCAGGACTGTTGAAGATCGGAAAATAATAGTATTGCGTTTGTCAATTAAAATTAAGTTAGAGTGTGCTAGTTACTGTCACGAGGGTTTAGGGTCTCCTTTTTGTCAGTTTAGGATGGACGAGTCAGAGAAGAGGGCGAGGGAGCACCTGGTGTATTCCTGGCTGTTCGCAGAGGACGAGGAGATAATCGAGGAGGCTATGAGAGATTTACAACTCAAGCCTGATGGCTCGACTCGTGAGAGACATGAAAGACTGATTAGGTGGCTTGTGGGCAACTACTCAGCCGAAGATTTTGTCGTGGACGAGTCCGATGACCAGGAAGCGGTAAAGATTAAACGCGAGGGTCTCCGGACTAAGTTTATAGCCATGACTTTGTGGGAGAAGTCGGGTTCAACAATTTTAAACCCGGACTATACCACGAGCAGGGAACACCCGCTAGCCTGCCTAATCGACCAACAGGTGATGAAGGCAGCGACCCAGCTTCAGTCGAACGATGCGAACGGCAGGAGTCAAGGAAAGGCCAGTCAGGCTGAAGACAGTGACACAGCCAGTCAAGATGGCGACGTGATGGAAGAACTTCGACGGACCATGCACGAGTTCGTGGGGGAGTTCAGGCAAGTGCGAGAGACTCTGGCAAGGACAACGGCAAGGATGGACGCCATAGAAGACAGAGTCAGTCGGCAGCATTTCGTCACGGACAATCAACAACTCAGGGGGCCTGTGTCGAGTACAATAAGGCCAGGCATTTTGCAACACTCTACGGACGAGTGTAGTATATCTAGGGAGAATTCTCATCAAGTCCATGGAGCCAGGGTGAATTTTGGCGACCCGTTGATGCAAGATCGGAACGGTTTTAGTCCGATTGGTGGTACGGCAATGGCGAGTGCCATTCAGAAAATTCAAGACCAAATAAAGGTCTTGACGGCAGAGTTGGAGCGGCTACAGGGCCTACGACAGGCTGGATTACGTATGCCGCGACAAGCTAGTCAGAACCCACAGAGGTTAGAAAAGTCTACTGACATTGTCTCGATCGTACGAAGATGGAATATCAAGTTCGATGGTAGCAGCGAGTCAAGCATCGAGCAGTTTCTAATTCAAGTCGAAGAGGCTAATGAATTAGCTGGCTTGACAGAGAAAGAGTTGTTAGATGCACTGCCTATATTGTTGACAGGTTTAGCGTCAACATGGTACCGGGACAGCAAAATTAACATCGACACCTGGACAAAGTTCTGTCAGGAAGCCCGTGAGTGGTATGGTATTGGTGATTACCAGCAGAGCTTACGTGTGGAGGCTACAAACCGAACGCAAGGTGTAGAAGAACCGGTACGAGACTATATTACATGTCTGCAGTCACTTTTGTTAAAGATGAGACCTGTACCGACCGAGATGGAAAGAGTTGACTTTATGTTGACGAATATGCGGCCAAATTTGCGAAAACAAATTAGGCGAGACGAAGTGAAGTCAGTTATAGGCTTACTAAGTCAAGCGGTCGAGGTAGAAAAAACAACAATTAGTGAAACATTTTATAGACCACCACCGTCACCGTCAACGTCATTATGGCCAAATCTGGCTTATAAAGAAAGAAAGGCAAACGAAAAACCGAAAATAAACATAGCCGCAACGACTATGAATGGCAAGTCTGACGACGTCACGGTTATGAGCCGCCTGTTGAATTTGATGTCTCAAATCCAGGCTAAAAGTAAGAACTCTAGTAAGCCATCGAGCCCGAGGCCCCAGAATTCAAGAAAGGCCAGACAAGGCAACCAAAGACGTAGGTCGGAAGACGGAGGGAAGTCTAGGAGTCCTTCTCCGAGATCGAATATGAGCGATGAAAGTACTGGTAGTTCGAGATCAAGTACTGCGAGCCCATCTTCGAGATCAAGTGAGAGTGATAGAAGTTAAAAAAGTCCTGACAGAAGTAGCCCAGTTAGATGCTACAGGTGCAGGCAAAAAGGACACATAAGGTCTAAGTGCCCTGAAAGGCTGAAAAACAATCAACCGGTAGAGTAGAAAACATAACCTCTACTACGCCGAAATTGTGGCCAAGCCATCACTCGGAGATGGCACTCGAGCTTGTTCAGCTAGACTTAAGATAATGAACAAGCTGGCTGACGACTGGTAGGACAGTCGGAAGTAATGACAGCTTGCACTGGCTGGAGAATTATCATTGGTTAGAAGATTGGATCGCAAGAGTGGAACCGGAATCTTCAAACGAAGGAAATCAGCCAGCGAGGGATGCGAGCGAAAATCCTGAAGACAGCGAGCTTCAGGTAGCGGGCGTTCCTGATTAACCCGAACTGCGTTCAAGTTTTTCGAAGCGACGTATTTTTCGGATACGTCACCTCTGGGAGGGGAGTGTGACAGTCAGTGATCGTAATTAAATCGTCGGTAACGATTTAGGATTTGGCGCGAGTCACGTGACTGTCGAACGCAGCTCAGAGCGGACCTCTGAGGTGGTAGAGCGGGAATCGGGAAGCCACTCGTAATTTTCGTGTCCGTGCGGGAAGACGTACATGAAATTCAACTCGTCTCGGTTCGACGTATGATTGTACTTTTCGGGAGTAACACGCCGTCGAAGAGAGTGTTGTAAGTGACAGAAGGTGCGGGATCGATTGTCATCACCCGGGAAGCATTCTTTTGTCAAGGCGAGTCAACCGGCTTTTGGAAGCCGAGGACGACGGGGAGCTAAACCGACGTCCGGCAGACGCGCGAAGATCTGGAGATCGATTTACGACAGATCTTGAAGAAACTACTCGTGGGCGGGAATCGAAGCAATTATCGTCATTCGCGTCGCGCGTTGTTGTAGAGCCGTAGCATGAGAGTGTGGTGTTTATTCGTGAAGTTGTCATTTCACGTCAACTCCTGGACCGCTTTACGACGGTTGTACGGCGACTCGAGTGTGGCATCTATTGCGGCTGGTAGGCATCGTAGCCTGGCATTTTGTTTAGCCTGACGGCTTGGTATGAGGTGCACCTTAGCGATTCTGTAAGTTCATTGTATATGTGTGAGTGAGTATGAACGCGTGTGAGTGTATTTAGTACACTGTTATTGTAATAATCTTTGTTTTTCTCACGCGCGCATAAGCTGTCGATAGCAGTTTGTTTGTTGTCAGTTTAAATGCTCGGTTGCGAGCAATTGATAATTCGTTACCGTGTTTATTAATAATATTGTATTAGTTTTTAAGTTAATTTCTTTTTTTTATTAAATATTGAAAATTAACTTGTGCAAAACTACTTATTTCTAGACCGGTGTTCCTCGTACTCGATCCCATAGCCCGCGCCCACCTACCGAAATAACGAGCTGTCGCGCCCTCCCCGTTTTAATAAATCGTGTAGGGATTTATAAACGCGGACGGTAATTTTCCCTATTTCAGGAAGTTTGTCGGCACGGAGCCGACTGTGACAGGAGATTATAGTCGCTAGCATCAAGGACAACGGGCCTTCGAGGGTTGTATTCCCGAGTCCACTTTTGAATTGCAGCACTATAACAACCTACACTTATACACATACCCTTGTGTCTACCTCTGTACCTACTGTGATACATACCATTGTTTCTTCTCTTATAGCTTGTGACTACACCTGCACCTTATTTTATGCCTACCTTTGTTCCTACCTTTCATCTTACTCCAAGCCCTTGTAACTACCCTTGTTCTTACCATTGCACTTATGGCTTTTTATAACTAAGCTTTTACCCAGGAATATGCTCATGTTTATATATCTGTTTCTATCATGGTGATAACTGTAGTTTGAATTTTTTTCATGCTTTTATTTCTAACTCTAAGACTACTTTGTTCTTATCTTCAATCATACTTTCATTTCTATCCTTAGTTAAACATCTGTTTCTATGCTTTTACCGACTTATTTTTGTCTTTTTATTTATTAAACTTCCCTGCTTTATAACTTTGCTACTATCCACGTCTCTTGAGTATTTTTTTCAGACTCTCTTTACTACGTCTGTTGAATTTTTCTTCTTCTTACATTGCTAATAATCTTGTGCTTTCTACCTATTTTTTACTCAAGCTTCTAACGCTGAACCTTCTACACAAGCATTTGTTTCAACATCTGTTTCTACTTATATGCCAACTCTAGTTCTCGATTCTTTCACATTTAAATTTTTAACACTGAATCTGGCCTTGTGCATAATCTTTTTTATCCTCTTGTGCTTACTATTGCAAATAATCTTATAACAAACCTTGTTCATAACATTGTTTCAAACTTGATAACTACTCTGGTAACTACATTGTACCTACTCCAATACCTGGACTTGTCATTACGTTTGTAACTTTGAACCTACGCTTGTATGTACATTTCTGTTTAATATTGTTCCTATCTCTTTCACATGAATCTACTTGCTTCAATTTTGGTGTTTGCTGTTATTTTTTCTTTTTTTCATGCTTTGGTCTCTAACTCTGAATCTTTGTTCTCATCTTTGTGAAAACTATCTTTTCTATTGTTCTCCACAAATTTTTTTGTAATTACAATCGTGAAACTAATCATCTTCATACAATTTTGCCCACACAGATCTTTAACTTTTTTGACAAATATTTCATACATCCTTTTATATTTGTTATCAACGCTCTTTCTACCTAGGTTTCTCCCAATTAACCTATCTTGATTAATATCGAAGTTTACCTTACGACACCAATTTCCAGCCATGTGCAGCCTTTATTGCTTTGTTATTATTTTCATACTTTAATTTGTAACTTTGAACGTATGTTGTTGTTTTTTTTTTTTTTTTTTTTCTCAACATCTAACTCTGAAACTATCATCTTTTATACTATTGTTTTCGATCCTGTACAAACCTTTGTAGGTAAACGCTTACCCACTTTTGAATCTACCCATGTACCCACCCTCTTGCCAAACCTTCAAGCTCTCTAAACGAAGTGCATGCGCAATTGTATTATATTATCTAAAACAAATTTTGTCGAGGCTTCATCTAAATTAACCTACAATAAGTTTTATATACCCTTTACCTTTGCGCTACGTTCAGAGTTCATATTCATTGAAACTTTTGTGGTTATAGATTCATTGGTTTTGTTTCAGTTTGTATACTAATCATTATTATTTTCATGATTTTAATCAGATAATCTCGAACACTTGATTACATAATTGTTTTTTTATCAAATCTATTCTCTAAATGTTTTAATTGAATTCTTATATAAAAATTAAAAATTCAAATTCAAATTTTAAATGTTTTTTTTGTTCTTCAACCAATCACATCACGAATAAAATGCTGACATTCTTTTTGGGTTCTCTCTTTTATCTTTGGAGATGAGTTTACTTTTTTAATGTTTCATAGTTACTTTTTAAATTTCTATAGTTACATAGCTGATAACGTATATCAAAAATTGGCGATGTGCGTAGAAACTGATAACATAATACCCCTTTTCTCTAATGAAATACCCCATTTGTAATGTATACACTAAAATCGTTACGTAAAAGATGAGCGTTCGCAAACTGTAATATTAAATAATGTTCGTATCACGAGCGTAACGTCTCGTGTGATCGGCGACTCCCCCATTTGTAATGGGGTATTTCAATAGAGAAAAGAGCCTCCTTTAAATAATTGGGCCCTCCCATTACAAGAAAAATTTATCTCAAAATATGGGGAAAACTCTTTTAATTCTGGGGGTTAGGGTTTCCACGAAAAGAAACCTCCGGGACTGGCTGGTGAGCTAGAGAAAGAAATAAAAGTTTATTGCAGAATTTAATTTCAATTCAGATTTTATTCTTGTCTACGAATTTTAAAATTGAGTCTACATTTACAAAAATTTATCCTTGAAAAAGGAAAGAAAAACTCGCTAATGAACAAAGAAGAGTCTACAAAATGGCGGGTAGACGCCACGCGAAGTTTATTTTAGTGTTTCATAATTTCCCAAAAAGGGCGCAAGATAATTTCACTCATACAAACACAAATAGTATGCACACATGAAATTGTAATAAATTTTTTATTTTAATCAATAAATTATAGTACCTAGGTTAGATTGACCAGTATAAAATTTTAATGGCAATCCCAAATTTTCCAAGCTTGCTACAAAATATTTGATTTAATTGTTCCTTCTGTTGAGCTAAGGAAAAACATGAACGTTTACCAATAGTTGATATTTGTGTGATTATCTAGCTGAAAATAACGGGAAAGAAATAAAAAAAAAATCTACAAAATTTGAGAGGGACAAAAGGAAGGGAACTTAGAAATTTTAACTAAAAAAAACTACCTGTCTCTACTGTGATCAAGAACAGACTGACGCTCCTCATGTCTCGCAAACTCAACTTCCTTCTTCATCATTTCTCTCAAATTCTCTCAGCCAATCACAAAAACTCTTAATATCTAACATCCATCCACACCAGCAATGTATAATATTTCCACCAATCACATTTATTCACACCACACTATCCAATCACGCTCGCTTCTACAATAGTTTTGGTGGCGATCGCCATGCCACCTCAATAGCGTATTCATATACAAAAATAAAATTACAGCACACGAGGCACTCACAATTCTATATTTTATATTCATCGCACACATACTCTGTCTGCCTATTTGTCCATAACGCACACTTAGTCCACGCATAACTCAAAAACTACACTCATACCCGCGTCTATTGAGTCTTGCGTGTTGTGCGCGCCTGCAGACGCAGCTCAGTGCATATTGCGTCGTCTGCCAGAATGTGCCGCGCACCTCCTCCGTCGCCAGAGACTCCTGGACAGAGAGTCGGGACCCACGTGGTGTGTACGTGCGCGTCCTGGGCTAGGAGAGCATCCCCGGATGTTTGGGAATGTGTGTGTGTGTGACTGTGCGCGCGCGCTGCCTAGCGTAGCTACAGCAGCAGCCAGCCGTCGGCGGCAGCCACCACGTGGTCAGCTACAGCTGCTCGTCCGACCGGCGGACGCAGCATGGACATCACCTGGGAACTTAAAATCAACAAATTAACTAATTTGTTGTTCCCCAGGTGACATTGCCAGGTAGGAAAAATAAATTACGAGGGATTCACTCCCTCGCAACTCCCCCCTGCTAAGCCGAAACATACCCGTTATGTTTCGCTTAACAAAATAATTGGCAATGTCCAGTCACCTCTGGAAAGAATAAATAAAACAAGAATGGTGGTTTACTCACTATTTAGTCTACATAAATTCCGTTTGTAAATCGTGTTTACAATTCTGTTTATCGTCCCGGCCCATCTAAAAAAAATCAATTTTAATGTCTACTTTGAATCGAGTTACTAGAGTCGTCGACGTTTCAGCCGCTCATTCTCCCGCCAAACCCGACTAATAACCTCCGGCCTGACATCGTCTGGGAGTCGCTGAGTCATAATTAGTATTTCTATTGGACTCAACACTCTTGGTTTTGCCGGATTTAGTGACTCCAGGCGATGCCAGACAGAAGCGTCAGCCAGGCCAGCTGGGGACGGGGCGACTGGAACCCCAACGATCTCCGAGAGCTCATCCCCATTGTTGTCTCGGGTGCGTTTTTCCGAGACCGATCCTCCCACCGCTGGTCCCAAACTCGATGCACCCCCGTCGGGGACAACCCCGGTCGCAGAGTTCGGCGTGACCCACCGAGTCCTCCTTCTGGGTCGGGACATTGCCGCAAACTGTTTGACGGGGTACATTCATAATCGAACCTCGGGTTGTACGCTTGACGGCTCCCTCCCCAACGGGAACCCGGGTCTCTCCATCCATGATCGTCGTTGTTGTTGGAGTCTCCTCTACGGCTGGCCGGGTCACTGAGGGAAGAGAGCTAGATGAAGTGGGGGAGGGGGCGATTGGATCCCCCAGAGTAGTAGTCGTCGAGAGTGAATTGGCACCGGGGGTTGTACTTCTTCTTTTTTTTTTCTCCCTCCTTGGCGCTGATTTCTCTCGCTCCCTCTCCCTCTCCTCCTGTAGTTCTTCCTCGTAGCCAGCCGGGTAGATATTTAGATCAGTATAGGCTACAGGGACCCCGTTGATCACCGTTGACGAGACGAGAGTCTGGTCCTGGATCTCATCCCATGGGATGGGCAACTCGCTGGGGTTGTTGGAAGGTAGTGCCTCCTCTGTAAAGTGAAGGGTCTCCGCCCCTTCCGGCAAGACCCGGCCCACGTTCCGTCGCTCATAAGCCACCAGCTCTTCCTCGGCCACCGGGGCGAATCCCCCCTCAGACTCGGTGACCACCTCGTCGACGACCTGCCATGGTCCCTGATCCTCTTCCTGCGAGAGTAGAACCTCGACTCCATGAATAACTTCATCAAAAGTAGGAGGCTCTCTATTCTCGGCCAGGGAGAGGTTGCCAAGGTCGAATGTCAACTAAATCAAAAGATGCCTAAAAGGATCTTGTTCATAGCACCTTTTTTTTTAAATGTCTTGCTTGTGGAGGTAAATGCATATTCTATATTTTATTAATTTTTTTTCAAATAGTGAGATTTTATCAATGCAATATTGTATTTTTTTAGCTTAGTAATACTTGATAATATGATTCAATCAACATGATATATGTTTTTTGCTAAATATAAAGCTAAATATAATTTCCTGATTTTTTAAGGTCAATTTTTAATTTAAGGTAAGCTAAAAATTTATTTTGATAATAAATCGTGCGCGCGCATCCCAAGCCGCAGCACTTAGTTAAACATAGCTCTTATTTACCAGGATATTATTGTCACTGCTATTGTAAAAATAAACAAACAAATAATTTTAACGCGTCTCATTCAGTGTTAACATACTCTACAAGTATTAATTTTTAGTGCACTAACTTTTAGTATACCGTTTCTATCACTCTTTCCAGTTTAACCTCAAAATGTCGCGTGGTCGTAGCAGAGGAGCCTTCAACAACAATCAAAACAGGGCCGGGGTTCGTCGCTCCGGTAGAAACACACAGCAAGATTCATCATCAGTGAATGATGATTTTGATGAAGACCTGTTCTCAAAAACCGCTACATACTGTTTTCACTGCCCTCAAAATCGTCCATCCATGAGTCAAAAAATTTTAGTAAATGCTCACTTTTGTACAAACTGCAACGCTGCCTACCACCCAGGGTGTATAAAAAGATGCGACGTAGATGAGGATGGGATTGTTGCTGAATGCTGTGGTCAACAAAAATCCAATCTCAACCAGTCACAATTTCCCTCTCAAAATTTTGAGAATTGTTCGCCCAGCTGATTGCTATGTAAACAATCAAAATCAACAGCTGTCAAACAACCAACTCAATGAAATTATTGGAGGGAAAATTGGTCACCTCTCCAGAAGCCTAGATTATTTCAACAAAAGATTAACAAAGAATGAAACTGAAATAAATAACTTAAAAACCTCTATTTTGCAGATAAACAAGAAATTACAATCCACACCACAAACCAAAGCAACCGATATGGTCTCCACAGTGCTATCAGAGCAAGAAGAAAGAGTTAAACGTCAGAGAAGCATTATAGTTTATAATCTACGTGAATTCAACAAATGTTGCTCGACACCTTGGAGCCAGCCTTAAGTCTACCAGTTTTCTCCAAAAGATTAGGCAAGTACCAAAATGATAAGATCCGTCCCCTCCTTTTATCCTTTGAAAATGTTGAATCTTTAAAATCTATATTTAAAAACCTAAAAAAGTTGAAACTCTCATTCCTACTCGTTTTCACAGAATGCATCTTTTACCAATACCGCCTCATTTTTATTCACACTGTTCAGCTCCCAACTCATTTGTTACTACTTCTTGCTCTACCTCCGGTTTTTCTCAACACGTAGGGGAGAACAACAACGACAACAAGCTTCGAGTGTGCCATATAAATGCTAACTCGCTGAGGTCGCACATCGAATAGACTAAGCACTTTTTGGTCATCTCAACCCACTGTTCATATACTTGCTGTTTCTGAGAGAAAGCTTGGATCTCCTGTTGAGGCCTCTGTTGTGTAACTCAATGGCTATGTCCTACTTTGACACAGCGTAATACTTAAGGGGGAGGAGTCGCGTTGTACATTCATAAATCACTCTCAGCGAAACGACTTTGTTCCTCCTCAACGGTATGGACGTGCCAGCCCGGTCATCTGGAATACCTGTTTTGTGAAGTGAGTATGAAAGGGTGTGATCCCATTTTTCAGGGCGTGGATTTTGTTGAATCTCTCAGGGATAACATGCGTGATTACGGTACAAAGGTGACCTAAGGAGATTTTAGTGCGGATCAACTGTCTGATTCTCCTGATGCAGACTTCATTCGCAGATTTCCGAAAATTCCTTATTTTCAGTACCTTTTGGAGCTACCCATCACACTTCTCATTCAGATACCTGGCTTGACCTGTGCCTGGTTGATGCCCTTGATAATGTAGTGACCTAATGGAAGTCTGACACTCCCTTCATAGCCGGGTATGACCTTAACCCAGCTGAGCTTAATCTGAATCTACCTTCATCGAGGACTCGTGAATTCTCCTTTTGAGACTTTAAGTCTGTCAACCAGGAAGTAATGAATGAGTACTTGGGTAAATGTGATTGGTCGGTCATCACAGATACTGGGTCCTCCTTGGAGTAAAAGTCAGACTGCCTCTATCCCAATCTTCATACAGCTCTTGATCATGTTGCCCCCCTTAAAACTATTAATACCAAGAAAAATCAGCATCCCTGATTTACCTCCTATCATCGTTCCCTTATTGCTGAAAAGTACCGTTTATATAAACGTTACAAACGTTCTAAACTGGACCTCGAACTGTATCTGTACATGCAATACGTGATTTTGTACATCAGCAGATTGAAACTGTGAGGTTGGACTTCAATTGGCACCGTTTGAAAAGGCTGACTATCCTCAACAAATCTGGAAGAAACTTAGACACCTTGGCATATCACCTCGTCCTGACACTTATCTTGCTGGCTTCTCTGCGGAGAAGCTCAATGTCCTCTTTACTTCAATATCCTTTGATTCTACAGCACCTTAACTCTCTCATTTCCTAGACACTCTGGGAAAAGATGGGAGGTATGATCACTTTGCTTTTTCCCCTATTACACTTGAGAATGTTATCCAAGCTGTTGAACAATCTACGTCTCAGGCAACGGGCGTTGACCATCGTCTGCAGAGCTTTATCAAATCGTCACTTCAGACTGTAGCTCCACATATTTAAACTATTTGTAACAAGTCACTCACATCTGCTACATTCCCGGTTGATTGAAAGCAATCACTTGTGATTGCACTTAAAACACCGACTCAAACGTGTCTAGACGACTTTGATCCCATCTCCCTCCTCTGTTTCATGTCTAAAATCCTAGAAAGATTAGTCTTTGACCAAATTTCATCTTTTGCTGAGGCTGAGGGCTTGATGGATCAATATCAGGCGGGTTTCAGGGCTGGTCACCGTACGCAGACTGCTCCGTTGAAATTAACGGACGACGTTCTTCGAGACATGGACAGGAAGAAAATCACAGCCTCATTACTGTTCGACTTCTCCAGGGCTTTTGATTCAGTCTGCATACTACCTTGCTAAAGAAGCTTCATTCATTTGGATTCTCCAATGGAGTCTTGCGTTGGATTGCGTCATAGCTCTCGGGTTGGTCGCAAGCAGTAAGGGTAGAGCAAGTAAGCAGTTCTTTTCGTCCTCTTAATAAGGGTGTCTCGTAAGGCTTGGCGCTCGGCCCTCTACTCTTTACACTGTTCGTAGTAGAAATTGCTCAGGGCCTTGATTCTGGTGTGTGTCATGTAACTCATTCGGATGACCTGCAGGTTTACATCCAGGGCAATTTCGCTGATCTGCAAGTCATTCTTGACAAATTGAGCAGACTTGCAGGGCATGTGGCAAACTGGGCTTTTGAGAATCACTTGAGACTCAACATTATTAAAACCAAGGCAATGATTCTTGGGACATCAAGGTTTGTGAACAGATTATCTGACCTGATTGCTGAGGTATTGATTGCTTCGACTTCGGGCGGTTATGTGTCCCATTCGTTTTCTCTGTACGTGATGCTCGATTCAAAACTGAACTGGAAAAAGCACGTCGCTTATATCTGTAAACGTGCCAATACCCTTATGTATCGGCTCCTCCTTTTCAGACAAACTACTACCCTTGAGCTGAGATGTCACCTCGTTCAAACGCTCCTCTTTCCAATAGTAGATTATTGTTCTCTCGTCTATTGCAATATCTTGGGTGAGCTGAATTTGAAGATACAGAGAGTTCTCAACAGGGGCATTAGATATATTTATGGGGTTAAGAGGAGTGATCATATCACTCCTTACAGGCGTGAGCTGGGCTGGCTTACCTCAAAGGGTCACAGGGATTACTTTGCGACCTGTCTTTTGTATAAAATGTTGCAGACGCAGTTAACGTCCTATCTTGCTAACTTCTTTCTAGAAAACTACAGCTCTCGCCCTGTTAGGAGTACTACTCATGAAGTACTTGTTGCTCTCCACTACCATACCAATTACCTCGAATTCTCATTCATGTTTCAACCACCTTTCTCTGAAATTCACTACCTCCACATATTATAAATGCTTCCTCTCTTTTAAAAATCTCATTAAATCTCATATCTTTGCCACAGAGGAAGTCGATGATATGCAGCTGCCTGGATCATGATAATGTTTCGACAATTTTGGTCACAGATACTTCAGTACATAACTTCGACTGGTGATACTCCACTTCAATACAGACTACTGAGTGATAAGTTTGCTACTGATATCATTGTTATTCATATGATATATATTTATTTAGCTGAAAGGCATGATTGGCAGTCACCCTGTGAAAGTAACTGTGATGTGATATTCTTGCTTTAGATTGACAGATGTGTTATTGATTCATATGTTTATAAATTATATTTATAGATACTTACCTCATTGTAAAGACTGACGTTGAGCATATAGTTACTCTATATTTTACCATTTACCTTTTAACTACACCAACCCTAATCATTATATCAATATTATTGGTTTAATTTTTGATATTCTACGTTACTATCTTTACTTATACTTTATTTTTATAAATTGTATTTCTTAGTTCTAATTACTCTTTGTAAAATTTTGTACAACATAATGAACAATTAATAAATAAATCTAAATCAAATCAAATCTCTCTCACACTGCTGCTGGGCTGTAGTGCGGCAGGGGTGTCGCTGACCGATGGTCTTTAGATGACAACAAGCAAGAGAGTTGCTGTGTCTCCTTCCAATCCACCGTTGTCTTAGGTTTGACGCAGCAAACTAACTCGAGCTTAAAAGGATTAGAAGAAGGGAAATATTACTTGGGTTTAAATAAACGAACACATTCAGATTAACTAGAAAACTGGTTTACTTTAGGTATTTATTACTCGGATTAATAATTTACAGGTAGAGGGGAGTGTTCAAGCCGTTTTGACCGTGAGGCACTCTACCTCTGTAAAATCGTCATCGACGCTATAGCTGAGCAAACTTAAATAAACAACTGCTCGCTTTCACTCGCGGATAATAACTGATTGTGGATAGAAGTCTTCTCGGATACCTCGCCACGGGTGAGTCACTCAGCTGACTTCTGACTGCGACAGTCAAAAACCAAAATTCAAATAACGCTATTAATTTTAAACACTAATCAAAATCAAAATTATTGTTATAATATATTCAAATTCTGTTTTACGTTTCGAAGTATTTTAATTAATAATATATTTTCCTGTTTAATAAAGACATTAATCAACAAATAAGTATTTTAAAGCATACGTTGACTTTAATGAAAATAGAATCAGAATAAATTAATTTAACGGGTATCACTGTCCAACTATAATTCTGTCTTCTCCATTCCCACTAAGAACTAGATAAAAGGTTTCCAAAAGCGAGAAGAGAGAATTTTTTGAAAAATAAGTAAATTAATTCCCTAACCCCGCAAGAATTAAAAAATGAGGAAGAAAAAAATTCGGATCACCCCAGCCAGGAATTGAAATTGGATCTTCTACTTTCGCGGTCGGTGCGTTAACCATTACGCTACTGGGGATTGCCGA
The DNA here is from genome assembly GCA_038277355.1 of Encarsia formosa. Classification (NCBI taxonomy): domain Eukaryota; kingdom Metazoa; phylum Arthropoda; class Insecta; order Hymenoptera; family Aphelinidae; genus Encarsia; species Encarsia formosa. Next base: position 87,955,120 of record CM076184.1, on the reverse strand, counting down.
TTCATCGCCAACTGGGACCCTATTTATTTCTTTTCTCAAATTTTAACTTTTTATTTTTATTTTCAAAGACGTATTGTTCCCAACGTCAATAAAAATTATTATCATGACTCTAGCGACAGTTACATATTAAAATCAGAATAAATGAATTTAACGGGTATCACTGTCCAACTATAATTTTTCTTTCTCATTTTTTAATTCTTGGGGGGTTAGAGATTTAATTTACTTATTATTCAAAAAAATCTCTCTTCTCACTTTTGTGAAGCCTCTTATCTGGTTCTTAGTGGGAATGAAGGAGATGGAATTATAGTTTGACAGTGATACCCGTTAAATTCATTTATTCTGATTTTAATATGTAACTGTCGGTAGAGTCATAATAATAATGAAAATAATTAAAAAAAAAAAAATTAAAAAATTTTATTTGAATCTAACAAAGCTGCATTATTACAAAAATTGAAAAAAAAATTCAATCATATAATTTACAATCGTGATACAGCACTTGGTATGTACTTTATGAAACTACTGAGAAAAAATTTGTATTGTATTGAATTATAGAAAGGGTACAGCGAAGTAAGGTAGTCAGATCGATCCCCACGGCAGATTCCTACAGAATATATGGGTAAAAGTTGGTCGATTTCAGATCTGGATTTATGGAAAATAAAAAATTAAATATTAATTATCGGTCAAAAAAAACTTGACAACATGTTAGTAGGGTGGTAGCTTTATCGAGAACGAATGGTTTATTGATTTTAAATGACGAATCAATTGAATAATTTGTCAATTTTATTTTTCAAGAAAAAAAATTGTTTAAGGGGGTACTTTGACTTGTGGGGCATAAAAAAGTCGTATTTTTGAGGATTTTTAAGATAGAAACCGTTGATTTTTATTAATCAAATTTTATTGCACATTATAAAGTATTGTTTCATGAATATTTTATCAAATTTTGATATAAAAATATTCAAAACCAAGCCGATGACAGAGGATTTTTGGAGGCACCTTCAAGAAAAGTAGTTATGCGATGGTATGCGTAGTTCGTCACAGGATCATTTCCACATAAAAATTCAAAGAGGTTTCGAACAATGATGAGTTTTCCGAGGCCTTCAGGAGAGGATTCTCTTTTTTTTTAAATTTTGCAGTTTTGGTGACGCTTTGAAGTCAAAATACCGGTTTTTGCTGTAAAAATCCACCATTTTATGGTCGCCATTTTGTTTCCAAGTGAAAAAAGAAAAATTTCTCTCCTGAAGGCCTCGTACTATATATGAAGAATAAATGCACAAAATTTTAAAAGAATCGGTGCAATTGTTTTCAAATGCCAGATACCACCGATTTAAAAATAGTAGTTTCGAGAAAAACACATTTAAAGTATTAAACTCTGAAAAATTAAAGTAATTTTGTTTTTAGCTACCCTACACAGATTCATCAATTAGGGTGTTAAGAAACGAACGCCACGGAGGGCGCTGTTGCAAGAAACTCCCTCGTCGGCCGTGCTACTCTACAGGTTAGACAAGGACAAATGAACATTATCTCTTTCTCTGTCTTACTCGTTGAGTAGCACGGCCGAGGGAAGCTCTTGCAGCAGCGCCCCTTGCGGCCTAAACATCCTCATACCAGCACCATAAAGCAGAGTTCCTACCGCAATTTATTTATTTATTTTTTTCCTGCCATACGAGTACGATGCTCGTTGTTTAAAGCGTGCTATAGAGTTCTCGATTGGGTCAAAATTACAATGACTAAAAACGCTATAACTTTGAGAATTTGTCTTCAAATGACTTAAAATTTTGAGACAACATTTCTAAGACATTTTACTATAAAAAAATTAAAAAAAATAAAATTGATTTTTTGAACCCCATGAGTTAAAGTACCCTCTTAAAACAGTAGTACTCAAATCGGATAAAACTCGTCCGTCGGATATTATTTGATTCTAATACTTTCAACTGTTGATATTTAAAAATATTTCAACAATATCGCTCAGTGATCTTTGTGCTGTAGCCAATTTAAGTAACGATTATATCTCTTTGAGCAGTCTAAAGCTGTACTGACTCCTTGGGGAGAAAAAGTTAAAGTGAGGGTAGAAAACAGTTGGGTTTTTTTTAACCGAATCAATAATTTTCTATTCAAGGAGAAGAAAATTTTTGAGGTGAAAGTAAAGCAGAAAAAAGCAAGTTTCGTCTTTTTAGGAGGCTAATATAACTCTCTAGATTGAAATTTAAAGGTAAGTTTTTAGATAATAATTTTTTTTATAATATATTATTAATTTTGTTGATTTGAATTATATTTATTTCAGATTAGAAAAAAAAAAAAAACATAGAAAAAAAATGGATTTAGCCGGCTATGTGGAACGGGAGCTGTTGACGTTTATACAGGAGCAGCAACCGACCCTGCGCAGCCGGTCTATCAGCAGCAAAAGAAGAAGAGCGAACAGCAGCAATCTGACTATCAGCAGGAGCAGTTTGAAACAGATGAGGAAGAATATACCTCATTAACTACGGTTTGTGCGGTAGAGAATAGTGAAGTGGATGAAGTTTGTAATGAATATCATCATCACTCGAATTTCGTGAGTATAAAAATTCAATAAATTGAAACTTTTTCTTCAAGTGAAGATTTACTTTGTTTCAATTGTGTCTGTCTGGGCTCATCTCTGATAATACCCATCTGGGGTATAATTTTTCAACTTTTCAAGAGTGTAAACAGGGGTGTTTTTTAGACTTGAACATTAAATATTGTTCGAATTGTAACTCCTACATGTCTAGTCTGATCCCCGTGGAAATTTTTAATCATTTTAAGGAATCTTTCTTTACTTTTAAGTTTGAGTTTTAAAAAAAGTGTGAGCTTTCTTAAAATAAACAAATGTATCTTATTTTTGATGTTTATAATATATATATATATATAAATAATAAATAAAAAAAGTAAACGAATCATGTATGTTATGTATGTCAACAACTCTTTCACATTTATTTTCAGCAGGGTTATGTTCTCTCTGAAACAAGAGGCAGTTGAGCACGTGAGTTATTTTTAATCTCCATCAACGATGGAGATTACGATGGTGCTGGCAAAGTGGGAATGGCAGAGAAAATAACTTAAATTTTTTTAATTCTTCTTTTATTTTCAAAAAATTATACATGTAGCTTACAATACTTACAAACAAAAAAATATTTTTTAAAATAATTTTTAATTGGTTTTCTCGAGCTATAATTCTTGAATAGATTGCATCATATTCTTCTTCTTAAAGTTTACTTATTTCGTCTAATTTTACAGAAAAATCATAAAGTTTTGTGCAGTTGCAATGCTGTTGTAAATGCAATGATAAAAATAGAAATGAAAGAATAAATAGTATAGAAAAAAATAACATTACTAAAAGATAAAATTTTAAAGGATTCAATATTATCTCGAACCACATTTCAACTTTTTAGTTTGTCCTTCATTTATGGGTGCTGATCTCGGAAACATATTATTTTAAATTTTTTCAACAAAACAGCTTCGAGAATCTCAGCACATTGGTTTATGTGGCGATGGAATCTATCACAATCTCTAGCTGCCTGTGTCACCATTTCTGGACTTTACGCACGCCAAACCCATGCATACAACATTGTTAATTTGAACTGAATTTTTTTTCACAAGTCAATTTTTTTATCTGCACTCATGACTAGAGCTTTCACTGATAAAGCGTTGATGTAATTTTGTCGTAAAGCAATAATGTCGGTTAAATTTTGAGAAAATTCTTTCTGAGTTTTATAACTTTCTACCAAAAGCTCACTAATTTTTTGTAAAATTTCTTGATATTTTATGTCTCTTGGAGCATGGAACATCTCGACTCGGATGAAGAAGAAATAAGCTTATAAAGCCTTTAGTTGACACTATTAATTTTATCGTTTTTTCTAAAATTAACTACTTTGTTTAACATGGTTTAACTCCCTGGTGTTGTCGGCAGTGGTAAAGATCCTTTGGCGAGCAACTCAATCAAATCGAAAAGGAAATTTTTTTGACTTCTTGACGGAAAAAGTTTTTTAACCCATTGACTTTTTTCGGTACCCTTGACAAAAAAGATTTTGTTATTTTTACTGATGATTTCGTTTAATTAGGATCATCTGAAAAATTTGTCGTTTGGTGTCGCTAGTGTAAACTTGACTCGGCTCCAACAGTTTGGCATGGAAGTAGATGATTTCCGGTGTGTATCGGTGAGCGGTTGCACACCGACAAACACACTCATGCCAAACTGCTGGAGCTGAGTAATGTTCATACTAGCGATACCAAACGACAAATTTTTCACAACATCCTCATGAATTTCTCAATATTTTGCGGGGATTTAATGAGAAAATGTATAGGGGGAGGGTTTTTCACATAGAGCTACTTCCTTTAGAATAAAGGAGGGGTTGCAATTTGGCCGAAATTTGCCCTACGCCAAATCGGCTGAAACTGCAGGATGAGGTGTCTTTTTGGATCTGAAAAAACATCCCGTAATTGTTTTTTCGATAAATTCATTAGTCGCGCATGCGCAGAAACATTTGTCTCCCATTTAAAATACATGGGAAACCACAATTTTAGGTAGTTTTTCGTTTATTTCTCGAAAACCAGACTAGATCCCTCTCTGAAATTTTAGTATGTTATGAAGACATGAAAAACTTAACTTTTCAGTGATTCCGTTAAGGGGCAAGGTGGGCCACCCACTTTTTAAGGCCTCTGAAAGACCCGAAAAAGAATTTTTTTTTTTCAAAAATTCATAACTCGGCCTTTAATTATCCGATCGAAACCAAGTTTAGCGCAAAATTTTTGTTTTTAGTTGTACTTTTTAAAAAAATTTTTGTCTCTATAGTTTTAAGAATTTTTACTGCACGTAAATCGTCCATAACCTCAAAATTTTGAAAAAAACGTGGTTTTTTGGACTTTTCAATGCCATTTTAGCTTAAAAGTATAACAAAATATATATTTTCTGAAAGAACTCAAAAAAATGCATCTTTTCTTTTCCATGGTCTATATTCAATTTATGCGTTTAAAGTTAATTTAATTCACTTCAAATGTAAAAAATCGAGACAGTTTGTTAATAAACCATTCAAAACTTGAAAATTTGGCGCGTAAACCCCCATTTTTTTTTCTTAAAAAGATGCCTTTTTTGCTCTTGTTTACGTTGATATTTATTTTTATATACTTTTATTCAATATTTACTGTGAAAAATTCATAAAACATAGAAAAAATACAAAAAATGCCTCTTTTTTACTCAAACAATATATCCGGGTAAGATATTCGAATCGACCTCCACGGCAAACCCTTACAATATATACACCATTCGAAATAGCATAAAAAAAGGAAATTCTTGACGCAAACCGCAGCTCCCTAGGGAGCCTAGGGTCTCAAATAGTGATTTTTCAACTTTAATTCATATCTCAGAACCTATAAGAGCTAGAAACATGCGGTTTGCGGCAAAATTAAAAAAAAAAAATGTAGTTCGCCTATTTTTTTTAAATATTACTACTCCCTCTCAGCAATTGTAAGCGTGACCCTCCCTCTCGCAAGCGCGTGCAATTATTGTATTACATTATCTAAAACAAATATGGTCGAAACTTCATCTAACCTACAATAAATTATATATACCCTTTACTTTTGACGCTACATTCAGAGTTTCCTTTAAACTTTTGTGGTTATAAATTCATTGGTTTTGTTTATGTACTAATAATTATTATTTTCATGATTTTAATCGGATAATTTCAAACACTTCATTAAATAATTATTTTTTATCAAATCTATTCTCTAAATGTTTTAATTGAATTGTAATATAAAAATTAAAAATAAAAATTCAAATTTAAAATTTGAATTTTTATTTTTAATTTTTATATTACAAATCAATTAAAACATTTAGAGAATAGATTTGCTTACGCTTACAATTGCTGAGAGGGAGTAGTAATATTTAAAAAAATAGGTGAACTACATTTTTTTTTTTTTTAAATTGTGCCGCAAACCGCATGTTTCTAGCTCTTATAGGTTCTGAGATATGAATTAAAGTTGAAAAATCACTATTTTAGACCCTAGGCTCCCTAGGGAGGGAATAGGGAGCTGCGGTTAGCGTCAAAAATTTCCTTTTTTTATGCCCTTTCGAATGATATACATATTGTAAGGGTTTGCCGTCGAGGCCGATTCGATTATCTTACCCGGCTATATTGTTTGAGTAAAAAAGAGGCATTTTTTGTATTTTTTCTATGTTTTGTGAATTTTTCACAGTAAATATTGAATAAAAATATATAAAAATGGATATCAACGTAAACTAGAGCAAAAAAGGCATCTTTATAAGAATAAAAAATGGGGTTTTACGCACCAAATTTTCAAGTTTTGGACGGTTTTTTAACAAACTGTCTCGATTTTTTACCTTTAAAGTGAATTAAATCGACTTGAAACGCGTAAATCGAATATAGACCACAGAAAAGAAAAGATGCATTTTTTTGAGTTCTTTCAGAAAATATATATTTTGTTATACTTTTAAGCTAAAATAGCATTGAAAAGTCCAAATAACCACGTTTTTTTCAAAATTTTGAGGTTATGGACGATTTACGTGCAGTAAAAATTCTTAATACTGTTGAAATAAGAGCAAATTTATGCTTGTACGATTGAATGATGAAATGCTGACAGGAGAAATTCCTCCAAGCATTGAACTATGTATATGAGTGTAAATGCTTAGTCGTACTTTAAGAAAGAGTATTTATACAGGCGTTAAGTTGTAACGTGTACGCCACTCGGTAGACCGCTATCGAGACGTCAGAATGTCGGTTTCTATAATTATATTATTCTGTAACAAATATAAATTAATAAATGTTCTTTAAGCCACTAATTTTAACAAAAACTATAGAGACAAAAAATTTTCTAAAAAGTACAATTAAAGACAAAAATTTTGCGCCAAACCTGGTTTCGATCGGATAATTAGAGGCCGATTTATGAATTTTTGAAAAAAAAAAATTCTTTTTCGGGTCTTTCAGAGGCCTTAAAAAGTGGGTGGCCCACCTTACCCCTTAACGGAATTACTCTGAAAAGTTGAGTTTTTCATGTCTTCATAACATACAAAAATTTCAGAGAGGGATCTAGTCTGGTTTTCGAGAAATAAACGAAAAACTACCTAAAATTGTGGTTTCCCATGTATTTTAAATGGGAGACAAATGCTTCTGCGCATGCACGGCTAATGAATTTATCGAAAAAACAATTATGGGATGTTTTTTCAGATCCAAAAAGACACCTTATCCTGCAATTTCAGCCAATTTGGCGGAGGGCAAATTTCGGCCAAATTGCAACCCCTCCTTTTTGTCCATAACGTAAGCATCATACATCAATAATTACAGAAGTTATGATTTGATACTAAATATATAGTCACGAAGTAACCACCGTCTGAAGAAGCTACTGTGTAGCGAAACATGTTATGGTTTTATATTGTACTTTAAATATTAAACAAGTATTGAAGAAGTGAAGAGCGGCCGCCCCTGTGCGGCCTTAGAACTCTGCATTTCTGCTTTTTGGCGTTTTTTGCATTGTTTTCAACAACAATGATAAGTTCTTTAATTAATAATATCTTTTTTTTTAATTTAAAATGCCTATTTTTTTTTTTATTTACAAATTACATTTTGATTTTTATTATTGTAGATTTAGACTGGCCAGAAAATATTTTACATTCTAAAGAATTTTGGTTAAACGGTTTAAAGCAGTGATACGAATGGGTTTCAACTATGGTTTTTGCTGTAGCTAGTCGCTTTTCCAAAGTTTTTACATGATTTTCGCACTCAGATAGTGTACAAAAACTAAAATCTATTTTTTTTAAATGATTGCTTGCCCACTCGTAAAGTTTTTTTGATGTAGTAATAGTATTGTCTTGTAAACTAGCTCGATACGCGCTCCTCTTTACACACCCACATATCCCATCGCATGCTCCTTTACCATGACTTGTCGCAAAAAAGTGCCATTCTACCTTTACCTTAAAATCCTTCTCGTGGTATAACAAATTTAAAAAATTCGATTTATTTTTGTATTGCGAGCCAGCACCGTCTGAAAAATAGATTACTTTTTGTACCTTTCGTGCGCCGAATTTGATTTTTAAAAACTTGATCATTTTTGAATTGTAGAGGTGAACTACACTAGCATCGTGCTCTGTCTGTTCAGAGAAAACTACAAAATTTAAATTTTTTACATTATTATTGTTTCTATAGTAAATGACATAAACGTGTAATGATGCTTGGTCAGAATTCCAATGTTGAGCCTGTATTGCATTCTGAACTTTGAATGAATAATTCTCAGAAAAATCCAGAGTAACTAAAAATTCTCCTTCTTTAAGTGATTCTTTGATTACATTTAGATACTTTGCTTGAGGTTCGGCCAGAAAATCATGTTTTAAAATTACTGGCAATTGAGCAGAAAGATTCTCTATGAAAGTATTTATAGTTTCAGTTTCAACAAGTCATTGACACCTATCTGTGGTGAGCCATAGTTCAAAAGAAATGTTTTTTATTTTATATCTTTGCAATATTTGTTGTAAATCCATAAGAATTGTGCTCGTACCAGGACAATTTTTACAGGTGCTTAAAAAACAATCTGAAGTTGGATTTGAACAGACCATGCTTTTTAAATAATCCCGATAACTTGTTTCATAATTGAATTTTCTTCGTGCTAATTCATCTTTTAATCCTTTCATTTTTAGTCGAATATTACCGTGTGTTTTACACTCGCATGCATTGTGTGTACCTTTCGCCCCAACTGGAATACACTGCTTTGGCCTTAAAGCTCTAAAAGCTGTCAAACCAATTTTCAAATCTGGATGTTTTTCCGAAAACTTGGTATGTAAATCTTCAAGATCTCCTAAAAGCAGCCGTTTCTGAAAAAAGGTTTTTTATGCAGCTTACTCATCAAACATTTAAGTGTCAATATTACGTTAATAAAGAATTTTTTTTAATTGAAAAATGGCAAAGCTAGTTTTTAATTTACATTATATTGTAAAATTATACTAAAAAGTTTTCTTTGAAAAAAATTAAGTAAGTGGTTTAGGCTACAACCATAATAAATTTTTAGAAAATTGTTATTGTGAACTCTTATAATAATAGGGTGCCTAAAAAAAATCCTACTTTAAGAAAAAAATTCATTAAAAAGGTAGTTTACGTTATATAAAAAAAAATTTTCCTTTAATAGTTACCATTTTAAGTTGTCGTTTTCCATCTATTTTGACAGACTTAACATCTTTTATACCAGGCATTACGTATTTGTATAAGTAATTTGTAAATAAAAAAATAAAAATAGTAATTTTAAATTAAAAAAAAAGATATTATTAATTAAAGAATTTATCATTGTTGTTGGAAATAACGCAAAAAACGCCAAAAAACAGAAATGCAGAGTTCTAAAGCCGCACAGTGGCGGCCGCGCGGCGCGGCGGCAGCTTCAGCGGCAGCCGTCGAGCGCTCGCGTGGCAATGTTTAAGCATTCGTAACTTTTTTCCTAATCGAGTGCACCAAAATCTTATTTCGCAAACGTCTAGGGCATAGTTTAAGGAATAATATCGCGAAAATAATTTTCATTTTAAAGGTCCAGAAGTCGATTAAACCGACAATCGTTTATTGCAAAATTGATTACTTATTGATAAAAAATGATTTTTTTAAATAAAAACTTACTTATTCGATTCCTTAACTATTTTTCAACCCGTCACTAAATTTTTATTTAATTTCATTAAAAATTAGCTGAGATACGTAAGTTAAAAAAAAATGTTGGGTCAAAATTAAGTTGTTTATAACTAATTCATGAATTGAAATTTTTAAAAAACAAATCGGGGTTTTAATTTTGATAGGTATACCTTCAAGAATTTATAAAAATACATATGAAATTCGAGAAGTGACTTTTTAGTGGCCCACTTCAGATGATTTGACTCATATGTAATGGTGTTTAATTTTCCCACTTATGATTAGGAAATTTATGAAGAAAAACTTGGTTGGGTTTCTGTAATAAAAATAGTTTTCCATTTATTTACTTATAAAATTCGCAATAATTAACAGTAGAATAAGATTTTGTATTACCTGTAATAAAAACAGAAAACAACATTCAAAGTTCTTACTTCAGGTATTCTTTAGAATTAAATATATTTCTCTTGAACACAAGTTAACACATCTCGTTCATTTTGTCTTCTTTCTTCTCTCTTCAATTATTAAAGTCATCATGTACACGTCCACGATTAATTAGTGGATGATTAATTACTTTGACGGTAAATTATCCACGGTCGATTTCTCTGTCGGTAACATGACAGATTTAAAACTAAGAAAATGATAGTATGCTTAACATAGCCATTATTTTCTTTACATATATTGAAACAATGGCTTTAGAAAAATTCTTTTTTGTTTCATATACTCAAAATTCTCTTATATATTCAAAAGTAACTGTTTTAAATATAGATGAATTAATCCAAAATCATTCACACATTTAAAACATTTATCTGCACAATCAATGTCACAACAACTGGTTTATTTAATAAAAGTTTATTAAATAAATAGATATTTTTTTTTTTTTTTTACTTATGATGTCTGACTGATGAGAGGTTACGCGCCAAAATCTCAAGTTTTGGTGAGTTTCCTCGTAATTTCACTTTTTTTTTCTTTAATGTGAATTAAATCGACTTTAAACGCATAAATCGTAAAAAAACCTTAGAAAAAAAAGATGTATTTCTTAAGTTCTTTCAGAAAATATATATTTTCTTATACTTTTAAGCCAAAACTGCAACAAAAATTCCAAAAAAACCACGTTTTTTTCAAAATTTTGAGGTTATGACTTGAATGCGGTAAAAACTTTTCTTAACCATTATAAAAATATTTTTTCTAAAAAGTACAACTAAAGACAAAAATCAGTAGAGACCAAATTATGATTTTTTGAAAAAAAAAATTTTTAACTCGTAAGTTTAAACGCTTCTAAAACCTGGTTGGGACATCACTCTACTTGTGCACACAACATCTCTCAAAGTTGTGTTTTGGATGACCCAAAAACCTACTAAAATTTTAGACCTGGACCAAGTCGGGTTTTTGAAAAAAACTACCTGAAATCGTGGTTCCCCATGTATTTTAAACGGGACACATAAGTCTTTGCGCGGTAAATGCGCCAACCGAAAAACTACCCGAAAAACAACCAATAACTGAGGACTGTTTTTGTAGGCCCTGAAAGACACCTAATTTCAGCCAATTTGGTAAGAATCAGATTTGGATAAATTTGCAAGTCCTCCTTTAAAGCGAATCAATTATAAATTAAAAATTTATTTATAATATTTAATTAAAATAAGTTTTTAATTTGTTTTTAAATATTTCAAAAAGATTTTTTTTTCTGAGCATGTTTAGAAATGTATTCTAAAATTTGCTTAATCGAAATTTTCAGGGATGACTAAGAAGAAAATTTTACGAGATATTTTCATCTCAAAATTAATGAAATTGAATAATAGGATTAAATTCGGAGATGAAGCTATTGCTAATTATGTGATAGAGCCAGGAGATACACTAGTAATAGAACAACCCGTATCGTCGTGGTTAAAATTTGAAAACAAATTCAGTCACTGTCATAATTGCTTCAAACGGTAATGATTTATTGTAGACCAAAGTTTTCTATTCTCCAATTGAATTGAACTTCTAAGCACCAAAGCTTTTTTGTATATGTTTTATTTTTATTTTTTCTTTTCATTTACTCTTTTACCGAGAGCATAAGAGGGATTGTTCTAATTACGTAAGTAGTCAAGAGAAAGGGGAGGGTTTTTAGAATCTTATGATCTCTTACTGAGACGAAGAAAAGGTGGGTAAAGAGTATAACATTTCTTACGTAAGCACCAAAATATGATTAAATATTTTTTGCTTCTCATGAGTGGGAAGTGCTTTGTTTCCGAACGCATTTGGGTTCGGACGATTAAACACGGAGTGCGAGTTGGAGTTTTATCTTCACGTTGCCCCCAGCAACGTGAAAAAAAGACTTTTCTTCACGCTCCACAACCAATCAGCGTTCAGCATCTATTTATCCTCACGCATCTAGCGGCTGCAGTAAGTTAAACTCTTGATCTGCTTGGCAACACTGTCAATGTGTAAGAAGTTTAGCAGAGTTTAGAAGATGAGGTTAAGATTCACGTGAATGAATAGTATATTACTTAACTAGGCAGCTGAAATGGAAAATGTCTCAGATCACATGAAACTGTCATCCGAGGCAAACATGGCGGCGCCGGGAAGCTCTACTGACTATAGCGGCAGTGGCAGGGAAGTATCGCAACTTTTAAAAAAATTTCTAAAAGTATTTTTTTTCTTAACCGGGGGGGCTCCGCCCTCAAATTTCCTCAAATTTAAATTTGCTGGTTTGTTCCTAACCTCAAATTTGCTAAGTTTCAATGTATTTTTCTATAATTCATTGACGAGAGGCGACACAGCGCAGCGGTATCCATGTGTCTCCATGCCGGCGGCCGGGCGGTGATAAGTCGAGCATAGCGAGGGTGGAATTGGACCCTTGATCTCTCATTGGTTTAAAAGTCGTAAAAATGAGTGTGATTCACAGGATGGTGTACTATGTTTTTTAAATATGATATTCCTATACATACTATTTTGTTTCTTCCTTTGGCTGTTTTTTCGTAAACAGTGGCAAAGAAACGATAACAGTGGTAGAAAAGGCCCTTTTCCACGCGAGCTCTGAGTACTTTTGAACTGTGGTAGAAAAGGATCGGTTACTTGGTTGTAAACACGCAAGGAAACGGGCCTTTTCCACTTGCGGATTTGAGAAATGACCAGGTCTCAAGCATGCTTACACTTGTGGAAACGTACTGATTCTAAAATAGGATTTGAGAAAGCGTCTTAAACATTTTTCAACCTTCCAAATATCATAAGATCGAAATAGTGATAAGTAAGCTCTATATGTGGTTTTAGTTGAGCAATTTTGTCTTTTGATTAAATAATCAAAAGACTAAATTGCTAAAAAACAAAATTTTCAATTAGTTAGGCAATCTCGTGAGGTAGTTTTTAATATAGAATTTTATTTCTTTTTTTAATAATTTTCAGTAAAAAATTTTCCAGAGCTAAAATAGATCTAACACTGACAAACGAAGTTATAAATCAATTTTAAAATAGCTAGAGTGTTCGTGTTAGGTACATACATAAATTTTGAGTGACTCATAAAATTTTCTATTTTCTAGCCTCGTGGATCGCAAGTTGTAACTTGAGTCATTCTGATGCAAGCCAAAAGAACGGAATGTACTCCCTGCGCACATTACGATATATAGCCGGCCGCTAGCACATGGGAGCCCAATAACCTTTCTTTTGGCTTTTATCGGAGTGAAATTAAGTTAAAATTTGTGATAAACAATATTAGAAAAGTGTATATATCACTCAATACTCAAGTGTGCTGAGGAGGCCCACGTACTTGCAGCCCTCGGGAATAATATACTACTAGTGAATCAACTGACATTTCAAACCAATTCATTAGATCTTACACACATAAAAATATTTTTTAGCACTCCTTTCACTTATGGTGGGCAAATTAAATAAATTTATGTTGTATCGAAATTACAAATTTTACTATATCTGCCAGTCCACGATCATCACTTACCTCATCACCTTAACCATCGGACCCATTTTAAGAACCCAACTAACCTTACTTAATTTTTTATCTTTAACCATCAGACCTATTTTAATCTTAGTCACATTACTTAACTTACTAATTTCATTTACTTCAAATACTGAACTTTATCCCCCGCACTTATCTTACTTACTCTACTAACAAATTCTACTTCCCTTATTCATTCTCGACACTAACTCACCTTACATCTCTAACTTAAACTGCCCACCCTGAAAACAACTGTAGTAATTAGCGAAATAGTCACCAAAAAAAAAGATTGTTTTCAAACTTCGCCGACTCGTACAAACAAGTCTCGATTTGCATCATAATTTTTTTACAGATTCTTCTTGAGATGAACCTGTGGAGTGACAGCTCGCGAAATTGTGTCTTAACCAATTTATAATTTTCTAGTCGTAGGGTTCAATTTAAAAAGATAAACGGCTTTGTTTATCACTCTCCCATGGCAACAAAAAGTATTGTTCATTTCAGAGTAAATTGAAGTTGTGCCAATTGGTATTGCTCGGCTGAGTTTAGTTGGCACGCCAAATCCCCCTCTCCGGGCAAGGGCCAGAGCTTTGATTTTGGATTACGAATTAGTCAGTCTTTTTTTGATAGATACAGTAGATTTGTTTGCAGTAGCACATGGAAAGTAAAAAGGAGTTTTACAACTTTTTTAATCCTTTTTTTTATCATTTTAATGATTTCACTGACTGTAAACTGAAAAAATTTGTTCAAATTGTTATGAAGTAAGGCTTTTTCGATGTATTTTTATCCACTGAATCAAAATTTATAATAAGATTATGAAATTTATAGGGCTTTTTAAAAATAAAATCGAAAAAACGTGATTCTTACCACTTTCTTTTTTTGTTTTGGTCATTTTCATGATTTCATTTATGTAAATTGCAAAAAATATGTTGAATATTTTTGAAAATGTATTGTTACTTATCAAGTAATAATTCAGCGGGTTTTGTAGGTTTAATTTTGAAAAAAATAAAAAAAACCTCAATTTAATCTATTTTTTTCGATGTTTTATTCACTTTGAAGAACGTTTAAAGAATAGAATCACGTTTTTTCGATTTTATTTTTAAAAAACCCTGTAAATCTCATAATTTGATTATGAATTCTGATTCAGCGGATATATCATCGAAAAAGCCTTATTTCATAAGAATTTCAACATATTTTTTCATTTTACAGTCAGTGAAATCATTTAAATGAAAAAAAAAGGATCAAAAAGTTGTAAAACTGCTTTTTTACTTTCCGTACGCTTCTGCCAAACCAATCCACTTTATCGAAAAAAGTGCAGGAGGGATCAAAAATTTGGCACCGACACTACAGTTTGATATCAATTTTAGTATATTCATGATAAATTTTAAGGGGGCTCAAGAATTTAGAACAATCTTACCTCGTCTTACTGCACTGTGCGCCGCCACCGCTGCTCTAAAACCTACCGAAATCATGCACTTCTTATTCTTTTTGGTTATTTATCTCAGAAGTTAATACCACTTCCTATATTATTCTTTGCACTTCACGATTCCTTTAATATTTTCCTGCAGAAAAACCAATTTTTTAAAAATATTTTAAGAAAATCAAATTCGCAATCCGCTAATAACCTCCAAATTTGTACGATTTTACGCGCTCAGCATAGGAATCACGTGTAAAAAGTTGAAACTTCTGAGCTTAATATCTCAAAATTTAGCCCCGTGTGGGGGTATTTGAAAAATACCAACGAGTAAAGGACACAAAAAACTAACTCTGTGCAGAGTTAGAAAACTTTTTTAAGAAACACTAAAACTGTAGGTAACTACCTTAATGAGAAATCTTTTTATATGACCGTACTGAAATTATACTTTTTGTAAGCTGGGAGATAAAACTGTGAAATCTTTTGTTGGAGCTTTGGAGGTTTATTTGTTCTCATTGAAATTTAAGTTTTTTCTGAATGTGTGTGAATGAACGATTATTCTTGATGTAGTATGTGTATTAAATATGTACAGATTTAAGTTGAATGCACTTATTTACTATAAAAGCACATTTTTTAAATCATTAACAGATGTGAATATTTTGGAATCATCTTTGAAGTGTACGGTTCTGAACTATGCTTTTGTAGTAAATAGTGATAAAGTTTTAAAATATGTGGAATCCAAGTTAATACACTTTTAGTAATAAAATACAATTTTTCATGATGGATGTACCCATTTGATGATTCTATTGATATTCAGCTGTTCCGGATTGACCGGTCTATTAATTTATTTATTTTTTATGCCGGAGTAATCTGGTAGGGGAGGGTTGTTAAGGAAAATTTGAGAAAAACACGATTTAATAGAAACAGTGATAATTTATTTTAATTTTAACACAGCACTCAATTTTACAAACAAACAAAATTCAAATAATTATAAAATTACACTTGGTGAGTTTCATATAGTTTAATAAAAATATTTCTAAATAGAGAAAAATAAAAGGTGAAAATATCATATGTTTGAATTGAGAATTTTCCAAAATTAATTTCCGTATGAAGAAAATCAATTAATTTGAGAATGAACAATCTAACCAAAACTCCTTACAGATTTGATTTTATTAATTCAAAACGTAAACACGAGTTAGCTAGAATATAATTGAGATAAACAACAACAGAGAATGGCCTTGAAAAGATTTGATTGGATTTGATTTTGATAAGTTTATTGATTGTACATTATGTTGTACAAAATACATAAGTTGATCAACAAGTAATCCATCAAAGGTTAACAATAGTCAATAATAAATAATAAAATAATAAAATGAAATAAAATAAACATATTAATAAAATAATGAAAATAATAAAAATAAAAATAAAGGTAAACATCAAGATATAACAATATTTGGTAATCTACTTTAATTCAATTTAATTTAATTTAATCTAACCAGTGCCTGCAAACAGTCATTGCAAATCAGTCACTAGTAACACAACAACTCCTCACACAGTCTAAGCACAAGTTGTTCAGCGGCACAGAGCAATCAACCTTCTCCCTCGGTAGTAAAGATGCGTGATTTAATGAGATGTTTAAAAGTTGCAAATGATGATGCCTGGCGAATATGAAGGGGTAAGCTATTCTAAATGTAGGCAGATAATACATGAAAGGAGCGTTTCAAGCACTCTGTGCGGTAGGAGGGAATAATCAATGCATTCAAGCGTGCTGATTCACCACCCTCCTCGGACGCGAGCTGTGCTTTTCAATAAAAAAATTCGCCAAATAAGACGGAATTCCTGAATTCAGTATTTTATAGAGCAAACAGGCCGCAAAGTAGTCTCTAAAACCCGACACTCAGAGCCAGCCAAGCTCACGTCTGAAAGGAGTGATGTGATCGCTCTTCCTAACCCCAAATATGTATCTGATCCCACGATTGAGCACACGCTGCAGCATCAGGTCCTGTTCATCTGAGATATTCCGATAAACACGCGAGGGTACTCACGCTCTTCTGGCCTGGCGTCCTCATCTTGTTGCGAGTAGTACGGCCTTAGATGGTTGGCGTGAAATAATCCCTTTAAATGCTGTCCGTTTAATTTGGTAAGGCTGTAAGTGCAATCGTTATGACATGTGCCTATTATGTAAGGACCGTTATAGAGAGCTTGAAATTTCGCGATCGTTGAGTCTACTGCGCTAGATATGTTCGAGGCCTTCAATAATACTTTCGTACCAGGTTCATATTTTACTAAGGTATGGGTTGAATTGAATTTATCCGCACGCGCTTGGCCTTCGCGCACGATTTGCTCTCGCGCGAGCTTGAGCTTTTCCGCATGCGTAAGCTCCTTACTGCGGGGTGGAACGATTTCTGACCACGGTCGCTTGGGTTTTTTGTCAAAGTGGTGCTCATTAGGTGTGAACCCGGTAGTTCTTTGGGGCAGTTCGTTCATGGTGAACTCGATTAGGCTAATCCACGCAGCCCACTTTGTGTGTTTTTCCGAGGTTAAAGTTCTCATGTACCTTCCGATCTCCTTATTGATTCGCTCGACAATATTTGACCTCGGATTCTTGATGGTACTAAAAACAACCTTTATTCCTTGCCCTTCTAATTTGCTAACCCACGAGGGAGGAGTAAATTGTGAACCGTGGTCACACGAGATTTTCTGCATTTTGCCGTGCTTGGGAATGTAATCCTCGAGGATTTTTTTCAGGGTGATTTGGGTGGTAGCTTTTTATAAAGCGTATAGCTTCACTACTTTCGAGAAAGCGTCGTGTACAGCTAATATATATTTTGTACCTCCTATTGAGGTAGGTGGGCCCCCATAAAGTCGACACTGGTCAATTCATTTATGGTTTTGGGCAAGATAGCGCGAGTCATATCGGCTGTGGATTGGGTGTAAATTTTATTTTTCTGACAAGAAATACAGCAACGAGTGAAATCTGCTATTTTCTTTTTCAGATTTTTACAGTAAAAATCCGGGCAAAGCAGTTGTATCATTTTTCGCGTTGTAGGGTAGCAATAAAATTCATGTGTAGTTTGGATTAATTTAATTCATACGGACTGGGGTATCACGATTTTTGGATCTCCATCCTGAAAGGTTTTGCATATCAAATCACCGACCAGATCATAACCCGAAACTTTTCCGTTCCCATTCAGTCTCTCGTAAATCGGCCCAAAAACTTCGTCTCTAACTTGTGTTTCATGGAGTTTCTTGACGAATTCCCTCATCGTAGCATTCGGACCTTCTAAAACCGCAGCCGCGATAAGGATTCGTGATTCATGATTTTTACCAGGATGTCCCATTCTGGATAACAAATCCACGATAATATTGTCTTTGGCCTTTATGTACTCTATCTTCGGCCCAAACTCTGAGATTAGTCCTGCCCAGCGGTATAGCCTCCCGGTTAGGTGCTGGCAGGAAAATAAAAATTCAAGACATTTGTGATCGCTCTTGATAGTTATTGGCACCCCCAGCACATAGGTCCGGAATTTTCCCAAAGCCCATTTAATCGCAAGAAGCTCTCTCTCGCTCGTGTTATAATTCTGTTGTATCAGATTCAATATTTTACTCGCGCACGCGACGATGCGTAATTTGTTTTCGGCGTCGTACTGGCACAGGAGACTTCCCATACCGATGTCTGAAGCGTCCGTAATTAAGACATACATGCGATTGCGTACCAGGTAATAGAGGCACGCCTCCTTACAAAAAAGCTCTTTTGTGTTCTCAAAAGCGGTCTTTTGCAAGTCGGTCTACTCCCACTTTTTCTCATTCTTCAGTAGTTCATACAGAGGAATGGCTTCCCGCGCGATTTGGTCGGTAAATTTTGCGCAATAATTCACGAGACCTAAAAACGCTCTCATTTGACGTCAGTCCTTGGGTACCATAAAATTCTTTATGCCCTCTACCTTTCCGGGATCTACTTTGACTCCTTCTGGTGTCAGCACGTGACCTAAAAAGAACATTTCTTTTCTGAAAAGCTCAACCTTCGAGAATTTAATTGTGACGCCTGCGTCCTTAAGTCTCTCCAGGAGCACTTCCAGTCTATAGAAAAACTCTTCTTTGGTCCACGCTACCATCAGTAAGTCGTCCACGAAATCCAGGACCCACTCTAACCCTTTCAGCGGTCGTTCGGACGCCCGATAAAGCGCGGCCATACTGTCGCTCGTCCCAAAGGGTACGCGACTATAATAATACGTCCGACCGTTAAACATAAAACCAGTAAGATCCTGACTCTCGGGGTGAAGATCCACCTGCCAAAACGCCGATGACAAATCAAACGAAGAGAGAATAGACACGCCGTTGCATTTACTCAGCGTGATTTCGACACTCTCGGGGTTGTCGTGATCGCCAAGAAGGTGTTGGTTCAATTCGCGCGCGTCCAGACATAGCCTGATCGTCTGATCTTTCTTCACTACAGGAATGATCGGGTTGATATAGGGGGTCTGCGACCGCCTTATTACTCCCAAACTAAGCATGCGTTCGATCTCTGTCGCCACAGCTTCTGCCTCCACGTTATCGAAAAACGGAATGAGCATAAGGAAAATTGTGCGTGAGTGAAAATGAAAATTTTCCGGGACTCATGCGAAGAACATAGACGAATTCTTGCAGCCAGGAATGTTGTTGCTTGGATGGACTTTGTGAAGACAACGAGCTGATATCTCGGGTAGCTCTGCACCAGGTCCAACAGCATCGTGAGGACTGGAAGAGCTACAAGCACTTGTGGTGGGCCGCAAGTCGACATTTTGGCAATATCATGGAGATCCAGAGTCGGCTACGACAAGAAGCGGAACGGCGGATTCAGGGTGAAGGAGAACCGGTCATCAACTACGTAACATGCCTACGAGCAATTTCAGACTTGTTGTCAACTCCGATGAGTGAGCTGGCCGCCCTGGACTTAGCTTTCCGGAATCTACACCTCCAAGAGCCAAATATTACTGAAACCGACATTAAAAAACTGGTGGCACAGGCAATGAGTGAGCGCTATGAGGAGCTGCAAAAAGTTCGCGTTAAGAGGG
Source organism: Encarsia formosa (assembly GCA_038277355.1). Taxonomy (NCBI): domain Eukaryota; kingdom Metazoa; phylum Arthropoda; class Insecta; order Hymenoptera; family Aphelinidae; genus Encarsia; species Encarsia formosa. The sequence goes on along the minus strand of CM076184.1, from coordinate 87,935,104 downwards.
AGTTGGTCAGAAAATCAGCCAACCCCTCGGAAAAGCCGAAGACACCACCAAAGAAAAATCAGCTAGACAACACACTGTAACGGTCATTTGGCCCAGTACTGCTCCCCCAGACGTTTTTTTCCATAAGTAATAAGTATTTAATTTACCTGATAAAAATCAGGCCAATTCATAGTTTGAAGGAGCAGACGCCAGGGCACAAGATTGAGAGAATCGCGCCTTGACGGAGCAAGAAGCAAAGATACTTGATGCGCGATACAGCTCATTGCTGCTCGTGTAGGCCCGATATTGTCGCTTGGGCAGCCACTGCATTCAGACCTTCGTATACGCGTTCATGTTGGTCAGCGCTGCCACAGCGACCTACCGCGCTAACTCTATTGATATTGTTATTTTTACGTTGTAATTTACTACCGTCGTACATTGAGTGCAGCTCCGTGATTGTAAGTGTCTTTACTTCTCGCTGGGTCAAGTGCCCCGTCTACTCCTTCAGCGTGAGAGTTTCTATTTTATTAATAAAGAATTGTTGTTGCAAAGAGCAATTTGCTTGTTGTAATTTCAGTTCCTCTGAGAACTTCTTACTTTTTATCTTAATCATAAACGAAACTAATGAGTTTCGGTTGAAGGCTGATTAACCCTTACAACACAGTCTCCGAAACCACAGCAAAGTAAAGGGGAGAAAAAGTCATCTTCTGAGTCCGATGGGGAAAAAATCCAACTTCGGACAAAGGAAAGAAGGAAAGGCTGATTTGTTGGGACTGTAAGCTTCCGGATTACACGCGAAGAACGTGTCCTCGGTGCAATCCGGAAAACCCCAATAGGGGCGGGAACTAGACGGTCCATCTCGCTCCAAAATTGAGAAAAGGACCTCGGATTTGGTGGATGCCGCCATCGTAGAAGTCGAAGCTCAGGTAGAGGTAAAGCAATGCTCGTCGGTGGACGGAATTCTTATGGCTAGCTCACAGGTGAACAGTGACCAGCGTGGCTGGTGGCTGCCGGTAAAAATAAGAGAATTTTGGTTCAGAGCACTCTAATATGGCGCTGCGAGAACGTTTGTCGGCAAAGTGGGCACCACTATTGCAACGTTACTCCAGGCCAAGGTCGAGCCTACGTACGGGCGCGGGCTGGGGGCGAAAATGGCCAATAATACTATCTCGCCCGTGACTGGCAAGTTAATGCTACCGTTTAATGTTGCCTGGGTCGTGAAGAAATTAATCAACTGGATAATGCGTGACCTTGATAAACGACTGCCTTTTCGGAACAGACTTCATTTGGTTGTTCGACACAGTGCTTCTTCCCCGTAAAAATGTTTTACAAATTTAAAAATTGAGGGTGTGTCAGGTACTTCTTGAGGTTGCTTCACTCGAAATCCTAGAAGTGAGTTCACTTGCTTCGATAGCTCTTGCCAACCTGAGCTCTAGCGAGCGTGAGCATGTAGACGAGTTGGTGAGTGAGATGCTTCCTCCAGAGGGTAGTCCTTAGGAACGCACTGACTTAATAGAGTACGAGATGACGACCCTGACTGACAAGCCGATCAAACAAAGGTACTACTCTGTATCTGAGAAGATCAAACAAGAAATGCACGCTTAAGTATCTAAATTACGAACCGGGGGCATCATAGAACCCTCGAAGTCTAGTTGGCCGTCACTAGTCTTTATGGTAAAGATGAATGACGATACCTATGGGTTATGTATTGATTATCAAAAAGTCAATAAGGTGACAGAGCGCAGCAGCATGAAAGCGATCTCATGAAGCATTCTCATGAAAGCGATCTCGCGAAAATTATCAAAAGCAGTCGATTCATTTCGAGGATCGACCTGTCGAGCACGTGCCACCAAGTAAAAATGAAGGAAAATTGTCGGAACTACACGGTGTTTACGGCGCCGAACTAAGGCCTATTCCACTGGGTGAGACTACCCTTTGGCCTCGAGGACGAGCCGTCGTTCTATCAGAGGTTTATGAAAAAATCATCCTTCGCGAAAGAGAGCGATATGCACATTAGGGTGAGGCGCTTTAGGGTCATATTAGAAACATTTATAAATATATTAAAATAGCAAAAAAGACGACAAAAATTACATATATGTCGCTTGGTACAGCAAAAAATTTTAACCCAGATCGTCCAGACTTCATCTACTTTCAAGTTAGGTATGAAGTCAAATTTTTATCGCTATTAGAAGTCGATATTCGAAAATCACCCTGAAACGCCTCACCCTAATGCATATGTTTACTTGGACAACATGATCCTCGTGACTGAGACCTCCGAAGAGCTCATGCAGGTGCTGCGGATTATGTTGAAGGCGATTTGAGATGCTGGGTTAGCCCTAAATTGACAGAAAAGCGTGTTCTGTCAAGAGAAAGTAAAATTTTTAGACCTCATCGTGAACGGGGATGTATCCTGTCCGAGCCCTGAAAAAATCACGAGAATCCTCGATTTCTCTAGACCAAAGAGTAAAAGAAAGCACTCATACGGTTCCTAGCAATGGCCTTGTGGCTGCAAAAATTTATGGTGGACTTGGCCACAGTCGCCGAGCCATTAACTCGCATAACAAAGGCCAGCACCTCATTCGTGTGGGAGGACGAGCTAGTAGCTCGTTCAAGAAAGTAAAAATCCTGATGGCCATGGCCCTGGCTCCCATTTTTACACCCACAATTTGATCTGCTATTTCGGTTGCACTATGATGCGCGCGTTGTTGGGATCAAAGCGATTCTGACGCAAGAGGTAGAGGACGGAGAAAGGGTAATACAGTTCGCGCGACAGCTGTTGACACCCACTCAGCGTAATTACTCCGTGACCGAACGCGAGTGCTTGGCGATGAAATGGGCAATCGAGAAGTTCAGACCATTTATTGAGAAGTTTGAGTTCTGTGTCATCACAGGCCACTCTAGTCTACGCTGGCTTTTTGAACTACATAATTCGACAAGCCGTTTAGCCCGTTGTGCCCTGATGTTGCGAGGTTATAACTTCACCATTGAACACCAAAAAGGGTCAGCGCACGTAGAGCCAGACACAATGTCCCGAATATATGAAGAAGACCAGGAGCTGGCTCTCGCGGGCGTGAAGGAGAGCGGAGAAATGCAGGATAAATGGTACACAAATTTTCGGAAATGAATAGACTGAATGTACGTTAATGCTCGTGCGTGTATGAAATAAATTAGAAAATCGAGATTGATTATAGAAAAAATCAACAAAAACGTATTTATTCAACTAAAGTAACAAAATAAATGGTTTTTTAACAATAAAGTATAAGTTTTTCGAGTTTTACTAATGATTGGTTATTCTTAGTTTGATGACTGCAACGAGAGTGAAGTCGCCTCGGCTCACTGACTGTATTGTAAGAATAAAATATAAAAAACATGATTGTTACTACTTTTTTATTTTTTTTTTATTTTTGTCATTTTCATGAATTCACTTATGTAAATTGCAATAAATGTGTTAAAATTTTTATGAAATGAATCATGATAAGCGTTTTCAATGTATTGCTATCTATCAAGTAAGAATGAAGAAGGTTTTATAGGTTTAATTTTGAAAAAAATGAAAAAACCTCAATTTAATCGATTTTTTTCTATCCTTTATACGTTATTCAAAGTGATTGAAACATCGAAAAAAATCGATTAAATTTAGGTTTTTTCATTTTTTTCAAAATTAAACCTATAAAACACTACGTATTATTACTTGATAGGTAACAATACATCGAAAAAACCTTATTTCATAAAAATTTCAACAAATTTTTTCAGTTTGTAAGTGAAATCATTAAAATGATTAAAAAATGGATTAAAAAGTGGTAAAACTACTTTTTCTTTCCATATACTACTGCCAAACAATTCCACTTTATTGAAAAAGTGCACAAGGCTGTGAAAATTGGGCACCAACCCTACAGTTTGATATCAATTTTATTACATTAATGACAAATTTCAAGGGAGCTCAAGAATTTAGAACTTTCTTACCACGTTTTACTGCACTGTGCATTCTGTTTGAACACGGCAAGCCAAGAAACTCTCCAGCTGGTTCCTCTGGCAGGTTGTCTTTGGCCACATTGAATTTCGGACGCCAACCCTCGCTAATGAACACAGTGCGACGACAGACAGTACTAAAGCTAGAGCAAAAGGTGCAAGAAGCAGCCGTTACTAAGTGGTTAGAAAAGATGAAAAAACTCTCTGACCTTACCAGATAGTGAAGGAATACAATCTCCAACGCTAACCAGACAAGCGAGTTATTTTAACAAATACCCGCGAGACTTGGCCTTTGCCATTTGCCAAAAGGTCTGGCGTAAAAATCGAATCTTATCAAAAGCGGCCAAAGGAATCGCCGTAAAACTAGCTCCAAAATTCAACGGGCCCCTCGTGATAGTGAAACGAGTAAGCCCCTGTGTTTAAAGTCTACACGATCTCGAGGGCAAATGCGTCGGCCCGGAGTACGTAGAATACATCAAGCCCTGTTATGATGGCAAAAAAGTCAAAAACTTTTCCGTCGGGCCTGGCAAGACGACTGATAGTGACCAATAGCATGGCGTGGAGCCATCGGTGGATAATTAATAATTACCAATTACGGTGATAGTCGTAGACGTCGAGGATCTCAACGAGTCCTGCGAGTCAACCGAGAGACATGAAAATTCACCATGGATAATGAAACAGACCACCGCTGTGAAACTGATATTAGCGAGGAAAGGTGGCTGGCCAAGGAAAACTACAGTCATAGTTAAGCGAGTGGCTAGAGCGCGGAGCGGGGGCTGGTAAGAATGTGAGTGTGACAACGGCAAGTTGCCCCGGCGTTTATCAGCATCTTCACGGTCTTTTTGGACCCATGGTGACTTGCTGGATGCAGAAAAGTCCTCTCGTTGTCTTTGTCGTCGACGCTCGCTCCGGCTTCTAATATAAGTCGCATGATCTTCATCGGAGAGAATGGGGATCGCTTTTTCCGGTCAGCAGCATGACGACTACCAGGACTACGCGTGCTGGCATGTATCTAAACTCAGAATTATAAATATGATACTTGTTTTAAAATAATATTTCAGATTTCACAAAAATTTTGAAGGAGTAACTTTTGGAATGTACTCAAAACAATTTAACGTTATAAATGCTTCCAATTAATTATTTTTTCTTTTGCCAAATATTGTAAGGCTTAATAATAAGATCTGAAAATGATTTCCCCAGAAAGTATTGACTCCAAATGGGTCAGAGCAGACATCTGATGATAAGTACACTTTGCAGATGATTTCCCTCAGAAGTTTTAACTCCGAAGGGGTTAGAGTAGTGGAGCTGGTGAAAAGTTCACCCTGGAGATAATTTCTTCAGGACGTTTTGACTTCAGATAGGTCAGGGTAAACATCTGGTGCACCTGGTGATAAGTAAGCCTTGAAGCGATTTCCCCAAGAAATTTCGATTCTGGATGGGTGAGGGTAGACACCTGGTGCATCTGATAATAAGTACACCCTGGAGACAATTTCCTCATGAAGTGTTGAATCCAGATGGGTCAAGGCAGACACTTGGTGTATCCAGTGATAAGTTCAAACCAGGTGTCTGCTCTGATCAATTCAGAGTCAAAAAGTTCTTGAAAAAATCTTCTCCAGGGTGTACTTATCACCAGCTGTTTGCCCTGACCCTAGCTCCAACCCTTAAAATATTTAGCAAAAAAAAAAAAAAAATTATACATGTCCGTTTTACGTGCGGCACATGTGTGGCTATACAGCGGGGTCGTTGCGCAGTAAATGTTTATGACATTTTTTTCTAATTTAAAACATCTTAAAGCACTTAGTCAAAGGTATAAAATTTGTATTTCTATAATTTAAAACATTAGTGCTTGAAAAATTCCGCATATCGGTGCAAGAAATGATAATTTTCACCAATTTTAATAAATTAAGGGGAGAGGGGGGGTTAGGTGAGTGATTTTGTCGGCAGTTATTTTGCCTATAGACAGTTTCACTTTTTTAATTAAGCGCATTGATCAAAAAACTTATTTTGATTTTAAAAAAGACAAAATGTATTGTTATTATTTTCTATATTGAGCTTTATTTTGTCCCACTATTTTATATCATTTGAAAAAAGATATCAGAGTTAAAATTCAGTTAAAATTAACAATAAAAAAAAAAGACATAAAAGAGAAAATATTCAAGCCATGTAGTAAAATTATACTTACATATGTTATACTAATGCTTCTAATATTTTCTCTAAAATGAACTCTTGAAAGTAGTAAAATCAAAATAATATTGAACGAGTTTTATGCGATCTAACAAAAAGTATTCTTGACAAACAATTCTTTTTCTTGAAAAGGAAATCAGTTCAAATTAACGATAAGAAAAAGAATACATAAAAGAGAAAATATTCAAGCCATGTAGTAAAATTATACTTACATATGTTATACTAATGCTTCTAATATTTTCTCTAAAATGAACTCTTGAAAGTAGTAAAATCAAAATAATATTGAACGGACGAGTTTTATGCAAACTAACAAAAAGTTTTCTTGACAAACAATTTTTTTTTCTTGAAAAGGAAATTGACAATTTATGAAATTTATTTGTCATTCGATGTTGATGAAAATTATTCATTGATCTCAACGTGGAGCCATTTTGTATTTACAATTGTTCAATATTAAAAACTACTAGTTATTTTGCCTTTACATAAATATTTATGCAAATCCACTTCTGGGAGCAGAGCTTTTCAGAAGCCAAATTTTTTTTCAAAATTTCACGGCACTTCTTCATTTGAACATGCACAAATAAACATTTTTTTTTTCTAAAATTCAGCTGTAAAATAGAATAAGAATCTTTTTAAAAGGTGGCTCCGCGCCGAGATCAATGAATAATTTTCATCAACATCGAGTGACAAATAAATTTCATAAATTATCAATTTCCTTTTCAAGAAAAAGAATTGTTTGTCAAGAATACTTTTTGTTAGATTGCATAAAACTCGTCCGTTCAATATTATTTTGATCTTACTACTTTCAAGAGTTCATTTTAGAGAAAATATTAGAAGCATTAGTATAACATATGTAAGTATAATTTTACTACATGGCTTGTGTTTCCGGTAGTTATTAAAGCAAGATAATTTCGATACATAATTTTGATTCTCAAAATGGTAGAGTTTAATCTTTATTTTTAAATAATTCCTTTATGCTTTTTTACAAAAAAAACCTTTTACATAAACGACCAATTGAGAAGTGAAAGAAAGCAAGTAACATAATGAATTTGGCGTTTTTTCTTCGAATACCTTTTTTTTTTTTTTTTTTTTTTTTTTGAATAGAATTCTAAAATTTTAAACAAAAACAAATCGAAATACAAGTAGTTGATAATTTCGATTCGAACTAATTTATGTAATCAAATGAACGATATCTAAATCTCAAATATTCAAATATTCGAGTAAATAAATAAAAAGAAGTGATCTGGTAAGTCTATCAGCCTTAACAACAATTTAACCTTCAGAGCAAATTTGAGGTTCATAAGTCAAAGGGTAAATTCACAACAACCACTTTGCATAGGCCTGAAAATCATAGTCGAACTATATCCTTCAACTTACAGATTCACTTTTTCAATTTCAAGATTAACTCTCAAAGAGAATTCAAAACAATAATTCAAAAATACAACTTCTCTCACTCAAAATTTACAGTTTCAAATAAATCATTACAATCATACCTTCATTTGATTACATTTTAACAATATATTTTTAAATCATTTTTCTCGCTTTAACACGTACATACACATATGAATTCAAATTAAACTTTTAAGATCAAATTATAAAATTTCAATTCATTAAAATTACAACAATAAAGAATTATTAAAATCACTCATTCCTATCCTAAACAGCGTGAATATTTTCTCTTTAATGTATTCTTTTTCTTATTGTTAATTTTAACTGATTTCCTTTTCAAGAAAAAGAATTGTTTGTCAAGAATACTTTTTGTTACATCGCATAAAACTTGTCCGTTCAATATTATTTTGATTTTACTACTTTCAAGAGTTCATTTTAGAGAAAATATTAGAAGCATTAGTATAACATATGTAAGTATAATTTTACTACATGGCTTGAATATTTTCTCTTTTATGTCTTTTTTTTTATCGTTAATTTTAACTGAATTTTACCTCTGATATCTTTTTTCAAATGAAAAAACATCTCACCGTTATTTTTTACTTTTGTAAAAGTAAGTTTTTTTAGATTTTACCTCAGTCGACAGGTCAGTCATATAAGTTACTGCTCTATGTTGCTCTTTAGAATTTTTTAATTCTAGTTTTTCAAAGCATTTGCAAACTTTAATTCATTTCATTAGATTAAACTTTAATCAAATTCAAGTTTTAGAAAAACAAATTTCAGAATTGTTTAACAAATACAAAGCTTCATTGGCTTGATAAAAAAAACATGTACTCGCTTAAGCTCTGGTTTAAAATCTAGATGCTGGGAATCAAACTATAATCAGAATTATAATTAAATCAGAGTTTAGCTAATGTAAGATTGTATACTAATTTTTTACATGATTCAATAATTTTGAGTTTATGGTTTTACTTCTAGTTGGTCTTGAATTAAGGTCAACAGAAATACCAAACTTTTATCATGAAACCGATAAAATTATAAAATTTGAAACACACCTGAATTTGCTTTAAGAATTATCATTGGAATCCAACATCAGGATTGAGGATGGAAGAATAAATTTATTTTCATGTGCTTAAACTATTCATTTAAAATTTTATACTAAATTATACATTATATTTTTTAAATCAATTTAATTGTGACAAGAGATCTTAAAAACTTTTGTTATATTAAGTCATTGCCTGAAAAAGTTCTCCCTTTACATTAGACTTTAACTTTACATTAAATGTCTAATCTGCATAACATTAGTTTAATCAAGATGAAGAGAACAATTATGTTCAACTTAAGCATATGTATCTTTTTCCTTTGATAATTATAAAACAACTTTTTTCCAGTATTCATATAGTTATTGGTGGTCAAGGGGAGTAAATAGTAGCTCTAACAACGATCTGAAGGATTGTGGGTTCGTCCTTTGTAATTTTTTTTTTTTTTTTTTTAATTTAATGATTGACATTAATAAGAGTATTTTGAAACTTTTTATTTTATTAATTATATTTTGAAAATTGTAACGGCTAGCGCGTTGATTAAATTCAAATTCGGCGCTAACTGTTATGGAACGCAGATGCGGATCGGTAAGTCAGGTGATGACGAGATCTACCGATCAGCATTACTCTAATCTCGGCGCTTGGCGCGATCACACGTGTGTCAGAGAGCGAATGTACTTATTTACTTTTTTGTGTTGTTAGATAACTTTATTGAGGTTGTGTTGGATAAAGTTATCAGTGAGAAGTTGTATAGATTTTCCTGTGATCCAGTTGCCATTGGATCGGAGCGGGGAAGGCAAACCTCTCACGGAAAGTCAGCGTGCGGCCTTGGAAGGCATTGTCGTCTTGTGTGAAGCCATTCGGGCTAATAGTAATTATTATTATTGTTTAATCAAGCGAAGGTGCACCTGCTACAAAAGTAAGTCCACGTAGCGGTTCATCTTTGAGTATTTGTTCGTGTGATAGTTAGAGTCAGAGTGTGTGCGAAGTACAGGAAGTACTTAGATTTTTGTATCGGAGTTAGTCCAAGCCTTTGTTCTTTTGGCGCGCTGCAGCAAGCAGACGTGCGCGAGTGTGTGTGTGTGTCGGTGTGTTGATAGCGACCACAACACAGACGACGAACTTTATTTTTGTAGAATCAATTTTCGTCGACTTAAGATTTAGAGTCATTCGGGTTGGATTGTTTGTAAACAATCAGAACTAATTTGGAATATTATGTAAATTTTTGATTCATTTATTTTTATTGTTAATTAAAATTATTAAAATTTACATTTTATCATTAATTTAATTAACCCGTGTTCCTGCGATCGGTCCACGTAAACTCACGCCACTACCAACGAAGGAGAGCAGCCGCGCCGCGTAATAAAAACGTTAGTTCGCGTACGCGTCTTCCCCCCTCTTTTCAGGTATTGAAGAAAAATCGACGGATTGTCGTGTGCACAGGAAGTGCATTTTGTCATCAGGCCGGAGGAGTGCGGACGACGATCGCCGCGGGTTCTCGTGTTCAATCACGATCCTCCGAGGAATCAAATTCCTTAATTCGAGCCCTGTGACAAAATTAAATAAAAAATTTTTTTTCACAATTATAAAAGCAGCTGCCTAGACTGAAGTAAATTTTTCTCTTCACCTCCTCATATACACTCAACTTCCTCCCTTTTTTGGTTGCGCATGCGAACCAAAAAAAGAAAAACAAAAGGTCGGATTAGAGGCTAATAAACTTTATCTAGTTTGCTTGACTCCTTCTGTAGATTGACATTATTCTTGTTCTTATAGATGTGTATATTCTCAAAGCTCGTTCTGTTGCTCTTGTTCTGAATGTTGCATTCTAAAATATCCGCATTCTGAAAATCAAACAAGTGTCGATTTTCCGACCAATTGTGAAGATGTCATCAACATATCTCTTGAAGATTTTTGGCTAAAACGATAATCTGGCTAATTTCCAAGTTTTCCATCACCAGGTGAGCCAACACGGCTGATAGTGTACACATTGTCGAAATACTTGTCGGAAATCTTAGTTAATGTTGTAGGTAAAACTTCTACTTATGTGAAGGACACAACGCAAGATATAATGAAATTCACCAACGAGATAGAATACAACAAATAATTAAGTTTCTTAGATATTCAAATAAGTAGGATGTATGATGGCACAGTACGAATGAATTGATTCAGGAAACCATAATGATCCAGTAGACTTCTGAATTTTTACTCCCACCATCAATTTGGAAACAAGATAGGAACTATCAAGAGGGTCATCTACCGGGTATACAAGTTATCCCATGCAGATTTTTAGATACGACAACCTGAAGTTGGTGAAGAAAACGTTCACTGACAACGATTAGCCAAGGGGGCTTCATGGATAAGGTGGTGAGAGAAAGAATACATGAAATTTATAACAAAGACAGTAAGGGAAGAAGAAACATCGAGAGAGGACTCTACTGTGTACTACCATATACGAAGAGATTGTCAGAAAGATCGAGAAACGAGTTCAAGAGGCACATGATTCAAACCTACTTTAAAAATAAAAATAACTTTGGAAAATTCTTTAGCAACTGCAAGGACAAAGAAGAAAACAGCAATAAATGAGGGATTGTCTTCTGATTAAATTGCAAGGAATTCGAAAAATGCTATGTTGGTCAAACGGGAGGGTATATGAGAGTGGGGTGTATATAAGGAGGTGCAGAGGGATTTTCACTTCAGTTCCTGATAAGGAGCCGAAGCGAGCTCAAAACATTGGACAGCTCAAGATCAATATACTGGGAATAATAATTTTTTGCAGGTTTTTTTACAGATTTCTGAGGTTACTTTGAAGGTGGTGTACAGAGGGTCATTAGATATTCTTTTGTTGCAAAACCCAGAAGTTGCACATACTGTGGGTTTTGTAATATTGATTACTAATCGATATTATAGGTTCGTAATAAGTGATTTTGAGTGAGGATCATCTAATGATCCGCATTTTTGGTTGGACTGTAAGGCCCATATAAATATCTTGTAATTATTTGAAATTTTTTAATTTTTTGTAAATAATTATTTTGATTAAATTTCACTTATGCTTTAAAATACTTATTGATTGATTAATGACTACATTAAACAGAAAAAAATATACTCTTTATCAGAATACTTTGAAACTTAAAACAGAATTTGAATTTATTGTAACAATAATTTTGATTTTGATTGATTTATTGTATTTTTCGAACGCTGTATTCTATTATATTCAAATCATATGATAAATAATATGCTAAATTATATGATTAATCACATATTATTTTTGAAAATTTTTAAAATTTTTGCCTTATTAGTTTAAAAAAACTAATTTTTTCGGTATTAATTTAAACTAAAAAAACTTTTGCGAGCAGTGGGATAATCAAACTTTTATTTTGAGAATTCACCTTTAAAAAGTTATATAAAATGGCTTAGACCATTGCGATATTAATTATTCTTGAGGTAAAAATCAAACTGAAAAAAAAATGACTCAATTCGATTAAAAAAAAAGGTCAATTATTAAAGTTGAAGAATATTTTACAAAATATTTCACAAATAAACGCATTAAGGTTGTAGTAAATGAATATTAACCAAAAGAAAAAAAGTTATCGTAGAGTTATCTCTCTCAACAAACTTAAACAAATGTTGACGAGCCTTAATAAACTTGAGATTTTCGGAAAAACCATTCGCAAAATATACCAAAGAATGGAAACCAAGGTTATAAAAATTTAATTTTTATAGGAATCAAGTTAGAAATAGTTTGGTAATTATTGTTGGATTTTAATAATAATGGTGGGCTTAGCAATTTTAAATATTTAAATATTATGCATTTTTTTATCGAACATTTTACCACCAGGCGACTACTTATAAGATCAACTTCTAAGTAAAGTGAAGCAGTGAGCGTTATAGGTCTAAGCAAGTACATAGTTCTTTTACCTTTCCGGGATACCCAACAAATTATATTGGAAAATGAAAATTTTTGTGCTTAACTAAAACTAAAAAGGTTAACTTTTTAAACTTTTTATAAAAGTTGCAAACGGTCCAAAAATCTCATGTTTATTAAGGATTGACAAGGTTTAGGAACTTATATCAGAAAAAATCAAAAAGGTCTAGAAGATTCGCAAGATTTATTCAATTTCATTAAAGTACCTAGTTCATTTTCGTTCAGGGGAATCTATCTGTGCGTTCAATCCCACCTCTGGTGAATTTTTTTTTCATAATTTTTTTTACAAAAGTAACAATAATTAAATTAGGGTTTATAAGATAAATTATTTTTGGAATATTCAAAAAAATTCACACATGATTAATCATATGATACAGCGTTCAAAACTAATATATGATGAATCATATGATTCATTTTTAATAGGGTCCTGAAAGTTTTCCTTTCTGTTTGACATTTACATTTAAACATTAAATTAACAATAAAATTGTTAATGACGTGAATTTATAAGAGCTGTGAGCATTTTTTGGATTTTATTATTTTCATTACTATTACTGTCGTTGTTGTTGTCGTTGATTTTATTACTATTTTCATTAGATCCTTCACTGATCAGTTGAATCAGAAGAAACTCCAGCATTAAAAGAATCTTCGTAATTTCTCCCGTTAAAGAAAAATTCGGTGCTTAGAGAAAAAAAAATTATTTGTAAATCTGGAACTTTATATCAATGAAAACCATACAATAACAATCAAGATAGTTTTTCTCTTAATCTCAAAATGTTTTTTGTTAAAAAAGATTCAATGTCAGTGTTGCGATCGAACGTAAGAAGAGATCTGGTTGTGGATCAGTCTATCCAGTGTCTTCGACAGAAAGTTGAGCAGTAAGATGGGTTGGAAGTCACTAAGACATGAAGAAGATATTAATGCACTTAAGCGACAGCGACTTATGCACAAAGAGCGTCCCTTCTGAGGAAAATATAACCCTCAAGTACTACGAGCGAGTCCTCGATCAAGGATCTTAGCTTCGATTCACCAACAGCTAAAACATGTATCAAAGGCTGTGACAAAAGCAAAAGGCTAAGCTGCTCAATGTGTTCCCCTTGTGAGTTCGCATTAATATGACAAACGCGCAATTCAGCCTCCCTTTTCTGCTGAGGTCTCTGGGGTGAAACGTGAAGTGAATAGTGGTGGGTGAGAAGGAAGATAGCATGGTGAAGGATGAATAAGTGAAGGATTGATAAAACTGAATTAATTTGATGAAAATGATATATTACCACGAGAGAGAAGATGTAAAAGTATACCCATTAGAAAAAACCAGAGCAGATTCTGTCCACTTGTGATGAGCGTCGGTACACTCTCTTCTTCCTCCGGACGTAGATATGGTCATTACGGACGAAAGTGACAGAGCAGGAATTTGACTGCTGCAACTTAGATTAAATAGTGCGGCAAAGATTGAAGAAGCAGGTTTGATAGAAGAATGTTCCATACCAGTTGGAATATATGATGTAACAGCAGTTGTATGCAGTTTACTAAGTTGAATTTTGCTCTTGATGATTTCCAAAAGTAGTGCACGTGAGCTGAATGTAACTAAAATTGATAGAAGACGTGACAGTTGTAATGATTTTTCATGAGTGGCAGAGGTAGAAGGCATCTCCTTTGGTTGTCTATCCGGTTCACTTGGTTTCGCACTTTCAGGAGCTGTTTTTACTTACTGATAATCAGTCGAGCTTAAATAATGTCACGCGTCTCGATGTCTGCGTGGACAGTTTTTGAAACTGAGAGTGCTGAAGCCTTAAGGTTAGCACCAGGTAGGGTAGTTAAGCCATCAATCACCAGATCAGTAGTGTTTGAAGGGTTTGAAGTAGAGACTTGGTTAAGACGTGTACCAAGTCAGCATTCTCCTTCTTTAGACCAAGGATTTTGTTGAGAAGTACTGGATTATCCTTAGACACTGACTGATCAGCTGTTAATTCGAGTCTTTGTTTAATTTCTGCGAGTTCACGCTTAACTTCCTCCAGTTCCGCTTCAGCATTGTCGACTCACTTGGCTAGGTCAGGGATAGCGTCGAGACCCTGTAGCTTTATATCTGTGACATGCAAAGTCCAAAATTGTGCATTTCGGGAAATGCGCAGTATTTTTTGTGCACTTTGCAAAATGAACAGATATTTTTGTACAAAGTTTGAATTATCGAACTTTGCACAAACAAAACTGTGCATTTCTAAAAATGATCAAATTATTTATTCACAGTTTAGAAACTATTCACCAAGCAAGTTTCCATCAAGATAGGAGACTAATTAAAAAAAAAATTTTAATATGATACAAGAAATGCAAAAGTATACTTTTATTTTATAGAAGTATTACATTTTATTCATTTGTACATGATATTGAATCATGACAACGAGAATTACATAGAAGGCTTTTCCTACAAGCACACGATTTAGTTGATCATTTTTGCTCACAACCACTACGTACAAAACCTTGTCCTCCAACAATTGATACGTTAAAATTAGCTGCTTTGGGAGTGATTGTTTTTTCAGGGATTTGATAAATTTTTAAAAAACTTGTGTCAGTAGCAGCTACTTGATTTCAGCTGTACAACTGTGCGAGAATTCTGGAACGTGTACCAATTTTGTACAAATTTTCAGCAGTAACTTCCATAACAACATCATGTATTGAAATTCAGCCTTACTTCGATCAACTTCAAGTACCAGGATAGAGACACATGAACCAACTGTTAATGGTGGAAATTTTGCATTTAACCGTAACTTTATTCGTTTTGCTTGCTTTTCTAATCCTTCAAGCGCAGTCTGCTGTCTTCTTTAAGTATCTCGATGATTTTCCTGTTAGATATTAATAACTTGTTTATCCGAAGCTTCTAGAGACTGGATGTAGTTTTTCGATCACAGCATCAGGAAGAGAGCTAATAGCAATACCTAATTTAGCTTTTATACCAGAAAGAGCCTTGTTGGGTGATTGTCTGATACCAGTATGGAGTCCGTAATTTTTTTGAAACTGACAAAAACGTAACCCCTCGCTCCAATGTTTTGAGTTATTATCATTCATGCATGCGGTGATAATATTTCTACGTCTCCATTAGAACGTTCAACACTTCCTTGGCTTTAAGAGTGTCTAGGTTTACTGTGAACTATTTTTAAACCAGGCCACATCAACCTTAAGTCATGAATAAATTGATTAACAAATTCTTTTCCGTAATCACTTTGTAGAATAGATGGGGCTCCAAATAATACAAAAAAATCAATTAAAATATATGCTACCTCAGAAGAAGTTTTAGTTTTCAAAGGTCGTAGCACAGAAAATTCTGTGGGATGATCTTGACGATTCTTTATAAAAGAATATTCTTTATCCTTACAGCTTTGCATATCAATTCAGTCAACTTGAGCTCGAGCGTTCGCCTCTTTGGAAATAATAGGTTTTACCCCAAGCCCTTTTCTTGGGTGTGCTTTTTTCTTGACGCAAGTTTCACAAGTCTTTAAAAATATAACTGGTAGAGAAAAATTGGCATACTTTGTTTTTATTGAGTTGTCAATTTTATAAAGTTCACCTTGACCAGTGTTATTATGAGCTTTGTAACAGGGAAAGGAATTAAATAAATAACTAACTAGATAGCCTGTAGCAATTCCTCCCAAATACTTACTATACCTTCCTGCCCAGGTGGGTACGAATACCTTTCGTACACTTTATCCTGCATCGATGATTCAGATAGATCGTGACCACGTACGTATCAAATAAACAATTAACCATGCAATAATTAATTAATCATTAACGCCTGGCTTAACCAGCCAGTACACATACATAAATCGTGCGAATAGGAAGTAACGGAGGAACAAAAGGTTGTTTGAATAGAAGAGCTAATTTAATAACTGAAATTTACTTCAGTTAAATAAACAGATAACAACAGTTCGGGAGTCAGAGTACGCTTACTACTGACAACCGACAACAATGAAAGAAATAAGTTTTCGAACTTAAAAACAATTGAGAGAAAAGACAGGTTATGTCGAGTTTGACCAACTATACTCCGTATTTAACAGTAACAACTAACTTACTTATCACCACTCGCACGAAGTACAATCTGTTGTTCGTTACGGGACAACAATCCTGATTTAACGCCACCAAGATCTCGGGATAATCACTACAAACTGTTATAAACTATGAAACGATTCTACTTTGCCAGCAGCAATCACAAGTCGTTCAGCTTCTCCCGTGCTTCTTAACCGAAAAAGCCACTCAGCCGGTAACCTAGCCGGTTACCCCGCGTAATGCATTCACACCGAGGTTTGAATTAATAATTCAACCTTCGGTTACACTCCCCTCCCATGGCTCGTAACAGCGCTGAACATGTGGCCAATGTTGACGCTGAAAATGCGAAGTGCCGTCGTGGTAACTGATGACACTTGCTTCGCGAAACTTGAGGTCAACTAGCAGAACAAGAGGTTCTACGTGTTCAATGTGGAAACACCTGCTGCGGATGTGCAACAGAAGAAAAAGTTGGCAGATGGATCCCAATTTGGATGACGACGAGACCCAACCACCGAGCGAAGCGTGCATTAGCGTTTGCATGTAGGCATTCCCGGAAATGCTAGAGCGAATTTAGCACTTATCGTGAGAGATATGAGTTTCATTTCTCATGTTAGTAGTAACTCGATTAGCGAGTTCATAGTTTTCGAATACCCGGTCCGTTTAAGAACTTGTGCGTTGTGAACGTTGATAATTGTGTTACTATTACGCGACGCGTTGAAAGATATTTATCGACTTTTATGGTCGAATAGCGTTGATCCGAATGTATTTGTAAAGCATTCGCGACCTATCGACGGTTGATAATGGCTGTCGCAAATTATCAACGTCTGGGAGGGAGTGTAACCGAAGGTTGAATTATTAATTCAAACCTCGGTGCGAATGCATTACGCGGGGTAACTGGCTAGGTTACCGGACGAGCGGCTATTTCGGCTAAAAAGCGTGGGAGAAGCTGAACGGCAGACTTGAGATTGCAGCTGGCTAAGTAGCATCGTCTCATAGTTTATAACAGATAGATCTCGGCGGCGTAGTATCAGGATTGTTGTCCCGTAACGAACAACAGATTGTACTTAGTGCGAGTGGCGATAAGTGAGTTAATTATTATTGTAAAGCGTGGAGTGTACTTGGTTAAACTACACTCGACACAACCTGTCTTTTCTCTCAGTTATTTCTAAGTTCGAAAACTTATTTCTTTCATAGTTGTCGGTCGTCAGTAGTAAGCGTACTCTGACTCCCAAACTGTTGTTATTAGTTATTAATTTTTTATTAAAGATAACTTCCCCCTCAAACGAGGGTACAAATTATGTATATGCATGTGTATGTTGCTAATGTATTCTTAAGATTAAATAGTTCATTCGCACTATGCACTTAGTTAGATCTTACAATTTTTTCATCACAGATAAGTTGCTGTCAAATCTCTATCAGTCTCATCACTCAGACCATTGTTCTATAGATTTGGCAATACTTCAACAAAATAATGTCAGTTTTACAATTGCTACAACTACACACACACACACACACACATACATATATATAATGTATATAACTAGATTACTATTTCTGGGACGTTTTTAAAAATGAGTGAATTTTGAATATTTAAGAGTTATGTGGATAAAAAAGGGTTATTTTTACTTTAGGCAAGGGTTGGAGGCAGGATTATTACTTTAAGAGGGCGTAAAAAGGGTTATTTTGACTTTAGCGGGGTGTAAAATGGGTTATTTTAATGCTAGAGGAAGGTTGGAGGGAGTATTATTGTTTAGGACAGCGAAAAAGGGATGATGATTACTCTAGGAGGGTGGAAAAGAGTTATTTTGGTTAAGAATAAAAAGGGTTATTTTGGATCTTAGAAGGGTTATTTGGTACTAGAAAGGGTTATTTTAAGTATTTTTCTCTATCTGAACTAATATAACGTGAATGAAATATAGATAATACATGGGTTTTTCGTATATTTTTTTCTCCTTTTTATTAAAGTAAATATACTTACGGTCCTACAGTCATCATCACCGCTATCTCTTTTTTTTTTTTTTTTTTTTTTTAACATGTACCAGTCTAATACTTTATAAATAAATACAAATGATACATAAAATTTTTCATGAACCTATATTTTTCTACTTTATTTCCTGACCAAATTGAAAAACTCTAAGGAAATAGCAAAGTCAATCTGTTAAATTTTAAAACTGGAACAAACCATACTGTTCGTTTTTTGATTTATTCAGAGAAAGTGTCCCTTTCTTAATTATTGTTTTGCTTATCGTGGGAGGTATAGATGGTAAGGGTGGAGGAATTTTGGGTGCAAGTATGACGGAATCTACTTTTTCTTCTTGCATTTCCAAATTCTCTGATTTTTGTCCATCGTTGCTTGATTTTTGCTTAGGACGACAAAAAAATGAGTAATGGAGCTTGATACTACTGCCAGTAGATGTACCACAGCCATATGGTAGGTGTAATAGATAAGCTTTGATTATTGTCTCCAACAGTATCTCCATTAGGTGGAGTAAAAGAATTATATTTATGATGAGATTGAACCTCCTTTAATTAGATCATCTATGGCACTGTTCCATACGTCTGCCAAAATTCCTTTTATCGTTGTTTTTGTAAACAAGTTATTTATAGATTCTTCATTATAACTGTGTTCACCTGCCGTTTGTCTAGCCAAGACATTCAGTAATGCAGTTATTTGTTGAGCTTTTTCTAACTAATGCTTTGAGTACATCCCTGATGTGGCTAAAGTCTCAATAAATTTGTAATTCCACCTAATTTTGGTTGTAGGCTGGAAAGTTTGTGGAGAGTTTACGTTATAAGTTCGGTGGGGATCTAACTTGATCCATTTGTCCCCGATTTTATAAAATCTTGGAAAAATCGCATTGCAGGTAACCTGTTTGCTTGTGTTAACAAGAATATGGGTTTTTGGCGTTCAAAACCATGTCTCGTTTTGACATTACAGGAAGCTGCTCATAACACTCCTCTACGTGTTTTATTTTTACTTGTTTTGGTGTACATTTTATGAAATGCACCGCTTCACCAGCTACTAAGGAACTGTACCCTGGTTTTTTCATTACGGTGTATGCAAATACATCTGGTGATAAGGTAGCTAGGGATAAAAAATTTTGGATGGTCACTCTTTTAAGGTTTCACTTTTCTATAATTAAATTGGTATGTTAATCATTTAGTTCTATGCTAAGATGTTTTTCTACATAAATGAACTTGGAGTTTATATAAGTAAATATATCTAAATTTATTGTATTATCCTTAATAATATCATTATTGTAATAAAATGAGTTTATTCCCATCTGTGATTCGAAAACTAATATTTTGGGATGTTCTGTAGTTATCAATAGTTTATCGCATTGAGTTAAACTGCCTTTTGAAGTTAAGGCGAAAGTTATGTCTGCAGTATTTACTGCATAAACTATCTGATGATCGTTATCATTTGTGAATTTCGTAGCTATACCCTTATACAATATATCAAAAGAATTTTTAAAACATTAGTTCAACGGAAAAATATCCCAAAAATTATGGTCGTATTCTAAAGCTATACAATGTTTATCTAAAATTTTACGAACGGTACCCGAGCTTAATCAAATTTTATCAGCATTGAGACTTACTTTTCCTTTAGTTTGAATAACTAGTATTTGTATAGTACTGTGCAGGAAAACCTTTGTCCATGAACCATAGTTATCGGCATAGGATTATCCGGAGCGTGATTTGTCTGCTGCACTGCCAGCAAAGTCCACTCCCACGGTCATTGGCGTTGCGTTGACTTTGATATTTGAAATTACGTGTGTATTGTCGTACTTGAAAATTCCTGTGTCATGTAGTAATTTACATTTCTCATGTGATAATTCATAAAGGTATTCCTGCTCTCCATTTTCTTGTGGTAAAAGATGTCCGAAGATTCCGAAGTTACTGATTGTTCTATAAATAATTATTTTGCAGTGTATTACGTTTATTTCTCGAAACTCAGCAAGTTGTACGAAGAGCATGATATGGCACACTACCTGTCGGGATTTCTGGAGGGAGAACTTACATGACCTTCAAGTAGCACCTCCTTACTATGGTCGAGAGCCAGAAACGCGGCCAGACGGATGTCCCTTGGGGCTGAAATGGAGGTGGACTGCCGAGCGTGCCAAACTCTCGTTGGAGTACCGCCGTCCAGGCAACGGGAACAACAACAACACCATCATCATCCCGCCCATGGCTCGTAGACAGACCATGCGGAGGCTAAGGGCGGCTCTGGTGGGGCACTACTAGGATAGAGTCCTTACCAAACCAGATCAAGACTAGGTGCTCGAGGTAACCGACCGGAGTGCAGTGAGTAATCACTTCCCTCGCACCGGCAGTTTCACCCGCTTCGCTGACTGGAGCTTTGTCCACCGAGCTCGCTTGTGGGGTGGTATGTTTAGACGCCATCATGCGCTGGAAAGCTCCTGGAGTGGGCAGGCAATGCAGGAAGTGTGGTGACCTCGAGACACTCCCTCACGTGCTGCAGCACTGCGGCGTTCACTCCAACGCCCGTACCAAACGCCACGATGCCATCCTGGACAGGCTCGCCAAGGCCAGTTATGTACCTGGGGGAATCAGGGTAAGCCGAGCCATCAGGGGCGTTGACGAGGAGTTCGCCAGACTGCGGCCCGATCTGGTGATCCAGAATGAGATCGAGAGAAAGATCACGATCGTTGATGTAGCCATGCCTTCGAGAACCGGATGGAGGGATTCTGTGAAGCAAGAGCAGGGAAGTTTATAATGTACCGCCCACTCGCTGAGAACTTGCAACGGCAGGGCTACATGGTCGTGGTGGAAGCGTTCGTCGTCGGCGCCCTTGGCGGCTGGGACCCAGGCAACGAGCAGGTCATGAGACTTCTCAAAATCAGCCCGTTTTATGCGCGGATGATGAGAAGGCCCATGATCAGCGACACTATTGAATGGTCCTGGAATATTTATGTAGAGCACCTGCCGAGGGTCGGTAATATTGACTCTATTCTTGCGTAGTTTGTTTTATTGTGGTTTTGTATGATTTAGCGTACCATCAAAGCGCGTCCCTCATTCTTTTGCTGTATGTAGCGTTTTTGTCTTATTCTGTATTGTTACTGATTGATATTCATTTTAGGCTGTGTGTACAAATTTTATACTTATTATCTATTGTGTTTATAAGTTGCACTGCAGTTTGACTCAGTTGCTAGGCAATTACCTGACTGTGATCCCCGATGTTGATTGTGATCCCCATATAGTAAATATTTGACTGAGAATATATATGTAATATGTTGGTATATGCATATTTGTATATGTATGCATCTATAGCAATTGTAAGACTGAAATTATTTTATGGACGTATCGTCAAATATGTATAGAGCAATGGTCTGACTGGTGAGATGGATAGAGATTTGACAGCAACTTATCTGTGATGAAAATATTGTAAGATCTGACTTTTGCTATAAAGTGCCTAGTGCAAATGAACTACTTAATCTTAAGAATACATAAGCGACATATAATTTGTACCCTCCTTCGGAGGGAAGTTATTTTTTATAAATTATAATATATTAAAATATTAAAAAATGCAAAAAAAAAAATTTCTCGTTCACTCGACAGCGCCAAGTAAAACGCTTAAACGCTTCACCTTATTCTACATACTTTATCTAAATTTTTATAATGGCTTATGATCTGTGTAAACTGTAAATTTATTTCCATAAACGTAATTTTTAAAGTATGTGATTCTCCAAAAAATTGCTAAAGCCTCCTTCTCATAAGTATGAATTTTTAGTTCTGTCCCCCTTAAAACTCTACTTGCGTAGGAAATAGGTCTATGGTTAGGAACTTCCACTTCAGTTTCAAGCATCCGGTCTTTTTGCCTGCGCTCTTTGTAGACTAAACCGGACGTGAGGTCTGTGGTGGGCTAGTATACTTTTGCTGCCTCACTCTTACTGCTTAGGCAGACGAGTGCAGACGGGCATATAGCCATGAGGCAACTGGTGGCGCTGTATCAAGCAGCTGACTACAGCTGACTGCTCAGCAGAGCAGACTGCGGAGCAGAGGACTGCAGGCATAGTAAGGCACTATTTCATGTTATATCTAACCTATCTTCAATTTTAGAATCGTTTCTAAGGTGAATACTGTTAGAATTAGGAACATTTGAACAATCATTCTGTGGGAGATTATAGTCGCCAAAAATTTTCAAAATAAATTAATGAAAGAACTGAAATCAAAAAATTTATCACGGGCGACTTCAGGCCGAATTACTTATTATTTAGAAATAATTTTCTCTCTTTTTAGAACATATTATGTTGAATCAACTTGTTTATACATAAAGTTAACAATTTTTCAATTCGAGTAATTTTTAATATCGTTAACAACCGTTTGAAATTGGAGCTCTTTTCAAGAGATAACTTCGGTTCAACTGAAAAGTATAAGTATTGATAACATGAGCATTGATGAAATTAATTTTAAAAAATGGTGATAGCTTTTTTAGGAATTTTCAGCATAAAAACTTAGTTAAAGTTATTCAAGCAGAACTTAAAAAGAATTTTAATAGAAAGGCAATTTAAAAATTGACTAAGTAAGCAGCTTCGTCAATTTCGAATGGTAGTTATCGATATTAAAAATTACTCAAATTGAAAAATTTTTAACTTTACGTATATATAAGGTGATTCAACATAACAAGTTCTTTTAGTAGAGAAAATTATTTTTAAATAATAAGTAAGTAGTTAAGGCTATACCGATCCTGGATACACCCCCTCGGAACCCACCCCCGTTCGAAGGGGGTTGAAAGGGTAATCGGGGGTGAGTAAGGTAATTGTGGGGGGTGGTTTTGCTATTGGATTTTGAGTGGACCGTTGGTCTATGAAGGGTGGGTTTTTAGAGGTGGTTTTACTATTCGATTTTTGGATTGACCTATTGTCTACGATGGGTTGTTGAGAGATTGTTTGTCTCTGAGGGACGGTTTTACTATTCTATTTTTAGATTGACTAATTGTGTATGAGAAGTTGATTTTGAGTGTGGTTTTACTATTTGATTTTTAGATTAATTGTTTGTGTATGAGGAGCGGATTAGTAATAATAGAGAGAGTGAAAAGAGCTCCGACCAACGCTCTTTTTTGTGAGATACATCCTTACTTGTTTTATCTCCCCAATTTACTCTCTTTATTACTTACGAGTTTTTAAATTGACTTATGTACGTTTTAGTTCTGAAACCATTATCGCATTTTTCTGAACGACCATCAAGTTTCATTTTTTCGTACTTATAGTCATTCATGCTATTTTGAAACTATTTTTTATTTTTCTATTTTAGCATTATTTTTATACTTTTTTGTTCTATTGTAACACTATTTTTGTTATACTTTTCAAGACTGCTTTTATAACTATTTCATACATGAACTTATTTATCAATATTTAAAAAAAATATATATTTAGCGTTATTTTTAGACTATTTTTATTTATATTATTATTATTATTATTATTACTTTTTTTTTACAAATTGCTTTTAAAACTATTTTATACACATACATACATACATGTGCATACATTTATACCAATGTCTTATAATGAATAAATACATAAATAAACAATTTTATACACCTTTTTACTTTCTCTTTATTTAAAATTTCATTTGATCTTTACAATTTTATGAAAAATATGAAAAAGATCGTAGTGAAGAACTTAAATAGTATATTATTCCCGCAGGCGAGATAGTTCGATTTGGCCTCCAAGAGGTTTGCGACCCGAGCCGAAGGCGAGGGTTGCAACGAGGAGGCTAAATCGAACCCTCGAGCCTAAGGGAAATATACTATTTTTCGTCCTTCTAACCGAAAACAAGGGGCGAAGTTTCCATTTTGAGGTTAGAGGGACGAAAAAATCATTACATCCTTCATCAATCTCATCTATGTCATCTATTCTCCGAGGTTTGTTAACATTCATCCAAGACTTCAGTTTAGAAGCGTTCTTTGCAGCACACTTAAAAAAGGTGAATAATCCTTATGATTACAGCAAAAATCATCCTTAGAACAGCCAAGACGTTTGAGAGAAGGACAACCATAGATTTCTAAATAATTTACTAGTCTGTAATTTAAAAAAAGAAAAAACGATTGATATTTAAATTAAATAAATAAACATTAGAATAAGTATGTAATTAAAACTTACATTTGGGGTAACATTTTTTGAAGAAAAATCTTTTTCATGTTTCCCTTGGTAAAAATTTTTTTTGCACCATCTAAGTATTTTCTCAATACATCTGCTAATTGTTCATAAGCTATTTCACCATAATTCCATTGAATACAATGAAAACACTTTTGCAAATAACATGCAGTAAATTTTTCTTCAGCTTTTAAATTATCCAAGAAAATGGTGGTTTAAAAGTAAAAACCAGCGGTAGAGTAGAATCGTCTAAGTTGAAAATAGCCAACTCTTTCACAATAAAGTCATTTCTAGATTTTTGAAAGCCTTGAAATTCTACAACAAACTGCATTTTAGATCTGCACTGTTAAACAATTTCAATATAACTAGATGGATTGGTAAAACTTTAACTTCTTTTATAGTGATCCCCCCTCTCTTCTCCTATAAACTATTATCCTAAGCTATTATTATTATTACTCCTATTATTATCCTAAACTATTTCCCTCTCTCCTCCTCATTCTTTGATAAAATATAATGCAGTAAGTGTTCATCGGTCAGTTTTCTACTCCTTCTTTCAAGTGTATCATCTCTCATTATAGTGAATTCATAAACATTTAAGTAGCAGAAGATTTACAATTATAAAAATAAGTTTATGTGATTCAATAAAAAATTAGTGATTTTTAACTTTATAAAATTAGTGATTAGTGATAACTAAATTTAACCATGGATACCATTTTAGATACTTTCCATCACTTAAATAATGCAATCGTGTCAATAAATTCAGGTCTTGCTCAAACGAATGTTATTGAGGGGTGGTTGTTTATAGCAGAACTATCTATTGATATTTTGACAGACATCAATGTACAAAATAAAACCAATTTGTTGGCTAAATTTCTAATAATTAAAAAAAAGTTTAGAAATTTTTTAGAAAACTCGTATCAAAGTCATGAAGAGAATAATATTGACAGTGAATCAACGAGTCAAAAAAACGATGATGAACCATCAAATCGATTGTATGGATTCGAAGAATTGATTGAAGATTTTTCTGAAAATTCTGACATAATTATAAATAATCATGACTTAAACGAGATTCAAAATAAGATTCATATATTAATTCAAGAGATTGATTTTCTACAACAGAAAATGCCATCTCTCACTAGACCTGAAAAAAAGAAGTGTGAAACTTTTTTAATCAAACTTATATCATTGAAACATAAATTTGAACACGCTATATAAAAAAGGAGAATATTCGATATGATGACTTCGACTCAGCTTTTGAACGTCGTATACGAGCGGGTAATTTTATTTATTTATTTAATATAAACTTTTTTAACTCAATAATTCTATTTTTTTTTTTTTTTCTATTATTTATAGGAGTAATATCAAACCTTGGTCATAAAGATTTAGACTCTTTTTTGGTAGATGCTTATAAACCCTTCCAAGACAAGGTTAAACAAGCTGTTGAAGAATTTGATGTAATCAATGTTAATGTTATGTTAATGGCAGAGTTTGAGCTTCAGAAGGATGATACACCTAAACGCGAAGTAAAATACTTTTCTACGGAGAATGGAGTCGTAGTTGCTCTGTCAAACCTAGAACGTTTTTTAGATGAGAAAATTTCTTTACCGTTGCAACGTGATATACAAGAGTTTGAGACACGTGATTCTGGTTGGAGTTTAAAACAAATTATTAGTCTTACAATTAACATAAACAAACATGAACCTATTAGAGGAAGTTCTTACGTCAAACTACCTAAATCAATTGAAAATAAACATGCCGTTGTCAATGTGAGAAATGAATTTGATAATTTTTGCTTTAAATGGGCAGTCTTATCAGCATATTATTCTCAAAAGCGAAATACTAATTATCTTCCGACATATCAAAATAAAGAAGCTTTAGGTGAAGTCAACTTTGAAGGACTGTCATTCCCAACACCACCCGAACAAGTAGAAATTTTTGAAAAAAATAATCCTAATATTTCAATACATCTTTATATTCTTAAAAAAAACAAATGATAAATTTGGAGTTTACCCTTACTATCTCACTTCAAAGAAGAAAGATAAACACTATCATTTATTGATAGTTTATCCTGAAGAGTATTACATTGACGAAGATGTTGATGATAATATTGAAAAAAGTCTCGAAAACTCAACGGTAAATTTTAATTATCATTATACTTGGATTAAAAATTTACCTAAACTTCTTGGGAGACAGTACTCTAAAACAAGCCATAAAATCTATGTTTGTGACAGATGTATTCACTTTTTTCATGAAAAAAATAAGCTAGATACTCATGAAAAGGATTGTCGACTCATTAATAAATGTAAAATAACATTACCTAAAAATGAAGCTGAAGCAACTCTTTCTTTTAAGAATGTTAACTATGCAGAGTGGGTACCAATTACTATTTATGGTGATATAGAATGTCTACTTAAAAAAATAGAAGTGCATCCTGAATCAGTTAGCGGAAAGTCCGTCAAAATTCAAGAACATCAAGCACATAGTATTGGATTTTACGTGAAAAATCGTTTTAGCAATGAGCTTAATGGTTACAGAAGTTATCGACAAGAAGAAGAAAATCAAGAGACTCCTGCTCAATGGTTTTTAAGATCATTAGAAGAACTGTGTCCAAAGATTCAAAAAGTATTCTCTACGAATGAGGCTATGATGCTTTCATCACGCGATAAAGAAAACTTTAGGAGGGCACAAAAATGTCATATATGTAAAAAACCTTTTACTAAAGATTGTATCAAGGTTAGAGATCACTGTCACTTCACTTCAAAGTAAGAAAAAAAAAAAAAAAAAAAAATTATTATTAACATTAAAATGTTTCATTTAATTGCAGGTACCGCGGAGCTGCTCATCAAGTTTGCAACCTTTTCTACAGAAACGCTAGATATATTCCAATAATACTACATAACCTTTCAAATTATGATTCGCACTTTCTCATCAAAGAAATTGCAAATGATGAAATTTTAAAAGGAAACGTTCGAATCATAGCACAGAATGGAGAACGCTATATCTCTTTCACCAAATATGTTCAAGGAATGAATTTGAGTTTTAGATTCATTGATTCATTTAGATTTATGCCCTTGTCATTAGAAAAATTAGCTAGGATTACAAAAAACTTTGAAATATTGGATGAAGAGTTTGCCAAAGATGGTTTTACAGATACTGAACTTTTGAAAAAAAAGGAGTCTTTCCTTATGAGTACATACAAAGTTTTGAAAAGCTACGAGAGAATAAATTACCAGCTCCGTCAGAGTTCACAAATACTTTGACAAATAGTCAAATAAGCAATGATGATTATGAACATGCTACAAAAGTATGGAGTATGTATAACAAAGACAAGACTTTAGGCGGTTATTCAGATGTATATTTAAAAACAGACGTCTTGTTGCTTGCGTGTATATTTGAAAACTTTAGATCGACTTGTATGAAATATTATAAATAATTTTAACGACACCCTCGTTGACTTGGAATGCGATGCTAAAACATACAGAAGTTGAACTAAAACTTTTTCATGACATTGATATGTTAATGTTTATTGAGAGAGGTAAAAAGATCTTTAATTTTTTTTTTTTTTTTTAAACTTGAATAAAATACATTTTTACCGTAGGTATTCGAGGAGGAGTGAGTCAATGTTCGAACAGATACTCTAAGGCTAACAATATTTACATGGGAAAAGAAAACTATAACCCCAATGAAGAAGATAAATACATAATTTTTCTAGATATAAATAATTTATACGGTAAAAATGATTATTATTGCATTGTTTTTACTGTTATTAACTTATTTTTCGTTTCTAGGATGGGCTATGACGCAACCGCTTCCTTATAAAAACTTTGAGTGGGTAAAAAACCCTGAGGAAATTGATCTAGATGACTATCCTGACGAATTCAATTTAGAAGAATGTTCTGATAGAAGCAGTATTGGTCTCATTCTTGAAGTTGATTTAGAATGTCCTAATAATGAAAGGTATCACGATGATCACAAAGATCTACCGTTTTGTCCAGAACATGGATCAGCTCCAGGGTCCACGCAAAAGAGATTAATGACACAATTAACAGACAAGAATCGATACGTTATACACTATAGAGCATTGAAGCAAGCAATAAAAAATGGAATGATACTCAAAAAAATACATAGAGCTTTAAAATTTGAACAAAAAGCATGGCTTAAAAAGTATGTAGATTATAACACAGCTATGAGAAAAGCAGCTACCACAGAGTTTGATGTTCTCTTTTTCAAATTAATGATTAATGCAGTCTATGGTTCGTAGTAAAATATTATAACTATTTATATTATTTCATGTAAAACTGAAACTATTATTTTCTAGGAAAGACCATGGAAAACAAACGAAACCATGAGGAAATGAAAATGGGTAATAAATGGGATGGACGTTATGGTGTTGGTGCTATGCTTTCAAATGCTGCATTCAAACGCTGCACAATTTTTTTTGATAAGCTGGTAGCAGTTCACAAGAGGAAGTTAGACATTTACATGGATAAACCTATATACGTAGGTCTATCTGTTTTAGACCTCTCTAAAATCAAGTTATATGATTTTCACTATGAATTCATGAAGAAAAATCTAAAAGATCAGGCCAAATTATTGTACACAGACACGGGCAGCCTTCTGTATGAAGTAAAAAACGTTAACATATATGATGTTATAAGAAAAAATCCTAAAGAGTTTGATATGAGTAACTATATGATAGACAATGAATTTGGAATCGTTCTGGGCAACAAAAAAGTATAAGGTATCATGAAAGACGAATGCGGAGGTAAAATCATTACTGAATTCATAGGGATTCGCAGCAAACTTTATAATATTCAAGTTCAAGGGGTTAAACCTATTATGAAAGCCAAAGGTATAAAAAGTTATCTTTTAAAGTCATGCTTCGTAAATGAAGAAGTTAGAAAGTCAGTCATTGTTCCTGAAGACTTTAAAAAGTGTCTCATCGATAAAACAATTAAAAATGTTGTTCAGTGTAATATCCGTTCTAGAGATCATATTGTAAAAACTGAAAAGGTTAACAAGATTGCATTAGATCCAGCTGACGAGAAACGATACTTGATCCCAGGACGTACCGATACTCTACCAGGGGGTCACTATAAGGCAATCGATAAAGAAAAATTTAATGAACTAGACGAAGAAGACTTGGATTTATTGGGTACTATTATAAATATAGATAATGATAGTCTTCTCCCCACTCTTTTTGAGAAAGAGGTGGTGGGAGAAACGTTTGAAATACAACCACATCACCCAGCAGAACTCATTCATCAGTGTCACACTCAGCCAAGACATCTCAAACGAAACTTAAACTTGTTGGAAGCGTCTACAGCAAAAAAATTTAAAGGTACTTTTTATTTTTAATTTTCTCATCATTATTTCAATATCACAAAGTACTTTTTTGAAATATTTCTTAATAAAAAAAAAAAATTCTGTTCTATTGTTTTAGATGGATCTAACAAAACTCAATGAAGCAGGTTGCCAAGACAAAGCAACGAGCATCAAAGACTTAGATGTAACTCGCTCTTATATGGTTGTAGAGCTTAGAAACGTGGAAACTCAAAGATATGGACAGAAAATTGTGGCTGAGTTGTATGGTGGGTTGTTTATATTCCTCCCAACCAATGTTTGCAAATACTTACAAAAAAACTTAACTGAATACATACAGCTCCAAGAAGCTGCAAATAAACTCAAGTTAATAGTTAAACCACTTGGTGGTTTTAAAATTAAATTTGAAATTGTATAGAATCAATAGACAAACTAGAAAAAATGTATACTCATTAAACCACTTGATAGTTTTAAAATTAATATTAATATTGAAATTATATAGAATCAATAGTTTAACTAGATTAATGTATACTCGTCATAAAAATGTGATTATGTTAAAAAAAAAAAAAAAAAAAAAAGTTTTAAAATAAATTGAAAATTATCTAAATATTGTGTTTTCATTTCAAATTCCTTACTCAAATGCAACTAAATAATGAAATCTAATTCTTGATCATTTACTTATTTATTTAACAATTTTAATTGAATATTTTTATCTAATTTTAGGATTATAAAATAATGAAGCAATTTTTTACTTTCTAATCATTTATTTAATACAAATTTCTTTTTTACAAATTAAATAAAATACATTTTTTATTAATACACATGTTTAAAATCACTTAATTTTTTACAATAACTTTTGTTTTTGATTTCAAGTAATTTCTTTTCTAAAATAGAGTTAATAATTAATCCAGCTCTTTTGATTCTAAAACAAAAACGTTCTCTATCACGAGCTGCTTGCTCCCACTCTCCTTGACGTGCCTTCTTGTGAGCATAAGACCAGTGATATATCGTACGTATTTGAGGATCTTCCTCAAATCGTACTTTTTTTTAATTTTTTCATTACTGTACATAATGACTTTCGTTGAGAAGGTCTAACGATCAAATGAATATACATACAATGATGGATACAAGTTTTATAAAATTTTCTTATCAGTCCAACTATTGTGAGAACTGACAAATCCTAACCACTTAACGTATGCCTGCTTACCACGTCTTCTTAATACTTTTTCCACCAGATATACGTCAGAATACTTCACTTTTTGTAGTTCATGTTCACAGAATCCACCTTTAATTGGTTGGTCTTGATAATCTTTGAGATAATACATCACTGGATCGTATGTACCTACACGTTCTATAGAAAATATCTCTGTTGACCAATTGGGTGTATATCCTTTTTCAAAAATTTGTTTGGCTTTACTGATTCGTACCTTATTGTTTACTTTAAACTTTTGTTTCTTTACTTTAACTTGACATAGATGTGAAAATTTTTTCAATACTTCAGTCTCATTTTCTTTTCTAACATCGATAGGTTTCATACCTATTGTTCGATGGTTGCTGTTATTGTAATTCTTAACAAGTTCACTTAACATGTTCAACCATTTATAGTTACCATTCAAACTTAATTTAATCCACATTTTTCTTTTGAGGGTACGATTGAATCGTTCAACGATAGAAGCTTTGAGATTAGAATAACTAGAATATAAATGAATACCATATTTTTTCATGAGTTTCTCAAAGTATGAATTATAAAATTCTTTACCCTGGTCTGTATGCAGATTTTTAGGCACACGCCCTTGTTTTAATAAAGATTCCATAGCTTCTGTGACATCTTCACCATTTTTACATTTTATAGGAACGGCCCAAGAATACTTTGAAAATACATCTATGGCAGTCAACATATATCTATAACCTTTATTTTCACGAGCATAAGGTATCATTTCAACGAGATTCGCTTGCTAGGTTTCATCATATTTTCTAATATCAAATTTTCGACGTGTATAATTATGACGCGCAGGTTTATGAAGTTCTTCAACGATTCTTTTTCGTTCCATCTTTGATTGCTAGTGAAATTTCATCCAACTTTTGAGCAAGTTTTTCAATCTCAGTTTGAAAACTCTTCAATATTTTTTCTGCAATTGAATTTTCTAGCTCTTGTGACAGCCTAAGAATCAAAGCTTCCAAATTGTTTGCTAAATCTTCTGTTATTTGGATATTATTATCTATCATTCGCTTCTTTAAAATATGTAAATTTACTGCATCGTATTCGTTTGATGAATCAGAAAGATTACAAAGTCTTTTTCTACCAATATCATACTGACCATCTTGGGTAAGTTTATAACCAATACCAAGTGTACCTCGTGGAGCTGTCACTGTAGCTGATTTTGTATCAGTTCGTCCGAACACGTCAACACTCATTCTGATACTGATAGAAAACATAAGAATTAGAATCTAATATATCCAGCCTCTTGAAGTTCCTCAATGATAGCTAAAATTTCATTGTCATGATTATTGTTGCCAGCATTTCTTTCTGCTACAAGTAAACGAAGTCGATCTACTAATTCATTTGGGTCATCCCAAAATTTATAATCAATGACTGAGTGTCTATTGGCAACCTTGAATGATGATAAAGTTTTCCTATCAACAGTGTTCAACTTTGATAAAATACCACTACCTTTTGGATTAAACATAGGAGCAATGATATCATTGTATTTAGCACTATTTGAATGATATTGCATGTCGCCTTTTTATTCAAATGTGCTCCCGATTCTTCTAATATTTTTTTAATAATTTTCTTTATCACTCTTTGTTACAGAATCAATAGGTGGACGTTTGAGAATAATCAATTCAGTTAGTCCAACCGTCCTTGGATATTTTTTATTACCAACAACAATATTATTATTTGTGAATGAAATTAGTAATTTACCTAGTTGAAAGTTACCATTACTCCATTTACTCCATAGATTTGATCCGTTGTAGTATCTTTTTTTTTAATAAGTCGAGTGTAATCATCATCGACAACAACAGAAGAGCTATCGTTTGGTTCAATTTGTTGTTCTATAATAGATTCATCTAAACTTGATTTAGAAAAATTCATTAGTTCATTCTCACCAAATTTAAATGAATTCTTTACTGGAGTACTATGATTAAATAAAGGAAGATTAAATTTAGAACCATTTGCATCAAGTATTGGAAAATTAAAATCTAATTTTGGTTTTTCAGATACACTTTCGGGTTGATAAATTTCACTTTCATTTTTAAATAAAATATTTTGTTGAGTATCACTTTTAAGTGTTGGTTTTTTTATGATATTAGACGCAATTTTTTGAAGAGGATCAACAATTGGTTGAAAAGTCTTTTTTGACACATCTTCTTCATCAGCTTTTTGATATTTTATCAATTTGTATTTTTTTTTAATAGAATCTCTTGCTTTTACAAGCTTATGAAGAATATCTTTTCGTTTCTGTAACTCTTTCATGTTAACACTTTGATGTATAAATGACGACTGAATAGACGTATTGAAAGTTTTATGTATTTATTAAAAAACAGTCAAATCCTTTTCTATATTGACCATCATTAATGGGATCATCTTTGATTATGACTAAAAAACCATATTTACTATCATTCCAGCATGTTGAGCACAGATCCTTGAATTGATTATAAGCCATATCAGTATTGACATTATCATCGTAAATATGTTTTCAATTTAGTTCATCTTGTCGAAATACTACTAACACATTTACATTATCTCGAACTAAATGTTTAGGTATACGAGTATATGATTGGCATAAATAGAAACAATCAACATTTTTATTTCTACCCATGCAAAAGAAAGCTCTTACATTATCTTGTTTTTCAGTTGCTATATCATCGAATATCATCATAGAATTTGGAAGAGTGTCGTTTGGAGAGTGAACTTCATCGTGCTCACTAAAAGGAAAAAACTGTATACCTTTTAATGGTTCTAAAAATTTTTTCAAATTCACATACTTTGGTTGATTAAGAGACTTTGAGTATAGGTATATATTTTCAAACCGAACACCATTAGGCTCAGTAATTAGAGACATTAAGGTATTTGTTTTTCCACAGTTTTATGGTCCGCAAAAAACGGCTCGTATACTGTCTGGAAGTAAATTATCGTGTCGTTTGATTTTTTTATTTTGTTCCATTACAGAATCAAAATTATTTATAGGTAACTTGGATTTATGTTCTTTAAAATTCATGTTGATTTGTTGTAGACTAATCAATGAGGTATAAATATAGCACTTTTATACAAAATTAATTCAGTGCTAATAGAATCTCCTTCGAGTGATGATCATTCACGGTAAAGGATTGGTAAACGATTTAACCAACAAACTACCTTTCGAAGCTCATATTCCAGGATATCAATACTGTGGACCAGGAACAAATTTAAAAAAGCGACTTGCCAGAGGAGGCACGGGTATTAACCCATTGGACGCTGCTTGCAAGGAGCACGACATTTCTTATTCACAAAATTCAAATAATATTGAGCTTCGAAACTCAGCAGATCGAGTTCTTGCAGATAAAACTTGGAGACGAGTTTTAGCCAAAGACGATAGTTTGAGTGAAAAGGCATCTGCTTACGCTGTTGCTAGTATGATGAAGATAATAAATAAATTAGGGATGGGTGTTTCATTCAATAAAATAGTAAAAGCTGCATCAGTGGCAAAGTTGAAGGATAAAAAAGCTTCGGTTTTGATCCGCCAGGCTTTGAAAAAAGCTCGAAAGACTGTAAAAGGTGTTGGTGGGAAAAAAAAAGTTAAGTTTCCTCGAATTCTTTCTATTCCAAAAAATAAAATTGGTGGGTGGTTAATACCTTTGTTTGCTGGATTAAGTGCGACAGGTGCACTGGCAGGTGGTGCAGCTGGTGTAACAAATGCTGTCAATGATTATCATTCAGCTAAAGAACAGTTGGATGAGGCACGAAGACATAATAAAAAAGTGGAGGCTCTCGGTAAAGCAATGTGTCTTAAAAACTATAAATCAGGTTATGGTTTGTATCTTAAACATCAACAAACAGGTTATGGACTAAAACGTAAGAGTTTGAAAAAAAAAAATCTCCATAGAAAATTTGAAATTGCCAAAAAGGGCACTAGCAGACTGGGATATCATTCAATATGCTAAAAAGTTAAAAATTCCTTATTTTAGAGGAGTATTCATGCGAGATTCCTTACCATCTACAGGACCTCTCATAAACGAGTCTGCTGTTTTAAATCTTGATGATTCCAAAGGATCAGGAACTCATTGGGTTGCATACAAGAAGCGAGGAGATAACGTCGTTTATTTCGATAGTTTTGGTGACCTACAACCACCAATAGATCTCATGCTATATTTAAGAGCATCAAACATCAAGTATAATTATGATAGATATCAAGATTTTGGCTCATGCAACTGTGGTCACTTGTGTTTAAAATTTCTTTCTGAAACTATATAAGCTTCGTTTCAAGTTTATTATTGTTATTCCAACTGTCATGGATGGAACTTTGTCATTAATACTCAGTGGCAATTCATCAGTTTTAACATCTCGATATTTTCCACCAATTGAATTATCTCCTGATAAAAATTATTCTCTAGGATTGGTTGAGTTTTTAACTTACAATTCTATTCCAAATATCTATACAGATGAAAACAAATTTTAATATTGAATTTACTAAATTGAATGTATTATTGAAATTACTATACCTATTGGTGCATACGACATTGTCGACTTAGAAAAATTTTTGCAAAAAGAACTCAAATAATAATACATTACAGGCTGTTATAAGGTCAAGCGAATCCATCGACTTTACAAAGAGTGACTCCATAGGTTTATGGTTGGGATTTTCACCGAAAATTCTCGAAAAAAACATTAAGCACGAATCAGACTTACCTGTAAGTATTCTTAAAGTACAATCTGTTAGAATAGAGTGTAACATTGTCGGTGGATCATGTTTAAACGATCAAAAAGTTTATACTATTCATCAGTTTTTCCCTAGAGTTAATCCTGGTTTCAAAATTATTGAAGTACCTGTGAAAATTATTTATCTTCCCATTACAGTAAAAAGTATTGATTACTTAGAACTACGTGTAGTTGATCAAGACGGAAATTTGGTCAATTTTCAGGACGAAGAAATAACTATTAGAATTCATATTAAATCTTTGTAATTTTTCAAAAGAATCTGTGAAAAAAGAGGAACCCCTAAAAAAGTATGACTATAAGTACGAAAAAATGAAACTTTATGGTCGTTCAGAAAAATGCGATAATGGTTTCAGAACTAAAACGTACATAAGTCAATTTAAAAACTCGTAAGTAATAAAGAGAGTAAATTGGGGAGATAAAGCAAGTAAGGATGTATCTCACAGAAAAGAGCGTTGGTCGGAGCTCTTTTCACTCTCTCTATTATTACTAATCCGCTCCTCATACACAAACAATTAATCTAAAAATCAAATAGTAAAACCACACTCAAAATCAACTTCTCATACACAAATAGTCAATCTAAAAATAGAATAGTAAAACCATCCCTCAGAGACAAACAATCTCTCAACAACCCCTCGTAGACAATAGGTCAATCTAAAAATCGAATAGTAAAACCACCTCTAAAAACCCACCCCTCATAGACCAACGGGACACTCAAAATCCAATAGCAAAACCACCCCCCACAATTACCTTACTTACCCCCGATTACCCTTTCAACCCCCTCCAAACGGGGGTGGGTTCCGAGGGGGTGTATCCAGGATCGGTATAGCCTTAACTACTAACTTATTATTTAAAAATAATTTTCTCTACTAAAAGAACTTGTTATGTTGAATCACCTTATATATACGTAAAGTTAACAATTTTTCAATTTGAGTAATTTTTAATATCGATAACTGGCATTCGAAATTGACGGAGCTGCTTACTTAGTCAATTTTTAAATTGCCTTTCTATTAAAATTCTTTTTAAGTTCTGCTTGAATAACTTTAACTAAGTTTTTATGCTGAAAATTCCTAAAAAAGCTATCACCATTTTTTTAAATTAATTTCATCAATGCTCATGTTATCAATACTTATACTTTTTAGTTGAACCGAAGTTGTCTCTTGAAAAGAGCTCCAATTTCAAACGGTTGTTAACGATATTAAAAATTACTCGAATTGAAAAATTGTTAACTTTACATATAAACAAGTTGATTCAACATAATATGTTCTAAAAAGAGAGAAAATTATATTTAAATAATAAGTAATTCGGCCTGAAGTCGCCCGTGATAAATTTTTTGATTTCAGTTCTTTCATTAATTTATTTTCAAAATTTTTGGCGACTATAATCTTCCACAGAATGATTGTTCAAATGTTCCTTATTCTAACAGTATTTACCTTAGAAACGATTCTAAAATTGAAGATAGGTTAGATATAACATGAAATAGTGCCTATCACCCAAATTTATCTCAAATTTTTTCAACTCCTAAAAAGGGATATACTCTTGATTTAGCATTCACACAAATTGAGAAGGACAAATTGAGTATTATAAAGTCTAGTGACAATGTTTTCCCATTAAAATTCACCATGATCCACTTTTTCTTGAAGTAAATTACACTCCAGTCATGAATATTAATAAAATCTTTGAGAAGAGGGATTTTTCTAAAGCAAATCATGAGTTAATTAACAGAGATCTGCAGAATATTGACTGGTGCAAATTTAGAAATGATGATAATGTTGAAACTTCCTTGAAAAAATTTTATGATTGTATAAATAATTTAAAAATGTAAGATATCAATGGCGAGTTGGGTTCTTATTGAATAGTTTTTAGAATTATCAAAATATAAGACAATTTTTTAATTTATGTATTAATGAATAGTTTTTAGAATGACCAAAATATAAGACAATTTTTTTATTTATGTATTAACGAATAGTTTTGATAATTGCCAAAATATAAGATTAATATCAATAACAATATCATGTATTTTTTTTTAAATGATAGAAACCGAACGAAAGAAATGAAATCGAATGCAAAAACGTCAAGTTTTGCGTAAAGTATTTCTTTGTTAGTATCGTTATTTTCCTTAAAAACTTTTTAATCTAATAAATTTATCAATGAAGGTTACTTTTAAAATTTATTTCAATTGTCCTCCAATATCGATAAAACCATTCATCTCGTCAGAGCCAGTCTAATGTTTTTAAAATTATATCTTCTAGCTTCAAATAAAAACAAAATTAAAACTTAAACACGATTGTGTTAAAATTAAAAAAAATTGTAAACACTGCATTTGTACATCTTTATTGTTCACGTAAAAATACTTATCAAGCTTTTACATTTAAATGTACGGCTCTGACGAGATGAATGGTTTTATCGATATTGGAGGACAATTAAAATAAATTTTAAAAGTAACCTGCATTTATAAATTTATTTGATTAAAAAGTTTTTAAGGAAAATAACGATACTAACAAAAAAATACTTTACGCAAAACTTGACGTTTTTTGCATTCGATTTCATTTCTTTGGTTCGGTTTCTATTATTAAAAAAAAAATACATGATATTGTTATTGATATTAATCTTATATTTTTGTAATTATAAAAACTATTCATTAATATATAAATTAAAAAATTGTCTTATATTTTGATAATTCTAAGAACTATTCAATAAAAACCCAACTCACCGTTGATATCTTACATTTTTAAATGTTTTTTTTTCAAGATTTTATTTCTTTCGCTAGGGTTGATGTTGACAACAGATTAATTTAGGCACGGGGAGGTAAGGGTGAAATTCAATGAGGCTACGGTAGTCTCGGTAAACTCATATTTATTATAAATTACTCAACTTGGGATAGCGATCCCTACACACGCGTTAGCCTTGGCGGCCATACTCGAACTGCCCTTTGCTGGCTGGGGACTTACCGAGCGGCGCCTGTCGCGCAGGCACTCTGAGTCTCCTGCTGCTGCTGCTGCTGCAGCATAACAGCTGTTGACGGTGTTGGATAATAAATCCACTGCCAACTTAGTTATTATTCAACAATAATAAATCCGTCAACCTCAATTATATTAACTCAAATCAAAATACAACAATCTCAATTATTATTAACAAAAATTCTCAATGGGAAATCAAAATAGCTGTAAATTATACAATGCAATGTTTAAACTAGAAATTAAAATTGTTAATGAAATAAACATCACAAATCACATTAGTCCATAAAATCACAGAACAGAGTTTTTCTTTCGCTGATCTTCCATCTGTAATGTGAGTGTAATTGTCTCGCCTCAACGAACTGCTTAGGTGAACCTGTAACATAATATACCATAAACATAAAATCAAAATGTTCCTTATTAACTCATCTTATATATCTCATGTACATCCTCATTCATACACACTCAACTCAAAAATCTCAATTTAAGTCTTTCGAAATCGCCTCGGTGAAGTAGCTTGATAAGGTTGTCGGCCATGTCGAACTTTGTATTCATTCCACTCACATCAATTAACCTCAGCAACGCATCGCTTTACAAAGTTTCCATGAGCCTCAAACAGAAGTTTTTCAGTTGCCCTTCAACTTCTAATACCTCGGATTTTTCCTTAATACCTCAATACTCTTATCATGATGTTTA
Source organism: Encarsia formosa (assembly GCA_038277355.1). NCBI lineage: Eukaryota > Metazoa > Arthropoda > Insecta > Hymenoptera > Aphelinidae > Encarsia > Encarsia formosa. The sequence goes on along the minus strand of CM076184.1, from coordinate 87,895,592 downwards.
ACATTACTCTATTTGCCGAGCTGTCAACCGTGCACAGATTATCACTGTTGATCTTTACTGGGTAGAATGTTCAAATCATTGTGTCTTGAATACCTTGTCCATTATACTCGGCGTCTCTCAAAGATCTTGTTACCGGGGTTTGCTTCTCTCTGCAATGATGTCTCCTAAAGTACTCAATCAGATAATCCTCAGTTGATCTCGATACCTCGCAGATAAATAATAGAAAATCCTTTCTACGCCATTCCAGCCATTCTCCGTAAGGTTCAATTGCTATCTTGCAAGCACATTGACCGCATCGGCGTTGTCAGGCCTTACAGCATCAGTAGCTTCAGGCAGGATACATCAATCAGCTTGTTGCTCTTCTGAATGGAATTATTTTAACTTGAGAGTTATTAGACTCGTCAAATTGTATAAACTCAGGAGACCTCAACTCATGATTCCTCACTTTCCTCGATATTGTTAGTGTATCATGAGAAGTACAATCACTCAGATTTAACTTCTCAAGGTTCTTGCCTATTCAGTTTATTAGGGTTATACTCAAGTTATAAACTCAAGAGACCTCAACTCATGATTCCTCACTTTCCTCGATATTGTTAGTGTATCATGAGAAGTACAATCACTCAGATTTAACTTCTCAAGGTTCTTGCCTATTCAGTTTATTAAGGTTATACTCAAGCTATAAACTCAAGAGACCTCAACTCATGATTCCTCACTTTCCTCGATATTGTTAGTGTATCATGAGAAGTACAATCACTCAGATTTAACTTCTCAAGGTTCTTGCCTATTCAGTTTATTAGGGTTATACTCATGAACCTCTTTTTACAAACTCAAGTGATTTTAGTTTTTCAGAAAGATATCTGACTCTCCAGAGTCCTTCATCCTAAACATAGCACTCAAACTCACCTCAAATTCATTCAGTTTTTGCTCAACGTTGCTCTCAATGAGCATTTCATCGACATAAAGTACGATGAGAGCAAGTATAGTTTGATAAACCCAAGTAAACAGACAAGATTTATTTATGTCGTGACTAAAACCAAGTTTCAATATCTTGGCGTTAATTTTCTCACTCTACCTCCTGGGACTTGTTTTTAACTCATACAGAGATTTCCTCAGTTCACACACGTTAACTCTCGTGACGTCTTCACACAAGCATCCATCAGGCAGCGTCGTCCTCGAACTCATCATTCAGAAGGCTATCTTGACATCCATCTGACAAGCATGTAATTCAGTTTGTTATACTCAGACAGCGCAGCCCGGATCAAGACAAGTATTGAGACAGGAGCGTATGTCTCACTCAACTCGTACTCTCTCAGAAACTCGCTCTCAATCTCAGATCTGTCAACCAAATCTCACACATTGTTTTCGCTCATCGAACAGTTCCTCTCTGATAGTAAGACGTTAGATCTTTGACTGTACTGGCCAACAATACTCACTTTAATTCATCCTCTTCAAGATCCAACTTTTCCTCTAAAGCCTCTAAATGTTAATTTTTCATTAAATCTCACATTTCTGGAGATAATGAATTGTTGTGTGGGTAGGTGCCATTAAACATAGCAATTAGTCCTGCAGCAGACAAAAACAACTTTAATTGCTCTTGGTGGAAACTCAAACTCAAACCTCTCTCGCTGTGTTCTGTTGTATTTATCAACAGCTACCTCAGTTCGTTTTTGTTCGCAAAAAAATACCTCGCCTCTGAACTTCTCAAAGTTTTACAATGTAATGTTTGCGTTTACAATATGCTTGGTAGCACATGTATCAGCATCGAACAAAAACTCATTTGACTGTTCCCATTCTCACTAAAGTCAGCTGCCTCAATAATACTCTGTTCTTACTGTTCCTCCTCTAGAGACATTGCTCTTGCTTTTGTCGTTCTGTTTCATTACCTTGGTTTGACTGCCCTCATTTTGTTTAAACCATTAAGTCCTTCGTACCCTCTATCCCGACCATTTTTAACCAGTTTTACTCATAATTCCCTAAACTATGATTCTACCTCGGTTTTCAGCTAAAGTGTCCTACAGTTATCAAGTGACCAGCACAGCTGATAATCAAGAGAAATTTGAGATACTTTAATTTGCCCGACCATTGTCGTGATGGGCGTTCACAGATAACCTACACTTCTCATCTCTTTCATCCTCGCCACGACTATCTCTAGAAGCATGATTATTATTTTCCTCACCTCTCTCAAATAAACAGACGTTCTCTTGTGATCCATAGTTATGTTACAGACTTGGCAGTACCACCGGTTGAGTAGGTTTAAACTGCACTTGTTTCGGGTACAAACTTCTAACAGCAATGGCTCTTGAGTTTACTTAAAACTTCCCCTGGCCTTAGTGTTAACTTAACTGTAGCAGTTTGAACCTCATTCCTTGATGCCTTTATTTTTTAAGCGAAAAAAATATTCCACAAATCCCTCTTTGTCCTTCACAGAAATAGTATTGTTCACTTGAGTGAGCTCTCTAAAAATTCCAGAGATAAGCACAACTTGTTATTCAACTCAGAAAACTTAAATGTCTCTGGACAGTTTTTATACTCGTTAATAATATCTTCTAGCCTGTTGATAAAATGAAAAACTTTATCTTTTGGCTTTGTCCTCAAACTAAAAAATTTCTCAATTAAGTTATAAATGGAATCATCAATGTGGGTCATCGTTCAGCTCTAACTTGTCCAGCAAATCAAGCTTTTAACTCTGCTTTAAACTAACTCAGACAAAATCTCAGGATTTTTACATTTGCCTCGATTTACAAGACAATTGCTCAAAATAGTTGTTTTACTCTCAACTCGGTTCTCAATTAAAATATCATACGGTTATTAAGTAACCAGCACAGCTGATAATCATGAGAAATTCAAGATACTTTAATTCACCTTATCACGGTCGTGATAGGCAGTCATAGATTATTTACATTAATCAGCTCACTCATGCTTCAAATTTGAATTATCGTTAAACGAGGTACGGTTAAGGTTTCGGGGTAAATAGGCGAAAGATGGAGAAAAATTCGTATTGCAACTTCGTGGCATCATCCAAAATCGTTTGCCTTCAGCAGCCTCAAGTTCTGACATAACCTCTAAGTCTGTTCGTCTAACGCTATCCTAAAACTAGGAGAGCCTGGAATAGACCTACCATTTAGACTAGGTGCCGGAGACGATGTACTCGTCACGTTCTTGGTGTCGGAGCCGATGTGCACACAAATTCATTCTCCTCGTTTATAGCAGCTGAGCTCTGTTAGCGTCGAGCTCAACGGGGTATTGATAGATAGCTCAGTGGGCATAGCTGTCATCATAACAATTAATGACATCGTTGTTGCTGCTGTTGTTGAGGACATGGAGATGGTTCGGTTTTAGTAAATTCACTCGCATTTGGATTAACCACCTTAATCAATTTTCGGTGTCGAGGTGGCTGGGTCGGATTGACCAGTGACCGTTAACCCTGCATTAGCAGCTGAGATGAGCCTTTACTCAGCCTCTATTGCCTCCAAGTATCTCAGCTCAGATTAACTTCCTCCATTTCTCTTTGTGTTCTCAGAATTCTTTCCTTTTTACTCTGCAATTAAAGGTTACCTTACTTGAATGTTTAAGCCTCACTCTCGTTTTCAATGTGTGGTACCACTACCTCACTCAAACTCAATTTTAATTACTATTTCAAGGAAAAATTCTTTTGCATGTGGTTGTAAAATATAATTAATATTATACATCCTTGATCCCAGGCCATCGGATCAACACCAGGTAGTGTCACACCTGATGATTTACCCTTTTGATATTTGTCCTGATTATGCTATTGGCTAGCATGTCCTCTTTACTTGACTCGAGGACTGGCTTAACCCGCTTGAGAGTTGTCCTGTGGCGCACCACATCTCAGCAGTACCAGCTTGTAATATCCTCCATCTGGTGTATTCTTACTTCCTCAAGCCTATCTTCCTCTAAATAAAAGAAACATTCAATTACACAGGGTCATTTGAATTAAAATTCGCTCATACTGACACAGCTTAAGAACGAGCTCATTCTAATATCAGAAAAAGCTTTCAAAAACCACGTGTTGCTTGCAAACCTTTCGTTTATATTTTTGGTCCTTATTAATCACACGGCGCACGGAAAGGCCGATCGAGCGCTTACAGCACACAGTGATCCTCTACGACTGATATCCAGGAAAAGCAAATAAATGCTTTATGAGAAAAGAGTTTGTTCGTTAGTTTTGCACAATTTTATGAAACGGCGCTCTCGCCATCTCCTCCCTTCTTTGGCAAAAACAACTCGTAAACTCAAACCTCAAGATCAACTTCAATCCTCAGGCACACATTAATCCTCATACCAAACCTATATTTTTTAAATTTATCACGCTCTTCAGATTTCTTGAATTGCTTTAAAATTCCTAAAAAAAACTCATGCAATCCTTAGAATACTCACAACTCGACATAGTAGAATTCTTAAAAGAATTTCAAAATTTGAAAAAAATTTGCAAATTTTCTCGAAAAATTCAAAGAGTGAAAAAAATCCTAAACTCTGTTTCAAAAACTCAAAGGAACAGAAAACTCGAAAATTCAAATTTCGAAACGGATATTTTCAAGAAAACTTAAGGACTCAGAAAAATTTTGAAAAACAAGTAAAAAAAATTTCGAGTATAAAACTCAAAAATAAGTCCTCCAAATCAAAGATTTCAAAAGAAACTTTGAAAACATCATTCCACAAGAAATCAGTGACCAGCACAGCTGATAATCACTAAATAATCCAGATAGAATGATTCTGTCAACTCACAAAATTTCCCGAAAGTTTTCTCTCACTCAATAAATTTTTCTGAACAGAAATTCTCAATAAAACCCAGTGAATTTAAATTTGAAAAAGAACGTCAATAAATTCTCAAAAATAAAAAACTCACTCAGAAAAATCCCAGAAAATCACGAAGATTTCCTAGAAAAAAAATTCACTAAAAATTTTCTCCTCAAATCTGAAAAAGAATCGGTGGTCAGCCGATTTCTTTAAAGAAAATTAATTTTCCAACCAGCACAGCTTGTGAAGGAAAATAAATAATCTCAAGCGAGAAAAATCATCATGCATCAACAATTAAACAGCACCTCAAACTAAAAAAACACACGAGTAAATATAATTATGCCTTACTAACTAACGAGCAAGAGAGATAAAATTTTTATCGTGACCAGCACAGCTGATAATCACGAAAAAGAAAAAAACGAGGGAAATTAAGAGATAAAAATCAGCGCCAACAACACAGCTGAATTAACGTGTCAAAAATCGAGCCAAGCGTGTTGAACACGCACCTAGAAAAATCCGATATCCCGATTCTGCGTAAAGCCAAAAACAAAACTCGAACGTGTCTAGACTCGTTCGGTTCCAGGAATCACCTCCCCTACTCGCAACAGTGTGTAGCACGTAGCTGCACACTCTCGCCTAGCATACTCTCTCTCTCTCTCTCTCACTAGCTTCGGTCACTTGGCTTCTCAAACGGTGTCGTCAGATGGATCGCATCATATCTGTGAGGTCGGTCGCAGGCAGTAAGAGTAGGGGGTCAAACTTCCTCCTTTCGTTCCCCAAACAGGGGAGTGCCACAAGGCTCTGTGTTGGGACCGCTGCTTTTTCTGCTACTTGTGAATGACATTGCGTGGGATCTTAGTCCTGGCGTAAATCACATGATATATGGATATACGCGGATGACCTGCAGATCTATGTGCGGGTTCAGATCGAGGATATACAGGCTACTCTGGAGAGATTGAGCAGAGTTGCGAGGAAAATTGCGGACTGGGCTGCTGGGAATCATTTGGGGTTAAATGTGGGTAAAACTAAAGCCATGATCTTCAGCTCCCCGGTCCTTGTGAATAGATTCAACGAGATGGGTATAGACTGCCTACACTTTGGACACTCCTGTGTCCCGTTTGTTTCGTCTGCTCGGAATCTAGGCGTGGTGCTGGACTCAAAGTTGAATTGGAAGGAGCATGTGAAGTATGTCTGTGCTAGGGTTAATTGGCTCATGTATAGACTGTATCACTTCAGACGCAGCACGACGCTTAGCCTTCGCAAGCACCTTGTTCAGGCACTTCTCTTCCCTATCGTGGAATACTGTTCCCTGGTTTACTGTAATATCTCGGGTGAGTTAAATCTTAAGATTGAGCGTCTGCTTAATAGGGGCATCAGGTATATCTACGGGTTTCGGAGGGACAGTCACGTCACCCCCTACAGGCGTGAGCTGAGCTGGCTGCGGGCAAAGGGTCGCAGAGACTACTTTGCGGCCTGTACCCTCTTTAATCTTCTTCGGTCAGGAACGCCACCTTACTTGGCGCACTTTTTTATTGCTAAGCAAAACTCCCGGCCTGTAAGGGTCGTGAATGGTAGGGAGGTGAACAGAGAGGTTTTGCTTGTTCCCAGCTTCCGCACAGACTACTTAGAAAATTCTTTTCATGTCTCTACTACATACCTTTGGAATGGTCTACCCTCTCATATTCGGGAATCATCATTACTCCCTGTATTTAAACGACTCATCAAAGCTCATATTTTTGCCACAGAGGGTATGGATCAGTTGCCTGAACAGAGAGATAATAGCCATCATTGTAGTGAGGAAGATATTTATATTTGACCCTCGATGTTTATTTATTTATCTGTGATACACGGACTTTCAGCAGTTAATCAATACGATGCATCTTCGTGACTGATAGTAATAGTTACTTAATCTCACAGTGGTGATTAAGTATACCATTAAAAACTGTTTACTTTTTATTATTTTATTTTTTATGTTAATAATACTATGTTTATTATTATAATTATTATTTATTGTTTTTATTATCATTTATATTATTTATAACATATTCATTAGTTTGATCTACTTGTTATTTATCAACCTATGTAAAAGCTGTTGTTTTTGTACAACATAATGTACAATTAATAAACTCATTCAATTCAATTCTCTCTCAAGCTCCCTCCCGACTCGCAATACCCTCACATGCACTAATTTTTGTTCACGTAAAACTCACTTTTGTTGTAAGCTACCCCTCGATTGTCGCCCATTTTGACGTCCTCGGCAGCGGTGGTCCTCCAAACTCGTAACTCGTGTCCTCGAACGAAAAAAACGATGAATTCCTCGTGCTCCATGTTTTTGTATCCTCGAATTTCGTAATCACAAAACACAGGAAAAACAAAAATCGTGAACTGCAACGGCGTATGCAGCAAGACTGTGTGCGTGAGTTACCCGGCTTTTTCCTAACCTCCCGTTGCGTGCCCAAAAGTACACACAAGAAAACCCGATGTTGGAGCCCGTGACCTGTTGACAGCAGATTAATTTAAGCACGGTGAGGTAAGGGTGAAACACAATAAAGCTACGGTAGTCTCGGTAAACTCATATTTATTATAAATTTCTCAACTCAGGATAGCGATCTCTACACACGCGTTAGCCTTGGCGGCCATACTCGAACTGCCCTTTGCGGGCTGGGGACTTACCGAGCATCAGCCGCACAGGCGCTCTGAGTCTCCTGCTGCTGCTGCAGCATGAGAGCTGTTGACTGTGTTGGATAATAAATTCACTGCCAACAGTTGAAACAACGAAATTTTATTAAGGTAATTTTTATGAAAAAAATAAGTCAATAATAAATCTATTTAATATAATGGTTGTACAAAAAAAAATTTAATTTCTCATTGTAAATTAAGATGTTTGATCAGGCCGTTAAGCATGAATTTAGCGACTTTTCATTGATATCAATTGTGTGACTGACTTCAGTCGGTTCTGAAGTGAGCTCGCTTCCGAGTGGCCTCGCGTTTTTTTTAGAAATCTATCGCAACCGACGCGACAGATCAAGCGTCTGAAATTTCATGAAGCGAGCGAAAGTAAACTTGTAAAGCCTAAGAATTTTAAATAGATTAAGTGTTAAGTATTGTTATAAATTCACTGTGTTCGTGTATTATTTCTTAACCCAATTAATCCTCTCTCATAAAACCCAGGTACTTACTGCGCGTGCAGTCAAAAAAATTTACAGTCCACTCTCAAGCTTGTCAACTGCGCCATCATTTTTGGTCCTTACTAGCCAAATTATTAAAGAGAGAGGATTTTGTTAGAAAAGTGCGGTGTCTAACCCCTTGAGGAAAGTGGTATAAATCATAGTGAATTTTTGTTGATCTATTCTTTGAAAGGCTTAAAAGTCGTAATTCCTTTACGCAACAACAACAAGGAAGGAATGCGATTATAAAAAATACGAATCAAGTATATTCGCTGTCGTGGTTATATAATTTGAAATCTGGAAAACATAAAAGAACAAAGGATACGTCGTCATCCTTTTTCTTGAATTTTCAAAAGGACGCTTTCAATCAAGCGTCAATGTAGAGGGCGCTCGACCGTAAAATTCAAGTCATTTTACCACAGTCGATCTAAGCCACGCCCAGCCCCTTGGTTCATTTTCATCAAGCGATTGTTCGTGTACAACTTCAAGGCTCGTCTGCAACTTCAAGGCGCATCTACAACTTCAAGGATCATCATTACAAGCAAGTAAACAAACATCGGTCTCACACCCAAAGAGTGGCAGTTTACAAGTTATTGCTCAACATCTCTTAGTGTATTCGAAAAGTGATGCATCAGTGTTTACTCAACTACAGCATGCATTCAAGTCAAAGCTTGCGCGCAGCAGGTGATGTTTTTATTACCGCCTTACAAGCTACACTAACTAACGGTGGTGGCACCAGCCACAGCTATCAAATTAAAGTTAAGTGTTTACAATTAATGTAGTGCTTAATCAAGACCAACCAAGGAAACAAAATTCAAACGCTCGTGTTCACCTAAGCACATAACCTCACATCTTTAATCAATATCAAGTAGCTCTGGTATTGTTATTGTTTTCCTACTTGAAACCTGTAAACAATGGCTACGACCGAAGAAGAGTTACTAGAGGATCAAAAGCGAATTGCCGACTGCATTTTTGACTTGACAACCGTTACTACAACTTTTGCAGCGGAATCCCTTTCTCTTTTTGAAATTCAAGTGAGGTTGAGTCTTCTCGAAGAATATTGGAAAGCCTTCAGAGAAAATGACTTCATAGTTCAGAGAGAAGCTACTGGATTGAAGGGAAAGGTATACTTTTAAAATAACGGTTTTTCTCAAGTTTCTACACAATACATAAAATGCAAAACTTGGTTTTTGGCTCGCATGGATGCACTTCAACCACCACCTCAACGATTACCAGCACATGATACAACAACAGACCATGTCACTGTTAACAGACCGACTGCAACACCGTTTGAGTTTATCAAGCTCCCTACCTTTTCAAGTATTCAAAAGGAGTGGGAGTCCTACAAGGAGCAGGCTTCAACGTTGGTAATAGAAGATGCCACCATGCAGCCGATCATCAAATTCAGAAGACTTCTGGGTAGTCTTATTGGAGAAGCACTATCTACCATACAAAGTATTAAATGTGTGGCTGAGAACTTCGACAAAGTCTGGGAAGCTCTTTGTAATAAATACGACAACAAACCACTAAGATTCTTCTTACAGATGCAATCCTGGGATAAGCTGCCTTATGCGTCCAAGGAGTCAGTCAGTCACCTCTTAGGCCTACTCAACGCAATGGATGAAGGAATCACTAATCTGTTGGATCTTCAACGACCAGTTGCACAGTGGGATGACATTCTGGTATACATTGTTACTTGCAGGATGGCTGATGGCACTCGACTGGACTGGCTGAAATACACAGATTCAGAGAAACTTGGAGATTTCCCTACGTATGCAAATTTGAAAAAGTTCCTGCAGCAACGCATTCGCTCCTTAGAACTAGCCAACTCAAGGCACACTGCAGCAAAGGAAAACTTAACCTCATCTATCAACACTAGTCATCAGTTGGGCAGCAAAAACTTCAAGAAAACCACAGCAACTCATGTTACTTCTACAAGAGGTCCAAAGAAGAACGACAGAATTCAGGCCTGCTCTTTTTGCCAGGAAAATCATTTTCTCGCTTATTGCCAAAAATTCTCTAAAATTGGCCTGGAGCAGAAGAAGGCTCGCCTTAAAAACAATAAGTTGTGTTCTAACTGTTTAAGATTACACGATGTTGAAGCCTGTACTTCAGAACGAAGTTGTTTTATTTGTAGTGGCAAACATCACACAAAACTCCATGAACACTCCAATCAAACACCCACCTTAGATACATCAGCACCGGCTACAAGCAACAGTGGTCACCAAGTTTATACAACTGTGGTTCGTCATCGTCCAGAGTCTATGGATCAAGTCGATTCGGTGCAACACAACGCTATACTGTCCACATGTAGTTAGCATTCTGTAGTTAGCATTCGAGGAGCAGATGGTCGAGCAATCAAGGCACGAGTACTGTTGGATAGCTGCGCTGAAGATTCTTTTATCTCGGAGCACATCGCCCAAGCCCTGGCACTACCAAGGAAACCTGCGCACGTGACATGCACAGGACTTGGAGGAAAGAACTTTACGATTGCACGAGCCCAAGTTACAGCAGACTTGACTGCGGACTACACACCTGGGTTTGCATTAAAATTTAATGTCTATGTTTTAGACAAGGTTGCTGTCAATTCACCCAGCAAGGTCATGTTCAAGGATAATTGGCCTCATCTACGTGATCTCAAATTGGCAGATCCTACATTCAATGTCCCTGGTAGGATAGACGCAATTTTAGGATCTCAGGTTATGTCGGCTATACTCCAAGGAAACATCAAGAAAGGTCAGAATCATCAACCAACTGCTCTCAAGACTGTTTTTGGTTAGGTAATTATTGGTGCCACTGAAAATAACTCATCCTCAAACCCAGGACGAACCAAGGTACTTCACATCAACACTTCCGATAATTAACAGCTCTCTGATGCTCTATCCAAATTTTGGGAGTTGGAAGAAGTTCCCAGCCATAACTCTCTGCCTGCAGCTGACGAGGCCTGTTATCAACACTTCAAAGAGACCCACTACAGGCAAAAGGATGGTCGTTTTATATTGAGGTTACCGTTCAAGGAGCCTCCGCAATTGCCAAACTCAAGGTGACTGCCAGTAACTGCCTCAAAAATTTGTTGAAAAAATTTAAGCAAGATCCAACGTTGGCTGAAGCGTATCACGACTTTATGGATAAGTACCTGAAGCTTGGTCACATGGAGATGGTTGCCGATGACAACGTGGAAGAGACTCAATGCAACTACATTCCTCACCATTCTGTTTTTAAGAGAGACTCAAACGCTATCAGAGTAGTTTTCAACGCCTCACAGACATGCACAAACGGTCGATCTTTAAACTCGTTTTTTCATGTGGGACCAAAGTTGCAAGAAGACGTTCTCACCATTATGCTACGTTGGTCCTTCTTACCCTATGCGGTCACGTGTGACATTATCAAGATGTTTCGACAGTTCTTGATCCACAAACTGGATAGAAATTGGCAGAGAATTCTATGGCGCAAGTCCTTTGACAATCCAGAGCAAGTTTTAAGGTTATGTACTGTAACCTATGGAGAAGGCTGTGCACCATTCCAATCAAATGCATGTATGCTGCAACTAGCAGTCGAGGTCGAAAAGAAGTATCCACTTGCAGCCAAGGCTTTGCATGGACGGCTTATACAGATGATTTTTACCTTGGGGGCGATACTCTCGAGGAAGCCATACAAATGAGGGACGAACTACTCCAAACTCTCGCCTCTGCAGGAATGGAGGCAGGTAAATGGGCAGCTAATCACCACGATCTTCTACAAGATGTCCTTGGTTGTAATCAAGAAACACAGATCAACGTCCAAAAGGATGAAGAAATCATGTCGACCCTTGGTCTTAGATGGATAGCGGCAGAGGATTCATTCTGTTTCAAAATTTCAGATGTTTCTTGTGGAGAGCGCGTAACCAAGCGAACAATATTGTCCGACGTTGCGAAGTTATTCGACCCGGTTGGTTTTCTCTCTCCTACGATTATTATTGGTAAAATCATCTTGCAAAAACTGTGGTTGTTGAAGCATGGTTGGGACGAGCCAGTGCCTGAAACAATTCGCATGACTTGGCTTGAATTAAAAAATCAGCTGCCACGAATCGAGGATATCAGAATCTCACGATGGACGGGTACGTACAAAAATTTCACTTGGTATCTGTATTACTTTTGTGATGCTTCTGAACGAGCATATGCAGCCAGTATTAACGTCATGGTAGAAACGGGCCAAGGATTCTTTGCAAGATTACTGACAGCAAAATCCAAGGTAGCCCCTCTCAAAGTCATCAGCTTACCTCGACTTGAGCTTAATGGAGCCTTATTGCTGTCTCGTCTTGCAAGATACGTCACATCAAACCTCGAGATGCAACCAAGACAAATGTTTTGCTGGTCGGATTCAAAAATTGTCCTGGCATGGCTGCAACGTCACCCGAGCTCTTGGAAAACGTTCGTCACCAATAGGGAGAGTGAAATCACTACGTCATTGCGTCAAGCTGTATGGTATCACGTTCGCTCTGCTGAAAACCCTGCTGACTTAGCGTCACGAAGCGTTTTACCTGAACAGCTGAAAAAGTCAACGCTTTGGTGGTCTGGCTCAGAGTGGCCTGTTACTGACAATCAAATTCATACCACGGATGATGAGATGAGAAGGAAGGATGTAAGCATTTTTGTAGTTCAACAATCACAGATTTTGAAGTGGATACGAACGATATCATCTGTAGAGAAAATGATTCGAAGTTTGGCATTCGTTCATCGATGGCGTCTCAACTAACGTTTACCGAAAGGTCGTCGACGAGATAATCATCTGGACGTCACCGAGCTTCAAAGTGGTCGTACATATCTGTTCAAGTCGATTCAACTGGTGCATTTTGAAGCTGAGATCAACGCGTTGAAACTTGGTCGTAACCGAGTATTGTTTATCGAGAGAGTTTATCGAGTATTGTTCGACGATTGTCACCCTATCTAGACGACTTTGGATTTATGAGAGTAGGAGGTCAACTCATGAATGCCTATCTCTCTCAAGACAAAAAACATCCAATTATTTTGCCAACCAAGGAGTACGTCGTCGAAATGCTCATCGCTCAAGCACACGCTGACACGCTGCACGGAGGTACCACCCTGGTCCAGAGTCATCTATCGAGAAGTTATTGGTTAGTTCGAGGCAGAAATTGTATAAGAAAAGTTAATCGTCACTGTGTCACTTGTTCCAGACATAATGGAAAAACCACGCAACAACAAATGGGCCACTTACCTATTGTTCATACTAGACCGGCTCGTCCCTTCATGTTCACTGGAGTCGATTACGCAGGACCCTTTTGGATTAAGTTCTCTGCGGGACGTGGGCAAAAATCAGTCAAATCTTACGTTGCCATTTTTGTGTGCATGGTAGTACGTGCCGTACCCATTGAAGTCGTCTCGGATCTCACGTCAGCAGCCTTTCTTGCAGCCTTTAAGCGATTTTCGGCACGTCGGGGACTTCCCAGTAAAATGTATTCAGACAACGGTACTACTTTCAAGGGTGCAGACGACGAGCTTTAGCAGCTGTTTCACGAAACCTCAAGTTTCAGTCAAGAAGTCGCGGCAAGTATTGCCCATGATCATGTCGAGTGGTCCTACATTCAACCTAAAGCCCCAAATTTTGGTGGTTTGTGGAAGACTAACGTCCGTTCTTTTAAAGCTCACTTGTTCAAGGTTATTGGAGAAGTCAAGTTGACCTTTGAGGAATTTTCCACGGTTGCTGCTTCAATCGAGGCTTGCTTGAACTCTCCACCTTTGAGTCCAATCACTACTGACGAAGGGGATTTATCAGCGCTAACACCAGCTCACTTCCTAGTTGGATCAACTCTCACCTCCCCTCCAGAGCCATTCATCGAGACGAACGAAACCTCCACGGCTTCTTCCAGATGGCGTCTCCTCACCTTGATAGTAAATCATTTTTGGAAGCGTTGGAGAAAGGAATTTTTGTGCCAGATGCAGCAGAGATATAAGTGGTTGTACCCTCATTGTGAGGCTTTGGTCGGGGACTTAGTTCTGTTCAAGGATAACCTGCTATCACCCACTAAATGGCCCTTAGGACGTATCACAAGTCTCACCTTTGGTAAGTGTGGACTTTCACGAGTGGCAATTATGAAGACAGCAAATGGCAAAGAATACTCTCGTATCCTAAGCAAATTAGTAAGGCTTCCAATCAACGAAGCAGCCGATGTTCATCGGCATTTGAAAGAATCATGCACGGCGGGCGGTTCTTCAAATAACCAATCTTCAAGTGGTTCCTGAGAAATTCAAGAACGTTGCATGTTTGTGTTTTGTAACTTTGATTTGATTTTGATTTTGATGAGTTTATTAATTGTACATTATGTTGTACAAAATACATTAGGTGAAAAAGTTATACATCAGATTAAATTACAAAATAAAATAAAATAAAATAAAAAAAGGTATATAAAAGGTATGTAAATATAGATAATATAAAATAACAATAACAGTAATAACAACAATAATCATAATAATAATAGCAATAGTAATAGTAAGAGAATGTGAAGGAATAGATAAGTTCACAGATTCACTAAATCACTATATAATATTGCAACAGGTACACAATTTAACCACGGCGTACCAGACTCAGTCTTCTCCCTCAGCAGTAAAGATATGTGATTTGACGAGATGTTTGAAACTGGACAGGGATGATGATTGGCGTATATGAGGGGGTAATGTGTTCCATGAGTAAGTAGCCAGTATATGAAAAGATCGTTTCAGACAGTCCGTGCAAGCAAAGGGGACAATCAACGAATCAAGTGCATGCGGATTCGCCATTCTCAAGGGACGTGAGCTGAGCTTCTCAACAAACAAATTCGCCAAATAGGAGGGAGTACCTGTGAGAAGGATTCTATAGAGCAAGCAGGCAGCAAAATAATTCCTGCGGCCCGCTACTCGAAGCCAGACAAGCTCACGTCGGTAGGGTGTAACGTGATCACTCTTTCTAATCCCAAAGATGTACCTGATTCCACGATTGAGCAAACGCTGTTGTATGAGATCCTGCTCACCCGAGATATTACAGTACACCAGTAAACAGTCGTCAATAATAGGAAAAAGCAAGGTCTGCACGAGGTGTTTACGCAGTTCAAAGGTGGTGCTGCGTCTGAAATGGTTAAGACGGTAAAAAAGAGAGTTGGCTCTACGACTATTATACCGAACATGGTCTTTCCAGTTCAGCTTAGAGTCAAGCACAACCCCCAAACTACGCGCAGAGGGGACAAACGGGACTGTGCAGCCACCAAACCGCAGGTCTCGAATACCCAAATCGTTAAAGGCATTGACATAGGACGGGGTCCCAAAAATCATTGCCTTGGTCTTACCAGCATTCAACACCAGCTGATTTGTGGCAGCCTAGTCAGCAATGTATTCAGCACCCCGGCTCAGTCTTCCAAGAGTGGCATCAATGTCCTCAAGCCGGCCCCGCACGTAAATCTGCAGGTCATCCGCATAAATCACATGAAAGACACCAGGGCCAAGGCCTAAAGCAATGTCAACAACAAACAGAAGGAAAAGCAGAGGACCCAACATGGAGCCCTGGGGCACGCCCTTATTAAGGGGGCGGAAAGAAGTGAAACTACCGTCCTCTGCCCTTACTGCTTGCGAGCGGCCAACCAGATAAGAGGCAACCCATCTCAAAACCCCATGCGAAAAACCCAAGGACTGTAGCTTCCTGAGCAACGTTACGTGCGAGATCGAATCGAAGGCTTTACTAAAATCAAAAAGCGACAGCACGGTCATTTGTCTTCTGTCCATACCCACCCGAATGTCATCCGTGAGTTTCAATAGTGCTGTCTGTGTGCTATGTCCTGCCCTGAAGCCCGCCTGATAATCGTCCATCAAACCCTGCGATTCAACAAAGGCAGTAATCTGGTCATGGACCAGTCTCTCAAGGATCTTCGACATAAAACTGAGCAGGGAGATAGGACGAAAATCATTCAGACAAGACGGAGAGGGTGTCTTATTGAGAGGAATCACTATTGACTTCTTCCACTGCTCAGGAAAGGTCGATGTAGATAGGGAAGTATTAAAAATATTGCAGATGAAAGGACCAATGGAAGGAAAGGCTGACTGAATAAAGCTCTGCGGTAGGGAGTCCCACCGCCTCGATGTCGACTGGCACATAACGCGTGCTATCTCGCCCACCGTCACATCCACAAACTCAAAGCCACCATGATCTGTCTCTTTTTCCAAGTTATTTAGAAAAAGGGAGAGATCTGGTGCCATATTATCAAAAGAGACAGAGGCAAAGTGAGCATTGAGATCCTCCACCGAGAAGCTACCCAGATTGGAGTCTGCTTTGGAAGAGATACCAAGATGCCTTAGTTCCTTCCAGAGCTGTTGAGGATCAGTGATGTTCTTAAGCCTTTGCCAATAGAAGTCGAGTCTCGCAGACTCAATCCTCTCATGTGCAAAATTACGCGCTTGCCCGTATAAAAGTAGTTCAATATCGAGTCTCGAGCGTCGGTAACGTCTGTAGAGTCTGTCTCTTTCAGTCAATAGGTCACGGTGGTATGCAGTAAACCACAAATGACGATTCTTTCTTTGTTTGAGGGTTTTCAGAGGAGCAAAAAGCGTTGAGGGTAGAGTACAAGCAACCCACCCTCTCACTAAGTGAATGCGTTTCATCTGTGAATACTGACCAGTCACACCCAAGCAAAAATTCATTCAAAGCTCTAGCATCAACAGATTTGAAGTCCCTGAAAGTAAAGTCATTCGTCAAAACTTGGGGGGTTTGAATTTCAAGGGTTACTGTCATCAGGTCATGTCCCGCAATAAAAGGTGTCTCTGTCTTCCAGTAGCTAGTCACAGTGTCCAGTGCGTCAACGAGAACTAGGTCAAGCCAAGTATCCGAGTGGGAGGTGTG
This sequence comes from Encarsia formosa, assembly GCA_038277355.1. Taxonomy (NCBI): domain Eukaryota; kingdom Metazoa; phylum Arthropoda; class Insecta; order Hymenoptera; family Aphelinidae; genus Encarsia; species Encarsia formosa. The sequence continues at coordinate 87,878,808 of CM076184.1, read as the reverse complement.
ATGTGTAGACCCAAATGGGACCGAAAACAGAGAATTCTCATCAACAAAATCACGCACAAAAATCGCATCAGGCGAGTCCGAGAGCTGGTCTGCATTAAAATCACCAAGGATGACCTTAGTGCCATAATCATGCATATTATCACGCAGGTCGGACACAAAGTCAGACCTGAGGACAAATGGGGCATGCGGGGGCCTATACACCACACCTACAAATATGAGGTCAGTGCCTCCAAGAGAGACCTCAGCAAGAAGATACTCAGGGGTGGGATTCTCGATCTTATAGTACGTAGCATACGTACGTACATTCATATATAAGTTGCGGGACGTAATTTACTCGTTCCGAAAACGGACCGACGGAATTTTTCAAATTCAAAAAATTTGAAAATACCAATTATATTTATTCTGAACTAAAATTGAATTAATAATCAAAATTTATTAATTATTAATTATAAAGTTTAAAAAAGTAGGACAATTATTTTTATTAAAAAAAAAAAAAAAAAAAAACAAGTACAAATAACCTCAAAAGTGTGTGATACACAACATAGTGAGGATAGGATTTTCCAGTTTTCTGTAAGTAATATAATGTTGATAAATTTTTATAAATAGCATGTTAATTAAAGAAATATAATATGTAAATCATCATTTAGTAAGCACCATTATTTGTGCGAGTAATCTTAGAATAAATAGAAAATATTTTCATTTCAATAAGAAAATGTGATTTTGCTATAAGACTATTGGACCCCCAATTTGATTAAAAAGATGATTGCTCCCGGAGAAGACGTCGATGTAGTTTATTTTAACAATCGGAGGCGTTTAGAAAAAAGAATGCTTCGGGACTCTTTCAATCCATTCCACGAAGACTCACACAAGTTTCGAAGGATGTACAGGTAAGTAGTAGTACAGTGGCTACTATTAATCAGTTTAATGAAATTATGGTCTACAGAAATATTTATTATAATTTCAGAGTACTCCCTTATGTGGCATTGAGACTTTGTGATCTTACTGGACCTCGACTCACTGGACAGAGATCAAATCACCTTCCAGTTTATGTACAGGTTTTATCTGTTTTAAGACTGTACGCTACAGGTTCTTATCAGAATTGCATTGCTGAAGAGTACAAGATCACAACCTCACAGCCTTCTGTCTGTCGTGTACTGGAAAGAGTGACAAATGCAATAATAGATCTTGCACCTTACTTTATTAAATTTCCTAATACAATGGAGGCAAGACTTCAGGCAGAAGCAAGGAAATGAAACTACAGTATTAATTGTGATTTATTTACAACAACATCCACCCAATAATCATAATTTTAAAATTTGATGCTTACAGCTGGAGACAACCAGATAAAATTAGAATTCATGGAATACTGGGTCTAATTGACTGTTTTATAGTCAAAGTGCTGAAGCCAAAAGAAAACGAGGAAGCCTTTTTCCATCATAAGCATCAACACTCGCTTAATGTTCAGGCAGTAAGTTCAAATTCAAGTTTTGAAGTTTTTAAAGCAGTGTTTACTGCTATTTAATATTTTTGTTTGTTTCTTTTTATTTATTATTTTTATTGAATTATTATAAATATTTTCATAATATTTTATTTATTCTTTCAAATATATTTTTGTGTTTATATTTTTGTTTCAGATTTGTGATTTTCGTGGTTTAATTTTAAGTCTCCGAGTATGCCCTGGTTCGGACACAGCCACATAAAGGAGTATATAGAAAGCCTGTCTGCTCAACAAGACATTCTAGCCACCGAAGGGATGAACTATTATTTGTTGGGTATGTACAAGTATTAACTAAAAATATAGTGTTAAAAATATGTTTAATGAAAATTATATACTCACAAGGAGATGTGCTCTCTAGGATTGACATTTTCTTGATATTCCGTACTTAGAATAAAGTCTTTTAATTGTATTGTTACCAAAAAACATTATTAATTATGCCCTACATTGTTTTTTTTTACTGTGTTGAAGGGTTTGAAATTTATGTGTTTATTTTTCAAGGGCAGAGAGTGTGTTAAACCTGTGAGGCTGTCAATCACATTATTTTTATTGTATATTGGAATATATTGATCAGCTGAAGATTATAAATAATAGTTTGTATCCGCTTTAAATATTAATATTTATTATTTATAGGTGACAGTGGATACAACCCTTTGCAGATTGTATTAACTCCCCTGCGAAATGCAATACCTGGCACTCAGGAAGCTACATATACCCAAGAACATAAAGTCACAAGATGTAAAATTGAGCAAAATTTTGGGCGACAAGCTGCTGTGTGGAGAGTGGTTAAACGTGAGAGAATGATGCGGTACCAGCCAATCAAAGCAGCTAAAATTATAATAGCAGCTGCTGTCATGCATAACTTCAGAATATTAAACGGGTAATGAATACTATTATCGTAATAATTTATATATTTTTTTTAGTTATATTAACTGTATTAGTTATAAAAATTTTTTTGCAGGGAGGTACCACTCATCGATGATCCAGATTTAATTTTCGAAGGGAATGACCACCGTATACCAGAGAACTACCAAGCTGGTTCGATGGTGAGGCAAAATATAATTGCTGCATATTATGCATAATTTATACATTATAATTTATGATTTATATGTAGGAATTTAGAGTTGAAATGTATATATTTAGAGTTTGTATTGATTGTAAATAATTTAGGACCTGAAAACCATAGAGAGAGTGGATATTGTAATCTTTTATTGCATTTAAAAATCAATTGTTATGTATGTAATAATAAACTTTATTTTTGAAAAAAAAAAACAATTTGTTTATTTTTAGGGTTTTTGAATTTTGTTGATTTCATAACAAAGTTAATAAAAATACTTGTAAAGAAATGATCACCCCTCTCTCCATCCCAAAATTCAAGTGTTGATATTATTGTATTAAATACACCAACATTATAAAGATTAAAAAACATACAAGTGATAGTTGTACACAATCTATTTATTCAATTAGAAACTACATTTTTGCATATTAATTAAAATAAAATTTCTAGTAAATGCTAACATTTACTTTAACATTGTAATAATGAAACTGCAACGGTCCGGTTTATGATGCCCCCTCTTAGGGCAAGCAAACCGTCACCTTATGTCTGTGTGGCGAGGGGTAACCGAGGAAGCAGTGGGGGAGGACTCACGCGACGCGCCGACGCGGGCAAAGCGGAGCGGCCTGAAGCGAGCGGGCAGCTTACACTCGCGTCACTTTTGAATTTTCTTTCTGCTCCCGAACACATCTTCTCAACACTAACGCTGACATGTCTGAGAATTACGGAGTTTCGGAAATACGTGAGTCATTTTTTTAATAATATTTGAGTAGATAATTGATGCCCAGGTGGCTCTTATCGAGAACCTCGTGTTCTGCTCAAACATAAACTATTTTTCCTTGGAAAGGCACGTGGGCCTTTATATAAACCCATCTTTCCTCAAGGACCCTGGTTTGAGGTGCCACGTTATGCATGCGTGCAGCGTTGATGCACTCAACCAGGTTATTTTTTTCGCGATCGTGTAAAAATCAAATACACTTGAAGCGCGATAATAATAAAAACGGGCGACGTCGTCAAACCACGTACGGGGTTGAAGTTATGTAACGCCGGTATTTTCATTCTTCAGAATATTTAGACATCTGTGTGCCCACGCCGAACGACTTGACTTGAAAATTTATTCGTCATACAGAGAGAGAAGAATAGAGAGAGTTAATTTTTTTTTACATTTAATTGATTTCTAGTTAAAAATACTTGATACGTAAGATTAATTTGCTGAGTTCAAAACTCATAGTGTTAATGTAAAATAAGTTTAATTTGTTTTCTTCGAGCAATTATTTTATTACAATAAAATTTAAAATTGAGTTTAATTTATTGCGAGAGAATTTATTTACACCTTGTTCTACTTTCCACCTGCATGACGCATGCTGTAGTTTCCTAGAAGCATGACATGAAAAATTAAAATGAAATAAAATTCATTTCAATTTGTTTTCCTATACAAATATATATATAGATCTAAATATTCATATACATAATTATTTATCTAAATTAATATTCACGAACGTGCCATCAACGGTGAGTAATAATAAATAAATCATCGGAGCTGGACCGGACTCACAGCTTTCTAATATTATCGCAGGCAGCGGATAATATTTGGAATCTTTCATTGGTACCCTCGGTGGGACCACAAAAACGCGAATAGTTTAAAATTGTTTGAGTTATTTTGTGGTCTAGCATACAAACTCTCTCTCTTTTCTTTCTCTGTTTTGAAATTTTTGTATGATGGCTGACGACGCGAACGAAGGTCACGGCGTAAACAAAGCCGGTAATGTAAACAAGGCGGCTGGAGGCAAAGCTACGCGTCGAGGCGGCAAAGGGAGAGGGAAAAATCAAAACACTTATGTAACAGTACCGCGTCGGTTGAGAAGCAACGCGCGGGTACCTTGGTCGGAAATAAATTCTACGCGCGCGACGAAGACGAGTACGCCGATGGTCGAGGACGCGGAAGATTTCGTGACGCGTGAGGCCACGGAAGGTGAACGCGATGATCGTTCGAGAGCGCGACGGCAAATTGATTTCTCCGGAATTGAGGCATTGAGCGAATCGTTGGAAGAGGCAGCAGGCGGAGAGTTGACGGTTGAGGAACGTTTTCGACGAGAAGCGACCGAAATCATGCGTCAGCTACGGAACCGGTTGCACACAAATGCGGATCGTACTGAAGTCCTGCGCGGGGAAGTTTCCGAGGTTGACACTAAATGTGCAAAGCTTATCGCGCGCGGAGCACAGCTGTACGAGCGGATCGAGCGGGACGAGAAAAATATCAACCAAAACTCGGAGGATATTGTATTTTTGTCGAAAGGTATGGCCGAGCTTGAGGTCAATCTGAAAAAACATCAAGAATTTGAAGACGTGGTGAAAAAAAAGGTCGAATGGAACGGGGAGCGCATAGATCGAATTTTTGAAACGCAGAAAGCTACTTTAGAGCGTATAAAGCAAGATCGCGCGGAGTTCGAGTTACGTTTTGGGGTGGCTGCCCGTAACCAGGGGGGACCGAAGGTGAATTTCGAGCTCCCGGTTTTTGAAGGTCGTACGCAAGATCGACCTATGCGGTTTTTAGATCAGCTCCGTAAGTATATAAACGTAGTTGGTTTGACGGGCGAGAACGTGAAAATCGCGATCGAGCAGTCTCTGAAGGGCAGGGCCCGCGAGTGGTGGGAGCATATCGAAGTAGGTGTGAACAGCTGGGAGGAGTTTCGCATCCGGTTTACAGAGAGATATTGGGGCGAGTCGGTTCAGGCAGAGGTTCAACATCGACTGGAGTTCGGGTTTTATCGCGCCGAGTATAACGATAGTAGGAGCGATTACGCACTTAAGATTTTTAATGAGGTTCGGTATTTAGCTAATGCGCCTACTGAACGCCAGATCGTGGGTAAATTGGCAAAACATTTCGATGAGCAGGCTCAGTTGTCGATAATCGCGAGAAACGCAAATACTTTAGACCAGCTCATCGAGGTGTTAGATACTCTCGACGGAATAGGCGTGATCAACCGGAATAGACACGGTGTGAAAGTTGTTGATTTCCCGGGTCGGAGTGAGGTTGATCGCACTCCGTCCCGGATTTTGGCATGACCTTCGGTACCCAATACGTCCTCTACGGTAGCGCAAGATCGTACAAACGCTCCACGACGGAACGAAACGTCATGGAAGCCACGCGATAATTTTCAAAACTCCCGGAATCACGCGTCGGTAAATGAAATACGGATCGAAGGGGAGCAAAAGACCGAGGCATCCGAGTACGTGTGTAAGATCGAGATGCAGGTCGGCGAGGAAGAGCATGGCGGCCCGGCCAAAGGAGGGGCAGTCAATGTAAATATGATAGCAATATCGCGCGCGCAGACGGAGTTGAATCAGTCGTGGGACGGGCCGGGCATCAATTATATTTTAGACTCTCCAAGAGAAGATCTCTTGTTTGAGGTGGACCCGGGGCCCGACGAAAACCTCAACGAGTTTTTGTACCCGGAGGTCGACATAAGCTTGGGGGAGGTACCTACTCGTGCTTTGATCGACACGGGAAGTCGAGTGACGTGTGTGTCCATCGAGTTTTATGAAAAAAACAAATCGGAGTTTTCTAAATACCCGACATTTCCGGTGATTGGTTTGTCTGCGGTGGGGTTTACGGGAGAGAAGTCAGGTCGAATTAGATTGCAACTAAGAATTCCGTGTTTACTGGGGAGCGTGCGGGTCGATCTGAACGTATTGATAGTTCCTAGATTGGTACACGCATGTATCATAGGCCGCGATACGATGAGAGATCTGGGCATGAGCGTTCACATGGCGAATAATTGTATTTTTTTTAAAGACACCGAAGGGCGGCAGGTGAGTCTTCCGTTTATTAGTAATGAGAAAAGAGTACCCACCGAGGTGGCCGTGATATTTAATTTAGATCTGGATGAAGATCTGACAGATGCCGAGATTGAAGACAAGTTGAAAGAGACCGTAAATCTAAGCAAGTCGGACAAAGATCGGTTGCGGAGTTTAGTGAAACGTTTCCGTCACATTTTTCGAAAACGGCCTGGGAGATTTCGAAATTTCGTGTACCAATTCCGGGTAAGCGATACATCACCGTATCATAATAAAGTTTATCCGATTCCGATGCAGCATCGCGAAAAGGTCGATGCAGAGATTAAAAAGTTACTAGATTACGGTATTATCGAGCGTAGTCAAAGTCAATATATTAACCCTTTGGTGGCGGTCGCGAAGAAGGATGGGTCGGTGAGGGTATGTTTGGATGCAAGAACTCTAAATAATCGACTTGAGAAAGATCATGATGGACCGGAGGAAGTAGACGAGATCCTGCGTAATTGCGGAGGTGGTGGCGTAATGTCTAGCGTGGATTTACGGTCGTCGTTTTATCAAGTTACCCTCGCGAAGGAATCACGACAATATACGGCTTTTATTTTTAAGGGGAAAGTTTATTGTTTTACGGTCGTACCGTTTGGAACGCAAGTCAGTACCGCAGCACTGCCGCGCGCATCCGAGGCGATTTTGAAAAAACTTGAGGGGGCCGCGCACGATTTTGTGGACGACTACTTGATTATATCAATTGACGGCGAGTTGCATTTTATTCATTTGGAGATGCTGTTTCAAGCGATCTCGGACGCCGGAGTAACGGTAAATTTTAGTAAGGTCGAATTTTTCCGGGATAAGATCAAGTATCTGGGACATATTATAACCCCGGCCAGTATAAAAATTGATCCGGGCAAGGTCGAGATGATCAGAGACTTTTTACCACCTCGAAACGTGCGTCACTTGAAAGCTTTCCTCGGCCTAATCAATTATTGTTCGAAATTCACGATGGAACTAGCAGATGAGTCAGTGATTCTGTTTGATTTAACGCGTAAAGGTAAAAAATGGGTCTGGACCGAAGAGCACGAGGTGGCATTTGAAAGGGTGAAAAAACTTTTCCAAAAGGAAATTTTGCTCGCGCACCCACGTCGAAATCATCCTTTTTTTTATACACTGATGCTAGTGCTACGGGGCTGGGCGGTTTTATTACGCAGAAAGACTCAAACGATCGAGAGCAATTAATTTACCTTGCAAGTCGCACGCTGAGAAGCGCGGAGAGGAATTATTTCACAACCGAGCTTGAACTTTTGGCAATCGTATGGGCGCTACAAAAATTTCGGTGTTATTTGTTATCGTCCGAAGTATACGTGTATACCGATCATCGAGCTCTGGAATTCCTTTTTACCTGCAAATTTTTGAGTGGAAGATTATCGCGATGGGCGCTCGGCATACAGGAATTCGCTTTGAAAATTATGCACATCCCGGCTACATCCAACTTTATTGCTGATGCCCTGAGTCGGTTGTCACATGCAGGTGAGATCGAAATGCAGGATAATCGTGTGCGGATTTCCGTGATTTTGCTAAAGAAAATTGATGGGAGGGTTATTAAGTTTCTACGTGACATTCCCACACATCAGGCGAGCGATGAGAAGTGGCGGCCAATCATTGACATAATTTTGAAAGGGGGAAAAGTTGAGAATTATGGGATGCAGGACGGGGTGCTGATGACGACAAGCAGGGGACAGCGACCGCGAATTATCATACCATCAGGTATTCTCGAAATTTTTATACGCGAGATACACATCGTTTACGGGCATATCGGAGTTCGCAAGTGCTACAAATTGATACTTGAACGGTTTTACGCGAGAAAATTGCGGAATGAAATTAAAAAAGTGATCAAGGTATGCGACTCATGCCAAAGATGTAAGACTTACACCCAAACAACCGGGGCGAAAACATCGCCGATAATACCTAAAGGCGTCGGTGACCTAGTTTCAATCGATTACTTTGGGCCAGTCCCTAAGGGGCGAGCGGGAGTGAGATACGTGTTGGTCGTGTTGGATGTTTTTTCTAAGCATGTCGCGCTGTACGCTTTAAAAAGCGCCACGACCCGAGCCACAATCAATCGAATTTTCAATTCATATATACCCAAGTATCGCAAACCGAAAAAAATACAGTCCGATCATGGAACTCAGTTCACGGCATGGGCGTGGTTAGAGAAGTTGAGGAACGAGGGAATTCAACCAGTTTTTTCTGCAATTAGACACGCGCAAAGTAACGCAGTTGAGCGAGTAAATAAGGAGTTGGGGCGGTTTCTCCGATCTTTGATTGGGGAAAGTCATAAAATTTGGCCAAATTTACTTCCGGTAATTGAGGGTTATTTGAACGAAAACTATCATGATACAACAGGATTCACTCCGTACGAAATTCAACTCGGGGAAGTCCCAGAGCGAGTATGGGAAAGGTATATTGGTCCACCATGCGGCGAAAATGCCACCCACGCTGATAAATTGAGCTGGTATCGGAGAGGATTAAACGTGCAGGTGAGCAACGCGCGGCAAAACAAAATGAGTCGGCGAAGCTCGTCACTTATGCGTCGGGAAGTTCGGTGCTAGTGAAGGCGTGTAATATATCGGACGCAGCATCCGAAACCACGTCTAAATTCATGGAGCTGTATGAAGGACCTTACATCGTGGGTCGGGTGTTTAATGAGTGTACGTATGAGTTGTATCATCCTAATTCAAATCTAATCCGTAGAAAATTCCACTCTTCTTCTCTTAGGCCTTTCTAACAAGCAGCAGATGCAGACGGAAAAAAGATTCAGGCAACGACAAGCCCGGCGAATACGTTGGTTGGAGGCACAGCTACGGAGAGTCAAGGAGCAACCAGTCGAGGACACACAACAGTCCTGTCAGATGCAAGAGCAAGGTCAAACGAAGGGAAAAAGGAGGGAGAAAATACGGCCAAGCAAGCTAAAGATACTTCAAAAAAAGAAGCGAGAACAGGAAAGGTACGCACTATTTCACGGGCATGTATCCAGCTTGGGTCCAATTGCGAGAACCAGAAACCAGATGGAGGTCGAGGAGCGGCTGGGTCGAGTTGAATGGTGGTTTAAGGATCATTTCATCCCTCCCTGCCTCAACATCAATGGGGAGACGGAGGAAACGATTCGAGCCCGATTAAAAAATCGAAGAGAGTTGTATCGTAAGTACGTCATAAAGAAGAAAACAGTTCAACTCCCTCCATCAGCTGAAGATGACAGTGACGTATTGGACTTGGAGGTGGCTTCTAAATGGAGCGGAGTATGAATCAGTTTTATTAAATTTCAGTAATCACCTACATTGCTATTATAATTTTTGATTTTTCTTTAAGGTATTTTATCTCTATAAAAAAAAAAAAAAAAAAAAAGAAAGAGAGAGAAACGATTTTCTTTATTTCAGTTATTATAAATTCCATTTTTGTCAATATTTTTCATTAAGAAGTTGTTTATGGAAGATATCTCTCTATAGGATAAAGTTTTCTCTCTGTGTTTAATTACATTTAAATTTCCGCAAATTTGAATCAAGTCAAATAGTTACGAAAATTTAGGGGGGACTGTGCAACGGTCCGGTTTATGATGCCCCCTCTTAGGGCAAGTACCCTCGGTGGGAAAGCAATGAAAGATTCCAAATATTATCCGCTGCCTGCGATAATATTAGAAAGCTGTGAGTCCGGTCCAGCTCCGATGATTTATTTATTATTACTCACCGTTGATGGCACGTTCGTGAATATTAATTTAGATAAATAATTATGTATATGAATATTTAGATCTATATATATATTTGTATAGGAAAACAAATTGAAATGAATTTTATTTCATTTTAATTTTTCATGTCATGCTTCTAGGAAACTACAGCATGCGTCATGCAGGTGGAAAGTAGAACAAGGTGTAAATAAATTCTCTCGCAATAAATTAAACTCAATTTTAAATTTTATTGTTATAAAATAATTGCTCGAAGAAAACAAATTAAACTTATTTTACATTAACACTATGAGTTTTGAACTCAGCAAATTAATCTTACGTATCAAGTATTTTTAACTAGAAATCAATTAAATGTAAAAAAAAATTAACTCTCTCTATTCTTCTCTCTCTGTATGACGAATAAATTTTCAAGTCAAGTCGTTCGGCGTGGGCACACAGATGTCTAAATATTCTGAAGAATGAAAATACCGGCGTTACATAACTTCAACCCGGTACGTGGTTTGACGACGTCGCCCGTTTTTATTATTATCGCGCTTCAAGTGTATTTGATTTTTACACGATCGCGAAAAAAATAACCTGGTTGAGTGCATCAACGCTGCACGCATGCATAACGTGGCACCTCAAACCAGGGTCCTTGAGGAAAGATGGGTTTATATAAAGGCCCACGTGCCTTTCCAAGGAAAAATAGTTTATGTTTGAGCAGAACACGAGGTTCTCGATAAGAGCCACCTGGGCATCAATTATCTACTCAAATATTATTAAAAAAATGACTTACGTATTTCCGAAACTCCGTAATTCTCAGACATGTCAGCGTTAGTGTTGAGAAGATGTGTTCGGGAGCAGAAAGAAAATTCAAAAGTGACGCGAGTGTAAGCTGCCCGCTCGCTTCAGGCCGCTCCGCTTTGCCCGCGTCGGCGCGTCGCGTGAGTCCTCCCCCACTGCTTCCTCGGTTACCCCTCGCCACACAGACATAAGGTGACGGTTTGCTTGCCCTAAGAGGGGGCATCATAAACCGGACCGTTGCAAAACATACAAAATTTAACACAATCTTAGTCTCTTTCTCATTGACTAGCAAATAGTTCCAGTACTTTATTTTAATTTAAATAAACTTACATTGAAAAGTTAAGTATAATGAAATTGCTAGCAAATGCTTACATTAACTTAATTATTATAATAATTAAACTTACAAAATTTAAAACATTTTTAGTCTCTTTCTCAATAACTAGTAAATACTGAAAGTACTTTATTTTGAATAAAATCACATTGAAAAGTTTATATCAAAAAAGAAGAAAATATTAAATAAAGAAGAAAATTTAAAAATACTAAAATAACATCCATACTATTCATTAAAACTGACTATTCATCTTCAAATTTTCTTTTTGTATAGTGAGTTTGCATTTTTTTGTCATTGACACAATCAGACTTTGCATTTTTTCGTTAACTTCTTTGTTAACTTTATTAATCTCTTCATCAAGATTCCTGCTGAAAGTCAAAGCTTCTATAGCGACTTTATTTTGACTGTTACTAACACTGTTAAATATAACAGATGGTCGACGACTACCTTCTATATCCTCATTTCTTTCAAAAATATCATCAAATATTGGGTCTTCACAGAGGTCAATAGATGGTGCAAAATCTGTTTCATTATCTTCAGGTAAGTATGCAGTCTCTACAAGAATAAATAATTTTTAAAACATCTGTATATTTAAAAAAAAAAAATTTAGTAATCATTAAATTGCTTACTGTCAATAGGAAAAGTTTCTTTGGGAGCACCGATACTACTAGGAGTCATGGTTGTACTAAGATAGTTTGATTGAGATGGGAACTGCTGCAGGGGTGCGAAAGGTACATCTGAAACAAACATTAGAGAAACGTATACTCACATTGTATGGAAGCTCTAGGAGTATACAGATCTTGTTGCTGCTTCGAGGGAGGGTACCTTTGCCCGAAGCTTTTATTGGTTTGCATAGTAGATACATTGATATTATCATGTACAACTCCCTCAATATTTTGGAGAGGTAAATTATGTAAATTTCTGTTTTTTACCAAGTAATTGAAAATTGAAAGGTCCAATGGATCAAATCTATGAAGTCTACCATCTTTTTGATACTGGTCGTATCTGTTCACCACGGACGCTTTCAGTCTGTTCCAAGTCTGTACAATTTGTTTAATAATGAATTCCAAAGTAAAAAATTTTTATATTTGAGTACTTAAGTCTGAAACCTACCGTGATCCATTCTTCCACGGTTTTGTGCGTTCCTCCAAGTGCATTCAATTGTGAAGCCAGCTCCTCCCACTCCAACCAATATAAATTTTTGTCAATCTTGTCAAATGCTAAATCAGGAAATTTAGCCATGTACTGAAATAAATGTTTCTTTTGCATTTCAGTCATACGGTTGTGCTGCTTGCTGAAAAAAAATGTTATATATTAATAACATTATAATACATAGAATACAATGATAAAAGAAGCGATTAGTATGATAATTGAAATTTTTTATACAACATCTTTGCAGAAACTTACGGCGCAGGTATTTTTTGATTCCTGCAACTCATGTTTAATAATAATTGTGCGAAACAGATATTAATTTTCAATTTAACTGAATTTTATAATTTTCTAATCAACTCGTGCACTTCATAGGTTATAAACTACAATCCATTTGCTAGAATTGATACGTGGTCTGACTCGCTATTCTTTCATTTTCAAATAAACAAAGTAAGATCAATTGTGGGCTGCACACACGCCCTCTGCTGGGTGTTCTAATATTTGAATTTAAATAAATAATTAAAAAAACAATTCAACAAAACTTGAAATAAACAATTATTTGATAACAACTGGAAATTTCAGTAAAAAATAAAATAAAAAATTTATTAACAAGACCATTAATTATCTGCTACCGAGTAATTGTAAAAGGAAAAAAAAATTAATGCTTATAATTAATGAATAAACACTGTACCTTGTTGATTACTTCTCTTGTCAGTCTTAGCCATCCGTTTGTATGTATATCTCTCAAGTTGTAGAATAATTTCTTAAACACATTTTACAAGACGAAGCTAAAAAACATACAGTATGTACATACAGTAACATATTATTTATTTTTACATTATTTTATTTTCCATGTTGTTATAGCATAACTATTACTTACTTTAAACATAACCTTGAAGCACGTGGTCCTTACATTTAAATTAAATTTTAAACAATCCAACATTTAATCTATTTATTATTCTTATTTTTTTTTTTTTCATGATGATTAAGTTTTTTAATTGTTTTTTGTTAGAATTTGCTCCAAATAAAATAAAATAAATTATAGATAAAACTCGAAAATAGTAACGATCGACGGTGGCACAAATTTCAGAGTCGGATGTTTACGTCTCACTCATCCATGGTTATTTCACCACGCGCTACCCCACCTCTCGAAGTGACTCGAGCACCTACCTATAAATTAACACCATTGATTGTGGTAATAACATTCCTGATAATTCAATTAAAAATGTAAGTAATTTCATTTATTTTAAAGTTTGATACTAAAAATTATTGTTTCTATAAGTATTCTTTTTTTATAATCCTGTAACGAGAAAATATAAATCCATTCGTAACACACATTTGTAGGTTATAATTCTCTTTGGTACAAAAAATTGTAAAAAAACAAAATTCTTATTTCATACAATACTATTATTATATATTATTAAATAATATTTTTCATATAATGATATTAGGATCAATAAACTTTTTGAATATATACCTCACTATTCAACATTAATGACAAAATAAATTATTTTTTAATATGAATAAAAACTTTAGTTTGTTACAATTGTTTTGTTATATTAATATGAAGTTTTAAAAAACAATTATTATTATTTGTTATGTACTAAAATATTTGTACAGCTTTCAATGTTTTTTACAATAACATTATGGTTATATCATGGTTTGCAAATGAAAAATTCTGAGAGCAATATTACTTTGCAGGGATGACGCACAGCTTCAAATCTTATTAGCTTTTATGGAAAGTCATGATAAATTTGCAAAAAGGCAAATAACAGAGCTGGACCCAATGGGAAATGAGCTCTACAAACAAATGTGGAATGACTTATGCTTCCAACTCAATAATAATGGTCCCCAAAAGTCTTTAAGTTACTGGCAAAATTTAAGGTTTTTTTTTTTTTTTAATAATAATCATTTTATATTGTAGTTACTAACTTGAGTTAAATATTTTCAGAAATGGAGGGATTTAAGATTGGCTGCTAAATCAAAAATGGCTGAATATCTGACAATAGCAGCAAAGACTGGCAATAAACAAAACCAAGTAGACCTTGACGAAGTTACAGAACGTATTTGCGCAATATTTGGTAGATTTGGAGTGGGTTTAAGTGTGGTCCCTGAAATTGGAATCAAGGATCCCAAAGAAACTGAAAGTACGAATAATTATTTAAATTTATTTTATTTTAATCAACTTTTGCATTCAATAAAACCAATACTTACAGATCCATTCGATGATTTCAATGATTATTATGAAAATAAGCAGCACATTGGAAATAATAATCACTGTAAGACTTTAAATTTTTTAAATATTTCATAATGGTAAGCAAACGATTGTGTGTACTATTTTAATTTTTTTTTTTTTTTGTTTTGTAGTAGGTGACTTTGATTTGTTTAGTCAACATTATGAATCACAACACTTTCAAGATGAAGGTATGTATTAATAACAAACTTTTATTTTAGTTCACTATACATATAATATATACATTCAAATAATTTTTCAATTTTTTTTTTAGTACAACTACTTTTAACACTAAGACAATAGTTTATTATTATTAATTGATTTGATAAAATTCATTATATTTCAATTACAAATAATTTATTTCAGCTGTTCCTATTAAAAATTGTCTGACCGAACAGAGAGTCGACCAAATTTTTGAAGAAATTAGTTTATATATTCTGCAGACTTTTACGAATGGTATCTCTGATATATTTGAAGAACAGTTACTTTAATATGCAATAATGTAATTTTTAATTGAATAAATAAATTGATTATTTTTGTACAATTATTGGTTTTACGCGGAATAATATAAAAAAATTATTCTATGAAATTCGAATGTCATATATTTAACAATATGGCAATTTAAGATTATTTAAAAGAAAACTGTAAATAAATAATTTAAAAACAATGGTTAATTAAATTTAATACCAATGTTTTTTTTTAATATAACTATTATTTATTGCATCTAGAATTTACATGTTATATATATATTTATATATACTTATCTATATTATACAATAATGAAATTTAAGGTTAGTTTTATTATTATTCAATGTGATATTTGTAATTAATTTTTCATTTCATTATATTGTTTAAAAAATTAATAAAAATAAAAAATATGATCGACAGATGACATGTCTCTTTTAATAACAATAATGAAATTTAAGGTTAGCTTCAATTTTCAATGCATTCAGATTGTTTACAAGATAACTATTAATAAAAAAATTGAAAACAATGTTTAATTAAATTAATTACGAATGTGTTTTTTTTAATAAAAGTAATCAATATTTTCATATTTTTTGAATTTGAAAAATTCCGTCGGTCCGGTTTTGGAACAAGTAAATTACGTCCCGCAACTTATGTGTGTACGTACGTACGTATGTTACGTACTATAAGATCGAGAATCCCACCCCAGGATGACCAGGCCTACCGTTCCACTCAGTGGAAGACGAGCAGAAGCGATTGACTGACAGAGATTGATGAACATAAAGTGCCACCCCGCCCCCCTGGTTATTACGGTCATGCCTCAGAAGAGTATAACCCTCCAAAGCAACAAGCGCATCCTCAATCGAAGGACCCAAATGGGATTCAGTAACAGCGATCACGTGTATCATGGGCTGTGATAAAAGAAACAGCCTAACCTGCTCGATATGTCCCTTAAGGGAGTTAGCATTGAAATGGCAGACACGCAGCATCATGCCCTTGCCACGCACGGACCTATGGTGTAAAGAGTGTGTAGAAGGCTGGGAGAATGATTGAGAATGAGATGAAGAAGAACTAAAGAGTAGCGGGTTGAAATAGGATGCAGTAGAGGAAGAAGTAGTTACATGTGAGGTGAGCGATGAAAGATGCGTACTGTGAAGAAGACTGAAGTGATAATATGAAAATGTAATATTACCGCGAGAGAGAAGATGTGTCAGCATACCTGTTATTACAAAAAACGATTCAAATCTTCAATGCTGGAGATGAGTCTTCCTGCGAACGTAGATTCAGCCACTGCGGATGAAGCTGATGAATCCAGAGTCAGATTGTCTCGCCTTCTCACGTACAGCACGATGTAAATCAAAAACTTCCTTAGGAAGGAATTCGTTCAAGTTCACCAGTCCAGGCAAGATTGAGTTGGGATCAATCTCAGGGGGTAAATTCGATGACAATGCAGAGGTGTGCAGCTTACCCAACTTAATTTTGCTCTGGATAATTTCTAGCATGAGTGCTCTGGAGTGAAGTGTAACCAGAATCGATGGTGGGAGACTTTGCTGACGATTCGTAGGCGAGGTTGTAATTGGAGGTTGAGTTGAGGACGTTGCAGTGTTTGTAGTGGAAGTTGACGTTGCTGACTTTGTGGTGGCCTTGCTGATGAGCATCCTTGCACCCACGATATCACGGGCTTCAGTATCCGGACGCAGAGTCTTGAGTACTGAGAGGACAAGGGATTTCACGTTAGCGCCAGGAGGAGTAGCAAGACCTCCAATTACCAGCTCCGATGAATTTGTAGAGCGTGTCGTCGCGTTCAATCGAGCAAGATCAGAGCTGAGAGCGGCATTCTTTTTCTCGATTTGTTGAATTTTATTTAACAGCTCAGTATCACAGTGGAGGGTGGCAGACAGTTCCGGATTTTCAAATTTCTCCTTCAGCTCAGCCAGTTCACCTTTTAACTCTTCCAGCTGATCCTCAACAGTGTCAACTCGAGCTACCAACTTCGGGATGACATCCAGATCGGCAAGTTTGTTGTCAATTCCATCGAAGCGCTCCTTGAAGGAAGTCTTCAGGTTTCCAAGCTCATTCAGGATACTTCTCAAAAGTGCCTCATTGGCTACTGGCTCAACATTCTCCGAAGTTACGGCATTCTGGGTATTAGATGAACCGGATGAGGCTGAGTTTGTGCGCAGACGAGTGTTCGGTGCGTCGTTCAACCTAGTCCTGTCATGCGTGGCCTGGGTGATGCAGAACGTGCAGGCTTTCACTTGCTTATCATGCAGCATAACAGTAGCTAATTTAGCACACTGCGAATGGTAGAGCTTGCTGCAATTGTCACAACAGTGTAGTTTCGCATTTGTGCGCGCGGGCCCATGACAAGAGCCGCAGAGAGGAGTATCTTTCCCGTTCATGACTGAAGTTTTAAGTCCCACTGGCTACTCTTAACCTCTCAAGCACGCAGTACTGCACAAAGAGCTAGCGAGATGACGGACAAGAAGTACTAGTCAACCTGTGATCAGGCCACAGGTAAGTGAGAAGGTCAGGAATTGGTCAGACCACCTAAAGAGGCTAGCAAGTAGTAGAAGACTATGAATAGTCAGGCCGTAAAACCGCAGACAAGGGGTGACAGTTGCCAAAACAGTCAACCAGTGTAAGGTTATAGTACACCGTACAGGCTCCAAGGAATGCCGGGTTGCCAGGTATCGATTGCGCAGCCTATCTATAATTCAAAAATTCGCGCGAATTTGTACTAAATTTGCTATGGCTATGAGCGCACTATTGTAGATAGAACTTAAGGCACTTTACACACTAAACACTGATGCCGCCAAAATTTTGCACTAACCTCACTTTGCACTGGTGTAATTTAATAAGTTTTTTCAAAGTTAAATTACTATGAGCAACATCACAGTAAACAAAAGTCAATCAATCCACTTAAGGGGGGGGGGGGGGGTATACCCTAAGAGGCTAAAAAAAAGGTAATTTTTGGGAATTTATATTGAAAAAACGGTTAATATTATTTAAGTCATTTACTCACCATATAATTATACAACATTTCAACTACCTTCCATAATTTTTTCAAGTAAAAATATTAATAAATAAGCCGATGCCAGTACTTTTTCGGCGACGCTTTCGCTTTTCGATTTTTTACGGTGAGGAACGCCATTTTGTTCAAGATCACCTAAATTCAATTTTGAAAAAAGATTCTGTTAGAAGACAAGTTTATCTTGGTAATAACACGAGGGTTTTTTTTTTTTTCATTTTTGACGATTTGGTGGTTGTTTAAAGTGAAAAACCGTTTTTTCGGCTAAAAAATCCGCCATTTTGTTGACGCCACAGCCGTAAAAATTAAAATTTTTTAAAATCCTCGTGTTAATACCTGGAAAAATATATATTAAAGAAATCCTCAAAATTTCAGAACGATCGGTGCAGCGGTCGCCGAGATATTTTCCTCACCGCCTTGAAAAAGACTAGTTTTGAGAAAAACGCGTTTACAGTTTTGAACAAGATAAAAGTAATGAAATTTTTTTTTTTTTTTTACCTTAAAAGGAATCATCGATTCCTGCACCATAAAGCACTTCTTCTGCTGCTTCTGCTTCGTCTTCAGCTTGTTTTTCTTTCCTTCTACGCTTAACCCTGGCATCTTTACTCTCTTTGGTAGCTTCTTTCTCAGCTTTGTCTATACGGCTTTCATCCTCAATCATTGCACGAAAACTGCTGTAACTTTCTGAGATCGACTCAGAATGACTTGAAATTTTGACACAACATTCTTGAAATGTTGTACTTTAAGAAAAAAAAATCGATTTTTTAAAGTTGCTTAGGGTATACCCCCCCCCCCCCCCCCCTTAAAGTAGCACAAGAACCACTACACTAGAAAAAAATCTCTAAGTGAACACAGGAACGAGACTCAAACACTAGGCAAAAACCGAGAGCGTGTGTACGTACGTTCAGCGCGCTGGCTCTTCCCGAGTGATGTGAGATAAACTTTGTGAAAATTTCTTTACGAACATTTTTTAATGGTGTCATATAATTTTTTATGTTCAACTATATCATTGACATGTGAATTCTCTCAAGTCGCTCTTTATGTTGAGATAATTGTGACGTAATTTGATATTACCGCGAAGATTTGTAATACGATCAATTTTAAACCTTGATCCTAAAGCCCAATCGGGCTTTAACGGCAATTTGTTTTTTTTTAAACCGACTGCCGGGAAAGTCTGCAGGGCTTTATATACTTTGATTTTTGTTTTAGGTTAGGACGCTTCAAAGAAGAACTATTTTAGGATGATTATTTCATTTATATTATACATCCCGCGCGTAGCTGATGATCCCCTGAATAATTTAAAAAAAAAATTATCCCAAACAAAGCCCGCATTGAAAAGTTATGAACGTTTCATTTTTCGAAACGCTGATTTTCCTTTGGCTCACGGTAGTTAGGGGAATTCGATCTCAGTTTCGAGCATCCGGTCTCTCTGCCTGCGCTCTCTGTAGACTTAACCGGACGTGACGTATGCGGTGGGCGTATCTATTTTTGCTGTCTCACTCTTATTGCTTACCTACAGCGGCAGACGGGGGCATGTAGGCCCGGGCCTGTAGCCATGAGGCGACTGGAGGCGCTGTATCAATTAGCAGCTCCTTACAGCTGACTCGTGAGCTGACTACAGCTGACTGTGGAGCCGCTGAGCAGAGCAGCTTGTAATGTGTTATGAACAATAACTTTTTTATAAATAATTGATTGTCATAGAAAAAACAGTACTGAAGACCCTTATTTTCATTATATATTAAATAAGTGGTAGAATTTATGATTATTAATTTGTTTAATTTCAATAAAAGAGTATGAAATAAATAATCTCTACAGTATTTCTATGATCATCATCATCAAAGATTTTTCGATTATTGTGGTGTGCCCTGTGAGTTGATAATAATTGTGCTGTGGTTGTGTTGGGGACCTGATGGCTGGAGGTACATATTGGCAATATTAAAAATAAAGTTTTTTCTGAATGAGTGTGTTTGTGTGTGTGTGTCCGGTTGAACTTGCGAATTACTTTTTTATAATCCACCCAACTTGCAAATTGCAAAAGGTGCAATTGCAGCACATAATGTCATTGTCATACGCATTATCGCTTAATTTTAATCATCATAGAAATGTATATGCTCTGAGCCAATACACTTGAACTGTAAAAGTCTTGTAATCCTACCCTTTTTCAAAAATAAACTTGATGTCTGAAAGTTTTGTAATCCCACCTTTTTTCTAAAATAAACTTGATGTCTGACAGTGAATTTTAATTTTGATTGTAACTGTTACATTCACTCAGGGTGGTAATGATAAGTATATTTAAGTAAACATGAATCAATTATTAAAAATTTTTATCTTTTTTGTTCTCTGTATGCAAGCTTAAGTTATGCGGCCAACGTGATTTTACATTTTGAAATTGGTTAATTAAGAAGTACAAAAGAAATAGATAGTTTTGGGTCTAGGTATCCAGTGACCAGAAATTATGAATTCTATTTGGCATGGATTTTTAAAGTACGAATGAGCATTTGCTTCATTATTTTCCAAGACGATTTTGTTTGTCCATCAAATATGCTCGCAATTATATATGCGAAATGAATTCAAAAGTACTTCATAACAGTAAATTATGTCTATGATTTTTATGTGTTCTGACTAATGATCAAATTTATATAAAAGAAATTTAAACCTAAAGAACTAGATATATCCAAGTCAACATGAATCAATTATTAAAAATTTTTTTTTTTTTTTTTTCTGTAAGCAAGAGTTAGAGTCCGATTAACGGACGTACTAACAGTCCCTTGCTCTTGCAGAGCCCGGGGAAGGGACTACTTAAGAGAAGAAAAAAAATCCCGGGGGTAGTCGGCACCCCTTGTACGACGACGTGACCACGCAATGTTTATACTACCTTAAATTAGGAAATCTTCCTTACCTTGGTTGGTCGCGGTGGAGAGGAAAAGAAGACACTAGATGAGGGTTGCTCTATTGGGTTTATTCCCAGTTAATGAGTGTCACTTATTTGGTCAACGTATGATTTAATAATCAACTTTATTTGTCACACAGATCTTTTATAATCCACAATCAATAATTATTCGGTCGATTTTATTATTTAACAATTTAATTTACTGGTCACAATTACTTTTTTTTTTATAATTCACAATCAATAATTATTCGGTCGATTTTATAATTTAATAATTTAAATTACTGGTCACAATTAGTTTTTTTTTTTATAATTCACAATCAATAACTATTCGGTCGATTTTATAATTTAATAATTTAAATTACTGGTCACAATTAGTTTTTTTTTTTTATAACTCACAATCAATAATTATTCGGTCGATTTTATAATTTAATAATTTAAATTACTGGTCACAATTAATTTTTAATGATACACAATCTTTAATTATTTGGTCGATTTTTTTTTATAATGTTATAATAAAACTTGGTGATACTGGACTTATACAGCAAAAGATAAGCACTCTGTGCTCTAATTTGATTTCAGCAACTTACTGCCCCCCTGCTCCTGCATTCGCTCCTCACGGAGGCCCGCTGTCCATCCCCACCTTGACTTTTCAAGTCAAGATTAGGCAACCAGGCTCCGTGGGAACGGATGCTGAGCGTGCATTTTTATACATATATGCTAGGTGCATTAAATGTCACCTAATACAAGCTTAAGATATACGGCCAAAGTGATTTTAAATTTTTAAATTGCGCGATCGCTGTAAATTTTCCTCAACCTAAAGTGCATCCTCCGCGTTTCTCCAAACATTTGGCATCCCTTGTGGGGAAAAGTTCCCCGAAAAAAGGCGCGTCGCGAGTGAAAAAGGAAAGTTAAAAGTTTGTGCCACGCCGCGGCCATTTTTTTCTTCAAAGTTCGAACGAAGAAGATGCCAGTGATGGCTAACCCGTGGCGCTTTCATCACCGCCGTGCAGCCACACTTCAGTGTCAGTGACAACAGTCGTCGAGGGAGTAAGAGAGATGGACGATCGCGCTCCACGACTCTCCTCTCTCCACACCGAAAGCCGCGCTCGCAGCTGGCCCAAGGCGGCCTGTCCAGCGAGCACTCATCGGCCAACAAGAGCGACCATCTTGTTGGCACCTCACTATCCAGGTTACCCTGGAGCCTACCACGCCCCCCGCGTAACCAGTACCCAAACCTAAGACGACGGTGGATTAGAAGGAGCATCTGAAACCCGTCGGCTTACCACGTCCCTGCCGCAGCCCCTCTGCAGTGGGAGAGAGAGAGAGAGAAGGCACCTCAATCAGCTGACTCTGCTAATACGGTGGGTCCGCTCCAAGTCGCAAACTTGCGTTGCGCAATTTAATAATTAATATTCCTTTTCTTTTGTTTGTTTTTTTAGGTTCTGAACGGTGTAGGTAAAGCTGACTACACTTGTTTTCAATTTATAGCCTTTTCTTAAGTTTGTTTATGTTTACCTTTTTCCAAATCAAATAGTCAGTTGACCCAATTACTCAATCATTGAGTACAGCTGGTATTATTTTGGCAAATAATTGATTATTTTAGGGTCAAGTGACCAATAAAATTAGGAATAATTTTTTCTATTTTTACCTTTGTTTATATTGAGATCATCTGTGCACTTAATTTCATTTTATTTTGTTCCACCTTATCTTACACTATTGAATTTGCAGGTGCAACTACCTGGTAACTTGTAGTCTACGCTGACTGTTCGCCAACATCTGAGCAACCATTGGCACCTGTAAGTGCAAGCGAAGAGACTTTCTTCACCAACTGGTAGTCCTCGAGTCCTCATACAGCTGCAGCAGCACTCCCAGAGTTCTTCGATAGCCTTGGGTTCAAAAGTACTGTTTTTTTTGCCAATTTTTATTAGTATAGTATTAGCTCAAATTATTTATAATTCTGAATAGTTACTGATTGTTTCATTTTTCCAATTATGTATTTCCAAAAAATTCGAATTAAATTTTTTATCCATTTAAGGTTTGTTTCAAGACCGATTTTCTCAAGACAATTATTTAGCCCACTATACCCAACTACGTACTAACTATTATCACCCTTTGGTTTGTTTTCTTCTCTAAGCGGTGTTCAGCTTGTTTGAACACCTTTTGATCTTTTTTTTTAAATGATCAATCCAAGTGCCTACTAACCCTTGCCCCCACTCAACCCAATTAGAGTTGTTAAGGGATTTTCATTTCCTTTTTTCTCTATAGTTTTTTGTTTATCTATTTACCTCTTTTCCTCTACCTTTATTTTTGGATTTTTTCACTTTCTTCATTTTTTAAACTTTCATTGGAAATTATGTTAAGGTTTTTTGACCAAATCAGCCACCTGCCTGGCTTAGTTGTTTGTTATTTAAAATGTATTTCAGTTGAAATTATTCTTTACCAGTAATATTCATAGGTTTGAATATTTTTCGATTTTCTTTTATTTAAATTGTATTTCAGTTTAAATTCCTTTCCACCAATAATATTCATATGTTTGAATATTTTTCAGTTTTATTTTATTTAAAGAATAATTGCCTCATCTTGATTGTATTTCAATTAAAGATTGTTCCACCAATGATATTCATAAGTTTAAATATTTTTTCTATTCTTTTGTTTAAAGAATGATTGCCTGATCTTAATTGTATTTTGTCGTGTCGGCACCAGCTCCCCATTTTAATATTAAAATAATTTTCAGATAATTCTTGAATTATTTACAAATTATTCAATTATTAGTTAAATAAGATAAATTAATAAGTATAAGTAAGAGAGAGAGAGAATAAATAGAAGAAAAATAGACAGAGAGAGGAAAAGCGAACAGGAGCTGGGAAAAAGAAGAGAGGGAGAGGACAAAAGAAACGCGTCAGCGCGGGACGCCTGGCTGAGTGAAGGAAAAGCCAGCAGCGGAGCCAAACAATAGAGTGTCACGGCAAGGAGGCTGGAGGCCATAAACAAGCCCCCATGATCACCGGTCAATGACATTGACCCAATGAGGCATCAAAGAAACGGGTCCCATGATAGTTTAGGCGGACCATAGCTATAGGAGAGGGAATTCACATATGAGGAGTATTATAATAAATGAGGCCAAGGCCAAGCCCTCTTAGAAAAGGGGCCAAATCATTGGTTTTTCCCCCAGTTTTCGGACGTACATGGGAGGGTCCATGATCTCCTCTATAGGGGTGGATCCTCATACACCAGGGTATAAATAGGGCCGCGAACGCGGGCCCAGCTTAGCTTGGTTATTCAGTCGCGATCCCGAACTCGCCCCGTGCACATCGTTCCGCAAGGTAGATCTCATTGACTTGACTCACGAGAGTCAGAGACTTTTCAAAGATTCGGTATCTTCAAAATAGACCGAGTGTAACCTGAGTGACTATTTATAGTCTCATTTCAAGGGCATTTCTGAGTTTACAAAATCAGAATACTTAATTCGCGAGTTTTCGAATAAGTGCGAGGGTTAAATAAAATTAGAGTTCCGGCAGTGACTAGTTGGTTTTAAAAGACTTTAAAGAAACAGCATTGTGTCCGACTAAAGAAAAAAGCAGGGAATTTCTTCAGGACTGCGTAGAACCACCGATTCACCACCTCAAGCAGCCCAGCGGGAATCTTCGGCCTTCAACACCGTCAACACTCTCTCTCTCTCTCTCTCTCTGTGCAGTGACCAGAACTTTTATAGAAGTAAGATTGATTTTAAGGAAATAGCTTGTGAAACATTTTGTAATTGTTTGGTTTTTCCAATAAATAGATTTTCATAGTAGTCTTTCGGGTTTTGTAGTTCAATTAATTAACCTCCTCTCAGTTATTCGAATCACCTACTCGGTCACATAAAAGGGTGAAGTAGAGTCAATTTAATTTAATAGATCTGTCCCAATTTTGGGACATGACACTGGTGTATCGCCCGTTTTATTTAAATAACTGAGAGACTTAAATAAATCAAAAAGAGGTAATATTAAAAAAAAAAAAGGAAGAGATAGAGTTGAGAATTTTTTTTCAGTCGGTCCGATTTTCATTGATATTTTGAAAAAAGAGTTCCTGGTACTAAAATAGAGAAAAGTAGAAAGGATTTCCAAGTTCAGTAGTAAATAAAATATAAATAATTATAAATATATATAAAAAAGGGGTCAATACGAGAAATTAAATTGTATTAAAAATAGTAATAATAAAAGAAAAGTCACAGATTTTTGTATAAAAATTTTCGAGGTGAGAGATCGAATTTTTCTTTTGAAAAAGTATCTAGTATACTCTGTACGATTTATGGTTTCAGTCCGCTGATAGAGAGTTACCCTTACGACGAATTGAAAGTATCGAGGCACAAAGAGCTAGAGAAATAATTCTGAAGGGCACAACACTCTTGCAACTTGACTGAGGTTCAGATCTATATGCCAAAGCGCTGACAGGGTCTAACCTACATACAGTCGAGGCGATAAAAAAAAGAAATTTTATCTGATGAATCCAGAAAATACAGAGTTTTATAATCTGTGATTCAGTCAAAGTTTAAAACAGAATTAGTTATAAATTAGAAAAAAAAAGAAATTTTTTTTATAATAAACTGATTGAAACAATTTAATTTCTTGATGAAAATGACGAATTATGGATGCAGCTTCAAATATCTGTAGTCCAAGTAAAGCCGAGAGTACTATACAAAATAACAAAAACAAACTTGAAGAGATTATAGCTCAGAAATATAAAGAATTAAAGCAAGAAAGTTTGAAAGGTCGAATGAACTTGAAGAATCTTTAGTCAAAGATTTTAAATTTCCAAACGTACTTCAGTTTTTAAAAGATAAAATAATAGCTCTTAGTGAAAAATTAAATAAAAATAATAGTACGAGTCACATTGAAGAGATTGATTCAACTTTGTCAATTGAATTTAATAGTTGCATAGAAAATTTATCAAATATGAGCAACGAAAAAGTTAAAAGCGAGAATTAAACCTCCGTCGGAATGGAATCGGTAATAATGCAAATGAGGGGGTTATCCTTGCGGGATATTATTGAGCTAGTGCCGCGTTGGTCAGGGTCAAATTTTCAAATTGAACAATTCTTAGAGGGATGTTATGAAGCAAAAAATTTAGTTGCCCCTGAAGCCGAAGGGGAATTAGCTAAATTAATAAACATAAGATTATTTGGTGATGCACTCAGATGTGCGCGGGATCATAATTTTAAAACAGTTCGCGAAGTTGAAGACTTTTTCATACCAATCTACGGCAACACTAGAACTTATTTTGAACTTGCAGGAGAATTAGCAAATACGAAACACAAAAGGGGGGAACCGGTTATGCAATTTTTAAACAAAATTAGAGCATTAGAAAGGGAGTTGGTAAAAGAGATTTGTCGTGAAAGGAAAGATTTAAGGGAAGACTTGGCAGAGATTGAAATTAGAACTGACTGTTTGCGATATTTTGTTAAAAACCTTTCATGGGAGTTACGATCACGATTAAACAGTCCTAAAAATTGGGAAGAAGCAAGCACTGCAAGCGGAACGCGAAATCACGGGAACATTAGTAGAATTAGATCAATTTGAAAATACAAATTGAAGTACGAGCGAAAACCCTCGCGAAATAAGAAGAGTACTTATTATGGAAAAAGAGACAAATAATGTTACATGTAACTTTTGTAACGGAATGAATCACTATTTAATGAACTGCTGGCGATACGCAAAATTTATGTATGAAAATACGAATTTAAGAGATAAACTAGTAAATAACTTAAAGCGTAAATTGGCGGAGCTTGATCCAGAATCTTTTGGAAATTGGAAACGAGACGAGGTTTATGAAAGAGAATACAGCATCCGAGACCACCCGCGGTATTTTACTTCAAAGGGAACTCCCAATGAAAGACCTAGGAATCGGTATTCAAACAATTATTATAATAACCACTCGTCAGCCTGGCGAAATAATCAAAATAATTATAATAGAGATAGACCTGACACCTCAAGCAATCAAAATTTTAATAGATCAGAATTTTATAATCGTGAAAACAATAATCAAAGATTTGATCAAACACAAAATAGGGGGGGCATCTTATTATAACACTAACTCAAGTTCAATGACGTGTTTTTACTGTAATAAACAAGGCCACGGAATTGAAACCTGTATGAAATGGCTACGCGATACCAATCAGACAAACGCCGGTAGCGGAAGCGCTCAAAACTTTTCAAAAAACCTGCACTTCCCCGCCGAACAGGCGGGGACGCGCGAAAATACGAACCAGAACCCAGCTCCATGGCGAGAGACTGGTACAATACCAAAA
Organism: Encarsia formosa; assembly: GCA_038277355.1. Lineage (NCBI taxonomy): Eukaryota > Metazoa > Arthropoda > Insecta > Hymenoptera > Aphelinidae > Encarsia > Encarsia formosa. Next base: position 87,851,566 of record CM076184.1, on the reverse strand, counting down.
TCAAGAATATAAACATAACGCAAGCTCTTACAAACCCCACAGTTAAATTATTCGCAGAAGAGTTTAAAAATCCAATTATTTTTCTGTTAGACATGGGGGCATCGGTAAGCATAGTAAAGAAAGGCGAAATTAATGAGAATGTTGAAATTGATTTTACACATATAATTTATTTAAAGGGGATAACATCTCAGCTAGTGCAAACACTAGGAAAAATCACTTTTTATTTTAATGGTTAAAAAATTGAATTACATTTAGTTGATGATGATTTTAATCTTCCGGTAGGAGTTTTGGGGACAGATTTTTTTAGAAAAAGCTCTGCAAAAATTGATTACGGAAGTAATTGTTTAAACTGCGATGGGAGAATAGTATATTATGCAACGGGTTGCAGTATCGTCGCCAGGGTGGTTTTAAAGGTACCGAGTGCGAAGCGAAGCGTAGCACGAGTAACTTTAAGAAGCCCTGGTGACGTGCTGCACCCGTTGCATATACTATTTTATACCACTGGTGCGTAGGGCGAGTTTTTAAATTTCTAAGCGTGCGTAAAATCGAGTACCTACGCACTAGTGGTATAATATTATTTTTCGAGAATCAAATCCAATTTAAAAATGAAAGACAATTTGATCAAGAATTTAATTCAAAAAATAGGTATGCGCAAAATAAAAACTTTATGAATAATAATTATCTGAATGAGATCGATTTAAAGAATGAAAAATCATTTACACCAATTAGAAAAGTCTGTGGAAGCAGGAATGAGAAATCGGATAAATTCAGTGGTAAGGTAAAAAGCTATTTCGAGATCAAATTCAAAAACGAGAAAAGTACGCAGCAAGAAAATTTTGTAAAGAATCTAGGTACTGGTGTCGGTTATAATAAATGCAATTTAGTCGAAAATTTATCGTTTAACTTGAAAACCAATGCGGTCGAAAGCGAGGCGACCGAAGAAAAAAGAGAAATCGATGATGAAGAAAAAAGGGAAGACGTTCAGGGTAGTGAAGGGCCACAAAAATCCCGTAACAATGGGAGCCTGATCATGAGAAAAGCAAAAATTTTCTTACGCAACGCGGAAAGCTCGGTGATGGCTTGCAATAACCGAGTAGAATGCGAGTTACCTTTTGAACTAAATGAAAAGGCCAAGCAGGGGGTTTTTAAAGACGATTCCGTAGACAAAAAGACGGCAGAGTTCGAAGAAGAACCACGGCACGTTGATCTGACAAATTTACGAGTGGGGTAGATTGATCCCTGGGAAAAAAGCGATTCAGAAATTTTTGACGATTTTGAAAGTCTAGAAGAAATAAACACGTTTGAAATTTTTAAAAATGAAAGCAAAAATCCGTTTATCAATCATCAAATCGAAAATTTGTTCACCTTCGAAAATTCGCGGAGGGAAGAAGAAAACGCAGATATCTTTATTTCAGACAAAAATGAACGGGCAGTTGAAATAAAAAATTTAATAAAATTAGATCACTTGAATGAGTCGGAGAAACTAAAAATGGAGGGGATGATCGAAAAATATTCTGATTGTTTTCACTTGATAGATGAAAAATTAAGCGCTATTGAAATATTAAGTCATTGTATTAATACTACAGATGACAGACCTATTGTTTCAAAACCTTTTCGATTACCACACGCGTTGAAGGGCGAAATTGAACGCCAAGTTCAAGACATGCTAGATAACGGAATTATTGAACCAAGTAATAGTAACTATTTAAACAATATTTTTCCTGTGGCTAAGCCATCAGACGGGACTAATAAGAAAGCTTATCGATGTGTATCGAATTACAGAGAGTTGAACAGGGTCACAGTGAGGGACCAATATCAACTCTCCTCGATATTAGATTGTTTTGATGCAATGAAGGGCGCAAAATATTGTATAGTAAATATGATTTAGCGCAGGGTTTTTGGCAAGTGCCTTTACACCCCGACGATAGACACAAATCGGCTTTTGCGACTTCTGCGGGATTTTTCCAGTGGTGTCGAATTCCTTTCGGGTTATCAAACGCACCAGCAACTTTTCAAAGAATTATGGATAAAGCCTTTTTAGATATGCAAAAAAAAACAATTTATGTGTGTGTGTGTGTGTGCGCGCGCGCGCGCGCGCGTGTGTGTGTGTGTGTGTGTGTAAATTTTACCAGTTTCCGGGCCGTAAAATTTCTGGGCCTTTGTATATATATTTTTCCACTTTCCGGGCCTTTGTATATATACTTTTCCACTTTCCGGGACTTTTATATATTTTTTCCGGGCCGTCACGAAAAATACAAAAATTTCACGATGTAAGTCAAATTTGAATATAAATCGAAGTTGTAAATACTTATTGTTCTACTTTCTGTAATTTCAATATTATAATAATTGACAGCACAGTACACTCGGCTAAAAACACAACTTTTAACAATAAAAATTGATAAACAATATATTATTTATAACAAATAACATCAATATTGTGTGAAAAATATTGTTATTTTCAGTTTTTTGCATTTTTCCGGATGTTTTTCTCTGGTAACATTATTATTATTATTTTTTTTTTTTAAATTTAAAATTCAAAGAAAGAAATTAGCCCAAGAAGAATTTTCTAAAAGCATTTGTTTAAAGCCACTTTAGACATGAAAAAAAAAAAAATTTCTCGTTTTTGACGATTTCTCCGAAACTATTCAATATTTTTCAAAAAAAAAAAAAAATTACATATTAAGCACATGAAATGTTAAATTTCCACCAAATATTGTTAAATTTTATTAATTTTTGCGATCAGGAAAACTCAAAAACGAAAAAAGTGGTTTTTTGCATTTTTCTCGAAAAATTTGAGGTTATGTAAAAAAAATTATAGAACAAAAGTTGTAGGTTTTTTAATTATCTACAACTTTTACGTTCCAACTTTTTTGATAAAACGTGTAGCTTCTTCAGAAAAGGCGAAAAAACACTATTCACCCCTAAAAACCCACCCCCTACTTCGATTTCCAAACTGATTTTCCTGCAATTATTTTCCCTTAAATAGAATCATATAAACAACCAACTTCCACAGTTAGTTACTGTTCATTAATTTTTACCAATTTTCTTTTTTTTACCAGTATCGGTACTGTACTAAGAAATGCACCATTGATTTCTTTATGTTCAGTGTCAGTTTTGAAAGTTTGGTTTCCAATACGAATTTGGAAATAATTTTTGGTATTTTCAGAACTGATCTCTTCATAACAATACAGAAGTCAGAAAAGGTTTTGTCAAAGTCAAAACTAAAAACTCTAAATTTCTACGGCAGTATACACAGACTATGAGCTTCCAACTACTAAATCATACATACCTCAAATTCAGTTTGATACACGTTGATGACGAGTGTCTGGCAAATCTAAGACTCATAGTGTGTCAGATGAAACATGTATTCTCGTTAAGTGCATTCTATCGGAACAAAGCATTCGATAGACATCTGTTATGCTCAAGCTATAAACAAAGTGTAAAAATATTTTCGAAAAAAAATGAATTATTCAAATTCAAGGTAGGGTATTTCCAAGACCAAATTGAATCAGAAAGAATTAAAAAATTAAAAAAAAAAATTAAATGTTGAGTATATTTCCTTGAATAATCGAAACTCTCCTGCACATGAAAACAAGTCACCTCACAGCAAATTTCTGTACGGTTTGGTACAAACGAAGAGAGCAACTAAATTTTTGACTCTAGTTAATGAGCAAAATCAAAATTTCTACAAAACCAAAGATTGGCAATTCCAGGACAAGCCTTTTTCCAATGCTCTGATAGTCAACGTGCGTCATGACAGTTATGTACAACTAGAAAGATGCCCTGAAATAAAACCCTTTACTCATTCAGAGCAAGCTCAGCCGAAAAACAGAATGCTGCAAATTCATTATATCGAAGTCCGGCAGACCCAAAACTTGAGACAAAACACACAAAGATTGAAATTATTTTAAGCTCATTAAGGCATATTTACAATATAAACCAAGTGCCGACTTCAAGTGTTAGCTAACGGAATCAAACTACAGTAAAGAAAAAAGAGTATTTTAATCTTTGCTTAGTCAGCAGCATCAAAAACTCTAGAAAACCAAAGAATGACAATTCGAGGACATGACATTTTCCAATGCTTTGGCGGTCAGCGCGCGATATGACAGTTACGACTTAAAAAAGTATCACAGCAAAAAGCTCGAAAATTAAATCCTTCTGCCATTCAGAGCACGCTCATCCAAAAAACGGAATGCTGCTAAATCATTCGATCGAAGTCCGGCAGATCCAAAACTTGCAGCGAGACTCACAAAAATAAAAATGCATAAGAGCTCATCAAACCACATCGAAATGATGAAACAAGTGCTGACTTTAAGAGTCTGGTGTTAAGATCAAAGAACGATAAAGAAAGCAGCAAAATAACAAGCTGTGTTTGATCAACAACATCGATAACTTTACAAAAACAAAGATTGGATTATCCAGGAAAATCCTTTCTCCGATGCTCTGAGAGTCAGCATGCGTCATGTAACTTATGAATCTTTAACTAAATTCATAGATTTTTATTTTGCTTATTGATTAGTTCGGAGTCTGGCAGATCCAAGATAAGATGCGGTACTCAAAAATATTATAGTGAGTTTGAACTTATCATTGTTCATCGGGAGAATAAACCAAGTCCACTATTTGAGAGTTTGGTGTTGAAATCGAACCACGTTGGAAAAAGCTACAAAAATTTAGAACTCTCTTGGCTAAGCAACGTTGATAACTGTACATAATCAAAGATTGGCAACTTCAGGATATGCCCTCATCGAGAGAATAATGCCCAATGCACTCTTTGAGAGTTTGGTTTTAGAATCGACACACAATAATGAGAGCTATGAAATTCTAAACCTTCTTAGATCGACAAGATCAAAGGTTGGCAGTTCCAGGATAAGCCTTTTTTCAATGCACTGAGAGTCAGCATGCGTCATGTTACTTACGAATCTTTAACTAAATTCATCGTTTTTTATTTTGCTTATTGATTAGTTCGAAGTCTGGCAGATCCAAGATAAGAAGCGATACTCAAAATTATTACAGTGAGTTTGAGCTTATCATTGTTCATCGAGAGAATAAACCAAATGCACTCTTTGAGAAGTTGGTTTTGGAATCGAACTACGAACATAAAAGCTACAAAATTCCAAACTTTCTTCGATCTACAAAAACAAAGGTTGGCAAATCGAAGATAAGCAATTTCGCAATGCTCTGAGAGTTAGCTTTTGTCATGACGGGTACAAATCTTAAAATAAATTCATAGTTTTTTATTTTGCTTATGGAAAATATCGGAGTCAAGCAGATCCAAGACAAGAGGCGATACTCAAAAATATCTCTGTCAGTTTGAGCTTACCATTACTCATCGGGAGAATAAACAAAGTACACTTTTTAAGAGTTTGGTGTTGAAATAGAACCACGATGGAAAAAGCTACAAAATTAAGAACTCTCTTGGAAAAGCAACATTGATAACTCTACAAAATCAAAGATTGGCAATTCCAGGATGTGCCCAGTTCAATGCCCTCATCGATAGAATATACCCAATGCACTCCTTGAGACTTTGGTTTTAGAATCGACACACAATAATGAGAGATATGAAATTCTAAACCTTCTTAGATCGACAAGATCAAAGGTTGGCAGTTCCAGGATAAGCCTTTTTTCAATGCACTGAGAGTCAGCATGCGTCATGTTACTTACGAATCTTTAACTAAATTCATCGTTTTTTATTTTGCTTACTGATTAGTTCGGAGTCTGGCAGATCCAAGACAAGAAGCGATACTCAAAAATATTACAGTGAGTTTGAACTTATCATCGTTCATCGAGAGAATAGACCAAATGCACTCTTTGAGAGTTTGGTTTTGGAATCGAACTAGGAACATAAAAGCTACAAAATTCCAAACTTTCTTCGATCTACAAAAACAAAGGTTGGCAAATCCAAGGTAAGCAATTCAGCAATGCTCTGAGAGTTAGCTTTTGTCATGACGGGTACAAATCTTAAAATAAATTCATAGTTTTTTATTTTGCTTATGGAATATATCAGAGTCAAGCGGATCCAAGACAAGAGGCGATACTCGAAAATATCTCTGTCAGTTTAAGCTTACCATTACTCATCGGGAGAATAAACAAAGTGCACTTTTAGAGATTGGTGTTGAAATCGAACCACGATGGAAAAAGCTACGAAATTAAGAACTCTCTTGGATAAGCAACATTGATAACTCTACAAAATCAAAGATTGGCAATTCCAGGATGTGCCCAGTTCAATGCCTTCATCGATAGAATAAACCCAATGCACTCCTTGAGACTTTGGTTTTAGAATCGACACACAATAATAAAAGCTACGAAATTCTAAACTTTCTTCGATCTACAAAATCAAAGGTTGGCGGTTCCAGGATAAGCCTTTTCGCAATACTCTGAGTCTGTTTGGAATTTCGGAGCTTTTAAAATCGTGATTCGATTTCAACACAAAACTCTCAAGAAGTGGATTTGGTTGATTCTCTCGATGAGAAATGATAAGCTCACTAAAATATTTTCGAGAATCGCCTTTGGTCTTGGATCTGCCTGACTCAAAACTATTCCATGAGCAAAATAAAAAACTATGAAATTAATTAAATATTGGTACCTCTCATGACAAAAGCTAACTCTCAGAGCATCGTGAAATTGCTCATCTAGGATTTGCCAACCTTTGATTTTGTAGATCGAATAAAGTTTGGAATTTCATAGCTTTTATGTTCGTGGTTCGATTTCAAAACAAAACTATCAAATAGTGCACTTGGTTTATTCTCCCGATGAGTAATGATAAGCTCAAACTCACTCTAATATTTTTGAGTATCGCTTCTTGTCTAGGATCTGCCTGACTCAGAACTATTCCATAAGCAAAATAAAAAACTATGAATTTATTTAAAGATTTGTACCTGTCAAGATAAAAGCTAACACTCAGACCATTGCAATATTGTTTATCTTGGATATGCCAACCTTCGATTTTGTAGATTGAATAAAGTTCGGAATTTCCTAGCTTTTTCCATCGTGGTTCGATTTCAACACCAAACTCTCAAATAGTGCACTTGCTTTATTGTCTCAATGACTAATGATAAGCTCAAACTCACTGTTATATTTTTGAGTATCGCTTCTTGTCTTGAATCTGCCTGACTCCAAACGATTCTATAAGCAAAATAAAAAAATATGTATTTATTTTAATATTTGTACCTGTCATGACAAAAGCTAACTCTAAGAGCATTGCGAAAAGGCTTACCCTGGAATTGTCAACCTTTGATTTTGTATATCGAAGAAAGTTTGGAATTTCGTAGCCTTTATTTTCGTGTTTCGATTCCAAACCAAACTAACAAAGAGTGCATTTTGTTCATTCTCTCGATGAGCAATGATAAGCTCAAACTCACTGTAATATTTTGAGTATCGCTTCTTGTCTTGAATCTACCAGACTCCGAACTAATCAATAAGCAAAATAAAAAACTATGAATTTTTCGAAAGATTCGTGAGTAACATGACGCATGCTGACTCTCAGAGCATTGAAAAAAGTCATATCCTGGAATTGCGAATCTTTGATTTTGTAGAGTTATCGATGTTGCTGATTGAAGAGGGTTTGGAATTTCGTATTTATTTTTCATTGGAATTTGATTCCAACACCAAACTCTGAAAAATTTGCGTTTCGTGTATTCTCTCGATGAACAATGATAAGCTCAAACTCACTGTAATATACCTGAGTATCACCTCTTGTCTTGGATCTGACCATTCCCAAACTAATCTAAAAGCAAAATAAAAAAAATTATGAAATTATTATGCGATTCGTAACTGCCATGACGCATGCTGACTCTGAGGGCATTGAACTGGACACATCCTGGAATTGCCAACCTTTGATTTTGTAGAGTTATCAATTTTGCTTATTCAAGAGAGTTCGAAATTTCGTAGCTTTTTCCATCGTGGTTTGATTTCAACACCAAACTCTCAAATAGGGCACTTGGTTTATTCTCCCGATGACTATCGATAAGCTCAGACTCACCGAAATATTTTTGATTTACGCCACTTGCCTTGAATCTGCCTGACTCCAAATTATTCTATAAGCAATATGAAAAATTATGAATTTATTTTAAGATTTGTACCTGTCATGACGCAAGCTGACTCTAACAGCATTGAAAGAAGGATTATCCTGGAATTGCCAACCTTTGATTTTGTAGATCGAAGAAAGTTTGGAATTTCGTAGCCTTTATTTTCGTGTTTCAATTCGAAAACCAAACTCTCAATGAGTGCATTTTGTTCATTCTCTCGATGAGCAATGATAAGCTCAAACTCGCTGAAACATTTTTGAGTATCGCCCCATGTCTTGGATTTGTCAGACTCCAAACTATTCCATAAGCAAAATAAAAAACTATGAATTTTTCGAAAGATTCGTGAGTAAAATGACGCATGCTGACTCTCAGTGCATTGAAAAAAGGCTCATCCTGAAATTGCCAATCTTTCAGTTAGTAGAGTTGTCAATCTAGCCGATCGAAGAAAGTTTGGAATTTCGTAGATTTTTTCATCGTGGTTTGATTTTAACACCGAACTCTCAAATAGTGCACTTGGTTTATTCTCCCGATGAGTAATGATAAGTTCGAACTCACTGTTATATTTTTGAGTATCGCCTCTTGTCTTGGATCTGACCATTCCCAAATTAATCTCAAAGCAAAATAAAAAAACTATGAAATTGTTCAAAGATTCGTAACTGTCATGACGCACGCTGACTCTGAGGGCATTGAACCGGTCACATCCTGGAATTGCCAACCTTTGATTTTGTAGAGTTATCAATGTTGCTTATTCAAGAGAGTTCGAAATATCGTACCTTTTTCCATCGCGGTTTGATTTAAACACCAATCTCTCAAACAGGGCACTTGGTTATTTCTCTCGAGGAGCAAGGTTAAGCTCAAACTCACTGAAACATTTTTGAGTATCGCCGCATGTCTTGGATTTGCCAGACTCCAAACTTTTCCATAAGCAAAATAAAACACTATGAATTTTTTTAATGATTCGTAACTCTAATGACGAATGCTGACTCTCGGAGTTCTGACAAAAGGCTTATCCTGGAATTGCGAATCTATGATTTTGTGGAGTTATCAATGATGCTGACCGAAGAGAGTTTTGAATTTCGTAGCTTTTTTCATCGTGGTTTGATTTTAACACCGAACTCTTAAATAGTGCACTTGGTTTATTCTCCCGATTAGTAATGATAAGCTCGAACTCACTGAAATATACCTGAGTATCACCTCTTGTCTTGGATCTGACCATTCCCAAACTAATCTAAAAGCAAAATGAAAAAAATTATAAAATTATTTTAAGATTCGTTACTGTCATGACGCACAATGACTCTAAGGGCATTGAACTGGACACATCCTGGAATTGCGAACCTTTGATTTTGTAGAGTTATCAATGTTGCTTATTCAAGAGAGTTCCAAATTTCGTAGCTTCTTCCATCGTGGTTTGATTTAAACACCAAACTCTCAAACAGGGCTCTTGGTTATTTCTATCGAGGAGCAATGTTAAGCTCAAACTCACTGAAACATTTTTGAGTATCGCCACATGTCTTGGATATGTCAGACTCCGAACTTTTCCACAAGCAAAATCAAAAACTATGAATTTTTTTAATGATTCGTAACTGTAATGACGTATGCTGACTCTCAGAGTTCTGACAAAAGGCTTATCCTTGAATTGCGAATCTTTGATTTTGTAGGGTTATCAATGATGCTGACCGAAGAGAGTTTTGAATTTTGTAGCTTTTTTCATCGTGGTTCGATTTTAAAACCGAACTCTCAAATAGTGCACTTGGTTTATTCTCCCGATGAGTAATGATAAGCTCAAACTCACTATTATATTTTTGAGTATCGCTTCTTGTCTTGAATCTACCAGACTCCAAACTAATCAATAAGCCAAATACAAAACTTTGAATTCATTTTAGGATTTGTAACTGTCATGACGCAAGCTGACTCTCACAGCATTGAAAGAAGGCTTATCCGGGAATTGCAAACCTGTGATTTTGTAGATCGAAGAAAGTTTGGAATTTCGTAGCCTTTATTTTCGTATTTCGATTCCAAAACCAAACTCTTAATGAGCGCATTTTGTTAATTCTCTCGATGAGCAATGATAAGCTCAAACTCACTGTAATATTTTTGAGTATCGCTTCTTGTCTTGGATCTACCAGACTCCAAACTAATCGATAAGCCAGATAAAAACTTTTTTTTTTTTATTATTTGTAACTGTTATGACGCATGCTGACTCTTAGAGCATTGAAAAAAAGGCATATCCTGGAATGGCCAATCTTCGATTTTGTAGAGTTATCAATGTTGCTGATCGAAAAGGGTTTGGAATTCGGTAGCTTTTTTCATCGTGGTTTGTTTCAACACCCATCTCCCAAATAGTGCACTTGGTTTATTCTCCCGATGAGTAATGATAAGCTCAAACTCAATGAAACATTTTGAGTATTACCGATTGTCTTGGATCTGCCTGACTTCGAACTAGTTTACAAGCAAAAGAAACAACTATGAATTTATTTTCAGATTCGTCACTGTCATGACGCAAGCTTACTCTCACGGCATTGAAAGAAAGCTTATCCTGGAATTACCAATTTTTGATTTTGTTGACTTATCAATGATGCTGATCGAAGAGAGTTTTGAATTTTGTGGCTTTTGTCATCCTGGTTTGTTTTAACACCCATCTTCCAAATAGTGCACTTGGTTTATTCTCTCGATGAGTAATGATAAACTTGAACTCACTAAAATATTTTTGGGTATTGCCTCTTGTCTTGAATCTGCCTGACTCCGAACTGTTTCATAAGCAAAATAAAAAACTATAAATTTATTTATAGATTCGTAAGTAACATGACGCATGCTGAGTCTCAGTGCATTGAAAAAAGGCTTTTCCTTGAATTGCAAATCTTAGAGTTAGTAGAGTTGTCAATCTAGCTGTTCAAAGAAAGTTTCGAATTTTGTAGCTTTTTTCGTTGTCGTTCGATTTCAACACAAAACTCTCAAATAGTGCACTTGGTTTACTCTCCTGATGAGTAATGATAACCTCAAACTCACTGAAATATTTTTGAGTATCGCCTCTTAACTTGGATCTGCCTGACTCCGAACTATTCCATAAGCAAAATAAACAACTATAAATTTATTTTATCATTTGTAACTGTCATGACGCATGCTGACTCTTAGAGCATTGAAAAAAGGCATATCCTGGAATGGCCAATCTTCAATTTTGTAGAGTTATCAATGTTGCTGATTGAAGAGGGTTTGGAATTTCGTATTTATTTTTCATCGGAAATTGATTCCACAACACCAAACCCTGAAAAATGGCATTTAGTGTATTCTCTTGATGAGCAATGATAAGCTCAAGCTCACTGTAGTATGCTAGAGTATCGCCTCTTGTCTTGGATCCGACCATTCTCAAACTAATTAAAAAGCAAAATAAAATAAATTATAAAATTATTTTAAGATTCGTAACTATCATGACGCACGCTGTCTCTGAGGGCATTGAACCGCACACTTCCTGTAATTGCCGACCTTTGATTCTGTAGAGTTATCAATGTTGCTTATTCAAGAGAGTTCGAAATTTCGTAGCTTTTCCCATCGTGGTTTGATTTCAACACCAAACTCTGAAATAGGGCACTTAGTTTATTATCCCAATGAGTAATGATAAGCTTAAACTCACTGAAATATTTTTGAGTATCGCCTCTTAATTTGGATCTGCCCGACTCCGAACTATTCCATCAGCAAAGTAAAAAGTTATGAATTTATTTCAAAATTTGTAACTTTCATGACGCAAGCTGACTCTAACAGCATTGAAAGAAGGATTATCCTGGAATTGCCAACCTTTGATTTTGTAGATCGAAGAAAGTTTGGAATTTCGTAGCCTTTATTTTCGTGTTTCGATTCGAAAACCAAACTCTCAATGAGTGCATTTTGTTCATTCTCTCGATGAGCAATGATAAGCTCAAACTCACTGAAATATTTTGAGTATCGCTTCTTGTCTTGAATCTACCAGACTCCAAACTAATCAATAAGCCAAATAAAAAACTTTGAATTCATTTTAGGATTTGTAACTGTCATGACGCAAGCTGACTCTCACAGCATTGAAAGAAGGCTTATCCTGGAATGGCCAATCTTCGATTTTGTAGAGTTATCAATGATGCAGATCGAAGAATGTTTTGAATTTTGTAGCTTTTTTCATCGTCGTTTGTTTCAACACAAATCTCTCAAAGAGTGCATTTGGTTAATTTTCTCGATGAGCAATGATAAGCTCAAACTCACTGTAATATTTTTGAGTATTGCTTCTTGTCTTGGATCTACCAGACTCCAAACTCATCAATAAGCCAGATAAAAACTTTGAATCTTTTTTATGATTTGTAACTGTTATGACGCATGGGGACTCTTAGAGCATTGAAAAAAAGGCATATCCTGGAATGGCCAATCTTCGATTTTGTAGAGTTATCAATGATGCAGATCGAAGAATGTTTTGAATTTTGTAGCTTTTTTCATCGTCGTTTGTTTCAACACCCATCTCTCAAAGAGTGCCTTTGGTTAATTTTCTTGATGAGCAATGATAAGCTCAAACTCACTGTAATATTTTTGAGTATCGCCTCTTGTCTTGGATCTGCCTGACTCCAAACGATTCTATAAGCAAAATAAAAAAATATATATTTATTTTAATATTTGTACCTGTCATGACAAAAGCTAACTCTAAGAGCATTGCGAAAAGGCTTACCCTGGAATTGTCAACCTTTGATTTTGTATATCGAAGAAAGTTTGGAATTTCGTAGCCTTTATTTTCGTGTTTCGATTCCAAAACCAAACTAACAAAGAGTGCATTTTGTTCATTCTCTCGATAAGCAATGATAAGCTCAAACTCACTGTAATATTTTTGAGTATCGCTTCTTGTCTTGAATCTACCAGACTCCAAACTAATCAATAAGCCAAATAAAAAACTTTGAATTTATTTTAGGATTTGTAACTGTCATGATGCAAGCGGACTCTCACAGCATTGAAAGGAGGCTCATCCTGGAATTGCCAATCTTTGATTTTGTAGAGTTATCAATGATGCTGATCGAAGAGAGTTTTGAATTTTGTAGCTTTTTTCATCGTCGTTTGTTTCAACACCCATCTCTCAAATAGTGCATTTGGTTAATTCTCTCGATGAGCAATGATAAGTTCAAACCCACTGTAATATTTTTGAGTATCGGCCCTTGTCTTGGATCTGCCTTACTCCAAACGATTCTATAAGCAAAATAAAAAATTATGAATTTATTTTAATATTTGTACCTGTCATGACAAAAGCTAACTCTAAGAGCATCGCGAAAAGGCTTACCCTGGAATTGTCAACCTTTGATTTTGTATATCGAAGAAAGTTTGGAATTTCGTAGCCTTTATTTTCGTGTTTCGATTCCAAAACCAAACTCTTAAGGGGGTACATATACCTAAAAATTTTCAAAAAATCAATTTTCAGTTTTTTGTGTTTTTTGATGTACTTTTACATCAGCTTTCAAATGCCGCAAACCGCGTTTCTTGATTCGTTAAGGAAAAAAAGTTACAGTTAATTTAATAAAGACATTCAATTTATTAAATTAACGTTGAAATGGCTTTTTTTGAAATTCAAGAATTCTAAGTCCGTTCTAGTAGCAAAAATACTTTCTACGATACTATAGGTACAAATGCTTTGTCGATGTATTTTTTCCTTTTTTAATTTTCGCAATGTAGGTATAATTTTTTTTTATCCACGAACAGAACTGTAAGTATTTATATCGTTTTCATCTAATAAAAGCGATGAAAAAACAGAAAATTTTTTTATCTGTGATTAGATTTTTTCCGCGACACAATATCTTAATAATGAAAGTTAAGAATGACAGATTAACTTTCATTTCAAGTCTAATGCTAAAAACAATTTATTAAGTTAGAATCGATCGCATAAAAAAGTTTATAACCTTTATGACATAATATATGACATATATTACCTCTACGAGACTACTTTAGTATATTGACCAATTAGTATCGAATATCGATCTATCGATATCAAATTAGGTATTTCTGCAGCGTTAAAAGTTCACGACTACTTTTTTGTTCTTTGAGTCATCTTTCTAGTGAAATTCTACTTCACTTGGTTTTGTTTTTGTTATTATTTCAATCTGAAGTAAATAAGTTTGTTTTATTAAAAAAAAAAAAATTTAAGAATAAATGACCAGGTAAACTAATGAAGTTTTTTAATTGTTAAAAAAAATGTGTTTATGTACAAATGTGAAGTGAAAAAATAATTCTGTGATTTAAAATTAAAGATAATTTTTAGATAATTGCATGTGAAGACTCCACTGACTCAAAGTCTCAACTTGGTCTTGGTGCCTAATAGTGTGTGATCTGTGTTTTTGATAAAAAAGCTAATTGGGTCACTTTAGGAGCAGGAGAAAAAAAAAAGTATCCGGCTGTGTGCAAAAGAGTATTTACATCAAGCAAGAGTCCTGTGACAAGATATTTTCAAAATATAAATGTTTATGTGTTGATGTGTTACATTTTATTCATCAAAATCTTTTCAGAACTTCAAAAGCCATTTTCTCAAATATGTGATTTTTGAGAAAATGAGGGCATTGCTCGTAAAGCCAAAATTTTTCCAGACAGCGGATAGACCCAGGACTTTGCACACTTGTTGTACATGTGAACCCTCATGAGCGCAACCTCAGGCAACCAAATCTAAGCATTATTAAGCTGATGGCACACCAGAAATTGACTAAAATGATAAAAACTATCAAAATTTTAACCACACTAAGCAATTTTAGAGTATGCAAGCAGCTTAATAGTGCTTGGATTTGGTTGCCTGAGGTTCCGCTCATGAGGGTTCACATGTACAACAACTATGCCAAGTCCTGGGTCCATCCGCTTTAAGGAAAAATTTTGACTTTACGAGCAATGAACTTTTATAGCTAAAATAAGCTGAATTTTATAACACTTATAAAAACAGTTATTTTAATTTTCTAAATTTAAAAAACTATGTAAAAATGTGTGTATGTTATGGGAAAAAATATCTTTTTGAATAAATAATTTTTAAAAGATTTACAAAATTTTTTCTGAGTTTTTTTTTTTAGGTATATGTACCCCCTTAAAGAGACCATTTTGTTAATTCTCTCGATGAGCAATGATAAGCTCAAACTCACTGTAATATTTTTGAGTATCGCTTCTTGTCTTGGATCTACCAGACTCGAGACTAATCGATAAGCCCGATAAAAACTTTGAATTTTTTTTATTATTTGTAACTGTTATGACGCATGCTGACTCTTAGAGCATTGAAAAAAAGGCATATCCTGGAATGGCCAATCTTCGATTTTGTAGAGTTATCAATGTTGCTGATCGAAAAGGGTTTGGAATTCGGTAGCTTTTTTCATCGTGGTTTGTTTCAACACCCATCTCCCAAATAGTGCACTTGGTTTATTTTCCCGATGAGTAATGATAAGCTCAAACTCAATGAAACATTTTGAGTATTGCCGATTGTCTTGGATCTGCCTGACTTCGAACTAGTTTACAAGCAAAAAAAACAACTATGAATTTATTTTCGGATTTGTAACTGTCATGACGCAAGCTTACTCTCACGGCATTGAAAGAAGGCTTATCCTGGAATTACCAATTTTTGATTTTGTTGACTTATCAATGATGCTGATCGAAGAGAGTTTTGAATTTTGTGGCTTTTGTCATCATGGTTAGTTTTAACACCCATCTTCCAAATAGTGCACTTGGTTTATTCTCTCGATGAGTAATGATAAACTTGAACTCACTAAAATATTTTTGGGTATTGCCTCTTGTCTTGAATCTGCCTGACTCCGAACTGTTTCATAAGCAAAATAAAAAACTATAAATTTATTTATAGATTCGTAAGTAACATGACGCATGCTGAGTCTCAGTGCATTGAAAAAAGGCTTTTCCTTGAATTGCAAATCTTAGAGTTAGAAGAGTTGTCAATCTAGCTGTTCGAAGAAAGTTTCGAATTTTGTAGCTTTTTTCGTTGTCGTTCGATTTCAACACAAAACTCTCAAATAGTGCACTTGGTTTATTGGGCTCAAACTCACTGAAATATTTTTGAGTATCGCCTCTTAACTTGGATCTGCCTGACTCCGAACTATTCCATAAGCAAAATAAACAACTATAAATTTATTTTATCATTTGTAACTGTCATGACGCATGCTGACTCTTAGAGCATTGAAAAAAGGCATATCCTGGAATGGCCAATCTTCAATTTTGTAGAGTTATCAATGTTGCTGATTGAAGAGGGTTTGGAATTTCGTATTTATTTTTCATCGGA
This sequence comes from Encarsia formosa, assembly GCA_038277355.1. Lineage (NCBI taxonomy): Eukaryota > Metazoa > Arthropoda > Insecta > Hymenoptera > Aphelinidae > Encarsia > Encarsia formosa. The sequence goes on along the minus strand of CM076184.1, from coordinate 87,835,291 downwards.
AATTGATTCCACAACACCAAACCCTGAAAAGTGGCATTTAGTGTATTCTCTCGATGAGCAATGATAAGCTCAAGCTCACTGTAGTATGCTTGAGTATCGCCTCTTGTCTTGGATCTGACCATTCCCAAACTAATCTAAAAGCAAAATAAAAAAAATTATAAAATTATTTTAATATTCGTAATTGTCATGACGCACGCTAACTCTGAGGGCATTGCACTGGACACATCCTGGAATTGCCAACCTTTGATTTTGTAGAGTTATCAATGTTGCTTATTCAAGAGAGTTCGAAATTTCGTAGCTTTTTCCATCGTAGTTTGATTTCAACACCAAACTCTCAAATAGGGCACTTGGTTTAGTCTCCCGATGAGTAATGATAAGCTCAAAGTCACTGAAATATTTTCGATTATCGCCACATGTCTTGGATTTGCCAGACTTCGATCTATTCCATAAGCAAAATAAAAAATTATGAATTTTTTTAATGATTCGTAACTGTAATGACGCATGCTGAGTCAGGGGGCATTGAAAAAAAAGGTTATCCTGGAATTGCCAATCTTTGATTTTGTAAAGTTAATAATGTTGCTTTTCCAATAGAGTTTGAAATTTCGTAGCTTTTTTCATCGTGGTTCCATTTCAACACCAAACTCTCAAAGAGTTAACTTGGTTATTTCTCTCGAGGAGCAATGATAAGCTTAAACTCACTGAAATATTTTTGAGTATCGCCACATGTCTTGGATTTGCCAGACTCCGAACTTTTCCATAAGCAAAATAAAAAACTATGAATTTTTTTAATGATTCCCAACTGTAATGACGCATGCTGACTCTCAGAGTTCTGAGAAAAGGCTTATCTTGGAATTGCGAATCTTTGATTTAGTAGAGTTATTAATATTGCTCATCGAAGAGAGTTTACAATTTGATAGCTGTTTACGTCGTGGTTCGATTCCAACATAAAACTTTCAAAGAGTGCACTTGGTTTATTCTCTCGATGAGAATGATAAGCTTAAACTCACTGTGATCATTTTGAGTTCGCCACATGTCTTGGATTTGTCAAACTTTGAACTTTTCCATAAGTAAATTAAAAAATATGAATTTATTTTAAGATTTGTAACTGTCATGACGCATGCTGACTCTCAGAGCATTGAAAAAAGGCTTATCCTGGAATTGCCAGTATTCGATTTTGTAGAGTTATCAATACTGCCAATCAAAGAAAGTTCAAATTTTGTTTCTGTATTCATTGTCATTTGATTCCAACACGAAAAAGTTTAAGTCAGCATTTAGTTTATCATTTCGATGATCCATGATGTGCTCAAACTCACTTTAATACTTTTTCATAACTCCGGGACGAAAACATCAACTTCCCTCTGCCGGTCGGATAGTAAATTTGGTTTTTTCTACCGTCGTTATGAAAAAAACTTTACACACATCGCAGGAAAAGAATAAGCCAACCCCTAGCAAATTTTCAACACCCTCGCCCTTGGCTCGGGCGTCAATTTTGGTTTGCTAGGGCTGCCTAGTACTTTTCCAGCACTCTTTGTGTAATGTACTATCGAGTTTTGCCTTAATTCTTGGATCTGCCAGACTCCGAATCAAGAAATATGCAACTTATTATACTCTGAATTTTTTTATTGCAAATAAAAACTCCAAAAGATTGCATTCGTTTCATTCTTTTGATATGCAATAATGGGCTACAGCTCACATCAGTGTTTGTAAGTTTTGCCCCAAGTCTTGGATCTGCTGGACTCCAATCTATTGAATAAGCAGCAAATTATGCTTTGAATTTTTTTCAATTTGTCACCGTCATAAAGCACCCAGACTATTAAAGCATTGTAAAAAGGCTTGTTCTGGAATTGCCAATCGTTGGTTTTGTAGAGTTATCAATGTTGCTGATTAAAGATAGTTTGAAATGTCGTTCTTTTATCGATCGTCGTTTGATTTCAACACCATTTACTTTGAATCGGTACTTAGTTTGTCATTCCGATGTGCCATGATGATCTTAAGCTAGTTTTAATATTTGTGGTTTTTTAAATTATTATTAAATAATTTTTTTTTTTTTTTTTTTTTTTTAATCCTGGCAACCTCTCTTGTAGGTTAAGACCCATTACAAGGGGGGTATCAAATACATATGTGTGAGGGACCCACGCCACCTACTCTAAGTTGTTTTATACAGTTGTCTCTGTTTTGCCTTTCTCATGCTTTTTAACGTGGTTTCTTCCCAATTCTCGTTTTTTGTGTCCCTTCTCTAATAACCCCCCCTTAAGAAACCCCGATTGAGCGAATCTCTCGAGCGATGCTGCATTTTGGTTTTCGGGGACTCAGTCGACCCTTCTAGCCGAAAGCGCATCGGGATACTCAAGCTCAACTCGGTTAACCCATTAAGTCCGAGGATTTTTTGAATTTTTGGTTGTGTTTGAGCTGGGAAATCTTAGGGAAAACTGTGAAAAATGTATACCTGAATACCCTATCCCCCTATTTTCAAGTATGCCCTGCACGATGGTATAGTTCAAAAAAGTCAAAAATTCGATTTTCATTTGTTTATAAACAAATTAAAAAAAAAAACAAGATTTTTTTTGCACTTTTTTTTTTTTAATCGAAAAATTGAGTGGTTAAAAAATTTTTTACACACTTTAGAATATCATCACGGGTGATCACGCATTTCAAAGTTTCCAAATCTTCTTGAAAATTGTAGCTGCGATTTTTGTAAACAAAATGGCGGCCAAAACACTGCGAAGAAAAAATTCGTAAAGCAGCCGAAGGCGGAACCAACATCGAAAAACTTATTTTGCTCAAAAATATTTATTGAAAAAGCATAAAAAGTCTTTGAAATGTTAATTGTTAATATTTTTATCATTTCAATTGCATATATGCGAGTATTGGGCCCAATAGGGAGGGACCCAAAAATAAACATTGAGAAATCGAAAAATAAAAAATACTAACTTATTCTACGTAAAATTATAAGAACAAAATATACTTGGTGTTTTTTTTATACGGGCCACTATTTTTTCATAAAAATTCGTTGAAGTTGGGACTATCAACCAATTGAGTCCAAGGATTTTTTGAATTTTTGGTTGTGTTTGAGCTGGGAAATCTTGGGGAAATCTTGGGGAAAATGTATACCTGAATACCCTACCCCCCTATTTTCAAGTATGCCCTGCACGATGGTGTAGTTTAAAAAAGTCAAAAATTCGATTTTCATTTGTTTATAAACAAATTAAAAAAAAAAACAAGATTTTTTTTGCACTTTTTTTTTCTAATCGAAAAATTGAGTAATTAAAAAATTTTTTACACACTTTAGAATATCATCACGGGTGATCACGCATTTTAAAGTTTCCAAATCTTCTTGAAAATTGTAGCTGCGATTTTTCTAAACAAAGTGGCGGCCAAAAAACTACGACGTAAAAATTCGTAAAGCAGCCGAAGGCGGAACCAACATCGAAAAACTTATTTCGCTCAAAAACGAGGCCTTCAGATGTATTTATTTATTTATTTATTTATTTATGTTATTTATTTATTAGATTTTTTGATTTTTCTGTTAAAAAAATAAATTAATAAATAAATACTTGAATTTTTATTTATTTCCTTTTTTTGTTATGCAGTGTCAAACTGAATACGAAATATATGTTCAATAAAAATAGCCTGCGTATTTTATAATTATTAGAAATACAATTTTGTTATGCAGAAGAAGAGAAAGTAAGAAAGAACAACGGATTCATTGATGCTGTTAAAGCTTTTGCCAGGTGTATACGACTATAGCTGAAAGGCATAGAGTCTGCTTCGTAATCACAAGTCCATGGGTTCAAATCCCGCTTAGAGCAAAAAGTATCTCAAATACAGAAAAAAATTGTAAATCCAAAAAAAAAAAAAAAATTCGTCTTCCAATGACTTTAAATCTTTTTTTTTTTTTCTACTTTCAAATACACCTTTTTGAAAGGATATACTTCACCAAATATTGGTCTGAACTGAATAAAAAACTATAAGAAAAATTAACTTTTAGTAAAAAGCGATCAGACTAAAATTATCATAGATGCAGGCTAGAAAAAATTACAAGAAAATTTTGTTCAATTATATCCATAAATCAAATCTTTTATAAAGAAATATTTCATCAGATATAAAGAAAAATTGGCAGATTGAGAGTTGAAAAAAAAAAAAATTTTTTTATAGCCTAAGGATGAAATTTTTTTTTTCAATCACCACGAAGTCAACGCCTCTGAGAAATTTTTATTACGACTTTTACAGTTTACAACTGTATCTGCGCTTTTTCTGAATACTCGCCGTGAGCGGGATTCGAACAACGATCTAAGCATTGCTAAACTGGCTCTTTGCTGCTTTAGCCAACGGCCGTGTACAGATTTACAGATTTAGACTTCATTTATATGTAAAAATAATAAATTATGAATTTTCTGTAGCAATAATAGTCTTTACCAATCTCTCTCAATCAAAAATTATAAAAATGTATAGAAAATTTTTAAAAAGTAACAATAACTCGTCAAATTGTAAATTTCATCTCTTAGCCGTTACACTTATAAAATACAAAACATAACGTTGCCCAACACCTACCACGCGGAGGTTGATGAAACAAAGTGTCTTTTTTTTTTTTTTTTTTTTTTATTACTTTTATACTTTTTTTGTGTTTTTCTAATTTTTTTTTTTTTTTTTTTTTTTTTATCAATTTTTTTATAAAAATAATTTTTTAGTTCAACAATGAAACTTTCTTAGAAATTATGAAAACTTTTAGACTACAATAAATTTAATGATTATTTTTAGGAACGCAATTTTGACAAATAGATAAGCTGCACTTTTCACAGTACAAACGTGTCCTAATGGGACAGAAGCAACATTTTCTTAGTTTTTCTTTAGTCAAAATTTGGTGATTGCCTCTAGTAGACTTTTCCTTTGAAAGATAATGCTTGGAAATTGCCATCATAAAGTCAAGCGAACTTGATTTTTTAGTTTCCTTGCCGTGAACATAGTTCGAAAGAACAACTGCATTAGCTATTGACGCTTGAATAAGACGAATAAAAACGATCCACGTCCACTTTTTAGACCTTATGCAAGGCATAGCGTAGTTACAACGTCCATCATGAACGTCAACGCCACCCATATTTTTATTATAAAGTTGGAATGCATTAGGGAAAGCAATTTCTTCTTTTTCTTTTTTTTCTTTGCTCCTCCTTTTCGCTGTGTATGTGGGTGTGACACCAGCAGCAGTAGAAACCATCGACACTGGTTTAGAGTCCTGCAATGTAATGTAATTTATACCACTACTTTTTTCGTATTTCACTGCAACTGTACCTTTCGGTGACTTTTTAGGAATAACATTTTTTTCCTTTACACGATTTTCTCGGATAGTACCAGTCGAACGAACCCCTAAGTTTTTTAAATGTAAAACAAGATCAAAACTAGTAAATAAATTGTCCATGTATAAATGATAAAGAGGCAGTTTCCTAAAAGTTACGTTTGAAAAAAAGTGCTGAAGCAAACTCATAACAACACGAGTACCTAAAGAACATTTTTCAAGTTTATTGTCAGCTATTGCAGAGTTTTTACCACAGTACAAATCAAACTCAAGTAAATAGCCATCAGGAGTGCAAAGACCCCAAAATTTCAAGCCAAATCTAATGGGCTTCCCTTTTATGAATTGTTTCAGAATAGTTCTACCATAAAACTTGGCCATCATCTCGTCAACGGCCATTGCAGCTTGAAAATATCCAAATTGCTGGATGTTTTCCCTGAATAAATCAATAATTGTACGTACACGCCATCCAAAGTCATTTTCATTTTCATCTGCAGGTTTAGAATATTTGATGTTTGATTTTATTTGCTGAAATTTATCGCGAGCCATAGCCGCTTTTACTGGCTCAAATGACAAAAAAGGATCATTTGACCAGTAGTGTTTGTAAGATTTTCGCGAATTGTAGGCTGATGCAATTAAAATACCTATAAAAACGTTAAGTTCACCCATCGTTAGTTCATACCCGTTTGCTCGAGTACACATAATTATGTGATTTTTTATACTATCTGAAAAAAAAGTTTCAAATAGTTCAACACAATTCATACTTTTTATTTTTTTTTTGTTAGCATCAGACATTTGGCAACTATTTTCAACGTTTTGTGGATAAATTTGTTCTCCCTCGACCCACTCATAAACGTATTTATCCTCCAAACGACTGTTATTGCTAACATAATTTTTTGATGCTTGAGAATAAGTTTTTTGTGAAGTTTTATCATTTTGAGAATCGTTTGTACAGTCGTCGCTTTCTTCAGCTCCTGAGCCTTCGCTTTCATCTCCAGAATAATTTGGATCAGGTATGCAATATCGTTCGTCATCTTCATCAGAACTGAAATATTCTGATTCAGAATCAGTATCAGGAGGTTTAGCTGGTCTAGGTCGCTTTGGTCGCATATTGAAAAGTTTGAAATTATTCAATCACTAAAAATTGAACAGATTTCAAAATTTTTTCAATTTATTTATTTATTTGTAGTCTGGACTAGCTTGAAATTCGCTAAAATTATCAGCCACAGTCTTTGAGCAGCTCCCCTGGTGGAACTTATCATCTGCCAGGGTAAAAATGTCATCAAACCAACCATTGTTTATATTCTTTTTTCACCTAATTTATTAGTATGTTGTTTAAATGTGACGCCACCTAGCGGACTCTTTTCGTTATGAAGCATGTTTACCCTAGCAGATGATAAGAATTTTCACCATTGTCATTTATAAAAAATGTTTTTTCATTTTTATTTTTTTTTTCGAAATAAATTATTATTTTTTATAAATATATAAATTATTGGAAATATCTGCAAACATTAAAAATATTCTGTTCATTTAGTTTTCTCTTCAATTAGTTTTTGCCCAACTAGAATGACTACATTCAAAATTTTATTAATTTTTACAAAAACATAATGTAATAAAATGTAAAAAAATAAAATATATTGTACGTTACATTTCTTGTATTTTTTTTTTATTTATGGCAATAATTTTGAGTTTTTAATTTTCGTAAGCAAGGTTCGAACCCATGAAGTGGGGATTATGAAGCAGACTCTATGCCTTTCAGCTATACTCGTATACACCTGGCAAAAGCTTTAACAGCATCAATGAATCCGTTGTTCTTTCTTACTTTCTCTTCTTCTGCATAACAAAATTGTATTTCTAATAATTATAAAATACGCAGGCTATTTTTATTGAACATATATTTCGTATTCAGTTTGACACTGCATAACAAAAAAAGGAAATAAATAAAAATTCAAGTATTTATTTATTAATTTATTTTTTTAACAGAAAAATCAAAAAATCTAATAAATAAATAACATAAATAAATAAATAAATAAATAAATACATCTGAAGGCCTCGTTTTTGAGCGAAATAAGTTTTTCGATGTTGGTTCCGCCTTCGGCTGCTTTACGAATTTTTACGTCGTAGTTTTTTGGCCGCCACTTTGTTTAGAAAAATCGCAGCTACAATTTTCAAGAAGATTTGGAAACTTTGAAATGCGTGATCACCCGTGATGATATTCTAAAGTGTGTAAAAAATTTTTTAACCACTCAATTTTTCGATTAGAAAAAAAAAGTGCAAAAAAAATCTTGTTTTTTTTTTTTAATTTGTTTATAAACAAATGAAAATCGAATTTTTGACTTTTTTAAACTACACCATCGTGCAGGGCATACTTGAAAATAGGGGGGTAGGGTATTCAGGTATACATTTTCCCCAAGATTTCCCCAAGATTTCCCAGCTCAAACACAACCAAAAATTCAAAAAATCCTTGGACTCAATTGGTTGATAGTCCCAACTTCAACGAATTTTTATGAAAAAATAGTGGCCTCAATAAAAAAAACACCAAGTATATTTTGTTCTTATAATTTTACGTAGAATAAGTTAGTATTTTTTATTTTTCGATTTCTCAATGTTTATTTTTGGGTCCCTCCCTATTGGGCCCAATACTCGCATATATGCAATTGAAATGATAAAAATATTAACAATTAACATTTCAAAGACTTTTTATGCTTTTTCAATAAATATTTTTGAGCAAAATAAGTTTTTCGATGTTGGTTCCGCCTTCGGCTGCTTTACGAATTTTTTCTTCGCAGTGTTTTGGCCGCCATTTTGTTTACAAAAATCGCAGCTACAATTTTCAAGAAGATTTGGAAACTTTGAAATGCGTGATCACCCGTGATGATATTCTAAAGTGTGTAAAAAATTTTTTAACCACTCAATTTTTCGATTAAAAAAAAAAAAGTGCAAAAAAAATCTTGTTTTTTTTTTTAATTTGTTTATAAACAAATGAAAATCGAATTTTTGACTTTTTTGAACTATACCATCGTGTAGGGCATACTTGAAAATAGGGGGATAGGGTATTCAGGTATACATTTTTCACAGTTTTCCCTAAGATTTCCCAGCTCAAACACAACCAAAAATTCAAAAAATCCTCGGACTTAATGGGTTAAGTAGTCAGCCTCACACACTTTTTCCGGTCGGGCAACGGTCGACTTTATTCCTCCAATTCGGACTCGCGGGTGGTCAATGTTTTCGGAGAGAATTAAGTCGGCCATTAGGGTGTCCGAGTTGGAACAAGTGATGTAGGGCATCCTTACCTCATCTAAGCTACAGTGAACTTAATCCCGACAATTTTAACGCGTGAAAAAACACTCGAAAAAATCGCCGAGACCCGGGCTCGAATCCACGACCCCAAGATTGGAAGGCGCGCGCTCTAGCTCGGAGCCACGGCGGCTCTCATTATTAAATAATTTTATTATTAACTTAATTATTAAACGCACCCAGATTGTCAAAAAACTGGAAAAAGGCTTGTCCTGGAATTGCCGTTCTTTGCTTTAGTAAAGTTATCGACGTTGCAGATCAAACAGGGTTTGAAATTCCGTTGCTCTCTTGATAGTTCATTTTTGCGAAACAGAACTCTGGAAGACTGCACTTGTTTCATTCTCTCGATCTGCAAGAATTAAATTCAATTGATGTTGTAAAAAAAAAAAAAAAAAAAAAAAAAAAAAAAAAAAAAAAAAAATTCCGCCACGAAGTTTTTCTCGGCGGCCCGGAAATTTTTGGGAGCGGCCCGGAAATTTGGTACCGCGGTCCGGAATTTGTCTTTTTCTATGGCAAGCTCCCGGGACGTCCCGGAAAATGGAACGAAGGCCCGGAAATTGTTAAAATATATAGAAAAAGTCCCAGAAATTAGTATATGGTACATATATTGATGACTGTATTATTTATTCTGATTCAATTGAAGAACATATTTTAAAAATTAAAAAATTTCTACAAAGAGTCCGAGAGGTGGGCTTAAAGTTAAAACCAGAAAAATGTGAATTTTTAAAAACCGAAATAATATTTTTAGGACATCATTTAAGTGAAATCGGAATACAACCAGACAGTTCAAAATTAATAGCGGTCCGAAATTTTCCGAAACTAAATAACATTCGCTTGACTCGCAGTTTTCTTAGGTTGTGTAATTATTACCGTAGATTTATTCCAAATTTTTCTAAAATCGCAAAACCACTTACCGACCAGTTAAAGAAAGAAAAGAAATTCGAATGGACAGACACAGCTAATGAAGCTTTTGAAACACTAAATTATGTGAAAAACCGGTTTTGCAGTTTTTCGATGAGACCTTGCCCTTACACGTTTATTGCGATGCGGCTCAAGCATCGATTGGAGGATTGCTTGCGCAGGGTGCTCAACGATACGAGAGACCAATTGGGTATGTAAGCAGGGTATTACGCGGCAGTGAATTAGGATATTCAACATATGAGCGAGAATTTTTGGCAATTGTGTATACAGTTACCAGTTTTAAATGCTATTTACTCGGCAGAACGTTTACGGTCTATACGGACCACCTTCCGTTAACATATCTCACCAAATCGGATGATCCGATGGCTAGAATCAGCAAATGGTTGATAAAATTAAGTTGTTATTATTATAAAGTTGTTTATCTCCCAGGGAGATCAAATGTACAGGCGGGTTGCCTTAGTCGTTACCCCGTAGATGCTAAAGAAATGGAGATGCGGGATATAAGTATAATAACAAGATCTACCACAGGAAAAATTCAGAGGAAAAATTACAAAACAACACGCGGTAGGAAACCGTACGAAAGGCGGGTGAATAAATCGAGAAAGCCTGCTGTGGTAACAAAACCCATAATAGATACTAAAGAGCGCGTCAGTAGAAACGAGGAAAACGACCTAACAATAGAACCCCTCCGAACGGAAAGTCCCACAGCGGGAGATATTGGGGAAGGACTAAATGAGACCTTACCAGCGACTAATAACAGCGAGTGCGACCAAGCGCAAGAGGAATTATTTGCAAAGTGTAGAGAAAAATTGTTTATGCGAAAAGATAATTATTTATATTTCATTACCATGGAAGGTAAGCCATGTGACGAAGGCTCTAAACAATTATTTGAATGTAAGAAGTTACCTTATTTCAAAGATTGAAATGTAGGCGAAATAAAAGTTCATGAAGTAAGAGCACAGTCGTGCTTACGCAAAAACAAATACAGTTTCGCGATAGTATTACGAGGGAAAGAACTCTTGAGTACAGAAGAGATTAAAAATAATTTGAAGAATGCACTTAATGTATTCAAAGATTTATTAACGAAGTACGAAATAGCTTCAGTTAGTTTAGCAGAAAGTAGCGAAATTGAAAATGTATTGTGGGAAGAGGTACTTAATATTTTTACAGATACCTTCAAAGAGTGTTCAACAAAATTTGTTATATGTAAAGGGTTGATAGAATACGTCCCGGTAAGCGAAAGAGAGCGAATATTGCGCGAAAATCATGGTACGGTTATGTCCGGACACCTAGGTGTACAAAAGTGTTATCAAAAATTAAAACAAAATTATTACTGGAAAAATTTGAAGGAGTCTGTACAAGACTTTATACGAGGTTGTTTAACGTGTAATTTAAAAAAATTGAGAAGAGTAAAAACAAAACAGGAACTAGTTCTTACACCGTCAGTTCCTAAACTTTTTTTTTGTACCGCGATAGATATAGTAGGACCTTTTAAGCCTACGCCGGATAATTATAATAATATATTAACGAGTCAATGTACTTTCACTAAATATAGTTTAGCACTGCCTCTACGTGACGTGACCGCCGCAACAGTAGCAGAAACGCTAGTAAAAAGGTTTATCTGTGTATTTGGAGCACCCTCGGTTATATTATCGGATCTAGGAACAAATTTTTGCAGCAAATTGATGAAAGAAGTTGCTAAAATATTTCGGTTTAATCAAAAATTTTCTACGCCGTATAGGCCAAGCTCGAATGGCAGTATAGAGAAAATGCATCATAGTTTATGCTAATACATTAAAACAATCGTTGACAAAAATAATTCTTGGAGCGATATGTTAGAATTAGCTTGCTTCTCGTACAACACGACGTACCACTCGTCACATTCTTTTTTGCCGCACGAACTTGTTTTTGGTCGGGTAGCGACAACTCCCGCAGAGAATCGCCGTGGCGACCTTAGGAAAAAGGTATTGACCTACGACCAATACATTGAAGGTCTCTGCAAACGATTAAATAGCGTGCAAGGAGTAGCTAGGGAAAAATTGATAAATTCCAAAATTCGTGCTAAATATTACTATGATAAAAAAATCAACCCACAAGAGTGCAGAATCGGCATGTCTGTGTATTTGTTAAAAGGGGGGGGGGATACATAAATTTGAAGACCAGTATACAGGCCCTTTCACGGTTGTTGATATTTCCAATAAAAAGGGAAACGTGACCATACGAATGAGAAATAATAAAGTAAAAACGGTGCACGCGAATAGACTGAGAGTTTCGTATGTTGAGCAAGAAAGTTGATAACTTACACTAACTCAAATGATAATTTATAATGGACACACAAATAAAAAAAAGAAAGACAAAAAAATTTTAGAGTAGGTAATGCATGAAATAAGGTAGAAAAAAAAAATACGATTTAGTCTAAATTAAATTAGTGTAATTTCTAAATTACAGAAAAAAAAGGAGAATGCAGAAAACGTCGCTATTGCTCCTTGTTCTTTGGGCGAGTTATATTAAAGCTGACAAGTTAATAGAAATCGAAGCCTTAGATAATCCTGGATGAATATTTACAGAGTTACCTGAAATTCGCTTCGCAGAAGATTTTTGTGTTATAAGATTAATTTTTAATTTTGATATAGGACAATATTATATTAAAGAGGCGCGTGAAGATTTAATTTAGTTAAAAACTTGCATACCACCTATGAGCAATGACCAAAATAAAACTGTTTTTAAAAAATTCGACGAAATTATAAGAAATTACGATGATATTTTGAGTAAACATGAAACCGTAATTAATTACTTTAACAAGTCAAAGGTAACTTTTACCAGGGAAGAAACTAGGAGGCAAAAGGAAATAAGAAGGGTTGTTTTTGAAAGCGAGAGTGACGTTTGGTAGGAAACTTCGGCAGTTATTGATAAGACTAAGGGATTATTAAAACTAAGCAATATAGGGGAGTTGTCTATAGCTCGTATTTACCTTGATGAATTACCACTTAGCTCAAGCAGCGAGAGAAGCATATAGATTGATGATAGAACATCTGGATAGTTTGAAATTGATGATTTCTGCTTTTCAAAAGGGTACTGGATTGTCTACACTCCTGGAGAATAAATTGTGCTAAAACACCTTATGGCGTTAAGAATATGATATGCGTTTTACTAATAAAAACTTTGACACTCCTAAAAGCTTGCAAGAATTATTAAAATTTGTGACTTTGGTTGAAATAAAGAGAGGAATGTACTGAACACAGGGCTTAACGGAATATTTTATACCTATGAAATTTGATAATGCAGCAAAAATTTACTGGATAATTCCTACACTGAAAAAATAATATGCGTAGAGCTACGCAGTAGTACTGCGTAGAATCTACGCCGGGTGCCAGTGCGTGAATCTACGCCTGACTTGACTGCGCAGAACTGCGCAAGCGATCCAGCCGTAGAATTCCCGGTGCAGTGTATACCTTTATACAATAGCTGTATATATAGTATACTTAACTAAGTTGGCCCGTGCGAGACACACATGGCCAAAGGTTTTTTTGTTCATACGTTTTGTGTTGTTAGTTCTGTTTAATTTAAAGTAAGTATAAAAGTAAGTAAATAGTGTGTGCTTGTTGTTTATAACCTAAAAAGCACGAACATGAATCTCATCACTGATCCCGCAAATCATGGTTTGTTTTTTTTTTTTTCCTATTGCTTAAATTTGTATTAACATTTGTTTCAAAAAAAACAAAAAATAATTTTTCATAGATCACAGTAGTTTAACTACAACTCAACCTTTAAATGAAGTTCCTATACTGGATCCTTATCCAATTTCACAAGCTTTGCATGCATCTTTAAGATTAGGATCAGAGATTAGGTTCTCTTATTGAAAAAAATGAAAAAATCTTAAGAATAGGTTCTCCAATTGAAAGAAATAAAAAATTTCATATTGCTACACGATATGACTTTTAATAATATATGTATATAATTACTATTGATTGCATAATAAAACTGTATTTGATTAGAATGAGTAATTTTTAGTTAATTTCATAAAATTATCTTTTAAAACCCATTTTCCATACAACCGTTTCAAGTTTTCCCTCAGACGTTACTGAAAAATTTTCAATGAATACAGTTTTTCGAAAAAAAAGAATGTATTTTTAATAACCTACTAAACAAATTTATTTTACAATTAAAAAAAATTTAGTAAAATTGGCTTTTATAAGAAAACTCTAAACTTCATTTCATAATTATATAGTTGATTGAAAAATTAATTTTTTTTGCAAACTAGTTTTCTTACGCCAGTTAACTTAAACTTAATTTAATTTTTCTATTTCATTACTCTGTTTAGACCTAAAATACTTACTAAGAATGAATAAAAACTATGAATAAATAAACAAAAACATTCTCGACGACTATTCATTATTCTCTTCCTTATTTAGAGTCGCTAGAGCAAATGGCGATTATATATAGGCATACATTGCAGAGAGAATTCTACGGCTGGATCTCTTGCGCAGTTCTGCGCAAGCGAGTCAAGCGTAGATTTACGCAGTAAATTAGTGCGCAGCTCCACGCATATTATTTTTTCGGTGTATACCTTTGCGGCAAAATATTTTTAAGGATTTCACGTGAACAGCTTTTATCAATCCAGTGGATAAATTTATTATTGTCAAAAATGAGGGACATTAATTTATTAGTTACAACGAACTAAATTAATGTCTAGTGAAAAAGGGGTTTCATCTATGCCCCAAAAGAGCGTTCGAGTACTTAGAAACAAACAGCTGTGAAACAACACCACGCGACATAAATTTCCATGAGTGCGACATAAGAATTGCGAATAATTTTACGAATTACATGTTGAAACTAAAACCATTCTATAAAACAATCGTAGGGACAAGGGACGAAAAGAAACTAAGCTTGAAGTGCGGAAATATAATAAAGGGGGCAGTAAGCACAAAAGGACTGAGAATTTTATCTCTCCCATCGAACTGTGAATTTAAATTGAGTGGAAATTATTCAAATATGTACTTTCACGCAAGCTCAGAAATTAAAAATATTGTTTTTCCGGAAGCCAAGTTAGATCTCAATGAACTATCAAGTATTTTCGCAAATAAAGCGCTAGAAAAAAAGTTTTATGAAACGTTAGAAAGCACACATAATCATAACTCCTTTTTGACGGCCGTGAGAGAAAGCGAAATTTAAGAAATCACATCATGATGAGTTTAGAAAAAAAGGCGATTATGTTAAACGTCCTAAGAGGTTTTTCGGGCACAAAGGTAACGGATCAGGGGCTATCAATCGAGGGATTTTTCGACAATGACATACTAGAATCATTGGTAGAAAAGACTTGGAATAAAATGTGTCATCTTTTAACACTGGGAAACGTTTCTTCTATTTTTATTGCATGTTTTATGATTATTAAACTTATTAAAATGATGGTTGACACCATGATAAGAGGACATACATTATTCTTAATTTTCGGAGTGAGCTTTAAACTGTTAGGCGCTTTGTTTTACTCGGTGACTTGACTTTTCGTTTACATGGGAAGAAATATGAAAGAACAGGGGAAAGAGAAAGACGTAGAAAAAGACTCAGCAGGAAATCCTGAGAAAAACAAAAATGCAAGTGAATAGCTTACGCCTTAACTCAACGACCGAAATTAGACATAATGCAACAAAAATATTAGTAGAATTTTAACAAATTTGAGATTAATATTTATTTTGGTGGTTGGCCCGTAGGAGAATGCAATTATAATAAAAAAAAAAATTAGCAATTGTAATGTTATAGTTAAGAAAGGTATTATTATAAGTTGATATGTAAGGTTAAAGGTTAAGCATGTGAAACTTTATGTGAAATTGAATTTCGGGAAAAGCATGTAAGAAAAAAAAAAAAAAAAAAAAAAATAATAATAATAATAATAATAAAAATAAACAAATACGAAAGAAAAATTTTTTTTTAAACGCAGAGACTTGCAAGAAGATATCCTGAGGCAAACACTCCTTGAGAAGATAATAGCGCAGCAGGAAGAGACAAGGAACATTTTAATTTTAAGATAGTTTATAATTTAGGCTATTGTTAAGTACAAAAAAAAAGCTAATAATAATCATAATAATAAGGAGTAAATAAAACAAAATAAAATAAAATAAATAAAACCCTTGAGCAAAATTAAAATAAAACATAACAATCAAAATAAAAGTACTTCTGAACGACAAAGGGTGTTATAGTAAACCGAGATTTTAAACATGAGATCATTCGCTAAACAAATCTACTTTAAGTCAGCAAACGAGGAGATACTATGTTCCAGCTGCGTTATACAACGCATGGGAGAATTCGAACAAGTTACGAAAATAAAAGAGGACGATGGTAAATTAATAGTTTGCCAAGGATGCCTTAGCGAACTCGAAAAAGTTTGGTTTGGAGGTCACGACAGATTACAGATAGGGGCATTTTTACACTCAGCGGGCATAATAAGATCACCAGACACAGTGATCGAGATAAAATATAAAATAACTTTAGAGGGGAATCCTACAGAAGAACCTCAATCACCACAAGCCAGTATCTATGATGAAGAAAGTGCCAGCAACAATCCGGAAAGACAAATGGAATTAGAGCAGGAATTAGCACCTTTTGTAGCATTACTTTTTTTTTATGTAGATGATCTAGTCGGCAGTGCTCTGAGTTACACTGGGCCTACAAACGAAGAGACAGATGTCAACGCAAGGGTTACAGAACCAACAGTAGAAGAAATAGAGGACGAAGTCGCGATAGATTACAACATAGACAACATAAGGTTTCAGACTTTTGTTAATTGGCCAAACGAATTTTATCACCCTGCAAGGCTAAGCGCGGCCGGGTTTATATACACGGGAATTCGTGATCAAACCGTATGCCCTTTTTGCGCATTACGACAAGAAGAGTGGAGTTAACCCTTAAATGTCACACCCAAATCCAGCACTGCCACACTGACAGTTATGAGGGGTCAATTTGACCCAATGTGTCATTTAGGGGTTAAGATTCACACCCTTTAATAATACATATGTTTTGGAGCGGTAGGTGCGCCTTCGTGATAGCCAACACCGATCGAATTAATGCACTTCTTAACGGTATGTTAGATGATGAGCGAATAAATATTCTGGAACAAGAGCTAGTAAATAATTTTGAAGCAACAGAATGGCCAGTCATCGACCACAACATAGATGTTCAAGGGGTCATTGATCAGCTGGAGCTGGAAGAAGAAGAAGAAGAGGAAGAAGTTTTAAAAGAAAAAGAAAACCCCGCTGAGGAAGACAATGAGAGTGACAATGAGGATATTCGAACAGAGTTAGCGTGTAAAGTATGCCTGACCAGAGAATTAAAAACGATATTCCAACCTTGTAATCACGTAGCTTGTTGTAAAAGATGTGTTTCAATGTCAGAAACATGTCCGATTTGTAGAACTAAAATAACAAATTATACAATAACTTTCGTCGCGTAAAATAGTGTTACAAAAAAAATAATAAAATTAAATAAATAAATAAAAAGATAATGGTAATAGTAAGATATTTTTAAGCAAGAATATAAAATTTAGAGTGATCTCGATCGTAAAATTTAATTAATGCTAATTCAAACTGTATTTGTAAACTATACATGAAAAATTTGAGAAAAAAAAATTTTCATAGTGTCTAGGTGAGATATCCTTTCACAAATGAGTGAGGCCAGAATAATTGTCAACATTTTAACAAAAAAAAGAACTTCTGTGAAAAATTCTGTACAATTAAGCGAAAATCTTTATTATTATCCCTTTGTATAATGATGAACGATGATCGAATGTCCTCGATTTATAATCGATGTGATTGATCAAAAACATTGAATTCAATATTTAGATTTAAAATGTGGAATATTTTGATTTAAAAAAAAA
Organism: Encarsia formosa; assembly: GCA_038277355.1. Classification (NCBI taxonomy): domain Eukaryota; kingdom Metazoa; phylum Arthropoda; class Insecta; order Hymenoptera; family Aphelinidae; genus Encarsia; species Encarsia formosa. Next base: position 87,817,919 of record CM076184.1, on the reverse strand, counting down.
AAAAAAAAAAAAAAAATTTTTGCAAGAATTTTTAAATAATTGAATGTTTTGTTTATATGAAAAAAGATAATAATAATTTTTGTGTGGAATTCTGTAAAATTAAATGATAGTTTTTATTATTATACAATTAAGTTTTAAGCTATAACACTCAAAATATTAAAGTTGTTTCTTTTTAATTAGAGAAAAATGTTTTGATTAAATAAGTACTAGTAGTATTTAAGTAAGATATTGATAAAAAAATTTTTGGAAATAAGGTTTTTGAAAATAAATACATGAAAAGTTGAAATAAATTGAGTTTTTATTTAAATAAAAAAAAAAAAATAGACATAGTACAAAAAAAAATCTTTACACACAGTTACAATTCTCTTAAAGAAAATCTCTCAAATAGAAGGGAAATGCACCCCCGTAAATCTGCTGAATAACGGCCACACCAATAATGATTATTGGTCATCCGCTCGCACTTCCGTCACTCTCTTATGGCTCGCCAACGCTCGAACTTAAAATAAAAAAAAACGGGACACAATTAATATAAAAACAGAAGGAAAGGAGGGAAGAAATTTTTATCAAGTAAAAATACGTACGTTAATCGGGATTCTCCTCCTCCGATAAAATAAGCGATCACTCCAAATTTTACTCCGGTACTGCTCGATAAAATCAGGAGGCACCGGGAGGCCGGCGGCTCGTCGCTCGGCTAGTGCCTTGCGTAGCTTACGTTTCTGGTTCCACAGCTCAAACTGAAAAAAAAAAATAAAAAAAAATAAAAATAAAAAATATAAAATAAATAAATAAAAATTATAATAATGATAATAATAGTAGTAAGAGAGTAAAAAAAAAGGGGGTATAAGTTATAAATCATAATGTAAAAAAAAAAAAAAGGTAAAATTTTTACTTACGACAGTCTTTATTGCAGGCACCTTGGAAGAACTTTTTAACTTTAACACGAAACGCACTGTTCAAACTTTCAGGGGAGACTGAATCGTCTCTGTCGCAAGAAAGATTCTCGTCCTCAAAAATTTTCTAGCTTCTAATGTTAAATAATAGGAAAACGAAAAGAGTGGGGTTGTCTTAACCAATAACCAGGAAGATATAACTTCCAAAAGGCTAAAAAGAAAAAAAAAAAAAAAAAAAACCAAACCAGCATAGGAGTCTGTAGAAAAAAAGGGGAAATTGTAGGTGCGACCTTGTCGCTTTGGCGAAAAAGGGAGGGAAAAGAAATCCTTGAGTAAAGTACGAACATAATTTTCAGGGATTTCTTTTACAACTATCCATATTCAAAAAAAAATACTAATCACAATTTTGTTCACAGAATATTTGAGATTAGGCATTTGGAAAAAGGTACAGTAAATTATAAATTTTATTGGAGTTTAATTGATTTCGAATCTTTTTATATGAATAAATGAATAAATAGACAAATAAATAATACTGTTTTAATAGAGAATTAAATGTTTACAAAATCCCAAGAGGTAAAACAAAAAAAACAGTTATCAATTATTTCAAAAAAAAAAATTTTTCACAACATAAGTGTTGGATTTAGAACGCCCACGCTATTCATATTTATTTTAGTTTGAATATTTGACAACGTTCAGTTTGTTAATTTTATGTTAGGCTGCGGCTACATGGCATGTAAAAAAAATTCAGCACCCTCCGCAGTTTGAAAGCTCAGGGGCGCGCGAATCTGAGTTCAAATCAAAATTTTAAATTAAAATCAGTTTGTAATAAAAAAATTTTTTTGCATAAAGTAATTTGTTATTTCATAAGTATTTATTAATAGAGAATTTTTGCTTTTATCAATATTAATAACAACTATTTTCCCATTTTTTCACGCGGGCAAAGTAGATCTCCTAAAAATGTAGTAAACATAACCTGTGTGAATGATTAAACTGTTGGATTTTGTAAGAGTTAACAAGTGCATTTATTTATCATAAAAATGGTCTTAAAAATTTCAAGAATAGAAAAGTTAATTTTAATGCACTTAATGTCGAATAGAATAGTGGAGGAAAAAAAAAACTATCACAAACTACCATCAGACTATTTGCTATTTTAAAAAAACTTAGAAGAATAAAAAAAAATAAAATGACGCGCAAGTGGGTCTCAGAAATCTACAGTGTAGCGAATAGGAATTTGTATGGAGCGACAAATAGTTTATTTCCAGTTATGGAAGAAGATTCACCAAAAGAATATTTTAGTTTTTTTAGAATGACACCTGTTTTATTCAAAACTTTATTATCAATGGTGGAACCTATAATAAAAAAACAAAATTCAGTGAGAGAACCCATTCCAGCAATCACCAGATTGCAAATTACTCTGAGGTATTTAGCAAGTGGTGATAGTGTTCGCACAATTGCTGCATTATTCAGAGTCAGCAAACCTTCAGTGACTAAAATTATTCCTGGAACTTGCAAAGCAATAGTGCAATGCTTGGTTCCAATTGTTTTTGAAGATTTTAGCGAAGAAAACTGGAGAAGAATTGCAGAAGAATTCAGGAAAGAGTGGGTCTTTCCTTACTGTATTGGAGCAGTAGATGATAAGCTTGTGACTATGGAGGTAAAATAAGATTTTATTTTTATTGACTCAATCTCTTGTTATAATTTTTAAATAATAAATTTTATTTTTAGGCACCACCGCACAGTGGCTCTGTTTTTTATGATTATAAGGGTCATCACAGTGTACTCTTGATGGGCATTGTTGATGCCTATGATAAATTTATCACAGTTGATATTGGAGCAGCCGGAAGACAAAGTGATGGTGGAGTCTTTCAAATTAGTGAAATTGGACAAAGATTCATCAACAAGCAAATGAACTTACCAGAGCCAGCTCCATTGGTGGATGAAGGTCCTTACCTGCCATATGTTTTGGTAGGTGATGAAGCTTTCGGGCTCAGTGACTTCATGATGAGACCCTATCCAAAAAGCTCTAATTTAAATCAAAGAAAATGTGTATTCAACTACAGGCTATCAAGAGCCAGAAGAATTGTGGAGACTGCATTTGGGATATTAACCAGTGTTTGGAGAGTTTTAAAAAAAACTATGAATACTTCTTTAGCTTCAACTATAGTAATAATTTATACTTGTGTTTATCTTCACAATTTTATCCTTATGTTTGAAGACAAAAGATTTAGACCTAGGCGGAATCAACCCCATTATAGCGATACAACAGATGGCCATGCAGATTACAATGACGAAGAAGCAGAAGAGGAATAAGAAATTCCTCGCCCAAATACTTTTAACCGGATTAATATGATTTTTCTATATTTTTTGTGAATGATGGTGCAGTCGAGTTTCAACGGGACAAAGCAAAAAGAAGAGATTTTTAAGTGAGTTAAAGTTGTTTTTTTTTATTCATAACAAAATTCTTTTACTTAAAAATAATTTCAATTATTGTTTTAGATATGAAAGCAGAAGAATAATTTTAAAAAGTACAGCTCATTTCCTTTGTCAGAGTGGATCAACGGTGTGGTAGCCTACAAAAGAATAATAATTCATTTATTTATCCTTGATAAAATACATTTTTTAATTAAGTGTTCGATAAAGTGGCTCAAAATACTAAATTAAGTGTTTGATAAAGTGTTTCAAAATATATTCTTTGATTAAGTGTTCGATGGAGTGACTCAAATAACATACATTATTTGGATTAAATGTAGTTGTCCATTTAAATAGTTATAAAGTATTTTATTTTATGTTAAATAAAATTAATAATTATTTTAATTATAAGTCAATATTGTTTATCTGTAGCTATTGTTTTATTTGTCATAAAAAATTTTATCAAAGACAAATTTTAAGGAATAGGATGTTACAATAAAGAGTTCAATAAATAGTATGTTCTTAAATTAGTACATGTTTATTTTCCAAAAATTAATTGAACTATTCAGTCCAAAACATTGAGTACATTATATTATTTGTTAATATACTATAATTTTATTAAATGATTAAGCTTAAAAATTATTGTCAACAAAATATTAATATTTTAACACTTTGAATCGCATAAAAATAAGTTTTCAATATTCTATATTTATTTTCTTGAAAATAAATTTAACTGTTCAGTCTAAAACAACTGATACATTTTAAGATTTGTTACTCTATTATTCTTTAACAAAATGATTAAGCTATCATGAAACATTTATTCTTAAACTTTTTTTTTTTAATTATTATTAACTAAATACATTGCAGTATTATTAAAAAGTTTGTATATAAATCAATTACGCTGAGAGAAATGCGAAAATTTTATTACGGAACGGGGCGGAATTGAAACGACCGTTTGTTTTTCTTATCGGATTTAAACTCTGAGTGCATTCAATGAAGTATACGTGATTACGGAAATCAAGTTGACGAGGGTGAAAAATCAGGTGGAAAATTGTTGAAGAAAAAGTTTGGGTTTGTGTTAGAGGTGACAAGGTGAATCTTTGAAATGTTGGAAGGAGAAAAGGAGAACGTAAAGAGTGACAAATTCTCTGGAAACAGAGGTATGTAATTAGAGGTTAAAAGCGCTTGAAAGTTTGTTTTGATTTTAAGTACGTACTATAGTGGTAGTACAGTACCGATAATATTTTTGAAGGGAAAAATTAATGAGCAGTAACTAACTACGGGAAGTTGTTGATTATATGATTCTATATGAGGGAAAAATAATTTCAAGAAATTCAGTTTGGAAATCGAAGGAGGGGGTGGGTTTTTAAGGGTGAAAAGTGGTTTTTTGCATTTTCTGAGAAAACTACACGTTTTATCAAAAAAGTTGGAACGCAAAAGTAGTAGATAATCAAAAAACCTACAATTTTTGTTCTATAATTTTTTTTACATAACCTCAAATTTTTCGAGAAAAATGCAAAAAACCTCTTTTTTCGTTTTTGATTTTTCCTGATCGCAAAAATTAATAAAATTAAACAATATTTGGTGGAAGTTTAGCATTTTATGTGCAAAATATGTGGTTTTTTTTTTTTTTTTTAAATTTTGAGCGGTTTCGGAGAAATCGTCAAAAAACGTGAAAAATTTTTTGTGTTCATATGTACGTTTTTTTCTTTGAATTTTATATTTTTTGAAAAAAAAAATTTATAATAGTGTTACTAGAGAAAAACATCCGGAAAAATGCGAAAAACTGAAAACAACAATTTTTTTTACACAATTTTTATACTATTGGTTATAAATAATGTATTGTTTGTCAATTTTTATTGTTAAAAGTCATGTTTATGGAAACGTATACTTTTCTATGTACTAGTGCTTTATTGTCGAATATGTCCAATCACGAAAAGTGTCGAAAATGACTAAGAAAACATTGAAAGTTAAAGAACTGAAATTTGTTAAGTCGAGGTTTTTTTTTCTGAGATTCAATTTTGATTTAATAAAAATATTTTAATTAATATTTTCCGGTATTTTGTGCATAAATTTTCTAAAATGTGTAAGTACATTGTGCTAATACATTTATGTAGTATGAAAATCATGATACGGGACATGTTTCCGATATAAATATTGCAATAATTTTTTAAAATAAAGGTTATTAATACAAAGAAATTATTGAATAATGACACAAAGACTTTGGTTGCTAAAAGAATAAATTTTTATTTCTTACATTTTGTGCAAATTGAACGCTGATATTAACCTACAATTGAGTTTATACAGATATATTACACTTTTCTTCTTTTTACTAGAGTCGGACCTGCGTCTTCTTCATCTTCTGAATCTTGTCCTGTTTCTCCTTCACTTTTTTCCTCTTTTTCTTTGTCTTCTTCTTCTTCTTCTAGTTCTTCCTCTTCTTCTTCCTCTTCTTCTTCCGCTTCCTCTTCCTCTTCTTCTTCTTCTTCTTCTTCATATTCGCATGTTACTAAATCGTATGGATCGTGAATATCGATAGGATCGAAAGAATCATTGAAATCTGGTACCGTTTGATCTTCTTCTTCAAAATTTTTACAGCAGTCAGAATCACATTTTGTACATAAATTAGTACATTTTAATCCATGCTTTCAACATCCACATCTTTGTTTATCACAACCAGTTTCACAACTACAGGAAATTTTTTTAAGTAAATCATCTGGAATTAATTTTTCGGCACTGAATTATGATATTAAATTATTTTCAGAGTCATATTTCCAGCCCCACTCAATTGCAGATTTATGAACTCCTAGCCACTTTTGTATTTGGTAATAAACCCTATAATTGTGTTGAACTGCAGCTGCTTCAGTGGGTGGTAGTTTGTCCAGTTTGAATCCAGATTTATATGTTTTAGTTGTATAATTTAAATATCTGACTTCATTGAGTGATAAATTTTTTTTTTTTTTCACAGAGTACATCCAAGCAATTAGTTCACATCCATTTTTACCAATCATTTTTTGGAATTGACGATTTTCAGTTTCACTTTCAAAAGACTTGTAAAAAACTTCGGCTAAGCTCAATACATTTGGATTTGCGAGTAGTGATTTTACAGCAGTTAATTTTCCTTTACCAGAAAATCCTGAAGTAGAATCACATCCAGTAAATGCATGTAAAAAAGCTACTATTTTACGATCATGTTGAAAACTATCTGATCCAAAAAATGATTCCTTTACTGATGCAGTCCCAACTTTATTAAAGAAAACATTTAAATCATCTGAAACAATTTGACACAAAAGTACTAAAAGGTCTACATCTTGTCCTACTACTACAACATTTGTCGTTATTGATGACGATGACGATGTTTTTTTCTGTATTGCTACGGTCTTTGCAGTAATGATAATCAGTCTGTCTGCATCTTCCTCTGCTTGTTGACAGTTAAAACCTGAATCCGAAAGTTTTTGCATTATTTTTTGAATTAATTTATTTTTATTACGCTCATTAGTTAAAAATTTATCGGAATAAATTAATATACAACCAACCAAAAACTTTTTATTTCAATGTTTACATACTTATTTTTCCACTTTCAGTTCTCTTTAATATTATAATAATTTGCAGCACAATACACTCGACTATCAACATGACTTTTAACAATAAAAATTGACAAACAATACATTATTTATAACAAATAGTATAAAAATTGTGTAAAAAAAATTGTTGTTTTCAGTTTTTCGCATTTTTCCGGATGTTTTTCTCTAGTAACACTATTATTTTTTTTTTTTTTCAAAAAATATAAAATTCAAATAAAAAAATGAGCCCAAGCAGAATTTTCCAGAAGCATTATTTTAAAGCCCACGCACATATGAACACAAAAAATTTTTCACGTTTTTTGACGATTTCTCCGAAACCGCTCAAAATTTCTCAAAAAAAAAAAACCACATATTTTGCACATAAAATGCTAAACTTCCACTAAATATTGTTTAATTTAATTAATTTTTGCGATCAGGAAAAATCAAAAACGAAAAAAGTGATTTTTTGCATTTTTCACTGAAATTTTGAGGTTATGTAAAAAAAGTGTTGGAACAAAAGTTGTAGGTTTTTTGATTATCTACTACTTTTGCGTTCCAACTTTTTTGATAAAACGTGTAGTTTTCTCAGAAAATGCAAAAAACCACTTTTCACCCCTAAAAACCCACCCCTTCCTTCGATTTCCAAACTGAATTTCTTGAAATTATTTTTCCCTCATATAGAATCATATAATCGACAAACTCCCGTAGTAAGTTATTGCTCATTAATTTTTTCCATTTTTTTTTTTTTACCAGTATCGGTACTGTACTAGGTGTGTGTAAGATCAATGAAAATGTGTTGAAAATAAGAAAAAAAAAAAAAAAAGAGAGACAGAGATGAGTGAATGAATATTTTTTTTAGATGAGGATACTTTAACTAAATTTTTTTGTTTTTACATAGATGAGAATACGTTGCGGATTGCTTTATTGAATTTACAAGCAACGTACAATTTTGAAGAGAAACATGCCGGAGAAAAAGTTTCGATTTGTATCGGTGATGGGAAAATTACATTGATTACTGAAGGTGGTGCACCGTACGATATTGGTGTGTAAATTTTTGTATATTTTGAAATTTGAATTTGAATGACAGTTGACTGTATATAGCTGGTTCATGTATACATTTGAAAATTTGTTGTACGTTTTTAAAATGTATATGTCGACGGGTGATACGAAAAAGGGCACTTCAGAAAAATTAGCAAAGTAAAAATTAACAAAATAATGAAAAAATCGTTCGTGCTATTTCTTACGCGGCTCGCCTACATTGTTAATTTTTACTTTGCTAATTTTGCTGAAGTGCCCTTTTTCGTATCACCCGTCGATGTGAGGGTAAATTTTGGAAGCGCGCTTGTGTTCAGACGGGGAAAAATTTACTCAAGCTTTGTTTAATTTATTTGTGTGCAATATATTAATCAGAGTTTGTGATATCATAAATTGATTTGTAAATAATTACAGATTTTGATCAATTTACTAATGAAGAGTTGGAGGTAATAACAGAAGCTGCAGAATATCACCAGTGACAAGGAGAAATTTTTGTTTTACCTCTTAAAAACCAGCAAGGAACTGTGGATGAAATAGATGAGGATGAAGTAGATGAGAATACCCGGGTAGAGAAAGATGCGTTAATAAATGAAGATGATCTTTTGAGAGATGATTTTGAATTGCTAGAGGTAGAGAAAGAGCAAAAAGAAGATGAGAAAAGAGTTGAAATAGATGTGAAAAAGTATAGAGATAACAAAGCAGAAACGAAAAATGAAAAAGTTATGATTGATGCTGGAAGTCAGACAGTCACAGGGACCTGATCACGTAACGTATCATGTCGGTCGTATCCTATGCCTATGAATTTTTTCGGTCGTATCCGCGAACGAATTATTTTGGTCGTATCCTGTGAGGTTATTTTAACTATGAGTAGTTGAAATACAACAATACAAGTTACTATATCATTATTATTATTATTATTATTATTATTATTATTATTGTAATTATTATAGTTGTTTCAAGCAATCGGATCTCGTGAAGTACCACTGCAGTCTATGCAAACTGCTCTTGTGACGTTATAGTTAAAATAACCTTAAAGGATACGACCAAAAAATTTGAAGGCATGGGATACGACTGACAAAATTAGTTGGCATAGGATACAACAAAAATGATATGTTACGTGATCAGGCCCCAGGTAAAATTTTAAAAATTAAAAATGATGAGAAAGTTAATATTGATCTTAAAACTTTTAAAGTTTTTAGCAAAAATGTAAATAGAAAGTCGGAAAAACTAAATTTAAATAATATAGAGATAAAAATTGATGAGACTAAAAATAAAATTGTAGATGAGGTTAAAAATGTTAAAAATAATGTATTGAAACTTAACAAAATTTCAGATTTCAAAGACATGTGCATGATTTCTGAATTTCAAAAAGGTGTGATTAATCTATTAAGTAAAACTACTGAAATGCTTAATGAAGCTAACGAGACAATTAAAACTTTAAAAGAAGAAAATAAAAAGGATCGACATGCCTTTACATATGAGAGAAGTGAACAAATGGAAAGCTCAAATGGATCAATAACATAATGATTTTAATGATTTTGCGTATGGAATAAATAAATTGATTGAACAATATAAATTAGATGAAGATGAGAATAATGATGAAGATGATGGTTTTGAGATGCGCAATGAAAATGAAAATTATGGAAATGAGACTACAGCACAAATAAATGAAAATCGAGATGAGGTAAGAACCAGTGTTGGGTAAATGACAATTCTGGAAGTTTTCGACATGTCGTAAAGTCGAAAATGTCGTAAATGTATCAAATGTATAAAAGTTTGTCGTTAATGTATGAATTGTAAAAAATTCAAAAACGATTTATTTCAGCTCATAACCTAGATTTTTTCTCAATTAATTTTGTTTGTTTACATTACTCTTATTTTAATTTCAAGATATTAATGAATTTTTCGTAAAAATTACTTAAATTATTATTGAAATTTTAACAATAAATGTTTGGTTTTTCAATTTTTTATAAGTTGATAAAAGCAATTATTCCTACTTTTCATGAAAATTTTCTAGGTTGAAATAACTTTATTGCAATATTTTATTTAATAGTGTTTAAATATTTAAACTGAATGCAGCTCACAATTGTGAAAAAATATTTAAGTTTAGCAAAGAAAGAGTGACTTTTTATTTATTTACAATTTATTCAAATTAGTTTGAAAATGGACGCTCTCAGCAGATCAGCATACTCTGGGCGCCCGAGTCCAATAAAAAAACTCATCAGCTATCCCCTCAGCTATAAGCCCCCAAATACCCAAGGCGCCCAAGTTCAACAAAAAAACTTATCGGCTATCCCCCAAGCTCTAAACCCCCAAATACCCTGGGCGCCCGAGTCCAATAAAAAACTCATCGGCTATCCTCTAAGCTATAAGCCCCCAAATTCCCAAGGCACCCAAGTTCAACAAAAAAACTTATCGGCTACCCCCCAAGCTCTAAACCCCCAAATACCCTGGGCACCCGAATTCAATAAATAAACTGATCAGCTATCCTTCAAGCTCTAAATCCCCAAATACCCTAGGCACCCAAGTTCAATAAATAAACTGATCAGCTATCCTTCAAGCTCTAAACCCCCAAATACCCTGGGCGTCCGAGTTCAACAAAAAACTTATCGGCTATCCCCTAAGCTGTAAGCCCCTATAAAAAACCTTGAAAGCCCGAGTTAAATTATTCCAAAAATATGAGTGCATTTTTGTTAACTTGAACATGAAATAAATAATTTTGTTACAATACCTACCTAATTACGCTGCACTAGTGCATTATTATACCATAAAATTGTAAATCTGAAATTTTTAACTCCAAAACTATGATTGACATAGGAAAACACTATAAATTTTTACTTATTTTTAAACTCTTTGTTTGCAACATTATCAACAAATTTTTTTTTTTAACTATAAATTAAATGCTTTTATGAAAGAGATACATTTCGAGAAAAGCGTAAAAATTTTCGTTTGTTTATTGGTTATTTATTTTATTATTTTATCTTGATTTTTTATTATTTTGTAGTAATTTTAAGTGATGTAAATGAAAGTACACCACAACCTTTTTGTGGAACAAAAAAAAAAAAAAAACTTTTTTATGGACTTGATATTCAAATATAAAGTACGCTGAACCTGTAAAATTATTCCACTCAGTAACTGGGGTATTTGGGGTTTCACAGCTTAGGGGATAGCCGAAAAGTTTCTTTGTTGAACTCGGGCGCCCAGGGTATTTGGGGGTTTAGAGCTTGTTGGATAGCTGATCAGTTTATTTATTGAACTTGGGTGCCCAGGGTATTTGGGGGTTTAGAGCTTGGGAGAGAGCCGATAAGTTTTTTTGTTGAACTCGGGCGCCCTGGGTATTTGGGGGTTTAGAGCTTGAAGGATAGCTGATCAGATTATTTATTGAACTCGGGCGCCCAGGGTATTTGGGTGTTTATAATTTGAGGTATAATTGATAAGTCTTTTATTAAATTCGAAGTATGAATTAAAAAAACCTAATCTTTTTGCTCTCAGGTAGTCTTTAAAGTCTCTTAAATTTAAATCATCATTACGTTTTATTTTATAATTTTTAAATTAAAAAAAAGTTTTTTATACAGTTAATTCTTATCTTTCTTTTTTATTTTACTCATTTATTTTTCCGAAAACAGCAACTTGATGATGCTTTATGCAAATTTTTTTTTTCATTTTTTAGTAAATTTTTTTTCATAATATAGTGTCTCTGCACGCATGTATATAATAGTTTTAACAAATTAAAAAAAAAAAAAAAAAAAAAAAATTGCGTCGGAGTTTTTGACAAATATTTTTGTCAAAAAAATTTACGACTGTTTTAAACTACATTTTTGACATGTCAAAAATGTCATTTAATACAACCTATTTTCGACATGCCCAACACTGGTAAGAACTGGAAAATTTCAAAATGATGTGAATAATTTAAAATCTGTATCTCTATCAAAGGATAATGGCATGTTAAATAAAAATGATGTGATGAACTTAATTTTAGATGAGCTAAATAAAGTTAAATTATCAAAGTTAAATGAAATGAGAGGCAGTGAAAATTTAATTAATAAAGTAGGTGAGACAATTAAAATAATGGTTAATAAAGAATCTCTATTACCTCGTTATTATAAATTAACTTCTCAACTTAAATTTGCACATTTTTATGATCATTTGACTTCCGAATTGAGATCTTATAATTTATTATATGTGATTGATTCTAAGGAGAAAACAGGAAATGAAATGAGTGAGGAAAATTTGAAAATGGATAAGTATAAAGTAAGAGATGTTCTGATTAATAGAATAGATCAGAATTATTATTCTAGTGTTAGTGATATACAAGATCCTGTTGAAATTTTAAATAAAATAAAAGAGATGAGTAAAAATGGGTCTAATGTGACAACTGTATCAGTAAGAAAACAACTTTATAAAACTTTTTATAATCCTAAACAAGATAAAGCCACTGTTTTCATATTTAAATTTGAGGAGTTAATTCGGAAATATAATAATATAACTGGAGAGAAGTCGATGAGTGATGATGAGAAACGTGATATATTTTTTACTAATATTTTACAAGCCATTCCTAAGGTAGAAGATACGGATTTTATGACTAAAAATTCTACAGGTAATAGACTAACTTATGATGAATTGAAAACTTATATTATTCAGAGTGAAGCTAATAGAGACACTGCTGCTTCAAATGTCAAACCCCCTATTGCCTTGTCAGCTTCATCTATAAATAGATGTTTCAATTGCCAGGATAGTGGACATAAAAGTTATGATTATTCTTATCCTAACAAAACAAATTTGAGAAAGTGTTATCGCTGTCAGAAGGTTACAGATCATTTAGCTTCAAACTGTCACAGTCCTGTGCAAGTAGAAAGACATGATTTTGTTGTGAGACGCGGAAGCGGAAATTACAATGGAAATAGAGGTGGAAATAGAAGAGGTTATAATGGATTTAACAGGGGAGGTTTCAACGGAACAGGTAGAGGTGGATATAATGTAAATAGAGGCGGATACAGTGGAAACAAAGGAGGATACAGTGGAGCAAATAGAGGAGTTTTTAACGGAAATTCAGGATTCAATGATGAGACGAGGTATGTTAAAATTTCAAATTTTAATTTATTGAAAGGTAACGATAAAATTATCTTTAGAAATGCCAAGCGTGAGAATGATTTTGAGTCATCAAGTAACTCATCTAAGAAATTAAAACCAAATCGAGGTAGAGGTGGTTCTTTTAACAGGGGTAGAGGTCGTGGAAACAGTTCAAGAGGCGGAAAAGATGGGGATCGTGAGAATTCTGAATATGGAAAAGTATGTTCGATGAATTCTGTTTTTGATTCAGAGGTTAAGTCAATGAATGAGATGAGTGATAATGATTCTAAAATATTAGCTAGATTTTTGGCTTATTCGGGAGCGACAGAACATTCGACAAATTCTAAACTGATTTTTAAAACTTTTGATGAGAGTAAAAATAGAATAATTAGATTGAATTGAATTGAATGAGTTTATTAATTGTACATTATGTTGTACAAAAACAACAGCTTTTACATAGGTTGATAAATAACAAGTAGATCAAACTAATAAATATGATATAAATAACTAGGGGGGGTACCCCCCTGCTCGCTCCGCTCGCCAACCCCCTAATTATAATTGATAACTATAAAAATTAATCTAAACAATACGTAAGCTCTATGTTTGGTAAAATAATAAAAAGACTTTAGTGCTTAAAACCAATAAAAATTAGACACGAGAGTTCAGTTTGAACTTTACTTACTCATCATAATTTTACCAAATTATGTTACCAAAAGATTCATAACCCTACCAACCCTAGTTGATTTTTCATCTTTAACCACCTAACATATTTTAATCTTAGCCACATTACAGACCTTACTAATTTCACTTACTTCAAATATCGCACTTAATCCCCAACTCATCTCTCACTCACTCTACCAACAAACCCTACTCACCTTATTCATTTTGGACCTGACTCATCTTAGATCTCTAGCTTAAACTGCCCACCCTGAAAACTACTCTAGTAATTAGCGAAATAATAAAAAAATCACGATTATTTTCAAATTTTGCAATCTCGTATAAGCAAGCCTCGATTTTCAGTCGTAATACCCCTAGTGCTTCAAAATTGTCGATAATTTTCCGACTGTGTTTTGTGGGGCAAGTATGACAAAAAATCACTTGCGCTTCGCGCTCGTGATTTTTAACCTGTCAAACTTGCCCCCCTCGTTGCTGTGCTAAAAAACTGGAGGAAAATTATCTAAAATTTTGAAGCACGAAGGGTTATTCGGCTGGATCATACAAAATTTTTTTACAGATTCTTCTTGAGATGAACTTACTTCCTGCATAGTACCAGCTCGCAAAATTGCGTTTAAGCCGATTTATGATTTTGTGGGGGAAGGGTTGGATTTAAAACGATAAACGGCTTTGTTCAGCACCCTCTCATGACAACAAAAAGGATTTAATAAAAATTTCAATGACATAAAATGACATAATTAGAAAGCTGCTGAGCTCAAGACCTATTTGATGATATATGATTTTATATGAAAATTCTAATTAGAGCCAAAGTTAGAATTTTAATATCTGATCTACCAGCCCACAACCACCTTACCTACACTCTACTCTCCGCACAGACTCGCCTTATCTAACCCGATTTACTATTCTCACCCATATTAAGAACCCTACTAATTATACTTACTTTTTTATCTTCAACTACCTGACCTAATTCAATCTTAGCTACATTACTGACCTCACTAATTTGATTTACTTCAAATACCGTATTTTATCCCCCAAACTTATCTCACCTAATCTACGAACAAATCTTATTCACTTTATTCATCAACTCAGTCACTAACTTTAAAGTTTTGTTGAAGTACTTTAAATTTTGAAAACACTCTATTAACATTTTTAAGTGCAATAACAAACCCTTCCCACCTCACCTTCCCTTCCACGCTCCTCCTCATAACCTCCACCTAACCAACCTCATCTACCTTACCAACCTGTACTATTTTTCCTGTTTTTTCACATGTAGCTTCAATATTATGTTCATATAAATTTGTTATTTTCAATCTAGTTCCATTGCATACACCATCTTTTTTACTTAGATTTCTAATTAACATTACCACTGCATTTTTTTTTAAATTTTAGTTCATGGGTAGAAAGCCCGTCATTTACTGAATTTAAGTATTCAATTGGATAATCTAAACATATATTTGAATCAGTTTGATCTACTCCCTTATGAATGGCTTTGTCTATACTGTAATATGTTTTACTTGGTCCATTTAATATGTTTAATACTTTTCTGTTTAACATTGCAACATTTTCATTTTTTGAAGCTAAAATAACTTTGTTTAAATTATTATTTTCATTCATATCTCCAAAAATTGAATAACAAACATCTTTATTTTTCCATTTCATAGGTATTTTAAAATTTTCAATTTCTCCTATTTTTAGTAATAATTAAGAAAAATTTTTATCTTTACATCTCATATTTTCAGTGAGTTTGAGAATTTTGAAATTTTTCCACAATTTACTGTATTTAATCGTATCTTCTACAATAATTTTTTCATTGCCTCTTTTGACCACAGGAAGGATTTGTCTAAAATCGTCACCTAAAATTATTAATTTTTTGATCATTATTAAATTTTTCAAATATTTTTTCATACTCTTCTTTTCAGTTTATTTTGCAGTCATAATTTTCACAAATATTAGAAATATTTTCTAAGCATGGTTCTGGTAAACCAAAACATTTATAACTTAAATTAGAATCTTCGCTAGAAAGAAATTCGATTATTTCATTCAAACCTCTATCTTCTGCATTATCTTTGAAATCTTTTATAAAATGTAATTTATATTTATTCCAAATTAAATTACCAGGAATTTTTTCAGACAATAAAAATAATCCGAAAAATTCTTGTAATTTTTTTGGTTCTAAATAGTTTATAGATTCTTCAAAAATGGCATATACATTTTTATCAATTATTATTAGACCCATTTAAATAGCTCCTTCTCTATATGTTTATAAATAATTTTATTATGAGTTCTCAAGTATTCGTGAGAACTACCACCTTTTACTTTATCTGATATTAATTTTAAGTGAAAACTCTGAATTTTTAGAAGAAACAACGTTTATTCTACCTATAGTTTGAAATTTTTTTTAATTTTTCCATCTAACAAAAGTTTTATCATCTAGAAATCTATAGTAATTTGGTACTTTTCAAAAAGTACTTTAACGGCGATTAGTTTTTTTAAACGGAGTCCATAAATAAAAAAGTATACGCTGAATATGCTAATATTTTTTTTTGAAAATGAACTAATGAAAGAAGTGAAATCAAAAATTTATTACGGACGACTTCGACTAAAATTACTTATTATTTAAGAATAACTTTCTCTAATCCAAGAACATATTATGTTGAATCACTGTAAATATACGTAAAATTAACAATTTTTCAAATCAAGTAATTTTCAATATCGATAACCACCATTCGAAATTGACGGAGCTGCTTTAACTTTAACTAAGTTTTTCAAGCCGAAAAAGTAAATTCATAAAAAAGCTATCACCATTTTGTAAATTTAAATTTCAAAAAGTTAGTTACTGCGTATTTAAAGACTTAAAAATCTTTCAAAAAAAATAAAAAGCTCTAAAACTTTAAAATAAATTTATAATAGAAAAAAAAAATTAGACTGAGTTTAATTAATGTTATTGTGTATGAGCATACATGCGTGTCATAAACATTTATGCTTTTTACTTTGACCGAAGTTGTTCCTCGAAAACAGCTCCGTCAATTTCGAATGGTGGTTATCGATATTGAAAATTACTTGATTTGAAAAATTGTTAATTTTACGTATATTTACAGTGATTCAACATAATATGTTCTTGGATTAGAGAAAGTTATTCTTAAATAATAAGTAATTTTAGTCGAAGTCGTCCGTAATAAATTTTTGATTTCACTTCTTTCATTAGTTCATTTTCAAAAAAAAATATTAGCATATTCAGCGTATACTTTTTTATTTATGGACTCCGTTTAAAAAAACTAATCGCCGTTAAAGTACTTTTTGAAAAGTTTTTTTTTTTTTAGATTTCATTGCGTAGATTCGGTAAATTTAAATGTATCTCCTTTTTGTCAACATATTCAAAAAAACCAACCTCCATAAATAAATCATTTATATTCTTAAAAAATATATCTGAACAAATGATTTCACATTCTTAATAATTTCATACTAGCTAAGTCCTAGGTAAATCAATAATCATACATATAAAAAAAAATTAATTTAACATTTTAACCTGATTTTTAAATGACAAAAAAAAAGATATAAATTTTCATCAATTGATTCATGCTAACTTAGATATATATATTATTCTTCTAATTAAAATTTCTTACATATAATTTTATCATCAGCCAGAACACATAAAAATCATTAATAAATTTAATTGAAAAATATATAATTTACTGTTATTATCACCTACTTTTGAATGCACTTTGCATATAATAGATGGACAAACTTTATTGTAAATCCAATTAGAAAATAATAGAGCAAATGCTCATCCGTACTCAAAAAATCTATGCTAAATAGAAATTTATAATAACAGCTGGCCCATTGGATATCTAGACCTGAAACTATCTATTTTTTTTTTTTTTTGTACATGTAGTTCTTGGTTCTTATCACAAAAAACTAACCAATTTTGAACTTTAAAATCACTTTGACCGAAAAACTTTAGCTTGCTTACAGAAAACAAAAAAGACTAAAATTTTCAATAATTGATCTATGCTGACCTAAATATGCTTAGTTCTTCTGATTCAAATTTCTGAAATATAATTTTATAAATCATTGATAAATTTTATTGAAAATTGAAAAATATATAATTTACTGTTTTATCACCTACTTTTGAATGCACTTTGCATATAATAGATGGAAAAACTTGATTGTAAATCCAAATAGAAAAAAATAGAGCGAATGCTCATCCGTACTCAAAAAATCTATGCTAAATAGAAATTTATAATAACAGCTGGCCCATTGGATGTCTAGACCTGAAACTATCTATTTTTTTTTTTTTTTTTGTACATATAGTTCCTTGATTCTTATCTCAAAAAACTAACCAATTTTGAACTTTGACTGTATAACTTTAGCTTGCTTACAGAAAACAAAAAAGACTAAAATTTTCAATAATTGACTTATGCTGACCTAAATATGCTTAGTTTTTCTGATTGAAATTTCTGAAATATAATTTTATTATCAGACAGAACACAAATCATTGATAAAATTTTATTGAAAATGTATAATCTAGTATTATGCCTCTATATTATCCCTCTGTTTTTAATACATAGGTACTTTAATGTAAATTAACTTAGAAAATAATAGAGCAAATGTTTATCCGTACCTAGAAAATCCATGCTAAATGTAATTACTAGTCCATTGGATATCTAGACCTGAAACTATCTATTTTTTTTTGTACATGTAGTTCTTAACTCTTATCTCAAAAAACTAGCACTGTAACCAATAATTATGCACTTTAAAATCACTTTGACCATATAACTTAAGCTTGCTTACAGAGAACAAAAAAGACTAAAATTTTCAGAAAACATAAAAATCATTGATAAATTTTATTGAAAATGTATAATCTAGTATTATGATAGGCCCTCTTTTTTTAATGCACTTAAATATAAATTACACAGAAAATAAAGGAGAAAATACTCATCCGTATTATGCTTAAGAGGATTTGCAGTTCATT
Organism: Encarsia formosa; assembly: GCA_038277355.1. Taxonomy (NCBI): domain Eukaryota; kingdom Metazoa; phylum Arthropoda; class Insecta; order Hymenoptera; family Aphelinidae; genus Encarsia; species Encarsia formosa. The sequence continues at coordinate 87,799,305 of CM076184.1, read as the reverse complement.
CAATTTATACATAGGTATTCGTTTGAATAAAAACTTAGTTCAACTCCGCAGTAAAAAAACCAAAAAAATGTGATAGTAAAATTACTTTTTCCACAAAAAAAAAAAAAAAACACTTATTTCAAGAAATTCTTTTTTACATGACCCAATTCATTTTTTGTTATGCATGATTACTCAAAAATATGTTTCTAGAAAAAATTTTATCCAATGTTTACACATTAAATAATAAAAATCGATTAATAGATTAGAAACATAGGTTATATTATGGTTTAAAGTGGCTGCTATAATAATTGTGCTAGTCTGCTATACTCAGTAGTACTGTAGACAGCCGCATCGCGCGCTCCTTCCAAAATGTCTCGCTGGGCATTGGGAGTGAGAGAGACAGCGATACACGTTTTCCTGTTTAACCGGATGCTCTCGACTGAAATCCAAAATCGCCTGACTTTTTATCGAGATGATTTTGGCACTTTCAAAATTGAAACGGCGATAACTTTATAACGAGAGAATGTTTTGTGACAATTTTTTTTTTAATTACTCGGGGGATCATCAGCTATGTAGGAAGTACATAATAAACTTGTAATAACCCTCGCAATATAGTTTTTTACATGACCAACCTAACCTCTAACCGTGAATTCAAAGTATATAAAGCGTACGCTTTGACGGCAGTTTTTTTCGTTGTGATTGTTGTTAAAAAAAACTCAATCGCCGTCAAGCGCTACCGCGCTTTAGGATATTGGCATTTTTAATATTTCTAACAGATCAATTTTATTTAATTCAAACCAAGTTGCTAAAGTTGTTTTCCAATTTTTTAACTATTTAATTTTTTAACTATATTATGTTTTGTTGATTTTCTGTATGAATTTCTAAACGTTGTACTGAATGACTACATTTACACAATTCAAATCTTTCTATACACCAAGCTGCTTCTATAGAAAATATTACATGAGAATCTAAAAAACATCGTTTTGAGAAAAGGAGGACTCAACTTTGAGGACTCAACTTTTCCGTCGTAGACTCAACTTTGAGGACTCATAAGTATAATTTTTACTTGTCTTTTGACCATGTTTTTATGAATTTTCAATTTTGAGGACTTAATTTTGAGGACTCAACTTTGAGGATAATAAAAAAAAACCGGATTATAATATAGGGAGATATAAATGATAATAAAAACAATAAATCATGATAATAATAAACATAGTATTATTAACATAAAAAATAAAATAATAAAAAAAAGTTAACAGTTTTTAGTTTTTAGTTTTTAATGGTATACTTAATCACCACTGTGAGATAACTTAACTATTACTATCAGTCACGAAGATGCATCGTATTAATTAACTACTTAAAGTCCGTGTATCACAGATAGTGTATAAATATCTTCCTCACTACAATGGCTATTATCTCACTGTCCAGGCAACTGATCCATACCCTCTGCGGCAAAAATATGAGCTTTGATGAGTCGTTTAAATACAGGGAGTGATGGTGATTCCCGTATATGAGAAGGTAGACTATTCCATAGGTATGTAGTAGAGACATGAAAGGAATTTTCTAAATAGTCTGTGCGGAAGCTGGGAACAAGCAAAACCTCCCTGTTCACCTCCCTACCATTCACGACCCTTACAGGCCGGGAGTTTTGCTTAGCAATAAAAAAGTTCGCCAAGTAAGGTGGCGTTCCTGACCGAAGAAGATTAAAGAGGGTACAGGTCGCAAAGTAGTCTCTACGACCCTTTGCCCGCAGCCAGCTCAGCTCACGCCTGTAGGGGGTGACGTGACTGTCCCTTCGAGTCCCGTAGATATACCTGATGCCCCTATTGAGCAAACGCTCAATCTTAAGATTCAACTCGCCCGAGATATTACAGTAAACCAGGGAACAGTAGTCCACGATAGGGAAGAGAAGTGCCTGAACAAGGTGCTTGCGAAGGCTAAGCGTCGTGCTGCGTCTGAAGTGATGCAGTCTGTACATGAGCGAATCAACCCTAGCACAGACATACTTCACATGCTCCTTCCAATTCAACTTTGAATCCAGCACCACGCCCAGACTTCGAGCAGACGAAACAAACGGGACACAGGAGTGTCCAAAGTGAAGGCAGTCTATATCCATTTCGTTGAATCTGTTCACAAGGACCGGGGAGTCGAAGATCATGGCTTTAGTTTTACCCACATTTAACCCCAAATGATTCCCAGCAGCCCAGTCCGCAATTTTCCCCGCAGCTCTGCTCAATCTCTCCAGAGTAGCCCGTATATCCCCGATCCGACCACGCACATAGATCTGCAGGTCATCCGCGTATATCACGTGCCTTACGCCAGGACCAAGATCCCGCGCAATGTCATTCATAAATAGCAGAAAAAGCAGTGGTCCCAACACAGAGCCTTGCGGCAATCCCCTGTTTAGGGGACGAAAGGAGGAAGTTTGACTCCCCACTCTTACTGCCTGCGACCGACCTGACAGATATGATGCGATCCATCTGATGACACTGTTTGAGAAACCAAGTGGGGTCACGTGGCAGACCAAATCGAAGGCCTTACTAAAGTCGAATAACAGCAGTGCTGTCATCTGCCTCTTGTCAATGCCCTGTCTAATGTCGTCTGTCAGTTTAAGTAATGCTGTCTGAGTGCTATGTCCCTGCCTGAAACCAGCCTGAAATACATCCAACAATCCCTCCGCTTCAATGAAAGACGAGACCTGGTTAAAGACCAGTCTCTCAAGGATCTTCGACAAGAAACAGAGAAGAGAGATTGGACGAAAATCACCCAAACATCTCGGAGTCGGAGTTTTATTAAAAGCTATCACGAGCGACTGTTTCCAGTGATCTGGAAACGTCGAGGTCAAAAGAGACTGGTTAAAGACATCACGAACAAATGGGCCCACAGCCTGGAATGCACACTTAATAAAACTCTGTGGAAGATGATCAACACCCACCACCTGTGAAGTCGACTGGTCAATAGCAAGCTTGACATCCTGTAACGTAACGGCAGCAAAATTCAGCCGACCATCCCCTTCGTCCTCATCCAGATTTTCAAGGAAACGAGAAAGTTCTGGTGCAGCAGCATCAAACGACACAGAGGCAAAGTGAGCATTGAGATCCTCCTCAGAAAAGCCCGCAAGATTGGTGTCAGGCTTGGGGGAGATTCCGAGATGTTTTAGTTCCTTCCAGATCTGCTGAGGGTCAGTGAGTCCCTCAAGACGACTCCAATAAAAATCAAGTCTAGCAGTCTCTATCTTTTGATGTGCAAATTCACGTGCCTGTCTGTACAAATAGAGTTCTATGTCAAGTCTTGATCGTCTGTAGCGTCTAAATAATCGGTCTCTTTCAGTCAAAAGTGAACGAAGAAAAGGGGTAAACCACGGGTTATGATTCCTCTTTTTGTGACTAAAAGTCTTGATGGGAGCAACAACCTCAAGAGCAGCGTGTAAGTTAGCATACAAAGAATCCAATCTATCACTTAAAGAAGCTTCATCATCCGTGACTACTGACCAGTCACATTTAGATAGATACTCGTTCAAGGTTACTGAGTCAATTGATTTAAAGTCTCTGTAGTTGAGATCATGAGTCGTAGTCTGGGGTACGTAGATGTTCAGCGTAGCAGTTATCAAGTCATGTCCAGTTATAAATGGAGATACAGATTTAGAATAATTCGTCACCGTGTCAAGGGCATCAACAATACAGAGATTCAGCCAGGTATCCGACGTTCGCGTGTGATTCGTGGCCCCATACGGCACAGAAAAAAGCGAGTTCTCAGCAATAAATGATTTCATGAAGGCCGCATCAGGGTTGTCCGTCAAAAGATCAGAGTTAAAATCACCCAGAAGAACCTTGGTGCCGTAGTTCAGCATAGTGTCCCGCAGAGTACTGACAAAATCCGACCCCTGAACAAACGGCGAGTGTGGTGGTCTATACACAACTCCCGCAAAAACAGGATCACCTCCATTAGGGATAACTTCGCAGAATAAGTACTCTGGATGACCTGGACGACCGTTCCATACCGCAGAGGATGAGCAGAGATGTTTAACCGACAGAGATTTATGAATATACAATGCTACCCCTCCCCCCTGAGTGTTGCGGTCCTTTCGAAACAGAACATAACCCTCCAATGAGACTAGAGCGTCCTCAATAGCAGGCCCTAGTTTAGACTCAGTGATCGCCAACACATGGATAATGCCCTCTGACACAATAAAGTGCCTAATCTGCTCGATGTGACCCCTCAGTGAATTAGCATTCACATGACAGACGCGAAAATTGCTCCCACCTGACCGCACAGAAGTTTGATGAGAGAACTGTAATTGTGGAACGGATGCAGATGAATGAGAATGAGGTTGATGAATGATAGATGATTGAGATAATTCACTAATGTGTTCTAAATGATAAGATGCAAATGAGATATTGCCGCAAGAGTATAGATGAAGCAATATACCTGTTATGCTAAAAACCGTTGAAGGTCCTCTTCCGAGCTAATTAATGTTGCGACGTCTCCCTTCTTTCTTCTAAGATGTGCTAATAAAGCTTCATAAATAAAGCTTCTTCTAGATGTGCTTATAAAGATCCATCAGCAAATTTAAAAATAGAGGGAGAGGGAGTTATTGAGGCAGAGAATAATTGTGAGTTAATTGAATTGAAGAATGTTATTTGTGCAAAAGATTTATCTGAAAATTTCATGTCATTGAGAAAATTTGCTGATGAAGGTTTGGGAATTTATTTAGATAATAAAAGAATAAATGTGTTTGACCCAGTTTCTAAAAAATTGTTTATTTCTGGTATTTATGAAAAACCTTATTGGATAGTTGAATTTGAAGTGAATAGGAATAATTCGAAAATGATTGATTCTAATTTTATGGTTAAAAATGAAATTATTGCTTACTTAACTACTAAAGATAAAGAAAATGTTCCGAGATATTTGACTAGAAGTGTTACTGCTAGACGTGATCAAAATGAATTGACAATTGAAACATTGCAAGAGAGAGAAAATGAAAATCTAGAAAATACTCCTGAATCTATACCCAAAAATATTGATGAAATAAATGAAAAAGAAAGTATTAATGAAAATTTTGAAATAAACGGTAAACAAGTAAATGATGAAATTTTTGATAATTTAAATTTTGACACAACAATAGGAGATAGAAAAATTGAGAATCCAAATGAGATAGCTGAAGTTGAATTAACAAAAGATGAGATAGAAAATGATTTAAATTATAAAAATTTTATCAGAAATAATAAAGCTATGTTGTGGCATGTTAGAATGGGTCACGCATCAATTAATTATTTAAAAGCATTGCAAAGGTAATACCCACAAAATAAAGAATTGCAAAGTGTAATTTTTGATGAGTCTATATTAGATTGTGAAGTATGCATGGTATCTAAATTTAATAGATTACCTTTTGTTCAATTGTATTTATTTATTATAAATAAATAAATATATTTATATAATAAATAAATATAATAAATTTATTTATTTATAATAAATAAATTGTATTTATTTATTAGAATTTATTTAATAAATAAATACAATTTGTAATCACGTATACTTCTAATAATAAGAAAAGAACCTAGGTAGGAGATGAGTTAAAAAAATAGAAACTAATATATATTAAGCAAAACGACTAATATTAAAATTATTTTAGAATAAATACAGATAGAATAAAATTTTTATATTATTACTACTTAAGTACTACGAAATAAGTCTATATAATTAATGAATAATAATCAATAAATACATTAATCGAATAACTCATTATTCAAACAGAATTAATAATAATGAAAAAAACTTGTTGGGTATTCTAAATTCTAGCAAAAGTTGAGAAAAATGAAATAAAACTAAACAAAAATTTTTTTGATACTCGTGTGTTCTTACTATGGAAACGATTGGAGTTGTCTAGACAACCTCCAATCTCAAAGGGGAAGGAGAGATGTCGTGTCGGCACCAGCTCCCCATTTTAATATTAAAATAGTTTTTAGATAATTCTTAAATTATTTACAAATTATTCAATTATTAGTTAAATAAGATAAATTAATAAGTATAAGTAAGAGAGAGAGAGAGAGAATAAATAGAAGAAAAACAGAGAGAGAGAGGAAAAGCGAACAAGAGCTGGGAAAAAGAAGAGAGGGAGAGGACAAAAGAAACGCGTCAGCGCGGGACACCTGGCTGAGTGCAGGAAAAGCCAGCACCGGACCCAAACAATAGAGTGTCACGGCAAGGAACAAATAATATAACTTAATTTGGCCATAAACAAACCTCCATGATCACCGGTCAGTGACATTGACCCAATGAGGCATCAAAGAAACGGGTCCCATGTTAGTTTAGGCAGACCATAGCTGTAGGAGAGGGAATTTACACATAAAGAGTATTATAATAAATTAGGCCAAGGCCAAGCCCTCTTGGAAACAGGGCCAAATCATTGGTTTTTCCCCCAGTTTTCGGACTTACATGGGAGGGTCCATGATCCCCTCTACGGGGGTGGGTCCTCATACGCCAGGGTATAAATAGGGCCACGAACGCGGGCCCAGCTTAGCTTGGTTATTCAGTCGCGATCTTGAACTCGCCCCGTGCACATCGTTCCACGAGGTAGATCTCTTTGACTTGACTCACGAGAGTCAGAGACTTTTCAAAGACTCGGTATCTTCAAAATAGACCGAGTGAAACCTGAGTGACTATTTATAGTCTCATTTCAAGGGCATTTCTGAGTTTACAAAATCAGAATACCTAATTCGCGAGTTTTCGAATAAGTGCGAGGGTTAAATAAAATTAGAGTTCTGGCAGTGACTAGTTGGTTTTAAAAGACTTTAAAGAAACAGCATTGTGTCCGACTAAGAAAAAAGCCAGGAATTTCTTCAGGACTGCGTAGAACCACCGATTCACCACCTCAAGCTGCCCAGCGGGAATCTTCGGCCTTCAACACCGTCAACACTCTCTCTCTCTCTGTGCAGTGACCAGAACTTTTATAGAAGTAAGATTGATTTTAAGGAAGTAGCTTGTGAAACATTTTGTAATGGTTTGGTTTTTCCAATAAATAGATTTTCATAGTAGTCTTTCGGGTTTTGTAGTTCTATTAATTAACCTCCTCTTAGTTATTCGAATCACCTACCCGGTCACATAAAAGAGTGAAGTAGAGTCAATTTAATTTAATAGATCTGTCCCAATTTTGGGACATGACAATTTCAATTAAAGATTGATCCACCTGTGATATTCATAAGTTTGAATATTTTTCCATTCTTTCATTTAAAGAATAATTGTGTTTCAATTTACATTTTCACCACTCATGTTTTTTTTGCCATGTCCAAATCGCCTCAAGTCTAGAAAACAAATTTAAATTGTGTTTCAATTTAAATTTTCAGAAGCCAAAAGTCAGTTTTTAACTTTTACCTGTTGATTTGTTATTTCAAGTACCAGCATACCTTGCAAAATGAATAAACCACATTCATTTGCTCAAATCCTTAGCAGGCCAGCTATAATCCGAAATCAAATCGTCACTCATTTCAAAATCTTCGAGCATAAAGGAGCCTTGATGATTCGCGAGCTAGCAGAGAAGCGCATCCTGCATCTCAAACAAGTCTGGCAAGAGTTTACCCAAAATGATCAAAGTTTAAGAAACTGCCACGATATAGACCGTGGCCACGACTACTTCGTCAAAGACATGTTCTACCATACTCAGGACACCTTTGATGACGTGTGCGATGACTACATCCAATTTCTTAAAATGAAGCCACCTGCGACACACCTAGTCCAGGCTCCGGCTGTAACCTCAAAAAATCTGCCAGCTGAACAGCTTCAAGTTCAGACTCTGGCACCTAACTACGAATTTAAGTGCTTGATTAAGGCACAGCCACCTGAACTACCTCAAGTTCAGGCTCCGGAGACCCCCTTCAAAATGGAATCACCTGAGAAACCTCAAGTCCAGAGTCCAACGAACCTCTCCAAGAGCAAGCCACATGTGGCTGTCCTGGCTCAGGCACCGGCTATCGCTTTCGAAAGACAGCCACCTGAATTGCTTAGAGTTCAGGCTTCAGCTACACCTTTCAAAATTCAACCCCCTGCGACACACCTAGTCCAGGTTCCGGATAACTATTTTAAAACTCGGCCACCTGAACTAATCCAGCTTCAGGCTCCGGCTATATTCTCAAAAATTCAGCCACCTGCGACAATTAAAGTCCAGGCGCCGGCTACCATGATGAAAATACGGCCAACTGAACTAATCCAGCTTCAGGCACTGGCTATATTCTCAAAAATTAAGCTACCTGAACCACTCAAGGTTCAGGCCCTAATCACGATCTCATGCCTTCAGCTACTTGAAGTGCCTCAAATGCAGGCCCTGGCTGTATCATTATTCAACTATTGGGTCTTCGACCCTGGAATTTTTATCGCCAAGACCAGTTTCCGCCCTCACCAGTCTTGCTGCAACCGTGATGCCGCAATCACGCGTCACGGGACTCAACGCCGTCGTCGTAGATCGCCCACTTATCTACGACGATTCCACCCAGTTTACCTGAGGTTGATAGACTCCCGGCCAAAACGACGAGCTCTCTCTCCTCATTTGTATACATAGTTTAAATAAATAGTTTAAGTGCAGCATAAAAACTACAAGTGTTGTGCTTCCAAATACCCTCGCTTTCCACCTTTCCCACTCCCTCGCGATCGCTGTAAATTTTCCTCAAGCTAAAGCGCATCCTCCGCGTTTCCCCAAACAAATATGTTGTAATTAAGTAAGAAATCAACTAAATGACAATGTATGGCTATAGTTGACCTGTAAAAATTTAATATTCTTTGAACTTAATTATCTCGAAAAAAATCATTGATACCTGTATTTTTTAGATTATATTTTGAATGCTCAGTGTGTTTCTTAACAACATATTTTAATTTTTAATTTTAAAAAGTGCTTGAGTTGTGTGCAATTTGCATGTGTTTTCCCATGTATGAGCTATAATTGAAAAATTGTTAACTTTACGTATATTGAAGGTGATTCAACATAATATGATCATCTTTTAGAGGAGAAATTATTTTTAAATAATAAGTATTTATATAATACTTTTAATTAAGTCAATTATCTGAGAACGAAACTTTATCTCGCAAAGTACTTATCAAATTTGTCTATTATGCTCGTTCTCATTTAATGTTCTCGGGTATGAATCGAAGATTTGCGCAATTACTGCTAGGCTTGTTAAAAATCAATTTAATTTATATCTAGCGCACCGGAAAAACGAAACTCTTAAATCGTTTCGTGGCGGGCGGAATGATCAGGCCATTAAGCATGTTTACCGGGATTTATAATTTAGCACCTTTTCATTGGTATGAGTTGTGTGACTGACTTCAGTCGGTTCGGAAGTGAGCTCGCTTCCGAGTGGCCTCGCATTTTTTTTAGAGATCTATCGCAACCTACGCGACAGATCAAGCGACTGAAATTTCACGAAGCGAGCGAAAGTAAACTTGTAAAGCCTAAGAATTTTAAATAGATTAAGTGTTAAGTATTGTTATAAATTCACTGTGTTCGTGTATTATTTCTTGAGAGTGCTGCCTACCCCTAGTGGTGCCCTCTGGTGATGCATTATTTGGCATGGGGAATTTTCTTCGACGGATTACGCCTTCAATATTTAATTAATTGACCTGAAAAAAATCTTAAAAAATTCTATAAATTGGTCTACAAGTGCGTTACTATCTAGATTTTTGATAAGGTTACTCTAAAAAAATTAAAAAATGTTTTTCCGATAGTGGCTTGGAATGCTGGTTGTCTGCTGCCTCGCGCTGCGATATCGCGGAGTGAGTTAGAGAATCTCGATATATCGATAGCTCAAGCGGAGAGCCGCTGACCAGGGTTGGGTGGTGTTGCACTTTGGTGACTCACCATGGTAAGCCACCTGGTGTATTGGTGTATTAGGCTCATTATACCCAGCGTTCGAAATAAAAATTTTTTTATAAACTATTAAATAAACCGACAAGCTCCAAAACTCCCATAACGCTCGGGAGAGTGATGAATAAATAATTTTTTATAAACAATTAAATAAACCGACAAGCTCTAAACCCCAATAACGCTAGGGAGAGCCATAAGTAAATAATTTTTTATAAACAATTGAAGAAACCAACAAGCTCTAATCCCACATAACGCTGGGGAGAGCGATAATTAAATAATTTTTTATAAACAATTGAATAAACCAACAAGCTCTAAACCCACATAACGCTGGGAATAGCGATAAATAAATAATTTTTTATAATAAATTAAAAGAACCACCAAGCTCTAAGCCCCGATAACGCTGGGGAAAGCGATAAATGAATTATTTTTTATAAACATTTGAATAAACCGACTAGCTCTAAAACCCCATAACGCTGGGGAGAGCGATAAATGAATTTTTTTTTTATAAAAAATTGAATAAACCGACAAGCTCTAAACCCCAATAAAGCTGGGCACCCGAGTTCAAAGAAAAAACTAATTGGCTATGCCCCAAGCTTTAAGCCCCCAAAACTCGGAGCACCCAAATTCAACAAAAAGCTGATTGGCTACCCCTCAAGCTCTAAACTCCAAGACCCTGGGTGCCTGAGTTCAATAAAACAAACGGATCAGTTGGGGGCTTAGAGCTTTGGGGACAGCCGATTAGTTCATTTGTTGATCTGGGGGGTAGCCAATCAGCTTTTTTGTTGAACTCGCGTTTCCAGGGATTTGGGGGCTTAGAGCTTGGGGGGTAGTCAATCAGCTTTTTTGTTGAACTTGGGTGCTCCAAGTTTTGGGGGGTTAAAAGCTTGGAAAATAGCCGATTAGATTTTCGTGGAACTTGGGTGCCCAGCGTTATGGGAGTTACGAGTTTGTCGAATTATTTAAATGTTTATAAAAAATTATTTACTAATCGCTCTCCCCAGCGTTATGGGGGTTAGAGCTTGTTGGATTTTTTAATTCTTTATGGAACATTATTTATTCATCCCTATTCCCAGCGTAATTGGGGTTACGAGCTTGTCGGTTTATTCAATTGTTTATAAAAAATTATTTATTTATCGTTCTCCCCAGCATTATGTGGGTTTAGAGCTTGTTGGTTTATTCAATTGTTTATAAATAATTATTTATTTATCGCTATTTCCAGCGTTATGGAGATTACGAGCTTGTCGAATTATTTAAATGTTTATAAAAAATTATTTACTTATCGCTCTCCCCAGCGTTATGTGGGTTTAGAGCTTGTCGGTATATTCAATTGTTTATAAAAAATTATTTATTTATCGCTATTTCCAGTGTTATGTAGGTTTAGAGCTTGTCAGTATATTCAATTGTTTATAAAAAATTATTTATATATCACTCTCCCCAGCGTTATGGGGATTACGAGCTTGTCGAATTATTTGAATGTTTCTAAAAAATTATTTATTTATAGCTCTCCGAAGCGTTATGTGGGTTTAGAGCTTGTTGGTTTATTCAGTAGTTTATAAAAAATTATTTATTTATCGCTATCCCCAGCGTTATGGGGATTTAGGGCTTGTCGGTTTATTTCATTGTGTATAAAAAATTATTTATTTATCACTCTCCCAAGCGTTATAGGGGTTTAGAGCTTGTAGGATTATTTGATTGTTTATAAAAAATTATTTATTTATCGCTCTTCCCAGCATTATGAGGATTACGAGCTTGTCGAATTATTTAAATAATTATAAAAAATTATTTATTTATCGCTCTCCCCATCGTTATGTGGGTTTAGAGCTTGTTGGTTTATTCAATTGTTTATACAAAATTATTTACTTATCGCTATCCCCAGCGTTATGGAGGTTTAGAGCTTGTAGGATTATTTAATTGTTTATAAAAAATTATTTATTTATCGCTCTCCCCACTGTTATGGGGGTTTAGAGCTTGTCGGTTTAATTGTTTATAAAAAATTATTTCTTTATCACTCTCCCGAGCGTTATGGGGGTTTTTGTTTTGGAGCTTGTCGGTTTATTAAAAAGTTGATAAAAAAATTGTTATATCGAACGCTGGGTATAATGCGCCTAATACACCATTACACCAGGTGGCTTACCATGGTGAGTCACCAAAGTGCAACACCACCCAACCCTGGTCAGCGGCTCTCCGCTTGAGCTATCGATATATCGAGATTCTCGAACTCACTCCGCGATATCGCAGCGCGAGGCAGCAGACAACCAGCCTTCCAAGCCACTATCGGAAAAACATTTTTCACTTTATTTAGAGTAAGCTAATCAAAAATCTAGATAGTAACGTACTTGTAGACCGATTTATAGAATTTTTTAAGATTTTTTTCAGGTCAATGAATTAAATATTGAAGCCGTAATCCGTCGAAGAAAATTCCCCATGCCAAATAATGCATCACCAGAGGGCACTACTAGGGGTAGGCAGCACTCTTAACCCAATGAATTCTCTCTCATAAAACCCAGCTACTTAGTGCGCGTGCAGTCAATAAAACTTACAGTCCACTCTCAAGCTTGTCAACTGCACCATCAATGCTAGAATGTTATTTAATTAAATAATTGACGAAAATTAAATAATAATCAAAAATTGATTCACTAAACAAAACTTATGATTATTAGTTTTTCAATTAGAAATAGATTTTGAAATAAATTAAAAAAGTTTTTTTTTCTTTCAAACTATGAGTGCTGCTCTGTAAAAAAAGTTTTTTTTAAAAAAGAACCAAATCACTATTTCAGATAAATTTTTGAGATTTTAATTTTATTATTGAGTTTGTCTGGACGGCACCTTCCACGTACGCGCAAACTTACTCGTTCAAACAAAAATTTGCGCGTACGCGCAATATATTCTAATTTCTAGCATGTTGACGTCTTGAGCAATCTTAGACTGGTCTTATGAGGGCTCTCAAAAATGTTTTGTATATATATATATGTATTAGCCTGGAGCGAACTTTTCTAGAAGGTTCAAAAAAAAGTAAGGGGTCCAGAAAATTTTTAAAAAATCCAAAAATTGAAGCCGTCATCAAATTTTGAGGGTAGGTGCGATTTTGGTAGAGCACGGATGATTTGAAGTCAAAAAACGCAATTTTTCAATAGAAGGAAGTGTTAAGACTAACATTGAACATCTCAGAAGTGATGAATGTAAGTTTGAGGTTGAAATCACATAGTTGATCACAATTTTGTGACAACAAAATGGCGGATCAACATTGCGGAAAGTATCCAAAAAAGTCAGAATTTGATGTTGAAAAAAATACCATCGTTTCAAACGTAAAATTTCAAATCGAAAAGTATACTTGATAATTTTTCGAAAAATGCATAGGTTTTGAGTAAAAAATCAATAATCATCCAATTTATGAGTTTCAAGCACTTTGAACTTGGATTTACAAAAAAAAAAAAGTTTTGAAGATAACAACACTTACGCAAGATTAAAATATAACCGTAATTATTCTGAGAAAGTACAAATGGTACAACCGGAGGAGTGCAGCCCGATCTTGATAGACAGAAATACAGAATTCAAATGCCAGTGAGGTATAAATTCTTGAAAAATTGGCTAATATTTAATATAAAATTTCAGACTGCTTTCTCAGTTAGTAAGATGGATGTTTGCACTTATAAAGTCTGAAAAGAAAATACGAGCTATGGCTAGGTCGATGAAATCTAAAAAATCATGTATTTCCACAGCAATACTTGCTGAATTTTTGGTTGGCTTTCATGAAAACTTGAGAGAGACCGCTTCGGTTAACACCTACTACCCCATAACGCCGAGATATCGAGATTTATTAGAAATAAATGAATAAATAATCCCTCAAGCTACTACAACTTCATAACGCCGAGCTTGAAAGTTTTTTATCGATAAAAATATGAAAAAAAGTCTTCCTGGCTCCTACAATACCATAACGCCGAGTTCACAAGGTTTCTTTATAAATAAATAAATAAATAAAAGAACAATTCACCAAGCTCTTACGACCCCATAACGTTGAGCTCAAGAGTTTTTTATCTACCAAAAAATAAATAATCCCCTAAACTCCTACTACCCCATAACATCGAGCTTGCGAAAGTTTTTTTCAATAAATAAATGCAAAAAAATTCTCCAAACTCCTACGACCCAATAACGTTGAGGTCAAGAGAGTTTTTTTCAATAAATAAATGCAAAATAATCCCCCAAGCTCCTACATCCCCATGACGTCGAGCTCAAGAGTTTTTTATCAATAAAAAAAATTAAAAAAAAATCTTCCGAGCTCCTTCAACTCCATAACGCCGAGCTTGCGAAAGTTTTTTTCAATAAATAAATGCAAAAAAATTCTCCAAACTCCTACGACCCAATAACGTTGAGGTCAAGAGAGTTTTTTTCAATAAATAAATGCAAAATAATCCCCCAAGCTCCTACATCCCCATGACGTCGAGCTCAAGAGTTTTTTATCAATAAAAAAAATTAAAAAAAAATCTTCCGAGCTCCTTCAACTCCATAACGCCGAGCTTGCGAAAGTTTTTTTCAATAAATAAATGCAAAAAAATTCTCCAAACTCCTACAACCCCATAACGCCAAGATTGAGAGTTTTTTATCGATAAATAAATGAAAAAAAAAATCTTCCGAGCTCCTACAACCCCATAATGCCGAGTTCACGAGGATTTTTTTCAATAAATGAATGCAAAATAATCTCCCAAGCTCCTACAACCCCATAACGCCGAGCCCGAGAGTTTTTTATCAATAAAAAAAGTAAAAAATAATCTTCCGAGCTCCTACAACACCATAACACCGAGCTTGCGAGAGTTTTTTTCCATAAATAAATGCAAAAAAATTCTGCAAACTCCTACAACCCCATAACGCCGAGATTAAAAGTTTTTTATCGATAAAAAAATGAAGAAAAAAATCTTCCGAGCTCCTACAACCCTACAACGCCAAGCTCCAAGGTTTTTTTATAAATAAATAAATAAAAGAATGATTCCCCAAGCGGTTACAACCCCATAACGTTGAGCTCGAGAGTTTTTTATCTATCAATAAATAAATAGTCCCCCAAACTCCTACAACCCCATAACATCGAGCTTGCGAAAGTTTTTTTCAATAAATAAATGCAAAAAAATTCTCCAAACTCCTACGACCCAATAACGTTGAGGTCGCGAATTTTTTATCTATAAAAAAATGAAAATAAAAGCTTCGAGCTCCTACAACCCCATAACGCCGAGCTCGCCAGTTTTTTATCACTAAAAAAATGAAAAAAAAAATTTCCGAGCTTTCACAATACCTGTTGCGGAGCGAACAATAATTTCACTCCGTTCACATCGTCAAGCAAGAAAATCAATAGTTGTAGACTGCGTGGCGCCATCTCTTAGTCCACGCAGAACTACATGGTGCTGGGAACTCTCGCGCAGCCATTTGCGCAGCTTGGGTGGACTGGCGTTGCTGCAGAGCTGACGCCGTCGGCTTTGCGCGGGATTGCTGCTTCTTCTCTCTTTATTCTCGTTTTGGCGCTTCTCGTAGCACGCAGCGGAGAATTCTCTCTTAAGTTTCAACCAAGCTTTTCTTGGGTTAACTCTCTATTTATCTTGGTGTTTTTTCCTGTGAGTTTTTTGTGCTGAAGTGATCTTGTAGTCCAGCTCATCTCGATTGTTGCAATCAATAATATTGCAGCAATCATTCGATCTTGCAACCAGCGCGCTCACTGGCAACCTCATCTTCTCTTAGGTGGACAAAGCAAGGACTTTTTCTTCAGGGTACTCTCCGGAAACCACCTCCGAAGGACATCTCTAGGTATTTCGGCTCAAGTAACAATAATTTACTTGAGCCTCTCATTGTTTTTGTGTGCAGTTAGTACATTACTGTGCGGATTTCTCCTTTTGGTAAACGCGCTAATTTCACGCGGCCATTTTCTTTTCTCAAGGCCATTCTGTGCTGCTACGTAACTTTCTCGGGGCCATCTCTCTATCTCTCTCTCTCTCTTTTCAAGGCCATTCTCTGTAGATTTGTTTATCTCACCTTTATTCTATTTAACTCTTTTTTACGTTTTTGAATTAATATAATCAAATCCGTAAAGAATTTCTACTGGGCTTTTCTCACATTAATTAATTTTCTTTTCACGGAAATTAATTCTGGAAAATTCTCAATGTAGACTTATAATATTTCCACCTCTCAGTTTTTTTTGCTTTAAACTAATCTTTATTAAACTGTATACCCTCTCTAAGTGTAATTTTATAATTATTTGAATTTTGTTTTGAATTGATTGCTGTGTTAAAATTAGAAATAAATAAATTAACACTGTTTTTATTAAATTGTGTCTGTCTCAACTTTTATTTGACAACCCTCCCCTACCAGCTTTAAATCCGGCAATTAAAAATAAAATTAATGAAGCAGTAAATCCGTGACATTTGGTCCTTCGAGCCGGATAGCTGGTGGCTGGGTTTTTCTTGTCTTCTCTGCTCTTCTTTGCTCTTCTCTGTTCTTCTCTTAGTCAGCTCTGAATGAAAAGAGTCGTTTTACTCATTTATTTGGGACATCTCAAGGTACTCTCAACTTTCCTGCTAATTTGGTGCTCGCTGGTGGTTCAACATGGATGAGAAGCAGAGTGCAGACACCAAAAATTCTTCCATGAGCAACTCACCAAGTCTCAGCAAGGAACCAGGTGATGCTGGCACTACTCCACAGGTCAAGGTTCATGACCTTACTGATAACACTCAACTCTGGAGTAACTCAATTGAGAACACCTCTGGAGTCCAGGCCAACTCAAAGGAATCTCTTCAAATTACTGATGGTAGTCAACAGCGCACAAAGTCAAAATCAGGATCGGTGTCAGCTGACTTTCTGGTGAGAAAGCTCTCACAGACTGAGTGGTTGCAAGCTCTAACCAGAATCTCAGAAAGGATCACCTCACATGAAGGCGTCATTGGTGCCATGGTATTGGATTCTTGGGAAAATTCAGCAACGACCATTATGACTAATTTTCGACAGGACCACTCACAACTGGTCACTTTCTGTCATTCTGTGATGGTAGATGACGACACCTTTACTCAAGGAACACTCTCTCAAATGGAAAATGTTATGTTTGACATTCTCACCGCTCTGGCTGATCTCAAGGACAAGCTCCCTCCAGTTGTTCCTCCGGCCAACTCAACAGAACCTCGAGACACTTCTCACGGTGCCAAGCTCCCAGAGATCAAGCTCCCATCTTTTTCTGGATCATATGCAAAGTGCCAGAATTCAAGGCCTCTTTTTTGATTTGGTTTTAAACAGCTCCCAACTTGGAGCATCACAGAAGGTCCACTATTTGCGGAGCTCGTTATCTGGTGAGTCTTTAGCACTTATCAACTCTTTTCCCATTACTTCTGAAGGTTTGGATCTCGCCTGGAACACTCTACTGACCCCTTATGAAAATGAAAGGTACCTCATAACGGAGCATATTGGCAAGCTCAATAGGCTATCTCATGTTCAACCAAAAAGCTCGGCCTCTCTCAACTCAATGATCTCATCGTTGTCAGGCATCAGAAAGTCGCTGATGACTCACGTCTCACGTGAGGAGTTGGGAGATTGCTTGCTCACTGCAAAGGGCATCAGCCTCCTGGATCGTCTCTGCGTGGAACAATGGGAAACTTCTCTGGCCAACTCATCAGAATTTCCTAGCTTTGAGAATCTCGAGCAATTCCTTATGGGCAGAGTTCGAGCCTTGGAGCAGGTGGAAGGTGCTTCTCACGGCAGCGTCAATCAGTCTGGTGGGAAATCTCAAGGAACATCTCAATCTACCAAAGCGATGAAGGCTCACTTTGGAGCATCTGGACCCTCTCACTCTGCTGCTGATCCCAGGAAAACTCAACCTGCAAAGCAGTACCCTTGCTCCTTCTGTGACGGCTCACATATCATCGTGTTTTGCCTTGGTTTTAAGGAACTCTCATTGACAGCTCGCAGGCACTTTGTGGTTGAAAAGGTGCTCTGCTTCAATTGTCTGGGCAAACACGCAACCAGGAATTGCAACTCAAAAATACGGTGCAAGACATGTGGATAATCTCACCACACAATGGTACACCCTGAGTCAGGAGCCAATCCTGGAGCTTCTACTCAAACCAAGGCTAACACATCTACTCAATAGGAAGCAGGCGCAGTCACATTTGGTATTTCTCAATCTCTGGAACTCTCTCTCGTGGCTACGGCAGTAGCATTGCTCATAACACCTTCAGCTTTTCATTCAGTAAGACTTCTCGTTGATCCAGGCTCAGAAATGTCATTTATATCATCTGACATTGTGACAATGCTCAAAATTCCTCGGACTCACTCATCTGTTCCCATCATTGGCATTGGTTAATCAAAGTCAGCTCACACTCAAGGAAAGGTAGTCAAGACTCTGAAAAAACTTTGGCATCAAGCTCAACAGGGAAACTCAGCTCTTGGAATGTTGTTGGCTAACGACAAAACTCAGTGGGAGTTCAATCCACCAGCTGCCCCACACATGGGTAGTAAGTGGGAGTCAGTGGTAAAATTAGTGAAGTTTCATCTCAATAGGACAATTGGTGATACCCCTTTGACGTTCGAGGAGCTTGCTACTCTTCTAGCTCAGATTGAGGGTATTCTCAACTCACGCCCATTGGAACCTCTCAGCGACGATCCTGATGACTTGGAGGTACTCACACCTGGACACTTTCTCATTGGCACAGCACTCAATGCAGTTCCAGAACCCAGTCTTTTAAAATTGGCAACGTCTCGACTGGACCGCTGACAATTGCTTCAGCAAATGATGCAGAGCTTTTGGAAGCAATGGTCAACTCATTATCTGCATCACTTGCAGACGGTTTCAAAATGGCAACATCCTTCTCACATCAGCAAGGTCAACTCATTGGTTTTGCTCACAAATGAGAACATGCCACCAAGAAAATGGCCTCTGGCAAGAGAAGTCCAACTCCATCCAGGGCCAGATGGTTTGGTTCGTGTGGTAACACTCAGGACAGCTACAACAACACTCAACATACCAGTGGTAAAGTTGGTGGTTTTACCGGTCTGCTCAGCTCAAACTTAATCAACCAGTCGGTTGATGGAGGGCGGCAATGTTGCGGAGCGAACAATAATTTCACTCCGTTCACATCGTCGAGCAAGAAAATAAATAGTTGTAGACTGCGTGGCGCCATCTCTTAGTCCACGCAGAACTACATGGTGCTGGGAACTCTCGCGCAGCCGTTTGCGCAGCTTGGGTGGACTGGCGTTGCTGCAGAGCTGACGCCGTCGGCTTTGCGCGGGCTTGCTGCTTCTTCTCTCTTTATTCTCGTTTTGGCGCTTCTCGTAGCACGTAGCGGAGAATTCTCTCTTAAGTTTCATCCAAGCTTTTCTTGGGTTAACTCTCTATTTATCTTGGTGTTTTTTCCTGTGAGTTTTTCGTGCTGAAGTGATCTTGTAGTCCAGCTCATCTCGATTGTTGCAATCAATAATATTGCAGCAATCATTCGATCTTGCAACCAGCGCGCTCACTGGCAACCTCATCTTCTCTTAGGTGGACAAAGCAAGGATTTCTTCTTCAGGGTACTCTCCGGAAACCACCTCCGAAGGACATCTCCAGGGTACTCTCCGAAAACCACCTCCGAAGGACATCTCCAGGTATTTCGGCTCAAGTAACAATAATTTACTTGAGCCTCTCATTGTTTTTGTGTGCAGTAAGTACATTACTGTGCGGGTTTCTCCTTTTGGTAAACGCGCTAATTTCCCGCGGCCATTTTCTTTTCTCAAGGCCATTCTCTGCTGCTACGTAACTTTCTCGGGGCCATCTCTCTATCTCTCTCTCTTTTCAAGGCCATTCTCTGTTGGTTTGTTTATCTCACCTTTATTCTATTTAACTCTTGTTTACGTTTTTGAATTAATATAATCAAATCCGTAAAGAATTTCTACTGGGCTTTTCTCACATTAATTAATTTTCTTTACACGGAAATTAATTCTGGAAAATTCTCAATGTAGACTTATAATATAATATTTCCACCTCTCAGTTTTTTTTGCTTTAAACTAATCTTTATTAAACTGTATACCCTCTCTAAGTGTAATTTTATAATTATTTGAATTTTGTTTTGAATTGATTGCTGTGTTAAAATTAGAAATAAATAAATTAACACTGTTTTTATCGATTGTGTCTGTCTCAACTTTTATTTGACAACCCTCCCCTCCCAGCTCTTAATCTGGTAAATAAAAATAAAATTAATGAAGCAGTAAATCTGCAACAATACCATAACACCGAGTTTGTGAGGTTTTTTTTATAAATAAATAAATTAAAGAATAATTCACCAAGCTCTTACGACCCCATAACGTCAAGCTCAAGAGTTTTTCATCTACCAATAAATAAATAATCCCCCAAGCTCCTACAACACTATAACGCCGAGCTTGCGAGAGTTTTTTTCCATAAATAAAGGCTAAAAATCCCCCAATAATTTATTTATTTATTTACTTATTCATTAATTTTTAAAAAAACCTCGCAAGCTTGGTGTTATGGAGTTGTAGGAGCTTGGGGAATTATTTTTTATTTTTTTTATTGATAAAAAACTTGCGATCTTGACGTTTTGAGGTTGTAAGAGCTTGAAGGATTTTTTTTCATTTATTTATTGATAAAAAAACTCTCAGGCTCGGCATTATAGGGTTGTAAGAGCTTGGGGGATTTTTTTGCATTTATTTAT
The DNA here is from genome assembly GCA_038277355.1 of Encarsia formosa. Lineage (NCBI taxonomy): Eukaryota > Metazoa > Arthropoda > Insecta > Hymenoptera > Aphelinidae > Encarsia > Encarsia formosa. The sequence continues at coordinate 87,778,809 of CM076184.1, read as the reverse complement.
TGAAAAAAACTCTCGCAAGCTCGGCGTTATAGTGTTGTAGGAGCTCGGAAGATTATTTTTTAATTATTATATTGATTAAAAAATTGCGATCTTGACGTTTTGGGGTTGTAAGAGCTTGGAGGATTTTTTTTCTTTTTTTTATTGATAAAAAACTGTCAAGTTCAGCGTTATGAAGTTGTAGAAGCTCGAAGCTTTTTTTAAATTTCTTTATTGAACAAAAACTCGCGACCTTGACGTTATTGGGTTGTAGGAGTTGGGAGAATTTTTTTGCATTTATTTAATGAAAAAAACTCTCGCAAGCTCGGCGTTACGGAGTTGTAGGAGCTGGGAAGATTATTTGTTATTTTTTTTATTGATAAAAAAATTGCGATATTGACGTTTTGGAGTGATAAGCGCTTAGAGGATTTTTTTTCATTTATTTATTGATAAAAAACTCTGGGGTTCGGGGTTATGGTGTTGCAGGAACTTGAGGGATTTTTTATTTATTGGTAGATAAAAAACTCTAGGGCTCAACGTTATGGGGTCGTAAGAGCTTGGTGAATTATTCTTTTATTTACTTGTTTATAAAAAAAACCTCGCAAGGTCGGCGTTATGGTATTGTAGGAGCTCGGAAGATTTTTTTTTCATTTATTTATTGATAAAAAAACTCTCCGGCTCGGCGTTATGGGGTTGTAGGAGCTTGGGGGATTATTTTGCATTTATTTATTGAAAAAAAACCTCGCGAGCTCGGCGTTATGGGGTTGTAGGATCTCGAAGCTTTTTTTTCATTTTTTTATTGATGAAAAACTGTCAAGCTCGGCGTTATGGGGTTGTAGGAGCTTGGGGGATTATTTTGCATTTAATTATTGAAAAAAACTCTTGTGACCTTGACGTTATGGGGTTGTAGGAGATCGGAAGACTTTTTTCATATTTTCATCGATAAAAAAACTGTCGAGCTCGCCATTATGGTATTGTTGGAGCTCGAAGCTTTTTTTAATTTTTTTATTGATAAAAAACTCGTGACCTCGACGTTATTGGGTTCTAGAAGTTTAGAGAATTTTTTCGCGTTTATTTATTGAAAAAAACTCTCGCAATCTTGGTGTTATGGAAATAGGAGCTCAGAAGATTATTTTATAATTTTTTTATTGATAAAAAACTCTCGGGCTCGGCATTATGAGGTCGTAGGAGCTTGGGGGATCATTTTGCATTTATTTATTGAAAAAAACTCTCGTGACCTCGACGTTATGAGGTTGTAGGAGATCGGAAGACTTTTTTTCATATTTTTATCGATAAAAAACTGTCGAGCTCGGCGTTATGGGGTTGTAGGAGGTTGGGGGATTATTTTGCATTTATTTATTGAAAAAAAACCTCGCGAGCTCGGCGTTATGGGGTTGTAGGAGCTCGAAGCTTTTTTTCATTTTTTTATTGATGAAAAACTGTCAAGCTCGACGTTATGGGGTTGTATTATTATTTTTGTTGGATTATTTTTCATTTATTGATTGATAAAAAAACTCTCGGGCTCATCGTTATGGGGTTGTAGGAGCTCGGAAGATTAATTTTGAATTTTTCTATTGATGAAAAACTCTAAGGCTCTGCGTTATGGGGTTGTAGGAGCTCGAAGCTTTTTTTCATTTTTTTATTGATGAAAAACTGTCAAGCTCGACGTTATGGGGTTGTATTATTATTTTTGTTGGATTATTTTTCATTTATTGATTGATAAAAAAACTCTCGGGCTCATCGTTATGGGGTTGTAGGAGTTTGGAGAATTTTCTTGCATTTATTTATTGAAAAAAACTCTCGCAAGCTCGGCGTTATGGTGTTGTAGGAGCTCGAAGCTTTTTTTCATTTTTTTATTGATGAAAAACTGTCAAGCTCGACGTTATGGGGTTGTATTATTATTTTTGTTGGATTATTTTTCATTTATTGATTGATAAAAAAACTCTCGGGCTCATCGTTATGGGGTTGTAGGAGTTTGGAGAATTTTTTTGCATTTATTTATTGAAAAAAACTCTCGCAAGCTCGGCGTTATGGTGTTGTAGGAGCTCGGAAGATTAATTTTGAATTTTTCTATTGATGAAAAACTCCAAGGCTCTGCGTTATGGGGTTGTAGGAGCTTGGGGGATTATTTTGCATTTATTTATTGAAAAAACCTCGCGAGCTAGGCGTTATGGGGTTGTAGGAGCTCGAAGCTTTTTTTAAATTTTTTTATTGATGAAAAATTGTCAAGCTCGGCGTTATAGGGTTGTAGGAGCTCGAAGCTTTTTTTGAATTTTTTTATTGAGTAGCTCTTCTGAGCGCGCTTCAAGCGCGCAAAGAAAAAAACAATAAGAGTAGCCTCAAAATGCACTTTTCGAATATTATAAAAACTTGTTCACGAATAAAAATCTTACGCAAGATGGCGATAGCTCTCTTTTATAAAGGGATAAAAAACTCGTGACCTCGACGTTATTGGGTTGTAGGAGTTTGGAGAATTTTTTGCGTGCATTGATTAAAAAAAACTCTCACAATCTTGGCGTTATGGGGTCGTAGGAGCTTGGGGGATTATTTTGCATTTATTTATTGAAAAAAACTCTCGCATCCTCGACGTTATGGGGTTGTAGGAGATCGGAAGACTTTTCTTCATATTTTTATCGATAAAAAACAGTCAAGCTCCGCGTTATGGAATTGTAGGAGCTCGGAAGATTTTTTTTTCATTTATTTATTGATAAAAAAACTCTCGGACTCAGCATTATGGGGTTGTAGGACTTCGAAGCTTTTTTTTTATTGTTTTATTGATAAAAAACTCGTGACCTCGACGTTATTGGGTTGTAGGAGTTTGGAGAGTTTTTTTGCGTTTATTAATTGTAAAAAACTCTCGCTATCTTGGCGTTATGGAGTTGTAGGAGCTCGGAAGATTATTTTTTAATATTTTTATTGATAAAAAACTCTCGGGCTCGGCATTATGGGGTCGTAGGAGCTCGGGGGATTATTTTTTAATTTTTTTATTGATAAAAAACTCTTGAGCTCGGCGTCATGGGGATGTGGGAGCTTGGGGGATTATTTTGCATTTATTTATTGAAAAAAACTCTCGTGACCTCAACGTTATTGGGTCGTAGGAGTTTGGAGAATTTTTTTGCATTTATTTATTGAAAAAAACTTTCGCAAGCTCGATGTTATGGGTTAGTAGGAGTTTCGGGGATTATTTATTTTTTGGTAGATAAAAAACTCTCGAGCTCGACGTTATGGGGTCGTAAGAGCTTGATGAATTATTCTTTTTTGTATTCATTTATAAAAAAACCTTGCAAACTCGGCGTTATGGTATTGTAGGAGCTAGGAAGACTTTTTTTCATATTTTTATCGATAAAAAACTGTCGAGCTCGGCGTTATGGGGTTGTAGTAGCTTGGGGGATTATTGATTCATTTTTTTCTAATAAATCTCGATATCTCTGCGTTATGGGGTAGTAAGTGTTAACCGAAGCGGTCTCTCTCAAGTTTTCATGAAAGCCAACCAAAAATTCAGCAAGTACTGCTGTGGTAACACATGATTTTTTAGATTTCATCGACCTAGCCATTGCTCGTATTTTTTCTTCAGACTTTATAAATGCAAACATCCATCTTACTAGCTGAGAAAGTAGTCTGAAATTTTATATTAAATATTAGCCAATTTTTCAAGAATTTATACCTCACTGGCATTTGAATTCTGTATTTCTGTCCATCAAGATCGGGCTGCACTCCTCCGGTTGTACCATTTGTTCTTTCTCTGAATAATTACGGTTATATTTTAATCTTGCGTAAGTGTTGTTATCTTCAAAACTTTTTTTTTTTTATAAATCCAAGCTCAAAGTGCTTGAAACTCATAAATTGGATGATTATTGATTTTTTACTCAAAACCTATGCATTTTTTTAATTACCAAGTATACTTTTCGATTTGAAATTTTACGTATGATACGATGGTATTTTTTTCAACATCAAATTCTGACTTTTTTGGATACTTTCCGCAATGTTGATCCACCATTTTGTTTTCACAAAATTTCAACTATGTGATTTCAACCTAAAACTTACATTCATCACTTCTGAGATATTCAATATTAGTTTTAACACTTCCTTCTATTGAAAAATTGCATTTTTTGACATAAAATCATCCGTGCTTTACCAAAATCGTCACCTAACCTCAAAATTTGATGACGGCTTCAATTTTTGGATTTTTTAAAAATTTTCTGGACCCCTAACTTTTTTTTAAACCTTCTAGAAAAGTTCGCTCCAGGCTAATATGTATATATCTATATAAATTTCTTATTCCTGGGACTTTTTATATATAAAAACCTTGTTTCTGGGACTTTCTTCTATTCCTGGGAACTCCCAGAAAAATTTTACGAAATTTTCTTATTTTTTTGACTTCCCAGAAATATTTCTGGGACTTTTGGCATACACTGCTCCTTTTTCTGGGACTTTCCAGAATAATTTCAAAGTTTAAAATTTCACCCTGAATAACATCTGTCCTAACTTTTTATGTTTGGGCACCAACAATAACAGTAAAAAAAATTTCATACTCTGGTGCAAAAAAACCGAGAAGAACAGTCATACTCTGGTTAACTAGTAGACAAATTAAAAGTCTTAAATTCTTTTGATTGAGTAAAAGATGTAATCATTTGTGGTTCAGAACAAACGTGAAAAAAGTCTTGACATTTAGGCCAACAGCCTTGAGCTAAAAATCAGTAGTTTCGATGAAAAAGTTAATGAATATTATCATTCTCTGATCGAAATGCTTAATCATCTGTCACAAATCGATTTTCCGAAACCAAAGTGAGAAAATTCTGTAAATAGTCTTTCGTAACCGAGCTCTGAATGTTAAAAATTAAAAATTGACCAGCTAAGACATCTTTAACATCTGCATTTTTATCAAATGCTTGAACTATGATATTTTCAATGACACGAAGCCCTTGACACCTCTAATCGCGCAAACTTATGCCGGCAAAAAGATGCAGCATTCGCTGAGCAACTGAATATTTTGCGTTGATTAGATATTATGAAAATTTTCACATGTGTGCGGCCATGGCTGGCGCTGAGATTCTAAGGTACCGTCACGCAGTGTCACTAATAAAGACCATTCTCTGGTCATAGAGCCTGAATTAGTCAAAACATTGGACGTTAATGAACACAAGTAAAAAAAAAGTCGAAAAAAAAGTTCCCTGGTTATTAAAATCCAAATTTTAAGGAAGCTACAAAAGAAAGTTCACATGCTTAGAGAAACTTAACCCCGGCTTTTCCATGAAACTATCAATTTGATCAATGACATCGGATTCTGGACTGCATTGAAGGTGCAAAATAAAAATGCAGCAAGGTGCAGCATTTAATAGGTCAAGACGTAAGCTTTTGAACATGGTAAAGAAAACCGCTTGTTATGAAGAGGGTTGTACTCCCATTATTAACTTTCATAGAAAACACAACTTACACCTAACTACTTTCTTTGAGATGAAAAATTAGGGTAGGTGGTACGGCTCATGCCAGAGGGTAACCTGAGTCTCCAGTTTTGATGCACATATTGTAAGTTTTGAAATCCAGGCCAATATGGCTTGAGCTAAAAATCAGTTGTTTCGATAAAGAGGTTAATGAATACTTTCGTTCTCTGATCGAATCGCTTAGTCGTATGTCACAAATCGATTTTCCGAAACAAAAGTGAAAAATTTGTGTAAATAGTCTTTCGTATCCGAGCTCTGATTGATGAAAATTAAAAATTTGCAAGCTAAGACATCTTTAACATCTATATTTCTATCGAGGCTCGAACTATGATCTTTTCAATGACACCAAGCCCTTGACACCTCTAATCGCGCAAGCTTATGCCGGCAAAAAGATGCAGCATTCGCTGAGCAACTGAATATTTGGCGTTGATTAGATATTATAAAAATTTTCACATGTGTTCGGCCATGGCTGGGGCTGAAATTCTAGGGTTCCGTCACGCAGTGTCACTAATAAAGATCATTCTCTGGTCATAGAGCCTGATTATGTCGAGTGATTGGACATTTATAAATACAAGTAAAAAAAAAGGAGAAAAAAATATAATCTGGTTATTAGAATCCAAATTTTAAGGAAGCTACAAAAACAAGTTCACATGCTTAGCGAAACTTAACCCCGGCTTTGCCAAGTAACTATCAATTTAGGATTTTTTCAATGACATCGCATTCTGGACCGCATTGAAAGTGCGAAATTAAAAATGAAGCAAGGTGCAGCATTTGATAGGTCAAGACGTAACCTTTTGAACATGGTAAAAAAAACCGCTTGTTATGAAGAGGGTTGTACTCCCATTATTAACTTTCATAGAAAACACAACTTACACCTAACTACTTTCTTTGAGATGAAAAATTAGAGTAGGTGGTACGGCTCATGCCAGAGGGTCACCTAAGTCTCTAGTTTTGATGTACATATTGTAAGTTTTTAAAATTCAGTCAAACATGGCTTAAACTAAAAATCAGTAGTTTCGATAAAGAGGTTACTGAATACTTTCATTCTCTGATCGAAATGCTTAGTCATATGTCACAAATCGATTTTCCAAAACGAAAGTGAGAAAACTCTGTTAATAGTCTTTCGTAACCGGGCTCTGAATTATGAAATTTTAACATTTGTGCAGCGGGGCTAAAATTCTAGAGTTCTGTCACGCAGTGTCACTAATAAAGATCATTCTCTGGTCATAAAGCCTGAATTAGTCAAATAATTGGACGTTAATAAATACAAGTTAAAAATAAGTTGAAAAAAAAGTCCTCTGGTTATCAAAAACCAAATATTAAAGAAGCTACAAAAGAAAGTTCACATGCTTCGAGAAACTCAATTCCGGCTTTGTCATGAAACTATCAATTTAGGTTTTGGTCAATAACATCGCATTCTGGACTGGATTGAAGGTGCAAAATTAAAAATGCAGCAAGGTGCTGCATTTGATAGGTCAAGACGTAAGCTTTTAATGCAAACCACAATTTTTTATTCCCTAAACTGCACATGCGGGCAAAACAGTGATTTTACAACTATAATTTTTATCTCGAGATCTAAGAGGGATAGAAAAACGCGGCTTGCGGCAAAATTTTGTTTACCAAAAATGTAGTTCAGCGATATAAATGTTATATTTTAATGCAGTATGCAGCCGCTAGGTGGTAATTTAGATAAAAAATTTCAATAATTTGGGCTAAAAAGTGTCTGCCACCACTTCAAAAGATTTGAAAAAATTTTTTAAGCTATTTTTTCTGAAAATACATAACATATTTTTTTCTAGAGAGGTATGTATCACCGTTTTTTTTTAATCGCATTTTTTAGGGAAAAAAATTCGAAAAACAGTCTTAATAATCTGAATTTGGCACCAAAAATGATTTAAAAAAATATGGTTGAACTACATTTTTTGTAAACAAAATTTTGCTACAAACCGCGTTTTTCTAGTCCTCTTAGATTTTGAGATAAAAATCAAAGTTGAAAAATCACTATTTTGGACCACGCATGCATAGTAATGGGTATTAAAAATTTTGGTTGGCACCAAAAATCTTCTTTTTTCATGCCCTTTCGAAAGATATATATATTGTAGGGGTTCGCGCTGGGGGCCGATTCGACTATCTTACCCGTCTATACCCTTTTATAGAATTAGGAAGTTTTTTTAATCACGATTTTAATGTTTAAAAGGACAAGAATTGATGCATTTATTGAACGTAATCGAAATTTTTGCTCGCACGCGAAGATCTTAAGTTTTTGCGTGCACGCGGAACATCATAAGTTTTTGCGCGCACGCGGAACATCATAATTTTTGCGCGCACGCGGAGATCGGATGTTTTTGCGCGCACGTGGAACATCATAAGTTTTGCGCGCACGCGGAGATCGAAAGTTTTTGCGCGCACGCGGAGATCTTAAGTTTTTGCGCGTACACGGAGCACCTAAGTTTGCGCGCACGCGGGATAATTTAGTTTGCGCGTACGCGGAACACCTAAGTTGCGCGTACACGCAAATTTTTGTTTGAAAGGGTAAGTTTGCGCGTACGCGGAAGGTGCCGTCCAGACAAACTCAGCTGCAAAATTCATTTGACAATCATCAACAATAAAAGGTTTAGTTTGTTTCCGTCGACTGTCGCATAGCATCGTTACCTGACGCCATGATATTTTGATACGAGCAAAATTAAACAAACAAACCTTCCTTTTTCTTGCTAATCGGGGCGAAAAAAGCAACGCAATTACACACTCTCACTATATAATTCCGTTTTACAAGAAGAAAAAAGTATAAATAAAAAGAAACCAGGCGTTGATGCCTACGACAAAGTGACAAAAAAAACCAAACTATGCAACGCGTTTTAATTCTTCCTACCCTGATCAAATTTATTATAATCTACGTTAAATTATAAAAAAAAATAATTTTAATACCCTCAAAGTTCTTATAAATATTATGGGTTGTTTTTTTATCCTAAAACTAATATAATATCACACCTTTTTTTTTTAATTTTTCGTTTGTTCCTTTGTGATTTTTTTGTTACACACTGCGCGCGTGTGAATTTTTTCACTTTTATTCATGTTTTTATTAGTTTCTATTATTAAAATTTTTTTGTTTTTCATCTACGCAACGCGTATGGTTTTTCTACATTTAATTAAAATTTTTTTTAGATTTTTGTCAAAAATTTTTATTCTTTTCTTTATTGTTTATTATTATTTTTCCAATTTTATTTTATTTTATTTTTTTGAATATTTTGGAAGTTCTTACTCATTAACAAATAATGAGTTTTCGCTATAATAAATAAAGATAAAATAAAAATTAAGGGTATAGCCAGGTAAGATAGTCGAATCGGCACCCACGGCAAACCCTTACAATATATTAATTATTCAAAAGGGCATAAAAAAAGAAAATTTTTGTCGCAAACCTCAGCTCCCTATTCCCAATCTAGGAACCCTAGGGTCTAAAATAGTGATTTTTCAACTTTAATTCATATCTCAGAACCTATTGGAGCTAGAGACATGTGGTTTGCGGAAAAATTTTCTAAAAAGAAAATGTAGTTCACTTATATTTTTTTTAATATTATTTTTGGTGCCAAATTTAAACCGTTTGGGCCATTTTCCGAACTTTTTTACCTTAAATTTGCGATTAAAAAAAATTGAAGACAAACACCTCGCTATATAGAAAAAAAATGAGATGTATTTTAACAAAAATTAACCGCTCTGATTTTTTCAGATTTTTAAAAAGGGTGGAAGGCAGTTTTCTGACCGATTTATTAAAACTTTTTACATAAAACGCCGTCTAGCAGGCGCATATTAAACAAAATTAAAAATTATATGTACGGTTAAACTACATTTTTTTTTTAGAAAATTTTGCCACAAGCCGCGTTTTTCTAGCTATTTTAGGTTATGAGATATTAATAAAAGTTAAAAAATCACTATTTGGCTCCACGCATGTGCAGTTGAGGGGAAAAAAATTTGCGGTTTGCGCCAATAATTTCCTTTTTCAAAGACCTTGGTATATATATATTGTAGGGGTTTCTGCGAAAAAGTTTTTTAAGAATCATCCCAGGGCCAATGTATAACTTAAAAATCCTAAAGGTTACCCGGAAAAAAAGAAGTAGTTGATTTTTCAGCTACCCTTTTGGCCTACTTTTTCAGCTAAAAAATCATCTGCTTTTTCAGCTGAAAAATCAACTGTTTCCAAAGATAAAAAAAAAATGTTGATACAAATATTAGTTAAAAAAAAAATTTATTTTATTTTATTTTTTGAACTGAATAAATAATCGTCTTGTAAAATACTTTCACAATAAATTTTCTAAAATAAAAATTGAATTAGTTTACAAGTATCTCGTAATAATTTGAAATTTTTTTGGGAATATGGCTGGTTATTAGAAATAAAAATTCAATATCAGATCATAGGTCACGACTTTGAGAACAGTTCTTAGCTTTCACAGCTCGTAATGACTGCTGTCAACGGTTCATTTTGAGGTTAGACTTCTGAAAGTTATGTCAGCTATTTATTCAAGGGCGATGGTCACAACCGTGACCGTGGTTTATGGCTTCTACAACTCGTTATAACTGATATCAATGGTTCATTTTGAGGGTATGACACTTTACAGCAACCTTACAATCCCTAACAATGAGAGTTGTTACTCAATTTTTTTAGGTGATGAAACTCTAACCTCAAAATAAGAAAAAAATTCTGATCATATAAAAACGGTTTTTCAGACAGGAATTCTGTAGAATAATTTTGAGTCATCAATAACGGCCATCTATTAAATTCAATTTTATTTAACAGCAGAATACAACAAACATGAGTCTAGATATTCTTTATACATAAATCCGACTTTGGCTTTTAAACTTCAGATATTTGGAAGCAACCAAATATTATATTATTTTATTATAAAAATTATTCGTTATCAACTTTAAAATTTACGTCATACTGATTCTTAAAAAAAAAAAACTGTTACACTGGACACTATAACAATGAAGTTGTTTCTATAATTCATAAAAACAAACAAATATTATGTTACATTTATCTTAAACTTATAATGAACTTTGTTAATGTTATTTTTTAAAACATATTAAAATTACACTTCTGGTACAGGCTCGACATTTGTTAAATCTGCAAACCACTCATCACGAGCAGCTTTTCTAAGTACATACATAATTTTGGTGATTACTTCAGTCGACTTATTTAATTTTTCTCTGACAGTAGGGGAGCACAGCTTCCTTTTCTTTTTTAAAATATATCTGTATGTCCCTAAAAAAATGATATGATTGTACCTGAAGTTTTGCAAATTTTTTCTTTTGAAATACGTGATTGTTTGAAAAACAAAACAAAGGTTTTATGAATATTTACAGTATTGTAAACAAATAATTACTTACTTCAAAAAGTATTTAACTCTACTGGAGTTACAAATTCGACTTGTTCTCGGTTACCTAGCTCTGACCACTTTTTATCTTTGTCCAGGCAACGGGTGATTAATTCCTCTTTAGTCCATAGCAGCATAACAATTTACCTTAGAAATTTTCGATCCTCTTTTAAAGGATTCAATTTGCTATAAATATGATCCCACACACCGGTGTTAAGGGGAAGTCAGGCGAGTTTTTTTGATGAATAGATTTTAATTAAGAAAATATTTTTAAAAAAGGGCTCTGTAGCAGGGTAGAGAAATTAAAAAGCTGTAATTTAAAAAAAAAAAAATCATGAAAATTGATTAAAAATTCACTGAGTAAAACGCAGAACGGCAGTTGAAGATTTTTTTTCGTCAATCGCGGCAGCCATGTCGTCGTCTGCCACTGTTGCTGTGCGTGGCTATGCGCGTCTAACCTATAAGTTTGTAAAACTTTATGACTGCCTTACGGCTTACTCCTCAGCTACCTCTCCTCAATAAATCAAATTCGTAGTAAAAATTATCTTGCAAAATCAAATATATATGTGATGAAAAATCAAAATAATGAAATAAGCTGAAACTCAAAATTACTTATTCATTACACTCAATACAAGGCTGAAAATGTGTCAATTGAAAAAAAGAATCATACATTATTTCTAAAATAAAATAAGCAAAATCACTAGTTTTATGAAAAAATTTTCTTCTTAAATAAAACTCCTTAGTTGCATTATAAACAATTCATGTTTCTTCAATTATTTCTTCAATATTTACTCTTGATTTGCTTCAGATCGTAAAAATTTCAATAATTTTCTTCATGTAAAGTAGGTCTCTTGATTTATAAAAATTTCAAATACAAGTAATATTTCAATAAAATAGTTGTTTTAACAATATCTGTACACAAAAAAAAAAAAAAAAAAAAAAAAAACAACAACAACAACAAGACATAGTCATAAAATTAAACAAATCTTGGAAGAGTTGTAATCAGGTTTATTTTTATAAGCTTCACTCACACAAAGTTTATTATTGCTACAAATTCTTTAAGATTTACTTGGCTGACAATAAAGGTGAACTATTATTGTTTTTGTGTAAAGTCAACCATGCCTGTGAACATTGACATTTGCTCTTGCTGGGAGACCACTTACTTTAGCCTACTTGATAACTAAAAATTGGAACAGTAGCTGCAATCACTCATGCAATCAGAACTTTCTTGAACTCATGAGATCTTATCAAATGTATTGACTTGATGCTTTGGAACAGTTCAAATGTAAAGTAAGTTGTAGGTCTCCCAGCAAGAGCAAATGTCAATGCTCAAAGGCATGGTTGCCTTGCACAAAAAAAATCATAGTACACATTTATTGTCAGCCAAGAAAATCTTAAGATTTTATGACAATAATAAACTTTGCATGTAGCTCATAAAAATGAACCAGATTAAATTTTTTCAAGATCTGTTTAATTTTGTCTCTATAAGTCATATACAAGAATCAAAAGTTTAGAATCTTCAAAGCGAGTAAGACAAGTTTTCAATAGTTATAAGTATTGAAGTAAAATAAGTATTCAATAGTTATAAAATTTTAAAACTAAAAAAGAATTCTTGATAAATAAATCAATTGAAAAAGTAGAAAAAAAATATTTTTAAACTATTTATAAAATTTAGAATTTCTAAAATGACTAAAAATTGTTTAAAACTTGTTACTTGCTTTGAAGTTTCTAAGATCTTGACTCTAATATACCCTCAGAGACTGTGTCAATAAAAAACTTTATCAGTGTTTATCACCTCAAGTATGTAATTGGCTGGCTTAGTTCATACATTTCAAACCTGACTAAGGATTATTGAAGTCTTGTCCTACCAGCTTTGAAGATTCTAAGCTCTTGGCTCTGATCACTTTGCAACTGTTTGAAATTACTTATAAAAACATAAATACAACAAAAACGTGGGTTACAACAAATTTGTTACTTTTTGATTGCATGATTAGAAATTTGTTGGTTAGAATTACGTACGCGCGGTCTCACGCACAGCAACGCACTGTAGCAGCAGTGGCGTCTGCTGTCACGGCTGATGCGGCCGACGAAAAAAAATACCAAATTACCGTTCTGCGTTTTTCTCGGCCAATTTTCAACGAATTTTGATGCAGTTTTTTTTAAAATGTAGCTTTTCAATGTCGCTACCCTGCTACAGAGCCCTTTTTTGAATTGATCCCCTCAATTTTTTTTTTTTTAATTTTAACTAACTACCATTGGAGCCTCGCCTGACTTCCCCTTAACAAAGGTTCCTCCTCCTAGGTAAACCTGTAAAAATCATGAATATTTTAACTAAGCTAACTACATGACATATGAAATGAATATACAAATATCATAAATATTTCTTGCCTGTCCATCAATTTTTTTAAATAGTTTGGGCCGTCTCCTTCCTGTAAAAAACATTATTTTTGTACAAATATTTTCTTGCCTACTAAATGGTTTGAAAAAAAAATTACCTTCCCAGTTGAGGCTTAATGATTTGCAGTTTTTAGCTTTCACTAAATTTTTGTAAATCTTAGGCTTATATTCTATGACGTATTTGATATTGTTCAAATCAGCAGGATCAATCTGCTGCATATCATTAACGGTATTACGATTTGAATCTCGAGGAGTCGTATCAAACAAATTTTTACGAACAGATGAGTAATCAGGTTGTTCATTTGAAGAATCGTCACCTGAGCCATTGCTATCGTTGAAACTCGAGGCACTACTAGTGCTCCTGTGCGATTGACGACTCCTAGGTGTTCCAAAATTTTCTAATTTGCATATTAATTATTAATATTATTTTAAATACCTACAGCGATTTTTGCTATCAACTAAACGAGGTGCACCTTTAATTTAAATTTGTATTACCTGCACTTTCTTCATGAGTTATTTCTACAATCGGTTCGTGAATTCCAGTGTTTAACGATTGGGAAGTACTTGAAAGCGCAGCAGCAATAGGTCTAGGATCTTGCGTTTGATCGCTTAAATCGTTGTTCTACTGCGATCGAAGGGCTTTGTTCACTCGCTTCTTCCTCCTGTACTATAGAGTTGTCAAAGCACTCAGATGAATTGCTTGTAAGATTTTGTGATATTTGATTGATAGAAGAAGCTGATCGACCACGACGATCGACCAGTTCATTTTCTTTCTCTTGATTTGAAATAATTGGCTCAGATCTACGTTCTCTCACATTTTCAGTAGTCCTTATAGACTGTAAATTTGATATGTTCTCTAGTTGAGTTTGGGAGGAGCTCTGGGACAATTGAGAGCAAGCTAAAGGATTCATAAAAAAATATTATTAGAAAGCTTTAGTTTGAAATTGGTTCATAATAATAAAATATTACCATGATTAATATCTGTTTCTCTTAAATTTTGCAAGTTCACCATAAATTCTTTACACGTTACTGTACTAATGCTACATGAAGCTGAAATAAAGAAGATACACTGTTATACTGAAAATACGATCATAACTAATACAGCCTAGTAAAGTGTGAGGAAGTTAAGATTCCGATAGGGGTGCTCCTACAGTAAGGATCGCTCTCTACTCTTTCACATGCTGTAGAGGTTTGGAGTGATTTGATTTTGATTTGATTTTGATAAGTTTATTGTTTGTACATTATGTTGTACAAAATACATAGTAGATCAACAAAAGGTTAACAATAGTAAATAATGAATAATAAAATAATAAAATGAATGAAATAAAATAAACATAATAATAAAATAATGAAAATAATAAAAATAAAAATAAAGGTATACATAAAGATATAACAATATTTGGTAATCTACCTTAACTAACTAAATTTAAATTTAATTTTAGTTTAATTCAGTCTAACCAGTGCCTGCAAAATGTCACTAGTAGCACAACAAATCCTCACACAGTTTAAGCACAGGTTGTTCAGCGGCACAGAGTACTCAACCTTCTCCCTCGGTAGTAAAGATGCGTGATTTAATGAGATGTTTAAAGGTTGTAAATGATGATGCCTGGCGAATATGAAGGGGTAAACTATTCCAGATGTAGGCAGATGATACATGAAATGAGCGTTTCAAGCACTCTGTGCGGCAGGAGGGAATAATCAGCGCATCCCAAGTGTGCTGATTCACCACCCTCTTCGGACGCGAGCTGTGCTTTTCAATGAAAAAATTCGCCAAATAAGACGGAATTCCTGAGTTCAGTATTTTATAGAGCAAACAGGCCGCAAAGTAGTCTCTACGACCCGACGTTCGGAGCCAGCCAAGCTTACGTCTGAAAGGAGTGACGTGATCGCTCTTCCTAACCCCAAATATGTATCTGATCACACGATTGAGCACACGCTGCAGCATCAGGTCCTGTTCATCTGAGATATTCCGATAAACAAGACAGCAATAGTCAACGATAGGAAAGAGGAGGGTTTGAATGAGGTGCTTCCGCAGTTCAAAGGTGGTGCTGCGTCTGACGTGGTTAAAACGGTACATGAGAGAATTAGATCTGCGACAGACATACCGAACATGATCTTTCCAGGTCAGCTTGGAATCCAGCACCACCCCCAGACTACGTGTAGACGAGACAAACGGGACAGTGCACTCCCCAAATTATAGGGTGCGAATACCCAATCTGTCAAAGTCATTGACATAGGACGCGGTACCCAAAATCATGGCCTTAGTCTTGCCAGCATTCAAAATCAGCCCATTCGCGGCAGCCCAGTCCGCAACATGCACAGCACCTCGGCTCAGTCTGTCCAGAATGGTACGTATGTCCTCGACTCGGCCTCGCACGTAAATCTGAAGGTCGTCCGCATAAATTATATGACAAACACCAGGACCAAGACCCAGGGCAATGTCAGCGACAAACAGAGCAAAAAGCAGGGGACCCAGCACAGAGCCCTGGGGCACACCCTTATTGAGGGGACGAAAAGTGGTGAAACTACGGTCCTCAGCCTTTATCGCTTGCGAGCGACCTGATAAATAGGAAGCAATCCATTGCAAAACCCTGCGCGAAAATCCAAGTGACTGTAGTTTCTCGAGTAGCAATACGTGAGAGACCGAGTCGAAGGCTTTGCTGAAATCAAACAGCAACAGTGCAGTCACCTGTCTCCTGTCCATGCCCTCTCGGATGTCGTCTGTAAGTTTCAGTAGTGCAGTCTGAGTGCTGTGCCCTGCTCTAAAACCTGCTTGATGCCCATCCATCAGTCCCTGCGATTCAACAAAAGAAGAAATCTGGTCATGGACCAGCCTCTCAAGTACTTTCGACAAAAAACAAAGCAGGAGTGGAGAGAGCATTTCTGCAGGATCGAAGGAAACTCTTGCAGCAGCGCCCCTATCAGAATTTTTTTTCTTAATTTGCTTATTGAGATTGAAAGTGAATTCATGATGGTATAACAAAAAATGTTAGCCATAAGGTATTTTGCATGTAATCAGCGCGCATGACTTGCAGGCGTGATATTTGTAAATATGTTTTCTAACATGAACACTAATTGCTTTCAAAATCTTTTTACATGTTACCTCTATGATCAAAATATATAATAACAACACGGCGGGGACGGGGCAGTTGACCTCATCTCTACCACGACTTAACTTTCAATTTTAGCGTGAGAGCAATAAGATCTCAACTAAAAAAAAAATAAGATATAAAGCCACATAGAGATTTATTAATTTTGATTTTTGTAGGTCTTTACCTTAGCTTGATGAGGCTACTGGAGGTAAAAAACTCTTCCTTTGTTGTAAAAACGACTGCATCCGAAATTTTTTTACTTTCTTTTCTTGCTTTTGTTTAGTTATTTTCGTCATTAGGCCTTTCTGGTTTTTCTACAAAAATTGTTGATGATATATTTAATAGAAATTTATAATTAAGTTTGCTTGTTAACCAAAAGTTTAAATTCTCTCTTGAAACAGTATATTACACATCTGACGGAGTCAAAAATGAGCAGACCCAAATTGACGCCCGACCAGAAGGCAAAGGTTTGCTCATTTTTGCACTCCCTCGTTTGTAATAGTATTTTTCGACACTAGGGCGTAAAACATTACGCCTGTGTCTCGAACATTATTTTTTTTATAGTTTGCGAACAGTCATCTTTTACGTATTACGTTAAACGATTTTAGTGTGTTAACTGATCGCTTGACGAACACTAAGGAAAAATTAAAAAATGTAAAAAATAGTAGTTTTAAAGCTGATTTGGATGCTCGAAGTGTCGTAGGCGCTGCTACGACACTACAAGACCTTCGAGTGGTCCCATCAGCTTTAAAACTGCTATTTTTTGTATTTTTAAATTTTTTCTAAGTGTGCGTGAAGTGATTATTTACGCACTAAAATCAATGCGTAAAAGAAGACTTTACGCATACTATGAAAATAGTATTTTTCGTATCTAGAGCGTAAAATTCTACTTTACAATCTCGTGTGATCGTCCGCGACCCTCAGGCCGGCTTCGCCGACCCTCGGGTGCTACGATCGCACTTGAGCGTAAAGTAGTACGCTCGCGATACGAACATTTTTTTTTATAGTATGAGTAAAGTTCTCTCCGAGTTTCAGTAAAAAACGAAGTTCAAGGCGAAACGGGAGACCATAGCAGGGTCCAGCGGTGGCAGCCCCTGGTAGGGGTGCAGGGGGCGAAGCCCCTCCGACTAAAAAAAAAATAGACGAAAGTTTTTAAAAAACATTACCTGTAAAAAAATCTTAGTTGATAAAAATTAACCGATTAAAAAAGAATAAAAGTAAAATGAGTGATAGAAATTTTCATCATTTTATAATTTAGTAAAAGTTAATTTAAAAAAAAATAGTACAAAGTATGAAAGATTTTTACACTAAACTAATACTTACACTTAATTAATATTGACACTTAAAGTTCCATTTTACGCACTAAAAACAATTCGTGAAATATAACTTTACACATACTATGAAAAAAAAACTATTTTTCAACACAAGGTAAGGAACGTGCAAAGGCATACCTTGGGACAAGGAAGAAAGCTTGCTTTCTGTGCCGTGTATTGAAAAAATCATTATTGCTCTCCATCCTACTCGTATTAAACATTAATAATTATCAAGAATTCAATGTCTTTTATTTTTGATATAAATTATTTGTAGAGATAGATTCTTTTTTGTAATTTTTGAATACCTGTACGTGTATACATCAATAAATTACTTATAAATAAAACTAGGTGGTTCCCTCTGCTCGCTCCGCTCGTCAAACCCTGCCCACCATCCTCCAGAAATTTACGCTTGTGCCTACACTCGTAGAGTTTTGTGTACCTACCCAAGTGCCTAGCCTTGGGGGGTGCATTAGTTTCAAAAAATTGTGATAAGAAAAAAAGTATTATGACTCATAGATGATTATTTAGCATTTTTAAAGATAGTAGAACAAAACTTAAGATAAATATATTGAAAAACATTGAAAAATTGGTTGTTTTCGAGGTTTTGTACCGCAATTTTTGATTTTTCTTAAAAACGAGTCCGATAATCTTAAATTATTATAATTTTAAAATAATCAATTATTATAATTTTTAAAGAATCTTCAAAATTTTACAGTCGAACTCGTAGAAACATGCCCTTAGTTGAAATAAATTAATTTTTAATGATTTTTTGAACTAACTTAAATATGTACTACTCCCCCGAAGGGAAAACTGCAGTCACTATGGTACAGGGGGATAATTGGAGCGCTTTTCATGTTGTGAACCTTTTATCGAAAAATTTTACATTCAATTTTCTTGGAATATTTTTAAAAACAGGCTTTCAGAAAGGGCAAAATGTACAACTATATTTTAGGTTAGCTATACAGAGTGAGTCATTTTAATCTATAGGCTCCAAAATCTCGAAACTGAAGCCCCGGACCAAAAAATTTTTCGTATAAAAGTTTTATGATTTGGAGGGGGAAAGAAAATGGTTACCTTGGATTTGGGCCCGGGGCCTTATTTTGGGCCCTAGGGACCCAAAGTCCGTTTTTTTAAACAGGAACCCCTGTTTTTGACCCCCGATTCAGAAAGAGCAGAAAATTTTACGATTTTTAAGTATTTTTTGAAAATTTTTTTGGGCCCCCTGAGGCCCTGCAGGGGCTTGTAAGGCTTTTATAAGGTCCATTTCTTTTTAACTCAAATCAACTCTGAAATAACGCATTTTTTGTATAGCACATGCATTGGAAAAGTTTTTTGGTTTGAAATTTCTAACAAAATGGGCCAAAAAAAATTGGGCCCGGGCCCTTTCTTTGGGCCCTACGGACCCAAAGTCTGTTTATTTAAATGGGAACCCCTATTTTTGACCCCGGATTCAGAAAGAGCAGAAAATTTTACGATTTTTAAGTATTTTTTGAAAATTTTTTGGGCCTCCTGAGGCCCTGCAGGGGCTTGTAAAGCTTTTATAAGGCCCATTTCTTTTTAACTCGAATTAACTCTGAAATAACGCATTTTTTGAATAGCACATGCGTAGGAAAAGTTTTTTGGTTGGAAATTTCTAACAAAATGGGCCAGAAAAAATTGGGCCCGGGGCCTTATTTTGGGCCCTACGGACCCAAAGTCCGTTTTTTAAAATGGGAACCCCTATTTTTGACCCCGGATTCGGAAAGAGCAAAAAATTTTACGATTTTTAAGTATTTTTCGACAAATGTTTTATTTTGGTTATTTGTAAAAAGATATTTAGCATTAACTTTTTTTGGCGATACAGAGTATTTAGGAATTTTGCAGCCTCAATTTTTTTTTAACTATCCATTCAGATTTGGCTCGAAGTGTCCTCCATTAGCTATGATACATAAATTTATTCTTTTTTGAAAGTTAACTATAGTTTTTAGTAGTACTTTACGTGGAATACCATCACAAGCTCTTTGGATACAGTTAATCATATCTTGCCGAGTCGTTGGAACTGTTGCGTGGACAATATTTTTCAAAAAACCCCACAGATAAAAGTCCGGTGAAGTCAAATCTGGTGAGCGTGGTGGCCATGCAACAGGTCCACCACGACCAATCCATTTGTTTGGATACTGATCATTCAAAAAAGCTCCTACTTCCGCTTTATAGTGTGGAGGTGCTCCATCTTGTTGGAACCACATTCTTTGCCTGGTTTTGTAAATCAACGTTTTCAAATAAATTTGGAAGATGATCTCTGAGAAACTCTAGATACTTGTTACCATTTACAGTCCCATCGAAACAGTAAGGACCTATTAAATAACCATTAATGATGCCGCACCAAACAGTAACACTCCATCGGTTTTGATTATCCACAGCTCTGGTCCAATGAGGATTTGTTGTAGACCAGTAATGGCAATTGTGACGATTTAACTGTCCATTGTTTTTAAAGGTGGCCTCATCAGAAAACATCACGTGATGAAAAAAATTGGGATTTTGTTGAATTTTTTGAAGAGCCCGATTGCAAAAATTTATTCGACTTATAAAATCAGCAGGCGTTAACGCCTGAGTGAAATTTATATGGTATGGGTGATATTTAAGTTTTTTAAATATCTGTATTACTGTCTTCTGGGGTATACCATGTTCTCTTTCGATTTGTCTGCTGCTCATGTGAGGATTTAAATGCCTTACCACTAAAATAAATACAGCTCGAACATCGTCAGCGCCATATTCTCGATGTCGTCGTTGCCGACATAAATGCCCAGCCCGAGCTCTTGCAGTAATATCCCTAATCGTAACTTGTGATGGATGTCTTATACCTGGAAATCGCTGTGCATATAGTTCAGCAGCTTGAGCAAAATTCTCTCTGCATTCCCCAAGCACCATGATCATATAAACTATTTCGTCGGGCGTATAATCTGCCATTTCAAGGTTTTTAATAAAACGAAATAATTCGTTGAAATGAATTTTAACGTAAAAAATATTTTCACTACTTCTTGTTTATGGATGAGTTTTAGTAAGATGAACTACGTATAAAAATAGCCAAAACCGAATCATACGTGAAACTAAAACTAACCAGTTTTTTAACTAAAACTTTATCAAACTTATTTTTAGAGTGATTGGCCAATACATTGATAAAATCATAAAAAATCTGCGAATAAGAATATGTATGTATCAAATGTCTTATTTGACAATAAAAATTTCAAGAAAAAACAATACAACGCAATCAGGTTACCTTTATAAATAACAATAAGATGTTGGATAGCAATTTATTATTTGTAGTTATTCAATTATTTTGGACAGTTTTAATGTTAAGATCAGATTTATTTCTAAATTCAATTGATTATTATAGTTAACAACAGCTCGTTTAAAAAAAATAGTAAACTCCTTCTTAACTCTGATAACACTTACGATAAAGAAAGTAAACACGAACACGTGGTAATGGTTCTCGCGCTTTAAGGCTATATCACGCAAAGACCATGAACACACGCAGGACGTACCCAACGAAAAGCTAGAAACGCATAGTGTACTGTGTATCTTAGGTATGCGTGCGAGGTGTATACAACACGTAGTGATACTTCTAACGCTAAAGCTATGTAGGGAAAAATTTGACGACCCAATACACTGGACATTCAAATAATTTTATGAATAAATAAATAAATAAATAAATAAATAAATAAAGAAGACCTTAAACTTTTCCAATGCATGTGCTATACAAAAAATGCGTTGTTTCGGAGTTAATTCGAGTTAAAAAGAAATGGGCCTTATAAAAGCTTTATAAGCCCCTGCAGGGCCTCAGGGGGCCCAAAAAAATTTTCGGAAAATACTTAAAAATCGTAAAATTTTCTGCTCTTTCCGAATCCCGGGTCAAAAATAGGGGTTCCCATTTAAAAAAACGGACTTTGGGTCCGTAGGGCCCAAAATAAGGCCTCGGGCCAAAATCCAAGGTAACTATTTTCTTTTCCCCTCCAAATCATAAAACTTTTATAAGAAAAATTTTTTGGTCCGGGGCTTCAGTTTCGAGGTTTTGGAGCCTATAGATTAAAATGACTCACCCTGTATACAACGTAAGGAACCACCTTAAATTTAATTCTCTGATGCTGGTTTATGAGATGAACTTTATGAAAACATAATTATGAAAATCTAGTTTCTGAAAATATTTCATTAGCTTTCAAAAGCTTTAACGTTTCCATTTAATGATATACATAAGGACAGCTGATTTTGTGGTTCCAGAATGCTCTAAAAATAGACCTTTACCAAAAATTATGGATTGGCAAGTCAACAATTTCACTTCATACATTCAGCTTAATTTTTTTATGGGTGTATAAGTACCAGGATTAATTATTTAACTATTACTAATTTGACTTTCATCAGCTTATTTTTATACACATACAATATAGCAGACATCACATCTTAAATATGTTTGCTTATTTTAATTGTAACTATTTATTCAATGAAACAATTACATAGTATTAATTGTATACTAAAATGTAAGCTACATGGATGAATTGTATGCTGAATATGAATGATATGAATTGAGTACTTAATTGTATACTAAAATGTCTACTATATTGTTAATAAAACTAGTTTCATTCATAGAGTTGAAACGATATAATTTTCTTTTGTATTTAATTAATTTTGAATTATTATTTCTTAGTGTTTATTAATAACTTCTAATCGAAAACTCGTAATGCGTACAAATTTCTTATTTAAAAAAAATGATTTACAAAATATGTCTGATAGAGAAACTACTTAACATGAGATTTATACATACATACTTCTGAAAAAATGATTTTTCATAATGAAAATATACTGGAGTGACAAATAACAAAAAAGGTTTTTTATAGTTATCTACAAGATTAATTTCTAGGCTTGCCTTTTTCTTAATTTTTATTGAAATAGATTGAAAAATCTATTGTGATTTTATAATTAGTATAAGTCTGCTTTATTAAAACTGTTATTAGATTCTGTATTAAATTTTGTAAATCCTCATGACTATCCAAAATTCTGATGAAGTGTTTTATTTGTCAAATACAAAATTAGCAAATCATATCAGTGCATTTTTTAAACAAGGGTTAGAAATATTGAATAAAGAGAATATGGTTGACGAATTACCTTATTTATTTTCTTACGCTTGGCAGCACTCTCTTCAGTATTTTCTGTTGAGGACGGATCATCAAGAGTTCTTATTTTTCTTTTTAATCTTTTTTTAAATTCTTTTCTTTTGGTTTTTAATTCCTGAATTGAATCTAAAATTTAAAAACAATTAAAACTTTTTGTTTAAATGATATTGTTTGGCAAATAGATGTAATTTAACATACTTCCCAATCGAAATATTTTTCCTCTGTGATAAGTTGGACTTTCTAGTTGACAATTATCTTCACTAGTGCATTCGACTCTTTTGTCAACGCAAACACACCATAGGACCTTATAATTAATATCCGAATCAAAATCATCTGGACTCTCAGGAGTAAAAGGAACTCTTTTTTTATCTTTTTTATCAAGGATTAAAGAAATACTAACATAATGGTCTTTATTAGGATAATCATTGAGAACTATACCAGCAAGATCCATTTTTCATAAGCTTTTATTATAATAGATTTAAGAGTCAA
The DNA here is from genome assembly GCA_038277355.1 of Encarsia formosa. Classification (NCBI taxonomy): domain Eukaryota; kingdom Metazoa; phylum Arthropoda; class Insecta; order Hymenoptera; family Aphelinidae; genus Encarsia; species Encarsia formosa. Next base: position 87,755,591 of record CM076184.1, on the reverse strand, counting down.
TTATTAATTATAGACTTCAAATATTTTTTTTGTGTGTGTGTTTTTTTTTTTTTTTTTTAATTACCGTAAAAATTAATCCTCAAGCACTGGATAACAAAAATTTATGTGTCGATTTCGTCACTAATATGGCGGTAACTTAATTTGCACTAAACTAGACTTGACGCGACCGAATTAAAAATCTAAAGGCTGAGTAGCTAGCACTCTAGTCTCTAGCACTGTGGTAGCGAGTTAAAGCAACAAGATGTCTAGATACAAGCCATCGCATCACGATTCACGAGCGCTGTGCGACAATAGGTGCAGATGAACGTACGCACGATGTAAAAGCTATCCTTAATTATATAGTTGTGCTCGTTGATACTTGCCTATTCTCGATTAATCATTTGTACTAGCACCTTAATTAGATAATCAAAATTAGTCTAACACAATGCAGTCGAACACAAGTTCGTTAATAAGATATTCACTTGAAATATGAATCAATCATCATTAAGAAAATAATAAGTGTAAATCGTTTTTGTCTAGAATTAATTTTATCTGTAATCATGTATAATTTTTTTTTTTTTTTTAATATTAGCATATTAACCTTTCTTTATACAGATTTTTATGCTTACATTAGTCATACAAAAGAAATGAGAAAAAAAATATATATATATTTGTACGGACTTTTGAGGATAAATGATATATTTTATATTTAAATATATATTGTAGATATGAAGCGATATATTGGTGTAAGATAAGTTGATAAAATGATATATAACATAATATACAGATATAAGTTATGAAAAACTCATATATACGAAAAAAAGGCTAAATTGGAGTTTTGAGGACTTAGTTATCATTTCCGACTTTTGAGGATTTAGTTATCATTTCCGACTTTTGAGGATTAAGTTACGAATATGGAGTTTTGAGGATCTAGTTATGATAATAGACTTTTGAAGATAAAGTTTCAATTTTGAATTTTTGAGAATACTTATATAAGCAATCAAAATCCACTTAGCATTCAATAAACAAAAATTATTGTTTTTGAGTTTTAAGATTATCATAGTGGATTCATTAGACTTTGACTAACACATGACTACTTTGATTTGTATTTGTCTTGCGACTGTCAGATGAAAGACAAACTTTGTTTATGTTTTATTATACAATTGAAAAGTTTGTGTATTCGATAATTACCGAACTCGATTTTTGAGGATATATCAAGGTATACTATCAGGCTTTTGAGGAGCTGCGAAACTGAATCTAATCTTCTTGGCTCTTATTGACGTTTTTAAAGGATATTCGTCTCCAAGTTTAGCTTGGTCATGTATTTATATTTGAGTCTATGAAAATTTCCGGAAACTATGGAATCTTCCACGTAAATTAGCTGAGGGAGAATTAAAAAAATGGTTCAGATTTTTGAAAAGTTCAAAGTTTCAAGTCATTTCACAATATCGTAAAGTCATCTCTTAGTTTTCTTAATGGCAAACTGGGCTTGATATTAGGACTTTGTTTATGTTTTATTATACAATTAAAAAATTTATGTGAATTTTATAAGTACCGTACTCTACTTTTGAGGATATATCAAGGTATACTTTCAGGCTTTTGAGGAGCTGCGAAACTGAATCTTATCTTCTTGGTTCTTATTGACGTTTTTAAAAGAAATTTGTCTCCAAGTTTAGCTTGGTCATGTATTTATATTTGAGTCTATGAAAATTTCCAGAAACTATGGAAGCTTCCTCGTAAATTAGTTGAGGGAGTATTAAAAAAAAATGTTTCAGATTTTTGAAAAGTTAAAAGTTTCAAGTCATTTCACAATATCGTAAAGTCATCTCTTAGTTTTCTTAATGGCAAACTGGGCTTGATATTAGGACTTTATTTATGTTTTCTCATGTAAGTATATTCATACTCAACTTTGTATTGCCCAACGAAATTTCAAATTAGTTAAGATGATGACTTTGTATTGATAATTCGGGCATTTAAATAATTAAAAATCTAGTGAAAATATCATTTCACCTAGAGTATTCCCTTAGTTTTTAAATAAATGAAAAAATTGAGAAGAAAAAAATTGTCCCAGGTGAGATTCGAACACACGACCTCCTGCATTCCGGGCAGTCGCTCTACCACTGAGCTACCGGGCGATTGTGTGTTCATACTCTTCTAGTCAAATTTATTTTCTTCTCAATTAAAAACCCGATTCCCCGTACCCACCCATTTTTCCCATTGCGACCTACCTTTCAATCAGGGTCGATATTACTCATGTAAGTATATTCATACTCAACTTTGTATTGCCCAACGAAATTTCAAATTAGTTAAGATGATGACTTTGTATTGATAATGAATATACTTACATGAGTAATATCGACCCTGATTGAAAGGTAGGTCGCAATGGGAAAAATGGGTGGGTACGGGGAATCGGGTTTTTAATTGAGAAGAAAATAAATTTGACTAGAAGAGTATGAACACACAATCGCCCGGTAGCTCAGTGGTAGAGCGACTGCCCGGAATGCAGGAGGTCGTGTGTTCGAATCTCACCTGGGACAATTTTTTTCTTCTCAATTTTTTCATTTATTTAAAAACTAAGGGAATACTCTAGGTGAAATGATATTTTCACTAGATTTTTAATTATTTAAATGCCCGAATTATCAATACAAAGTCATCATCTTTACTAATTTGAAATTTCGTTGGGCAATACAAAGTTGAGTATGAATATACTTACATGAGTAATATCGACCTTGATTGAAAGGTAGGTCGCAATGGGAAAAATGGGTGGGTACGGGGAATCGGGTTTTTAATTGAGAAGAAAATAAATTTGACTAGAAGAGTATGAACACACAATCGCCCGGTAGCTCAGTGGTAGAGCGACTGCCCGGAATGCAGGAGGTCGTGTGTTCGAATCTCACCTGGGACAATTTTTTTCTTCTCAATTTTTTCATTTATTTAAAAACTAAGGGAATACTCTAGGTGAAATGATATTTTCACTGGATTTTTAATTATTTAAATGCCCGAATTATCAATACAAAGTCATCATCTTAACTTATTTATGTTTCATTATACAATTGAAAAGTTTGTTTATTCGATAATTACCGAACTCGATTTTTGAGGATATATCAAGGTATACTATCAGGCTTTTGAGGAGCTGCGAAACTGAATCTAATCTTCTTGGTTCTTATTGACGTTTTTAAAGGATATTCGTCTCCAAGTTTAGCTTGGTCATGTATTTATATTTGAGTCTATGAAAATTTCCGGAAACTATGGTATCTTCCACGTAAATTAGCTGAGGGAGAATTAAAAAAAAATGTTTCAGATTTTTGAAAAGTTCAAAGTTTCAAGTCATTTCACAATATCGTAAAGTCATCTCTTAGTTTTCTTAATGGCAAACTGGGCTTGATATTAGGACTTTATTTATGTTTTATTATACAATTGAAAAGTTTGTGTATTCGATAATTACCGAACTCGATTTTTGAGGATATATCAAGGTATACTATCAGGCTTTTGAGGAGATGCGAAACTGAATCTAATCTTCTTGGCTCTTATTGACGTTTTTAAAAGATATTCGTCTCCAAGTTTAGCTTGGTCATGTATTTATATTTGAGTCTATGAAAATTTCCGGAAACTATGGAATCTTCCACGTCAATGTGTTGAGGGAACATTAAAAGAAAATGTTTCGGATTTTTGAGAAGTTCAAAGATCCAAGTCGTTTTAAAATATCGTAATGTCTTCTTCACGTATTCTGAATGGCAAACTGGACTCTTAATTCAAACTTTGTTTATGTTTTATTATACAATTAAAAAATTTAGGTGAATTTTATAAGTACCGTACTCTATTTTTGAGGATATATCAAGGTATACTATCAGGCTTTTGAGGAGCTGCAGAACTGAATCTAATCTTCTTGGCTCTTATTGACGTTTTTAAAAGAAATTCGTCTCCAAGTTTAGCTTGCTCATGTATTTATATTTGAGTCTATGAAAATTTCCGGAAACTATGGAATCTTCCATGTCAATGTGTTGAGGGAACATTAAAAGAAAATGTTTCGGATTTTCGAGAAGTTCAAAGATCCAAGTCGTTTTACAATATCGTAATGTCTTCTTCACGTATTCTGAATGGCAAACTGGACTCTTTATTCAAACTTTGTTTATGTTTTATTATACAATTAAAAAATTTATGTGAATTTTATAAGTACCGTACTCTATTTTTGAGGATATATCAAGGTATACTATCAGGCTTTTGAGGAGATGCGAAACTGAATCTAATCTTCTTGGCTCTTATTGACGTTTTTAAAAGAAATTCGGCTCCAAGTTTAGCTTGCTCATGTATTTATATTTGAGTCTATGAAAATTTCCGGAAACTATGGAATCTTCCATGTCAATGTGTTGAGGGAACATTAAAAGAAAATGTTTCGGATTTTCGAGAAGTTCAAAGATCCAAGTCGTTTTACAATATCGTAATGTCTTCTTCACGTATTCTGAATGGCAAACTGGACTCTTTATTCAAACTTTGTTTATGTTTTATTATACAATTAAAAAATTTATGTGAATTTTATAAGTACCGTACTCTACTTTTGAGGATATATCAAGGTATACTTTCAGGCTTTTGAGGAGCTGCGAAACTGAATCTTATCTTCTTGGTTCTTATTGACGTTTTTAAAAGAAATTTGTCTCCAAGTTTAGCTTGGTCATGTATTTATATTTGAGTCTATGAAAATTTCCAGAAACTATGGAAGCTTCCACGTAAATTAGTTGAGGGAGTATTAAAAAAAAATGTTTCAGATTTTTGAAAAGTTAAAAGTTTCAAGTCATTTCACAATATCGTAAAGTCATCTCTTAGTTTTCTTAATGGCAAACTGGGCTTGATATTAGGACTTTATTTATGTTTTATTATACAATTGAAAAGTTTGTGTATTCGATAATTACCGAACTCGATTTTTGAGGATATATCAAGGTATACTATCAGGCTTTTGAGGAGATGCGAAACTGAATCTAATCTTCTTGGCTCTTATTGACGTTTTTAAAAGATATTCGTCTCCAAGTTTAGCTTGGTCATGTATTTATATTTGAGTCTATGAAAATTTCCGGAAACTATGGTATCTTCCACGTAAATTAGCTGAGGGAGAATTAAAAAAAAATGTTTCAGATTTTTGAAAAGTTCAAAGTTTCAAGTCATTTCACAATATCGTAAAGTCATCTCTTAGTTTTCTTAATGGCAAACTGGGCTTGATATTAGGACTTTATTTATGTTTTATTATACAATTGAAAAGTTTGTGTATTCGATAATTACCGAACTCGATTTTTGAGGATATATCAAGGTATACTATCAGGCTTTTGAGGAGATGCGAAACTGAATCTAATCTTCTTGGCTCTTATTGACGTTTTTAAAAGATATTCGTCTCCAAGTTTAGCTTGGTCATGTATTTATATTTGAGTCTATGAAAATTTCCGGAAACTATGGAATCTTCCACGTCAATGTGTTGAGGGAACATTAAAAGAAAATGTTTCGGATTTTTGAGAAGTTCAAAGATCCAAGTCGTTTTAAAATATCGTAATGTCTTCTTCACGTATTCTGAATGGCAAACTGGACTCTTAATTCAAACTTTGTTTATGTTTTATTATACAATTAAAAAATTTAGGTGAATTTTATAAGTACCGTACTCTATTTTTGAGGATATATCAAGGTATACTATCAGGCTTTTGAGGAGCTGCAGAACTGAATCTAATCTTCTTGGCTCTTATTGACGTTTTTAAAAGAAATTCGTCTCCAAGTTTAGCTTGCTCATGTATTTATATTTGAGTCTATGAAAATTTCCGGAAACTATGGAATCTTCCATGTCAATGTGTTGAGGGAACATTAAAAGAAAATGTTTCGGATTTTCGAGAAGTTCAAAGATCCAAGTCGTTTTACAATATCGTAATGTCTTCTTCACGTATTCTGAATGGCAAACTGGACTCTTTATTCAAACTTTGTTTATGTTTTATTATACAATTAAAAAATTTATGTGAATTTTATAAGTACCGTACTCTATTTTTGAGGATATATCAAGGTATACTATCAGGCTTTTGAGGAGATGCGAAACTGAATCTAATCTTCTTGGCTCTTATTGACGTTTTTAAAAGAAATTCGGCTCCAAGTTTAGCTTGCTCATGTATTTATATTTGAGTCTATGAAAATTTCCGGAAACTATGGAATCTTCCATGTCAATGTGTTGAGGGAACATTAAAAGAAAATGTTTCGGATTTTCGAGAAGTTCAAAGATCCAAGTCGTTTTACAATATCGTAATGTCTTCTTCACGTATTCTGAATGGCAAACTGGACTCTTTATTCAAACTTTGTTTATGTTTTATTATACAATTAAAAAATTTATGTGAATTTTATAAGTACCGTACTCTACTTTTGAGGATATATCAAGGTATACTTTCAGGCTTTTGAGGAGCTGCGAAACTGAATCTTATCTTCTTGGTTCTTATTGACGTTTTTAAAAGAAATTTGTCTCCAAGTTTAGCTTTGTCATGTATTTATATTTGAGTCTATGAAAATTTCCAGAAACTATGGAAGCTTCCACGTAAATTAGTTGAGGGAGTATTAAAAAAAAATGTTTCAGATTTTTGAAAAGTTAAAAGTTTCAAGTCATTTCACAATATCGTAAAGTCATCTCTTAGTTTTCTTAATGGCAAACTGGGCTTGATATTAGGACTTTATTTATGTTTTATTATACAATTGAAAAGTTTGTGTATTCGATAATTACCGAACTCGATTTTTGAGGATATATCAAGGTATACTATCAGGCTTTTGAGGAGATGCGAAACTGAATCTAATCTTCTTGGCTCTTATTGACGTTTTTAAAAGATATTCGTCTCCAAGTTTAGCTTGGTCATGTATTTATATTTGAGTCTATGAAAATTTCCGGAAACTATGGAATCTTCCACGTCAATGTGTTGAGGGAACATTAAAAGAAATTGTTTCGGATTTTTGAGAAGTTCAAAGATCCAAGTCGTTTTAAAATATCGTAATGTCTTCTTCACGTATTCTGAATGGCAAACTGGACTCTTAATTCAAACTTTGTTTATGTTTTATTATACAATTAAAAAATTTATGTGAATTTTATAAGTACCGTACTCTATTTTTGAGGATATATCAAGGTATACTATCAGGCTTTTGAGGAGCTGCAGAACTGAATCTAATCTTCTTGGCTCTTATTGACATTTTTAAAAGAAATTCGTCTCCAAGTTTAGCTTGCTCATGTATTTATATTTGAGTCTATGAAAATTTCCGGAAACTATGGAATCTTCCATGTCAATGTGTTGAGGGAACATTAAAAGAAAATGTTTCGGATTTTCGAGAAGTTCAAAGATCCAAGTCGTTTTACAATATCGTAATGTCTTCTTCACGTATTCTGAATGGCAAACTGGACTCTTTATTCAAACTTTGTTTATGTTTTATTATACAATTAAAAAATTTATGTGAATTTTATAAGTACCGTACTCTACTTTTGAGGATATATCAAGGTATACTATCAGGCTTTTGAGGAGATGCGAAACTGAATCTAATCTTCTTGGCTCTTATTGACGTTTTTAAAAGAAATTCGGCTCCAAGTTTAGCTTGCTCATGTATTTATATTTGAGTCTATGAAAATTTCCGGAAACTATGGAATCTTCCACGTCATCGTGTTGAGGGAACATTAAAAGAAAATGTTTCGAATTTTTGAGAAGTTCAAAGATCCAAGTCGTTTTACAATATCGTAATGTCTTCATCACGTATTCTTAATGGCAAACTGGACTCTTTATTCAAACTTTGTTTATGTTTAATTATACGATTGAAAAGTTTGTGTATTCGACAATAACCAAAATCGATTTTTGAGGATATATCAAGGTATACTATCAGGCTTTTGAGGAGCTGCAGAACTGAATCTAATCTTCTTGGCTCTTATTGACGTTTTTAAAAGAAATTCGTCTACAAGTTTAGCTTGCTCATGTATTTATATTTGAGTCTATAAAAATTTCCGGAAACTATGGAATCATCCACTTCAATGTGTTGCGGGAACATTAAAAGAAAATTTTTCGGATTTTCGAGAAGTTCAATGATCCAAGTCGTTTTACAATATCGTAATGTCTTCTTCACGTATTCTGAATGGCAAACTGGACTCTTTATTCAAACTTTGTTTATGTTTTATTATACAATTAAAAAATTTATGTGAATTTTATAAGTACCGTACTCTACTTTTGAGGATATATCAAGGTATACTATCAGGCTTTTGAGGAGCTGCGAAACTGAATCTTATCTTCTTGGTTCTTATTGACGTTTTTAAAAGAAATTTGTCTCCAAGTTTAGCTTGGTCATGTATTTATATTTGAGTCTATGAAAATTTCCAGAAACTATGGAAGCTTCCACGTAAATTAGTTGAGGGAGTATTAAAAAAAAATGTTTCAGATTTTTGAAAAGTTAAAAGTTTCAAGTCATTTCACAATATCGTAAAGTCATCTCTTAGTTTTCTTAATGGCAAACTGGGCTTGATATTAGGACTTTATTTATGTTTTATTATACAATTGAAAAGTTTGTTTATTCGATAATTACCGAACTCGATTTTTGAGGATATATCAAGGTATACTATCAGGCTTTTGAGGAGCTGCGAAACTGAATCTTATCTTCTTGGTTCTTATTGACGTTTTTAAAGGATATTCGTCTCCAAGTTTAGCTTGGTCATGTATTTATATTTGAGTCTATGAAAATTTCCGGAAACTATGGAACTTTCCACGTCATCGTGTTGAGGGAACATGAAAAGAAAATGTTTCGGATTTTTGAGAAGTTCAAAGATCCAAGTCGTTTCACAATATCGTAATGTCTTCTTCACGTATTCTTAATGGCAAACTGGACTCTTTATTCAAACTTTGTTTATGTTTTATTATACGATTGAAAAGTTTGTGTATTCGACAATAACCGAACTCGACTTTTGAGGATATATCAAGGTATACTATCAGGCTTTTGAGGAGCTGCAGAACTGAATCTAATCTTCTTGGCTCTTATTGACGTTTTTAAAAGAAATTTGTCTCCAAGTTTAGCTTGATCATGTATTTATATTTGAGTCTATGAAAATTTCCGGAAACAATGGAAGCTTCCACGTCAATGTGTTGAGGGAACATGAAAAGAAAATGTTTCGGATTTTTGAGAAGTTCAAAGATCCAAGTCGTTTTACAATATCGTAATGTCTTCTTCACGTATTCTGAATGGCAAACTGGACTCTTTATTCAAACTTTGTTTATGTTTTATTATACAATTAAAAAATTTATGTGAATTTTATAAGTACCGTTCTCTATTTTTGAGGATATATCAAGGTATACTATCAGGCTTTTGAGGAGCAGCGAAACTGAATCTTATCTTCTTGGTTCTTATTAACGTTTTTAGAGGAAATTTGTCTCCAAGTTTAGCTTGGTCATGTATTTATATTTGAGTCTATGAAAATTTCCAGAAACTATGGAAGCTTCCACGTAAACTTGTTGAGGGAGTATTAAAAAAAAATGTTTCAGATTTTTGAAAAGTTAAAAGTTTCAAGTCATTTCACAATATCGTAAAGACATCTCTTAGTTTTCTTAATGGCAAACTGGGCTTGATATTAGGACTTTATTTATGTTTTATTATACAATTGAAAAGTTTGTTTATTCGATAATTACCGAACTCGATTTTTGAGAATATATCAAGGTATACTATCAGGCTTTTGAGGAGCTGCGAAACTGAATCCTATCTTCTTGGTTCTTATTGACGTTTTTAAAAGAAATTTGTCTCCAAGTTGAGCTTGGTCGTTTATTTATATTTGAGTCTATGAAAATTTCCAGAAACTATGGAAGCTTCCACGTAAATTAGTTGAGGGAGTATTAAAAAAAAATGTTTCAGATTTTTGAAAAGTTAAAAGTTTCAAATCATTTCACAATATCGTAAAGTCATCTCTTAGTTTTCTTAATGGCAAACTGGGCTTGATACTAGGACTTTATTCATGTTTTATTATACAATTGAAAAGTTTATGTATTTGACAATTACCGAACTCGATTTTTGAGGATATATCTAGGTATACTATCAGGAATTTGAGGAGCTGCGGAACTGAATCTAATCTTCTTGGCTCTTATTGACGTTTTTAAAAGAAATTTGTCTCCAAGTTTAGCTTGATCATGTATTTATATTTGAGTCTATGAAAATTTCCGGAAACTATGGAACTTTCCACGTCATCGTGTTGAGGGAACATGAAAAGAAAATGTTTCGGATTTTTGAGAAGTTCAAAGATCCAAGTCGTTTTACAATATCGTAATGTCTTCTTCACGTATTCTGAATGGCAAACTGGACTCTTTATTCAAACTTTGTTTATGTTTTATTATACAATTAAAAAATTTATGTGAATTTTATAAGTACCGTTCTCTATTTTTGAGGATATATCAAGGTATACTATCAGGCTTTTGAGGAGCAGCGAAACTGAATCTTATCTTCTTGGTTCTTATTGACGTTTTTAGAGGAAATTTGTCTCCAAGTTTAGCTTGGTCATGTATTTATATTTGAGTCTATGAAAATTTCCAGAAACTATGGAAGCTTCCACGTAAACTTGTTGAGGGAGTATTAAAAAAAAATGTTTCAGATTTTTGAAAAGTTAAAAGTTTCAAGTCATTTCACAATATCGTAAAGACATCTCTTAGTTTTCTTAATGGCAAACTGGGCTTGATATTAGGACTTTATTTATGTTTTATTATACAATTGAAAAGTTTGTTTATTCGATAATTACCGAACTCGATTTTTGAGAATATATCAAGGTATACTATCAGGCTTTTGAGGAGCTGCGAAACTGAATCCTATCTTCTTGGTTCTTATTGACGTTTTTAAAAGAAATTTGTCTCCAAGTTGAGCTTGGTCGTTTATTTATATTTGAGTCTATGAAAATTTCCAGAAACTATGGAAGCTTCCACGTAAATTAGTTGAGGGAGTATTAAAAAAAAATGTTTCAGATTTTTGAAAAGTTAAAAGTTTCAAATCATTTCACAATATCGTAAAGTCATCTCTTAGTTTTCTTAATGGCAAACTGGGCTTGATACTAGGACTTTATTCATGTTTTATTATACAATTGAAAAGTTTATGTATTTGACAATTACCGAACTCGATTTTTGAGGATATATCTAGGTATACTATCAGGAATTTGAGAAGCTGCGGAACTGAATCTAATCTTCTTGGCTCTTATTGACGTTTTTAAAAGAAATTCGTCTACAAGTTCAGCATGGTCATGTATTCATATTTGAGTCCATGAAAATTTCCAGATCCATGGAATCATCCACGTCAATGTGTTGAGGGAACATTAAAAGAAAATGTTTCGGATTTTCGAGAAGTTCAAAGATCCAAGTCGTTTTACAATATCGTAGTGTCTTCTTGACGTATTCTGAATGGCAAACTGGACTCTTTATTCAAACTTTGTTCATGTTTTATTATACAATTGAAAAGTTTGTTTATTCGATAATTACCGAACTCGATTTTTGAGGATATATCAAGGTATACTATCAGGCTTTTGAGGAGCTGCGAAACTGAATCTAATCTTCTTGGCTCTGATTGTCGTTTTTAAAAGAAATTTGTCTCCAAGTTCAGCTTGGTCATGTATTCATATTTGAGTCTATGAAAATTTCCGGAAACTATGGAATCTTCCATGTCAATGGGTTGAGGGAAAATTAAAAGAAAATGTTTCGGATTTTTGAGAAGTTCAAAGATCCAAGTCGTTTTACAAAATCGTAATGTCTTCTTCACGTATTCTGAATGGCAAACTGGACTCTTTATTCAAACTTTGTTTATGTCTTATTATACAATTGAAAAGTTTGTGTATTCGATAATTACCGAACTCGATTTTTGGGGATATATCAAGGTATACTATCAGGCTTTGCAGGAGCTGCGGAACTGAATCTTATCTTCTTGGCTCTTATTGACGTTTTTGAAAGAAATTCGTCTCCAAGTTTAGCTTGGTCATGTATTCATACTTGAGTCTATGAAAATTTCGGGAAACTATGGAATCTTCCATGTCAATGTGTTGAGGGAACATTAAAAATAAATGTTTCGCATTTTTGAAATTTCAAAGATCCAAGTCATTTTACAATATCGTAATGTCTTCTCCACGTATTCTGAATGGCAAGCTTGTCTCTTTTTCAAACTTTGTTTATGTTTTATTATACAATTGAAAAGTTTGTGTATTCGATAATTACCGAACTCGATTTTTGAGGATATATCAAGGTATACTATCAGGCTTTTGAGGAGCTGCGAAACTGAATCTAATCTTCTTGGCTCTTATTGACGTTTTTGAAAGAAATTCGTCTCCAAGTTTAGCTTGGTCATGGATTTATATTTGAGTCTATGAAAATTTCCGGAAACTATGGAATCTTCCACGTCAATGTGTTGAGGGAACGTTAAAAGAAAATGTTTCGGATTTTTGAGAAGTTCAAAGATCCAAGTCGTTTTAAAATATCGTAATGTCTTCTTCACGTATTCTGAATGGCAAACTGGACTCTTAATTCAAACTTTGTTTATGTTTTATTATACAATTAAAAAATTTATGTGAATTTTATAAGTACCGTACTCTATTTTTGAGGATATATCAAGGTATACTATCAGGCTTTTGAGGAGCTGCAGAACTGAATCTAATCTTCTTGGCTCTTATTGACATTTTTAAAAGAAATTCGTCTCCAAGTTTAGCTTGCTCATGTATTTATATTTGAGTCTATGAAAATTTCCGGAAACTATGGAATCTTCCATGTCAATGTGTTGAGGGAACATTAAAAGAAAATGTTTCGGATTTTCGAGAAGTTCAAAGATCCAAGTCGTTTTACAATATCGTAATGTCTTCTTCACGTATTCTGAATGGCAAACTGGACTCTTTATTCAAACTTTGTTTATGTTTTATTATACAATTAAAAAATTTATGTGAATTTTATAAGTACCGTACTCTACTTTTGAGGATATATCAAGGTATACTATCAGGCTTTTGAGGAGATGCGAAACTGAATCTAATCTTCTTGGCTCTTATTGACGTTTTTAAAAGAAATTCGGCTCCAAGTTTAGCTTGCTCATGTATTTATATTTGAGTCTATGAAAATTTCCGGAAACTATGGAATCTTCCACGTCATCGTGTTGAGGGAACATTAAAAGAAAATGTTTCGAATTTTTGAGAAGTTCAAAGATCCAAGTCGTTTTACAATATCGTAATGTCTTCATCACGTATTCTTAATGGCAAACTGGACTCTTTATTCAAACTTTGTTTATGTTTAATTATACGATTGAAAAGTTTGTGTATTCGACAATAACCAAAATCGATTTTTGAGGATATATCAAGGTATACTATCAGGCTTTTGAGGAGCTGCAGAACTGAATCTAATCTTCTTGGCTCTTATTGACGTTTTTAAAAGAAATTCGTCTACAAGTTTAGCTTGCTCATGTATTTATATTTGAGTCTATAAAAATTTCCGGAAACTATGGAATCATCCACTTCAATGTGTTGCGGGAACATTAAAAGAAAATTTTTCGGATTTTCGAGAAGTTCAATGATCCAAGTCGTTTTACAATATCGTAATGTCTTCTTCACGTATTCTGAATGGCAAACTGGACTCTTTATTCAAACTTTGTTTATGTTTTATTATACAATTAAAAAATTTATGTGAATTTTATAAGTACCGTACTCTACTTTTGAGGATATATCAAGGTATACTATCAGGCTTTTGAGGAGCTGCGAAACTGAATCTTATCTTCTTGGTTCTTATTGACGTTTTTAAAAGAAATTTGTCTCCAAGTTTAGCTTGGTCATGTATTTATATTTGAGTCTATGAAAATTTCCAGAAACTATGGAAGCTTCCACGTAAATTAGTTGAGGGAGTATTAAAAAAAAATGTTTCAGATTTTTGAAAAGTTAAAAGTTTCAAGTCATTTCACAATATCGTAAAGTCATCTCTTAGTTTTCTTAATGGCAAACTGGGCTTGATATTAGGACTTTATTTATGTTTTATTATACAATTGAAAAGTTTGTTTATTCGATAATTACCGAACTCGATTTTTGAGGATATATCAAGGTATACTATCAGGCTTTTGAGGAGCTGCGAAACTGAATCTTATCTTCTTGGTTCTTATTGACGTTTTTAAAGGATATTCGTCTCCAAGTTTAGCTTGGTCATGTATTTATATTTGAGTCTATGAAAATTTCCGGAAACTATGGAACTTTCCACGTCATCGTGTTGAGGGAACATGAAAAGAAAATGTTTCGGATTTTTGAGAAGTTCAAAGATCCAAGTCGTTTCACAATATCGTAATGTCTTCTTCACGTATTCTTAATGGCAAACTGGACTCTTTATTCAAACTTTGTTTATGTTTTATTATACGATTGAAAAGTTTGTGTATTCGACAATAACCGAACTCGACTTTTGAGGATATATCAAGGTATACTATCAGGCTTTTGAGGAGCTGCAGAACTGAATCTAATCTTCTTGGCTCTTATTGACGTTTTTAAAAGAAATTTGTCTCCAAGTTTAGCTTGATCATGTATTTATATTTGAGTCTATGAAAATTTCCGGAAACAATGGAAGCTTCCACGTCAATGTGTTGAGGGAACATGAAAAGAAAATGTTTCGGATTTTTGAGAAGTTCAAAGATCCAAGTCGTTTTACAATATCGTAATGTCTTCTTCACGTATTCTGAATGGCAAACTGGACTCTTTATTCAAACTTTGTTTATGTTTTATTATACAATTAAAAAATTTATGTGAATTTTATAAGTACCGTTCTCTATTTTTGAGGATATATCAAGGTATACTATCAGGCTTTTGAGGAGCAGCGAAACTGAATCTTATCTTCTTGGTTCTTATTGACGTTTTTAGAGGAAATTTGTCTCCAAGTTTAGCTTGGTCATGTATTTATATTTGAGTCTATGAAAATTTCCAGAAACTATGGAAGCTTCCACGTAAACTTGTTGAGGGAGTATTAAAAAAAAATGTTTCAGATTTTTGAAAAGTTAAAAGTTTCAAGTCATTTCACAATATCGTAAAGACATCTCTTAGTTTTCTTAATGGCAAACTGGGCTTGATATTAGGACTTTATTTATGTTTTATTATACAATTGAAAAGTTTGTTTATTCGATAATTACCGAACTCGATTTTTGAGAATATATCAAGGTATACTATCAGGCTTTTGAGGAGCTGCGAAACTGAATCCTATCTTCTTGGTTCTTATTGACGTTTTTAAAAGAAATTTGTCTCCAAGTTGAGCTTGGTCGTTTATTTATATTTGAGTCTATGAAAATTTCCAGAAACTATGGAAGCTTCCACGTAAATTAGTTGAGGGAGTATTAAAAAAAAATGTTTCAGATTTTTGAAAAGTTAAAAGTTTCAAATCATTTCACAATATCGTAAAGTCATCTCTTAGTTTTCTTAATGGCAAACTGGGCTTGATACTAGGACTTTATTCATGTTTTATTATACAATTGAAAAGTTTATGTATTTGACAATTACCGAACTCGATTTTTGAGGATATATCTAGGTATACTATCAGGAATTTGAGGAGCTGCGGAACTGAATCTAATCTTCTTGGCTCTTATTGACGTTTTTAAAAGAAATTCGTCTACAAGTTCAGCATGGTCATGTATTCATATTTGAGTCCATGAAAATTTCCAGATCCATGGAATCATCCACGTCAATGTGTTGAGGAAACATTAAAAGAAAATGTTTCGGATTTTCGAGAAGTTCAAAGATCCAAGTCGTTTTACAATATCGTAGTGTCTTCTTGACGTATTCTGAATGGCAAACTGGACTCTTTATTCAAACTTTGTTCATGTTTTATTATACAATTGAAAAGTTTGTTTATTCGATAATTACCGAACTCGATTTTTGAGGATATATCAAGGTATACTATCAGGCTTTTGAGGAGCTGCGAAACTGAATCCTATCTTCTTGGTTCTTATTGACGTTTTTAAAAGAAATTTGTCTCCAAGTTGAGCTTGGTCGTTTATTTATATTTGAGTCTATGAAAATTTCCAGAAACTATGGAAGCTTCCACGTAAATTAGTTGAGGGAGTATTAAAAAAAAATGTTTCAGATTTTTGAAAAGTTAAAAGTTTCAAATCATTTCACAATATCGTAAAGTCATCTCTTAGTTTTCTTAATGGCAAACTGGGCTTGATACTAGGACTTTATTCATGTTTTATTATACAATTGAAAAGTTTATGTATTTGACAATTACCGAACTCGATTTTTGAGGATATATCTAGGTATACTATCAGGAATTTGAGGAGCTGCGGAACTGAATCTAATCTTCTTGGCTCTTATTGACGTTTTTAAAAGAAATTCGTCTACAAGTTCAGCATGGTCATGTATTCATATTTGAGTCCATGAAAATTTCCAGATCCATGGAATCATCCACGTCAATGTGTTGAGGGAACATTAAAAGAAAATGTTTCGGATTTTCGAGAAGTTCAAAGATCCAAGTCGTTTTACAATATCGTAGTGTCTTCTTGACGTATTCTGAATGGCAAACTGGACTCTTTATTCAAACTTTGTTCATGTTTTATTATACAATTGAAAAGTTTGTTTATTCGATAATTACCGAACTCGATTTTTGAGGATATATCAAGGTATACTATCAGGCTTTTGAGGAGCTGCGAAACTGAATCTAATCTTCTTGGCTCTGATTGTCGTTTTTAAAAGAAATTTGTCTCCAAGTTCAGCTTGGTCATGTATTCATATTTGAGTCTATGAAAATTTCCGGAAACTATGGAATCTTCCATGTCAATGGGTTGAGGGAAAATTAAAAGAAAATGTTTCGGATTTTTGAGAAGTTCAAAGATCCAAGTCGTTTTACAAAATCGTAATGTCTTCTTCACGTATTCTGAATGGCAAACTGGACTCTTTATTCAAACTTTGTTTATGTCTTATTATACAATTGAAAAGTTTGTGTATTCGATAATTACCGAACTCGATTTTTGGGGATATATCAAGGTATACTATCAGGCTTTGCAGGAGCTGCGGAACTGAATCTTATCTTCTTGGCTCTTATTGACGTTTTTGAAAGAAATTCGTCTCCAAGTTTAGCTTGGTCATGTATTCATACTTGAGTCTATGAAAATTTCGGGAAACTATGGAATCTTCCATGTCAATGTGTTGAGGGAACATTAAAAATAAATGTTTCGCATTTTTGAAATTTCAAAGATCCAAGTCATTTTACAATATCGTAATGTCTTCTCCACGTATTCTGAATGGCAAGCTTGTCTCTTTTTCAAACTTTGTTTATGTTTTATTATACAATTGAAAAGTTTGTGTATTCGATAATTACCGAACTCGATTTTTGAGGATATATCAAGGTATACTATCAGGCTTTTGAGGAGCTGCGAAACTGAATCTAATCTTCTTGGCTCTTATTGACGTTTTTGAAAGAAATTCGTCTCCAAGTTTAGCTTGGTCATGGATTTATATTTGAGTCTATGAAAATTTCCGGAAACTATGGAATCTTCCACGTCAATGTGTTGAGGGAACGTTAAAAGAAAATGTTTCGGATTTTTGAGAAGTTCAAAGATCCAAGTCGTTTTAAAATATCGTAATGTCTTCTTCACGTATTCTGAATGGCAAACTGGACTCTTAATTCAAACTTTGTTTATGTTTTATTATACAATTAAAAAATTTATGTGAATTTTATAAGTACCGTACTCTATTTTTGAGGATATATCAAGGTATACTATCAGGCTTTTGAGGAGCTGCAGAACTGAATCTAATCTTCTTGGCTCTTATTGACATTTTTAAAAGAAATTCGTCTCCAAGTTTAGCTTGCTCATGTATTTATATTTGAGTCTATGAAAATTTCCGGAAACTATGGAATCTTCCATGTCAATGTGTTGAGGGAACATTAAAAGAAAATGTTTCGGATTTTCGAGAAGTTCAAAGATCCAAGTCGTTTTACAATATCGTAATGTCTTCTTCACGTATTCTGAATGGCAAACTGGACTCTTTATTCAAACTTTGTTTATGTTTTATTATACAATTAAAAAATTTATGTGAATTTTATAAGTACCGTACTCTACTTTTGAGGATATATCAAGGTATACTATCAGGCTTTTGAGGAGATGCGAAACTGAATCTAATCTTCTTGGCTCTTATTGACGTTTTTAAAAGAAATTCGGCTCCAAGTTTAGCTTGCTCATGTATTTATATTTGAGTCTATGAAAATTTCCGGAAACTATGGAATCTTCCACGTCATCGTGTTGAGGGAACATTAAAAGAAAATGTTTCGAATTTTTGAGAAGTTCAAAGATCCAAGTCGTTTTACAATATCGTAATGTCTTCATCACGTATTCTTAATGGCAAACTGGACTCTTTATTCAAACTTTGTTTATGTTTAATTATACGATTGAAAAGTTTGTGTATTCGACAATAACCAAAATCGATTTTTGAGGATATATCAAGGTATACTATCAGGCTTTTGAGGAGCTGCAGAACTGAATCTAATCTTCTTGGCTCTTATTGACGTTTTTAAAAGAAATTCGTCTACAAGTTTAGCTTGCTCATGTATTTATATTTGAGTCTATAAAAATTTCCGGAAACTATGGAATCATCCACTTCAATGTGTTGCGGGAACATTAAAAGAAAATTTTTCGGATTTTCGAGAAGTTCAATGATCCAAGTCGTTTTACAATATCGTAATGTCTTCTTCACGTATTCTGAATGGCAAACTGGACTCTTTATTCAAACTTTGTTTATGTTTTATTATACAATTAAAAAATTTATGTGAATTTTATAAGTACCGTACTCTACTTTTGAGGATATATCAAGGTATACTATCAGGCTTTTGAGGAGCTGCGAAACTGAATCTTATCTTCTTGGTTCTTATTGACGTTTTTAAAAGAAATTTGTCTCCAAGTTTAGCTTGGTCATGTATTTATATTTGAGTCTATGAAAATTTCCAGAAACTATGGAAGCTTCCACGTAAATTAGTTGAGGGAGTATTAAAAAAAAATGTTTCAGATTTTTGAAAAGTTAAAAGTTTCAAGTCATTTCACAATATCGTAAAGTCATCTCTTAGTTTTCTTAATGGCAAACTGGGCTTGATATTA
Organism: Encarsia formosa; assembly: GCA_038277355.1. NCBI lineage: Eukaryota > Metazoa > Arthropoda > Insecta > Hymenoptera > Aphelinidae > Encarsia > Encarsia formosa. Next base: position 87,736,541 of record CM076184.1, on the reverse strand, counting down.
GGACTTTATTTATGTTTTATTATACAATTGAAAAGTTTGTTTATTCGATAATTACCGAACTCGATTTTTGAGGATATATCAAGGTATACTATCAGGCTTTTGAGGAGCTGCGAAACTGAATCTTATCTTCTTGGTTCTTATTGACGTTTTTAAAGGATATTCGTCTCCAAGTTTAGCTTGGTCATGTATTTATATTTGAGTCTATGAAAATTTCCGGAAACTATGGAACTTTCCACGTCATCGTGTTGAGGGAACATGAAAAGAAAATGTTTCGGATTTTTGAGAAGTTCAAAGATCCAAGTCGTTTCACAATATCGTAATGTCTTCTTCACGTATTCTTAATGGCAAACTGGACTCTTTATTCAAACTTTGTTTATGTTTTATTATACGATTGAAAAGTTTGTGTATTCGACAATAACCGAACTCGACTTTTGAGGATATATCAAGGTATACTATCAGGCTTTTGAGGAGCTGCAGAACTGAATCTAATCTTCTTGGCTCTTATTGACGTTTTTAAAAGAAATTTGTCTCCAAGTTTAGCTTGATCATGTATTTATATTTGAGTCTATGAAAATTTCCGGAAACAATGGAAGCTTCCACGTCAATGTGTTGAGGGAACATGAAAAGAAAATGTTTCGGATTTTTGAGAAGTTCAAAGATCCAAGTCGTTTTACAATATCGTAATGTCTTCTTCACGTATTCTGAATGGCAAACTGGACTCTTTATTCAAACTTTGTTTATGTTTTATTATACAATTAAAAAATTTATGTGAATTTTATAAGTACCGTTCTCTATTTTTGAGGATATATCAAGGTATACTATCAGGCTTTTGAGGAGCAGCGAAACTGAATCTTATCTTCTTGGTTCTTATTGACGTTTTTAGAGGAAATTTGTCTCCAAGTTTAGCTTGGTCATGTATTTATATTTGAGTCTATGAAAATTTCCAGAAACTATGGAAGCTTCCACGTAAACTTGTTGAGGGAGTATTAAAAAAAAATGTTTCAGATTTTTGAAAAGTTAAAAGTTTCAAGTCATTTCACAATATCGTAAAGACATCTCTTAGTTTTCTTAATGGCAAACTGGGCTTGATATTAGGACTTTATTTATGTTTTATTATACAATTGAAAAGTTTGTTTATTCGATAATTACCGAACTCGATTTTTGAGAATATATCAAGGTATACTATCAGGCTTTTGAGGAGCTGCGAAACTGAATCCTATCTTCTTGGTTCTTATTGACGTTTTTAAAAGAAATTTGTCTCCAAGTTGAGCTTGGTCGTTTATTTATATTTGAGTCTATGAAAATTTCCAGAAACTATGGAAGCTTCCACGTAAATTAGTTGAGGGAGTATTAAAAAAAAATGTTTCAGATTTTTGAAAAGTTAAAAGTTTCAAATCATTTCACAATATCGTAAAGTCATCTCTTAGTTTTCTTAATGGCAAACTGGGCTTGATACTAGGACTTTATTCATGTTTTATTATACAATTGAAAAGTTTATGTATTTGACAATTACCGAACTCGATTTTTGAGGATATATCTAGGTATACTATCAGGAATTTGAGGAGCTGCGGAACTGAATCTAATCTTCTTGGCTCTTATTGACGTTTTTAAAAGAAATTCGTCTACAAGTTCAGCATGGTCATGTATTCATATTTGAGTCCATGAAAATTTCCAGATCCATGGAATCATCCACGTCAATGTGTTGAGGAAACATTAAAAGAAAATGTTTCGGATTTTCGAGAAGTTCAAAGATCCAAGTCGTTTTACAATATCGTAGTGTCTTCTTGACGTATTCTGAATGGCAAACTGGACTCTTTATTCAAACTTTGTTCATGTTTTATTATACAATTGAAAAGTTTGTTTATTCGATAATTACCGAACTCGATTTTTGAGGATATATCAAGGTATACTATCAGGCTTTTGAGGAGCTGCGAAACTGAATCTAATCTTCTTGGCTCTGATTGTCGTTTTTAAAAGAAATTTGTCTCCAAGTTCAGCTTGGTCATGTATTCATATTTGAGTCTATGAAAATTTCCGGAAACTATGGAATCTTCCATGTCAATGGGTTGAGGGAAAATTAAAAGAAAATGTTTCGGATTTTTGAGAAGTTCAAAGATCCAAGTCGTTTTACAAAATCGTAATGTCTTCTTCACGTATTCTGAATGGCAAACTGGACTCTTTATTCAAACTTTGTTTATGTCTTATTATACAATTGAAAAGTTTGTGTATTCGATAATTACCGAACTCGATTTTTGGGGATATATCAAGGTATACTATCAGGCTTTGCAGGAGCTGCGGAACTGAATCTTATCTTCTTGGCTCTTATTGACGTTTTTGAAAGAAATTCGTCTCCAAGTTTAGCTTGGTCATGTATTCATACTTGAGTCTATGAAAATTTCGGGAAACTATGGAATCTTCCATGTCAATGTGTTGAGGGAACATTAAAAATAAATGTTTCGCATTTTTGAAATTTCAAAGATCCAAGTCATTTTACAATATCGTAATGTCTTCTCCACGTATTCTGAATGGCAAGCTTGTCTCTTTTTCAAACTTTGTTTATGTTTTATTATACAATTGAAAAGTTTGTGTATTCGATAATTACCGAACTCGATTTTTGAGGATATATCAAGGTATACTATCAGGCTTTTGAGGAGCTGCGAAACTGAATCTAATCTTCTTGGCTCTTATTGACGTTTTTGAAAGAAATTCGTCTCCAAGTTTAGCTTGGTCATGGATTTATATTTGAGTCTATGAAAATTTCCGGAAACTATGGAATCTTCCACGTCAATGTGTTGAGGGAACGTTAAAAGAAAATGTTTCGGATTTTTGAGAAGTTCAAAGATCCAAGTCATTTTACTATATCGTAATGTTTTCTTCACGTACTCTGAATGGCAAGCTTGTCTCTTTTTCAAACTTTGTTTATGTTTTATTATACAATTGAAAAGTTTGTGTATTCGATAATTACCGAACTCGATTTTTGAGGATATATCAAGGTATACTATCAGGCTTTTGAGTAGCTGCGGAACTGAATCTAATCTTCTTGGCTCTTATTGACGTTTTTGAAAGAAATTCGTCTCCAAGTTTAGCTTGGTCATGGATTTATATTTGAGTCTATGAAAATTTCCGGAAACTATGGAATCTTCCACGTCAATGTGTTGAGGGAACGTTAAAAGAAAATGTTTCGGATTTTTGAGAAGTTCAAAGTTTAAAAAAAAAAATGCCGAAAACTGTTTAGACTTCAAGATCTAATTAATTATGAAAATTTAAAATGTTGACATTTGAATATTAGACTTGTTTTGAGTCCCTAAAACTTCCGTTCGATATATATATATATATATATCCGCAAAAGTCTTAATGTGCATTGATTGTAGTTATTGATAACTCAATCGAAACACGGCTTAAGTCAGCTGAATACTTTACTCAATACTTTAAAAATAAATGACTTTCTAGAATCTAACAATCATGTTACACTCATTTTGATAGTTATAAAGTACATAGAAAAAAAAAAAAAAAACTGGAACATTCAAGTTTCCAAATCTCCTGATGTATAAATAAGTATCTTCAAAAGTCCGATCGAGTCCTAAATATAAGTATATAATAAAGACTATTTATCAGATTGATATCAATTCAATTTTTCATCTATTAAAAATAAAACTGAAATCTAATTTGTAATACATATGTTTAGATGATTTAGAGAATTCAAATTATATGCAAGTGCAAAGATAGCTCGAATATCATCGTGTCCTCAAATGTCTTGACCGATAAAATAAATATCCTCAAAAGTATGAAAGAGTAATATGAAACTGAAAAGATTGTAAGTCAGATTGATATCAATCATTACAGGAAAGGAAATTTTGTTATAAAAATTCGAAGTGCCTTTAATAGTAAAGCAAACGGTTCTTTCCAGTGAATAAAAAATTTATATTCTTCAAAAGTCAAAAAAAAGTCCTTGACTTTTCCTTGAAAATTGAGAATGGTAAAGATTTATTTCATAATAACATTCCATTTGAAAAAAAAAAAAAAAAAAAAAAAAAAATACGTAAGTTAGATAGAAGTCTTCGATAAGTCTTAACGCATGAATAAATATTATTTGCATTAACAATGTTCTTTAAAAATTAAAATTTTACGTGACAGAAGTGGTCGAGATTTTTGAAAGCTTACGAGAGTTGCAAAGCTAGAGAAATTTCACAGAAATTTATAAATACAAAAAATTACTATCAAAAAAGAGAAAATAAGTTGGTACTTGCAATTCTATTTTATCGACCAGTAGTACAGTCAGTAATTACTTACACAAATTAAAAATTGAAAATCTGTAAAAAGCGTTCATAACATAGAAAAACATGAAGGAAAAAATTTAAACTCCTTAAAAGTCTACGAAAATTCTAGTATGTATCCTCAAAACATGAGTATGGCACCGACAAGTTACAAGTACTTGATATCAAAAAAATGAAAAAAAATCTACAATCGAGCGGTAGGACTGTCGACAATTACTTACACAAAATAAAAATCAAAAATCTGTAAAAAGCGTTCATAACATATAAAAACATAAGATAAAATTTTTAGACTCCTTAAAAGTCTAAGAAAGTATGAGTATATATCCTCAAAACACAGGTTCGGCATCGATAAGTTCCACGTACTTGATATCCAAGAAATTAAAATAAAAAAAAAAATTTTAGATTAGAAATTAAACAAAACCTGAAGATAAGGAAAGTACAATAAAGCGGTATTGCCGCGTGCGTTCCATATATAAATTAAAAATCAAATATCTGTAAAAAACGATCATGACATAAAAGAGTTTAATTATCTTATTTCAAGTCCTCGAAAGTCGGCGATGATAACAGAATGGACCCTCAAAAGTTTATTGCGGTGCAGATAAATATTTCAGATACTTTCCATTTTTAGAATGACAAAGGAATAAGTCTGCAAGTAGTGATCTAGATTCTCAATTGTTGAAAAAAAGGTGAACAGGACATTTTGCATGAAATTTTCAAAAATCGAAAGTTTATTATCTGATGTGAATGTAAAATTTTAAAAATATGTGAGGTATTAACTTGAGTTGATTGTAGTCGGCTACAAGGAAAAAAATCAGTTGATAATTGCAATACCATTTTATCGATCGGTAATACTATCGTTAATTACTTACACAAATTTAAAAGCAGAAATCTGTAAAAAGCGTTTATAACATAAAAAAACATACGAGAAAATTATTAAACTCCTTAAAAGTCTAAGATAGTATAAGTATATATCCTCAAAACACAGGTACGACACCGATAAGTTCTACGTACTTGATATCCAAGAAATAAAAATAAAAAAATAAATTTTAGATTAGAAATTTAACAAAACCTGAAGATAAGGAAAGTACAATAGAGCGGTATTGCCGCGTGCGTTCCATATATAAATGAAAAATCAAATATCTGTAAAAAACGATCATGACATAAAAGAGTTTAATTATCTAATTTCAAGTCCTCGAAAGTCGGCGATGATAACAGAATGGACCCTCAAAAGTTTATTGCGGTGCAGATAAATATTTCAGATACTTTCCATTTTTAGAATGACAAAGGAATAAGTCTGCAAGTAGTGATCTAGATTCTCAATTGTTGAAAAAAAGGTGAACAGGACATTTTGCATGAAATTTTCAAAAATCGAAAGTTTATTATCTGATGTGAATGTAAAATTTTAAAAATATGTGAGGCATTAACTTGAGTTGATTGTAGTCTGCCATAAGAAAAGAAAATCAGTTGGTAATCGCAATACCATTTTATCGATCGGTAATACTATCGGTTATTACTTACACAAATTTGAAAGCAGAAATCTGTAAAAAGCGTTCATAACATATGAAAACATAAGAGAAAATTGTTAGAATCCTTAAAAGTCTAAGATAGTATAAGTATGTATCGAATACACAAACTTTTCAATTGTATAATAAAATATAAACAAAGTTTGAATAAAGAGTCCAGTTTGCCATTCAGAATACGTGAAGAAGACATAACGATATTGTAAAACGACTTGGATCTTTGAACTTCTCAAAAATCCGAAACATTTTCTTTGAATGTTCCCTCAACACATTGACGTGAATGATTCCATAGTTTCCGGATATTTTCATAGACTCAAATATAAATACATGACCAAGCTAAACTTGGAGCCGAATTTCTTTTAAAAACGTCAATAAGAGCAAAGAAGATTAGATTCAGTCTCGCAGCTCCTCAAAAGCCTGATAGTATACCTTGATATATCCTCAAAAATAGAGTATGGTACTTATAAAATTCACATAAATTTTTTAATTGTATAATAAAACATAAATAAAGTCCTAATATCAAGCCCAGTTTGCCATTAAGAAAACTAAGAGATAACTTTACGATATTGTGAAATATCTTGAATCTTTTAACTTCTCAAAAATCCGAAACATTTTCTTATAATGTTCCCTTAACACATTGACGTGTAAGATTCCATAGTTTCCGGAAGTTTTCATAGACTCAAATATAAATACATGACCAAGTTATACTTGGAGACAAATTTCTTTTAAAAACGTCGATAAGAGCCAAGAAGATTAGATTCAGTCTCGCAGCTCCTCAAAAGCCTGATAGTATACCTTGATATATCCTCAAAAATAGAGTATGGTACTTATAAAATTCACATAAATTTTTTAATTGTATAATAAAACATAAATAAAGTCCTAATATCAAGCCCAGTTTGCCATTAAGAAAACGAAGAGATGACTTTACGATTTTGTGAAATGACTTGAATCTTTTAACTTCTCAAAAATCCGAAACATTTTTTTTTTAATACTCCCTCAACTAATTTACGTGGAAGCTTCCATAGTTTCCGGAAATTTTCATAGACTCAAATATAAAACTTGACACAGCTAAACTTGGAGTCAATTTTCTTTTAAAATCGTCAATTAGAGCCAAGAAGATTATATTCAGTTTTGCAGCTCCTCAAAAGCCAGATTGAATAGCTTGATATATCCTCAAAAATCGAGTGCGATCCTTATATAACTTAATTCAACTTTTTCATTAAGTTATAGGACATAAAGAGATTTCAAATATACAAACCAGTTTGCCATCAAGTATACTTAGAGAAGACATTAGGATGGTGTAAAACGACTTGAATCTTTTAGCTACTCAAAAATAGGAGAATCTTTTTTATTTGCCCTCAATAAATTGATGTAGAATATTCCATAGATTCCGGAAAATATTATTGACTCAAATATAAATACATGTCCAAGCTAAGCTTTGAGTCAAAATTCTATTGAAAACGTCAATCATAGCCACGAAGATTATATTCAGTTTTGCAGCTCCTCAAAAAACGAAAAAAATAGCATGATATATACTCAAAAATCGAGTTCGGTAATTATCGAATAAACAAACTTTTCAATTGTATAATAAAACATAAACAACGTTTGAATAAAGAGTCCAGATTGCCATACAGAATACGTGAAGAAGACATTACGATATTGTAAAACGACTTGGATCTTTGAACTTCTCAAAAATCCGAAACATTTTCTTTTAATGTTCCCTCAACACATTGACGTGAAAGATACCATAGTTTCCGGAAATTTTCATAGACTCAAATATAAATACATGACCTAGCTAAACTTGGAGACAAATTTCTTTCAAAAACGTCAATAAGAGCCAAGAAGATTAGATTCAGTCTCGCAGCTCCTCAAAAGCCTGATAGTATACCTTGATATATCCTCAAAAATAGAGTACGGTACTTATAAAATTCACATAAATTTTTTAATTGTATAATAAAACATAAATAAAGTCCTAATATCAAGCCCAGTTTGCCATTAAGAAAACTAAGAGATGACTTTACGATTTTGTGAAATGACTTGAATCTTTTAACTTCTCAAAAATCCGAAACATTTTCTTTTAATGTTCCCTCAACACATTGACGTGGAAGATTCCATAGTTTCCGGAAATTTTCATAGACTCAAATATAAATACATGACCAAGCTAAACTTGGAGACAAATTTCTTTTAAAAACGTCAATACCCTTATGGAAAAAATCGGTGTAAACACCGAACAATAACACTAAAAATAACACCGAACTTCTACACCGCATTATGTGTGATTTCGCACACCCAATGCGGTGTTACATCCAAATGGAGTGTTACACCCAAAGGTGTGTTACACTAAACAGAAAAAAAAAAATTGGCCTCATGGGGATTCGAACCATCTATCCTGAGCAAACATTTTAATGCGGCGTGACTTCGGCCCGAATTCGTATCTGAACTATCCAAAGCGGTGCCGAATTTGGCTGTAGCTCGGTCGGGGGTGCGGCTAGGGTTTCGGCCCGAGCGCGGACTGGTGCATCTAGCCGAAGTTGCGGTATAAAGATGATTCCTACAAGAGGTTAGAAATCCAGTGTAGTCAGGGTGGACACATAGTGCTCCAGGAAATAGCTTCCCCAAGACGTTTTGATTTCAAGAGGATGAACATCTGGAGCACCTGGTGGTAAGTATCCCCTAAGATGATTTCTCCAGTAAGTTTCGACTCCAGAAGGGTCAGGGTGGACACCTCGAGCACGTGGTGATAGTTACGCCTTGGAGACGATTTCCTCGGGAAGTTTTGACTCCGGAAGGGTCAGGGTGGACACCTGGTGCACTTGGTGATAATTATGCCTTGGAGGTTCACCCTGACTCTCCCGGAGTCAAAACTTCCTGGGGAAATTATCTCCAAGGCGTAATGATCACCGAGTGCACCAGGTGTCCACCCTGACTCTTCCGGAGTCAAAACTTCCCGAGGAAATCATCTCCAAGGCGTAACTATCACCAGGTGCTGGAGGTATCCACCCTGGCCCTTCTGGAGTCGAAACTTACTGGAGAAATCATCTTCGGGGATCCTTACCACCAGGTGCTCAAGATGTTCACCCTCTTGAAGTCAAAACGTCCTGGGGAAGCTATTTCCTGGAGCACTATGTGTCCACCCTGACTACACTGGATTTCTAACCTCTTGTAGGAATCATCTTTATACCGCAAGTTCGGCCAGATGCACCAGTCCGCGCTCGGGCCGAAACCCTAGCCGCGCCCCCGACCGAATTCGTACCGAGTTCGGAAGCCGAATTCGGCCCGACTTCGCGGCTACGGCAGCCGCATTACAGTGTTTGCTCGGGATCTTTAAGTTGACGAGAACTTACCGACCATTTTATCCACTTAGCCACGCTCTTAGTTGCAAATACTATGTTTAAAATAATATATAAACATTGAAACAAACTTTTTTTGATTATTTAGTTTGTATATGATTAAAAAACATTACTTTTAACTTGTTTATAAAAACTATATTAACAATTATTAAAATAAAAATTTCAGTAGTAACACCCAAAATTCGGGTGTTTTTCATAAAAATTCATTTTTTTATTTTTTTTTGTCAGAAATTAAAACAATTATACCACCTTATTTCTTTTTTGATAAGTTGATTTGAACTTTTTTTTATTAATTATATTTATTCTCATGATTTCCTTTAACTCACAAAGTTTCGATCACGTCATCAACGTCGTATGTCCAAATCTGACAATAGCACTATAGTTTTTAGCCTACGAGACTTAGGAGTCTAAAATTTTACAGACGGTATAAGTTTGAATGTCGATACGTTAATGTGCAGTCTTGGACATCCAGGTTACCGATGCCGGGGGTACCTGGGGGTCTTCTCCGAGCAATCGGCTCTAATTCTTTGGATGTGAATTTTTAATAAGTACGTCAAAATATAGTACTTTTTAAATAAAAGCATGTCAAAAAATTATTATTATTTTTGTCATAATTGGCTTACTATTGATTGGTTTCAAAAAATTTCAAATATATTCATTTATTTGTCTGTTACCAGTTTTTTCTAAAATAATCATTTTTACCGCTCCTTTGGCCGAATATATACTTTTAGTTCTTAACTTAAAAGTTCATGTATTTTTTACAAGGGTTTTTTCATTATTTCGGTTCGGACGTAATTTTCTAAATAAAAAAATGAATTTTGAACAAATTACTTTAAAAAAAAAAACTTAAATGTTTAACGATAAAAATTTAATGAGTTATTCGCATTCTGGAATAATTTTTAGTAAATAATTTAATTTTTTTGTATTTCAATTACTGTCTCAGACGTTTTGTACTTACTTCATAGAACACGACGAACTCACGATATATATGTGCAATAATAAAGAATTTCCAGTTATGGTATTTATTTTTGATCCTACTGATTAAGCATATCATCATTTATTGAATTCTTCATTAATTTTTTATTAAAAACGGATTGAGCGTCAAAATTCCATTTTGAGTGTAACATTCCAACTAACTTTTAACGTTGGTGTAAACACTCATTCTTTTAGGTGTAATACCCATAATTATTATCACTTTACTTTGGTGTTAGCACTAAACCTTTTATGTATAAACTCGCAATAGTGTGGGTGTTGACACCCAAAAGTTAAGTGTTAACACTTAACTTCGGTGTTAACGCTGAACATATTGGGTGTAAACTCCCGTGGCGAGTGTCAACACCCAACAGTTGAGTGTCAACACTTAACTTTGGTGTTAACACTGAACCTATTGGGTGTAAACTCCCAATTGTGGGTGTCAACACCCAACAGTTAAGTGTCAACACTTAACTTTGGTGTTAACACTGAACCTATTGAGTGTAAACTCCCAATTGTGGGTGTCAACACCAAACAGTTGAGTGTCAACACCGAACTTTCGGTGTTAACACTCAAAATCTAGTGTTTACACCGAAAAATCAGTGTTAACACTGCAAATTCGGTGTTGACACCGGTTTTTTTCCATAAGGGTAAGAGCCAAGAAGATTAGATTCAGTCTCGCCTGAAAAGCCTGATAGTATACCTTGATATATCCTCTAAAATAGAGTACGGTACTTATAAAATTCACATAAATTTTTTAATTGTATAATATTACTTAAATGAAGTCCTTATATGAAGCCCAGTTTGCCATTAAGAAAACTAAGAGATGACTTTACGATATTGTGAAATGACTTGAAACTTTAAACTTTTCAAAAATCTGAAACATTTTTTTTTGGAAGCTTCCATAGTTTCCGGAAATTTTCATAGACTCAAATATAAAACTTGACACAGCTAAACTTGGAGTCAATTTTCTTTTAAAAACGTCAATTAGAGCCAAGAAGATTATATTCAGTTTTGCAGCTCCTCAAAAGCCAGATTGAATAGCTTGATATATCCTCAAAAATAGAGTACGGTACTTATAAAATTCACATAAATTTTTTAATTGTATAATAATACTTAAATAAAGTCCTAATATCAAGCCCAGTTTGCCATTAAGAAAACTAAGAGATGACTTTACGATATTGTGAAATGACTTGAAACTTTTAACTTTTCAAAAATCTGAAACATTTTTTTTTGGAAGCTTCCATAGTTTCCGGAAATTTTCATAGACTCAAATATAAAAACTTGACTCAGCTAAACTTGGAGTCAATTTTTTTTTAAAAACGTCAGTTAGAGCCACGGAGATTATATTTAGTTTTGCAGCTCCTCAAAAGCCCGATAGTATACCTTGATATATCCTTAAAAATAGAGTACGGTACTTATAAAATTCACATAAATTTTTTAATTGTATAATAAAACATAAATAAAGTCCTAATATCAAGTTCAGTTTCCATTTAGAAAACTAAGAGATGACTTTACGATATTGTGAAATGACTTGAATTTTTTAACTTCTCAAAAATCCGAAACATTTTCTTTTAATGTTCTCTCAACACATTGACGTGGAAGATTCCATAGTTTCCGGAAATTTCCATAGACTCAAATATAAATACATGACCAAGCTAAACTTGGAGACGAATTTCTTTTAAAAACGTTAATAAGAGCCAAGAAGATTAGATTCAGTCTCGCAGCTCCTCAAAAGCCTGATAGTATACCTTGATATATCCTCAAAAATAGAGTACGGTACTTATAAAATTCACATAAATTTTTTAATTGTATAATAAAACATAAATAAAGTCCTAATATCAAGCCCAGTTTGCCATTAAGAAAACTAAGAGATGACCTTACGATATTGTGAAATGACTTGAAACTTTTAACTTTTCAAAAATCTGAAACATTTTTTTTTGGAAGCTTCCATAGTTTCCGGAAATTTTCATAGACTCAAATATAAAACTTGACACAGCTAAACTTGGAGTCAATTTTCTTTTAAAAACGTCAATTAGAGCCAAGAAGATTATATTCAGTTTTGCAGCTCCTCAAAAGCCAGATTGAATAGCTTGATATATCCTCAAAAATAGAGTACGGTACTTATAAAATTCACATAAATTTTTTAATTGTATAATAATACTTAAATAAAGTCCTAATATCAAGCCCAGTTTGCCATTAAGAAAACTAAGAGATGACTTTACGATATTGTGAAATGACTTGAAACTTTTAACTTTTCAAAAATCTGAAACATTTTTTTTTGGAAGCTTCCATAGTTTCCGGAAATTTTCATAGACTCAAATATAAAAACTTGACTCAGCTAAACTTGGAGTCAATTTTTTTTTAAAAACGTCAGTTAGAGCCACGGAGATTATATTCAGTTTTGCAGCTCCTCAAAAGCCCGATAGTATACCTTGATATATCCTTAAAAATAGAGTACGGTACTTATAAAATTCACATAAATTTTTTAATTGTATAATAAAACATAAAAAAAGTCCTAATATCAAGTTCAGTTTCCATTTAGAAAACTAAGAGATGACTTTACGATATTGTGAAATGACTTGAATTTTTTAACTTCTCAAAAATCCGAAACATTTTCTTTTAATGTTCTCTCAACACATTGACGTGGAAGATTCCATAGTTTCCGGAAATTTCCATAGACTCAAATATAAATACATGACCAAGCTAAACTTGGAGACGAATTTCTTTTAAAAACGTTAATAAGAGCCAAGAAGATTAGATTCAGTCTCGCAGCTCCTCAAAAGCCTGATAGTATACCTTGATATATCCTCAAAAATAGAGTACGGTACTTATAAAATTCACATAAATTTTTTAATTGTATAATAAAACATAAATAAAGTCCTAATATCAAGCCCAGTTTCCATTAAGAAAACTAAGAGATGACTTTACGATATTGTGAAATGACTTGAATTTTTGAACTTCTCAAAAATCCGAAACATTTTTTTTTAAGGTGGTTTTCTACCAAATGCATGACAATAGAGAACGAGCTCAAATTTTCTGGAGGTGTTTATTAGATATTAATAAACATTTCTACGAAGTCTGATCAAAATTGACCATACAGTTTAAAAGTTACAGCAAGTTAAAGATTGAATTTTTTTCATTACGCGTATGGACGCTACGCTGACAAAGTGAGCTAAATTATTGATATTTGTCTTGTTACAATAGAGATCCTTTAGAAAAACCACATACGTATAGTTTCACTATCGAAGAATTCATTTCTTGAAACTGCAAAAAATTGACCTTTTACAAATTTTACAGTGATTTTACAAAAATAATTTTCACGTGAATAACTTCCAAAACTGCGGTATTCAAAAGTGAGGTTAAAAGTTTAAAAAAATGTTTTGTTGTGATTGTCAATGTTTTTTTGGTAGAAAATAATTTCAGGAGCCATAAAAAGTTAAAAAATAAATTTTAATAACCAATTGTTAGTAATTTGGTGCAATGATTTTTTTTTAGTATTGAACTTGACTAGCTCTGGTAGAAAACCACCTTAATTCTACCTTAAATAATTTACGTGGAAGCTTCCATAGTTTCCGGAAATTTTCATAGTTTCAAATATAAAAACTTGACTCAGCTAAACTTGGAGTCAATTTTCTTTTAAAAAGGTCAGTTAGAGCCAAGAAGATTATATTCAGTTTTGCAGCTCCTCAAAAGCCAGAAAGAATAGCTTGATATATCCTCAAAAATCGAGTGCGATCCTTATATAATTTAATTCAACTTTTTCATTAAGTTATAGGACATAAAGAGATTTCAAATATACAGTCCAGTTTGCCATCAAGCATACTTAGAGAAGACATTACGACAGTGTAAAACGACTTGAATCTTTTAGCCACTAAAAAATAGGAGAATCTTTTTTATTTGCCCTCAATAAATTAATGTGGAATATTCCATAGATTCCGGAAATTTTTATTGACTCAAATATAAATACATGTCCAAGCTAAGCTTGGAGTCAAAATTCTATTGAAAACGTCAATTATAGCCACGAAGATTATATTCAGTTTTGCAGCTCCTCAAAAAACGAAAAAAATAGCATGATATATCCTCAAAAATCGAGTTCGGTAATTATCGAATACACAAACTTTTCAATTGTATAATAAAACATAAACAAAGTTTGAATAAAGAGTCCAGTTGGTCTTTCAGAATACGTGAAGGAGACATTACGATATTGTGAAACGGCTTGGATCTTTGAACTTCTCAAAAATCCGAAACATATTCTTTTAATGTTCCCTCAACACATTGACGTGAAAGATTCCATAGTTTCCCGAAATTTTCATAGGCCCAAATATAAATACATGACCAAGCTTAACTTGGAGACGAATTTCTTTTAAAAACGTCAATAAGAGCCAAGAAGATTAGATTCAGTCTCGCAGCTCCTCAAAAGCCTGATAGTATACCTTGATATATCCTCAAAAATAGAGTACGGTACTTATAAAATTCACATAAATTTTTTAATTGTATAACAATACTTGAATAAAGTCCTTATATGAAGCCCAGTTTGCCATTCAGAAAACTAAGAGATGACTTTACGATATTGTGAAATGACTTGAAACTTTTAACTTTTCAAAAATCTGAAACATTTTTTTTTGGAAGCTTCAATAGTTTCCGGAAATTTTCATAGACTCAAATATAAAACTTGACACAGCTAAACTTGGAGTCAATTTTCTTTTAAAATCGTCAATTAGAGCCAAGAAGATTATATTCAGTTTTGCAGCTCCTCAAAAGCCAGATTGAATAGCTTGATATATCCTCAAAAATCGAGTGCGATACTTATATAACTTAATTCAACTTTTTCATTAAGTTATAGGACATAAAGAGATTTCAAATATACAAACCAGTTTGCCATCAAGTATACTTAGAGAAGACATTAGGATGGTGTAAAACGACTTGAATCTTTTAGCTACTCAAAAATAGGAGAATCTTTTTTATTTGCCCTCAATAAATTGATGTAGAATATTCCATAGATTCCGGAAAATATTATTGACTCAAATATAAATACATGTCCAAGCTAAGCTTTGAGTCAAAATTCTATTGAAAACGTCAATCATAGCCACAAAGATTATATTCAGTTTTGCAGCTCCTCAAAAGCCGGATAGTATACCTTGATATATCCTCAAAAATAGAGTACGGTACTTATAAAATTCACATTAATTTTTTAATTATATAATAAAACATAAATAAAGTCCTAATATCAAGCCCAGTTTCTATTAAGAAAACTAAGAGATGACTTTACGATATTGTGAAATGACTTGAATTTTTTAACTTCTCAAAAATCCGAAACATTTTCTTCTAATGTTCCCTCAACACATTGACGTGTAAGATTCCATAGTTTCTCGAAATTTTCATAGGCCCAAATATAAATACATGACCAAGCTTAACTTGGGGACGAATTTCTTTTAAAAACGTCAATAAGAGCCAAGAAGATTAGATTCAGTCTCGCAGCTCCTCAAAAGCCTGATAATATACCTTGATATATCCTCAAAAATAGAGTACGGTACTTATAAAATTCACATAAATTTTTTAATTGTATAATAATACTTAAATAAAGTCCTTATATGAAGCCCAGTTTCCATTTAGAAAACTAAGAGATGACTTTACGATATTGTGAAATGACTTGAATTTTTTAACTTCTCAAAAATCCGATACATTTTCTTTTAATGTTCCCTCAACACATTGACGTGGAAGATTCCATAGTTTCCGAAAATTTCCATAGACTCAAATATAAGTACATGACCAAGCTAAACTTGGAGACAAATTTCTTTTAAAAACGTCAATAAGAGCCAAGAAGATTAGTTTCAGTCTCGCAGCTCCTCAAAAGCCTGATAGTATACCTTGATATATCCTCAAAAATAGAGTACGGTACTTATGAAATTCACATAAATTTTTTAATTGTATAATAAAACATAATTAAAGTCCTTATATCAATCCCAGTTTGCCATTAAGAAAACTAAGAGATGACTTTACGATAATGTGAAATGACTTGAAACTTTTAACTTTTCAAAAATTCGGTAATTATCGAATGAACAAACTTTTCAATTGTATAATAAAACATAAACAAAGTTTGAATAAAGAGTCTAGTTTGCCATTCAGAATACGTGAAGAAGACGTTACGATATTGTAAAACGACTTGGATCTTTGAACTTCTCAAAAATCCGAAACATTTTCTTTTAATGCTCCCTCAACACATTGACATGGAAGATTCCATAGTTTCCGGAAGTTTTCATTGACTCAAATATAAATACATGACCAAGCTAATCTTAGAGACAAATTTCTTTTAAAAACGTCAATAAGAGCCAAGAAGATTAGATTCAGTTCCGCAGCTCCTCAAAAGCCTGATAGTATACCTTAATATATCCTCAAAAATAGAGTACGGTACTTATAAAATTCACATAAATTTTTTAATTGTATAATAAAACATAAATAAAGTCCTAATATCAAGCCCAGTTTGCCATTAAGAAAACTAAGAGGTGACTTTACGATTTTGTGAAATGACTTGAAACTTTTAACTTTTCAAAAATCTGAAACTTTTTCTTATAATGTTCCCTTAACACATTGACGTGGAAGATTCCATAGTTTCCGGAAGTTTTCATAGACTCAAATATAAATACATGACCAAGCTAAACTTGGAGTCATCTTTCTTTTAAAAACGTCAATTAGAGCCAAGAAGATTATATTCAGTTTTGCAGCTCCTCAAAAGCCAGCTTGAATAGCTTGATATATCCTCTAAAATCGAGTGCGATCCTTATATAATTTAATTCAAGTTTTCCATTAAGTTATAGGACATAAAGAGATTTCAAATATACAGTCCAGTTTGCCATCAAGTATACTTAGAGAAGACATTACGATAGTGTAAAACGACTTGAATCTTTTAGACTATCAAAAATACGAGAATCTTTTTTATTTGCCCTCAATAAATTGATGTGGAATATTCCATCGATTCCGGAAATTTTTATTGACTCAAATATAAATACATGTCCAAGCTAAGCTTTGAGTCAAAATTCTATTGAAAATGTCAATCATAGCCACGAAGATTATATTCAGTTTTGCAGCTCCTCAAAAACCTGATAGTATACCTTGATATATCCTCAAAAAAAGAGTACGGTACTTATAAAATTCACATAAATTTTTTAATTGTATAATTATACTTAAATGAAGTCCTAATATGAAGCTCAGTTTGCCATTAAGAAAACTAAGAGATGACTTTACAATATTGTGAAATGACTTGAAACTTTAAACTTTTCAAAAATCTGAAACATTTTTTTTTGGAAGCTTCCATAGTTTCCGGAAATTTTTATAGACTCAAATATAAAACTTGACACAGCTAAACTTGGAGTCAATTTTCTTTCAAAAACGTCAATTAGAGCCAAGAAGATTATATTCAGTTTTGCAGCTCCTCAAAAGCCAGA
This sequence comes from Encarsia formosa, assembly GCA_038277355.1. Taxonomy (NCBI): domain Eukaryota; kingdom Metazoa; phylum Arthropoda; class Insecta; order Hymenoptera; family Aphelinidae; genus Encarsia; species Encarsia formosa. The sequence goes on along the minus strand of CM076184.1, from coordinate 87,718,980 downwards.
TTGAATAGCTTGATATATCCTTAAAAATAGAGTACGGTACTTATAAAATTCACCTAAATTTTTTAATTGTATAATAAAACATAAATAAAGTCCTAATATCAAGCCCAGTTTCCATTAAGAAAACTAAGAGATGACTTTACGATATTGTGAAATGACTTGAATATTTTAACTTCACAAAAATCCGAAACATTTTCTTATAATGTTCCCTTAACACATTGACGTGGAAGATTCCATAGTTTCCGGAAGTTTTCATAGACTCAAATATAAATACATGACCAAGCTAAACTTGGAGACGAATTTCTTTTAAAAACGTCAATAAGAGCCAAGAAGATTAGATTCAGTCTCGCAGCTCCTCAAAAGCCTGATAGTATACCTTGATATATCCTCAAAAATCGAGTTCGGTAATTATCGAATACACAAACTTTTCAATTGTATAATAAAACATAAACAAAGTTTGAATCAAGAGTCCAGTTTGCCATTCAGAATACGTGAAGAAGTCATTACGATATTGTAAAACGACTTGGATCTTTGAACTTCTCAAAAATCCGAAACAGTTTCTTATAATGTTCCCTTAACACATTGACGTGGAAGATTCCATAGTTTCCGGAAGTTTTCATAGACTCAAATATAAATACATGACCAAGCTAAACTTGGAGACGAATTTCTTTTAAAAACGTCAATAAGAGCCAAGAAGATTAGATTCAGTCTCGCAGCTCCTCAAAAGCCTGATAGTATACCTTGATATATCCTCAAAAATAGAGTACGGTACTTATAAAATTCACATCAATTTTTTAATTGTATAATAATACTTAAATAAAGTCCTTATATAAAGCCCAGTTTGCCATTAAGAAAACTAAGAGATGACTTTACGATATTGTGAAATGACTTGAAACTTTTAACTTTTCAAAAATCTGAAACATTTTTTTTTGGAAGCTTCCATAGTTTCCGGAAATTTTCATAGACTCAAATATGAAACTTGACACAGCTAAACTTGGAGTCAATTTTCTTTTAAAAACGTCAATTAGAGCCAAGAAGATTATATTCAGTCTCGCAGCTCCTCAAAAGCCTGATAGTATACCTTGATATATCCTCAAAAATAGAGTACGGTACTTATAAATTTCACATAAATTTTTTATTTGTATAATAAAACATAAATAAAGTCCTAATATCAAGCCCAGTTTTCATTAAGAAAACTAAGAGATGACTTTACGATATTGTGAAATGACTTGAAACTTTTAACTTTTCAAAAATCTGAAACATTTTTTTTTGGAAGCTTCCATAGTTTCCGGAAATTTTCATAGACTCAAATATAAAACTTGACACAGCTAAACTTGGAGTCAATTTTCTTTTAAAAACGTCAATTAGAGCCAAGAAGATTAGATTCAGTCTCGCAGCTCCTCAAAAGCCTGATAGTATACCTTGATATATCCTCAAAAATGGAGTACGGTACTTATAAAATTCACATAAATTTTTTAATTGTATAATAAAACATAAATAAAGTCCTAATATCAAGCCCAGTTTGCCATTAAGAAAACTAAGAGATGACTTTACGATTTTTTGAAATGACTTGAATCTTTTAACTTCTCAAAAATCCGAAACATTTTCTTATAATGTTCCCCCAACTCATTGACGTGGAAGATTCCATAGTTTCCGGAAGTTTTCATAGACTAAAATATAAATACATGACCAAGCTAAACTTGGAGACAAATTTCTTTTAAAAACGTCAATAAGAGCCAAGAAGATTAGATTCAGTCTCGCAGCTCCTCAAAAGCCTGATAGTATACCTTGATATATCCTCAAAAATAAAGTACGGTACTTATAAAATTCACATAAATTTTTTAATTGTATAATAAAACATAAATAAAGTCCTAATATCAAGCCCAGTTTCCATTAAGAAAACTAAGAGATGACTTTACGATATTGTGAAATGACTTGAATTTTTTAACTTCTCAAAAATCCGAAACATTTTCTTATAATGTTCCCTTAACACATTGACGTGGAAGATTCCATAGTTTCCGGAAGTTTTCATAGACTCAAATATAAATACATGACCAAGCTAAACTTGGAGACGAATTTCTTTTAAAAACGTCAATAAGAGCCAAGAAGATGAGATTCAGTCTCGCAGCTCCTCAAAAGCCTGATAGTATACCTTGATATATCCTCAAAAATCGAGTTCGGTAATTATCGAATACACAAACTTTTCAATTGTATAATAAAACATAAACAAAGTTTGAATCAAGAGTCCAGTTTGCCATTCAGAATACGTGAAGAAGTCATTACGATATTGTAAAACGACTTGGATCTTTGAACTTCTCAAAAATCCGAAACAGTTTCTTATAATGTTCCCTTAACACATTGACGTGGAAGATTCCATAGTTTCCGGAAGTTTTCATAGACTCAAATATAAATACATGACCAAGCTAAACTTGGAGACGAATTTCTTTTAAAAACGTCAATGAGAGCCAAGAAGATTAGATTCAGTCTCGCAGCTCCTCAAAAGCCTGATAGTATACCTTGATATATCCTCAAAAATAGAGTACGGTACTTATAAAATTCACATCAATTTTTTAATTGTATAATAATACTTAAATAAAGTCCTTATATAAAGCCCAGTTTGCCATTAAGAAAACTAAGAGATGACTTTACGATATTGTGAAATGACTTGAAACTTTTAACTTTTCAAAAATCTGAAACATTTTTTTTTGGAAGCTTCCATAGTTTCCGGAAATTTTCATAGACTCAAATATGAAACTTGACACAGCTAAACTTGGAGTCAATTTTCTTTTAAAAACGTCAATTAGAGCCAGAAGATTATATTCAGTCTCGCAGCTCCTCAAAAGCCTGATAGTATACCTTGATATATCCTCAAAAATAGAGTACGGTACTTATAAATTTCACATAAATTTTTTATTTGTATAATAAAACATAAATAAAGTCCTAATATCAAGCCCAGTTTGCCATTAAGAAAACTAAGAGATGACTTTACGATATTGTGAATTGACTTGAAACTTTTAACTTTTCAAAAATCTGAAACATTTTTTTTTGGAAGCTTCCATAGTTTCCGGAAATTTTCATAGACTCAAATATGAAATTTGACACAGCTAAACTTGGAGTCAATTTTCTTTTAAAAACGTCAATTAGAGCCAAGAAGATTATATTCAGTCTCGCAGCTCCTCAAAAGCCTGATAGTATACCTTGATATATCCTCAAAAATAGAGTACGGTACTTATAAATTTCACATAAATTTTTTATTTGAATAATAAAACATAAATAAAGTCCTAATATCAAGCCCAGTTTGCCATTAAGAAAACTAAGAGATGACTTTACGATTTTTTGAAATGACTTGAATCTTTTAACTTCTCAAAAATCCGAAACATTTTCTTATAATGTTCCCCCAACTCATTGACGTGGAAGATTCCATAGTTTCCGGAAGTTTTCATAGACTAAAATATAAATACATGACCAAGCTAAACTTGGAGACAAATTTCTTTTAAAAACGTCAATAAGAGCCAAGAAGATTAGATTCAGTCTCGCAGCTCCTCAAAAGCCTGATAGTATACCTTGATATATCCTCAAAAATAAAGTACGGTACTTATAAAATTCACATAAATTTTTTAATTGTATAATAAAACATAAATAAAGTCCTAATATCAAGCCCAGTTTCCATTAAGAAAACTAAGAGATGACTTTACGATATTGTGAAATGACTTGAATTTTTTAACTTCTCAAAAATCCGAAACATTTTCTTATAATGTTCCCTTAACACATTGACGTGGAAGATTCCATAGTTTCCGGAAGTTTTCATAGACTCAAATATAAATACATGACCAAGCTAAACTTGGAGACGAATTTCTTTTAAAAACGTCAATAAGAGCCAAGAAGATGAGATTCAGTCTCGCAGCTCCTCAAAAGCCTGATAGTATACCTTGATATATCCTCAAAAATCGAGTTCGGTAATTATCGAATACACAAACTTTTCAATTGTATAATAAAACATAAACAAAGTTTGAATCAAGAGTCCAGTTTGCCATTCAGAATACGTGAAGAAGTCATTACGATATTGTAAAACGACTTGGATCTTTGAACTTCTCAAAAATCCGAAACAGTTTCTTATAATGTTCCCTTAACACATTGACGTGGAAGATTCCATAGTTTCCGGAAGTTTTCATAGACTCAAATATAAATACATGACCAAGCTAAACTTGGAGACGAATTTCTTTTAAAAACGTCAATGAGAGCCAAGAAGATTAGATTCAGTCTCGCAGCTCCTCAAAAGCCTGATAGTATACCTTGATATATCCTCAAAAATAGAGTACGGTACTTATAAAATTCACATCAATTTTTTAATTGTATAATAATACTTAAATAAAGTCCTTATATAAAGCCCAGTTTGCCATTAAGAAAACTAAGAGATGACTTTACGATATTGTGAAATGACTTGAAACTTTTAACTTTTCAAAAATCTGAAACATTTTTTTTTGGAAGCTTCCATAGTTTCCGGAAATTTTCATAGACTCAAATATGAAACTTGACACAGCTAAACTTGGAGTCAATTTTCTTTTAAAAACGTCAATTAGAGCCAGAAGATTATATTCAGTCTCGCAGCTCCTCAAAAGCCTGATAGTATACCTTGATATATCCTCAAAAATAGAGTACGGTACTTATAAATTTCACATAAATTTTTTATTTGTATAATAAAACATAAATAAAGTCCTAATATCAAGCCCAGTTTGCCATTAAGAAAACTAAGAGATGACTTTACGATATTGTGAATTGACTTGAAACTTTTAACTTTTCAAAAATCTGAAACATTTTTTTTTGGAAGCTTCCATAGTTTCCGGAAATTTTCATAGACTCAAATATGAAATTTGACACAGCTAAACTTGGAGTCAATTTTCTTTTAAAAACGTCAATTAGAGCCAAGAAGATTATATTCAGTCTCGCAGCTCCTCAAAAGCCTGATAGTATACCTTGATATATCCTCAAAAATAGAGTACGGTACTTATAAATTTCACATAAATTTTTTATTTGTATAATAAAACATAAATAAAGTCCTAATATCAAGCCCAGTTTCCATTAAGAAAACTAAGAGATGACTTTACGATATTGTGAAATGACTTGAAACTTTTAACTTTTCAAAAATCTGAAACATTTTTTTTTGGAAGCTTCCATAGTTTCCGGAAATTTTCATAGACTCAAATATAAAACTTGACACAGCTAAACTTGGAGTCAATTTTCTTTTAAAAACGTCAATTAGAGCCAAGAAGATTAGATTCAGTCTCGCAGCTCCTCAAAAGCCTGATAGTATACCTTGATATATCCTCAAAAATAGAGTACGGTACTTATAAATTTCACATAAATTTTTTATTTGTATAATAAAACATAAATAAAGTCCTAATATCAAGCCCAGTTTGCCATTAAGAAAACTAAGAGATGACTTTACGATATTGTGAATTGACTTGAAACTTTTAACTTTTCAAAAATCTGAAACATTTTTTTTTGGAAGCTTCCATAGTTTCCGGAAATTTTCATAGACTCAAATATGAAATTTGACACAGCTAAACTTGGAGTCAATTTTCTTTTAAAAACGTCAATTAGAGCCAAGAAGATTATATTCAGTCTCGCAGCTCCTCAAAAGCCTGATAGTATACCTTGATATATCCTCAAAAATAGAGTACGGTACTTATAAATTTCACATAAATTTTTTATTTGTATAATAAAACATAAATAAAGTCCTAATATCAAGCCCAGTTTCCATTAAGAAAACTAAGAGATGACTTTACGATATTGTGAAATGACTTGAAACTTTTAACTTTTCAAAAATCTGAAACATTTTTTTTTGGAAGCTTCCATAGTTTCCGGAAATTTTCATAGACTCAAATATAAAACTTGACACAGCTAAACTTGGAGTCAATTTTCTTTTAAAAACGTCAATTAGAGCCAAGAAGATTAGATTCAGTCTCGCAGCTCCTCAAAAGCCTGATAGTATACCTTGATATATCCTCAAAAATGGAGTACGGTACTTATAAAATTCACATAAATTTTTTAATTGTATAATAAAACATAAATAAAGTCCTAATATCAAGCCCAGTTTGCCATTAAGAAAACTAAGAGATGACTTTACGATTTTTTGAAATGACTTGAATCTTTTAACTTCTCAAAAATCCGAAACATTTTCTTGTAATGTTCCCCCAACTCATTGACGTGGAAGATTCCATAGTTTCCGGAAGTTTTCATAGACTAAAATATAAATACATGACCAAGCTAAACTTGGAGACAAATTTCTTTTAAAAACGTCAATAAGAGCCAAGAAGATTAGATTCAGTCTCGCAGCTCCTCAAAAGCCTGATAGTATACCTTGATATATCCTCAAAAATGGAGTACGGTACATATAAAATTCACATAAATTTTTTAATTGTATAATAAAACATAAATAAAGTCCTAATATCAAGCCCAGTTTGCCATTAAGAAAACTAAGAGATGACTTTACGATTTTGTGAAATGAATTGAATCTTTTAACTTCTCAAAAATCCGAAACATTTTCTTATAATGTTCCCTTAACACATTGACGTGGAAGATTCCATAGTTTCCGGAAGTTTTCATAGACTCAAATATAAATACATGACCAAGCTAAACTTGGAGACGAATTTCTTTTAAAAACGTCAATGAGAGCCAAGAAGATTAGATTCAGTCTCGCAGCTCCTCAAAAGCCTGATAGTATACCTTGATATATCCTCAAAAATAGAGTACGGTACTTATAAAATTCACATCAATTTTTTAATTGTATAATAATACTTAAATAAAGTCCTTATATAAAGCCCAGTTTGCCATTAAGAAAACTAAGAGATGACTTTACGATATTGTGAAATGACTTGAAACTTTTAACTTTTCAAAAATCTGAAACATTTTTTTTTGGAAGCTTCCATAGTTTCCGGAAATTTTCATAGACTCAAATATGAAACTTGACACAGCTAAACTTGGAGTCAATTTTCTTTTAAAAACGTCAATTAGAGCCAGAAGATTATATTCAGTCTCGCAGCTCCTCAAAAGCCTGATAGTATACCTTGATATATCCTCAAAAATAGAGTACGGTACTTATAAATTTCACATAAATTTTTTATTTGTATAATAAAACATAAATAAAGTCCTAATATCAAGCCCAGTTTGCCATTAAGAAAACTAAGAGATGACTTTACGATATTGTGAAATGACTTGAAACTTTTAACTTTTCAAAAATCTGAAACATTTTTTTTTGGAAGCTTCCATAGTTTCCGGAAATTTTCATAGACTCAAATATAAAACTTGACACAGCTAAACTTGGAGTCAATTTTCTTTTAAAAACGTCAATTAGAGCCAAGAAGATTAGATTCAGTCTCGCAGCTCCTCAAAAGCCTGATAGTATACCTTGATATATCCTCAAAAATGGAGTACGGTACTTATAAATTTCACATAAATTTTTTATTTGTATAATAAAACATAAATAAAGTCCTAATATCAAGCCCAGTTTCCATTAAGAAAACTAAGAGATGACTTTACGATATTGTGAAATGACTTGAAACTTTTAACTTTTCAAAAATCTGAAACATTTTTTTTTGGAAGCTTCCATAGTTTCCGGAAATTTTCATAGACTCAAATATGAAACTTGACACAGCTAAACTTGGAGTCAATTTTCTTTTAAAAACGTCAATTAGAGCCAAGAAGATTATATTCAGTCTCGCAGCTCCTCAAAAGCCTGATAGTATACCTTGATATATCTTCAAAAATAGAGTACGGTACTTATAAATTTCACATAAATTTTTTATTTGTATAATAAAACATAAATAAAGTCCTAATATCAAGCCCAGTTTCCATTAAGAAAACTAAGAGATGACTTTACGATATTGTGAAATGACTTGAAACTTTTAACTTTTCAAAAATCTGAAACATTTTTTTTTGGAAGCTTCCATAGTTTCCGGAAATTTTCATAGACTCAAATATAAAACTTGACACAGCTAAACTTGGAGTCAATTTTCTTTTAAAAACGTCAATTAGAGCCAAGAAGATTAGATTCAGTCTCGCAGCTCCTCAAAAGCCTGATAGTATACCTTGATATATCCTCAAAAATGGAGTACGGTACTTATAAATTTCACATAAATTTTTTATTTGTATAATAAAACATAAATAAAGTCCTAATATCAAGCCCAGTTTCCATTAAGAAAACTAAGAGATGACTTTACGATATTGTGAAATGACTTGAAACTTTTAACTTTTCAAAAATCTGAAACATTTTTTTTTGGAAGCTTCCATAGTTTCCGGAAATTTTCATAGACTCAAATATGAAACTTGACACAGCTAAACTTGGAGTCAATTTTCTTTTAAAAACGTCAATTAGAGCCAGAAGATTATATTCAGTCTCGCAGCTCCTCAAAAGCCTGATAGTATACCTTGATATATCCTCAAAAATAGAGTACGGTACTTATAAATTTCACATAAATTTTTTATTTGAATAATAAAACATAAATAAAGTCCTAATATCAAGCCCAGTTTCCATTAAGAAAACTAAGAGATGACTTTACGATTTTTTGAAATGACTTGAATCTTTTAACTTCTCAAAAATCCGAAACATTTTCTTATAATGTTCCCCCAACTCATTGACGTGGAAGATTCCATAGTTTCCGGAAGTTTTCATAGACTAAAATATAAATACATGACCAAGCTAAACTTGGAGACAAATTTCTTTTAAAAACGTCAATAAGAGCCAAGAAGATTAGATTCAGTCTCGCAGCTCCTCAAAAGCCTGATAGTATACCTTGATATATCCTCAAAAATAAAGTACGGTACTTATAAAATTCACATAAATTTTTTAATTGTATAATAAAACATAAATAAAGTCCTAATATCAAGCCCAGTTTCCATTAAGAAAACTAAGAGATGACTTTACGATATTGTGAAATGACTTGAATTTTTTAACTTCTCAAAAATCCGAAACATTTTCTTATAATGTTCCCTTAACACATTGACGTGGAAGATTCCATAGTTTCCGGAAGTTTTCATAGACTCAAATATAAATACATGACCAAGCTAAACTTGGAGACGAATTTCTTTTAAAAACGTCAATAAGAGCCAAGAAGATGAGATTCAGTCTCGCAGCTCCTCAAAAGCCTGATAGTATACCTTGATATATCCTCAAAAATCGAGTTCGGTAATTATCGAATACACAAACTTTTCAATTGTATAATAAAACATAAACAAAGTTTGAATCAAGAGTCCAGTTTGCCATTCAGAATACGTGAAGAAGTCATTACGATATTGTAAAACGACTTGGATCTTTGAACTTCTCAAAAATCCGAAACAGTTTCTTATAATGTTCCCTTAACACATTGACGTGGAAGATTCCATAGTTTCCGGAAGTTTTCATAGACTCAAATATAAATACATGACCAAGCTAAACTTGGAGACGAATTTCTTTTAAAAACGTCAATGAGAGCCAAGAAGATTAGATTCAGTCTCGCAGCTCCTCAAAAGCCTGATAGTATACCTTGATATATCCTCAAAAATAGAGTACGGTACTTATAAAATTCACATCAATTTTTTAATTGTATAATAATACTTAAATAAAGTCCTTATATAAAGCCCAGTTTGCCATTAAGAAAACTAAGAGATGACTTTACGATATTGTGAAATGACTTGAAACTTTTAACTTTTCAAAAATCTGAAACATTTTTTTTTGGAAGCTTCCATAGTTTCCGGAAATTTTCATAGACTCAAATATGAAACTTGACACAGCTAAACTTGGAGTCAATTTTCTTTTAAAAACGTCAATTAGAGCCAGAAGATTATATTCAGTCTCGCAGCTCCTCAAAAGCCTGATAGTATACCTTGATATATCCTCAAAAATAGAGTACGGTACTTATAAATTTCACATAAATTTTTTATTTGTATAATAAAACATAAATAAAGTCCTAATATCAAGCCCAGTTTGCCATTAAGAAAACTAAGAGATGACTTTACGATATTGTGAATTGACTTGAAACTTTTAACTTTTCAAAAATCTGAAACATTTTTTTTTGGAAGCTTCCATAGTTTCCGGAAATTTTCATAGACTCAAATATGAAATTTGACACAGCTAAACTTGGAGTCAATTTTCTTTTAAAAACGTCAATTAGAGCCAAGAAGATTATATTCAGTCTCGCAGCTCCTCAAAAGCCTGATAGTATACCTTGATATATCCTCAAAAATAGAGTACGGTACTTATAAATTTCACATAAATTTTTTATTTGTATAATAAAACATAAATAAAGTCCTAATATCAAGCCCAGTTTCCATTAAGAAAACTAAGAGATGACTTTACGATATTGTGAAATGACTTGAAACTTTTAACTTTTCAAAAATCTGAAACATTTTTTTTTGGAAGCTTCCATAGTTTCCGGAAATTTTCATAGACTCAAATATAAAACTTGACACAGCTAAACTTGGAGTCAATTTTCTTTTAAAAACGTCAATTAGAGCCAAGAAGATTAGATTCAGTCTCGCAGCTCCTCAAAAGCCTGATAGTATACCTTGATATATCCTCAAAAATGGAGTACGGTACTTATAAAATTCACATAAATTTTTTAATTGTATAATAAAACATAAATAAAGTCCTAATATCAAGCCCAGTTTGCCATTAAGAAAACTAAGAGATGACTTTACGATTTTTTGAAATGACTTGAATCTTTTAACTTCTCAAAAATCCGAAACATTTTCTTGTAATGTTCCCCCAACTCATTGACGTGGAAGATTCCATAGTTTCCGGAAGTTTTCATAGACTAAAATATAAATACATGACCAAGCTAAACTTGGAGACAAATTTCTTTTAAAAACGTCAATAAGAGCCAAGAAGATTAGATTCAGTCTCGCAGCTCCTCAAAAGCCTGATAGTATACCTTGATATATCCTCAAAAATGGAGTACGGTACATATAAAATTCACATAAATTTTTTAATTGTATAATAAAACATAAATAAAGTCCTAATATCAAGCCCAGTTTGCCATTAAGAAAACTAAGAGATGACTTTACGATTTTGTGAAATGACTTGAATCTTTTAACTTCTCAAAAATCCGAAACATTTTCTTATAATGTTCCCTTAACACATTGACGTGGAAGATTCCATAGTTTCCGGAAGTTTTCATAGACTCAAATATAAATACATGACCAAGCTAAACTTGGAGACGAATTTCTTTTAAAAACGTCAATGAGAGCCAAGAAGATTAGATTCAGTCTCGCAGCTCCTCAAAAGCCTGATAGTATACCTTGATATATCCTCAAAAATAGAGTACGGTACTTATAAAATTCACATCAATTTTTTAATTGTATAATAATACTTAAATAAAGTCCTTATATAAAGCCCAGTTTGCCATTAAGAAAACTAAGAGATGACTTTACGATATTGTGAAATGACTTGAAACTTTTAACTTTTCAAAAATCTGAAACATTTTTTTTTGGAAGCTTCCATAGTTTCCGGAAATTTTCATAGACTCAAATATGAAACTTGACACAGCTAAACTTGGAGTCAATTTTCTTTTCAAAACGTCAATTAGAGCCAGAAGATTATATTCAGTCTCGCAGCTCCTCAAAAGCCTGATAGTATACCTTGATATATCCTCAAAAATAGAGTACGGTACTTATAAATTTCACATAAATTTTTTATTTGTATAATAAAACATAAATAAAGTCCTAATATCAAGCCCAGTTTCCATTAAGAAAACTAAGAGATGACTTTACGATATTGTGAAATGACTTGAAACTTTTAACTTTTCAAAAATCTGAAACATTTTTTTTTGGAAGCTTCCATAGTTTCCGGAAATTTTCATAGACTCAAATATAAAACTTGACACAGCTAAACTTGGAGTCAATTTTCTTTTAAAAACGTCAATTAGAGCCAAGAAGATTAGATTCAGTCTCGCAGCTCCTCAAAAGCCTGATAGTATACCTTGATATATCCTCAAAAATGGAGTACGGTACTTATAAATTTCACATAAATTTTTTATTTGTATAATAAAACATAAATAAAGTCCTAATATCAAGCCCAGTTTCCATTAAGAAAACTAAGAGATGACTTTACGATATTGTGAAATGACTTGAAACTTTTAACTTTTCAAAAATCTGAAACATTTTTTTTTGGAAGCTTCCATAGTTTCCGGAAATTTTCATAGACTCAAATATGAAACTTGACACAGCTAAACTTGGAGTCAATTTTCTTTTAAAAACGTCAATTAGAGCCAGAAGATTATATTCAGTCTCGCAGCTCCTCAAAAGCCTGATAGTATACCTTGATATATCCTCAAAAATAGAGTACGGTACTTATAAATTTCACATAAATTTTTTATTTGAATAATAAAACATAAATAAAGTCCTAATATCAAGCCCAGTTTCCATTAAGAAAACTAAGAGATGACTTTACGATATTGTGAAATGACTTGAAACTTTTAACTTTTCAAAAATCTGAAACATTTTTTTTTGGAAGCTTCCATAGTTTCCGGAAGTTTTCATAGACTCAAATATAAATACATGACCAAGCTAAACTTGGAGACGAATTTCTTTTAAAAACGTCAATGAGAGCCAAGAAGATTAGATTCAGTCTCGCAGCTCCTCAAAAGCCTGATAGTATACCTTGATATATCCTCAAAAATAGAGTACGGTACTTATAAAATTCACATCAATTTTTTAATTGTATAATAATACTTAAATAAAGTCCTTATATAAAGCCCAGTTTGCCATTAAGAAAACTAAGAGATGACTTTACGATATTGTGAAATGACTTGAAACTTTTAACTTTTCAAAAATCTGAAACATTTTTTTTTGGAAGCTTCCATAGTTTCCGGAAATTTTCATAGACTCAAATATGAAACTTGACACAGCTAAGCTTGGAGTCAATTTTCTTTTAAAAACGTCAATTAGAGCCAGAAGATTATATTCAGTCTCGCAGCTCCTCAAAAGCCTGATAGTATACCTTGATATATCCTCAAAAATGGAGTACGGTACTTATAAATTTCACATAAATTTTTTATTTGTATAATAAAACATAAATAAAGTCCTAATATCAAGCCCAGTTTCCATTAAGAAAACTAAGAGATGACTTTACGATATTGTGAAATGACTTGAAACTTTTAACTTTTCAAAAATCTGAAACATTTTTTTTTGGAAGCTTCCATAGTTTCCGGAAATTTTCATAGACTCAAATATGAAATTTGACACAGCTAAACTTGGAGTCAATTTTCTTTTAAAAACGTCAATTAGAGCCAAGAAGATTATATTCAGTCTCGCAGCTCCTCAAAAGCCTGATAGTATACCTTGATATATCCTCAAAAATAGAGTACGGTACTTATAAATTTCACATAAATTTTTTATTTGTATAATAAAACATAAATAAAGTCCTAATATCAAGCCCAGTTTCCATTAAGAAAACTAAGAGATGACTTTACGATATTGTGAAATGACTTGAAACTTTTAACTTTTCAAAAATCTGAAACATTTTTTTTTGGAAGCTTCCATAGTTTCCGGAAATTTTCATAGACTCAAATATAAAACTTGACACAGCTAAACTTGGAGTCAATTTTCTTTTAAAAACGTCAATTAGAGCCAAGAAGATTAGATTCAGTCTCGCAGCTCCTCAAAAGCCTGATAGTATACCTTGATATATCCTCAAAAATGGAGTACGGTACTTATAAAATTCACATAAATTTTTTAATTGTATAATAAAACATAAATAAAGTCCTAATATCAAGCCCAGTTTGCCATTAAGAAAACTAAGAGATGACTTTACGATTTTTTGAAATGACTTGAATCTTTTAACTTCTCAAAAATCCGAAACATTTTCTTATAATGTTCCCCCAACTCATTGACGTGGAAGATTCCATAGTTTCCGGAAGTTTTCATAGACTCAAATATAAATACATGACCAAGCTCAACTTGGAGACAGCTTTCTTTTAAAAACGTCAATAAGAGCCAAGAAGATTAGATTCAGTTCCGCAGCTCCTCAAAAGCCTGATAGTATACCTTGATATATCCTCAAAAATCGAGTTCGGTAATTATCGAATACACAAACTTTTAAATTGTATAATAAAACATAAACAAAGTTTGAATAAAGAGTCCAGTTTGCCATTCAGAATACGTGAAGAAGACATAACGATATTGTAAAACGACTTGGATCTTTGAACTTCTCAAAAATCCGAAACATTTTCTTTGAATGTTCCCTCAACACATTGACGTGAAAGATTTCATAGTTTCCGGAAATTTTCATAGACTCAAATATAAATACATGACCAAGCTAAACTTGGAGACGAATTTCTTTCAAAAACGTCAATAAGAGCCAAGAAGATTAGATTCAGTTCCGCAGCTCCTCAAAAGCCTGATAGTATACCTTGATATATCCTCAAAAATAGAGTACGGTACCTATAAAATTCACATAAATTTTTTAATTGTATAATAAAACATAAATAAAGTCCTAATATCAAGCCCAGTTTCCATTAAGAAAACTAAGAGATGACTTTACGATATTGTGAATGACTTGAATTTTTTAACTTCTCGAAAATCCGAAACATTTTCTTATAATGTTCCCTTAACACATTGACGTGGAAGATTCCATAGTTTCCAGAAGTTTTCATAGACTCAAATATAAATACATGACCAAGCTAAACTTGGAGACAAATTTCTTTTAAAAACGTCAATAAGAGCCAAGAAGATTAGATTCAGTTCCGCAGCTCCTCAAAAGCCTGATAGTATACCTTGATATATCCTCAAAAAAAGAGTACCGTACTTATAAAATTTACATAAATTTTTTAATTGTATAATAATACTTAAATAAAGTCCTAATATGAAGCCCAGTTTGCCATTAAGAAAACTAAGAGATGACTTTACGATATTGTGAAATGACTTGAAACTTTTAACTTTTCAAAAATCTGAAACATTCTTTTTTGGAAGCTTCCATAGTTTCCGGAAATTATCATAGACTCAAATATAAAACTTGACACAGCTAAACTTGGAGTCAATTTTCTTTCAAAAACGTTCATTAGAGCCAAGAAGATTATATTCAGTTTTGCAGCTCCTCAAAAGCCTGATAGTATACCTTGATATATCCTCAAAAGTAGAGTACGGTACTTATAAAATTCACATAAATTTTTTAATTGTATAATAAAACATAAACAAAGTTTGAATAAAGAGTCCAGTTTGCCATTCAGAATACGTGAAGAAGACATTACGATATTGTAAAACGACTTGGATCTTTGAACTTCTCGAAAATCCGAAACATTTTCTTTCAATGTTCCCTCAACACATTGACATGGAAGATTCCATAGTTTCCGGAAATTTTCATAGACTCAAATATAAATACATGAGCAAGCTAAACTTGGAGACGAATTTCTTTTAAAAACGTCAATAAGAGCCAAGAAGATTAGATTCAGTTCTGCAGCTCCTCAAAAGCCTGATAGTATACCTTGATATATCCTCAAAAATAGAGTACGGTACTTATAAAATTCACATAAATTTTTTAATTGTTTAATAAAACATAAACAAAGTTTGAATTAAGAGTCCAGTTTGCCATTCAGAATACGTGAAGAAGACATTACGATATTTTAAAACGACTTGGATCTTTGAACTTCTCAAAAATCCGAAACATTTTCTTTTAATGTTCCCTCAACACATTGACGTGGAAGATTCCATAGTTTCCGGAAATTTTCATAGACTCAAATATAAATACATGACCAAGCTAAACTTGGAGACGAATATCTTTTAAAAACGTCAATAAGAGCCAAGAAGATTAGATTCAGTTTCGCATCTCCTCAAAAGCCTGATAGTATACCTTGATATATCCTCAAAAATCGAGTTCGGTAATTATCGAATATACAAACTTTTCAATTGTATAATAAAACATAAATAAAGTCCTAATATCAAGCCCAGTTTGCCATTAAGAAAACTAAGAGATGACTTTACGATATTGTGAAATGACTTGAAACTTTGAACTTTTCAAAAATCTGAAACATTTTTTTTTAATTCTCCCTCAGCTAATTTACGTGGAAGATACCATAGTTTCCGGAAATTTTCATAGACTCAAATATAAATACATGACCAAGCTAAACTTGGAGACGAATATCCTTTAAAAACCTCAATAAGAACCAAGAAGATTAGATTCAGTTTCGCAGCTCCTCAAAAGCCTGATAGTATACCTTGATATATCCTCAAAAATAGAGTATGGTACTTATAAAATTCACATAAATTTTTTAATTGTATAATAAAACATAAATAAAGTCCTAATATCAAGCCCAGTTTGCCATTAAGAAAACTAAGAGATGACTTTACGATATTGTGAAATGACTTGAAACTTTTATTTTTTCAAAAATCTGAAACATTTTTTTTTAATACTCCCTCAACTAATTTACGTGGAAGCTTCTATAGTTTCCGGAAATTTTCATAGACTTAAATATAAAAACTTGACTCAGCTAAACTTGGAGTCAATTTTCTTTTAAAAACGTCTTTCAAGTCACAACGGTTCATGTTTGTATTCGGTTGTACTTTTGAGGAGTATTGTTCCTTATTTTTAGATTAAAACTTGAACTCCTCAAAAGTCCTATTGCATACTGCAAGAGTTTTGAGGTTGCTCCTCAAAAATCCTATTTCAAACCGAAAGAGTTTTGAGGAGCATCCTCAAAACTCCACTCGCATGCCTTCAAACTTTTGAGGAGCATCCTCAAAAGTGCATAAAATCCTCAAAAGTATCATCGTGTCATGAACCAGCTCTTCAAAAGTTCAATTATATATATATATATATATATATAATAAATAAATAATTTTTATAATTATGTTACATGTTCGTAAGTACGAATTATATTTTAAGATTACATTTCTTGAGGAAATTCATCAATATTTTACATAAACGTGTTGTAGGTTGATATAAAAATATGGTATCGATAAATGGCGGGAAAATTTTCAGCCTGGCGAGATCAGAGGTCATACCAGAGCGCCAGCCGAATAATGTATAATATTCAAGCAAAAATGAAGAATTCTTACAAGCAGTACTTACAGCGCGGCAGTGAAGCCATACCCCGGAGATCTTACTATCGAGCAAAAAAACGATTAAAAGAAATGGATGTCAACTTTGAAGTAATAGTAATTTTTTACTTTCTTCCGGCATATCATGCAAGTTATTTATTTAATACTAAGAACTTAAAATTTATTTTATAGACATTAGACATGGACGTACAGTTAAATGAACCCATCTGTAACGAGCATATGGATCCGAATCAGTCTGCTCATAATAGTATAGAAAATGAAGTAAGTTAACGCTTTTTTATAAATATTTCACACAGTTTTCATTGAGACTTCTATAATTTTTAACAATTGTCAAAGTACACTGGCCGGACACTGTATCGTTCCGAGGTTTGAACTGGCGCTCGAAACCTGACCGTCAATCTAAAATTTTTCTATTGCCAATCTTCGCGTCACGAATGCACTAAAAATATTATCTTTCCTAAAGTGAGGTTAGAGAGCCGATGTAAATGATCGAAATTAATCTCTACTTTTCACTTTTAAAGCTTTTTTATTAAAAAAATTAATAATCATTCATTGATTGAGTTTTTGATTCGTTGATAGTGAAAAGTCAAAAGTAGAGATTAATTTCGATCATTTACATCGGCTCTCTAACCTCACTTTAGGAAAGATAATATTTTTAGTTCGTTCGTGACGCGAAGGTTGGCACTAGAAAAATTTCAGACTGACGGTCAGATTTCGAGCGTCAGTTCAAACCTTGGAACGATATGGTGTCCGGCCAGTGCACTATGCTTGTTTTTTTTTACTCAAAAGAATCAGTTCTGATTAAAAATTCAATAAGTTGATGTTTAAGATAAATATTTCTAATATGTTTCAGTTTTATATTTTCAACTGAGTGAAATAAAATCAGTTTGCTTATACATATGATATAATAGTAATGATATTATATAAAATTGTATAAAAAATTTCAATAATCCATAAAGTTAACCTACATTCTGTTGACGCTCTTTGACGGATAAATTTTTGATTACAAATTGTTTGCTTTAAATCCATTTTATGACTGTAGAATTAATAACTAAAAAAGTACTATTTTATGTTTGATAAAAAAGTAAAGTTATGAAAGAATAGTTATTGTAATCGCATGCAATAAGCTTAAAGTACATAATGAAAAGTACAACATTTTTTTGGTTTATGTATCTAATGTGCTTTTTGGCTAAAACTAAAAATATATTATTTTATGAAATGTTTTGTCCTTTTTGTAAAACATAAAGTAATTAATATATATAGTAATGAAAGATCTGGCAGAGATTCGTGTTAAATTTGTACCTAGCATTTTTTTTATCTATTGGCTGTTACTGATAGTCCAAAATAAGCACATATCTGTTGTGCTAAGAATATTAGGAACGATAAAATTAATTTATTCGGTAAATATAGCTACACACAAGATTTGAAGTATTTATTAACAGCATCACTTACTCCAGTTTTTTTTTCTTAAACATTACAGCAATCAGTGATTACATATTATACTGTTTACAATGTCAATCTGAAATGTAAGAGTTTTTGAAATCATTTAAGTTTATCACTTGACTCATTTTTGTTCAATGTTTTCTGAAATAATAAGGTCCATCTTGAAAAAATAATTTTATGTACTTTTGATAATATTTCTGCAATGAAAAAATACAAGTTAATTCTCATTATCGAGTAGTTTGTTATTATTACCTATGAATAAAATCGTTTTTTCAAAATATATAGTTACGATCTCCAATTTTTCTATTCATGAAATATGTAACTTACAATACTATTTATGAGAATACCTCCGCAAAATAAAATTTTAGAAAAAAATTTTATTTTCAGACTCACGCCTGTACTAAGTTTGAGGCTTCATTTCTGAATAGTGTATTCTTTAAAAAAAAAAAAAAAAAAAAAAAAAAAAATGTAAACCTTTACTATTATGACAGTAACTGATATTTTTTTTAACTTTTGTTTAATGTAGATCTTAAGACCCGGTTTCAATTATTGAATAACTTCAATTGAGAATTCACTAAATAGCTCACTATTGTTACTCCACTTGTACAAAACGAAGTATTATATAACATGTAATTAGATAAAATCACATGCGTTGTTTCAGCTCATTTCATTTTGAATATTAACTTCTTTAAACAAATGTAAAGCGTCCGGGATTACTAAACACTACGAAGTGCCCTACCCCTCTCCATATTTATGACAAAATCACACAGTAGACTCCGAAAAATATAGAGTAAGTTAAAACATTCAGAAAATTTATATCTGAGGTTTCATAGTTAATCCATTAAGTCCGAGGATATTTAAATTTCTTAAAGTAGGGTTACTAGAGGTGTTAGTGCGAATTGTCAGAGCGTATCGAACTTCAAATGCTTATAAAAATAAAAATAGTTCATATTTATTTTATTATTTTTTTTTTAAATGAAAGTTTAAACTATTTACAAGCGATTTCTTTCTTTAAACGTCGTCTAAAAATAATTTTTTAAACCAATGTTGTTGTTGATCGAATTCTCGATTTTCCTCTCTGATTGTTCCAAAATATTCATGCATTGTTGTAATCACAACTTGATCCGTGGAGAGGTAAAGAAAAAAATAAAAATGCAAATTTGCAAATTTTTTTTAATTTTTTCAAAATTTATTTGAAAAAATTAAAAAAAATGTGATTACAACAATGCATCAATACTAATTTTTTAAAGACAAAAAGGTCCTTTCAAAGAAAAAAAAAAAGATTGGAACATAGTGGCTGTTTGTGCGAGTCTGATAGTGCGAATCAAGATAGAATGTATTTGAGGTTGGGTTTTTCGCACAAACAGCTATGACCGTATGGACCGTATGTTAGGCTGTTTGTGCGAACCTCGAGTATGAATACTATTTTTTATTAAAGCATTGTATATAAAATGGAAAAATTGAGATGGCTATCACGTTTGTCTATTAAAAACATTTTTTAGTATTTTTTTCATTCGTGACAAAGTTTTCTAAGCTTTATTAATTCAATTACATTTCGGTTCGCGCAAACACCCTCCTCGTACAAGCGCCCCTAGTTACCCTATGCGCTACACAAGTCATTGTTAAAAGTAATCAAAAATTTGATGTTAAGTTAGTGACTTTATCAGTAATGGTTTTGTTTTTTAACAGTTTTTCTTTTTTAATTAAGGTTTCTGCGTCAGTACTCGAATTAAAGATACGATTTGTTAGAGACTTGGCCGAAGCGTAGCTAAGCATTAGATATTCACTCAGTTAAATTTTTAGACCATTGGGACATATTGGAAAAGAAATATAAACAAATTAGGTTTAACACGTAATCATGTGGAAAATCATTGAATTTTACGTTTTTTATTAAAATTCGTTGAAACAAAAAGAACGATAAAGAAATGATAAAGAATAATAAAGAAAATGTAGGTGATAAAACAAAAAATAATAAACCGTAACTACTCGCAAAAGTATAGCGTTCTCTCTCGCACTGATCATGCAACATTGAGCCCATTGATCAAAAAGTTTGTTTTGATATAAAAAAAGTAAAAAGTTTTAGACTCTAGCCCGCTCTGCGATTGCCTATCGGGCCATTTTGTATTTAGTGAATAGAACGATTTTCATCCAGTCCCTAGCTCAAAAGGCTTATCTTTACTTAAGATGCCGAAACAGTACAATTCATTATTACTTTTCAGTTTTAGGTTTAATTATTATTTTCGATCCGTAATATTGAATTGAATTTTGGTTATGGATCTACTGCTTTTTGTTATCTGAAGTTGAATAACTGTAAAATTTTTTGTTAAGATTTTTTTGAGAAAAAAAAAAATATATTTTTTTGCTGATTCTTAAAATTATTTTATAAAAAGAGGTATTGGGCATTGTCATGGTCGGTGAAAATATCTGTCCACACGATCGATATTGATTATCCGTGTGGACGTGGGCCAGCAGCTGACGCTCAGCAGCTGGCGGACTATTCCGGAACGGACCGACCGTTAGAGGTTGGACCGGGTAGAACGGGATGGAAGCGCGCCAGTCGTGTGTAAAACGTTAGCACGGACGCTCGACTTTCTTTCAACGTCAGAGAGAAAAAGAATACCGTGCTGTTCATTTTGTTATTGCAAAAAGACTGATACGTGCAAAAACAAATAAAACGACTGCGGATTTAACGATTGCGATTCTGAATCCATCCTAGAAGAATCAATGTCGGATTAAAAATGATTGTTTATTTTTGTCAGATACAGAGTTTTTCATTGTTAACGTAATTTAAGTTAAATTAAGAGTTATTTGCTTTTAAATACTGATTTTCAAGAATTATAATTATTGTATGTATGTTCAACGGTATAAAATAAAAAAGAAAATTATTGAATAAAAAAAAAAAATTTTTTTTATTTAACGAACCTAAATAAAAAAAATAATAAAAAAAATCAATCGTAGTGGGTATGGAACCCTGGTCTCCCGGGTCAGAGGTAAGACCTCTAACCATTCCACCAAGACGCATACGACATATGAAGGGGTCTTGCGTGTATATAAAGTATGATGAAAATATACAAATTGTTGTTTAATTGTTGTTATTGTAATTTTGAGCACGGCAACCTTGGTTAATTCGAAAGAGGACATCGAAATACGTCTTTTAAACCAGGGTTGCCGTCTTGGCGCGAACTTGCACGTAAAACCTTCTATATGGCGGCTAGACTATACATCAGTCAAATGTGAAGCAATTCGAAATTCAAAAAAATGCGATCACAGCGCTACCTACTTATAAGTAATGAGTATTAAATCTTTATCGATGTTAATTATTTGAGTAAACTGTTTTTTACAATAGTATGCATTTGCATAAGCAATTATGGGTAGAAAATCAGTACCAGAATCGTTCAAGTGGCAAATAATTGGCTTATTTAAAGCAAAAAAAAATTTATCACAGATATCAAGAATATTAAACGTAACTATATGTTGTGTTAGAAATACAATTTCTGCGTATCAAAACAGAAATACGGTGAAAACTAAAAGTGGAGTTGGTAGACCGCGAGTAACAAGCACTCGGACAGATAGAATAATTATTCAGAAAGCAAAAAAAGACCGTTCAGTGACTGCGAACAGAATAAAAATTCAACTTAATCAAGAATTAAAAGTACAAATTTCTCAAGAAACGGTTAACAGGCGTTTACTTGAAAATAACTTGAAGTCTGCCGTTGCGATTCGCAAGCCCCTACTGACGGCCAAAAATCGGAATGCTTGGTTTGACTGGTGCAAAAGTAAACTTTCATGGAATGTTGAAAAGTGGAATTTGGTACTTTTCAGTGATGAATCTTCTTTCCAACTCTTCTCTAATCGACCACAACGAGTGAGACGCACGAATAGTGAAAAATACAACAGCGATTGTCTTGCCGCAAAAGTGCAGAAAGGCGGAGGTTCTGTAATGGTTTGGGGATGCTTATCAGGAAAAGGAACAGGAGAACGGCATTTTGTAGAAGGTCAGGAAATAGCAACAAATACATTAGTATCATGGAGAATTATATGCTTCCTTCGGAAAAAAAGTCTTTGGAAGACGTAAAATTTGGTATTATCAGCAAGATAACGCTCCATGTCACACATCCAAAAAAACTTTAAAATGGATGAGTGACACTCAGATTCCTATTTTGAGTTGGCCTGCTCGATCCCCAGACCTAATTATCATAGAAAATGCTTGGGACAAAATCGAGAGAATGATTAAAGTCAAACATGTGCGCAATTTAAATGAGTTAAAAAAAGAAATAGCTCTTGCTTGGCAAAATTTAAGTAAAACTTATTGTATGAAAGTTGCAGAATCTATGGTAAAAAGAATAAAAGCTTGCTATGAAGCTAAAGGAGGGGCCACTAAATACTAAATAAATGTTGTCATGTTGTTTTGTATTTGTATACACGTAATTATCAAATTATTGAACTGTTTAATAAATACTTCTAATTATTGAATGATAATAATAACAAAAAATATGTTGTTTTGATTTACTGAATTTTAAAAGACACGTTTCTATTTCAAAAAGGTATCAATGTTGTAAATAAGTTTAAAAATATAATATTTTTATTTTATTTTGTAAGTTTCTTAATAAATTTGTTAAAATGACATAAAATATGCGTTTCCATGTGATTTTTACCTAATATTTTGAAGAAATAAGCTCATTTTACAACAGAATAACTAAAAAAAAACCAAAAATAGCTAAATTTGTTGTACATGAAAATTCTCATTATTTGCCTGTGGTTTGAACAATTTTTGATTTAAGATCTTAAAAATTTTTCTCGTTATACTTAATTATGCGTTGTCACGGTCGGTGAAAACATCCGTCCACACGATCGATATTGATTATCCGTGTGGACGTGGGCCAGCAGCTGACACTCAGCAGCTGGTGGACCATTCCAGAACGGACCGACCGTTAGAGGTCAGACCGAGTAGAACGGGACGCAAGCGCGCCAGTCGTGTATAGAACATTAGCATGGACGCTCGATCTTCTTTCAACGTCAGAGAGAAAAAGTACTGTAATCGCGAGTCGCGTTGAGGTTTTCGTTAAACATGACATCGCGAGGAATGAGTGCTGTAAAAGAGTGTGTGCTGTTTTCGTAGACCACCCGTCTTCGCTTGGAGATCTCCACCCGCGCCTGTAAAGGTTTGTGTAACCGCGTTCGAGTGCAGATAGAGTGAAGGAGTGTGTCGCGGTAAGGGAGAGAACTTGTCGATTTTTCTCTCCCTATCTGGATTTATTTCCGAAAGGTTCTACGCGTGAATTCTTGTCAGAAATCCCGCGTAGAAACTTGCGAGCCGGCGCGTAGTCGCCCGCCAGATTGTTTTGTTTACATTCGACTCTCTTTGTTCGGCCACTCGCGCGATCGGCCGAACTTTAGATTTTAAACTCTAGGATCGCGACAATTGATTTTTGTATCATCATTTTTATTATTCTTTTTGTTAATAAATTGTGAGTTAGAATGAATTGTTGTTCAGGAGTCTTTATTAAAGACCGAGTCTTTTTCCCCCGCTCGACTTTTCCTCATTTAGAGAATTTATTAATTCTAGGAAATTTAGTTTATTTTGATTACGATTTTAGCTTGGGGAATAGCCCCACCCACTGCCGGCATTTGACAGCTAGCCCGCGTACGCGTCTCCCCAAGCATGTCTATTTAATTATTTACAGGTACTAGCAAAGGCTGCAGGAGTACTCAGGAGCGAGTACTCGGAAGTTTTATTCGTGTACAGTTGCTGGTCCGACAACGCGGATCGTCGTTATTTTTCCCCGGACGAGCACTGTTACAGCATATAATACGGAAAAATAAAAACTGTATACTTAAATTTTCATAATAATTTTTCCGAACACATGTAAACTATGAAGAAGACTAAAATTTGCTTTTTTTCGAAAAACAACTTTTTAAATTAAATTGAAGTAAAAAGTGAGAAGAAAACAATTTTAAGGCGAAGTAAATATTGTTCCTCGAAGTATTTGGGTAATATTAGTAAAAAAAACCTTTGAACAAATATAATTTAATGGTTTCGACCTGCGCGGTCTTGTCAAAGTTAAAATTTTTAATTAAAAAGAAACAGAATCAGGGGGTGTCGTATAATTTTTACCACTTCTGTAAGTACATGTCCAAATTGCAACAAATCGTTAGATTTAAAAAATCCTTCAAACACTAGCTTTTTTGCTTTAATAAATCCGTCAACTCAAATATCAGATCTATTAGATGCTTACAGCGACTACTACGAGCAGTGCATGAAAGGAGAAACTTTCAAAGACGCTCATATTCGTGATGTCTTTGACGGTGCACTGTATCGTGAATTTTTGCAGAAGCTAGGCAGTGACAGACACAGTTTTGTTACAGCGATATTTAATACAGATGGGGCTCCCAAGTTCAAATCTTCTAAGTGCTCAATTTGGCCGATGTACTTCATTATTAATGAACTGCCATCTCAAGATCGGATGAATAAAGTAGTTACTTGTGGAATTTAGTTCCACAAAAAAAGCCAGATATGAATGTATTTTTGAGCCCACTAGTTGATCTTATGAATAAATTATGTAATGAACCGTTTGAAGTTACGATAAATAATGAATGTAGGCTCGTAAAATTATTCGTGCTCATGTGCTGCGTTGACAGCTCAGCGCGAGCTCCAATGCAAGGTATAAAACAGTGGAATGGCGAATACGGCTGTTCATGGTGTTTACATAAGGGAGAGTTTTTTGATGGTTCATGGAGATACCCAATTGAACTTAATATCCAAGATCAAGACCATGATATTACAATAAGAATAATGACCGAAGAAAATCTGGAGAAACCAGTTTTTGGGATCAATGCACCATCTGAGCTTATCTGCTTACCATTCTTAAATATCATTTTAGGTTTATTAGTCGACTACATGCATGCTTGCTTGGAAGGAACAGCTGAAGATGTTGGTGAAAAGCTTCTTGACGAAATAGATTCTGAGGACATAAACGAGCTTGACGAACTTTTGAAAAAAATGTCTGTCCCTAATCAAATCGCAAAAGAAATAAAGTCTCTCAAATCAAGAAAAGACTGGAAAGCTCGAGATAAAGAAAACTTTGTTTTGTATTACAGCCTTCCTCTTTTAAAGTTAAAACTGTCCAAGAAAAAATAAGAATACTGGAAACTATTTGTTGATAGTTTATATATTTTGTTAAAAGACAACATATCTCTAGCAGAATTCGACAAAGCTGATGAAAATTTACACAAATTTGTAGTTCTTACCCAAAAATTTTATGGAAAAGAAAGCATGAAGTATAACATTCATCAATTGTTGCATCTCAGTAGAACTGTGTACAATTGGGGTCCCCTGTGGGCACACTCATGCTTTCCATTTGAATCAGCTAATTATAAGTTACTTCAGGTTATTAAAAGCGCAAAAGGTGTTCCTCAACAGGTAATAAGATTTGTCAATATAAGTCACCGCATGGCTATTTTGGAAAAAACATGTATACAAAGATGTCTCTTACGTAGTGAAAAATTTCTGTGATAATGTTCTTGGTTCGCGGAGGAAAAAAGTTTGTACTGTTGGAGAAATCACTTACTGTGGTAAAATGGATCAAGTTGAAGATGAAATTTGCAATTTAATCAGTGTGAATCCTATAACAAGCAAAAGATTTTCAAAAATGATTAAGAACAAGTGTTTATTTTCTTCAAGTACAGAAAAAGAATTACGCAATGACAACTCATTTGCTTTGTTCAATGATGGATCATTTTTTCAAATTGATTATTTTGTGTTTGACTCGGAAACAAAAAAAGAAATAACTGTCGGGCATCAAATCAAAGTGAAGAGTCCAAGAAAACAATTTGAGTATATGAAAGATGTTGAATCAGTCATTAAAGAGCAAACGTTTATACTTACAAACGAATAAAAAAAATTACTGTTTGCTTGACAATCCATAATAATCCAATAAATATAGTACCTGTTCCAAATACACTTCACTACTAGATAAAAAAATCATCTGTAAAAGTAAAAAATCAGTAAGTAAAATGTTAGACTTGCTTGGTGATACATTTTTTTTGTAATTAATCAAACAAAATTTTTATTTTACAGGTTCATAACATTCGGTTCAAGTCATCCCAGCTTCTATACCTCGCTGCGCCTGTGCTTGCTTGATTAAAAATTTAATTATTTACATTTTATTTTTAAATAAAAGTTTTTGTAAGAAATATTACATTATTTATTGCCCTTGAATGGGCCAATTTTACAAATAAAGGTCGGATGAGTAATCAGCAACCCTAAAAACCTCCGTAATAGAAGATTTTGAAAAATGCTATTAAAAATTAATTTTTTCCTGAAGTAAGCAGAACTTAGACAGTAGACAAAATTAAAAAATAAAGGTTAGATTAGTAATCAGCAGCCCTAAAAACCCCCCAATTATTCAATTTTTAATTCGTGATAGATGTCAAAGTCTGAAAATGGCCTTGGAAAAAATAAATTTCAACCTAAAATAAGTATACCTTACATAAGTCGTATTTGAAAATAAATGTTAAATTCGTAATCAGCTGCCCCGAAAACCTCAGAGTATCAAATTTCTAATTGATCGGAGACATCTCTAAGTCACTTTTTTCTAAATAATCAAAAAAAATCAGATTATTGCACACCAGCCCAATAGAAAGTCTCAGTTACTATCTATTAAATTTGAATTAATGTGATTAACAGGCTATAAATATTTGAAATTCTTAAAACCTAAAAAGATCCGAACATGTTGGCAGCAGTCATGACTTAAGAACCGTTCTCGAAGTCGTGACCTATGATCTGATATTGAATTTTTATTTCTATTAACCAGCCATACTCCCAAAAAAATTTCAAATTATTACGAGATACTTGTAAACTAATTCGGTTTTTATTTTAGAAAATTTATTGTGAAAGTATTTTACAAGACAATTATTTATTGATTTTTTAGCTGAAAAAGTAGGCTGAAAAAGGGTAGATGAAAAATCAGCTGATTTTTCAGCTGAAAAATCAACTACTTCTTTTTTTCCCGGTGATGTAACCCAATATATAATTAAGCTAGATAAAGAAGTCAAAATTTTTTTCGCAGAAACCCATACAATATATAGGTGATTTGATATTGACCACGTGGCGACGGTCGCCGTCGGCTGAACGCTGCTGTAGCAACACGAGCACACGGCGCACGCACGACACATACAGACACACACATGTTCACCACCCGGGAAGGCTCTCCCGGCCCAGGGCGCGCACGTACACACACATACACCACACACGGGTTCCGATTATCCGTCGGGGAGTTTTCGGCGACGGAGGAGGTGCGCGGCCCGTGTCGGCAGACGACGCAACTGCGTCGCCAAGCGCGTGTGCGCACGCTCACCACAGTAGACATGGGCGTGAGTGAGATTTTATTTTTTTTTTGTGTTGTGTACGTTGCGCGAACAATGTGTGCGTATGGGGGAGAGCGAGGGAGAGAGTATGTGCGCGAGGAATAGGTTAACGCGGTGAGTGCCTCGTGTATATTAGTTTTGTTTTTTATTTCGGATTTTCGCGCGTACTATAGGTGGCGTGGCGATCGCCACCGGAAGATTCTAGACGGGAGCGTGATTGGGTGTTGTGGCGTGAATGTGTCTGATTGGTGGACATATGACTGTTCCTCGAGTGTGAGTGAGGCTTAATAAGATTAATTTGTGTTGATTGGCGGAGAGTGTTTGGAGGGGATGGTGAAGAAGGAAGTTGAGTCAGAGAGACGCGGGAAGCGTCACTCTGTTCTCAGTAGCCAGAGTGTGAGGTAGTGTTTTCGAGAGTGTGATTTAAAAATTTCTAAGTTCTTCTTTCCGTAGACTTGTTTTAAGAGTTTTTATTTTTTTTTTTTGAGTAGTAGACATTTTTTTTTATTCACAGCTAGGTTGATACCAGATAATAAAAAAACAAAAACTTGGGTTCATCCACTGCACATTGAGAATTGGAAAGCAAATTAAAAAAAAAAGAGAGAGTAATTGAAGTGGCCATTTTGGAAATAGGAATTTTGGGTAAAAGTAAGGTTTTCTATATTATTTATTGGAAAGTTGGAAAAGCATGTTTTTTGTTGTTTTTTTTGTTGCGGTTTTTATAAATAAAAATTTTTTCGCGTACACTTAAACAATAAATAAATGCGATTTTCCTTTACGTGGCATCCCGCCATTTTGTAGACAAAATTTTCAATTATATTCCTTTGTTCTCAGATTAAATATGTTTGTAATTGTAGACTTGATTTTCCATAGACAAGAAAAAAGGAATTTAACCTAAAATTTTTGTAATAATTTATTTCTTCTCTCTCTAGCTCACCAACCATTCCCAGAGGTTTTCTCTCCGTGGAAACCCTGACCCCAGATTAAGAAGTGTTTCCCCGATTTATTTTTTTAAAAGATTTTCCTTGTAACGGGAGGGCCCGGGAAACTTTCTTAATTATTTAAGGCAGGCCCTTTTCTTAAGAAATACCCCGTTACAAATGGCGCCCGAACATAATTTTTTTGTTAATTTTTTTTTTTTTTAATTAATCCACGGAGAGTTGGTGAGGAGAGAGGAAATATTTTATTTTTTTTTCGGTTATTGCATTTTTTTTTATTTTGTTTTAGTTTGACTAAGGGTGTTTTGTTTTTTTTTTCCGAGAACAAAGGGACTTAGGAAATTTTGTAGACAGGCTAGGGACTTAGAATAATTTCGGAAGAGAGTAACTTAGAAAAATTTTCGGCGAGAGAACTTAGAATTTTTTTTTTCTTAGCAGTTGGACTTAGTAGAATTTTTCATAGGTGGAACATTGAAAAATTTCGAAAAGTTGGACTTAGAAAATTTTTCGGTGATAGAAGTTAGAATTTTTTTTTCTTTCGTGGATTTATGGAAATTAACAATTGGTGAAGGATATTTGGGGATATTTGGGAATATTTATGGCAAATATTATAATTAATTGTTGGCTAGTGTCCAACCAATATAATAATTTAATTGTTGGCTAGTGTCCAACCAATATAATAATTTAATTGTTGGCTAGTGTCCAACCAATATTAAAATTTAATTGTTGGCTAGTGTCCAACTGAAATATTCATTTTATTTTTTGAATTTTACCAGGTTTCAGGAAGATTTATTTGTTGTACAAAAGAGAAGAGTTGATAAAATAAAAATAATAGCTACTGGAAAGCAAAGGTTCAAGAACATTGTAGACAGAAATTTTTTTTTTGAGAATAAAGAAAATTAGAGTCAGTGAAAATTTTCTTTCAGGTTCAAGAACATTGTAGACAGGAAATTTTTTTTTGTGAATAAAGAAAATTAGAGTCAGTGAAAATCTTCTTTCAGGTTCAAGAACATTGTAGACAGAAAATTTTTTTTTTGTGAATAAAGAAAATTAGAGTCAGTGAAAATTTTCTTTCAGGTTCAAGAGTATTGTAAACAGTGATAATTTTCTTTCCAGGTCCAAGATTAAGTGTAGACACAAAATTTTTTTTTGTTTTCCCAGATTCAAGATTGAGTGTAGACAGTAAAATTTTTTTTTTTTTTTATTTTCTCTCTAGGGTGGAAATTAAATTGTGGTTGTGTTCTCGTGAGAAATGGCAGAGAAGATGGAATACCGGACATATGTAGACAGCATGAGAAGATTATTAACAAATTCTCGTGACATTAGGAGAAGGTTGAATGAAATCAGATCGATGAGTGAAAATCAAGTGAGGGAAGAGCTGGTGAAAGCGAAAGTAAGCACGACGGGCTCTTTCGAGACAAACTGTGAAAGACTGTTACGAGTTGAGTTAATCCAGGAAGGAATGAGGTTGGACATCCCGTGGATACCATCCGTAGACAATGAAGGAATGGATCCGAAAGAACAACCAGCGAAAGAATACGTGCTGGACACGAGACTACATAGACAGAGGAAATCGAGACAAACGAATCAAAAACGGGGAACGAGAGAAGACAAATTGTTGACAGACGATAGCGGGAGTGAATATCAGACAGATGGAGACGAGAATGATTCGCAGGAAAGAGAGAAAAATCAATTGGGGAGAGATGTGGCTAACAATAAAGACCAAGAATCTAAGACAAGTTACTCAATTCCAGAGAACGATGGCACAAAGAAGAGAATGAATGAAACGGGTTTAAGAAAAACCATAATTCAACCACCTCTGGATGTGAGGAACTTGTTTATGTCTCCTTCACACGGTGTTCACTCGGAGTGGGAAAACAAGCAATTAAACTTAGGTTTGAGAAAGCAAGAAGTAGACACAAGTAGACACATGGAAAAGTCAATGGACCGAAGAAAAGAAGAGAATAGATTGATTGGTGGATATACTAATGAGTCAGAGAAAAACTATGAAAGTGGAGATTCAGGTGATAGTAGGATAGAGAAACGAAGAAAACGGCTAGTAAAGAGAAGTACTAGAAATGGAAAAATGGAAAGTAGACAGGAAGAGATGAAAAGATTCGAAAAAGAAAAGAAACGGTACAATGAAAGAAAACAAAACAGACAATGTACAAGTAGTGGTAGTGAAACAAACGACGATGAGATAACTAGACAGCGTGAGAATAAGAAGTTTCATAACAATGAAAAGAATGAGTCGTCTCGTCATCGTGGACAACGTTATAGATCCTCCTCTAGGGAGAACCACTACAAATCCACACCTGGTCATAAGAGATATAAATCTACATCACGGGAAAGACGTCGCGTCAACATTAAATCTCGGGAACTCGATCACAGTTCTCTAGAAAGAAGAGATCGAAGATCGAGGTCCAAAGAACTAAATCATGGACATTCACATGGTAGTAAACTATGAACTTCCATAACTCGACACATTCGTCACGGATTTCCGTCTCGTAAGAGAAGGGATTCATCGTCACGAGAAAGGAGTCATAGAAGAGTCAATAGTAGACTACGAGGCCATCGACACCGATCGTCTTCTTCATCAGAGGAACGTCGTCATGGGTCATGGATCCGAAGCCATAGATGTGATAGGGAATATAGTAGACGTAGACGAAATTATCACAGTAGACCCGGTTCAAGAGAGTATAGACATGTATCAAGACGAAATCGCAGTATTTCATTATCAGACAGACGATCACCAGTAAGACATAGTAGACACGGGTATACACAGTATAGCAATATCAATTGTGTGAGAATCCTAAAAGATTGGAATTTAAAATTCTCAGGGGATGAGGAAAAAGAAAACCCAGAACACTTCCTGAACAAGCTAGACAGGTGTAGACGGAATAGCAACATGTCGGACACTCAAATAATAAATGCAGTAGCGAGTGTAATGGAAGATCATGCGTTAAGGTGGTACGATACGGCAATTTTGAAGATTGAAACGTGGCATGAGTTTAAAAAGTCGTTCCAGAGGAACTTTATTGGCCAATATTCACAGTATGAGGTTATGGATGAAATAAGGAATAGGACTCAAGGCAAAGGAGAAACGACCTCAAATTACATCACTTGTCTGGGCGTCCTATTTAAATACTTAAAACGTCCTCTGAAAGAAGACGAACAGATAGAGATAATAAGAAGAGGGTTGCAACCTGAATACAAATGGTACTTGGACAACAAAAGGGTAGACACGGTAGATGATTTGGAACACTATGGAAGAAAATATGAAAGACAGAGAGAGGATTGTGACAGATTTGTAGGACCACCAACCAAAGACAAATGCAGGATACCTTTAGCGGCATTTACGAGCACAAAAAGCAAAGTGGCTGCAGTAAATGAAGTGGCGGTGGTTAGTGGCGAAGGAAAGAATGCGAAAAAGAAAGACAAGAAGAGAAAAAGCATAGACAGTCCGACTCGGAGTCAGAAGAATGAAGTAGCGGGTATTTAGGTGCAAAATAACCAGTTAAGTAAGAACCGGTATAACCAACAAAACGCAAATAGACAACAACAAATGAGGCCACGACAACTAGGACCTCAAATACAGACACAACAAAATTCACAACAAATAAATCAACAAACCCAGCAAGCTAGACAACAATTAGAACGAGATAATAGACAAACCCAACATCAACAATCTCGACAACAACAAAATGAAGGTAGACCAATGGGCCACTGTCGTAGTTGTGAAAGACCTGGTCATCGTATTTGGGAATGCCCAGATCTATGCTGCTATAAATGCAGACAAACTGGACATTTTGCAAATAGTTGCCCATTGAATGCCCAAGAAACAAGTTGTCTAGTTTGTGGAGCAAAGGGTGTTACAGTGAGAAACTGTGCAAATTGTTCAAAGTTGTAAGCCTTGCTGGGAAACGCCAAGGCGGGAGCGTAGGATGGCCCAACACTCCCAAACAACAAACAAGGGCCACAATGACAGTAGACAACAATGATGAAGTAGACAGAGAGAAGGAGGTGGAACAACAGGTAGAGGAGATGATGGAGGAAGATTGGACGGATGAGGAGGAAAGTGAGGAGGCGAAGGAGTATAAGGAGACAGAAAGTGAGAGTGGGGAGAGTGAAAAATGGGATGTGTGGAAAGTGGTAAATGATTTTAAAGCCAGGAAAACAGTAGCAATTCCTAAAAATAAAAGTGGGGTACATTTGAGCGAGGAACAAATAACACCAATGCAGAAAGAGAATAATCATGGTAATAAAGTAACAGAAGCAAGAGTAAACGGAAGTAATAAGACCTGTGAAAATGCTTAAGAAAATGTAGACAAGGAGGTAGACATGAGTATTAGCAGTAGAGTAACGAGGTCAGGAGTAACTGCAAGTGAAAAGTTTTGTGAAATTCCTACAGAAATCGTATACAGGGAGGTAAACGAAAGTATTAGCGACAAAGTAGACAAGACAAAAGTAACTACCGGTGAAAAAGCTGATGAAATTAGTGGTGAAATCGGCGTTGAGTGTAGACAAAAGGATGAATTGGAAAATGTGGAAATGGGGAGGGAAGGTGATATAGAGGTTAATGGGGAAGAGATAGGACAGATAATTGAAAGGTTGGCAAGTGGGGATAATATAAGTGATGAGCAACTAACACAGATAAATGTTGCAATGCAGAAATTTGTGGAACAAATCGACTGGTCTCCAGATAGAAAGTTTTATAGAACCCCTACTAAAAAGTTGAGTGAACAAGCTGAAGGTTTTCAGACTATTTCACGTCAAGGGGGGGGGGGGTGGAACTGTGCGAAGCCCAGTTGAGGAAGTAGACGATGAAGTAAGTGGTTTGGTGAGAGATAACAGGTTTTTCTTTAAGGTCTTGTTGGATGGGAAATCATTTAAAGCATTACACGACACTGGTGCCACGGTGTCCATTGTGGGGGAGTCAGTAGCCGAGCATTTTTAAGCGAAAATAAAACCTTGCGCTACAAGTCTCAAACAAGTAGGTAATGACTATCTGACGGTCTTAGGTCAACTTGACCTAAATATCAATATAGATGGCCGGGTAGAGAAGATTTCGCCCAGAGCGGTGAAAGGCATTTCTAATGATATAATCCTGGGGCAAGATTTCATCCAGGCGTTCGGGATTTGTTGTAACTATGCGGATGGCTCGTGGAAAAGTGGTTCAAGTGGCATACGGTACCAATGCACGAGGGCTGATGGAGAGT
This sequence comes from Encarsia formosa, assembly GCA_038277355.1. NCBI lineage: Eukaryota > Metazoa > Arthropoda > Insecta > Hymenoptera > Aphelinidae > Encarsia > Encarsia formosa. Next base: position 87,684,989 of record CM076184.1, on the reverse strand, counting down.
ACGGTGTAACCTTAATGGCAGAATGTGCAGTGGTAAAGGAAACACCAGGAGAGAAAGGACTGATAGAAGACCTAGTCAAGGAAACTTTGCCTCAGAAAGGTGATGGAGATAGCAGGTTTTGCATTGACTGCAGAGATGTAAATAAGGTATCTCGCAAGGACGCGTATGCCTTACCCAGAGTAGACAAGGTGTTAGACAAGTTGCCAAATGCAGGTATATATGTAGGATAGACTTAGGACAGGCGTATTTTCAAATTCCCATGGATACTGCAAGTCGCAAGTATACTTATGTTTTCTTTTTCTTTTCAGGTATATGTAGACTAACATTGTAACGTCTGGGTATTATTTTAGTTTATTTTATTTTTAGGTTAGGGATAGCAGGTCAACGTGAAGTTTGTAATGTAGTAGACTGTGCTGTCCTGTGTAGTCCGGGGAAGGTAAGGATCAAAATGAATTTTAGACATATTCTTATTTTGTTTGTTATAAAATTTGTTCACAGGATGGCAGAAGCGGTAGACACGGCGAACGATTGGTCCGAGCAACTCACCGACATGTTCGTGGAGGATCACTTCCGCGACATGTTGGATGAGCTCGTGGCCGAAGAATTTGCGGCTTCCTTGCCATTGGAACAACGACAAGCCCCCGAGGGCGAAGAAATCCCGGAGCAGATGGTGATCGCCCCGCCAAGTGACCTGCCGGTAGACCTTGGCCCCCTCTCCCTGGACGAGAACCGGGAGACGCCCTCCTTTAATGAGGTCCTGCATGGGGTGGAAGTCCTCCTCGTGCAGGAGGAGAGTGAGGGACCATGGCACGTCATCGACGAGGTGGTCACTGGGTCTGAAGCGTGATTCGACCCGGTGGCTGAGAGCCGCGCTGCCAAAGAGGAGCTCGTGGCTTACGAGCGGCGAAACGCGGGCCGGGTTTTGCCTGAGGGAAGGGAGAGCGTGGAGTTCGTGGAGGAGACGCCGCCGTCCAACACCCCCACCGATGGGCTTATCTCTTGAGACCAAATCCCACCCCAGGTCACTGCCTCGCCGTCGCTCAACTACTCGGGACTCAACATCTACCCAGCCGGCTACGAGGACGATCTGAGGGAGGAGGCACAAAGGGAGAGGGAAGAGACGGCACCGTGGAGGAAGAAGAAGAAGAAGAAGAAGAACAACCCCCGACGACAATTTACCCTGGACGACTACGTCTCGGGGGGTTCCAACCCTTCTCCTCGCCGTTCTTCACCTCGCCCTCTTTCCCTAGTCCCTCTACCCGTTGTAGACCAGACCCCGACGACCACGATGAATACCGACGGACCGACCCGGGTTCCCGTTGGGCAAGGGGCCGTCAAGCGTACCGTCCGGGGTTCGAGTCCGGTCGCTTTCGCGACCTCCGTGTCAGCTTCGACGGCCATGGGGACCGCGGGGGTGACCAGGGCTCCCACTCGGATGGACGTCGGCGACCCGACCCCCAAGGGGTGCCTCCTGCTTTACAATGGAGGCATTCCAGTCAAGCTCGAGGGTCGACTGTTTGGGGGTCTGGCTGTCATAGCCACAGACCCCTACATAGATCCACCCCCCAATTGTTGTTTTGGTTGCTGGTCCCTGAGCCATGAAACCCGCGGCTGTCCCCGTTACCTGGTGAGGCCCTTCTGCGATAACTGCGGTCGCAGGGGTGTTCGAGTGGAGGAGTGCCCTCGCTGTAGTTCGGCATACCGATTACGCCTGCGTAATCGGGAACGCAACGAAGCGAGGGCGTTCCTCCCCATCGATCAGTTTGCGGCCATGTCCCGAGCCAAAAGAAGGACTTGGTGGGACACGCCGGACTCTGCGGCCTGGGTTGTTCCCGGGGGGGCCGCACCAGGTTCGGGACCAGCGGTGGGCGGAACGGTTTCGGGGAAACGCGCCCGGGATGGCAATGGGGACAAACTTGCGGAGGTCGTCGAGGTTCCGGTCGCTCCTTCTCCGGCCAACCTTGTCGACGCTTCGGTCTGGCATCGCCTGGAGCCGGTGAGTCCGGTTGAGCCCAGAGTATAAAGTGCCATGGATATATTGCTCATGGCTCAACGGCTCCCAGACGATGTCAGGCCTGAGGTTATTCGTCAGGTATGGCGGGAGAACGAGCAACTGAAGCGTCGGCGACTCGAATAAAAATTTTTTTTTTTTTCTTGTAGACTTACATGATTATTATTTTTATTTTTTTTTTTTGTTGTTTTGGTATTTTTTGTTGTTGTTATTTTCTTTTTGTAGACAATTTGTAGACTGACGAACTGTAGACGAGTAGACCATTGCGAGGAAAATTGGGTAGACTGAGCAGTGAGTATACCACCAATCTTGTTCTTTGTGGTTTCCAGAGGTGACTAGACATTGCCAGGTGTTTTGGAAGGCGAAACATAACGGGTATGTTTCGGCTTGGCAGGGGGGAGTTGCGAGGGAGTGAATCCCTCGTAAATTATTTTTCTTACCTGGCAGTGTCAGGTCACCTGGGAAACCGTGAAATAATGAATTTGTTTGTTTACTTTCCCAGGTGATAACCATGCCACTTTCTCGCGCAGCAGAAGCCGACCACGTGGCGACGGTCGCCGTCAGCTGAACGCTGCTGTAGCAACACGAGCACACGGCGCGCGCACGACACATACAGACACACACATGTTCACCACCCGGGAAGGCTCTCCCGGCCCAGGGCGCGCACGTACACACACATACACCACACACGGGTTCCGATTATCCGTCGGGGAGTTTTCGGCGACGGAGGAGGTGCGCGGCCCGTGTCGGCAGACGACGCAACTGCGTCGCCAAGCGCGTGTGCGCACGCTCACCACAGTAGACATGGGCGTGAGTGAGATTTTATTTTTTTTTTGTGTTGTGTACGTTGCGCGAACAATGTGTGCGTATGGGGGAGAGCGAGGGAGAGAGTATGTGCGCGAGGAATAGGTTAACCCGGTGAGTGCCTCGTGTATATTAGTTTTGTTTTTTATTTCGGATTTTCACGCGTACTATAGGTGACGTGGCGATCGCCACCGGAAGATTCTAGACGGGAGCGTGATTGGGTGTTGTGGCGTGAATGTGTCTGATTGGTGGACATATGACTGTTCCTCGAGTGTGAGTGAGGCTTAATAAGATTAATTTGTGTTGATTGGCGGAGAGTGTTTGGAGGGGATGGTGAAGAAGGAAGTCGAGTCAGAGAGACGCGGGAAGCGTCACTCTGTTCTCAGTAGCCAGAGTGTGAGGTAGTGTTTTCGAGAGTGTGATTTAAAAATTTCTAAGTTCTTCTTTCCGTAGACTTGTTTTAAGAGTTTTTCTTTTTTTTTTTTGAGTTGTAGACATTTTTTTTTATTTACAGCTAGGTTGATACCAGATAATAAAAAAAAAAAAAACTTGGGTTAATCCACTGCACATTGAGAGTTGGAAAGCAAATAAAAAAAAAAGAGAGAGTAATTGAAGTGGCCATATTGGAAATAGGAATTTTGGGTAAAACTAAGGTTTTCTATATTATTTATTGGAAAGTTGGAAAAGCATGTTTTTTTGTTGTTTTTTTTTTTTGTTGCGGTTTTAATAAATAAAAATTTATTCGCGTACACTTAAACAATAAATAAATACGATTTTCCTTTACGTGGCATACCGCCATTTTGTAGACAAAATTTTCAATTATATTCCTTTGTTCTCAAATTAAATTTGTTTGTAATTGAGAACAAAGGAATAAAATTGAAAATTTTGTCTACAAAATGGCGGGATGCCACGTAAAGGAAAATCGCATTTATGCTGCGTCACTTATGCTGCGCACGCACACAACATACTACACTCTAGGTGTACTTACAATGTTGACAATTCACATATTACAACACGCCTCCTTGAATTCACAACATTGCATTTCATACATCATACTTCTTATAACAAACTTAAATTCTAATTTAACAATTTAATCTTAATAACTCAAATCAATCTCAACGCGTTTCTATTTTTCACAAACTTCGGTCTATCCAAACTTTCGGTCAGTATGTCTGCCAAATTCTTATCTGAATCAATTTTAACTACATCTATGACACCTCTTTCATAATTCTCGTTTATATAATGGTACTGCACTTCAATGTGCTTTGAATTTTTCGTAAAATTTCCAAACTTACCAATCGCAACTGCACCTGAGTCATCTTCATACATTTTCATCGGTTTTACAATTTTCGCATCAAAAGATTTATTTAATAAATTTTTCACAAATAATATTTCAGTCACTACCTTTGACATGGCAGTATATTCTGCAAAAGTTGAACATTTTGTCATAGTACTTTACTTGTGGGTTCTCCAAAAAATCACGTTATTATAAAGTCTAATTACATAACCGCTTGTCGATCTTCGATCGACATTATCACTTGCATAATCAGAATCAACCATACAGTCTAAAATTTCACTCTTCACACATTCATTTGTATATCTTAATTACAAATCTCTCGTTTTATATAAATATTTCAAAAATCGCAATGCATATTTAAAATGAGTTTTACCATAACAACTCTGGTATCTACTTAAATAATTAACACTGTAAGAAATGTCAGGTCTTGTACCTGTACTAATATACAACAATTCATCTATCAAATTTCTATATTTAATTCTCTCATCAATCTCACTCGCTTGATCTAATTTCAAATTTGCCTCCATGGGCGTGTCGTACAGTCAAGCATTTTCAAGATCATATTTTGTGGCCAAAGATTCAATAAATTTTGTTCGACTTAAGGTCATTCTACCTTTATCAACTTTATAATTTATATCTATTCCAATGTAATTACTGACTTCACCTAAGTCTTTCATACAAAATCTTTTCATCAAGCTTGCTTTAATTTTACTAATCTTATTTTTATCTCTACAACATATCAAAAAATCATCCACAGAAATCAAAATATATATTGTATCGTTGCCTGTGTTGTTGACATATAAACAATAATCGTAACTACTTCTTACAAAATCTAATTTTACAATAAATTCATCGAAGCAATCATACCAAGCTCTTGGGCTTTTAGGCAAACCGTAAAGAGCTTTCAATAATTCGCCAACTTTGTCCTCGCCTGTTTCATAACTTTCAGGTTGACGAATATACACTTCTGATTTCACCGCACCGTTGAGAAACGCTGTTTCAACGTCCATTTGCTCAATAAATAAACCATTTGCCACACAATAACTTAACAATATTTTCAATGTCTGCATTTTACCTACGGGAGAATAAACATTCTCAGGGTGTTCTTTTTGCTGAAAACCTCTAACAACTAACCTAGCTTTAAAACTACAATCATTTTTCCTCTTATACACCCATTTCACATCAATCACTCTTTTACCTTTAGGCTTATTAACAATCTTCCATGTTTCACTTTTCATAAGGCTTCCAATTTCAGAGTCCATTACCTTTTTCCATTCTCTCGCGTCTTTGGAGTTCATCGCCTCCTCACATTATTTTCATTCTGAATTGCATCATCACAATCATCATCATTTATTTTACTTCAGGAAAATCATTATCAAAATTTTCATTTGTGTTATCATTTATTTTCTCAAAACAAATAAATTCGGTACCTTCTTCAACCACTCTAACACGCCTGGCATTCATCACTCTATTATTTAATAAAACTCTCTAACCATTATTATTATAACCGACTAATACACCTAACTTTGCTTTATCATCCCATTTACTCTTTCGCAAAACTTCAGGCACTCTTTCAAAAACTCTACTCCCATAAATTTTCAAATTTCGTACATCAGGCTTTCTGCCAAAAAATATCTCAAAAGGAGTTTTATTTTCCTGAGTATTGGCTATTGTACGGTTCTTTAAATAAGCGACTGTTTTAATTATCTCAGGCCAATATTTCCGATCAATTTTGGCCTCTCTCAATAAACATCTGCCAATATCCATAGCGGACCTATTGTATCTCTCCGCGACACCATTCAATTCATGAACATATTGTGGGCAAGGTAATAATTTGATTCCTTTAAATTAAATAAAATTATAAATCTCTCTATTCAGATATTCTTTACCGTTATCACATTGCAATTTCTTAATACGTTTATTGAATTGATTCTCAACTAAATTCACAAATTCTATAAAACAACCTGCCGTTTCTGTCTTGCTTCTAATGCAATAAATTTTAGTACATTTGCTGTAATCATCAACAAAGGTTAAAAAATATTTCTCACCGCCATAACCAATTGTATTATGCGGGTCATTCAAATCAGTATGAATTAATTCTAAAATCTCAGTAGATTCCTTCCTCTCATTTTCGAACGGTGCATTAGCCATTTTACTCTGTATACAATTTGCACATTTCAAAATATTATTTTCCAACCTATCAGGTAAACCTTCAACTAATTTATCTTTAACTATTCTATCTAAATATTGAAAATTCACATGGCCTAAAGATCGGTGCCATTTTTCTCTATCAGTTAATTTGATAGTATTAACATAAACACTTCTATCAATATCGTTATCAATTTAGCTTTTCATAATGTAAAGACCATTCATCTCATTTGCAACCACTATCAAATCACCATCTTTACCATAAATCTCAGCATTTCGATTCTCAATAAAAATTTTGCTTTTCTTTGCAATTTTAGATATACTCAATAAATTCTTTCTGATACCTTCTACAAAATAAACATCATTCAAACTAACTTCTCTCTCACCATCATAATTAAAAAAAAAGTCTCGACTGTACCCATTTTGGTTGCTTTCAATTTTTTGCCATCCGGCAATTTAACATCAATAGGATTTCTTAAAACTACGTACTTACAAAAATAATTGTCATCATTAATGATGTCGTCTGTACAGCCACTATCCAATAACCACTCCATTTGTTTTGATTTTTCACAGTCACTTTTATTTAACTGATTCACATTCTCTTTCACTACTTGAGTTGCCCACAGTTGTTTTGATGACCCCTGGTGCTGCTCGCTGGCTGCTGCTCCTCTGCCTCGTCCTCGTTGAGTACCTCTGTAGTTGCCTCGTTGCGAACCTCGTTGACTAGAGTAGGCACCTCTACCTCGGTTTGGGTAGGCTCCTCTACTCTGATTTGTTTGTGCTTCTCTGCCATCCTCATTTTGCTGCTGTAATTTTCAACATTGGTTTTTGTAGTGTCCTATTTGACCAAAGCCAAAGCACTTTCCTTTCATTTTCGTGTGTGTGTTAAAAGTGCTTACGTTCGTTTTTTTCTCTACATTTCCTATTGATAACCTTATTCTTCTAACTTTAGATTTTACGTATTCAAAGGTTCTCTAATCTTCAGGCACAATATCAATAAAACTGCCAATTATACTGTAATTCAATGGTAACGCTTTCAGTAAATATCGTATTTTTTCGTCTTCGTTTATGTTGCCACCGGCTGTTTTCAGATCGTTGCATGCTCTTTCAAATTCCACAAAAAAGTTTTCCAATTTATCGTAATTTTTCAGTTTTACTTCTTCTAATTTACTCCGATTTATAGATTGAAGAGTCGTCGACTTTGTTGAGTACGTTTTTTCCAGTTTCGTCATCATGTCGTACGTCGTCACGCAATCCATCACGTATTCTAAAATCCTATTCGAGAGTGTACCGATGACAATATTTCTGGCGATGTCATCTTTTTCTTCCCATTGTTCTGCATCTTCATTTTGAAATCGTTTTCTTTCAGCTTGATCCTTGCATTTCTTTTGTTTTAGAATGTTTAAGATTCTAAATCTCCATGCCTGAAAATCTGTACCTTCGAATATAGGTACATTTACATCCATAATTTTTGCCATCTCTTCTTTTATTCTTATGTTTTTGTAAGTTTCACTTTTTAATTTCACAACGTTTTTCAAAATTTTTAGAAATACTTTTCTCAAATAGTTTCGGTTTTCTTTACTCAATTCAAAATTTTCACTTTCTACTGTTTTAATTAAGTCTTCATTTTCTTTCTTTAAATCAGGAATTAAATTTTTCAAACTATTTAACCAATTATTTGTAAACATATCATATTATTAAATCCTTTAAAGTCTCTTATTCAGTTTAATTTGGCACTTTATTAAAAAAGGTGTGTTTAACCTCGAACGCTCATCGCATGGCGAGCTAACCTACAACGGCGTGCACTCAACTTAATCCTTTTGCATCAGACCTTCAACCTCACTTCATTCTTATTTTATGCACTTTTATTTTCTCATTATCTAGTTGTGCTTTACTTTTAACCAATATTTTCTACTTTCATACCACTCGTAAGTGAGTATGAAGAGTAAGAGTAAAAAAGAACCTACCACGTTTTCATCGCGTCACACCGACTTTTATCTTTTTCAAACAACAACTAGCGATCTGCTACCATGTTGTAAAAAGAGGATTTAAATTAAAGTAGATCGTTTTGTGTTAAAGAAAAAGAATAATAAATATATTTAATCATGAAATAATACATGCTCTAACTGAGCTAACTGGCCGCGTAGCCATTGCGTGATACAACGACGACTCAAGAACAGCGACGACTGTTACTACACAGCTAAGTCACTTATGCTGCGCACGCACACAACATACTACACTCTAGGTGTACTTACAATGTTGACAATTCACATATTACAACAATCGGTGCTTTATTCGTGCTGTTTTCTGAGCAAATAACAGGTGTATATATGGTCTATTTTTCAGACCAAATATTTTACATGGTGCCAGGCTTTGAGGTTAGACCGCGGCAACACAGTTTATAACTGAATTTGCTGTCATTTAATCAGAAAACAACACGCATAAAGCACCTAAAATCCCGAAAAAACACATATGAATATGTTTGATCGTGGGAGTCACATACGAGCGTGTATTCCTAAGCAATAATCGAACATGTCCAAATAAATACTATATTTTCTGATTCACCACAGGATATGACATACCGCTTTCTGGCTCTGTCGAACAGAAATAGTACACAACTCGTCCAGCAATTAAGAAAGTTTCAGATCACACGATTGTCAACCTCGGTTTCGTTTTGGCCGACAATTACAAGTGTTTTGAGACATTTCTTATTTTGCTGACCTAGGTATGTAATCTACTAGTTTAATAAGCTCTGGTGATGATACTGCGCCTGTACCATACTATACTATGAAAGGAAAGCTACAAATCGTTTGAAAATAAACATTTTTTTTAAGTCTCAAACAAATTTAAATTTGTTATTTGATGAAGGTGTAAAGATTAAGTTTACTGATTAGCATGTAATAACTTTCAATTATTTTTTTATTTATTTTCTAAGAGGAAATTTCAGAGATTCAAAATTAATAGCCTTTTTGAGTTTACCCAAAGTTTAAGCAGTCAACCGGATTCATTAATAACTGTATAGATATCTATGATTAAGGTGACTTTAGTCAAACGTATATTTCACACTTTTTAAAGTCAAATATTTTTTCATGTAAATTACATAAACCGCATGATAAAAAATTCTTTATTTTTTTATAATTTTTTTGGATCCTGTGATTGAAGGTAATTTTCTTTTTAGTTTAAAAGTGACTTATGGTTGTCCAAGTTGTAAAGTGGTCAATTATTGCAGTTATAATTGCCGAAAAAGATCATTGAAAGGATATCACAGATATGAATGCAATATTATTTCAGTTCTTGAAGGTGAGTGACAGTCAATGTAATTTCCACTTTCACTTACAAATTTTTGATTATTATGCTGATTTGTATGAATTATACTAACTCAATGAAAGATTGATTCGAAAAAAATGTTCTCTTTCAAGCTAATTTCAAAATTGATCTTGACTTTCATTTAATTTTCAATTCGTAAATGAAAAATACTGTTGTAAGTTATTTTTTCTTTGAATCATTTTAAAACATTCCTGATTAGTTCTGCGCTAATATTGGATATAGCCACTACATTTTAGCATTAATCTTTAACAATTTCTAGAATATTTGTAACGTAATGATATATTACTATAACGGTGCACCATCTTCACTAGGATGATTTTGAGACACCAAGGGCGTAAAAAGTGGAGCCCAAGATTCTCAAAGAAGCCCTGGTGCAACAGAGGAGTAATGTCTTTTCACGTATGATAACCGAAAATAATTTTCCGATTTTTCCTTTAAATCTTTTGAGTTAAGATTTGAAAAATAATTTTCCTATTAAGTTCAAAGAAAGAAAAAAAAATGCGAGGTCCCGCATCTCTGTAAGTGCAATAGGCTTTGAATACGAATTTTTTTAAAATTACTTTAGAAATGAAAAAATTGCTTATATTTGCATGGCAAACCGGTAGAAAGGCCCATTCAGAGCAAATATTGATGGTTTCGCTCATCATTTAATTCGAGAAAACTACCCCCAAAATTTCATTAAAATCGGTAACCCAAATATCTGGTCCTCTCCTTGTGAGTACAATTTTACCTCAAGTCCTTAGATTGTAGAACCAAGGATGCCTAATAAGATGATCCCGCAAGCCTTAAGGTTGTTGGGTCGGTTCATGATCTGACAAACAGATTCTAACAAAAAAGCACTCATTCTGTAGGTAATTACTTCTTATTAACGCCTGTAAATTTTTAGGGCGAAAGGAACCTTGTGAGAAACGATATTGCCAAATCTGTTTAACACGTAAACTTATGGCAATCACTGTTTTCTTGAAAGTTTAATAGGATATGACAACTATATTGTAATAAAAAAATTTAGGGTAAAAGAAAAAAATTCTTGAAACACCTATCAATTAAAAGAAATTACCGGTGGACCTTATAAGCTGAGAAAAAAATTATCAAACACTCAAATCGTAGGTTAGGTGCTATATTGTGCCACGAGTGCGAGAGAGGAAGAGAGCACCGTGCCTCTATCTGTTTTACTCGCACGAGTATCTCTTTCTCTCTCGCACCGACCCAACAACCTTAAAAAAAACCCTACGGTGGCAAGGGGAATATTCTCACAAGCTCACACTAAAAAAAAACCTAAAAGATTTACGAGATAAAAAATTCTACAGACCAGAAGAATTCAAAACCTAGAATGGCCAAGCTGAGCAATTTTACCCCAAACTTGAAAAGCCGAGGGCGCATAAGATTCGTATTATCAAAAACAAAAGCAAGACAATTCGAGGAAGAAAAAAGATTTATTAACTTGAAAGGGTTAATTGCTGATTTAGCAAGAGCATTCGACATTAAAAGTGATAATTATTCGGTTTGTTTCGAAACGAAAACATTAGCACGCAACGACACTGAAAGGACGGTTAATTGAGGGCCCGAGTCAAAGGATATTTGAATAAATTAAATTCTGGGGCGGGGAAATCATTCGGGAAAAATAACTCGATGTCGGGCGTAATAAAAAGACAAGCGATAAAATGTTTCATTAGATGTATAAAGCCAGAAATTAACGGCAAATTACGCTTGAAAAAAATAAAAATTGAGTTCTCGGGGGTTTTTGGGGTCGCTGATTACGAATCTGACCTTCATTTTTAAAATTGACCACGTAAAGGGTTACTTACGTAAGGTAAAAATTCATTTTTAATAGAATTTTTTTAAGCATCGTATATGAATGTTTTGTCACGGTCGGTGAAAATGTTCGTCCACATGATCGGTATCGATTATCCGTGTAGACGTGGGCCAGCAGCTGACGCTCAGCAGCTGGCGGACCATTCCGGAACGGACCGACTGTCAGAGGTCGGACTGGGTAGAACGGGACTGATGCGCGGCAGTCTTGCGTAGGCTGTTAGCACGGACGCTCGATTTTCTCTTCGACTTCTTCGTTTTCGAAGTCAGAGAGAAAAAGTACTGTAATCGCGAGTCGCGTTGAGGTTTTTGTTATACACGACGTCGCGAAGGAGTGCTGTAGATGAGTGTGTGCTGGTTTCGTAGACCACCCGTCTTCGCTTGGAGGTCTCCACCCGCGCCTGTAAAGGTTTGTGTAACCGCGGTCGAGTGCAGATAGAGTGAAGGAGTGCGTTGCGAGAAGGGAGAGAACTTGTGATTTTTCTCTCCCGGTCTGGATTTATTTCCTGAAGATTCTACGTGTGAATTTTCGATAGAACTCACACGTAGAAACTTGCGAGCCGGCGCGCGTAACCGCCCGGCAGATTACTTTGTTTACATTCGACTCTCTTTGTTCAGCCACTCGCGCGATCGGCCGAACTTTAGATTTTAAATTCTAAGATCGCGACAATTAATTTTTGTATCATTATTATTTTTTATTATTTTCTTTTGTTAATAAATTGTAAGTTAAAATTAATTGTTGTTCCGGGTTTTTCTTTATTAAAGACCGAATCTTTTTCCTCCGCTCGACTTTTCCTCATTTAGGGAATTTATTGATTCCGAGAGATTTATTTTATTTTGATTTTAGCTTGGGGAATAGCCCCGCCCACTGCCGGCATTTGACAGCTAGCCCGCGTACGCGTCTCCCCAAGCATGTCTGTTTGAATTTACAGGTACTAGCAACGGCTGCAGGAGTACTCAGGAGCGAGTACTCAGAAATTTTATATTTGTACAGTCGCTGGTCCGACAACGCAGTTGTCGTTGTTTTTCCCCGGACGAGCACTGTAACAGTTTTCAGAGTTGCTATTATAAATCTGATATTCATTTGTAAATGTGAAAGCAAGGGCTACTAACTGAAGGTAAAAATTTATTTTTAATAGCCTATTTTTCAAACTTTGTGTACGGGGGTTTTTGGGGTTGCTAATTATTAATCTGATCTTTATTTTTTTTATTTTGGTCTATGTAAAAGGCTACGTATTAAAGGTAAAAATTTATTTTTAACAGCGTTTTTTTCAAACCTCGTGTACGGAGGTTTTTTAGAGTTGAGGATTACAAATCCAACCCTCATTTTTAAAATTGACCTATGTACAGGCTATAAATAAAATTATATTTCTAATAAAAATTCTAAAATTTAATATATTTTTATATAAAATATTTTTTACATGTATTTTAATTTCGTGTTTTATTTCAAGTGCTTTAAATAACAATATTTTTAAACTTTTTATTTAAATTTAAAAATAAAATAAAAATAACTAAATTATCAACTGAGCAAGCGAGATATAGAAGCTAATCACGATTAGAATTATAATCAAATTTGCTTAAAAAAACCCTTGAAAGAATGGTACAAAATTTATTCTATGAAACAATGTATTTTTTTTATTTTATTTTTATCGAACTGGACATCTATTTGGCCAACTTCTGCATATACTCTACATGTTTTTTAATTTGTTTTTATAATTTAATGAAAGCTTTGATAATGACTTCTTATAACTAAGAGAATAAAACTTCATATTTTTCATCTTGTCTAACTTGATCGTTAGAAAGAGAAGAATCAATTTTCCCACATTCTTGCGGTCCTTTGGAATTGTGAATTTCAGGATGGCGTTGACCTTTTCGGGATAAGGACTGATACCATCTCGGTTGACGATGACTCCCAAGTATTTTGCCTCCGGCTGGCAAAATTTGCATTTATCCCAGTTTGTGGTAAGGCCTGCCTCTCTGATTCTGGCCAGAATTGCCTCAAGGATTCTTAAATGCGTTTCAAAGTCCTCCGTGACAATTATGATGTCATCCAGATAAGCGTATGCATATTCTCCGAATTCTTGAATGATCATTTCAACCAGTCTCTGGAAGGTCATCCCTGCGTAACTCAATCAAAACGGCATTCTCTTGAATTGTAAAGTACCCATGTCTGGTACTGTGAAAGCCGTCACTAGTCTCAACTGTTCCTTCAATGGTACTTGATGGTAAGCCAACTTCAGATCTAAGGTTGTGATCTGTCTCGCCTTCTTCAGTTTACTCAAAATGTCATCCATGAATGGGATCGGATAAGCATCCCTTGACTTGGTAACTGCGTTAACCTTGCGAAAGTTTATGCAAAAACGTCTGGTTCCATCTTCCTTCCTAACCATGATCACGGGTGACGACCAACCAGTCCTGACTGCTGGTTCAATGATGTCTTTATCCAACATCTCCTGGACTTGGTTCCACATTTCCAGTTCCACGACCGGTGACACTGGATAATGCCTTTGTTTGATGGGTTTAGCATCCCCCACGTCAATCTCGTGCTCGATCCACGTTGTGCAACCCAATGTCTCATCCGCCGTTGAGAGGGCTCTTCATCCAACATTTCCCTGAGCCTTTCCCTCTCTTCCGCTGGTACGTCGGCTAATCCGATTGACGCCAATGTTGTCAATTCGGTTGCTCCGACTGCCGCTACCTCTAGGTCAATTTTCTTACCGGCTATCTTGATCTCTAACTGGTCTGTCGTAGGATCAAGTACTGCGCCAAAGTTGCGAACGAAATTCGTTCCCAAATAACAGTCCGAATCGAGACTAGTTATAATGGCTATCCTAAGGTCGCGTCTGGTTCCTGCCACCTCAAAAGGTAATGTGACGTATCCAGCGATAGGACACCTACGCCCGTCAGCTACCCTGGCACCCTTGCCACTATAAATCTCTATCTTGTGGTTACATGCCACTGCTATCTGAATAGCTACCGACCCCATCACTGTACGTGACGCCCCGGGATCTAACAATGCCCTGATGCGAAAGTCACCTATGATGACTGGTAACCACCACCTGGCTTCCGCACCAAGCTCGTTAGTAACCCTTTAATTTTGACCTGTGGCAAGTTCAGTATCCCTCGGGTTTACTAAACAAGCCTGTGTGTTATTTCTGAGTGATGACTGCGTTTTGTTACTGGCGGAATAGTCTGCTACTATTCCGCCTTTCTCTCGTTTCCCTGACGATAAGGGCAGTTCGGTTTTATGTGTCCGACCTCCTTGCAATAATAACATTGAACCGGTTTGGCCTTGTCATTATCTCTCTTACTACCAACTCTTGCTAGCCTTTGGGGACATACTTCTGGCCTTATCGCCTTCTTCAGAATTAGGTCTGAGTCTGACCTGCCCGCCTTTATTCAAACTTTGGGGACTTGGGTCCTTTGGCTTCCCGAATTTCTTCTTCCTAGCCTCTAGCTTGCTCAAGAAAGCATCAAGGCGACTAACAATTGAGTCCGTAGCCGATCCGCTGTTTATTGCAGTAGCTTCTATTTCGACCTTCTGTTTTTTGTTAGTCTTGCTTTCTTGATAGGCGCGGTGTGGCCACTTAGACACTGAACGGGATGGTGGTGGCTTGTACGCGTCCTCGTTGTGATAGGCTCTCTCAATCTCGAAAACTTGACTCATTAGGGCTTTCACAGTTCTAATTTCGTTGCGTCGAATTAGTTTCCGTAGATTTGGCAGCATATTCCTCAGTATGACATCAATCTTCTCTGACTCCCCAGGAACTGGTCTTATTTTTGTCAAATATGACAATAAATTAGTGATGTAATATCCGACAGGCTCTAATTTACCCTGTGTCCGGGCAAAAGCCTCAGCTCGAACGCTTTGTTGGTAATCTTCAATGCCGTACCATTCCCGAGCCTTACGGTAAAAATCTTCCCAGGAGTGAATATCTGCCTTAGTATTACGAAACCATGTCGTAGCAACTCCAGTTAACAACAATTGCAATGCGTCCAGCAACTGCTTATCTGTCAACCCTGCCAGGCTGTTATAATCAGCGATGTCCAATAAAAATTACTCCAGACTTGACTCTAAGCTTCCGGAAAACTTAATATTTCACTTCCGGACAATTGCACCCACATCTGCCGGCTTCAATGCATTGCCAATGTTTGTACTCACTTTCTTAGGAATGGCGGTCTCCTGATCCAACTTCTCCAGCCGATCTTGTATCGCTCTGAGTTGTTCCCAAAGCGCCTGCTTCTCCGTCAGGATACTTTCATTAATAGGACTCGAGCTGTTTTGTTGATTTGCAATTGAAGCATTGCCCAACTCTATTGTCCGTCTGGCTAGCCTTATCCGTCGAGATGCTATATTCAGCCATCGAGTTATGGCCTGCCATGTCTGGCCTCATTGTGCTTGAAACCGGACCTCTGATCTGGAGATTCTGGCTTGTCTGACCTTCGTTGTTACGGACCTTCTCCTCAATCCTATCGATACGAGTGTATAACCTCTTTAACTCCCTGGTTAGTCCCCTGAACATCTCCATCATTTCCATGGCATTGTCCTTGCCAAGATCTTCGTCTTCCGACCCAGGATGTACTTGCTGGTTCCTTCCAACCTGGCTTGGACTTTGTCCACCGTTGTTGTATACTTCCGACGCCTGGATTCTTATCGCTGCCTGTTGTACCATTGGTTCCTCCAACAAGATAGCGAGTCGCCCTTCTGTTTATAGTTCAGGTCTAATATTGTGGAACTCGTTTACTCCCACAAGGTGTTGGCAATGTAAGCTGCATCGGCATCTGTTCCCTCTCCCTTATCTGGGGCCATGAAATCTTCCACCGAATATTGCTTAAGCAGCCACTCTTGTAAGCGGGCACATCTTACTGCTAGTGATCCGTCGAATCTGAGTTCCAACTCTCTGAGAGCTTCCTCGATCACGTCTGTATCTTCCGCTCTCACCCATGCAAAAACCCTATTCTCCTTTGCCTCTTGGTCCATCATCTTCCCACCCAAGTTGACGATGACAAAGAGATTGATGCAGAAACAAAAAAAAATCAACAACTAAAAAAAAATAACAATTGCCGTGACAGTACCGCTAATTAATCTATCAAGTTTACAATATAAAAATAATCATTTCGTTCTCAACCTGAAAAGAAAAAATTATTGTATTTTTAAGTTCTAAAAAAAAATACCATTTGACTCTACAGAATTTTAATCGTTGGCCGGCTAAAAGGCCTGCTGACCCCTTCCCGGTTTTGGCAAAAACTCGAGATCAGTGAAAAAAAAAACAACGACCTGCCCAAATTTAAACAAGAATCAAAACAATGTGATCGGTTTGACCCGTGTCAAAACGTCACTCTTAATCCTCAAAAATACAATTACAGTTGCTATTAAACGTAAGTTGATAGCACGCTGTATTCGCAGACTATAAAAATAAACGCATCAATTAGATAATATGATACAATCAAGAATTTGTTTTCTAACGCAGCATTTTTTCTTGGTTTCACAAAGTTACCGCAAACCACACAAATACACGCTGTACTGTCACGATTATTAATTAACAAGTGAGAAAAGGCCTTGACACGACCCACATGTCAGCCCAAAATAAGAGAAAAAAATTTAAAAAAAACAAAACCCAGGCCCACTTCGGGAAGTACACACGCGACTGGAAATATCCGTGCCGGAGTTAAAATTCTAATGACATCCAGTCAATTAAAAAAAGAAAACAAACTGATCTTGAATTGCACGAAAGTACAAAGAGAAAAAAAACTAGTTGAATTATCCTTCCATGGCGAGAAACATTCAACCGTTTGTCTCGAAAATAACTCCAGTGCGAATTAAATTTCAAGTCACAATACTCCAAAAGGAAAAAAAAAACAGGCATTAAAACCCCAGTCTAGAATCATACGACAAATCCTACGGCCTCTCACACTTTCTATTTACATTGACGAGTTGCTTGAATTAATTTAGCCCAAGTAACTTCAAGTGTTTTGAAAACAACACTCGTGTCACTGCGCTGGCAATGACCTCTGTCTCTTTCTCTCTCTCGTAATAAATCTCGCTCGATCCATCCCACCGCACGCTGTTATACACGCGGTCAAAAAGCTCGAAAAAAAGGAAAAAAAAATTGTTTTCGTTACCTTACACCGAATCGTCTATACCAGCTCCATAAAGGAGACTGACTGCTGCAGCTGCAATGTCCAAAGCATCCTTTTGCTTTTGTCTGCTTAATATACGAGCTTCCTTGGTCTGGGCTGCTGCAACTTTGTTAGCCTTAGCTACGCGGACTTCATCCTCTCTGTAAGCATATTCATGGGCCATGGGACCAAGATTGATTCCCAATTCATGTAAGTAAACTAATAAAGCAGCAGCACCTTCATTGAAGGTACCTGCTGCAACATTTGCTGCAATACCCACTATGTTTGATCCATAAGAAAGTATTTTTGGCGTGATTTTCCATATTAGCTGATTGAGGGACTCGTTGTTGTTTTGAGTAAATCCTCCTACACAACGCCTGCCTGTGTACAGGTAGGGTCTTCCACTAAACTCAAAGCTAGAGGAGGGGCCTTCAAAAGAAAGAATGTTAGGGGAAAGAGCGTCAAAGATCGTACGTTGCACCTGCCCACCGTGCGGCGTACCTAACCATCCTGTGGCGCTCTCTGCAGCGCTAGAAGGTCTTCGGCTTACACCTCTACTGTAGCTCGACTTTTGCTCCGAACGACTTAAAATTATAACACAGCATTCTTGAGATGATGTACTATAAGAAAAAAAAAAAAAAAAAATTCGATTTTTTGAAATTGCTCTGACCCCGGTCCCCCCTTAAAAACTATTACAAGAAAAGGAAACGTAAACAATAACAAGACACGAAAGTCGTCTTTCTGAGAATTGGAAATCCCCGATTCGCGCAGGCTAGCCCGCACCGACGTGATACGAGAGTCAAACAATTTGATTATCTCCCGTAGCAATAATTCGCTTGGACGGCCTTGACCCGGTGGACAAGGACTCGTACCCGAGAAAGAGACAGTTATCGGGCACCGACACGATCACACATACACACTCTCACTGACTCGATCGTAAGTCAACGCACGCACAACTAACCTGTTGACGCCGGGTGATCACCTCACACATACAAACGCTCAATGGCCAATCTCGTAGACAAGGATTCCGGACAAGGCTTTGTCCTTCGCTCGAAGTTGATCTGTTAGAAAACGTCAACACTCAACTTGCGTACCCGCGGTCCGGATTTTCACAACCAAATCGATTTCGCGTACTCCGACTTGGTAAGCAAGCTTCTTCCCGATTTTTAGGATTCTCCTATCGATTTTCTTCCCGTGTGGTGGCTCGCGATACAGTCACAGCTGTCAGCCTTGGCGCGAAGTCTATCCCCAACTACCCGTCCGGTCGGTAAATTATCGACGGCTTGGTGCCAAAATGCAAAACCGTCAATTAATTAAATCAACCTAGGAATAACCTTGTGGACCATTACACTACAGAAATGTAAAAAGTAACTAGGAGTAAACAGGGTTAGTCGGCGATACTTAAAAAAAGGAATTAAAAGGTGAAGTAACGGCAGAAGTCAATAGCATATCAAAAATTTAATAATGGAAACACGAGTAGATGCTTGAGTAGGAGACTAGTAAACGAATAAGATTTTTACAATGGTAAGAACTAAGACATGTACAATGATAGCCACAATTATTATTACAGGGATGGGTTCAAAGTTACAAGGTTATTACAGTGTAAGAAACAAATATAACCCTAAGAGTAGTCAGGAGACACCATAAAAGGGTATCCACAAGAGTATGTTTAAAGCTATAAATAATTTTATGAACAAGAGAAAGTATTCAAAAATGCACAATAGTAGGCAGTAGGGTAGGCACAATTGTAGGTAGAGGGTTGCGTATCTATAATGTAAGAACTAAGGGTATGAATGATGTTACTTCCAAGGCTTTAAACAGGTCTAGGAAGATAAAAAAGAAAAAACTGAACTAATGGTAGAAACGAAAGTAGGCACAAGAATAAGATCAACATACGTTCAAAGTTACAAATTAAAGTATAAAATTAAACAGGTCTAGAAAGATAAAAAATGAAAAACTGAACTCATGGCAGAAACGAAAGTAGGCACAAAAATAAGATCAACATACGTTCAAAGTTACAAATTAAAGTATAAAAATAAACAGGTCTAGAAAGATAAAAAGAAAGAACTGAACTAATGGTAGAAACAAAAGTAGGTACAGGATTCAAGAACAACATACGTTTAAAATTACAAATTGAAGTATGAAAATAATAACAAAATAAAAGAGGATGCACCTGTCTGGAAACTGGTGTCGTAAGGTAAACTTCGATATTAATCAGGGTAGGTTAATTTGGAGAAACCTAGGTAGAAAAAATGTTAATAACAAATGTAAACGGATGAAGGAAATATTTGTCAAAAAAGTTAAAGAACTGTGTGGGCTAAAGTGTATAATGCCTCGTCTACACTGGCGGATAAACCGCGTCTCGGCTTAACTTTGTTTAAAGAATTTGGCAATGTTGTCATTGGAATCGAAGTTCAAGATGTAACCATCTTAATCTTATAAATTATTTCCTATTTTTAAAGTACAAATTAATCCTTCAACCGTGCGGGAACATTGTAAAATTCTTTAAACAAAGTTAAGCCGAGACGCGGTTAAACCGCCAGTGTAGACGGGGCATAAAGAAGACTAGTTTCACGATTGTAATTACAAAAAGATTTAAGAAGAATAATAGAAACGATCATATTCACAATAATGAGAGCCAAGGTTCAGAGTTAGAAATCAAAGCATGAAAAAAAGAAAAAACAACAGTAAACACAAAAATTGAAGCAAGTAGATTCATGTGAGGGAGACTAGGTAAGAAATTGTTGTTTACAATTGTCACAATCAGCGTAGGAACAATATTAAGTAGGAATAATATTAAGCAAAAGTGTACATATAAGCGTAGGTTCAAAGTTACAAACGTAACGACAAGTGTAGGTACGTGACTAGGTACAATGTAGTTACAAGAGTAGTTATCAAGTTTGAAACAAAGTTATGAACAAGGTTTGTTGTAAGGGTATTTACAGTAGTAAGCACAAGAGGATAAAAAAAGATTATGCATAAGGCTGGATTCAGTGTTAAAAATTTAAATAAAAAAAAATAAAGAACTTGAGTTAGCATAGGAGTAGAAACACATGTAGAAAGAAATATATGTGTAGAAGGTTTAGCGTTAGAAGCTTAAGTAAAAAATAGGTGGTAGGCACAAGATTACCAACATATGTAGGAAGAAAAAAAAGTCAACATACGAAGAGTAAAGAGAGTTAGAAAAAAAAACTCAAGTGTTTGGAATTTGCGGAGGATATGCTGTAGGATAATGGCATATTTATCGCGATTACGAGACAGTGTGAAAAAAGAAGAGAAAAGGTGTTTAATAACTCAACACGTTAGGTTCATACTGAACTTTAAGGTGATTTATTTTCAACTTCATACAATTGAGGAGAGAGAGCTCACCGTTTTGGCCGGGAGTCTCTCAACCTCAGGTAAAACTAGGTGGAATCGTCGTAGATAAGCGAGCGATCTACGACGAAGGCTTTGAGTCCCGTGATGCGCGGTAGTGGCATTACGGTTGCAGCACGACTGCTGTGGGCGGAAACTGGTCGCTTCGGGCAGCTCGGGCGTTGGTCGCTCGCATGACCAATCCCATGGCGATGAAAGGCGGTAAATCTCAAACATTCTACTAGCCTTAATTGACTGTAGTCGATTAATAATAATATCTGTCAACATTATAAGACAAAAATATATTATTATAAATAATGTATATAAAAAAATAGATTGTCATTTTGAGTAGCTTGTAAACGTACGAAGAAACGTAGAGTTTTACTGAGCGAGAGTTGTTAGAGCTTAAGCTCTTTGCGATAAAAATTCCAAAGTCAAAGACCCAATGGGAAAAAAGGGTTGAATAATTGAGGCTAAAGTGAATAGAAGACTTCACTTTAGAAGATCGAAAGTATGATAGTTTTGTTCCAGATATTAATTCTGGTGCTTGGGTTTTTGAGGTGACAACTGAATTCTGGATCTGAAAGGAGGTATTTGATACCTAACACTGGTGTGGTTCAGGCGTCTGAATATTTGTGAATGTAGCGGGAATCTGGCCTAACGCTATGACAGGTGTCACTGTCTCAATAAAAATCGCCGGAGCCTGAACTTTGAATAATTCAGGTGGCTTCTTTTTTGAGGTTTTATCTAATGCACAAACTTGAATCTGTTCAAGTACCTGAGTTTCTGGATTGGCCGCTGGTTCTTGGACCTGGATAGTCGCAGGGGGCTGAATTTTGAAAGGGTTAGTTGATGTCTGGACTCGACATGGTTCAGATGGTTGATTCTCAAAGGGTGATGCCGAAACCTGGACTAGAGCGGTCGCAAGTGGATTATTTTTAATAAATTGGAATTACGAGTCGTACACGTCGTCAAAGGTATCCTGCGTGTAGTAGAACAGGTCTTTGACGAAGTAATCGTGGCCACAATCGACATCCTTACAATTTCTCAATGTTTGGTGATTATTGGCAAACTCTTGCCAGAGTTGTTTGAGGCGTAGGATGCGAATCTCTGCCAACTCACGAGTCATATTGGCTCCCTTTTGTTCAAAGGACTCGAAATGAGTCATGATTCGATTTCGGATTATAGTTTGTATGCTAAGGATTTTCGCAAATCAACTTGATCTATTCATGTTGCACGATTTGGATTTGGATTTTGAAATACAAAAAAAAGTAGGTAAAAATCAATGGTTAATAGATAAACTATTTTTTGGTTTGAGTAGCTGAAAAGCGATAATTCAACTGGGGCAGATTTCGACCAATTAGTTAAAAACTCGGGTTTAACAGGATTATTGAAATTTGAGATAGTTTGTTGAAAAGCGAGCGTTCTACTTGGTTAATAGTCTAAGGTGAGGTAGCTGAAAAGCGAGCGTTTAGCTAGGTTGGGTTAGATTTTGGCTATTTAGTCGAAAAGTGAGCGTTCAACTTGATTACTTACAATTTTGATGTTAACAAATTCAATGAATAAGATTTATAAATATAGTGTCATGGCTGGTTAGCTGAAAAGCGATCGTTTAGCTTGGTTCCTAATGGCTTCTTTATTAGTTTTGGTATTTTGAACTTTTTTAGGCTTTTGTACGATTTTGTACAACTCAGGTGTTGACAATAGGGTGTAGAACTATCGAAAATAATTCTTAGCTGGGTCGTTAAAAGACGAGAGTTTAACTTGGTCAATGATTTTATGAAGTTTTGAAAATAATTAAAACTGAAATACAATCTAAATAAACAAAATTATTTTTGAAATGAAAGAAAATTAGAAAATATTCAAACTTATGAATATCACCAGTAAAGAACAATCTTTAATTGAAATACAATTTAAGTTAAGGCAATTATTCTTTAAATAAAGGAATGGAAAAATATTCAAACTTATGAATATTATTGATGAAGAAAATTTAAAAATTGAAATACAATTTAAGTTGAAAAAAACGCAGTTAACTATGCATAGAAAAAAGAATGAAAAGTTTAGCTAATAAGTGTAAATAACAACTAAAAAGTATAGTAAGACAAGGGGTGTCGATAGGTGAGTAGTGTGCAGTAACTTGACTGCTAGGCTTAGCTTTTTAAATAAAAAAGCTTGAAAATATCCAAACAAGTTGGATATCCTTGGTCGATGACTGGCAAACCAGCTTATTTAAGAGAACAAACTATTATTGAGTAAGTAGTTTATCGTATTTGGTTATTAATCTTGACAAATACCTAAAAATGAACAAAAATTCAATTAAAATTTTGGATAAAATGAATGGTTGGCAATCACTACATCAAATTACCTCAAATGGTAATTAGAAAGGCAATATTTGTTAGACTATACTATACTAAAAAGAGTTGGCAAATTTAGTTCCAACGCTGATTCTGACAACCATACCAAACAGTACTCATAAATCCAAGACAATTGAAGAACCCTAGGATGACTGCTGCAGCTGAAGAAGAACTCGAGGACTACCAATTGGTAAAGAAAGTCCTTTCGCTTGCTTCTACAAATGCCAATGGTTAAGAAAATTTTGTCAGACAGTAAGCGTGAACCTCATAGTTGCCAGGAAATCACACCTGTGAATTGAATAAGTGTAAGAATATATTATTGTGAATATTTTTACTGTCCACTTGACAATAAATAGGAAATTATTATTCAACATAGCAACAACTTAACTCAATGGCTATTCGCTTTGAAATCATAAAAGAAAACAACTTTAGAAAAGAAGCAAATAAAAATTAATAACGAGTGTAGTTAAGTTTACCTACACCGTTCTTAATCCAAACAAACAAGAATTGGAATTATTAAATGGCGCAACACAAGTTTGCGATTTGGAGCGGACTCACCATATTAGCGGAGTCAGCTGATCTAGGTTGCGCCGTCTCTCTTTCTCTCTCACTGCTGGATGGCTGCCGCGAGACAGGAACGTCGCCGATCAATGGCTTGTCAACGACAGCAAGCAGAAGTGTTGCCGTCTATTTCCGATCCACCGTCGTTTTAGGTTTGGGTACTGCTTGCTCGGGTCGCGTAGTTTTCCTGGTGCTTCGGGATGGCTTGCCGAGCGAAGGCCGTTGTCGACTATGCTGATGCTTCGATGAGCATGACATGCAGTTGACTCCCGCTGCACGATGGTGATATGATGCCAACACTTGTTGGCCGCGGCAACGACGAGACGAGTGCTGCTCCGAGCATCGGTTGTCTGCTTGCTGCTGGTGTGCGGGCCGCTGCGTCAATGGGCTGGCTGTGCGAGGCTAGTGCCACCTGCATTACCGTCTCTCTCGCTCCGCTGGTGAGGTTCATGCGGGAAGAAGCGTGGCTGAGACTTTGCTGCTGCCTTCGCGTGGATCACAAAGTGGTCACTTTTGTGCAAAACTGGTGCGCGCACGGCGTTCCTTGCTGTGTGCTGATAAAAATGGCACAGTGGCCAAAACTTCTCACTTGCACTTTTCACTCACGGTCACTGGTATTATCCCCACAAAAGATGCCAATGTTTGGAATTCGCGGAGGATATGCTGTAGGATAATGGGATATTTATCGTGATCACGAGGGAGTGTGAAAGGAGAAGAGAAAAGGTGTTTAATAACCCAACACGTTAGGTTTATACTGAACTTTAAGGTGATTTACTTACAACTTCATACAATTGAGGAGAGAGAGCTCGCCGTTTTGGCCGGGAGTCTCTCAACCTCAGGTAAAACTAGGTGGAATCGTCGTAGATAGCAGGTGATCTACGACGAAAGCTTTGAGTTCCGTGACGCGTGGTTGCGGCATTACGGTTACAGCACGACTGGTGCGGGCGGAAACTGGTCGCTTAGGGTAGCTCGGGCGTTGGTCGCTCGCATGACCAATCCCATGGCGATGAAAGGCGGTGAATCTCAAACATCAAGAGATGCCCCGTCTACACCGGCGGTTTAACCGCGTCTCGGTTTAACTTTGTTTAAAGAATTTTGCAATGTTCCCGGATGGTTAAAGGATTAATTTGTACTTTAAAAGTAGGAAATAATTTATAAGATTAAGATGGTTACATCTTGAACTTTGATTCCAATGGCAACATTGCAAAATTCTTCAAACAAAGTTAAGCTGAGACGCGGTTTAACCACCAGTGTAGACGAGGCAAGACGTGAAGAGTAGTACGGTTTTGATGCCTGGAAGGTTAATAAATAAAAAGACGAAAATAAGTCAGAAAAAGAATGGAAACAGATGTTTAACTAAGGATAGAAATGAAAGTATGCTCAACGATAAGAACAAAGAAGTCCAAGAGTTAGAAATAAAAGCATGAAACAAATTCAGACTACAGTTATCACCACGATAGAAACAGATTTATAAACATGAGCATATTCCTGGGTAAGAGCCTAGTTATTAAAAGCAGTAAGTGCAACGGTAAGAACAAGGGTAGTTACAAGGGCTTGGAGTAAGATGAAACGTTGGAATAAAGGTAGGCATAAAATAATGTGCAGGTGTAGTCACAAGCTATAAGAGTAGAAACAATTGTATGTATCAGAGTAGGCACAGAGTTAGACACAAGATTATGTGTATAAATGTAGGTACAACTGTACAAGTGTAGATAAGATTCGAGCATAAAATTCTGGGGGGGGGGGTTGGCGAGCGGAGCGAGCAGGAGGGTACCCCTTCCCTAGTATATATATATATATATATATATGTGTGTACCTGAAAATGAGAAAATTTCCGAGATCTTATAAAATCCTACGGGAGGATTCTTGTGTAGACTTTTTATTCGTGAACTGATTGCTGAAGAAGTCTTGAAAATATTCGAAAAGTAAAATTCAAGGTTACAATTTTTGTTTTTTTTTTTCCTATGTTTGCAGCGCGCTTTGAGGTACTAGTAGGTTAAAGACTTTCGATCATAAATGAAGTTCATAAGAATATTTGAGAATTATTGGAATCTTCATGTTTCGGTTTAAGGAATATCATGTTCGAATTTCAAGAGAATTGACAATACGGTTTTTGAGATATTTAAATTTTAATTTGGGCTAAAATCACACCAAAGGTTTGACATAGGCTTTTGGGAGAAGCATGCTATTTTCATTTCACTGTAGTTTTTGAACCAAGATGTGAATCACCTTGATTTACATCTTGGTTCAAAAGATGATTTGAACCAAGCAGGTTGTAAAAATTAACTATGAGTAAACAGGGTTACTCGGCAGTACTTAAAAAAAGGAATTAAAAGGTGAAGTAACGGCAGAAGTCAATAGCATATCAAAAATATGATAATAGAAACAAGAGTAGGTGCTTGATAGGAGACTAGTAAATGAAAAGAATTTTTACAATGGTAAGAACTAAGACATGAACAATGATAGGCACGATTATTGTTAGAGGGATGGGTTCAAAGTTACAAGATTATCACAATGTAAGAAACAAATATAACCCTAAGAGTAGTCAGGAGACACCATAAAAGGGTATCCACAAGAGTATGTTTAAAGCTATAAATAATTTTATGAACAAGAGAAAGTATTCAAAAATGCACAATAGTAGGCAGTAGGGTAGGCACAATTGTAGGTAGAGGGTTGCGTATCTATAATGTAAGAACTAAGGGTATGAATGATGTTACTTCCAAGGCTTTAAACAGGTCTAGGAAGATAAAAAAGAAAAAACTGAACTAATGGTAGAAACGAAAGTAGGCACAAGAATAAGATCAACATACGTTCAAAGTTACAAATTAAAGTATAAAATTAAACAGGTCTAGAAAGATAAAAAAATAAAAAACTGAACTCATGGCAGAAACGAAAGTAGGCACAAAAATAAGATCAACATACGTTCAAAGTTACAAATTAAAGTATAAAAATAAACAGGTCTAGAAAGATAAAAAGAAAGATCTGAACTAATGGTAGAAACGAAAGTAGGCACAGGATTCAAGAACAACATACGTTTAAAATTACAAATTGAAATATGAAAATAATAACAAAATAAAAGAAGCTGCACCTGTCTGGAAACTGGTGTCGTCGGGTAAACTTCGATATTGATCAGGATAGGTTAATTTGGAGAAACCTAGGTAGAAAAAATGTTAATAACAAATGTAAACGGATGAAGGAAAATTTGTCAAAAAAGTTAAAGAACTGTGTGGGCTAAAATGTATGAAGTAGACTAGTTTCACGATTATAATTACAAAAAGATTTAAGAAGAACAATAGAAACGATCATATTCACAATAATGAGAACCAAGGTTCAGAGTTAGAAATCAAAGCATAAAAAAAAGAAAAAACAACAGTAAACACATAAATTGAAGCAAGTAGATTCATGCTAAGGAGACTAGGTAAAAAATTGTTGTTTACAATTGTCACAATCAGCGTTGAAACAATATTAAGCAAAAGTGTACATATAAGCGTAGGTTCAAAGTTACAAACGTAACGAAAAGTGTAGGTACGTGACTAGGTACAATGTAGTTACAAGAGTAGTTATCAAGTTTGAAACAAAGTTATGAACAAGGTTTTTCATAAGGGTATTTACAGTGGTAAGCACAAAAAGATTAAAAAAGTTAAGAGACAACGCTAGATTAAGTGTTAAAAATTTAAATAAAAAAAAATAAAGAACTAGAGTTAGCATACACTGAAAAGGCCAGAGTGGAATAAGTTTCTTCCTCGGCAGGCAATCATACCACTCTACTGAGAAAAGACTGATTCTTTTCCTAGAGATGAACGATTGACCGCTGCATGGGACTGAGTCCCGTCTGCGAAACGTTTGTGCGAGGAAACTCTTCTACTTTATCGTCAGAGTACATTCGGATAGAAGTGACTACTCTCATGCACGGGACTCAGTCTCCTCTGGAGAGGAACGATTTCGCTTTTTGGGAAGAGACTCATTGTCTTGTAGAAACGACACTTATTTTAGACCAAATGCAACTGAGTTAACTCTGACCTATTCAGTGTAGGAGTAGAAACAGTTGGAGAAACAAATGCATGTGTAGAATTCTACCTTAATTCTCATCTTAAGGTTCAGCGTTAGAAGGTTAAGTAAAAAATAGGTAGTAAGCACAAGATTATTAACATATGTAGGAAGAAGAAAAAGTCAACATACGAATTAAAAAGAGTTAGAAAAAAAAAACCTAAATGTTTGGAATTCACGGAGGATACGCTGTAGGATGATGGGATATTTACCGCGATCGTGAAGGAGTGTGAAAGGAGAAGAGAAAAGCGCTTGAAGGAAAAGGAATGTATGTTTAGATCCCCTCTCTCACGCTTGAAGCGACGATGAACTCGCTCGAAGTATTCTTACCTTACACATAATAAAGTTACGAATGAAGTGAGAGGTTATGAGCCTGCTTGAAGGCATAATCCAGGTCATTGATCGTGAAAGGCTGCAAATCGAGCCTGGAGGTGTAGCTTGAACTGTCGAGGTCATTTAGAGACTGTAAATCGAGGGTGTAGCTTGAGCAAAAAAGGGTGGTTATGATAAATTTTAGGAAAAATTGAATCCTAAGATAAAAGAGAGAACCCAAAAAGAATGTCAGTACTCGTGATGTGATTGGTTGAAGAACAAAATTCAAAATTTGAGTTTTTATTCTTAATTTTTATATAACTCACACCTAATCGTAAGGGATGTAGTTTATGAATTAAAGGGTGAAACATCGATTGTTTCTCTTGGAATAGAAAATTATGTAGCTTTTTTCAAAAAAGTAGACTCATATCCTGTCACTTTATCGTTTATAGATTCTTATTGCTTTTTATCATCATCGCTTGATGAAGTAGCAAAAAATTTAAATGATAATGATTTTGATATTTTGAAAAATAATTTTCCCCATTTAAATGAAAAAGAATTTCAATTAATCAGAATAAAAGGAATATTTCCCTACGAACATATTGACAGTTATGAAAGACTTAAAGAAACACACCTTCCTCCTCAGAATAAATTTGAATCTAAATTAAATAATACAGGAATATCAGATCTCGATTGTGAACATGCTGAAAAAGTTTGGTTATTATTTAAATGTAAAAATTTAGAGGAGTATAGTTTATCATCATCAAAAACAAGTAAGTAGTGTAAAGAGTGTCGACGAACGCGGGGGGGCCGAAGATCAGCCTTGACATTTACCGGCAGATTTTGTTTCTTTGTTTCCCTCCTCAGACTTCGGGGGGAGGGGAAGCAGGCACGGACTTGCATTGCATGTAAAGCCGGCCGGCGGCTTGTTTACGTTTCTAAGAATCGGGTGATAGCTGTTGCTGGCCCGCGTACGATACACCCGGTTATTTTTTTCCTTCTTTCTTTACGTGGTCGAGCGGAGGTGTACTCGGCAGCGCAAGAAGCCCGCACAGAAATTTTCGATTTTATTTTCTCTCTTCTAAGTGACAATTGGTTTTTTTTAAGGCCCGTTTCACGGGAGGACGAATAGGAGGGAGAGAAGAAAAAAGAGGACGGTACGAATTTTATATTTTATTTCGTAGATTGAGGATTTGCTTCGACGGGATGAAAAATATTCGCACGTGATTCCTGTTTTCTTGTTTTTTTTTTCTCGGTACATTATCCGATTTGGTCGACGGTTTTGACAGAGAGAATCACGATTTTGGCGGCCGAGCCGTAGAAGTCTGTAGTACAGCGCTCGGCTCGCCTAGTCACCGATGGATAGGGTTATCGCGAGATTGTTGTGGACGTGGCTGCGACTCTTGAACGGATGATGATCTAGTAGATATTGGAACTTCAAGGGAATCCGCACGCAGTCTCCGGTTGGCTTCTTGAAATCGGTTGACTCGGTCTCTGTTGCGAAACCATATTCGTAGTACGTGCGGGGGCAACAATAGGGAACCTAATCTCCGGTTGTCTAGGTATTTTTGGTAATTAATTGAGAATTTTTTTTGCCAGTCCGGAGAAGGCCAGTGAGTTGGAGAGAGATTTGACGCCCACGTTGGAGGGAGATATTTCAGCTCTGCAGCTTGTTTCTGTCAAGCTTTCTTTCCATTGATTGAATGAATGTTTGAATTGGACGTGTCGACGGTAATTGAGTAAGAGTGCGCTTCGACATTAAATCGGCCGTTCAATATATAATTGAAATTCGACGAGGAAATCCAAAAACACCACACTCTTACAGTCTGAAAGTTGGAGGGAGAGAAAGTTTGAAAGAATATTAAAGTTTCCTCGTAAGTAAGACACTGGTAATGTAAGTATTTCTTAATGTATTGCAAAATTTTTTCAGTGAATATAAAGGAGCAAAATGCAAATTTTTGCAAAATGTCGCCCAAGAGCTGTCCCCACTGTCACGCCTACATCCTCGGCCACAAGGGCTGAATTCGATAGTGAACGAGGATCTACAGCAGGCGAGCGTTGGTGACGAGTGTGGCTCACTCGTCACCAATAGAATTGAGCCAAGTAGGAGGAGCTCTGCATGACCACACTGTCCCAGTCGGGACAGCTAACTAAAGGTCAGCAGCAACGACCAGCTGGAACTCCAGGCGAGACAGCTGCCCCAAAACCTGAGGAAGACAGCATCATCCAATGGTGCAACGTCGACGAGAGTTTTTGTCAATCGTCGGGTAGATTGTGAGAAAATGGGATATCATGATGGTGGTGATGTCCATGGAAATCTTAAAAGAATACATGACGACCAGATGTCAGGAAGACAGAAGACGTACAAAACAAGGCGAGTCCCACAGGCTCGTGTTGCAGGTACGATATACGTCGACGATTTTTATTCTGACAATACCGTAAATTATGCTAATCCAGTCGACAACCGAGATGAATTAAAATTTATCGTGGACTCAGGTGCTACGGATCACATTGTACTTTGTTTTGTTGAATTTCCGTAAATGTGTGAGTGGCATAATTAAAAGCGCGAATAAACGACGAAGCGCGGATATTGAAATCGACGGTAAAGGCGAAAAAACATTAAAATCAAGGTCGGGGAAGATCATGAGTTTAGATAATGTTTTGCAAGCCCGTGAGGTTTCGAGTAACTTGATATCGTTGGCGAAATTTGTGGACGCGGGTCTGATTGTACATTTAGATAGGAAGAAGATCGAGATCTTTGATGCTAGGTCGAACGGAAATTTTATAGATGGCGTGTACATTAAGCCAAACTGGCTGTCTTCGTTTAGAGTCAGACGACAGGGAGATAATGAAATTAATGACGATAATTACAACAGCTATGCATAGTTTCTGCAAGTTTGGTGACAATGGACGAATTCTCAAAACAGTCGCAGTCAGGGAATGATGAAGTTTCACGTGTAAGCGGGCCAGATAAACGCAACGCTGACCCATCTGCAACTGGGAGGGAGAAAGAACGAGAATTCTCAACTCAATGGAGTCGCAGAAAGAATAAATTTGATGCTAGAAATGAAAATAAGGTCGATGTTATTGGACTCAGGACTTCCAGCAACTATATGGATACTGGCGACACAAGAGGCGACTCACACTTCGAACGATTTTCAAGTAACTTTAATGAGATTTACTCCAGTTCTGATGCTACATGTTGACTCGATGATTCGGCTGCATAAGCTACATGCTAGATTTGGGGAACAATCGAAAGTTTGACCCGACTGGTAAAAAGTTAGTGCTGGTGGGACACACAAAAACAGGGTATCTTCTCTGGGAACCACCCATTGGAAAAATGACCATTTCAAGGAATGCGCAGGTCAACGAGAAGATCGTTTACAAGGATCCCACAAAACAAGGTTACCGATAGCACAAGAACAAAGTAGTGAAGCCAATCCTGTAAGCACACAGGGACAATAAATCGACGCTAGAGGAAAACTCATCAATGGACGTACAAAACTGAGAAGAAAATGACAACAATAAGCAGGAAAATGAAGTCGATGAATTAAAGAAAACAAATCTGAGACGTGGCCGCAAGCGGAAAAATATCTAAACAAATACTGAAATACCTTTAAAGAAAACTAGAGAAATGCCGAACAGAAAAGCCAGAGAAAATCGACGCTTTGAAATAAAAGGTTAAAGGGTAGTAAAAGTGTCTGATTCAAGCTTTGCATTTTTCATTGACGGTGTACTTGATAAAAATAAAATCTAGTATAGAGAAGTACAAGTTGACGGAAAATATGACGATGGCCATTGTAAAGAAGAAGTTCTTCAGGAGGAAGACGAGATTTAATTCTGTCTAATGGCCACAATCAACAAAGACCCATGCTTGTATAAAGAGGCAATGACATCATCCGAATCAAAAAATTGGAAAAGAGCGATGAAGGAAGAGTTACAGTCGATGAGTAAAAATAACGTGTGCGGGATTACGTTGACCGGAACACACTGGACAAAGACGGAAAGAAAGTGAACGTAATTGATTCAAAATGGGTCTACAAGCAAAAAGTCGACGAGAATGGAAAAAAAGCTTCTAAAGCTAGGCTCGTAATTTGTGGGTTTAAGGACACGAATCAGTATGAACTAAAGGAGACGTACGCTACTGTGAGCAGGATGCCATTGGTGAGGGCATTGTTTGTGATAGCGAATAAATTGGACCTTGATATGTGTCAAATGGACGTTAAGACGGTCTTCCTAAATGGCAAATTGACTGAAGACATTTACATGGAGATTCCAGAAGGTTTTGACGTGCCGGAAGGACAAGTGAAAACCAAAATATGCAAACTGAAGAAGGCTCTGTAAGGTCTTCGCACAAGCTCGAAAATTGGAACAAGAGGTTTAAAGAAGAAGCGCAAGAACTAGGGCTGGAAAATTCCATCAATGAACCGTGTCTATATACTTAGTACAAGGATGGACAGCTAGATATAGGACTGCTATATGTTGACGATATGCTGATAGCATCAAACATCGAAGGAAATTTGAGCCAGGTCTTCGAGGTGAAGGACATGGGGAAACCAAAATTGTTCCTTGGCATCCGCATAAAGAGAGATCGCATCAACAAAATCATAACAATCGACCCGGTACCCGTAATCGACGCGAATTTGGAATATCGAAAAATTCAAGGGGTAATGCTGGAAATGTCCGATACGCATGGAGACTGTGTGAAAGAATTAGTTCGCGACAACAAAGTAAAGGTCGTTGGTTCCTCCTCCTCCCCAACATGAGGTGTTTCAAAAACCTCTTCATTTCCCACTTCGGCTACAGTTATATCATCATCATCATCATCATCATCATCATCAGTAACTTCGGAATAAAATTTCGCCTCATTGTTTGCGTTGTCAGACATGGGAATCATTGAAAAATCCTCAGGATCATCATCCATATCATCATGATGCTCACTGCATATATTTTGATCATGATTATGCTCTTGCTTTTTAACAGGTGTTGAACTTTTCATTACAGGTTCTTGAGCCTCTTTCTTGCGAATATTTACCAAATTTTCCAAATTATCGACAGAGTATGGATTAAAAGATGTCTTTGCAATTTTATCGATGGGCACGGTGGGGGGTCTTAGATAATTTTCATGCTCTTCATTTCTCGCCCTACTAAGTTGCTTCAATTTTTTATATTTTTTTCTAATACTGGCGCTCGCGCCACCTCGCGTAGAGTCTTTGTCAGTATGTTCTCTGCACAACCACTTTTCTACAATTGAATGAATTCATTGAAATCCCGTTGACAACAACCTCCTTCTCACATGGTACGAGACTTGCCTATAACAAGAAAATCCCACTTATCTTTCCAGCAAAGAGAACACATGTGGAGTAAAGTTTTGAAAGGCATATCGGTTAGGGTGAGATGCTCTTCATACACATGCTTCAAATTTACCTGATCTTGCTTAGAAAGAATTATGAAATTCGCAGTGTCACGAATGAGTTGTTTGGGCACACTCGAGAATGTTTGAGTTATATAAAAACAATCAACGTTGGAATGAAGACTCCTACTATAGTAGTCTCGAATTACTTGCAGTGACAACATCATCAAAAATAAATATACTGTTTGGTTTAACCTGACCAGCTGGTACAACAACATCTGACCTCGCAATGTAGGTCACTTCAGGAATGGCAGAGAATACACTTTCTAAATACTTGTATTTAGGTTGATGAAGAGTCCTCGAGTAGATGTAGACATTTTCAAAAGTAAGTGCATTTGGGTTTGTAAGCAAGGATATTACAACATTTGTCTTACCACAACCCGAGGGACTGCAAATCAAGGCTCTAATGCTCTCTGGCAATAGCTTCCATGTCGATAATTTACCTTTCTATTTTCCCCCTCTTTTCCCATTTCTTTTTCCAAGTTGGAAATTTTTATGTTTGTAGGTTGTTTAATAAAGCGCATCATGGAAGGTATATACGAGAGGTCTCTTCAGTGCTCCAAGTTTCACACTGTACTGTATTTCTTTCTCGATCCTCCGTTGGGTTTGTATCCTGCTGAAAAGCTGAGCATAACTGATTACGAATTTAAACACATTTCAAAGTATGTGCTTGTAAAGTACTTTGAAAAATAAATTGAAGAATTGTTGGAGCGACGATAAACTCGCTCGAAGTATTCTAACCTTACACATAATAAAGTTACGAATAAAGTGAAACTCGATCCTCTGCTTGAACTTGATGCTGAAGTTGCTGCCTCCAGACCCTGCCTCAAACACTACAACACTGGTCGCACTTAAATTGACGGTCCTTCACCTCTCATTAAATACTGTGGGAAATGTCAGAGTCTAATGTCGGAGCCTCATCAATCGGAGAAGAAGTTGTAACAAGTTTTTGGAATTTTTCTGGTAATTTTTAAATTTTTTAAATTTTTATGTATAATTATTACAAATAATTTCTTTGTTTTTTATAGAACCATCTAATTTTGGTCAGTTGATACAGCCCAAGCAGCCGGAGCAGCTGCAAGAGGAATCGTCTTCGTCGTCATCATCATCATCATCATCGTCAACGCCTCATAACGACTTGTGCATTTGCTCACTCATTACCATGAAGGCTCTAGATAAATTTATCGCAGCTTTGAGAAAAAAGCAGAGAATGAAGAAAAAACAATGCAACAAACGAGTAGGAGAAGAAGGAGGAATCAAGAAGATAAAAAAGCAGCAGAAAGGAGAAGAAAAAGTTGTTAAAAAGAGACAAGAAAAGAAAACAGTAGTTAAACCACCTGGGCAACAGCAGCAGAGAGGAAATGGTTACAAGAAAAAGAAACGAGTAATTTAGAGTTAAAAGCATCAGTTAAAAAGTTACAAATTTCATTTTTTCGAGGTGCTTACAGCAAAAGAAATATTTAAACTTTTTCTCCATATCCATGTGAATCTGCAATAATAAACTTGGATGATAATAGAGGTACTCAAAGGGAAGCATACATAAAGATATTCATTGTTGTTTACTATTTTGATTCATTTAAAAATTTACGTCCACCTAAAGAATTGCTGAAATATTTTGGTAAAAAAGCAAAATTTTATAAATACAAGAGATATCAAGATTGGAATAGTGTTTATTGTGGTCAGTTGTGTTTGAGCTTCCTCTAGAACAAGACATACCATGCGTCTTTACAACATAAAACAAAACCTTGTCATCAGCAGAAGCAGCAGCAGCAAGGAGGTAACTTAACACGAAAAAACGTAAAGTATCTAAAATCTTTGGGATTACAAGTGTTGATGAAACATGGCAGCTGTTCTCGATATGCTTGACGTAAAGTCAAAACCACTTGTTAATGATGGAAAAACGAAAATTCATTATCATGCTTACAATCCATACGCAGGCACGTCATTCGATCCGGGAGAAGAAGTTAGAATTGTAATTCAGTATCAGGATTTAATAACTTTACCGAGCAAAGCATACCTCTACATAAAATATAAAATTATACCTGAAACAGACAAAGATTTTGATCCAAATGATGGGGTCTACAATAATTCATTTTTATTCTTTTTCGATAAAATACGGGATGAGCTAAATGGATTAGAAATTGAGACGTGCATTAACCCAGGTGTTTCAACTGCTATGAAAGGATTTTGCTTTCTAAATAGAGATTATCCACTAAGTATTTTGAATGTAGAAAATCATTTTGGGAGTCAGAGAAGTGCAACTTGGTTAAAGGTAGCTAAGGGTAAAGTAGTAAGTGTAATTCCTTTAGATCTTATTTTTGGCTTCTATGAAGATGAAAAAAAAAAATTATATTCAATGCTTGACATGAATTCATTTTTAATTTAAAAACAAATTTAACAAATGTAGCAAATATTGGTGCAAATGAATCGATAAAATTAGAACGCCTTCAATTGTACATGCCTCACGTTGAGGTATCTGAAAATGAAAAATTAAATTTATTAAAAATTCTTGATGATGCTGTTTATTTACCTTTAAATTATTGAAAATGGATGATGTATGAATATCCAGTTGTTCAAACCTCAAATTCAAACATTTGGTCAGTAAAAACAGCTTCACAAATTGAAAAACCTAGATATGTAATATTAGCTTTTCAAACAAATAGAAAAAATGTAAAGAATATACAAACGCAATATTATTTGACAGTTGCACTTTCAGAAATGTAGAACTATGTTCAAATTCAACTTGTTGGCCGTATGAAAATTTAGAATTAGATACTAAAGTTCATAATTGGAAATGAGCTTATAAAATGTACAAAGATTTCAGATATTCATATTACAATACAGGAGCAGAAAGAAGAGAAGGTGCACTCATAGACATAGACTCATTTGGAGCGATATTTTTAACAGTATTTGATTGCTCTCGTCAACAAGATAATATGAAAATTGGACCTGTAGATGTACAAATTTCATTTGAAACACAGGATCCTATTTACTTTAAACAGTGCAACATTTGCGCTTATAATTCACGATCAAGAAGTTGAATACAACCGTTGACAAATTTAATTAATAAAATTATGTCGTATAAATAAGACTTTTCCTCAAGACGAGAGAGTCAGTGTGATTGTAGCTATGGTAGAGTTTTCATTAGTCGACATTCAGGGACTTCAAACACCACTACAAAATAAATTTATTGTCAAGGGAATTGCACTCGTAACTAGTGAAAATAAATTTTTGCATTGTGTTGTGAAATCACCATTTGCGTTGGATCATCTTCTATTGAATTATCGAAGAATAAATAATTTGTTATCAAGAAACTATCATGGCATTAAGTGGTCAGATGGGGATGTTTCTTATTAAAAAGTTGTAAATCAAGCTCAAAAAATAATTGAAAATTGTATCATATTGCTTATAAAAGGTCTCAAAAAGACAAATTATTGTAAAAAATTATATTTAAAAATTGTAAAATTGTTAATATTGACGAATTTATTGATAATTGTCAAATAAAAAATTTTTCATATGATTTTCTTTTTCGACAACATCAGGGAGTTTGCGCATTAAATGATGTAAATGTTTTGAAAAATAATGAAGCGCGTAAAATTTTTATTGAAACTTACAGAAATAAATATACATCATAATATTAATATACATCAGCTGTTTGGAAGCAAAAAGGATGAAGAGGCAAGAAGAGGGTTCTGGAAAATTGATGCGGATAGATTTAATCAAAGAATAAAAAATTCTTCAAAAATAATAGAAACAGTTTCACTTAAAAAAGTGCAAGAATATCATAATATATGTATTGAATTAGAAGAAAACAAAATTAAAAATAAAAACTTATCAGTTTTTATAGCTAGTATTATTATTTTTATACAAATATTAATAATTTATTTAATAGTTAACAACTTTTGGGGCTTAAAAAGCCTAGAAAATGATGTTTATAATTTAAAAATTGTTTTTAGAGAACAAATTAAACATGTGGAGGGTAATTTTGATAATGTATTCAGCAGAATTGTAACTTTAGAAACTGATTAAATAAAATTTTTTTTTTTTAAATGCTTGTATTTTTTATAAATGCATCCTAAATAAACCCAGATTAGCAAGCTACACGCTCGATTTGCAGTCTCTCTGAATGAGCCTGTCCC
Source organism: Encarsia formosa (assembly GCA_038277355.1). Taxonomy (NCBI): domain Eukaryota; kingdom Metazoa; phylum Arthropoda; class Insecta; order Hymenoptera; family Aphelinidae; genus Encarsia; species Encarsia formosa. Next base: position 87,647,293 of record CM076184.1, on the reverse strand, counting down.
TGATTATGCCTTCAAGCAGGCTCATAACCTTTCACTACATTTGCAACTATATTATGTGTAAGGTAAGAATACTTTAAGCGAGTTCATTGTCGCTTCAAGCGTGACGGAGGCGGTATAAACATACATTCATTTCCCTTCAAGCGCGAGTATTCCACTCAATTCCTTCACGCGTGGTAAGGGGAAAATGAGAAACTCAAGGTCAATCCAATTATTCAACCATACTAGCAGGCACATCGTAACAGAGAAAGGAATTAAATAAATAACCAGCTAGATAGCCTATAGCAAGTTCTCCCAAACACATACTTTACCTTCCTGCCCGGGTGTGTACGAATACTTTTCTTGTGCCTCGATGATTCAGATAGATCGCCGACACGTACGCGATAAATAAACAATTAACCATGCAATAATTAATTAATCATTAATGCCTAGCTTAACTAGCCAGTACAAATATATTGTCACGGTCGGCTGCTGGCGGACCATTCCGGAATGGACCGACCGTTAGCGGTCGGACCGGGGAGAATGGGGCTGGTGCGTACCAGATGTGTGGAGGACGCCGAGTCAAACACTCATTTTTACTAGTTTTCGTTAGTCGAAAGAAAGAAAAAAACTTTGTAACGTGGACCGCGTCGTGTTGTTTGTTTGTAAATTCGACGTCGTGGATTGTGCGAGAAAAAGTGTGTGAGTGTGCAGTCACCGCGGACAAGTACATCTGCGAAACCAGAGATCTCCACACCAGCGCGAAAGGTTGGTAAGCCCCACGATAGTGTGCGAGCGAGCACGCAGGAGTGTTGTATGTAGAGGGAGAGAAACCACTGATAGATTCTTCTCTCCCTGTCTGGTTTTTTCCTTAAGATTCTATGCGCGAATTCTCGATAGAATTTATGCGTAGAAATTTGCTAGCTGGCAGGCGTAGTCGCCCGGCAGGTGTATTTGTTTATTTTTTTTGTTCTTCGTTCGGCCGCCCGCGCGATTGGCCGAACTTTAACTTGATCACCAAACACGTCCGTTAATACTATTGTATACTTTTTTTTTGTTTTGATTAATTTGATTAATAAATTGAAGATGAAATTGATTTTCTGGTGTTCTTTATTTTGATGGATAACTCTCATCCTCCGCTCGGCTTTTCCTCGACTAGGAATTATCAAGAGAATCATTTTCTCTTTGTTTGTTTTTTTTTTTTTTTGTTATTTTGAATTTAGCTTGGGGAATTTCGCCTAGCCCACTACCAGCATTTAAAAGTTAGCTCGCGTGCGTGTCTCCCCAAGCATGGTATAATTCTTTTTCAGGCACGGATTAAGCCGAGAGTACTCAGGACGGAGTACTCTAGGAAATTCTTGTAACCAGTGGGGAACTCGTCGACTACCTCGGACGAGCACTGTTACAATATAAATCGTGAAAATAGGGAGTAACGGGGGAACAAAAGGTTGTTTAAATAAAAGAGTTAATTTAACAACTAAAATTTACTCCAGTTAAATAAACAAATAACAACGGTTCGGGATCAGAGTACGCTTACTACTGACGACCGACAACAATGAATGAAATAAGTTTTCGAACTTAAAAACAAATGAGAGAAAAGACAGGTTATGTCAAGTGTAGTTTAACCAACTACACCCCGCATTTTACAATAACAATTAACTTACTTATCACCGCTCGCGCGAAGTACAATCTGTTGTTCGTTACGGAACAACAATCCTGATTTTACGCCGCTGAGATCTCGGGATAATCATTAAAAATCGTTATAAACTATGAGTCGATGCTACTTAGCCAGTAGCAATCACAAGTCTGCCATTCAGCTTCTCCTGATTTTATCAGCCAAAAAAGCCGCTCGGCCGGTAACCTAGCCGGTTACCCCGCGTAATGCATTCGCACCGAGGTTTGAATTAATAATTCAACCTTCGGTTACAATATGTATATAGATATACAAAATATACTTTTTAGGCTAATCCAGCCATACTAATACTTACACATATATAGATATATTTTTATTAGAAAGGGGAGAATGCTAGCCTGTGATTGGTTGGATTATGTTGAGCTAAGGTTGTTTAAACAATTTAATTTATGCAGACTCCGCCTACTCTCCCAGCATTTACTACTACCTATGATTCTTAAATAGCTGCTTCCATTCTTTTTCTATTCAACTCCTCAATTCTTTCATAATCGTTTCAAAATTCATTTTACACGTTAACTAAAAGTTGTTAATAACTGTTCAGTATGTTTTATAACTGATAAAGTTTTTTAATATCTTATCATATTTATTTAACTATTGTCATGTATCGATCTTAATAATCCCACATTCCAAAGTTGCAACAGACCAGATCTGAATCAGCCAAAAAAGAGTTAGGAAAGGAGCCGCGTTAATTGCAACCAAGCAATTAATTGACCTACACAGACGCTCTGCTGGAACAGGTGGGGCGAGGCAGCCTCCTACTGTCGTTTAGCCGCGCTCCCAAAATCACTCTCGTCCCTGAAACTCGAGTAGTTCGGTCGCAGCAGCTGAGCGACATAAGCCCACACAAAGCACACCTGGATTCGTAGAGCCAGAGCTGGCTGGATTCGATAGTGAAACATCGCCGCAGCCACCCTAAGATTAGAACACGGAAGACTTAGAAACCCTGCCGTTAGAATCAACTCGCTCGGAATTCCGGTAAATAGTAAGAATTATTATAGTATTCTTTAACTCAGTCGAAGGACGTTAACTCAGCATTAATTTGTAAGCTTTACTTTCGAATTACTAATAAATATAAATCTTTCAATCATCTCTTATTTATTCTATTTCATTTATACGTCAGACAACAAGGAGACGGTACGACTACGTAGTAGCCGTTCCAAAAGGATTGAGATCTTCACTCCTTAAAAATTATTATAACGTCAAAGATCATAAATCCATGACGCTATTATGAAAATCGTAGAATTTTTCTTCAACTTTTATTATATTTAATGAAAATTTTTAATCTTTGAAAATTGTTTGTAAATTTCTGCCATTATCTAAAATCTTCAACGATAGTTTAGTACAGGCGTATTTGCCTTCTTCCTTGAAGGCGACTGAAAAAGCGTAGTTCAATTTTGTTCAATTTTGAACAAGGTGTGCATTATGCATAAAATGGTATCAATGACTTGAAAAAAGTATTTATGTACTAAAGATGGTCAAAAATTTTTTTTTAATTATTTACACTATTCCATTATACACAACCAGTATAATGTTGTGCATTTTTTTAAATACATTGTATACAGGTTGCACATTTTTAATATATAATGGCAAATAACTCAAAACTGAATCTTTAAGTACAATCAATATTACCCACTTTTATTTGGCACAAAAAATTTTTTGTCTTCTACAAATAATGCTGCCAGAGAATAGTGGGTAATATTAAGTCTTAAAAATACGAAAAAATTTTTTTTTGAATTTATAAATATCGTAACATTTTACAATTTATCGTAAGGGTCGTAACTTGGATTTGGAGAGCACAAGCAATCATAATTGATTGTCTACATGTATAAGTACTTTTGACTGCCTTTCAAATTGAAAGGATGCAGTAAAAAGATTTTTTATCTAAATTTCATCATATTACAACGAGAGATGAGTTTAAAAACAAAAATTGAGAAAGAAAAAAATTCGACTCCAGCACTAGGATTTGAACCTGGGACCTCCCGATTGCCGGTCGGATGCTTTACCAACTAAGCTATCCGTGGAGCCACAGGTCAAATGCTAGTTAAGAAGCGAAATTCTTTCTGTCTCAATTGCTGTTTTTACATTACGCGTGTGAGTTTATTGACCTCGATGGCTAAGATTTCCACAAGCCTATTTTATCAAATGTAAGTTTTAATTGCCTCGACAGATTTCAAATTATCGTAAAGGTCGTAACTTGGATTTGGAGAGCACAAGCAATCATCATTGATTGTCTATATGCACAGGTACTTTTGACTGCCTTTCAAATTGAAAGGATGCAGAAAAAAGACTTTTAATTCAAATTTCATCATCTTATAACGAAAGATGAGTTCAAAAACAAAAATTGAGAAAGAAAACAATTCAACTCCAGGACCAGGATTTGAACCTGGGACCTCCCGATTGCCGGTTGGATGCTTTACCAACTAATCTAGCACCTTTCAATTTGAACGGCAGTCAAAAGTACCTATGCATATAGACAATCAATGATGATTGCTTGTGCTCTCCAAATCCAAGTTACGACCTTTACGATAATTTGAAATCTGTCAAGCAAATTACAAACTTACATTTGATAAAATCAGCTTTCGGAAATTTTAGCCTTTAAGGTAAGTAAACTCACCCGCGTAATGTAAAAACAGCAATTTAGAGAGAAAGAATTTCGCTTCCTTACTAGCATTTGACCTGCGACTCCACGGATACCTTAGTTGGTAAAGCATCCAACCAGCAATCGGGAGGTCCCAGGTTCAAATCCTGGTGCTGGAGTCGAATTTTTTTCTTTCTCAATTATTGTTTTTAAACTCATCTTTCGTTATAAGATGATGAAATTTGAATAAAAAATCTTTTTTCTGCATCCTTTCAATTTGAAAGGCAGTCTTAAGTACCTATACATATAGACAATCAATGATGATTGTTTGTGCTCTCCAAATCGAAGTTACGACCTTTACGATAATTTGAAATCTGTCGAGGCAATTACAAACTTACATTTGGTAACATTTTACACTTTTTCCAAATCTCGCGTCAAAAGTACAGATTTGAATTTGAAAAGTGGACTTTACGTTCGTTGGGTCCAATTTAAGGCTTCGGGACCTACAAAATTTTTTTTTGAACCATTTGATTGAAAATTTTAAAGAAAAAGACTTTCCTGCGCATGTAATACATGAAAAATAGTTTTTTACGTTAATAATGCTGCGGAGGTGATTGAGCCTTATTTGGCCTTTGACAGGCTTAAAAAATGTTTTTAAAATACTGAAAAATCGTAAAAAAATATCCGCTCTTTCTAAACACGTATTCTGAAAAAGGAGTTTCTATTTAAAATAAGGGATTGAGGCTGTTGTTTGAAATATTCATTTCATTTAAATTTTTTCTGGGTCCGACTTAAAGATGTTATACTTTAAAAAATAAAAAATGTTTGTACTTATTATAATCCAAGCCAGCCAGGTGTTATCAATTTTGAGTTGTGGAGGTTATAACCTAACTTGTGATCAATATGTTCTTCACTTAAAAATTTTTTTTTTTCTGTGTACTGCAATGACAAATTATAGGGTAATGAAAGAAATTTTTATTTTCGAATAATTATGTCTATCTCTCCTGAAAATAGTATAACCGGTAAGACCAATTTCACCATCTAATATATCAGGATGTAGAGAAGTTTCAGTCAGTATAATAATCTGTGGTTTAGGACTAATAATGTTAATATTATTTCCAATATCACTAAGTTTAGTACGTAGACCATTAACATTTTGATAATAAAAAGTGGGTGTCGTTGATGATAATGAACTCTATGATGAATTTAGTAAATTTGAGTTTAACTTAGCTGCAGAATTAACCTTTCTTTTAACTATAGTAGGAAAACCCTTTTGAAAAACAACAGTTTGTTGATCATCAGCTGGATGTGATAGGTTATATTCATTAACTTTAAATTTAAGTTTATTATATTGTTCTCTCTGTATTTTGGTATGATCTTCATTCACTTTAATACCACTTGGAAGTTTTCTCCAATTTTTGAGAATTTCAATAACATCAGATCTATCACTTAATACCAATTTTATACTTCTATTAACACCAGCTGCTTTCACACTGAGTCTAAAAAATTGTGCTACATTAAGATCAGTATTTATTTTAATTTGCTTTAGAGTATCAATAATCTTCAGACGGTCAGTCGAATTCCCATCTTGATCTTCAGACTCAATGATATAATGAATGATAATATTATTCCTATTCTGATTTCTTAAGTTAATTTCTCTGTAAAGATTTTGAAAATTTTCAAAGCAGGTAAGTTATTAACATTACTAATTACAGGCAAAGTAGCCGAGTGATTTGAGTCTTTCAACAAAGTTAGTTCAGTATCAACAGTTTCCAACCTATTCTGAACATCAGTAAGTTTAGCAGTAGAGGATTTTAACACAGAAATTTCATTCTGAAAATTAGTAATTTGCTTTTCGATGTTCAAACTCAGTTGCTCTAGATCATTATTAAACTTTTTTGTGAAAGAATCAAAATCAACTTTTGAGGTATATTTCTTATGAATTTCAGCCTTCATAGTTGCAAATTCACTATTAATCTCAGATTTAATTTCACACTTAAAAAAATCTAACTTAGTATCCAATTCATTCAATAGCTCAGATTTATTTTTATTTAATTTTTTAAGAATTTCATCAAATTTAGAATAAGTTTTATCCAAGAATTCATTAGAAGATAGATCATTAACCTTACTTTCCAGATCAGTCAAAGTATTTCTTAATTCCAGAAGTTCAGCCGGATTATTATTGTTTACACAATATTTGCACTTGAAATATAATGATTTTGAATTTTTAAGCTCCAAACACCTTATCTCAGTAGAGGTTACTTCAGTACAAATTGTAGTTGCATGAAATAGGTTATTGCACGCTTTGCAATAAGCAATAGCAACCTTAGGATCAGTAAAGGGCTTCTGGCAAGAGAAACAAGAACTCATCTTGAGAATAAAAACACCTATTATTTCAACAATAAAATAATTCCACTAAATTGATCAATATTATAAAATACTTAAATAACTTCACGGGAGCAAAAAGATTTCGTGTACACTCAACCACGTGTAGCAGACGACCGACGAAGATTAAATAAAAAAAAAATAAAGTCTTAAAAAATAAATTCAAATTCATTGGTGAAAAAGTTAGAATCAGTAAATTAAAAGGTATTTTTGAGTAAAGGTATACTCCTAATTGGTCTACTGAAATATTTACCATAACTCATGTTAATAAAACTGATCCACCAACATATAAACTAAAAGATTATGATGATCAGCCTGTTGTAGGAAGCTTTTACGAGCCTGAGTTATTAAAAACAAAGTATCCCGATATTTATTTAATAGAAAAAGTAATAAAAACAAAAAATAATAAATTGTTTGTTAAATGGTTAGGTTTTGACGACAGTTATAATAGCTGGATTAATGAAAAAGATTTGTAATTTTTTAAATAAAAACTTTTATTGAAAGAAACTTGTATACATGCATTATTATGATTTTTTTTTTTTTTTTAAACTCACGCCATATTTTTACTTTTATCAGAAAATTCAATTTTACCGTCACCCAAATAAGTTATGAGCAACTCTAAACTTTGTGCCGTGGCTTTTATATCCTTCAAAAGTTTTTGTTCTTGCTCAAAGAGCTTTTGTAAACGATTAGGAAGAAATATCTGCCACTCACCGTCGAGCGTAACGACGACTTTATTGCCATATTGAGTCTTAGCCTGACGAACTTCTGTCACTTGGTACGGTCTTGAGATGTCCAATTCGGTCAATTTCTTTGTAGGCAAGTAAGCCAATGCACCAATGGTGTTTGCCAAAGTAAAATTCATTTTCTGAAACAAAAAAGCAATATGGTGTGTTATAAAGTATGAAATATCAAATATGAAATAGTTTCTCACTCATCTTTCTGATAATAGGTAGTGACTTACTGTGATATTGAAGACGGCGAAAGAGTGTTTTAAAAGCAGAATTTTTTAGTCGGTGGCTCTACCTCTTCGAAGTCTTGGAGCGGAATGATCTCGGCTTCAGATCAACGCTCCTTAAGTATAGTTTCTCCCACTATTCTGGCTCTCCCCACTCTTTCAAGCTCATCGTCTTCCTCTGTGATATTGTTAAGGACCATCTCGACTTCTTCTTCTTCCTCATGAGAATCGCTTTCTGAAACGTTTTCGTCGCCATTTTTAACTTTGAGTGTGGCTTTACCGCCATATTCTTCAATCAAATAGTGTCCCCAAGGAGGAGTGTCTAGGAATACCATACTGGTTATCCTTTGGATAATCCCAGGTATCAAACATTTCAAGATTTTCTTTGATGACGTCGTAAATATTAACACCTCGGATGTGGTATATGAATGAGTCCGTGTCAGAATAAAGCATTTTACAGAGATTTCCAATTTTTTTTTGCATAAACGAGTAATGAAACCGGTACATGGTTGTTTTAGAGATGTCCAGCACGCATAATCCCACATATATTGATTTTCTAATACATATCTCTGTCCTGGAAAGTTGTATCACTAAAAGATTTTCATCGAAGATTGAAGCACCATGAAAGTTTGGTCTTGCAATGAGAGCCTCGGCGCTATACCTCCCCTTTCATTTGTGACATAACTTGACCTCTTTTCTCTTCCTTTCGTTTTCAATCGTCTTTCCATATACTGTATTAATCATCAACTTGTAAAAAAGTTTTTCAAATTCATTTTTAGACTCCTTACGTCTTTGAGTGTTGAAGTCGACGTACGGTTTCAAAAACGGTTTTTGGTTGAATTTTAAGGCACGGTGTACTTCTTTAAGGATTAGCCCATACTCGAACGCTTGTTTCAAGGCACGGTAATGAAGCACATACCTTTCTTTGTCGTATAAAGTTGTCAGTAGTTTCTTTTGCTTCTCACCAGGAGGCGTACGATGCTCTGGTAGCAAGGGCAGGTCGAGATGAGAATCATGTAGATGTTTTGGATATTCTATAGTACATTCGAGAAAAAATCCAACGGGAGAATCTTCCGGAACATTCCAAAATTCATGCTCGTTAAGATTCTCAACCCATTCGAAACCACCATGAGCCAGGTGGGCTTGCATTGAGCTTCCATATAAGTTATTACAGTCTAAATAAACCAAAAAGCTCTCCTCTTCATCAGGATTATATTTATCACCCATAAACCTATTGTTTGCTTTCGCATACCTATGTGAACATTGGCTAATACCACCTCTTATTCCTTTCTCCACAAACATGAGCATATCGATATCGGTTAAAAGCTCAAGTTCAGTATTTTCATCATTCTCGTTTTGTTTGAACTTCAGCATAGCGTCCCACGTGAGACCTGGTGTGGTGTGATAAAACGCAGGATCCAATCCGTAAGCTTCCATGCATGTTAAGCGGAAATTTTGAAAGACCTCAGAAAGTAACAATATGTCTGTTTTTAAATAAATGTCCGAGAAGATTCCCAGAGAGTCACAATTAAAAGCTTGCCAAACATTTTTTGCATGTTCATAACTTTCATCACTTATATGAGACTCATTCAGTTTACTATAAAAATCTTCTTTATCTGGCAAACTACGTAACTGCAAGCTCGCTAAATTTTCAACGTAATCATACGGGAACGTCCCCTTTTTAAGTAGCAACTGAATCTGCTGTGCACTGTAGCCATCTTTTGTGAATTCCAATTTTGTTATTGGATAGTCCGACAAGTATGAAGCCAATTTTTCCAATGATGTAGGTAAAAATCTGTAGCTATCAATGAAGCGAAAATTTATTCTGCTTCCCTTAATAAGTTTAGTGAAGGAAATGTATTTTTCACGATTCTCAGCGATAAGCTTTACTTTTCCTTCCAAGATGGAGTAAGTTGCTAATTCTTTAATCAAGAAATGTAAATCATAACCTAAATGATGGTAAACCACGGGCAAAATTCTTGAATCCCGGAACTGAAGATTGCACCGATTATGGGCCGGCCCGCGGTACCTAAAAAGAATAGTGTTAAAATATACTTATTAGTAAATTTTTAACTTCAAATTACATCATTGCATGAGTATAAATTACCTTCCAGTAAGATGACAGTGATCTTTGATTTTTGCTTCATATTTTTTGAATTTTTCTTTACAAATGTGACATCGATCTGCATTGTAATGATTAAGCTTCTCCTGGTTGTTAAGTTCAATAGGCTTGATATCTTTGTAAGCAGCTTCAACTTGATTTTTAATATCGAGGAGTTTTTTTATAAACCACTGAACAGGAGTTGGTGCTGACTCGTCTACCTGTCTGTATGACTCATATCGAGATAAAGATTGATCGTAGCTGCAGTGTAGATAAAAGCCGATGCTGTGAGCTTGATGTTCTTGAAAAGCTAGATTTTCTTCCGTTGGTTTTAAAATTGATTCAATATCCGAATAAATTATCCAAGGACAAAAATTCTGCGCATTATGATTCCTAAACTTTAAAATTTTATTCTCGTCATTTGGCAACGTAATTTTACAGTTATTAACCAATGCACACTCGTCCTGATGCTTTTGGAGCTTTTTTAGATCCACTAAAAAACTTAAGCATCTGTTGCAAATGTGAACTTTTCTCTTGTTTTTTGTTAATTGTTTTGCTACTAATCTCGACAGGTCTTTAATCCATACATAATGGAACCAAAAATTTTCAGTATAATCGTCGTCATTCTCACTGTCTTTATCAGAATCTTCATTTACATAGTGTTCTTGTATTAAAAGAAGATTGACATGATTTCCCCTTTGTTGATTCGATAAGTGACAAGGAGAAACACTAAAATCATCCCCATATTTTTTCAGCATGTATACATTGACTGAAACTGGATTCTGACTCTCGAACTTGTTAATGCTTCTAAGAGTGACTGGAAACTCGATACCGTCGAAGTTCAATTTATGTTTGTACTTTTCGTAGTGACTCACTCTGGAGGTATGATGATTTGCTGGATACAACGCACTAAGGATAGCCCACATGAAACATTTTTGATCTTTATTCTTAACATTGATACAAGCCCGTTTTTTCATTATTTTTCCAGGTAATGGTATGTAAGAAGTAGCTCTTAGTTGATTTAATTTGTTAATATTTATTACCAAACGTAATATATAATTCAAAGTGTACCTACTACCCTTTGTTTCAAAAGACTCAATTTCATTTTGTAATGGAACATTTATATTATTTTCAAACTATTCGTCTAGTTGAGTAGATTGATAGATCGATTTATTTTCCGTACTAAAGTATTTTACTTCTGGCGTTTGTTGTTCATCCCCTTTTTGTAGGGTATATTCTGCAGCTAACTCAGCATTGACCTTGACAGAAGGATGTTCGTTTAAAACTGCTAAAATTTTTGATTTGAACATTTCTTTTGCATCATTTATGAAGGTTGTGATATCCAAATGTCCATGATTAGCAATCACACCAGATCTGATTCGATTCTGAAAAGCAGAATTTAAATCATCCCAAGAGACTCTACCAGAAAATGGAGATCGAAGCTCGCCACCGATTCTCATACCTGCTACCTGTTCACCATCTAATGCTTGATCCCCCTGCTCCAAATGATCTTCCAGTTGATCAGCTTCTAGTTGCTCATTATTATGCGCTTCCTGCCCATCAGCAGTCTCATCGGCTCTTTCTTGTAATAACCACTGCCATCCAGCACCCTCCATTAACCACTCACTAGTTTCGTGTTCTTGCTCGTGGCGAAGCTGATCCTGACGAGCTTGATCAATCGTTTTCTCAGCCATCAAATGTTGCAGTCTCTGACGGATGTAATAAAGCTGCGACAGACATGTTTGACACTTTTATTTTTTTGCTCTAGTTAATTCAATATTCTGCATACCGCTTTTAAGACTTTCAATTTTATAATCTGCCATATGCAGCCATCTTTCAAAACCAGACAACTCTCCTGTGGATGAGTAGACGCGCAACGTGTCTAAAAGGATGCCTACTATAATCTTGGAGTAGTTGATATCCATTTTGGATCCATGAAAGAGACTCGAAGACACTGCTTTTTCTACTTGAAGAAAAAAAGTGTGTAATAAATTCGTTGCTTTGATCTCACTGCTCCTAGTTAAAAAAAAAATGTCAGAATCGTATAGGTATCTTGTAGTCTCACCGTTCCTTTCCGAAGAAAATGTCGGACGATTCTCGTAGACTCGATGAAGATCTTGCTGCTCGCCAAAATGTCGGAATCGTGTAAGAATCTCTGTTCCTTTCTGAAGAAAATGTCCGAAGTACTTACCAATCTAGTGGTCTCAATGAAGATCTCGCTGGTCTTGCTCCTCGGTGAAGAATGAACCAGACCTGGTTGTATACGATCTTTTTATACTCTCACTCATCTCCCACTCCTGATTTTTTCCCACTCGCTCAAAAGTAGTGGGGGGGGGGTGAAAAAAAAATATATATATAACTTCTCATCCATCAAATGCTGCAGTCTCTGACGAATATAATAAAGCTGCGACAGACTTGTTTGACACTTTTGATTTTTTGCTCTAGTTAATTCAATATTCTGCATACCACTTTTAAGCTTTTCATCTGCCATATACAGCCATCTTACAAAATCAGACGACTTTCCTGTGGATGAGTAGACTCGCAACCTGTCCAAGAGGATGCCTACTATAATCTCGGAGTAGCTAATATCCATTTTGGATCTATGAAAGAAACTCGAGAACAGTGCTGTTTCTCCTTGTAGACGAAGTGTGTAATAAACTTGATGCTTCGATCTCGCCGTTACTGCTCCAAGTTTAAAAAAAAAATCGGAAATGTAAGAAATTCGATCGAGATCCCGCTGCTGTTGCTTCTCCTCGAAAAAAATGTCCGAAATATATACAAATCTCGTGGTGTCGATGAAGATCTCTAAGCTGCTGCTGCCCACCAAAAAAAAATGTCGGAATCGTTTAGGTCTTTTGTAGTCTCGCTGATCCTTTCAGAAGAAAGTGTCGGACGATTTTCATAGTCTCGATCTTGCTACTGCTGCTCGCCAAAAAAAAATGTCAGAATCGTGTCAGAATCTAGCAGTCTCGCTGCTCCTTTCCGAAGAAAATGTCCAAAGTTGTTCATCGGTGAGCAGCATTTTGGAGCTGTTTTCAGCTTGTTCTGACGAGCCCTTTATTTTGAACCTTCATGCTCTTAGATAGACTATGCAAATTTTAATAGGTCTCCTCTGTAGTAATCCATACCTAAAATTTGAGCTTGTTCTGACGAACCCTTTTGTTTGAACCTTCATGCCCTTATATTGACTTTGCAAGATTCAATAGGTCTCCTCTGTAGTAATCCATTCCTAAAATTCAAGCCTGTTCTGACAAGCCCTTCAGTCTGAACCTTCATGCCCTTATAATGACTATGCAAATTTTAATAGGTCTCTTCTGTAGTAATCCATACCTAAAATTTGAGCTTTGTCTGACAAGCTCTTCAGTCTGAACCTTTATGCCCTTAAAATGACTATACAAATTTTAATAGGTCTCTTCTGTAGTAATCCATACCTAAAATTTAAATTTTATTCCACTTACCCCTTTACCTGAAATTTATAGTTTAGTAGCATACTTCAAAAAACTTTTGACGATTTTCCACTTTGGAATAACATGATGATGTTGCTTACGGTAATTACGAGTCATCCAGGTCGGCGTCAACTTACCTTCGGATGTGTGGATACTGGATACTCATGATGATGCTTCTGCGGCTCCCGACGTGGTCTAGAGGATGATCTTGCTGCTGCTCGTCTTGGTCCACGTGATTGGAAGCTTCCTTCTAGCTGCTGTTGGAGATGGTCTACTCGCAACTTCTGCTGTAAAAATGAATAAGCCTTCCAAGTCATACGCGATCTTTTATACCTTTCTCCCCACTCCTCCTTTGCAAAAGAAGCAACGAGGATGCCCTGTTCGTAGTAACCATGACGTGCCTCTTGCCATATCTCAAAAGAGCAGACGCCATTTTTTCTTCTTAAAAATCATAATCTGGAGCGTCTTGAAGCCATTTTTAACTTAAATTTAGATACAATATTCTTTAGCAGTGTAGCGAGAAAAGCAAATATACAAGACGAGGAATCGTACTCGAGACCTCAATTAGTTTGCAGAAAACCAATTCTCAAAATATTTTGTATATGAAGGCAGGAGTTTTCATCGACTTTGTCATTACTCACTCATCATGGGTCAAGAAGAGAGCTCCGCTGGCTATGAAAGAATGAAAGATGAAAGATCCTCAGGTTTTAAAAGTTACTCTGAGAAAAAAAAGCGTCAAGATGAGCAATATAGAAGCTTTCAAAAGCTTCAAAAAGAACAAAAAACTTATGAAAAGAAAAATGAAAAAAAAGATTAAATTTGAAAAAATTAAAGAGAAAGAAAAAAATTTAATTGAATTCTAATAAAAAGATTTGTAATTTTTTTTTTAAATAAAAATTTTTCAATCAAAGAAACTCGTGTAGGTACATTCATTATTTAATTTAAAAAACTCTTACCTTATTATATTTTACATCGTCAAAGTGAAATCTATTTTCTAGAAAAAAAAAAGAAACAAACAAAATGGTACGGTATGAAGTGTGAAATATGAAATACGAAATTTTGCATTAGGTATGTAATATTAAGTATAAAACAGTTTGAATCTCACTGTGGTATTGATATCACGGTGGAGAAGTCAAATGAGTTTTATGGACCTAGTGCGCGCGGGTCATCCAGGTCGTCGTGGACTAATCCTCGGACAAGTGTGTCTGTTACAAAACATCGATTTTAGATCAAACTTCCTGGGAAAGTCGTCTCCGATGAGTTTTATGGACCTAGTGCACCTGGGTCATCCAGGTCGTCGTCGAGTCAGCCTCGAGCAAGTGTGTCTGGTTACAAAACATCGATTTTAGATCAAACTTCCTGGGAAAGTCGTCTCCGATGAGTTTTAAGGACCTAGTGCACCCACGTCATCCAGGTCGTCACTTTGCAAATTTTAATAGGTCTCTTCTGTAGTAATCCATACCTAAAATTTGAGCTTTGTCTGACAAGCTCTTCAGTCTGAACCTTTATGCCCTTAAAATGACTTTGCAAATTTTAATAGGTCTCTTCTGTAGTAATCCGTACCTAAAATTCGAGTTTTTTCTGACAAGACCTTCTGTCTGAACCTTCATGCCCTTAGAATGACTTTGCAAATTTCAATAGGTCTCTTCCGTAGTAATCCATACCTTAAATTCGAGCTTTTTCTGACAAGCCCAACAGTCTGAACCTTTATGCCGTTATAATGAGTATGCAAATTTTAATAGGTCTTCTCTTGGTAATCTAAACCTAATATTGAAATTCAATTCCACTTACCCCTTTACCTGAAATTTCTAATTTAGTAGCATACTTCAAAAAACTTTTGACAATTTTCCTCGGCTTAAGATCATAAAATCATTTCTAAATGAAAAACTATGTTAGTTAGAGACCTGTAATTTTATAACAAGTTATATTTTTATAAAAGCTAACTTCAAAAAATATTAAACTCATAAAAATTAATTTTTTCACTAAGTGAAAATAGCTAACAAATTCATGAAGACATGTCCATGATCTTATTCGATTCTGAAAAGCAGAGTTTAAATCATTATACACGTATAATATTTACCTATAAGCACACGTCTTTTATTCGGTCATTTTGAATGCGTGGCAGGTACCTGATAGTTGCTCGCGCGGTTTTTATAACAAAGTACATCCAAAATAACTGCTGCAACTTTTGAGACAGCTCGCATACAGATTTTTAAAACTGTGTTTTCATGTAAGTAGTAGTTATAAGGTAGACGTGGGCTGGTAACTGGGCTCGTAGGTTAAATAACTAAGCTTCAACTATTGTTTGTAAAACAGTGAAGTTACGTGTGTTTTAATTATTGTAGTACTAACAGTAAGGTTGCGAGGTCTGGTGGTAGTTGGGCTGGTAGCCGTTGGGCTCGTAACTACCCTGATCTCGTAGCCTTACTGAGCCACAAATGCTACAATAGTACCTTTCGATATCCGTGGCTAAGACGTGCGTTTTTGACACTGCGCAATTTTTATCGCCCGAACGAAACATTTCGAAGCGAGAGAGAGAGAGAGTCGACATAAAGACTCACGAGATCGAGAACGTTGCGACCACAGGAGGGACGGCGACAGACGTCAAATATCTACCAGTCGACGACGACGCTCTTCAAGTCAACGACGACGCTCTTCAAGTCGACGAAGTAAGCCTACCAGTCGACGAAGCCGAACGCCGAAACACCATCATCGAGATGACTTCAGAAGCCGTCGTCGATTCTACTCATCTGTGCACAGCAAGTGGGACCATCGAAGACCTCGCTACTCTCGACGCGAGTTTTCTTAAAATTTTACTAATTACTATTTTTTGTAATTTTTTTGCTATTTTTTTAAATTTAATGAGTAATATTTTTTCTATTTTTTTCATATAAAATTATTAGACTAATTTTAGTATTTTATGAAAAAATTAACTTTAAGTTTTTTGAAAAATTAAATCTATTTAAAGTTTGAATTTTAAATCTTGCAAATGTAAAATTAAATGATATACTTACTTAATATGAAAACACCATGTACAGCGGTACTTTTTTGCCAATAGCAGTTGGTCTGGTAGTGATCTACCACACCACATGAAAAAACTTAGGTGACTGTTGTGATCGTCGCATTGTCGGTAAAACTTTGTAGTGCTTCGCGTAACGCTTTCAATTTTATAAGAATGCTAGGTGTAAATTTGCAGTTTCATAAAAATTATAATACAATTTTTTAAAATTATGTTCAATTTTATAAGAATGGTAGGCGTAAGTTTGTAAATTCTTTTAATTATAATACAATATTTTTTTTTTAAATTGTGTTTTCATTATTGTAGTACAAAGAGTAAGGTTGCGAGATCGTAGTTAGCCCGATAGCCGTTGGCCTCATAACTACCCTGGTCTCATATCCTTACTCTTTTACCTACTACTGATAAAATTTTTGAGTTTAGAGTATAGTATTAAATCATTCATTAATTGACGTAACTTTTTTTCGCAATAAATATTTTACATCAGGCATTTTACGGAGAAATTAACAAATAAAGCCTATCTTGAATTTCGATTCGTAAAGTTTGTACAATAAATATTGAAAATTATTATTACAACAAATATAAAAATTTTAAAAGTGATAATGAAGTTAAATTAGCTTGAGCCAAAGTTTTTACTAAATGTTAACAATATTTAAGTATCATATAAGAAAAAAAAAAAAAAAATCATTGTCGAGTAGTCGAGAAAGTTTTGTCAAATCTAAGATAATGTCCGAATATTCATTAAAATTTAAATTCTGGAAATACACTCAATTTAGTACACAAAAATTGTATGAGAAAAGTTTATATTTTACTGGTGAAGCTGCTTCTATCCTTGATGCGAATGTTGCTGTATCATTGTTTTTTTGGAATCAGTTGGTTGGCAGATCGACGGTTACGCACGAGAGTATAGTGCAAGTAGGTGTAAACAGTGACGTTGCAGTGGTGCGCTCATCAAATTATATCATGCAATGTTGCCGGTTTTGATAAATGTGCTGTTACTGGTGCATTCAGTAGGTGCTCCAGCCGGTACTACATCGATCGGAGAGCTAGTTGGACTCGTAGTGTGGTTAGTTTACAAAGATTATTCTTCAACTCATTGAAGTGCATTAAAAGGTAAATACTTTCACATTTGTTATCAATCAATCATTGTTTGTTCTTAAAAAAAATTAAAACATCCATCTGATACCCGAGTGTTGACCGATAGAAAAAAAAATTTTTTTTCTTTGGACTTCGGCGTGTTAGTGAGTATAGTACTTTGATTGTTACAATTTTTATTAAATAATTGTCAGAGTTAAGTTGTCAACTGTCGTTATTTCATAAATTAATTGTTCGCAGGTTGTATTAAAAGATTCATGGGTGTGGCTGGATGTTTGGATCGCGTGCTGCAGGTGCATCGCGGGCGAGTTGGTGGAAGAGTCGACCGCCGCTGAGGGTATAGTGGGTCCAGTGTTGGCGTCGAGTTTTTTTTTGCGCCGAGTAACTATGTTCAGGTCCGATATCGAAGTGTCTGCGGCTTCGTTCAGGCTGCGCCGTGCATGGTTAAAATTCGAATAGGTCCGTTCGACAATCGTGAAAGCGAAATTGTACTTTTAAATTTAGCTAGCACACTTTGTGCGTTATTTATTATTATTTATTGTAGTTAATGCATAATGGCCCAGGTGGTAAATATTTTGTGGAAATATATCAAAATATTAACATATCAAATAAAATTTTTTTTTTTATTTAAAAAAGTAATCTGAAATTATAAAAAAAATTGACGCTAGGTTATTAAAAATCGAGTATTTGTTTTATTTATTTATTTCTTTTATTTAATTTTAATTTTTCAAAAAGCTATAAAAATGAAAAAAATTGTTGCTTTTTGTAGAAAAAAAAAAAAAAAATTTAGCTACCTTACTTTTTTTCTGCATTATTTTGAATTATTTATTTATCAAACAGTTAATTCAAAAGTATTTACGAGTTAAATGTTTTATAAAGCATTATATTAAAATATTAATTTATGAAATGAAATTTCTTTTTTTATTCCTTTGAAAATTATAAAAAAGTAATTTTGGATTTCATGAAAAATTTAGGATAAATAATTTAGAATCAGTAATTTTGTTTATGTTTTTATAATCAAAAGCATATTTTGAACAATAAACTTTTGAATAGTTAAAATTATTTATTTCCCAAAATAAGATAAATGGTATCCCAGCTGAAAAAATCTATATGGAAATCCGTACAGGGACCCATAAGGGTTCTCGTATTGGACCCCATACGGGTTTCCGATACTGATATTTGGTCAGGGTCCCCGTACGGGTTTCCATACAGTTTTTTTTTTCTTTTAATTTTATTTTCACACTATTTTTGAATTTATTTAATATTATTATTATTAAATATTTATATATTATTCTTTATTAGATTTAATTATTAATAATAAAATTATCGAAGAAAAAAATTTTGTTCGACTGAGACTCGAACCTTTTTTTTTTTTAAATAGATCTTTATTTGCTCAAAATATATATTACAAGTATGTACGAGCAGAGCTGGCCTTAGAGTCGTTAGCGCCCCTGGGCAAAATTATTTTTGGTGCCCCTAATAAAAATTGAGTTTGCAGTTTCTTGGTAGTTAATAATTGATTTTTTCAGACTTTAATTGAAAACGAATTTTATTTTGATTAAAATATTTACATTTTTTCTACGTAAAAAAAACGCAAATTATATTTATTATAATCAATCGTTGATCCGCAGGTGTAAAAAAAACAGATCAGCTATTCCCCAAGCTCTAAACCCCCAAGACCCTGGGCGCCCGAGGTCAATAAATGAACTGATCAGTTATCCCCCAAGCTCTGAACCCCCAAAACCCTGGGCACCCGAGGTCAACGAAAAAACTGATTAGTTATCCCCCAAGCTCTGAACCATATCAAACTCTGGTTACCAAGTGGAATAATTTTAGAAGTTAAGCGTACTTTATATTAGAATATCAAGTCCATAAAAAATTGTTTTTTATTTTTGTTCCACAAAAAGGTTGTGGTGTACTTTTATTTACAATACTTGAAAATATTACAAAATGATAAGAAAAAATATATACCATAAATAAATATAAATAACCAATAAACAAACGAAAATTTTTACACTTTTTTCGAAATGTGTCTCATTCTTAGAAGCATTTCATTTGTCGTAAAGAAAAAAGAATTTGTTGATAATGTTTCAAATGAAGAGTCAAACAATAAGAAAAAACTTATAGCTTTTTTCTAATTAACCACGCCATTTTGGAGTTAAAATTTTCAGATTTACAACTTTATGACATAATTGCACCAGTGCAGCATAATTAGGTATCGTTACAAAATATTTTATTTCGTTAACTAAAATGCACTCATATTTTTGGAACTCGGGAACCCAGGGTTTTGGGAGTTTAGAGCTTGGGGGACAGCTCATAAGTTTTTTTGTTGAACTCGGGCACCCAGGGTTTCGGGGGCTTAGAGCTTGGGGGATAGCCGATCTGTTTTTTTGTTGACCAGGGCGCCCAGGGTCTTGGGGGTTTAGAGCTTGGGAGATAACTGATCAGTTTTTTCGTTGACCAGGGCGCCCAGGGTCTTGGAGGTTTAGAGCTTGGGGGATAGCTGATCAGTTCATTTATTGACCTCGAGCGCCCAGGGTTTTGGGGGTTTAGAGCTTGGGGGAAACTGATCAGTTTTTTCGTTGACCTCGGGCGCCCAGGGTTTTGGGGGCTTAGAGCTTGGGGAATAGCCGATCTGTTTTTTTACACCTGTGGATCAACGATTGATTATAATAAATATAATTTGTATTTTTTTACGTAGAAAAAATGTAAATATTTTAAATAAAATAAAATTCGTTCTCAATTAAAGTCTGACAAAATCAATTATTAACTACCAAGATACTGCAAACTCAATTTTCATTAGGTGCGCCAAAAATCATTTTGCCCAGGGGCGCTAACGACCCTAAGGCTGGCTCTGCTCGTACATACTTTTGAATTAACTGTTTGATAAATAAATAATTCAAAATAATTCAGAGAAAAAGTAAGGTAGCTACAATTTTTTTTTTTTTTTTTTACAAAAAGCAACAATTTTTTTCATTTTTATAGCTTTTTGAAAATTAAAATTAAATAAAAGAAATGTGGTATGGTATGGTATTTGTGGGAGGGGTACGCGGTCCCTACCCGGGAACATGCGACCCCAGCACTCAGGTATACACCAATTGTGCTGATTTCCCTGCCTTACTCAATCCCTGTTCAAGGCCACTTCGATGTGGCCTATTGCCGTCGTGATTGCCGAAACACTTTCCTCCCTTAGATCCAATGGATCTATAATGGGTCTGCCTAGCCTTCTGGTCCAGAGTGTGGCCCAAGCGGGACATTCACAGAGAAGATGTCCCGTTGTTTCGGCCGATTCTCCGCACCACCTGCAGTTTGAGACATCGCTGAGTCCTATCCTTGATAGGTGATGTCTCACCATCCAGTGGCCCGTAAGCCAGCCGATGATCATCCTGAGTTTTGTTCTGCTAGTCCTTCTCAGGTCTCGCAGCCATGTTTCAGGCGGCTTGTCACCGATGAGGCTCTTTGCCTGCTTCAGCCCCTGGTGATCATTCCATCTTTGGTCAGCTACACCTGTCATCCAGCGTTCCATGGCTTCTTGCATTGAGCAATCGGGCATTCCAACGTTGCATTGGTCCGCCCTGATGTCCAAGGCGCCCCGGTTCGTCAGCCTGTCTGCCTTTTCGTTGCCCAGGATCATCGAGTGTCCTCGCACCCATAATAGGGTGACACAGTTTGTTCAATTTATTCAACGTGCGATACCTGCAGAAGCTCAACCCGCACGAGCCACCTTGGCCAATAGGGTCGGATTACGTCCTTCAGCGGGGCGAGCCTCCCCGGATAGGCTCAAAAGCAGTACGTTGGGCTCGCCTACAAATTTCCGATCAAAAGTAAGTGAGTACAAATGAAAGGACCCTTTGTAAGGGTTTTACATGTCACACCATTCGGGTGCTCTTTTATCATGGCTAAGACAGGCCAGGAACCCGGTTGACCTGGTCGACGACGAGTCTGACACCAGGCTAGACGCAACCTTAACGCGCAATTTCATCCAGAACCATGAACGTCGAGCCGTAGCCCACTGTTGACGCCACTCGCTGGACACCCTTGCTTGCTGTCGTACGACAGAGTACCACTGCCACCAAGAGTCTAGACCCATTCGACCGATCAGGAAGAACAAGCTCAATGAGGTGGAATGAGAGAAGCATAATTCGGCCGAAGCCGCCCCCACGCTACTACCAGCTCTATGCGCTCGTTAATCCTGGCTTGGAAATCGGTACGCCCTTGGTAGATTTACCCTCTCTTACGAGCACCACTAGAGTCTCTCACCAGACTTTGGTTGTGGCCACCGTCGATTCAAATTAGGAGTTTTTGGAACATGAGACAAAGTCTAGGTATAAGAATTCATACAGTCACAAGGAGTCATTCCCATACCAACACCCACAGGCCTCGACCACCCGCAGGAGTCGAAAAACGTCACTAAAATGACGAGTCATTTTGCTACCATTTGCGTCACTAAAATGACGAGTCATTTTGCTACCTCGCGTTCGAACAGCATACGACGAGAGACAAGTTGTCTCAAGGCGAGATGCTTATGCCAGAGTTGGACTTAGGCGAGTAAATTACTCTCCAGTTCCTAGAGTATTTGCTACCACCTCCCGCCCAATAGGGCTTATTGGAAAATAGGATTAAGCGCGGACAAGACTACACTCATTGAATGTCTTTCAAGCTCGAACGCAGCCGCATCCTTAGGGGTTCCCAGTTTCGATGACTTTGGTCGGGCGCATTTTGTCCTGGCTCGACCGCAGTTCGTATCTGTCCCTGAGAGCAGATACCTTGATGTCCACCCCCGTTTCTGAGATCGAAGGCAGGATCATTATCATCATGACCTGTAGAGGCCACGGACCAGGCAGGATAAGTAGAAACCACCTGCCTTGGTCTGTTCTTAAAAATGAATCTTGCAAACTCATATAATTTCTCATATGTTTGTTTGCTCTGAAGAGCACTGCTCACATCCCATCCGTCTTCAGGATTCGGATACCTTTCAATACCCATGCTCTCCAGGTCTCTCTCATTTGA
The DNA here is from genome assembly GCA_038277355.1 of Encarsia formosa. Classification (NCBI taxonomy): domain Eukaryota; kingdom Metazoa; phylum Arthropoda; class Insecta; order Hymenoptera; family Aphelinidae; genus Encarsia; species Encarsia formosa. The sequence continues at coordinate 87,625,035 of CM076184.1, read as the reverse complement.
ATAGAGTTCACAGTCATAGAGCACATGAATCCAGTCTTCACGAATGAACCCACATGAACAAGCCGAGGTATCGGAAAACTTGCGTTCGAATCGGAAAGCATTTAAGCTTCCGTGTCCTGTCAGCAGGTAACTCAGTTCAAGATTTAACTTGAAGCCCGTTCGAAAGGGCGAGGATCTCACTCCTTTCAGCCACTCGTAAGTTACTCTGCCTTTGGACGAAGAATCCCTCCTTTGCTGCCATCTGAGATCTGCCCTGTCATTAATGAGTCTTTTCTGAGCACTGGAGGTGAGTCTAGAAATTTCGGCAGTCATTACCAAGTCACCCTCCTGCATGGGCATATTTTTCCGGGCTTTGTATAGATTTGCGTGTCTTACACAATCAAGATCCCATAGGAGACTTCCCGCGAGAACTTGTAAAGCTTCAGTAGAGACTGTTCTGCAGGTATGTAGATTTGGTAAGAGCACTTTCCTTTGATACCGCTGCATTGTCTCGGCTAGCTTTTTATTGTCGCACAATCTTCTATACCAGGCGCTCGCTCCGTACATGATTGCAGGTAGCAGAGTCCCCCTGAAGATGAAAAGGGAAGTCCTGGTATCCATTCCCCAATCCTTCTTCAGGACCCTTCTAAACTTGCCCACCGAGGCAAGGACTTTACTCTCCAATTTCTTGATATGAGAGTCCAAGCCCAAACCAGCGGTGAAGTTTATGCCAAGATACTTTACTTCGCTCTTAAAACCGACCCTAGCCACAGTATCGCCATTCGCGTTCTTGACCTCGAACGGTTTGGTCTTGATGAGATTTCTATCTCCCTTGAGGTCCATGGCTACTGTCTTGGTTTCAGAAATCTCCACGCCGGATTTCTGATCCCAGTCGTAGACTAGGCGCATAATTTCCGCCATGGCTGCAATAAGAGCTGCCCTGGTACAAGCTTCAACGATGAGAACCAGATCATCTGCGTAGGCAATGAACCTTATACCAAGCCTGGTTAAAAAGTTCAGCAGCTCATCCATACAGAGCCTCCAGATGGTGGGCCCGCTGATGGATCCTTGCGGACACCCGCGCTTGGCTTTCCTTTCCACCTTGTCAGTAGCGCTTCTCATATATACCGTTCGGTCGCAAAAATAGCTTCGCCACGGTTTTGGATCAGCTTCGGAGCAGCCAACTTCTTTCAATCGGGATAGAGCGTAATCCCACAATAAATTGTCGAAAGCGCCTTTGAAATCTACGAAGATCCCAACTACATAATTTCCAGTGGCCTCCCTGGTGATACGAGACAACTCAACCAATGCATCTTCGCATGATCTACCTTCAACGAATCCAAACTGAAATTTGTTCCATCTATTGTACATCTTGACCTCAAGCCTAAGGACCATCATTCGTTCCAAAAGCTTTGCCAGGCCATTGAGCAAGCAAATAGGTCGGTATGATCGTGGATTGGCTGGGTCTTTATCAAGTCCCTTCCTTAGCACGACCACCCTGGCCTCTTTCCATTTCAGTGGGAAACATCCGGAACGGATACAAGAATTGTAAATGCTACGCATGAACTCAGGGATAACCGCCCAGACCTTCTTCAAGACTTCATTCGAAATTCCATCCGGGCCTGGGGTTTTCCCCACTGACATTCGCTTGATGGAGTAAATCATTTCGTCAATCGTAAGATCGACCGGGGCGTCATTGTTGTCAACATAATCACCTTCAGAAGGCTCGCCATCACCCGGAAGAAAAAATTCCTTCAACAGAGTTTGAGCGCTTTCAACCCACGTTCGAGTCTGGCCATTTGCAGTCTTAAGGCTCGACAAGGTATCTCTCTGGGATTTGTTATTGCAGATTTTATATACCGGTACCCAAGGGTTTTTATTTCCCTTATCACACACAAAGCCCTGCCAATTTCGAAGTTTGGCTGACTTGATCGTGGAAGCGTATTCCTCAGCAGATCTCTTCCCTTGTCTCCGATCATGCCCATCTTTGTCACCCGATCTTTTCCTCTCCATATGGTATTCCCTTCTTATTCTTCGGGTCAGGGCTCTAAGTTTGGATAACTTGGAGTTCCACCATTTGAGTCTCTGTGGCCTTTTCGAGAGCGAGGTTCTTTTGAAGTATCTGTCGTTGAAGTATTGTTTGAAGTATCTTCTTTGAGGTATCTGTCGTTAGCGTCAGTGATCCAGCCACACAGCATATTGACTTTATCCTCAACCTCAAGTTGATTAAACGGCTCGATGCCGTAATCATTAGCGCAAAGCTTAACATAACATGTATAAGCTGACCAATCCACATCCTTAGAGTTCCATCTCTTTTCGGACGGTAAGAGTTCAACGGTATCTAGGTCTGAAGTGCCCTCAATTCCAATTTCAATTGGGTTGTGGTCACTCAGCCCCCATCCCTCCAGAATTTTCCAGGAAAATTTTGCCACCCTACTTTGGTCACCCCAATCACCACCAACCAGAGTCACATCAATGTCTGAAAAACCTCTCGGCCCTACAAAGGTATAGACTTCACTAGGTTCATTCAAAATTTCTAGTCTAGACGCGAGGATCCAATCGGATAGGATTTCTCCCCTAGCGGCAGCGCTGTGTCCAGCCTTTTTTCCAAGACTGTCCTTGCTATGCCACAAGTCAGAGATCGCGTTCGAGTCCATTCCAATCAGGATCCTATGTCCTGCAGCGTGTGCAATTACATCATCGAGATAATTCAGACTCAGATGGACATCCTGGCCCGGAGGGCAAAATAGGGACACCAATAAGAGCTCCCCGAAGGGTCCTTTAGTGTGAATACACACACCATTTTCAAAGGAACTCAGTTTCACAAGGATGGCAGAGATCTCTTCCTGCAACATCACTACGGCCGCTTTACCGTTTGGAGTTGCAAAAACAGTCAGACCAGATGGAAGACCGACCGGACGACCAAAGGCCATGTGACTTTCTTGCAGCAGACAGATCTGTACTCCTGCTTCGAGTGCCTTCTGCATTAAATCGCAGATAACAGTTGAAGATCTCTGGCAGTTTACCTGCATGATCTTTATAATCGGAAAGTTGGGTTTAACCCGCCTCGGCACGCCTTGGGAAAGGTCACCAGGGTAAGTATAAGTATTGTCTCGAGATCTCTTTCAAGGTGGCTCCGTGTCTTCCTTACTTACGTCGTCGTTGCTGTTGAAGTAGTCTCTGTGGGATTCAGCTTTCCGCTTACTAACCACTTCTGACTCTTCAAGGTTTTCCGAATTTGATGGAATACTAACCCCATTCGACGCATTTAGAAAGTTGACATGATCAAGGTGACAAGGATTCTCGGGACCTTCGTTGTCTCCTGTAATCAAATCAACACCAGAGTTGCGATGAACCATAGGTACCACCTCGCAATCCGGCCACGATTCCAGAACTTCACACCCGATTTCATCGGATGATCCGTGTAATCTCAAGCTGGCAAAAATATCTCGAGATCGCTTTCGACGGGGTCCTCTGTCTTCCTCATCTACGTCATCATCGTTATTGAGATGACCTGCATGGGATTCAGCTTTTCGCTTACTAACCACTCTAGGTTCCTCAGGGTTTTCCGCATTTAATAGAGTACTAGCCCTACTAGACGCATTGAGAGAGTCGATATGCCCGAGGTGATAAGGATCCTTGGGACCTTCGTTATCGCCCGTAACCAGATCGACGCCAAAGTTGTGGTGAACTCTAGGTCCTACCTCACAATCTAGCCATGACCCCATGATTCCAGACCCGGTTTGACCGGGTGAGCAATGTAACCTCAAGTTAGTCTTGGTCCGCCATCGTCTTGATCGAGACTGAGGGCCTCCAAGTAACTCACTCTGCTTGAGGGGAAACCTGATCAAGACACGCGGATTCCGTCTTTCTTTGGGTGTGGCATTCCGAGTTCCTTTACGGACTTCGGGATCACCGCCCTTCACTCCCTTTCAATAAGAGCCCATCGTCGGAGCTAACGATAGACAATTTGCTTTCGATTTTATTTTGTGCTTTCCCATCTGTTTCGTGCCTCCCTTTAATCAGAGGGCTATGCCCTCCTTTAAGGGAGAAGATGCTCATCTCAGGTGTTATCATTATTTCAAACTCAGCACTGTCACATCTATTGGAATCCGTCCAATCATACATCCCAGGGCTGTGACGCTAGAGCACGGGGATTCGGGAAAGTTTCACTGGACTCCTTACCAGGGTTGTGTTTTTGAGCCAACCACTCTCAATCACGCGGTCAAGCGCAGCCTTGGATCTATACACCTAACACCCATGTTATCTCTAACATGGAGCACATCCAGTGTATAGGTAGCCAATTGTAATCACCAAGGTGACCACAAGAGTCGTCGAGGTCCAACGACTCTAGCTAGGGTAAAAGCGGAAAGCCACCCCGTAGCAGTTTTGACGCTGCCATCCCTTCAGTAAATCATCCATCACAGGGTTCTCAGTCCCGAGTGTTCGACTTGGCGTTCAGGCCCCCGGTTTGGACCAGTCATTAAGCGCATATAAAGCAATTAAATCTTTGCACTCGGAGGCCGTTGGGAAATTTAAAAACCAGCACGAGGAGCGCAGAAGGGAGCTAAACCTTCGACACCTTGGTATCCTGTTAAGGTTTCCACGATGTCTCCTTACACGTTCACGGAAGATCTTCCATTTATACTCCTTAGAGCTGGTTGTTAATGACGAGATTACAGGCATTGGAAGATCCCCGAGAAGGCCAACTACAGTCGTCTGATTCCATTTGCGCCGCTCATTACTCTTGCTTTCCGTCTTTGACCAGCAATTATCCGTGCACAAGCTAGCCATCCCTAGTATCACAGGCTCCCACCTAACCTAGGCCCTGTACACGGCAGCAAATCGCAACCAGCAAAATTGGCTGGAGTCCTTTCAGTCAACTGCCTGGGGTACTTTATAGTATGCTATACTTCCCCCAGAGGCTCTGCGTTCGATTGAGAAATTTGCGTCACTAAAATGACGAGTCAATTGCTACCTTTGTTTAACGTCACTAAAATGACGAGTCATTCTGCTACCTCGCGTTCGAACAGCATACAAGAGATGAGTTATCTCGAGGCGAAATGCCGAACCAGAGCTGGATTTTGGCCGCTTTGCCGCGTTCGATCAAAACGTTGCCCATTTAACACGACGAGGACGTATCCAGTTGGCCAACGCCAGCGCCCTCTTTCGAATGCGTTTGCAGTGGTTTAGTTAAATAATAGGGTGACACATTGTTGTTCGATTTATTTAACGTGCGATACCTGCAGAAGCTCAACCCGCACGAGCCACCTTGGCCAATAGGGTCGGATTACGTCCTTCAGCGGGGCGAACCTCCCCGGATAGGCTCGAAAGCTGTACGTTGGGCTCGCCTACAAATTCCCGATCAAAAGTAAGTGAGTACAATTGAAAGGACCCTTTGTAAGGGTTTTCACGTGTCACACCATTCGAGTGCTCTTTCATCCTGGCTAAGACGGGCCAGGAACCCGGTTGACCTGGTCGACGACGAGTCTGACACCAAGCTAGACGCAACCTTAACGCGCAAATTCATCCAGAACCATGAACGTCGAGCCGTAGCCCACTGTTGACGCCACTCGCTGGACACCCTTGCTTGCTGTCATACGACAGAGTACCACTGCCACCAAGAGTCCAGACCCATTCGACCGATCAGGAAGAACAAGCCCAATGAGATGGAATGAGAGAAGCATAATTCGGCCGAAGCCGCTCCCACGCTACTACCACCTCTATGAGCTCGTTAATCCCGGCTTGGAAATCGGTACGCCCTTGGTAGATTTTTACCCTGTCTTGCGAGCACCACTAGAGTCTCTCACCAGACTTTGGTTGTGGCCACCGTCGATTCAAATTAGGAGTTTTGGAACATGAGACAAAGTCTAGGTATAAGAATTCGCACAGTCACAAGGAATCACCCCCACAGCAACACCCACAGGCCTCGACCACCCGCAGGAGTCGAAAAACGTCACGAAGATGACGAGTCATTTGGTACCATTTGCGTCACTAAAATGACGAGTCATTTTGCTACCTCGCGTTCGATCAACAACACATACGCCGAAAGAAGATTATCTCAGGGCGAAGTGTCATATCAGAGCTAGACTTAGGTGAGTAAATTACTCCCCAGTCCCAAGAGTATTTGCTACCACTTTCTGTCCGAAAGGGCTTACTGGGAAAGATTTGGACTCTGCACGGTCAAGACTTTCGTTCATTGAACGCCTTTCAAGCTCGACCTCAGCTGCATCCACGAGAGTCCTTGGTTTCGATGACTACGATCAGGCACGCTTGGTTCTGGCATGATCGCAGTACGTATCCGCTCCGGAGAGCGGGTACCGTGATGTCCACCCCCGTTACTGGGATTGAGGGCAGGATCATTTCCATCATGGCCTGTTGAGGCCACGGACCAGGCAGGATCAGTCGAAACCGCTTGCCTTGGTCTGTCCTTAAATATGAATTTCGCAAACTCGTACAATTTCTCATACGACTGTTTGCTCTGAAGGGCACTGCTCACATCCCATCCATCTGCAGGATTCGGATACCTCACAATACCCATGCCCTCCAGGTCTCGCTCATTTTTATAGAGTTCGCAGTCACAGAGCACATGAATCCAGTCTTCACGAATGAACCCACATGGGCAAGCCGCGGTATCGGAAAACTTGCGTTCGAATCGGAAAGCATTTAAGCTTCCGTGTCCTGTCAGCCGGTAACTTAGTTCAAGATTTAACTTGAAGCCCGTTCGAAAGGGCGAGGATCTCACTCCTTTCAGCCACTCGTAAGTTACTCTGCCTTTGGACGAAGAATCCCACCTTTGCTGCCATCTGAGATCTGCCCTGTCATTAATGAGTCTTTTCTGAGCACTGGAGGTGAGTTCAGAAATTTTGGCAGTCGTTACCAAGTCACCTTCCTGCATGGGCATGTTTTTCCGGGCTTTGTATAAATTTGCATGTCTTACACAATCAAGGTCCCACGGGAGACTTCCCGCGAGAACTTGCGCAGCTTCGGTAGAGACGGTTCTGCAAGTATTTAGGTTTGCTAAGAGCACTTTCCTTTGATACCGCTGCATCCTCTCGGCTAGCTTTTTATTATCGCATAATCTTCTATACCAGGCGCTCGCTCCGTACATAATTGCAGGTAGCAGAGTCGCCCTGAAGATGAAAAGGGAGGTCTTAGTATCCAGTCCCCATTCCCTCCTCAGGACCCTTCTAAACTTGCCCACCGAGGCAAGGACTTTACTCTCCAATTTCTTGATATGAGAATCCAAGCCCAAACCAGCAGTGAATTTTATGCCAAGATACTTTACTTCGCTCTTAAAGCCGACCCTAGCCACAGTATCACCATCCGCGTTCTTGACCTCGACCGCTTTAGTCTTCATGAGATTTCTATTTCCCATGAGGTCCATGGCTACTGTCTTGGTTTCGGAAATCTCCACACCGGATTTCTGCCCCCAGTCGTAGACTAGGCGCATAATTTCCGCCATGGCTACGATAAGAGCTGCCCTGGTACAGGTTTCAACCATGAGAACCAGATCATCTGCGTAGGCAACGAACCTTATACCAAGTCTGGTAAGAAGGTTCAATAGCTCATCCATACAGAGCCTCTTGATGATAGGTCCGCTAATGGATCCTTGCGGACACCCGCGCTTGGCTTTCCTCTCTACCTTATCGGTAGCGCTTCCCATATATACAGTACGGTCGCTAAAATAGCTTCGCCACAGTTTTATATCGGCTTCGGAACAGCCAACTTCTTTCAATCGGGCTAGAGCGTAATCCCATAGTAAATTGTCGAAAGCGCCTTTGAAATCTACGAAGATCCCAACTACATAATTTCCAGTGGCCTCCCTGGCAATACGAGACAACTCAGCTAATGCGTCTCCGCATGATTTACCTTCAACGAAGCCAAACTGAAATTTGTTCCATCTGTTGTACATCACAACCTCGAGCCTGAGAACCATAATCCGTTCCAAAAGCTTTCTCAGGCCATCGAGGAAGCAAATAGGTCGGTATGATCGTGGGTTTGTTGGGTCTTTATCAAGTCCCTTCTTTAACACGACCACCCTTGCCTCTTTCCATTTCAGTGGGAAACACCCGCAGCGAATACAAGAGTTGTAAACGCTGCGCATGAACTCAGGGATAACCGCCCAGACCTTTTTCAAGACTTCATTCGAAAATCCGTCCGGGCCTGGGGCTTTTCCCACTTACATTCGCTTGATGGAGTAGATCATTTCGTCAATCGTAAGATCGACCGGGGCATCATTGTTGTCAACGTTATCACCTTCAGAAGGCTCGCCATTACCCGGAGGAAAAAATTCCATCAGCAGAGTTTGAGCGCTTTCAACCCACGTTCGGGTCTGGCCATTTGCAGTCTTAAGGCTCGACAAAGTATCTCTCTGGGATTTGCCGTTGCAGATTTTATATACCAGCCCCCAAGGGTTCCTGTTTCCCTTTCCACACACAAACTCTTGCCAATTTCGAAGTTTGGCTGACTTGATCGTGGAAGCGTATTCCTCAGCAGATCTCTTCCCCTTTCTCCGATTACGCCCATCTTCGTCACCCGATCTTTTCCTCTCCATCTGGCATTCCCTTCTTATTCTTCGGGTCAGGGCTCTAAGCTTGGATAACTTAGAGTTCCACCATTTGAATCTCTGTGGCCTTTTCAAGAGCGAGGTTCTTTTGAGGTATCTGTCATTAGCGTCAGTGATCCAACCACACAGCATATTGACTTCATCCTCAACCTCAAATTAATTAAACGGCTCGATGCCGTAATCATTAGCGCAAAGCTTAACATAACATGTATAAGCCGACCAATCCACATCCTTAGAGTTCCATCTCTTTTCGGACGGTAAGAGTTCAACGGTATCTAGGTCCGAAGTGCCCACAATTCCGATTTCAATTGGATTGTGGTCACTCAGCCCCCATCCCTCCAGAATTTTCCAGGAAAATTTCTCCACCCTACTTTGGTCACCCCAATCACCACCAACCAGAGTCACATCAATGTCCGAAAAACCTCTCGGCCCTACAAATGTATAGGCCTCATTAGGTTCATTCAAAATCTCTAGTCTAGACCCAAGGATCCAATCGGATAGGATTTCTCCCCTAGTGGCAGCGCTGTGTCCAGCCTTTTTCCCAAGACTGTCTTTGCTATGCCACAAGTCAGAGATCGCGTTCGAGTCCATTCCAATCAGGATCCTATGTCCTGCAGCGTGTGCTACTACATCATCGAGATAATTCAGACTTAGATGGACATCCTGGCCCGGAGGGCAATATAGGGATACCAGTAAGAGCTCCCGAAGGGTCCTTTAGTGTGAATACACACACCATTCTCAAAGGAACCCAGTTTCACAGGGATGGCAGAGATCTCTTCCTGCAACACCACTACGGCCGCTTTACCGTTTGGAGTTGCAAAAACAGTCAGGCCAGATGGAAGACCGACCGGACGACCAAAGGCCATGTGAGTTTCTTGCAGCAGACAGATCTGTACTCCTGCCTCGAGTGCCTTCTGCATTAAATCGCTGACCGCAGTTGAAGATCTCTGGCAGTTTACCTGCATGATCTTTATAATCGGAAAGTTGGGTTTAACCCGCCTCGGTACGCCTTGGGAAAGGTCACCAGGGTAAGTATAAGTATTGTCTCGAGATCTCTTTCGAGGTGGCTCCATCTCTTCCTCACTCACATCGTCGTTGCTGTTGAAGTAGTCTCTGTGGGATTCAGCTTTCCGCTTACTAACCACTTCTGACTCTCCAAGGCTTTCCGCATTTGATGGAGTACTAACCCCATTCGACGCATTCGGAGAGTCGACATGATCAAGGTGACAAGGATCCTCAGGACCTTCGTTGCCTCCTGTAACCAAATCAACACCAGAATTGCGGTGAACCATAGGCTCCACCTCGCAATCCGGCCACGATTCCACAACTTTACGACCAATTTCATCAGGTGATCCATGTAATCTCAAGCTGGCAAAACTATCTCGAGATCGCTTTCGAGGAGGTCCTCTGTCTTCCTCAGCTACGTCATCATCGTTATTGGGATGACCTGCGTGGGATTCAGCTTTCTGCTTACTAACCAATCTAGGTTCCTCAGGGTTTTCCACATTTGATAGAGTACTAGCCCTACTAGACGCATTGAGAGAGTCGATATGCCCGAGGTGATAAGGATCCATGGGACCTTCGTTATCTCCCGTGACCAGATCGACGCGAGAGTTGTGGTGAACTCTAGGTCCTACCTCACAATCCGGCCATGACCCCGTGATTTCAGACCCGGTTTGACCGGGTGAGAAATGTAATCTCGAGTTAGTCTTGGTCTGCCAACGTCTTGATCGAGGCTGAGGGCCTCCAAGTAACCCACTCTGCTTGAGAGGAAACCTGATCAAGACACGTGGGTTCCGTCTTTCTTTGGGTGTGGCATTCCGAGTTCCTTTACGGACTTCGGGGTCACCACCCTTCACTCCCTTTCGATAAGAGCCCATCGTCGGAGTTAACGATGGACAATCTGCTTTCGATTTTGGTTTGCGCTTTCTCATCTGGCTCGTGCCTCCCTTTACTCAGAGGGCTATGCTCTCCTTTAAGGGAGAAGATACTAACTACAGGTGTTATCATTATTTCAAACTCAGCACTGTCACATCTATTGAAATCCGTCCAATCATACATCCCAGGGCTGTGACGCTAGAGCACGGGGACTCGGGAAGTTTTCACTGGGCTCCTTACCAGGGTTGAGTTATTGAGCCAACCACTCTCGATCACGCGGTCAAGCGCAGCCTTGGATCTACACACCTAACACCCATGTTACCTCTAACATGGAGCACATCCAGTGTATAGGTAGCCAATTGTAATCACCAAGGTGACCACAAGAGTCGTCGAGGTCCAACGACTCTAGCTAGGGTAAAAGCGGGAAGCCACCCCGTAGCAGTTTTGACGCTGCCATCCCTTCAGTAAATCGTCCATCACGGGGTTCTCAGTCCCGAGTGTTCGACTTGGCGTTCAGGCTCCCGGTTTGGACCAGTCATTAAGCGCATATGAAGCAATTAAAATCTTCGCACTCTGAGGCCGTTGGGAAATTTATAAATCAGCACGAGGAGCGTAGAAGGGTGCTAAACCTTCGACACCTTGGTATCCTGTTAAGGTCTCCACGATGTTTCCTTATACGTTCTCGGAAGATCTTCCATTTATACTCCTTAAGGCTGGTTGTTAATGACGAGATTACAGGCATTGGAGGATCCCCGAGAAGGCCAACTACAGTCGTCTGATTCCATTGACGCCGCTCATTACTCTTGCTTTCCGTCTTTGACCAGCAATTATCCGTGCACAAGCTAGCCATCCCTTGTATCACAGGTGCCAACCTAACCTAGGCCCTGTACACGGCAGCAAATCGCAACTAGCCAAATCGGCTGGAGTCTTTTCAGTCAACTGCCTGAGGTACTTAATAGTATGCTATACTTCCCACAGAGGCTCTGCATTCGATTGAGAAATTTGCGTCACTAGAATGACGAGTCAATTGCTACCTTTGTTTAACGTCACTAAAATGACGAGTCATTTTGCTACCTCGCGTTCGAACAGCATACGACAAGAGATGAGTTATCTCGAGGCGAAATGCCGAACCAGAGCTGGATTTTGGCCGCTTTGTCGCGTTCGAACAAAACGTTGCCCATTTAGCACGACGGGGACGTATCCAGTTGGCCAACGCCAGTTCACTCTTTTGTGCATCTGGCAGTGGTTTCGCTAAATAATAGGGTGACACAATGTTGTTTATTTGGATTAACGTGCGATACCTGCTGAAGCTCTACCCGCACGAGCCGCTCGGCCAATGGGTCTTGGATGACGTCCTCCTACGCGGCTTAACCTCATCGGAAGACCCGAAGGCCTTCAGTTCGGCACGCCTACAAATTTCCGATCAAAAGTAAGTGAGTACAATTGAAAGGACCCTTTGTAAGGGTTCGACATGTCACACCATTCGAGTGCTCTTTCATCCTGGCTAAGACGGGCCAGGAACCCGGTTGACCTGGCCGACGACGAGTCTGGCACCAGGCTAGACGCAACCTTCACGCGCAATTTCATCCAGAACCATGAACGTCGAGCCGTAGCCTACTGTTGACGCCACTCGCTGGACACCCTTGCTTGCTGTCATACGACAGAGTACCACTGCCACCAAGAGTCCAGACCCATTCGACCGATCAGGAAGAAAAAGCCCAATGAGGTGGAATGGGAGAAGCATAATTCGGCCGATGCGTCTTCGCATGATTTACCTTCAACGAAGCCAAATTGAAATTTGTTCCATCGATTGTACATGACGACCTCGAGCCTAAGGACCATCATTCGCTCCAAAAGCTTTCCCAGGCCATCAAGTAAGCAAATGGGCCTGTACGAGCGTGGATCAGTCGGGTCTTTCTCAAGTCCCTTCTTGAGCACAACCACCCGGGCAGTCTTCCATTTCAGCGGGAAACACCCGGAACGAATACAAGCATTGTAGACGCTCCGCATGAACTCAGGGATAACCGTCCAGACCTTTTTAAGGACTTCATTAGAGATCCCATCCGGGCCTGGAGCCTTCCCCACCGACATTCGCTTGATGGAGTAAATCATCTCGTCGATTGTGAAATCGACTGGGGCGTCATCGTTATCGTCGCTATCACCTTCCAGAGGTTCGCTGCTACCCGGAGGAAAGAATTCCTTCAACAGGGTCTTAGCGCTTTCAACCCACGTTCGAGTCTGGCCATTTGCAGTTCTTAGGCTTGACAAAGTGTCTCTCTGGGATTTGCCATTGCAGACTTTATATACTGGCCCCCAAGGGTTCCTATTTCCCTTCTCACTTACAAAGTTCTGCCAATTTCGAAGTTTGGCAGATCTAAGCGAGGAAGCGTATTTCCTAGCTGACTTCCTCCACTTTCTCCGACTATGCCCATCTTTGTCACCCGATCTTTTTCCTCTCCCTCTGGCTTTCTCCTTTTAATTCACGGGTCTGGGCCCTGAGTTTAAATAACTCAGAGTTCCACCACTTGAGTCTCTGTGGTCTTTTCGAGCGCGAGGTATTTTTGAGGAATTTGTCGTTTGCTTCAGTAATCCATGCACACAGCAAATCGACTCTGTCCTCGACCCCAAGTAGATTAAACGGCTCAATGCCGTAATCATTTGCGCAGAGCTTAACATAACCTGTATAAGCTGACCAATCCGCGTCCTTAGTGTTCCATCTCCTTTCGGACGGTAAGAGCTCAGCGGTGCTTAGGTCTGAAGTGCCCTCAATTCCAATCTCAATTGGGTTGTGGTCACTCAGCCCCCATCCCTCCAGAATTTTCCAGGAAAATCTCGCCACCTTATCATGGTCCCCCCAATCACCTCCAACCAGGGTCACATCAATGTCTGAAAATCCTCTCGGTCCTACAAAAGTATAGGCCTCGCTAGGTTCGTTCAATACCTCTAGTCTAGACGTCAGGAACCAATCGGATAGCATTTCTCCCCTACTCTCGGCATTGTGACCAGCCTTTTTGCCAAGGCTATTTTTGCTATGCCATAGATCAGAGATTGCGTTCGAGTCCATTCCGATCAGAATCCTACGTCCTGCCGCGTGTGCAACAACATCATCAAGGTAGTCCAGACTCTTTTTGATATCCTGGCTCGGAGGGCAATACAAAGAGACCAATAAAAGCTCCCCGAAGGGACCCTTAGTGTTAATACAAACACCATTCTCGAAGGAACTTAGTTCCACAAGGATAGCAGAGATTTCTTCCTGTAACACAACTATGGCCGCTTTACCATTCTTAGTTGCGAACACAGAAAGGCCAGATGGTAGACCGACCGGACGACCAAAGGCCATATGAGTTTCCTGCAGTAGACAGATTTGTACTCCTGCTTCGAAAGCTATCTGCGTTAAGTCGCAGACAGCTGTTGAAGATCTCTGGCAGTTTACCTGCATGATCTTCATAGTTGGAGAGTTAGAGTCAGCCTGCCTTGGTACACTCTGGGAAAGGTAACCAGGGTTAGTATTGGCAGAGCTATCTCGAGATTGCTTTCGAGGAGGCTCACCGTCTTCCCTAGCTATGCCGTCATCGTTATTGAGGTCGTCCTGGTGGGATTCAGCTTTACACTTACTAACCACGCCAGACCTTTCAGGGTTTTCCACTAGTGAATGAGTACTAACCCTACTAGGCTCATAGGGAGAGTCAAAGAGGTCATGGTGATAAAGATCCCTCGGACCTTCACTATCCTCCGCAACCAAATTGACACCGGTCTTGTCGTGAACTCTAGGTCCAACTTCACAACCCAGTTGCGAGCGCTCTACCTCAAATCCGATATCATCGGATGAGAGATGTATTCTCGAGCTGGTCAAAATTCTTCGACGTTTTAAGCGAGGCTGAGGTACATCATCATAGCAGTTATCATCGTTATGAAAATCAGCTCGGGATTCAGGAGATTCCTTACTAACCGGTTGAGGTCCATCAGAGGTTTCCACAGAGTTCTGGGTACTAACTCCACTAAACGCCTGACGACGCGCCTCTTGACCTCCGCAATAAGGATCCTTCGGATCTTCGACATCGCGGGAAGTCTCAGCACCAATTTCAAGGTCGTGGGTTCCAAGCCCCATCACACCCTTGGGCTGTGAGCCTCCAAGTTTTCCTCCCTGTCTGAGAGGGAACTTGACATAAACGCCAGACTTTCTTTTGGGTCTGGGTTCGACATACCGAATTCCTTCACGGACTTCAGGCCTGCCATCCATTACTCCTTTTCGATAAGAGTCCATCGTCGGAGCTAACGATAGACAATTCGCTTTCAATTTTGTTTTGTGCTTTCTCATCTGTTTCGTGCCTCCCTTTAATCAGAGGGCTATGCCCTCCTTTAAGGGAGAAGATACTAATCCCAGGTGTTATCATTATTTCAAACTCAGCACTGTCACATCTATTGGAATCCGTCCAATCATACATCCCAGGGCTGTGACGCTAGAGCACGGGGACTCGGGAAGTTTTCACTGGGCTCCTTACCAGGGTTGAGTTATTGAGCCAACCACTCTCGATCACGCGGTCAAGCGCAGCCTTGGATCTACACACCTAACACCCATGTTACCTCTAACATGGAGCACATCCAGTGTATAGGTAGCCAATTGTAATCACCAAGGTGACCACAAGAGTCGTCGAGGTCCAACGACTCTAGCTAGGGTAAAAGCGGGAAGCCACCCCGTAGCAGTTTTGACGCTGCCATCCCTTCAGTAAGTCGTCCATCACGGGGTTCTCAGTCCCGAGTGTTCGACTTGGCGTTCAGGCTCCCGGTTTGGACCAGTCATTAAGCGCATATGAAGCAATTAAATCTTCGCACTCTGAGGCCGTTGGGAAATTTATGAATCAGCACGAGGAGCGTAGAAGGGAGCTAAACCTTCGACACCTTGGTATCCTGTTAAGGTCTCCACGATGTTTCCTTATACGTTCTCGGAGGATCTTCCATTTATACTCCTTAGAGCTGGTTTTTAATGACGAGATTACAGGCATTGGAAGATCTCCGAGAAGGCCAACCACAGCCGTCTGATTCCATTTACGCCGCTCATTACTCTTGCTTTCCGTCTTTGACCAGCAATTATCCGTGCACAAGCTAGCCATCCCTAGTATCACAGGCGCCAACCTAACCTAGGCCCTGTACACGGCAGCAAATCGCAACTAGCCAAATCGGCTGGAGTCTTTTCAGTCAACTGCCTGAGGTACTTAATAGTATGCTATACTTCCCACAGAGGCTCTGCGTTCGATTGAGAAATTTGCGTCACTAGAATGACGAGTCAATTGCTACCTCGCGTTCAAACAGCATACGACAAGAGATGAATTATCTCGAGGCGAAATGCCGAACCAGAGCTGGATTTTGGCCGCTTTGTCGCGTTCGAACAAAACGTTGCCCATTTAGCACGACGGGGACGTATCCAGTTGGCCAACGCCAGTTCACTCTTTTGTGCTTCTGGAAGTGGTTTCGCTAAATAATAGGGTGACACAGTGGTTCAACGCCATGTTAGTCAGTGCCTCTTTGCAGAGAGCCACTTCCTTCGAGCTTGTGGCCCAGCCCTTGAGCACCAAAAGCGCCGCTTTGCTGTCGGAGCAAATCGTGACTGGGCATCTCCTGTCAACCTCTCTCAGCGTGGCCCGTGCACACTCAGTGATCGCCCTTACCTCAGCCTGAAAGACTGCGGCAAATCCGTCAAGGTGTAGCGTTATCTCCCTGGAACAGCCCTGTCTCCAGGCTCCGGCGCCCACGCCTTCCTTTCTTTTCGAGCCATCTGTGAACCAGACAACTCCCTGACCTGTATACTTGTGCCATCCTCCTTGCCAGTCGGCCCGGCTGCCCGTTTCGACTCTACACGGCTTGTTGAAACTGATGTTCCTCGCCGTATGATCGAGCTTGGGCAGCTTCTCCAGATTTAGTTCTCTGGTTATCTGCCGGTCTGCTAGGTGGTCAACCTTCGCTTTGCCATCGTAGCGACACACGGCCTTGAAGGCCGCACTTCTAACCACGAGGTCAAGCGGAAGAGTTTCCGTCAGACGTTCCATCGCAACCAGTGGTGTGGTGCTCATACATCCCGTAAGGCCTCTCAAGACGAGGGCCTGTACGCGATCCAAGATTGACTTGGCACCCTTTACCGTCGCCACCTGGGGAGCCCATATGACTGCTCCGTGTAGTAGCTTGGGTTTCAACACCGCTGTGTATAGCCAGTGTATCTTTTCGGGCTCCAGTCCCCATGTCCTGCCAAAAGCCCTTCTGCATGCCCAGAAGGACTGAATCACCTTTGCGGAGGTGATATCGAGATGCCTTTTCCAACTGAGTTTGGAGTCGAATGTGACTCCCAGATACTTAATCTCATTGGTCAGGTCTAGTGCCCTTCCCATGAGATGTAGGCCCTTGACAGGGCCCACCTTGTATCTGGTCGTAAAGCACGTGACTCCAACTTTGCTCGGGTTCACCGTCAAGTGGACCCCCTTACACCATTTTTCGACGATTCCCAGTGCTAGTTGCATTAGGCCCGCCGCCACATCCAGATCGTCGGCCCTAACGAGAATGAAGACGTCATCAGCATATGCCTAGGCAAAAATGCCGGCTTCATCCAACAATCTCAGTAGGGTATCGACTACCAGGCACCACATAGTGGGAGACAAAACTCCCCCCTATGGGCATCCCTTACCGATCCTACCCTTGCGGATACGGTCGCCCCATGTGGCCAGCAGGCTCCTGGTGCTTAACATGTGGCACATCCATCTCACCAGGGTGGGCGGAATGGCATGATTCTCTGCACCCTTGCGAATGCTATCCACCCGGGTGTGATTGAATGCGCCTTCTATGTCAAGCAGGGCTGCTAGTACATAACCTTTATTCTTCATCCCGTTTCTGATCCAGGATTCCGCCTCTATAAGAGCTGTATCTGCAGACTTCCCTGCCTGGTAGGCATGCTGTCTGCAGTGCAGTGGTCTGTCGACCAAAGACGTCTCCTTGAGATACCTATCTACGAGTCTTTCAAGTGTTTTCAGTACGAAGGACGACAGACATATAGGTCTGTGGTCCTTCACGCTGGTAACCACTCTGCCTGGTTTCGGTATAAATACCACTTTCGCCGTCCTCCAGCAGGGCGGGACATATCCCAGGGCCAAGCACGCCCTAAAGAGTTTGGCCAGAGGGCTTAACAGTACCTCCAGCCCTTTTTGTATGAGGGCCGGGAAGATACCGTCCGGTCCGGCAGCTTTGAACGGGTCAAAGGTGCCGATTGCCCATCTGACTCTCTCCGGTGTCGTTATGGCCCTGGCCAGTTCCCAGTCCTGTCTGCCGGCTATCGCTTCTTGCGTGCCTTGGTGTACTTCGCCTTCCCTGACGTCGGGGAAGTGGGTCTCCAGTAGTGCGTTGAGGCAGTACGCATCATTTTCGGCCCATTGCCCCGAGTTCAGCTTCATTACACCTGGCGTCTGGTTTGGGCCACTGCGCAGAATGCGACTGAGCCTGGATGTCACTGCGACATCCTTTTGCTCTGTGCAGTAGTTCTGCCAGCCCAGAGTGGGCGCCCTCTCCAGCTCCTTCTTGTATAGTCGTTGCGCCTGTCGATAGGCGTCTTCGTCCTCCCTCTTTTTAGTCTTGTACGACCTGTTGTAGAGTCTCCTTACTTCCTTCCTCAAGGCTGTAAGTTCGAGTGTCCACCACGGACATCCCTGACTCTTACCTTTCTTACTAACCCGGCAGTTGTTCTCGAAAGCCATCACCAGAGTCTCCTGCAGGGACTCTGCGCAGTGTTCGATCTCCACCGGGGTGCCGTATCTCCCAGGAAAATTGGAAATTCTCCTGGCAAGATCGGCCCTGTAACCTTCCCAGTTTGTGTTTCTGGGATTTTTCTAGTAAGGCCTATCGGTAGTTCTGCCCACCAACGAAAAGGTGATGTGTTCGTGGTCTGACATGGAGGGCTCGTCCGAGACTCTCCAGTCCTCCACGGACGCCGCCAGATCGATCGTGGCCAGAGTGATATCGATGACCTCCTCACGCCTTATATCCCGAAAGGTGGGCTTGCCACCTTTATTCAGGATCTCCAAATTGGTACCCGCCAGGAAGCTCAAAAGTGCGTCCCCTCTGTTATTGCAATCCGAGCTGCCCCACACCGTGTGATGTGAGTTGGCGTCGCACGCAAGTAAGAGGTCCAAGCCTTTCAGTTCGCAGGTCCTGACAAGATCCCTAACCCTTTGTGGGGGTGAATCCTCCTCATCGTATAGAAAGTAGGCCGAAGCAACTACGAGTTGCCTTTCAGTGCCTTTCTCATCCTTGTATTTCACGGTCGCTGTCACAATGTCTCTGTCACAGAAGGATCCCCAGGCTTCAGCAGCAAGCCCTTTAATTATCAGGGCCGCCCTGCCTGAGTCTCCGTTCCAACTGAAACGGTTGCCGCAACCGTTTAGACCTGTAATTTTACCCGCCCTTATCCAGGGTTCCTGAATAAAGGCTATGCCTGTATGCACCTCTGCCATGCGTTTGACTAAGACAGCCGAAGCGCTTTTGCAATGGTGCAAGTTGATCCGGGTGCACGAAATAGTGGACGGTGCCATACGGGCAGGCCCTGGGTTTCGTCCACCCCGACCCGGCCTCCTTAAGCTCGCCATGGGGCGAAGTTAGGAGCTAGCCTTTGGGTGTGAAGGTAGGGGTAGGATTGTGCTTAGCGCTTCTCCCACCCCCAATTCCCTCCCATCTTCTCCCTTGTCACCTTTACCTTTGTCAGAGACAAGGACGGCGTGGGCCCTGCCACCCCCACAGAAGGGTCGGTAGTTCAGGTCCTTTAGGGCCTCCACCTCCGACTCCTCCACGGTGATGTTTAGCAGAGTCTCCACCGGTTGTCTCTCCTTTGCAGAGATTGACTTATTGCTTACGAGGTTCCAGGACTCCACCTTGAGAGTGGGGTTCTGTCGCCTCAAGCGTGTGAGTGCAGTCTGGGGAACAATGTCCCCCGGAACGTACAAGGCGATCCTTTTTACCTTTAGGAGATCGCCCTGCTCAACGACGGTGAGCTTGGCGTTCTCCCATGGGCTCCATTTAGGGACCTTAGCCTTTAACCACTCCACGTCCCACTGGGTGTTGCAGTCGTACACTAGTGCACCCCGCGTCTCCCAGTTGGCCAAGAACTGTGGGAAGTGGCCCTCCGCAGTTTGGTCGATTTCTGCTTCAAGAGCAGATCTGACCAGATCGACCTGTTCTTGGGTGAGTCGTGTGATGGGGTAGCCTTCAGGAACTATGGCCCACCGAAGCTTGGTAGCCACTGCTCGACTGTAGCACGCCCCATCTTCTTTATTTTCCCTGGCCGAGCGCTTGACTTCCCTGGGTGTCGAGCCTTCGGAGTGGGTCCTCTTCGCAGCCGGTGTTGACTGAAAAATGGTCCCCTCCTGCCCCACACCCTTCTTCTGGGTCCTCCTCTCCTGGCTAGTTCTACGCCTCACCCTTTTCTTTTTCTTTTTACCTTCGATCGGGGTGTCCTTTGCCCCTTTTGAGGCGAGGTCCCTCGGTCGAGTTTCCTTGTTGTAGGTGGCGGTATCACTGTCCTTATCCGTAGATGAGGTGGTGTCCCGCCGGTTGTTACCAGCCACCTTGTGCCCGGTATCCCCAGCCCCCTTGAGGGCGGAGTCACGTAGCGGTCCGGTGACTATGGCCTTTCGTTGGTCGGTATCCCCAGCCCCCGTGGGGGCGGAGTCCCGTACCTCAACATCCATGGGGGTGGGAACTCCCTTAACCTCTTGCGGTGGCGCTTTTTGCGTTCTGTCCTTGTCTTTATCTTTATCCATTTTGTTTTGATAGAGCGGGTGTATCGTGTTGTGGTCAGTTTCAGGTGTCTCCCGTTAGCTTGCCCTTCTGACGGGGGGTGATGTTCGAGGGTCTGTTTGACTCGGTAGCCTCGGAGGTTCCCCCCCTCCTCAGTAGTGCGGTCCCAGTCCGGTCACCATCCGGCAGCATCACTGCACCAGGGATTTTTCGATGGCTGGTGGGGCAGCCAGGCGGTCTGGTTAGTGACCTACCCGGGCCCCTGTACTATCCATCGGCCCAGGCGCGCCAGTCCCAGTTTGACCTCTGTACCCTCCTCGTCTCGCTAACCCTCGAACTCTTCACTCCCATCTTCAGGGGGCAAACCGGGGGGGGGGCACCCTACGCTGCAGTGTATGTATGTAAGTGTGAGTGTACGTGTGTATGTGTATCACATCCTGTCTACCGCGTTACCAGGATGTGATGTGTGTATACCCAGCCAGACCACCACCGTGGATGGGGGGGCTGTTTGATGGTCGCCAGCTTTCCTGCAAGCGAGGGGGGCGAAGACCGGGACTTACCCTGCCCTACATTCACCAGGACGAACCCTTCTCGGGTTGCCTATCACTCATTCCTCGGTCCCTCGTTTATAGGGGGCCTTCCATACGCCTGGACATCCTGTTTATAGGGAGCCACAACATTCATGCAGTCTCGCCCCTCCCGCTGTCAGTCGGCCGACTAAGCCTCCCCACCAGGCTGTCGAGGTCATGCCCCCGACAGCACGGTACAAGGTCCTACAGCCCCCAGTACCGACTGGAGCAAAGCTCATGCACCACAGCAAAATGAAAAACATTTTTCTGGAACAAAAAATTAGGACAGATTTAAATTAGATGAGGCGATGATTTTTAAGAAGAAAAACGTTTTTAGTAAAACTTTTTCAGACGGTCTTTATGGACTAAGATTTTTTTCTTGTTTTGGCTTTGCAAGAGGGCAGTGTTATTTTCGCGTACTTCTAGGACGTCGAAAACTCCGTTATAGAATTTATCTAGTTTGTTTTTACGCGGTAGTTTGTTGACGTAAACTTTGTCTCCGGGTTTTATATCTAGGGGTTTAGTTGATTTGTCGTAATTTCTTTTGTTAACTTGTTTGGATGATTCTAAGCTTTTCAATGCCATCTCTCGGATTTCAGCTATTCTTGTTGCTAGATCGTAAATGTAACCATTATATGTGTCGTATCGAAGTCGTCTAGGCATCCTGAAGGGGTTCTAGGATTTCGTCCCATAGCTATTTCGTAGGGGGTAAATCCTGTGGAAGAGTGGACTGAGGAATTGTATTCCATCATGGCAAAGGGAACTAGCTCGTCCCAGTCTTGATACTTAGGGGTGTTAGTCCTCAAGTAGTCTTTCAAGACAGCATGACTTCTTTCCAATGATGCGTTCGACTGGGGGTGGAAAGATGTCATCGTTTTTAGACGACAGTCAAACATGCTTTCAAGATTTTTGAGGAGCTTATTCCTAAAGCTTTTACTTTGATCACTCAAGATAATTTTAGGTACTCCATGAGCGGCTATAAGATGTTTAGCAAGGACTTGTGCCACGGTTAGCGCTTTCAGATTAGGTACTGGTACTGCTATACAAAATTTTGAAAATAAACATTGCATAGTGATTATGTAAGCATTGCCATTCACAGTTCGAGGCATAGGTCCGACCGCATCGATAGCCATTTTAAAGAACGGTTCTGCGGGCGTATCGGTAATTACCATGGGTTCTTTGGTGCGATAACCTATGAGTTTAAACTCTTGGCATATTCGGCATCGATGAATGTAATCGACTATATCTTTACGCAAACCGGGCCAAGTAAATTTTTCCCTCACTCTTCTGTAAGTCTTCTCTACTCCACGATGTCCTCCGAATAGGCTATCGTGGCATTCTTTTAGGATGGTGTTGCGGGATTCGGGTGGTGGTGTTATGCAGACACCTAGACAGATCGTTAGCGTCATAGGTATGTTTTTGAGTGCGTCTTGGACTTCTCGGTATAGAGTTCCACGTGGTAATGCATCTGTGAGTTCGCCTTTTCGTGACATACGAACCGATGTAATTTCTTTTTCTAGTAGTAGATGATAAAGATTGTATAAGCATTCTTTCAAAGAACTTTGCTTAGTAGGATTCCTTTCGGTTTCTGTAACTACTAAAGAGAAGATGGTTCGGCCTCGGGTTTTAGAGACAAGAACATTGCCAATCGTAGGGTTCAGATCTTTAAGTTCGCTTTTCGAAATTAGCTCTAACTCGGCAAGAAGTTGATTGTTAGGCGTGTGTAGGTTTAAATTCGCAGGGATAAAATGTATTATGTTATCTTTATGTCCCGTGAGGGCGTCTCGGGTGAGTCTCACTGCCAGTCGTTCAGGAGGTTTGATCGGGGTGCTAAAAGGATTTGGGATTGGGGGTATAATTGGCGGAATGGTTTTAACGCTTGTGAAAATATCATTATTAATATTTGCCGTAGTAGTTTTCGAACTTTGAGGTATCAAATTTAAATTCGGTTGTTTTGTAGGAATTTCTAGCTGCGAGGATTGAAGGGTCGATTTGGCGATATTTCGAGGTCGAGTAACATTCTCTTAAGGGTTGAGAGAGTTTTTCGATGGGGCTAGCTTATGATTTAGTGTAATAGTCTTCGCGGAATTTTTTGAAGAGTCAGAATCTTCGCTAGACATGATTTTGGTGTTTTCGAGATTAAAAGTGTCATCAAAAGTTAGTGGGGGTATTTTAGGTGTGATGAGAGTGGACGATAAGGGAGGATTTTTGAATTCTGAGTCATCGGTCAGTTGCCATTTATCTTAAGTCTAACAAAGATTGTGTATTGTTCAAAATTTGTCTATTGTCTGCGTCAATAAGATCATTTTCCAAATAGCCTGGATCACTGAGGACTACAGAGTGATCCGCTTCGTGATAGTAAGCTCCTAGGTTGAAATTTTCAAGGAGTTTTTCCCATTTTCCAGAGTCCCACCACAAAGAATGAAATCCATCGATAAACTCTTCTTTCTGCTTAGAGTTGGAGATGGGAGGTTTGAGCTAAGCTTGGAGTTCCAAATTTGATTTTTCAGGGGTAGTCTCGTAGAGTTCTTCTTCATCAGAAGATGAGTAGTTATCATCATTTGCTGGAGGTTTCACTCTTTTTGATGGAGAATCAAAGAATGCCTTTCTTGATGCGGGTTTTTAGAAATGGGCGACTACATCTTCAAAACTATCTGATGATACCATGGTTTCATCGAACTCGCTTATGCCAGAAATCTCATCTTGTTTTTGGTTGCTGACTTCAGACTCGGTGGCCGTCGCTGGGTTGTTGTGTTGAGTGGTTCTACCAAACTAGGTATTAAGGATCGGCTTTGCAAGGGTAGAGGCGCGTCGGAGGCGCTTTCGGTTTCGTCTGAAGTTTCTATCTCTGAGGTAGAGCTTTCGGTGTTTGCTTGATCGATGGGTGTAATATTTTTCAGCTTTACCTGTTGATTTCGTCTGAGTCTTAGACGAGAGGCGATGGTTTTACCTGGAAGATTTCCCTGACCAGATACATTCGGCGATACATGAGTTTTATTTTTGGACTCTTTTGGTCTACCTCTTCGCGAAGGGCCGGCTTGCGGGACGTCAGAGAAGTTTTCTTCTTTGCTTTTGTTGTGGGCTTGTCGAGCAAGGGATGTTTTTGTTGGTCTTGGTTTCTGAATAGGTAGTATGGTTTTTGTTTTGATTTTCTTCAAAGATTGAGAGGCTATGTTTGCCGAATTTTCGTTTTCTACCTCTTTCTGTTCTATCGGATTTCTTGAAAGCCAATCGGCGTTAGTGTTAAGCCTTCCAGGCTTGTAACGGAATATGTATCTGTAGCCACGCAGTCGGGCTCCCCAGCGGTTTAATCTTGACATTGGATCTTTGATTGAATTAGTCCATTGTAAAGGTTCGTGGTCGGCATATACATAGAAAGTGCGACCGTAAAGGAAATGTCTGAAGTGCATGATGCCTAGGACTACTGCTAAACACTCTCGCTCAGTGGCAGAGTAGTTTCTTTGATGTTTATTGAGCGATTTTGACATATATGCACTAGGTTGATCATTATTTGGTTCGCCTTGACTCAAAACTGCCCCGACTGCATGTGCGCTAGGATTGGTTGTTAGGATGAAAGGTTTAGAGAAATCTGGGCAAATTAGAACTGGTGACGTACATAGAGCTGTCTTTTGTTTTTCAAAACTGGCTTTTCGGCTCTCTTCCTAGCGGAATTTACAAGTTTTCTTGAGAAGGTCGTTTTGAGTTTTTGCAATTTCAGAGAAATGGTGGATAAATCGGCGATAATAAGGACAGAGCCCAAAAAAAGAATGGACGTCCGAAGTACTCTTTTAGACAGGAAAATCTTGAATATCTTTGATTTTTCCCCGGTCAGGTTTGACTCTAAATTGGTCGATATGGTGGCCCAGGTATTTTACTTCGGGTGTTAGAAATTCGCATTTTTCGATTTTCAATCTCAACCCGGCATTCAACAATCTTTGAAAAGCTTCATTAACCTTTCTATCGTGATCTTCAAGAGAGTTGGAGAAGATGATTTAGTCATCTAGGTAAATGAACAATTCGATTCCTTGTAATCTGGTCATGATGGCGTCCATCAATCTTTGGAATGTCGGGGGAGCACAGCAAAGTCCAAAAGGCATGGCTGTGAATTCAAAATGCCCGTAAGGAGTTGAGAAGGCGGTTTTAGCTCTGTCATCCGGGTGCATAGGTATTTGGTGGAATCCGTTAACAAGATCAAAAACCGAAAAGTATTTGAACTTGCCTAGGGACTCCAGTATTTCTTGAACGTTTGGGAGTGGATAGGCGTCCGGAATTGATAATTCGTTAAGCTTTCTGTTATCAATAACAAGATGATGTTGATTTTTACCGTCAGGGCCAGGCCGTTTTGGAACTATCCATAAAGGTGAGTTCCAAGGGCTGGAGGAGGGTTGGATGATTCCTTTCTTCAGCAAGTCATCTACTTGCCTTCTAATTTCTTCGTGCAATTTTGGAGGATAACGATATTGACGTGTATGTATCAGTTTGTCACTGGTTAACGGAATGGCATGTTGTACTAGATGTGTGCGAGGAGGGTCGTCGCCAGGTAACATGAAGAGATATGGAAAGCGTTCAACCACTCCAAAACCCTGGAGGTAGAGTTCAATAAATTATCTGATCAGCTATCCCCCAAGCCTTGAACCCCTAAAACCCTGGACGTAAAGTTAAATGAATTATCTGATTAGCTATCCCCCAAACTCTAAACCCCCAAAACCCTGGGCGCCTGAGTTCAACAAAACAACTGATCAGATTATTTATTTCATTAATTAAATTGCACTTATATTTTTAGAATTATTTAACTTGGGCACCCAGGGTTTTGAGGGTTTAGAGCTTGGGGGATAGCCGATCTATTTATATGTTGAACTTGGGCACTCAGGGTCTTGAAGGTTTAGAGCTTGGGGGATAGTCAGCCAGTTTTTTCGTTGACCTCGGGCGCCCAGGGTTTTGAGGGTTCAAGGCTTGGGAGATAGCTGATCACAAAACAGCTGCAGACTGCAGAGAACCATGAGCTACAGAAGCTACCTACACGCGGTGATAATGAAGCACATACGGGACAGTCAAAACAAAACTTTGACGAGTTTTTACTTTCATACGGCCACGCAAGCGCAAATCAGATGACAGGCACGGATTCGGTTTTAACGTTCAACAGTAAAATATTATGAATCGAAACATCGATTCATGCACCAAAACCACGTGCCTTTCTGAATCAACAGCCCTACCCCCCACGTAACTTTTTGTAGCCTTTTAATCGCCCCCCCCTCACCCCCTGCTTGGGCTACGTGGTTTGTGAACGTTCCCTTAGGTATGAAGTCAAACTTCTATCGCTATTAGAAGTCGATATTCGACAATGACCAAAAAACGCCTTACACTAATATACACGTCAATATCGTTATCCTCCAAAATTGCACGAAGAAATTAGAAGGCAAGTAGATGACTTGCTGAAGAAAGGAATCATCCAACCCTCCTCCAGCCCTTGGAACTCACCTTTATGGATAGTTCCAAAACGGCCTGGCCCTGACGGTAAAAATCAACATCATCTTGTTATTGATAACAGAAAGCTTAACGAATTATCAATTCCGGACGCCTATCCACTCCCAAACGTTCAAGAAATACTGGAGTCCCTAGGCAAGTTCAAATACTTTTCGGTTTTTGATCTTGTTAACGGATTCCACCAAATACCTATGCACCCGGATGACAGAGCTAAAACCGCCTTCTCAACTCCTTACGGGCATTTTGAATTCACAGCCATGCCTTTTGGACTTTGCTGTGCTCCCCCGACATTCCAAAGATTGATGGACGCCATCATGACCAGATTACAAGGAATCGAATTGTTCATTTACCTAGATGACTAAATCATCTTCTCCAACTCTCTTGAAGATCACGATAGAAAGGTTAATGAAGCTTTTCAAAGATTGTTGAATGCCGGGTTGAGATTGAAAATCGAAAAATGCGAATTTCTAACACCCGAAGTAAAATACCTGGGCCACCATATCGACCAATTTAGAGTCAAACCTGACCGGGGAAAAATCAAAGATATTCAAGATTTTCCTGTCTAAAAGAGTACTTCGGACGTCCATTCTTTTTTTGGGCTCTGTCCTTATTATCGCCGATTTATCCACCATTTCTCTGAAATTGCAAAAACTCAAAACGACCTTCTCAAGAAAACTTGTAAATTCCGCTAGGAAGAGAGCCGAAAAGCCAGTTTTGAAAAACAAAAGACAGCTCTATGTACGTCACCAGTTCTAATTTGCCCAGATTTCTCTAAACCTTTCATCCTAACAACCAATCCTAGCGCACATGCAGTCGGGGCAGTTTTGAGTCAAGGCGAACCAAATAATGATCAACCTAGTGCATATATGTCAAAATCGCTCAATAAACATCAAAGAAACTACTCTGCCACTGAGCGAGAGTGTTTAGCAGTAGTCCTAGGCATCATGCACTTCAGACATTTCCTTTACGGTCGCACTTTCTATGTATATGCCGACCACGAACCTTTACAATGGACTAATTCAATCAAAGATCCAATGTCAAGATTAAACCGCTGGGGAGCCCGACTGCGTGGCTACAGATACATATTCCGTTACAAGCCTGGAAGGCTTAACACTAACGCCGATTGGCTTTCAAGAAATCCGATAGAACAGAAAGAGGTAGAAAACGAAAATTCGGCAAACATAGCCTCTCAATCTTTGAAGAAAATCAAAACAAAAACCATACTACCTATTCAGAAACCAAGACCAACAAAAACATCCCTTGCTCGACAAGCCCACAACAAAAGCAAAGAAGAAAACTTCTCTGACGTCCCGCAAGCCGGCCCTTCGCGAAGAGGTAGACCAAAAGAGTCCAAAAATAAAACTCATGTATCGCCGAATGTATCTGGTCAGGGAAATCTTCCAGGTAAAACCATCGCCTCTCGTCTAAGACTCAGACGAAATCAACAGGTAAAGCTGAAAAATATTACACCCATCGATCAAGCAAACACCGAAAGCTCTACCTCAGAGATAGAAACTTCAGACGAAACCGAAAGCGCCTCCGACGCGCCTCTACCCTTGCAAAGCCGATCCTTAATACCTAGTTTGGTAGAACCACTCAACACAACAACCCAGCGACGGCCACCGAGTCTGAAGTCAGCAACCAAAAACAAGATGAGATTTCTGGCATAAGCGAGTTCGATGAAACCATGGTATCATCAGATAGTTTTGAAGATGTAGTCGCCCATTTCTAAAAACCCGCATCAAGAAAGGCATTCTTTGATTCTCCATCAAAAAGAGTGAAACCTCCAGCAAATGATGATAACTACTCATCTTCTGATGAAGAAGAACTCTACGAGACTACCCCTGAAAAATCAAATTTGGAACTCCAAGCTTAGCTCAAACCTCCCATCTCCAACTCTAAGCAGAAAGAAGAGTTTATCGATGGATTTCATTCTTTGTGGTGGGACTCTGGAAAATGGGAAAAACTCCTTGAAAATTTCAACCTAGGAGCTTACTATCACGAAGCGGATCACTCTGTAGTCTTCAGTGATCCAGGCTATTTGGAAAATGATCTTATTGACGCAGACAATAGACAAATTTTGAACAATACACAATCTTTGTTAGACTTAAGATAAATGGCAACTGACCGATGACTCAGAATTCAAAAATCCTCCCTTATCGTCCACTCTCATCACACCTAAAATACCCCCACTAACTTTTGATGACACTTTTAATCTCGAAAACACCAAAATCATGTCTAGCGAAGATTCTGACTCTTCAAAAAATTCCGCGAAGACTATTACACTAAATCATAAGCTAGCCCCATCGAAAAACTCTCTCAACCCTTAAGAGAATGTTACTCGACCTCGAAATATCGCCAAATCGACCCTTCAATCCTCGCAGCTAGAAATTCCTACAAAACAACCGAATTTAAATTTGATACCTCAAAGTTCGAAAACTACTATGGCAAATATTAATAATGATATTTTCACAAGCGTTAAAACCATTCCGCCAATTATACCCCCAATCCCAAATCCTTTTAGCACCCCGATCAAACCTCCTGAACGACTGGCAGTGAGACTCACCCGAGACGCCCTCACGGGACATAAAGATAACATAATACATTTTATCCCTGCGAATTTAAACCTACACACGCCTAGCAATCAACTTCTTGCCGAGTTAGAGCTGATTTCGAAAAGCGAACTTAAAGATCTGAACCCTACGATTGGCAATGTTCTTGTCTCTAAAACCCGAGGCCGAACCATCTTCTCTTTAGTAGTTACAGAAACCGAAAGGAATCCTATTAAGCAAAGTTCTTTGAAAGAATGCTTTTATAATCTTTATCATCTACTACTAGAAAAAGAAATTACATCGGTTCGTATGTCACGAAAAGGCGAACTCACAGATGCATTACCACGTGGAACTCTATACCGAGAAGTCCAAGACGCACTCAAAAACATACCTATGACGCTAACGATCTGTCTAGGTGTCTGCATAACACCACCACCCGAATCCCGCAACACCATCCTAAAAGAATGCCACGATAGCCTATTCGGAGGACATCGTGGAGTAGAGAAGACTTACAGAAGAGTGAGGGAAAAATTTACTTGGCCCGGTTTGCGTAAAGATATAGTTGATTACATTCATCGATGCCGAATATGCCAAGAATTTAAACTCATAGGTTATCGCACCAAAGAACCCATGGTAATTACCGATACGCCCGCAGAACCGTTATTTAAAATGGCTATCGATGCGGTCGGACCTATGCCTCGAACTGTGAATGGCAATGCTTACATAATCACTATGCAATATTTTTTTTCAATATTTTGTATAGCAGTACCAGTACCTAATCTGAAAGCGCTAACCGTGGCACAAGTCCTTGCTAAACATCTTATAGCCGCTCATGGAGTACCTAAAATTATCTTGAGCGATCAAGGTAAAAGCTTTAGGAATAAGCTCCTCAAAAATCTTGAAAGCATGTTTGACTGTCGTCTGTAAATATGGTAAGTTTGTCTAAATTATAAATTGATACTCAATTTATTTAAGTTAAAAATTTAAGATTGTTATCTCTTTAAAAATATATAAAAATTCATTAAAAATATATAAAATTTTAAGATAATAGCAAACTAGTGGTTTCCGCGAATGAAATATTCAGTAGCAAAGTCTTCGAAAAGGGCCTTATTAAAACCAATGCACTAAAATAATTCCAACTTAAAATCAGAAATTGTAATTAAAAAGAAAATTCCGTGCCAACCATGCCTTAAGATGGGAAAAAAGAACAGATTCCACTCAGAAGATTTATGCTGGTACAAAGAAGAAAAGAAGGATTATTCACATAAAAAATATAGCAAAAATTTAACATTGGAATTTGAAGAATTTAAAACTGCAAAAAATTATATATTCCCCCGCTCTTGAAAATTGAGGTTATATTAAATGGAAAATTAAAATGTGTAGGTATTTATGACCCTGGATCAAATGTAACCTTAATAAATGCTAAATTTATAAAAATAAAAAATTATAACTTAAATTACATAGAACACAAGTATCAAACAATTGGTGGCGAGGGGAAAACAAAAGGATTCATAGAATTGAATTGTAAAATTCAAAATGCTTTAAGAAAAATAAATGCATTTATTTGCGATGATAAAAATTTCACTCATGATCTGCTTTTAGGGTTGGATATAATTAAAAAGTTTGGATTAACTCATGATGAAAATTTAAGTATCCGTGTACATAGTACTATCACTTCGGCTAAATGTGAGAAAATTAACCTCATTATAAAAGAGGAGAATCATGAAGCAAAGGTTACAAAATTGAAACACGAGATCAATTTTAACAAAAATATAAATATGAGTGAATGCAATATAGACACTAATTATTTAGATACATATCAAGTCAAAAGAATCAGTGTACCGTTCAACAATTTTGTAATCATAAAATCACCTGTACTCTGCGCCAATTTTAGCCATTTATAACCGAGAAGCAGAGACGCTCATTTACACAGATGCTTCTCTAGAAGGGATTTGGTGCAACTCTGAAGTAAAAGCAGAAAAATGGAGAAATCAAGCCAGTGGCGTATTTCTCCAAAAAGCTGAGTGCGTTCCAGAAGAAAAAGAAGGCCATATTTCTAGAATGTCTCGCAGTGAAAGAATGTCTGAAGTTCTGGCAACATCGGTTGCTGGGTATTATCACGGGGCTTGGTACTTTTTTTATTTTTTTTTCATGAGTGCCGGGCAAAAATCGCTTCTACATATTTTGATATTAGTGCGCAAATTTTAAAAAACGTGATCGGATCATTTTTTTCACGTGCCGCAAAGCACGTAAAGTTTCCCACAGGATTTGCATGCAAAAAGAGGTAAAAAATGATTATTTCATAATAACTTGATGGAAACATTGAAATTTTTTGTAAAAACCACATAGATCGATGTATTTTTGTCCACTGAATCGAAAAAAAGCGATAGATTGGACTGATTTGGCGATAAAAAATTTTTATTTGTGAAAAATCTCTACATATTATAAAAAATGAGTAAAATAATGGTTTTTTTTTGTTTTACAAAGAAAAATGTCAAAATTTTTTTATGACAACTATATAAATCGATGTATTTTTGTCTGCTGAATCGAAAAAAAGCGATAGATTTCACTGATTTGGCGATAAAAATATTTTTTTGCGAAAAATCGCTTAATAATGCAAAAAAATCGAGTTAAATAATGGTTTATTATTGTTACATACATTAAAAATTAGTTTTTTTTTTTAGTTCGATTTCAGTGTTAAATGAAGAATTATTCAAAACTAATGGTAAAAATAAAAATTTTTTTTGAAGCTTCTTAAAAAAAAATTGGCAATACAATTGTCGAAATCGTTCTTTTAAAAATTAAGCAATTATTATACTTAATTCGAAGCAAAAATATATTTTTACTAAATTTAAATTCATTTAAAATTCAAGTATGGTCCCTTGGTTCAAATAAAAAAATTACATTTTATCAAATCTTAAAAAATTGTTTGCATTTTTTTTCTGCAATTGGCGCACTGCTGATTTGAACAGTGATGCTGCGGGCTCCTAGCGGTAGATTGCGAGTCTTTATGTTTCTTAAATACAAGTTAGCTTTTGTGGCGCCTTTATTTATGTAAAAATTTAGTTACTCTTTAAAATTTTTCATTATGTCGCATAGTCTAAGAAAAAAAATACCTTAATAATAATAAAATTTGAAATAATAATAATCCAGTGGATAATTTAATTTTCATACTATGTAAGAATTGAAATACCATGTAAAAATAAAAAATAAAAAAAGTGCTAAGCCCCGTGGGTATATCGTTCACGATATACACTGACAACAAACCACTGGAAAACTTAAATATCAAAAATAGAACTGATAACGAGCCAGGTGATATGACCCACTACATTTCACAATACAATTGTGTGATAAAGTACAACCCAGGCAAGGACAACGTAGAGGCGGACTGTCTGAGCAGAAATTCAGTGGTTGAAAGTGATGAAAATGTAGACAATAAACTACAAACGGTTAATATTGTGAACATGGATGACGTAATCAGCGACCAAGCATCAAACTCAAGGATTAAAGATGAAAACAACGTTCTATCGGAAAAAGGCGTGTATTACAGACGAACGAAGAATAAGTAAAAAATCGTTTTGTCCGAGGACTACAGCAAAATATTGATAGAGAAAGTGCATGTGCATTACGGTCACATTGGAATAAACCAGATCGAACCAAAGATGACCTTTCTACACAGCACCAAATCTACTGGAAAATATTAGACAAACCTGCCGTCAGTGCGAAACTTTTATAAAAAACAAAACGAGATTAAACAGGAAATACGGACTGATGTCGCAGCTAGGACCAGCCGAAAAGCCTTTTGAGATAATGTCTATGGATACAATAGGAGGATTTGGTGGATGGCCAATGGATCTCCAAGAAAATGTATACATTTATTAACTGATCATTTCACACGTTATGTCTCTGTTTCATTTTCTAAAACTCAACTGGCTAAGGATTATATAAAGTTAGTTAGCTGGGCGTTGCAAGACGGTAATTTAGAGATATTGCTTTCGGATCAATACCCAGCGTTGAACTCGGGTGAGTTAAAAAAATATTTGAAAAATCACTCAGTTGAGCTAATTTTTACGGCAGTAGATGCTCCGTTTTCAAATGGTCTAAATGAAAGACTAAACCAGACGTTAGTCTACAAAATTAGATGTGCCTTGAATAGTGCAGAGAAAAAAGTAGCTTGGACAAGCGTAGCAAAAGAATATGTTAAAGCTTACGACTCAACAAATCACACTGTGATAGGCTGTTCATCTTTAGACTTATTAAGTGTCGAACCTACGGATTTATTATCACGAGAGTTGGCGAAGAAAATAGAACCTGGGAAACTCTTTCCAATTCCCCATATCCGACCCATCACTGCTG
The DNA here is from genome assembly GCA_038277355.1 of Encarsia formosa. Classification (NCBI taxonomy): domain Eukaryota; kingdom Metazoa; phylum Arthropoda; class Insecta; order Hymenoptera; family Aphelinidae; genus Encarsia; species Encarsia formosa. Next base: position 87,591,880 of record CM076184.1, on the reverse strand, counting down.
CTGCCTTCCTTGTCACCTCCCTAATGTGTGCCTCATCTTCATTGTTCTTCGCAACTGTGTACTCCAGATATTTGTACTCCCTTGCTTCCTCCAGGTCTTCTCCTTTCCATTCCTCAATTCCTAAATTAAAATGGAAGGAAGAAACAGCTTGGTTGAGAGGGGAGAAAGGAAATGAGAAGAGCTGACGGAAGAAATAAAGAGGACAGTCATCAGCAAGGAAGTCAAAGTGAGAGAGACAGTGATAGGCAGGAAGACATTGTGGGATAGAGAATGCAGGGTTAGTAAAACACGGTTGAATGGGGAACTGAGAGAAATGCTGAAAGGGAACTTGGAGAAAGAGAAATATTGTCAAAGAGAGAACATGCCAAGCTACGCAGAAGGAAAGAGGAAGAAGAGAAACAGAGAGAACAGAGGAAAGTGATGAAAATCAAAGACAGGAATGAACTGCAAAAATACGTTAAGAAAGAGAGAGGGCGAAGGACCTGCGAGGTGGAAGATATAGAGAAAAGGGAATGGCTAGAACACTTCACATCGCTGCTAGAAGGAGAGAGGGTAAGAAAGAGTCGAAGGCAAGAAGGTGAGCAAGAATACGCAGAAATCAAAGGTGAGAAAGAGTGAGAAGATTCAGATAACACAGGAAGAACTGAGTGAGGCCATCAGGAGACGAGAGAGGGAAAAAGCTGCTGGTGAGGATAGAATAAACGAAGCCTGGCTCAACACTGACAGAGAAACGTGGGAGGAACTAAAGACAGTCCTGCAAGAGATATGTAACGAGGGAAAAGTGCCAGAGGGTTGAAAGCAGGGCTGGATATACTCAATTTTCAAGAAGGAGGACAAGAGCAAGGTGGAAAACTACAGAGGTATCACGATCATGGACACTGGGTATAAGATCCTATCCAACATACTGGAAGGGGAACTTAGGAAAGAGGTTGACAGGCTAGATATACTTCCGGAAACACAGGCAGGTTTCAGAAAAAAAAGAATCAAGATGGACAATATATTTATACTGAAAACAGCTGCGGAAGAAGAGATGAACAAAAAGAACGGAAAACTATATGTGTTCCTCGCAGGCCTAAGAGCCGCATTTGACAAGGTAGATAGAGGGAAGCTACGGGAGATCATGAGAAAGTATGCGATAGACGAGAGACTAGTGAAGATAATGGAGAGGCTGTACGAGGAAACATCGTGCGGGGAGTTAGGCAGGGGAGGGGAAGATACTTCTCGCTGGCATATGCAGACGATATGGCAATCCTAACGACGGAAGAGAATGAACTGAAGAGAATGCTACGAAGCTTTGCGAAGTACCTGGAAGAGAAAGGGTTAGTCCTTAAAGTAGAGAAATCAAGGTGCTGGTTTCTGGAAAAAGGGACAGGGATTTTGGCAAGAGGATGTGGAAATGGAAAGGAGAAGACCTGGAGGAAGCAAGGGAGTACAAATATCTGGAGTACACAGTTGCGAAGAACAATGAAGATGAGGCACACATTAGGGAGGTGACAAGGAAGGCAGCAGCAGTGATGGGTCGGATATGGGGAATTGGAAAGAGTTTCCCAGGTTCTATTTTCTTCGCCAACTCTCGTGATAATAAATCCGTAGGTTCGACACTTAATAAGTCTAAAGATGAACAGCCTATCACAGTGTGATTTGTTGAGTCGTAAGCTTTAACATATTCTTTTGCTACGCTTGTCCAAGCTACTTTTTTCTCTGCACTATTCAAGGCACATCTAATTTTGTAGACTAACGTCTGGTTTAGTCTTTCATTTAGACCATTTGAAAACGGAGCATCTACTGTCGTAAAAATTAGCTCAACTGAGTGATTTTTCAAATATTTTTTTAACTCACCCGAGTTCAACGCTGGGTATTGGTCCGAAAGCAATATCTCTAAATTACCGTCTTGCAACGCCCAGCTAACTAACTTTATATAATCTTTAGCCAGTTGAGTTTTAGAAAATGAAACAGAGACATAGACATTATCTCAAAAGGCTTTTCGGCTGGTCCTAGCTGCGACATCAGTCCGTATTTCCTGTTTAATCTCGTTTTGTTTTTTATAAAAGTTTCAAACTGACGGCAGGTTTGTCTAATATTTTCCAGTAGATTTGATGCTGTGTAGAAAGGTCATCTTTGGTTCGATCTGGTTTATTCCAATGTGACCGTAATGCACATGCACTTTCTCTATCAATATTTTGCTGTAGTCCTCGGACAAAACGATTTTTTACTTATTCTTCGTTCGTCTGTAATACACGCCTTTTTCCGATGGAACGTTGTTTTCATCTTTAATCCTTGAGTTTGATGCTTGGTCGCTGATTACGTCATCCATGTTCACAATATTAACCGTTTGTAGTTTATTGTCTACATTTTCATCACTTTCAACCACTGAATTTCTGCTCAGACAGTCCGCCTCTACGTTGTCCTTGCTTGGGTTGTACTTTATCACACAATTGTATTGTGAAATGTAGTGGGCCATATCACCTGGCTCGTTATCAGTTCTATTTTTGATATTTAAGTTTTCCAGTGGTTTGTTGTCAGTGTATATCGTGAACGATATACCCACGGGGCTTAGCACTTTTTTTATTTTTTATTTTTACATGGTATTTCAATTCTTGCATAGTATGAAGATTAAATTATCCACTGGATTATTATTATTTCAAATTTTATTATTATTAAGGTATTTTTTTTCTTAGATTATGCGACATAATGAAAAATTTTAAAGAGTAACTAAATTTTTACATAAATAAAGGCGCCACAAAAGCTAACTTGTATTTAAGAAACATAAAGACTCGCAATCTACCGCTAGGAGCCCGCAGCATCACTGTTCAAATCAGCAGTGCGCCAATTGCAGAAAAAAAATGCAAACAATTTTTTAAGATTTGATAAAATGTAATTTTTTTATTTGAACCAAGGGACCGTACTTGAATTTTAAATGAATTTAAATTTAGTAAAAATATATTTTTGCTTCGAATTAAGTATAATAATTGCTTAATTTTTAAAAGAACGATTTCGACAATTGTATTGCCAATTTTTTTTTAAGAAGCTTCAAAAAAAATTTTTATTTTTACCATTAGTTTTGAATAATTCTTCATTTAACACTGAAATCGAACTAAAAAAAAAAAAACTAATTTTTAATGTATGTAACAATAATAAACCATTATTTAACTCGATTTTTTTGCATTATTAAGCGATTTTTCGCAAAAAAATATTTTTATCGCCAAATCAGTGAAATCTATCGCTTTTTTTCGATTCAGCAGACAAAAATACATCGATTTATATAGTTGTCATAAAAAAATTTTGACATTTTTCTTTGTAAAACAAAACAAAACCATTATTTTACTCATTTTTTATAATATGTAGAGATTTTTCACAAATAAAAAATTTTTATCGCCAAATCAGTCCAATCTATCGTTTTTTTTCGATTCAGTGGACAAAAATACATCGATCTATGTGGTTTTTACAAAAATTTCAATGTTTCCATCAAGTTATTATTAAATAATCATTTTTTACCTCTTTTTGCATGCAAATCCTGTGGGAAACTTTACGTGCTTTGCGGCACGTGAAAAAAATGATCCGATCACGTTTTTTAAAATTTGCGCACTAATATCAAAATATGTAGAAGCGATTTTTGACCGGCACTCATGAAAAAAAAATAAAAAAAGTACCAAGCCTCGTGCTAATACCCAGCAACCGATGTTGCCAGAACTTCAGACATTCTTTCACTGCGAGACATTCTAGAAATATGGCCTTCTTTTTCTTCTGGAACGCACTCAGCTTTTTGGAGAAATACGCCACTGGCTTGATTTCTCCATTTTTCTGCTTTTACTTCAGAGTTGCACCAAATCCCTTCTAGAGAAGCATCTGTGTAAATGAGCGTCTCTGCTTCTCGGTTATAAATGGCTAAAATTGGCGCAGAGTACAGGTGATTTTTTATTATTTGGAACGCTATTTTGCAATGAGCACCCCACGTTTTTCCTAAGTTGGTCATAGAGTAGATCTAATGTCTTTGCAGCACTAGGAATATACTTATTATAAAAGTTTAAATTACCTAGGAACTGTCTCACTTGTTGTCTAGTTTTTGGTGATGAAAATTGTGCTATTGTCTTTATGTTATCCTTCAAAGGGGCAACTGTATTGTTTTTTATTACATGCCCCAAGTACTTGGCTGACTCTGTCGCAAACTTACACTTTGCCAGGTTCAGATGAAATCCTTCTTCCGATAGCGCTTTTAACAATCTTGACAAGATGTCCATGTGTTCTTGGAAAGTCCTTGAAAATATAATGATATCATCCAGGTAATTCACTACAAATTTGGAAAGACCATATTTTCGTATTATACTAGCCAAAATCCTTTGAAAAATTGCTAGAGATGTTTTCAAGCCAAATGGAAGGCGTTTCCATTAGTAGTGGCCCTCCTGTGTCACAAAACCTATCTTTCTTCTATCTGCTTTTCACAATGGTATAGACCAAAATGCAGACTTAATATCAAGAATGGTAAAATATTTGCAGTTCACCGTTTTTATCATAAGATCTTCCTTCAGATCTATAAAAGCTTCGTAGTTTTTCACCTGACCAACATCATATTTGTCGTTTGCAAATATATTTACAAAATTGTTGAACGATACACTGATTCTTTTGACTTGATATGTATCTAAATAATTAGTGTCTATATTGCATTCACTCATATTTATATTTTTGTTAAAATTGATCTCGTGTTTCAATTTTGTAACCTTTGCTTCATGATTTTCCTCTTTTATAATGAGGTTAATTTTCTCACATTTAGCCGAAGTGGTAGTACTATGTACACGGATACTTAAATTTTCATCATGAGTTAATCCAAACTTTTTAATTATATCCAACCCTAAAAGCAGATTATGAGTGAAATTTTTATCATCGCAAATAAATGCATTTATTTTTCTTGAAGCATTTTGAATTTTACAATTCAATTCTATGAATCCTTTTGTTTTCCCCTCGCCACCAATTGTTTGATACTTGTGTTCTATGTAATTTAAGTTATAATTTTTTATTTTTATAAATTTAGCATTTATTAAGGTTACATTTGATCCAGGGTCATAAATACCTACACATTTTAATTTTCCATTTAATATAACCTCAATTTTCAAGAGCGGGGGAATATATAATTTTTTGCAGTTTTAAATTCTTCAAATTCCAATGTTAAATTTTTGCTATATTTTTTATGTGAATAATCCTTCTTTTCTTCTTTGTACCAGCATAAATCTTCTGAGTGGAATCTGTTCTTTTTTCCCATCTTAAGGCATACTTGGCACGGAATTTTCTTTTTAATTACAATTTCTGATTTTAAGTTGGAATTATTCTTAGTGCATTGGTTTTAATAAGGCCCTTTTCGAAGACTTTGCTACTGAATATTTCATTCGCGGAAACCACTAGTTTGCTATTATCTTAAAATTTTATATATTTTTAATGAAAAAGTTTTTATAATCTTTTATTCTAATGTTAATATTAAAACTCAACTAAAAAATTTGAAACCCATTTTTGGAATGTCCAAACTCAGGTACACTAAAGTCTCCGATGAGCATAGATTCGTGCAATCAAGAAAGCACAAAGAAATAACAATCTTAAATTTTTAACTTAAATAAATTGAGTATCAATTTATAATTTAGACAAACTTTCCATATTTATACAGTTCCTTTCTTCATTGACTTAAAAAAAAAAAAAAAAAAAAAAAAACACTGCTAACACATGGTCGCAAGTGATCAGCAGCAGCAGTGATCATGGCCGAGAACAGGAAAAAGGTTCACAATGATAAACTTCATGCAGGTTGCAAGCCGACCGGAAACAAGTTAAGTTTTGATGTTATGATTAGTTTCAGTGATAATAAGAATATTTTGATGTAAACTGTGTGAGTTAGTCAACGGTGACTTAAAATTCTTCAAAAAGTATGTAGTAAGTAAGCAGTATCCTTATACTTAAAGAAGGTTCCCTTTAAAATTATGTGATTTGGTATTTTAATATGTTAAACCAAGATCAAACTTTCTTTAACATGCATGCAAAAATAGAAATTTAAAGAAATCAATGCATCAAAAGGAAAAAACATGTGTATTAAATAAAAAGACTAACTTACATTATAACCTCTTCAACGTGGTACTTTTTGAAGAATTTTAAGTCACCGTTGACTAACTGACACAGTTTAAATCAAAATCTTCTTATTATCACTGAAACTAATCATAACATCGAAACTTAACTTACCTCTGGTCGGCTTGTAACCTGCACGAACTCTATCATTGTGAACCTTTCTCCTGCTCTCGGCCATCACTGCTGCTGCTGATCACTTGCGACCATGTGTAAGCAGTGTTTTTTTTTTTTTTTTTTTTTTTTTTTTTTTTTTTTTTTTTTTTTTTAAGTCAAAGAAGAAAGGAACTGTACAAATATGGAAAATTTTTCTAAATTATAAATTGATACTCAATTTATTTAAGTTAAAAATTTAAGATTGTTATTTCTTTGTGCTTTCTTAATTGCACGAATCTATACTCATCGGAGTTAGTGTACCTGACTTTGGACATTCCAAAAATGGATTTCAAATTTTTTAGTTGAGTTTTAATATTAACATTAAAATAAAAAAATATAAAAACTTTTTTATTAAAAATATATAAAATTTTAAGATAATAGCAAACTAGTGCTAACATGTTTTTTTTTAATTCGAAAAATTTCAGGTACACGGATATTCGGTACAGTTCGCCATAAATTGAAAAATAAATTCTTTATTGTTGAACTTATTGTTTATAACTGTTAGCTTGTTGTTTACTGTTTAAAAAATAAGAAAGTTGTTGTTATTTAAAAAAAAAAATTTATTGAACGTTAACAGCACGTGCGTACGCATGTGAGTACGCATCATATATTTTCACTAGGGTAAGCATACTCTATTGCCTTGTTTTCGGTATGATGATTATAAATTAGACAAATTTCGGGATACTAGAATTTTACTTATTTTTTGCATAAAATATAATTCTTATGTATATGGATATTCTTGAACCACTTGATGAGTAAATTAATTGACAGCTATTTTGTTCCTTCAATAAAATTTTCGGGTGAGAGTTTCTAGTTTATTTGGCGAGTGAAGTGATTCGAGTTGCACAGCACTCATAAATGAGTACGAATTACATTTGTTGTAAATAAAGGGATCGAGGATCGTTGAATGAAGACTCACAATCAGTGTGGTTAAAAACAATTATTAACGTTTATTTGACAAAATAATATTCTTGGCTTCGATAAGCCTTACATCGCGTGACCGTACGCGCGAGTACCAGAACGAGAAATTAGCTACGCCATCGGTCTTCGGCAGCAGCTTCAGAATACACGCATGCGCACAACAGTCTTGCACACGACACCCATACCGCGTGTATTCAAACAATAATATAAATAGTCTCGGAATATTCATATAATTCAACAACATTATATATATAGGAAAAGTGAGCTTATGTTCTTAAAATTGTAGCAGTGTTGTTGGGTCATTACCCAAGTGTCAATTAAACGAGCATGTTTGAAATCTATAAAGAAATTTTTATGGCAACCTGAATACTAACGCTCAAGGTTATGTTATTGAGTACCTTGTTGCACGTGCATTTTAATAATTTTTTAGATTTCGAGAGGTGTGAGCGTTGTTTCGTAACCACGTGGTAAACGAATGCGGTACGAGAGGTTAGACTCATAGCCATCAGTACTGGAGAGAGTCCGACATTCCGATAATCTAGTTGTGACGTCTGGTTACACCCACACAGCACACGGGTGCTCGTCCCACACATTCACAACAGTTGGACACAGTCACACAGAACCTAGATCTTAAGGTATTTTATTACACGCAAACATTTTTTTTTATCTCTTATAATTTATTTGTTTTTATGCACATTTTTTTCTCTTTTCTATTTCAAAATATATTACGGGGGGACACAACAACTGGTACGGGGTCCTGAAGTTTTTTTTTTTTTTTTTAAATATAAACAGAAAGTTTACTTGGATTAACTGGATAATTGAAAGAGGTTTCTTTTTTTTTCTGTTTCGATTTCTTTATAGTTTTGATTTGTTTATTCTTTGGAATCTGAGGAGATGCGGGTTGGTTTAGGACATGTGAGCCGAAAACTGCAGAGACTCAGTAAAAAGCCGCTTAACAAGATTAGTGATCAATTCAGATTTAATTTCTTAAATTTTTTTCATACTTTTTTTTTTATATACACATTATTTTTGACAAAATCCACTCATGCTCAGTAAAATCAAAAAATGAAGTAACGAAGTCGCGATCAGTACTGACTTAGTATATTTCTCATTTAACAAAATTCGGTTTATTTGCCGGACGCGCATAACCATCCTTAAATTTAATGATTTGTTCTTTTTTTTCTTTTGATTATATTTATACAACTAGGGTTTGTTCTTTGTTAAGCATAAGGTGGATTAATAAGCAAGTTTTCTTTTCTTTCCTTAAATGGATTACTGATTATTTACTTGCACCCTGACTCCCATCATTTGAATTAACTTCTATGTAAATTTGAACGACTGAATGAGAAACGAGAGGACAGCTGAGCAGGGTTTTACAGTTTTTTTTTTTTTTTTTTAGAAACAGTTTGACGGAGGTTAAATTGATTTTAAACGAGAGCTGAGTAGACGCATATTTGCGGTAGAAAAGTTTGTTATACATTTATATTTTTTTATTAAATTCTTTTATGTCATATTTATTGATGACCCAAATTTGAACAAAAAGGTAGGCCTAGGAAACCTGCACTTGATCTTGGAAAATTCAACTGTGCATTTTTCAAGGACTCGAGTCTCAATTTCAGATGCACGATGGAATTAATAACGAGATCAATCCTTTCGTTTTAATTTCAGTTAACAATCTTAAACTTTAATTAATTATATTTTGCATTGTACAAGAGCTGACAATTTCACACATCTATGATTCTTTAAACTCTGATCGAAGCATGTCATTAAAATCAAATGAAGTCGATTGAGATTGAATGGATTTAAATGCTTCTTAATTTATTCAATCAGAGCCGCAGTGGCTCTGGGCGAGAGCGCGTGACTCCCAATCCTGGGGTCGTGGGATCAAGCACAGGTCTTGGCGATTTTTTCGAGTGTTTTTCACGCGTTTATTGTCGGGATTGAATCCACTGTAGCTTAGGTGAGGTAGGATGCCCTATATCACTTATTCCAGCTCGGACATCCAAAGGCTGACTACATTCTCTCCGAAAACATTGACCAGCCACGAGTCTGAATCGGATGAATCAAGTTGACCAATAACCGACCGAAAAAGGTTGACTACTTTACCGGGTTAAGCTTGAGTATCCCGATGCACTTGCGGCTAGTAGGGTCGACTAAGTTCCCGACAACCAAAATGCAAGCACCGCTCGAGAGATTTGCTTAATTTGGGGTTCTTAGAGTAGGGACAGAAAATGAGAATGGGGCCGAAACCACGTTAAAAAGTACCAGAGAGGAAAAACAGAGTAAACCGTATAAAAACAACTTAGAGTAGGATTATAGGACTGGCATAAGCCTCCTCACAAAGGTGGTGGGGGTGCCCCCGCTACTAGGCCTAACGTAAGCTGTGAAGGGCAATGAAGTAATTAAAAAAAAAAAAAAAAAAATTATTCAATCAATAGAATTAAAGTCGTGATTGAAAAGTTAATCGATTTTTATAGATTTTAATTGCTATAGATTCTAATGCGTATTTATCATATAAAATTTAATTTTTTTTCAATCAACTTCTATAACTAAGATATGGAAACTAATTTCAGTCTTTTTTTTTCAGACTAGATTTCAACGGTATTAATCGATTTAAATAAACTTGAAAGCAAAAACTTTCAGTTGATTTTAATGTAAACATTTACTATTGAAACTTAATCAATTTCAATAGACTTTTTTTCAATTGATTTCAATATTTCTATAATTACATAAATTATAGCTATTAAATCATAACAGATTTTTCAGATACATTTTTATCGATATAAATTGATTTGAATATAAATATTTATGATTAAAACTTAATCGACTTTAATAGTATATTGTAGTACGGGTGCAGCATCATCACCAGGTTTAATTCAACCCAATAAGCACTGGTGACATGCTGCACTCTTACTATATACTATTTTATAGTACGAGTCAACGAAAACACGCATCAAAGATTTGATTTTGTGGTTAGAGTGACCAAGAGTACTATAATAAATTTTTGTAGTTCTCCACGTCAAATATTTTAGATCATTTTTGGATTTTCTATAATTAAGTTTAAAATTTTTTTCAATTGACTACCATAACTTTCTTACAGCAATACAATTAAATTAGATTTTTAGATATTTATCGATATGAATTTATTTGAGTACGCTCAAAATAATATTACTATCAATTTATTTCAATAGCAATTATTAATTTTAAAATTTAATCGAATATCATGAAGTTTACAATTCAGAATGATAAAATTTTTTATTTACAAGAACTATTTATTTTTGTTACTAACCAATTGTAGAAAAAATGAAAATAAATAACTTCTGAAGAATTATAAACTCCATAATATTCGATTGAAATCGATTGGGAGATGTTTACTTTTGAGTATACTCAAATTAAATTATATCAACAAAACTCCAAAAACCCAGTTTAATTCTATTAATGAAATAAAGTTATGATAATGAATTGAAAAAAATTGGAAACTTGAGTATAGAAACTCCAAAAATTATCCAAAATATTTGACTTGAAGGACTTTAAATAGGAGGAATTTTTAGGAATTTAACCTCCGTCAAACTGTTTCTAAAAAAAAAAAAAAAAAAAAAAACTGTAAAACCCTGCTCAGCTGTCCTCTCGTTTCTCATTCAGTCGTTCAAATTTACATAGAAGTTAATTCAAATGATGGGAGTCAGGGTGCAAGTAAATAATCAGTAATCCATTTAAGGAATGAAAAGAAAACTTGCTTATTAATCCACCTTATGCTTAACAAAGAACAAACCCTAGTTGTATAAATATAATCAAAAGAAAAAAAAGAACAAATCATTAAATTTAAGGATAGTTATGCGCGTCCGGCCAATAAACCGAATTTTGTTAAATGAGAAATATACTGAGTCAGTACTGATCGCGACTTCGTTACTTCATTTTTTGATTTTACTGAGCATGAGTGGATTTTGTCAAAAATAATGTGTATATAAAAAAAAAAGTATGAAAAAAATTTAAGAAATTAAATCTGAATTGATCACTAATCTTGTTAAGCGGCTTTTTACTGAGTCTCTGCAGTTTTCGGCTCACATGTCCTAAACCAACCCGCATCTCCTCAGATTCCAAAGAATAAACAAATCAAAACTATAAAGAAATCGAAACAGAAAAAAAAAGAAACCTCTTTCAATTATCCAGTTAATCCAAGTAAACTTTCTGTTTATATTTAAAAAAAAAAAAAAAAAACTTCAGGACCCCGTACCAGTTGTTGTGTGTCCCCGTAATATATTTTGAAATAGAAAAGAGAAAAAAATGTGCATAAAAACAAATAAATTATAAGAGATAAAAAAAAATGTTTGCGTGTAATAAAATACCTTAAGATCTAGGTTCTGTGTGACTGTGTCCAACTGTTGTGAATGTGTGGGACGAGCACCCGTGTGCTGTGTGGGTGTAACCAGACGTCACGACTAGATTATCGGAATGTCGGACTCTCTCCAGTACTGATGGCTATGAGTCTAACCTCTCGTACCGCATTCGTTTACCACGTGGTTACGAAACAATGCTCACACCTCTCGAAATCTAAAAAATTATTAAAATGCACGTGCAACAAGGTACTCAATAACATAACCTTGAGCGTTAGTATTCAGGTTGCCATAAAAATTTCTTTATAGATTTCAAACATGCTCGTTTAATTGACACTTGGGTAATTACCCAACAACACTGCTACAATTTTAAGAACATAAGCTCACTTTTCCTATATATATAATGTTGTTGAATTATATGAATATTCCGAGACTATTTATATTATTGTTTGAATACACGCGGTATGGGTGTCGTGTGCAAGACTGTTGTGCGCATGCGTGTATTCTGAAGCTGCTGCCGAAGACCGATGGCGTAGCTAATTTCTCGTTCTGGTACTCGCGCGTACGGTCACGCGATGTAAGGCTTATCGAAGCCAAGAATATTATTTTATCAAATAAACGTTAATAATTGTTTTTAACCACACTGATTGTGAGTCTTTATTCAACGATCCTCGATCTCATTATTTACAACAAATGTAATTCGTACTCATTTATGAGTGCTGTGCAACTCGTATCACTTCACTCACCAAATAAACTAGAAACTCTCACCCGAAAATTTTATTGAAGGAACAAAATAGCTGTCAATTAATTTCCTCATCAAGTGGTTCAAGAATATCCATATACATAAGAAATTATATTTTATGCAAAAAATAAGTAAAATTCTAGTATCCCGAAATTTGTCTAATTTATAATCATCATACCGAAAACAAGGCAATAGAGTATGCTTACCCTAGTGAAAATATATGATGCGTACTCACATGCGTACACACATGTGTACGCACGTGCTGTTCAAGTTCAGTAAATTTTTTTTTTTAAATAACAACAACTTTCTTATTTTTTAAGCAGTAAACAACAAGGTAACAGTTAAGTTTTGATGTTATGATTAGTTTCAGTGATAATAAGAAGATTTTGATTTAAACTGTGTCAGTTAGTCAACGGTGACTTAAAATTCTTCAAAAAGTACCACGTTGAAGAGGTTATAATGTAAGTTAGTCTTTTCATTTAATACAAATGTTTTTTCCTTTTGATGCATTGATTTCTTTGAATTTCTATTTTTGCATGCATGTTAAGTAAAGTTTGATCTTGGTTTAACATATTAAAATACCAAATCACATAATTTTAAAGGGAACCTTCTTTAAGTATTAGGATACTGCTTACTTACTACATACTTTTTGAAGAATTTTAAGTCACCGTTGACTAACTGACACAGTTTACATCAAAATCTTCTTATTATCAGTGAAACTAATCATAACATCAAAACTTAACTTGTCTCCGGTCGGCTTGCAACCTGCATGAACTCTATCATTGTGAACCTTTTTCCTGTTCTCGGCCATGATCACTGCTGCTGCTGATCACTTGCGACCATGTGTTAGCAGTGTTTTTTTTTTTTTTTTTTTTTTTTTTTTTTTTTTAAGTCAATGAAGAAAGGAACTGTATAAATATGAAAAGTTTGTCTAAATTATAAATTGATACTCAATTTATTTCAGTTAAAAATTTGAGATTGTTATTTCTCTGTGCTTTCTTGATTTCACAAATCTATTCTCATCGGAGGTATTAGTGTACCTGATTTTGGACATTCCAAAAATGGATTTCAAATTTTTTAGTTGAGTTTTAATATTTACATTAAAAGAAAAGATTATAAAAACTTTTTCATTAAAAATATATAAAATTTTAAGATAATAGCAAACTAGTGGTAACATGTTTTTTTCTAATTCGAAAAATTTCAGGTACACGGATATTTGGTTCAGTTCGCCATAAATTGAAAATAAATTCTTTATTGTTGAACTTACTGTTTATAACTGTTACCTTGTTGTTTACTGTTTTAAAAATAAAAAAGTTGTTGTTATTTAAAAAAAAAAAAATTTCTGAACGCTAACAGTACGTGCGTACGCATGTGAGTACGCATCATATATTTTCACTAGGGTAAATACGTTTCCGATAAAAAATAAGGCGCCCCCTACCCCTTTGGGGCTGGTCGTGCCCAAAAAACTGACAATTATAATTTAAATTTCAAAAAAAAAATAAAGAATAAAATAATATTGTGAAGTAGTAATAACACCCAACTCTTTCTAGAGATTATTTTTATAATTATTATTTATAAGTTAATTATAAAAAAAAAAATTAAAAAAAAGGGCTTGACCCAGCAGTCCTAACCTTACACCCAATAACTCACCACGTGTGACAAAAAATCGTGAAGTTCTCGTGAAAGAATCGATGTCGATGGTTCAATAGCTGGGGTGGAAGAGAGCGAGCCCGTCGCGGCGACGTAGCTGCGAGTCGTTGAAACCCCCTTGGCCGCCGCTCACTAGTATCAATCATGCGTTCCACCGATCACGGTTTCGTTTCACCGTTTCTCTTCCCCGCTCTACCATCCTACCTCCACGTTATCAAAAAATTTTTTTTTTTTTATATAAACGACCGTAACAAGATAGGGATGGAATGGATACTTGTTTTATAACAGTATAATCTATTCTTAATGTTAATTTAGAAATGAGGAGGGTTAAAAAAGAAAGGGGGTGGGAGTGTGGTGGAATTGGAGTTAGAAATAGCTTTCTGAAGAAGGTCCTGAACCCTCCAATGATAAAGTTCAAATTAAAGTTTGATGCAATCAGTTTTTTTAAATAAGTAAAACTCTCCTGAATACATTCGTGCAACAAAACATATGTATTACCGAGAATTTTATCGAGGAAAAACAATTTGAAGTTTTTTATGGTCGATAATGGAGGTTAAGAGTTTTGTGCTCTTTAAAGGAACGTTCATAAACCACGTGGTCATTTTTTCGAAGATTTTGAAGGGCCCTCCCTACCATGAAGATCAACGTAGTATTTGTATCAAATTTTCGACTCCCCCCCCCCTTCCTAAAGTCACGTGGTTTTTTTACGATTTCAAATTGTAAATATGTATACTATTAGTTTTTAAAAAACATTATTTTTCAAGTTATAATTTAATGATTTAATACCAGAAGCGCAACAACTCCTTTCAGCTAGGGAGTGTCCTGAGGTCTACCCCCCCCCGCCCCCAATAAAACTGACGTCTAAAGAAAAAACAAAAAAACGTTTAGTTCAATAAATAGACTAGTTAATTAACCCTCAAAACACTGGGCGTAGAGTTCAATGAATCATCTGATCAGCTGTCCCCAAGCCTTGAACTTCCAAAACCCTGGAGGTAGAGTTCAATGAATTATCTGATCAGCTATCCCCCAAGCCTTGAACCCCTAAAACCCTGGACGTAGAGTTAAATGAATTATCTGATTAGCTATCCCCCAAACTCTAAACCCCCAAAACCCTGGGCGCCCGAGTTCAACAAAACAACTGATCAGATTATTTATTTCATTAATTAAAATGCACTTATATTTTTAGAATTATTTAACTCGGGCACCCAGGGTTTTGAGGGTTTAGAGCTTGGGGGATAGCCGATCTGTTTTTTTGTTGAACTTGGGCACTCAGGGTCTTGAAGGTTTAGAGCTTGGGGGATAGTCAGCCAGTTTTTTTGTTGACCTCGGGCGCCCAGGGTTTTGAGGGTTCAAGGCTTGGGAGATAGCTGATCACAAAACAGCTGCAGACTGCAGAGAACCATGAGCTACAGAAGCTACCTACACGCGGTGATAATGAAGCACATACGGGACAGTCAAAACAAAACTTTGACGAGTTTTTACTTGCATACGGCTACGCAACCGCAAATCAGATGACAGGCACGGATTCGGTTTTAACGTTCAACAGTA
Source organism: Encarsia formosa (assembly GCA_038277355.1). Lineage (NCBI taxonomy): Eukaryota > Metazoa > Arthropoda > Insecta > Hymenoptera > Aphelinidae > Encarsia > Encarsia formosa. The sequence goes on along the minus strand of CM076184.1, from coordinate 87,576,433 downwards.
AAATATTATGAATCGAAACATCGATTCATGCACCAAAACCACGTGCCTTTCTGAATCAACAGCCCTACCCCCCACGTAACTTTTTGTAGCCTTTTAATTGCCCCCCCCCTCCCCCCCCTGCTTGGGCCACGTGGTTTGTGAACGTTCCCTAACAAAGAATTTCAGTTATTTCCCGAAAAGTCTACTTTTACAAACTAGAGTTCAAAATGATCCTTAGAATTTTAACTTTCAATACTCGAAATGAAATCTATGAGTCATCGATCATTTGAAAATGAATTCAATCGATAAACACCGAAAAACTCTGGAAAAATGCCATTATAACCTCAAACTGCACAAGTCCAAACATGATTTTTTTTTCTTAAATTACTTATTATTAACAAAAGTACATTGATAAGTTCTTGAAAAATCCTTTTTCAGCATAAAATGAATTCTTATCACATTGAAATAATCCATACACCCTTTTAAATTTTATTTCGTAGATTTAAGCACTCAACTGATTCCACGGCATTTAGGACTACCTAAACCCACTAGTACCTCTAAGCGCACTGCAAACATAGAGAAAAAAAAAATTGTAACCTTGAATTTCACTTTTCGAATATTTTCAAAACTTCTTCAACAATCAGTTCACGAATAAAAAGTTTACGTAAGGTGGTGATAGCTCTCTTTTATAAAGGTATTTTACGGTGTAAAATAAGGAATTGAGGTAGGGTTGGAATGGGAGCGAGTAAGAAATTACAACTGTATTATATAATTAGATAATTAAGAATATATAAATGAACATCTTTTCTCTATTTCATTTTCTTGGCAGTGGATTTATGTACAACACCGTCAACAGGCTATAAGATGCAGCAGCAGCACTAGCGCCGCTCCGCGAGCACTTGGCTAGTCTCCCGCCCGATTAGGGCAGTCGTTCTATGTCTAACATAGCGTGTGCGTGCCGCCTGTGTAAGAGCCACCGAGGTTATTGAAATAAAACTAATTTGAGTGTACCGAGTACTTGCCGTGTCATTACTGTGTTTACCCGTCAACCCTCCTGTCCCTGCAATTGGATGTCTACAGGTTTTGGAGCCCAGCACAGTTTAATAATAGCTTAAGTGACAGGAGGCTAGGGTGAAGCCGTGCCAGTAAAAAGAATAACACGTTTTCACGGGCGCGCGCGTGACTTGATAGACGTTAGTGCAATTAAAAAGATAAACGAACGAGATCCTTCGTGTTTTCTTGCTGTTTTTGTTTTTTATTGAGTGAATTGTGTCAGTGCGTAAAGGAAAATTGAGGATTTGTCGAAAATCTGAAAATTTTTCTTCGACGTCGTGAGAAATTTTTCCTGAGGATTTTTGAGGAATCTTCGAGGACAAACGAGGACCGGTATTCTTCATGGTCAATCGGTGGAACAAATACATGAGAGAAGAGTAAGTTTTTTTCTGTCTTCCTGCGAAAAACGAGAGAAATAAATAGAGAGAAATTTTGAGTTGGGAGGGAGTCTAGAAACAAAGGAAAAGAGAGAGAGAGAAAGAGTTTTTGGGGCGCCGCGCGACAAAGCGCCGCTGCAGGTTTCAACCTGCACGCTGCGTCGAGAGGGGAGGTAATTCCCAGAAAAAGAGAATTTAGGTGCGCTCAAATTTTTTTCTTTTTCACGCTGCATTGCAAAACTTGGGATTTCGGTGTTTCTAGGTGCGTGATAACACGCTCGACTCGTTTTTTGCACGACGTGAAAAGTCAGCTGTGCTGCTTACGTTTTTTTCCTTTTGCGAGAAATTAACTGCCGTGCAGATTTTTTTCGTTTCTCTCTCTCATTCAAGATTTTTGTTGCAAGCTATAGTTGTTGCTTGAAGTGCAAATTTTTTCACTGTACTTTTTCTTCTTTTTCTCAGCTGTGCTGGTTAGAGAATTGAAATTTTTCTTTTTCAGATTTTGAGGGAAATTCTTTGAATTTCATGAGGGGACAAAGAATTAAAAAAAAAATCTGAAAATTGTGAAAAATTGAGATAGAGGACAAAATTAAAAAGCATGTGTGCCTAAGAATCGAGTTTTTTTTAGAGAATTTTATTGCGCTAAGCTAGAGCGATAATAGAGAGGTAACAAAAAGAAAAAAAATACGATTCTTATAAAACATTTTTATGTTTTAAGTGGGCAATATTCGGAAAGGATCATTGTGTGTTGTGAGCGCTTGTGCGACCTCTTGTATGCCGTGCGATTGAAAAAGATCATGCACATAAGCAAGAGGTGTGCAAGCAGCACGTACTGGTCTTTGAAGATTTTGTCCGAAAATTAAATTGAACTTGTTCTTTGCTGTGTCAAAACGAGTGATTTTAATTATAAACCCGGAGAAGTAGTTGAATGTTTTTTTATTATAATTAGAGCTTTGAGGAAGCTGAAGTTGGAGCACGCTTCGAAGAGGTATTTCGAGCTAGTACGAATCCAACACCCCGAGCACATGAGCTCGGACAATCAAATGGGTGAATCAACAGTCGTGGCACCGGCTGATGTTGATCCTCAGGCCTGGAATCAAGTCGTACAAGGTGATTGTTTTTTTTGAAAATTTTTTTTTTTTTTCTTGTTGACTGCATGCTTAAATATTTTTTCTTTACCAGTAGTTAAAATTTGAGTTTAATAAGTTTGTGGTACCACACATATTTTGAGTTGAGGTAAAAACATTCATTTGAGTTATTTTAATTACAGAAGCCAAGGAAAGATCGAGGAAACGTTTGGAGGAGAGGAGAGCTATGGAGGAACAATTCAATGAGGCGATGGACAGAGTAGAAAATTCGAGTTCTACTCTGCAGGAAAATCAAAAATCTTCGCCCGGCGTGGGTGAGTCTATGGAGGTAGACAACCTCAAGGCTACAGAGATAATTTTGAAAAACTCTACTACAACTCACACCACAACAACAACAATAACTGAGGTAACATCTGCTGCAACGGCGACCGTGACGACGACGGCGACAATCACGCTGGCAACTTCGGTCGCCCCTCTCTCAGCGAGCGCCAGTCCATTCGTCCCTTCGGGAGGGTTAAACCTGCCTGAAGATTTGTTATTACCTGATGGAACTCCTGTGCAAACGGGACATACAACCGTACGACGATCCGAGGAAGTGATCATCGGCTTGGAGTCACCTAGAGCAATTAAAGCTGTATTTGTCGGCTACGGGACTATTTGCTATGTCTTATGGCACCCACCCACACAGAAGTTCATAATCTCCAAAAATGTGAGATTCAATGAAAAACTAACCTACAAGGACGTTTACAAACGTAAATATCTAGAGGCAATAGAGGAAGAGCTGGACTTTTGAGAGGATCTAACAGTCCATGAGGAACAACCTGAGCAAGTGCAACTAACACCTCCTCAGGCGAATCGCAAAAGAGGTAGACCAAAGAAGGTAGACACTGGTAAAGAGGATGAGGAGGCGCCCCCAGCCAAGTCGAGAATTCAACCTGTCAGGAGAGTGAAAGAAGACGAGATTTTACAGTGTATGCTAGAAAGATCACTGACTCTAGCTTTGCTTACTTTGCAGCTAAAGAGTTAGACTTTAGTAAGGTAAAGTTTCGAGAAGAAGGAGATGATGCTCCTGAGGATCATTGTCTAGAAGAGGATGAGTTAAGATTTGCCTTACTGTCAAAAGTAAACAAAGATCCTAGCTCTTACAGAGAGGCTATGAATTCACCAGACAAGCTGATGTGGTTAAAAGCTGTCAGGGAGGAATTGAGTTCGATGGAGGAAAACGATGTGTGGGATCTGGTCAACAGGTCCAAAATAGAGAGCGATGGTCGAAAGATAAACATGATAGACTCTAAGTGGGTCTTTAAACTAAAGACAGGACCAAATGATGAAGTCACACCAAAAAGTCGCTTGGTTATTCGAGGTTTCAAAGACCGGAAAGAGTATGAGTTGAGGGAGACCTACGCTCCTGTTTGAAGACTTGCGAGCTGCAGTGTCTGTTATAAACAGAAACAATTTATGCTAGTCCGAGCTGCATTGTCTGTTATAAACAGAAACAATTTACACGCTTGCCAGATGGACGTCAAGATGGCATTTCTGAATGGTGAGCTCGAGGACGACATTTACATGAAGATCCCTGATGGATATGAGTGTGATGACGCCACAAGAGCCGACATGGTGTGCCGATTAAAGAAGGCTGTTTATGGACTAAAGGTTAGCCCTAGGAGATGGAGCAAGAGATTTAGAGAGGAAATGAAGAAACTTGGTTTCAGTCATGATACAAACGAGCCATGTCTGTTTACTTGGGTGTGTGGACTTTTCTTTGCTGTAATTGTGCTCTATGTCGATGACATGATAATTGCAAGCAATAGAAAGCAAAAACTTGAGGAAGTTAAAGCGAGTCTGAGTGCTGTCTTTAAAATGAAAGACTTGGGAGAACCCGATGTTTTCCTGGGTATGAAAATTACTCGGATTCGTGAAGATAGGTTTATGAGTCTAACACAAGTAAACTATATAGACAAGGTTCTAGAGAATTTCAATCTGAGTGATTGTGCTGCTCAGGACACACCGATGATAACTAAGAAAATGAGGAACCAAGAGTTGAGACAACTTGAGTTAGAACAAAGAGAGGAGACCGATGACAAACCTGTCTCGATAACTCCGAAAGTACCATTCAGAGAAGCAATAGGCTGCTTGATGTATCTGTCAAATGCTACGAGGCCTGATATCGCCTACGCGGTCAATGTGCTTGCGCGAAAGCAATTGAGTCCGACATGGACAGATTGGGAGGATGTAAAGAGGATTTTCCGTTATTTAAAAGGTACTAGGGACTTAGGTTTTATATACCGAAGTAAATCTGATGACTTAATCGCTTACACCGATTCAAGTTTATTGGATTGCAAGGGGTCAAAATCAACTGAGGGTTGTTTGATCAAATCCTTTGGGGATACTATAGCATGGAGAAGTCACAAGCAGACACTGGTTACAACATCTTCTGGAGACGCTGAATACGTGGCTTTGAGTGGTGTATGCAGCGAGATCATCAGTTTGGACAAGGCAGTTTGGGACATGACAAATCGGACATTCTATTCTGCGAAAGTCTATTGCAACAATCAGTGTGCGGTTGACAATTTCCAAAAGGAGAATTGTCAAAAACTTAAACATTACGATGAGAGTGTCGAGGTAATAAAGGAAAATCTGAAACACAGAGAGTTGACCGGAAACCGAAAACTTCTGTCTAAGGCACGTGGAGATTTTGTTAAACAATGCGTGGCTATGGGCAGGGTTGATGTGAGGAAAGTAAATACTAAATCAAACCTAGCCGATATTTTTACAAAACCCCTTCCCCGAGGCGATTTCAAAAAATTAAGAGTTGCTCTTATGAACTGACTGAGTGTGTTTAAGCATGTTGTGAGAATTAACTGAGTGTGCTTGAGCATGTTATATTTTAAAGAGTTATAAAATGAGTTTGCGAGGAAAATCTTAATTTATTCTGTTAAAGGTCCAACTAACTGAGAGGTCGAGAAACAACAATCGCACCCGCAATTCAGAGAGAGAATCATCGAGTAACGAGTGAAAGTGTATGAAGGAAAAAAAATGTCTCTGATTTGTGAATGAACGATTGGTGTGATTCATTAATATGCCTGTATTTAATTATTTCAACTTTGAATTTTTATTTAATCATTTCATTTTGTGTAAGTTTACCTAGTTTAAAGATTTTGAGGGTTGACGGCATTTATTGTTGTTAACATCAATGGAGGGAGTGTTGGCGGTGGATTTATGTACAACACCGTCAACAGGCTATAGGCTGCAGCAGCAGCACTAGCGCCGCTCCGCGAGCGCTTGGCTAGTCTCTCGCCCGATTAGGGCAGTCGTTCTACCGTAGCGTGTGCGTGCCGCCCGTATAAGAGTCACCGAGGTTATTGAAATAAAACTAATTTGAGTGTACCGAGTACTTGCCGTGTCATTATTGTGTTTACCCGTAAACCCTCCTGTCCCTGCAATTGGATGTCTACACATTTTTTAGTTCTATTTAAAATATGTTGAGTACAGAAGTTTTTTTTTTTTTTTTTTAAATAAAACACCTATTTTTAAATCGGACCTAAAAAAATTTTTAATAAAGTAAATGATAAATGAATATTGCAAAAATAGTCAAATCTCTTTTTTCAAATAGGAAGTCCTATTTTCGGCCACTTGTTAAGAAGGAGCGGATAATATAATAATGTCACGTCGTGACGTGGCATCAGACTCTGCACGAATCATACGGGCGCAAGATCGTATGTGATAAAAGTCACGTAGGTCTATCGATTAGTCTGAGGACATGCGTGGTCTTCCGAAAAATATGAAATTAAAGGGAAAATTGACAACCCCACCCCATACATCTCATTATGCTAATTCTCACATTCCGTTGTACCCCTTCTGCGGGTATATAAACGGGATGAAAATGCGGACAGAGGAGTAGAAGAACAGAAGATTCCGACTCGACAAGGGTGGATTGCTGGCGTCGATCTACTTCCGATTCCCGATCCTTGAGTTTACTAAATCTAAGTTCAGTCTGTTTTTCCCTTTACCCCGAGTGTCAGTCTCTTGTGTATTCAACATTTAGTTTATTAAAGTTCAGTTTGCTCAAACGTCTTGTTTCTTCTCATAACCCTTCGCCTGAGTACCGGATCCTAACTAGGTAATACCTAATTTTTATTAATGTAACTTCTTTTAGAATTTAGCAAGCCTTTGGTCAATTGGCGCAAGCCAAAACCATAAAAAACACGGTCAACAACCAGGGCCTCTTTCTCAATGCTAATACAGTGCTGTTTACTTTACATTTTTATAATTTTATTAATTTTATTTTACACGTTCTTAGTAGAACGTGACAGATTTTGGGGGTTCGTAAAAAAAAAAATTGTCAGAGGCTTGGAAAATTCGAAATGTCAAATAAAGATTACAATGACGAATATTATGACGCTAAAAAAAGTTCTATATGAATTCGCAAATTCTGTAGTTGAACAAAAATTCGGTCCGATTGAATCTGTAAAAATTGAAGAACTCTTAGATGTTTTTGCAAATAGATATTGCGGCGATGAAATCGCGGAATTGAATCCAAATATAAAAAGTATTCAAACGCTATGTACAGTTTTCGAAAGGTTTGTGGATAAAAATAAAGTCGAAGCAGTTACTCGTGATCCAATTTTTCTTAAAGTATTGTATAATTTTTTTTATAAGAACATAAATCCAGATACGGTTATCGAATATATTATAGATGAAAATCCTCAGGAAACGATAAAAGAAATTAATACTATTATACCGGAAATTACAGATGATGAAAGTCAACAATGGTATCAATCGTTTTTTTTTTTGATAATTTAAAAACTTAAGAACCAAAATTTAACAAGAACGAAAAATCTAAAGTAAAATCACCCGAAATCGAAAACGATAAAATAAAAGAAACTCCAATATTGGATAAATTTCCTCTTTTCGCATCGACAGAAAATAGTTCAAAATTTCCAAATTTAAAAATACTTAACTCTAGTATCGGGCAGGTAAAAAATTTGTCAATTGAAGACGCAATAGGGTTAATTCCATTATATTCAGGATCCAATATGAGTTTAAATTCCTTTCTTGAAGGATGTAAGAATGCGAGAGAAATTTTACCAGCCGGGTGTGAAACTGACCTTGCAAAAATAATTGAGCTTCGATTATCCGGAGAAGCGTTGAAATGCGTAGAAGGAAGATCATTTCACTCATTAGAAGAGGCCGGGAAATTCTTAGAGGGAATGTTTAGTTCAGCCAAGACTTTACTTTATTTAAATGGCGAGTTAGCTAATATTAAGCAAGAAAGGGGTGAAAATGTTTTAAAATATTCTAACAGGATTCGCGCACTGTATCAGGAAATGATTTCAGCAGCAAAACGGGAAGATAAATATAATATATCTTTTTTAAGAGCACTAGAGATTGATGTGGTTAAATGTTTCGTACGGGGACTAAAATGGGTGATTAAAACTCGTCTGGTTGCGGTGCAAAATTTGGATCAAGCGATTAAAGACGCGATTGAAATTGAACGTGAGTTCAGCTGTTACGAACAGGAAGATGTGCCAGATTTAAATAAACCAAATGAATGTAAAGATGTAGTTCTAGTCCCAATAAAATTTTTTAATACAAAAGAACAAGTTACTTGTCAACTTTGTAGAAAAGTCGGTCACGAAGCAAGTACGTGTTTCTCACTAGGGAAAAGAGGCATGTCAAACGATAGATGGAGAAACGGCGCGCGCAGGGAAAATCGATTTAATAGCCTTCCAAGGAATAATAATCAAAATTATAATATTCATAAAGCTAGACAGCTAGGAAATAGTCAACAACACTATAATAAATTTAATCAAAAATTTGAATCGGATGAATTATATCTGGAGAGACAAAAAAACACGTTTCCGGACGGTCAAAATCCTGTGATATGTAGGTATTGCAAAAAGGCAGGTCACATTTTAAAAAACTGTTATAAAAGAATGTATAATAATAATAAAATCGCACAGGAAAACGGTGACTGTCTCCAGAATATCGGCGCAATTCAAGAGACTTCGGATACTATGCGCCCGTCAAACAACAATTAAAAACGGTTATCGTAAAGAACGTTAAGCTTACGTATAATGAGGAAACGCGTACGATAAAATTATTGAACCCTTTAAATAATGAAAGAATAATTATTATTCTGGATTCTGGTGCAGCTCCAAATTTACTTAAAATTTGTAACATTCCGAATAATTTTCCAGTCGACACAAGCTGTATTTTAGAACTTAGAGGTATTTCAAATACCAGCATTTATACGTTGGGGAAGATTATGATTGGTTTTGAAAATTTTTCAATTGAACTTCACTTAATGGAAAATGATTTTCCGATTAAAGAAGATGGACTTTTGGGAGTAGAATTTTTCAAAAACTTTAACGTGAGCATTGATTTTAAAAACAAAAAGATTACTTCCGATCAATTTAATATTCCATTTATTCAAACTAAAGAACTATTAATTATTACCACAAAATTCAAAACCAATATTAATAAAGATTCTGGAATTAGCAATAAAATTATTGATAAATCTCAATGGGCCAACGCACCAGAATTTCTGTTTGAAGGGTTCAAAAATAAAAATATCACGAATAATTTAACCGAAGAAACAGCGCAGTTGAATAAAACCGCGAAGTCTATAAAATCAAGTAAAAATAAAACAGCTCAATATACAAATTCACGTAAAAATGAAACCGCTTAAGAAATTACCGCTAATGAAAAAGAAGTTAAAATTGAAATTAATAATATTGATATAAAAGATGCATCTAAAATAACCAGCGCTGGAAAATCCGGATCGAAACAAGGTATAACGGCCGAAAAACATCAATTAATGTCCTTGTTCGATTTGGATTCTGATATTGTGCACAATAATACAAACTCTCGGAATAAGGATCTCGAAAATCCAAACAACATCTCAAACTCTCGATATACGGATCTCAAAAATCCAAACAACATCTCAAACTCTCGGTATACGGATCTCGAAAATCCAAACAACATCTCAAACTCTCGGTATACGGATCTCGAAAATCCAAACAACATCTCGAACTCTCGGTATAAGAATCTCAAAAATTCAAACTCTCGGTATAAGGACCTCAAAAATCCTAATGATAAAGAAAATAAGCGGTATAGAAATCAAAATTCACGGTATAAGGACCTCGAAAATCCTAATGATAAAGAAAATCAGCGGTATGATAATCAAAATCCACGGTATCAGGACCTCGAAAGTCCTAACGAAACAGAGCGAAATAAAAATAAAAAGCCTCTCCTTGAGAATCTCGAAAATCTTGTTGACGTCAGAAAGTCTAGATACCTAAAGCATGATGAATTTAATAAAGAAAATATTAAACAAAGAGAAAATATTAGTTCTCTACGTTTTGATTTTGAGAATGTCGCGAACTCTCAGGATCAGGACTTTGGAATAGAACGTAAATTAGAGAACAATTTTTGTCTAAATCCAGAAAATATAAATTCGCTTATAGAAAATTATGATAACGATATTATGCGGGACGTCGCTTTTAAAAACTCACTGGATAAAAAATTATTCATAGAATATGATGATTCATGTCAGTTTTCAGGGGTTGATAAAAATGAATCAACGGGAGAAAATAACGTTTTGAAAAATCAAAGTTCCGATAATAAAAGTCTGATTGAGGATAACAAGAATGAAAAGCCCCGCTTAACTAATCAATGCAAGATGAATTCCTCGATAATGAAAGAAAACACCAGAACAAAACTCTTTTCCAGCTGGGAAAACCTACAAGGGGAGACACAGGGGGAATGCCCCCCCCCCCAATGCTGACCTTCACCGCGCCCTTAAAAGGGGAAACACCGATCCTATAGTAACAAGTGAGTCATGGACAAAAGAGTGGGGTGATGATGAAGATATCCTCGAGATAATTAATAAATGTATTCAAGTCCTAAAGAGCACGGACTTTAAGCCGGAATCTTTTAGGAATAATTTATTTGCATTAATTAATATTATTGAAAAAGACTTGAAATTAAAAAAATACATAAGTACGCATAAAACTTTATTCTTGGACCTAATACAGCTACCCGAGGGGAACGAATCAGTCATGCGGCAAATAGTAGGGGAACTACTTGCGCAACTTTCGGAAATTAAATTTATTTCCAAGGGAAAAGGTAAAGGGAAGAAAAATTCTTCTCGTCACCGCGTTTTATTTTGTCAAAATGAAACTAAATCAAGGTTCGAAAAAATTAAAGAAATGTTAAAACTTGAGCACTTATCAATGGAAGAAAAAAGTGCAATTTTAAAATTAGTTGAAAAATATCAAGATATTTTTTATCTGGAAGGGGATGAACTCACGGTTACCCCAATTCTTAAACTGATGATTCATACTACGGATGACATTCCGGTAACTACTAAACCATACCGTTTACGGCCAGCTCATCGTGAGGAAATTAATAGGCAGGTAGACGAACTTTTGAGACTAGGAATAATTGAACCCTCGACGTCTTCTTGGTGCAGTCCATGTTTTCTAGTTCCTAAACCGGATAGTTAAGACGGTTCTAAGAGTTATCGTATGGTGATTGATTACAGGGACGTAAATTCGAAATCAATACCAGACTCCTTTCCGTTAAGAAGTGTAACTGATATATTAGATCAACTAGAGACCGCAAAAATCTTTTCAGTGTTTGATCTAAAGTCCTCATATCATCAAATTGAAATTGATGAAAGACACAGGTATAAAATGGCGTTCACCACAATGAATGGGCTGTTTGCTTTTGCTAGAGGAGCATTTGGGCTTAGAAATATGCCAGCTACCTTTTCTAGGGCGCTAGCAATTGCATTAGCGGGTTTAATCGATAATGAATGTTTTTGCTATCTTGATGACATTATAAGCCACTCGAAAACAATTGAGGAATATATAAAACGATTAGAACGCTTATTTCAAAGATTACTTGAAACAGTTTTTAAATTGTAGCCGGAGAAATGTGAATTCTTGAAAGAAGAAGTAATTTATTTAGGTCACGTAATTACGCCAAATGGGCTCAAACCGAATCCAAAAATTTTGAAGACAGTTAAACTTTTACCAGCTCCTAGTACGCCCAAAGGGATTAAATTTTTTTTGGGTCTAGTTGGATTTTATCGTAGATTTATCAAAGATTTTTCAAAAATTGGGAAGCCTTTGACAAATTTATTACGGAAAGATATAGAATTCATTTGGTATGATAAAACCCAACAGGCTTTTGATACATTAAAATATTGTTTGTGTGAAGCACCCTTATTAATATACCCAGATTTTTCGAAACCTTTTAATTTAACTACAGACAGCAGTAGCCATGCAATTGGTGCAATACTCTCACAAGGGATCATTGGTCATGATCAACCTTGTGCATATTACTCGCGGGTTATGACGCCGGTACAGTTAAGGTATGATACCTTTAACCAAGAAGGGTTAGCATAAGTAAGCGCGATTAAACATTTTCGACCTTACCTGTTAAATAATCAATTTAATTTAATAACAGATCACCGTGGCTTGGTCTGGATGCAGACCCATAAAGAACCAAATTCGCGAATTATGCGGTGGCGTATTGAGTTAAGCGAATTTAACTTTAAAGTTATTTATAGTCCAGGTGCACTCAACCCAGCAGACGCCTTATCTCGTTTTCCGGTTGAAAACGATGAGGATATAGTGCAGAACGAGGAAGATGAATTTTATTTTCCGGAACCATTGCAGTTACAGAAAGTAAAAAAAGAAAATGTCTCGTCAGCAACAAGTGTTATGGGGCTACAACCTGTGCATATAATAACAAGAGCTCAAGCAAGGGGAGACGTGCGTGAGCAAGAAAAAACTTCCCACCCCCACCCTGCACGGGTACCAGTGCCAGGCAGAAAAAGGGGAAGACCGCGCAAGCTCCCAACAAAACGCAAATGCAGAGTTCTTCAAGTGAAAATTTGGAAACTGATTTAAACGATGATCAACTGTCCAAAAATAATATATCTGATGACTCTCTTGAAGGAGATTTATATTTGAGTAATTTATTCAATGATGAAAATAATGAAACAAATCAAATAGAACCATATGAAGAATTTAATACAAGTTCTACTTTAATTGATCCGACTAAGAAAATAAAAATTACTTGCAGAGAAAAATTGTTTATGCGAAAGGATAATTATGTGTATTTTATTGACTCCCAGCGTAATCTCTGTGATGAGGGAGCAAGGCAATTGCAAAAAATGAATAAATTACCATATTTTAAACATATTGAAATTACTGAACCACTATTAATGACAGTTAATAAGAAAATCCATTTTGCTCTTTCATTAAGAGGTGAAACTCCTATTAGCTTAATTTTTATTAACAAAAATCTTGATATTTTATTGATTAAATTAAAAACGTTAATAATAGAAGCAAACATCGAGTCAGTTAGTATGGCTAAATCGGATTACATAGAACATGTAGAATGGTCTGAAATAATTTTTAAATTCAAAATTTTACTCAGCCAACTATCAACAAAGTTGATTGTCTGTTTAAATCTAATACAATACCCAATCGTAAGCGATAGAGAAAAAATCTTGGAGGAGGCTCATGCTTCCGCAATTGGAGGACATCGTGGTGTTACGCGATGCTACAGACGTTTACGACAAAATTTTTATTGGGAAAATTTGAAAGAAAACGTACAAAACTTTATTAGGAACTGCTTTAATTGTCAACTTAAAAAATTTAGAAGAGTTAAAGCCCGTCAACCAATGCAAATAACCGATACCCCGCGGGCAAGTTTTCTAAAAATAAGTATGGATATTGTTGGTCCACTAGACCCGACGGAAGATGGTTTTACTTATATCTTAACTTTTCAAGACATATTTTCCAAATACTAAATACGCTATTGCAGAACCGTTGCGCACAATGACGGCAATCGATGTAGCAGAAGGGCTAATAAAGAAGGTAATTTGCGTTTTCGGGGCGCCGAACATAATTTTAACGGATCAAGGGTTAAATTTTGTATCTAAATTAATGAAACGAGTAGCCAAGCGTTTTCGAATTAAGCAGGTGCGTACGAGTAGTTTTAGGCCCAGCTTGAATGGAAGTTTGGAACGAAGCCATTCCAGCTTGATGGACTTTTTAAAAATGTTTGCGGAAGGTAATAAAAATAATTGGAATCAGAATCTAGAACTCGCGTGTTTTAACTTCAACATATCGGTTTCGGAAAGTACACCTTTTACTCCTCATGAACTAGTGTTTGGACGTCTGGCCCGGGTACCAGCAAATTATAATATAGAACAGGAAGATTTAAATCCTACTTATCAGGGTTATATGAAAGATTTAATTTCTAGATTATATAGCATGCATCAGTTCGCGAGAAATAACTTAATTAAGTCGAAAGAAAGATCAAAATTCTATTACGATCGAAAAGTAAATGAAGAAACTTTGAAAATCGGTAATTGGGCTTTTCTTCTTCGCGGGCCAAAACCAAAAAAGTTTCAGAATCACTTTTTGGGTCCGTATAAGGTTGTCGATATATTTGGAAATTCAAATGTAAAAATTCAAATCGCAGAAAATAAATATAAGATAGTGCATGCGGATAGATTAAGAAGATCATACATTGAACCAGAATAAACACAATTCATGTACTCATTACTCAGTGGAATGTAGACTAATTTTTTTTTTTCCTCTTTTCTTCTCTCTCATAATTTTATGTAGTTACTATGCGTTTACAGAATTACACATGCACCATATCAATCGCACTTTCCGTCATTCTACATTAATACATTAGTAGTGACAAAACAATCAATAAAACCTCCAATACATTGCACTCATGAATTCTTTTAGAAAATTCATATTAATGCAAATTGATGTTACAGATGGGATCAAATCAAACATTTTTATTTCTGGTTTGCCTAGCCCTTGGCAAAGGAGGATACTGTATCATTGGGTTCGATTGTACAAAAGGAGTGTCCAATCTACCAACGTTTTCTTTGCTTCAGGTGGCTGAGTGTGATATCCAGGAACCCATTATCAACACCAGTAAAGTACATGTGCAATTATTGCAAGTACATGAATTTACTAATATTCATGTAAAATTGTGTAAAATTAGAATAACTCGACACGTGAGTAAGTGCGGCTGGCTATCGCATAATTTACAAGTTAATCGCACAGACGCGTCATATCTTTTAGATATTTCACGGGAACAGTGCGAAAAAATGCATTTGCATCAATAAATCTCATATCGTGATGAAATAATTAGTAATCTCAAACCTAATAATTCAGTTTCACATCCAATGACATTTGTGGGAAACATTGACGATAAGGGTAATTGTAAAGACCCTGGGTACTGGAAGGACCCATATTTTGTCTATGATGATGTAATTGTTTCTGGATTTTTGGAAATTTCATTAAGAGATTATCAAGCCACAGTAAACTTACTTACGAATGATATAATTCTAAAATCGGGCACACGTTGCACAATTACTGATATCGAATGCATCGACTTAGAAGACGGTTACGAGTTTTGGAATGCATTACCTATGCGTTCATGTGAGGAAAATAAATATATTAATTTGTATGATGGGACAGTGAATAAAATTATAGAAGACAACAATGAAAAGTACCCAACTTACGTAATTGAGTCAAATGAAATTACCTTTGCATTTAAGGGTATTGGAATAATCACCGAGTGTGCACATCGATTAGTCCGAACAGAAGACCCGAAATTGTTCATTTTAGAGGACGGTGACCTCGAAAATTTTCATTCAGTACAAAAATCATCTTTGGAAAATTTGGATATATTTGTGTATTTTAATTCGAAGCATGTATTTGTCGAAAAACATATAAAGGGACAAATTAAGCGCTTATACTATGATCTACTAATGCAAAAATGTGAGGTCGAACGAAAGGTCATTGCCAATGCTTTGGGCATAGCGGTCACAGCACCTGATATGTTTGCCTATTTAATTACAAAACGGTTCGGTTTTATGAGTGTAGTCAGTAGCGAGGTAGTGCACGTCTTACGTTGCCTTCAAACGGATGTTACTAGACGTAATGTTACTAAATGTTACTAGGAGTTACCTGTTAGTCGAGACGGTAAGGATTTTTTCCTCACGCCACGCACTCATATTTTAAAAGAATTTGGAACAGAAATTGGCTGTAATCCATTAGTGCCACCAATGTACCTACTAGGAGACGCTTGGTATGCAGTTATGCCCGCATATGCAACGCACGTTAAAGAGCCAACAATTTTAAAACCAATCACAAAAAGCACGTGGAACTATTCCGATCCAATTGACCTAGCAAGAAGCGGTGTGTACAGCTATAGTGAAGTTCAATCACTAAAACAGCTAATAATGTTTTCAGTAGATAGACCTGCAGTGTTAAACAGTGTTGCAATGGGAATGACTGGAAGGGCCGCTCTAGACAAGGATTTATCAGTCTTAGATCTCCTAAATGAAGAAGCAGTTTCCAGATTAGCTGATGGTGCTATGGCACAAATGTGGGAAAAATTTTTAAAATTCGGAAGTCTTAGTGCCGGAATAATTCGGGTTTTTATTATTGCGAGATTGGTCAAATTTGTAATTGAAACAATGACTCAAGGTTACGCTCTCTTTAGTATTTTTGGGTGGAGCTATCATCTTTTGGCTGCAGTCTGGAATTCAGCCACACAGTTATTGTTACATTTAAGTCGCGACCTTGAAAAAGGAAGCGAACAAGAGAAAACAAAAGGTAGGGAACAAGAGCATCAAGGAAACACGTATGCACGCGCGCCAGAGGAAGAATATTTCCCCCCTCACGCCCTTGGTTTAATAAGTAGTTAAAGACTACCAGACGGATCATTTGTAGCCAAAACGGGAGAACCCATAAACGTAATAACCAATCACGTCTATCCAGATCTAAATCGCGATATTATTCCACCTCCGAAAAGAAAGGGAAATGAAGGGGAAAATGTTTAAATATTAAATTCCAATTATATATAATGTCTCTTTTAACAAATTTAAATCTAGATATTCAATTAAATTTTTTTTATTTTAATTAATAAAGTCGTCGTTGCTTTAGATGTTGTGTAATCTAAATTAAATTT
This sequence comes from Encarsia formosa, assembly GCA_038277355.1. Taxonomy (NCBI): domain Eukaryota; kingdom Metazoa; phylum Arthropoda; class Insecta; order Hymenoptera; family Aphelinidae; genus Encarsia; species Encarsia formosa. The sequence continues at coordinate 87,559,911 of CM076184.1, read as the reverse complement.
TTGGGACATCACCCGTAATTATAATTTTTAAAGATGAGTGAGCAGGCAAAAAACTCGTGGAAAAAAGTTCAAAATCTCGATATCTGGAAATCTATCGTACGGAATCAAGAAATAATACATTATACCGGATTACAGAAATTAATTTGCCGGAGATGCTATAAATATTCTCTGACATATGAGGAATGGGTTATGTCTGCATTAGTGTCACTTAGAACCACTTCTGAGTTAATCTCTTCCCATATACCAATAGCTTGCGAATTATGTAAAGATCTTATACCTTTCTCGGAATGTAAAATCGAACAACGACTAAAGAATAAGGGAGACTATGCGGTTAAAATAAAGGGAGTACTTGAAGAAACGATCTATAGGGGGACCGGACATTACGGTGCATTAACTACCGCGGAATTTGCAGAAAATATCATGGAAAAACATAATTGGGCTGAAACCAGGCGAGTAAAACGTTTACCATACATCAAGTCTCGCTATTACTGTCAAAATTCAGCTAGAAGTTTATTGACAGTCACAACTAGACACCTTTTACGCCCAGCGCCGCTAACGCCCGTACCACCCCTACAACCTATTTCATCATCCAAAGGCTCTTCCATTCCTGTAAATTCCATGTCTCCTCGCATTTTAGATTTACGAATTAATCAAATACAAGAAGTTCAAACTCTTCCTCAGCATACAATTATACCAACAGGTATGTTGAATCCTCCATCGATAACCACAGAACATAATCAAAATCAAATATCTTCTGAGGGGAATGGTACTGGGCTCACGGAAATTGACGTGCGCGAGATAGAACATTTTTTTATAGATTTGCCAATGACAACAGAAAACTCAATAGAGAAATAGATCTATAGTTTACTTATTCATATGAAACGAATTAACACAAATTTTTTTCCATAAAATTGTATTCCTCTTCTTATTTGCATACACGACCATAAGAGTTTTTTTTTCTTTCTTTTCTGTTGTTACAGGAAAGATGTTGATTCCAATCATTCTGACTTTTGTGGGCAAGATGCTTGCAGCTTATGACTGTATTAAAATTAAAAATTTGGAAAACCATCCAGGAATAATGTTTGACTATAAAGAAGATATGCGAATTTTAAGAGAATATTATACAATAACAACTATAGTGGATTTAAAAGCAATGACAGAATTAAGGACTTAGATTACATTTTTCATGAGATAATTAATTCAAAAGCATACGTAAACACAAAAAAATCAACTACCCTGTCACTGTATAATTATTACTTAGTTAAATCAAGAAGATTTGCTTTTTACGATTCTCAATTTAAATACTTAATACACTCAGTAGAAGCAAAAGAACATGGAAAAATCAATTTTGCTAAAAATATTCTACAAGTACATGATTTAATTAAGAAAGATGACTGGGAATTGAGTTTGGACAAAAATAGTAATAATGTGTATATGGAAAATGAATTGAGTTATGTCGCAACGAAAGGAATAAATGAAACTCGTACATTCTTACTCACGGCAATAAAATGTGCTCACGTACCTTTTGAAGATGCAAACCTAGAAAATACCTATGTAGAAAGAATAGCCCTATATGCAACCAGATTACTTGAATATTATATTTTCATGTCAGAATTAATCATAGATATTTTACAAAATAAAAAATTCATTTTTTATAAAAATTTAGAAAAAGCAGTGAATAAGATAGAAGATAGTTCTAATAAACAAGCATTTATTAAAGTTAATACTACCAATTCAGACATAATCTCTAAGATTTTAAACTTGGAAATAATTTACCTTGAAAACAAACTTATATTTTCGTTAAAAGTTCCACTACTTGAGCCTGATGAATTTCAAATATTTGAAGTAGTACAATTTCTCAATTTCTTTGATAGAAATAAGGCATTGTCTATCGATTCAAAAATAAAATTTGTTGGGGCTACACCTGACTTAAAAAGATACGTTTATTTGTCTGGGTATGACCTTTTGTTAAGTAAAAGAATTAATAATACTCTATATTTCACGGGAAACAACCCAATTTCTGAAAAATCTAGTTGCATTAAAGATATGTTTTTATTCAATGACGGTAGTAAATGCCTTGCAACAGCTTCAATACAAGAGAATGGGTATTTTTTCAGTCAAACGTCTTATGGTAAAGATTGGGTTTTTTCATCAGCTGAAGGTGTTAATGCACAATTTAAATGCAAAAGTTGTTCTCAAGGTTTAGTGTTAAAAGGAAATAAAATAATTAATGTACCTAAAACATGTACCATTGTTATAGATGGTAATTATTATCAAAGTAATGAAAAACTGGGGGGTGACTACAAATACATTTTGCCAACACTTGATGTTAAGGTACTAAGTAAAATCGAAAATAATCAAATTACTACTACCGCACAAGTTTTTGTAGAAATACAGTTCGTAAAACCTTATATCATTGCTTTAATTGTTCTTACTAACATATTAATTTTGTTACAAGTGGGAAAAATAATTGAGCCACATAAACTATGGTCTCGTCTTTTCAATAAAAAGGAAGAAAGATTATATGTGGAGATGAAAAAGTTAAAAATAAACGCTAATAAGTATGTTCTAAATGACCCAATATACGATTCACCAAAAAAGAAATCCTCTTTAGAAACTTCAGAAACAGTTTTGTCAGCATCAGACGAAGAATCATTTCAGGAAGAGGCGAGACGTTACGCCCGTCAAGCTAATTTGTCTGAAAGCTTAAATAATGTTCCAATAAAATTAGAATTACATTAAATATACATGTAGTAATCGTAATACCGAAAGGAAAAAAAAAAAAAATAAAAAAAAATAAAAAAAAATAAAAAAAAAAAAAATAAATAATATAGTTACATGAAAAGAAAAATGTATATCATTAAAAAAAAAATCGTCTAATAAAATAAGGCTTTAAAACAAGCCAAACTCGCCTTATTATAAAACAAACGTGCGGGATATATATATATATAATTTAACTACGATTTAAAATTCCACTGAGTATTAAAACTTATATATTAAGTATCTATTTGCGTCAAAAAAAAACCTTAACGCAAAACGTAAGTTATTTAAAGTTATGATAATCAAGCTGTGTCAGGGTAATTTTTAATAAAATCATAAATTAATAAAATCAAGTAACTATACTATAAGCTAATTGTATTAATCATTAAATTTCAGATGTTGTCAGTTTGTAAAATTTTAATGATGGATGCAATAAAAACAAAAGACGAATTAATTACGTCTATTCGGTCTCATAACACAGAAGCTTTTGAGAAAATATTTCACTCAACTGAAAAATTGGGGGAAATAGATCTTAAATCAATATGGTTTTATGCTGTGGAAAAAAGAAACATGGTTGCGGTCAAAGCATTATTAGACGCAAGTTTAATTTTTTATAACAATTCTGATCTCATAGATATGTTAATAACCACAATTGAATTAAATATGGAAGATTGTTTAGAATTAATTTTACAAACACCTGTTAATATAAATACCTCAGGCAAATATGATCTTTCGCCCCTTCAAACAGCGATCATGACTAATGATGAAACGTTGGTTGATATGATTTTAAGAGCAGGTGCCGATATAGATTTCGTTGCTCCAAATGGACAGTGCGCAATACTGACTGCAGCCCAATATTATTCCTTAAGATTGTTCAAAAAACTTCTGGCGTTAGGTTCCAATTTAAATATCTATGGTTTTTCCGGAAACAACTGTGTGTTTAGAGCCATTGATAATGCGCCTGCCATTCTTGAATGCTTATTGGAAAGGGAAGTGGCCATTAACTATAAAAATATTGACGGCGACACTCCACTTTTGTGGGCTTGTAAAGGGGGAGAGAACCCAGAACAAGCATGTATGTTAGTGAAAGCAGGTGCATGGGTTAATGAACAAGATCGTTCAGAAAACACAGCTCTCTTTTACGCCGCCAAAGACGGAAACATTAACTTATTGAAAACATTAATAAAACATGGCGCTATTATAAATATGATAAATGAAAAACATGAAACACCGTTAATGATAGCTGCTCGCGCAAATAAGAAAAAGGCGGTAAAACTTTTAATCAAACATAATGCAAAAATTAATTTTATAAATGAACGGGGAAAAACAGCCTTACTTTGCGCATACGAGGCCTGTTTTCCGGATACATTAATGCCTCTCTTCAAAAACGGTGCTAACATCCAACATTGGCCATACAGTAAACCATTTTTATCATATTTATGAATTAGTCCAGGTCATGGTTTAAAGATAACTAAATTTTTGAGTTTTAAGAAGCAAGAGAAAATTTTAAAAGAAATAGATAATGATGTTTTATTTAAAAGCAACGCGGTCTTGTCTGAAATGATTCAGGAACTCAAAATTATGAAAAGTACCATATTTTTCATGAATTTTTTATGTATATGATATTTATGTTAAAAAGTACACTGAGTTCATGAATGTTTTTAGAAACGAAAAGGTTGCAGCACTCAGGTTTAAAAAAATTGAACAATTCAAGTTGCATAAAGAAAAATTATTTTACAAATTGAAAAAGGCACGTTTAGACTTTATAAAAACGCAAGAACAAGTATGTATGCTCAAAAAGAAGGAAATATCCGTTAACACTTATTTTGGGTTATGCAATGACACGATTATTAAAAAATTGCGTTATTCTCAATTCAAGACGAGCTATTTAATGCTTAAAATTTTGAGTTCATAATATGCTTCATGTAAATTTTAATGATCATAGTCGAAGTTTTTTTTTCATGCAGGCTCAAATTTCTTTCCAGGAAAACATTTAATTGAAATGATTAGCTCCTCTTGCATTGACAACATAAAAGACTGTTTAGAAAATACATTAGAAGTAATATTAGCCACAGGAGGTGTTTCATTGGTGGATAATTGCCTAGAATACGGGAAGAATATTCTAAAAATAAATATTCATATTCCATGGGCAGCAGCAATTGAAACGGAAAATTTCATCTTTATAAACCGTTTAATCGCAATAATCCCGCATCTTGAAAACCAAGAATATTTAGTTGATTTATATTTATCTTCAATTCATGTTAACAACCCAAATATTATAAGTAATCTATTAAGTATTAAAGTACCAATGGAAGGACCGTCAAAATCTAGTATCCTACCTCTTCAAAAGGAAATTTTAAACGACTCATTTGCCTTATATTCACTATTAATTGATAATGTGAATATCGATGCAGTTAATGAAGCAGGAGAAACGGCATTGTTCACGGCGGTGTACACTCAAAATTCCTACGCAATTGCTCTATTATTGGAAAAAGGCTGTAACCCTAACATTGCAACAGCAAGAGGTGAAACACCTTTGATGATCGCGGTACAAGGAGGAGATTGTTTCCAACTATTATTAGAATATGGTGCAAATTGTAATGACATAGACACAAGAAATTATTGAGTTTTACATTATGCCTGCCTCAAAGGAAATATAAATATAAAACGTGTTGAACTATTAATTAATCACAAGGTGAACTTGAATACGAATAATGACCGTTTAGAAACACCTCTACATTTTGCTTCTAAAGCAAATTATCCTTCAGTAGTAAATATATTAATAAAAAATGGTGCATTTGTCGATCCAGTAGATGAAAACGGCAACACACCCTTACTTATAGCAATAAAAGCTAACGACATTGAAGCTATTCAAATTCTAGTGGGTAATAAAGCATTAGTCACTCATAAAAATAAATGGGGTGATTCACCCCTCACATTGGCATATAACAGAAAGTCAGAAGAAATTATACGCATATTACTAAATAATGGCGCATCAATTCTCGATTGGCCATATGAATGCACCTTCTTACATCAAAATATTATAAACCAAGAATGTGCGCGAATTATCGCGATTCACTTAATAACTAGAACAATTGAGTATCCCTGTATGATGATAGAGATACAACTTGGTAATCCCCACCACTATCATATGATTCAGGAATTACAGCAAATGAGAAAACATATGGCAGGAAAAAACAAATCATTTTTGGATATTTTAATCGAACCAGTGTCATCATGGGTAAGAATTTTAAATCATAACTCTGCGCCGAAAATACTTAATATAATTAAAATCTTTCCTACATATAAATCTGATTTGTTATTAAAGTATGAGATTGCATGGATAAGATTAGGCACGAAAACCATACGGCGTAGCTTTTCCAAACGTAAGCCATAAGTAAGGAAAAATATAATAGAACAGGAGTGGGAAATGACCCTCGCCCCTATCTTTCTTTTTAAAAAACAGCATATTGAGGCGGCTTTTCAAAAACTATATGTTGCTATGTCAAATCTACATCCAGTTGTAGCCAGACTCTCGTCCTGACTAGATCTTTTATTTGAACGTTGTTCTAACTTATATTAATGTTTTGTCAATATCTTCCTATATTATATAGTTATATCCAGGAGGAGCTCTTTTTTTTTTGGCTCCTCCGGGAGGAGCTCTGAAAATTACGGCTCCTCCGGGAGGAGCCCCTTAAAACATGTTAAATATAAGGTTTTTTGAAGGTTTTGAGGTGCTCCTCCGGGAGGAGCTCTTAATTTTAAAAGCTCCTCCCGGAGGAGCCAATTTTAGTAGCTCCTCCCGGAGGAGCACCTTAAAGCGTCAAAAACCCTTATATTTAACATGTTTTAAGGGGCTCCTCCCGGAGGAGCCAAAAAAAAAGAGCTCCTCCCGGAGGAGCACCTCAAAACCTTCAAAAAACCTTATATTTAACATGTTTTAAGGGGCTCCTCCCGGAGGAGCCGTAATTTTCAGAGCTCCTCCCGGAGGAGCCCCTTAAAACGTCAAAAAACCTTATATTTATTATGTTTGATGTGGGCTCCTCCCGGAGGAGCCGTAGTTTGAAGAGCTCCTCCCGGAGGAGCCGTAATTTTCAGAGCTCCTCCCGGAGGAGCACCTCAAAACCTTGAAAAAACCTTATATTTAACATGTTTTAAGGGGCTCCTCCCGGAGGAGCCGTAATTTTCAGAGCTCCTCCCGGAGGAGCACCTTAAAACGTCAAAAAACCTTATATTTGTTATGTTTGAAGTGGGCTCCTCCTTATAAATACATATAAATACCTTGATCATATCAAATAAACTTTTGGTTTACTACCTTAATTTTCATTAAACCTTCTTTTTGTGTGTTTTACAAAAAAGGAAAAAAAAGCTACAAAATAAAATCAGTCTAAGCATTGTACAGTATCAAAAGACAAAATGTACTGGCAAACAGAAAAAGAACCAAAAATAGTTAGAGGACTGGTTGCTATAAGAGGTCAGTGTTGTGCGACCCCACACATAAAGGTCGATGGAACGCCCAAGTTATGTGAAGAACCTCGCCTCAATTATAAATAATATTGTGCCCATCATTATAAAATTAAAATAGAACGACTAGAAAGATACCACTATACAGAACGATGGATGGGATTTAGGTTCAAGGACTCTAAAGAAGAAAAGAAATTCGAACCATATAACGATATCAGGAAGACATTTAATGAAATCAATGGCGCTTTAGCTTCTTGGGTTGAATGGAAGAAGAGACAAAAGTGCGTCATGGATTCGAATCTTGTCTCCGACTATGGCCATCGCAAGGCTGTGGAACGTCGATATAACACAGCAGCTAGTGTCCTGGGCATGGAATTAAGCTATCCTCAATTATCAGAAACCTTTCTACGTAAAAGTCTGGACATGGTAATAAGTCAAACAACAAGCAAAAGAACAAACTTCCCCGAAGCAGAAATCACTAATAATAATTCTGATTGCGGCATCGAGTTTGACCTGGAAGATATCCAAGGATGGCCAGAACCAGAAGAAGCAAAACCCCCTAAAAAACGATTGGTAAAAAAATTAAAGGTGTGTGGCTTAGCAGAAGCTTTGGAGTGTGTTGTGCATTGATGCTAATGGTATGTTTTTTATTATTATTTATAGTATTTGAAATAAAATTTTCATGCAATGATAGAAAAATAAATTTTTCTTTAGAATTTTGATGTCATAAAAATAATCAATAAAATAATAAAATTTTCTAAGTTTTATAAAGCGTAATGAATATTGAATGCACTTTTCACATTTCGTATAAACAAATAATGGATTAAGCAGTAAAAAAAATATAATAAAAAAAGTAATAAAAAATGATAAAAAAAAAGAAAATTTTTTTGATAATAATAATAAAAAAAAAAAAAAAATATTGTAATGTTAGATATTTATGTCCTAAAGTTTCTCACAAATATCACTGAATATTATTAATGTTTGTGCATTCTTAATAAATGAAACAAAAGTATAATAACAAGATATTTGTGTAATAAAATTTGGTTGTCGTGAAAATATGAATTATAAAATACTAATTCAAATTGCATTCGTAATAAACAATTGGGAATGTTTTGCAAAATTGTATGTAACGTAAAGCAAAAATTAATTTAGTATTGAATGATGGCAGTTGTTACTTCTATTAAATTAAAAAAAATTTTAAAGGGTTAAGGGGACACTCTTACCTAATTAATTTTTATGCATCTGCCATGATTTAACTTATTAATTGAATAATTAATGTATGTTGTTTCGAATATGTCGCTGCAATGGCATAATGGAATAAATACAGAAACATAAAATATTGAATTCTGAAAAAACAAAATTTTTGCAGTTTTCTGTATTTACGCTATTGGGATATATGTAAAACAGTGGTCTGTTCCAACAAAGAGTTTATAATTTTTTTTTTCTTCTCAAAACAGCAACAGGTATTTATGAGTGATAAGGGTACATACCCCTCAAGTCAAGCAAGTGTGATAATAGAGTGGCCTATATGGGAAGGTTCAGGAAGTAGAAACTCACTAGTGGGCTTTTTGATTTCTCTCTTCTCTCTCTTTAGGCAATACCATTTAATCTTACTGTGTGACCAGTCGATAAGTTATGTATAACTAATATATAATTACACGACATATCCAGGTGCCAAAACAAGTTCAAGTATAAAAATCATATCCAAACAATAAAATATATTTCATATACAATTTTTATGTGCCAACAAACCTATGTTTTTAATGAATATATCATATAACACATGAATATGTGCAGCAAAGTATGTAAAACTAACTCAACTATTAGTATTATATTCTGAATGAGTTGAGGTATTTATGTATATTGTGAATGTAATAGACTCATATTTATAAATGTTTAAAAAAAAAAAAAGAGCAAATCCAGAAAAAAAAAAAACACAAACAAGCAACAACAAAAAAAAAACATCCAAAATTATGTATAATAAAATACTATGTCCGACCTTGTCAAACCTATCCTTTTAAATCAGAATGAACTTGATTTGTAAACGCGTCATTTCACCCTATCTTTTCTTGGCTTCTCAATCAACCGTTACACCGTATTCTTCTGTCTCACGGATTAATAAAAAAAAAACAGTTATTCAAAGTTTGTTAACTTGATAGTTACAGATGCTTGAAATGCTTTAACGTGTATCGCGGGATCGATAACATCTCCATGGGGGATGGTGTCACGTCGTGACGTGGCATCAGACTCTGCATCGGGTCATACACGCGCGAGATCGTATGTGATAAAAGTCACGTAGGTCTATCGATTAGTCTGAGGACATGCGTGGTCTTCCGAAAAATATGAAATTAAAGGGAAAATTGACAACCCAACCCCATACATCTCATTATGCTAATTCTCACATTCCGTTGTACCCCTTCTGCGGGTATATAAACGGGATGAAAATGCGGACAGAGGAGCAGAAAAACAGAAGATTCCGACTCGACAAGGGTGGATTGCTGGCGTCGATCTACTTCCGATTCCCGATCCTTGAGTTTAGTAAATCTAAGTTCAGTCGGTTTTTTCCTTTACCCCGAGTGTCAGTCTCTTGTGTATTCAACATTTAGTTTATTAAAGTTCAGTTTGCTCAAACGTCTTGTTTCTTTTCATAACCCTTCGCTTGAGTACCGGATCCAAACAAGGTAATACCTAATTTTTATTAATGTAACTTCTTTTAGAATTTTGCAAGCCTTTGGTCAATTGGCGCAAGCCAAAACCATAAAAAACGCGGTCAAGAACCAGGGCCTCTTTCTCAATGCTAATACAGTGCTGTTTACTTTACATTTTTATAATTTTATTAAATTTTATTTTACACGTTCTTAGTAGAACGTGACAAATATAATTTTACGATTTTTGGGTATTAATAAAAATATTTTTGAGCCTCTCTAAGCCCACATAAGGCTTAATTATGTCTGCTGCAGCATTATTCACGGAAAAAACCATTTATGTGTAGTACATGCGTGGGAAAGTCTGGTGCTTAAAAATTTCCAACAAAATGGTAAAAAAAAAGTTTCGTTGAGCTCAAGGCCTTAAGTTGTACCCTACGAACGCAAGGTCCACCAATCAAATCGAAATCTGTACTTTTGACGCGAGATTCGGAAAGAGCGTAAAATTTCATGATATTTATAAATTTTTCAAGAAATTTCTTTATCTTCATAAGACTTAATCAGAGGCAGTGGAGTTTTGCGGATTCAAATGATGAGTTAAAGGTGGCAGCGGGGTGGGAACTGGATGGGACCGAAGAAGAAATTACAACAATTTAATATAGTAAAATATATTGTTTGCTTGGCAGGCACTTTACTCTCCTTAACCAGCTATACTATATGCATCTTTAATAATTAAATTATTTTGTTACACAAAAATTTTTTAAATATTTTTCATTTAAAAACAAATCCTAATTTATTGCGTTACTGAATAAAAAAAATTTTGTAAATCAATAAACTGAATTCATAAACGTTTTTCAATTTTTAAAACGTACATCACGACTACTTTTCCAATTCCAATTTTTTTTAAACCTTAATGGTACTGTCACGGATTTATAATCCTTGACGTTATTATTTTAAAAGGGGTAGGATCTTCGTCTTTTTGGAACAACTACTTACGTAGTTGTCCCGTCCCCTTGTTGTCTGGCTTTTGATTAGGTTAATGAAATGAAATAAAGTAAGGTAAGGTGATATAGTTTAATTGAAAAACAAATGGTGAAAGGTTACAATTTAATGAGTTTAATGTCCTCCGACAGAGTTGAATATTACAATAATCTACCTTAAAATTACCGGAGTATCCGGGCAGTTGATCGTTCACGGAAGATTCTCTGGACCTTCCGGGACCTTATCCAATAGTGATGGCGAGGCGATATTGCACTGACGGATCCTTGCCTGATCCGGCTCTGCTTGTCCAGGTGTGCTGCACGTGGTTTTCGATCGCTGCTAGCTTTCGGTCGAACCACTCGAGTGTCGGGGACGAGAGTGGTTTGGGAGCGCGGCTAAGCAGCGAGGGAAGCTACTTCGCCCCACCTGTTCCAGCAGAGCGGAGGTGTCGGCTAGCAAAATGCTTAATTGCAATTTCCGTGGCCCCCTCCCTAACTCCTTTTAGGCGGATTATAAGTAAGTCTGTTGCAACTTGGGAATATGGGATCTTTATGGGGATCGATACATGACATGCCTCCCCTCTTAGTCCATTGTTGCCCTCGACAATGCAGGGCTGGACGACTGTAGGAGTGCAGTCCTTGTATCGGTGATAAAAAATGTATCGAAGATAGGGAATGTATCGATTTCGCTTGTGTGAATCTTGGTAGATGGTGGTGGGCAGGCGCTTAGCAAAAGGTTTTTTTTTTTTTTTTTTTTTTTTTTTTTTTTTTTTTTTTTTTTGAATAACTATTATTTCAGAATAGTTAACGTTTTGGATGTAATTTCTACCCGATGTTCAAAGAGATCGGTAGTTTTTATGATTGTTGTATAACAATGATCACGGGGTGGGAAGTGGTTGGTTGAAAGTGGGTAAGAATATTGTAATTTTTGAGTTGTAAGCCTGAATTCTTGAAATTTTTAAACGAAAATTTCAAATAGCTAGTTGTTTAGCTAAATGCTAAATAGAAGTTTTTGTGTTGCTTGCGCAAGCCAGGTAACAGGGATTCAGACGTAATAAAATAATTATTGCTCTATATTGCGCGGTTATTGGGCGCTGGAGCAGAAAATTCTGTATGGGTTGGTTAATATTTAAGTGGGAAGTTGCATAAACGTATATAATTTTCATTAATTGCCAGGAGTGAGGGAAGTTCACAGTTTTCGCCTTGATTTTAAGATCGCTAATTAGGTCAAAAGTATTTAAAACATTCGATGAAAATTCTGTAATGTAAACGACAGTATTGAGTGCAGCGGCTCTGTATATTATCCTCTAAGTTCCTAAACGGTTTGAGTTTCAATTTGTCGTTGTTCGCTATGAAACTTCAAATTTGATATAATTATTTTGTCTTAGTGTTTTTTTTTTTTTTTTTTTTTTTTAATTTTTATGTCTAAATTTTTGCACTAAAGAAAAACTATGAATTAGCGGGAAGTTTCAATGAAATCAGTGCTTTTGACACTCCGTTTGACTGATTTAGACTGAGTTTTGCCTTAATTGGTCGAAAATAGTTAAATAAGTTTCCAAATTTGTTTGATAAAATTTTTGAGTTTAGTGTATAGAATTAAATTATTCATTAATTGACGTAATTTAAATTATCGCAATAAGTCTCTTACATTGTGCGTGTTACTGAGAAGTTTACAAATGAAGCTTATCTTGAATTTCGATTCGTAGAGTTTGTACAATAAATATTAAAATTAATATTACAACAGATAATTTATTTATTTATTCACTTTTTATTAATTTTTTTTTTTTTTTTTTTTTTGATAATGAAGTTAAATTAACTTGAGCAAAAAAAATTTTACCAGATGTTAACAATATTTAAGTATCATATAAAAAAATAATTACAAAAAAAATTATTGTCGAGTATTCGAGAGAGTTTTGTTAAATCTAAGATAATGTCCGAGTATGAATTAAAAATTAGATTCTGAAAATACACTCAATTTTTTACACGAAATTGTATGAGAAAAGTTTATATTTTACTGGTGAAGCTGCTTCTGTTCTTGATGCGAATGTTGCTGTATCGTCCTTCTTGAAATCGGATAGTCGGCAGGTCAGCGGTTACGCACGAGAGTATAGTGTAAGTAGGTGTTGACGGTGACGTTGCAGCGGTGCGCTCATCAAATTATATCATGCTATGTTGCCAGTTATGATAAATGTGATATTACTGGGGCATTCATTAGGTGCTCCAGTCGGTATTACGTCGATCGGAGAGCTAGTTGGACTCGCAGTTTGGTCAATTTACAAGGGTTATTATCGCATATCCTCAACTCGTCGAGGTGCATTAAAAGGTAAATACTTTCACATCTGTTATCAATCGATCATTATTTGTTTTTAAATAAAAAAATTAAAACATCTATCTGATACCTGAGTTTCGACGGATAGTAAAAAAAAAATTCTTTTATTCGGATTCGGCGAGTTTGTGAGTATAGTACTTTGATTGTTACTATTTTTATTAAGTATAATTGTCAGAGTTAAGTCGTCAACTGTCGTTATTTCATAAATTAATTGTTTGCAGGTTGTATTAAAAGATTCGTGGGTGTGGCTGTATAGTTGGGTCGCGTGCTGCAGGTGCATTGCGGGCGAGTTGGTGGAAGAGTCGCCTGTGTTGGAGGCATAGCGGGTCTGCATGCGACGGGCGCACTCAGCAGGCCAGTAGTCACGAAGATTCATGGCTATGGTCGAGTCTTAAGCGTGTTTTGAATGGACAGTTGGTCAAATTTGGTTTGAAAATGAAGTTTTTTTTTTTTTTTTTTTTTGTTTATTATTATTATTGTTATAATATATTTTTTTTATTATTTTTTTCTTTTATTATTTTGTTTATTTATTTTTTTTTTATTATTATTATCATTTTTTTTTTTTTTTTTTTTTTTTATTGACGTTTTGTTTTATTTTTCATGGCTCTGCGACGTGAAGTGGTGGTTTTGTATTGGAGTTTGGTGCTTTTGGAGAGGTTGTGGGCATTGTCGAGATTTGTGGAGATGAGTCCACGTGGATTACAATGTCTGCCGACTTTAGAGTCGGAGGCAAGCTGTGAGTCTCATTAGGAGGAGTATCATCCTGATGATTATTTTTACATGTGCATGTTTTTCGGTTGGGTTCTTCTTTTTTTTCTTGTTTTGTTTATATTCTTTCTTTTTGTTGCAGATAAAGAAGAACAAGGGTAGGATTTTCTCGACCTAAAGAAATTTATCTATCAAAAATTTTAGGACTAATGTTATCGCGATTGAGGATCCTAAGCCGATGGCTATAAATGAATGTGTTTGCTTCTGCTCCGTCCGTCGAATATGTATCGCTCGCAGTTTATTTTCGATTTCGCTCAGGGGAATTGGGTTAAATTTTTGTAGTGATTCAGTGAGTTCTTTCTCTACTTCCATGGGGTATTTGGTTGCGTATTCATGTATCTCGGGTTTTATTATGTTCAATTCTGCTGACAATTCGGGATTATAATTGTATTCTGATATGAATGAGATTTTCCGAAGACCGTGTAAGGTAAAGCTTGATGTGTGTGCAGTACATTCGCCACTTAGGTAAAGTGAGCCTGTGCCATTTATGAGAAATTCATTTCGATGATTATGGCAGGTTATTGTGAGCTTATTTGGTTTTAAAGTTGAATATAACCATAAATTCGATGCGTGCAAGGGTGTTAGAATTATGGGCGTGTTTGGTATAATAACTGTCGAGCAGGTTTTTAGAGAAGAGGTTGTCGGCTGATTGAACATTGAATATTCACACGATGGGTGTGTCACTCCGTTGATTAAGGGTAAGAAGTCTTCACATAGCTTAGTGTGATTATAAGTGGAACAAGATTGAAGGAGTTCGTCATTTAAGAGAACATATGTCTGGTTTCTCGATAAGACAATATAATTAACTGTTGGTTTTATTGCTAAATAGCCTGTATTATCAAAGGGGAGGGTTATAGGGTTTGGAAAAGAGTGTATTTTGTACAAATCGAGGTCGTCATCCATTACTACAGGTAGTTTCATAGAAACGTGAAGCTTTCCATTAGTGATAAAAATAGTCGTTTTCGCTACGTTGAATAGGTAGTGGGGTGTAATTACCTCTGCTGCGTTTGGTATCCGGAGATTCGGATTGTTGTTAATTTTTAAGAGTAGATTGGACATTTGGGAAAAAGATAACAGGAGAGGGTGTAGATGTCCTCTTGCGGTGGTTTGAATTACTTCCATCAAGGTTTCATAACCCCTTTGTAGTTCGTCAAGTTCGTATGAGTAATCAAACCACCATCTGGTAACGTTTTCAAATTGCAGGTTTCTGTTTATGGCCAAGTTTTGTTCGGAGATGGCTTCAAAACGACTGATTAAGCGTGAAATTTCTAGAGTTTGATTATTTTCTGATTTATACAGATTTTCGAGCTCTGATTTAATTAGGTGAGTTGATTCAATTGAAATTTGTGATAAGTTATTCTGACTGTCGTACAGTTTGTCGATGTCACTATTGATTAGTTCGCGGTCTTTCGAGTCCATGATGCCGAATAACCATTTCGTAACCCAACCGCCGACTTCGATTGGAGCTCCTCGCGTTTTTCGATTATAGGGTCGGTTATCGATTTCTTGCAGAACGAACAAGCTTTTTATAGATTCATGTAGATCATTTATTGCGAATAATTTGCGGGTTATGCGAAGTTCCGAGAGTTCTGGTGTTATTTGGTCAGGGTAGACTCTATATAATTCATTTACTAAATGTTTGAAATTTTTGTTTTCCGTTTTAAAGTTTCTGTCTAGTGGGGGACAATTTAAGAAAATATTAATATTAATTTTTGTTCTGACTAAATTAACTTTCCCGACGTGTTCATAGAAAACACCCGGATTATTGGGGATTGGTTGCGTTTCATAGAAAGTTTTATTCTCCGTGTGAACGGTACCGACTGGAGCGAAGCTCGTGAACCACAGCAAGATAAAGAACATTTTTCTGGAACAAAATTAGGGCAAATTTAAATTAGATAAGGCGATGATTTTTGAGAAGAAAGGCTTTCAGTAAAATTTTTTCAGACGGTCTTTATGAACTAAGATTTTTTTTTTTGTTTTGGCTTTGCAAGAGGGCAGTGTTATTTTCGCGTACTTCTAGGACGTCGAAAACTCCGTTATAGAATTTATCTAGTTTGTTTTTACGCAACAGTTTGTTGACGTAAACTTTGTCTCCGGGTTTTATATCTAGGGGTTTAGTTGATTTGTCGTAATTTCTTTTGTTAACTTGTTTGGATGATTCTAAGCTTTTCAATGCCATCTCTCGGATTTCAGCTATTCTTGTTGCTAGATCGTAAATGTAACCATTATATGTGTCGTTATCGAAATTGTCTAGGCATCCTGAAGGGGTTCTAGGATTTCGTCCCATAGCTATTTCGTAGGGGGTAAAACCCGTGGAAGAGTGGACTGAGGAATTGTATTCCATCATGGCAAAGGGAACTAGCTCGTCCCAGTCTTGATACTTAGGGGTGTTAGTCCTCAAGTAGTCTTTCAAGACAGCATGACTTCTTTCCAATGATGCGTTCGACTGGGGGTGGAAAGATGTCATCGTTTTTAGACGACAGTCAAACATGCTTTCAAGATTTTTGAGGAGTTTATTCCTAAAGCTTTTACCTTGATCGCTCAAGATAATTTTAGGTACTCCATGAGCGGCTATAAGATGTTTAGCAAGGACTTGTGCCACGGTTAGCGCTTTAAGATTAGGTACTGGTACTGCTATACAAAATTTTGAAAATAAACATTGCATAGTGATTATGTAAGCATTGCCATTCACGGTTCGAGGCATAGGTCCGACCGCATCGATAGCCATTTTAAAGAACGGTTCTGCGGGCGTATCAGTAATTACCATGGGTTCTTTGGTGCGATAACCTATGAGTTTAAACTCTTGGCATATTCGGCATCGATGAATGTAATCGACTATATCTTTACGCAAACCGGGCCAAGTAAATTTTTCCCTCACTCTTCTGTAAGTTTTCTCTACTCCACGATGTCCTCCGAAAAGGCTATCGTGGCATTCTTTTAGGATGGTGTTGCGGGATTCGGGTGGTAGTGTTATGCAGACACCTAGACAGATCGTTAGCGTCATAGGTATGTTTTTGAGTGCGTCTTGGACTTCTCGGTATAGAGTTCCACGTGGTAATGCATCTGTGAGTTCGCCTTTTCGTGACATACGAACCGATGTAATTTCTTTTTCTAGTAGTAGATGATAAAGATTGTATAAGCATTCTTTCAAAGAACTTTGCTTAATAGGATTCCTTTCTGTTTCTGTAACTACTAAAGAGAAGATGGTTCGGCCTCGGGTTTTAGAGACAAGAACATTGCCAATCGTAAGGTTCAGATCTTTAAGTTCGCTTTTCGAAATTAGCTCTAACTCGGCAAGAAGTTGATTGTTAGGCGTGTGTAAGTTGAAATTCGCAGGGATAAAATGTATTATGCTATCTTTATGTCCCGTGAGGGCGTCTCGGGTGAGTCTCACTGTCAGTCGTTCGGGGGGTTTGATCGGGGTGCAAAAAGGATTCAAGAGGGGGGGGTATAATTGGCGGAATGGTTTTAACGCTGGTGAAAATGTCATGAGTATTTGCCGTAGTAGGTTTTGGACTTCGAGGTATCAAATTTGAATTTGGTTGTTTTGTAGGAAGTGATTGCTGCGAGGATTGAAGGGTCGTTTTGGCGGTATCTCGAGGGTGAGTGACACTCTCTTGAGTGTTTAGAGAGTTTTCCGATGGAGCTAACTTATGATCTGGTGTAATTGTCTTCAAGGAATTTGTTGAAGAGTCGGAATTTTCTCTAGACATGATTTTGGTGTTTTCGAGATTAAAAGTGTCATCAAAAATTGCTGGGGGTATTTTATGTGTGAGGAGAGTGGACGATAAGGGAGGATTTTTGAATCCTGAGTCATCGGTCAGTTGCCATTTATCTAAGTCTAACAGGGATTGTGTATTGTTCAGAATCTGTCTATCATTTGCGTCAATAAGGTCATTTTCCAAATAGCCTGGATCACTGTGGACAACAGAGTGATCCGCTTCGTGATAGTTAGATCCTAGGTCAAAATTTTCAAGAAGTTCTTCCCATTTTTCAGAGTCCCACCACAAGGAATTAAATCCTTCGATAAACTCTTCTTTCTACTTAGAATTGAAGTTGGAAGGTTTGAGCTGAGCTTGGAGTTTCAAATTTGATTTTACGGTGTTAGTCTCGTAGAGTTCTTCTTCGTCAGAAGATGAGGAGTCATCATCATTTGCTGGAGGTTTCACTCTTTTTGATGGGGAATCAAAGAATGCCTTTCTTGATGCGGGTTTTTGGAAATGGGCGACTACATCTTCAAAACTATCCGATGGTACCATGGTTTCGTCGAACTCACTTATGCCAGAAATCTCATCTTCTTTTTGGTTGCTGATTTCAGACTCGGTGGCAGGAGATGTGGTTGTTGTGTTGAGAGGTTCTGCCAAACTAGGTATTAATGACCGGCTTTGCAAGGGTACAGGTGCGTCGGAGGCACTTTCGGTTGCATCTGATGTTTCTATTTCTGAGGTAGAGCTTTCAGCGTTTGCTTGATCGACGGGTGTAGTATTTTTCGGATCTACCTGTTGATTTCGTCTGAGTCTTAGACGAGAGGCGATGGTATCGCCTTGAAGATTTCCCTGACCAGATACGTTCGGCGATGCATGAGTTTTATTTTTGGAGCCTTTCAGTCTACCTCTTCGCGAAGGGCCGGGTTGCGGGGCGTCAGAGAAGTTTTCTTCTTTGCTTTTATTGTGTGCTTGTCGAGCAAGTGATGTTTTTGTTGGTTTTGGTTTCTGAATAGGTAGTATGGTTTTTGTTTTGATATTTTTCAGGGATTGAGAGGCTATGTTTGCCGATTTTTCGTTTTCTACCTCTTTCTGGTCTATCGGATTTCTTGAGAGCCAATCGGCGTTAGTGTTAAGCCTTCCAGGTTTGTAACGAAATATGTATCTGTAGCCGCGCAGTCGGGCTCTCCAGCGGTTTAATCTTGACATTGGGTCTTTGATTGAATCAATCCATTGTAGAGGTTCATGGTCAGCGTATACATAGAAAGTGCGACCGTAAAGGTAGTGTCTGAAGTGCATGATGCCTAGGACTACAGCTAAACACTCTCGCTCGGTGGCAGAGTAGTTTCTTTGATGTTTATTGAGCGTTTTTGACATATATGCAATAGGTTGATCATTATTTGGTTCGCCTTGACTCAAAACTGCCCCGACTGCGTATGAACTAGCATCGGTCGTTAGTATGAAGGGTTTAGAAAAGTCTGGGCAAATTAGGACTAGTGCCGTGCATAGAGCTGTCTTTAGTTTTTCGAAACTGGCTTTTTGGCTCTCCTCCCAGCAGAATTTACAATTTTTCTTAAGGAGGTCGTTTAGAGGTTTTGCAATTTCAGAGAAATGGTGGATAAACCGGCGATAGTAAGAACAGAGTTCAAGAAAAGAACGAACGTCCGAAGTACTCTTTAAGACGGGAAAATCCTGAATATCTTTGATTTTTCCCCGGTCAGGTTTGACTCCAAATTGATCGATATGGTGGCCCAGGTATTTTACTTCAGGGGTTAGAAATTCGCATTTTTCGATTTTTAATCTCAATCCAGCATTAAACAATCTTTGAAAAGCTTCATTAACCTTTCTCTCGTGGTCTTCAAGAGAGTTGGAGAAGATGATTAAGTCATCTAGGTAAACGAACAATTCGATTTCTTGTAATCCGGTCATGACGGCGTCCATCAGCCTTTGGAATGTCGGGGGAGCACAGCAGAGTCCGAAAGGCATGGCTGTGAATTCGAAGTGCCCGTAAGGCGTTGAGAAAGCGGTTTTAGCTCTGTCATCCGGGTGCATAGGTATTTGGTGGAATCCGTTAACGAGATCAAAAACTGAAAAGTATTTGGACTTGCCTAGGGACTCCAGTATTTCTTGAACGTTTGGGAGTGGATAGGCGTCTGGAATTGATACTTCGTTGAGCCTTCTGTAATCAATGACGAGACGATGTTGATTTTTACCGTCAGGGCCAGGCCGTTTTGGAACTATCCATAGAGGTGAGTTCCAAGGGCTGGAGGAGGGTTGGATGGTTCCTTTCTTCAGCAAGTCATCTACTTTCCTTCTAATTTCTTCGTGTAATTTTGGAGGATAACGATATTGACGTGTAAATATCGGTTTGTCACTGGTTAACGGAATGGTATGTTGTACTAGATGTGTGCGAGGAGGGTCGTCGCCAGGTAACATAAAGAGATATGGAAAACGTTCGACCACTCTCTTCAATTGAGCTAGGGCTGCTTTGTCATGATGTTTTCTTTTCAGAAGGTCAATTATTCGAGTTACTCTTTGTTCAGGAGGGCAAGGCGTTCCCTCGACCTCGGAATCGAAGAAGTCGTTGGAACTATCGAGTTCAAAGGGATACAGATCTTGCACCGGTATTTCAACTTCTTGTGGTTCGTTTCTTGTGTTAATGGCTAACACGTAACATGAACCTTTTTCATGGGTAACGGCTGACTCGCCGATGAATATTCCGGTAGGGGTTTGTATTCGGGGAAGATACGCCTCCCCTCTTGGAGAGCTTTCCGACACGGGAATTTCTATCGCAATTTTACAACGCGCTGGCAACGTATATCTTGTGGACAGAGCTTTACCTTGCTTTTGACGAGCTTTATAATGGAAAACAGTCGAAGGTATTTTGCTGGACGTAGGTTGAATGTCGGGGATGGTGTTTTGACTTTGAGGTGTTCGTCGAGAGTCAGGAAATTCTGCAGGGGATTCGGCAGATTCAGGCTCACTGTTGTCTGTAGCGCTAGAAAAACAAATGTCCTGAGTGCCATTTTGAGTGATTAATTGATTATTGGCCAAGTCAATTTGACCCTTTTCAATTTGTAGATAACGAGAGCCAAGAATGGCATCTTCTTTAAGCGAAGAACTTTCGGGGAGGACGTGCATGTGATGTTTTCTACCGTCTCTTTCTTTGAAAGTAACGGTACCGAGAGTGTAAACGGATTCTGCTCCGATCCCGGTCAGTTGAAGAGTACGATTTTTGTTGATCTTACACGTGGGATTTAGGGATTGAATTTTAATTACGCTCACGTCTGCGCCGTTGTCAATTAAAATGCGCCCCTTTCCGGCTTTAAATATGTTATTAGTAATTTCGATCTTGGGTGATCCGTACGAAATTTTCTTTCTTTCCCTATGGTTTCTAGGATTGTAAATTTTAGGTGAATATGTGTCGGAATCGTTAGTAGATTTGTCTATATTAAGGGTGTCGCTACTCTGGGAGGTTGAATTTTCGGAAAAGGTTTCTGAGTCAGAGGATTCTGATTCAGAGCGATCTGAGTCTGGGGATAGGTCTTCAAGAAAAGAGTCGGGAAGATTTTTCATTTTTCCGGCTTGCTTAAGTCTCCGGAGTTTCTTCAAAGTTCTTTTGCTGATAACACCATCTTGTAAAAAGTGGGCATCGTCGTGAATTAGATGGAATATATATTTTTGTTTACAAATACGAATCGTAATTTTTCCATGAGCGTCGACTTGATTTTTGTCTTCTCCCTGGATTGTAATGGGAGGGTGAGGATAGTAGAAAACCGAGTCTTTAAAAACGGAAGCTTTGATGACGTTCACTTCATTGGTTTGTGCAGCGGAACATGTTACGACGCCCTTTTTGAATAAGTAATTTTTAATTTTTATGGTTGGTGCGGTTTTCTCGCCACAGACTTTCCGTACTCCCTTGTTTTGAATGTTTTCACCGATCGGCGCTCGGGGCTCTGAGAGCGCGGGAAGCTCGCGGGCGCGCCGTCCAGACGAGCTTGTCTCCAGTTTAAATTCTCGCTAGAGGAGATATTTGCGGGAATATTCGTTGGGGTCGGAGCTCGTGGAGAAGGGGCGTAAGGACCTGGGGATCCAGGTCTACCAGGCGGCTTGTCGTAATAGTTGTTAGGGAAGTAGGCTGGTGTTGCCGCATTAGGATAGGGCGAGTGAAAAGGGGGCATAGGAGCTGGGGGGTAGTAGTAGGGCATAGGAGGATAATAGGGCATATAAGGGTGAAAATTTGGATAAGGGAAGGGAGGGGAAAGGGGGCTTGTCGACCTATTAGGGTATCGGCCTCTAGGGCTCTCGGACCTAGGGCGGGAGTAACGATCTGATGATCCGGGTTGATCGGATAGGCTCTGTCTTTCCGGGTTTTTCAGAATGCTTGAAGGTTGTTCGTAACGCAGGGAAGGGTGAGCATCCGGTTTATCTTCTGCTGTGAAGGTCATTGTTCTAGGCAATCTTATATCGTTAGGGTCATAAGAATACGAGATATTTCTATCGAAGTTTCGCGGGTCGTTAAAATCGGAGAATTTAACGTTGCGCCGGTCGTGAGATGATTCTCTTTCAGGTGTCCCGGGTCGACCATAAGGGCTAGGAGAACGCGATCGCGGAGGCGGTTTTTGGGTGGAGGAATACTCTACATCGGCACGATTTGGTGCTCCGATGTTAACCCATTCCTCCGCATTCAGAGCTGCGTTTAAAGCTTCGGAAAAGTTAACAGGGTTATGGTTAGACATTTGGTTGCGAAGGTAATCCGCGAATAAAATATTCGGTAGCGAGGTCTTCGAAAAGGGACTTATTATGTCTCTTGATGTCTTCGTCATCTATCCCCTCGTTTTTTAGTTTCGTGGCAGCGCGGACTATAGCTGAGAGTCTATCGTGAAAATTTAAAACAGATTCATTCTGTCTCATATAAGAGTCTGAAATAAGGTTAAGGTAATAAGATAGGGATCGTTTTTGAGAAAAACGGTCCTGAAGATGTTTCCGGAGTTGGTCTAAAGTGTCAAAAACTTTTCCGTCAAGACTTGTTTTTGCCTTGCCGGTCAATCGAGAAATAACTCCTTGGAGGAAAAGTTCTTTCAGGGTTGCGTCTGTAATTCGTTGGTCGTAGCTTTCCACGTCCTGCAGCCATGGGCGCAGGAGTGTGGAACCAGTGTAAAAAGGGATTGCAGCAAGAGCACTTTGCATCAATGCTGATGCTTGAACGTTCGCGAACGCGGTTCGTGACTCGTTTAACGTAGCTGCCATTGTAGACATATTTTCGGCCATCCGGCGGGCATGATGTCATTCGGCCGCCTTCTTTTGATCTTTGTCTGGAATGGCTTCAATCTCGTCCAAAGTAAGATTCGCGAGGTTAGCCATATTGAATACTTATAAATTAAAGGGATAACGTCGTTTGATAGAAGTAAAAATTTTATACAAAAACGAATCTAAAGTTGCGATTTTTGGCGAAACTTCAGGTAATAAAACGTGAAATGTATGCACTATAAGCGGGTCAAATTCAGAGCGATGAGCAGATCAGGTTCCGAAAGCGTTTGTGAGTGTAAGTGTGTTGTTAAATTAGCCAGAAATGTTGAGGTCAGCAAAAAAAAATATCGCGATTTGTCAAAAGAAAAGAATCTTTCTTTCAACCATTCGCCAAAAGTAACCGGTATCAGATAATAAAAGCTTTTTCCTTACTTCCTTTCTTTTTTTCATTAATTTTTAGTATTTTAAATTTTTGAAGGAAAAATCATCAATAAAAAAAATTTTTTTTTTTTTTTTTTAAGAAAGAGAAAACCAATCAAAATAGTCAGGCAACAAGGTTTAAGGTCCCCACAAGGGATGCCATTTATGTCACGGATTTATAATCCTTGACGTTATTATTTTAAAAGGGGTAGGATCTTCGTCTTTTTGGAACAACTACTTACGTAGTATTCCCGTCCCCTTGTTGTCTGGCTTTTGATTAGGTTAATGAAATGAAATAAAGTAGGGTAAGGTGATATAGTTTAATTGAAAAACAAATGGTGAAAGGTTACAATTTAATGAGTTTAATGTCCTCCGACAGAGTTGAATATTACAATAATCTACCTTAAAATTATCGGAGTATCTGGGCAGTTGATCGTTCACGGAAGGTTCTCTGGACCTTCCGGGACCTTATCCAATAGTGATGGCGAGGCGATATTGCACTGACGGATCCTTGCCTGATCTGGCTCTGCTTGTCCAGGTGTGCTGCACGTGGTTTTCGATCGCTGCTAGCTTTCGGTCGAACCACTCGAGTGTCGGGGACGAGAGTGGTTTGGGAGCGCGGCTAAGCAGCGAGGGAAGCTACTTTGCCCCACCTGTTCCAGCAGAGCGGAGGTGTTGGCTAGCAAAATGCTTAATTGCAATTTCCGTGGCCCCCTCCCTAACTCCTTTTAGGCGGATTATAAGTAAGTCTGTTGCAACTTGGGAATATGGGATCTTTATGGGGATCGATACATGACAGTACTTAGAATTTAAGGTGGCGAATTTAGACAAGGTGGCGAAGATGAACAATACTTGTATTTAAAAAAATTATAATTTTTTACTTTTCTTCCCTGAGAAATAATATCTTGAAACTGTCAAAATAAAACGTACGTCACGAATGGAATTGCTAAGCAGCGAGGCATGTAGATAGCAGAATCTCCACGTATCATATCATTGTACAATCTAGTAAAATCCAAGGCTTGGTATATATCTGCTCATTGCTTTTCTTATAACAAAAAAAAAAATTTATTAATGAGATGTTTAAGGGTTTAATATAAGTGGATGAATTAAGGATTTGGGTAAAAATAAAGTTCTACAAAGCTGATGTAGAAACATGAAATGAGTTTTTTGAAGGCAAAGTGCGATAGATGGAAACTAGTGATAAGGCTTTACTGTTATCTAAAAAGATATGTACTTTTAATAACACTGAAGACACGCATATTTTCCACAAATTTTAGCGGCAGGAGTTATCTTTGTCACCCGAATTTGTCCTTATTTTTGGTATCATTAACATTATTCATGCCATTGTTTAATTTAATAATCAATTTTAATCTTAATTTTATATCATCAAATGTTTATTTATGTTTTAATATATTTTTTTAATAATAAACTTGAAAAAAAAACTTTTTTTCGATAAGAATATAATTTTTTGCAGGTTCTGGTATAAGTTGCATCGGCCATTTAGCATTACGTATTATTACGCAGCTTGGGTTTTTGAAATGTCAGAAGCTCTATCAGTTTTTAAATAAAGGTAGTGGTACACATTCATTATTAAATAAAAATAAGTGATTAAAGAAATAATAATAATAATCACTAATTAGTATAGTTAGCTCAAACAATTGGTTCCTGTCGGCCCTGATAATAAAATTGCTTGAATCCACAGTGAAGCTTCCGTTATGAGTTCGAGCTATTTTGTTTCAAAATATAAGAATAGACTTATTTAGAATCCCTCTAAAAAAGAGAGCTATCACCATCTTGTGTAAACTTTTAATTCGTGAGCTGATTGATGAACAAGTTTTTAAAATATTCGAAAAGTGCATTTGAGGTTACTATTTTTGTTTTTTCCTATGTGCGCTTGCAGTGCGCTTAGAGGGTCTGTGTAAAGTAAAACAATTTAAAAACTGATGAAGTTGGAATTTTTTATTTTTTTAACAAAATTTTTTTTACAAAAGCAATAAATAAGGCACGCTTGCGCGCTGAGTAATTTCTAGTAAAGTTAAAAGAGAGAAAGAGAGAGAGAGTTTTTCTTTTTTCATGTGTCATAGGGAATGAGCTGTTGTTGCTACTGTGTCCGCGTTAGTACAGGTGAATGACCGCGCGTAGAGCAAACTCTGCTAGTCGATGGGCTGGTTGTTGTTGTTCGTTGCCTAAATCCAGCAAAAAAAGCTAGTTGTGAGTGGCAGCATTGCACGAAGGGACTGGAGCCTAGGAACCTATAGGTTTATTTCTAAAAACCTCTGTATTTTGACTCAAATACAAAAGACTTAATTATACCCACTACGTTAATTTATTTCCTGTCTCGTACCCATCGGTCCAAATCAGCAGTTGTTATTTGATGAAGTTATGAAAGCATTCCTTTGATAAACTGGTACAAAGTATACGTCTTTCAAAAAGTTACATTAAAAGAAAACTCATGCAAAAATTATCCACCCCAACTATATTCTAGGGATTCTAGGCTCGGACAATCTGGTTTCCGCATCTAAGTCTGCTGTGACCGAATCATTTTGACCTGTTGCTTGTTCAGTGTCTTTAGGATCAACTGAACAAGCCTGAGCGCCATCTCCGAGTAATGACTGGAAAGAGGTGTCGGCGAAATAGTTAACCTCTACTCCGCTGGCACTTCGTTTCCCTGACGTTTCGGGCATTTGGGTCTGATGTGCTTTTCTTCTTTGCAGAAGTAACAGCGAAGTGGTACTGGCTTGTCGCTCTTCTTTTTCTTATCCTCAATCGTGCTTAGTCTCGGTGATGAGCCTCTGGCCTTTCTATCGCATTTGGATTTGTGTTTGGTCTTGGACTGCTCGCCCTTGCTCGGATTTTGGGGCTTGGGCCCTTTGGCTTCCCAAAGTCTTGGCTGCTCCCGAGTTTTTTTTAGAAAGCGTCGAGGCGACTGACGATCGAGTCAGCAGCCGATCTGCTTTTAACTGCAGTTGCTGCAACGTTGACTCTCGTTCTCTTGCCAGTCTTATCCTGTTTATTGGCGAGATAAGGCCACATGGACGCTGAAGGTGATGGTGGTGGCCTGTAATTAACCTCGTTGAGAGAGGTCCACTCGATCTCATCGGCCTGGTTCATTAAACTTATCACCAATTTAATTTCGTTGCGTCGGATCTGCTTGTTCGGATTCGGCAACATATTTCTCAAAATGAACTCAATTTGTTCGGGCTCGTTTGGCTCGGGCCTGATCTTTAACAAATACGACTGAAGATTGGTAATGTAGTCCCTGACTGGTTCGGACACGCCCAGTGTGCGAGCAAAAGCCTCAGCTCGCACACACTGTTGGTAGTCTTCAACACCATACCATTCTTGGGCCAAACGACAGAAGTTGTCCTAAGAAGCGATCTGCTTCTTGTTGTCGAGATACCAAGTGGTCGCAACACCAGTCAGTAGTAATGGTAAAGCATCTAACAGTTGCTTGTCCGTTAGTCCGGCTACACTGCTGTTGTCTGCAACGTCTAATAGAAATTGCTCCAGGCTTGGCTCAGGGCCACCAGAGAATTTAAAATTCCAACGCTGGACTATCACGCCAACATCTACCGATTTGAAAGCATTATTAATTATCGGTGGCATCCTTACAGGAGTGGTTGTCTCTTGGTCCAACCTGTTCAGCCTGTCCTGTAGCGCTTGCATCTATTCTTGGATCATATGTCTTTCATCAGGAACAGATGCATCTCGAATAAGGGTGGAGCTATTTCGCTTGTCTGTGATCGAAGCGCCGCGAAAGCCGACCTTATTATTTGTTTGGCCAGAATTCACCGTGGAGATGCTGTAATCAGCCATAGAGTCATTTCCCAACAGTTCTGGCCTGAAGATACTCGAAACCAGCCCCCTTGTGTGCAGGTTTCTTTCCGGTCGAGATTTCTCGACTCTGAGTCTGCCCTCGAACTGGTCCATCCGTTTGTGCAGCCTCTTAAGTTCAGCGGATATTTCCCTGAACATGTCCAGCGCATCTGGTTGTTGGCCATCCCCTGTGGATTGGCGACGTTCCCCATGACCATCAATTGATCCCGACCACCTTCTTGGTCTATAAATGAGTTATAGCTAAAATAAATTATAGCTAAGAGATTGATTCCTTTATTCAAAGATGACGTTAAGAAAATTGTACCTATAAGTCACAAATCGCAAAGGGAAATGTTCTTAAAGTTTTTTAAACTTAAAAAAAAAACATTTAATTTACCTGTTAATAGTAATCAAGACTTGTTCCTTTTCAACTAATAAGCAACGATGCAATCGCTTGCATTGAAAATGATTTCGGATGAAATCAAAGTTATCTCTTATCTTTCTTTGACATATGCTGAAAGAATTTTTGTGATTGAATAGTAACCGGATGCGAGTGAGCACAAATAATCTTTGAACCAAAAAAAATTTTTTTATTGTTTAATACAACACGGCCCGCTTGAACCAACAAAAAAAAAAGTCTAGTCCCTTTATATCTGAAAGACGATTCTGATTCTTCATAGTTTTCTGAAGATAAAAACGCCAAAATGAAAATTGCATGAAGTGCCGTTTTCTTTTGAGGCCTTAAATACTAAGTGCTATTCATAAGATAGTTCTTTTTTTATAAATTAAAAGTTAATTATCAATCTGGGGTGTTTTTATTCAAGCCTCTTTTCATATAAATTTTTTTTATATTAAGTACGTTTATTTAACCAATTTTTAAATTTTTAACGCTTACCCCGAGTCAGTGTAATATTTTTTTTTTTAATTTGACAGCAATTAAAAAAAAATTTTAGTTCCTTTTTTGGTGCTTTTTGTACAGTAGTGCTCAAAATTTTAGGCCATCCCCAAATGTTATCTATTTATCATGTGATTTTTGAGTTTGTAAGTGACCGCAACCATCCAAAACTTTAATTAAGTCATCTCCAACAGTTTTTTTCAATCAATATACTCAATTACTCAAGGGAAAAATATTTACTATATACAAATTTAGTTTATAAATTTATTGCCACCCATATTTTAGTTTGAAATGTTATTTTTTTTAAAAACTGCTAAATTTTCAAGTTTTTATATATAAAATTGTTCAAACTACAAAAAACGTATTTTTTTAATCTTCGAAAAATCACTGATTTTTCATTATTTAACCCTATTTTACGATTGAATGCATCTTTTTTTTTATTTTCAGGGTCAAAATTAAATAAAAACTCATTTTTTATGTATTCACAACTTTAAAAAGGTAAGAATTTACAGCGAGTGGTTTTTTTTTTGGACAGAACTAAAACAATACTGTACCGATAAAATTTTTGGTGATAAAATTTATTATATTAACAATTTTTGCAACATGTCTGACAATTTGAATAAACCCATAAGACATTGATCAACATCACATTTAAATGCAGCTAATATCAATGACCAAGTACAGGGAGTTGGTATATAGCGGATGAAACTAAAATTAAACTAATTAATATTCAGACAAATTCTTCTTGGAAAATAAACTGAGAACAATAAACCTTATCCGTGTTGGTGTATTGACTCAGAATTTATAAGTTCCAGTGATGATTTAAATGTATTTACTTGCCTGACAATTTGAATAATTCCATGAGACATTGATCACCATTACATTTGAATGCAGCAAATGTCAATGACTAAGTTGAGGTAGTTGGTACACAGTGGATAAAACTGAAATTAAACTTGATAGTCAGACAAATTCATCTTGGAAAATAAACTGAGAACAATAAACCTTATCCGTGTTGGTGTATTGACTCAGAATTTATAAATTCCAGTGATGATTTAAATGTATTTACTTGCCTGACAATTTGAATACTTCCATGAGACATTGATCACACTTAAACTACCTCAACTTGGTCATGATAGTCAGACAAATTCATCTTGGAAAATAAACTGAGAACAATAAACCTTATCTGTGTTGATGTATTGACTCAGAATTTATAAGTTCCAGTGATGATTTAAATGTATTTACTTGCCTGACAATTTGAATAATTCCATGAGACATTGATCACACTTAAGAGTGCTGCCTACCTCGGAGAGACTTCCGAATTGACCGTGGCGCCGTCAACTAAACAAACGGCCGAAAAAAAAAATAATCGATCTACTATACCGGCACGCAGGGCCGGCGCTCGCTGAAAGGCGTACACGGTACACGGCACACGGTAGCTTTTTACTTTAGATCCTATAATTTATTCCAAATAACCCACTTAAGTTTAAAAAACTACTAGTTTTTACTTTAAATCTAATTACCCATCCTAAATGACCCACTTAAATTCACAGAGTGTCTAAAGTAACTCTTATTTGGTAACGTGTACCGTGCACCGTGCACCGAATACGGTACACGGCGATGGTACCTAGACACTTTCTTTTTTTAATCGATAAACGATTTTTTTGCGGAGCATTAGTTGGTTAAAAAAAATCATGGTTTAGCGATTTTTGGGCATGTATAATGTACATACATAAAGGTTCATCGACGATCTCCGACTGAGAAAACAAGCCCGAGAGTGGGGAGTGCCTAACGGCCGAGTCGGTGAATCGCTGCGGAGCGAGCGTTTCCAAGACAATCTGCCATGCAGTCAGAACTCACACCGTAACAGCTGTCGCTAAGCCCCGGGGCCCCAGCAACTCACAAAAATATGTACGCCCTTGAATTTTTGCATCGACGCCATCTACGGTCGGGCGGCGAACTAGATATCCGCTCTGTTTTATCCCGAAAGACTAAAATCACAACAACCAGCCGGCTGAAATAGTTCCATACTAAATGTGGCCGCTAGAATCCACCAATTGTTACGAAAAAAATACCAAAAAATTCGTTATTTTAGCCTACAGGTCCCTTACTATCTGGTTTTTTCATCAAGTGAAGGAATAATTCGCAGTAAGTAATTCTTTGTCATCGGCATTAACATGCGCAGCAGACGCCGATTTACCGAGATTTTCAATCATTGTTTACAAGCATTTAGAAAAATTTTTCGGGAAAACCAGATAGTAAGGGACCTGTACAATAATTTTAACTATTTTTTGAGATTTTTTAGGGAATGATTAAATCATTATTGAAAGCGTATTTTGTCAGGAACTTTTTCCACGCGCCCATAATGCATCGTTAGGTGGCGCTCTCCGCGCGGTAGGCAGCACTCTTAAACTACCTCAACTTGGTCATTTACATTTGCTGCAGCAAGTTACGGTAGTTGGTATATAGCGGATAAAACTAAAATTAAACTTGATAGTCAGACAAATTTATCTTGGAAAATAAACTGAGAACAGTAAACCTAATCTATGTTGGTGTATTGACTCAGAATTTATAAATTCCAATGACGATTGAAATGTATTTACTTGTCTGACAATTTGAATAACCCCATGAGACATTGATCACATTTAAACTACCTTAACTTGGTCATGATAGTCAGACAAATTCATCTTGGAAAATAAACTGAGAACAATAAACCTTATCTGTGTTGATGTATTGACTCAGAATTTATAAGTTCCAGTGATGATTTAAATGTATTTACTTGCCTGACAATTTGAATAATTCCATGAGACATTGATCACCATCACATTTGAATGCAGCAAATGTCAATGACTAAGTTGAGGTAGTTGGTACACAGTGGATAAAACTGAAATTAAACTTGATAGTCAGACAAATTCATCTTGGAAAATAAACTGAGAACAATAAACCTTATCCGTGTTGGTGTATTGACTCAGAATTTATAAATTCCAGTGATCATTTAAATGTATTTACTTGCCTGACAATTTGAATAATTCCATGAGACATTGATCACACTTAAACTACCTTAACTTGGTCATGATAGTCAGACAAATTCATCTTGGAAAATAAACTGAGAACAATAAACCTTATCTGTGTTGATGTATTGACTCAGAATTTATAAGTTCCAGTGATGATTTAAATGTATTTACTTGCCTGACAATTTGAATAATTCCATGAGACATTGATCACCATCACATTTGAATGCAGCAAATGTCAATGACTAAGTTGAGGTAGTTGGTACACAGTGGATAAAACTGAAATTAAACTTGATAGTCAGACAAATTCATCTTGGAAACTAAACTGAGAACAATAAACCTTATCCGTGTTGGTGTATTGACTCAGAATTTATAAATTCCAGTGATGATTTAAATGTATTTACTTGCCTGACAATTTGAATAATTCCATGAGACATTGATCACACTTAAACTACCTCAACTTGGTCATGATAGTCAGACAAATTCATCTTGGAAAATAAACTGAGAACAATAAACCTTATCCGTGTTGGTGTATTGACTCAGAATTTATAAGTTCCAGTGATGATTTAAATGTATTTACTTGCCTGACAATTTGAATAATTCCATGAGACATTGATTACACTTAAACTACCTCAACTTGGTCATTTACATTTGCTGCAGCAAGTTACGGTAGTTGGTATATAGCGGATAAAACTAAAATTAAACTTGATAGTCAGACAAATTTATCTTGGAAAATAAACTGAGAACAGTAAACCTAATCTATGTTGGTGTATTGACTCAGAATTTATAAATTCCAATGACGATTTAAATGTATTTACTTGTCTGACAATTTGAATAACCCCATGAGACATTGATCACATTTAAACTACCTTAACTTGGTCATGATAGTCAGACAAATTCATCTTGGAAAATAAACTGAGAACAATAAACCTTATCTGTGTTGATGTATTGACTCAGAATTTATAAGTTCCAGTGATGATTTAAATGTATTTACTTGCCTGACAATTTGAATAATTCCATGAGACATTGATCACCATCACATTTGAATGCAGCAAATGTCAATGACTAAGTTGAGGTAGTTGGTACACAGTGGATAAAACTGAAATTAAACTTGATAGTCAGACAAATTCATCTTGGAAAATAAACTGAGAACAATGAACCTTATCCGTGTTGGTGTATTGACTCAGAATTTATAAATTCCAGTGATGATTTAAATGTATTTACTTGCCTGACAATTTGAATAATTCCATGAGACATTGATCACACTTAAACTACCTCAACTTGGTCATGATAGTCAGACAAATTCATCTTTGAAAATAAACTGAGAACAATAAACCTTATCCGTGTTGGTGTATTGACTCAGAATTTATAAGTTCCAGTGATGATTTAAATGTATTTACTTGCCTGACAATTTGAATAATTCCATGAGACATTGATTACACTTAAACTACCTCAACTTGGTCATTTACATTTGCTGCAGCAAGTTACGGTAGTTGGTATATAGCGGATAAAACTAAAATTAATCTTGATAGTCAGACAAATTTATCTTGGAAAATAAACTGAGAACAGTAAACCTAATCTATGTTGGTGTATTGACTCAGAATTTATAAATTCCAATGACGATTTAAATGTATTTACTTGTCTGACAATTTGAATAACCCCATGAGACATTGATCACATTTAAACTACCTTAACTTGGTCATGATAGTCAGACAAATTCATCTTGGAAAATAAACTGAGAACAATAAACCTTATCTGTGTTGATGTATTGACTCAGAATTTATAAGTTCCAGTGATGATTTAAATGTATTTACTTGCCTGACAATTTGAATAATTCCATGAGACATTGATCACACTTAAACTACCTCAACTTGGTCATTGACATTTGCTGCAGCAAGTTACGGTAGTTGGTATATAGCGGATAAAACTAAAATTAAACTTGATAGTCAGACAAATTCATCTTGGAAAATAAACTGAGAACAGTAAACCTTGGAAATTTTTCAGGATGATTTTTTTTTTAATCTTCTCAGGGAATCTTAGGCTACGCGTAGAATATATGGTCAAGGAAAAATAATCATCCTAATAGTGTTTTTTTCATGAACGACCTAACTTAAAACTGAAATTCAAAGTATATATAGTGGTACCCTTTCACGGTAGTCGGTTTTAAAAACCCACTCGCCGTCCAGGGCTACCACCCTTCAGGATTTAAATATTAGAAACAATTGAGAATTTTTTTTTAAATATTATAAAAACTATCTATTTTCAGAATTTTTAACACTTTTTAAATTTAAGAAAATTACTTTGGTTTTTGAATAATTTTGTTTGAACGAATAAAAAATCACTTTGATAAAGACTATCCAATTTAGACATAACAAATATCTTTTTAATTAAATAGTTTTTGAGTTAATCAGTACTTTGTAGCTCCTGCTTTGGCGTTGTAGCAGGCTTTCACTCTTCCAACCATCGAATCTGCAAGCTTCTGACAGTAACTTGGGCTTAAACTTTGTCAGGCTGCAGCAATCTCCAGTTTTAAATCTTCTATATTTCTCAACTTTTTATCCTTGATCATTCTTTCGATCTTATCCCAAGCGTTTTTGATAATGTTAAGATCAGATGAACGGGCGGGCCACGTCAATAGTGGAATTTTTTTGTTTGTCAACCATTTCATTGTTCTTTTAGACTTATGACAAGGAGAATTATCCTGCTGGTACAACCAATTTTTTCGTCTTCCGAAAAACTTTTTCTTGTCTGGGAGCATGTAGTTTCTCATAATGCGAATATATTTATCACTGTCCACTATTCCATTAATAAAATGTAATTCACCTTTACCTTTACCAGACAAACAGCCCCAAACCATCACTGATCCACCACCCTTTTGAACTTTTGGAGCAAGGCAATCAGAGTTATATTTTTCGTTCGGTAAACAACGCACTCGTAAGGGCCAATTGGAAAATAGTTGAAACGAAGATTCATCACTAAACAATACTAGATTCCATTTTTCAGTACTCCATGATAATCTTTCCTTGCACCAGTCATACCTAGCTCTTTTATTTTTTGAAGTAAGAAGAGGTTTCCAGACCGCGCTGGTGGATTTTAAATTCATTTGAAGAAAACGTCTGTTTATTGTCTGCCTTGAAATTATTTTACCAGATTGTTCTTTGAGTATAATTTTTAAACTCCTTGCAGTAATAGCATGATTTTTTTTCACTTCTTTAACAAAAAATCGATCCTCTCTATCACTTGTTATCCGGGGGCGTCCCGATCGACTTTTGTTTTTAACTGATTTTGATTCTTCATAAGTACTGATAGTTTTTCTAACACAATGTCTACTTATGTATAGTAGTCTGGATATTTCCGATTTATTTTTGCCTGCTTTAAATTGCCCGATTATTTGCCATTTAACTTTTTCTGGCACCACTTTTTTCCCCATGACTACACTGTAGTTGATCAATATAAATAGTTTAAAAAACACATATTTCTAACAAATTTTTTGTACTCCCTAAATTTTTCCACTATATAGCGCTGTTATTGTTTTTTAAAAATATAAATTTTTTTTTTAATTTTAAAGAACTCTTTACTAGAACACTCAAAATTGATATAATATATTGATATGTCAGAAGATAATATAATAGGATTATTAAATAAATGAACGAATAGTTTATTCTCAAGAAAGGACTTTATTAATGAAGGTCTTGTGCACACGTGTACTCGACTTAACGGTCACGGACGCACTGGCGTATCGATGGGGGAGCGTCGTAGTAGAGCTGTAGTACTACGAGGGGGTGACACTGCGCACTATGCTAACCAAATAAAAATTACAAAATAAACTCTCTGATACTCCCTCCTTTATTTCTGTAATTTATGTGTATATAGACATGTCAACGCTTTATATAAAGTCGTAACTTTACAGGCTCATCAAAAAACATCTAAAATCCAGATTAAATTACAAGCGTCTCAATCCTCTCTACAAACAAACGTTATCATTAAATTATCGAAAATCCAGCCATTCACAAAGTTTCTAGGGTTAGATCTTCCATATATATATGTCTTAAACGGGGTTGAATGTTACTGTACAAAACTTAGAGCTAGTGCCAGTCATACAGGTTTGAACATTGAAATCTTAAAACTTTATCCTGACTTACAGGTTTGAACTAACTTAAAACTACACCCTGACTAACAGGTTTGAACTGACTTAAAACTACACCCTGACTAACAGGTTTGAACTTAAGGAATCACGATAGTCTGCCGATTGTCAGGCTCAGTGCATATCATTCCGACGGTAATTCATAATCCTCGTTGTCATCAGCGTCTGTAATCAGAATAAGTCATTAAGTTTCAAAGCAATATAAATAATAATAATAAAACAATGGTAGTACTCTAGTCAAGATTCTACGAGGTCTAATTATTTAGTTTTCGGAATTAAGTAACATATCTCTCAATTTTTTTAAACGATCAAATGCAAGCGACTTGGTAAAAATATCTGCCACATTATCCTCACCGCAAATCCAAAGCATTTTTACTTGCTTTTTCTCAATACATGATTTTACAAAATCACAATGTGTGTCCGTCATGTCTCTCTTTCGGCCTTCCCTCTCTCTCCAAGTTAGCCAAAATCATGTCGAGATGATCGTCGAAGTATTTAAGTTTATTACTGCTGTCCATCTGAGTAATTTTTACTGCAGCCGAATTATCACACCAGATTGTCGCCGGGTATAGACATTTACCGCTAATGTCTCTCGCAGCCTTATCTAGAGAAATCATCTCGCGACAAGAGTCGCTCATTGTGACGTATTCAGCGCCACACGTTGAGGGTTGAGGTAAGCCTTGTTTGTGGCTTCTCCAGGCTATCGGATCACCGTACATGCGCACGAGGTATCCGCAGGTGAATATAGACTTAGCGTTATCGCAAAAGCTCGCATCGGTGAATGCTTCTAGATTATCTTTCTCGGCCCTAAACGTTATACCCAGTCTAGATGTACCTTTGAGATATTTAAAAACTCTTTTTAATTCTTCCCAAATTTCTGGCGTCACTTCTAGCTGTTTACGTGCAAAGTAGTTTGTCTGATAAGCGATATCAGGTCTAGAAACATAAGCCAAGTATAGTAGGCTACCTATCGCTTCTCCATACGGAATCTTTGTATTACTCGAGACATTTAACTTTTCTTTGCCTATGACTTCTAGTTTCTTGGCTTGTCTTGTGTCCATAGTTGTTCGAAAGGGATGGCTGTTTTGTAGATCAAATCTCTGTAGCATTTTATTTATGTAGTCTTCCTGAGTGATAGTTAGGATTTTATTCGATCTATCTCTAGTGATTTTCATTCCCAGAAATGTTTTTGGTTCTCCGAGATTTTTCATACAGAACACGCTGCTTAGTCTAGTTTTAATTTCTTCAAATTTTTCCAGGCAATTACTGGCGATTAACATGTCGTCGACGTATAAAACGATGAATGCTTATTTTCCGCCTAGTCTCCAAGTAAAAAGACAGGGTTCATTGTCCCCGCACTGGGACCTAAACTTTTTTGCTTCTTCCTTAAATCTACGATTCCATTTTTTTTTACTTATTTTCAGACCGTGAAGAGATTTCAGCAATTTACACACTTTAATTTTTCTAACCTTTTCATCACAATTTATACCTTCCGGAGTTTCCATAAAAATCTCTTCTTCTAGAATACCGTTTAAAAACGCAGTTTTAACATCCATTTGACAAACATGTAGATCCATTTTATTAATTATCGCAAGAGCAGCTCTAACAAGAGACAATCTAAAAACCGGAGCGTAAGTTTCTCTCAGTTCGTTCTCATTTGGGTCTTGAAAACCCCTAATTACTCATCTAGCTTTAAAAATAGTTTCACCTTTTTCGTCTAGTTTTCTTTTAAATACCCATCTTAAACTGATTACTTTTGCTTGATTTCTAGAAGGCCTATCTACGAACTTCCATACGTCGTTGTCTTTCATAGACTTTAACTCTTCGTCGATCGCGCATTTCCAATAGTGTTTTTCGACAGAGTTCATGGCTTCCTTGAACGAGGAAGGATCTCGATTTATGTTTGTGAACATAATAAATTTCAATTCGTCTTCTTCTAGAAGTTTTTCTGGACTTTTATTCTCTATGATTTTTTCTTCCCGAATGTGAAATTTTACAGTTTTTAGATTCAAGAATTTCGATTTGAAGTATTCAAAACTAGAGTCCTCGAGAATTTTAGGTGTTTCAGCAGTCTTCGCGTAAAATTGTAAAATCTCGGTTGAGTTTAGGTTTTCGCATTGGCATTTCTCGCCTAACAGTTTCTACCTCATTTTTGCTTTTCTTAGCCTCTAAGTTCAAATTTGGATTTTCAATTTTTCATTTCATTGGTCTGCCTCGCTTTGGTTTTTCTATCTCAACCAATTTTTCAACCTCTGTACTTTTAGGGTTTTCATTCAAATCAATTTTTGTGAGCCAATTTTCATCAGTAAGATCTTCCTGATTATCGCAATCCTCTAGTTCTTTTATTACATCATGCAATTTCTTTTTGTACACGTTTTTATAGACTACCTTTTCGTTGAATTTAACATGTCTAGAGTTCATGAATCTCCCTAAATCCGATGCCAAAGAACATAGCCAGTCGGTGAATATCCAACAAGTATTGTTCTTATAGCCCTCTCCAAAAACTTAGTTTCAGTAACAAGAATCTTCATGTACGCAAGACATCTAAATCTTCTAACTCTAGAGAAGTGTAAATTTTTCATGCCGGAAAATTTCATCAAAGGAATTTCAAAACCTATAGAGCTGTGGGGAGACCTATTATACATGTGGACTGCTGTCCCAGCTGCTAGAATCCACATGGTTTTGGGTAGTCCGCTGTCTATCATAAGCGACCTGATCTTTTCTTGCAAACTCTCATTAAAACGTTCAGCTACACCGTTGTGCTCTGGTGTAAACGGTGGTCCTAGATTTGACTCAACTCCTTCTTTATCCATAACTTCTAGAAATTTTCCTCTATTGAACTCAGTACCTTTATCCTACCTAACATAGCATAGTTTTTCGTTTTTCTTCAGCAGATTTCTAGCCGTTACTAGATATTTTTCTAAACATACACCGGATCCGTCCTTAGTTTTAATGCAGTATATGTTAGCAAATCTACTGTAATCGTCAACGAAAACAACAATGAATCTATTTCCACCTGGAAATAATGCTGGCTTAATAGCTCTCATAGTACCACAGTGAATCATCCCCAATGAACGTTCTGCTCTAGTTCTTTTCTCAGTAAACGGTAATTTTTTCATTTTTGCAAGGATGCAAACTTCACAATCTAGAATATTGTCCTCAAATTTAACTCCCTCTAGCTCTTTGACGGTTTTTTCAGGTGTCTTAGATAATTTAAGGATACATGACCGAGACGTATGTGCCATAACATGCCCTGATCTATCTTTCACATTCTCAGCATTCAAGGTTTGATCTATATATCTGTCGCTCATAAATTCTAGGGTACCAACCTTATCAGCATCTAGTATTTTCGACCCCGAGTATTCTCGTTAAGGTCAAAATCTATGGTCTGTATACTCGAGTTTTGATTTGAATTATTCTCTAAAGTGAGCTCCTTTTCATTCTCCCTCCCAATCTCAGATGGAGGAGATTCAATGATCTCAAGAGTTACTCCCTCCGAGTCCTTTAAACCAGAATATCCGTCTTCCGTCTGAGATTGATTAAGGAGCTCTTCTATAGTGCCTATGCGAGCT
The DNA here is from genome assembly GCA_038277355.1 of Encarsia formosa. Lineage (NCBI taxonomy): Eukaryota > Metazoa > Arthropoda > Insecta > Hymenoptera > Aphelinidae > Encarsia > Encarsia formosa. The sequence goes on along the minus strand of CM076184.1, from coordinate 87,521,156 downwards.
TTGCAAATATAATTATCATAATTCAATTCACCACCATTAAATTCATTCTCGCTCAAGGAAATCACCCAGTTTGGCTTTGAATAGTAGCCAGACAAATAAACGTCGTGGGTATTTTTATCAAAGATTTTTAAATCTTTTTCGTCTAGGTATATGCCTCAACCGGCTTCTGCAAAGCGTTGCAACGAAATCAAATTATCACCTATATCGGAAGCTGAAATTACATTTGATAGTTTAATTGGTTTATTATCGCGTCTAGAGAATAAAAACAAAACTCCCTTGCCATCTATCTTAATGTCAGCCGATCTCTTTTTATTCGCACATCTAATTACTTGGTTCATACTTGGATTGAATTGAATCACATTGGATTGGATTGGATAGCATCAGATCGGATTGGATTGGATCGCATCGGATCGCATTGAATTGGATTGTATTCGATCGCATCGGATCGGATTGAATCGCATTGGATCGCATCGCATCGGATCGCATTGGATTGCATCGGATCGCATTGGATTCGATTGGATCGCATTGGATTGGATTGAATCGCATCGGATCGAATCGGATCGCATCGCATTGCATCGCATCGGATCGCATCGGATCGCATTGGATTGGATTGGATCGCATTGGATCGGATCGGATCGGATTGAATCGCATGTATTTGGATCGCATTGAGCTTGAGAGAATCACTTTTTTATTACACTTGACTGAAAGTTGACTTTGGATTATAATGAATCGAATCCGATGACGCCGTACCACTTTGAATTGTATTGAATTCAATTGGATTGGATAGGATAGGATTGAATTGAATCGCATCAGATTGGATTGGATCGCATCGGATCGCATTGAATTGGATTGGGTTCGATCGCATCGGATCGGATTGAATTGGATTGGATTCGATCGCATCGGATCGGATTGAATCGCATTGGATCGCATCGCATTGCATCGTATCAGATTGAATCGCATTGGATCGCATCGCATCGCATCGCATCGGATCGCATTGGATCGGATTGAATCGCATTGGATCGCATTGCATCGGATTGCATCGCATCGGATCGTATCTTCGGAAGCCCAGTCACGACATCTTGCTTGATTTGATTTGATTTAAGGGTTTTATTTCAAGCAGAGGGTTGCACCCTGTGCTGCTCGTTTAGGTTTTACAGTGAAATACAGATAATTTAAATTGATTCAATATATGTGATGACATAAGAAGTTATAAGACAATGTTTGGCAATTAGATCAAAAAAGTATGCGCATTGTTTGCACTGTTTTGCTGACTGTTGTGGTACGTGGTAGAGAGCTGTTCAACAGTGCCGTAATGCTTGAAGGTAGGGAGTGGGGGGGAGGATGCTAGAGTCGAGCTAAGGGAGGTTGTAACAAGGGTTTTAAAATGGTAGAGAGGGGTGGAGGGATGATGATGAGGTTCTCAATGTTGGCCCTTTGGACCCAATGTGCACAGTCTATGGTGAAGAGAGCGGATTTAAGGGAGGATTTGCAGGTTTGGAGTGAGTTACTGTTGAAGAAAATTGAGCGGTGTTTGTTTATGGTACGTGAGGTTTGTATTGTAAAAGAGTAGCTGTAGGTGAATGTTCGGAGGGTGGGGTAGATTAGGGGTGGTCGAGGGCGGCGATTTGAGAGTCTGAGGAATTCCTCGTCAGAGTCCAACCTGTAATTTGAGTAAAGGCTTGATGGTTTTTGCGAGGCTATAATGGAGTAGGTGAGGGCGGTGTTTAAGTATTCGCGACGGGAAGCGGCAGAGAGCCAGTTAAGGGAGAGGCGGTAGGGGGTGACATGCGCGGTGCGGGGGACGGAGCCAAAAGCAAACCGAGTGCAGGCATTGTGAAGGGTTTGGAGTTTAAGGTTTTGTTGGTGGGTGAGATGGGTTTGAAAGGGCGCTGAGAAGTCAAAAAGAGGAAGGATGAGTGAGTTTGTGAGAAGGATGCGTGTGGGGTGGGATAAAGCTTTACAAAAGTGGTGGAGGGAGTAGAGGGAGTAGTTCACGCATTTAGTTGTTTCGCTGATTTGACGGTTCCAGTTTAGGGAGGAGGAAATGTGCGTACCTAGTGATTTTATTGTGTTAGAGTAGGGGATGGTGTGGCCATTTATGATTAAGGGGGGGGGGGAGGGATTTGAAGTCAATTTTGGACAGGTGGTGGTCGCTGGCGATGATCATGAGGGTAGTCTTGCTGGGGTTGAGGTTGAGGTGGTTTGCAGAGGCCCAGGCAGCCACGGACTGGGCATCTGTGAAAATGAGGGATAGAAAATGAAGAAGTTGGGAGAAGGGGAAACATATGTAAAGCGTGGAGTCGTTGGCGTAAAATGCATGAAGGGCGTAAAGAATGAAGAGGCGGAGGTCATTTATAAGAGGATGAAGAGGAGGGGGCCAAGGACGCTACCTTGAGGTACGCCTGAGGTCGTTGGGAGCCATGGTGCGTGTTGGCCATCCTGCGAGCGGACGGCTTGGGATCCACCCGTAAGATACGAGTAGAACCAGCACACCACGGTGTCCGAGAAACCCAGTTGGCGTAATTTGGAGAGGAGGATGAGATGAAGATGGTGACTTCACCCCGGTCTATGGCAGAGCGCGTGTCTTCGAGGATGCCAAGAAGAGCGGTTTGGGCAGAGTGGTGTTTTTTATAGGCGTATTGAAAGGGGTCGAGGAGGTTGTGACGAGTTGCGAAAGTGGTGAGTTGTAATGAGACGATTCTTTCAAGGAGTTTGGATAGTTGCGGAAGAAGGGTGATGGGGCGAGTGTCGCAGGGGGTGCGAGGGTGGTGGATTTTGGCTAAAGGGATGATAGATGATTTTTTCGATGAAGTGGGGAAGTGATCGAGTGAGAGGGATGTGTTGATGATGTTAGTAATAGATGGAAGAAGGGAGGGCAAGGCCAGCTTAAGCATTGAGGAGGTGATGTTGTCGGGTACCCCTTGGGCTGTGCTGGTTAAAAGCTTGAAGAACGATGGATTCGTTAACCTGGGTGAACTCAAAAAGGGGGAGGGAGGCATTGGTGGTGGTATAGAAAGGATGTCTATGAGGTCGCGAGGCGTCAGGGGAGGCGATAATTGGGATACTGCTGCGTAGTGTGAGTTGAGTGTAAAGATTGTGAGGGGGGAGGGTCTGGTGGGTTCTAGTACGCCGGTTCTACGGATGGCGCGTCACTTAGCGGTAAGATCGTTCTGGCCGTCATCTACAATGTTGCTGACGTGGGTGTTCTCCAACCTGTCCAGGTCGGTCGTGACTTGGTTACGGAGTGCTCTGTATTCGGCGAAAAGGCGGGCAAAGTGTGATCTCATGGCCCGTCTGTAAAGGTTATCGCGGAGGCTCATCTTATTCAGTATGGTGGGTGTTATGTAGGGTTTCTCTAGGGGTTTCTTTCTTACGGTTTTCAGGGGGGCGAGAGTGTCGAAGACTCCGAGGGTAATTTCTATGATTTCGGACATTTCAAGGTCAAGTAGAGTAGTATCTATAGGGGGGAGGGGTTGTACGAGCAATTCGCTAAGCGTGGAGGTGGTGGAAAAATAGTTGAAAGTTTGGTAGTCAGTAGGTTGTGAAGTGTTAGGGGGTCAATGGATTTGAGTTTGCGGATAGTTATTGTATCTGTGGGAGGGTGTGGAGGATCAATGCAGAGGTTATGACGAGTCAATCAGAGGTTCAGTGAAATGAGATCGTGGCCAGGGGTAAAGGGGGTTGATGTTTGAGAAAAGGATGAGATTTTACCTATCGAACGGGTGATAAATAGATCAAGGCAGGAATGATGGGTGGATCCGTCGTGCCATAGAAGATGATGGGTCGGTTTTTTGCTGACTAGGGTGAGGCAGTGATCAGTGATAAGGTTGAACAGGTAAGAGGATGAAAAAGAAGGGGTGGACATATCTACATTGAAGTCGCCGGTTAAAATGACGTTTTCGTACTGTGGGAGCAGAGGGGTGAGCGTGGAGAAAAGATGAGAGGGGAGGGCGGTGTTGGGCGGGCGGTAGACGATGGAGAGGAGTAATTTAATGGGTTTCAGGTCGATGTCGAGGGTCATGAATTCAGGTTGTGCTTGGTATGTTGGGAGTGTGGGTGATACGGAGATGATTGTAGGTGTGAAATGGTCGCGGATGTTGGCGGCAACGCCACCTCCTGGCTTGCCGACCCGATCGTGGTGGAGCAAGGTGTAGCCTGCCAGATTGTACATATGGGTGGGGGTGTTAGGCGGGATGAAAGTTTCGGTTACAGCGATTATGTCGTAGTGCTCCAACGTGGACTTGTGCCGTAATTCACGGAAGTGAGTGGACAGACGGTTGATGTTGATATGAGCGATGTGAAGAGTGTGGGCGATGGGATGGGGAGGAGCAGATGAGGTAGCAGGGGGGGGGTAGAGAAGTTGCAGGGGTGGAGGGTGGTTGAGATGTGTGCATAATGTTGGGGGGGGGGGTGCTTACCGAATTTCTTGCTTGCTTGCTTGTTTGCTTAACCTATAATTTTGTTTTGTTTCGTTAGTTAGAATGTGAATACTTAGAGGTTTGATTTGGTAATTGATTGTTGATTAATGAAGGATGAATCATGAGAGAAATAAAAGAAATTATTAGGACTAGTCCTGGAAAAAAAGATGCATTTGTTATCCCATTGGATACAAATGGTACTTTAAGTTTATTGAATTTAAAGGAATATTTTCCCTATGCTATTGGTTTGGTGTACTTGAGAGAATGAAGAAAAACTGCTCTTTCAATAAAAGACAACAATCTAATTATAAATCCGGAAGTGAAGGATTATGAAGTGAATGTTGCAAATACTGGTATGTATTATAAAGAATTATGATAACAATTTTAATTTTAATTTAATATATTCTTGCAACAAATAATTGAATAAGTCAGACCACAATTGAATTTACTCTAAAAATTATTTTAATAATAGTTACCAATATGTAACTCAAGAATTATTTCAATCTAAATGTATAAATTATTTCCACTGACTAAGTTTTTCAGTTTAAGTGAAAGTAAAAGCTGGTATTGAGTTTTCATTTTTCATATAACAACAATTATAATAATAATAAATTAATGCTGATATTGATTTACTTCTTATTTTTTTTTTTTTTTTTATTAAAAGCTGTGTATATCAGCACCAAATAGAATTGGAAGGTATAGGCTGAAATAAAAAAATTTATTCATCATAAAGTAGTAGAAATTTATTATAAAAAAACTTTTCAGGAAACTCATTTGCAATTGAGGCATTTAGCAGTGCATTCTCCAATATAACCGAAGCCAAGCGAAATCAAGTCTTGGAAATAAGGAATATCCTGTTAAATGGACTTCCCGAAAACAATCTAAAAGAAGTAATTCGTAAATTAAAAGTAAGCTAATTATACACTAAAAAGTAAAAATTGAAACTCTACTTTTCCCCTGGAAGCATGTAACCCTTCCTCTTTTTACATGCACTTTTCTTGTTTGTAAAAATAACCCAATTTTTCATTATTAAGTGAAAATCCATTATGAATTATTTAAAAAATATATTAAAACACAAAAATATATTGTACATACTTGATGATCACACTGTATATCGAAATAGCAAGAGTGCAAATAAATTTGTGAGAGTTGAAAAACGTTTGTGTTTTTATATTTTTTCATAATTTTGTTTCCTTGTAAAGAAACCTTTTCTTCTTTTTACCATTAATTACTTTTTGTAAGCAGCTAGATCATAATTGTAGACACCCTATCTTTAAAAACATTATTTTAATTTGTTTAATAGTAGAAATTTTTAGATTTCAGATTTCCAAAAAAGTCAGGTTTCTGACATACGAAACGTTCCAACTAGTATTAAAAAAAATCTGGGAAATGTCTTTTTTCAATGGAAACATAGGTATAAAAAAGATTTGGAGTATGTATTGATGAATGATCGACGTGGAGGAGGAAAAAGAACTGTTGCACTAGATAAATCCAAAGAATACACCGTGGCAGATCTCATAGATATGGGATTGAAATTATTTACCAATGAAGAAACTCAGCAGATAATTTCACAGTCTGATGTTATGTTTAGTCTGGGTGATAAAGGACCTGATGTCGATCGTTTCATTTTTCCAGATAAAAAAGAGATCGGCTTGTTCGATTTTCTAAACTTTTACAATTTAAAATTAACAAGAATAAATTTTTATTTAAAAACTACAACTAAAGTAGAACATTTAGAGGCACTTAAAGAGTTTGCATGCATAGAATCACAGTTGGGTGTTGAAACATCAAAAAAAAAAAAAAAACTTAACGGATAATATTGCCTTGGATAGCGATAATGCCTCTGATATTTGCAAAACATCCACTCCTCCTAAGAGCACTATTTTAGAAGATAACCAGCCTCACCAAAAATAATTAAAATTTTTTGCAAATATAGAATGTGCCGCAGATATAGTAGAAACAAATAATATTCAGCACAGCTTTAATTCAAACCAAAATATAACAAACACTCAAGACGTGAACAGTACAGAATTAGAGTTCAATTCAAATGATTGTGTAATTATAGACAATGTTCTTAATATTGTGAAAATAATGTACTGGTGTTTGGCTTATTCATCATATGGTTCAAACGAGGCAAGTCTCATGGAAGAAACCAAGCAAAGCTGTTTTTTTAGAGTTCGTCAGAATGAAGATAATGCTGTATGGTTAGATTTAGATAATCCTCATAATTTTGAGCCTGTTGATTTTGGAGAATCCATAAGTAATATAGTGGTCAATGGTGAAACTTTTTATCAAACAGGAATTTTAGAAAATGGACAAAAATTTTTCAATTTCACAGAACCAAGCAACACACCTGCTCCAGAACATACTCTTTTGTATGATATTGACTTAGTGAATGGGTATAAACTTGAGGGATTCTTTGGATTAGGAATTGTTATTAAATGCACAGAAATGTGTTGACCAGTATGTACCTGGTATTGCAACGGTGACTACTATAAGAAGGGATATGCATTATTTTGGTTGAGTGACATTCCTCAAGATAAGGTTAATGCACTTTGGCAGTGTAAAGTTACTTGCAGTAAAGGTGGTAATGTTATTTCCAAAAAAGTTAAATTCATCAACCAGGTGCCAAGTTTTAACAATACAATAAAAGACCTTTTAGAAGTTGATAAAAACGATTTTACTATTGGTGAATTCATAGATGGAGGATCTCAAGGAAGAGTGCACAAAGGGTCATTGAGAAACCAAGAAGTAGCTATCAAAATTATAAAAATTTCTTTCGCAAATAGAAAATTCATTGAGAAGGAGATTAACATATTAAGAAGCATTAATTGCGTTCGTTTCATTGAACTGAAAGCTGTGTGCAGAGAGGCAAAAAATGTTTATATTATTATTGAGTTTTTTGATGGTCACAAGCTAAGTGATGTTCTTTTTGAAAAAGACCCAGTCATTACAATTGATGGAAATATGAAGTATAATTTGATTTTAAAAAAGTAAAAAATAACGGCGAGATGTTTTTTCATTTGAAAAATAATATCAGAATTAAAATTCAGTTAAAATTAACAATAAAAAAAAAAAGACATAAAAGAGAAAATATTCAAGCCATTTCGTAAAATTATACTTACATATGTTATACTAATGCTTTTAATATTTTCTTTAAAATGAACTCTTGAAAGTAGTAAAATCAAAATAATATTGAACGGACGAGTTTTATGCGATCTAACAAAAAGTATTCTTGACAAACAATTCTTTTTCTTGAAAAGGAAATCAGTTTAAATTAACAATAAGAAAAAGAATACATAAAAGAGAAAATATTCAAGCCATTTAGTAAAATTTTACTTACATATGTTATACTAATGCTTCTAATATTTTCTCTAAAATGAACTCTTGAAAGTAGTAAAATCAAAACAATATTGAACGGACGAGTTTTATGCAAACTAAAAAAAAGTATTCTTGACAAACAATTTTTTTTTCTTGAAAAGGAAATTGACAATTTATGAAATTTATTTGTCATTCGATGTTGATGAAAATTATTCATTGATCTCGACGCGGAGTCATTTTGTATTTACAATTGTTCAATATTAAAAACTACTAGTTATTTTGCCTTTACATAAACATTAATGCAAATCCACTTCTGGGAGCAGAGCTTTTCAGAAGCCAAATTTTTTTTTCTAAATTTCACGGCACATCTTCATTTGAACATGCACAAATAAAACTTTTTTTTTCTAAAATTCAGCTGTAAAATAGAATAAGAATCTTTTTAAAAGGTGGCTCTGCGCCGAGATCAATGAATAATTTTCATCAACATCGAATGACAAATAAATTTCATAAATTGTCAATTTCCTTTTCAAGAAAAAAAAATTGTTTGTCAAGAATACTTTTTGTTAGTTTGCATAAAACTCGTCCGTTCAATATTGTTTTGATTTTACTACTTTCAAGAGTTCATTTTAGAGAAAATATTAGAAGCATTAGTATAACATATGTAAGTATAATTTTACTAAATGGCTTGAATATTTTCTCTTTTATGTATTCTTTTTCTTATTGTTAATTTAAACTGATTTCCTTTTCAAGAAAAAGAATTGTTTGTCAAGAATACTTTTTGTTAGATCGCATAAAACTCGTCCGTTCAATATTATTTTGATTTTACTACTTTCAAGAGTTCATTTTAAAGTAAATATTAAAAGCATTAGTATAACATATGTAAGTATAATTTTACGAAATGGCTTGAATATTTTCTCTTTTATGTCTTTTTTTTTTTTATTGTTAATTTTAACTGAATTTTAACTCTGATATTATTTTTCAAATGAAAAAACATCTCGCCGTTATTTTTTACTTTTTTAAAAGTAAGTTTTTTTTAGATTTTACCTCAGTCGACAGGTCAGTCATATAAGTTACTGCTCTATGTTGCTCTTTAGAATTTTTTAATTCTAGTTTTTCAAAGCATTTGCAAACTTTAATTCTTTTCATTAAATTAAACTTTAATCAAATTCAAGTTTTAGAAAAACAAATTTAAGAATTGTTTAACAAATACAAAGCTTCATTGGCTTAATAAAAAAAATAGGTAGTCTCTTAAGCTTTGGTTTAAAATCTAGATGCTGAGAATCAATCTATAATCAGAATTATAATTAAATCAGAGTTAAGATAATGTATAATTATATAACCTCCTGCCTTCAACCGATCCATACGCCCTATTGGGTGATTACTCAAACATATTTAACATGGAAGGCAATACCAACACAACTACAAAGAATTTCAGTCCTGGATCTGCAGCGGACTTGTCGAGAACTTCGTTTTTCACGCAAATCACTGATTCGTATGGCAGTCAGTTGACGGGGAATTTAAAGGAGTACTCGGAAGTCTCCAGGGAGCTAGCAGGGCTGCTAGCACACCGGATTTTTTTTTTTTTTTTTTTTTTTTTTTTTGGTGAAGGGTAGACATTCTGGGATTTTTCCGAGACATATACTTGATGTTACTCGTAGTTTTGATTCTATTTATTTTTTTTGATGTTAAGAGTCAGCTATCATTGCAGAAGCGTAAGTCAGCCATTGCTAAATTTTTGCTTAGTTTGGAAATTAAAGACGTTAATTACCGAGTATTTCACCTACAAAGACCTTTGAAGGGACTTGACAAAAAAATACGAGACTCGAAGCTGGACGCACAAACGATGTTTACTTTTTTTGACTTTACTGCATGCAAGTCTGATAAAAAAATTTTTTTAATTTCCGATAAAATTTAGGATAACGTTTATTAATTTTAACTTTAATTTAGTAAAGTAGATTTTGAATTTGAACTCCATTTACAAAAATATTTCCCGTCTACTCCGATGAATCCTGTAGTTTAAACTTTTTTCTCCCCCCTTTTTTTCCTGATTTCTATTTTAACTACTCATTGACCTTCACACGGACTCCACCACACTGAACCTGCTCTTGTTCTCGTTTACGACTTTTTCCCGAATTTGACGCTGCTTGAAAAACATGAGGCCCACGTGTTCAGAGTGCAAGCGTTGGTCATGCGTTTTTCACTTGCACCCTCGCCTCGCTCACCGTGAAGCTGCGGGGGAGGAGCAGTCTGTTTTAAACACTCGTGCTGTTCACTCCGTTGTGCTACATAGTTTTTCAAAAATACATTGATTGAATTTGTAATTGACTTTAGTCAATTGTAAGTTTAATTAATGTAAATGCGCTTTTTGAGTTTTTGCGAACGTGACTTCTTGCAGGTGCATCATTGCAGTTTTTACCTTTCTTTGTGCATTTTGAAGTTTTGACAGAATTTAGTGACTGAACTGTGTGTGCAGTGTGTTGAATTTTTTTTTTACCGAAACTGTGAGACTGACTTGTGACTGTATTTAATTCGCCACACGATTGACGACTTCTTTTTGCATTGGCGATTTACACTGCACCTTCAATGATACTGTACATCTCATTTTTATTATAAGTAAGTTGAGGTTGATGTTTGTATAACTTAGACTGTTAAGGTTTTATTCAAGTTTGTAAACTAATTGTGAATTTTGTTTTTGTTCAATAAAGTCCTCCTGAAGAGGTCGGCAAACCCTGGCCGACGAAACGTCGAGGAATTCAGATTATAGATTTGTTTTTGAAAAATTCTTTTTGCAAACACACCTCCTGCCTTCAACCGATCCATACGCCCTATTGGGTGATTACTCAAACTAATTTTTTACATGATTCAATAATTTTGAGTTTATGGTTTTACTTCTAGTTGGTCTTGAATTAAGGTCAACAGAAATACCAAACTTTTATCAGGAAACCAATAAAATTATAAAATTTGAAACACACCTAAATTTGCTTTAAGAATTATCATTGGAATTCAACATCAGGATTGAGGATGGAAGAATAAATTTATTTTCATGTGCTCAAACTATTCATTTAAAATTTTATACTAAATTATACATTATATTTTTTAAATCAATTTAATTGTGACAAGAGATCTTAAAAACTTTTGTTATATTAAGTCATTGCATCAAAAATTTCTCCCTTTACATTAGACTTTAACCAGTTTGAATATTTCATCAATGCAAAATTGCATGTCAATTAATCAAAACAAATAAACCCAACTTAATAAATGACTTTATCAATAACCAACCACTTGTTCGCTTTCTACTCTTTTGTCTTATACGAGAGTGAAAAAGTTGAACATACTTTTTTAAATGTGGTATTAAAAAAATCTTTCCTTATAATAAGATAAATGACTGAAAAAAAGACAAGTTTAAGAAACTGGTGAAAGATAAAAAAATCAGAAAGATCAAAAAATTTTATAAACATGGTTAATTTTTTGTTTTAAATAGTTAAAAGTTCAGAGTTAACTGTAAAAAATGTTTGTGTGTGATTTGTCAAAAAATGTAAATTTTAATTGTAATTTTAAAATTATCCATAACAGATTAAATTTAATGAAATTTTAAATATAATTTTAAAGGTAATATTATATCAATCAAATAAGAAATTAATCTTTGGGTGATGACTCGGATACCGAAAGATATAATTTCATGAATTTTGTGGCTTTATTATATTCTTACATTTTCATTCCAAGTCAGGATGAGAATAAAGACGGATCAATAAAAATATGATAACAAATTAAGATGAATAACAACAATACTCAATAATTATACAAAAATGATAAACCCACTAAATAACTTATTTGAAAAGCAGTGTTTTCATTTTCATCTACCTCACTTTCATCAACTTTTATAAAAAATTTCAGCATGAACATACACTAAAAAAAAAAAAAAAAACTTGAGTCATTAACCTTTATTAACAAAATTAAAAGTTAGCAGTTATAAATCATTATTATCATTATTATGAATAATAATGTATATAAAAAAAAAATTACTAGAGATCGTGGTAGAAATAGAGATATTTATTTTTTTAATAACACAGCACTTTTTATTATAATTTTGATAATAATAATATACACTTTCATTATACACTGTTATATACTAACAATTTCACACATTTTATTTTCTCATTTCAAATATGTACGTTTAAAGCACTAATAATAAAAGCATCAATTTTTTCTCCATAAGCAACAATAACACAATGATCGAACTGACGAAGTTCACATTTATTTTATTTTAATAATGAAAAAAAAAAAAAAAAATGTCTTTAGTCAAGGCATCAGCACGAGTGCAGACAGACTGCAGACTGCAGAGTACTGCCTGTGCTTTTATTTTAATAATGAAAAAAAAAAAAAAAAAACAATAACATGTCTTTTGTCGAGGCATCAGCACGAGTGCAGACAGACTGCAGACTGCAGAGCACTGCAGTGTACTGCCTGTGCATCGCGTCTCAACAACCTATCGACAAATCTCGATCTCGAAGAAACTCGAAAAATCGAACTCGCAGTTCGATCGAGCCAAAGGGCTGAGTACGGAAATCCTAAAAAAAGCTGAAACTCCTGAAACAGCACATGATAAAAAGAAAAGGGTAATAACTTTTTAAGCAGCAATCATTTCGGGACAATTTTTTTTTTAATTGTTACACAGTTTATTGGCTATTTATAGCACATGAGAGATATGAAAAAAATTCGTTTATTATGGTTTTCATCTCACGGACTAACCTTGAAAACCAGAAATCAAAGTATATAAAGCGTACGCTTTTTCACGGTCGTTTTTTAAACCTTTCGCCGTTCAACCGCTACCGCGGTTTAGGATTAAACAAATTTGTAAAGCATTCTGCTTTTTACATATGCAAAATAATTCCATCATTCACCGTGATATCAAGTTAGAAAATATCCTTGTCAATACAGAAGGAGTTATAAAAATCGTTGACTTTGGACTGAGCACTTTTTCGGAAGCAGCATCGATGTACCGAACTACTCTTGGCAAACGCTACATAGGTACCTATGTGTATATGGATCCTGAACTCGCACTGGATAAACAACGAGCAACAATTCAATCTGATGTTTGGGCTATTGCCTGTGTTGCAATCGAAATTTTCAGCGAAGAACCCATTTGGGGCGATGTAGAAGACGAAGATGTAAAAAAGCTTTTACAAGCCGGAGAAATTCCAGTTATGACTAAAGTACCAGCAGCCATTAAACCTATTTTAAAGGAGTGTTTTGCGTTTAAACCAGCAGATAGGCCTAGTATTTTTCAACTCTACATGGAGATTACAAAAAATTCTTTATGTAAGCAAGCTAATTTATTCGTTTACTACATTATTAATTTTTCTCACGTCAGGTGTTTTTGTTTTTTTAAATTATTCTTTTAAAACGTTATTTTCTTCGATAAAGTTCATACAATTACTGTATTAAAATATATTGTTTTTTCTACCATCAATCATTTATAATCATATCTATTATTATTGCTCTCAATTCTTAATTTGAAAAAAATCATCGTAAACAATTATTTGAATTTACACTTTTTTTAAATTAATTCAGTAGCCAATTTTTTGATATTTCTAGAATTTATTTTATTTGGATAAGCAATTGAGTAGACAATGGAACGAGAATAATTTATTCTAGTGATCCTAACTAATCATGCGCTTATTCAAAGCAATCCCTGTATTTATATTTTGTCAGAATAATTGTTAAAAATTTCTAATTATATTTATATTTTCTTTACAGATTAATCAACTGGAAAACTGGAACTCCAAATACTATTTTGATGGTATAGATACTTTTTTCCTTCGTTATACTAAAAATTATTTGTTGTCAATTAAAAAAAGTTTAAATTATAGATCTGAAGTGAATTAGTTACTCTAAGGTGGAATAGCGTGTGCTAAGAAAATCTTGAATAAATTTATTTGAAAGATTTGTAAACGTAGGTCAGGCAAAAAACTTATTATTTTTTATTTTATGAAAGAGTTATGTAAGACTATACGATTTATGTACACGTACATGGAGTGCGTTTTTATAGAAATTAACCGTCTTAATGGTTTCTACTTTCTTGCATGATATTATGGAAGCGTAAGATTATAATAATTTTTCAAACGTATTTAAGTATGACAGTATCAGGCAGTTTTATAAAAGTCTTAAGGATAGCCAAAAGATGATGAAACACTAACGAATTTTTAATCAAATTAAAATTTGACTCATTGATTAGAAAGTCACTAATTAGTCTCATTAGTCTCTAGTCACTAATTTTTAAAACTGTTTGAAAGTTTCATAACTAAAATATTTTTTATGAATATTGTCATTTGTGAAAAAAAAAAAAAAAAACAAGTAAGAAGTGTTGAATGTTATCTTTGTTGATGTAATTTTTATTACTAAACATTTTATTATTACTGATGTTAGTATATAATTACTATTCAGTATTTTAATTTGAGGATGTAAATGATTATAATTTTCAAATTATTCTGTATGGTTTTTCAGTAACTGTAAATGTACTTTTTAAAAAAATACTTTTAATTTTGAGTTATGTTTTGTTCTTAAAGCGTTGTGAGTATGAACCTAACAAGGACAACTATTTTACCAACGGTATTCTTACTTTAAGTTCAATTCTTCGTTAAATTTTTTAATTAAGAATTATAAAAATTATACTTACAAAAATTTAATTGTGTTTCAGTATTTAACAGATACAATTTATAAAATTCAATTGTTACAGACGTGAATGTCAAAATGTGTTGCAAAATATTATAAAAGATATGTTGAAATATTTTAAAAGCAACATATTATAAAAGATATTTTATTTTTTTTTATTTTTTATTTTATTTAAATATACGGGCTGTGTGCCAATAAATTCTTAAAGAATTAGTAATAAGTACATAATTAGAATATCTCAAAGGTAGAATGCAAAGCTTAACAGACTTAAATATATCAATTATAAAATATATAGTTGAATAATAATCAATACATAATAGTAATATCACAATTACAATGTTAAGTATATCTCTTATACTAAGTTATAAATAAATTCATTTAAATAACATTATTCATATTTCAGTTATATTTTCTTAATTGTTGTTGAGAAAGAATTTGAATCTTGAATATTTCTATCTGACTCATTAAGATTGTACCAGTAACGTCTTAATCTAAATGTTGTAGAGTTTCCAATATCAGTTGATGTGAAGTTAGATTCTTGCAATATTAAATTACGTTTTGTGGAGTATGGACTTGGTTTGAATTTAAAAATTGCATAGTCTTCTGGTAGGTAGTTGTTATGAATGCATTTGTGTATGAACATTAGGTCATTATATTTATGAAGAGACTGAATAGTGGGAATGTTGAATCTTTTTGCTATATTTGAGTAGTCATGTGAGTATCTATCCATTGGTATATTAGCTTTAAAAGCGAGGTAACGAATAAATTTATGTTGGACTTTTTCAAGTCTATAAATCTGGTTTTGATAATGAGGCGACCAAATGATAGATCCAAAAAGTAGGTTAGGAAGGATTAGAGATTTATATAACTGGATAATGGTTTTTGGATTTTTGAAGGTCCGAGAGGAGTATTTTAGTATTCCTAGTTTTTTTAATGATTTTGACACTATAGTTTGAATGTGATCATCAAAATTGAAATGATTATTGTATATTATACCAAGGTCACGTGTTTTAGTTACTCGTGTTAATGAAGTGTTTTGAATAGAGTAATTTTTATGAATATATGAGTGACCAGTGTAAATTGACATAATATTACATTTATTTAAGTTAAAGGGTAGGTTGTTTTTGATGGCCCATTCATTTATTAAATAAAGGTCATGTTGAAGAAGATTACAATCCTCCAAGGTTTTTATGGTCTTGAATATCTTAACATCATCAGCAAAGATTAAAATAATACTGTTGTGTATACTGAAGGTAATATCATTGATAAATATAATAAATAATAGGGGGCCTAGGTGACTTCCTTGAGGTACACCAGATGTAGCAGTATAAGTATCGGATAGGTGATTGTTTAGTAAAACTTTGTATGTTCTTTTTGAAATATAGGATGAAATCCAGTTTATGAGGCATTTGTTTAATCCAAGCTTTTTTAATTTTTCAATTAATAAACTGTGATCGATAGAATCAAATGCTTTGCTGAAATCCATAAGGGCAGTGTCAACTTGATGATTATTGTTTAGGGAGTCTGAGACATAATTATTAAAAACGAGTAGGTTGAAATTAAATAAGACAAATAAAGTATTTTATAATAAATAGTTTGTATATTTATTCATTTTATTTCATGCTTAAAAAATATTCACAAAATTATACATAAAATTACAACTTAAATTATAATACAATATTAAATTTATTTCATCATTTAATTTTTCTAATTCCAATAGTATACTAATATATATCATAGTTGCTTCTTCTGCATTCGTTGGAGTTGGAAGTCCTTCGGGAAACAGAGTGTCAACTAATTCTATAAAAATTGGACTGCATACTCTTGGTTTTTCTGCAAATGCTTCAAATGCATTTTCAACTTGCTGCTCTTCTACTTGAAAACTGCAATGACGAGCACCTGAGACCTCTGGTTGATAGTACAAAAAATTTGGCTTACCAGGTTGAACATCACTTTTTTTTTGTTTTCTAATGTTGTGGGTATTCCATTCTCTTTTCATTATTTGAAGATCAAGGTAAATTAAATGTCCAAAACAGTACCTTAAACACTCTAAGTGCATTTTATTTGACCTTTTAAAAAGTCCAGCAGTTTTCATTTGCTTGAAAAACTTTATCCAGTACTCGACGCAGTGTCTTCTCATACGGCCCCAGCTACTTTCTATTCTTTGATTAGCAGTACTTTTCCCTTTTACAAAAGAATGAAATCTTGATAATGGATCTTCATGTTCCCACCTAAAAGCCATCTGAAGATTTTCTATTAGTGTATTTTCTGTCCCATGGTCAGATCTGACCAGAGCAGGAACACATTTAAACTTCTTGACCGCTTTGAGGTAGTAATAAGCTATGACTTCCGGTTTATTATTAGTTGAAGCTACTTCCAACCACAATACTTTGGCGTGAAAAGCCATCAACGCCTCCATGAATGCTAAATCCATAAGGTTTTTGCTTATCATAACCATCAATGTGTAATCTCGAGTATGCAGTTCGTACCTTGCTCTTTGCTCGATGCCTTCTGGATCCAATACCCTGAGAAGATTTAGAGTAGTTTCTCTATACACTTGCAAGCCATACAATTGCCTAAGCCGCTGCCACATTGATTTGTATCCGAGGCAGGAACCACTTTCTTCTAGTTCTTTTAAAATTGCTGCAATTATGGCTGGTAAATTCTCTTTAATATTTTTTCTTTGGAGACCATAACTTTTCATAAGTCTCTGCAAATGTCTATAGCTTATATCATATCCAGCTGTTTTCAAGATTTCTTTAATTTCTGAATATGAATAATTTTCTTCAAAAAAATATTTGATTAATTGCTCTCTAAAATCATCCATTTTTATATGTATAAGTATAATTATCACTGTAAATAATATAAAATAGTTAAACACATAAGTATGCCATAAAAATAATAAAATCTGAATAATTGAAAAAATACCTGCGAAGCTAATTATTAAAAGTTGAATAAATTATTAAACTTCATCCTTAGAATTATTTTCTTTCTGATGATTAACTGTTCATTTTAAACAACGATCACTACAATAAATCGACTTTTAATGATCTGTTAATAATTTTGGAGCACGGCCTATCATACGTAAAAACAAAACAAAATTATAGGTTAAGCAAGCAAGCAAGCAAGGTTGCAAGCAAGCTTCGATGCAAGGCGCAAGGTTACAAGCAAGCAAGCAAGATGTCGTGACCAGGCTTCCGTACGTATCGCATCGCATTGGATCGCATTGCATCGAATTGCATCGCATCAAATCGTATCGCATCGCATCGCATTGGATCGCATTGGATTGGATTGGATTGGATCGCATTGGATCGCAATCTTTGAAAGTTCGATGTGTTGCGTCAATTTATTGAAATCAAAAATAAATTATCATTGCTTTGAAAGAAATCACAAATCATCGAACTATAAAATTTCTAGTTCGATAATTTTGTTAATATATTGTTACACGTCAAGTAATCAGTCTTTTTTTTAATAGTATTACATTGATTAATGGTATTACGTTAACATTAAAGTAGAGTAATTTTTATAATGATAGTATTAAATTTGAATTTTTTTAGTTAAAACAGTAATTTATTATTCTAAATTATTCATAAGACTCAACATTTGAAATATTGACTATGAAGAAATTATTCAATTTTAGATTTTTTAATTAAATTTAAAAATTTTGACGGAAATATGAATGTAAAAAGCTGCTAGTTGCCAGAAAATTTATTGAACAATAAAACGTTGGCTTCACAAAGGTACCAACTCGAAAGTAGATTTGACATTAACCGTCTCAATTTAACACAACTATTATTAAGTAATTTTTATGAAAATAGATGTTGAAAATTTTTTTTTACGAGTCTTGTATAAGTGTACTTTAAAAAAATCTATCTTCGAGTAAGTACCTTTCTAGTCGCAATGCTAAGTACCTTAGTATCTTATTCTATTAAACCGACGAAATGTACTTTATCATATGATTAATTATTTGTTTTTTAAATAAAATTTAGACCAAATCAAGCTAAAACTATAAATAAAAATTTTTTTATTGAATTATTATTAGTATTTTTTAATGAATGATTCCTAAAATCGATCGTCTTCTAAAAGTACATACAAGTATAAGAAACAGCGATATAAAGATATATCATAAATTATTACATTAAATTATTGTAGTATTCTAATTATCACATGGTATCAGAAATTAAAAAAAAAAAAAAAAACTAGAAAAATTTTATTCATTATATTCTTTTTCGTCAATCTCGCATCCGAAAAGAAGGTCTGGTACCTTACTGGTACTCAAATTTTGCCAAAAATGAGCTCTACTTAGAGGCATTAATTTTTTCACCAGATTGCTTATGATACCTTTTTTTTTGTCTTCTGGAATTCCTCTTGGTAACTTATGTGCTGCAGGCTTAGAAATACCAGATTGAAAGGTTTTTTTTTCAAAAAATTCATATTTTGGTAGTTAGTTTCATTGTAAGTCATATTATATTCTATTAATTTACTTCCTTTAGTCGCTCGAAAACTTCTGATTTTATTGAGATAAGGCCGATCTGGCATTTTATTCACGAAATAATCTGAATGTTCATCTGTCCACTCGTAAAAATCAGACGGTGACATTGATTTTATCACCCATCGAGCGTTGGCATCCCTAACACAATTTTCAAAATCATTAAAATCATAGACATTATGTATTTTGTTCATCTCTTCTTCCACTCTGTGATGAAAGCTATCCACAGACATAAAAGTGTGACCGGTTTCAAAATAAAAAATCTCAATTGTGTTTGCTTCAATTTCTCCTGAATTAATAATATAGATTAAAAAAGTCAAAAATATCCAGTTTTTATTCTGTGATGAACAGTTGGCCGCCCAAGCAACAATTTTTTTTCCCTGCAAAAAATAAAAAATTTATAGAGAGCACTTATGATATCCTCTTTTTTCCGACCTGACACTTCTTCATTCCAAATTACTTCCAAAGGTCTGTTATTTCCTGATGTAGTTTCTAAAGGAATGAAACTTTCATTCAATACAATGATACGACGTGTAAAATTGACTAATTTGTAAGATGGCATTCTTGGCAGTATTATAACTTTTTGAAGATCAAACGATAAAAAGGCATGTTGGGATTATGAGAGACATCGTCACTATGTCTTTCGTACAACTTTCTGGCCTCTTCGTAAGTGTATTTATGTTCCGACCATACTTGGCAAATAGAGCAAGACGAATCTAGATTAATTTCTTTATGAGCAACATTATGAGTAAAAAATTCTTCGCAAATTTCGCACTCTTCGTTTCCTAGTTTTGCGAATGAAATGTGCATTTCACTAAGAACTGATCGGTATGTTTCATATGAACATTTAAGACTAGGATTTTTCTCATTAAAATTTTCCACCATTTGCTTTATTGTTAGTTTACTCGGTAGATATCGTCAATTTGGTGCATGCTTCCGACGATAATGAGAAACATACGGGTTGTATGATTCTACGTCATCTACGATTGCTTTTTTTTTTTAATTTCAAAGACTCGATGTTTGTGCGCGCCGCAACGATCTTCAGGAGTTTCGAGAGTAAAAGGATCTCTGTTCTTTAAAACGTTTGTTAAAATAGCAGGATCTTTGGATCGGTAACCTAAAGTCGAAAGAAAAAATTTTTAGCAGACCGGCTGCATTATTCCTCCATGGTTTGCTAAATTATAACAAAACGTATTTTGTCTTCTGGATTCGGTTTCAGTTGTTCTCCTCGCGGGATTTTTATTCATAATATGAGAAGTTAGGAATCTTCTTCTATTCTCGGAATCTTGAGCCCAATACAACTTATTAATATTTGCACTTGTTTGGGATTAGAGTTTAGTTGACTGCATAAAAATAAGGATGAAATTACCGCGATCACGAGGAAGTGGGAAAAGGGAAAGAGGAAGGTGTTTTTAAGCACAACACTGTAGTTTTATGCTGCACTTAAACTGTACTTTATTAATTTTTTAACACTATATACAAACGAGGAGAGAGTGCTCGCCGTTTTGGCCGGGAGTCTCTCTACCTCGGTAAAACATCGCGGATAAGCGGGCGATCTCGCGACGGTGGGTTTGAGTCCCATGATGCATGGTTGCGACATCACGGTTGCAGCACGACTGGTGCGGGCGGATGTCGGCAGCTGGGATGAATCGTGTGTCTGTCGCTCAACTGACCAACGTTGTGGTAAAAAAGAAGGCGGTGAACATTGAACAGCACGGGATTCCTCTGTAAATTTATTTTTGCATTTATTTTTACAAAAATCACTGCATCCTAGAAGAGGTGATTTGTTCTCAGTAGTTAAGGCTATACCGATCCTGGATACACCCCCTCGGAACCCACCCCCGTTCGGAGGGGGTTGAAAGGGTAATAGGGGGTGGGTAAGGTAATTGTGGGGGTGGTTTTGCTATTGGATTTTGAGTGGACCGTTGGTCTATGAGGGGTGGGTTTTTAGAGGTGGTTTTACTATTCGATTTTTGGATTGACCTATTGTCTATGAGGGTTGGTTTTACTATTGGTGAAAAATGATTATTTTACTGTTCGATTTTTTAATTGACCGATTGTCTATAAGGAATTTTTTTTTTTTTTGGGGGGGAGGGGGTGGTTTATTATTGGTGAAAAATAATTATTAGATAATGTTAGATGGTTTTCTTGAGTATGAATTAGTGGCGACAGCGGCAGCAATAGCAGCAACGTTACTAGGTATAGTCGATATATGCGGTAGCTGCAGGCTGCAGCAGCATGGTATAGTGTGCGAGTGTATCCTCGCACTCTCTCGCTCTTGATCGTTGCGCGCACGCGTAGCGTCTTGTAGCTAAGCAACGGAGTGTGGATGGTAGAAATGAACGCTGAAAGTTCTGTCCTCTCTCCGAATGCATGTGCCACGATGCCGGTGTTGCGTAGTAATTTTTATCATGTGCATGCGAGTTGTATCATCTCGATGGTAACCAACAGGATGTTGTGTCTCGGGATAAAATTCTTTTTTCACCCGTCACGTGGAAAATGTCATAGTGAACAATTGAATAGTTTTTGTTTTCTTTTTTTAACTCGCTATAGAGCAAAATTCAAGACATCGATACAGGATGCTGTGTCGTCTTATCGCTTGAAGACGAATAACAGTAGCTCGATCTTTAAAATGTTTTGTCTTTGGATAAAATTTCCTTCTCGTTTGTCCTATGGAAGGGATTCATAGTGCAGTGGCTTTTGTTTTCTTTTTTTAATTTGTCTTATTATAAAGTTCGCGAGATGATTTTCATACCACAGTTGTGTGTCGTCCGTCGGAAAGTTTGTGTCGGTAAAGTTTTTAGAAGTTAACAAATTTTTAGTTTTGTTATAACTCCTGTGAAAATGGACTCAGAAAAAAAAAGTGAAAATTTAGATTCTAGTGTGGAAGGATCTGCAAACTGTGATCAAAGTAGATCAAGGAGTATATCAAGATCATCGTCGTCCTCTGGTTCCTCGTCGTCTGATTCATCAGGATCGTCATCGTCATCAGCCTCTAATAAAAATGAAACTATTGACATAAAAGGATTCAATAAATTGTTAAAGAAAATAAATAATCAAATTATCAGAGTAGATAAAAAGATAAATGAAGGTATAGTAAAATGAATAAATTAATTTAACTCTAATTTAAATTTTTTTTAACTGTTACTTTTTTTCTAGTTACAGACGATGAAGCTGAGACATCGGCAAAAATTAATAAAGAACTTGACACAAGTAAGTCTAACAAATTATTTAACTTATATTAAAAATTAATGAAAAAAAAAAAAAAAAAAATTTTCTGTTTCAGTTAAAAGGGATCTTATAAAACTGAACGAGTCGATAAGTGGTGAAAATAGGATAAGAAGTAAGTTATTTTATATTTATAAACTAAAATATAAATAACTTTTTTTTTTTTTTTCAGTTGCAGAACAATTAAAAGCTGACTCTGAATTGAAGACAGTACTAGAACAAAGTAAGTAATTTTAAATAAATTCATAACAATTGTAAATAATAATAATAATAATAATAATAATAATTTTATTTTAGTACGGCTACGATCATGTGGAATATTCAACATTTTGAGTAGAATGCTTGAAGACATTAAAATACTAAGATTTCATGCAGAAAAAAAGCAAGATAATAAAAAAAAAAAATAATAATAACATTAATAATCATTGAATATATTGATATAATAAAAATGAATAAATTTATTTTCCAGCGGATGGTTCACCATTCATAGATGCGGTCAAGGCGACCGCAGAAAAGATGACCAAGAAGAAAAACACTGTAAAGAAACCAGTGAAAATCACTCCTTCCTTAACAATAAATTTTTCGGACCCGAAAGCCATTGAAAAGTCTAGTCTTAATCAGGTAAAATTTTTGTTTTTACTTTTTTTAATTATTTGTAATTCAATTTTTTTTTTTTTTTCATAGAACAATATACGTATAAAATCGGATATTAAAATACCTTCAGAACTTGCAATTCAACAAGAAGTTTTAGAAAAAGTAAGTAAAACCATTAATTTTTGAATCATTAATTGAAATAAGACTAACGAATCAATTTTTACAGTTACATGCAGTTGGTCAACAACAAAGACTTAAAGTTGAATCAACTAATGCAAACACAAAAAATATAGTAAGTTTCATATAAAATATATTTTAAAATTATATATTATAAAGTTGTATCTTATAAATAATATTTGTATAATTTGTCTAGATTCAAAAAGCATTTGAGCATGCTCAGGGGCATGAGCAACAAGCACAACAAAAACAACAAGAACAACAAGAAGAATTAAAAAAATCGGTAAGTTCTTAATTTTTTTTCTTATGTAATAAAATAATAGTTTATAAATTTTTAACTCAATTTTTTTCATTTCTTTTTTTTTTTTAGACTGGTGATTCTTTTGAAGAAGCAATAGACTTAACAGATGAGTTGCGCGAACTCATGGACCAAAAAGGAATAGTCGAGAAAGCAGTAGAAGAAGAAAAAAATACATCATCGGTGAAAGCAGAAGCAGAAGCAGGAGAAGAAGATGGAAAGAAGAAAAGAAAGATGAAAAGAGAACTAACTGAAGAAAAAAAAAAAAGAAAACATAAGAAACAGAAGAAAGATAAAAAAAATAAAGAGTGATTGACGCTTTGTCAAGCACTCTTTATTTTTCATATACTTTTACTATATTTTTTAAAAATTTTCGAGCCTATTTAATACTGTTTTTATTTTTCTATTTTTAGCATTATTTTTAAAAAATTTTTCACACTATTTTAATACTATTTTATTACTATTTTTATTTTTCTATGTTAACATTATTTTTATACTCTTCTATTTAATTTTAAAACTATTTTGTTATACTTTTAAAAACTGCTTTCTAGTTATTTTAAACATATTTATCAATATCTTTGAGTAGATGAATAAATAATTAAAGTTTTTTTTTTTTTTTAATTTTCATGCTATTTTGAAACTATTTTTCATTTTTCTATTTAAGCATTATTTTTATACTGTTTTGTTCTATTGTAACACTATTTTTGTTATACTTTTCAAGACTGCTTTTATGACTATTTTATACATGAACTTATTTATCAATATTTAAAAAAAAAATATATTTAGCGTTATTTTTAGACTATTTTTATTAATATTATTATTATTATTATTATTATTATTATTACTATTTTTTTACAATTGCTTTTAAAACTATTTTATACACATACATACATACATACATGTGCATACATTTATACCAATGTCTTATAATGAATAAATAAATAAATAAACAATTTTATACTCCTTTTTACTTTCTCTTTATTTAAAATTTCATTTGATCTTTACAATTTCATGAAAAATATGAAAAAGATCGTAGTGAAGAACTTAAAAAATCATTACATCCTTCATCAATCTCATCTATGTCATCTATTATTCGAGGTTTGTTAACATTGATCCAAGACTTCAGTTTAGAAGCGTTCTTTGCAGCACACTTAAAAAAAGGTGAATAATCCTTATGATTACAGCAAAAATCATCCTTAGAACAGCCAAGACTTTTGAGAGAAGGACAACCATAGATTTCTAAATCAATTACTAGTCTGTAATTTAAAAAAAGAAAAAACGATTGATATTTAAATTAAATAAATAAGCATTAGAATAAGTATGTAATTAAAACTTACGTTTGGGGTAACATTTTTTGAAGAAAAATCTTTTTCATGTTTCCCTTGGTAAAAATTTTTTTTGCACCATCTAAATATTTTCTCAATACATCTGTTAATTGTTCATAAACTATTTCACCATAATTCCATTGAATACAATGAAAACACTTTTGCAAATAACGTGCAGTACATTTTTCTTCAGCTGTTAAATTATCCCAAGAAAATGGTGGTTTAAAAGTAAAAACCAGCGGTAGAGTAGAATCGTCTAAGTTGAAAATAGCCAACTCTTTCACAATAAAGTCGTTTCTAGATTTTTGAAAGCCTTGAAAGTCTACAACAAACTGCATTTTAGATCTGCACTGTTAAACAATTTCAATATAACTAGATGGATAGGTAAAACTTTAACTTCTTTTATAGTGATTCCCCCTCTCTTCTCCTATAAACTATTATCCTAAGCTATTATTATTATTCCTCCTATTATTATCCTTAACTATTTCCCTCTCTCCTCCTCATTCTTTGATAAAATATAATGCAGTAAGTGTTCATCGGTCAGTTTTCTACTCCTTCTTTCAAGTGTATCATCTCTCATTATTGTGAATTCATAAACATTTAAGTAGCAGAAGATTTACAATTATAAAAATAAGTTTATGTTATTCAATAAAAAATTAGTGATTATTAACTTAATAAAATTAGTGATTAGCGATAACTAAATTTAACCATGGACACCATTTTAGATACTTTGAATCACTTAAATAATGCAATCGTGTCAATAAATTCAGGTCTTGCTCAAACCAATGTTATTGAGGGGTGGTTGTCTATAGCAGAACTATCTATTGATATTTTGACAGACATCAATGTACAAAATAAAACCGATTTGTTGGCTAAATTTCTAATAATTAAAAAAAAGTTTAGAAATTTTTTAGAAAACTCGTATCAAAGTCATGAAGAGAATAATATTGACAGTGAATCAACGAGTCAAAAAAACGATGATGAATCATCAAATCCATTGGATGGATTCGAAGAATTGATTGAAGATTTTACTGAAAATTCTAACATAATTATAAATAATCAAGACTTAAACGAGATTCAAAATAAGATTCATATATTAATTCAAGAGATTGATTTTCTACAACAGAAAATGCCATCTCTCACTAGACCTGAAAAAAAGAAGTGTGAAACTTTTTTAATCAAACTTATATCATTGAAACATAAATTTGAACATGCTATAAAAAATTTATTTAATATAAACTTTTTTAACTCAATAATTTTATTTTTTTTTTTTTCTATTATTTATAGGAGTAATATCAAACCTTGGTCATAAAGATTTAGACTCTTTTTTGGTAGATGCTTATAAACCCTTCCAAGACAAGGTTAAACAAGCTGTTGAAGAATTTGATGTAATCAATGTTAATGTTATGTTAATGGCAGAGTTTGAGCTTCAGAAGGATGATACACCTAAACGCGAAGTAAAATACTTTTCTACGGAGAATGGAGTCGTAGTTGCTCTGTCAAACCTAGAACGTTTTTTTGATGAGAAAATTTCTTTACCGTTGCAACGTGATATACAAGAGTTTGAGACACGTGATTCTGGTTGGAGTTTAAAACTAATTATTAGTCTTACAATTAACATAAACAAACATGAACCTATTAGAGGAAGTTCTTACGTCAAACTACCTAAATCAATTGAAAATAAACATGCCGTTGTCAATGTGAGAAATGAATTTGATAATTTTTGCTTTAAATGGGCAGTCTTATCAGCATATTATCCTCAAAAGCGAAATACTAATTATCTTCCGACATATCAAAATAAAGAAGCTTTAGGTGAAGTCAACTTTGAAGGACTGTCATTCCCAACACCACCCGAACAAGTAGAAATTTTTGAAAAAAATAATCCTAATATTTCAATACATCTTTATATTCTTAAAAAAAAAAAATGATAAATTTGGAGTTTACCCTTACTATCTCACTCCAAAGAAGAAAGATAAACACTATCATTTATTGATAGTTTATCCTGAAGACTATTACATTGACGAAGATGCTGATGATTATATTGAAAAAAGTCTCGAGAACTCAACGGTAAATTTTAATTATCATTATACTTGGATTAAAAATTTACCTAAACTTCTTGGGAGACAGTACTCTAAAACAGGCCATAAAATCTATGGTTGTGACAGATGTATTCACTTTTTTCATGAAAAAAATAAGCTAGATACTCATGAAAAGTATTGTCGACTCATTAATAAATGTAAAATAAAATTACCTAAAAATGAAGCTGAAGCAACTCTTTCTTTTAAGAATGTTAACCATTCAGAGTGGGTACTAATTACTATTTATAGTGATATAGAATGTCTACTTTAAAAAATAGAAGTGCATCCTGAATCAGTTAGCGGAAAGTCCGTCAAAATTCAAGAACATCAAGCACATAGTATTGGATTTTACGTGAAAAATCGTTTTAGCAATGAGCTTAATGGTTATAGAAGTTATCGACAAGAAGAAGAAAATCAAGAGACTCCTGCTCAATGGTTTGTAAGATCATTAGAAGAACTGTGTCCAAAGATTCAAAAAGTATTCTCTACGAATGAGGCTATGATGCTTACATCACGCGATAAAGAAAACTTTAGGAGAGCACAAAAATGTCATATATGTAAAAAACCTTTTACTAAAGGTTGTATCAAGGTTAGAGATCACTGTCACTTCACTTCAAAGTAAGAAAAAAAAAAAAAAAAAAAAAAAAAAAAAATTATTATTATTAACATTAAAATGTTTAATTTAATTGCAGGTACCGCGGAGCTGCGCACCAAGTTTGCAACCTTTTCTACAAAATTGCTAGATATATTCCAATAATACTACATAACCTTTCAAATTATGATTCACACTTTCTCATCAAAGAAATTGCAAATGATGAAATTTTAAAAGGAAACGTTCGAATCATAGCACAGAATGGAGAACGTTATATCTCTTTCACCAAATATGTTCAAGGAATGAATTTGAGTTTTAGATTCATTGATTCATTTAGATTTATGCCCTCGTCATTAGAAAAATTAGCTGGGATTGCAAAAAACTTTGAAATATTGGATGAAGAGTTTGCCAAAGATGGTTTTACAGATGCTGAACTTTTGAAAAAAAAGGAGTCTTCCCTTATGAGTACATACAAAGTTTGGAACAGCTACGAGAGAATAAATTACCAGCTCCGTCAGAGTTTGCCAGTACTTTGACAAATAGTCAAATAAGCAATGATGATTATGAACATGCTACAAAAGTGTGGAGTATGTATAACAAAGACAAGACTTTAGGCGGTTATTCAGATGTATATTTAAAAACAGATGTCTTGTTGCTTGCGTGTATATTTGAAAACTTTAGATCGACATGTATGAAATATTATAATATAGATTCAGCTCATTTTTTAACGACACCCTCGTTGACTTGAAACGCGATGCTAAAACATACAGAAGTTGAACTAGAACTTCTTCAAGACATTGATATGTTAATGTTTATTGAGAGAGGTAAAAAGATCTTTAATTTTTTTTTTTTTTTTTTTTAATAAACTTGAATAAAATACATTTTTACCGTAGGTATTCGAGGAGGAGTGAGTCAATGTTCGAACAGATACTCTAAGGCTAACAATATTTACATGGGAAAAGAAAATTATAACCCCAATAAAGACGATAAATACATAATTTTTCTAGATATAAATAATTTATATGGTAAAAATGATTATTATTGCATTGTTTTTACTGTTATTAACTTATTTTTCGTTTCTAGGATGGGCTATGACACAACCGCTTCCTTATAAAAACTTTGAGTGGGTAAAAAACCCTGAGGAAATTGATCTAGATAACTATCCTGATGAATTCAATTTAAAAGAATGCCCCGATGAGAGCAGTATTGGTCTCATTCTTGAAGTTGATTTAGAATGTCCTAATAATGAAAGGTATCACGATGATCACAAAGATCTACCATTCTGTCCAGAACATGGATCAGCTCCAGGGTCCACGCAAAAGAGATTAATGACACAATTAACAGACAAGAATCGATACGTTATACACTATAGAGCATTGAAGCAAGCAATAAAAAATGGAATGATACTCAAAAAAATACATAGAGCTTTAAAATTTGAACAAAAAGCATGGCTTAAAAAGTATGTAGATTATAACACAGATATGAGAAAAGCAGCTACCACAGAGTTTGATATTCTCTTTTTCAAATTAATGATTAATGCAGTCTATGGTTCGTAGTAAAATTATTATAACTATTTATATTATTTCATGTAAAACTGAAACTATTATTTTCTAGGAAAGACCATGGAAAACAAACGAAACCATGAGGAAATGAAAATGGGTAATAAATGGGATGGACGTTATGGTGTTGGTGCTATGCTTTCAAATGCTGCATTCAAACGCTGCACAATTTTTTTTGATAAGCTGGTAGCAGTTCACATGAGGAAGTTAGACATTTACATGGATAAACCTATATACGTAGGTCTATCTGTTTTAGACCTCTCTAAAATCAAGTTATATGATTTTCACTATGAATTCATGAAGAAAAATCTAAAAGATCAGTCCAAATTATTGTACACAGACACGGACAGCCTTCTGTATGAAGTAAAAAACGTTAACATATATGATGTTATAAGAAAAAATCCTAAAGAGTTTGATACGAGTAACTATTCGATAGACAATGAATTTGGAATCGTTCCGGGCAACAAAAAAGTATTAGGTATCATGAAAGACGAATGCGGAGGTAAAATCATTACTGAATTCATAGGGATTCGCAGTAAACTTTATAATATTCAAGTTGAAGGGGTTAAACCTATTATGAAAGCCAAAGGTATTAAAAGTTGTCTTTTAAAGTCATGCTTCGTAAGTGAAGAAGTGAGAAAGTCAGTCATTGTTCCTGAATACTTTAAAAAGTGTCTTATCGATAAAACAATTAAAAATGTTGTTCAGTGTAATATCCGTTCTAGAGATCATATTGTAAAAACTGAAAAGGTTAACAAGATTGCATTAGATCCAGCTGACGAGAAACGATACTTGATCCCAGGACGTACCGATACTCTACCATGGGGTCACTATAAGGCAATCGATAAAGAAAAATTTAATGAACTAGACGAAGAAGACTTGGATTTATTGGGTACTATTGTAAATATAGACAATGATAGTCTTCTCCCCACTCTTTTTGAGAAAGAGGTGGTGGGAGAAACGTTTGAAATACAACCACATCACCCAGCAGAACTCATTCATCAGTGTCACACTCAGCCAAGACATCTCAAACGAAACTTAAACTTGTTGGAAGCGTCTACAGCAAAAAAATTTAAAGGTACTTTTTATTTTAAATTTTCTCATCATTATTTCAATATCACAAAGTACTTTTTTGAAATATTTCTTCATAAAAAAAAAAAAATTCTGTTCTATTATTTTAGATGGATCTAACAAAACTCAATGAAGCAGGTTGCCGAGACAAAGCAACAATCATCAAAGACTTAGATGTAACTCGCTCTTATATGGTTATAGAGCTTAGAAACGTGGAAACTCAAAGATATGGACAGAAAATTGTGGCTGACAAGGAGAGGTCACACCCTCCGGGTCACCGATCTTGACGAAACTTTGGGGATCGTTTTCTTATACCAAAAGATGAAGAAATCTACCAATCATCCCGTCTAATGGGCCTTTTATACCTAGTTCCTACATAGCTTATATCGTATTTTTAGCTCTTTTTGGGTTTTTTTGCGAATTTTCAAAAAATTCCTGTTCGAAGCCTATTACACTTACAAAATTCTGCAACCCCGCATTCTCTTTATTTTTTCATCTTCTTTTGAGAAAAAATATTTTTAAATCTAATTTTGAAGAAATAGTCCATGTAAAATTAAAGTAATCAAAAGCATTTTTTACTGTTTTTTTGGTTTTATGAACTTAAACTGTATGTCGTCAGCCTTATCAAAATTATGTCTAAAAATATTTTTTCTAAAAAATTCATATAAAAACAAAGAAAATGCGGGGTTGCAGAATTCTGTAAGTGCAATAGGCTTTGAGCAGGAATTTTTTGAAAATTGTTACAAATAAACACAAAAGTCGCACAAAAGTGTTAAAAGTGTCAAAACAAGCTGATTTTCAAAAAATTCCTGCTCAAAGCCTATTGCACTTACAGAATTCTGCAACCCCGCATGTTCTTTGTTTTTATATGAATTTTTTAGAAAAAATATTATTAGACATAATTTTGATAAGGCTGACGACATACAGTTTAAGTTCATAAAACCAAAAAAACAGTAAAAAATGCTTTTGATTACTTTAATTTTACTTGGACTATTTCTTCAAAATTAGATTTAAAAATATTTTTTCTCAAAAGAAGATGAAAAAATAAAGAGAATGCGGGGTTGCAGAATTTTGTAAGTGTAATAGGCTTCGAACAGGAATTTTTTGAAAATTCGCAAAAAAACCCAAAAAGAGCTAAAAATACGATATAAGCTATGTAGGAACTAGGTATAAAAGGCCCATTAGACGGGATGATTGGTAGATTTCTTCATCTTTTGGTATAAGAAAACGATCCCCAAAGTTTCGTCAAGATCGGTGACCCGGAGGGTGTGACTTCTCCTTGTGATTTGGATGGTGGGATGTTTATATTCCTCCCAACCAATGTTTGCAAATACTTACAAAAAAACTTAACTGAATACATACAGCTCCAAGAAGCTGCAAATAAACTCAAATTAATAGTTAAACCACTTGGTGGTTTTAAAATTAAATTTGAAATTGTATAGAATCAATAGACTAACTAGAAAAAATGTATACTCATTAAACCACTTGATAGTTTTGAAATTAATATTAATATTGAAATTATATAGAATCAATAGTTTAACTAGAAAAATGTATACTCGTCATAAAAATGTGATTATGTTAAAAAAAAAAAAAAAAAAAAAAAAAAAGTTTTAAAATAAATTGAAAATTATCTAAATATTGTGTTTTCATTTCAAATTCCTTACTCAACTGCAACTAAATAATGAAATCTAATTCTTGATCATTTACTTATTTATTTAACAATTTTAATTGAATATTTTTATCTAATTTTAGGATTATAAAATAATGAAGCAATTTTTTATTTTCTAATCATTTATTTTATACAAATTTCTTTTTTACAAATTAAATAAAATACATTTTTTATTAATACACATGTTTAAAATCACTTAATTTTTTTACAATAACTTTTGTTTTTGATTTCAAGTAATTTCTTTTCTAAAATAGAGTTAATAATTAATCCAACTCTTTTGATTCCAAAACAAAAACGTTCTCTATCACGAGCTGCTTGCTCCCACTCTCCTTGACGTGCCTTCTTGTGAGCATAAGACCAGTGATATATCGTACGTATTTGAGGATCTTCCTCAAATCGTACTTTTTTTAAATTTTTTCATTACTGTACATAATGACTTTCGTTGAGAAGGTCTAACGATGAAATGAATATACATACAATGATGGATTCAAGTTTTATAAAATTTTCTTGTCAGTCCAACTGTTGTGAGAACTGTCAAATCCTAACCACTTAACGTATGCCTGCTTACCACGTCTTCTTAATACTTTTTCCACCAGATATACGTCAGAATACTTCACTTTTTGTAGTTCATGTTCATAGAATCCACCTTTGATTTCTTGGTCTTGATAATCTTTGAGATAATACATCACTGGATCGTATGTACCTACACGTTCTATAGAAAATATCTCTGTTAACCAAGTGGGTATATATCCTTTTTCAAAAATTTGTTTGGCTTTACTGATTCGTACCTTATCGTTTACTTTAAACTTTTGTTTCTTTACTTTAACTTGACATAGATGTGAAAATTTTTTCAATACTTCAGTCTCATTTTCTTTTCTAACTTCGATAGGTTTCATACCTATTGTTCGATGGTTGCTGTTATTGTAATTCTTAACAAGTTCACTTAACATGTTCAACCATTTACAGTTACCATTCAAACTAAATTTAATCCACATTTTTCTTTTGAGGGTACGATTGAATCGTTCAACGATAGAAGCTTTGAGATTAGAATAAGTAGAATATAAATGAATACCATATTTTTTCATGAGTTTCTCAAAGTATGAATTATAAAATTCTTTACCCTGGTCTGTATGCAGATTTTTAGGCACACGCCCTTGTTTTAATATAGATTCCATAGCTTCTGTGACATCTTCACCATTTTTACGTTTTATAGGAACGGCCCAAGAATACTTTGAAAATACATCTATGACAGTCAACATATATCTATAACCTTTATTTTCACGAGCATAAGGTATCATTTCAACGAGATCCGCTTGCCAGGTTTCATCATATCGTCTAACATCAAATTTTCGACGTGTATAATTACGACGCGCAGGTTTATGAAGTTCTTCAACGATTCTTTTTCGTTCCATCTTTGATTGCTAGTGAAATTTCATCCAACTTTTGAGCAAGTTTTTCAATCTCAGTTTGAAAACTCTTCAATATTTTTTCTACAATTGAATTTTCTAGCTCTTGTGACAGCCTAAGAACCAAAGCTTCCAAATTGTTTGTTAAATCTTCTGTTATTTGGATATTATTATCTATCATTCGCTTCTTTAAAATATGTAAATTTACTGCATCGTATTCGTTTGATGAATCAGCAAGATTACAAAGTCTTTTTCTACCGATATCATACTGACCATCTTGGGTAAGTTTATAACCAATACCAGGTGGACCTCGGGGAGCTGTCACTGTAGCTGATTTTGTATCATTTCGTCCGAACACGTCAACACTCATTCTGATACTGATAGAAAACATAAGAATTAGAATCTAATATATCCAGCCTCTTGAAGTTCCTCAATGATAGCTAAAATTTCATTGTCATGATTATTGTTGCCAGCATTTCTTTCTGCTACAAGTAAACGAAGTCGATCTACTAATTCATTTGGGTCATCCCGAAATTTATAATCAATGACTGAGTGTCTATTGGCAACCTTGAATGATGATAAAGTTTTCCTATCAACAGTGTTCAACTTTGATAAAATACCACTACCTTTTGGATTAAACATAGGAGCAATGATATCATTGTATTTAGCACTGTTTGAATGATATTGCATGTCTCCTTTTTTATTCAAACGTGCTCCCGATTCTTCTAATATTTTTTTATAATTTTCTTTTTCACTCTTTGTGACAGAATCAATAGGTGGACGTTTGAGAACAATCAATTCAGTTAGTCCAACCGTCCTTGGATATTTTTTATTACCAACAACAATATTATTATTTGTGAATGAAATTGGTAATTTACCTAGTTGAAAGTTACCATTAGGATTAACTTTTACTCCATAGATTTGATCCGTTGTAGTATCTTTTTTTTTAATAAGTCGAGTGTAATCATCATCGACAACAACAGAAGAGCTAACGTTTGGTTCAATTTGTTGTTCTATAATAGATTCATCTAAACTTGATTTAGAAAAATTCATTAGTTCATTCTCACCAAATTTAAATGAATTCTTTACTAGAGTACTATAATTAAATGAAGGAAGATTAAATTTAGAACCATTTGCATCAAGTATTGGAAAAGTAAAATCTAATTTTGGTTTTTCAGATACACTTTCGGGTTGATAAATTTCACTTTCATTTTTGAATAAAATATTTTGTTGAGTATCACTTTTGAGTGTTGGTTTTTTTATGATATTAGACGCAAATTTTTGAAGAGGATCAACAATTGGTTGAAAAGTCTTTTTTAACACATCTTCTTCATCAGCTTTTTGATATTTTATCAATTTGTATTTTTTTTTAATAGAATCTCTTGCTTTTACAAGCTTATGAAGAATATCTTTTTGTTTCTGTAACTCTTTCATGTTAACACTTTGATGTATAAATGACGACTGAATAGACGTATTGAAAGTTTTATGTATTTATTAAAAAACAGTCAAATCCTTTTCTATATCGACCATCATTAATGGGATCATCTTTGATTATGACTAAAAAACCATATATACTATCATTCCAGCACGTTGAGCACAGATCCTTGAATTGATTATAAACCATATCAGTATTGACATGATCATCGTAAATATGTTTTAAATTTAGTTCATCTTGTCAAAATACTACTAACACATTTACATTATCTCGAACTAAATGTTTAGGTATACGAGTATATGATTGGCATAAATAGAAACAATCAACATTTTTATGTCTACTCATGCAAAAGAAAGCTCTTACATTATCTTGTTTTTCAGTTGCTATATCATCGAATATCATCATAGAATTTGGAAGAGTGTCGTTTGGAGCGTGAACTTCATCGTGCTCACTGAAAGGAAAAAACTGTATACCTTTTAATGGTTCTAATAATTTTTTCAAATACACATACTTTGGTTGATTAAGAGACTTTGAGTATAGGTATATATTTTCAAACCGAACACCATTAGGATCAGTAATTAGAGACATTAAGGTATTTGTTTTTCCACAGTTTGATGGTCCGCAAAAAACGGCTCGTATACTGTCTGGAAGTAAATTACCGTGTCGTTTGATTTTTTTATTTTGTTCCATTACAGAATCAAAATTATTTATAGGTAACTTGGAACTTTGTTCTTTAAAATTCATGTTGATTTGTTGTAGACTAATCAATGACTGAACAATTAAGGTATAAATATATCACTTTTATACAAAATTAATTCAGTGCTAATAGAATCTCCTTCGAGTGATGATCATTCACGGTAAAGGATTGGTAAACGATTTGATCAACAAACTACCTTTCGAAGCTCATATTCCAGGATATCAATACTGTGGACCAGGAACAAATTTAAAAAAGCGACTTGCCAGAGGAGACACGGGTATTAACCCATTGGACGCTGCTTGCAAGGAGCACGACATTGCTTATTCACAAAATTCAAATAACATTGAGCTTCGAAACTCAGCAGATCGAGTTCTTGCAGATAAAGCTTGGAGACGAGTCTTAGCCAAAGACGCTAGTTTGAGTGAAAAGGCAACTGCTTACGCTGTTGCTAATATGATGAAGATAAAAAATAAATTAGGAATGGGTGTTTCATTCAATAAAATAGTAAAAGCTGCATCAGTGGCAAAGTCGAAAGATAAAAAAGCTTCGGTTTTGATCCGCCAGGCTTTGAAAAAAGCTCGAAAGACTGTAAAAGGTGTTGGTGGGAAAAAAAAAAGTTAAGTTTCCTCGAATTCTTTCTATTCCAAAAAATAAAATTGGTGGGTGGTTAATACCTTTGTTTGCTGGATTAAGTGCGACAGGTGCACTGGCCGGTGGTGCAGCTGGTGTAACAAAAGCTGTCAATGATTATCATTCAGCTAAAGAACAGTTGGA
The DNA here is from genome assembly GCA_038277355.1 of Encarsia formosa. NCBI lineage: Eukaryota > Metazoa > Arthropoda > Insecta > Hymenoptera > Aphelinidae > Encarsia > Encarsia formosa. Next base: position 87,485,353 of record CM076184.1, on the reverse strand, counting down.
TGAGGCACGAAGACATAATAAAAAAATGGAGGCTACAGCTCTCGGTAAAGGAATGTGTTTTAAAAACTATAAATCAGGTTATGGTTTGTATCTTAAACATCAACAAACAGGTTATGGACTAAAACGTAAGAATTTGAAAAAAAAAAATCTCCATAGAAAATTTGAAATTGCCAAAAAGGGCACTATCAGACTGGGATATCGTTCAATATGCTAAAAAGTTAAAAATTCCTTATTTTAGAGGAGTATTCATGCGAGATTCCTTACCATCTACAGGACCTCTCATAAACGAGTCTGCTGTTTTAAATCTTGATGATTCCAAAGGATCAGGAACTCATTGGGTTGCATACAAGAAGCGAGGAGATAACGTCGTTTATTTCGATAGTTTTGGTGACCTACAACCACCAATAGATCTCATGCTATATTTAAGAGCATCAAACATCAAGTATAATTATGATAGATATCAAGATTTTGGCTCATACAACTGTGGTCACTTGTGTTTAAAATTTCTTTCTGAAACTATATAAGCTTAGTTTCAAGTTTATTAGTTTCATTGTTATTCCAACTGTCATGGATGGAACTTTGTCATTAATACTCAGTGGCAATTCATCAGTTTTAACATCTCGATATTTTCCACCAATTGAATTATCTCCTGATAAAAATTATTCTCTAGGATTAGTTGAGTTTTTAACTTACAATTCTATTCCAAATATCGATTCAGATAAAAACAAATTTTATATCGGTAATATTGAAATTACTATTCCTATTGGTGCATACGACATTGTCGACATAGAAAAATTTTTGCAAAAAGAACTCGCTCCGAAAGGAATAACTTTGAGTTTGAAACCAAATAATAATACATTACAGGCTGTTATAAAGTCAAGCGAATCCATCGACTTTACAAAGAGTGACTCCATAGGTTTATGGTTGAGATTTTCACCAAAAATTCTCGAAAAAAACATTAAGCACGAATCAGACTTACCTGTAAGTATTCTTAAAGTACAATCTGTTAGAATAGAGTGTAACATTGTCGGTGGATCATATTTAAACGATCAAAAAGTTCATACTATTCATCAGTTTTTCCCTAGAGTGAATCCTGGTTTCAAAATTATTGAAGTACCTGTGAAAATTATTTATCTTCCCATTACAGTAAAAAGTATTGATTACTTAGAACTACGTGTAGTTGATCAAGACGGAAATTTGGTCAATTTTCAGGACGAAGAAATAACTATTAGAATTCATATTAAATCTTTGTAATGGGTATTGTTTATGATTCAAAGAAAAAATATATAAATGAATCAACATGAAAATCGTCAATCAAACAACATCGAAAAGTCAAGGTGTTAACACAAAAAAACCTCAGTTTTCTCAAAAGGATAGGACTAAAAGTCATTCGTGGTGGTGTTGCTTAATTTTTTGTTGCAATGGCCGAAATTCTAAGTATTCAATCTCCGATCGTCTTCGACGATTCCGTAAAAAATTATGAGTTTCATACTCATCAGCCTTATACAATCTCCGAGTATAAAAATACCGATGAGATTCGAATATCCATTCAACATCAGGACCTGTGTGTTCTTCCTTCACAAAGCTTATTGCATATTAGTGGTAAAATTACTGCTGAAAATGGTACTCGTTTAAGCAATACGCAATTAGTTAATAACGCTATCTGTCATCTGTTTGAGGAGTTTCGTTATGAGCTAAATGGTGTAGAGATTGATGAAGGTAAAAATCCTGGTATAACATGTACTATGAAAGGAGCATTATTGTTTACACAAAGTCAAAAATATATGTTAGAAAATAATGGTTGGAAAATTGAAAACAATTCTAATTTTCCGGATAACGAAGGTAACTTTGATATTGTTATACCTTTGAACATGCTCTTTGGATTTGCAGATGATTACAATAAAATTGTTGTGAATATGAAACATGAACTCATTCTCGTTCGATCGAGAAACGATTCGAATGCTGTTTTACAAGTTAACGTAGCAGCGACTCCAGAAGCACCGGTTAAATATGAAGATTTTAAACTGGTTTTGAAAAGAATTGAATGGTTAATGCCCTATGTAACTGTATCTGATAAATTCAAAATTAATCTTTTAAATTTCCTGGGTAAGTATCAATCCATTGACATGAGTTTTAGAACATGGGAACTTTATGAGTATCCCCAGCTTCCAACTTCTAATCGTCATGTTTGGACGGTTAAAACTTCTAATCAGTTAGAGAAACCTAGATTTATTACTTTATGTTTTCAAACTAATCGTAAAGATCACAAAGGTAATATTGCAAGCTATTTTAATCATTGTAATATTAGTAATGTTAAACTCTATCTCAACTCACAATATTATCCTTATGGTAATTTAAATCTTGATTTTAGTCATAATCAATACTCTATCTTGTATGATATGTTCGTTAAATTTCGAAATTCTTATTACAACAAAGATCCTGAACCTTTTATAACAAAGGAACATTTTATGGAATATATGACCCTTATAGTCATTGATTGTTCTAAACAAGACAAATCCTTGAAAAATGCTCCAGTTGATATTAGACTTGAATTTGAAACTAGAGAAAATATCCCTGCTAATACTGCTGCATATTGTCTTATTCTTCACGATCGTATTGTTCAATTCAATCCTATGTTGGGAGATGTTCGAAAGCTTGTTTAAAAATGTATAAATACAAAAGTTCACAACATTATACATTCATTTGTTCATCATGGAGCGAAGAGAACTCAACTCTCAAAAAACCCCTTTAATATCTAATGATTCGAAGGAAAATTATAAAAGTTATGATTTTTCAAAAGAATCTGTGAAAAAAGAGGAACCCCTAAAAAAGTATGACTATAAGTATGAAAAAATGAAACTTGATGGTCAATCAGAAAAATGTGAAAATGGTTTCAGAACTAAAACGTGCATAAGTCAATTTAAAAACTCGTAAGTAATAAAGAGAGTAAATTGGGGAGATAAAGCAAGTAAGGATGTATCTCACAGAAAAGAGCGTTGGTCGGAGCTCTTTTCACTCTCTCTATTATTACTAATCCGCTCCTCATACACAAACAATTAATCTAAAAATCAAATAGTAAAACCACACTCAAAATCAACTTCTCATAGACAAATAGTCAATCTAAAAATAGAATAGTAAAACCGTCCCTCAGAGACAAACAATCTCTCAACAACCCCTCGTAGACAATAGGTCAATCCAAAAATCGAATAGTAAAACCACCCCTAAAAACCCACCCCTCATAGACCAACGGTCCACTCAAAATCCAATAGCAAAACCATCCCCTATTACCCTTTCAACCCCTCCGAATGGGGGTGGGTAATCATTTTTCACCAATAGTAAAATCAACCCTCATAGACAATAGGTCAATCCAAAAATCGAATAGTAAAACCACCCCTAAAAACCCACCCCTCATAGACCAACGGTCCACTCAAAATCCAATAGCAAAACCACCCCCACAATTACCTTACCCATCCCCTATTACCCTTTCAACCCCCTCCGAACGGGGGTGGGTTCCGAGGGGGTATATCCAGGATCGGTATAGCCTTAACTACTGTTCTCTTTTTCAGAACATTTTTTTCTTTTCGTTGCCGATTGAGCCTGTATAACATTAGAGTCTTCACTTTGAATCTTTTTTACTTCATTTATGACTTCATCTAAGCTTGATTTGGTTTCTAATTGAGATGGTATAATATTGGGCTCTTCATCTTGAATCATGATCATTTCTTTGTTAAAAGTATTTAAATAATGTGAAGGTGATTTTTCTATTTTCAAATCTAAAACAGCGTTGTCAGCATTTTCCTGTTGTAGAGTTTGTTGAAATTCAATCCTTTGTTGAGCTGATTTTTTGATTTTTAAAAAAGTTCTGTTTTTTATTAATTGTAATAAAATTTTTAAGTAAATTTAATACAAGTATGAAAAAAGGCAAAATCTTCATGAAGTTTACTTTTTTTAAATAATTACTTAAAAAATATGATTTCATGGAAGATTTAAAAATTTAAATTTTATAAAAGAATTTATCAATCAAATATTAATAAAATTTTTTTTTTTTCGGTTTTATCAATTAAATATCTTATTTTTATTTTACCTGAAGTGTGATCATTGTCATTACTTATTGGAAATTCTGAGTCACCTTTTATAGTTTGTGCATTCACAAAATCAAAGCGGGGTCTATCTAGTACGAATCCTTCAGATGAATTGTAATTATAATCATGAGGATAACGGTATGACTGATTACAAGAATCCTGCATTTGATTCTGTGTTTCTCTTTCAAACATGAAAGAATCTAGGACCAGCAGATATTTCATCAATCAATTAAAATTATAATAATATTTTTATAATTATTTCGTTAAAAAATTAATAATTACCATATAAAGGATTACTTTGAACGTATGAATTGTCTAATTGCACTTTTGGATCATAATCATAGTTAATATGTGGTTGTTGAATTGTGGTTCCTATAATGTTTTCAATAAAATTATTACAAAATGAATACTATAACTAGCGGTGAATGGATGGTTAAAATTATTATAATTTATACCATTAAAAGTATTTGGTGAGGGTTCAGTAGTTAAATAGTTCAATTTGTTATTGAACAAGTCTAAATCTTGAATGTTACAATTTTCCTCTGCTAAGTATTTTGATTCCATTGTTACATTTGGAACGTAACCTAAAAATTTAAAAAGCATTACTAGTACTTTAGAAGAAATAACGGTTATCATATATTTAAAACTTACTATTTGATAAATTTAGCAAATTAAAGTAAAACTTTTCTTCAGATTTATCATTCATAACGATACGATTAATAATTAATTCAAGCAAATAAGTTAATTCGATTGACATGTGTAGGTCTGATTGGCACAAGCAGTAAGCACGTTAGCGCCGTTTTTGAGAAAACTGTGCGTAGGTGAATAAAATGGAAGAACTCTGTCTCGCGTACACCACTGCATATGGCATTTTTTAAAAACAATATTTTTAGAAACAAACGATTTGTTCTTCGTTAGAAAATATGCATAAACTACTATTAATATTTTTATTCAAATTTATTCAAATTTAAATATTTATTTTTGTATAATAATTTTTTTATTTAAACAAAGTAATTTTTTTTACAGTTAATTTTAGAATGAATTGAAAAAAAGAATCTTTTTTATTTGAAAACTTAAAAAGTTAAATTAAATGTTTCTTTTTTCAAAATCAAAAAGAACAAATTTATAATATAATTTCGTAACATTGTTTTTATAATCGTTATTGTTTTTACTATTTTTACGCAATAAATCATTAACAATACTGTGATAGATTTTACTTTTTTTCTTTGTTCGATCTCTCAAAACGTTATTTGACTCACATACCTTCATTTTATTTGGGACGGCAGTGCTGCAACGGGCAAAAATCCTAAGTAAAAATGCAGGTATGTACATACCCCCGGTAATATGGATTTTTACTTTGCGCAGGGCTCAGTTTACTAGCGAAACACAGGTATCTGCAGGAAATAGTACTTTTTACATAAATTAAGTCACAAAAACCTAATTATTTACAAATCTATAAATAATTTTCAACTATAACTTTATCATCTAATTAGATCTTTTTTTCGTGCTTCCGACGGTGTAGATAACTTAATTTTGATAAAAAATGCAGATACCTTCGTTTTAACTTGGGACGGCAGCAATGTAATGAATAAAAAGTGATGAACTAAAGCCCAATCCAATTCAGGAGTATTCAGGTGATTCAAGCCAATCCAAAATTATACAACGCAGTCTAATTCGATGCATCATGATTCAAAGCAATCCGGCACAATGTAATTTTTAAAATGCAATACGCTGCGATATATTTTTCATCAGATATATTTTTAAACAATGCAATGCGAGGTCCAACATTCCAGTCAGATATATTTTTAAACAATGCAATGCGAGGTCCAACTGTATTTCTACGGTGTTAAATGCGATCGACTGTAATCTTATGCTCCAACTCCATAGGACGCATTGATTATCACGATAAATCATACATTAAGATGCGTTTTATATCAAGATGTTCCCTGTGGAGATGCATAATATGCAATTATACATTTTAGAAACATACTAGCAAAATTATATTCACTTTTTATAATTCACCATACTTTTTTTTCTTTTTAGATATTTTTGCTCGAGGCTACCGACACACTTTCTGGAGCATATTGTTTTTCGTATTAAGGGGGGGGGGTCTATCCTAGACAGTTTCAAAAAAGGCAAGCATTAAGGCAGATAATGCCAGCATTAAAGCAACCTTACTGCATTCGGCCAAAAAAGCGTTTTTTTTTTTTTTTTTTTTTTTTTTTTTTAATCCAAAATTTTGCAGAGGGTTCTAGGTTTGGATGACAATACAATAATCAGTTGTTATTTATGAACCTAGACACCCAGGTAGCCGACAATGGGGGTAATTCGGGTAGCTGGGGGTCATCATCAGGAGTACGTTTCGAGTTCTTCGTGGATGATTTCAGGAAATATTATGAAGTATTTAAGGAAACAGTTTAGACTTGGACATCCAGTTCAGCGATGGTGAGGATACTGTGAAGTCGTGATGTCCAGGTCTAAATTGATTCATAAAACACTCCATAATACTCCCTGAAGTCATCTGCGAAGAATTTGACCAGAACTTCTAAAGATGACCTTCAGGTACCCCGGGTACCCTCGTCATCGATGACCTGGATGTCCAGGTCCAAACTGTTTTATAAAATACTCCATTATACTCCCTAAAGTCATCCACGAAGTACTCGACACGAACTCCTGAAGATGACTTCTAGGTACCCTGGGTACCTTCGTCATCGACGACATTGATGTCCAGGTCCAAATTGTTTTATAAAATACTCCATAATACATTCTGAAGTCATCCACGAAGAACTCGACACGAACTCCTGAAGATGGTCCCCAGGTACCCGGGTTACCCCTGTTATCGGTGACCTGGATGTCTAGGTTCATAAATGACAACTGATTTATGTATTGTCATCCAAACCTAGACCTTCTGCAAAATTTTAGATTTAAGGGGGGATTTAAGGGAACCCTAGACAGTTTCCAAAAATCGATTTTTTTTTTTTTTTTTTTTTTTCTGACAGTACAACATCTCAAGAATGATGTGTTGAAATTTTGAGTCATTCTGAGTTGATCTCATAAGTTACAGCCTTTCTCGTGCGACGTCAATTAGCCTGCTCCGAGCGGCTGCACGAAACTTTAAACGCGTTTTTCTCAAAACTAGTATTTTCAAAGTCGGTGAGGAAATGTCTTCGCAACCTCTGCACCGATCGTTCTAAAATCTTAACCACGTCTTTATCATATACTTTTCCAGGTATTAACACGAGGATTTTTGAAAATTTCAATTTTTACGGTCATGACATGGCGGATTTTTTTGCCGAAAAAACGACTTTTTGTTTCAAATCACTGCAAAATCGTAAAAAATTAAAAAAAAAAAATCCTCGTATTATTAAGGTAAAGATGCCAATTATGATCACAAAAATCGCTACTTTTCAGCATTTTGAATTTTATTGAAAAAACAAAGCATGTTAGAGTAAATATTTTTTTACATACTCAAATTTTAAGGTCTTAGGAACTTAAATAAATTTTTTTTATATGAAAATTGTATTTGTTTATTGAATAATTAATGTTTAAAAACAAGACCTTTTGACCCCAGTTTATTAGACAACTTCAGCTTTGGCCCCAGTTTATGAAACACTTTTACACGTAAAATTCCATCTGTGACTTACATACCCCACTTGATGGAATGGTTTATCTAATTTTCATGTTAGATTTTTAATTTGTTCATGTTTGGGAGTAATGAAACCCTTGAATTTTGACGATTCCGTTCCATCAACTGGGGCACTTAAGTCACAGACGGGATTTAACGTATAAAAGTGTTCCATAAACTGGGGCCAAAGCTGAAGTTGTCTAATAAACTGGGGCCTTGACTTTAAACGGAGGCATAAAAGGTCTTGACTTTGAACAGTAATTATTCAGTAAGTCAATACAATTATCATATAAAAAAAATTTATTTGAGTTCCTAAGAACCTAAAATTTAAGTATGTAAAAAAAGATTCAGTCTAATATGCTTTGTTTTTTCAATATAAAATTTAAAATGCTGAAAAGTAGCGATTTTTGTATTCATAATTGGCATCTTTACCTTACCAAGATAAACTTGTTTTCTAACACAAAATCCTTCAAAATTGATTTTAAATGATCGGGAACAAAATGGCATTCCTCACCGCAAAAAAATGTAAGACGGAAGCATCGTAAAAAAATGGCTGGCATCGGCTTGTTTCTACGTATTTTTACATGAAAAAATTTGAGAAGATACTTGAAATGTTACTTTATTATGAAGTCAATAATTGACTTTAATAAATTTTTCCGTTTTTAAAATAAAAATTCACAAAAATTTGCTTTTTCTTGGCCCTCAAGGGTAGACTCCCCTCTTAAACTTTTAGGGTGAAATCTACATCGTGCATCTGTACAATGCAACAATTAGTTTCAATTCTGTAATACATAATTTTTTCATCGAATTTTGTGACACCTTATATATAGTCTGCACTCAATTAATACATAGATGCGAGTAATCCTCTAGAAGTTTCTCAACCCTATGCGCAGAAAAAAAATTTAGCACATGCTTAATTTCTACAATCGATACATTCTTTTTTATCAAATTAATTTTTTATTCTCGAGTTTTTTTTTCTAGTTGTTTTGTATTATGCAACTTTTTGACATTTTAGCACTTGTCATATTTTCTTTTCTATTGCTATTTTTAATTATGTTATGGCATCCAATTCGTTGCAGTGGGCCTGGCACTAATTTTTAAAATTTTACTAGCTGTCACGCCACTATGATACCACTAATTCTGTTGCATCTTTAAAATTATTACATGAAATAAATGATCATTTTTTTACTTTCAAAGCTGTTAGAAACTTGTATTCTACTCAGGGTGATATGATTGATTTATTTCCGATTAAAAATATTTGATTCAATATAAGAAATCCCAGGAAATTGATTGAATCAAATTGTAAAACAAATTTGTCATATTATTCTGTTACGAACAGATTGAAGAGAGGTTGGAATAGTTTATCCGTTGATACAAGAAATTGTAACTATATTAGTTTATTCAAGAAAGATATTAAATCAAAATTTTTGAAATTTGAATAAGAAAGATGTTATTGATGAAATGTATAAAAGGACATTAATGTCCGTTGATGATGAAAATAAATAAATAAAACAAACAAAATAATCATCTTTGAATTTGCAGTCTGTTGAGGGGTAAACAGGAACTTGTCTGACTTTTTTCCTTTTATTTACAATCCCGCAAAGAAAAACACGGGCAACTGTCTTTGGATTTGTGCTCTGAAAGGTTGTAATTGATTATTTAAAAAAAAAAAAATTTTTTAATAAAAAAATTTTTTGCATGAAAAAAATATTTTTGATATATAATTTTAATAATATAGGTTGCAGATTCAACATCATTTGAAACCATTTAAAATAACATGCAATTAAAAATACATTTTGGAAAGGTCCAAACAATAATCTCTGAACTTAAAAATTGATGTTTTTAAATTTGATTCACAAAAAATCAAAAGATAGTCATGAACAATAGCAATTTATTACAAGACCTAAACGAGAGTTTTCTGCATTATTTATTTTTGTTGAGGTTCTTTTCAAATGTTCAATGTTCTCTCCATCTGTTAAAAAAAAAAAAAAAAATGTATAAAAGAATATTAGTAAGCTTTATTTTTATTCATTTATTTTTTTTATAGTACTTAAGCTACACTCGAAAATGCTACTGAAAAATGCAGTTCCAGTTGTATCACATTGTCACCTTGATCAATCAGCATAGTGGAATCCTGAGTATGTTTCAATGAGACTGTCAAGATTGGATTGACAGGCTATAACGTGAGGGTCTCACTTTCATTCAACATCAACTTGAGTCCTCTTTCCCTTATTCTCCACCCTAGCTGGCAAACATATCCGATGCTTTCACTCGCACCACAGACCCATGGTACGAATCCGTAAGATTACCTTAGGAAAGTCAGGCACACACGCACACAAGTAACCCTGCAATGCGATACTCCAAAACTCATCAATTTGTTCATGCCATCTACGATAACAATGTTTTATTGAATCGCCTTCAACAAATTACTGTGATATTTGACTTTGTTGGACTACACATTTGTAGTAGAGATTGTTGAGATTTTATCTTTTGATTTTTAAACGAATGAATTCTAGTGATTGTTCTTAATTTATTTGAATCATTAATTATTGAATTGTTCAGCACTTGCCTTATAATTACTTTTCATGTTACTTCGTTATTAACCACATTATATTTATTGTTCATTAGTTTACTATTTATACTACACTATAACATACACGTAACTTATTTGTATTAGATAAAACTGCCTGTTTACTCTTTCGTCAACCTGTTACAACTTTGCACTACTCTTTGTCAACCTATACAGAATCGATTGAATTTTCAGTATCAAATGTAACGCATGAAGCATCTGTACACCTTTAAAAAATTTTATCAACCTACGATTTACATGTTCTATCATTGTATTTTCACTTACGCGTATGGTAGAGCTTGCTCTATACTTGGAAATAAACAATAAGCAAATAAACAAAGTGGCGTTGGGTCAGTGGTTGGCGTGCTAGTCTCAGAAACATCACCGCTGAAAGGGTCGTGGGTTCGATTCCCGATGAAATCACTTCGGATTTTTTTTCTGAGTTTTTCGTCGGTAATATTAGCCAAGGTTCCCCAACTGCTGGTTTTTCCCTAGTAAATTCCTTCAGCGGATTTTCTGGGTTTTATCTATCTCCACAAGGTTCGACTAGCGGGCCTTGGGCTAATTTGCGAAGCAGAGTAAGCTGACCCGATGTGTCACTCAAGAGTATAGAGAATACCGGCCTTACCGGTTGGAGCACGGGAACCCTGTCCCTCTCTCCCAGGGAACCCTCCTCCGGGAAAACTTGCGTAAGCATGTGGACTCAATATGCCTGGCACAGAAAGTGCCGGCCTCACCGGCTAGAGCGGGCTACCTCATGGCAGCAAACCATGAACAGGGCCATTCTCTGGGAATGCTAGTGTGGAGTCAACAGTGGATGCAATGTGCCTGCAGTCAAATGCAGGCTCAAGGAATGCTGGCCTTATCAGCAAGAGGCTGGCCATGCCGTGGATTTGCAACCCATGAAGAGGGCCTTCTTCCTGGAAGCTGACTTGACCGTGTTAGGCAGACAGAGATTGGAATTGAGGTAACAGGCTTAAGCTCCCACACATAGGTGGTGGAAGTGCCTCCGTTTCAAGGCCTCAAAGGCTGAAGCGGTGATCAGAGACAAAAAAATAAACAAATAAAATGAACAAATAAATAAACAAACTTAAATTACCCTATCTACTAATAAATCCTACTCACCTTATTCATCCTAGTCACTAACTCAGCCACTAACCTAATTTTAAAGTGTTGTTGAAGTACTTAAGATTTTGAAAAAACTCTGAAAAAACTCTCCAAAACCTCCACCTTACAACCTCATTAACCTGATCAACCTTACCAACCTGAACTACCTTTAAATAATATTGATTCAATACATGGATGCGTTGTTTTCTCGAGTGTCATTGAATCTCGTATTGCTTTAACTTCGGACGAATATATGTATTGTGAAGTCCATACCTGTAAAAAAAAGAAACAACAAAACCTATCGGTGTGGATGCTAACAGTATTAAGCGGAAATCAGTTATCAGTAGATTGTAAGATAAGTGTGGGGAATAAAGTACGGTATTTGTAGTAAATCAAAATAGTAAGCTCAGTAATGTGGCTAAGATTAAAGCAGGTCAGGTAATTGAAGATGAAAAAGTGAGTATTGTTAGTAGGGTTCTAAATATTTGTGCGAATAGTAAAGCGGGTTAGATACGGTAATTGATGGATGTGGGCTCATTGAGATATAAAATTTACAACTTTGGCTATCATTAGAATTTTCATATAAAATTAAACATCATTAAAAAAGTCTTGAGCTTAGCTTTCTTATTTTGTCATTCAAATTTTTATTAATTACATTTCGTTAATATGAGAGGGTGCTGTTTGCGATTGAGGCTTATTTTAACGAAGGACCAGTTGCCTTTTTAACGAGAGGCAACGTACTCGTAATTGAAGTGTGTGATTGGGGGGTGAAAAATAAATAAATGAAGCACTTTTTATTATGAATACTAAACCGAACTATATTCTATGTATTTTATGTACATTGAGAGCTGAGGAGCTCGCCGTTGTGGCCGGGAACCCTCAGACTCTCCAATATACTGAACTAGGGCCAAACTTTAAACTTATTGAATCGCCGAACAAGGGCGTCATAGCGAGTCGTACTCGCAAGCCCCGCGATGCGTGGTGGCCGCGATCACGGGCTGAGAAAGACTGTTGCGGGCGGATGTCGGCAGCCGGGACTTTCGTGGCGTCCGTCGCTCAGCTGACCAGTGTAGTTGTCGAAAAGAGGCGCTAAATCTCAAACAGGTACTGAAAAAAGCCGTTTATCATTTTAAATTTAACCTTAGTACTTAAAAATCATAAATTGGTTTAAACGCAATTTCGCGAGCTGTCACTCTATAGGAACTAGGTTCATCTCATAAAGAATTTGTAAAACAATTTTGAAAAAATCGAGGATTGTTTGTACGAGTTTGCGAAATTTGAAAATAATCATGATTTTTTTACTCTTTCGCTAATTACTAGAGTAGTTTTCAGGATAGTCAGTTTAAGCTAGAAACGTAATATGAGTCAGTGTCGAAAATGAAAAAGGTAAGTAGGGTTTGTTGGTACAGTGAGTGAGAGAAGTGTGGGGGGCAGGAGTGTTGACATAACTAATGTTGATAGCTTATGAAGGTTTTTTTGATAACTTATGTAAGTTATGGTTCTTCGAGTTGTAAGTGAGCCTTCATTGCAAGTGTTTTCTTAACCTAGCTCATTGACTGCATTATTGATTTCGAAACTTTGGAGTCTTGAAATTAGAACTTTGAAAACATGTGAAATTACATGAAGAACCTATGGAATGTAATGTAAAAGCTAGTTATTGCCTCGAATAAAAAAAAAAAAAAAAAAAATCACTTTACTCGCATTTGGATCACCTGAAATTAATCAGGTTAGTATATTAGTATATTGGTATTGTAACGGTCATTTGGCCCGCTACTGCTCCCCCAGAGGTTTTTCCCATTAGTAATAAGTATTTAATGTACCTGATAAACATCAGGCCAATTTATAGTTGAAGGAGCAGACGCCGGGGCACAAGAGCGAGAGAATCGCGCCTCGACGGAGCAAGAAGCAACGAGACTTGAAGCGCGAGACAGCTGACTGATGCTCGCGTGAGCCCGATAGTGTCGCTCGGGCAGCCGCTGCGTTCAGACTTTCGTCCACGCGTTTACGTTGGTCAGTGCTGCCACAGCGATCTACCGTGCTAACCCTTTTGATATTGTTATTTTACGTTGTGATTTACTGTCGTCGTACATCAAGTGCAGCTCCGTGAATTTAAGTGTCTTTGCTTCTCGCTGGGCCTAGTGCCCCGTTTACTTCTTAAGCGTGAGAGTTCTGTTCTATTAATAAAGAATTGTTGTTGCTAAGAGCAACTTACGTGTTGTAAATTCAGTTCCTCTGAGAACCTCACTATTTTTATGGTAATAATAAACGAAACTAATGAGTTTCGGTTGAGGGCTTTTAACCCTTACAAATGACATCCCTTGAGTTGGTCAGAGTAACTAAAATTATAACAATTTGAGAAGTGAATGATAAAATTTTTTTTAGCGAGTGTGCACAGGCGGAAATGAACGTGTATGTGTGTGTTAGTGCCAAAGAGGCATGAAGGGAAAATAAATTCCTAGAGTTGGTGCGGTAAAGGACAAGGTATCCTCAATTATGTAAACTTTTGTTTAAATGTGCGGTGATTGACGCGTGAGTGTGTAAGTGTCGCCGGCTGCTTTCGTGCCACATACGAGAGCGAGAAAGAGAAACATAACGACCGCTGATCGTTTGTTTTGGTTTGGCACTTCACGCGCATCTCTCTTCTCTCTCACCCGCGTGTGTGCGTACGTAGATAAAGAGCGGCTGAGCGAGAGAGAAAGAAAGAATTTAACTATCGTTGATTGATGTTGTTCTGTTGATGCGCAAATGGCGCATCTTTCTTCTTTCTCACTCTCGTGCATGTGAGTGTAACTACCGATGAATATATTTATGAGTGAAATTCTAGAGAATTTGAAAGTAAATAAGTTTCAATTTTGTCGTTTGAGCTTTGATTATAGCCGTGGGATATTCCCTTTGTTCTTTTGGACTTGAATAAAATTCAAGTTGGGATTTTTTTTTCCTGTCTTTTTTATAATTGAAATTTATTTGTTGTTCGACTCGTGGAAAAATAGTGTGCGATGTGAGTGTAAGTAGTGGCACTGTACCAAGATACAGTATAGTAAGTGCTGGCAAGTGGTGTAGAGCGTGTAGTTTTCTCTTTGTTCTCTATCTCTATTTTCGATTTGCGAAATTTTTTTTTTAGGTGGAGATCGTTGGAATTAAATTATAAAATTTTTTTTTTTGTTTCTTTTTCTTTTTTTTCGCTTTTTCCACGACTACATTGGTGGAAAACGATAAAATTTTTTTTAAACACCTCTTGTGAAAAGCGCACGTATAGCGTACGAATTTTATAATAATAGAGTGCATGTGTGAATATTCGGTGATGCGAGATGATGGACCTTAGAGCGATAGACCAAGTGTGGTAGCCACGTGATGCTGATTACGACGATCCCGATTTTGGGCAAAGGGGGGGTAGAGGACAAGGCTACTCTGTACAAGTGGTCCACAACGATCGACCCCAGGGATTTGGGTGTTTTTCTGAATAGTCTGGACCTGTTGGCGGCGGGAGATGAATTCGACCAGAGGGGTCAATTATACAGGTGCCTCGGGGGAGAATACTCAGTGGAGGATTTTCTCCCGAACCCGTTGATGGAGAATCAAATAGCTCTACTCTGGTACAGGATAATATTGCGTCACCATTTTATGGAAAAGCAATTAACCATGCCACCAATTAAAGCCGGAACTGATCGACAGAAACAGTCGATGGATTTAACGGCAAGTCCGATGCCAAACGCAAATAGCTCACTGGTGGACAACACAAATGGAGATATGGCCCATGGGGGGTTGACAGGTACACGACAGTAAGATGCGGATACAGAGTGACAGCCACTGAAGGATTGGTTTATCAATCCTTATTACAATGTAAGTATGCATGAGCAAATTTGCAGCAACCTGACAGACAGTCATGCATCCAAAGAACCAACTGAGACGGGGCACATCAATTTTATAATTGACGGAGTAAAGTATAGTGCACCGAATGATATATTGCAAGCATTTATGAAATCACTACAGTCAGTGGAAACGAAGGCGGACGCGTCTGCAAGAAGAACGTGCGTTAACATATCACGCACTGACACGACGACTGGGGTAGAAATCCCGAAACTTAACCCGAATGCGAGTACTTGAGCCCAAAGTGTGGGCGTGACAGTACTTAACCAGAGGATGACGTTTAGCGACATGATGACACAGCGATTGCAAGACGCAACCGGCATGAATTCACGATTAGATGTTAGTCATCGGCATTTAGCCGTGCCGCAAAGCACAAGGTTACATGCGGGCGTGCAGAATGATGCCGATGCGAGCCTATTTATGACAAACCAAGAATACCTAAGCACAGTGCCTGCAGAGTTAGAGGAATTTACCAGGCCTGTGGGAGGTGGGCATGCAATGCATGGTACCTATGGTGCTTACACACAGCCTTTTGCAGGGTGGGGTCAGGAACCCCGGGGAACGGATTTTTTTCCAACCACTGATGTTAATCAGTTCCCAGGCAACTCATATTCATCTATGTTACTTACAAATGTTGGTGTGGACAAGACGGTGCGTGCGTGGGTGGAGATTGAAGCTCTCCGGAACCCCTACAGACAACATTGAAGATTTTCTGCAGAAGGTGGAAGAGTAACGTCTGCTAGACCGACTCAGTGACCAGGATGTGCTGGCCGCACTCTGTGAATTAATTGCAAGGGTGGCGTTGAATTGGACACGACAGCACCGACACGAGTGGCCTACTTATACGCACTTTGTCATGGCAGTGAGGAGACATTTTGGTGTGAATACAGATTTACAGGCGGCGCTGCGACATGAAGCTGAGCGACGGACACAAGGTGAGGGTGAGCCAGTTAGTAATTTTGTGACGTGCGTACGGGCAATATTGGACAGGTTAATACCGCTCCTAACCCCCATGGCAGAGTTAGATTTGATTTTTCGAAATCTATACCCTGAGATTGGTAGAGTGTTACATCGGAGTGTGATCGTGGACCTGAATTCGTTGATTGAGCATGCGTAGGTGGCGGAAGGATCGATCACGTTACATCGATATTATAAACCACCACCATTACCTGAAGAATCAGTCATGCCTGTACTGGTTTTTAGCCAAACTGCGAGTAAATTTAGAGGGAAGGTGGCAGCAGTGAATCTTGGGAAGGTGGAGAGTAACAGTATCAAAGAGCTCGTTGCCAAGGCCATGAGCGAGAGGTACGGGGAAATTAAGAGAGATCAGAAGGAACAAATGGGTGCCAAGGGTGCGCAAAGCTCGAATAAACCCAAATTTCCGAAGAAACCTGCGGCATCTACCTCAAGCTATAAGCCTGAACCGAAGCGGGATAACGACAATGGTAATCGGGGGAAATCAGTCCCTGCAGAGCAGAATAAAGAAAAGTTATACTGCTGAACTTGCAAGTTACCAGTTTACACACGACGGACTTGTCCAAGGTGCAACCAGGGAAAAGGCAAGTCTAGTCGACTTCGAGATAAAATTAAAGTCGAGCGAACCCATTAAGCAAAGATACTATACAGTATCCCCGAAAATAGAAGAGGAGATGCACAAGCAGGTCGCAATGCTCCTAGCGCAAGATATAATCGAGCCATCAGAGTCACCTTGGTCCTCGCCCGTTGTTATGGTGAGAAAATCTGACAGCTCTTATCGTATGTGTATCGATTATAGGAAAGTCAATGACGTGACTGAGGAAGTGGCACATCCAATACCATAAATGGAGGCTATTTTCTGAAAGTTAACGAAGGCGAAGTACATGAGTACAATTGACTTATCCAAAGCGTACTACCAGATAAAGATGAAGAAAAAATCCAGACCTATTACGGCCTTTACAGTGCCAGGTCTGGGCAATTTCCAGTGGAAAAGAATCCCAAATGGGGTGAAAAATGGATCCGCAAAGTTCCAACTTATGATGGTTCTATTGATCCAACCGGAACTGGAACCCTGGAGTTTTTCCTACCTATACGATGTTTATGTCACAACAGAGACCTTTTTAGAGCACTTACAAATGCTCGAGAAAATAATAAAAAGGATTCTCGCGGCGGGCCTGACAATAAATGTGAAAAAGTGTATGTTTTTCAGGTCCGAGGTGAAATACTTGGGGATAATGGTAACTCGTGATGGGTTCTACCCAGATCTCGGCAAGATAGAGAGAAACCTGGATTTTCCAGCACCCATGGCAAAGAAGGCCTTAACCCGTTTTCTAGGGTTAGCAAGTTGGCTGCGAAAATTCTCGGCGGATCTTGCAACGATTGCCGAGCCCCTGACAAGGTTAACGAAAGCTAAGAATGCGTTCGTTTGGGGCTCAGAGCAAGAGTCTGCATTTGCACAAGTTAAAATGCTCTTGGCTACCTGTCCAACGCTTTACAAACTAGACTTTACGATTCCGTTTAACGTCCACAACGATGCCAGTGACGTAGGAATTGGGGCCGTATTGACGCAAGTAGTCGACGGTGTCGAGCGTATATACTTTGTATATAATATACTTTGCGAGTCAATTATTGAAATCGGCCGAAAGGAATTATTCCATCACCAAACGCGAGTGTTTGGCGGTGAAATGGGCCGTAGAAAAATTCAGGCCATATCTAGAGGGCTTTGAGTTAAAAGTGATCACGAATCATGCCAGTCTTAAGTGGTTAATCTACATAACCCCACTGATTGACTCGCCCGTTGGGCTTTGACCTTGCAGGGTTACAACTTTACGATCGAGAATCGTAAGGGTACCGCAAATGTAGTTCCTGATACGCTATCAAGAATGTACGAGGAGGAGAGTATTGTCGAAGTTGCTACCATCTAAATGTCGGAGAAAACTAGTGAAAGATGATACAACTTGATTTGAGAAAAGATTAGGACAAACCCCACCGAATATCCTTACTGGAAAATCGTAAGTGGAAAATTATATACTTACAGACCAAATGCAAAAATTGACGATGTGATTGACGACAAGACGGCGTGGAAGTTGGTGATACCGAGCGAGAAACGCGAGCCTGTATTGTATGAGTGTCACGATGAGCCGTCATCTGGACATCTAGGCCAATATAAAACTCTGGAACGAGCGTTAATTAATTATTTCTGGCCTAACATGCGTAAGGACGTGGCAAAGTACGTAAAAAACTGTACTGTATGCCAACAATGTAAGGTCGAGAGGTTACCGCCCGCAGGGTTGATGGGTAGAAGGATCTTTGATCGACCGTGGGAGATCGTGGCAGGTGACTGCCTAGGCCCCCCACCCAGATCCAATGGTGGGAAAGAATATCTATTGATTTACCAAGATATGTTTACATGCTGGATCGAATGCATACCTCTAGCAAGAATAAATGCACCTAATATTGTAAGAGCTCTGAAAGTGAGAGTAATTTATCACTTCAGAGCTCCAAGAATATTTTTGAGCAACAATGGGAGTGAGTTCGAAAACGCTCAGCTCGATGGGTTTTTGAAAAACAGTGGGATATATCATACCCACACTCCACCAAAACACCCTCGTCCCAACACTTTGGAGAGAATAAACCAAACAATCAAAACAATGATTGTTTCCTTTATTGAAGAGCACCACAATGAATGGGACGAACATATCGCAGAATTTGCATTTTGCATAAATACTGCAAGTCAGGAGACGTTAAAATTATCTCCGGCTGTTCTCAACTTTGGGCGCCAGCCAACGCAAGTAAATGGGACGTTCCAGCTAAAAACGATCACGTTTCGGAGTCAAAAATAAACCCTATATGAAATTTGGCCCATTTGTTGGGTGGTATAAAGTAAGTATTTTGGCCAAATATGAAGTGATTATCTTCAACCCCCTCGTAGTTACAGCCCCTGGAGTGTCGAGGGTTGTAAAATTTCAAAAATTCATATCTCCGGAGCGGATGATCCGATTGGGATGGTTTTTTTTTAAAATACGCGTTTTTATATGAAGTTTTTAGAAAAAATTAAAAATTTTATAAAAAATATCAAAAAACGCAAAAAAATTGCAAAAAACAGTTTTAAACTTATTTTGCTGAAAAACTCCCAAACCGATTTTAAAAATTAAAAGCTCAAATTAAAGAGCAAAGTTTACACTTTAAAAATCCGTTTGAAAAATTTTGTGATCTCAATTAGAACCAGAGATATGAATTTTTGAAGTTGCGGTGCGCGCTGCTCCGCCCGCCGCGCCGTGCTGACTCAGCGTCGGTACTCATGCCGCGCCGCGCGCCGAAGCAGGTATCACTGCATTTACTGAACAATTTACTTAAACAATTTTCATACAAACTGCGCGTTATCTTTTGTTAATTTAATTTTTAAATTTACAATTATAAATGAAATAACATGCAGTTTTAAACTTAACTTTCTTATCAAACAAATGATTAATAGCAGCAATTCATTCGTTTTTCAAACAAATTTCGTTTTCACTGCAATCAAACTTATATTTTTTCTTTTCCTGCCTAATTGCCTACCTGACTCAAACCGAAACCAACCACACCCCTTCTTTCTTTTGAATGCTGCCCCACCCACCTTAGGTCCAAAGTAATTTTCGTCTCAAGTCAATTTTAAGTCACAGCTTAAAATCTAACCGTCAGCCGAGAGAGTTAGTCACGGAGACTCAGTCTTAAACTAACCACCGAGAAAGTAAGATATATTTTGAACCTTAAGAATATTTTACAACGCGAATTGATAATTTTATAAAAGGTTTTCAATACTTTTTCGACTTTATTGTTCTGTCAAAAATGTCTGTTCCTCAATGTGCAAACCCTTTCAAAAGTCATTCGCGTCGTCGTCATAATTTGTTTTCAATTAGTCAGAACCTTCTAAAAATGTGGACTCCGTTGCTTGCAAAAGATGACCTATTGTGTAGCAGTTGTAAAAAAAAGTGTTACTTTAACAATCCTGCAGATTTTAATCATTTAGCAGTGGCTGCTCAAGATCAACTAAAGGAATCAAATGATGAAGATATGGAGTATCAAGTAGATTATATTGATGAACAATTAGAGGACAGTAATGAGTACGGTTTGGAAGCATGTTCATCAAGCAGCTCAAGATCAAAACTTCGATCAGTTTTGGGTAAGCTTAATGAACTGTTATCCGAGTTAAACATTGAAACTTTAAGCTTAACGTCTCTTGAAGCACCAAATTTCGTCGAAACGACGATTGATAGATTGACTGATCATTTAAAAACTACTTTAGCTAGATCGTATGATCATGCATCTAAAATTTCAAACTCGTTCGAATCAGCAGTTGTTTCCGAAATTTGTGATAAGTTTCATGAAAAATCGACTACGAAATCCGAACGATTACAACTTTTAACTATTTTACTTTTACAATGGCCTTGTCGTAAAATTGAAACCGAGATCGGATGCTCCTTCTTTTTAGCAAAACAAACTTATAGATTTTATTAAAAGTAATTATGCTGATCGCATAACAAAAATAATTTATGTGTCAGATGGTGCTGGAACTCAGTACAAAAATAGATATAATTTTTACAATTTATTACTACATTATCAAAACTATAAAATTGAAGCAGAGTGGCACTTTTTTGCAACCAGCCACGGCAAAAATGCGTGCGACGGGATTGGTGGTACGTTAAAGCGACTAGCAAAAAGAGCAAGTTTGTTGAACACAGACATTAGCAATGCAAAAAAAATGTACGATTGGGCTTCTTCTGCAATGATAAATACTGCATTTGCATTTTTTTCTGCAGAAGAATATGAAGCTTCTAAAGAAAAATTACATCCTATATTAGACAAAGCAGAAACTATCGTTGGGACTCTAGGATTTCACTCCTTCGTACCAGTTTCCAAAGACAACACTGAAATAATTTATGTTCGAAATATTTCCGAATCCAATGAACCTAAAAAAAAGATAGTCATTAAACAGAAAAAAAAAAAAAGTAATTATGTAACGGCATGAGAATTTTGTAAAAATTTAATAATTAATAAAACCAAATTATAAATGCATACCACTTTTTTTATTTTCTCCTTCTATTAACTGTGAAATTAAAATATATGAAGATTATTGTACGGGAATCGTGTAGTTTCATACAATAAATTTTCCCTTAAGAATACTTTGCGTAAGTTCAGAATTTTATGAGCTTAAAAATTAGATAAAAGAAAAAATGTAAGTTTGATTGCAGTGAAAACGAAATTTGTTTGAAAAACGAATGAATTGCTGCTATTAATCATTTGTTTGATAAGAAAGTTAAGTTTAAAACTGCATGTTATTTCATTTATAATTGTAAATTTAAAAAATAAATTAACAAAAGATAACGCGCAGTTTGTATAAAAATTGTTTAAGTAAATTGTTCAGTAAATGCAGTGATACCTGCCTCGGTGCGCGGCGCGGCATGAGTACCGACGCTGAGTCAGCACGGCACGGCGCGGCGCGGCCGCGGCGGGCGGAGCAGCGTGCACCGCAACTTCAAAAATTCATATCTCTGGTTCTAATTGAGATCACAAAATTTTTCAAACGGATTTTTAAAGTGTAAACTTTGCTCTTTAATTTGAGCTTTTAATTTTTAAAATCGGTTTGGGAGTTTTTCAGCAAAATAAGTTTAAAACTGTTTTTTGCAATTTTTTTGCGTTTTTTGATATTTTTTATAAAATTTTTAATTTTTTCTAAAAACTTCATATAAAAACGCGTATTTTAAAAAAAAACCATCCCAATCGGATCATCCGCTCCGGAGATATGAATTTTTGAAATTTTACAACCCTCGACACTCCAGGGGCTGTAACTACGAGGAGGTTGAAGATAATCACTTCATATTTGGCGAAAATACTTACTTTATACCACCCAACAAATGGGCCAAATTTCATATAGGGTTTATTTTCGACTCCGAAACGTGATCGTTTTTAGCTGGAACGTCCCAAATACATTGCGTGGAAAAATTGAGAACGAGCTCGAAGATGAGGTTGAGGTAGAGGCCATTAAAGAATGGTTAGAACGTATGAAAAAACTACCCGATCTCTATGAGCATGCAAAAGCAAATTACGAATCCACCCAAAAAAGGCAGGCCAAATATTTTAATAAGACACGGTGAGAAACCGGATATTGTCGAGAGCGTCTGAGGGAATCACTGCCAAGTTGGCCCCGAAGTACAACGGGCCATACATTGTCCTGAAGAAGAGGAGTCCATATATCCACATACTGTACGACGAAGAGGGCAATTACATTGAGCCCGAGTATGTAGAGTATTGAAATCCTGACATGATGAAAATTTGAGGTTCAAGCCCCCGGTAGCGGAAGGTGAGATCGAACGTTATAAAACGGTTGAACCACAGAGGATTAAAGTAGAAACGACACCCAAGGACAACTTGAAAACTCGAGCTAGCCGTCCGGGAGGCCCCCACAACACAGAAAACCACGCAAAAAGCGTGGTAGGCCGAGGAAAACAGCGGTCGTTGTAAAACGGCCGGCCCACGCGAAGACAGGAAGAAAGCAAATGCCACGAATAAGTGTGAGCTTGAACAAACTTACAGTTGGGAAGACATCCGAAGTGTTGGTGGTACGATAGAAGCCCGGTCGTCCGAAAGGATCGGTGAAAAGGAAACCCAGCCCAGTATCCTTGTCCCCGCGGCGGACGAGAGCGCAAGCGAAACTACCTACATGCGTTTGAAAATTTGTGAATAGTTGCGAGAAAATATGATAGTGTCTGTGAAATATTATTGTAAAATGATAGAATTAGCGAGTTTGAATATTTTTATTTTTATTGTTTTATTATATTCAGCTTCTTTTAAGCTCATAGAGCAAGATCTAAAATGCACGATCTTATACTATCCTCTTCTCTTTTCTTTTCTTTTCCTTATCCTGATATCCAAAATTTTTCACAGAAGATAGCGGAAAGAAAAAACAAATTTATAGTTCTCATGGTAATGGAGTGGACCCTGATCCACATCGAGAATCAGCAAGAGCTCCAAAGAAAAGTTGCAGACTGCAAGAAAAAACTGGAGCACATGCGGGTGCTAGCGATATTACGCGAAAAACGAGACGCCGAAACCAGACATGAGTTAGGAGCAGCCCGTGACCGTGAACAACTAGCACGGTATGAACAACGACGAGGCTGGATACTTGGAGACTCTTCTTTCTGGCGATACTAGGAAGAGGCCGGAGCACGTATTAACGCTGAACAATGGCGTGCCCAGGCAGCGCAGAGAACGCACGAAGATGAAGAGCGCTGGGTTGCACTAAAACGCTATCAGGCGGAGGAAGATGCAAGAAACCTCGAGTGAGTCCTGGTCATGGACAAAGCCAAAGTCTTAGATGATGCCAAAGGGGGAAAGATAAAAATCAAACGCCAAGCCAAAGAAACCAGACGTACAATGAACAGGACCAAAGATGAGGAAGAGGAGGCGTGGGCACAGAGAAAAGTGGAGCGCCTAGCAGCCGACCTCGTCTTCGTGAAGCTCCAAAAACAGAAGAACGAGAAGAGGGCCGAAGAGGGGCTCTTAAGACCCAAGGGCAAATGTCCGATTTGTGGAGTCGTAGGAGTCTCCTTAATAACCCAGTGTCCGAATTATGACGTCCACAAGGATAATATGCAGTACGGATAACAACGAAGAACCAGTACAAAAGATTTTTCATATATTTTGTTAATTACCTTAATTTATATTCCTATTCAAATTCCATTAATACACAACCCTACCTCAAAATGCAATTAGTTTAATATTGTAGATGAAGTTTTCTGTAGTTTGACAATATGAAATAAATAGTTTGAAATTGTATAGTATACTCTAATAGTAAAAATTTTTCTTTTAGAGAGTGAGAGAGATTGTAATCATGGTAGTCTCATGTAAATGCGTTGTTTTAAAAGACTACGTGTAATAATTTATGTAAGAGTGACAATTAAAAGGAGTAAGCGGGGTGGAGATTTACTTTAATAATTTTTTTTTTTTCTAATTCTATTTTTTTTTTTTTTTTTTTTTTTGCTTTCTTAATGCTCACAAGAGCAAGTGTTAATTTTGTTCATTTTTTTTTTTTTTTTTTTTTTGAAAAAACCTGGATCCAGGGAGCAAAGATCGAGCTGGTAAACTCATAGACTTAGTCTACCAGCCTCTGAGAGAGGGGCGTTGTAACGGTCATTTTGCCCACTACTGCTCCCTCAGACGTTTTTCCCATTAGTAATAAGTATTTAATGTACCTGATAAAAATCAGGCCAATTTATAGTTGAAGGAGCAGACGCCAGGGCACAAGAGCGAGAGAATCACGCCCCAACGGAGCAAGAAGCCAAGATACTTGAAGCGCGAGACAGCTGACTGCTACTCGCGTGGGCCCGATAGTGTCGCTTGAGCAGCCGCTGCGTTAAGACCTTCATCTACGCGTTCACGTTAGTCAGCGCTGTCACAGCGATCAAAACATTTTTTTAGAAACTGAAGAAGAATATAGTCCACAATTTTTTTCTAACCTTCAAGCATTATGTTTAAAACTTGACACTTAAACCATCTGCAATTAAAATTTTGCTGGAAACCATTATAATTGGATAATCGTCCGAGTGGGCTTTGCTTGAAAATCTTATTTTTAATGAAATTGGTCAGCTAGAATTAGCATGTAATTTTTTTGATCCAAGATATAAATTACGTGTTTTAGATGTAAACAGTGATATTTGTAGACGTTTAAAAAAACTCTTTTAAAGTTTGGAAAGTAGATTTATTTCTTCAAATTATTACAAAGACTTAGCAGATTGTATTGCTAGTGTAAAATATTTTGGACACTTACTTGAAACCATTGAAAATCCAGAAATGTTTTGGGATAAAGCCAAATCAAATTATCCTAATTTGCCATATTTCACATTAAAAAAACTCCTGTTACTCGACTTGAAGTAAATTTTTCAAAAATAATAAAAACAAAAACTAGTTTGCCAGCTGAAAATTCTTATGAATATTGGCGTTACAAGATCTCACTTATACTAAAGAAACAGTATTAACTGTTTTATTTCGTTCTTTTCAATGTACTCAACTGTCGGTACCTTAAAAATTATTATATGTTCTTTATCAGAATAAATTTTTTTTTTTTTCATTAACGATAATGATTCCCATCTCGGGATACATAGAAATTTCAATGTTCTTCATTTACTTGCATTTTCCCTAATCTACATATTCACAAGTGTTTATTCATTTATATATCGCAATTTGTCCCTACTCTGTCTTCTTTCTTTACTCTTCGTTTTTCTCCGTTTCAATCTGGTCTTCGTAAATTCTGGAATTGACTTTCTGATGGCTAGCACCTTTCTCATCCATATTATCCCCCCCCTAAATTCCTCATTCAATGAGGTCTTTCTTGTCGAACATTCCTCCCTCATATGCTCCCTCCCAGGATTCCTCCCTTTACCCACAAATTCGACATAGTCTTTCTTCTTCCCTTAACCAGTACCTTTCTCTCCTCCACTCGTTGCAGCATCTAAACCTTGCCATCATCTTTATTTCACTTCCTGCTCCTTTCCAGCTTAGATATTTCGGTCTTATCTCCATCCACCATTTTCTATAGTCTCTTGCAGACCTCGATCCTCTGACTTTCCTTGACCTTTCCCTTTCCCCTTCTTTCTTGAATTCTTTCCTCCATTTCCCAAGCGCGTCTTCCCCTTTGTCCGTCTCAGGTTCTCTGGCCCACCTCGTAGTACCCCCTGCTTCCTGCATTCTTACCATTGCCTTCCCCTACTTTGTATTCTCCCATTCCTTTTCCTCCATTTCTCTACAATAGTTTCTCAGGAGTTTATTCTCTGTGTCACCCTTCAATTTCTCTTGGAATTTTATTGCCCTATATCCCGCCCCGATGAATATGTCAGTTGTAATGTATGAAAGTAGAGATGTGCGAGCGTCAGCACTTTTCGGGTGTGAGCCTCGGCACGCCTGCGAACGTGGCAGTTGCGCTACGGCCGTATCAAAGTAACATGTATTCAATGATGGTTGATTAATAAATATAACTTAAAAAAGTACTTATTCATTTCTTTTAACTACCCACTTTACACACATTACAATAGCAACGAGGATTACCGGATCTAGTTGAAAGGAAAGTGGAGTAAATCTCTACAGTAAGAAGAGCGCAACTCAAGAAGGGAAAAGGTAATGACGGATCCAAGAATTTCTAATAGTGCATCGATAAGTAGGGCAAAAAAAAACAGAGTTGGTAGAATTCTTGTGCGAATACTTCCAGGTAAAGGCGCAAATACTACTGACGTGGATATACAGTGATGAATTGAGAAAAGCAGTAAAAAAATTGTAAAAAGACTACAAGAGCAACAAAATTTGCAAGACGAAAATACTGAAACTTTTGAAGAAAGTAAGAGCATAAGCACTCAAACTGATGATATAATTGATACAAGTCAGGGCGTAGCACCCACCGGAAAAGGAGTGGACCCGTCAGTAGGTGAAATTGAAGGAGTCAACTTGAGAGAAGTATACGCTTATAAGCGCAACCGATTTAGCTGATTCAGAGCCCCAAAACGACAGTGAAATGAGAGCCCGAGTAGAATTTGTGCTGCATAAAGATGACTGGGAAACGTTTGTCGACAAATGGATATGTTTTTTGAAGCAAAAGATATTTAAACCAGAAAAGAAGAAAGCACAATTATTGGTACAACTAGATACAGAAGCATTTAAATTAATAAAACAACAGTTATCACCATAAAAAATAAGTGAAAAATCGTACGAGGACATTGTAAAAGTGATGAGTGAACATTTCAATCCTAAACCTTCAGAAGTTATGGGAAGATGCAAATTTAATAAGGCAAAACAGGAAGCATCTGAAACAGTAGCAGAGTTTGTAGCTAAACTGAAAAAATTAGCGCTAAACTGCAATTTTGAGACAAATTTAAATTCTGCATTATGAGAACAGTTTGTGTGTGGTCTTTAAAATAATGATACAAGAATAGCACTTTTTAAAAATGAAAAATTGACCTTTGAAGCGGCTTACAAAGAAGCGGTCGCTCAAGAATCAGCGGAAAAAGCTGCACTTGGTACGCGAAAAATTCTACAAAATAAAGAGACGAAAAGTGAAATATTTGCAATTGGAATTTCAAATACTCCTACGCGGTCAGGTGAAAGGAGGACTATGAAATCAAAGCCAGAACAAAACATGCAAGCTACTGGTGGTAATAATTTTCAAGTAAGAGATCAACGAGGAAGGGTATATTTTCGTAGCGCCTCCCCTTACCATCTAGCCAACAGGTGCAGCTATATCGATTTTGAGTTTGATTTTTGTCATAAAAAAGGACATTTCAAAACGGTTTGCCAAAACCACAAGGAACCAACGGGTAGGCAACAACAAGTGCAGCTGATGCCGTACGATTATGATGGAGGGGCAGCGAGCAGCAGCGGCAGTGGTATCAGCGACGTCAACGGTGGAAGCTCTGGACAAGCACAGGAGTGGTCAGCGAAAAGTGAGTTTCTGTACGTGAAGGGCAGTGATGAGAAAAAGTTCATAGGTAAGGTAATGAATGATAAGGATTTGGAAAGAAATCCAATAGTTGAAAATGTGAAAATAAACGGTTTTACGGTGAAAATGGAAATCGATACGGGTACTTATGCTACTGTATTATCAGAGAAATGTTACGATGAAAATTTTAAAAAATTTTAAATTGTTAAAACAGAGCGAAAATTAAAAACGTATGATAATAGTGTTTTGCATTCAATAAGAAAATTATGTAATTTAACGGCAGAGTTTCGGGGAAAAACTTGCGTATTAGAGTGTTTTGTATTGCCTGGGAGAGGACCGTTGTTAATGGGTAGACAATGGTTAGCAGCTTTTGAATTATGACCGTTAAAATTTGACGTTAAAAATGAGAATGAAATTAATAAATTGAATGTCGAAAATGTAGCGGTAAATATGAAAAAAGAAATTAAAGAGTTGTTTATAGACTCAGTGGGTAACTACAATAAAAGCAAAGCCAAAATCTATTTGACAGAAAATGCAAAACCGGTTGCATTAAAATGTAGAAATGTAGCGCATGCTTTAAGACCATTAATTGAGAAAGAGATTGAGAGATTAGTTAATTTAGGGCATTTAAAGCCAGTGGACGTGAGCGAGTGTGTTACACCCATCGTGCCAGTCTTTAAAGTAAACGGGAATATTCAAACCTGCGGTGATTTTACAATGACTATAAACCCGCATGTTACTGTTGATAATTATGCTTTGCATACGATAGATAATATTTTTGCAAAACTGCAAGGTGGTAACACCTTTACTGAACTGGACTTAACACATACGTACCTGCAATTTCCGGTAGATGAACAAAGTTCGAAATTATTGACTATTATTACTCACAAAGGCTTATTGAGATATACAAAAATACCGGTAGGAGTATCGCCTGCACCATCGGACGTGCAGAAAAAAATGGATGAGTGCTAAAGAGGGATTGAGGGTACTATAGCGTATCTTCATAATATTTATGCTACAGGCAAAACGGATGAAGAGCATTTGAAAAATTTAAACGAAGTATGTGAAAGATTACAAGAATGCGGATTGAGATTAAATAAGGGGAAATGTAAATTTACACAGAAAAAATTGGAGGTGTTGGAATTTGTAATTGATAAAGAGGGATGACACAAAGCTAAATCAAAAGTAAATGCAATGGTTAACGCACCACATCCAAAAAATGTTAAAGAGTTAGAGTCGTTTTTAGGTTTGATACATTTTTATGCACGATTTCTTGAAAAAAGGTCGGAAAAGTTAAAGCCATTATATGATTTATTGAAAAACAAAAATTTTGAATGGGACAAATATTGTACGATATCTTTTGAATTTGAAAAGAGAATTAATTTCGCCGAAAGTTTTGGTAAATTACGACCCGAAGGAGAAAATAATACTGGCATGTGACATCGTCATATACAGACGGCTCAGAGAAACCGATTGCATACGCGTCTAAAAAAATTGTAAAAAATGAATTGAATCGAAAAATATTAGATAAAGAAGCGATGGCAATAATTTTTGGAGTGAAACGTTTCTATCAATTATTTTTTGGGAGAGAATTTATTTTGAGAACCGATAATAAAGCTCTAGGATTGATTTTGGGTCCAAGGATTCCATTGACAGCTGATAACCGATTTCAACGATGGGCTTATTACTTGTCGGGATTCAAATATGAAATAGAACACGTAAAGTCAAAGGCTAACGCGAATTGTGATGCATTGTAAGGTAACCAATTGATGACGATACAGAAGCGGTAGAGACAGATTTTTCAGAGGTAAATTTTTTTGAGGAAGTTATAACTACTTTTAATTATAAAATGTTAGCTGAATTGAGCCAAAAAGATGAATTGATTAATACAACGATCAAACGAGTTTTGGGGGTACAGCCTCATAAAAGTAAAAATTTGACTAGCGATGAAAAAAGCCTTTACAATAGAAGGTTAGAATTATGGGTAGAGAAAAGCTGTCTTTTCTGGGGATTAAGAGCAGTGATTTCAGAAAAAATGAGAAGTAGAATTCTACGCGAATTGCATGCTACGCACTTAGGAATTGTGAAAATCAAAATGTTTGCGCGCTCATATGTTTGGTGGCCTAACATCGATCGCGATATAGAAAATTCAATTAGCAATTGTAAAATCTGTTTAATAGAGAGAAAAAAGCCTGCAAAAACACCGTTAACAACATGGCCTTGGCCAGACAAAGCATGGAGCCGCATTCATTGTGATTTCGCAGGACCATTTTATGGTAAAATGTGGTTGATAATTGTAGATGCACACTCAAAGTGGCCTGAAGTAATCGACTTTAATACAAACACAAAAGCGTATAGGCTGATGATAGAGTTTAAAAAATTATTTGCAAGATACGAATGTCCATTACATTGTGTAACTGATGGGGGACCTCAGTTTGAAAGCGGGGAATTTCATAATTTTCTCTCCAGAAATGGGGTTTTATATACGCTATCTCCACCAATCATCCAGCTACGAACGGGGCTGCTGAAAATTTCGTTCAAATTTTTAAAGATAAAGTTGATAAAATTGTAAAGGGGGGAGAGACGCTGCATGATGCAGTGAACATGTTTTTATATGATTAAAGGTGTATTGAGAACTGTACAACGCTAAGAAGTCCCACGTACCTAATGAGTAAGAGAGAAATGAAAACATGGTTTGATTAACTGAGACCGAATGTCGTGAAGGAAGTAGCGAAAAAGCAGCGTGAGCAAATTGTAGTGAGACGAGGCAGGCGCAAGGTCACACTGTCAACCAGAGACCGTGTTATGATAGACGAGTACGGTGTGAGATCCGATAAGAGGTCAGGCAGGACCATTCCGAAACAATTGTCACCATCTACGTATGTTGTTACAAATGATGAGAATGTGCAAGTAAAATGCCACATAGATCAGATAATTAAATGTAATGATGAAAGTGTAAAAGTGCGACGCTCTTCGCGGTTGTTAGAAAAGCAATATTTAAAAGAGGCGGAAAGTTGTAATGTATGAAAGTAGAGATGTGCGAGCGTCAGCACTTTTCGGGTGTGAGCTTCGGCGCGCCTGCGAATGAGGCAGTTACACTACGGCCATGCTCAAAGTAACATGTATTCAATGATTGTTGATTAATAAATATAATTTAACAAAGTACTTATTCATTTCTTTCAACTGCCCACTTTACACACATTACAATCTACCTTCGTTTCCTCCAAGATAATGTATTTGGGAATGTATCTATTTAGACCCAGGGTCCACCTGATGTATCTTGCTTGCAGGGCTTCCAGCTTTTCCCTTACTCTTGAAGGAGGGGAGAAGTGCGGAATTTGCGACCAATGCTTTTTTGTTTGACTATAGAAATTTTCCGCACCTTACCACGGGCAAGAGCCCTGCGAGCATTATGTTTAATCACGAGATACGGACGCGATTTGATTGTTTGAGGCGAAGCGTGGCGGAGCATGTAGAAAATCAACAAAGGCGCCAAGTGTTAGCCAGACCTTGCAGCCGCTCAGCTGACATTCGCGTAGGTGATAAAGTCTATCTGGATGCGCATGGCGTGTGAGATCATAAACGCGTACCAGGTTCTGTGGTCAGGCAAAATACGCCGTCCTCGTTTTTGGTCAAAACCGATTCCGGTAAGTTGCACAAAAGACACATGAATCACCTGGTTAAGCCGCCTTTGAGGCGCTCCCCACGTCTATTAATTAAACAAGGGAAGAAGTTGTGATGTATCTGTGTACGTTGGATTTCTTGTATGGTGTGATTAGCCTACTTCGATATATGACAACTGGCGACGAGGATGGGATTAGGAAGCTTTATAATAAATGCACTTTTTTATTAATAAATAAATAGTATAAGTTTATTCATGATAAGGTTATTACAAGGAATAGTTCACGGCAGTACCGGAGTGTTCTGTACTTGACGGTGGTCGGTACGCAACTGCCTTTAACATAGGTAACTGGCTGACGCACACCTAATCACACCATACAAGCAATCCAACGTACACAGATACATCACACCTCCCAACCCCATATTTTAACCCCGTACATAAACATGATTTGACGAGCACGTTGAATAGCATCATCCTCCTTTCCCAATCTCCTCCAAATTTCCTCTCTCCAATGCCCTATATCTGTCCCATCACTGCTGCTGCCTTCCTTGTCACTTCTCAAATCTGTGCCTCATCTCCGTTGTACTTCGCAACTGTGTACCCCAGATATTTGTACTCCCCTACTTCCTCCAGGTCTTCTCCTTTCCATTTCCACATCCTCTTGCCGAAATCCCTGTCCCTTTTTCCAAAAACCAGCACCTTAGATTTTTCTTCATTTAGGATCAACCCTTTCTCTTCCAGATACTTCGCAAAGCTTCGTGGCATTCTCTTCAGTTCATTCTCTTCCATCGCTAGAATTGCTATATCGTATGCATATACCAGCGAGCAGTATATTTCCCTCCCCAGTCTAACCACCCTGTTTCCTCTCGTATTCAAAAAATTTTCTACATCTGCGATTAGGATCAGGAATAGTAGGGGACTCAGTGGCAGCCCTGTCTCAGGCTCTTCTTTGTCCAAAATTTTCCCATCGGTTAACCTTTCTTTCTCACTCTGCACGATGTTTCCTCGTACAGCCTCTCCATTATCTTCACTAGTCTCTCGTCTATCGCATACTTTCTCATGATCTCCCATAGCTTCCCTCTATCTACCTTGTCGAATGTGGCTTTTAGGTCTGCGAAGAACACGTATAGTTTTCCGTTCTATTTGATCATCTCTTTTTCCGCAGCTGTTTTCAGTACAAATGTATCGTCCATCGCGCTCCTTTTTTTCTAAATCCTGCCTGTATTTCCAGAAGTATATACAGCCTCTCAACCTTTTTTCTAAGCTTCCCTTCCAGTATGTTGGCTAGGATCTTATACCCAGTGTCCATGAGCGTGATGCCTCTGTAGTTTTCCGCCTTGCTCTTGTCCCCCTTCTTGAAAATTGGGTATATCCAGCCCTGTTTCCAACCTTCCAGCACTTTGCCCTCGTTGCATATCTTTTGCAGGACTGGTTTAGTTGCTCCCGCGTTTCTCTGTCCACGTTGAGCCAGGCTTTGTTCTTTATTCTATCCTCACTAGCAGCTTTTTCACTCTTCAGTCTCTTGATGGCCTCGCTCAGTTCTTCCTGTGTTATCTGTATCTTCTTACTTTCTCTCACCTTTGGTTCCTGCGTATTCTTGCTTACCTTCTTGCCTTTACTCTCTCTCTTACCCTCTCTCCCTCTAGCAGCGATGTGAAGTGTTTTAGCCATTCCCTTTCCTCTATATCTTCCCCCTTGCAGGTCCTTCGACCTCTCTCTTTCTTAACGTATTTCTGCACTTCGTTCTGATAGATTGTTCTCTCCCTTTCTTTCCTTGGTGCCTCATCCCTCTTTCTGACTAATGTGATTTCCATCGGCCTGTGATCTGACTCTGTTCTTCTTCCTATGTTCATTTCTTCCACGGCCTCCCATGTGTTTTCTTCACAAAGCACATAGTCAATCACTGAATTCCCTCCCTTGCTGCCTATGTACGTCATCTCCCCCTGTCCATCCCCTTTCATGTTCCTGTTCATAATCGCCAGCCCCCTGCCCTCTATCATTTCCAGCAGATCTTTTCCCTGTCTGTTCAAAATTCCGTTTCTCGATCTTCTTTACTCTGATTTATCTTCCTCGTAAATCACTGGTATGTTACTTTCCTTTGCTGTCCTAGCGTTAAAGCCCCTTCCTACAAGGGTCTTTGCTCTTCTGTCTTTGTCAGAAGAACTTCTCATCCTGTCTGTAGAGACCTGCAATATTCCAGAAAATTATCTTTATCTTCTTTCTCTTTACTTTCTTCTTTTTGCATTTATTTTTCTTTCTTTTCTTATTTCTTTTCTTGCCACGTTCCTTTCTTTTCTTGTTGTTGTTTCTTGGTCCCCTTGTGTTGATGCCACTCCCGACAGACGTCCCCCCGATCCCTTTCTCTCTTTGTGGACCGACCGCATTGGCCTCTACCGACCTCCGCCCCGCTTGGTTACAGGGATCGCTAACTCCCCAACTCCTGTGAAGTCGGGTAAGCGACTTTGGGTCTGCCCTTACTCGAGAGATCGGGGCCTTTATCAGAATATATATATTTTGTATATATATTTAATTTAATTATTATTATCAAAAATTACAAATTTTACAAAAAAGTATTATAAATTTAAAAATCAATGTTTGAAACTTTAAGACTTCGTATATTTTAGCATGGAAAAAGCATAGCTCTTTTTTACTGAAAATGTGATGAAAAAGCAATACTAATATTCGAGTTCGTATTGTTTTAATAAATTATAATATTTAGTATAGAAGAGTTTTTTTTCAATAATACATTAATGCTAAGTTTATAGTGTATTTTTTTTTCATATTGTGAACAATAACTGAGATGATTATAAAATCACAATAAAAATGAGTAAGTAATTAGTTTTAAAATGAAAAACGTTTGTGGCAAAAAGTTATTATGTATAAAAAAAATTCTCATGTACGCAATATAATAATGTATCATAATATAATATGATTAGAATGTAATATAATATACTGATATGTATTATCAATAAAATTATAGGAAATCCTTACTTTTATTTATCGTCTAAAATATATGTTTACAAGAAAATTGTGCATCACACTCGCAATAAAAAAATCTGCGGAAGTAAAAACTTCATCACTGAAATAAAAATCAATTATAATTTGTAACTAGATTTTATTTTTTAAATTGTACTTGACTTTGGAGCAAAAGACAATGAAAGTTTTTACCTACAACATCTACTTATATTAGTAAAAACAATATTAAATTTTTCTACGTTATGAAAGTTGCATGCAATTATAATTTATAACATAATAATATAATTATACAATATTTAAATTGTTACAGTGCACGAACTAGCAAGTGCGGACTCTGGAATGCAACCCACGACTACCAGTTGCTTAGCCGTTCGGCTTATATAATCTATCAGTGCAGTCGGCTTCAGGCCGATGATCTTGCTAAAATAAGGAAAAAAGTCCGTGTGCAGTAATAAATCCCTACACGATTTATCTCACCTGGGAGGGCGCGACTGCTCAATTATTTCGGTATTGGGCGCAGGCTAGAGGATCGAGCGTAGGAACACCGGTCACTGAATAAAAATGTCTCAGGTTTTATTTCAATATTCAATAAAATAAAACAAAAGAAACTAATACAAAATCAATAAGTAACGCGTCGATAAAGATTAAATATACCCTCGAACGTCTGACCCAGATTGCACAAAAAGTTTTCAGAACGTTGTGGCAACGCAGATACTAACAAAAACTCATTGAAATAAAAAAAAAAAAAAAATTAAATAAAAAAATCGTAAAGTATTGAGATTTGAACCTATGACAGCAAAATAAAAAACAGTGACTCTAACCACTAGGCCACAAATTTACTTACCATTATAGCTTTTAGAACTAATATTTAAGTTGTGCCCCTTCGGAGCTTGATTATAAAAGTTTAATTACTTAATTAAAATAAATTTAATTAAATATTTTACTTCTTTATTTATTTATTTATTTATTTATTCACTTACGAATATTAAAAAAAAAATTTTTTTATTTGCGAGGGAGTGAATCCCTCGTAATTTGTTTCCTACCTGGCAGTGTCGAGTCACCTGGGAAACAACAAAATTTGCTAATTTGTTTTGTTTACTTTCCCAGGTGATAACCGAGCCGCGTTCTCTCACAGCAGCAGCCGACCACGTGGCGACAGTTGCTATCGGTCGAACGCTGTTTCAGCAGCACGAGCACACAGCGCGCGCACGACACATACACACACACACACACATGTTCACCACCCGGGAAGGCTCTCCTGGCCCAGGGCGCGCACGTACACACACATACACCACACACGGGTTCCGATTCTCCGACGGGGAGTTTTCGGCGATGGAGGTGGTGCGCGGCGCGTATCGGCAAACGACGCAACTGCGTCGCCAGGCGCGTGCGCGCCCACTCACCAGTAGAGGAGTAAGGTTCATTACAGTAAAAAGAATGAGTCGTCTCGTCATCGTGAAGAACGCTATAGATCCACCTCGAGAGAGAACCACTACAAATCTACATCTGGTCATAAGGGATATAAATCTACGTCACAGGATAAGCTTCATATCGACATTAAATCTCGGGAACGTGATTACAGTTCTCTAGACAGAAGAGATCGAAAGTCGAGGTCCAAAGAATTAGAACAGAAGCATTCATATCGTGGTAAACTGCAAGCTTCAGCGACTCGATATAATCGTTACGAATCCCCGTCTCGTAATAAGAGATGAGATTCAATGTCACGAGAACGGAGTCACGGAAGAGTCAAGAGCAGACTGTGAGGTCATCGACATCGTTCGTCTTCATCATCTGAAGAACGTCGTTATGGGTCGTAGATCAAAGGCCATGGATGTGATAGGGAACATAGTAGACGTAGACGAAATTATCGCAATAGATCTGGTTCGAGAGAGTATAGACATGTCTCAAGACGATTTCGCAGTACTTCATCATCAGACAGCCGATCACCAGTAAGACATCGTAGACACGGGTATACACAGTCTGGCAATATCAATTGTGTGAGAAAATTAAAGGACTGGAACTTAAAATTCTCAGGGGATGAGGTGAAAGAAAACCCAGAACAGTTCCTAAACAAACTAGACAGGTGTAAACGGAATAGCAACATGTCGGACACTCAAATAATAAACGCAGTAGCGAGTGTAATGGAAGATCTTGTGTTAAGGTGGTACGATACGAAGATTTTGAAGATTGAAACGTGGCATGAGTTTAAAAAGTCGTTCCAGAGGAACTTTATTGGCCAATACTCACAGTATGAGGTTATGGATGAAATAAAGAATAGGACTCAAGGCAAAAGAGAAACGATCTCAAATTACATCACTTGTCTGGGCGTCCTATTTAAATACTTAAAACGTCCTCTGGAAGAAGACGAACAGATAGAGATAATAACAAGAGGGTTGCAACCTGAATACAAATGGTACTTGGACAACAGAAGGGTGGACACGGTAGACGATTTGGAACACTACGGAAGAAAATATGAAAGACAGAGAGAGGATTGTAACAGATTTGTAGAACCACCAACCAAAGACAAATAAAGGATACCTATAGCGGCATTTACGAGCACAAAAAGCAAAGTGGCTGCAGTAAATGAAGTGGCGGCGGTTAGTGGCAAAGGAAAGAATGCGAAAAAGAAAGACAAGAAGAGAAAAAGCATAGACAGTCCGACTCAAAGTCAGAAGAATGAAGTAGCAGGTATTCAGGTGCAAAATAACCAGTTAAGTAACAACCGGTTTAACTAACAAAACGCAAATAGACAACAACAAATGAGGCCACCACAACTAGGACCTCAAATACAGACACAGCAAAATTCACAACAAATAAATCAACAAACCCAGCAAGCTAGACAACAATTAGAACGAGATAATAGACAAACCCAACATCAACAATCTCGACAACAACAAAATGAAGGTAGACCAATGGGTAACTGTCGTAATTGTGAAAGACCTGGTCATCGTATTTGGGAATGCCCAGATCTATGCTGCTATAAATGCAGACAAACTGGACATTTTGCAAATAGTTGCCCATTGAATGCCCAAGAAACAAGTTGTCAAGTTTGTGGAGCAAAGGGTGTTACAGTGAGAAACTGTGCAAATTGTTCAAAGTTGTTAGCCTTGCTAAAAAACGCCAAGGCGGGAGCGTAGGGTGGCCCATTACTCCCAAACAACAAACAAGAGCCACAATGACAGTAGACAACAATGATGAGGTAGACAGAGAGAAGGAGGTGGAACAAAAGGTAGAGGAGATGATAGAGGAAGATTGGACGGATGAGGAGGAAAGTGAGGAGGTGAAGGAGTATAAGGAGACAGAAAGTGAGAGTGGAGAGAGTGAAAAGTGGGATGTGTGGAAAGTGGTAAATGATTTTAAAGCCAGGAAAACAGGAGCAATTCCAAAAAATAAAAGTGGGATACATTTGAGCGAGGAACAAATAACACCAACGCAGAAAGAGAATAATCATAGTAATAAAGTAACAGAAGCAAGAGTAAACGGAAGTGAAAAGACTTGTGAAAATGCCAAAGAAAATGTAGACAAGGAGGTAGACATGAGTATTAGCAGTAGAGTAACGAGGTCAGGAGTAACTGCAAGTGAAAAGTTTTGTGAAATTCCTACAGAAATCGTATAGAGGGAGGTAAACGAGAGTATTAGCGACAAAGTAGACAAGACAAAAGTAACTACAGGTGAAAAAGCTGGTGAAATTAGTGGTGAAATCGGCGTTGAGTGTGATATAGAGGTTAATGGGGAAGAGATAGGACAGATAATTGAATGCTTGGCATGTGGGGATAATATAAGTGATGAGAAACTAATACAGATAAATGTTGCAATGCAGAAATTTGTGGAGCAAATCGACAAATTGAAAGTTTTATAAAACCCCTACTAAAAAGTTGAGTGAACAAGCTGAAGGTTTTCAGACTAGTTCACGTCAAGGGGGGGGGGTCGAACTGTGCGAAGCCCAGTTGAGGAAGTAGACGATGAAGTAAGTGGTTTGGTGAGCGATAACAGGTTTTTCTTTAAGGTCTTGTTGGATGGGAAACCATTTCAAGCATTACACAACACTGGTGCCACAGTGTCCATTGTGGGGGAGTCAGTAGGCGAGCATTTTCAAGCATAAATAAAACCTTGCGCTACAAGTCTCAAACAAGAATGTAATGACTATCTGACGGTCTTAGGTCAACTAGACCTAAATATAAATATAGATGGCCGGGTAGAGAAGATTTCGCCCAGAGCGGTGAAAGGCATTTCTGATGATATAATCCTAGGGCAAGATTTCATCCAGGCGTTCGGGATTTGTTGTGACTATGCGGATGGCTCGTGGAAAAGTGGTTCAAGTGGCATACGGCACCAGTTCACGAAAGCTGATGGAGAGTACGGTGTAACTCTAATGGCAGAATGTGCAGTGGTGAAGGAAACACCAGGAGAGAAAGGACGGATAGAAGACCTAGCCAAGAAAACTTTGCCGTAGAAAGGTGATGGAGATAGCAGGTTTTGCATTGACTGCAGAGATGTAAATAAGGTATCTCGCAAGGACGCGTATGCCTTACCTAGTGTAAACACGGTGTTAGACAAGTTGCGGAAATGCAGGTATATATGTAGGATAGACTTAGGACAGGCGTATTTTCAAATTCCCATGGATACTGCGAGTCGTAAGTATACTTATGTTTTCTTTTTCCTTTCCGGTATATGTGGACTAACATTGTGTCGTCTGGGTATTATTTTTGTTTATTTAATTTTTAGGTTAGGGATAGCAGGTCAACGTAAAGTTTGTAATGTAGTAGACTGTGCTGTCCTGTGTAGTCCGGGGAAGGTAAGGATCAAAATGAATTGTAGACGTATTCTTATTTTGTTTGTTATGAAAATTGTTCACAGGATGGCAGAAGCGGTAGACATGGCGAACGACTGGTCAGAGCAACTCACCGACATGTTCGTGGAGGATCACTTCCACGACATGTTGGATGAGCTCGTGGCCGAAGAATTTGCGGCTTCCTTGCCATTGGAACAACGACAAGCCCCCGAGGGCGAAGAAATCCCGGAGCAGGTGGTGATCGCCCCGCCAAGTGACCTGCCGGTAGACGTTGGCCCCCACTCCCTGGACGAGAACCGGGAGACTCCCTCCTTTAATGAGGTCCTGCATGGGGTGGAAGTCCTCCTCTGGCAGGAGGAGAGTAAGGGACTATGGCGCGTCATCGACGAGGTGGTCACCAAGTCTGAGGCGGGATTCGACCCGGTGGCCGAGAGCCACGCTGCCGAAGAGGAGCTCGTGGCTTACGAGCGGCGAAACGCGGGCCGGGTTTTGCCTGAGGGAAGGGAGAGCGTGGAGTTCGTGGAAGAGACGCCGCCATCCAGCACCCCTACCGATGGGCTTATACCTTGGGACCAAATCCCACCCCAGGTCACTACCTCGCCGTCGCTCAACTACTCGGGACTTAACATCTACACGGCTGGTTACGAGGACGACTTGAGGGAGGAGGCTCAACGAGAGGCGGAAGAGACAGCGCCGCGAAGGAAGAAGAAGAAGAAGAGGAAGAACAACCCCCGACGACACCTTACCCTTGACGATTACGTCTCGGGGGGGTCTTACCCTTGTCCCCGCCGGTCTCCACCTCGCGCTCCTTCCCCAGTGACCTCACCAGCCGTAGACGAGACCCCGACGACCACGACGATTACGGACGTACAGGCCCGGGTTCCTGTTGGGCGGGGGGCCGTCAAGCGTACCGTTCTGGTTTCGAGTCCGGTCGCTCCTGCGACCTCCGTGTCAGTTTCAACTGTCATGGAGACCGCGGAGGTGACGGGACCTCCTGCTCGGGCGGACGTCGACGGCCCGCCCCCCAATGGATATCTACCTGTTTTTAACCGAGGCCTTCCAGCCAAGCTCGAGGGTCGATTGTTCGGGGGTCTGGCTATCGTCGCCACAGACCCCCACATAGACCCACCCCCCAAGTGTTGTTTCAGATGCTGGTCCCTAAGTCATGAGACTCGCCGCTGCCCCCGTTACCTAGTGAGGCCCTTCTGCGATAACTGCGATCGCAGGGGTGTTCGAGTGGAGGAGTGCCCTCGCTGTAGTTCGGCGTACCGATTACGCCTGCGTAATCGGGAACGCAGCGAAGCGAGGGCGGTCCTCCCCGTCGATCAGTTTGCGGCCATGTCCTGAGCCAAAAGAAGGACTCGGTGGGAGACGCCGGACTCTGCGGCCTGGGTTGTTCCAGGGGGGGCCAGACTGGGTTCGGGACCAGTGGTTGGTGGAACGGTTCCGGGGAAACGCGCCCGGGACGACAACGGAGACGAGCTTGTGAAGGTCGTCGAGGTTCCGGTCGCTCCTTCTCCGGCCGACCTTGTCGACGCTTCGGTCTGGCATCGCCTGGAGCCGATGAATCCGGTTGAGCCCAGAGTACTAAGTGCCATGGAGATATTGCTCATGGCTCAACGGCTCTCTTACCGCCTGCGAGCGGCCAGTCAGATAAGAGGCAACCCACCTCAAAACCCCATGCGAAAAACCCAGTGATTGCAGCTTCCTGAGCAATGTTACATGCGAGATAATGGACAAACGGAGCATGTGGGGGCCTATACACCACACCTACAAATATGGGGTCAGCGCTACCCAGAGAAACCTCAGCAAGCAAATACTCAGGATGACCAGGCCTACCATCCCACTCAGTGGAAGACGAGCAGAGGTGTTTGACTGAGAGGGACTGATGCACATAAAGTGCTACTCCGCCCCCTTGGTTATTACGGTCACGCCTAAGGATAGTATAACCCTCAAGAGCAACAAGCACATCCTCAATCGAAGGACTTAAATGGGTCTCAGTGACAGTAATCACGTGTAACCTGGTCTGAGTCAAAAGAAACAGCCTGAGCTGCTCAACATGCCCCTTAAGCGAGTTCGCATTGAAATGACAGACACGCAGCAGCATGCCCCCGCCCCGCACGGACCTCTGATCAGGGGTTAGAAAGGAAGTTTGAGATGAGTATGAAAATGAAGAAGGGGTATCATGGGGTGAAGGATTGATGAATCTAAGATGGTAAGATGAGTATGTTGTATTACCACGAGAAAGAAGATGTAAGAGTATACCTGTTATGACAAAAAACGCTCTAGATCCTGTTCACTTGATATGGGAGTAGCGACATCTCCTTTCTTCCTACGGACTAAAACCTTGCCGTTTCTTACAAATGTAGTAAATCCAGAGTTGGATTGTCTTGCCTTCTGGTAAACAAGGCGTCGAAGTTTGAAGGACTCTCTATCCAGGAACTCATTGATATTGATGAGAGCAGGACTTATAGCAGTTGACTGAATTCCAGAAGGAAGATTAGGAGAGAGAGCAGTAGTGTGAAGCTTGCCTAGTTGAATCTTGCCCTTGATGATTTCCAAGAGTAAAGCGCGAGAACTGAGAGTCGCGATGATTAAAGGTGGGCGTGGTTGACGTGATACCTGAATAGATGTAGACGTTCCAGGGATTTCATTAGTCTTATCCTTCTGTGCGTGCGGTGCAGCTGTCGTCGTGCGATCTAAGGCTGTCTTAACAGCAGACTTACTAATAAGCAGACGAGCAGAAATAATATCCCACGAATCAATGTCCGCGTACACAGTTTTTAAGACCGAATGAACAAGAGCCTTTAGCGAGGCACCCGGAGGAACCGTAAGGCCGCCGATCACCACATCAGACGAGTTCGAAGGTCCATGGGTCGAGACTTGTGTGAGACGCATGGATAACTCGGCGTTAGTCTTTTCAAGGGTCAAGACTTTGTTGAGAAGCTCCGGGTTTTGTGCAGCAGAAACATCGGCTGAAGACTCAAGTGTTTGCTTGATCTCCGCAAGCTCGCGTTTAACCTCTTCTAGCTCCGACTCAGCGTTGTCCATTCTCTTGACCAGGCCGGGGATTGCATCTAGTCCCAGCAGCTTGGTGTCAATTCCATCAAAGCGCTCCCTATTGGTATCCCTCATTGACTTCATCTCGTGAAGAATCGTCCTCAGCATTTCGTCGGTGGTAGCCTCCTTCAGAGTGGTATCATCCTTCGCAGAGGTATCCTTCGGCTCAGAGTGTGCTGAAGTATTCGACGAGGATGATATCGATCGGGCGCGAGAATTGTGTTTTCCATGGGAAGGAGGAGTAGCTTGAGTGATGCAGGGAGGACAGGCCTTGCCAGGCTTACCTTCAAGGTTGACTGTAGCAAGTTTGGCACACGAAGTGTGGAAACCCTTTCCACAGTTGTCACATATGTGGATGTGAGCATTGGATCGCGCTGGCTTTAAACAGATGGTGCACAAACACTCAGTTTTTCTACTTGACATAGTGAAGGCGAGAAATATGAGCTGACGAAAGTAGAAAAGTAGAAAAATCTGGCTAATGGTGGTCAGATCACAATGCTGTATGAAAGCAGGCGAGTAGTTACAGTCAGCGAATGGTCAGACCACAGTGTGGTATGTAAGCAGTCAAGTGATTATGGTCATCGAATGGTCAGACCACAGTGTGTTGCGTGAGCGGGCAAGTGATGGAGACCGCCGAATAGTCAGTCCACAGTGTAATATTCAGACACTATTACCAGCAGAGAAAATGTGTGTCACCAATCAGGATTTGAAAAATTCGCGCGGTTTTGCACTGTGTTCACAATGTGAGTTTAAATGTAGTCACTGATCCGAATTTGAAAATTCGCTTGATTTTGCACTGTGTTCACCAAGTGGTCGAAACTTGTATGTAGACACTACTTAGGTACTTTACCCGCCAAAAATTCGCACTAACCTCACTTTAATGAACTATTTATGATTTGAGTTTAAATGTATAATCACGATAGCACAGTTGGTTTTTGTTTATAAAATAACTACAAAAGGTACTAAAAACAATATAATTACAAATTCAACTATGACCG
Organism: Encarsia formosa; assembly: GCA_038277355.1. Lineage (NCBI taxonomy): Eukaryota > Metazoa > Arthropoda > Insecta > Hymenoptera > Aphelinidae > Encarsia > Encarsia formosa. The sequence goes on along the minus strand of CM076184.1, from coordinate 87,442,219 downwards.
ATTTGTTAAACACTCTTAACTCAATAGAACAAGAGGGCACGGGCTGCGATGTGTCGTCTTGGTAATACTTCTCCAACGTGGAGAGAGAGAGAGAGAGAGTATGTGCGTGAGGAATAAGTTAACGCGGTGAGTGCCTCGTGTGCATCATTTTTATTCTTTCTTTCGTATGTTCGCGCGTGGTATAGGTGGCGTGGCGATCGTCACCGGAAAGATTGTAGACGGGGGCGTGATTGGGTGGTGTGGCGTGAATGTGTCTGATTGGTGGACATATTACTGTTCCTCGAGTGTGAATGAGGCTTGGTTAAATTAATTTGTGTTGATTGGCTGAGAGTGTTTGGAGGGAATAGTGAGGAAGGAAGTTGAGTCAGAGAGACGCGGGGAGCGTCACTCTGTTCTCAGTAGCCAAGGTGGGAGGTTGTATTTTGAGACTGTGATATTTTTTTAAGTTTCTCTTTAGTAGACTTTTTCTAAGTTTCTTTTCCTATTTTTCTTTAGTCGAGTTTGTAGACATTTTTTTTTTTTTTTCTTTTATTTACAGCTAGGTAGTAGAAGGAATCAAAGACTTGGGTTAATTCTTTTTTCAATACCGAGAGTTGGAAAGCAAATCCAAGAAGCAAAAAAAAAAAGAGGGAAAAGTGGCCATTTTGGGTTAACAAATCGTTGAAATTTTTGTCAACGTAAGGTTTTTGTATTATTCTACTGAAAGTTTTATAAAGCATGTTTTTCTGGAAATTTTGGGTATTGGTACGCTGAATGAAAATTTTGTTTGTATATTATTGAAAGTGTCTTATATAAATTCGATCGAGATTTTCGTGGCGCGGCGTCGTTACCCGCCATTTTGTAGACTACTTTATAGTTTTTGTTTATTTCCTTTGTTCTAAAATTAAAATTTATTTTTTTGTAATTGTAGACTTGATTTTTTTTGTAGACAAGAATAAAATCAATTTCTACCAAGATTTTTGCAATAATTTATTTCTTCTTTCTCTAGCTCACCGACCAGTCCCGGAGGTTTTCTTTTCGCGGGAACCCTACCCCGGAGTTTAAGGAGTTTTCCCCGAGTTTTTTGTGTGTGAATTTTTCCTTGTAATGGGAGGGCCTGGGAAACTCCGTTAATTATTTAAGGGAGGCCCTTTTCTTAAGAAATACCCCATTACATATTTAAATCTTCACAAAACAAAATTTTTCGATAATGAAGCTCCGCGTTGTTGTTTGAATTTTTGTTAATATAATAAATTTAATACTAGCAAAAAATTACAAGTACATTTAAGACCTACAAGTATGTTTTTTCTAGTTTAACATGTATTTAAATACTTCAAAAGCCTGTCATGATCCAACGAATGCTAAACGAAGTGAGTAGTTTTGGGTCTCATCCGCTAGGTGGCTCACCGTTTGAGCTGAGCTGTAAGCAAAGTAGCACGCTCTGGATATATGAACCATAAAATTTTTGAACTCACGTCGAGCGACTTAATGTCACTCGTACAGTTTTTGAGTGATTTGACCAAAATCAGAGAGTTCTTCTTTCCAATTATGGTCAAATCGAATGCATAAAACTTAAAAACATAAAATTTTCCCACCCCATTTAGTATATAAGTATATTATTAATTCAATTACTCAATTCAAAGGTTACCACTTGAGTAATTTAAGTTTCAATTTGTAATTTGGAACCTTGTTAACACTTTGTAGCAATGTTTTACTAAAAGGTTCTAGAAACGTTCGCTATATTGCCAATACGTTCGTATTGCCAGAATATAACCACCTTTAAAAAATTATGGTTGACAAACTTCGTTGCCATAACGTTGCTGGAAGGTTTTCTTTGAAACTAAAAGCGGAGATTTACACGATTGTCACAACGTTCTGAAAACTTTTTGCGAGATCCAAAATCAATAATACAACAAAGTATTGATTAACTCGAGTTCGAGTTGCGCACGCACACAAACACTCAACTGCTACTGGCAGTCTGCGTGCACGAGAAAAACAAAGATTATTAAAATAACAGTGTAATAAATACACTCACACGCTTTTACACTCACTCGCCCATACATAATTGACTTAAGGAATCGCTAAGGTGCACCTCATACCAAGCCGCCAGGCTCAACAAAATGCCAGGCTACGACGCCTACCAGCCGCAATAGCTACCACACTCGAGTCGCCTTATAGCCATCGTAAAGCAATCCGGGCGTTGACGTGAAATGACAACTTCACAAATAAACACCACACTCTTTCACTACGACTCTACAACAACGCGCGACGCGAATGACAATGATTGCTTTGACTTCCGTAAACCAGTAAGCTGCCTCAAGATCTGCCCTAAATCGATCTCCAGATCTTCGCTTGTCTGTCAGACGTTGGTCTGTTTCCTCGTCGTCCTCGGCTTCCAAAAGCCGGTTGACTCGTTCTGACAAATGAATGCTTCCCGGCTGATGACAATCGATCCCACACCTTCTCTCACATACAACACTCTCTTCGACGGCGTGCTACTTCCGAAAAGTGCAATGTGCAAGTGCAAAATGCAAGTGAACTAAGACGAGTTGATTTTCATGTACGTGTGTACCGAAGAGCACCAAAATCACGAGTGCCTTCCCGATTCCCGCTCTATCGCCTCAGAGGCCCACTCTGATCTGCGTTCTGCAGTCACGTGACTCGCGCCAAACTTCTAAATCACAATTGACGATTTAATTGGTCACTGGACTGTCACAAAATATATTAGGTTTTTGTACATAAATTAATTTTAAATTGAATGCTTATTTATACAGGATATATTTGAATTCAAATCGATAATTCATGCTAAATTTAAATGGTTTTTTTTTTTTATAGTTTTGTGCTCTTCAAAATTCCATTTTTTAAATGTTTCATCAAATGATACAAGTTGGTTAGAAGACTGAAGGTTCTTAGATGTAAACTATTTCTGTAATCATTATGAACATAAGCCTATTGACTCAATAAACCTTCAATTTATGCAGTAAATGCAGGAATATATAATAATTTAAGACATAATTTAGACAAACTTGGCCAAGCAAAACTCTTAAGTTGCCAGTATTGTACTGGATCGTCAACAGTATTCATCAAGTCTGGACTGTTTCTATTGATCAAAAAATCATTTAATTCCTGTTTTCCTACATCATCTAGTTTTGATCGCAAATAACTGATAGCGATGTTCCTTTGATTGTCATTCAAAACTTAACCTCTATATTTGTGATGGATTAGGTGAGTAGCGTACCCAATAGCATGAATGGCTTTTTCAATTCGCTCTTTAATCACATTATCAAATTCATCTGGTGGAAGTTGAAGAGTCAACCATCTCCCTGTAGCGTCGGCAAAATTTTTTGTAGTATCTTGACATTCATTTATTAACTGGCAAACTGGAGTCAGGTTTTTGATTGTTTCATCTACTTTTGTTCGAAAGATCCAGAATCTAAGATTTTAATAACAGAGTCTCTCAGTTCAATGTCTTCGATACCTGTGTACGTTAACCTGGACGTTAATTTTTTTTTTCCACTTTCGCCGGGCCGATTTTGGTTCTTTGTACCAAAAAAGCATGCACGAACATTGACATAAGCATTTTGACCAATTTTTCCCGACCTGCAAGGCACTTGAAGTTTTCCATAGGATTTGCACTTAAAAAAGTGGTCAAAATGTTCATTCCAGCTTAACAGGGTGAAAATTATAAAATTTTTTTTATGATTACATTTTTCTATGTAATTTTTCCCGCTGAATGCGATGGAATCATTAGTTTTTGTCTATTCGAGGACTTAAAATTATTTTAAGTCGAAAATACGAAAATTCCACGAAAAATTGGTAAAAAATCGCGTTTTTTCCAGATAAAAACGATTAAAATCATTAAAAAAAATTTTGTAACTGCACTTTTCGATGTATTTTTATCCACTGAATAAAATTGGACCATCAGTTTTTACTAATTCTTCGACTAAATAATTAAGGGGGTACATATACCTAAAATTTTTCAAAAAATCAATTTTCAGGTTTTTGTGTTTTTTGATGTACTTTTACATCAGCTTTCAAATGCCGCAAACCGCGTTTCTTAATTCGTTAAGGAAAAAAAGTTACAGTTAATTTGTAAAGACATTCAATTTATTAAATTAACGTTGAAATGGCTTTTTTGAAATTCAAGAATTTCAAGTCAATTCTAGTAGCAGAAATACTTTCTACGATACTATAGGTACAAATGCTTTTTCGATATATTTTTTCCTCTTTTAATTTTCGCAATGTAGGTATAATTTTTTTTTTCCACGAACAGAACTGTAAGTATTTATATCGTTTTCGTCTAATAAAAGCGATGAAAAAACAGAAAATTTTTTTATTTGTGATTAGATTTTTTCCGTGACATAATATCTTAATAATGAAAATCAAGAATGACAGATTAACTTTCATTTCAAGTCTAATGCTAAAAACAATTTATCAAGTTAGAATCGATCGCATAAAAAAATTTATAACCTTTATGACATAATATATGACATATATTACCTCTACGAGTCTACTTTAGTATATTACACCCATATCGATCTATCGATATCAAATTAGGTATTTCTACGGCATTGCAAGTTCATGACGACTTTTTTGTTCTTTGAGTCATCTTTCTGGTAAAATTCTACTTTACTTGGTTTTGTTTTTGTTGTTATTTCAATCTGAAGTAAATAAGTTAGTTTTATTCAAAAAAAAAAATTTAAGAATAAATGACCAATTCTTACCAGGTAAACTAATGAAGTTTTTTAGTTGTTAAAAAAAAGGTGTTTATGTACAAATGTGAAGTGAAAAAATAATTAAGTGATTTAAAATTAAAGATAATTTTTAGATAATTGCATGTTAAGACTCCACTGACTCAAAGTCTTAACTTGGTCTTGGTGCCTAATAGTGTGTGATCTGTGTTTTTGATAAAAAAGCTAATTGGGTCACTTTAGGAGCAGGAGGAAAAAAATAAAGTATCCGGCTATGTGCAAAAGAGTATTTACATCAAGCAAGAGTCCTGTGACAAGATATTTTCAAGATATAAATGTTTATGTGTTGGTGTGTTACATTTTATTCATCAAAATCTGTTCAGAACTTTAAAAGCCATTTTCTCAAATATGTGATTTTTGAGAAAATGAGGGCATTGCTCGTAAAGCCAAAATTTTTCCAGACAGCGGATGGACCCAGGACTTTGCACACTTGTTGTACATGTAAACCCTCATGAGCGCAACCTCAGGCAACCAAATCTAAGCATTACTAAGCTGATGGCACACCATAAATTGACTAAAATGATAAAAACTATCAAAATTTTAACCACACTAAGCAATTTTAGAGTATGCAAGTAGCTTAATAGTGCTTGGATTTGGTTGCCTGAGGTTCCGCTCATGAGGGTTCACATGTACAACAACTATGCCAAGTCCTGGGTCCATCCGCTTTAAGGAACAATTTTGACTTTACGAGCAATGAACTTTCATAGCCTAAATAAGCTGAATTTTATAACACTTATAAAAACACTTATTTTAATTTTCTAAATGTAAAAAATTATGTAAAAATGTGTGTATATTAGGAAAAAAAATATCTTTTAAAATAAATCATTTTTAAAAAACTTACAAAATTTTTTCTGAGTTTTTTTTTTAGGTATATGTACCCCCTTAATAAAAGCGAAAAAAAGTCTAAAAATTGTAAAAAAAAAAAACAATTTTTTGAGTATTGATGGTATTTAGAAGGTAATTTTTTTTTTTTGGAATCTTGTACTGAGGTTTGTTTTTGAATAATACGATGAAACCATCAAGTTTTATGAATTTTGTGATTAAGGGGAGGCACCGGTGAATTTTTAGTCCATTGATGTAAAAATTTTTATAAGATAAAAATTTGGTTTAATGCTAACTTTTTTGAGTGAAAACACGGTAGGATCAAAAATTCGAAACATCATTTTTGGGCCCTTTAGGGCTACTAATTTTTGCCCATTTAAAAATTTTTCGAAACCCATATGCGAAGTTGTTTGAAATCACAAAAAAAGACAGCAAACAAAATTTTAGCTCAAAAAATTAAAAATTGCGAAAGTAGTAGCATTTTTACTTAAGGGCCAAATACAAAAATGGCTTTTGAACGTAAAAAAAGCTTCAAAAATTTAAGAAAAAAAATATCATCGAACTACAATTTTTTAAAGAAAATTTTGCACTAAACCCGATCTCCATAGCTAAATTAGGCTCAGAGATAAAAATAAAAGTTGAAAAATCTTTATTTAAGGGTTCAGTCCTTCCACAAAGGTAATAAGATTCCAAAAAAATCACTAATAATTTTGTTTTTTCAATACCTATTGAATAATATATAATTTGTTAGAGTATAGTGTGCTGTTGCTCATAACATTTTTTTATCCTTCCATTGAAACTATTTGTATACATATTCAGTGGTGCTCAAGAGTTTAGCCCAGGGTTGGGCAACAATCCGACATCGGATTTTTTCTATTTTTTTAAAAAATCCAAAAAAAACAAGTTCAGATATTTTCTATTTTTTCAAAAAATCCGAAAAAAATAAGTTCGGATTTTTTGAAAATCCGCTATAATCTGAAGTTTTTTACGCACTCACGACGGTTTTCGTTTGATTTTCATGGTTCCTTGAATCATTTCTTAGCCTGTTTGACCGAAAAAAATCAACAATGTCCTGTTTTTTATGCTGATACAGCGACTTCTTTTTTAAATTTTCAAATTTTTTTTAGCTCTTTTGACGCAAAAAGAATGAATTATCCCCTGTTTTCAAACTACGGAGTCGCTGTTCACCGCGAAAACGTATATGGCTTTTTGATAAAGTTTTTAGACTTTTCAATGGAAGAACAATATGGCTACCAAGTCAAATTCAACCTTTTCTAAAGTTCGGATATTCAGATAATGTTCAGGCCTTTGAACATATAAGAAATATCATAAGAGTTTTGAAAAATGAAAACAATATGATAATAATTTTCATATGTATGATAACAAAAGTTTTTTTTTTTACAGTATACTGAAAAAAAAAATTTGTGAATGAACTTATGATTTATACGAGATTTGAGTTAGGAATATTTATTCACTAGATAGATTTATTAAACAATTTATTTTAAGAAGGAAGAACAATATGGCTACCAATGTTCAATACTCTCATAAAGAAATAAAACGCCTCTTCATCAAATTCAATACGAATCTGTGCTCATCCGCAGCAGTGGAACGGTTATTTTCTATCGGTTGGTTGATACTCACTCCAATACGATGTAATATGTTTGACGAAATACTTAAAAAGCTAATTTTTTAAAAAAATAATCTAAAGCTGGAATTAAAAAAAAAAAAAAAATTATTTTTAATTGATAAAAATCATATGTTTTAGATAGAAACCAATATTGAAATGAATTGTTTAATAAATCTATCTAGTGAATAAATATTTCTAACTCAAATCTCGTGTAAATCATAAATTAGTTTACAAATTTTTTATTTCAGTATACAGTAAGAAAAAAAACTTTTGTTAAAATAAATATGAAAATTATTATCATATTGTTTTCATTTTTCAAAACTCTTATGATATTTCTAATATGTTCAAATGCCTGAACACTATCTGAACATCCGAACTTTAGAAAAGGTTGAACTTGACTTGGGAGCCATATTGTTCTTCCATTGAAAAGTATAAAAACTTTATCAAAAAGCCATATACGTTGTCGCGGTGAACAAAGACTCCGTAGTTTGAAAACGGGGAATAATTCATTCTTTTTGCGTCAAAAGAGCTTTAAAAAAATTTGAAAACTTAAGAAAGAAGTCGCTGTATCAGCGTAAAAAACAGGACATTGTTGATTTTTATAGATCAAACAGGCTAGGAAATGATACGTGTATTAATATTATATACTAAATACGTTCGCATGTAGAAAGGTTCGCTGTGTAGGTCTCTCATGGTGATGCACTGCTTAAAGTTGATGAAGGGCAATCATTCCAGATCCTTGCCCAAGTTTAAATGGGTTAAGTTGAAGTTATCTTTTGAAGTTGAAGTAATAATTTGAAATCATTACTCAATCGAGGGAAAAAATCCCCGTCCTCCGCCTATTTTGATACAATAAAAGGACACACAACTTCCTAGAGAACACATTCCGTGTACCTGACCAACTCCTTAGGGGGCGTCCACAAAAGACGTCCGCAAAAAAGAGGAGGGAGGGGTCACGGAAAATGTGACTCGATCGGACGCGGAGGAGGGAGGGGTATCTTATATATGTGACGTCCGAAAAAATATTTTTTTTAAATGAAAATTTTAGATTATGGTGATACCCTGGGCGCCCGAATTCGATAAATAAACTGATCGGCTATCTCCCAAGCTGTAAACCCCCAAATACCCTGGGGGTCCGAGTTAAACAAAAAAACTGATCAGCTATCCCCCAAGCTCTAAACCCCCAAAACCCTGGGCGCCCAAGCTCAACAAAAAAACTTATCGGCTATTTCCCAAGCTCTAAGCCCCCAAAACCCTGGGTGTCAAGTTCAATAAATAAACTGATCAGCTACCCCCCAAGTTCTAAATCCCTTAATACCCTGGGCGCCTGAGTTCGATAAATAAACTGATTGGCTATCTCCCAAGCTGCAAACCCCCAAATACCCTGGGCACCCAAGTTAAATAAATAATCTGATCAGCTATCCCTCAAGCTCTAGACCCCCAAAGTTCTGGGCGTCCGAGTTCAACAAAAACACTAATCAGCTATTTCCCAAGTTCTAAACCTCCAAAAACCTTGGGACCCCGAGTTGAATTATTCTAAAAATATGAGTGCATTTCAGTTAACTTAAGCATGAAATAAATAATTTTGTAACAATACCTTATTACTCTGCACTGGTGCAATTATATCATAAAGTTGTAAATCCGAAATTTTCAACTCCGAAATGGCGTTGATGACCAGGAAAATGCTATAAGTTTTTACTTATTGTTTAACTCTTTGTTTGCAACATTATAAATCAATTTTTTATTTTAACTGTAAATTAAATGCTTCTACGAATGCGACACATTTCAAGAAAAGCGTGAAAATTTTTGTTTGTCTATTGGTTATTTCTTTTATTATATTATATTGATTTTTCATTATTTTGTAGTACCTTCAAGTGATGTTAATAAAAGTACACCACAACCTTTTTGTGGAACAAAACAAAAAAAAACACTTTTTATGGACTTGATATTTAAATATAAAGTTCGCTGAACCTGTAAAATTATTCCACTTGGTAATCAGAGTTTTGGGAGGCTTAGAGCTTGAAGAATAACTGATCAGTTTTTTTATTGAACTCGGGTTTCCAGGGTTTTGGGGGTTTAGAGCTTGAGGGATAGCTGATCAGTTTATTTATTGAACTTGGGCGCCCAGGGAATTTGGGGGTTTACAGCTTGGGGGTTGGACGATAAGTTTTTTTGTTGAACCCGGGCACCCAGAGTTTTGGGGGTTTAGAGCTTGGGGGATAGCTGATCAGATTTTTTTTACTGAACTCGGGCGCCCAGGGTTTTGGGGGCTAAATAAAATTTACAATAATTTTTATTCTTATGAATATTATTTATCGTTAAAATTATGATTAACCTTTTTTATTTACTGGAATTAAAAAATTTTATATTAAAAAGGAGGGGGGCAATGTCAATTTGTGACGTCTTTCAGGAAGGAGGGGGTTAAGGAAATGTGATCACCTGTGACTGGGAGGAGGGGGGGGGGTGTGAAAAAATCTTCGAAAAGCTGCGGGCATCTTTTGTGGACAATCCCTTTTCTCGAGAGCTTCAAGGACAATATCAGCTATGATAGGACTGCTACAGAAATCCATATGAGCACCCATTATTTGTTTATAATATCGTCCGTTAAATTGCAAATATGTGCATTATAAATTTTATATTTAATGATTTTGTCTGTGATATTGATATGTCTATTGGTTTTAAGAAAGAAATTCACAGAGTTAGTGACGTTTTATCTAATATAATCGCGTATAGTGTTATCGACAAAAAATAAGGAATTCGCGCAGTCTTTAATTGAATTAAAAGACGTGTCTTTATTTTGAGAAGAAGTGAAGTTAAATTTTTCACCTAAAGAAAGGATATCCAAAACGTCTGATGGAAATACTGTATCAGTGAGATTGACAATCCATTCGTCTCGACTTGACTGTATTTGCTATGCAGGGCTGAAGGGAGGGGATAGCGCATTCGATCTTAGAGCTCATGGTGGCGAAAAAGTGAACTAAGTGAAGAACATTCACGCGCGACCAACATACTCAACCTTTAATTTATTTTAAAACTGTTGAAAGAAAGTTATAAAAATAGCTACGTTACGTCAATTTGTGACGTCTTTCAGGTTAGAGGGGGTTAAGGAAATGTGACCATCTGTGACTCGGAGGAGGGGGGGGGGTGAAAAAATCTTCGAAAAGCTGCGGACGTCTTTTGTGGACGTCCCCTTATTAGGAAGTTGTCACGTCACGTTTTCTAACTCGACGTGCTCTTCTTACCTCGTGGTTACAGCAATGTTTTTTTTTTTTAATTTCCTGCACAAACCACGCGCGCCAGACCTAATTATCTCTTTTAATACCTTACGGTCACAATCGGATCCAGGGCGCGATCTTGCATTCCATAAAAATTTCTGGCAGCTTTCGAATTCCACCTTGCTGTAAACACGAGTTTTTTGGTTTTCTTTTTTTTTTTTTTTTTTTTTTATTTCATTTACTAATCATTTCCTAATTCCACCCACTCTATGAATTATTTCAGGTAACACAACGAGGGTATCAGGTGATTTAATGAAAATGCATATTTGTTTATTGAGATCAATTTTATGGCTTGGCGATAGCCCTTTATTACACTGGTTAAAGATTACAATCTAAACCCTATGTGAAACAGATTTAAGAAATGATATTTTAATTTTATTATCAGTAAGTGATTATAACATTGATTAATTATTAAGTAATTCAAGACAAATACTGTCTGTTAAATTTAAAGAAAAAAAACTAATATAGGACTTTTATTTTTTTTTATTTCTTTTCCTATTTTTAAGGACTTCAATTAATATTAAATATTTGAAGCTAACCTATTCGATCAATTAACCAGTTATGCCGTACTTTTATTATAATCGATATAATTACAATTCATAAATTAAGTTACTTCAACGTACTTATACGCTTGAACTTCTTGCTCAGCTGTTTGAGGTTATTCTGGTTCATGATGCCCGCTTATAGGTTAGGAACTGTAACACAATCAAGTTGAAATTCTTTAGTTTTCCGTTACTCTTATTTAATTATGCTCAATACATTCAAGCGTTGGTTATCCACCCAATACCACAAAAGTAGCCCCGTCGTAAAAAAAAAAAATAAATAAAACTTCAGTTTAATGTTACACCGTTTGAAACCCGATCACGGTGACATTGGCAATCAAAAAATGTTAGTTCTCTAAAATTTATTTAAAATACCTTGTAGAATAAAAAAATACACTGGTGATCAGCTACCGGCAGCTACGATGAAAAGCACCACGTTCCACAATCACCCGGGTACCAATTTGGAGTCTGCACACCGCTAAAATGGATACGGACTCCCGCACCCAGGACGCTCGTGTATTCGTTCTCGGTGACGGTCGACGCCTGGCTAATGCGTTCCCCCCACCACCGTCTAGAAGCCAGGAAACCCTCGCGATCTGTTGGTGCTGGTTGGTACGCCGATAGAGCCTGTGTGTGTGTGTAAAGTGTGTGTGTAATGTGTATGTCACCTAGCCAATACCTTGAGCCTTCTGCAAATTTGACTAAAAAATGTATGTGCAAGGCTCTTCACGAGCAATAGTTAGGTTTTTTTATTTTTGATTGGCACTTAACGAGAGATAGATTCGTACAACCTTACTGAGTCGACTCAGTAAATTGATCGAATTTATGTGAATAGATTCCTCGTTTTTATTTTTATTTTTTGAATTGCTCTCTACCTTACTCGATAGGACAGTATCCCGACCGCGTGTTGCTTTAACCGAATTTTAAATATGTTAACATGTCCGTCTTCTTCCGGAAGAAGTTGTAGTAATAACTTACGTCCACCAAAGATTACACAATCAAACAAATCCTGTTATTTGATTAAGACAACAAAAAAAAAAAATCAAACAAAGACTCGAGACTCTATTAAGCATGCGTCGTTTGAATATGTAATAGATAATCACCGAAAACTTTACTCGTTCTTTTCGATTATCTATTAGATTTCAACTTAATGAATTTATTGCTCTTCCTTTTAATGATAAACAAACTTTTATCGGACTTTGTTCGCGCACTGATTTCATTACCTTGAATATAATTTCTTGGATTTCTGATGGAAGCAGTGTGAACAGTTGAAAGGTTTGTAGAAGAGAGAGCGCTCGAGCCCTCGCTTGACGTGCAGCACCGCACCGCGAGCATCGAACATTCGTGACTTCGGTAGAGGGGGAAACGTACGCGTCGTCGCGATCCACCTCGCTCGTCGTGCGCTCCGCTGCCGCGGTCTCTACACCGAGCAGGCTCAAAACTTCGACTCAAAAAAAAAACGTAAAAGTTTCCACGCAATTCCATGCCGTGCCAATCATTCACACATATTATTCTCTTTTCACTCTAACAAAGTTTATATGTAAGTTTAAAACTATCGTTATACTATATAATTGTTTTTCAATTAATTTCGTATTGAAAATTTCGCTATATTTAAATCTATAATTCAGACAATGTTGGAAAATTTCTTGAGTGAAATACTATTAATCTTATAAATTTTACAAATTTTATAATTTTATATTTTTCTGCAATCTTATTGAATATTATTATGTATCTCTTCGCCAATTATGTATTTATTTGTATTTATTGTTATTTTATTAACTGCCCTGATGATGGACGCTTAGTCGCCCGAAACGTCGGCAAAACTATAATAAAGCCTGCTTGAAATTACGGATAACTGTGTGGTTCATTACAATATTTTCCTTCACAAGCAACTGAGTGAAAAAACCCAAATCATAATCTGAGAGTTGTTAACAAAAATATAAACAAATTTAACAAATACATAAAGTTAGTAAAAGATAAACAAGAGACAAATGAAATAAATAATTTTGTGTATAAAATTAATTCCAAAGACTGTAATGGTACATACATAGGCCAAACGAAAAGATACTTTGGGATACGAAAGCGACAACATGAGTGTGCGATTAAAGTGAAGAAGAAAGATATTTCTATCTTCAAACATATAAGACAGACAGGTCACAGAATAGATTTCAAAAATCCCAATGTAATCGATAAAGAACAAAATTAAGTAAAAGACTTTTGAGCGAAATGATAAATATTAATTTTTACAACAACACGCTCAAAAATCTTAAAGACACTGAACGTCTACGATTTGTATATGAAGAAAAAAAAAAAAAAAAAAAAAAAAAAAAAAAAAAAAAATTGATTGTATCAAAAGTAAATATTGTAATTAGACAGATAGCTAGTCTCTAGAAATACCCCCTCCTTGTCCTTTCAACCATTCATTTTCTTTCCTACTAAGTGTTTCCTTCAGGTACAAATACAATTCTCTACCTACTACAACACTTTTATTACTTGACTGGAGCAGTTACATTGACTCCTCATAATCCTTTTAATGTAAATTTAAGTTTCGTTTTTATTATTCTGTTAGTAAGATACTTCTCTTATGTAGCGTTGTTTTGTTCAACATAACTTTATATTTTTAATTAATTTTTAATTTATTAATCTTTTATATATAATCATTTTTAGCTTGAAAAGGTTGCCTGAAGCGCAACGAAACGTCATAACTTGTAATTATTTTACGAAATGAACTTTGGTTCCTCCAAGAGCGATTGAGTCATTAGTTCAAGTTTATTTTTATCTCCTTATATTATTCCAGAGCAACATGGGTTTTTGTTAGGAAAATCCACCGTAACAAATTTGAAAATTTATTCAAATTATATAGTTGATAATTTACGTAAAGGTTACGTGGTTGACTCAATTTACACTGATTTTTCTCGTACTTTTGATGAAGTCTACTGTCACAGGGCCCAGATCAAATAATTCTCACCACGTTGTTGGGCGCCAAATGTCACAGAGCTCGAATTAAGGAATTAAATTCCTCGGAGGATCGTGATTAATCACGAGAACCCGTGGCGATCGTCGTCCGCACTCCTCCAACTTGCTGACAAAATGCACTTTCCGTGCACACGACAATCCGTCGATTTTTCTTCAATCCTGAAAATTGGGGTGAAGACGCGTACGCGAACTAATGTTATTATTACGCGGCGCGACTGCTCTCCTTCGTTGGTAGTGGCGTGATTTAACGTGGATCGATCGCAGGAACACGGGTTAATTAAATGAACAATCAGACGAAAATTTTAATAATTTTAATCAACAATAAAAATAGAAAAAGTTACAAAACAGTCCAAATTAATTTCACCCGAATGTTTACTAACAAGTAAACTTAAGGAGGCTTGGCAGCGCAGGGGTCGTACCTAGCGGGGGCCTTTGCGGGTGCATGAAATTGAAAATAAGAAAAAAAGTATTTTTTTTATTTATTTTTATTAGTAAGTGATTATTTATCATTTTTAAACATATTAAAACTAAATTTAAGATAAAAAATTTTTAAAAACGTTGAAAAATTGCATGTTTTGAAGGTTATGTACCGCAATTTTCTATTTTTCTTGTAAATTAGTCCGATAATCTTGAATTTTTATAATTTTAAAATAATCTTCAAATTTTTATATTTAAAATGACACCTGACTCGTAGTAAACTTGTGGATTTTGATGATTTGCCAAATTTTTAAATGTTTTTTTCCATAAGAGCCCATGTCAAAAAAAAAATTCTAAACTGATTTTTTTCTCGAAAACGAGTCCGACAACCATTGTTGTGTTAAATAGGAAAGTTGTTTGTCTTACTTCAAGGAATCTACAGGAATTTTTTGGGTTCTTACTTTTGGATTTTGAAAAAACTGCCAAGCCTCCTTAAATGACTCGCAGTCTTAAATTGTCGAAAGAAAAATTTGCTTTCACAAAAACAAAGTTCAGCGTTAGTGTCGCGGTAGACTCGAACACACCGACGCACACACACACACGCTCTCGTGGTTGGCTGCTCGCTGCGGCGCGCCAAAATCACAAAGGTGAAGATTCGATCAAGTACTTGAGTACTTCCGTGAAACATACACTCACACTCTGACTCTAATCATTCATGAGCAAATATACAATGATCAACCGCTACGTGGACTTACTTTCTAGCAGGTGCACCTTCGCTTGATTTAACAATAATAATGATAATTACTACCAGCCCGAATGGCTTTACACAAGACGACAATGCCTTCCAAGGCCGCACGCTGACTTTCCGTGAGATGTTTGCCTTCCCCACTCCGATCCAATGACAACTGGATCACAGGAAAATCTACACAACTTCTCACTGATAACTTTATCTAACACAACCTCGATAAAGTTATCTAACAACACAAAAAAGTAAATAAGTATATTCACTCTCTGACACACGTGTGATCACGCCAAGCGTCAAAATTAGAGTAATGCTGATCGGTAGATCTCGTCGTCACCTGACTTACCGATCTGCATCTGCGTTCCATAACAGTTAGCGCCAAATTCGAATTTAATTACCTCGCTAGCTGTTACACTATATTAAACTATTGATACGAAAATTTTCTGCTTACGGTATTAACGGCTCCTTGCTCAGTTGGATACGCTCATTCTTAACTAATAAGAGACAATATGTTAAAATTAATAATTTCATTTCTGATGGAGTCTTAATTCAATCAGGTTTTGGTCAAGGTACTCACTTGAGACCCTTGTTTTTTTTTATTTTTATCAATGATGCTATTTTTGGCAATAAATTCTCAACGATTCTGTTGTTTTCCGATGACATGAAATTGTTTGGAGTGATAATTAATGATTCTGATAGAGTCCTGATGCAAGCAGATCTAGATTTGTTTCATTGGAGCTTATTCAATGGGTTGCATTTTAATAAATCTAAGTGTTATTCTATTTCTTCTGGTACAGCTGTATTGGAGAGTATTTATGATATTGATGATCATTCTTTGGCTAGCGTACAATATATTAAAGATCTTGGTGTATTTTTCAATACTACTTCTACTCTTCAAAGGCACATCGATTTTGTTATTAATCAAGCTACTAATAAAATTAATTTTATCAAGATATTTTCGTTTGATTTTGTGGGCAATACAAAGTTGTTTAATAAACTTATTCTTCGACCCTGACTGAGAGAGATTGGTCGTATTGAGAAAGATAAATAAATAGCGGTCCCCTAGTCAGAGGCAAGTCGGTGAGCCCGGTAGCGTAATGGTTAACGCACCGACCGCGAAAGTAGGTGATCCAGGTTCGATTCCTGGCTGAGTAAACCAAAATTTTTTTATTTTTCTCAATTTAATTATTGGGGGGTGGGTATCTATTTAAATTCATTTTTAATTGAAATTTAGAAATTTTCTTACGTTTGGGAGGCTATGCTTCTAAAGTGGGAATGTTTGCGCGAAATATGCCCGGATCGTCAATAAAAAGTCACACTGATCTATGATTTTGATGATATTGATGTATTTAGAACTTTGTATTATGCATATGTATCGCCGATTTTTAATTGTGGCTCAACAATATGGAGTCCGCATTTGCAATACCAGATTGATGCCTTAGAGAAAAATAACCATAAGTACTTGCGTAATCCAACTTATAAAGTTGGTGTACCAATGCACTATACTTCACACGATTATCTAAAGTTATGAATATACCTTCTCTTCAATCAGCAAGATTAAGCTGATATTCTATTTGCATATAAAATTGTATCTAATATTATTAAGTGTGAATATTTGTTATTTAATTTTAATTAATGTGCCAGGACGTATCCTGAGAAATTATACTACTTCTTTTTATAATGATGTCAACGAGAGCAATTTAATTAATCACTCACCTACGTATCGATTATCATGTTTGTGTTATGATTGGTTAGATTTATTCAATTCTAAATTTTGTATAGTTAAGAACTTATCAAAATATTTACTTATTTATGAGTAAATTTTCATTTTTTTATAATTTTTTTTTCTTTCTTATCAATTTATAATTTAATTATAACTATCATACGATAGATTAATTTTGTAATGGGCTTATTAACCCGTAAACTGAATAAAAAAAAAAAAAAAAAAAAAAAAAAAAAGAAATAAAATTCTTTTCTCAAGACCTTATAAGTTTGCCTAACTAATTTAATTTTTATTCCATAAAACTGATGAAATCAGGATGAGTAAGTAAAATTTGAACTGACCTCTCATGTCTCATTTTTATTTGTTGAGAAATAAAGTGATCTCCAACGGGAGAGCGGCACGTACGTATGTGTGAGAGTGCAGTAGAAGAGGGTGGAGTAACCAGAACGGTGAGAGTGGAATAGTTGAGTTTAAATGATGATGAAAAATAAGAGAAATCTCCGCTTCAACGGGAGAGCGGCACGTACGTATGTGTATGTGTGCAGTACGAGTATGCATGAGTGACACATGCGTGAACGGCGCTGCTTGTAGCAGTCACAAAGAGTCGTCCGTAAGAGACACCACGTGCATCGAGACGCATGTTATTAATGTGTAAACTAAACTACAATTATCCTTATTAATAAATAATAGTTAATATAATGATCTACGAATTATTAATCCTCTGATACGAAAATCCCAACATGGTAGCAGGCCAGTAGTTGCTTATGAACGAACAATAAGTAACTGTAGATGGAACGTGTGGTGAAGAAAAAAAATGTGCTCTAAAAATCTTTTACCTTTTCTGTGTCTGCTGTCTCAGGGGCAAGGAAAATAATATTACTCCGGCCAAGTTTGAAAACGAAGTGTTGAAGAGGCAAAAAGAATTTGAGGAAAACTCCGTGCGATTATCGGATGCACGTGGAGTTAAAATCTTGCAAGCGCGTGGTGGGTTATGTAGCTAAACGAACGCATGGTAAAAGTGAGGTTAAGTGAGCACATGTCTGAATTATAATTGAGTACTGTAAATTAATAAATGGGCAACGAGAAAAATTTAACGAACATGAACCAAACGAAATTGTGAATAATTCAAATTTTGAGTTAAAATTAGGAGATAGAAATTATTTACGGAAAATTTTTCTGAAAGGTTTAAAAAGAGTTTTGGTTTTCGACCAAGTAGTAAATAAACCTAAATTTGTACAGAAAATAAAAATAACAAAAATGTTTAAAACTGAGGAGGTGAAAGTGCAAATTTTTGACGGTCGTGACTACAGCATTTGGAAAAAACGACTCTTGCTGGCATTGAAAATTAAAAAATGTGATGAACCAGCAAAAAGAGATAGAGCCGTTACTGATGAACTAGAAGAGTGGCAAGAAAAAAATGACAAAGCCATGAGTTACATCTAAAATAACATTTCAAACGATCAATTCCAATTCATTGGAGAAGAAAATTCAGCTTTTAAAATAATGAAAGTGTTTGATAAAATGTATTTAAAAGAATCGACAGCACTACAGATTTGTATACGGAATAAACTAGATAAAATAAGATTGAAAGATTACGAAGAGTCGAGTACATTCTTTTTAGATTTGGAAAAAACAGTAAGCGAATCAAAAAGTGCTGGTGGAAATGTGAGTGAGCCAGAAAAATTAAATTATATTCTCAAGACTCTACCTGACTCCTTGAGTTATATTGGTGATTTAATTGATGTGCTTGAAGAAAAAGACAGAAACTGTGACTTTATAAAAAGAAAAATAGTGATGTGGGAAACTAAGTATAATAGTGACTCAAGTAAAAAGAAAGCAAGTGTTTTTAAAGTTGAACGGAAAAATTTAATTTGTTATGGTTGTGGCGAGCTGGGCCACAAGAAAATGGACTGCGAAAATCCTTGGTTGAAAGGACCAGGTCAAGGTGGTCAAAAAGGAGCTGGTTTATACAACAAAAGAGGTGCACGAGGTCTGCAAGGCCGACAGCAGCAGCAGACGACGCGCGGTGGACACAGCCACGGCCGCGGCGGAGGCAGCTTACAGCGAGATAATAGCAGAGTAGACGGAGCAGGCCACGGAGCGGGGCAGCAGCGAAATGACGAGAGCTACAACTACAACAATGAACGAGAGTTTCCAGGTTCGTTTTTGGCGCAAGTAATGCGTAATAATAATGATGTAAAAGCGGATGTTTATAATTGTAATGTAAATAGAATAGATTGGATATTAGATAGCGGATGCTCGGATCATATCGTGAATGATAATTCGTATTTTTCTGAGTCTGTTTTTTTTAAAAATCCGATAAAAGTCAAAGTCGGTGATGGTAGAATTTTGGAGGGAACTGAAGTCGGTAAAATTAATACATATTTTATTGTTGACAATAAACGGATGGAAATCAATTCATCCAATATATTCTATGTACAAAATATGGGTACAAATTTAATTAGTTTTGCGCACGTTACAGATAAGAATAAAATTTTTTCAATCGGTGATACTGCGAAAATTTATGATAAGAACGATAGATTGTTAGGAGTTGCTTACAAAGAAAATGGTTTATATAAAATGAGTAGTTTTAATTTTGATGGAGAAAATTATAATACTCAAACAAATTTGAGAGGCATGACTACGAAAGAAAAGCTTCACCGAATGCTTGGTTACTTGAATTTTAAATATTTGAATTACATGTGCAAAAATAAATTAGTTGACAGTTTACCCGAAAAGTTAGAATCAACCTATTTAAAATGCGGTACATGTTTGAGAGAGAAAATGAATAATTCGCCATTTAAAAATAATAGATCTAGAGCCAGTGAAATTTTAGAGTTCGTTCATTCAGATTTAAATGGTCCTCACTGGACAATTGGTTTTAATGAATCAAAATACTTTTTTAGTTTGATAGATGTTTATAGTAAACTTGCACTAATTTATACTATTAAATCTAAAAATGAAGTTTAAGAGTGTTTTGAGAGTTATATGAATAAAGTACAAAATTTAACCGATAAAAAGATTAAGAAATTCAGATGTGATAACGGGCGAGAATATTTAAATAAACATATTTATGCTTTGGCTAGTGAGAATAGCATATCTATTGAACAATGCTCACCGAACGTGCACGAATTAAATGGCGTGGCTGAGAAATTTAATCAAACGATCATGAACTCGGCAAGTTGTTTGATGTATGAGGCTGACGTGAATAATAGATATTGGCCAGAAGTTGTAAAAACAGCCGTTTATTTAAAGATAAGAACTTTTACGAGAAGTACGATAGAAACTAAAAAACCTTTTGACATATTTTTCGGTAAAAGGCCGAATTTGAGTAACATAAAATTATTCGGTAGTAAAGTCTTTGTTAGAGTACCGGACGTAAAAAGAAATTCTAAATGGGATGGAGAGGCCGACGTGGGTATTTTGATAGGTTACGATAACGTAGGATATAAAGTTTTAATTAACGGTAGAATTTTTGTTGCACGACATGTTGAGGTAATCGAAAATAAAGATAGTTTAATCGGTTATAATGGGGAGGAAGAAGAAAGTGATTTCAGTGATGATAATGATTCTTGTGAGAGCATTTCGAGTAAAAACTCTGAATCCGATGTTTTAATGAAAGAATCTGAAAGTGAGAAAATAATCGATAAACAAAATAAAAGTACAAAAATTAAAAGTAAGAAATCACCCCCGAATATTTTGAGAAGGTCTACTAGAAACAGAAAGAGACCAGAATTTTATAGCGCAAATTTGGCTGATACGAAAGTTATTTACGTAAATTTAGTTAACGCGGAAAGTCCATCAAGTTATTACGAGGCTATTGAATGCGATGAACGCGATTTGTGGAAAGAAGCGATGGAAAAAGAAATGGATTGTTTGTTGAAAAATGAAACGTGGAAATTGGTTGAAAAACCAAAAAACGCGAAAGTCTTGGACTTAAAATGGGTTTTCACAAATAAATCTGATGATTAGAAAAAGGCGAGATTAGTGGTGAGTGATTTAAGCAGAGAGAAGTGCTTGAGGACATATACTCACCTGTAGCTCGGGTGCAGAAGTTGAAATTATTGCTGTCATTTTGTTGACAGAAAGGCTTATTTATTCACCAATTAGATGTTGAGACAGCTTTTCCAAATGGTGAGGTTAAGACAGAAGTATTTGTGAAACAACCATTAGGTTTTGATGATAATACAGGTAGGGTTGGAAAATCGATAAAGTCATTATACGGTCTGAGAGAAAGTCCGAGAGATTGGTATGAATGTCTCGATGATTATTTAACAAAATTAGGATTCGAAAGAAGCGAGAGTGATTATTGCTTATACACTTAACGCGAGGGAAATAACGATATGTGCATAGTTTTGTTCGTAGATGATTTATTGATTTGTTGTCAAAATATTGAAATTCTAAAGAAAATAAAAAATAAAATGTCTGATAAATTTAGTATAAAAGATATGGGTAAAGTGAATACATATTTGGATATAAATATAAATTATAGTCGTAAAAACGGTAAGATGACTTTAGATCAGACTGATTATATAAATTCGTTAGCGAAAAAATACAATGTAAACAATGCGAAATTATTTCGAACGCCTATGGAGCAGAACTTGAGTTTACAATCCGCACAATCAGCTTCAACAGATTTGAGATGTAGAAATTTAATTAATGCTTTGTTATATATTAGTTCGAGTACTATATTGGATATAAGCTATAGTGTGAATTACCTTAGTCGTTTTCAGAATTGTTATGATGAAACACACTATAAGTATGCGTCGAGAATTTTGAAATATTTATACTTGATTAAAAATTTGAAATTGACCTTTTGTAGAGATTTTAATGAGGATTTGATTGATTGTTATTGATGCTGATTGGGCAGGTGATAAAATAGATAGAAAATCTACAACTGGATATGTTATAAGAATTTTTGGAAATGTTATTTATTGGAAATCGAGAAAACAAGGTGGTGTAACTAAATCTTCGACAGCTGCTGAATATGTAGCTTTATCTGATTCTGTAAGTGAAGTGAAAGTGGTTCTGAATTTGTTGAAAGATTTTGGAATTAAAGTGAAAAATTCAGTGAAAATTTACGAAGATTATTCGGGAGCTATTGCTATTGCGAAATATGGGAATATGACAAAAAAACTCTAAGTACATTGAAGTACATTATCATTTTGTGAAAGAATGTTACGAAAAGGAAATAATAAATATTGTAAAAGTAGAGCCAGATGAAAATATGGCCGATATATTAACGAAAGAGTTAAGTAGAATTAAGTTTGAAAAATTCCGTGAAAATTTGCGAATTGTTTAAAGTAAGTTTGAAAAGAAAATTATTATTGTATACGAACAAAATATAAATATGTGCGAACTGAGATAATTATTATAATGATACTGTGAATGAACGAATAAAATAATTAAATTGTTTAAAATTGTTGAAGCGAAAATTTAAGGAGGTGTGTTGAGAAATAAGGTAAATCTTCGCTTTAACGGGAGAGCGGCACGTACGTATGTGTGTGTGTGCAGTAGAAGAGGGTGGGGTAATCAGAACGGTGAGAGTGGAATAGATGAGTTTAAATGATGATAAAAAATTAATCTAAGTATTTTGTCAATTAAAAATAATTTCAATATGAAAACACATATTTACAGAATGTGTAAAAAAAGAATTATAATTAAAAACATGCTGTAAAATATTTAAAATTAATAAAAACATAACCAAGTCACAGGTTTCGGCAAGGTGGGGTAACTGGCACGACTCTGGTGGGATAACGGGAACTGTAACGGGCAATCCCGGTACAGCTCCCCTGGGCCTCAAGTTAGCATAAGTAAAATTGTAGTTAGCGTTAACGCTAACCCCACTGTGAATACCGGCAAGCAGCAGCTTGGGCGAGCGACGCACGAGAGTGAGGGAGACAGAGAGGGGGGAAGCTACGCGCCGGCTGACTGGCAGCCGGCTCGGGAGTTGAGTCGTGGCAGCGCCCACGTACAGATCCTTTGTATTTACGCGCTGTAAAGTTCTGTGCCGTACGTGGTTTTTGAGCGCCGTTTCGCTGCCCTCAACCTCCGACTCTGCGCCAGGGTGCCGACTCGACGTCGTGCACCGTGATACACCCATAGGACTTCCACCAGCAGGAGCCGACGTGTAAGTTTGCCTTCTCTCTCTCTCTCTCTCGTTGGGTCATCCCTGCTCGCTGGCGTGGCATAAGTCCGCTTATAAATTATTAATAAAAAAGTCACGTTACAAAGAGTAACTAAAATGTTTTGATTTTTCCCCTTACGCCTTCCAACGAACCCGTTGTAATTGGGCAATTTTTAAAAATAAATAATTCACTTTTTTTGGGACGGGTTCGCTGGACGAGTTCGAGCCTGCATCAAAACCAGGAAACCTGCAGTCAAGAATCACCGGAGAGCCGACCGAGGAACAACAAGAAAATCCAAATAATAAAGGTAATGAGAGGTTACAGTGACGAGTGACAGTGCCGTGTAAAAAAGTATAAAAACTAAGATTTTCCCTTGCAGTGCCTCCTTTGAGATTTTGAATTTAATGTGATAAATGAATAAAAGAATTAAAAAAAAATTAATGTAACTTAGGCTAATTTGAGTAATAATAAATATATAATTTTTTATATAAAAAAAAAAAGTGAATTATTTATTTTTAAAAATTGCCCTATTACAAATGGCGCCTGGCAACGTGGGGAAAGGCAAAGGAAAATCTTAGTTACGCGGAGAAATCGTAAACAAGGGGAGAGGGAGAGGACAAAGGAGCGCTACACGTGTTTGGCTGCTGGAGAAAACGAGACGCGCGCGCGCCGTTTTCTTATCAACGTGTTGTGTTCCTGGAAGTCGTAAGATTGTTAGAGTGTTTATAATTTTTTTTTTATTTTACTAGTGTAATCGAATAAAAAAAAAAAAAAACGGGTAGCACTGGTGCTTGGATTTTATATCTTTGTAACTATCGTGCACTAATCCGAAAAATAAGAATTTGACGTGTGCCAGTTAAATAAAAAAAAAGAAAAATGACAAGACAGAGACGTGAGCCAGAACAGCACAACAACAACAGCATTAGCAGTCACAGTCGCTGCAGCGCTGGTCCAGCCGAACGAGAAACAAGGAGTAGAAGAAGAGTGAGAGAGAGGACCGAGGGAGCAAGGCAAATGAGAGCGAGAGAGAGGAAGTGCGCGCGCCAATAAAATGGAAATAGTTAAAGAGAATGACGAGCACGAAACAAAAGAGAATTTTTTAAAGAATTTAGAAGAGACAATAAATGAAGATAAAAAGAAGAAAGAAGAAATCCTAAAGAAATTACAGATGTATGTCAGCCAGGAAAATCAAACCAAATATGAAAAAAGAATAACGAAAAACTAGAAAAACAAAAACAGCAAGGAGCAATTTCAAAGACAAAATGGAAAACGATTGGAGAAGTAGAAGAAACAGAAGGAAAGGAGAAAAAAGAAAGTGAAGATGCAGAAAAAGAACTTGATGATTACATCAAGGAGAAAAACAACGACAAGACAGAAAAAAATAAATATAATGATGATAAAGAAAATGACAAGAAAAGGAAAGTTGCTACAGTGACAGGTGTAAGACAGGCAAACAGTCCAAGGTTTTTTGCCTGTAGCAAGCAATCAAAATCACCAATTCGACGAAGAAGATTGGAATGTGGAAGTCGAACAGGATGTCACACCATCCGTATTAAGAATACAGCAAGAGAGATTGAGAGAAGCAGCGAGAAGAGAAGAAGAGCGAAAACAAATCAAGAAGACAAATAAAAATAAAAAAAAGAATAAAATCTACAATCCATACAGACAGTGGACTATGGATGATTTTTGGGGTGAAGAGACAAAAGAAGAGGAAGAAGAGCCACCATACCAACCGGTTAAATCTAAAGTAGTGGTTCCAACTAAAGATTCGTGGGCTGACAGAATGAAAAAAGAAAGAGAAAAAAGAGATCAGCAACAACAAAGAGACCAAAAAGAAACCAATGACAACATCAGAGATTTATTTCAAGAACGACGTGAAAGAATGGAAAAACTAAGACAAGAAAATGAACGTTACGAGAGACAACAAAAAGATGAAATAAGAAATCGCCAGAGAGAAGAATATGAAAAAAGACGTCGAGACGAAAAACTACAACAGGAAGAAGAAGAGAGGAAATGGCGTCAAAAAGAAAAGCTGGAAAGAGAAGAAGAGTTAAAAAGAAGAAGATATTTAAGAGAAAAGCAGGAAAGAGAAGAAGAATGAAGAAGAAAACATCTACGAGAAAAGCAGGAAAGAGAAGAAGAGTTAAGAAGAAAATATCTACGAGAAGAGCAGGAAAGAGAAGAATTAAGAAGAAGAGAAGATTCAAAAAGATGTTATGACGGGCGACAGAAAAACCAAGAAAAAGACGAGAGCCAGAGTACTTTTACATCAGTAAAAAAGACAGGAAGATTTTTCAAGGTTAGAGAAATTCAAACTGACAGGACTATTGACCCACCACCATACCATTGTTTTAATTGCTGGAGGAAAGGACACCAAGAAAAAGACTGCAAAGAAGAAAAATCGAATTACTGTACCAATTGTGGCAGACGTGGCAGAACAATGAGTGATTGTGAAAGATGTGGAGTCCAAGCAGAAACAAAAAAAGATGAAGAAAAAAAGGTTTGGGACAGGCTAGATGGTGCATCAAGTGAAGATAATAAGAAGTCACAGCCAACTTTCTAACCAACACTAAGACTAAGACCACAGACAACAAAACAATACACAATGCCACAAAAATCACAATCACAAGCAGAAACGACAAGAAAAGAAGAATCACAAAATACAAAAACATGTTTTACCCTAGAACAGAAACTAGCACAAGAACAAATTGACAGGACAAGAGTAGACAGAAAAACAACAACAAAACAAAAACAAGAAGATAAATCAGTTCAAAAACTATTGTTATTAACAAAGCTAGCAGAAGAAATGAAAAATTATAGTAAAGAAGAGAGAAAGATATTTATGAAACTACTGGAGGATGATCAGGAAGAGGAAGAAGAAGATGAAAAATAAAAAAAAAAGAAGATACTGACAGAGACAGAAAAAAAAAGAGGTCCACTGCGACCAATGTAAGTAATTTTTTTTTATTTATAAAAAAAAAGAGGCCTGAAAGGAAAGAGTTTTTTAGTTAATTGAGTTAAGTTAATTTAATTTGAAAGCATGATTAAAGTTAATTAAAGAAATATGAGTTATATTGAAGTATTTATTATTGAGAATGAAAAATTATTATTATTATATATTTTTTTTAATTATTGTAATTTAAAGTTGATTTAATTTTAAAGGTTGTTTCGTAGTCGAAACATCCGAGGTATGTTTCGGTCTAGGGGGGGGGGGGATTTGTAACGAAGTTTCCTTCGTTACTTATTTGACTCTTCCTAAAGGGCATTTTTTTAAAGTTGGTTAAGAATGTTTATTAATAAAATAATTTAATATTTCATGTACGCGGGGTTAATCAAGTGATAAAAAAAAAAGAAAAATGACAAGACAGAGACGTGAGCCAGAACAGCACAACAACAACAGCATTAGCAGTCACAGTCGCCGCAGCGCTGGTCCAGCCGAACGAGAAACAAGGAGTAGAAGAAGAGTGAGAGAGAGGACCGAGGGAGCAAGGCAAATGAGAGCGAGAGAGAGGAAGCGCGCGCGCCTGTCAGCCATTCGAGAGAGAAAAGAAGATCGTCTTGCCGGCAACCAAGGGAACGCTGCCGCTGCCGCCGCTGCTAGGAGACTAGTTAGTTGACGCGTGCTGCACTAATTGGAAGTATCGGTTATTACAAAGAAAAGTTTGGAAGTTTTGTTTGATTCTTGAGTTTTCAACGACTGGATTACTTTTGGATTTCTTGACGCTTCGAAGATCATCGACAGGAGTTTGCACGGATATTCATCAGCTGCTGGACGAGTTCGAGCCTGCATCAAAACCAGGAAACCTGCAGTCAAGAATCACCGGAGAGCCGACCGAGGAACAACAAGAAAATCCAAATAATAAAGGAAATGAGAGGTTACAGAGACGAGTGACAGTGCCGTGTAAAAAAGTATAAAAACTAAGATTTTCCCTTGCAGTGCCTCCTTTGAGATTTTGAATTTAATGTGATAAATGAATAAAAGAATTAAAAAAAAATTAATGTAACTTAGGCTAATTTGAGTAATAATAAATTTATAATTTTTTATATTAAAAAAAAAGTGAATTATTTATTTTTAAAAATTGCCCAATTACAACGGGTTCGTTGGAAGGCGTAAGGGGAAAAATCAAAACATTTTAGTTACTCTTTGTAACGTGACTTTTTTATAAATAATTTATAAGCGGACTTATGCCACGCCAGCGAGCAGGGATGACCCAACGAGCGAGAGAGAGAGAGAAGGCAAACTTACACGTCGGCTCCTGCTGGTGGAAGTCCTATGGGTGTATCACGGTGCACGACGTCGAGTCGGCACCCTGGCGCAGAGTCAGAGGTTGAGGGCAGCGAAACGGCGCTCAAAAACCACGTACGGCACAGAACTTTACAGCGCGTATATACAAAGGATCTGTACGTGGGCGCTGCCGCGACTCAACTCCCGAGCGTGCGCGTCAAAGAAATTATAATGAAATAGGAACTACCATCCTGCTTGCTTGTTTTAGTCATTACCTAATTCAACTTCCTAATTCACAAAACAAAATCTTCAATTCTTTCAATGCTTGCAGAGCTTAACAATTTAGTTTTCATCAGACAACGGACTATATATATAAGTAAAATGAAAGTACAAAGAGAATAATAGAATACTAAAAAAAATTCAATCGCCGTACACAAGCGATACACGCCCACTGGGCTATTATTTGTGCACGCTCTTGTTGGGGTTTTTGGATTGTTTCACGAGGATTTTGGGTTTTATTGCCGTCCGTAGCGGATGTTGGCTCCATGTATGTCGAAGTTGGGGCAGTCTTCAATTGCCCTGACGTCCGGATATGAACACGCTGGGCATTTTTCCTTCGGCTGATAAAGCCCGGCCCGCGATCTCTCTTGGTCCTCTTTCCAGTTCAGCTCACAGAACATGGCATGCGTACGTGCCGCACGCACTGCCATTTGAGCCTGCTCGCGGTCTTCCACACTGGCTGTTGGTGGAAGCGCTGTCGCTTGGTGTTCCGCCTTCTTTACAGCTTCTAGGGCCTTCCTGCATCGGCGCTCGTATACTGCCCGTGAGATCGCCACGTCGGCTTCGGCTGCCTTTTGCGCCATGAGCAGGTCTTCAGCGTGCTCCTGATCCCGCTGCTCCTGTCGCTCTTGGTCGCGCCGTGCTCTCTCTTCTGATGTTAATGCCACCTCTCTTGCTGCTCAGCGAGCGGCTGCTTCCTGCTATCACCAGATCTGCTCACGGTGGTATTGCTCTTCCTCCCCGCTTGGGGTCCACCATCGTAGCAGGTCCCGATGACGCTCGGCCTCCAGATTGGGTAGCCGAGCCAGTTCTCGCCGCATTTCCGCTCGCTCTTCTTCTCGCATCATTGCAATGCAGGCCATATTGGCTCGTATTTGGGCTCGCCACTCTCGTTCCCATTGCTCCTACTCCTGCCATTGCGGTATGGCTCTACCACGACCCAGCTTTTTGTCCTGCGGGTCCTCCTCTGTCCACGTAACCACTTGCAAACGCACGTAGACTGGTGTTTCGGGCCTGGCGTATCGAGGATCCCAATTCTCGTCTTCGTGTTGGTGTCCGGCCGTTCTCTGTGGAAATTTTGGTTAGTTAGGAACAGGATATTAATGAAAAAAAAATTTTTGAAGGAAGGAGAGAGCTAGGAGAGAGCGTGCAACTATTCAGAAAGTTAATTCAGAGATTAAGCTTAAAGTAAGTTTCAAGTACAGTCAATTGCAATTCAAGCCGTCCGCGATTACCACCAGCGGTCTTGCGTTGTGTTGGTTGTCATTTTGGAGCGAGCTTAGCGGCGATTCCTTCGGCCGCTTTTGATAATATTCAGTTGCGACGCCAGACCTTTTGGCCAAGGGCAAACGTCACATCACGTCGGTGCTCATTAAAATAACTTGCTTGTCGATCTTGCGCTCGGGCATTGTTTTCTCTAGCTAGCTGGTACCGGTCAGGGAGTTTTTCCATCCGCTCCAGCCACTCGGTGACGGCGGCTTCCTGCACCTCTTGTTCCAGCTCGAGCTCTGCTCTTCGTCGTACCGTGTTCATTAGCGAGGGCTGGCGTCCAAAATTCAGGATTGCTGGAGATAACCGGAGGGTTTCTTGGCTTGCCGTATTCAGACAAAATGCGAATTCGGCCAAGTGCTCATCCCACTCTCGGTGATTCTCCTCAATAAACGAGATAATCATTGTCTTTATCGTCTGGTTTATTCTTTCGACCGTATTCAGTCGTGGGTGTTTTGGCGGAGTCAAGGTGTGGGAGATCCCGCACTTTTCTAAAAATTCATTCACCTCTTCGTTATCGAATTCGCTCCCGTTATCACTCAGGAATACTCTCGGGCCGCCGAAGTGGTAGATGACTCGTTCTTTAAACGCTCGAATGATGTTAGCCCCTTAAATACGCTTTAACGGTTCGCACTCTATCCAGCGAGTGAAGATGTCTTGAAAAATTAATAAATATTCCTTGCCTCGCTTGGATTTTGGGAACGGACCCTGGCAGTCTCCTGCTACGACGTCCCATGGTCGGTCGAAGATGCATCTGCCCATGAGCCCAGCTGGCGGCAACTGCTCTACCTTACATTGCTGACATACTAAGCAATTTTTCACGTAGCGTGTCACGTCTTTGTAGATGTTTGGCCAAAAGTACTCTAACATCACTCGTTCTTGCTTTTTATAGCACCCCAGGTGCCCCCCTGTAGGTGCATCGTGGCTTTCTTCAAGGATGCTCGCTCGCTTTTTTCTCGGTACCACGAGCTTCCACACCTTTTCATCGTCGATCAAATCTCACAGTTTTGGATCTCGTTTAAAGGTGAAGAGCTTGCTTCTAATCACTTTCCAGTACAGATATTTCCGTGGTGTTTCTTTCACCTTTTGATAAATGTTTACAAACCATTGGTCTTGCGTCTCTTCGCTCACCTGGACGCCCATGAGAGCCAGGGCTTGATCTTCCTCGTACATTCGGGATAGCGTATCCGGAACTACGTGCGCCGATCCCTTCCAATGTTCGATGGTAAAGCGAAGACCTTGCAACGTCAGGGCCCAGCGGGCTAAACGACCTGTCGGATTGCGTAGGTCGAAAAGCCAGCGTAAACTTGAGTGATCTGTGATAACACAGAACTCAAACCCCTCGATGAAAGGTCTAAATTTTTCGATGGCCCATTTCACTGCCAAGCACACGCGAGGCCTGTGGCATCAGCAACGGCGACAGCGGTACTGCCCAGCACTACGGCGCGCGGGAGTAAGAATTGGGACTAAAGTCCCTGCCTAGACTCATAGATGGAGCCATGTAGTCTATCAATTTAAAGTTGACTTTATGTTGACGAACATGTTGCCTCGATTGCGTAGACAGATCAGGCGTGAAGAGGTTAAGTCAATTAAAGGCTTATTAAGCCAAGCGGTCGAGGTCGAGAGAATTACCAATATGGAATTGGTGTATAAGCCACCTCCATCACCGTCTACGTCAGTATGGCCTAATCTGGCTTATAGAGATGATCGAGCTAATAGAATACCGAAAGTTAACATAGCCGCAACGGCTGTGGAAGGCAGGTCTGCCGAGACTTCGGTTATTAGCCGTCTTGAGACTGTGCTTAACAAACTCGAGACTAATTGTATGTCGTTTGGAAAGCCTACGGATCCAAGGCACCAAGGTTCATACAAGGCCAGAAGGACCAAAGCAAGACGTAAGTCGACGGATGACGAAGAGGCTAGAAGCTCATCTCCAGGATCGAGTAAGAGTGATGGAAGTAAGGGAAGTCCTGGCAAAGGTTCTTTAGTTAAGTGCTGGAAGTGCGGGCAAAGAGGGCACATAAGGTTTAGTTGTCCTGAACGGCCAGAAAACGAACAACCGGCGGAGTAGAAAGTCATAAATTCTACTCCGCCAAAGTTGCGGCCGAGCCATCACTCGGAGATGGCACCCAAGCTTGTCCAGTTAGTCAGATAAATACTGAGCAAGCTAGTAAACATAAGATGGCAGCAGGTATCTGGAAAATTCAATTGTGGGTTATTAAGAAATTTAACCTCAAAGATACAGCTGTGGTTATGACCGAATTAACGAAGTCAAGGTTAATCGGTCAGGCCGACAAGTGTTTGCTGAGGAAGAATCTGACGGATGCAGCCATAAGCTATCTGGTCAGAGAGCTGGACGGCTGGATATTGAATGAGGTTTTAAGTCAAGAAAAACCTAGAAATTTTTTAAGGTTAGGAGTCGTGGATGACGGGCTTGGCGATTGTAAGCCCAACGACTTGATTAACCAGACAGTCGGTAATTACAATATCTGGCTGGAAACTTGGATCGCAAGACTGGAGCAAGAACCGTCGGAAGAGGAAATTCAACCACCGAGGGATGCGTCCGAAAATCCTGACACTCGCAAGTGTCGCACTCAGAAGTGAAAATTTCTGTTGAAAATTTGTATGTTTTGAATTTTCAATTCTTATATTTAAATTTTAATACTTAAAAACATTGTTAAATTTTAAAATAAAAATTCATTATTAATATTTTTATAAATAGAATGTTGTAATAATATAGATATAAAAGAAAATAATTTTGAAAGATTGTATTATTCAAGCTGCACTTGTAACTGATGTTACGTCAGGGTCAGAAGGATTGAGTAATTAAGTATACTGTGTAACGAAGTTTCCTTCGTTACTTATTCGACTCTTCCTAAAGGGCATTTTTTTAAAGTTGGTTAAGAATGTTTATTTATAAAATAATTTAATATTTCATGTACGCGAGGTTAATCAAGTGATAAAAAAAAAGAAAAATGACAAGACAGAGACGTGAGCCAGAACAGCACAACAACAACAGCATTAGCAGTCACAGTCGCCGCAGCGCTGGTCCAGCCGAACGAGAAACAAGGAGTAGAAGAAGAGTGAGAGAGAGGACCGAGGGAGCAAGGCAAATGAGAGCGAGAGAGAGGAAGCGCGCGCGCCTGTCAGCCGTTTGAGAGAGAAAAGAAGATCGTCTTGCCGGCAACCAAGGGAACGCTGCCGCTGCCGCCGCTGCTAGGAGACTAGTTAGTTGACGCGTGCTGCACTAATTAGACGTATCGGTTATTACAAAGAAAAGTTTGGAAGTTTTGTTTGATTCTTGAGTTTTCAACGACTGGATTACTTTTGGATTTCTTGACGTTTCGAAGATCATTGACAGGAGTTTGCACGGATATTCATCTATATTATTTTATATCTATATTATTACAACATTCTATTTATAAAAATATTAATAATAAATTTTTATTTTAAAATTTAACAATGTTTTTAAGTATTAAAATTTAAATATAAGAATTGAAAATTCAAAACATACAAATTTTCAACAGAAATTTTCAACAACTTTTTTTTTATTTGAAATTTATAAACTTTCATAGAAACTAATAAATAAATAAAACCTTATTTCAACATTTAACTATTATAAAAAAAATAAACTACATTTGACTTTGATTACTAGACTTATAATTAAATAATTGCCAGTTTAAAACTAATGATACTTTACTCAAATTATTTTTTTTTATTTTTTTTCATTATTATAATTAATTCAATCAAAATGAGTCAAAGTTAAACTTGGTTTTAAACATTTTAATTATTTACTAAGCGTTGGTCGTGGAATACGGTAAAGGGCAGCAATTTCTGAAGTCTTCCTGCCTTTCAAAACTTCTGACTCAGTTTCCCTCATGTTTTCCTCAGTCCACTGAAGTCCATCGGTCTTTATTATAGTTACGCATCTAAACTTCTACTAAACTTTTTAATTCTACCTTAAAAATAAAAAACAAAACGAACCTCACTGACTAGACTACATTGCAATACTTAAGTTAGGATTCAACAACAGACAACAAGAAATTCGTTCCAGTTACTCCACAAAATGAATCTCGTTACCCCACATCATTTTTTTTTTCTTTTTGTTTTTGATATAAAAAAAATTAAAATTACTTTGAAACTTTTGCAGAAGAGTGAAGCTAATAATTTTAACTTTTCATATGATATTATATTTTTCCAATTTTTACAACATTTTTGTGTATTTTTATCAAAATAAAAAAAACTTAAAAATCATTTTTTCATTGAAATACTTAAGTACAATTTTCGTGATTTTTAATTTAAGCTATACAAATAATCACAATTTTTTTTAATGTAAATAAACGCTTCGAATTTCAAGCTTTTTAGACATATTTTTTATTTTTTATTTTTTTTAAATTTTTATGCGAAGTATTTACGAACGTTCCCGTAGCCCCACGTTCTGGTTACCCCACCCTCCCCTTCGAGTATGCGTGAGTGACACATGCGTGAACGGTGCTGCTTGTAGCAGTCGCAAAGAGTCGTCCGTAAGAGACACCACGTGCATCGGGACACACGTTATTAATGTGTAAACTAAACTACAATTATACTTTGTCACAGGGCTTGAATTAAGGAATTTAATTCCTCGGAGGATCGTGATTGAACACGAGAACCCGCGGCGATCGTCGTCCGCACTCCTCCGGCCTGATGACAAAATGCACTTTCTGTGCACACGACAATCCGTCGATTTTTCTTCAATACCTGAAAAGAGGGGGGAAGACGCGTACGCGAACTAATGTTTTTATTACGCGGCGCGGCTGCTCTCCTTCGTCGGTAGTGGCGTGAGTTTACGTGGACCGATCGCAGGAACACGGGTTAATTAAATTAATGATAAAATGTAAATTTTAATAATTTTAATTAACAATAAAAATAAATGAATCAAAAATTTACATAATATTCCAAATTAGTTCTGATTGTTTACAAACAATCCAACCCGAATGACTCTAAATCTTAAGTCGACGAAAATTGATTCTACAAAAATAAAGTTCGTCGTCTGTGTTGTGGTCGCTATCAACACACCGACACACACACACACTAGCGCACGTCTGCTTGCTGCAGCGCGCCAAAAGAACAAAGGCTTGGACTAACTCCGATACAAAAATCTAAGTACTTCCTGTACTTCGCACACACTCTGACTCTAATCATCACACAAGCAAACATACAATGTTTAACCGCTACGCGGACTTACTTTTCTAGCAGGTGCTCTTTCGCTTGATGTAACAATAATTATAATAATTACGACTAGCCCAAATGGCTTTACACAAGATGACAATGCCTTCCAAGGCCGCACACTGACTTTCCGTGAGATGTTCGTCTTCCCCGCTCCGATCCAATGACAACTGGATCACAGGAAAATCTACACAACTTCTCACTGATAACTTTATCTTACACACTCCAATACAGTTATCTAACAACACAAAAAAAGTAAATTCTATATTTGCTCTCGGACCCACGTGTGATCGCGCCAAGCGCCGAAATTAGAGTAATGCTGATCGGTAGATCTCGTCATCACCTGACTTACCGATCCGCATCTGCGTTCCATAACAGTTAGCACCGAATTCGAATTTAATCAACGCGCTAGCTGTTACAGTCCCCTCCCAGAGGTGACGTATCCGGGATTCGTTACCTTGACAATCCCAAGAACGCAGTTTACTTAAGTAGGGATTACATCAATTCCCATATCGTTACAGGGCCCAGATTAAAGCAATCCCCATAGCACCCGATCGCACGCTACCTGACACTTGCGAGTGTCAGGATTTTCGGACGCATCCCTCGGTGGTTGAATTTCCTCTTCCGACGGTTCTTGCTCCAGTCTTGCGATCCAAGTTTCCAGCCAGATATTGTAATTACCGACTGTCTGGTTAATCAAGTCGTTGGGCTTACAATCGCCAAGCCCGTCATCCACGACTCCTAACCTTAAAAAATTTCTAGGTTTTTCTTGACTTAAAACCTCATTCAATATCCAGCCGTCCAGCTCTCTGACCAGATAGCTTATGGCTGCATCAGTCAGATTCTTCCTCAGCAAACACTTGTCGGCCTGACCGATTAACCTTGACTTCGTTAATTCGGTCATAACCACAGCTGTATCTTTGAGGTTAAATTTCTTAATAACCCACAGTTGAATTTTCCAGATACCTGCTGCCATCTTATGTTTACTAGCTTGCTCAGTATTTATCTGACTAACTGGACAAGCTTGGGTGCCATCTCCGAGTGATGGCTCGGCCGCAACTTTGGCGGAGTAGAATTTATGACTTCCTACTCCGCCGGTTGTTCGTTTTCTGGCCGTTCAGGACAACTAAACCTTATGTGCCCTCTTTGCCCGCACTTCCAGCACTTAACTGGAGAACCTTTGCCAGGACTTCCCTTACTTCCATCACTCTTACTCGATCCTGGAGATGAGCTTCTAGCCTCTTCGTCATCCGTCGACTTACGTCTTGCTTTGGTCCTTCTGGCCTTGTATGAACCTTGGTGCCTTGGATCCGTAGGCTTTCCAAACGACACACAATTAGTCTCGAGTTTGTTAAGCACAGTCTCGAGACGGCTAATAACCGAAGTCTCGGCAGACCTGCCTTCCACAGCCGTTGCGGCTATGTTAACTTTCGGTATTCTATTAGCTCGATCATCTCTATAAGCCAGATTAGGCCATACTGACATAGACGGTGATGGAGGTGGCTTATACACCAATTCCATATTGGTAATTCTCTCGACCTCGACCGCTTGGCTTAATAAGCCTTTAATTGACTTAACCTCTTCATGCCTGATCTGTCTACGCAATCGAGGCAACATGTTCGTCAATATAAAGTCAATTTGTTCTCTCTCGGTCAGTATTGGTCTAATTTTTAGCAAATAAGACTGCAAGCATGTCAAGTAGGTTCGCACCGGCTCGTTTTCTCCTTGAGTCCGGGTTGTTGCTTCCATCCTTGCGGTCTGCTGGTAGTCTCCAACTCCGTACCACTCACGAGCGTCTTGACAAAAGTTCTCCCATGAGTTGATCGTGTCTCGCACGTTACGGAACCACGTAGCTGCTACACCGGTTAGCATCATTGGTAATGCATCCAGTAATTGAGAACCGGTCAAACCAGCGAGTCTATTGTATTCCTCTATCTGCAATAAAAACTGCTCAATACTAGATTCACTATCGCCACTGAATCTAATATTCCACCTTCGAACAATTATGCCGACGTCGACTGGCTTCATCGGGTTGCCTTGAGCCTGGATTGACTCCTGAGTGGCTAAATCAGCCGTCTGCTCATGGCTTCTCAACTGTTCGAGTTCGGCTTGCAAGGCCTTAATTTGTTGTTCCAGTTTTTGTACCTTGTCCAGTCTCGCGACTATAGGACTGGGACTATCTCTCGCGTCTCGCACTGATGTCTCACCGAAGTTGACTCTAGCGTGCGGTAATTGACCGTCAGTCGACATACTGCAGTCATTTAGCGAGTTTTGCATTTCCGGTCTGATTGTCGAGGAAACCGGGCCCCCCGGTCCTCGGTTCCGATCTGGCTGGCGGTACCTATCAGCCTCCATTGCTGCCAATCTTGCCTCGGTATCCTCATTTGACCTTTTCAACGTCTTAAGCTCTTCTGCCACCGCTGTTATGGCTTTGAGCACCTCAGCGTTAATGTCGTCCTCCCGGTCCGGTTGTCCATGCTTAGACAAATTCCCCCGTTCCGGGTTTCGATCATGCTCCAGAATGCCCGAGTATTCCTCCTGGAGTCTTGAAGCTGCCTCTCGGACTATTTCTTCGTCCATGAGGACAGCAAAGGGGTGTGTGCCGCTTGTGGTGTAGTTTGGATCGATTATTGTCGATCCAAACTTCTCCCACATTGTTGTCGCTATGAAGGTGGCTCTTAGACTTTCGCGCTTAATTTTAACCTTGCCTGCCTCTTCAGACTCGGTTGCAAGAAAGTCTTCCGCTGAATAATTGCCTAACAGCCATTTCAGCAGCCTACCACTTTTATCGATCAGCGTACCTTCAGGCTTGAGCTCAAGCTCATTCAAAGCCTCTGACACGACATCTGCCCCTTCGGCCATGATCCACGAAAAGACCAAGTCTTCCTTTGTAAGTTCCTGCATCATAACTGCGTCCGATGTCACCTAGCTTACAAAGAAAATAGTACCCTAACCCACGTGACAGTTTCAACACACTCTAATTTATTAATATTTTACACAAAATATATATCTCGCAATCCTGAAATAGATAACAAAATTTCAATTATATTTCTGAGTTATGTAAGAAAACAAAAAAAAAACAAAATCGATTCACTGATCTCAACAGCAATAATCCGAAATGACCAAAAAGTCCACCAACCACGCTTGGTTTTAACAAAAACTCCCGATTGGCTAAAAAAACGAATTACCCGTTGAAGCCAATACAGAATCAACTACAAGTGTCAAAACCCGATTTTTCAACTCAGAAATATAAGTTACAGTTGTTACCAATCGTTAGTCGATAACAGCCTGCGAGTAAAATAATATTTTACAATAATCATACAATAACTTAATATTATTCAGCGCTTTACTCTCGCTACTGTCACGTATGAGGACCTGTAGAAATGTGCGGCACTGGAGGGCGCCACTGGCAATAGCCTCCTCTCTCCCAGCAGTTTGGCATGGAGCATATGTTTCAGTGTGTGTGTGTCGTCACACGCACGTGCACACAAACAAACGTCTGCTGCGTGCTAAACTGCTGGGAGAGGAGGCTATTGCCAGTGGCGCCTCCCAGTGCCGCACATTTCTACAGTTCCTCATAGGTTCTGCTTGGTGGAGTACTTGCTCACAAAAAAAAAAAAAAAAAAAAAAAAAAAAACAAGTCAAAATCGAAAAACGCAGCTCGAAATATCCGCGTCGGAGTTAAATTACTAGGCTATGCCTAAACAAACACCTTACCGTATGACAACACGGTTTAATCAAAACAACTCCGATGTGAATTCAACTTCGAGTTGCAAAACTCTCAAACCCGAGAAAAGAAAAAAAAAAAATAAATTAACGATTTTAACTAAAATCCAGCAAGCACTCGCACTCCACCGAGCAATTAACAGGAAAAAAAAATTCCTTGACTTGCTACTCTGCCTTTGTCTTTATCCCAAGATTAACTCTGCCGACCGACCTTGAACCCCCGCCGGTTAGCGCACACCTGCGATCACTCACACTAACCAATAACCTTTGTTTTGGTTACCTAACTACCTACACGTTGTTGGGCGCCAATTGTCACAGGGCTTGAATTAAGGAATTTAATTCCTCGGAGGATCGTGATTGAACATGAGAACCCGCGGAGATCGTCGTCCGCACTCCTCCGGCCTGATGACAAAATGAACTTTCTGTGCACACGACAATCCGTCGATTTTTCTTCAATACCTGAAAAGAGGGGGGAAGACGCGTACGCGAACTAATGTTTTTATTACGCGGCACGGCTGCTCTCCTTCGTCGGTAGTGGCGTGAGTTTACGTGGACCGATCGCAGGAACACGGGTTAATTAAATTAATGATAAAATGTAAATTTTAATAATTTTAATTAACAATAAAAATAAATGAATCAAAAATTTACATAATATTCCAAATTAGTTCTGATTGTTTACAAACAATCCAACCCGAATGACTCTAAATCTTAAGTCGACGAAAATTGATTCTACAAAAATAAAGTTCGTCGTCTGTGTTGTGGTCGCTATCAACACACCGACACACACACACACTCGCGCACGTCTGCTTGCTGCAGCGCGCCAAAAGAACAAAGGCTTGGACCAACTCCGATACAAAAATCTAAGTACTTCCTGTACTTCGCACACACTCTGACTCTAATCATCACACAAGCAAACATACAATGTTTAACCGCTACGCGGACTTACTTTTCTAGCAGGTGCACCTTCGCTTGATGTAACAATAATTATAATAATTACGACTAGCCCAAATGGCTTTACACAAGACGACAATGCCTTCCAAGGCCGCACACTGACTTTCCGTGAGATGTTCGTCTTCCCCGCTCCGATCCAATGACAACTGGATCACAGGAAAATCTACACAACTTCTCACTGATAACTTTATCTTACACACTCCAATACAGTTATCTAACAACACAAAAAAAGTAAATTCTATATTTGCTCTCGGACACACGTGTGATCGCGCCAAGCGCCGAAATTAGAGTAATGCTGATCGGTAGATCTCGTCATCACCTGACTTACCGATCCGCATCTGCGTTCCATAACAGTTAGCGCCGAATTCGAATTTAATCAACGCGCTAGCTGTTACAACTTATTAATAAATAATAGTTAATATAATTATCTACGAATTATTAATCCTCTGATACGAAAATCCCAACATTATTAATTAAGGCTTTCGATTATTTACTAACTAAATAGAGAAGTTACTTGTTACTATTTTGATCTTGTGCTTCAAATGCTTGCTTAAGATTTTTTTTTATTATCATTTAATAATATTAACGAGCAGGGGGAAATCCCCCCTAGTAATATTATAAAATTAATAAAGAAAAATTCAGTGTAACAATTATGAGTTCATTTCAAACTATCTCCGTGCACTAAAAGACTTGAATCTAGCGCTTCTAACAACTATCCCGTAAAGGGTGCGCTTTTTTGCGTATGATCAGGATCGTTCCGAACTACTTCAGATCATTTATGACAGTTTTGAATCTTTTGTTATAATGTAGTACAATTTCAGAGAGTTTGATTCAGAAATTTTTTTTCCTATTTCACGCTGTCTCAAGTGCCCCTGAATGTATAAAAAATAAAACTATCACTAAAAAAAAGTGGAAAGCATGTGAACAATTCGATTATGTCCCTCTCTTAACCCTTATAATTCACAAATAAAGAAATTTACAGAAAATTGACACAGGATCTTTTCACCTGCTTTCTTGGAACTCTCGTGAGTCCTTGGCTTTAGCCTGCTGATATAGCGTGCACTGTCTACTCTTACTTTTACTCCTGCAAAACAAACGCGAAGTTTGGTCCATCCATTAGAGTTCTACTACCAGGAGTCTGACTCTACAGACCTAGATGCAGTACAGGTAGTTCTTGCGCATCCCACCTTACCGGACGACCAGAACCTTTCCTGTCGCACGTGACTCTAGGATTGCTTCCAATCGGGTTCATCGAAGGCCAATCGATGTTTAATATTTATTTTTCAAATCCTCAGTCTTTTTCAACAATATTATTCCAACGTACCAGGCAACATTTTTTGTATTTTGTATATGTCGAACGTATGATGGATATTGAATGTGTACTTACATGAATTTATACGAAATCATTTTAAAAATAAAAAATCTAAGTACATTTTTCTGATTTTAAATTAATATTACATATGATCAAAATATTTGGAGAAAAAATAAATTATAATTTTTTTAATTTTATGTAAAAATGTACGTTATAGTGCTATGTCTTTTTTTATTTAAAAATTTAGACTTTTTTTACTGTTAAAAATCTAATTTTTTAGAAAAAATAAAAAAAACTTGTAATTATTTCAGACGAAAAAACCGAAGAACTAAGGAATCTATTCACGATTTTTTCATTGGAAAGTAACAGATTCTCTAGAGGTACAATAAATCATTTTGAACCAGTAGTATTATCGATTTTTTTAACAAAATGTTTGAAACAAACTTCATTTTTTGGAAGATCATTAAATTGTAGTAAGTTTATATCATCTTTTTATTTATTTATACGTTTTATTGATCATCAACGGGCTAAATTATTATTCCATTTATTCTGAAAATTGACATGAGATATTTTTGGTCAACTTTATAATACCG
Organism: Encarsia formosa; assembly: GCA_038277355.1. Taxonomy (NCBI): domain Eukaryota; kingdom Metazoa; phylum Arthropoda; class Insecta; order Hymenoptera; family Aphelinidae; genus Encarsia; species Encarsia formosa. The sequence continues at coordinate 87,401,677 of CM076184.1, read as the reverse complement.
ATCACGATCTACTAACACTGTTTCAGACCTTGATAACAAATGGTAAAAAATTCATTTGCGATACGAGTTGACACTGCTTATTTTAGATTTCTAAAATTTTTTAAACAAAAGCCGTGAGTAATTTAATCTTTAATGAAAGCTTTTTTACGAAAAATTTTGTATCTTTTCATGATTTTATCAAAACTTGTAGAAAAACTAAATTTTTAGAAAAAAAAATTTGTATCAATAAATTTATTTTATTTTTACAAGAAAATTGAACAAAAAGTATCTTTTGACCATTTTTTTTTTTAATTTAATTTTTTAGCGTAGCTATACTTAGATTATTACACGTATCATACTATATTTACTATTCCCTACATATACTATACACTCAAGCAAAAAAGTTACCGTTATGCGGCGGTTGCACCCGTCACAAAGCTGCAGCTGAGAGCTTGTGAGCTTGACAAATGTAGACCAGCAGCAAGAATGATTCACTTGTCAAGTAACTGTTATATCTCTCCCTCTTTCTCTCTCTTTCTCTCTTTCAGGTTTCCGGTTTTCGAACAGGAGTTTTAAAGAATTCATTTCATGTCTCCACCACGATCTTCTAGAATTTTATCCCTCTCCAAATCCGCAATGCACCGTTTATTTCTACCTTCAAAAATATGATTGAATCATTCATTTTCAGTTAGAAGGGGAAAAATTAACTGAAATAATTAAACTATAGTGACAACACCTGTGAACATTATATGATTCGTAACTTCCAATTGGTGTAAAGATTGTGAGTTATTGTTTCAGAACATTATCGCACTTCTACATTAAATTTAATGACCAACTTTTGATTATTCGATCACCTTTAAATTTGGATCATTATATTGATTATTATATATTTATCCTATAGTATAAAGGAGATATCGCCATCTTACAAAAGTTTTATTCGTACTATGATTGGTGCAAAAGTTTTTTAGAGGTAAAATTGAAACTTATTATTCTAAATAGAGATTGACAGTCGATCATCTTAAGCCAAAGTGTTTTTTAAATAGGTTATTTTTATTCAGTAAATGTTTTCATAATGACTGAAAAATTTTTGTCAATCGTTAATTAAGATTTATTTATTATTATTTTAATGTTGATCCTGTATAAGTTTATTAGTTTCACCGGCATTTTATTATTTTTTCTGTTTGCAACAGCTAACATTTATAATGTTATTATTTAAAGAAATGCTTAATGTGAGTGTTGTAAAATCACGATTTATAGGTTAATTTGTGCAGGACACTCACTGTTTTTTAGAATTTCATACAGATTTTCTTTTTGTGATTGCAAAAATTATTTAGGAAATGTAAAAAATAGTAATTATTATTGTAAACTGCCGTGAATTTATAAATCTGAAAAAGTACTTAAATGGCACTAGTATCTCTCAGCATAAGAAAAAACAATGATTGTAACCTCAAAAGGCACTTTTCGAATATTGTAAAAACTTCTCCACCAATCAGCTCACGAATAAAGTCTTACATTGAAAATCTCACCAAAATGTCACTACCTCTCTTTTATAGATAGTAATTATAAGCTAACTTAAGAAGAACTTTTATTTTTAGAATGCTTAGTAACTTGCGTACAAATTTAAAATCAAAACATTATTTAAAATAGCTTAAATCGTTTGAAAAATATCAAAAAAATTTTTCTTCGTTTATGTACGCTCAAATTTTTTTAAAATTGTCTACTTATACGGAATAATCTATTCTTCTGACTTTATTGAAAGAAATTTCATTCTTTTTATTGATATAAAGCAGAAGTAAAGTTCTTAGTAAAAAACCCCCTGCAATTTACTAAAAGTTAACTTAAAAAGTTGTGTCGATTGTTTCAAATTTTAAAATTAAGAAATTGAAACTAAAATTTAATTAAATTTTAAATTTTGAAATTATTTTTACTGAGATTTTTTTGTTTTTTCTGATTTTTTTATTCACTGAAGAAAAAATTTTTAACCATTTTTTCAATAAAACTGACAAAAATAACAGTTTCATTGTAAGCAAATTGCAGGATATCAAAAATCATTATTATTAAAAAGCCTTACTCTATAGGAGAAGTCCTAGCTTGACTTTCTTGGTTTCAATGTTGTTGCTGAGCTTATAGCCGTCTCGTTAGGAATACTGGAGAACGGTGCGACTTCAAAAGAGGAGAGTAGAGCGAAGTAACGCGGAGTGTAATAAAGCACTTATTTACACTAAGATTAACTGTATTATGTACACTATTTACAAGCACGTATCGAGATCGATGCTGAAAAGAACGGTGGCTTTAGTCGTGATCACAAGGGATGCACGACGAACGCACGGCTTAACGCAGGTTTTTGATTAACCGGGAACAACGAGTCCGTGCTGTAACAGTGACACGGAGCGACTCACTCCGGAAGGTTGATCGGAGCGACAAGACGCTGCCGATCTTATTACTGTTAAAGCCATATCAAAGGTGATAAATCTGTTAAATGCGCAAAAAAGAGTTCTTCACCTGATCATCAGGGCTGTCGTTTTCGGTGTTACTATACCTCGCGTTGTGCTGAGTCACCCCATCGTTGCGGGGCTGCCAGTTCCTGCCTCCGCGATTTGAGTGTTGTCGACCACCTCTGCCGCCGCGACCTTGAAACTGCTGAGACTGCGGCCATTGTTTCTGTTTCTGCTGTGATGCTTCTTGTGCACCTCCTCGCCAAAATTTATTGCAGTTTTTGGTCCACTTGTTTCTACAATTTTTCTTCAAGTGTCCGGGCTTACCACATCCATAGCAACTGAATTTATTTGAACTTTCTGCTTGAAATGCACTACACTTTTTCTTGTTTGATTCATTCAAGTTTCGGGTTTCCCACATGCTTATTTTATTTTTCAAGAACTCACAATTTATATTTTCTGTTGATCTACCAGATCTCCAATGTAGCTTAAGGATTCTGGCAAAGTTCTAAGCATGTAATTTGATTTTTCTGCCTCGTTGACTTTTCCTCCAGCATTTTTTAAGTCATTTATGGTCTTCTCAAAATCACAGAAAAATGAACTTGAATTGTCATAGTTTTTTAATTTCATCTGGTCGAGCTTGTTTCTCACACAGATTTGCATGGTTGTGGTTCTTTTAGATACATTTTGTCAAACTTCTACACTATTTTCCGAGCAGATTTTCTTTCATCTCTGCTCAAAAATTCTTATTGATTGTTGCTTATACTGCAATAAATGTAGTTTATTGCTTTCTCGTTCATGTCGTTCCAGTTCCCTTGTGAATCTGATGTCAACGCCCTTCGAACTGCTGGTTCTGCACACTTTTTTGTTTTCGAGTATTGGAGTATCCTTATTTTCCAAATGCTATAATTCCTTCCATCAAAGATATGGAATCTTGCGTCTTCGTTTTGCGACATAGTTAGCTCTTTAATTTGTTTATCTTTATGTTCCAAATCAGCACTATGACGGTTTTGAATTTCTTCAATTAGAATTTTTCCTACTTTTCTTGAATCACTTTTATGTACGTGCACATACACTCCTTCTTTTTTATATCGTAGCAGGATATCTATTATTTCACCTCTTGACTTTGTCGTTACAGTATCTTCTTCCTTTGAGCCTTTACAGAGTTTTTTTAGTTCATCTGTAATAAAACCTTCTAAGATTTTCCTAGGTGGTAATTTAGATAAAGTTTTTATTAAATCTTTCTTTGGCACTAACTTCATAACTGCCAAGTTTAGTTCGTTCAAGCACTGATTTTCTTTTTCTAAAAGGCTCATTTAAAATTCTTTCAAGCCTCTTCACGTTCGAAGTAACGTGGTATCTCAGTTTCACTTTAAAATCGTCACTTTTCCGTTTTCCAAAACGACGCGTTCTTGCTACCATGTTGAATATTCTGTTTTTAGAATATAAATTTATTAAATAAAGTACATTTCAATATATTAAGAAAACTCCCGACATAGTGACGACTCGACTTTCGTCTTACTAGCGGCGTTTGGATTATACCTGACATCGCTTATTTATCTATGTTGTACAATTCTGCACTCGCATACTTAATTATTTAGTTTATCGCGTGTCAGCATTTCGACACATTCCATACACGTATAAATTTGCTCTCATTTCAACAAAAAAATATCAATCTTTTAAAATTTGCTGCTCGCTAGTAACAACACTAATTTCGTGTAAATCAGGCAAGCACACATTAAATTTCCATAAAAATTAAAAGATAAGTTGAACCTGCAGAAAATTTTTTACTCTTTAAATGAAAAATTTGCGTTACGACGAATAACTCTGATTTGGTTTAAATCGGATAGGCAGATGGATTCTTTTGTTTGAAAAGTATAAAAAAAAGATCAGCTAGGCTTGAAAAATAAACCCTAAAAACACAAGCAACGCGCTAATTGAGTATAAAATACAGAAAAACCTCTATCGGCCTTATTATGGCATTATCTCGACATTAAAAACTCCAATTTTAGCTTACCGATAAAAACAAGCGATACCCTTATCGAGTCCAAGGTATTAAAACATGCATGACCTAGCAATCATCAAATAATACATTTGGTTTGTACATGATAAATTTCATCATGAAAATTGAAAAAAAGTCTGTTCATGGCCTTAATTAAGTATAAAGTACGAAAAAAAAATTTTAGGCTGTGACAGCTGTAATTTTCTTTAAGTCTAACAGATAATAAATTAAAGAAAAAAATATCAAAGCTAGTTAGATTTGTAGAATAAACTTCCATGATCAACAAGGTCTTTATTGAGTTAAAAATACTAAAAAATGAATATAAAGCATTAATTTATTTTATTTTTGAAAATAGTTGGACTTGCAGAAATAAATAAATTATATTGAATAGCAACGCTACAAAGTCTTCTTCGCAATTTTTCACTTAATAAGGTCCTTGCTCATCCTTAGAAAATCTTTTCTGCATTTCCAACTGACTTTTTTTATTTAAAAAAAGTTTTCTATCGGCAGTTTTCCATCTAAAAGCTAAACCGAAGTTGTCAGCTGTTAATTGCGAATACCACTGTCATGAACTTCCATTTTGATATTTTCAACGTTTCTGTTATTTGACAAATAATGCACATAAGAGTGTGCACTAATTTTTCGAGTTTTATGAAACTCGGCAAAAATTACGCACTGCACACTTTGTCAGCACCACGCTCTGGCTGAAAAACAGTCGTGGTGTTGGGGGAAGGTACCAACCGGCCAGTGCTAGAGCTGCAGCGTGTGACGTGCAGTACTAAGTAAAATTAGACTTAGCTCGGACGATTAAATCTTATGTCGGATTAATCATCATATCATTAAGTTCGCGATTCATAACCTATTATGCTTCAGTTACCATATTTATGTAAGAATACTGTGTAATATCAAAGTGTATTGAAAAACAATAAATTAATCGTTTGGGTTTAATTGCCTATTTTGTTTAATCGGTCTCCCTTCACCTACGAAGCCGCATACCAGGGACTCCAGCGACCATCTCCAGGTAAAGTTTCAGTTCATAAGTCTAGTTTTAGCATCTTACGTTTTAACATCATTTCGTAACTCCTTTATTTATTTTGCATAATTTCTTCATCCTTTCGTCCAAATACGCGTAAGAATCGCAATTCCCGATAAATTTTCCCGTCCGGGCTGCTGAAATAAGAGAAATTTAAGTATCCTAGTGGACACTTAACAAAAATTGTTAGCAGAAAGCGTGGTTTAGGTCCCCCGAGGGAAGATAGAAAGCTAAAAAATAAATTAATTTTAACGAGTAAAATTTTATGGTAGTTTTAAATTGAGTAGTATAGTTTTCTGCCAAGACTGGTCGGTTTCACGACAGGCATGTAGTTTTAGGTAGTTAGAATAAGAATAATCCGCATGATTATTTAATCGATAAATAATATTAACTATCAGCTAATCAACTAACTATTTAAATCCTAAAGCCCAATCGGGCTTTAACGGCAATTTGGTTTTTTTTATTCAAACCGACTGCCGTGAAAGCCTGCAGGGCTTTATATACTTTGATTTTTGGTTTTAGGTTAGGACGCTTCAAAGAAAAACTATTTTAGGATGATTATTTCATTTATATTATACATCCCGCGCGTAGCTGATGATCCCCTGAGTAATTTAAAAAAAAAATTATCCCGAACAAGGCCCGCATTGAAAAGTTATGAACGTTTCATTTTTCGAAACGCTGATTTCCTTTGGCTCACGGTAGTCAGGAGACATTCGATTTCAGTTTCGAGCATCCGGTCTCTCTGCCTGCGCTCTCTGTAGACTTAACCGGACGTGACGTATGCGGTGGGCGTGTCTATTTTTGCTGTCTCACTCTTACTGCTTACCTACAGCGGCAGACGGGGGCATGTAGGCCCGAGCCTGTAGCCATGAGGCGACTGGTGGCGCTGTATCAATTAGCAGCTCCCTACAGCTGACTCGTGAGCTGACTACAGCTGACTGCGGAGCCGCTGAGCACAGCAGCTTGTAATGTGTTATGAGCAATAACTTTTTTATAAAGAATTGATTGTCATAGAATAACAACAGTACTGAAGACCCTTATTTTCATTATATATTAAATAAGTTGTAGAATTTATAATTATTAATTTGTTTAATTTCAATAAAAGAGTATGAAATAAATAATCTCTACAGTCTTTCTATGATCATCATCAAAGATTTTTCAATTATTGTGGTGTGCCCTGTGAGTTGATAATAATTGTGCTGTGGTTGTGTTGGGGACCTGATGGCTGGAGGTGCATATTTGCAATATTAAAAATAAAGTTTTTTCTGAATGAGTGTGTTTGTGTGTGTGTGTGTGTGTCAGGTTGAACTTGCAAATTACTTTTTTATAATCCACCCAACTTACAAATTGCAAAAGGTGCAATTGCAGCACATAATGTCATTGTCATACGCATTATCGCTTAATTTCATAGAATCATCATAGAAATGTATATGCTCTGAGCCAATACACTTGAACTGTTAAAGTTTTGTAATCCTACCCTTTTTCAAAAATAAACTTGATGTCTGAAAGTTTTGTAATCCCACCTTTTTTCTAAAATAAACTTGATGTCTGACAATGAATTTTAATTTTGATTGTAACTGTTACATTCACTCAGGGTGTTAATGATAAGTGTATTTAAGTCCACATGTATCAATTATTAAAATTTTTTATCTTTTTTGTTGTCTGTATGCAAGCTTAAGTTATGTGGCCAAAGTGATTTTACATTTTAAAATTGGTTAATTAAGAAGTACAAAAGAAATAGATAGTTTTGGGTCTAGGTATCTAGTAGACCAGAAATTATGAATTCTATTTTGCATGGATTTTTAAAGTACGGATGAGCATTTGCTTCATTATTTTTAAAGTGGATTTAGTTTGTCCAACAATTATGTATGCAAAATGAATTCAAAAGTACTTTATAACAGTAAATTATGTCTATGATTTTTATGTGTTCTGACTAATGATAAAATTTATATAAAAGAAATTTAAACCTAAAGAACTAGATATATCCAAGTCAACATGAATCAATGATTAAAAATTTTTATCTTTTTTGTTTTCTGTAAGCAAGCTTAAGTTATGCGGCCAAAGTGATTTTACATTTTAAAATTGGTTAATTTTTTTTTACAAGAATTAAAAAGTACAATAGAAACAGATAGTTTTGGGTCTAGGTATCCAGTGGACCAAAAATTATGAATTCTATTTGGCATGGATTTTTAAAGTACGGATGAGCATTTGCTCCATTATTTTTAAAGTGGATTTAGTTTGTCCATCTATCATGTATGCAAAACGAATTCAAAAGTAGTTCATAACAATAAATTATGTCTATGATTTTTATGGGTTCTGGATAATGATAAAATTATATAAAAGTAATTTTTAACAGAAGAACTAGATATATCTAAGTTAACATGAACCAATCATTGAAAATTTTTATCTTTTTTTAAATCATTTTAAAGTTACAAATGAGTATTTGCTACATTTCAATGTAAATTTACATTAAAATAAAGTTATGCAATGTACATTTAAAAAATAGGTAAATACTAAATTGAATTTCTTTTTTTTACATATAAAATTGATTTCCCTTGGACTTTTATAGGTTCTGGTTTATGTCGTAGTTTTACATCAGAATAATTGGATATATCTTAGTTATTGTTAAATTATTTAGAATTTGTTAAGTTCGTAAAATAATTTATTAAGACATATTTCAACAATATTAATGATTTATTTATGGAGTTTGGTTTTTTGAACTTGTGGACAAAAAGGAAATACATTTAAATATTTGACGAATTTACGCAATAAAATCTTTAAAAAATACTTTTAAAAAAGTAATATTTACGGCGATTGGTTTTTTAAAAAGGAATCTAAATAAAAAATTATACGCTAAGTATGATCTTTAAAAAATACTTTTAAAAAAGTAATATTTACGGCGATTGGTTTTTTTAAAAGGAGTCTAAATAAAAAGTTATACGCTAAATATAATAATCTTTTTTTGAAAATGAATTAATGAAAGAAGTGAAATCAAAAAATTTATTACGGACGACTTGAGGCCAAATTACTTATTATTTAAAAATAATTTCTATTCTAAAATATGATCATATTATGTTGAATCACCTTCAATATACGTAAAGTTGACAACTTTTCAATTATAGCACATACATGGGAAAACACATGCAAATTGCACACAATTCAAACACTTTTTGAAATTAAAATATGTTGTAATTAAGTTAGAAATCAACTAAATCACAATGTATGGCTATACTTGACTTGTAAAAATTTAATATTCTTTGAACTAAATTATCTCGAAAAAAATCATTGATACCTGTATTTTTTTAATTATATTTTGAATGCTCAGTGTGTTTCTTAACAACATATTTTAATTTTTAATTTTAAAAAGTGTTTGAGTTGTGTGCAATTTGCGTGTGTTTTCCCATGTATGTGCTATAATTGAAAAATTGTTAACTTTACGTATATTGAAGGTGATTCAACATAATATGATCATCTTTTAGAAGAGAAATTATTTTTAAATAATAAGTAATTCGGCCTCAAGCAAAATTTACCAAATCTAACCTCAAATTTTAAGTCTGACCATTAATAGGGGTACGTAGAACACAGATGGGATTTCACGGCTAAAAAGAACCATTAATTGGGGTAAGGTAAAAAGTACTCTCATTATTTGGGTCCAAAAGGTCTTGAATTTAAAACAATAATTACTCGATAAATAAATAAATAATTGAAGTGAGAAAAATACATTTCGATTCCTAAAAACCTTAAAATAAAGTACGTAAAAAAAAAATTGGCTTAGAAACGCTTAGTTTTTTTACTAAAATTCGAAATGTTCAAAAGTAGTGGTTTTTGTGGACCACAACTGGGTCCGTTACCTTAGCTTCCGCGTTCTCAAATCTTTTCAGGCAAAATTTTTTAAAAGAAAATACCATTGCCATACTACCACGAAACGGTTACACGCATGCAAACAAACAATCAGGAAAAGCTATCGAATGGCTGCTTGTCTGTGAAAAAGACATTGGTCGTGAGATCATTCACGCAGCGCGATGTACATTGAAAAAAAAATATGCGTAGAGCGCGCGGTCAGTACGGCGCAGTTCTACGCATATGCCTAGGCGAGAATCTACGCCTGACCCGACTGCGTGTAACGCGCAAGTAAACCAGCCGTAAACTCCGCTGCCGCGTCGCACTGTATACCTATATGTATAATCTCCATCCACTCCAGCCAGCGCCAAATTCTACGGCTGGTTTACTTGCGCGTTACACGCAGTCGGGTTAGGCGTAGATTTGCGCAGTCCTGCTTGCGTAGATCTACGCAGAAAAGTCAGTGCGTGCTCTACGCATTTTTTTTTCGGTGTAGAGAGTATAGAATAGGGAGTTGTTTGGTTGATGGGTATCTACCCCCACGTACAGAAGAAGAAAAAGGTTCGGTATTCGAATTTCAGGGTTGTTTTTTTTACGGATGCCCCAAATGTTTTGAAAAAGATCGTAATAAAAAGGTGGTATTTAGAAAATCTTTCAATGAAGTTTTCTCAAACACGCAAAAAAAATAAAGCAAATAAAATCTTTAGGTTTGTTCGTGAATAATCCGAACCTTTATAATTTACTTTTTTGTTCAATGAATTTGTTCATATTCTTTTTGTTTAATTTTACCGCGAGTAAAAAAAAAAGAAGAACGTTCGACGTTGCCAAGCGCTGCGTTTTTGACAACGTCGTCACTTGCAATACAACTTTCAAAAAGTACACTCGTATCTCTTGACTTTGCTAAAAAACTCGGCCGCTCAAGCGTCGAGCATTGATCAAAAGCGATTATTGTTTAATATTTAATTATTTGTAAATATTTGTGAATAAATTGTGATTTAAATTATTCGCTCTCAAACGTACTTCATTTTGATACGCTCAATCTACATTCACACTTCAAAGTCTAAGAAGAAAGCCGTTCTTGACCCCTTGGCTCTACGAGACGGCTAATTCGCAAACATTGGTCCTTCGAACCTGGATATTACCACAACCATCAAAAGCGTAAAATCTAAAAAAGTAAAAAAAAAAAAAATCATAAAAAACATAACCAAGTCAAGAGGTTAGCGCGAACATCGCCGTCACTCGATTCATTGTCATCAAGACAGCTGACAGTTTGTTATTATTATCAAGTTTGAGCACGAAGTGCGCAGGCACGCCGGCGCTAGGTGCAAAATAACCAAAAAAAAAACTCGTATTTACATCGAGACTTAAGCATCGTGTTTGGTCAACTTATGCATCAACCTACGATCGTCATACCCGTGCAGTGCCACTAACCTAAAGTGCACTGACGGTAAGCACTCACGCAAACCAAAACAAAGTTGGTTGAGTACGCAGGCACGCCGGTACTTAACTAGCTGTTATTTCTTCTTCAATCATGGAGCCAGTACACACGAAGTCTCTCCACGAGTACATCTTATCGTCAAAGACTAAACCTACGTGGATCTTATTCTACACAACGGAGGAGTGAAGCTGTTTCTTCGTCACCGTCATAACCTTCAACTCTGATTTGACCTGCATCAGCTGACGTCGTCGATCATCGAGTCTTCAGCAGCGTCAAGATTAAAAATTTTGTGAGATCGTTTCATAACTTAGGTTAAGATTTCGCGAGTTGACGAAAGTCACATTAACTTTAAAATTAAAATCTTTATTTCGCGTGATTGAACAAAGAAAACAAAACGTACATTTTTTTTATAAATCATTTTTATCAATTATTTTTAAAATGACTGCAACGTTTGAAGATCTCATAACAGATCAAAAAGTTACCGCGAAATTCATTCAAAACTTTCTTGTAAACACTAGTGAAGTTAAGAAAACTAGCATTACAGTTGGTTACCTCAATCAGCGGGTCGACCTTCTCAACGGTTACTGGGACTCGTATAGAAAAAATCACCATGCTCTCGCTCGCTTCCCAGAATTTGAGGAGTCGGAGTACTGCACGGAGGACTTATACAGCACCATTGAACTGTTGTTCTCCGAGCATACAGCTGTACTTAAGCATGAGATCGAGAAACTGCAGCCTCAGCCCACTACTGCGTCTACATCGGCTCCGCCTACGACTCAATCAAACACCGAGCCTGTGGTGCGGCAAATTCATCTGCCTCAGATTGACCTACCGATGTTTGGGGGTAATCCGCTCGAGTGGGAGAGCTTCCGTGATCTGTTCGATTCCATGGTTATTAAGGTAACTGGACTTTCAAATGTCCAAAAGCTTATGTATTTACGTTCGAGACTCACCGGCGAAGCCAAGCAGCTCATAAGTAACACTCCGGTAACCGAAAACGCGTTTGACGGTGCGTGGGAAGATTTAAATTCACGCTACGGCAATCCGCGAATTTTGTCAGCATTTCATATGCGTAGTTTGTTTGAGATCGATCAAGTCGTGAAATCATCTCCAGCTGAGATAAAACGACTACTCGACGCGTTCCGGCAATCGATTAGTGCTTTTCGGGCATTAAAAAAGCCTGTTCATCACTGGGATGAATTTTTCGTGTACATCCTTGTACAAAAGTTAGATCAGGCAACTCGGTATAACTGGGAAACTTCTCTTGCTGACAGCAAAGAAGTCCCAACTTTTAAAACCTTGACTGATTATCTTGAAAATCGCATCAACGCGTTAGAATTCGCTAACAGTTCCGATAGTATTCTTAACGCTTAACCACCTAGGCTGAATCATTCAAACGCAAAAGGCAACTCAAATGACCGAAGTCACTCGTTAAACAAATCGGCGCTAAACGCTTCTAAAGTTCAAGACGTTAAGCCTCAATTTACTAATCAATCAGGTGGGAATAGAAAACCTAAAGCTAAAACGCCAAATTCACCAGTTCCTTCATGTACACTTTGTTCAGAGGAACATAGGATTGCGTCTTGCCCTCAATTTATCGAGATGCAACCCATTTCACGCAGATATCAAATTCAAAATTTTAAACTTTGTCAAAATTGTTTACGCCCTGGACATTTAGTTCCAGATTGCCATTCCACACATCGTTGTCGAACTTGTAATCGAGACCATCATTCTTTGTTACACATCGATTCAAGCGACCAAACACAAAGTCAATCGACACGACAGAATGAAACACACAATCAGCCTCGCTCCCAGTTTCCTCAGCATACAAAATCAGTCTCGTGCTGCACACTTTCTTCGGTGACAAATCGAGCTGTTTTACTCGCGACTGCTCGTATACAAATTTGCGATCAGAACGGTCACTCAATCGTGATTCGCGCTTTGTTAGATCCCGGAGCAGAATCCACTTTTATATCTGAGTGTGCTACTCAGAGATTAAATCTTAAACGCGAGATAGTGAACGTGAAAATTCAAGGCGTTCAGGCTTGTTCCACTGGCACTTCTACACATGAAGTCGCTTTTACGATAAATTCGCTTAAAGACAAAAATTTTTCGATAAATATACACGCTTTAGTTTTACCTAAACTGACAGGTTTGATTCCAAGCGCCCCGATCACTCCAAAATCATGGGATCACGTGTCTGGTCTTTCGTTGGCTGACCCTGATTTTTCAACTCCAGGTGAAGTTGATTTGATTATTGGAGCTGATTTGTGCGGCCATTTATTCCTTGGCGATAAACGAGTTGGCTCACTTGATGAACCCGTAGCCTGTCGAACCCCTTTTGGATGGGTCTTGATGGGTCCTGTTGATTTTGAAAATACGAACGTTCGTCGTTCACACTTGATTCACGTAATTCGATCACCTAATGAATTTTCTTTTGAAAATTTTTGGGATCCTGATAACGATCTGGAAAAACCATCAATAAACTTGAAAAATGCACTTCATTGTTCAAATCAAATCGTTTCGTGCCATGACAACGACTGTTTATCTTTCGATCTTCAACGCTTATGGGAGATAGACGAGATTTCTTCCGAGAAACCCTTGTCACAGGAAGAAGAAGATTGCGTGAAAACATTCCTTGACACTCACACCCGCGATGAAACTGGTTGGTACACTGTGCGTCTTCCCTTCCAGTCAAATCCACATGAAAACTTGTTGCCTAACAGACAGGCTGCGGCATCGTTGCAAATCTCAAATGAAAGGAAAGCAGCGTCAAATCCTATTTTTAAGTCTGAATACAATAGTTTCATGTCTACATACCTTGACATGAAACACATGAAGTTAATTGCGTCAGAATCAGACAAAGGTACTTTTTTGCCTCATCACGGAATCTATCGCGTATTGCCATCACCGAAATTCCGTGTGGTATTTAATGCTTCCTTTAAAACTCAGTCAGGGAAATCTCTGAATGATTGTTTGATGGTAGGACCCAAATTACAGTCTGAGCTCTGGGCAGTTCTCACTCGGGCCAGACGATTTCGCTTCGCTTTTACAGCTGATATTGTCAAAATTTTCAGGCAAATAAATGTCCATCCTGATGATATTATTTGGCAGAAAATATTGTTCCGTTTTGAAGCATGGAAGAAAATGTTAGAATATGCTCTAACTACCGTTACTTATGGTACTAATTGTGCCCCTTGGCTTGCTTTGCAGACACTTCTACAATTGGTGGAAGACGAGATTCGTAAATTCCCTTTAGGTACTCGATCCATCCGCAAAGCATCATACGTTGATGACTTTTATGACGGTGCTGATACCCTAGATTCTGCTATTGAGGTTAAGAATCAATTAATCGGTATACTTAAAGCTGGTGGTTTTGAATTAAGCAAATGGGCTTCAAATTCCCCAGAACTTTGTCCGAAATCGGAAAATGATGTTAAGGAATTTAAGCTTGATCCAGTTACAACACTTGGTCTTGTTTGGAATCCTCGAACTGACACATTTTCATTGAAGATAGATATGAACGATTTTAAAAAGGTTAAACCTACTAAGCGTTCCGTTCTGTCGGATATATCTCGACTTTTCGACCCCCTTGGCTGGTATAGTCCAGTTTTAGTTACTGCTAAAATTCTGATTCAAGATATGTGGTTATTGGGTCTTGATTGGGATCAACAACTTTCTCCACAACTTTCAGAGCTTTGGGAGGATTTTAAAATTAAATTACCATTACTCGAAACCATTACCATACCTCGTTGGTTAGGTACCAAAACTTCTTCGGAGATAGAAATTCACGTTTTTACCGATGCATCTGAACGCGCATACTCGGGTACAGTTTATCTGCGTACAAAAAAACAAGCAGCTAGTTTTGCAAGATTATTACTTGCTAAAACAAAAGTTGCCCCCGTGAAAACTCTTAGTATCCCACGTTTAGAGCTATGCGGTGCACTCCTTGGTGCAAAGCTTGTCGACCAGGTACGTAAAAAGCTCGAGTATGAAAATGTCCAAACTTACGCTTGGGTTGATTCTCAGGTCACCTTAGCTTGGATAAAAGCTCATGCGTCAAGATGGACCCCTTTCGTCGCGAATCGTGTTAGTAAAATCCAATCGTTTGTACACCCGGATTCATGGCGTCATGTACGCTCCGGTGAGAACCCTGCAGACCTTGCTACTAGAGGTATAAGCCTCGAGGAGTTGATGTCAAGTTCATTGTGGTGGAATGGACCACACTGGCTCTCCGACCCCGAATTCAGTCCCAGCAGTGAGGACTCAATTGAGACAACGTCTCTTGAACTAAAGCGTTGTAATGTAAGCACTGTTCATGTACCAGACTTGTGTATGATTATGAATCTTTTATATAGATATTCTGATTTGGTTAAGATTGTTAGAATAATCGCCTTTTGGCTACGCTATTTACAAAAATTGAAAAGGCGAGATTCGCCTAAAATTTTTTCTAGGGATAATCCGATTGAACCATTGAAAACTTTTGAGCTTTCTGAGGCACTCCGACATTTGATCTCGAAGTCTCAACATCATTTTTTTAGAGCTGAGATAGATGCTCTTTTAAAAAACCGCAAAATACCCTCTGGTTCATCCATTCGATCATTGAGACCTTTTTTGGATGAAAACAACTTATTACGTGTTGGCGGTCGTATTCAACGCGCTGAATTAAGCTACGATGAAAAGCACAAAATAATTTTACATAAAGATCGTCGTCTTTCGTACTTGATTATGTTCGAATCACATGCGAAAACTTTACACGGTGGGCCTCAATTGATGGTCAGTCACACAGTGCGTAAATTTTGGATTACTCACGCACAGGTACTTGCTAAGCAATTATATAGTAATTGTGTGGTTTGCACTCGTTTTACAGCCAAAACGCTAACTCAAATTATGGGTAACTTGCCTGAGTTCAGAGTCAATGCAATTCGACCGTTTTTAGCTACCGGCGTAGACTATGCTGGGCCTGTGATGTTACGTACCAAGAAAGGTCGAGGTCACAAAGCATATAAAGGCTATATATGTTTATTTGTTTGTTTAGCCACGAAGGCTCTTCATCTTGAAGCCGTTTCCGACTTAACCACTCCGGGATTTCTTGCCGCTTTTCGGAGATTAGTTTCAAGGCACGGCCACGTTCAAACCCTTGCCAGTGATAACGGCACTAATTTTCAAGGTGCAGATAAGGAACTTCGCAAAATGTTTTGCGAAGCTTCCAAATTTTACAAAGATGCTTGTGTTTCACTTGCTAAGGATGGCACTGAGTGGACTTTTATACCCCCCTCTGCTCCTCACATGGGTGGAATTTGGGAAGCAGCAGTGAAATCTACTAAGCACCATTTAAAAAGAGTGATTGGCAGCTCGACCCTCACTTTTGAGGAAATGACGACACTATTGTGTCAAATCGAAGCTTGCTTAAACTCACGCCCATTAGTCGATTTGAGTAGTCATCCCGAAGATCTTGCTCCGCTAACACCTGGACATTTTCTCGTCGGTCATGCCTTGACGGTGTTGCCAGAACCAGGTACGGTAAATTTCGATATAACCCCTTCAAAACGGTACGATCTTCTAACGCGAATGCGCAATGATTTTTGGCGACGTTGGAAGGTGGAATACTTATTTACTTTGCAAGTACGCTTGCGATGGTGTGATCCTAGGGAGAATTTGAAAGTCAACTCTTTAGTTCTTATTAAAGATGAGAACACTCCACCAGCTTAATGGCCACTCGCTCGCGTAAAGTCTATTAATACGGGCCCCGATGGTAAAATTCGTGCGGTCATGGTAAAAACGGCTACCGGTGAGCTCTTACGTCCAATACATAAGCTGTGCCTGTTACCAGTCCCAGTAAGCGGTGATCAGTCCTATCCGTTGATTTGTTGAACTGCTGTTATAAAGCTTGAGTTTTCTTGGAATGATTATAATTTTCTTTTATATGTTTATTTTGTAAGCCGTCATGGCAGGCGGCATTCATATGCAAATAAATCAGATTTAATTTAATTTTTTACATTGACACTGAAAATTGTAAGTCGTCACGGCGGGCGGCATTCAGTGATCAACAAAATCAAATACAAACTTGATCAAGTTTTTTTTATTTTTTAATTCTATTTACACTATTGCAATTATGTGCTTTCAGTTCTATCAATTTTTTTTACCTAAAATCATCTCTAGATGAGGCGGGCGGAATGTTCGTGAATAATCCGAACCTTTATAATTTACTTTTTTGTTCAATGAATTTGTTCATATTCTTTTTGTTTAATTTTACCGCGAGTAAAAAAAAAAGAAGAACGTTCGACGTTGCCAAGCGCTGCGTTTTTGACAACGTCATCACTTGCAATACAACTTTCAAAAAGTACACTCGTATCTCTTGACTTTGCTAAAAAACTCGGCCGCTTAAGCGTCGAGCATTGATCAAAAGCGATTATTGTTTAATATTTAATTATTTGTAAATATTTGTGAATAAATTGTGATTTAAATTATTCGCTCTCAAACGTACTTCATTTTGATACGCTCAATCTACATTCACACTTCAAAGTCTAAGAAGAAAGCCGTTCTCGACCCCTTGGCTCTACGAGACGGCTAATTCGCAAACAGGTTACAAAGTTCAGGAAATGTGGAAATGTGATTATGATAAAAAGAAAGCAACAGATCCAGCCATAAACGAATTCGTGAAAGATCATCCACTAGCAACATCTGTAAGATTAAATCCACGCGAGGCTTTTTTTGGTGGCAGAACTTAGAACTATGTAACAGCTTACGAGACTTCTGAAAAAATATCTTATTTTGAGATCACTTCGATTTACCCTTATATACATATGTAAAACTGGTGTGTTCCCGGTAGGTCACTTCGATGTGTACAAGGGTTCCAAATGCGTTGAATTAACAGGGGGTGATAATAATTTATCAAGCATCGAGGGTTTGATCAAGTGTAAGGTATAACCATCGCGAGACTTATACCTCCTGCTTCTTCCCGTCAAGATGCATTACTTTTTTCATTATGTCGATCGTGTGCGAGGAAATGAATATTTCCGAGTGTACACATGAAACTCATGCAGAGCGCGAATTCAACGGTGTTTGGGTAGCTGATGAGCTCCGAAAAGCTCTTGAATTGGGGTACATTATAACTGAAATTTTCGTAATTTGGCAATTTAAAACAACCGTTTAGGATAAAAAAAGCAGGGGAGGGCAGTTTGTTTGTCGAATATATCAACACATTTTTTAAAATAAATATATTGAGTGTGCTGATGAATCGAGTAATCGTGAATATATTCACAAATATAAAGAAGCTGAGGGGATCAAACTAGAGTACGAAAAAATTGCGAAAAATCCAGGATTGCAAGCTGTTGCGAAGCTAACACTTAATTCATTTTGGGACAAGCTAGGACAGCGCTCGAGTCTTAAAAATGCTGTTGTGGTTAAAAGTAGCGAGGAGTCATTGAAATTATTAACAGACCCTTTAGTAGAGGTTTTAACTATTCTTCCTACCGCTTCCTCAGTTTGCTACGAGAATTATGAGACGAGGGATGAAGCCGTAACAGCAACACCGTACACCAATGTTGTCATCGCCGCGTACGTTACAGCTCAGGCTCGTCTGAAATTGTACACTTATTTGGAAAAGCTTAACAACCGTTTATCATATTGCGTCACCGACTCCTGTATCTTCGTAAATAACTTGTATTCATCAGAAGAGTATAAGCCTCCTCTCAGTAAACCCCTCGGGGATATGACAAATGAATTAGAAACTTACGGTCCAAATTCTTGGATCAACCTATTTATATCCAGTGGGCCCAAGTTTTACGGACATAGCGTTATATCACCAAATAATGGAAGTACTAGTGAGTGTCTTAAAATTAAAGGTATAACGTAAAACTATAAAAATTGTAAAAAAATTAATTTTGGCTGTATAAAAACTTTAATTTCAAACGCTCTGGACGAAAACAATGAGGATGATGAAATCGAACTCAAATTCAGAGCCATTCGTCGCTTACCAGATCATTATGTGGTTACTAGAGAAGAAAAAAAAAACGTGCTCTGTTGTTCTAAGGAAAAGACGCTTTATCAATCCTAAATTTTCCTTACCCTTAGGTTTAAAAAAAAAAAAAAAATCGTAACTAAACAGAAATATTCGAAAAAATTTTTATATACGGGCATTCTCTGTAAAGCGGACCCCCTTCTCTGTCCATTTTTCTAGTTGACTTGGGAAAAAAAAAAATTCCAAAATAAAGTTCAAAGTCTACGCTTTCAAATGCGTCCAGGCGTTTTTCCAAATTCAAAATGGCGGCTTCAAGATGGCGGCGAAATCGCAGCAAGTAGACAAAAAAATTTAAAAATTTGGCAGTTACTCTAGATTTAAACGTTAAAAAATTATTGTAAAACACTAAGGACTAGTTTTTGAGGTCCCTCGTTACAAAAATGTGATTTATTTTTTAAAATTCAAAATGGTGAGTCCAATATGGTGGACCTTTATCGAAAAAATTCAAAATTTCTGAACAAAAAAATATTAGTTTGTTCTCCATAAAAAAAGAAAAAACATTTATTTTAAGTAATTTTGGGAAAAACCCTATATTTTTCCAGTAAAAAATCATACAAATATGGATATGATTCACCATGTGGCCTTTTGCCGCCGAATTTAATATTTTTTCAAGCCACGAGCTTATAAAGGCAATGGCACCGAGATAAATTATCACAGGAGCCCAAAAAACCATGAAACCAAGATGAAATTACTGTTAAGCCCTAAAACTATCAAATCAAGGGCACAGAAATAAACTAAACTATCCCGCAAGCTCTGAATTAAAAAAAAAAAAAAAATATGCTGCCAAACTTAATATTCCTGCGGTTAAATAAAATATACCACAGTTAGAGAATGTAATTTTAACCAAAACCTCTAACTTAAAAGACCAAGGGCGTTGAATAGAACAATCCCACAAGCCCTAAACCCAAAAAAAACCCGAGGACGCCAAGATGAAAAATCATGCAAGCCCGAATTATAAAAATCGAGGGCACCGAGTGCAATTTTACCTCAAGTCCTTACAAACATTTTGGAAATATTTTTTTCCACGTACAGTACGTAATTTTAATTTTACTAAAAAACTAGTTTTACCAATAAATTCAATTGCATTTTACGTAGGGTTTTAATAATTCATTCAAGATCGAGATTTTCGCTGGGTTCGAGAAAAATATCAATTCTCGTGCATTCCTACCACAAGCCCTAAAACTAAAAAACCAAGGGTTCAGAGCTTAATATTTCTGCTAGGTCTACATTAAATAACCAGGCTCCAGAGCTGAATTATTAAGCTGAAAATACCAAGGTTGCCGAATTGATGAGTTCCTCAAGTTCTTGAACTAAAAAACTATGGACTCTGGATGAATATTTCGGCAAGCCCTTAATTTTTTTAATCGATGTCATTATGTTAAATGATCTTGCAAGCTCTAAACTACTCAAGTATGCTATAAAAAAAAGATAAATTGTAACTATAGTTACCTTGTTTACTGCATATAAACTGTCAACACTAAATAATTACATAAAATCTATGAACAAGAGTAATATTATTAATAAACCAAAATTATTAAAAACAAATTTTAAATTGTTTACTATGCATTTTAACAAAATATCCTTAATATTTACTATTTACAGTCATAAATTTATTTTTAAACAAAGCCATTTATTTATTTTTTGCGTGGTTTTAATTGTTATCTAGATCATGTTCCTCCCCTTTTGTAGCGTGTGAAAATCGTTTGACTTGAAATTTTTCAGAAGGCAATAATTTGAAAGAATGATTTTTTGTAATTTCAGGTATTGTAGCTGCTGCTTTAAACCTCTGATTAAGTTTTCTTGTGAACATGTTGTAGTATTTTTCGCTGTAATAAAAAACATCAGTTTAAGCCTTTTTTGAATATTCTTGGCCCCATTTATAAAGATCTTTTGCAGATAAAATTGCGTTTTTTGGATAAGCAAGAAGACCTGCTCGTGCAGCCTCTTTTTTGAAAGTAGCTCCAATGCCATCACTGGCATTTTTTCCATGCGCTGTTGCATGAAAGTGCCATTCGGCCTTAATTCCAAAATCATCCTCATGATTGATTAAATTTACCATCTGAAAGCGATTCTTAAAATGCTGCTTAGCCTAATCGCTAAAATAACAAATCAAATTGAATTTTTTAAATTGATTTTTCAGGTACTTTATAAGGATTGATTGAATAGTATACACAGCCACAGTATCATGCTTAAGAACTTCAGATAAGAATACTCAACTTTTATGCTGCAACTTCTTTTCTTGCTTGTAATAGTAAATCACAGTAAATACTGTACACTGATTATTATTGAAGTGGAAAAGCTTGAGAAGCATTCTGTACTTTATAAGCAAAATTTTCCGAAAAATCCCATAAACATAAAATTTCGTTCCGTGGCAAAGAATTTTTCAAGTCTTGTAAATAAACAGATTGCTGCTTTGCAATGAAAGAGTGCGGCTTAAGACTCGAAATCTTCTCGCCCAATTCTTCCAAAAAATCACTCACAGATGCAATTCGAGTGATCAACGTTGATCTGTCTGTCGCCGTCCATAAACTAAATTCAACATCTGTTACTGAAGATTCATCAAACATTTTCGTTAGGTTTTCCATTAATACAATCTTTATAATCCTTTACAGGCATTTCTGATCCTTTTGTCAACATTTCTATGTCTATAGCTTCCAGCATTAAGCGGAAATTTTCATGTATTGTGCAAACACATACACAATGCGTTCCAGAACTTCCTGCGAGTACACAATGCTTTGGTTTCAATTTACAAAAAGTGTTAAAGCCAATTTTATGATCATAAGTCTTCTAAGAATTTAGCATGAAGACCTCGTAAATCGAGATTCATCAGACGTTTAGGAACAGGTACTCTTTCACCGTCAACTGTTTCTGAAACTACATTCTTCTGGCCACCCATAACTCTACCATTACTATCATCATAAAATTCATTAACTTTTTTTATTATTGATGGAGGTAATTTTATTTTACATTTTAAAACAGTTTCACCAAGAGTACCTCGATCTTCTTTCAATTTTTTAGATTCTCTAGCCTGACGCTTTGTTGTACCGAATTCATTGGCAATTTTATTTATAGACCACGATACTGGAGCTATAGAAAGTATTCTAACACGTAATGGATCATGAGTGCTCAAAGAAGAGTACTTATTTTTTAATTCCTTTAGGAATTCTTCTAACTCAAGTTCTCTTGGTGAGGGAAAAATTTCTCTTTCAGCTTCTTCAACAATGATGGAGTTATTCACGCTGTCTTCAAATTCAAATCCAGTTAAAGATTCATCATTATCATTTGAAATCGATACACTTTCATCTATAACCTACAAAATTAAACGTAAAAAGATTGTAATTCTTGAGATTTTTAACTATAAAATGATTTTAGTGTAAGACTTTAGTGAGCATCGTTTTCAGGCCTAAAAAATTATCAAAAAATTACTGCTTGTCTCAACTATCAAAAAAATTTATTTTTTTTAAGTAGAAAAATTAAAAACTGTAAAAACGCATAGGTTCGTTTGAAATACTTAATTACAAAAGGGTATAGATAGCCGAATCGACTCTCTCGGCAAATCCCTACAAGATATACATCATTCGAAAAGGCATAAAAAAAGAAAAATTTTAGCGCAAACCACAGCTCAATATTCCCTTACTAGGGACTCTAGGGTCTAGAATAGTGATTTTTTAACTATTATTTATAGCTCAGAATCTAACAGAGCAAGAGACATGCGGTGTGTAGCAAAATTTTGTTTAAAAAAAATATAATTTGATCATATCTTGGCAAATTTTTTTAAAGGTAAAGGTCATTTTTTACCTAAAAAATACGATTAAAAAAAATATGTGGTACATACCTTGCCAAAAGAAATATGTTACAATTTTGATCAAAAAAAGCTTCAAAAATTTTTTAAGTACTAAAAGAAACTTTACAATTTTAAAGACTAAAAAATTTTATAAACTTGGCATAAATAATGTCTTGTAACCCTTGAAAAAATTTGAAAAACTTTTAAAGTTTTTTTTTTTTTCTATTACTTTAATAAGATTACTTATTTTTTTTTTGGCGAGGTATGTAACAGATTTTTTTAAACCACATTTGTAGGGCAAAAAATGTCCTATACCAGTAGAATTAGATGTCAAAAACTATTTAAAAATCATGGTCAAAGTACATTTTTTGTAAAAAAATTTTTGTCGCAAATCGCAAGTCTATGTCTCTTATGTTCTGAGATATGAAAAATAGTTAAAAAATCACTGATTTGTGCTAGAATTCTTCTTTTTTTTATGCCGTGGAGGCCGGTTTGGCTATCTTACCCGGCTATACCCTTTAAAAATCCACTAAAATTTAAATTCAAAATTGTTATCAATAAACGCTGAAAAAAACGGCCCTATTATTACTCACGTTTTCTACATTCAGATCATTTTGATCAGGGTTCATATTTGCCTCGGTAATACAATCTTTTCTACACTTATGACAAATTCTAGCGTAGGGTCAAATATTCGGGTGTTCCTGTATAAATTTAGCAGAAACAGTTCTTAAATTTGTACCATAGTGTCTCTTTTCACCAGCTTTTGTAAAAGGATTACAGCAACGATCTAAATGATCTGACATTTTTAAATACTCAAACTCTCAATTGTTCAAATCATAACATACTATTCACAAAGCTCTTACTAAAAAAAAATATATTTACACACGAGAAATCAAATTTTTTAATAAAATTTAATTCACAGATACATTTTGACTTAAATATTGTAAACTTTTTCAATGCAAACTCGTGATATCAACTATCATATTATACAGAGCATATTCACAATAATGCCAAACATAAACAAACATGGCAGTTGACTCCTGTGTCAAATAGAATGCAAAAATTCAAAGGGTATAGCCGGGTAAGATAGTCGAATCGGCCCCCACGGCAAACCCTTACAATACATATATCATTCAAAAGGGCATAAAAAAAGAAAATTTTTGGCGTAAACTGCATCTCCCTATTCCCAATCTACGGACCTTAGGGTCTAAAATAGTGATTTTTCAACGTTAATTCAAAGCTCAGAACCTATTAAGACTAGAGACATGCGGTTTGCGGCAAAATTTTCTAAAAAAAAATGTTGTTCACCTATATTTTTAAATATTATTTTTGGCGCCAAATTTAAACCGTTTGGGCCATTTTTCCAATTTTCTTACCTTAACATTGCGATTAAAAAAAATTGAAGACAAACACCGCGCTAGAAAAAAAATATGTGATGTATTTTAACAAAAATCAACCGGTCTGATTTTTTCAGATTTTTAAAAAGGGTGGAAATCACTTTTCTGACCGATTTATCAAAACTTTTTACTAAAAACGCCGTCTAGCGGGCGCATATTAAGTCAAAATTATAAATTACGGTTGAACTACATTTTTTTTTTGTTGAAAATTTTGCCACAAACCGCGTTTTCCAGCTATTTTAGGTTATGAAATATGAATAAAAGTTAAAAAATCACTATTTGGCTCCGCGCATGCGCAGTTGAGGGAAAAAAAATGCTAATTTTGGGCTACAAATTTCCTTTTTCAAAGACCTTTCGATTGATATATATATTGTGGGGGTTTCTGCGAAAAAGATTTTTAAGAATCATCTCAGGGCCAATTTATAACTTAAAAATCTTAAAAGTTAATATAACTCTATAAATAATTAAGTTTATTTTATTTAACCGCAGGAATATTCGGTTTGGCAGCATATTTTTTTTTTTTTTTTAATTCAGAGCTTGCGGGGTCGTTTAGTTTATTTCTGTGCCCTTGATTTGATAGTTTTAGGGCTTAACAGTAATTTCATCTTGGTTTCATGGTTTTTTGGGCTCCTGCGATAATTTAATTTGGTAGGGGGTCTGCCCTCCTCGATAGCCTTTTGTCGAAAGATCTTCCTTCGTTAAGCAACACTCTTTGGTTTCGGGTTCATGTCCGTCTCAGAAGAGCTTTCCGTAGCCTTGGGATTGGAATCTCCAGGGTTGTTTATGACCGAGGCGATGTTGTTAATGTCCGACCACCTATGACGGGTGAGGCCTCAAATACTCTGAGATTCGGCCTGGTGTTCCAGAGGCAGCGTTTGTGGCACAGCGCCCCCTGTGCCATGCATCCCTCGGCACGGTTATCACACCTTGGATTGGGCGGTCCACTTCTTGGTCCCCCTAGAACGGATGAGCGCTAGAACGAGGCAGCCCGAGCTCGTAGTCTAATGGCCTTCTCATCCTTCCCATCCATGCAAGAGGATAGCGCGTTTATAGGGATTATCCAATCATTCATTTACCCGCTAGACCCTCAGCAGGGTCTACCCGGAGAGCCCACGGCTTAGCCCTGGGCGCTAAGTCCTGTAGACCCTAGCGAGGGATAAGATATAATTAAAAAAATTAATTTTATGAATTAAAAAAAGGGCCTGTTCCATCGACAATTCACACTGACATTCATGATGGGTCTCTTTCTAAAAAATTGTCAGTTTCTATTTCAAAAGGAAAAACACTTTTGAAATTTCACGTGTCATAGGAAGAAGAGATAGGTTAAACAAAAATTACACCATAAACGAGCTGCGAGGCCTTTTTCCTTGAGGCTTCCAGAGGAAAATCCTTTTTGAATCCGTATCCTACCTGCTCATTCTTTAAAGTTATGTCAAAATAAATATTTTTATTAAAAATAACAATAAATCGCTTTGAAGCTTGATTTTTATTTTTTTTACCTGATTCTCGCTATTCATGGGACTCGCTATTTATAAGACTTTAAAATATTAAAAAAAATCATTTTCATGTAAAACTTAGTGCAGAATCTAAATTTATACTTCGTTCAATAGAAATACCCTTTTGAAGATCTCAAATATTCTACAGAAGTTTAAAAAATGATTATACTTTTTTTTTATTTACCACGATAAAAATTTCATATTATTAATTACTTTTGATGCTATCATCAAAAAAAACACAATGAAATTTTTAATAGGTTTTTCAATGACCGTTCTTATTAATTTTTTAATTTAGAATTCAGTTCATTAATAGTTTACATATCTCATTTTGATTAATTAAGCTTACTGGAATGCAGTATTTCAAATTGACAATTTCACCAAATTTCCGCTGAAGTGCTGAAGACAACTATACTAGCAACAGAGTCTATCATGCTGTTTTTCGGAAAGAGTCGGAAACAATTTGAATCAGCCTCTGCGTGAGATTGTAAAAGCTGATGAAAGCACTGGAGTCTACACAACATTAGAAATTCATGTCATTTTAATCGAGGCATTTTTGTCCTTTGGCTTCATTTTTTGAATATAATTGGCTTTGGCAAGTTGTCAGAACAAGTAGTAGAAAGAGTTCTTCAAGAGTTTTTGAAGCATTGGGACCGTTTTGAAGTGCTGTATGTTAATAACGAAAAATTGTACGCCATCAACTTAAAAAAAAGAGTAATTGAATTTTTATCTCATAACTTATAAAAAAAGGAAAAAATTATTTATTTCATGAAAACTTAAAAGGATTTACATAGTTTTTAACTCATAAAAATAATTTTAATTGTAAAATGCTAATACTATGTATATATAAGAAATATGTATGGATCATTCCAACATCTTTCAGCAAAAACATTTTAATTTTTTAAAATGTTCAAGTTTAACCATATTTGGGAGCTTTGCCAAAATTTTAGCTCAAAATATGCGATAGAACCCAAATGGCAGCGATTTGAAATAAAAGAATCAGCCCTTTTTTGAGTATTTTTGAGCCTATTTTTATCCTAACTTCAAATACTCGCCAAAAATAGAGTTTTTATTACATTTTGATGGTTGACCTCGCAAAATTTTCGATTTCCAATCAACATTTTGGAAAAAAAATTTTTGCAATTATGATGAACATTATGATGCAAGTGCTGTTACAAACGCTGATACTTATAAATTCATCGATTTTGACGATTTTGAGTGATATTCAATCGGCTGCCATTTAGTTAGGATCGAAAATTTTATTTTCTGGTCAGCGGCCATTGATTTGTCTCTTCAAAACGTTTAATTCATTTTTTTTAAAGTGGTTTAAAAACTTTAAAATTGTCGTAGTTACGGTCTTTCAAAAATGTTGTAAACTGTGAAAAACGCAAAAAATGCGTTTTTTGCTTTCATTGAAACTCTGATGGCATTTTTTTCTACCAATTTTTTTTTTTTTATGAATTTCGGTGAAAAACTTCTTCATACATAGTATAATATATAATACACTACATTCTTTTTATTTTGACGTGAAGTTTAAAAGAAAAAAAAAATTTGGCATGTTATTAGAGGAAAAATTATAAAAAATGTTTAAAAACCGATTTTTCCAATTTTTTTTCTTTATTTTTGTATATCAAGTTATAAATTTTAAATTAATTATGAAAATTTTTGGTTAAATTGTCTCAAAACCATCACTACATTATTCCACAATAATATTCAATATTTTTAACTAATTTTTTATGATTAAAAAATCAAGTAATAATTTAAATTTATTAAATTATAAATTATGATAACTTAGAAACAGTATGAAAATGTACGTGTAATTGGAGTATCTCTTATTTTATTGGTATTATATTCATTTTACAATCAAGATTATTGTAATTGTCATTGTTTAATTAATATTTTTTAATATAAAATTACTACTTAAAATTATAAGCACTACAAAGTGTTCGCCCTAAAATCAATAATTTAGAAAAATTTTTGTTGCAATCTATAAAAGAATTTTAGTAACATAAATTTTTGGGAGCGGGACAAAACGTCAGAACGACAAAACGTCAGAAAGACAAAACGTCAGATAATAATAACACTCGTTTAATAAACGACAATTCCAAAAAAAGACACAAAAATTTTATTTTTTTTAACTGGAACAAATCTTTATTTCAAATACTTTTATTATTACAACAAATTTAACTTTATAATTTTTTTTAAAGTCATGACGGTTAACAGCAGGGACTCTTATATTCAGAAATACTTTATTTATTAATCTTTAATTATAACTAGACAAGGAGAGAGAGCTAGTTTTACTTCTAGGTTAATTACACCGACAGTGTCGGTGTCTGATAATCAAGTGAAGAGAGAGTTACAGCCGGTCGTCAAGGCACCCGCTGCAACTTCACTTTCTCGGTTGGATTCCAAAATCGAACACGCCAACACTCCCTCCTTTTGAAATCTAACATACAATGAATGATGCTTCTGAGTTTTATATTAGGTCTGAGTTTTAACTTTTCTATATTATGTCTGAGTTTTAAACAATCAAAATATTTGAAATAATTAGAAATGGTAATAGCACTTTAGTAAAAAAATTAAAAAAAAAAAAAACAATTTTAAATCTCTTTATTATCCTAACTTTTACAAAACACATAATTAACTCATCTCTCTGTCAAATTCGAATATATAAAAATATGAATATTTTAGCATTTTGTTTTGATTTAAATCTTCTGAGTCTATTATATCTGGCAATATTTTATTGACCACCACGTCCTCTATTTCCACGACTACATAAATTAATCTGAGGTATTAATGATGAATCTGCCGGTTGTTGTTTCTCCGAAGCATATTCATAATAAATTGCTGACTGAAACATAAAATAAAATTTTATTTAAAAACATTTATAACACTGAGTTAAATTGAATTCTTTACTAATTTGCTTTCAAAATTAAATTTTTGAGACTATTATGAGTTTGAAATTCTAATGGTTTAGTGAATATATCAGCAGGATTAGTTTTAGTATGAACCCATTTAACTTTGGCTTTTGTCTTGAACACCAGTTGTTTAACATAATCCCCATGAACATTTGATAATTTCGAAATTTTACCCGTGGACTCTCTAAATTTCAAATTTGCATGAATTGTTGAAAGATCTTTATCAATATCACTAAGCTTATGGCAACCTTCCTTCTGAGTATTCTTACAAGCTCCTGAGTTATCACACCAGATTGTAAAAGGTAAAAACGTTTTGTTACTAATGTACCTTGTTGACTTATCTAATGAAACAAGTTTACGACAAGCGTCACTCATAGCAAGTTGCTCAGCTTTTGATGTAGACCCATTTACAAATTTTTGCTTATAACTACGCCAAGCTATCGAATCACCATATAAAGAAATTAAAAAAACCACCAGTAGAAGTAGAATCCATCCAATCACAATAACTTGAATCAGAATAAGCGTGATACCCCTCAGATATCTAAAAATTCGTTTTACGTCTTCCCAGTTTCGCGCTGTAGGAGAAATCTGAAATCTAGACATGACATTCACAGCATATGTGATATCTGGTCTAGTGCAACCTGAAGCATACAATAAACAACCAATGGCTTCTCTGTAAGGAACTCTGGGTTTATATACAAACTTCTGAGTCTCTGAGTTAATTTCATCTGTCTTCCTTCTTTGATACTGTCGTGATTCCATAGGTGTTTTTACTGGTGCACAATCAATCATGTTGAAACGTTTCAAAAAATTTTCAATGTACTCAGAGTGTTCAAGCTTCATTATTTTGTTTTCTCTATCCCTATGAATTCTCATACCCAGAAAACATTTTGGTTCACCAAGATCTTTCATAGCAAACACCTCACTGAGTTTAGCCTTTATTTCATTGAGTCCCTGAATATTATTTGAGGCAATAATCATGTCATCTACATAAAATAAAATAACATCATACTGACCCATTTTACTTCTTGTAAAAAGACAAGGCTCATGTGTAGTGGCCTCAAAACCAAGTTTCTTTACTTCTTTAGTGAATTTCTTATTCCACTTTCTTGGACTAACTTTCAAACCATACAGAGCCTTAATCAATTTACAAATTTTCGTTCTGAGTTCTTCAGTCATCTTTATACCTTTTGGAATCTTCATATAAATATCTTCATCCAGTTCTCCATTAAGAAAAGCTGTTTTAACATCCATTTGACATAATTCCAAATCATCACGATTTGCAATGGCCAATAGTGCTCTAATTAATTGAAGTCTGGAAACAGGAGCATAAGTTTCCATAAGCTCATATTGATTTGTATCTTTAAACCCCCTAATTACCAACCTAGCTTTATATTTTACCTTACCACATTCATCAATCTTTCTTTTGAATACCCACTTTGAATCTACAACATTTATTTTATTCATCTGAGTCTTTGAAATCGGTCTTTCCACATATGTCCAGACGTTATTCAAACGCATGGAATTCGACTCTTCATCCACTGCGCCCTGCCATAACTCTCTTTCTGGAGAAGCCATGGCTTCTTCATAAGACGAAGGATCTTTATTGACAGTAGCTAGTACGCAATATTGAATTTCATCCTCCTCATGTTTAACCTCATCTGAGTAATGATTATCATCCTCAAAAATGACTTTAGATTTATCAAAAGTAGTAGAAGTGTAAAAAGAAAAACTCGTATCTTCAACAATTACTTTCTCACCTGTCTTAGCAAAAGTAGAATAGTCTTTTCTCTTACTAGCTAAACGTGGAGGTTAAAACCTTTTACAGGGTCCAGATTTCTCTGCTCCATCAGTTTCATTAAATGTTCTTTTCCTACTCTTTGTTATCTTAGGAACATTCAAATCTGACAATATAACTTCTGAGTCTGTTTTTGCATCATCAATTTTATGTTCAGTTTGCATACTCTCAAAAACTTCTAAGTTAATCTTATACAAATCTTTATACACCAATTCTTCATCAAATTCTACCTCCTTAGAATTTATAAATTTACCCGTAATAGGATGCCACAATAAATAACCCGTTCGAGTTAAACCCACCAGAAATGTTTTTAATGCTCGCGGTGAAAATTTACTTTCCTGCTTTGGAATACGAACATAAGCCCTACAACCAAATCTCCTGAGTCTATTTAAATGTAATTTAGCCCCAGGTGCAAATAAATTTAAAGGTACTTTAAAATTAATTGTCTTATGAGGTGATCTATTGTAAAGATGAACTGCCGCTTCAGCTGCAAGAACCCACATAGAAGCTGGAAGCCCTGAGTCAAATAACAATGATCTTATTTGAAATTCTAACGTTTTATTTATTCTTTCTGAAGTGCCATTGTGTTGTGGTGTGAAAGGTGGAGAGAAATCACTATCAATTTTCTCATCCTCCATAACTTTAAAAAAATCTCCACCAAGATTTTCTCTCCCAAAATCTGTCCTTATAAAACAAACTTTGGCATTGTGAACTAGAAGATTTCTTGCTCTGCGCAAGAAATCTTCCAAACATTCACCAGCCTGACTTTTAAGTCTTATTGAATAATCTTTTGCATACCTTGAGAAATCGTCAATAAACGTTATCAAATATCTATTCCCACCAGGAAATGATACTGGTTTTAAAGGCCCCATTATATCAGTATGCAATTCTTGCATTGGCCTCTCAGCCCTAACTCTAGTTTCATTGTATGACTTCTTTTGCATTTTTTCTAATATAAAAACCTCACAATTTTTAATATCATCACAAAATTTTAAATTTCTTAATACATCAACTCCGTTTTTCATTTTACGTAAATAGTCAAGTCAGGGATGACCTAACCTTCTATGCCACTTCATACCTTCTGACTAATTTTTAACACTCTTCTCATTTATCCCTGATTTTTCACTAAATTTAAACTCTGAGTTATTTATTTGTAAATCAGTAATCAAATCATGTATTTTCTATTCAATTTATCAGAATCTAAATCTGAATCACCAAATAACTCTGAGCTTATGTTTTCAGTTGGTTGATATTATTTAGATTCTCCCTCCCAATCGCAAACCTTTCTCCTGAGTTATTTACTCCCTCCAACACTGACAATTCCACAACATCAGTTTTCGATTGTTCAATAATATCATCCAAAGAAATCATTCTTGCCGTGCATTCATAATTTTGAAATTTATCTCCTGAGTTCATAGTTTGAAAAGTAATAACCCAGTTTGGTTATATATATATATATATACCGGTAATATTGTCTTTATTTGTTAATTCATCATAAACTCTGATTTTCTCATTATCTAAAAATATAGCTAGACCCATGTCAGCAAATTTTCTTAAAGAAAGTAAATTCCCAGCTATTTTACCTGCTACCACAACATTAGTTAATTCAATTATTTCACCTGAATCATTTCTCAAAATCAAATCACCCTTACCATTTATCTTTATATCTGCATTTTTACTTTTATTGGCACTTTTAATAACACCCTTTATACATTTCCTGTAATTTGACAAAATCAACCCCTAACCCATAATATGTTCTGAAGCACCTGAGTCTGCTACAATAGTATATTGCAATACAAGAGCAGAAAGTCAAAACTTAACTTCCTGCTCGTGTGTTGCATACTTTTTTTCTCCATTTGAGGTCGAAAGTACGCCTATTTAGTCAAATAAACAGTTTCACTAAACCTCAGCTGCGTGAGCCAGGCACCACCATGTTTTTCTTTCTGATCAGCTTGGGCGCCTCTAGCGTTGTCTCTCGAAGCTGTGATATTTATGTTTGATGGCTGCTGCCGTATTTGCTGCACGAGCGATAGCGAGTGCAGAAATACCGGCGCAGCAGCCATCAAAACATAATCTGCAAATTAAAATTATAATATGAGTACTACACATGTACATACAAACAAACTAATCGCCACCAGCCGAGAAAATTTTGAATAATTTGTTGCTGCTGCCCGAGACATAAGAAGAATAAAAAAAAAAACATTGGCGTCAGCGTGAACTTACATGCACAGATACACTAACGTACACGTTTAATTGAGCAAGTCAGTTTTCACCCATCACTGAGACATTGATTAGATTTGCTGCTTAAAAATATAACCTAATTCAGTCAAGGGCTAAACTTCAAGCGTCAGCAATGAGCATCGGCACCATCATAGACACACATTCTTAAACACGTATACATACACATACACACATTTGCTCGCCACTTGCAGAGGTATTATTTTAATTTCTTCCTATCCTCATAAATTTATTTGTTGTCCAAGGCATAGCAGCAAAAATAAAAACATGATCAGCGTCCGGCGACAGCACCAGTACCATCACAAACACACATTGCTCGTAACCTACAGTCGCAGTTAAAGATCTATTACGAAGACTGGAAATCTTATTTTGATGACTTCAACTTGTAGCCTTTGCATAAAATTAACAATGAAGTACAAAAATTGCGGTGAAACGCTTATTACATAGAAGCTTATTCAGCACAGCTGCAGTCGACGCGCTGCTCATGCAAGAGGTTAGAAGCTCGACATTTCTTTCTGCACTGCTGCCATACGTCGGTATAGTAGAGCGCCTGAATTCAGCAATGTTGAACTTTTGACTGAGAAATCGGTGCACAGGATGCGTACTTTCAACCATCGGATGAAGAAAAATCTATTTCATCACCTGAGTTATTATTCAATCAAGAATTTAAATTTACCTCCTTTGCCATTTTTGCCGTAGCATTTCTCTGATAGGATGTCTTAAATTTTCTTGCTGCTTTATTAAATTTTCCCCTTGACATTTTACCACTTTCACCACCACCACCACCACCATTTTTAAACCCACTTTTATACCCATAATTTTCATG
Source organism: Encarsia formosa (assembly GCA_038277355.1). Taxonomy (NCBI): domain Eukaryota; kingdom Metazoa; phylum Arthropoda; class Insecta; order Hymenoptera; family Aphelinidae; genus Encarsia; species Encarsia formosa. The sequence goes on along the minus strand of CM076184.1, from coordinate 87,368,473 downwards.
CATCTTATTTTTATATCTAATAAATTCTAACCTTGAATTTGGACATGTGTCACTCTTATGATCTGCAATCTTTTTACACGCTCCACAAAAGAAAAAACACATGTCTTTCAAAGGACGGCTTTCAGCAATATGTCCCTACTGCCAGCAAGTATTACATTTTTTACCAGCCAAAAATGATTTATAAATACTTGACCACTCTAAGTCCTTTGTGTGAGGGTCTGAAAAGATTGCAGATTTTTCTCTTGATTTCAATTGATTGTTTGTGTTGTTATGTTGTCTCTCGTTAGAATAATTGTTTAAATGTCCTCTCTGTTGTCCTCTACCTCTAGGCTGACCACTTCTGATGTTTTGATTTGTGTATTGTTGTCTCTCATAGTAACGTGCCTCTATCTGTAACATAGTTTGTTTTAATTTTACATAAGAATTTAAATTTAAAGTACTCCAAGTGATCATTCAATTAAGGAATAGCCTCTAATACACCATTAAGTAAAATTTAAGTTAACTCATTTTTCGAAATTTTATCATCACTATCAACAATTAGAGCCTCATAATCAGAAACAAGACTTTCAAATTTCTCAACATAATCTGCCACAGATTCACCACGCATCATACGCGTATTTTTCAGTCTAGATCTCACTGTGTTATGAGTCAAATTAGCCTGCAGCTTTCTCTGATTCTTTATAAACTCTATAATTTCACAAGGATCATTCATCAATAAAATCTGCTTATGATAATAAGACTCTATATGGTTCATAATAATCATTTTAACCTGTTTTTGTCTATTTAATTCTTGTTGTTTATTGTAAGATTCTAATGGTTTAGCATTTGGTTCGATAACATCCAACAAATCTTCAACTGTTAATTCATTAGTTAAGTTATCAAACCAAATCCTAAAATCCCTTGTTTTTGTTAGCATGTATTTTGATTTTACTTTTATCTTTTTTCTCTGTTTATCAAGTGTATTATTTAAACGTATAAAAGTAGAATTAAGACCCACCTGATTTATTGTATTGTCATTGTAAAAATCACCCTCATAATCAAGCTGATCTTCATCAAACCTCTGCCAGTTTTGTTCTCCTGAGTTATTGTTATTTGTATTGTCCTCTGAGTTTGTGTGAGTGTTTTGGTTTTCATTTTCTGTCTGTGTCTCATTTTGTACATTTCCGTCTGTTTGTAATGTACTTTGCATATTTTTTATCATAGAATTTTGTTGGACTGAGTTTGCATTATCTTCTACCATTGTTCCTCTCTGAGTTTGTGTAAGTTGATTGGAAAAATTTAACCCCTGACTTTAGTGGTTGACGGTGGAATGGCTCTCTTGTGCTCTCTTCATTTTAGCTAATCTCTTTTGCTGTTCACAAAACTTTATTGACCTCTCATTTGACTCTTTTGCCAAATTTGACATAGTATTAAGGACGTTGCCTCGTGAAGTAAAATCCATAAGAATCGTTTGAAAGTTATTGAAATCTTAAAGTTTAGGCTTAAGGAATAACGTGTCAAAATTTCAAGAAGATTTACAATACAGTTGTTGAGAAATTTTAATTCAAAGTTGGACTAAAATCGCTCCAAATCGGGTGATTTAACATAGGCTCTTATGGGAAAACCATGCTGTTTTTATTTTGCTGTAGTTTTCGAACCAGGTTGGCAATCATCTTGTAATTTGGATGTGTCATTCCTAGAGCCTCAAAGAACAAATTGCTATGTTTTTGGAAAACTTCTTATGAATTTGTAAACAATTTCGGCATTATTTTGTTATTAAAAAATCAGTCAAAAGTTTGCTGATTTTTCTTTATTTTAAAAAAAGTTTTCTAGACTTTTGATTTACACTGTTAAAAACTAGAAGTCTTCAGTAATACTATGTACAAATTTCAGAAAGTTTTATTAATTCAGTCTCTAGTACCAACGAGTTGAAAATAAAATAATTTTGTTAATCGACCGGGTAGACTCGAGGCGAATGTCAGCTGTTCCCGTGCCTAACCTATGGGCGGCTTCCCCCACTACAGCCACGGCATGCCACGACGAGGCAACGTCCTTTACTAAACTTTCACTCATTCGTGCTTTGTCTTCTGCAATTTTCAGATGTTCTCTTAATCTTTGAATTTCAAAGCCTTTTGATGCTCTGATAATAATACAACTTTAACTTTATTTGTATATTTATCAATATCTTGCTCGACGGTATTATTATGTAATTCGCCACCTGATTTTGCTACACCTCATTAAGTGGGAAAAATTCCAGGAACCATAGTTATACCAGTAAAATGTTCTATCTTCTTATCTTTCTGAGTTATTTCTTAAAATTAAAAAAATTAAAAGAAACTTAAAAAATTTTTTTTTTTTTTATAATAAACATAAATTCAAATCTGACTCTCACCTTTGTTTTTATCTTTAGCAATTTCATTCTGCTCTCGATTTTGTTTTTCTACACTGAAGTTTTCCATGTCCACATCTGAGTTCAACTCTTTATCTTGTCCACTGGCGTCTCTGTCCATGGCTTTAATCTGAGTCATAAACAAAATAAATTAGTTTTTTTTTTTTTCAAAACACCAAAAAAAATTTTGACAAAGAGTCCTTATTTTCTTCATCTCAAGTTTTACTGAAGACCAACAAAGCGTCATCAACGTCATGCCCCCCCCCTCCCCCACGAAGATAGTTGTGCCATACCGAAGTTAGTGGAGAATATAAAAAAAAAATGAATGAAAAAAAAACTTCTCCCCCCAGTCTGTGGCCATGCACAATGCCCCTGCAGAAGAACCCTCAGTTGACCGTCTGCGCAAACGAAAATGGCTTAAATTTGCCTATATCGTCACTCGCCAGTGGTGTGATCTCGATGCATTTATTAACATCATCTTTATTCATTCAATTTTTTTTTTAATAATCATTTAATGATTCCCATCAAGATAAAAATTCTCAAATAAAACAATTGATTGATCAACTGAGTTAAAAAAACTTTAAGAAAATAAACATTCAAAATTGCATTTCGAGATCACTAGCCATGATGACATGCCACGGTCATTTCATTGACCCTGTGTGTACAGCACGCACAATGAAAAAAAATTGAAGATGCCGGAATAATCTCATATACTATAGTTTTACTCATGATAATCATAATAAACATGATATAATAACCTAAAAAAATACGATCGATAACACAAAATAAAAATAAAAGAGTTTCATCAACACGTTCACGTTTATCATAAACATATTCCCATGACAACAACAAAAATAACCTATAAATTCAGGCCTTTCATAAAAAAAAACGATTTTCCTCGTACTGATCCTCGCCGCGCATGAGACCCTGCACCCCCCTTCCACCGCACGCACCGTACACACATGACAATTTAACATCTTTATTAACATTTTAGCTATTATCATGATCAACTTCTGAGTCTTAATCAAGATTCTTTTTAAGAAAGCTGGAATTCAACTAACACCATTGCGACGTCGCATGTACATACCTTGATCCTTGCTATTCAACAATTCACAACTCTTGATGAATTTTCTTTACACACTGCACTCATCAAAATCCAAACCAAAAGAAAGAAAAAAAATGTAGTAAGAGCCACAGCTCTTCGCGTGCTGTCGCCCAAAACCTGTTGGGACTTCCTCCCTTTGGTATTTGAATTAAGTACAGTTATATAAATAAGTTTATGACACGTTCTTTATTATATTCAGAAATACTTTATTTATTATTTTTTAATTATAACTAGACAAAGAGAGAGAGCTAGTTTTACTTCTAGGTTAATTACACCGACAGTATCGGTGTCTGATAATCAAGTGAAGAGAGAGTTACAGCCGGTCGTCAAGGCGTCTGCTGCCACTTCCCGTTGTCGGTTGGATTCCAAAATCGAACACGCCAACAAAATTCAAACTTTTGGTATAAGACTTTTTTCAGGTCAGAATGGTTTTCCTGAATAATAATTTTCGTTTATAGATAGGCTAAAAAAGTGAACTGAATTTTTACAGCAATTTTGTTACTTAAAAAAAATAACATGACAAAATGGACTTTTGTTATGTTATGTTTGAAAATAACATAACAAAAGTCAATTTTGTTATGGTATTTAGAAAAATAACATAACAAAAGTCCATTTTGTTCTTTGCACTATAACAAAATTATAACATAACCAAAGTAACAAAACATTTTGTTATTACCGGGTCCGTGGTTAACAGTAAATAAAAAACAAAGTACGTAAGTAGCACATGGGCATCGTAAAATCAGATACTTGATGAAATTATAATCTTTACACGTCAAATTACGAAACGATATAAAACTTGAATATTTACACAAGTACAGATTAGAGTAAATATCATATTCACATAAAATACAAAGTTATAAAATATTTCAATGTAAATAGTCAAGTTTTATATCGTTTTGTAGTTTGACATGTAAAAATTATAATTTTGCCAAGTTTTTTTTAACTCAGTTGATCAATGAATTGTTTTATTTGAGAATTTTTATCTTGATGAGAATCATCAAATGATTATTAAAAAAAAATTGAATGAATAAAGATGATGTTAATAAATGCATCGAGATCACACCACTGGCGAGTGACGATACAGGCAAATTTAAGCCATTTTCGTTTGCGCAGACGGTCAGCTGAGGGTTCTTCTGCAGGGGCTTTGTGCATGGCCACAGACTGGAGGGAGAAGTTTTTTTTTCATTCATTTTTTTTTTTTATATTCTCCACTAACTTCGGTATGGCACAACTGTCTTCGAGAGGGGGGGGGGGCATGACGTTGATGACGCTTTGTGCCTTTGTTTTCTTGGTCTTCAGTAAAACTTGAGATGAAGAAAATAAGGACTCTCTGTCAAAATTTTTTTTGGTGTTTTGAAAAAAAAAAAAAAAAAAATCTAATTTATTTTGTTTATGACTCAGATTAAAGCCATTGACGGAGACGCCAGTGGACAAGATAAAGAGTTGAACTCAGATGTTGACATGGAAAACTTCAGAGTAGAAAAACAAGATCGAGAGCAGAATGAAATTGCTAAAGATAAAAACAAAGGTGAGAGTCAGATTTGAATTTACGTTTATTATGAGAAAATAAAATTTTTTTTATTGACTCAGGTGATAAATTTCAAAATTATGAATGCACGGCAAGAATGATTTCTTTGGATGATATTATTGAACAATCGAAAACTGATGTTGTGGAATTTGCCCTCGACTTAACTGACCACCTACTCTTTACCAGCCGAACAAAAGCCAATAAACAAGCTCTCGGATTTTTGAAAATCATCTTCCTGAAAATACTTGTAAGTAGATTTGGCGACCTTTATTATTTTTACACTTTATTTATTAATTTTCTTAAATTAATCAAAAAAATTTGTTCCAGGCTTAAAAATATGGCTGCAGAAGAAGTAGGCATCGACTGGCTTAACAGTAAATCTCAAGCACCTGATTTACCCCGTAAAAACTTAAAGCAGCTGGACATAAATCGTTTATGACACGTTCTTTATTATATTCAGAAATTCTTTATTTATTATTTTTTAATTATAACTAGACAAAGAGAGAGAGCTAGTTTTTCTTCTAGGTTAATTACACCGACAGTATCGGTGTCTGATAATCAAGTGAAGAGAGAGTTACAGCCGGTCGTCAAGGCGTCTGCTGCCACTTCCCGTTGTCGGTTGGATTCCAAAATCGATTCCGCCAACAAAATTCAAACTTTTGGTATAAGACTTTTTTCAGGTCAGAATGGTTTTCCTGAACAATAATTTTCGTTTATAGATAGGCTAAAAAAGTGAACTGAATTTTTACAGCAATTTTGTTACTTAAAAAAAATAACATGACAAAATGGACTTTTGTTATGTTATGTTTGAAAATAACATAACAAAAGTCAATTTTGTTATGGTATTTAGAAAAATAACATAACAAAAGTCCATTTTGTTCTTTGCACTATAACAAAATTATAACATAACCAAAGTAACAAAACATTTTGTTATTACCGGGTCCATGGTTAACAGTAAATAAAAAACAAAGTACGTAAGTAGCACATGGGCATCGTAAAATCAGATACTTGATGAAATTATAATCTTTACACGTCAAATTACGAAACGATATAAAACTTGAATATTTACACAAGTACAGATTAGAGTAAATATCATATTCACATAAAATACAAAGTTATAAAATATTTCAATGTAAATAGTCAAGTTTTATATCGTTTTGTAGTTTGACATGTAAAAATTATAATTTTGCCAAGTTTTTTTTAACTCAGTTGATCAATGAATTGTTTTATTTGAGAATTTTTATCTTGATGAGAATCATCAAATGATTATTAAAAAAAAATTGAATGAATAAAGATGATGTTAATAAATGCATCGAGATCACACCACTGGCGAGTGACGATACAGGCAAATTTAAGCCATTTTCGTTTGCGCAGACGGTCAGCTGAGGGTTCTTCTGCAGGGGCTTTGTGCATGGCCACAGACTGGAGGGAGAAGTTTTTTTTTCATTCATTTTTTTTTTTTATATTCTCCACTAACTTCGGTATGGCACAACTGTCTTCGAGAGGGGGGGGGGGCATGACGTTGATGACGCTTTGTGCCTTTGTTTTCTTGGTCTTCAGTAAAACTTGAGATGAAGAAAATAAGGACTCTCTGTCAAAATTTTTTTTGGTGTTTTGAAAAAAAAAAAAAAAAAATCTAATTTATTTTGTTTATGACTCAGATTAAAGCCATTGACGGAGACGCCAGTGGACAAGATAAAGAGTTGAACTCAGATGTTGACATGGAAAACTTCAGAGTAGAAAAACAAGATCGAGAGCAGAATGAAATTGCTAAAGATAAAAACAAAGGTGAGAGTCAGATTTGAATTTACGTTTATTATGAGAAAATAAAATTTTTTTTATTGACTCAGGTGATAAATTTCAAAATTATGAATGCACGGCAAGAATGATTTCTTTGGATGATATTATTGAACAATCGAAAACTGATGTTGTGGAATTTGCCCTCGACTTAACTGACCACCTACTCTTTACCAGCCGAACAAAAGCCAATAAACAAGCTCTCGGATTTTTGAAAATCATCTTCCTGAAAATACTTGTAAGTAGATTTGGCGACCTTTATTATTTTTACACTTTATTTATTAATTTTCTTAAATTAATCAAAAAAATTTGTTCCAGGCTTAAAAATATGGCTGCAGAAGAAGTAGGCATCGACTGGCTTAACAGTAAATCTCAAGCACCTGATTTACCCCGTAAAAACTTAAAGCAGCTGGACATAAATCGTTTATGACACGTTCTTTATTATATTCAGAAATTCTTTATTTATTATTTTTTAATTATAACTAGACAAAGAGAGAGAGCTAGTTTTTCTTCTAGGTTAATTACACCGACAGTATCGGTGTCTGATAATCAAGTGAAGAGAGAGTTACAGCCGGTCGTCAAGGCGTCTGCTGCCACTTCCCGTTGTCGGTTGGATTCCAAAATCGAACACGCCAACAAAATTCAAACTTTTGGTATAAGACTTTTTTTAGGTCAGAATGGTTTTCCTGAACAATAATCTTTCGTTTATAGATAGGCTAAAAAAGTGAACTGAATTTTTACAGAAATTTTGTTACTTAAAAAAAATAACATGACAAAATGGACTTTTGTTATGTTATGTTTGAAAATAACATAACAAAAGTCAATTTTGTTATGGTATTTAGAAAAATAACATAACAAAAGTCCATTTTGTTCTTTGCACTGTAACAAAATTATAACATAACCAAAGTAACAAAACATTTTGTTATTACCGGGTCCGTGGTTAACAGTAAATAAAAAACAAAGTACGTAAGTAGCACATGGGCATCGTAAAATCAGATACTTGATGAAATTATAATCTTTACACGTCAAATTACGAAACGATATAAAACTTGAATATTTACACAAGTACAGATTAGAGTAAATATTATATTCACATAAAATACAAAATTATAAAATATTTCAATGTAAATAGTCAAGTTTTATATCGTTTTGTAGTTTGACATGTAAAAATTATAATTTTGCCAAGTTTTTTTTAACTCAGTTGATCAATGAATTGTTTTATTTGAGAATTTTTATCTTGATGAGAATCATCAAATGATTATTAAAAAAAAATTGAATGAATGAAGATGATGTTAATAAATGCATCGAGATCACACCACTGGCGAGTGACGATACAGGCAAATTTAAGCCATTTTCGTTTGCGCAGACGGTCAGCTGAGGGTTCTTCTGCAGGGGCTTTGTGCATGGCCACAGACTGGAGGGAGAAGTTTTTTTTTCATTCATTTTTTTTTTTATATTCTCTACTAACTTCGGTATGGCACAACTGTCTTCGAGAGGGGGGGGGGGCATGACGTTGATGACGCTTTGTGCCTTTGTTTTCTTGGTCTTCAGTAAAACTTGAGATGAAGAAAATAAGGACTCTCTGTCAAAATTTTTTTTGGTGTTTTGAAAAAAAAAAAAAAAAAAATCTAATTTATTTTGTTTATGACTCAGATTAAAGCCATTGACGGAGACGCCAGTGGACAAGATAAAGAGTTGAACTCAGATGTTGACATGGAAAACTTCAGAGTAGAAAAACAAGATCGAGAGCAGAATGAAATTGCTAAAGATAAAAACAAAGGTGAGAGTCAGATTTGAATTTACGTTTATTATGAGAAAATAAAATTTTTTTTATTGACTCAGGTGATAAATTTCAAAATTATGAATGCACGGCAAGAATGATTTCTTTGGATGATATTATTGAACAATCGAAAACTGATGTTGTGGAATTGTCAATGTTGGAGGGAGTAAATAACTCAGGAGAAAGGTTTGCGATTGGGAGGGAGAATCTAAATAATATCAACCAACTGAAAACATAAGCTCAGAGTTATTTGGTGATTCAGATTTAGATTCTGATAAATTGAATAGAAAAATACATGATTTGATTACTGATTTACAAATAAATAACTCAGAGTTTAAATTTAGTGAAAAATCAGGGATCAATGAGAAGAGTGTTAAAAATGAGTCAGAAGGTGAACTTAAAGGGAAATCGTTATTTAAGCTTTGAGATTTAGATAGCAAGTATGCTTTTATTCGGTAGACGTTATTTAAAGCACAAGCAAATTTTAAATAATTATTTTTTACAGCGTGATTTATACAGTACTTGTGGCTCCACGGTAGGTTATTAAATGACGGACAGTTCGTATCGTACTCTAAATTAATAACTTCTCTAGTAGTCATTTTATGAAACTAATTTTGGTAAACCCAAAATAAATTTAAAAAAACTAAATTTAAAAACTAAATTTGTAAACCAAACTAAATTTTGGTAAACCCCTAACATAAGTTTTATCGACACTTTTAAAAATATCGCTGAGCGTACGATTGAGCGTTTTCAAAGTCACACTCAATTCTAAATAATCTATGCCGTGTTGATTCCTTGTCAACCAATTATTCTCTTTACGAACCTCTCAAAGTAGCGAATCTACTCGATGCACAGCGCTAACAATCCAATGCGCGACAAATTCATTTTTTAAAGATAACAAAGCTATTTCTTTAGGTACCAACTTGTTATTTTTATCTTTGAAAAATTGAACATCTGCAATGAGCTTCATTGCAGGACTCTATTTCGTTAACTAACTCATTTTTTAACGAGACTAACTTTATTCACTTAAAAAGCGACATCTAGTGATTCAACCGCTAAAGTCTACAAGAACCTGCCTCGACGCGTCAATTTCTAAAATATTTTCATATTCCGAATAAACTATACAATTTACTGTTTCGGTCAGAGGATCGTCAAATCTAACATCTATTCTAACGCTACCGTGTTTAGTTAAATTCCAATGAGTACACTCGTTTGCAGATAAGTCAGGCGTTAAATCGAAAGCAAAAAGGCAGAGGTATGTTATTACCTTCGTTAAGAAAATGAACACCGGTACCCTAAAATAGAGAGTGATAACAATCTATATACGCACCGTTTTTTTTGAAATCAGGCTGCAAAGGTTTCGACGGTACCTGCACACTGTCAACATACAGACATAGAAAATTAATGTTAAAATTTTTAGAGTTGAAAGGATTAAGGCGACGATCACCGTTGAAAGCTTTATTATTAACAAAACCTAAAATTATTCTTTTTGGAAGTTGCCCGAAAATGACGTTATTTAAGGTTTCACCGTGAATACCGCTATGCATCGTAATAGATTTTGTTTCTACGCGCGTAAGGGGATACTTACTAGTTGACTTTGAAAGCGCTCGAGCATGAGCTAACAAAACACTAGGATTGATTTTTACACGGCGCACTAATAAAGACGCTTCTTCGATATGAACAGAGTAGCATCCTACATGATCCATAAGACTAAAAGCATCTCTCGATTTTACCAAGGGAACTCTCACTTCGACGCCATTTATTAATAATTTTTCTTGATTGAAGACATCTCCGTGTAAATGACCAATCAGATCCACAGATTTTTTGTAGTTGAAAAGTTTTCAACGAGCTTCGAGGCCACTGTTTGCTGTTCCTAAGTCATCCATATTTTTAGCTGTATCGTCGTACCAAAGAACGCTTGTCAAATGAGATTTTTTGGCAGCGGGGCCATAGTTGAGTAAAGTTTCTATGTACGCTCTATAAGTGTAAGCATGATTGGGTGGCGAAACAGCTTTTTGATTGAAAAAGACATCCACTTGGTTAAACAGGGAGTGCATAAAATTGTTAACAGGTCCAACTTTTTTTGCTTCTTCCTCTGAAGATTCTTTTGGAACTGTACCTTTTAAAGCTACTCTCAAACTCAACATCGTGTGGGTTTAATCGAGATATTCGTCTCCTGTACCAGTGATAACAAACTCTATAGGTGAATCGTCAGTGAGCGAAGATATTGGCTTATATTGAACGTACTTTGAACTTTCTATAGCTGTTAAGCTTGGAGGAATATCGAATAACTAGAGCTCCGATTTTAAACACTCGCACGATTGAGTATGTAGAAACGCCATTTTGCTGATTAATCAAAAATATCTCTTGCACTTCTTTTCACAATTTTTTTCTTTGTTTTCTTTACTTTATTATTATTTTTTTTTGTACTTCTCTTAAGTGCTTTTTTTTTTTATTTTTGATTTTCTCTTGCGCTTGCAAACAGTCTCAGAGTCGGTTAACAACTGCAAAGCGCTCATGGCGCTAGGCCTTTTATAACCTGATCCTTCCATCATCATTGCATCCAATTTATATTTGGCTTTACGCTTCAAGTTCATTCCAGACTCACGTATGCGATTGCGCAGTGACTCTTTTACCGGAGTATTTTGAGTCACGTCGGTCACAACGTTCATACCAGCACGAAAAGCTTCTTTGCCAACGGCTCGAGCACCACTCGATAATAAAGGTAGAACTCGCCGAAAGATCCTATGCCTCCATGACCTCTTTGATAGGGAGATCCGATAAAAATATGACCAACACCTTTTCCAACACCTCCGCCATTTTGAAGAATAAAAAATTCGTCGTAACGCTCCATATCCATTTTTTTTTTTTTTTTTTTTTTTCAATAGTTTAATCCGTACGCTTGAAATGCAGTGTCACTGCCAACGTACCAAAATCAAATGGTATTGGTTCACCGTGTTCGTCTCTTATATCGATTTCGATAGTCTCAAAAGAAATAAATAGTTGATCTAAATACATGGGTGGGGAGAAACTTTTGATTCGAAGACCCCCGTAAGTGTATTCATCGGTACCCAGCGAGACAACGCGTAGCAGTCGAGTTTGCACGTCACCTGTAAAATACGGCTCACAAATGTCTGTGTAAACCATCAACATCGATGGTAGACAATTTGAAAGATTAGCAGGACGAATTCCAACAATCGCCTCGTTTGATTTAAATATATTGACACTGTTGACGTCCAAGCCAAGAATAGTTTTTATTCGTGCAGAGAGATTGAATTAATGGTTGAAACCTGCAAACTCTGCTTCAGTGCAGAGACGTTTAACAGATACATAATCACCGCGTTCAATGCCAAACTCTAGATGATTTTTTGTACAAGCCAAATTATTGAGTTCATGAAAAAGTTTTTATATCTTTATAAACCCCCGGCGATACAGTTGAAGTCGAAGCCGTAGATTCTTGATCTTCTTCACCTGTGTCAGAGGTTATAGTTTCATAAGCAGCAGTCAAAGCCTGTGTTTTTTTTTCTGCGTCGAGTAACAAATAATCTATCGTCGGTTTCTTTTGGTATCGTATTACAGAAATTAATCTCTCTTTACGCTCAAGTGGAATGTGCTGAAAGGTCAATGGAATTCTTATCTCCGTTAAAGTGACTGCCGTGTAAGCGTATTTGCTGAAGTAGCTGCGTGACGAAGCGAGTTGTAGTATTGTCAGGGTAATAATGCATGCTACTGTTACTGGGAAGAACAATATAAAATTGGTCCTTCATTTTAGATTTTTCAATTGACTTGCTTTGATCCAAGAGCAAAATTTTTCTGGATAACCGCGCCACCGAACAAAATATTCTTTCGAGCGACCACTAGTTCTAGTTTTTAAAATTTTTTCGACGTCAGAAAAAACCTTTTTTAAATCTTTTTTTACGCGACTAAGCTCTTCCTCGTAGAAAAATCCATCGATTTCTTCATCGGCTAAATCTTTTAGGTGATAAACAGGAGGATAACTAGTCAAGGATATCCGAGAAATCTTGAATAACTCCAAGGTCCAACCACTCTCGTAACCTTTCGCAAAAACGTTTCGAGCTCGACTGACGCGCACAAGGTCGTTCACGTTATATTTAGGAACTCTGACGATGGGGCGTTCGTAACGATGCTTGATGTTTCTACGAGCTTCGGCAGCGTTATTAAGGGTAACGGACGCCGGTGTCATTTTTGTAGCTGTGTGTTTAGTATGATTATAAGCTTCTACAATGTTAGGCAAAACATCAAAATATCTATGCGTGTTTTTATGCGTTAAATATCTGTAAATTCGCTCTTTTATCGATCTTATAAATCTCTCTACGATCGCGGCTTTAACATTGGGACTACGGACAACGTGGTACAATATATTTTTGTTTTTCAGGTAAAGTTGAAACTTGCGATTTACAAACTCTTTACCTTTGTCAAATTTCATAGAAATGGGAACTCTGTTATTAGCCTTTTTAAATATATTATCGAAAGCAAGAATTATGCTTTTTGCAGATTTGTCTTTTATCAGCTCAACCCATGAATATTTACTCACAATGTCTATAGCGGTAAGAAGATAAGCGTAATTATTGTTGTAGGATTTTAGGGACCTCATGTCCATCAAATCAATTACCCATACATCATCCATATTACGAACGTTGTAATGGCGTCGAGGAAACCGTCTTCTCACCTGCTTATGTAATTTATAGGTATCTTGACCTTCTAGCCAACTTAAAACCTTCGGTTTATTATATTGCTTTCGTGTAGAGTGTAAAAGATTGTTTGCACCCGCGTATGCCGTGTCGCGAGGTAGGCCGTAATACAAGCTTTGCAGTCGTCTATGCATTTTTTTATCGCTCTTTTTATTATTCTTCTTCTTCTTCTGCAAAGGTTGACAGTTTACTGACTTTGTCTTCTTCTTGTCCTTCCTCTTGATAGCTTATTTTATTCGATTGAAAAATTTTTCAAATGTAATCTTGCTGACCATGCAGCAGGCCGTCATCATTGCAACTGTTCTTTCATCGGGAGGAGTCTCACAGGCTAACAAGCGAGAAAACGCTTTTTCGGCAAGCACGTGATCAGCTTGACGGTGGTTGGCCTTTTTATCGGCGTATGCTATATCGTGTTCACGACACGCTTCGTCTAGAGGATTGATGCCTACGTCACCACGATTCAAACGCTCGGACAATTTTGTACCTGGACCACAAAACTTATAACCTGGTACATGCATTTCAAAAGGCATCAGGTCTATGATAGCATCCAAAGCACTTTTTTTCTTTCTCTTTGCTCTCAGTGAGAGTAGCGTTTTCTACAGAAACCTCCATCCTCCCTGGTTATTTAATTTTTTTTTTTCGGAGTTGCGGTAACGATAGAATTTTTTTCCAATGCAGCGTTTCTCTTTTTCCTTCTCGACAAACTTTTTTCAAAATTGTCACTTTTTTTGAAAGCACTACTTTGGTCTTCGGTAATATCAGCTGGGGGAATCAAATGAGGTCTTTCCCCTCCTGAGTTGTAGCCGTGAGCCAAAATATCCGAGGAAGGAGAAGAAGTAGCACTGGATGACTGATTATGAGCACTGGAAACGATTTGCTCCCACAGTTGATTATTTCCGATAAACTCGCGCGGTGTGTTCGCCTCTCGAAGAGCAGCAGCAAACTGTTTACGACCTGTAAGTGAAGCGCGTTTTCTGTGTCTCAGAGCATCGCCAACCAAGTCAACTATATTAGCCCCCGCCACCGAATTCCCGTTTATAGTTACAGCGCCACTCGGGGACCATGAGACGTTACAAGCCCGTTTCAAATGACGCACAAGGTTAGTGGCAGCGCTTTTAAAAGTCTTGGGTACTCCTGCGATGATGAAGCTGTCTTCCAAAAAAGGTTTTCTTTTTTTCTCTTCACTTTCATTGGTCGAGCGATCTTGAGTTAAATTATCAGGGGCCGAGACAATTTTTTTTTCCGTCTTATCGTTAAAAAGAAGAAATCTCTGCAACGCACGACTGTAATCGAGCCACTTTTCTCGATCGTCTTTTCCTCTTTCAACTGAGCTTAAAATATCGTTCATATGTGCGTCGAGCCTTTCACTTGGTGTGCCAGGAGTCTGGACTGTTTTGAGGAGGCCATCTTTGCCTACCAGCTGTTGTATTCGCTGAAGACTGTCGTACGGTAGTAAAACTAATTTTCGGGCGTGGTCCATTATTTAGCTATGAGAGTTGATAAAACGATACCGAGAAGAGGTGCCAACAGCGCAGGTAAAAATCCGCCTCCCCGCTGAACGATTAGTTTTTTTTTTCGAGCCAAACTAACCTTGGGCTTGGATAGCGTTCGTAAAGTAGAGGCGTGGTGCCGAAGACGCATCTTGTGGTTTTTTCCCAGTGGTACGTTCCCCACTAAGATATCCAAGGCGCACTCGCAAATACGCTTAATCAATGAAGAATCAGCTTTGCGCAAAACTGCTTTTCTTTGCTCCTCGTTGAGGTGATACAAGGCTCGCAAAATATGTTTTTCTTTTTCGGAAAACGGCGCTCTACGTTTACGAGCCATCACAGTGACGCGACTGGTACGAGATTTGCTTTGTCACCACCTTTTATATTTTTACGCGGCACGTAAACGTACTGCCACTCGTCGTCGGGGAAAATAGATGTCCGAAATCTGCAGTTTTCCAGAGTATTTTGTTTCAAATCCAGTAGCAGATAGCCGTAGGGCTCAGAAGTAGCGTCCCAGTATGCTTCCTGCAAAAAACGCGGATCTTGGGGACACAGTTGACGCGAGAGATGCGTAATCTGAGCGCGATCGCGGAGATTTCTAAAAACAACGATGTAGTGCGCGTTCAGCGATATGTCGCGTTGACCTCGGGCTTGATGATAAATATTCTGAGTAATGAATATTACCGACAAGTTATTGTGGTGACTCCCTTTTGTAAATAAATCGACAACTGCGCCCCCTGTGCTCGATTCGCGCATCAAGTCGTCAACAATTACGAGTTTTGGTCTAGGGTCGCTTGCGTAATCCCCGCTTTGAGGCAGTCCCTCGCGAAGTTCAATCTTTTCACCGAGTTCGCGATAGCCGTTTTGCCACTCGGCGTAATGCAATATTATTCGTTGAAAGCGAGTGTCGCACATACGATCGATGAATTTTAAAAATTTTTTCACAAACACAGTTTTTCCACACCCTGTGGGACCACTCAGAATTGACGTAAACGGTTGCTCCCACTGTAAGGTCATCGTTACAACTGACGCGATTTACTCGATTGTCTAAATTTTGCCGCCCCGCCGGAGAGGGAGACTCCTGGTCTCCGACAGAGCGCAAGCGCCTGATGCTCTTTTTGCTTGAGCTAGAGCTTGAGCTAGAGCTTGAGCATTTGCTTGAGCATTTGCTTGAGCTTCTGCGTTTGTTTTTGTTTATATCAATAATATTTTTAAAAAGAAAGTGAAGACTGTTGAGACTTGAAATTGCTGCTTTTTTTTTTAATTATTAAAACATGAAAGTTAAAAATTTTGAATTTTTTCAGTAAATAAAGAAAACAGGAGAGGGAAAAAAAGGGTTTTTGCCAACAATAGATTTATTTTGCTTTTTAATTCATTTACACATTTTTTTTTTGGACCAATTTTTATTTACAATACTTAAAATTTTCGAGAGATGTATTTTACTTTTAACCATTTCACACTTTTTGACGCCCTGCGCACGCGAAATCTTTTTTTCAAGGTCTTATCTCACTCATTGGCAACAGCAGCAGCAGCAGCAGCAGCAGAAAAGTAGCGTTGCATACTTATCAGCGAAGGAGAAACGCGAGTGCGCGACCACCACCACCAGCTGCGAAGGGGTCTACGACCGCGAGCACTGTGATGCCCGCGTATCACACCTACAAGATCGTACGCAGCCTAGTGAAAAACGCTGACGAGCTCTTCGTTAAGGTCATCGTCGAAATAAAGCTGATATATTGACTATTTTTTTTTTTTCAAGTTTTTTAAACATAGAGAGACTATTCAAGCGTTGGGGATTTCAAACCATAAGGATAACTTTTTTCTAAGCTTTTAAAATACCTCTTACCGTACACGGGTTTAAAAATCTTGGATTCGTTTTGCGTGATTACTTCATGAAAAGCTGTTCGGCGTATGTTTGAGGAATAAATAACGATATTTTCAATTTTTCCTACTATCATATCGTGCATAGATTCAAAATTAATTTGCTGTCTATTTATAAAGTTAAGTCTAATTCCTTTTACTTTACACACGTAATACTTGCTACCGTCTGGTTTCACGTACTCAAAAGCGTAGAATTTAGGACCTCCAGATAAAATTTTGGTAATATAAGTACCGACACCTTTATCGGCTAACTCGTCCGTCAACTCTCCCAGCATAGTTCCGATAGGGAAATCGGGCATATCAGGTTTGCTAGTTAACGAAATAGAGTCCTACAATGGAGCTCATTGCAGATGTTCAATTTTTCAAAGATAAAAATAACAAGTTGGTACCTAAAGAAATAGCTTTGTTATCTTTAAAAAATGAATTTGTTGCGCATTGGATTGTTAGCGCTGTGCATCGAGTAGATTCACTACCTTGTGAAGTTCGTAAAGAGAATAATTGGTTGACAAGGAATCAACACGGCATAGATTATTTAGAAGGGAGTGTGACTTTGAAAACGCTCAATCGTACGCTCAGCGATATTTTTAAAAGTGTCGATAAAACTTATGTAAGGGGTAAAGAAAAGTGGTTAATGTTTCATAAAATGACTACTAGAGAAGTTATTAATTTAGAGTACGATACAAACTGTCCGTCATTTAATAACCTACCGTGGAGCGACAAGTACTGTATAAATCACGCTGTAAAAAATAATTATTTAAAATTTGCTTGTGCTTTAAATAACGTCTACCGAATTAAAGCATACTTGCTATCTAAATCTCAAAGCTTAAATAACGATTTCCCTTTAAGTTCACCTGTAATATTTTACAATGAACAGCCTGCAGATTCTAAACAAGTTATCGCTGATGCTCTCACATACTATCGGTGTGTTCCCTGTGGATCGGATTCCATGGGTATGGATGAAACCGACGGCCTTTGTATTTAACACTGATAATCACACTCAGCCTGGTATGCATTGGGTTGCTATACATGTAGATTCACACGGTTTTGGGCATTATCTAGATAGCTACGGTATACCCTCGTTCATACCAAATCATATTAAAACTTTGCGCAAAAATTGTAAGCATTTAAGATGGAATGTTAAACAACTTCAGAGTGAGACATCCGACGTATGTGGTCAATATTGTTTAATGTTTTTACATTATATGACTAATGGATTGAGTTTCGAAGCTTTTCTAAATAATTTTTCTGATGACTTGAAAAAAAATGATTGTATCGCAAGATCTTTTATTAAACACAAATCACGTGATAATTATCAATTTACGGGTAACGGCGGCTGTGTCATACATTGTTTACAAAGTAGTAGTGCGAAAATGTCTTTATTGTAAAATCACGTTGTCAGGACTTTGTAAAACGCCAATGCTGCAGTTGCGGGGCTTGCAATATTTATTTAAAATAATTTATACCTATAAATTGCACGACGAAAGTCAGTCTTTCCATCAGTCACAAAGTGTACAGCCCTCGACTTAACTGACCACCTACTCTTTACCAGCTGAACAAAAGCCAATAAACAAGCTCTCGGATTTTTGAAAATCATCTTCCTGAAAATACTTGTAAGTAGATTTGGCGACCTCTATTATTTTTACACTTTATTTATTAATTTTCTTAAATTAATCAAAAAAATTTGTTCCAGGCTTAAAAATATAGCTGCAGAAGAAGTAGGCATCGACTGGCTTAACAGTATATCACAAGCACCTGACTTACCCCGTAAAAACTTAAAGCAGCTGGACATAAATCACAAATACAAAGTGACATCTGTAAACAAGACGACAACAAAATATGGACGCAAAGTTTTGGCTACCTTTGATAACGAATTTGCTATTTATCTGCCTCAAAAATTTCGGATGCTCTGACCAAGCACAATTTCTTTTGGGAAAAAGTGAAAGATAATGTAGAAAAGAAAAAATTTTGTGCCACCTACATGGGCAATTTTCAGTTCGATTTTACTTTCAATGACTAAGGGTGAAAAAGTAAAAGTTTTGTAATGAAATGTAAATGTAATGAAATAATGTAAACATTCAATAAATGGAAAAAAAATTTAAAAAATATATACTTCACTTGTTTTTAAATATCCTTCTCCGGACTTGAATCATTGGGATTCATCAGGATGAAAAGTTATTATAAAAGTAAGATTGATTAGTATTAAAGTAAAATCAAAGTATTTTTCAAAGGAATATAAATTATTTAAAAGTAAAATTAATTAGTATCAAAGTATATTCAAAGTATTTTTTTCAATGGTTTAAAAATTATTATTATTAATTTCTCATTTTTTTTGATTTCTTAAACTATTTTATTAATTTAAAAATGACCGATCCAGAATTAAATAATCTCTTGAAGAATAGAACAAGATACAGATGCCGCAACAGCAGCAGCTCCTGCAGAGTCAGCAGCAGTTGCGACGTCCGAGCGCAGCCGCCTCAGCGACCCCGAGCACCACCTCCCGCAGCACCCACGAGCCGCCGCCTCGACCACGTCACCGCACCATGAAACCCTCCTCCTCCTTCCAGAGCGGCCCCAAGCACCCCCTCCCGCAGCAACTGCGAGCCGCTGCCTCGATATGATGATGCTCTCTCTCATGCAGAGTCAGCATTGGCTGCGAGAAGCAGTCACGCGCTCCTCGACCACACCGCTAACCCTACTGCGCTCGCAACACACGAGGCACCCGCCGCCGAGCACTGCGCCTGGCGAAGTAAATGAATCATGTTTGTTTACTTTCGCCAAAGCGGTACATATACTACTTACGTAAATAGTCAAGTCAGGGATGACCTAACCTTCTATGCCACTTCATACCTTCTGACTCATTTTTAACGCTCTTCTTATTTATACCTGATTTTTCACTAAATTTAAACTCTGAGTTATTTATTTGTAAATCAGTAATCAAATCATGTATTTTTCTATTCAATTTATCAGAATCTAAATCTGAATCACCAAATAACTCTGAGCTTATGTTTTCAGTTGGTTGATATTATTTAGATTCTCCCTCCCAATCGCAAACCTTTCTCCTGAGTTATTTACTCCCTCCAACATTGACAATTCCACAACATCAGTTTTCGATTGTTCAATAATATCATCCAAAGAAATCATTCTTGCCGTGCATTCATAATTTTGAAATTTATCACCTGAGTCAATAAAAAAAATTTTTTTTTCTCATAATAAACGTGAATTCAAATCTGACTCTCATCTTTGTTTTTATCTTTAGCAATTTCATTCTGCTCTCGATCTTGTTTTTCTACTCTGAAGTTTTCCATGTCAACATCTGAGTTCAACTCTTTATCTTGTCCACTGGCGTCTCTGTCAATGGCTTTAATCTGAGTCATAAACAAAATAAATTAGATTTTTTTTTTTTTTTTCAAAACACCAAAAAAAATTTTGACAGAGAGTCCTTATTTTCTTCATCTCAAGTTTTACTGAAGACCAAGAAAACCAAGGCACAAAGCGTCATCAACGTCATGCCCCCCCCCCCCCCCACGAAGACAGTTGTGCCATACCGAAGTTAGTGGAGAATATAAAAAAAAAAATGAATGAAAAAAAAACTTCTCCCTCCAGTCTGTGGCCATGCACAATGCCCCTGCAGAAGAACCCTCAGCTGACCGTCTGCGCAAACGAAAATGGCTTAAATTTGCCTATATCGTCACTCGCCAGTGGTGTGATCTCGATGCATTTATTAACATCATCTTTATTCATTCAATTTTTTTTTAATAATCATTTGATGATTTTCATCAAGATAAAAATTCTCAAATAAAACAATTCATTGATCAACTGAGTTAAAAAAAACTTGGCAAAATTATAATTTTTACATGTCAAATTACAAAACGATATAAAACTTGACAATTTACATTGAAATATTTTATAATTTTGTATTTTATGTGAATATAATAGTTACTCTAATCTGTACTTGTGTAAATATTCAAGTTTTATATCGTTTCGTAATTTGACGTGTAAAGATTATAATTTCATCAAGTATCTGATTTTACGATGCCCATGTGCTACTTACGTACTTTGTTTTTTATTTACCGTTAACCACAGACCCGGTAATAACAAAATGTTTTGTTACTTTGGTTATGTTATAATTTTGTTATAGTGCAAAGAACAAAATGGACTTTTGTTATGTTATTTTTCTAAATACCATAACAAAATTGACTTTTGTTATGTTATTTTCAAACATAACATAACAAAAGTCCATTTTGTCATGTTATTTTTTTTAAGTAACAAAATTGCTGTAAAAATTCAGTTCACTTTTTTAGCCTATCTATAAACGAAAGATTATTGTTCAGGAAAACCATTCTGACCTAAAAAAAGTCTTATACCAAAAGTTTGAATTTTGTTGGCGTGTTCGATTTTGGAATCCAACCGACAACGGGAAGTGGCAGCAGACGCCTTGACGACCGGCTGTAACTCTCTCTTCACTTGATTATCAAACACCGATACTGTCGGTGTAATTAACCTAGAAGTAAAACTAGCTCTCTCTCTTTGTATAGTTATAATTAAAAAATAATAAATAAAGTATTTCTGAATATAATAAAGAACGTGTCATAAACTTATTTATATAACTGTACTTAATTCAAATACCAAAGGGAGGAAGTCCCAACAGGTTTTGGGCGACAGCACGCGAAGAGCTGTGGCTCTTGCTACATTTTTTTTCTTTCTTTTGGTTTGGATTTTGATGAGTGCAGTGTGTAAAGAAAATTCATCAAGAGTTGTGAATTGTTGAATAGCAAGGATCAAGGTATGTACATGCGACGTCGCAATGGTGTCAGTTGAATTCCAGCTTTCTTAAAAAGAAACTTGATTAAGACTCAGAAGTTGATCATGATAATAGCT
Organism: Encarsia formosa; assembly: GCA_038277355.1. Taxonomy (NCBI): domain Eukaryota; kingdom Metazoa; phylum Arthropoda; class Insecta; order Hymenoptera; family Aphelinidae; genus Encarsia; species Encarsia formosa. Next base: position 87,346,937 of record CM076184.1, on the reverse strand, counting down.
AAAATGTTAATAAAGATGTTAAATTGTCATGTGTGTACGGTGCGTGCGGTGGAAGGGGGGTGCAGGGTCTCATGCGCGGCGAGGATCAGTACGAGGAAAATCGTTTTTTTTTTATGAAAGGCCTGAATTTATAGGTTATTTTTGTTGTTGTCATGGGAATATGTTTATGATAAACGTGAACGTGTTGATGAAACTCTTTTATTTTTATTTTGTGTTATCGATCGTATTTTTTTTAGGTTATTATATCATGTTTATTATGATTATCATGAGTAAAACTATAGTATATGAGATTATTCCGGCATCTTCAATTTTTTTTTCATTGTGCGTGCTGTACACACAGAGTCAATGACATGACCGTGGCATGTCATCATGGCTAGTGATCTCGAAATGCAATTTTGAATGTTTATTTTCTTAAAGTTTTTTTAACTCAGTTGATCAATCAATTGTTTTATTTGAGAATTTTTATCTTGGGGCATTGTGCATAGCCACAGACTGGAGGGAGAAGTTTTTTTTTCATTCATTTTTTTTTTATATTCTCCACTAACTTCGGTATGGCACAACTATCTTCGTGGGGGGGGGGGGGGCATGACGTTGATGACGCTTTGTGCCTTCGTTTTCTTGGTCTTCAGTAAAACTTGAGATGAAGAAAATAAGGACTCTCTGTCAAAATTTTTTTTGGTGTTTTGAAAAAAAAAAAAAAAAACTAATTTATTTTGTTAATGACTCAGATTAAAGCCATGGACAGAGACGCCAGTGGACAAGATAAAGAGTTGAACTCAGATGTGGACATGGAAAACTTCAGTGTAGAAAAACAAAATCGAGAGCAGAATGAAATTGCTAAAGATAAAAACAAAGGTGAGAGTCAGATTTGAATTTATGTTTATTATAAAAAAAAAAAAAATTTTTTAAGTTTCTTTTAATTTTTTTAATTTTAAGAAATAACTCAGAAAGATAAGAAGATAGAACATTTTACTGGTATAACTATGGTTCCTGGAATTTTGCCCACTTAATGAGGTGTAGCAAAATCAGGTGGCGAATTACATAATTATACCGTCGAGCAAGATATTGATCAATATACAAATGAAGTTAAAGTTGTATTATTATCAGAGCATCAAAAGGCTTTGAAATTCAAAGATTAAGAGAACATCTGAAAATTGCAGAAGACAAAGCACGAATGAGTGAAAGTTTAGTTAAGGACGTTGCCTCGTCGTGGCATGCCGTGGCTGTAGTGGGGGAAGCCGCCCATAGGTTAGGCACGGGAACAGCTGACATTCGCCTCGAGTCTACCCGGTCGATTAACAAAATTATTTTATTTTCAACTCGTTGGTACTAGAGACTGAATTAATAAAACTTTCTGAAATTTGTACATAGTATTACTGAAGACTTCTAGTTTTTAACAGTGTAAATCAAAAGTCTAGAAAACTTTTTTTAAAATAAAGAAAAATCAGCAAACTTTTGACTGATTTTTTAATAACAAAATAATGCCGAAATTGTTTACAAATCCATAAGAAGTTTTCCAAAAACATAGCAATTTGTTCTTTAAGGCTCTAGGAATGACACATCCAAATTTCAAGATGATTGCCAACCTGGTTCGAAAACTACAGCAAAATGAAAACAGCATGGTTTTCCCATAAGAGCCTATGTTAAATCACCCGATTTGGAGCGATTTTAGTCCAACTTTGAATTAAAATTTCTCAACAACTGTATTGTAAATCTTCTTGAAATTTTGACACGTTATTCCTTAAGCCTAAACTTTAAGATTTCAATAACTTTCAAACGATTCTTATGGATTTTACTTCACGAGGCAACGTCCTTAATACTATGTCAAATTTGGCAAAAGAGTCAAATGAGAGGTCAATAAAGTTTTGTGAACAGCAAAAGAGATTAGCTAAAATGAAGAGAGCACAAGAGAGCCATTCCACCGTCAACCACTAAAGTCAGGGGTTAAATTTTTCCAATCAACTTACACAAACTCAGAGAGGAACAATGGTAGAAGATAATGCAAACTCAGTCCAACAAAATTCTATGATAAAAAATATGCAAAGTACATTACAAACAGACGGAAATGTACAAAATGAGACACAGACAGAAAATGAAAACCAAAACACTCACACAAACTCAGAGGACAATACAAATAACAATAACTCAGGAGAACAAAACTGGCAGAGGTTTGATGAAGATCAGCTTGATTATGAGGGTGATTTTTACAATGACAATACAATAAATCAGGTGGGTCTTAATTCTACTTTTATACGTTTAAATAATACACTTGATAAACAGAGAAAAAAGATAAAAGTAAAATCAAAATACATGCTAACAAAAACAAGGGATTTTAGGATTTGGTTTGATAACTTAACTAATGAATTAACAGTTGAAGATTTGTTGGATGTTATCGAACCAAATGCTAAACCATTAGAATCTTACAATAAACAACAAGAATTAAATAGACAAAAACAGGTTAAAATGATTATTATGAACCATATAGAGTCTTATTATCATAAGCAGATTTTATTGATGAATGATCCTTGTGAAATTATAGAGTTTATAAAGAATCAGAGAAAGCTGCAGGCTAATTTGACTCATAACACAGTGAGATCTAGACTGAAAAATACGCGTATGATGCGTGGTGAATCTGTGGCAGATTATGTTGAGAAATTTGAAAGTCTTGTTTCTGATTATGAGGCTCTAATTGTTGATAGTGATGATAAAATTTCGAAAAATGAGTTAACTTAAATTTTACTTAATGGTGTATTAGAGGCTATTCCTTAATTGAATGATCACTTGGAGTACTTTAAATTTAAATTCTTATGTAAAATTAAAACAAACTATGTTACAGATAGAGGCACGTTACTATGAGAGACAACAATACACAAATCAAAACATCAGAAGTGGTCAGCCTAGAGGTAGAGGACAACAGAGAGGACATTTAAACAATTATTCTAACGAGAGACAACATAACAACACAAACAATCAATTGAAATCAAGAGAAAAATCTGCAATCTTTTCAGACCCTCACACAAAGGACTTAGAGTGGTCAAGTATTTATAAATCATTTTTGGCTGGTAAAAAATGTAATACTTGCTGGCAGTAGGGACATATTGCTGAAAGCTGTCCTTTGAAAGACATGTGTTTTTTCTTTTGTGGAGCGTGTAAAAAGATTGCAGATCATAAGAGTGACACATGTCCAAATTCAAGGTTAGAATTTATTAGATATAAAAATAAGATGCATGAAAATTATGGGTATAAAAGTGGGTTTAAAAATGGTGGTGGTGGTGGTGGTGAAAGTGGTAAAATGTCAAGGGGAAAATTTAATAAAGCAGCAAGAAAATTTAAGACATCCTATCAGAGAAATGCTACGGCAAAAATGGCAAAGGAGGTAAATTTAAATTCTTGATTGAATAATAACTCAGGTGATGAAATAGATTTTTCTTCATCCGATGGTTGAAAGTACGCATCCTGTGCACCGATTTCTCAGTCAAAAGTTCAACATTGCTGAATTCAGGCGCTCTACTATACCGACGTATGGCAGCAGTGCAGAAAGAAATGTCGAGCTTCTAACCTCTTGCATGAGCAGCGCGTCGACTGCAGCTGTGCTGAATAAGCTTCTATGTAATAAGCGTTTCACCGCAATTTTTGTACTTCATTGTTAATTTTATGCAAAGGCTACAAGTTGAAGTCATCAAAATAAGATTTCCAGTCTTCGTAATAGATCTTTAACTGCGACTGTAGGTTACGAGCAATGTGTGTTTGTGATGGTACTGGTGCTGTCGCCGGACGCTGATCATGTTTTTATTTTTGCTGCTATGCCTTGGACAACAAATAAATTTATGAGGATAGGAAGAAATTAAAATAATACCTCTGCAAGTGGCGAGCAAATGTGTGTATGTGTATGTATACGTGTTTAAGAATGTGTGTCTATGATGGTGCCGATGCTCATTGCTGACGCTTGAAGTTTAGCCCTTGACTGAATTAGGTTATATTTTTAAGCAGCAAATCTAATCAATGTCTCAGTGATGGGTGAAAACTGACTTGCTCAATTAAACGTGTACGTTAGTGTATCTGTGCATGTAAGTTCACGCTGACGCCAATGTTTTTTTTTTTATTCTTCTTATGTCTCGGGCAGCAGCAACAAATTATTCAAAATTTTCTCGGCTGGTGGCGATTAGTTTGTTTGTATGTACATGTGTAGTACTCATATTATAATTTTAATTTGCAGATTATGTTTTGATGGCTGCTGCGCCGGTATTTCTGCACTCGCTATCGCTCGTGCAGCAAATACGGCAGCAGCCATCAAACATAAATATCACAGCTTCGAGAGACAACGCTAGAGGCGCCCAAGCTGATCAGAAAGAAAAACATGGTGGTGCCTGGCTCACGCAGCTGAGGTTTAGTGAAACTGTTTATTTGACTAAATAGGCGTACTTTCGACCTCAAATGGAGAAAAAAAGTATGCAACACACGAGCAGGAAGTTAAGTTTTGACTTTCTGCTCTTGTATTGCAATATACTATTGTAGCAGACTCAGGTGCTTCAGAACATATTATGGGTTAGGGGTTGATTTTGTCAAATTACAGGAAATGTATAAAGGGTGTTATTAAAAGTGCCAATAAAAGTAAAAATGCAGATATAAAGATAAATGGTAAGGGTGATTTGATTTTGAGAAATGATTCAGGTGAAATAATTGAATTAACTAATGTTGTGGTAGCAGGTAAAATAGCTGGGAATTTACTTTCTTTAAGAAAATTTGCTGACATGGGTCTAGCTATATTTTTAGATAATGAGAAAATCAGAGTTTATGATGAATTAACAAATAAAGACAATATTACCGGTATATATATATATATATATAACCAAACTGGGTTATTACTTTTCAAACTATGAACTCAGGAGATAAATTTCAAAATTATGAATGCACGGCAAGAATGATTTCTTTGGATGATATTATTGAACAATCGAAAACTGATGTTGTGGAATTGTCAGTGTTGGAGGGAGTAAATAACTCAGGAGAAAGGTTTGCGATTGGGAGGGAGAATCTAAATAATATCAACCAACTGAAAACATAAGCTCAGAGTTATTTGGTGATTCAGATTTAGATTCTGATAAATTGAATAGAAAATACATGATTTGATTACTGATTTACAAATAAATAACTCAGAGTTTAAATTTAGTGAAAAATCAGGGATAAATGAGAAGAGTGTTAAAAATTAGTCAGAAGGTATGAAGTGGCATAGAAGGTTAGGTCATCCCTGACTTGACTATTTACGTAAAATGAAAAACGGAGTTGATGTATTAAGAAATTTAAAATTTTGTGATGATATTAAAAATTGTGAGGTTTTTATATTAGAAAAAATGCAAAAGAAGTCATACAATGAAACTAGAGTTAGGGCTGAGAGGCCAATGCAAGAATTGCATACTGATATAATGGGGCCTTTAAAACCAGTATCATTTCCTGGTGGGAATAGATATTTGATAACGTTTATTGACGATTTCTCAAGGTATGCAAAAGATTATTCAATAAGACTTAAAAGTCAGGCTGGTGAATGTTTGGAAGATTTCTTGCGCAGAGCAAGAAATCTTCTAGTTCACAATGCCAAAGTTTGTTTTATAAGGACAGATTTTGGGAGAGAAAATCTTGGTGGAGATTTTTTTAAAGTTATGGAGGATGAGAAAATTGATAGTGATTTCTCTCCACCTTTCACACCACAACACAATGGCACTTCAGAAAGAATAAATAAAACGTTAGAATTTCAAATAAGATCATTGTTATTTGACTCAGGGCTTCCAGCTTCTATGTGGGTTCTTGCAGCTGAAGCGGCAGTTCATCTTTACAATAGATCACCTCATAAGACAATTAATTTTAAAGTACCTTTAAATTTATTTGCACCTGGGGCTAAATTACATTTAAATAGACTCAGGAGATTTGGTTGTAGGGCTTATGTTCGTATTCCAAAGCAGGAAAGTAAATTTTCACCGCGAGCATTAAAAACATTTCTGGTGGGTTTAACTCGAACGGGTTATTTATTGTGGCATCCTATTACGGGTAAATTTATAAATTCTAAGGAGGTAGAATTTGATGAAGAATTGGTGTATAAAGATTTGTATAAGATTAACTTAGAAGTTTTTGAGAGTATGCAAACTGAACATAAAATTGATGATGCAAAAACAGACTCAGAAGTTATATTGTCAGATTTGAATGTTCCTAAGATAACAAAGAGTAGGAAAAGAACATTTAATGAAACTGATGGAGCAGAGAAATCTGGACCCTGTAAAAGGTTTTAACCTCCACGTTTAGCTAGTAAGAGAAAAGACTATTCTACTTTTGCTAAGACAGGTGAGAAAGTAATTGTTGAAGATACGAGTTTTTCTTTTTACACTTCTACTACTTTTGATAAATCTAAAGTCATTTTTGAGGATGATAATCATTACTCAGATGAGGTTAAACATGAGGAGGATGAAATTCAATATTGCGTACTAGCTACTGTCAATAAAGATCCTTCGTCTTATGAAGAAGCCATGGCTTCTCCAGAAAGAGAGTTATGGCAGGGCGCAGTGGATGAAGAGTCGAATTCCATGCGTTTGAATAACGTCTGGACATATGTGGAAAGACCGATTTCAAAGACTCAGATGAATAAAATAAATGTTGTAGATTCAAAGTGGGTATTCAAAAGAAAGATTGATGAATGTGGTAAGGTAAAATATAAAGCTAGGTTGGTAATTAGGGGGTTTAAAGATACAAATCAATATGAGCTTATGGAAACTTATGCTCCTGTTTCCAGACTTCAATTAATTAGAGCACTATTGGCCATTGCAAATCGTGATGATTTGGAATTATGTCAAATGGATGTTAAAACAGCTTTTCTTAATGGAGAACTGGATGAAGATATTTATATGAAGATTCCAAAAGGTATAAAGATGACTGAAGAACTCAGAACGAAAATTTGTAAATTGATTAAGGCTCTGTATGGTTTGAAAGTTAGTCCAAGAAAGTGGAATAAGAAATTCACTAAAGAAGTAAAGAAACTTGGTTTTGAGGCCACTACACATGAGCCTTGTCTTTTTACAAGAAGTAAAATGGGTCAGTATGATGTTATTTTATTTTATGTAGATGACATGATTATTGCCTCAAATAATATTCAGGGACTCAATGAAATAAAGGCTAAACTCAGTGAGGTGTTTGCTATGAAAGATCTTGGTGAACCAAAATGTTTTCTGGGTATGAGAATTCATAGGGATAGAGAAAACAAAATAATGAAGCTTGAACACTCTGAGTACATTGAAAATTTTTTGAAACGTTTCAACATGATTGATTGTGCACCAGTAAAAACACCTATGGAATCACGACAGTATCAAAGAAGGAAGACAGATGAAATTAACTCAGAGACTCAGAAGTTTGTATATAAACCCAGAGTTCCTTACAGAGAAGCCATTGGTTGTTTATTGTATGCTTCAGGTTGCACTAGACCAGATATCACATATGCTGTGAATGTCATGTCTAGATTTCAGATTTCTCCTACAGCGCGAAACTGGGAAGACGTAAAACGAATTTTTAGATATCTGAGGGGTATCACGCTTATTCTGATTCAAGTTATTGTGATTGGATGGATTCTACTTCTACTGGTGGTTTTTTTAATTTCTTTATATGGTGATTCGATAGCTTGGCGTAGTTATAAGCAAAAATTTGTAAATGGGTCTACATCAAAAGCTGAGCAACTTGCTATGAGTGACGCTTGTCGTAAACTTGTTTCATTAGATAAGTCAACAAGGTACATTAGTAACAAAACGTTTTTACCTTTTACAATCTGGTGTGATAACTCAGGAGCTTGTAAGAATACTCAGAAGGAAGGTTGCCATAAGCTTAGTGATATTGATAAAGATCTTTCAACAATTCATGCAAATTTGAAATTTAGAGAGTCCACGGGTAAAATTTCGAAATTATCAAATGTTCATGGGGATTATGTTAAACAACTGGTGTTCAAGACAAAAGCCAAAGTTAAATGGGTTCATACTAAAACTAATCCTGCTGATATATTCACTAAACCATTAGAATTTCAAACTCATAATAGTCTCAAAAATTTAATTTTGAAAGCAAATTAGTAAAGAATTCAATTTAACTCAGTGTTATAAATGTTTTTAAATAAAATTTTATTTTATGTTTCAGTCAGCAATTTATTATGAATATGCTTCGGAGAAACAACAACCGGCAGATTCATCATTAATACCTCAGATTAATTTATGTAGTCGTGGAAATAGAGGACGTGGTGGTCAATAAAATATTGCCAGATATAATAGACTCAGAAGATTTAAATCAAAACAAAATGCTAAAATATTCATATTTTTATATATTCGAATTTGACAGAGAGATGAGTTAATTATGTGTTTTGTAAAAGTTAGGATAATAAAGAGATTTAAAATTGTTTTTTTTTTTTTTAATTTTTTTACTAAAGTGCTATTACCATTTCTAATTATTTCAAATATTTTGATTGTTTAAAACTCAGACATAATATAGAAAAGTTAAAACTCAGACCTAATATAAAACTCAGAAGCATCATTCATTGTATGTTAGATTTCAAAAGGAGGGAGTGTTGGCGTGTTCGATTTTGGAATCCAACCGAGAAAGTGAAGTTGCAGCGGGTGCCTTGACGACCGGCTGTAACTCTCTCTTCACTTGATTATCAGACACCGACACTGTCGGTGTAATTAACCTAGAAGTAAAACTAGCTCTCTCTCCTTGTCTAGTTATAATTAAAGATTAATAAATAAAGTATTTCTGAATATAAGAGTCCCTGCTGTTAACCGTCATGACTTTAAAAAAAATTATAAAGTTAAATTTGTTGTAATAATAAAAGTATTTGAAATAAAGATTTGTTCCAGTTAAAAAAAATAAAATTTTTGTGTCTTTTTTTGGAATTGTCGTTTATTAAACGAGTGTTATTATTATCTGACGTTTTGTCTTTCTGACGTTTTGTCGTTCTGACGTTTTGTCCCGCTCCCAAAAATTTATGTTACTAAAATTCTTTTATAGATTGCAACAAAAATTTTTCTAAATTATTGATTTTAGGGCGAACACTTTGTAGTGCTTATAATTTTAAGTAGTAATTTTATATTAAAAAATATTAATTAAACAATGACAATTACAATAATCTTGATTGTAAAATGAATATAATACCAATAAAATAAGAGATACTCCAATTACACGTACATTTTCATACTGTTTCTAAGTTATCATAATTTATAATTTAATAAATTTAAATTATTACTTGATTTTTTACTCATAAAAAATTAGTTAAAAATATTGAATATTATTGTGGAATAATGAAGTGATGGTTTTGAGACAATTTAACATAAAATTTTAATAAATAATTTAAAATTTATAACTTGATATGCAAAAATAAAGGAAAAAAATTGGAAAAATCGGTTTTTAAACATTTTTTATAATTTTTCCTCTAATAACATGCCAAATTTTTTTTTTTCTTTTAAACTTCACGTCAAAATAAAAAGAATGTAGTGTATTATATATTATACTATGTATGAAGAAGTTTTTCACCGAAATTCATAAAAAAAAAAAATTGGTAGAAAAAAATGCCATCAGAGTTTCAATAAAAGCAAAAAACGCATTTTTTGCGTTTTTCACAGTTTACAACATTTTTGAAAGACCGTAACTACGACAATTTTAAAGTTTTTAAACCACTTTAAAAAAAATGAATTAAACGTTTTGAAGAGACAAATCAATGGCCGCTGACCAGAAAATAAAATTTTCGATCCTAACTAAATGGCAGCTGATTGAATATCACTCAAAATCGTCAAAATCGATGAATTTATAAGTATCAGCGTTTGTAACAGCACTTGCATCATAATGTTCATCATAATTGCAAAAATTTTTTTTCCAAAATGTTGATTGGAAATCGAAAATTTTGCGAGGTCAACCATCAAAATGTAATAAAAACTCTATTTTTGGCGAGTATTTGAAGTTAGGATAAAAATAGGCTTAAAAATACTCAAAAAAGGGCTGATTCTTTTATTTCAAATCGCTGCCATTTGGGTTCTATCGCATATTTTGAGCTAAAATTTTGGCAAAGCTCCCAAATATAGTTAAACTTGAACATTTTAAAAAATTAAAATGTTTTTGCTGAAAGATGTTGGAATGATCCATACATATTTCTTATATATATATAGTATTAGCATTTTACAATTAAAATTATTTTTATGAGTTAAAAACTATGTAAATCCTTTTAAGTTTTCATGAAATAAATAATTTTTTCCTTTTTTTATAAGTTATGAGATAAAAATTCAATTACTCTTTTTTTTAAGTTGATGGCGTACAATTTTTCGTTATTAACATACAGCACTTCAAAACGGTCCCAATGCTTCAAAAACTCTTGAAGAACTCTTTCTACTACTTGTTCTGACAACTTGCCAAAGCCAATTATATTCAAAAAATGAAGCCAAAGGACAAAAATGCCTCGATTAAAATGACATGAATTTCTAATGTTGTGTAGACTCCAGTGCTTTCATCAGCTTTTACAATCTCACGCAGAGGCTGATTCAAATTGTTTCCGACTCTTTCCGAAAAACAGCATGATAGACTCTGTTGCTAGTATAGTTGTCTTCAGCACTTCAGCGGAAATTTGGTGAAATTGTCAATTTGAAATACTGCATTCCAGTAAGCTTAATTAATCAAAATGAGATATGTAAACTATTAATGAACTAAATTCTAAATTAAAAAATTAATAAGAACGGTCATTGAAAAACCTATTAAAAATTTTATTGTGTTTTTTTTGATGATAGCATCAAAAGTATTTAATAATATGAAATTTTTATCGTGGTAAATAAAAAAAAAGTATAATCATTTTTTAAACTTCTGTAGAATATTTGAGATCTTCAAAAGGGTATTTCTATTGAACGAAGTATAAATTTAGATTCTGCACTAAGTTTTACATGAAAATGATTTTTTTAAATATTTTAAAGTCTTATAAATAGCGAGTCCCATGAATAACGAGAATCAGGTAAAAAAAATAAAAATCAAGCTTAAAAGCGATTTATTGTTATTTTTAATAAAAATATTTATTTTGACATAACTTTAAAGAATGAGCAGGTAGGATACGGATTCAAAAAGGATTTTCCTCTGGAAGCCTCAAGGAAAAAGGCCCCGCAGCTCGTTTATGGTGTAATTTTTGTTTAACCTATCTCTTCTTCCTATGACACGTGAAATTTCAAAAGTGTTTTTCCTTTTGAAATAGAAACTGACAATTTTTTAGAAAGAGACCCATCATGAATGTCAGTGTGAATTGTCGATGGAACAGGCTCTTTTTTTAATTCATAAAATTAATTTTTTTAATTATATCTTATCCCTCGCTAGGGTCTACAGGACTTAGCGCCCAGGGCTAAGCCGCGGGCTCTCCGGGTAGACCCTGCTGAGGGTCTAGCGGGTAAATGAATGATTGGATAATCCCTATAAACGCGCTATCCTCTTGCATGGATGGGAAGGATGAGAAGGCCATTAGACTACGAGCTTGGGCTGCCTCGTTCTAGCGCTCATCCGTTCTAGGGGGACCAAGAAGTGGCCCGCCCAATCCAAGGTGTGATAACCGTGCCGAGGGATGCATGGCACAGGGGGCGCTGTGCCACAAACGCTGCCCCTGGAACACCAGGCCGAATCTCAGAGTATTTGAGGCCTCACCCGTCATAGGTGGTCGGACATTAACAACATCGCCTCGGTCATAAACAACCCTGGAGATTCCAATCCCAAGGCTACGGAAAGCTCTTCTGAGACGGGCATGAACCCGAAACCAAAGAGTGTTGCTTAACGAAGGAAGATTTTTCGACAAAAGGCTATCGAGGAGGGCAGACCCCCTACCAAGTTTAGGGTAGCATATAAAAAGAAGCGGGCTAGAACCACCTCCATTGACTCTGTCTTCTCAGTGGTCCTTAACATGAGCAAGAGGATGGTCGCCTTGAGCCTGAGGATATCCGAGAAACAGGGATGGCTGAAGCGTCTCAAATTTCAAATACGCTGAAACAGCGTCAAACTCTCCCGGAGTATCTCTCATTTGTGAGGAATACTCTGCCCTCAAAATCCAGCTGGATTTCCAGCTAGAAATCTGACTGGAACTCCAGCTGGATTTTAGAGGTAACCTAGGAAATGAGATGCTTGACGCTATCTGCGTGAAACTGCATTAAGCATTTGTCAGCAGGGTACTGGCTATCGAGTAAAAGGGGGCCTTCCATACTCCGGTTTTTGGACTCATTCCCCAGAAACGGCACGGTAATCGTCGTCTTCAAGGACGAAGCCAGCAGGACCTGGCTGGAGAATGAGTCCACGCTACTAAACTCAGGGTAACCAGGCCTGAAGGCAAAAGTAGTCTTTCCGGAGGAGGCTAGGATCACTAAAGTGACGACCTGGTTCCAAATGGGAGTTGAAATGCCGAGCACCTCATCAAACTGGTCTAAAGACAGAACAGGGCAGTAGACACGATCAAGTGGGTGAAGCCCTGAGTTGGGCTTCTGACGATCATGTATCTTTAGCGTCCAACGCAGCTACTGAGAGAATCGTGCTTCTGATGGCTGCTTTATTCTGGGTTTAAACAAACTATCGGTCGGATTACTCCAGCACCAAAACTTCCAGCTCTGGATGGAAGTCGGTCAGGCAACTTTCAAATTGTGATACCATTAGAGAAATTCTGCGGGAAAAGAGATTTACATTTTCAGAAAATGAGAAGGTTCGAGTGTTTGGCTTGTATAAAAATTCCTGAGGCTGAATCTAAGTTTTCCAAAAAGGCTGTTAGGTTAAGACTGGTTTAATAAGGTCCAACTGCATAAGTTATATGGCATCCGACCTTGAACAAATACTATTTTTTTAAACATGTAAAGTTCAATGAGAGAGTAGCTTACAAAGACGCGTCTAGGAAAAGCCAGTTGGATATAACATATGGAATAAAAGAATGCTAGAATGGAGATGAGCTTGATAATTACATTAGGCTTACAAATTTAGAACTATTTGAAAACGACATGACGAGTGTTGCGGAGCGAATAATTCTACTCCGTACACATCGTCGAGCAAAAAACCAATAGTTTGTAGACTGCGTGGCGCTATCTCTTGGACCACGCAGAACTATCAGGGATGGATTCGAGAATCTGCTCATGGGGACCAAGCACTCATTTCAGGTCAAAGAAAGTCGCAAACGGTCGACAGAGCGATAGTTTCAAGTCGGTAGCCGCCGAAAACGGGAGTCATAGACATGGTGGCTGGTGCCCCCCGCTTTATTTGGAAAGATTGGCCGTCACAGTAACCGCGGAAGTTTGAAAGCTGAGTAATAGAAACCGTTGCAAATAATTGATAAATAAATAAATGAATAAATAAATAAACCGCCAAGCTCTAAGCCCCAATAACGCTAGGAAGAGCGACAAATAAATTATTTTTTATAAACAATTAACTAAACCGCCAAGCACCAAATTCCCATTACGCTGGGGAGAGTGGTGAATAAATAATTTTTTATAAACAATTAATTAAACCGCCAAGCTCCAAATTCCCATTACGCTAGAGAGAGTGATAAATAAATAATTTTTTATAAACAATTAAATAAACCAACAAGCTCTAAGCCCCCATAGCGCTGGGGAGAGCGATGAATCAATAATTTTTTATAAACAATTAACTAAAAAGCCAAGCTCTAAGCCCCCATAACGCTGGGGGGATTGGTGAATAAATAATTTTTTATAAACAATTATTTAAACCGCCAAGCTCCAAATTCCCATTACGCTGGGGAGAGTGATAAATAAATAATTTTTTATAAACAATTAAATAAACCAACAAGCTGTAAACCCCCATAACGCGGGGGGGGGGAGCGATAAATAAATAATTTTTTATAAAAATTGAATAAACTGACAAGCTCTAAACCTCCATGTCGCTGGAGAGAGCCATAAATAAATATCTTTTTATAAACAATTAAATAAACTGCCAAGCTCTAAGCACCTATAACGCTGGGGAGAGTGATAAATATACTATTTTTTATAAACAATTAATTAAACCAACAAGCTCGAAACCCCCATAACGCTGGGGAGAGTGATAAATATATTATTTTTTATGAACAATTAATTAAACTGACAAGCTCGAAACCCTCATAACGCTGGGGGGAGCAATAAAAAAATTGTTTTTTATAAACAATTAAATAAACCAACAAGCTCGATACCCCCAACACGCTGGGGAGAGCGATAAATTTATCATTTTTTATAAACAATTAAATAAACCGCCAAGCTCTAAACCCCCACAACGCTGGGGAGAGCGATAAATCTATAATTTTTTATAAACATTTTTCTAAATAATAGTTTATAAAAATTAATGAATCATCGCTCTCCCAAGCGCTATGGGGGGTTCAGAGCTTGTTGGTTTATTAATTGTTTATAAAAAATTACTTATTTATAACTCTCCCCAGCGTAATCGGAATTTAGAGCTTGGCAGTTTAATTAATTGTTCATGAAAAATAATTTATTTATCGCTCTCTCCAGCGTTATTGGGGCTCAGAGTTTGTCGGTTTATTCAATTGTTTATAAGAAATAATTTATTTATCACTCCCCCCAGCTTTATTGGGGCTCAGAGTTTGTCGGTTTATTCAATTGTTTATAAAAAATTACTTATTTATCGCTCTCCCCAACGTTATGGGGTTTTACAGCTTGGCGGTTTAATTAATTGATTATGAAAATTAATTTATTTGTCCCCCTCCCCAGCTTTATGGGGGTTTGCAGCTTGTCGATTTATTCATTTGTTTATAAAAAATAATTCATTTATCGCTCTCCCCAGCGTTATTGGGGCTCAGAGTTTGTCGATTTATTCAATTGTTTATAAGAAATAATTTATTTATCACTCCCCCCAGCGATATGGGGGCTTAGAGCTTGGCTGTTTATTTAATCGATTATAAAAAATTAGTTCTTTATCGCTCCCCCCAGCGTTATGAGGGTTTAGAGCTTGTTGGTTTATTTCATTGTTTATAAAAAATTATTTATTTATCACTCTCCCCAGCGTAATCGAAATTTAGAGCTTGGCAGTTTAATTAATTGTTGATGAAAAATAATTTATTGATCGCTCTCTCCAGCGTTATGGGGGTATAGAGCTTGTCGATTTATTCAATTGTTTATAAGATATAATTTATTTATCTCTCTCCCCAGCGATGTGAGGGATTAGAGCTTGGCAGTTCAATAAATTGTTTATAAAAAATAATATATGAATCGCTCTCCCCAGCGTTATGGGGGTTTACAGCTTGGCAGTTTAATTAATTGTTCATAAAAAATTATTTATTCATCGCTCTGCCCAGCGCTATGTGGGATTAGAGCATGGGGGTTCAATTAATTGTTTTTAAAAAATAATTTATTTATCGCTCTCCCCAACGTTATGGGGTTTTACAGCTTGGCGGTTTAATTAATTGATTATGAAAATTAATTTATTTGTCCCCCTCCCCAGCTTTATGGGGGTTTAGAGCTTGTTGGTTTATTCATTTGTTTACAAAAAATTATTGATTTATCGCTCTCCCCAGCATTATGTAGGTCTAGAGCTTGTTGGTTTATTTAATTGTTTATAAAAAATTATTTACTTATCACTCTTCCCAGCGCTATGGGAATTGAGAGCTTGGCGGTTTAATTAATTGTTCATAAAAAATAATTTATTCATCGCTCTTTCCAGCGTTATGGGGGTTGAGAGCTTGTTGGTTTATTCAATTGTTTATAAAAAATTGCTTATTTATAACTGTCCCCAGCGTTATGGGAATTTAGAGCTTGGAAGTTCAATTAATTGTTTATAAAAAGATATTTATTTATGGCTCTCTCCAGCGACATG
Source organism: Encarsia formosa (assembly GCA_038277355.1). Classification (NCBI taxonomy): domain Eukaryota; kingdom Metazoa; phylum Arthropoda; class Insecta; order Hymenoptera; family Aphelinidae; genus Encarsia; species Encarsia formosa. The sequence continues at coordinate 87,331,118 of CM076184.1, read as the reverse complement.
GAGGTTTAGAGCTTGTCAGTTTATTCAATTATTATAAAAAATTATTTATTTATCGCTCCCCCCCCCCCCGCGTTATGGGGGTTTAGAGCTTGTTGGTTTATTTAATTGTTTATAAAAAATTATTTATTTATCACTCTCCCCAGCGTAATGGGAATTTGGAGCTTGGCGGTTTAAATAATTGTTTATAAAAAATTATTTATTCACCAATCTCCCCAGCGTTATGGGGGCTTAGAGCTTGGCTTTTTAGTTAATTGTTTATAAAAAATTATTTATTCACCAATCTCCCCAGCGTTATGGGGGCTTAGAGCTTGGCTTTTTAGTTAATTGTTTATAAAAAATTATTGATTCATCGCTCTCCCCAGCGCTATGAGGGTTTAGAGCTTGTCGGTGGAATTAATTGTTTATAAAATTATTTTATTTGTCGTTTTCCTTAGCGTTATGGGGGCTTAGAGCTTGTTGGTTTATTTAATTGTTTATAAAAAATTATTTGTTTATCACTCTCCCCAGCGTAATGGGAATTTGGAGCTTGGCGGTTTAATTAATTGTTTATAAAAAATTATTTATTCACCACTCTCCCCAGCGTAATGGGAATTTGGTGCTTGGCGGTTTAGTTAATTGTTTATAAAAAATAATTTATTTGTCGCTCTCCCTAGCGTTATTGGGGCTTAGAGCTTGGCGGTTTATTTATTTATTCATTTATTTATTTATCAATTATTTGCAACGGTTTCTGTTACTCAGCTTTCAAACTTCCGCGGTTACTTTGACGGCCAATCTTTCCAAATAAAGCGGGGGGCACCAGCCACCATGTCTATGACTCCCGTTTTCGGCGGCTACCGACTTGAAACTATCGCTCTGTCGACCGTTTGCGACTTTCTTTGACCTGAAATGAGTGCTTGGTCCCCATGAGCAGATTCTCGAATCCATCCCTGAGAACTATATGGTGCTGGTGCTGGTGCTCTCGCGCCGCCGTTTGCGCAGCTTGAGGGCTGGTGCTGCTGCTGTCACTGACGCCGCCGGGCCAGCTGCTCTTTGTTCACTTCTCGTTTTGGCGCTTACTCACAAGGAGAGAACCAGGCCTTTGGGTCATGGATTTGGCTCAAACTTGGTATATGGGCTCCAAATATGCCAAAAAGAAACTTCCAAGTGTCAGTTTCTTTGAATAGGCCTTTTAAAGTCATGTTCCCTCTACACCCCATGCTAAAAAATCAGCATTTTTCAATAAAAAGCTGTTTTTGACCTTATTTTCAAAAAAAAATTGCTCAGACTCTATTACACTTACAGAAATCCGGAACCTTGCATTTTTTTGTCTTTCCAAGTACTTTCTGGAATAAATTATTTGAGATTTTTTTTAAATGTATTAGACCATGTATAATTAATATGTTTTTCGTCATTTTTTCATTTTAAATATCTCAATCTTACATGGTCTAACGCATTAATAAAAAATCTAAAATGATTTTTTCCAGAAAGTACTTGGAAAGACAAAAAAAAATGCAATGTTCCGGATTTCTGTAAGTGTAATAGGGTCTGAGCAATATTTTTTTGAAAATAAGGTCAAAAACAGCTTTTTATTGAAAAATGCTGATTTTTTAGCATGGGGTGTAGAGGGAACATGACTTTAAAAGGCCTATTCAGAGAAACTGACACTTGGAAGTTTCTTTTTGGCATATTTGGAGCCCATATACCAAGTTTGAGTCAAATCCATGACCCAAAGGCCTGGTTCCCTCCTTGTCAGTATGCAGCAGAGAATTTTCTCTCAAGTGAAATTACGTTTTCTTGGGTTATTTTCAAAGTTCATCTCATTGGTTACTTCTCGTATTTTTCATGGTGTCTCCGTGAAAGTGCAATTGTGGTCCAGCTCATCGTGGTTGCGGCAATCAATAACATTCCAGCAATCACATCGCATTTTCAAGCCAGCATATATACAGCTGTTCTTGTTGGAGGACCTAGGAACTCATCGCGCTGTACTACTCACTGGGCACCTCCAGGTATTTCGTCTTGGCTCAATTAATAATAATTTACTTGAGCCACTCGTTTTAATTCATGCACAATAATTAACTTACTGTGCATTCTCTTACTCTCTCTCCTTTTTGTTGTTGTGCTGATTTACACCCAGCTATCTTCTTATCTCTCTCTCTCTCTCTCTGCTGCTGATGCTATTGGCATTTCTTTCGGCTATCGCTCTCTATCTCTTTTTTCAGTGGTTTGTTTACCTCATTTATATTCAAGTTAACTCGTGTTTACGTTTTGAATTATTGTAACCAAATCTGTAAGGAGTTTTGGCTAGAGTGTTAATTCTCAAATTAATTGATTTTCTTTACACGGAAATAAATTGTGAAAAATTCACAGTTCATAACATATGACATTTGCACCTTTCATTCTTTTTCTCTTTGGAATAATTGTTATTAAACTTGTATGAACTCACAGATAGGCGGGCCAGCGAAAACTACTTCAGATAATTCAAACATTGAGAAACCCTTAAAAAACAGAGAGTATCAACCCATGAGAAAAATGCTTATGCGCAAATCAAAGGAAGGTAGGGATTTTAAAATTTAGGTTCCATGATGAAATATCCAACGTTAAAATATCCACGAAAAAATATCCAAAATGAAATATCTATTTTTTAAAGATTTTAATATTTTAAAAACACTTATTAAATTTTCATTATTGATTCAAGCATTATTAATAATAAAATTTTTTATATAATTACAAGACATCAAATTTTGTAGTACAATTCGGCAGTTTATTAAACAAATAAGTAAATATAAAAATTTTCCAGGTAAATACATTATTGTACGTAAACAAATAAATATTTTTGATCAATAATATCAACTCTTACAACACATAATCAATAACATAAACATTAAAGACTACACATAACTTATTACAGCACGACAGTTGCCGGAATATTTTTCAAATAGTCCAAAACTTCCTCTTTTTTGTAAGTTAAAACAATATTCTTTATACGACCATCATAATCTTTATACTTTATCCTCTTAGGTTTTATTGAAAACTTTTTCTGACAAAAACATACATACCTCACTGCTATTTTTGAGAATTTCAGGTTAGTATTAAAAATTTTGATATTTTTCTTATTACAATAAAGTTAAGTTTTTTTTATAAAAAAAAATTTCTTTCAATCACTAAAAATACAGTTTTCTTTTCAAAAAAAAGTTTTTTAAGTATTTTTTTTGTCGGGGGGGGGGGCAGCCCCCCCCCGGCGGGGACTTCGCCCCCTGCACTCCCATCAGGGGCTGCCACCCCTTTCCAACTCCGGAAAATTTTTAGTTTTTATACAAAAGATCAAATGATTTTTCGAAACTCCTCTTCGGCTCGCAAATAAATTCATTGATTACACGAAAACATTAAGTAAAATTTCAAAACTGAAAATTTCCGATATTTTTACGTTGGATTTATTTATTTTTGGATATATTTCCGTCGGATTAATATGTTTGGACATTTTTTCGTCGGATATTTTTACGTGTCACCAAAATTTATGCTTGAACAACTCGAGAGTATGAAAAATAAATGACTAGATTTGTGTATTTTAAATCCAAGCTTATGAATGTAAATAACATGAAATTTGATTTGTTTGGGGAAAAGACAAAGGTAAAATCTAAAGAAAAACAGTTAAAGGAGGATGAAATAAACTATGACTGGAAATGTGCTATTCATGAGGAGCTGTCTTTCATAAAGAAAACTGATATTTGGGAGATCGTGGAAATGCCAAATAGAGGTATTAAAAATTCTAAATTATATTTATATTTACTTTATTATTAAAGCTCAAGTCATAAAGTCGATATGGGTAATGAAATCAAAGTTAAATGAAAAAGACAAGAAAGTTTACAAAGCTAGGTTTGTCGTTAGAGGAGATCAAGATGAAACGGAAAGCGAATTGAAAGAAACATACGCTCTGGTTTCGAGGCTGTCAACTGTGAGAGCAGGATTGGTAATAATAAATAGAGAAAATCGAGGTAGCACAGATTGATGTAAAAACTGCGTTCTTAAGCGGGACCTTAGAGAAGGATATATACACGGAAATTCCGGAGGGTATAGAGGTAAATGGAAAATATAAAAGATTTAAGGTATTTAAACTGAAAAAGTCTCTTAACGTTGATGTGGCAAGGATACTCTTTCCTTCTGGTTGGTATGAGCGACGTGAATCATATCTTCCACCAGTTAGCAGTGACGATTACAACAGGAGAAACGCAGAAAGATTTTGAATAAGTTTTTCGGGATACTAGCAAATCAGTTCCATGATGGAAGCCATCTTTTCTGCTAGCTGTCACTAGCGAGGCTATAACAAATGATTTTAAAACTGTCTTTGGTTCACCGGAAACTCGAGTAATGTACTTTTTTTACGTCATAAAGAATGTTGATAAGTATCTTCGATTGATAACCACGGTTAATTTGCGCTCAGAGCTAAGAGAAGATACATTGCAACAATAACAAAATAAAAAAAGCGGTTAAAAAAGCATCGAGACTTTTTTTGAAGAAATGGAAAAAAATACCAATTGCCAGGTGGTTAAATTTATTGATTGTTTTGAACAGCAATGGTTGGTCATTCTTCCAAATTGGTTTGAAAAAGATGCACCAGGATTTCCTTTTTCAAATAATGGTGTCAAAGAAACAAACGCTGTGATAAAGACAGAACAAACTTTGAGGGAGAGGTTACCAGTCGGGCAATTTCTGGGTTGTACTATGGATATGGTGGGACAATATTCACAACAGCGTGATCCAAAGTCAGTCAATTGTAAAATTTTCAATAAAAATCGTACTATTTCTTTGCGATTGTGGACACGAGCGTATCAGTGGGCTGCTAATATACCAGCTGTACTCCAACGTAATGAAATTAACTGCATCCAGTAATTTACTTCGTCATCTAATTTTCAGACACCAATCACAGAAAAAATTTTCAGGGACTTTGAAAATCAAGAAGGCAAATAGAGAACATTTGATAAGTTCACTGATTGGCGTTTAAAAATCTGGAAAATTGAATTTTACACTGACCACGTGACATGCACGTATCCTTTTTTCACAAAAAAAATCAATGCAACATTCTATAAGGGTGATTAAAAGAAAAGAAATTGAAGTTCCTGAACAAGTAAAAATTATCCTTCTAAGACAGAAAAGGAAAAGAAAAGTCCCTCAAAAGCCAAAAAAGCTTTTTTGACTCAATAAACGGTTGTACATCTTCAATGTATTTAAGTATAAAAATGAATTTAAAAATTTGTGTAAATAGTTTTTTTTAATAAAAATTTATAAGAAAAAAATAGTTTTATTACATCATTAAATGATCTACACAATAATACATTATTTTTTAAAATTATATCAATTTTATAGAAAATAAAATCTTTAAAGAATTATTTTTAAAAATAACTTAACAAACAATACTTTTTTTCATAATTGATTCGTGATTGAACATTTCAATTACATTTCATGATTTTAAATATTTCCAAACAAGTGTAATCAAAAATAGAATACTTTTTTAATTTTAATTGATTTTAGATCCTGATTTATATATAATTTTAGATCGACAAATTAAAAAAAAAATTAAGGAAAAATATTTGAATTTTTGTTACAACTATGTTATTTGAAAATTTAGTTTAAAAAAAACTAATGTTACTTGTATGTTTATAAAAGAATGATAAAATTATAATAAGAACTGAATGTTAAAACAACATTAGAAAATTTTAAATGTAAAATAAGTGAATTTAAGCTGACGGTATTTAATTTGTAAATTAAAACACATACTGAAATATGAAAAGAAGTTTTATAAAATCTTTAATCTATAATTTGAGACTTTTCCCGTGCAAAAAGTATTAATTTCTAGTTTAGTAGAATTTTTCTTCCCGTTCAATAAATTTAATCCCCGTTCAATTATTTTTTCATCCCGTGCAATGATTAATTTTCCCGTGCGATCCCTTTTTTCCCATGTGTTTCCCTTAAAATTTCCCGTGAATTTCCCGTACTGATAAATCATCCCCATAGTTTTTTATATTTTTATGTTTACAGAAATCTATAAATTAATTTGTTCAAATTCAACCTTTTATTCCAAATAATAATTTTTTAAACTTTTTAATTTGGAACAAATTTTATTTAGAAAATGCAATGCTGTGTTCAAACAAAGTAATCACCTTAGAAGGTTATATAATCGCTCAAGCAGACCCTTTCTTTGGCTATATGGCAAATTGCATACAAAGCATCCGCACCATGTCTTGATAAGCGATATGCCATGTATGCACCACGTAGGGTTACTAGGCTTGATACGGGTATTGTGAAACGGCTGCCGTACCAGATTTTAAGATTGGGATAAGTAACTGCCTGATCCAGCAAAAGAGTTTTATGAATAAACTCAATCTGAATTCGGAATTTTAGATTAAATGTTGAAATATTGACCTGTAAATAACTATTGTTTTTAACTATTGCAATAATAATAAATGGGTTAACTTTTAATCTTGACTTTAATGAGTATAAAAACTATTTGTTTTAGATATTGATTTGCAGTATAAAGAATTTATCATAAATACTCTAATTTTTCGTGGATTACAATTTTTACAATTTAATGTTCATGAAATCTACGAGAATAATAAACAATTTAACTTCTTAAAAACCTCACAAAGTATTGGAATCGGATTATACTTGAATTCTTCGAAATTCAATCATCAATGTTATGCAGCCACTATGAGGTGAGTTTTAAAATAAGTATTCATTATTCAAGGTCATTGTAACAGGTTGTATATTTTGATACCTTTGAGTTTCAAAAAAAAAAAAAAAAGTTAAAATACCTGTCGTAAGTCGATGAATTGTTGAGAAGGGAATTTTCACTTGTAAGAAAACATAACTTTTTGAGGTATGTGATATTTCTACTAAGATATCTATCAAACACAATCTGAAATTCATGGTAAAGAAAGATATAACCATTCTATTTGTTTTGAGTTTTTCAAAAAATTGTGATGAAATCTTAATTAGTTTGTTATTCTATTTATAGATACGCAACCAGTTTTTGTTGGTCTTACCTTGATTTGGTCGTAGACTGAATTTCAATAAGAATAAACGGATAGTAAAAAAAATTTGTTTATTATTTTTATTATTTCTATTTTTTTTTTTTTTTTTTTTTGTAATGAGTTACACTTTTTTCAGCATAATGGGTATATACCTGAGTGCTGAGATTTGCATGTTCTCGAGCAGGGACCTCGAATCTTTCCCAAATGAACCCATGCACTTTTGTAAGCGCATGACAAATTCAAACTGAGCAGGGATCCTTTTCAGAGACTCTGTATTTATACTATGGAAATGAGAAGGGATTATTGCAATTTCGACTTGTTTCTTAAAAAATACACATTCATCCATAGTAACTCATTATTAGGCATTAACATGATGTGACTGATCCGTTACCTCTGAAGAGTGTAGCAAGGGAAACGGGAATAGCTAATGGAAAATATCTGCACCAGCTTGTGTCAATATATGAGTGTTTGAACTGGACCAACTAGCGTGTGAAATTATCTTCTACGTCAACCAGCTCATATCTGGCCGAGGCTATTTCCGGAAAATATATGCAAAATTCAGTTAAAAAATGATATTAACAGATAAACACTGCATTCGATTAATTATTCTTTTAGAGCAGATGACATGAAAATACGTACAACCTGTTGCGATTATTATAGAGGTAGATCACATTAGTGAAACACTTTGTGGTTAATTAATAGTATTTAATTATAATTTAATAGTAAGATTACAAATTATCCGCATGCGAGCATCATGCTCCACAGAGGTCAGCTGCTAGTACAGTACTCGACTGGTCGCGTCGCGTCACGTGACGTAGTTACGTGATGTGCTCTCGCTCACACATACACATATTCTATTCGTGTTCACCATCGGGCGTCGAGACAATAGATGGTGACACGATTCTAATATTATAATATTTAGCTATATTTCAACACGCCTCCTTAAATTTATAATATTTGTTTTCTTTCTACATTTATTTCATTATTTCATAATAGTTTAAATTTAATCAGTTTCAAAAAATTGACAATAATTTCAGGGCTTTGCGATTTTTAATAAATTTATTTTTATCAAGACTTTTAGTCAGGATATCAGTAATATTATTCTGTGACTCTACCTTCAAAATATCTATAACTTTCTTTTCATAATTTTCGTTAACAAAATGGTATTAAATCTCTATGTGCTTAGAGTTCTTTGTAAAATTTCCAAATTTCACGATTAACAAAGCACTCGAATTATCTTCAAACATTTTTATCGGCTTAATAAATTTAATATCAAATGATTCACTTAAAAGATTTTTTATAAATAAAATTTCAGTCACTGCTTCGGACATAGCAGTATACTCCGCAAAGGTTGAACATTTTGTTACGCAGTTTTGTTTTCTCGATTTCCAAAATACAACATTGTTAAACAAACGTATTACAAATCCGGTATTCGATCTTCTATCTATGCTATCGCCTGCATAGTCTGAATCTTCCATACAATCTAAATTTGCATTTATTTCTTTATCGGTGTAAGTTAATTTTAAATCTTTAGTTTTAATAAGATATTTCAAAATTCTCATAGCGTACTTAAAATTTGTTTCATTGTAGCAGTTCTGGAATCGACTAAGATAATTTACGGCAAAAGAAATATCAGGTCTTGTACCTGAGCTAATATACAATAATTCACCAATCAAATTTCTATATAAAAATTTCTATATAATTTCTATAAAAACTCCGGCTTTCCGATAACTCTCAACTAGGACGCACGTACTCAACGGAGTAGAACAAAGGAAAAACGAACGGTTAATTTAGACAGTCGAACATAGACTGCCTCACGAGGCTCGGTCGTTGGCGGTCGCCGCCAGCGCCACTCAGCTGAGCAGAGGAGAGTAGGGAAATCAGGCTCCCGGCCGTCTCTCTCCTCGTTTCGCTGCACGCTCCGGTTGGCTTCGAACCGACCGTTTGAACGGTCGGCTCGGAGCCCAGCTGACGAAAGAATGAATGCCGGGAGCCTATGCTCAAGCTCCCGATCTCCCCATAGCAAATTATTTTTTCATCAAATCTATTCTCTAGATGTTTTAATTGAATTGTAATATAAAAGTAAATAATAAAAATTCAAATTTTAAATTTTGTTCTTTAACCAATCACATCACGAATAAAATGCTGTTATTCTTTTTGGGTTCTCTCTTTTATCTTAGGATATTAGTTAATTTTTTAAATGTTTCGTAGTTACTTTTAAAATTTCTATGGATACACTGATAACTTGTATCAAAAATTGGCGTTGTCGGTAGAAACTGATAACATATATCAAAAATGGGGGGTGTGAGTAAAAAAAAGGGCGTGGGGGGGTGATTAGAAAAGGGTGTGATTTATAAGCACGGAAAAAAAACAAACGCACTGGAAATTTTAGGTAAAATTCACGGGAAAGAAGACATTTGCACGGAAAAATAAGTGATTAAACGGGAAAGAAAATAAATGCACGGGAAAAAAATACTTGAGCGGAAGTTAAATGTATTAAACGGGAAAAAAAATATATTGAACGGGAGTAGAATTAACATTGCACGGGAAAAAAATGTATTAAACGGCAATAGAATTGATCTCGCACGGGAAAAAGAATTGAGAGCAAAACTCAACAAAAATCAAGCAAAAATTTTTTTTTATTGAACATTATACAACTGTAATTGAAATTCACGATATTTTTTATAAAAGATTAATACATTAGTAAGCTTTTTTTTATTTTGTAAATCAGGTTGTAGGTCGTATCTGTTGTGCACTAATCTCATGAATTTTCTGGCGAATGCTAACAATCCAAGCGTTGATAAAATTATTTTCAAATACTGTTTTTCTAAATCAAAAGACTCTTCAAAAATGTGGAAATCAACCACGTATGGTATTAGGTACATCTTCATTATCCGGAACTTGAGTGCGCTCATACAACCAAGCTCTAAGATCTGTGACCAATACGGAAGCAGTGCCATTATCACTTACATGACCGTACCTTTCGACAGGTTTTCGATCTCGATTCGAAGTTCTTTTTTCTACAAATTTTTCATTTTCATTCTCACCATTCACATATTCATTTTCAATTTCGTTCTCAGTTTCGCTTTCGTTTTCATTATCATTATTATTGACGCTTTCATTCTCATTAATTGATTCATCATCACATCTCAAATTCATAAATTCATTCTTCTCATCTTGCTTTCTTTCTAAACAAATTAATTCGGTCTTATTCTCAATAACTTTAACATGTCTTGAGTAAATAATTTTACCGTTGATTAAAACTCTATAACTATCACTATTATAGCCAACTAAAACTCCTATCTTAGCCTTATCGTCCCATTTCCCTTTTCTTAAAACCTCTGGCGTTCTAACAAAAACTTTACTGCCATAAATTTCTAAATGTTTTAAATTAGGTTTCTTACCAATAAATATTTCAAAAGGTGTTTTATTTTCTTGAGCTCTGGCTATCGTTCGGTTTTTAAGTAAGAGACTGTTTTCATAATTTCAGGCCAATACCTCTGATCAATTTTAGCTTCTCTGGCTAGACGTCTATCTATATCCATAGCCGATTTCTTATTATTATATCTTTCCGCGACACCGTTCAACTCATGAACGTTTGCTGGACAAGGTGATAATTCAATTCCTTTATATTTTATAAAATTATAGATTTCATGATTCAAATATTCAGTACCATTATCACAACGAAACTTCTTAATTCTTTTTCTAAACTGATTTTCTACTAAATTTACATACTCGATGAAACATCCTGCCGTCTCGGCTTTACTTTCAATACAATAAATTTTAGCACATTTGCTGTAATCATCAATAAATGTCAGAAAATATTTTTCACCACAGTAACCAACCGTTCTGTGTGGTCCATTCAAATCAGTATGAATAAGTTCCAAAATTTCCGTAGTTTCAGTTCTCTCATTATCAAACGGAACGTTAGCCATTTTACTTCGAATGCAGTTTGCGCACTGCATAATATTACTCTCTAATTTTTCTGGCAAACCATCTAATAGTTTATCTCTGACTAATCTGTTTAAATATTAAAAGTTGACATGCCCTAAGGCCCTATGCCATTTTTCTTTATCAGTTAATTTAGTTAAGTTTGCATTAATATCATCATCATTTTTATTTTCATAAAAGAAATTTTTTAATTTATAAAAACCATTTATATTCTCAGCAACAGCTGTTAAATTTCCAAACTGATCATAAATTTTTGCAAAATTACCTTTATTTACTACTGTATTATTTTTCGCTATCTTTGCAACACTAAATAAATTTTTTCCAATTCCTTCAACAAAATAAACATTTCTTAATTCAACCTCAATTTCATTATTATATGTTTTAAAATACCTTTTAACTGTACCTAATTTTGTTGCTTTTAAGTTTTGACAATTTGGTAATTTAACATTTACTTAATATTTTAAATTAATAAATTTGCAAAATAATTTATCATTATTAATAATATGATCTGAACAACCGCTATCTAACAACCACTCAATTTCATTCGAATTTTTATAATCACTTCTATTTACCTTATTTACATTCACTTTGTTTACCTCCGTCGCCCAGACTGCTCCGGAATTTCTGCCTTGCTGCTCGCTTGTTGACGACTCTGCTTCGTGATGTCCACCATGTTGTTGTCCTGAGCCCCTGCCTCGACCGCGACCTCAGCCGTTGCCTCCTCTGTAGTCAAAGCATTACTTTATTTGGCTGAAAAGAGGTGGGCAAAGAACGGATTGCACGCCGAAGTGAAATGAAAAAAAAATCAATCGCAATATTATTTTCAACAATATTCCCTAGGGTTTTTATAATTGTCAAGTTACGTTTCTGAAAATAAAGCATGAATTTAACTACAATTGAAATTATTTTTCAAAATTTTAAAGATAAGTAGATAATCATGATGGTTGTGAAGTAATTAGATAAGAGGTATGGGCCAATCTGCGTAAAAGTGAACTTCGGCTCGAAAATGAATACTAGAGATAAATTTTTTCAAATTGAATTTTTATTTAAATTTATAACTGTAGATAAAAGCTACTTTTAGAAACTATTTTTTAATTCTTATTTTGTTTTAAAAAGTTTTTTATATTTTTTTATATTTGTACTTTAGTTTACCTCTTAAAAACTAGAGTAAAAGTACTCAAAAAACCTCTTCTTCAATATAAAAAAGCATACCAATTCACCTTTTTAGCTAAAATTAATTAATGAGACAAACAGTCGAGTAGTCGTTCTAAATGTTAGTAATGTCGAATAAAATTAGAAAATTTTTTTATAGAAACTATTGAATGTATTCGTACACGTAACAACTCTTGACGTAAACATAGATTTTTATTAAATAGAGAAAATTAAAAATCCAAAAACATGAGCATAAAAGTTCAAAGACTTAACTTCAACTTGAATTTTTTCCAGAACCACACCGTTTCATGATACGCTGAGTTCTTGTCTCTTTAGCAGTCAGAATCACTTCTCTCCGAGGTCCAGATCGAAACTCGTCCCTTAATATGATACTCCAAAATAAAGTTTCAGTTTTACAAAAAAAAATGACAAATTAAAATTCAAAACAAGACCTAATTTATTTTTACTTGATCTTAAATAATTTTATCAACTCAATAAGAATAAATATGGAAGTTTACTCCCGTAAACAGAAACTTATTATTTAATGATAATCAAAGTGGAGAAAAAAATAAATAAAAAAAAAGAGAAAAATTGTTTTCAAATTATGTATATTAATTTTTTTTCTTGATTTTAGGGCTTTATTTCAATAATGTAGTTTCTTAATGAACGCGTGAGGATGCTAGGAGGAATAGGCAATATGACTGGGTAAGCAGATAAATTTAGTCAGGTGTTTTTATTTTAAGATTCTTTTCTTTCTTTTAACTTTATTTTACTCACTACTCAATCCTTACAATCTATATTAGAAAAGTTTCATCTAGCACAAAATTTATGAATTTTGTATAATCATTAGAATTTTTTTTTATTTATCATCATTTAATCGATATAACACAACAAACGAAAAAAATGTAATAATTTATTTGTCTTCAAATGAATTTAAATTTTAATAAAAAAAACGACGAATCTAATTTGTTTTAACTCAAAAGAAATTAAAGCGTCAACAATAGTTGCTGAACATGGGATTGCTTCGAGGAGCTGTTGCCGCTAGAAAGTGCGGCGAGCGAGTGAGCCCGCAGCCGAAAATTGTAGGCACGATGATTTGGTTACCTAGCACGCGCGATGACGTAGCAGCGGCAGGTCGCGCCGACACAAGTCCACCGCTTGCGGTCCCCACTACTTTCGGCCAGGGAGAGGGATTGTGTCGCGCGGCTCGGCTCTATACTCCTGGCTGAGTGACGCGATCCGCCACTTCGTGATCGGTGGCGGTGTCTTCTTGCTCTTAGCCCGTTGAGTCGCGGCCAAACGTTTTACTAAACAAAGAAAGTAACACAAAAAAAATAATTTTAAAACTTAATTTTCCACGATGTCGAGCGCGGACCCGTTGCATTGTCCCACAAACCGAATTTATTCATTTCAACAACAAATCACTAAGAGAAACTACTATCTCAAAACAAATGAATAAATTTTTGTTTGGCACTCCCTTGATCAGAGTGAGTTTTACTTACGCCACTCCTTATTTTCCTGATCCCTTTGGATTTGTGCCAACTGTTGTTCCTCCAACATCAAATCCTACTCATTGACCGTGAGTTGAAGATACTCTGATGTGTCAATTCCAAAATCTTGAGGCCAAGCGTTACGCACACCTCGTCTTTGCACAGGTGGAGGAGGTACGAAGTTGGCGAGACGTGGTCGCTGATCCTCGGCTTTCAGCACAGCACGCTCGTACATTTGTGGGATTTGTGCATGATTCCTTTCGCCGTTGCCGACGGAGGCGATTTTCGCGTTCTCCAACTCATCGGTAGTTTGCGTGGCTTTGCCGTACGGCATCCTTTTCCCGCGGCATCCCTTACTGATCTTTTCTACCTTCTGGCGAGTTACAAATTTTCCGAAATGTGGATCACCGGTTTGCACTGCCACTTCAACTTTATTATCACTTTGCAACGACCTTCCGGCGGTTACGCAATACGCGGGCATCAGCCTTACTTTGGTAGAATATAACACATTGGATTTCACTTGAAGCGACATTTTCCACCCTTTCTTTTTTAGAATATCACCGCAGGAACGTCAAATGCTCACTGATGGTGCACGCGCCTGCCGGGTTCGAGTTCCTATGCATGGGAGGCGATACTAGCCCAGCGATTGGTTAGCGCCTTATTGTAAGCCCGCGGCCACTTCCCCGAATTTCCCGAGCGCCTCGGCCTTGAAACTCGAGCACTGTTTGTTGCTGAAAATTTTTAAAATGTAGAAAGAGGAACTGTAAACAATGCATCGTAGTATACAAGCTGAAAATTTATGAAATTAAGACGCTTTTGACGGTTTATCGTTCCGAACACGCTCGGTGATATTTTTTTAACGATGAAACGTGAAATCGTCCCCGCTCTGTCTCATTTTCCTTATCTATCAAAAAGTACGATGTGTTGCTGATTCTGCGAGACACCTCGTAAGGCCCTTCCAAGATCGCGAAAAATTTTGCGATTTCCCGGTTTTCCAGGTTTGAGACGGGGTTGGCCTTCACCAGAACCTCATCCCCAATATTGAACTCCACAAAGAACTGTGATTCCGGTCGTTTCTCGCCACGCGTTTTCATGTGTTCCCAAGCGAGTGCGATTTTTCTTCCCCTGGGTTCATTTTCTAAAACCATGGAGGAGCGCAAATACTTTTGCCACACGCGAACAGGCTGTCGGCCTAATTGAAGTTCAACAGGAGAGAAACCTGTAGTATCGTGCGTTCAAAATCTCTTGGATCGTTTTTACGTATGGCTCCCAGCCGGTGTGTTTTTGGCTTGTGAAAGTGCAAAAAAAACGCCCGATTTCCTTATTTGTTCTTTCCGCAGTGTTACTTTGCGGATGCCGGATTGAAGATAAGATCATCTCAACTCCTTCTTCTGTAAGTTCTTGTAACCACACCGGGGAAGTAAACAGGGATCCATGATCATTGGAAATCCTACGAGGTTTCCTATACTTTGGAACGTAATCCTTGAAAATTTTCTTTATCGTTGTCCTTGGGTTTTGTCTCCAGAATGGATACAGAACGACGAACTTGCTAAAAGCATCGATCGTAACGATTAAATTTTTCAGGCCAGCCCGCGACGTAGGTAATGGACCGTAAAAATCTATACTGACTGGATCGACAGGAGCCTCCGGAATGATATTCTGCATCGACGCGAGGCGTGGCCGAGTCAAACTTTTGTTCCTTTGGCAAGAGTCACAACACGCGATTAACTTGCGAGCTTTGTGTTTCAAACCAGGTATATAAAAATCTTTGCTCAACATGCAAATGATTTTCTTGGCTCCAATATGACCATAAACTTCGTGAGTCTCGAGTATAAGGTCCACGCGTAAACTTGCAGGAACTACAACTCGGTAACCACCGCCATGACATCTTTTTACCAACATTCCGTCCACGATTTTGTATACGTGCGGTGATTTTTCACGGGCGTCGGACATAAATCTCTGAAGATTTTCGTCCAGTTTTTGTGCCTGAGCGAGTTTCCTCATTCTTTTGTCAAACTGTGGTGAATATTTTTGACTCGTCAGTAACGCTATGACTACCTCACCTGGATCTTTGAGTCTCCCCTGGCTTGTCTCGGGCAATCGACTAAAGAAGCTGGCCACGACATGTTTTTTTCCGGGAACGTGCTCGATCGTTACATTATATTCCTGCATCTGCAGAATCCACCTCTGAATTCGCTGGCTCCCGAAACCACTGCGGAACAAAAACAATATAGCCTTATGGTTAGTTCTTAAAATGATACGCGCGCCCCGCAAGTACGTATCCAATTTCTCAAGACTCCAGGAAGTAGCCTTTTACTCCTTCTCGGTAGTAAAGTACGCTAATTCCAGACCTTTTAAAGTGCGACTTATGAACGTGATAACTTTCTTTTCGCCAGCCTCACCCTTTTGCGACAATGACGCAGCGATCGATAAAATCACAAGCATCGGTAGCCAATATACATGGTTTGTTCGGGTCGGGATAAGACAAGCAAACTTCCTTCACGAATAGAGCTTTAATTTGCTCAGAACTTGTTTGTCCCCACTCCCATTTCCTTTGCTTTTTTAACAACCCAAGTAGCGATGCTAATAAACTCGAGTGATGGTTCGCAAATTTTAGGTAAAATTTTTTAAGCTGAGGAATGAGCGCAGAGTTTTAAGATTCTTAGGTCGTTCTAAATTTTTTATTTTATCTATCTTATCCTCTTGCGGACGTATCCCTTTGCGGGGTCAAGATAAATCCTAAAAACTTTGCCTCTAGCGTGAAAAATTTACACTTTGAATAATTTATTGTTATATTAAGCCGCAGTAGTCTCTTGAATAAATTTTCGAGGTGACTCAAGTGTTCACTAACGTTTTTTGATACGATTATCATATCGTCATCGAAGTTTAAAAAGAAATCCCCGAGATCTTGCAAAGGTTTGTACACACCACGGCACAGCGCCGCACCACTAGTTTTTATACCAAATTCTGCCACGTTGTATTCGTACACATGACCTTCATGTATAAAAGCGGTATATTTTTTGCTACGCTCAGTCAAAGGAATTTGCCAATAGCTGCTCGCCAGATCCAGGCTAAAAAATTTTTCTACCTCTCGGCAAATCTGCAGAATTTCGTCGATGCTACGATTCAACTCATGGTCGTCCACGAGGAACTCATTTAAAACCCTTGCGTCTAAACATATGCGTACTGACCCATCAGATTTCACCACAGTTACGATTGGACTTGCATATTGTGAATCTGATCGTCTTATAATGCCCCAATCTAGCATCTTTTTTATCTCTTTTTGCACCTCTTCCCGATGATTTATTGGTATTGGATACGGTTTTACGAAAAAAAGCTTCGAATCTTTCAACTTGAGATTGTACTCAAAATTTTTTCTACGCCCTGGTTTTTTATAGAACATTCGGCTGTACCGTATTATTAGTTTTCGTAGTTGCTCCCGTGTTGAGCTAGATATGCCTTGACAAGAGTCGAGCTTTTCGTCGATTTCACCAGTCGTCAGCTCGTACGGGTCTCCTGGTTGTTGTCTTTCCTCTTTGTGAGTGAAGAAACTGCGGGTTTGATAGCATCGGTCCGCGACATTTTGCGTTGGCTCTGGCTTCATATGAGAACGAGTATCATCGAGGATAATCTCCTCTTCAAGAGTCAGGAGTTAACGATGATCTAGCTGTGAGACTTCCACCTCAAAATTTTTTTGTGAAATCTTCCTATTCCGAATGGTAATCTCTTCACGAACGGCGTCAATAACTATTTCGAAACTTCGAAGGCTATCGATTCCCAATATGCAATCTCGAACTTATTTCGGAACTACTAAAAACACGATATCCTCTACCTGATCACTTACGCGTGTTTCACAAATAAATTGACGTTCGATTTGGGTGGACTTTAACCCTGTGGCCCCTTTTACCGCGGTACCAGTAACAGGTAGAGTTGGACAAATCTTGAAAGAGTTTATTTTTTCGTCATAATAATTCTTAGATATGCAAGTGATTTGGCTTCCCGTGTCGATTAACGCGGTAGTTTCCAAACCATTTAAATAAATTTTCAACTCAGGACAGCGCGCGCGCCAGGGTTGGTTTTGCTCAGACCCTTGGCACGGATCATCCAGAATTGAACTTATGTCTTTCGTTGCATCCCGTTGATCATTTTCTTTGTCTGAAGCTAGTAAATTACTTCAGGGATCCGAGGCTCGTAATGCAACGTGACTTAGTTTTTTTCTTTATCGAAATTTGCGACATATTCATCCAGTTCGAGGTCAAGTGCTCGAGCGTCGAACTGCAAGTTTTCCGGATCTTTCTGTCAGGATTTTCTCAAAGACTTGTTTTTATTTTTGGTCACATCCTTTTCCAACGCTTGAATCAATTTGGGGTCCCGCGTTTTAAGGAATGGACCCTTTGTTAAGTTCCAATTTTGTCCAATGGGCTGCGACATCGTTTTCACCGGGTTATGGTTAGCTTGCACTGGTGGATCCTTTTTGGTAGGATTCTTTTCAGTATTTGAGCTGCGGTTTGTTTTATTTCTCTCCTGATCTGCATCGCGGTATGAGAACAACTCAAAAAATTTTGATTGTGTCTTAATACCTTGGGATCGGACCGCATATCTAATATCCCACTCAAAGTGGTAACTAATTATGCGCACTAATTCTTCGGAAAAATTTTGGCGCTGGGTTGTAGTTTTGGTGCTCAACCTTCTGGGTCCACTCATCCTGTATCACCTTAGACCAAAATCGCTCACGAAAACGATCTTCAGGCACGGGCGACGCCCTCCAGCGATTAGTTTCTCGCGGGGCTCTCCCTTAAAAGTTGGAGGTTTTGTCTTTATTCGGGGTCTCGAAACATTCCCGCTCGTCACGTAGAGAACACTCGATCTTTCATTCACCGACGGTCGCGGTTCGATTTGAGTAGTGCCCCCCGTGGATGCTTGAAGTATACGCACAGACTCACGAATTCTTTCAACTTCCTTCTCGAGAGAAACCACTCGATCATGGTCGGTCTCGGCAGCTAACAACAGGTTTTCATTTACGACCGCTTGTTTTTATTCGTGTTCAATGTATTTATTTTCGATAGCGGTCATCCTTGCTTCGAATCTTAAAACGAGCCGTTCCATCAACCTATCTTCGACGTCATCCAACAAATTCCCACAAACTTGTTGAATTTCCACAACATCTTCCAATCCGACATTAACGGTGACTCCCGCCGCGGCCGCGGCGCGCGCGATTTGACTTTGCACTTCGTTATGCGCCAGAATTCCAGTCGACGAAAATAAACTGCGCCGTGAAGAAGTAGCTCCAACGGGCTCGGATAACTTCGCCAGAGATTCCCGTAACCCTAGAAAATTATCACCCAGAGTTTCGATCTCTTGAGTTTTTTCATCGAGTTTCTAATAAAGCTCGCATAAACTGTCCTCGATGACTTCAAACCGCTCTTCGGAGTCTTCATTCCGCTCGTACAAGAACGTAATGTTGTTCTTGAGACTGGTTGCCCATCCTGCTTGCACAGCCAAACACTCCGAAATCGACTTAAGGAAATCGTCCAAGCTTAGCTGCAATTCTCTGGCTTTTTCCGCTTTCTTCGCTCGAGTCATTGCATGCATTTTGATTTTAAGTTTTTGGATGCATGAATTGCAAACAAAAAGAAAGAAATATTTAGAAAAGTTACCCTGTCTCACCCCTTACTCTAATAACCTAGCATCCTGGCAGGATCACCATTGAAATGGCCTTAACGGCACTTACCAGGTCCTAATCCTCGGTGTTTCTGCTCCGAGGTCCAGATCGAAACTCGTCCCTTAGTTTTATACTCCAAAATTAAGTTTCAGTTTTACAAAAGAAAATGACAAATTAAAATTCAAAACAAGACCTAATTTATTTTACTTGATCTTAAATAATTTTATCAACTCAATGAGAATAAATACGGAAATTTACTTCCGTAAACAGAAACTTATTATTTAATGATAATCAAAATGGAGAATAAAAAAAAATAAATAAATAAAAAGAGAAAAATTGTTTTCAAATTATGTACATTAATTTTTTTTCTTGATTTTAGGGCTTTATTTAAAGAATGTAATTTCTTAATGAACGCGTGAGGATGCTAGGGGGAATAGGCAATATGACTGGGTAAACAGATAAATATAGTCAGGTGTTTTTATTTTAAGATTCTTTTCTTTCTTTTAACTTTATTTTACTCACCACTTAATCCTCACAATCTATATTAGAAAAATTTCATCTAGCACAAAATTTATAAATTTTGTATATTGTTTGAAATTTACCGCCTTTTATTGCCACGTGATTGGTCATGCGAGCGACCCACGCCAGAGCTGCCCAGAGTGACCAGTTTCCGCCCACACCAGTCTTGCTACGACCGTGATGCCGCGAACACGAATCACGGGACTCAGCGCCGTCGTCGTAGATCGACCGCTTATCTACGACGATTTTACCTAGTTTACCTGAGGTTGAGAGACTCCCGGCCAAAACGGCGAGCTCTCTCTCCTCATTTGTATATATAGTTCAATAAATAGTTTAAGTGCAGCATAAAAACTATAAGTGTTGTGCTTTCCAAATAACCTCGCTTTTCATCTTTCCCGCTCCCTCGTGATCGCGTTAAATATCCTTTTAACCTTAAGCGCATCCTCCACGTTTCCCCCAAACATTTGGCATCCCTTGTGGGGAAAAGTTCCCCGGAAAAAAGGGCGTCGCGAGTGAAAATAGAAGAGAAGTGCATCGACGCTGCCAGTTTTCATAACCGCAAACGGCAAAGACGCCTCGCCGGAGAGCCACGTGAAGCTTCGCGGCCATATTGGAAAAGAGGAGGAGTCTCGCCTACAGCACGAGCCACGGAGCAACAAAGACGCCCAACGGCCCGACCAAAAATCAAGACGACGGTGGATCGGAAGGCGACTCGGCAATACCGCTTGCCATCAGCTGAAGACCATCGGCCTGCAACATCCCTGCCGCACTGCAGCCCCTCTGCAGTGGGAGAGAGAGAGAAGGCACCTTGACCAGCTGACTCCGCTAATACGGTGGGTCCGCTCCAAGTCGCAAACTTGTGTTGCGCAATTTAATAATTCCAATTTTTTTTTGTGTTTGTTTAGCCTTGGAACTGTGTGGGTAAAGTTAGCTGCATTGTTCTCCATTCTATTTTGCATTTTCTTAAATTTATTTATTTTTATCTTTTCAAAACAAATAGTCAGTTGACTTAATTACTCAATAATTAAGCACAGCTGCCTCTATTTTGACAAATAAGTGACTCCTTTATAGTCAAGTTAGTATCAAAATAAGGAATTTTTTTTTTAATTAATCTGGAGATCATATGAAAGTTTAATTTATTTATTGTTCTATCTTCTCTTACACAATTAAATTTACAGGTGAAACTACCTGGCAACTTGTAGTCCACGCTGACTGTTCTTCAACATCTGAGCAACCATTGGCACCTGTTAGAGCAAGCGAAAGGACTTTCTTCACCAACTGGTAGTCCTCGAGCCCTCGTACAGCTGCAGCAGCACTCCCAGAGTTCTTCGATAGCCTTGGGTTCAAAAGTACTGTTTTTTATGGTTGTTCGAGTCAGCGTTGGAATCAATTTTTTGCCAATCTTATTTAGTATAGTATAAGCTCAAATTATTTATATTGCTGAAATAGTTACTGATTGTTTCATTTTTTCAATTATATATTTTTTCAAAAATTCTAATTGAATTTTTTATACATTTTAGGTTGTTTCAAGACCAATTTTCAAAAGATCAATCCAAGTGCCTAATAACCCTTGCCCCCACTCAACCCAATTAGAGTTGTTTAGGGATTTTGATTTCCTTTTTTCTCTATAGTTTTTTTGTTTATCTATTTACCTTTTCTCTTCTTTAATTTTTTTTGATTTTTTCACTTTCTCCCTTTTTTTAAAACTTTCATTAAAGATTATGCTAAGGTTTTCTTCCGAAGTCAGCCACCTGCCTGGCTTAGTGGTTTTTATTTAAATTGTATTTCAGTTTAAATTCATTTCCACCAATAATATTCATATGTTTGAATATTTTTTCAGTTTTATTTTATTTAAAGAATAATTGCTTTATCTTAATTGTATTTCAATTAAAAATTGTTCCACCAGTGATATTCATATGTTCGAATATTTTTTCCATTCTTTTGTTTAAAGAATAATTGCCTCATCTTAATTGTATTTCAATTAAAGATTGTTCCACCAGTGATATTCATACGTTTGAATATTTTTTCCATTCTTTTGTTTGAAGAATAATTGCCTCAACTTAATTGTATTTCAATTAAGGATTGTTCCACCAGTGATATTCATATGTTTGAATATTTTTTCCATTCTTTCATTTAAAGAATAATTGCCCCATCTTAATTGTATTTCAATTAAAAATTGTTCCACCAGTAATATTCATATGTTTGAATATTTTTTCCATTCTTTTGTTTAAAGAATAATTGCCTCATCTTAATTATATTTCAATTAAAGATTGTTCCACCAGTGATATTCATAAGTTTAAATATTTTTTCCATTCTTTCATTTAAAGAATAATTGTGTTTCAATTTACATTTTCACCACTCGTGTTTTTTTTGCCATGTCCAAATCGCCTCAAGTTTAGAAAACAAATTTAAATTGTGTTTCAATTTAAATTTTCCCAAGCGAAAAGATAGTTTTAACTTTTACCTTTTGATTTATTATTTCAAATACCACCCCACCTTGAAAAATGAATAAACCAAATTCATTTGCGCAAATCCTTAGCAGGCAAGCTATAATCCGAAATCGAATCGTCACTCATTTCGAAATCTTTAAGCAAAAAGGAGCTTTGATGATTCACGAGTTAGCAGAGAAGCGCATCCTGCGTCTCGAACAACTCTGGCAAGAGTTTATCCAAAATGATCAAAGTTTAAGAAACTGCCGGGATGTAGACCGTGGCCACGACTACTTCGTCAAAGACATGTTCTACCATACGCAGGACACCTTTGATGACGTGTAGTGTGACTACATCCAATTTCTTAAAATTGAGCCACCTGTGACTCCCTTAGTCCAGGTTTTCATATCACCCATTGAGAACGAGCAACCTGAACCACTTGAGTTTCAGGACCTGGCTAATTATTTTAAAATTCAGCCACCTGCGACACCTCAAG
This sequence comes from Encarsia formosa, assembly GCA_038277355.1. Taxonomy (NCBI): domain Eukaryota; kingdom Metazoa; phylum Arthropoda; class Insecta; order Hymenoptera; family Aphelinidae; genus Encarsia; species Encarsia formosa. Next base: position 87,308,415 of record CM076184.1, on the reverse strand, counting down.
TCCAGGCCTCGGCTACTCATTTCAAGGTTCAGCCACCTGCGAGACCTCAAGTCCAGGCCTCGGCTACTCATTTCGAAGTCCAGCCACCTGCGAGACCTCAAGTCCAGGCCTCGGCTACTCATTTCGAAGTCCAGCCACCTGATCTAATCCAAGCTCAGGCTCCGGCCTCACTTTTCAAAACTCAGACACCTGCGGCAGCCAAAGCCCGGGCGCCGGTCACGTCTTTTGAAAATCAGCCACCTGAATTAGTTCAAATTCAGGCTTCGGCGATCCCCTCCAAGATAAAATCACCTGAGACACTTCAAGTCCAGGGTCCAGCGAACCTCTCCGAGAGCAAGCCACCTGCGGCTGTCCTGGCTCAGGCACCGGCTATCGCTTTCGAAAAACAGCCACCTGAACTGCTTAGAGTTCAGGCCTCTGCTAAAAGCCCCAGAGTTAAGCCACCTGCAACAATGAAAGTCCAAGCTCTCGCAATGATGATGAAAGTACAGTCCTGAACTAATCCAGCTTCAGGCGCCGGCTATATTCTCAAAAATTCAGCCACCTGAACCACTCCAGGTTCAGGCCCCAATCACGATCTCAAGCGTTCAGCCACTTGAAGTACCTCGACTTCAGACCATGGCTGTATCATTATTTAACCGTTGGGTTTTCGACCCAGGAATTTTCCTTGGACAGAGCATCAAGCTCTTACCAAAACTGCCCAGTAAGCCCCTACGTTTAATCGTATGCTTGCTAACCACCCCAGACTTAACCTACAATTAGTTTTATATATTACTTAATATTATTTTTATTTTCATTATGTTCACAGATATTATTAATCGACTACAGTCGATTAAGGCGGGCGATATGTTTGAGATTTACCGCCTTTTATTGCCACGTGATTGGTCATGCGAGCGACCCACGCCAGAGCTGCCCAGAGTGACCAGTTTCCGCCCACACCAGTCTTGCTACGACCGTGATGCCGCGAACACGAATCACGGGACTCAGCGCCGTCATCGTAGATCGACTGCTTATCTACGACGATTCTACCTAGTTTACCTGAGGTTGAGAGACTCCCGGCCAAAACGGCGAGCTCTCTCTCTCCTCATTTGTATATATAGTTTAATAAATAGTTTAAGTGCAGCATAAAAACTATAAGTGTTGTGCTTTTCAAATAACCTCGCTTTCCCGCTCCCTCGTGATCGCGTTAAATATCCTTTTAACCTTAAGCGCATCCTCCGCGTTTCCCCAAACATGTATTCAATAGAATTTTTTTTATGAATCATCATTTAATCAATATAACACAACGAACGAACAAACAAAATGTGAAAATTTATTTGTCTTCAAATGAATTTAAATTTTAATAAAAAAAAACGACGAATCTAATTTGTTTTAACTGAAAAGAAATTAAAGCGTCAACAATAGTTGCTGACCATGGGGTTGCTCCGAGGAGTGGCTGCCGCTAGAAAGTGCGGCGAGCGAGTGAGCCCGCAGCCGAAAATCGTAGGCACGAAGATTTGGTTACCTAGCGCGCGCGATGACGTAGCAGGGGCAGGTCGCGCCAACACAAGCTTACCGCTTGCGGTCCCCACTACTTTCGGCCAGGGAGAGGGATTGCGTCGCGCAGGTCGGCCCTATACTCCCTGCTGGGTGACGTGATCCTCCACCTCGTGATCTGCGGTGGTGTCTTCTTGCTCTTGGCCCGTTGAGTCGCGGCCAAACGTTTTACTAAACAAAAAAAGTAACACAAAAAAAATTATTTTAAAACTTAACTTTCCTCGATGTTGAGCGCGAACCCGTTGCAGTTTTTAGTAACGCCCATGACGGACTTTGCTTTAAATTTTTGGGAAAATGAAAAATGTAAAAAATTTCTGAACGACATAAAAATTTTCTAAACAAAGTATTTCTCTTTAGTATAGTTATATACAAATACAAGGGTTGGTACCCCTGTGCTCGCTTTGCTTGCCAACCCCCCAGAATTTTATGCTTGAATCTACACTTGTACTTACACTTATACACATACCCGTGTGTCTACCTCTGTGCCTACTCTGATGCGTACCATTGTTTCTACTCTTATAGCTTGTGACTACACCTGCACCTTATTTTATGGTTACCTTTGTTCCTACCTTACAGATTACTCCAAACCTTTGTCATTACCCTTGTTCTTACCGTTGCACTTACTGCTTTTTATAACTAGGCTCTTATCCAGACATATGCTCATGTTTATATATTTGTTTCTATCATGGTGATAACTGTATTTTGAACTTTTTTCATGCTTTTATTTCTAACTATAAGAGTCCTTTGTTCTTATCGTTGAGCATACTTTAATTTCTGTCCATAGTTAAACATAAATTTCTATTCTTTTTCCGATTTATTTTCATCTTTTTATTTATTAACCTTCCCTGCTTCATAACTTTGTGACTATCAACGTCTCTTGAGTCTTTTTTTGCAACTCTCTTTACTACGTCTGTTGACTTTTTCTTCTTCCTACATATGTTAATAATCTTGTGCTTACTACCTTTTGGGGCTGTCCACGTTAAGAAAGCAGGATTTTCTCCAATTTTTTTTTATTCTTCTGAAAATTTTTCTATCGTTTCTGGGTATTAAAAAACAAAGTTTCTCAAAGTTTTAGGTTCTGAAAATTTTTTTTGTCGTTTCTATGACCAATATAGTTTTTTATTAATATATCTGATTGCTACAAAAAATTATCGCTTTTTTTCACTATTTTCACTGTCATTTTGACGCGGATGAACCAATTTACATGTGGTTGGTCTTATTTTAAAGTAGAGCACAAAAGCTATCTGAAAACGTCCGACTTTTTTATTTTCGAGCTTTCATAGTGATATAGCAGCCGAATAATGTTTAGAATACATATCTGACTATTTCTAAAAAACCTATTTTTTTTTTTTTTTTTTTTTTTGCATTTTTCACTTCTTATTGGTGTCTACTTTCAATGTATGTAAAAAAATTTAGTCTTTTGGGTTGAAAGTCGATTCCGGCGGGTATTTGTTAAAAATTATACCTTTAAAAAATTCAAAAAATGGCTATAATTGACTTTTTAGCCAATTTAATTGCTTCGAAAAGTTTTTAAAAAATTTTTAAACCACGCCAAGTTATAGCTGAATTCAAGAGCTTTCCAACGATATGGATTTTATACATGAAATTAGTAGTAGAACCATAGTTATGAGTAATTAAAGTTATATCAAAATATTTGCTTATAAACTAGAAACGCTGATAACTCGTAACTTTTGACAAAATTTAATCTTGAACAATTCAACGATTTTTTTAAGACTAAAATTTTAGGTTTTTTCTTCAAAGTTTCACACTTGACTAATTTTTTTTATTAAATTTTAAAAAATTCAAATTAGGACATTTTAAATTGGTCAAATTTTTCATAGGTCGAAATTAAACTTTGGATTGTTCCTAAAACTTCTGAGTGTAAGTTACAATTGCATTAAATTTAAAATGGAAACAAAAAATTCAACTCAAGTAAAATTGTTAGAAATGATCTCCAAATGATTTAAAGTATTCTTAGATGTTCAGTATAGTTTCATAATGTACCTTTACTAAGATGTTAGTAGAGTGCCTGCAGTGCAGCTACCTACGCAGGTAGCTGCAGTAGGGCTGTCAGTCGTTCTGAGTACCCCAAGCTCACAGCATCGCCCCTAAGATTCTTTGAATAAATTTAGAAGTTTACCTTAACTGCAACCCGTGTTTATTTATTTATTAACCCATCTCCTCACAAAGCAACACTAGTCTAATAGGTTATGGACCTCCCCACGCACCCCACGGCGCGATTTTTGATTTAAATTGAATAAAAATGCTTTGTGAGGAGGAAATTCGAAGAGGACGCCGCGCATCATTGGTAGCATCATTTGGCCTGCCTGTTACAAACGAACCGCGATCGCCATGGACAATTCTAGGACACAACTCATGAACGAGAACCAATTGGTTATTTTTGATGGTAAAAGGTAAAATTGAGAGTAAGTGGCCACGAATAATTTTTACTAGTTGACAAGGGTGAATTTTGATGAAATTTTTATTGCATGCTTCCGGAGGCTTTTACGGGTATGAAGATAGTTGTGTGCACACTTAATTTAGAATTTTGAATTACAGCTTTGAGATGGATTTGATAACACACTTTGAAATTAATGTTGAAGTAACGAAGTGATGGTGAGTAAAGCGCAAAATTTTTGGAAGATTCCGTTGTGAGAGAGAGAGAAAAAGAGAAAAGGGGGGGAAGCCGCGGGAAAACGGAAAGCATCGTGAAGGCCGTGAGTCATCGTGCTTCACTGGTCAGCCAGAGATGAAGGCACGGTGTGGGTCCAGTGTTTCTCCCTTTTGCATTTATCGGCAGTATTGGAAGTTTAGATGTCGGGGATGAAATCTTTTGATTTTTTATGTTTTAAGGACGAAGTTTTTTTTGGGTATCATGATGATGGGACTACTAATTTATTGATGGTTCATTATACGTGGAAAGCCGCGGGATGAAAGTTTTTTGGCGAGGGATAGACTTAGATTATAGCCAGTTTTTTTTCGATAATGATTTTGATTATTATTTTCGGGAATTGATTTTTTTTAAACTTCACGTCAGATTTTGATTTCATTACAATCAATTGTATTCTTGAGGTATTTTTGAGTTTTTTTTAGATTTATAGAGTGATGAAACTTAAGATTCGTTTTTTTTGACGACATTTTTTTTGGATGTTTTTTTTTCGCACTCCTGAGAGTGTTTCATTACTTTCATTTGTGCAGTAATTTTTTTTAGGGATTGGTTTCAATTATAGTCTTTTTTTCTGAAGTCAGGAGATTGAGCATTTTGGGATGTGTTTTTTTTTGGACAATTTTTTTAACTGCATTTTTTTCAAGATATTTTTGATTGTTTTTGCTAGATTTGTTCGATGCTATGGCGTTTGGGTGTGAAAATTCAGTGAAGGTTGTTTTGGACTGTAGTTTTTGAGGGAGGAAGATTAAGTCATAAATTATCTGGAATCTGGGTTTTCCCGTGGAGTCCCTTAATGTGTTGTTTTCTTTTGTGTACTTTACGTGCCTGTAGCCTAATCGCCAGGACGGCTCGCATCTGCTCATTGACCATCTCGGAGAGTGCAGTTAGGGAAAGACAGGATACTTCAGCTATAGAGATGCTCGTGAAGATCCGAGAGATATTCAGAGTGCGTTTTAGATATTGAAGTTTTTGTTTACTCAATGGTTGGGACTCGCAGATTATTTTACTTTTGGCTCAGTGGGAGGATGTTTTTCGAATTAATTCTTTTTTAATTTAATTATGACGGTACATATTTTCATTTCTGTTTGATGGGTGGATAATGACTGTTTTTTTATTCTTTTTGGTTCGATCAAATTCACTGATAGACGGGCAAATGTGGACGGTTTGAGTCATGTTCTTCTTGTATACATCGGTTTTTGGGATGGATTGTTTTTGCTACTTTAACATGGAATTGTCCTGGTCAAAGTAAGTGAGCGGGATTAGTAGTTTTTTTTGGGAATTTCGATTTTTGAGAGTCCGCTGTTAGAAGTTTTTCCGAGAGCTTATCTGGATAATTTTTTAAAAACTCCGGATTGGTGGAATTTTGACGTTTTCAATTGTTTCATGTTTTTTTTTTCATGAAGTTTTGTTTGGGTATGATTTTGATATGGTTTGTTGATTTTATGATCAAAATTTATCTAGAGTGAGGCAGGTAGGATTTCGGTGTTGATATTGCTCAATTTTTCTCGTGTGAGATTCGGATCGGATGGAATTGAGAAAGTAGGGTTTGGATGAAGTTACATTTTTTTATTCGAGGCACACGTCAAAGTGAGGTAGTTGAAAGAATTTTTGCTTGGTTTTCCTGGTGAGACAGTTAGATTTTTTGATGCTAGGTCCACATCAGTGAGAATTAAGAATTACTTTTTCTGCAGCTTTTTTATTTCTTTATTCGAGATTCGGATCAATGGAATATGGATTCAATGATCATTTTGTTTAGAAAGATTTGTTGTCTTTTTCTTTCAATTCGAGGTTCGGATTGATAATTATGAGATAACAATTTGTTATTATCGAGTTTTTCTTTGCTGCACGATAGTTTTTTTTGATGAAGGTTGGAATTTTTTTGGACGAAAGTCACGCAAGATTTTTTTTGTATATTTTCTTGGGACATGAGTTTGAAGTCAGTTGTAGATGGACGGGAATGATGGAAACGCAAATACTTCCTTACTCTTCTCTCGCGATTCTCTTCTCTAACAACAATTTAAAATTCGATCGAAAACTATTTATGTGGCATCAAGTGTTATGGTCGAAAAATGATGTATTGATGGATTTCGAGAACTTGAAGTTTTATTTTCTTAGTTTAGAGTTTTTGAGTGGATCATTAAAATCCTTTTCGACCATTCACACCTATCACGGCTTGATTCTAAATGAAAGCTGCGGTGCAGTAAAAATTTACAATCAGTATTGACGACGATTTAGACTTGTTTTTCATGCGGTATGCACGTACGATCGGCCCTTCGAATAAAACCCAAGCATGGTAGAGTTCGGAGGGAGCGTGTAAATTGTGTGGGGACATACTGGATCGTTGATCAGTTTCGGAGCATTCTTGAGTGAGGTTCAGTCTGGAATGGTCTGAAACATCCTCTTGGCTCTTTATAGATGTTAGATGATGCAAATGTTTGGTATATTTTTTAGAGGTCTAAATGCCACAGCCAGAGGAAAAGCCGATGATGATTCAGATGATGAAGACGCTAAGATAGTGCCCCAATTTTATTTGCGGTATACACGTATCTTGTTGAGTGAGGAAAGAAAAACTTATTTTGCTAGATGGTAGAATATACTTAGCTAAGAGCTTCGTATTGAAAGTAGATGTTAGATGAACGGATCCGAAAATCAGAGAAATCCAAACATTTGTACAAAATTCTTTTTCTTTCCTTATTAGAGCTTAGTTGGATACTGACTAAGACGTGGATGAAAATAATAAGTTAGAGCTAACAACTTCAAAAAAAAAAAAAAAAAAAAAAAGGGGGAGAGATGGATAGATTTATTTTTTTTCGGTTGAAAATTTTGAAATTTGGCGAGTAAGATGAATTTTGCTCAACGATGAAGAATATTTTGGCGTGCGAGAAATGTTCAACATTATGACTTCCTTCAACAATCACATTCTGATATTTTGAGTTATAAATCGTAAAATATGGAAATGCGAGTATAGAATGATGACTTCAATAGTTAGATGACTGTTCAGTTTTGAATGGTATGAAACATACTCGTTGCTCTTCATAGATTGTAGATGACACAAAATTCCTTTTTTTTAGAGAGAGACGAATACTTGACACGATTTAGAGGAAAATAATGAAAAACAAATTTCATTTTTTAGGATGAAATGATATGAAAACTTATGTATATACTTTTTGATGTCAAAAATTTTTCCAGCAGGATGAGATTTTATGAAAATTTATATGTATTTTTCGATGTCATAATTTTTTTTGCAGCAAGACTAATCGTTTTGAATTTAATTTAAATTTAGATAAAATCAAAGGTAAAGGTTATAGATGCATGGATTGATTTTATTGCAGGTTGAAGCTGTGAATTTTTCTGGAATGAGTTCTTATGATCACAATCACAGTCAGAGTTTGAAATTATTAACCAGCTGTGATTGGGAGGAAGAATGATAAAGAACTCAATTGAAAGAAATCTAAAAATTTGATTAAATGTTATTTTATTTTGATGGACAGATTTTATCTAAATCACTTTTGGATGTCACCAGGAAGAATTAATTTTTTTTCAGATGTAGTAGACAAAAATTCCATGTTTAATCAGTTTGATGATTTGATACTTTTGATATTATCCTTGATTCGTGGGTAGTGTTTTGAGGCATGTAACCAGATGAAAATTTCTGTTACTCCTGGAATAGATTGGTTAAGAATTTGAGGTAAGAAGTCTTGATTGGGGAATGATGAAATTTCTTGAGTTCAGATTAAACTTTGCTACATGGAAAATATTTTTTAGATATTTTAGACATAATTGTTTAAAATTCTAGATGAAAAAGTCTTTAGAACCCGGATCGAACTTTTTGAAACGTATTTTGAGAAAGATTTATATTGAAGAATTAAGAAAGATTTAGACGTCCAAAGATATTGTATACTTTTGCGATGCTGTGATTATGAAAACTAAGATGTGCTTCTCATGGGGAATTTCAAAATTTGTATGAGTAGATGGAAGAAAGGGGTAAAGAGGTTATATTTGATGTGTTCAGAATATTTTATCTTCGAGTGAGGTAAAAACTTCGAAAGAATATATGCATTAGATGTTGAGGAAGAATACCTCGAGAGAATGAGTTTAAATTGCAATGATTGTGAGAATTACGTGTCGAACACTTGATCTTTGATTCGACAGAAGCTAAATATGCAGCCTCAATCATGATAAGACTTGGTCTTTAGATTTTCAGAGTCATGCATTGGATTATGTGAGTAAAGATTGATTTGGAATGAGTACGCATTATCTAAAACTTCAGAAGTCTACCCTCTCGGAGAAGCAGTTAGAAGCTTGAGCCTATCAGGCCTTAGAAAAACTGTTTGGACGACTGTTTAGAGATAGTTCATTAAAAAACCTGAGATGTTACCTAGATGGAATTTTAGGGAGATCATGTTTTTTTTGAAGTATTTTTATTAATTTAACTTTTTTATGTTCACAGAGAAAACTACTTTTCATGATCCCAGCGCCTGAATCACCATGTTTGAAATTTCATTTTTGATGTAATTTGTTTCAATATTTGCTGAAAACTTGCTTTTTTATGTAAGGAAAATAATGATAATAATGATAATGCCATGCAATTTTTGTTGTTGATATTTTATAATACATACAGTAATGAACGAAACTTTTTTGTTTGAGCCTTCAAATTTGATTTTGTTATGATTTATTCAGGACACTTTATATTTTTTTTATAACGTTAAATGTCATTGTTTTTATAATCCATTACTTTGAGGAATGCAATAACTTTAGTTTAAAATTGTTTTGAGGATTGACAGAATTGTTTTTTAATTTTTGTTTATTTATAATGTGGGAACTTGATGAAAGGCATTGGTTAGATGTGTACTATGATTACTACGATCAATCGGAGGGAGGGAGTGTTAGAAATGATATCCGAATGATCTAAAGTATTCTTAGATGTTTAGTATAGTTTCATAATGTACCTATAGTAAGATGTTAGTAGAGTGCCTGCAGTGCAGCTACCTACGCAGGTAGCTGCAGTAGGGCTGTCAGTCGTTCTGAGTACCCCAAGCTCACAGCATCGCCCCTAAGATTCTTTGAATAAATTTAGAAGTTTACCTTAACTGCAACCTGTGTTTATTTATTTATTAACCCATCCCTTCACAAAGCAACACTAGTCTAATAAAAATAAAACCAATTTATCATGAACAAACAACTTGTTTTTATAATTTTATTTATTTCAGTTAATAAGTTATTTTAAAAGTTAATAAAAAAAATTAGTCAAGTGTGAAACTTTGAAGAAAAAACCTAAAATTTTAGTCTTAAAAAAATCGTTGAATTGTTCAAGATTAAATTTTGTCAAAAGTTACGAGTTTTCAGCGTCTCTAGTTTATAAGCAAATATTTTTATATAACTTTAATTAATCATAACTATGGTTCTACTACTAATTTCATGTATAAAATCCATATCGTTGGAAAGCTCTTGAATTCAGCTATAACTTGGCGTGGTTTAAAAATTTTTTAAAAGCTTTTCGAAGCAATTAAATTGGCTAAAAAGTCAATTATAGCCATTTTTTGAATTTTTTAAATGTATAATTATTAACAAATACCCACCGAAATCGACTTTCAACCCAAAAGACTAAATTTTTTTTACATACATTGAAAGTAGACACCAATAAGAAGTGAAAAATGCAAAAAAAAAAAAAAAAAAAAAAAAATAGGTTTTTTAGAAATAGTCAGATATGTATTCTAAACATTATTCGGCTGCTATATCAGTATAAAAGCTCGAAAATAAAAAAAGTCAGACATTTTCAGATAGCTCTCGTGCTCTACCTTAAAATAATACCAACCGCATGTCAATTGGTTCATCCGCATCAAAATGACAGTGAAAATAGTGAAAAAGAGCGATAATTTTTTGTAGAAATCAGATATATTAATAAAAAACTATATTGGTCATAGAAACGACAAAAAAAATTTTCAGAACCTAAAACTTTGGGAAACTTTGTTTTTTAGTACCCAGAAACGATAGAAAAATTTTCAGAAGAATCGAAAAAAATCGGAGAAAATCTGACAAGATAGTTGTCCCCCAAGCACAACCGTTTCCACTTATAGAGGACCTGATGATAAAAACTAGAAATTGTAATTACTTTACAACTTTGGATATTAATTCTGCGTTTTGGTCCATTCCTTTAAGAATTGAAGATATAAAAAAAACAGCTTTCGTAACTCAGGAAGGACACTACCAGTGGACGTATCTGCCGTTTAGACTAAAAACATCAGCGGCTATATTCAAATGAATTCTTAGTAATATTATAAGAAAAAATAATCTAACAAATTGTGCGGTGAATTATGTTGACGATATTCTGATATTTTCTGAGTCGTTTTCGGAACATATACAACACCTGAATGCACTCCTGCAAGCAATAGAGAAGGAAGGTTTTAGATTAAAATTTCAGAAGTGCTCCTTCGCAAAAGACTATGTCAAATATCTGGGTCATATTATAAAGAACAATACGATAAAACCGAGAAAAGATAGTCTTCCTAACTAAATACACCTTATCTTATTAACTAACGTTTGATTCAACCTCTCATTAAGTCCATTTGAAAATGGTGAATCCACCGCTGTAAAAACCATTTTTATATTTTTTTCATCTAGAAATGCTTTTAATTTTTTAGAATTTATTCCTGGATATTGATCTGATAAAACTAAGTCAACTTGGTTGTCTTCTGTGACATTTCCGACTAGTTTCTTAAAATCATTTTCGACTTGCGTTTTTGACGTCAGAATGTATGCATACCTTGTGTAACGGTCAACAAAAAGGTGTAGGTATTTTTTTGTACAGTGGGGCCCACCAAATCCACCTATTGTATCCAGTGAAATTATCTCAAATGGTGTTGTAGCAGGACCTAAAAATGACGTTTTATAATAATCTTGATTATTAGGATAGGAATTTGACAATAACATAAACTGTTTGGTTGCTCTGTAGACAAAGTTTTTAAGATTTATTATTTACACTATTTACAATTTTTACAATATCATCCTACCTGTAAACAAAGAAACGACAATTAAAGTTTATTATTCACTATTGTCAATTCCTAATTTACACTAATACTATTTCTTTCAATAATGAGTGATAGCACATGTTTTTATAATTTTTAATGTCTCTCTCTCTCTTTCTCTCTCTCTCTCTCTCTTATGCTAAAGCCCTCTCTATCGGTCCAGACTGGATCTACCTTAGCCACGGTCGTAAGAGCGTGGGAAATTGGAATTAGGGAATATATTACCCTTATATATATAATATAGTAAGATATTATTGTTGTAATATGTGAATTGTCAACATTGTAAGTACACCTAGAGTGTAGTATGTTGTGTGCGTGCGCAGCATAAGTGACTCCGACGTGATGTAGCAGTCGTCGCTGTTCTCGAGTCGTCGTTGTATCACGTAATGGCTACGCGGCCAGTTAGCTCAGTTAGAGCATGTATTATTTCATAATTAAATATATTTATTATTCTTTTTCTTTAACATAAAACGATCCACTTTAATTTAAATCCTCTTTTTACAACATGGTAGCAGATCGCTAGTTGTTGTTTGAAAAAGATAAAAGTCGGTGTGACGCGATGAAAACGTGGTAGGTTCTTTTTTACTTTTACTCTACATACTCACTTACGAGTGGTATGAAAGTAAAAAATATTGGTTGAAAGTAAAGTACAACTAAATAATGAGAAAATAAAAGTGCATAAAGTAAGAAAAAAATGAAGTTAAAAGTCTGATGCAAAAAGATTAAGTTGAGTGCACGCCATTGTAAGTTAGCTCGCCATGCGGTGAGCGTTCGAGGTTAAGCACACCTTTTTTAATAAAGTGCCAAATTAAACTGAATAAGAGACTTTAAAGGATTTGATAATATGATATGTTTACAAATAATTGGTTAAATAGCTTGAAAAATTTAATTCCTGATTTAAAGAAAGAAAATGAAGACTTAATTAAAACCGTAGAAAGTGAAAATTTTGAATTGAGTAAAGAAAACCGAAACTATTTGAGAAAAGTATTTCTAAAAATTTTGAAAAACGTTGTGAAATTAAAAAGTGAAACTTACAAAAACATAAGAATAAAAGAAGAGATGGCAAAAATTATAGATGTAAATGTACCTATATTCGAAGGTACAGATTTTCAGGCATGGAGATTTAGAATCTTAAACATTCTAAAACAAAAGAAATACAAGCATCAAGCTGAAAGAAAACGATTGCAAAATGAAGATGCAGAACAATGGGAAGAAAAAGATGACATCGCCAGAAATGTTGTCATCGGTACATTCTCGAATAAGATTTTAGAATACGTGATGGATTGCGTGACGACGTACGACATGATGACGAAACTGGAAAAAATGTACTCAATAAAGTCGACGACTCTTCAATTTATGAATCGGAGTAAATTAGAAGAAGTAAAACTGAAAAATTACGATTAATTGGAAAACTTTTTTGTGGAATTTGAAAGAGCATGCAACGATCTGAAAACAGCCGGTGGCAACATAAACGAAGACAAAAAAATACGATATTTACTGAAAGCGTCACCATTGAATTACAGTATAGTTGGCAGTTTTATTGATATTGTGCCTGAAGATCAGAGAACCTTTGAATACGTAAAATCTAAAGTTAGAGAAATAAGGTTATCAATGGGAAACGTAGAAAAAAAAAACAAACGTAAGCACTTTTAACACTCACACAAAAATGAAAGGAAAGTGCTTTGGCTGTGGTCAAATAGGACACTACAAAAACCAATGTTGGAAATTGCAGCAGCAAAATGAAGATGGCAGAGAAGCACAAACAAATCAGAGTAGAGGAGCCTAACAAAACCGAGGTAGAGGTGCCTACTCTAGTCAACGAGGTTCGCAACGAGGCAACTACAGAGGTACTCAACGAGGACGAGGCAGAAGAGCAGCAGCCAGCGAGCAGCACCAGGGGTCATCAAAACAACTGTGAGCAACTCAAGTAGTGAAAGTGAATGTGAATCAGTTAAATAAAAGTAACTGTGAAAAATCAAAACAAATTGAGTGGTTATTGGATAGTGGCTGTACAGACCACATCATTAATGATGACAATTATTTTTGTAAGTACGTAGTTTTAAGAAATCCTATTGATGTTAAATTGCCGGATGGCAAAAAATTGAAAGCAACCAAAATGGGTACAGTCGAGACTTATTTTTTTAATTTTGATGGTGAGAGAGAAGTTAGTTTGAATGATGTTTATTTTGTAGAAGGTATCAAAAAGAATTTATTAAGTTTATCCAAAATTGCAAAGAAAAGCCAAATTTTTATTAAGAATCGAAATGCTGAGATTTATAGTAAAGATGGTGATTTGATAGCGGTTGCAAATGAGATGAATGGTCTTTACATTATGAAAAGCTATATTGATAACGATATTGATAGAAGTGTTTTCAAATTAACTGATAGAGAAAAATGGCACCGAGCTTTAGGCCATGTGAATTTTCAATATTTAGATAGAATAGTTAAAGATAAATTAGTTGAAGGTTTACCTGATAGGTTGGAAAATAATATTTTGAAATGTGCAAATTGTATACAAAGTAAAATGGCTAATGTACCGTTCGAAAATGAGAGGATGGAATCTACTGAGATTTTAGAATTAATTCATACTGATTTGAATGGCCCGCATAATACAATTGGTTATGGCGGTGAGAAATATTTTTTAACCTTTGTTGATGATTATAGTAAATGTACTAAAATTTATTGCATTAGCAGCAAGGCAGAAACGGCAGGTTGTTTTATAGAATTTGTGAATTTAGTTGAGAATCAATTCAATAAACGTATTAAGAAATTGCAATGTGATAACGGTAAAGAATATCTGAATAGAGAGATTTATAATTTTATTAAATTTAAAGGAATCGAATTATTACCTTGCCCGCCGTATGTTCATGAATTGAATGGTGTCGCGGAGAGATACAATAGATCCGCTATGGATATTGGCAGATGTTTATTGAGAGAGGCCAAAATTGATCGGAAATATTGGCCTGAGATAATTAAAACAGTCGCTTATTAAAAGAACCGTACAATAGCCAATACTCAGGAAAATAAAACTCCTTTTGAAATATTTTTTGGCAGAAAGCCTGATGTACGAAATTTGAAAATTTATGGGAGTAGAGTTTTTGTAAGAGTGCCTGAAGTTTTGCGAAAGAGTAAATGGGATGATAAAGCAAAGTTAGGTGTATTAGTCGGTTGTAATAATAATAGTTATAGAGTTTTATTAAATCATAGAGTGATGAGTGCCAGGCATGTTAGAGTGGTTGAAGAAGGTACCGAATTAATTTGTTTAGAGAAAATTAATGATGACACAAATGAAAATTTTGATAATGATTTTAAATATGCATTGCGAGTTTTGAAATATTTATATAAAACGAGAGATTTGAAATTAACATATACCAATGAATGTGTGAAGAGTGAAATTTTAGACTGTATGGTTGATTCTGATTATGCAGGTGATAATGTCGATCGAAGATTGACAAGCGGTTATGTAAGTAGACTTTATAATAACGTGATTTTTTGGAGAACCCACAAGCAAAGTACTGCGACAAAATGTTCAACTTTTGCAGAATGTACTGCCATGTCAGAGGCAGTGACTGAAATATTGTTTGTGAAAAATTTATTAAATGAATCTTTTGATGCGAAAATTGTAAAACCGATGAAAATGAATGAAGATAACTCAGGTGCAGTTGTGATTGGTAAGTTTGGAAATTTTACGAAAAATTCAAGGCACATTGAAGTGCAGTACCATTATATAAACGACAATTATGAAAGAGGTGTCATAGATATAGTTAAAATTGATTCGGATAAGAATTTGGCAGACATACTGACCAAAAGTTTGGATAGACCGAAGTTTGTTTCAAATGGGTCTTATAGAAAATGATAAAAATATATATGATATTTTTGATGAAGCTTGTTACGGTGCTCGTCCGGGGAAAAACAACGACGTTAGCTCTCGCTGTCGGACCGCTCCGTAAACAATTAAAAATCCTCGAGTACTCTCTCCTGAGTACTCCTGCTGTCTTCGTTGATACCTGCAAATAATCAAACAGACATGCTTGAGGAGACGCTTACGCGGGCTAGCTGTCAAATGCCGGCAGTAGGCGGGGCTATTCCCCAAGCTAAAATTATAATCAAAATAAATCAAATTCTCCCGAATTAACAAATATTCTAAATGAGGAAAAGTCGAGCGGAGGAAAAGACTCGGTTCTTAATAACGACTCTAGAACAACAATTAATTCTAACTCACAATTTATTAACAAAAAGAATAATAAAAATAATCATACAAAAATTAATTGTCGCGATCCTAGAATTTAAAATCTAAAGTTCGGCCGATCGCGCGAGTGGCCGAACAAAGAGAGTCGTAATGTAAACAAAATGTAAACAAAGTAATCTACCAGGCGACTACGCGCGCCGGCTCGCAAGTTTTTACGTATGAGTTCTATCGAAAATTCACACGTAGAACCTTCAGGAAATAAATCCAGACAGGGAGAGAACAATCTACGGATTCTCTCCCTTATCACCCAGCACACCTGCACACACACTTCACACTCGTTTTTGGGGGGCACAAACCTTTACGCCGCGCGGGTGGAGATCTCCGAGAAGCAGGGGTTCCGGGTTTTCTAGCTTGCATACCACAAACTCGTACACTCGAATATGTCACACTCTGGCGACTTCGCGAGTCGTAATTAATAACAAACTCTCCGCGAGTCGCAATCACAAACTTTCTTTACTACAACAAAAAAAAGAGAACGAGAGAGAGACGGAGTGTCTAGCCTAAACTATCGAAGTAGACTGGCGCGCTTACGCCTCGTTCCAGCTGGTCCGACCGCTAACGGTCGGTCCGTTCCGGAATGGTCCACCAGCAGCTGTTCGTCTGCTGCTGGCCCGCGTCCACACGAAAAATCTCGATCGTGTGGACGAATGTTTTCACCGACCGTGACAAGCTATAAACGATTTAACTCTAAAAAAATTGCGAGAATTTTTCAGATTATTTTTATTATCTGAAAAAATTTCTAATAATCTAATTTGGAACAAATATAAATTATTTTTTATAGAAAATTTCAAAGATAATGCAGAAGATAGAGGTTTAAATGAAATAAATAAATTTCTACCTAGTGAAGATTCTAATTTAAATTGTAAATTTTTTGGTTTACCAGAACCATGCTTAGAAAATATTTCTAATATTTCTGAAAACTATGACTCTAAATTAAATCCAAAAGAAGAATATAAAAAATTTTTTGAGAAGTTAAATAATGATCAAAAAAATATGTTTGATACCACAACAAAAAGTAAAAATAATATGTATTTTATAGATCGACCAGGTGGTACTGGTAAAATATTTCTTTATAAAACATTAATTTATTATTGTTTGAGAGTTGAAAATTAACGCGAGTCAAAAGGAACGAGGAGAAGGCAGGAATCACTGGGCTTCAAATAAAACTAACACTTGCATTTAATTACGAAAAGGAACTTTTGTGGAGAATTTATTTATCGTTTTCTAAGGTTTACAATAGAGGAGAGTGGTCACGCCGTTTTGACCGGGTGGCGCTCTACCTCTGGCAATAGTCATTGACTTTAAGTAGCGGAGCACACTAAACACGACTGCTCGCTTTCTTTAACTGAAGCCGACTGCCTGCAGACGGAAGTCTTCTCGGCGACCACGCCTCGCGTGAGTCGCTCGGCTGATTTCCGACCAAGGTAGTCCAAACTAACGGCTTAAGCGCCAAAATTCAAATTTATACTATTAATTCTAAACAATTATTTTATTTCAAAAAATAAAAATGTTTTATCGATGGCATGGACAGGACTGCTTCTATACTAAATGAATGTTAGCCTTAGAAGCGGGAATGGTTCCCGTATTGGGAGGCGCATCAAATACCAAGGTAGTTATTGGAGCGGGAGGTTTATCCTTAAAAGGAGAATGAAGCAAAGAATGGTGTTGACCTTGGCAATGCTGACAACTGAATTTGGATTTGCAGTCCCTCATGTGATGAGGACCGAAGCAGTTAAGACACAGCCTCCTTTGAAAAACAATTGTTTTCCTTTCAGCTGGTGTCTTTTCCTTAAATCTGGGGCAACGAGCGAGAGCGTGATCCTCGTTGCACAAGCTACACCTCTTGTCATCTCTTTCCTTCCTCCTCGAAGAAGCCTTGGGAGTCTCGACCGAGGCCACTGCCGTGGTGGTTGCACCGGATTTCCTATGGGTGCTAGGGGGAGTGGCTGATGCAGGTTTATCGATTCTCTCGACAGACTCAAACACTAAGGCTTGTGTTTCCAAAAAGGATTTTACTCTCTCAATAGTAGGCGACTTCATGTGTTTTCCGAGACTTTTCTCCCAATCGCGACGAGTGTTACTGTGCATGTTTCGAACTAACATGAAGACAATAATGTCGGACCAGTACTTGGTGGGCCGCTCCAAGGCTTGGAGCGCATTCAGAGGTGTAAGGGTTTCGCTAAGTAAGCGCTTAACTTCAAAATAAGTCTCGGAAATCATTGGTTTGACGGAGAATAAATCTGACAGGTGATTATGAACCAGACGACGCTCGTTCTCGTAGAAAAGCTTCAACGTTTCCCAAGCTGGCGCATAGCTCTTATCTGAAATAGGCAAGTCCTTAATGACATCGAGGGCTTCGCTTGTCAAATAGGACCGAAGGCAAGTTAATTTGATAACGTCGGGAATTTGCTGACTATGGACCAGAGATACAAACATATCCCTAAAGTTGGGCCATTCAGCAGATTTACCCGAAAATTTGGGCAATTGTCTTTGAGGCAGAGTCTTAGTCAGAGCTCTGAGATCTATTTGTGGAGTGGGATCCGGCACATTCACCTGGATGGGCGGATCCACCGAGTGAGATTTAATGAGCCTTTGATAATTGGTCAGAGAGTCATCATACTCCTCTTGCACCAGAAAAAGCAGATCCTCTTGGAAATATTCATGATCTGAATCAGCACTATCGTCGTCCTTGATTACTTGATCATTATCAACGAACTGATTCCAAAGTTCATCAAGTCGAATGATTCTCCTCTGGGCTAATTCCACCGACAAGTTGGCGGCACCCTTCTTGAGGAAATTTGTGTCATGATTTGCAATGTGCCCACGAATGGTGAACTGCTTGGCGACTAGTTTCTCCATCTTGAGGTAGTGCACCAAGGGAAAAATTCTACTGAAAAAATATTTCAATGTTTTTATAGGCCGGTAAGGGTGGATATTGTTCCTAAACAACAATCTTTAATTGAAATACAATTAAGATGAGGCAATTATTCTTTAAACAAACGAATGGAAAATATATTCAAACATATGAATATCACTGGTGGAACAATTTTTAATTGAAATACAATTAAGATGAGGCAATTATTCTTTAAATAAAATAAAACTGAAAAAATATTCAAACATATGAATATTATTGGTGGAATAGAATTTAAACTGAAATACAATTTAAATAAAAACAACTAAGCCAGGCAGGTGGCTGACTTCGGAAGAAAACCTAAGCATAATCTTTAATGAAAGTTTGAAAAAAATGAAGAAAGTGAAAAAATCAAAAATTAAATGTAGAAGTGAAAAGGTAAATAGATGAACAAAAAAAACTATAGAGAAAAAAGGAAATCAAAATCCCTAAACAACTCTAATTGGGTTGAGTGGGGGCCAGGGTTATTAGGCACTTGGATTGATCTTTTGAAAATTGGTCTTGAAACAACCTAAAATGTATAAAAGATTCAATTAGAATTTTTGAAAAAATATATAATTGAAAAAATGAAACAATCAGTAACTATTTCAACAATGTAAATAATTTGAGCTTATACTATACTAAATAAGATTGGCAAAAAATTGATTCCAACGCTGACTCTAACAACTATAAAAAACAGTACTTTTGAACCCAAGGCTATCTAAGAACTCTGGGAGTGCTGCTGCAGCTGTACGAGGGCTCGAGGACTACCAGTTGGTGAAGAAAGTCCCTTCGCTTGCTCCCACAGGTGCCAAAGGTTGCTCAGATGTGGTTGGACAGTAAGCGTGGACCTCAGTTTAACAGGTAGTTTCACCTGCAAATTCAATAATGTAAGATAAGGTGGAACAAAATAAAATGAAATTAAGTTTTCAGGTTAGCTCAATCTTAACAAAAGTAAAAATTGAAAAAATTATTCCTAATTTTATTGGTCACTTGACCCTAAAATAATCAATTGTTTGCCAAAATAGTAACAGCTGTACTCAATTATTGAGGAATTGGGTCAACTGACTATTTGTTTTGGAAAGATAAAAATAAATAAATTTAAGAAAAGGCAAAATAGAATGGAGAACAATGCAGCTAACTTTACCCACACAGTTCCAAGGCTAAACAAATACAAAAAAAATTGAAATTATTAAATTGCGCAACACAAGTTTGCGACCTGGAGCGGACCCACCGTATTAGCGGAGTCAGCTGGTCGAGGTACCTTCTCTTTCTCTCTCCCACTGCAGAGGGGCTGCAGTGCGGCAGGGATGTAGCAGGCCGATGGTCTTCAGCTGATGACAAGCGGTGTTGCCAAGTCGCCTTCCGATCCACCGTCGTCTTGGTTTTTGGTCGGGCCGTTGGGCGTCTTTGTTGCTCCGTGGCTTGTGCTGTAGGCGAGTCTCCTCCCCTTGTCTAAAATGGCCGCGAAGCTTCACGTCGCTCTCCGGCAAGGCGTCGGTAGCCGTTTGCGCTTATGAAACTGGCGGCGTCGATGCACTTCTCTTCTATTTTCACTCGCGACGCACTTTTTTCCGGGGAACTTTTCCCCACAAGGGATGCCAAATGTTTGAGAGTTGAAAATTAACGCGAGTCAAAAGGGACGAGAAGAAGGCAGGAATCACTGGGCTTCAAATAAAACTAACACTTGCATTTAATTACGAAAAGGAACTTTTGTGGAGAATTTATTTATCGTTTTCTAAGGTTTACAATAGAGGAGAGTGGTCACGCCGTTTTGACCGGGTGGCGCTCTACCTCTGGCAATAGTCATTGACTTTAAGTAGCGGAGCACACTAAACACGACTGCTCGCTTTCTTTAACTGAAGCCGACTGCCTGCGGACGGAAGTCTTCTCGGCGACCACGCCTCGCGTGAGTCGCTCGGCTGATTTCCGACCGAGGTAGTCCAAACTAACGGCTTAAGCGCCAAAATTCAAATTTATACTATTAATTCTAAACAATTATTTTATTTCAAAAAATAAAAATGTTTTATCGATGGCATGGACAGGATTGCTTCTATTCTATTACCTGAAGGATTGACTAGCCATAAAACCTTTAAATTGCCATTAATTCTCGCTAACATTGAAAGATTTTTTCTCAAAAATGATTTAGATAAAAAAAAATTAAGAGAAGCAAATATCATAGTTTGCGATGAAGCTTCTATGATTCCTAAAAAAGCTCTTGAAATAGAAGATGGAACTTTACAAGATGTATGCAATAATAATTTACCTTTTGGTGGAAAATTAATAATTTAAGGTGGCGATCTTAGGCAAATCCTTCAAGTAGTCAAAAGAGACAATAAAAAAATTATTGTAAAAGATATTACTAAACACAGAAAATAGTGGAAAAATTTTAGAATTCTTAAACTCACTGAAAATATGAGGTGCAAGGATAAAAATTTTTCTAAATTATTACTAAAAATAGGAGAAGGTGAAATTGAAAATTTTAAATTACCTAAGAAATGGAAAAGTAAAGATGTGTGCAATTCAATTTTTGGAGATTTAAATGAAAATTATAATTTCAATAAAGTTATTTTAGCTCCGAAAATAGTATATTACAGTCCCGAGGGAGTCAAAAATGAGGTAGCCTTTAGAAAACCCAAATTGATGTCCGAGCCGAAGGCGAGATCATCAAAGGTTTGCTAAAGGTTCATTTTTGAACTCCTAAGGGCTGAATACTATTTTTCACGCCAGTAGTCAGAAAGTACAATATTCGTTTCCGGTACGCGCCCAAAAATTGTACTTTCGGGCTACTTGTGTGAAAATGAAAATGTTGTTAATGTTAAACAGGAAAGTATTGAATATATTAAATGGACCGAGTAGAATATATTACAGTACAGACAAAGCCATTCATAAGGGAGTAGATCAAACTGATTCAAATATATATTTAGATTATCCAATTGAATACTTAAATTCAATAAATGATGGGCTTCCTACCCAGGAACTAAAATTTAAAAAAAACGCAGTGGTAATAGTAATTAGAAATCTAAGTATAAAAAATGGTTTATGTAATAGAACTAGATTGAAAATAACAAATTTATATGAACATAATATTGAAGCTAAAATTATTATAGGTGAAAAAACAGTTTTGATGGACAAGTTGAATTTGCCTGTCTTGCTTCTGAACACACATTTTGTGAGGATTGTGTGCAAAAAATAGACCGCTATACAATGTGCCGTTCAAAGTGTTGGGGAAAACTTCAATTCTATTTCCAGCAGAACCAGTAGCAATGCAATATTCAAGAGAAAAAGTACAGATGGTCAATGAGCTGCTTGCACCAGCTCGACGAAATTTTTTCTCTAGAGAGGTCGTAGTCAAGGGTATTCGAGATACCTTTCAAGCTGACCTTATACAAATGGGACAATTCTCCTGACTAAATCGAGACTAAAAGTTTATTCTTTGTTGCATTGATATATTTAGCAAGTATGCTTAGGCTGTACCTCTGAAAAATAAAACGGATAAGAGTGTAATGGATGCATTTAAAAAAATTTTGAAAGAACAAGTAACGAAAAATCTGCAGACTGATCAGGGCAAAGAGTTTTACAATTCCAAGTTTCAAGAGCTGATGAAGCAGCATGGCATAAATCACTATTTCACCTATTCAATTTTGAAATCCTTGATAGTTGAGCGCTTTAATCGTATGCTAAAGGCCTTTGGCAGAGATCTAGTCTTCAGGGTAATCACCAGTGGTGAAGAATATTGCAGCAAATTGTGAGCAAGTATAACAACTCTGCACATCGTACAATTGGTCGAGTAACGGGATAAAAATTGCGGGAAGAGGAAAATTTAAATCTATATTTAGTAAAAGTTAGACTCCTAATTGGTCCAACAAGCTCTTTAAAATTTCCATAGTGCAAATTACAAATCCAGTGACGTATTTGCTCGAGGATTTGCAAGGAAAGGCAATTTTAGGAGGTTTTTAGGAGTACGAGCTACATCCAGTGAAAAATCCAGACGTCTAATTGGTGGAAAAAATACTGAAAAGAAGGGCAAATAATAATGAATATGTAAAGTGGTTAGGATTGTCATCAAGTTATAATAGTTGGATAAGCAAGGATAAATTATTAAAATAATTTTTAATAATGTAATCATAATATTTTACAGCATACATTTTTGATTTTTAACCATAAAATGATTCTATTAGAACAGATGCTCCTTCATCCTTCATCAAACCAGGTTTTTTTTTAATATGTTTACCAATATTGTATACATTTGGTCATGGATAGTCGTCAGTGTCAAATTTGTGAGAGTCTCGATTCATAATTTCATAGATATTTTCAATGAATATAACAATGAAATGCCGCTATTCTTTGTTGGAATGGATGTGAAGACTTATTATTTATTACTGTATCTGTATGAGATGGTTTATGAAAGATATCAAATTCAAACTTGTTCATATTCTTCGTGATTAATAAATCTAAAAATGGTATACTATCATTCTCTGCTCCCTCCATAGTGAATTTGATATTTTCATCCATCTCATTTAAGTCTTTAAATAATTGTGTTAGTTGTCTATCGGTTCCAACAAAAACAGCAAAAATATCATCCACATATCGATACCAACATTTGAAAAGTTTAAAATTTTTATTTAATTTAATAGATCTTTCTAACTCAGTCAAAAATATTTCTGCCAATATAGGGCTTAAAGGATTACCCATGATCAAACCATCATTTACCAAGTAAACATTCCCATCAAATTCGAAATAATTTTGCATCATACATGTATCTAAAATTTTTAATATTTCTGACTTTATATTATCTTCAACATTCTGTCTTTCTAACATATTCAAAATAATGTTTAGTACTTTCTTAATAGGAATACTTGGAAATAAATTAACTACGTCGAATGATAATAATTTAGAATTATTCTCTAATTTTATATTTTTAATTTTATCTATCGAGAAAATTACATCACAAAACATCTGGTTCTTAAGTTGTTGTTTAAAACAAAGTTTAGTCCCGAAACACATCAATTTCAAATCAAATACTAGAAAGAGTGCATCACAGAAAGCAATAAATATGGGAATCAAGACATGGCTTAAAGAAGATAGGAAAATTTATTTTAAGAAGAGAGATGTCACAAGTTTATACTTGAAATTAATTCATACCGAATTATTACATAGATTGAGCAACATGGAATTCGATCATATGGACATCAAAGTAGGAACTCAAGTTGATTATTTTGTTTATAAAAAGAATGTCAAACAAAAACTTAAATTGGATAAGTTGAGAGAGAAAAAGAATAAAAATAGAAATTTGATTAATCACATTAATATAAATAATAATTACTCCGAACATATTTTTTATAAGAGATTTGAGAATTTGACGGAAACAATTTTTGAAAATGATGAGATTGAATTGTTAGAGAAAGGTTTTAATTTTAATTTAAAAACTAATAATTTTAAAAATGATTCTGAAATAGTTAGTGTAGATTGTGAATTAGCTCTAAATACAATTAATTTCTTTTTTCATAATAAGATTACTACAACAATAAATAGTATGAAACACAAAATATATGATGGGATAAGAAAGATGAAGAGAAATGCAATAGATTTTTATCACATAAAGTTAAAAAAAATTATCGGAAAAATAAAGAATAAATCAAAGAATAATAATATTGTATTTACTAGAGCTGATAAAGGTAAAACTGTAATAGCAATTAATAGTACAGATTATGTAACAAAAACTTTACAATTTTTGAATAACAAAAAATTCAGTATCATTAATATTGATCCGACAGCTAAATTTCAAATATCAATAAAGGAATTTTTAAATAAGTCAAAAATTTTTGAAAATTATAGAGATAGGGAGTTATTGGCAATGAACGCACAAATTCCTAAATTGTATTCATTGATCAAATTACATAAACCTGATAAACCGATTAGACCAGTAGTATCATGTGTAAATTCTCCTTCTGAGAAGATTACTAAGAAATTAATCAATTTAATAAAAACAGATTGTAATTTTGAACCGTTGTTAAGTATTAAAAACTCATTACAATGGATAGATAAAATTAAAAATATAAAATTAGAGAATAATTCTAAATT
Source organism: Encarsia formosa (assembly GCA_038277355.1). NCBI lineage: Eukaryota > Metazoa > Arthropoda > Insecta > Hymenoptera > Aphelinidae > Encarsia > Encarsia formosa. The sequence goes on along the minus strand of CM076184.1, from coordinate 87,283,963 downwards.
ATTATCATTCGACGTAGTTAATTTATTTCCAAGTATTCCTATTAAGAAAGTACTAAACATTATTTCGAATATGTTAGAAAGACAGAATGTTGAAGATAATATAAAGTCAGAAATATTAAAAATTTTAGATACATGTATGATGCAAAATTATTTCGAATTTGATGGGAATGTTTACTTGGTAAATGATGGTTTGATCATGGGTAATCCTTTAAGCCCTATATTGGCAGAAATATTTTTGACTGAGTTAGAAAGATCTATTAAATTAAATAAAAATTTTAAACTTTTCAAATGTTGGTATCGATATGTGGATGATATTTTTGCTGTTTTTGTTGGAACCGATAGACAACTAACACAATTATTTAAAGACTTAAATGAGATGGATGAAAATATCAAATTCACTATGGAGGGAGCAGAGAATGATAGTATACCATTTTTAGATTTATTAATCACGAAGAATATGAACAAGTTTGAATTTGATATCTTTCATAAACCATCTCATACAGATACAGTAATAAATAATAAGTCTTCACATCCATTCCAACAAAGAATAGCGGCATTTCATTGTTATATTCATCGGTTATTGAATGTTCCTTTGTCAGAGAATAATTTTAATAAAGAACTCAATATTATTAGACAGATAGCTCATAATAATAGTTTTAATGTTGGATTGATCGATAAAATATTGAATAAAAAGTTGAAAGTGAAATTAATGAATCAAATATATCCAAGTATAGTAAATAAAACAAATAATAATTATTTCCCATTTACATATAACGGTGAACAAAGCAGAAAAGTTTTAGATGATTTTAATATTTTGAATGATAATTTTAATTGTAAAATAAAATTTGCATATAAAACAAATAATACGATAGCAAAAAAAATCAAAAATAATAAAAGTAAAACAAATAAAGTACTCAAGTCAGGAGTTTACAAATTAAATTGTTTCGATTGTGATAAAGTCTATGTTGGACAAACAGGAAGAACTTTTGATAAAAGAATCAAAGAACACATTAGCCATTACAATAATAAATATGTAGAAAAATCTAATTACGCTAAACATTTGATAGAAGAAAACCATAAATTTGATGAGAATTTTGAAATTTTACACTTTATGAATAAGTCAGGAAAACTAAATTTGTTAGAATCTCTAGAGATTAACCGATATAGAAACACGAATAGATTACTAAACGATCAGGTAGACATAATTAACTCTCCACTTCTAAATTTGTCTACTTTGTAAATAAGGATAACTCTTTAAATGAATAGATGTTTGTAATTAAGTTTAGTATTGTATATACTCATCTGAAGATGACATTGTATGTCGAAACGGCTGTCATGAGGCTAATGTATTAACTAATGTTAATAAATAAATTGTGAAAATCGAAAACATTTTGTTTTTTATTATTCTCGAATTGATAATGGATTTTCACCAAGTGAATGCAATAACTCTACAAAGTTCATCATAATTGACATTAATTATTTAATTTTCATCTTTAACTAAAATTTTATCATTTTCGTCTGATGTGTATTGACTCGACTTACTTAAATTATCATTATCATTCTCAAAATCAATATTTTTATTCTTTAAACTTAAATTGATACTCTCGATATAATTTTCATTAATAATCTTTTCTAAACAAATAAATTTCTTCTCATTTCCAATTACTCTTACATGTCTAGCATTAATTACTTTATTATTTAGCAAAACTCTATAACTATCATTATTATAACCTACTAAAATCTACTAAAATACCGATTTTAGCTTAATCATCCCAATTGCCTTTTCTAAAAATCTCAGGGATTCTCACAAAAACTTTACTTCCATAAATTTTTAAATGTTTAACATTATTTTGGTTTCTTTCCAAAAAATATTTTATATGGGGTCTGATTTTCTTGAGTATTAGCCATTCTACGATTTTTCAAATAAGAGACTGTTTTTATAGATTCAGGCCAATATCTATGATGAATTCCCGCTTCTCAGGCTAAACACTGAACAATATCCATTGCAGATCCATTATATCTCTCGGTTCCACCGTTTAACTCATGCACATAACTTGGACATGGTGATAATTCAATACCCATGTATTTAATAAAATTATAAATTCTACGATTCAAATATTCTTTGCAATTATCACAGCGTAATTTTTTAACTCTCTTATTCAAATTAACATATTCAATAAAACAACCCGTAGTCTCGTTGTGAAGATTTACTTTTAATGCAATATGTTCTCGTACATTTACTATAGTCATCGACAAACGTTAAAAAATATTTCTCACCACAGTAACCCGTTGTTCTGTGTGGGCCATTTAGATAAGTATGAATTAACTCTAAAATCTCGGTAGACTCAGTTCTCTCATTATCAAAAGGTAGATTTTCCATTTTACTCTGTATACAATTTGCACAATTTAAGATATCATTCTCTAACTTATCTGGCAAACCTTCAAATAATTTTTATTTTACAATTTTATTCAAGTATTGAAAATTTAAATGGCCTAAAGCCCTATGCCTTTTTTTTCTCTGTTAATTTCAAAACGTTTACATAGACATCATCATCTTTCTTTTTATCAATAAAACTTTCCAAAATATACAAACTTTCAACTTTATGAGCTACAGCCATTAATTTTCTCTGATTGTTATAAATTTTTGCTTTATCATCTCTCATCACAACTGTGCTGGATTCACTGATTTTATAAATACTCAAAATATTCTTTCTCATACCTTTAACAAAATCAACATTTTTTTATTCTACATGCACTTCATTATAATAGTTTTTTATGAATATTTTAACTTTTCCTAACTTCGTAGCTTTTGAATTCTTGCCATCTGTCAATTTAACGTCAATTGGATTATTTAAATCTACATACTCACAGGAATGCTCTTCATTATAAATTATGTGGTCTGTACAGCCACTATCAAGTAACCACTTTATTTAACTTTTATCATCACTTTCATCCTTTTGTAGATGCTTCACTTTCATTTCACAACTTCCACCGCCCAGGTTCCAAGTGACTCGTTGCGTTGTTCGCTGGTTAATTCAGATCCTTGACGCCCTCGACCTCGTCCTCGTTGAGCTCCTCCGCGGCCGTTACCACGATGATTTTCTCGCTGTCTACGCTGATTGTAGTGAGCTCTGCCATGTTGAGCTCTTAGATTTGAATTTTTTCTTGTATTTCAGCTTTGATGTAGTCAACTGTTCTGTCCTATTATGGCACAAGATCATTTAAATCACCAATATAAGTGTAACTCACTGGCAAAGCATTTAACATATATCTCATTGTATTCTTCTTCACTTATTTTTCTTCCAGTGGCCTTGATATTGCACGTGTTTTCAAAATCCACAAAAAATTGTTCAGTGGTATCATAGTTTTTAAACTTTATTTGCTCTAACTTGTGCCTATTTATCATTTGTAGCGCTGTTGATTCTCTTCGATACATTCTATCAAATGCTTGTATCATTTCTAGAGTCATCTTGTACTGACAGACGTACCCTCATTGTTTATTTTTTATACTTATTAAGATTGTTTTTGCTCTTTAATCTTCTTCTTTTAAGCATCTGCTGTTTCATTTTCAAGTTTTTCTCTCTCTGCTGGCTCTTGACATTCCTTGCATCCTAACGGAGCCATTAGTCTATACTTCCAGTTTTCAAAACCTTGTCACGGTCGGTGAAAATATTCGTCCACACGATTGAGATTTTTCGTGTGGACGCGGGCCAGCAGCAGACGAACAGCTGCTGGTGGACCATTCCGGAACGGACCGACCGTTAGTGGTCGGACCAGCTGGAACGAGGCGTAAGCGCGCCAGTCTACTTGGATAGTTTAGGCTAGACACTCCGTCTCTCTCTCGTTTTCTTTTTTTTGTCGAAATAAAGAAAGTTGTGATCGCGGCTCGCGGAAAGTTTTTTTTTTGTCAACTACGACTCGCAAAGTCGCTGAGAGTGTGGTGTGTTGGAGTGTACGAGTTTGTGGTGTACAAACTAGAAATCCCGGAACCCCTGCTTCACGGAGATCTCCACCCGCGCGGCGTCAAGGTTTGTGCCCCCCGAAAACGAGTGTGAAGCGTGTGTGTGCAGGAGTGCTGAGTGATAAGGGAGAGAATCCGTAGATTGTTCTCTCCCCGTCTAGATTTATTTCCTGAAGATTCTACATGTGAATCCTCGATAGAATTCACACGTAGAAACTTGCGAGCCGGCGCGCGTAACCGCCCGGCAGATTGCTTTGTTTACTTTTACTTTTCTTTGTTCGGCCACTCGCGCGATCGGCCGAACTTTAAACTTTAAATTTTAAATTCTAGAATCGCGATAATTAATTTTTGTAGTAACATTATTTTTTGTTATTCATTTCGACAATAAATTGTAAAATTAAAATTAATTGTCGTTCCGAGGTTTTTTATTAAAAACCGAACCTTTTTCCTCCGCTCGACTCTTCCTCATTTAGGGAATTCATTAATTCCGGGAGATTTGTTTTATTTTGATTTTAGCTTGGGGAATACCCCCGCCCACTGCCGGCATTCGACAGCTAGTCCGTGTACGCGTCTCCCCAAGCATGTCTACTTATTATTTGCAGGTACTGGCAACGGCTGCAGGAGTACTCAGGAGCGAGTACTCAGGAGTTTTATATTTGTACAGTTGCTGGTCCGACAACGCGGATCGTCGTTGTTTTTCCCCGGACGAGCACTGTAACGACCTTCACCATAAAAATTGGGATAGAAATATCATCGACTTTTACGTATTTAGCCATTTTTTATTTTTTTATTTTTTCAATGTATAATTTTACACCTAACACGTTTTTTAAACTTCTCAAAAATCTTTTTTCAAGTAACTTATATTTTCTTTACTTAGAATAATTTCACTGTGCTCCGATTCTTCAGCTTTAATTTTATCTTTTATCCAATTGAGCATTTATTGTTTCATTCACTGAGTGACTTTTAATTTATAACTCATTCACCCATTCACCTTAACCTCAAAATTCACCATGCGCTCGCTTAACCTCGCCAAGCGACATGCGGTCTCACACATTTTAATCAACATGCATCTGCTACAAGCACAGATTAATCTTTCAGGCTTTAAATGCCTCACTATAATTTAGCTTCCAAGCTAATTAATCACAGCTATATTTTCTATTAATTTCTATTCCTCTATTGTAGAATACATAGAACAAAAATTATGAGAACACATGTTTTTACTTTAACAATTACACTTTAAACTATACTCGCTGCTACCATGATGTAAAGGTAAAAACTTTTTTTGAAATTTTATTTGTATATGATTAAAATTTTTTAGTGTTACAAAACTAAAAAAAAATTTACTCTTAGCGGAACTTGCTATGTTGGAAATACAGGCCGATGAGGAAGGAGACGCTGACATTTTTAAAAGTAAATTTCTATTGTTTTTTTTATTTTTTATTCCATTTTGAATTATACCAGTTTGAATATTTTTAAATTTTTACAGTTGTTAGCGAGAATGATGGTGTGCACGAAGAAGAGGCTAAGGAGAACACGATAGAAGGTAAGATTGATTTAGTTTCTATTTAAATTTAAATTTTTATTTTTATTTATTTAATTTTTCATTTTACATTTTATTTATTTTTTGTAGATGCTAATCCTAGTAGTACTGTTTCTCAAGTGAATGAAAATGACCAGAAGCCTTGGTCATCAATCCAATTTAATGAAAATAATCAGGAGCCTTTGATACCTGTGCCTTCAACCAGCGAGAATGTTAATCCAATATTCTCTGAATCAGAGGAGTCGTGCGGAAATGATCAGGATTTTAATTGCGAAGAGGTCATTGAGCTCTTAAGCAGTGACAACGATAGCAGCGACAATGATGTTTTCAATAAAAATGTAAAGCAAATGAAGAAAAGAAAGCACCAAGAGTGCGAGAAGGACCCGGAGAGCCACGATGACGACGAGGATGCTACACGATGTAAAAGAAAGCGTCAAGAGTGCGAGAAGGATACTGAGAGTCGCGATGACGACGAGAATACTCTAGGAGGTAAAATTTTTTTTTTTATTTACGAGAGATTTTTCATATTTTTTTCATATTACACTTTTTTATTAAAGAAAATATTTTTCAGGTCAGGCGTGGCGGAGAATCAAGAGGACAGAAAAGATATATTATTTTACAAAAAGAAAGTACCAAGTACTAACCTAGATTTAGTTATAATGGCATCGAAATTTTGGCATGCTTCGTTCCTCCTCCCGAGGGTGCAAATTTAGTAGAATGGTTAGACAAAGGACTAGAAGAGCTTCATGAAAATCTATTAAACAGAAGAAGGTCTGGTGATCATATTGGGATAACGGTTAACTCCGACTACTTCAACCAAGGCCCGATGTGGATGTCCTTTAGAAGAATCAGAGACTTTAAAGTTGATGATCTTTGGGAAATTTTCTATAGCGCCTCGCAGAGCTGTTCTGATTTCGGGATAAATGATTCATTCTCAATCAGCTGTGCCTTGATCGACGAAGTAAGGGGTGCCGGACAAGTAGCCTTGTCGCTCGACAATACAAGAAAAACGTCGATTTTAACAATTACAAACAAAGACAACCTTTGTCTGCCCCACTCGTTAGTGACTGCTCTGACCTATGCCATCCGAGGAACAGTGCGTTTGGGACACCATCACGAGGCTTGGGAAAAAATTAGGGTCACCAATGGTGGTCTGTAATGACAAGCAGCTCTGGAATTGTGCAAAAATGCAAGAGTCACGATACCTGCAGATGGTTGTGGAAGAAGTACAAAAGTTTTAGGATTTCTTTACATCTCGTCGAGTCGCTATCAGAATATATCCCTAGACCACTTTTGCTCGTGGTGGAAAACTTTTTTTTGACGGTACGGATGACGTATCAAGATATTTTGGAGAAAAAAAATAGCCTTATAAAACACGCACTAAACATCATGTACTACCCTCAAACCAATCATTTTGAAATGATAAAGAGTTTGACTGGTGCTGCGTCCAGCCAAGGATTTTGTGTACCCTGCAACAAAAGTTTTCAGAATCCAGAAGACCATCGGTGTTCAAAAAAGTGTCAAAAATGTATGAGTATCCCGCCGTGTGAAAAATCGGTTCCAGGCAAAAAATGCACCGTATGCTACAGAACTTTTTTTGGTGAAAGTTGTTATGAAAAACATTTACCAGAGAACTCTTTTCACGGAAAAAGCTCCACTTGCGAGAGATTGAAAATTTGTAAGAGATGCAGTAAACAAATTAAATTAGATTGGCAAAAAAAAAAGATAATGATGAAAGCGTAGATGATTCGAAAAAAAAGAAGAAAAAAAAAAAAAAGGAGAACACAAGTGCGGACAGAGCTGGTGTAATATTTGTTTAAAGTATTTGGACATAAGACACTTTTGTTTCATGCAAAATCTCAAAAAAGAGTAATGTACTAGAAAAAAACCGATTATATACATTTTCTACGATTTTGAGGCATCACAATCAATCTCTGTGCCAGGAGACGAGGAGAAAAAAATTCATCGAACAAACTTGTGCGTTGCCCAACAAGTTTGTACATTTTGTTTAAAAGATGAAGATATAGAGACCGACTGTGACTATTGTGGGGTGCGCGAACATACTTTTTGGTCACATCCAGAAAAGCAGCTGATCGAGTTTGTGTCTACCTGTGCAAAAATTGCAAAAAAAGTAATTGTTTTAGCACAGAATAGTCAAGCCTATGACTGCCAATTTATCTACAAGTTTTGCATCGAAAATTTAGATAAGCGTGAAAATCCCCATGTGATACTCAATGGTTCGAAAATAATTTTACTACAGTATAAAAACATAAAATTTTGAGTTAACTTCCGAAGGCGTATGGATTTGAGAATTTAGAAAAAGGTACTTTTCCACATCTATTTAATACACCAGAGAATCAAGACTACGTGGGAGAGATGCCACCTCTTGAATCTTACTCGGTCGACTGCTTGAAACCAATCGAGCGAGAAAAACTCATTATCTGGCACAGGAGAATGGTAGGTTCAGGTTATGTTTTTGATTTCAAACGCGAAATATTAAAGTACTGCAAACAAGATGTCAATATTTTAAGATTAGCATGTTTGGCCTTTGCTAAAAATGTACAGAATTTCAGCGTTGATCCTTTTGACGAATGCACTACCATTGCCTCCACATGCATGAGAGTTTTCAGAAAAGAATTTTTGAAACCTAATCTTATTGGGATTCTTCCTCCTGAAGGTTACAGAATGGTCGATAAGCAGTCAAAAAAAGCCCTAGTCTGGTAACAATGAATGGAGAAAAAAGTATTGAAGAGAAAAATTTGTCACGCTCATTCGTCATTTCGCTGTACCCCAGTTGCTTAAAATTCGCAGCATATCCCGTGGGTCATCCTCAAGTTTACGTGGGGGGCCAAGAATGCAGAAAATTTATGGATGGTAATACAAAAAAAGTAAATGGACTTATATTGTGCGAGGTTTTACCCCCTGACCACCTTTATCATCCGGTGTTACCCATCAGGATGCATGAAAAACTAATTTTTCCGTTGTGTCGAACGTGTGCCGAATTATTTTATCAAGAAGAGTGTACCCACAACGAGACCGAGAGAACACTGACAGGATCCTGGGTCTCACTCGAGGTCGTGAAGGCTGTCGAACGTGGATACAAAATTCTAAAAATACACGAAATTTGGCGGTACGAAATGTTACAATACGATCCTAAAACTAAAAAAGATGGACTCTTCAATAGATACATAGACGCCTTCTTTATTCAAAAGATCTACTCTTCAGGTTTTCCGCCTGATTGCGAGTCAAAAGAGGCAAAGGAACAATACGTCAAAGATCTGAAGGATTTGGAAGGCATCGAGGTGGAAAAAAATAAAATTGTTCTCAACGTAGGATTTCGCTCGGTCAGTAAGCTCTTTTTAAATGCATTTTGGGTAAGTTTTTTTCACAATTAAAAGAATAAAAATAAAAATAAAAAAATTGTAATAATAAATAAGCAAATGATAAAATTTTTATTTCATACGTTACAGGGGAAATTTAGTCAGCGAGAGGACAAAACAACGACAGAGGCCATACACGATCCTGCGAATTTACTGAATCTACTTACGTCCCCCAATATAGAGGTCAACGGCATTGTTCCAGTCGATCAGCAAACGTTATACGTTAACTGGCAGTACATCGCAGAGTCAAGAGACAGATCACCAACGACAAACGTCGTCATCGCTGCATTTGTTACAGCGCTCGCTGGGCTAAAATTATTCGGGTACTTGGAAACTTTAGGTACCAGAGCTTTGCACTACGACACCGACAGCGTAATGTACATTAGCAGAAAAGGGGAGCCGGACTTACCTACGGGCAAGATGTTAGGAGAACTTAGCGACGAATTGGCTTGTTTTGGGGAGGGGACTTATAAAGATAGTTTGATTTCGGCGGGGCCAAAGTTTTATGCGTTCGAGTATAAAAAACCCGATGGGGGCACGGGAAACGTATGCAAGATTAAACGGGTACGGTTAAATTATAATAATCAAGAAAAATTAAATTTAATCAGCATTCGGAAAATGATAGAACAGGACGCGGAACCGATAGTGTTAAAGTCATAGGGAATACGGAGAACCAAATTTCATGAAGTTGTCACGGTGAATGAAATTAAAACGTGTTAGCCGGTTTATGGTAAGAGAGTTTACAAGGGACTCAGCGAAAGCTACCCTTTTGTTTACAAACGTGGGTGTTTCAAATAATTGTAATTGAAAAAAAAGGAGCGTACTCTATTAATCTATAGCCTGTCCAACATAAAATATATTTTTTGTACTTTATTACTACTTATGACAAAAAAAATAAATAAATAAAAAAAAAAACAAAACTTTGATGCCACCTAACTCTATTTTTATTTATATACCTCTCTTCGATTGTCTTCGATTTATAATTGATATAATTTATCAGGAAAATTAAATTCAAAATTTGAACTGTGTCGAAATTAAAATATTAATTTTTTGCTATATTTTTTTGGACAGTCGTAGCGTGTAATTAACATTCAGCTAAGCCAGCAAGGTCTTGGAGGAAGAGTGGGGCATGGGGTGTTGTTGTAGATAGGAATATATTTTTTTTTTCTTTCCCCAAGTTCCTGTTCTATTATACTTACTTTCTTTGTTGAGTTTACAATGTCGACAAGAATGAGTGCTAGTGGCACTTACTGCTGCTACCGCTGATGCTTTCAAATTACAGTTTTTTTTAATTTTTATTTAATTTTTATTTATTTTTTTTCAGTTAATTTTTAGGTGAATTTAAAAATATTTCTTGAATTTATAAAAAAAACATCATCACTTAGTAACGATTCACCCATAGAATTCAACGTTCCTGGCAACAGCGATGAATACATAGATCTCTCGCGTATGATGCTCAGTTTGAAAGTAGAGTTAAAGTGTAGTGTGAAATCAACCGACTTTCCTATGGGTGTCACCCAAGATAAGGTCGACAAAGTTGGTCCTGTAAATAATAGTATGCATTCGATTTTTAATCAACTGGATGCTTCGCTCAATCATACGAATATTTCAGCGTCTTCTGGTTACTATCCCTACAAAGCGTACTTTGAAGCTGAATTACGGAGCGTCAGCAAAAAAGTCACACCTAGGTTGCGTGTGCTGGAGCGACGACACAGCCGGGGAAATGGACAATCTCGAGGACGAAAATGAAAGTCTTGTAGCCAGGTGCAAGTTGTAAGTTAAAAAAAAAATTGATTTGATTGGTCATCTGCATCATGACATATATTTAATCAAGACAGGTTGATGTTAAACGGGGTAGATATTTTCATTCGTCTTGTGAAGTCTCCTGACAAATTTTGTCTAATGGACAGTTATGGGTACTTTTCTGTCCACATCGAAGATGCCTGCCTAATGATGAGACGAGTTAAAATTAATCCTGGCGTACTACTAGCCCACGCAAAAGCTTTATCTCAAAATACGGCAAAATATCCGATTACTCGAGTACAAGTTAAAGCCATTACTTTGCAAAATTCTGTTGATGCACAGTCAATCGATCATATATGCTTGGGGCAGCTACCAAAAAGAATAATCATTGGTTTGGTGTAAATAAAGCTTTTAGCGGAGACTTTACAAAAAATCCGTTCGATTTTAATCACTTCAACATCAACTCTCTATGTCTGTGTATAGATGGCGTACAAATCCCATCAAAACCACTACAGCCCGACTTTAAATCCAAAAAATGTTTCATCGAGGCATACCATACTTTGTTTTCGGGAACTGGAATTCACTTTCTTAATGAAGGAAACAACATTTCTCAGGAATCTTACCCTAACGGATACTGTCTTTTCGCCTTCGACCTAACTCCTGATCAGTCCGCCAATGAAAGTCACTGGAATCTTGTAAAAAATGGGAGCGTTAGAATTAATGTAGGCTTTGCTGAAACTTTGTTAACCACTGTAAATTGTATAATTCATGCTGAGTATGAAAATATTATAGAAATAGACGTCTCTGGGTAGTTGTGGATTTGAATAATTGAAAAAAAAATGTAAAAAAGATAAATAAATCAATAAATTTTGGACTTCCAATTTTTTTACTCACCCCCGTCCCCCTATACATCTTGTACATAATAATAATAATTTTGAATGATTTTTTTATTTTATCCTCACTATAACAAGTTCAGTATTGATTAAACTGTTGTTGAAGTAAGACTATGAATTTTGTAATAGATATTCAATTTTTAAAAGATAAAAATAATTTAAATTCACCAAAAGAAGTGGCCGTTGCTATCTTGAATCATGATTTTTTTGCCATTGGATATTATCTCCCAAGTTACCTGCAAAGTACATTAATCATAAAATCAGAAGCTGCAACAATTGGCTGAAACAACATCATCACAGACTGGATTACAGCGAAGGCGAGGTCGAGGAGAAAGCCGTTTGTAATACTCTACGAAGAATTGCAAAAAACGCTGAAAACATTTACGTTAGAGGAAACGAAAAGTGGTTGCTTCTACATAAAATTACCGGAGCCAGAATAATTAATTTAGAGTACAATAAAGATTGCCCCGTTTTTAAAAAATTCTTCCAAGAATAGTGTATACTGCCTTTATCACGCAATAAACAATATAAATTTTAAATTCACATGTGCCCTGAGTAATGCGTTGAAATTAAAAACTTGGCTTGAAACGCAAAACATTAGTAATATTCCGAAAAATTTACGGTTAAAAAGTAATAATGAACAGTATAGAGATTTTAAAAAACCTTTCTACGATAAAGTCGCATACTGTAGGTGTCTTCCCTGCAGATCAGATCCCCCGAGTTTGGACGAAACCGACAGCCTTCTTTTTTAACACGGATGGACATACCAAGCCGGGGTCTCATTGGGTTTCAGTTTACGTAAACGAGTCGGGAAAAGGATGGTACTTTGACTCCTATGGATTACCTCCCAGTAAACCTGAATTTATCAATAGAATAAGAAAAAATTGTAAAAATTTTCTCTGGAACACTGTACAGTTACAAAGCTAAACATCTGATGTATGCGGTCAATTTCGTTTAATATTTTTACCATGCTTGAGTTCTGGCATGAGTATGAATAAGTTTTTGAAAAAATTTTCAGCCGATAAACGAAAAAATGATGCGATCGTACGGAGACTTGTAAAACATAAAAAAAAAAGATATGTATGCTGATAGTTTCAATGGCCATGGTGGGGGTATAATCAGACGTAGTAAAAAATGCAGCGCTAAAATATCGTTGATATGCTGAGTCAACTCTTTTTTATCCCCTCTTTTCTTCTAGCTCATTAGAAATTTTACGTGCACGCGACCTCGACTCCCTCACACCTGCACTCATCATTTTGTTCGTTGATCAGTGCAGTTAATTTTCGCTGTGTTACTTTTGGTGGTAAAATGGAGACCAACGAAGGATTCATAGCACCACTTATTAACTCAATCTTTGGATTGAATAAATCCTTTTCAAAAAAATTATTCGTGGGTCTAGATTACCCTACTATAACAGAAAAAGAATACTTGCTGGTGGTTCGTCTTGTAGGCAACGATTACAGAGGAATCGTTTTTTGTGCAGATGTCTGGTACGCTTTCAAAAGTAAGTTTGATGACATCTCCAAGTGATTTTACGACGATCCAAGTGAAAAATTACTCAGTCAAAAAATTTATGGCTTAGGTTATTCCATACACTTTACTTAAACCGCGTCGAAAAAAGTTATTGAAATTGAAGCCTCCTTGGACACTACAACAACAACGGCAGCAACAAAAAAGATAAAAAGAAGCGTGATTTTCGCCGAAGTAGGTTTTAACTATTTAAAAAATTATATTTACAAGTGCATCGATCTGAAGCTAAAGTATCTGCAAACTGTGAACAAAAGTGCTAGTATCGTAGTGAATGAAATAATCGAGCGTATATTTTACAAAATACGAAACGAACACGAGGGGCAAGTGCTAGATTTTAATAAATACTAGGACCCCTCAGCGCGCTGCAAGCGCGCATTGGAAAAAAACCATTTTAACTTTAAATTGCACTTTTCGAATATTTTAAAAAACCTTCTCCACCAATCAGCTCACGAATAAAAAGTTTACGCAATATGGCGCTAGCTCTCTTTTAATTTTAGATACTATAACGAGCGCTATTGAAAATGATGAAAAAATGTTTATCGAATTGTCAGAACTGAAACAAAAGGTAGATAGTGAGATTAAGGAGCTTGTGTGCCAGGAAATTCTCTCAGATACAGAAATTCAAATTACATGCTATCAAATTTTTTCTAGGCGAATGAATGATGTACTAGAAATAATGAATAAAAAATTATACCTGATGTAATTTTAACTGTATTGTCATAAGTGATAAAAATAAAAAAATTAAAAAATGAAAAAAAATACGATGTTATTATTTATACCCCCCTCCCCCTCTTCGATATTTTATTTTTAATTTTGTTTAACTCTTTTTTTTTTTTTTTTGTAAATTCAAGAAATATTTTTAAATTCACCTAAAAATTAATTGAAAAAAAAAAAAAATAAAAATAAAATAAAAATTAAAGAAAACTGTAATTTGAAAGCATCAGCGGTAGCAGCAGTAAGTGCTACTAGCACTCATTCTTATCGACCTTGTAAACTCAGCAAAGAAAGTAAGTATGATAGAACAGGAACTTGGGGAAAGAAAAAAAAAAAACATTCCTATCTACAACAAGACCCCATGCCCCACTCTTCCTCCAAGACCTTGCTGGCTCAGCTGAATGTTAGTACACGCTGCGACTGTCCAACCAACACAGTCACTCTCCGGTTACCCGCCCGACACGACGCTGCATTTTTTTTTTTTTTTTTTCACTGACAAAAATTTCCTGGGGAACATTTTTTATTTTTCCCGGGGACCATGGGTAACTACTCACGACATTCATACTGCGTACACTCAAATGTCATATTTAGTTGTGTCGGAATTTTGATTTAATTCAACAGAATCAAATGTAGCTACGTTCAGGGGAAAATAACGAGCGCCGGTGATGGACATGCGGCGGGTCCGATCACATAAACCACGAGTGCCTAGAAGGAGTGACCTGCTACAACTGTGGCCGCAAGCGACTCTTAGGACGCAACTGCCCGTAACTGAACACGGGTGTCATCTGTTTCAAGTGCAAGAAGCCAGGCCATTTAGTCCGCGATTGCGATCGCAGACGATTTAACCGAAGAGTGGGCGTCATTTTAACCACCTCCAGCCCGAGTTCGGAGGATCTATGAAAGCAGGGACGATCAACTATAGGATAGAAGCCACAAGTCGGTCATCATAAAGGGCCTGGAGGTGAAAGTCCTTATAGACAATGGATCTGATGTTAATATCCTACAGTCCGACTTGTGGAAGAAGATCCAAGAAAACGGAGGTTTACTAACCTCGTATCAACTGGAAGCTTGTTCCGTCAAGACTTCGGAGCCCGTGGCTCCATCCATCCGTTAGGTCGAGTCGCTCTCAATACGAGCATCGACGGAGGAAATTAACTTGAGTTTCTTGTGGTACCCATCGTGTCATCAAAGGACAAAGCAATCATTGGTGATCCACTGTGCGATCAGGCAACAATTACGTTGAACAGAAACGGAACAATAGTGACGCCCCATTGGAGAATAGCTAAAGTCACAAGGGTGGAACTGGAACCTGCGTTAATTGAAAAATTACTCGAACTTTTTATTATTTTTATTCGAATTAGTTGACTTTCAACAGGAGGTGCGGTGCGGTCCCTCGTTAGAACTACCATCCACTTGCAACCGAGGTATCACCGGTCAGGATGAAAATTGTACTAAAGGACGAAAGACCTATCTGGCGCAATCCCATGAGCCCAAGGAAAAGGAAGAGGTTGATGCCCAGGTATCCAAGTGGTTGTAAGCGGGGATAATTGTGGAAAGCACCTCCAAGTACGCCTCTTAGGTTGTAGTTGCACGAAAAAAGGATGGACGTCTGTGAGTATACATCAATTTTAAACCACTTAATAAAGTGCTTGCAAAGGAGCACACTCCATAGCCCCTCAAGACTGCCTCGATGAAATCGCTGACGGGAAAGTGTTCTGCGCGATTGACCTCAAGAATGGCTACTTTCACGTTGAAGTAAAGGAAGATAGTCGAAAATACACCTGATTTGTAATCCACAGAGCTCAATATGAGTTTCGAGTCGTCCCATTCGGGATCTCGACGGCGCAGGCAGTATTTGCAAGATTCCTGAGGTACATTTTCTGGGAGCTGATACGTCAGAAGATTCTGGTGCTTTATGAGGACGATGGAACGATCAGGGGATGAACATACCGAGAGGGTTTCAATCGGCTGCGTAAAGTTCTAGAGGTGGCTGCACAGTTCAGGCTGGACATAAATTGGAAGAAGTGTCAATTACTCACCCGATGGATGGACTTCTTGGGGTACACCATGATTGAAGGCACTGTCTTCCATTGCGAATATCAGGTAAAGGCAATGATCGACTATCCCAAACCGCGAACCGAAAAGCAAGTCGAACGATGCCTTGGCCTGGCTGGTACGCTCCGAAAAGTCATCCGCGATTAGAATATGGCTTTAAAAAATTAAAAAACTACCCAATTGTCAATAAGAAGTAATGAACTTTATTATCAAACAAAATTTTACAGGAAAACTTTATTTAAATTATTTTTTATTAACTTTTTTATAAACAAATGCATATTTAACCGAGTGCCCTGGCTTCAATATCATTTTTTTTTTTTTTTTACAGTAAAAAATTTGATTTTCTTTCGATTTATGGGTTTTAAGTTTAGCTTGCAAGAACTCGGAAAGAACTGAATATTTTTTAATGAAATTTCAGTAGCATGTTCTTGAACCACTTCCGCTGCTAAAAGTACGATTCAGATATTTTTAGTGTTTCGATGCCGAATAACGAACTATTAAGGTAGTTGTCAAGTGAACCCAGTTTGCCCCAGTTTTTTTGTGATTGACACAAAAATGTTCCTCTTAAGACAAAGAATAAGATGACGTAAAATTTAAGTAGGCAACCGGGGCTAAATTTTGAGAAAAATGAGTTGAAAGTTTTTAAAATTTACACGTCTGGCATAATAATCGGGCTCACCGACGGTATTTTTTTCACGTTTTGATCAGCCATAATCTCAAAAATGCCCCAGTTTTTTCAGAATTTCAGTATGTTACAGCTGATTAAATTCTCAAAAACTTTCTCGCTTACACATTTGACCAAGCGGGACTAATTTTCGAGATATTTTAATCCAAAGTCGAAAAATCTTCGTCCATGTGCGAGTTTAGAGCACGTCGCTGCATATGTGCGCGTACACAGATACGTAAGTTGCGTTAGTGTGCGACGGACTAACTTTTGAGAGTGACTGTAACTCGATAACTACCTTAAAAATAAAAAAATTAACTTCCCAATCTGGAACTTTGGGTTAAAAAGGATGAGTCAAACACGATCATTAATAATTGAAAAAACTTCCTGCAAGGAGTTTTTGATTATGCTTGAAGATTTTTGAAAATTTTCAAAGCGATGTAACGAATAGGTAAAAAATGAGAGCATTTTTGAAGTAACAGATTGGCCTGCCTTAGTTGAGCATCTCAACGCTGAGGCGATTCTCGTATCCAGCTCTTCAATTTTTAAGTATAACTGCGATTCAAGAAACTTACGTTTACAAAACGTAATCGAAAGCTTCCTCGTAAAATTTATTAATTTGATTTTTTGTTATAGATTTTGGCTCAGTTTACAATAATTCAAAATTTAAACCTCATTAAAAAAAAAAATTTCTTTTAAAAATCAAATAATGTTTTACAGATGTTTTCTGGGAAAAACCATGATTATAAAATCTTTAAGATTACTTGAAGCAAATGACGTCATTTCTGATAATTATGGAGCTTCGTTCTTTAAAGTTGATTATTTTTCAAGGAAACAAAAACTTGAAAATCGGTATTGGTTCACATGTATGTGTCAAGCTTGTAAGAATAATTGGCCTACAATAAATGATTTAAACTTCAATAAATTTTTTATAAGGTAACATTCTTTATGTATCTTTACAACAAAACAGCAAAAAACTTATGAATTATGACTTTGAAGACTTTTCGAATTATCTTCTAAATAGCTTCAAGATTTCATTGGAGTTCTTTTTTTGAAAATCTTCTAGATGATCCACATTTTTTAATTGTAAATTGTAAGTATTTTTTATTTTGCAAATTGCTTCCTAGAAACACCTAAAAAGTCCATTTTTCGCATTTTCTACTAAATACGATTGAATTTTTTATCAACAAACATCTTACATGAGTTAAAAAACATAATAATAGAGTTATACAAGATATTTGTTTTGAAAAAGTTCCGATTGCACTGTAATCGTCAAATAAATCTTACGGATGTTCCTGAAAGTACAAGATATGTTTAACTAAAGGTTTTTTTTTTTTTTTAGTACAACTTGTGCACAGCTATAAAAGTCTTCCACATATATATATATATATATATATTAAATCAGCACTTATGGCTGATACATAGTCGCCATAAGTGCTTTTTCAATATTTTGACAATATTTTCTACGTATAAAAGAGTTCCACGTGACAACCACTATAAAAATGTGTCTTGGGGTGTATGGGAATTGTACGGGTGGGGTGGAAAAAGGGTGAAATGATCTGCGCTCAAGGGGGATGATTATTACTCTAGAAAGAAATGGGTTATTGGAGGTTGAACCTGGTATCCACGTAAACCTAGGACGGTTATTTGGGATGAGTTATTGGATTGGAGGTTAAACCTAGTGTTTAGGCGAACCTGAAGGGTTATTTAGGATGGGTTATTGGATTGGAGGTTAAACCTAGTGTTCAGGCGAACCTGAAGGGGGGTTATTTCGGATGGGTTATTGGGTTATTGTTCACGAGGATAAAACTATCGATAACGTGAATTTGAGAAAAAAGTTGTAAAGCTATCCGAAATTTTCATAGAAATGGATACTTATGGCAACATGAATATTTGAAATTTTTTCCAATTTTAAAGATTTATAAATTTGACGAAGTCGTCATAAGTGTCTATTTTCAAATACATTACGCCATAAGTGCCCATGCATGAAATTTTTTATTGTTAAAAAACTAAAAGAAAAAAAAAAATTGTTCTTAGCGGAACTTGCTTGCAAAATATTTTTTAGGTAGGACGTGGCGGAGAATCAAGCGGTTGGCATAAATATATTATTTTACAAAGAGAAAGTACCAGGTACTACCCTAGATTTAGTTATAACGGCATCGAAATTTTGGCACGTTTTGTTCCTCCTTCCGAGGACGTAAATTTAGTCAAATGGCTGAACAAAGGACTAGAAGAGCTTACAGGTAGTTTACTCTTCCCTGCTCTTACCTACTGGAGCTTACTCTTCCTAGTACAATAATTTAGCGCACGTACAACACAAAGGAAAAATTAGTTTTCTATGCATCCTGGCGGGTAGCACCGGATGATAAAGACAGTCGGGAGATAAAACTCCACATAATATAAGGCCGTTTACTTTTTTTATATCACCATTCATAAATTTTCTACATTTTTGATCCCCTACATACTGTAACAGCTAGCGCGTTGATTAAATTCGAATTCGGCGCTAACTGTTATGGAACGCAGATGCGGATCAGTAAGTCAGGTGATGACGAGATCTACCGATCAGCATTACTCTAATTTCGGAGCTTGGCGCGATCACACGTGTGTCAGGGAGCGAATATACTTATTTACTTTTTTGTAGTGTTAGATAACTTTATCGAGGTTGTGTTAGATAAAGTTATCAGTGAGAGGTTGTGTAGATTTTCCTGTGATCCAGTTGTCTCTGGATCGGAGCGGGGAAGGCGAACATCTCACGGAAAGTCAGCGTGTGGCCTTGGAAGGCATTGTCGTCTTGTGTGAAGCCAATCGGGCTGGTAGTCATTATCATTATTATTGTTTAATCAAGCGAACGTGCACCTGCTAGAAAAGTAAGTCCGCGTAGCGGTTAATCATTGAGTATTTGTTCGTGTGATAGTTAGAGTCGGAGTGTGTGTGTGAAGTACAGTAAGTACTTAGATTTTGTATTGGAGTTAGTCCACGCCTTTGTTCTTTTGGCGCGCTGCAGCAAGCAGACGAGCGCGAGAGTGTGTGTGTGCGTCGGTGTGTTAGTAGCGACCACAACACAGACGACGAACTTTATTTTTGTGAAATCAATTTTCGTCGACTTAAGACTTTGAGTCATTCGGGTTTACTTGTTTGTAAACAATCGGGTAGAATTAATTTGAGATATCATGTAACTTTTGATTCTTTTTATTTTTATTGTTAATTAAAATGATTAAAATTTACATTTGGTCATTAATTTAACTAACCCGTGTTCCTACGATCGTTCCACGTAAACTTACGCGACTACCGACGAAGGAGAGCAGACGCGCCGCGTAATAATAACATTAGTTCGCGTACGCGTCTTCCCCCCAGTTTTCAGGATTGAAGAAAAATCGACGGATTGTCGTGTGCACAGAACGTGCATTTTGTCAGCAGGCCAGAGGAGTGCGGACGACGATCGCCGCGGGTTCTCGTGATTAACCACGATCCTCTGCAGGATTAAGTTCCTTATTTCGAGCCCTGTGACAATTGAGATAACTCAGGTACAACGAAATTACGTCAAGGTATCTGATTTTTTCGTCCTCTTTGCTGTCGTAAATCTTGACGTTGTTACAAGTACGTCCACCAAAAAATGCACCTCGTGGATTTAAAACTAAATTAGAGAATTTCTCATTGCTTCGCACGCAAAATTTGAGAACTTGAGGTCGTTTTTTAGATCATCGTCAAAGTCGCACTCTCTTTTCTCCATAAGCAGATAACCTTTATTTTTTCCGAAATGGCTATAATCTTCTCGAACTTAAGTCCATGGTCTTGCTGTTCTTCAGAGTTTTGTCTCTATTAATTACGTAAAATTTTCTACATCCATGCCAAAAACATCCATGGGATTGAAGTACATGCCCTTCGTGGTCCTCCTCTCGGCTATTAAGGATGAATCCATCAACGAGAATATTCTCTCTCAACCGCACTCAGAGAAGCCCGGTATGACAGTAAAGGCAGCGTGCATTAACTGTTAAGTCGTAGATGCAAACTTTAACAGTTAATGCGGGACGTATTAACTGTTAAGTATCAAGTCAACTTGATTTTCACGTATGTTCGGAGTTATGTTCATCATATTAACTAGATCGAATTTAAAAATTTACTGATGATTTTTATACTGTCAAATTATCATTATACTGTAAAATCAAAATATTTGCGGCGTGCGAGTGCGATTACGCTTGGTGCATTTGCGCGGAATCGTACATGAGATCAAGTTTATCATTTGTATGGTATAAATCAAAGCATTTATATTTTAGTAAAAACATTAATACTCAACATTTTGTATGCAAGTATAATAATCATCAGTAAATTTTTAAATTCGATCTAGTTAAGTGAAAATCAAGTCGACTTGATACTCAACAGTTAATGCGGGACGCATTAAGTGTTAAGTCCTTGGGCTCGAGCGAAAAAATGCAGAGCTGCTTACACGCCTCGTACAGGTCTCTTACTCTAAACCTGTGACATCCACCGAGATGGTAATTAGTGGTTTGTCTGTTCAAGATGGTGAATCCCTGAAATGCTTGGTTCTTGCTACTCTAAAATCTGTCCATGCAGATATCGAAGCACGCGACATCATTTTGAATCGTTTGCTTATCAGCAAAGCTGCTGTAAATTCAGCCCTTGACAAGGCAGTTACAAATGAGCCGAGCAGTTGCCCCCTGAAGCCACCTTCTACCTCTTCCTCTGCAAGACCTGCAAGATCTCCACGCCAGCCATGCCCACCCTCGATCATAGTTACTCTCAGCTCCCGAGCACCGCTTTTGGAGGTCATCAGAAGAAAAATTCAACTTGGTAAGCTGCATACTTCTGCGCTTACACCCAACCTTCCTGCTGGCATCGAAGCTACGTCCTTCGTACCTGCTCTCATTAACATCAATGAGTTTTTACCTAAAGACATTTTTGATCTTCACCGTACTGTGTACCAAAAATCACACGCTCCGAACTCTGGCTTCGTCACTAATGTGCGTAATAGTCACATCTATGTTAGGAGAAAAAAGGGAGATGTCCCTACGCTCATCACATCTGAACAGGAACTCATGCGGTTTTTAGCATAACAGGTATACTGATACATCTTCTCTCTCGCGGTAATATCACATTCTCTTCATATCAGTTCAGTATAATTCATCCCAGCACCCTTCTTCATACCAAACATCGTCTCCACCCCCTATATATAACACTCGTCCTACCTCTGACTGGTCTGTGCGGGTAGAGGGGACTGAGCTGCGAGTCTGTTACCTTAATGCTAACTCTCTGCATTCTCATATTGAGCAGCTCAGGCTCTTTCTCTTGATGCAGCCTTTGAAGCATGTTGTGGCTGAGGATGAAACCTGGCTGGGACCTTCGATTGAGAGCGTGCTTGTGGCTTTGAGTGATTATGTTATCGTTAGGTGGGACCGTAATACCCAAGGGGGTGGTGTGGCACTCTTTGTGCATAAATCGCTCTCAGTCAAACACCTCTACTCATCTACCATTGAGTGGAATGTCAAGCAAGGTTAACCCAAGAACTTGCTTGTTGAAGTTTCTCCTAGAGGTTGTGATCCTATATTTGTAGGTGTGGTGTATAGACCCCCTAAGGCCCCATTTCTTGCTGGTACTGATTTTGTATCTGAATTGCGCGAAACGATGCAGGAAGGTTATTCTCGGTGACTTTAACGCCGATCAGCTGTCGGCAACGGGTGGCAATGTGGCCTTTGTTTGTTGGTTTATTGAAAAGAACGGTCTGTTCTCAGTGCCTTATGGTGCTACACACTACACCTCTCCTTCGGATACCTGGCTTGACCTCTGCCTTGTTGATGCTTTTGATACTGCGACTACCTTCTATAAGACAGACACTCAGTTCATTACAGGACATGACTTACTAACTGCTACTCTTGACATTCAAATCCAACGACAGTTAACAAACAACTTCTCTTTTAGAGACTCTAAATCTGTAGATGCTGGAGCTTTGAATAAGTATCTATTAAAATGTGACTGGTCGGTGACCACGGATAAGACGAGCTCTCTTAGTGAGAGGGTGGATTGCTTGTACACTAATCTCTATGCTGCTCTTGAAGTTTTCGCTCCGCTTAAAACCCAGGAAGAATCGCCATCTGTGGTTTACTACATATCATCGCTCCCATCTGTCTGGAAGAGACAGTCTCTACAGACGTTACAGGCGTACGAGACTTGGGGTAGAACTTTATTTCTATAGACAGGTACGTGATTTTGCTAATGAGCAGATTGAAACAGCTCGACTCCAGTTTTACTGGCACGGACTGAAAGACATTACCAACCCTCAACAGCTTTGGAAGGAACTTAGACACCTAGGAATCTCCTCAAACCCTGGCTCCAATTTTGGTGGATTCTCGGTGGAGTATCTCAATGCTTACTTTGCCTCTGTTTCATTTATACTACAACATCTGACGTTTCTCATTTTCTGAATAACTTAGAAATTGATGATAGAGATGGTAATTATGACTTAACGCCCGTGACGGTGGACGAAATTGCTGGTGCTATCAGTCAGTCGATATCTCAGGCGGTGGGCATTGAAGATCTTCCGCAGAGTTTCATTCAACTGGCTCTCCCATCCATTGGTTCTTTCATTTGAAACATCCTGAATACTTCCCTCTCCATCTCAACCTTCCCCGAACGCTGGAAAAAGTCAATTGTTATTGCTCTTAACAGAACGCCCTCTCCCACGAGCCTGAATGATTTTCGCCAAATCATCATGCTTAGTTTTTTGTCGAAGACGCTTAAGAGACTGGTCCACGACCAGATTTGTTCTTTCATTGAATTGCAGGGTCGACGAGGGAGAAGTTTAGTATTGCGTCACCCATGTGATCTCTGTGATAATTGCCGTACATGCTGGATATCTATATTATATTGTTAAATATGACATTTTTGAATCTTTGGCGATACCACTGTTAATTTATTTATTTAAGTGCAAGAGATATTATGTAATTCTATCATGTTTCTGATGTATACCTTTTTATTTTATTTACTTTTATTTATTTATTTTATTATTAATGATATAAGCATGAATGTATTATTCTTATGAGTTTGTCTGGACGGCACCTTCCGCGTACGCGCAAACTTGCCCTTTCAAACAAAAATTTGCGCGTACACGCAACTTAGGTGTTCCGCGTACGCGCAAACTAAATTATCCCGCGTGCGCGCAAACTTAGGTACTCCGCGTGCGCGCAAACTAAGGTGCTCCGCGTGCGCGCAAAAACTTCCGATCTCCACGTGCGCGCAAAACTTATGATGTTCCACGTGCGCGCAAAAACATCCGATCTCCGAAGTGCGCGCAAAACTTATGATGTTCCGCATGCGCGCAAAATCTTATGATGTTCCGCGTGCGCGCAAAAACTTAAGATCTCCGCGTGCGCGCAAAACTCTAGATCTCCGCGTGCGAGCAAAAACTTTGATTACGTTGCGATAAATGCATCAATTATTGTCCTTCTGAACATTAAAATCGTGATTAAAAAAACTTCCTAATTCTATAAAAGGGTATAGATGGGTAAGATATTCGAATCGGCCCCCAGCGCGAACCCCCACAATATATATATCTTTCGAAAGGGCATGAAAAAAGGAGATTTTTGGCGTCAACCAAAATTTTGAATACCCAGTACTGCGCATGCGCGATCCAAAATAAAGATTTTTCAACTTTGACTTTTATCTCAAAATCTAAGAGGACTAGAAAAACGCGGTTTGCGGCAAAATTTTGTTTACAAAAAATGTAGTTCAACCATATTTTTTTGAATCATTTTTGGTGCAAAATTCAAATGATTAAGGCTGTTTTTCGAATTTTTTTCCCTCAAAAATGCGATTAAAAAAAAACGGTGATACATACCTCTCTGGAGAAAAATATGTTATGTATTTTAAGAAAAAATAGCTTTACTAATTTTTTCAAATCTTTTGAAGTGGTGGCAGACACTTTTTAGGCTAAATTATTGAAATTTTTTATCTATATTACCACCTAGCGGCTGCATACTGCATTAAAATATAACATTTACATTGCTGAACTACATTTTTGGTAAGGGAACGTTCATAAACCACGTGGTCATTTTTTCGAAGATTTTGAAGGGCCCTCCTTCCCATGAAGATCATCGTAGTATTTGTATCAAATTTTCGACCCTCCCCCCCCCCCTAAAAACACGTGGTTTTTTTACGATTTCAAATTGTAAATATGTATACTATGAGTATTTTAAAAACATTATTTTTTAAGTTATAATTTAATGATTTAATACCAGGGGCGCAACAACTCCTTTCAGCTAGGGAGTGTCCTGAGGTCTACCCCCCCCCCCCCCGCCTCCAATAAAACTGACGTCTAAAAAAAAAAAACAAAAAAAAGTTGAGTTCAATAAATAGACTGGTTTATTAACCCCCAAGTTCTAAACCCCCAAAACACTGGACGCAGAGTTCAATGAATAAACTGATCAGCTATCCCCCAAGCTCTAAACCTCCAAAACCCTGGACGTAGAGTTCAATGAATTATCTGATCAGCTATCCCCCAAGCTCTAAACCTCTAAAACCTTGGGCGTCAAGTTCAATTAATTAACCGATTAGCTATCCCCCAAGCTCTAAACCCCCAAAACCCTGGGCGCCCGAATTCAACAAAAAAATTGATCAGATTATTTATTTCGTTAATTAAAATGGCTCATATTTTTGGAATAATTTAACTCGGGCACCCATGATTTTGAGGGTTTAGAGCTTGGGGGATAGCCGATCTGTTTTTTTGTTGAACTCGGGCACCCATGGTCTTGAAGGTTTAGAGCTTGGGGGATAGCCAGCCAGTTTTTTTGTTGACCTCGGGTGCCCAGGGATTTGGGGGTTCAAGGCTTGGGAGATAGCCGATCACAAAACAGCTACAGACTGCAGATAATCATGAGCTACAGAAGCTTCCTACACGTGGTGATAATGAAGCACATACGGGACAGTCAAAACAAAACTTTGACGAGTTTTTACTTGCACACGGCAACGCAGGCGCAAATCAGATAACAGGCATGAATTCGGTTTTAACGTTCAACAGTCAAATATTATAAATCGAAACATTGATTCATGCACTTTAAAAACCACGTGCCTTTCTGAATCAACAGCCCTACCCCCCACGTAACCTTTAGTAGCCTTCTAATAGCCCCCCCCCCCTCTCCCCCTGTTTGGGCTACGTGGTTTGTGAACGTTCCCTAAACAAAACTTTGCCACAAGCCACGTTATTCTAGTCCTCTTAGATTTTGAGATAAAAATCGAAGTTGAAAAATCACTATTTTGCCCCGCGCATGCGCAGTTGAGGGAATAAAAAATTGCGGTTTGCGTCAAAAGCTTTCTTTTTTCAAGACCTTTGAAATGATATATATGGGTCAAAATAATACTTTTTTAAAAAACCGTCCGCACGAGGTTCACCGCTTTTATTGCAGTTTTTTTGACAAAAGTACTATTTAATAGAAGACTTTGGCCGCAAACTAGAGGTCTCTATCTTATTTCTGCTTGGTGCTAGATTTTTTCAAAGATTGAAAAATGGCCTATTCTTAAGCTGTTTTAAGCATGAATTTTAAGGTATTTTTCGAAAAATTCTAACTTTTGATCAAAATAAGATAGAAACCTCTAGTTTAAGGCAAAATTTTGTTCAAAATAAGTTCTTTTTTGTAAAAATATTTTGACAACATAATTTGGTTATTTTTATAATAAGACAGTCCTACACAGATATTAATATTACTATTTTGGCTCATTTGCAGGTATCTTCAAAGGACCGTAGCTATTTCTAGGCTAAATTTTTGTGCATATTAAAAAATTGCTAAATTTTTTTTATGAAAAAACAAAAATTTTGCGACCAACCGGAACCCTATACGATCTTCCGCTTCCAAGATACAGCTGTTTAATGTTGTCAAAAAACACAAAAAACGCGTTTTTTACGATTTTCACACGCATTTTTGAACAGTTTCGCCCTTTTTTTTTCTCTCAAAAATATGTGGAATCTTCTCTTCATATGTTTGCAAACAAGCTCTCATAGTAATTGAAGTGCGGATTTGGGGTTTTAGTTGATTCCAAAGCATACACTTTTGACACATTTTATGTGCTAAACTAGTGTTTTTTTAACAATATACACGCTACATTTAACTTTTTCGTTCATTATAGTTGTTTTGAAATTATTTTTTGACTAAAAACTATTTAAATTCCAGCCCAAATTAGGTCGCCTGCTATGAAAAAATTGATACTCAACGAAATATTGATCTCAATATCAAAATGATATACTACTTTTATTCAGTTTTTTCGTTTTTTGATTCGTTAAAAATCTTTGTTTAAATTATGTCAATAATATACCACTTATTTATTTATTTTTTTCTATTTTTGAAATTACAAATAATTGATCATAGTTTATCAATTATTCTGATAAAACAATCATGGATTACTATTGCTTACTCTGAAAAAAATGAGTCCAAATTAAAAATGTTATTTTTTGAATGCTATGAAGCATAAAACCATCTACCAATCTACATTCTACTTATAATTATATCCGCTTATGAAAAAGAGAATGTGAGACTTGATTAGTAAGTCAAGTCGATATATCGAATCGAAACTTGATTTTTGATTCATGGAGCAAGAGCGCCCCCTTTCAGGCCTCTCAAAAGTGTGAACCAGCCAGACGCGCCAAATTTAAAATCTTCAGGTATGACTGATTTGAATTTTTTTTTTTTTTTTTTTTTTTTTTTTTTAATTAATAAAGTGAGTAACGGAATTTAAATTTTCAATAGCCAAATAAGCGGACAAGCTTACAACCCCATAACTCTAGGCATAGTGAATAACAAATAATTAACTTTTGTAATAAACAAATAAGCCGATAAGCTACAACTCCAAAACACTGGGCGTACTTAGTAAAAATAATTAATTTTTTTGAATAAACAAATAAGCCGATGAGCTAAACCACCATAACCTTGGGCATGGCTGAAAAAAATTTACATATTTTTAATAAACAAATAAGCCGATTAGCTACAACCCCATAACATTGGGCATGGCTCAAAAAATTTTTTTATCCATGTTCAAGGTTATGGGGTGGTAAACTTGTTTGCTTAGTTGTTTATTTAAATATTCACATATTTTATATTTGCTACGCCCAATGTTATGGGGTTGTAGCTCATCGGCTCATTTGTTAATCAAAAAATTTAATTCTTTTTCATTCACTACGCCCAATGTTATGGGGTTGTAGCTCATCGGCTTATTTGTTTATTCAAAAAAATTAATTATTTTTACTAAGTACGCCCAGTGTTTTGGAGTTGTTGCTTATCGGCTTATTTGTTTATTACAAAAGTTAATTATTTGTTATTCACTACGCCTAGAGTTATGGGATTGTAAGCTTGTCCGCTTATTTGGCTATTGAAAATTTAAATTCCGTTACTCACTTTATTAATTAAAAAAAAAAAAAAAAAAAATTCAAATCAGTCATACCTGAAGTTTTTTCATCATCATCATTTTGATATTGAGATCAATATTTCGTTGAGTATCAATTTTTTCATAGCAGGCGACCTAATTTTGGCTGGAATTTAAATAGTTTTTAGTCAAAAAATAATTTCAAAACAACTATAATGAACGAAAAAGTTAAATGTAGCGTGTATATTGTTAAAAAAACACTAGTTTAGCACATAAAATGTGTCAAAAGTGTATGCTTTGGAATCAACTAAAACCCCAAATCCGCACTTCAATTACTATGAGAGCTTGTTTGCAAACATATGAAGAGAAGATTCCACATATTTTTGAGAGAAAAAAAAAGGGCGAAACTGTTCAAAAATGCGTGTGAAAATCGTAAAAAACGCGTTTTTTGTGTTTTTTGACAACATTAAACAGCTGTATCTTGGAAGCGGAAGATCGTATAGGGTTCCGGTTGGTCGCAAAATTTTTGTTTTTTCATAAAAAAAATTTAGCAATTTTTTAATATGCACAAAAATTTAGCCTAGAAATAGCTACGGTCCTTTGAAGATACCTGCAAATGAGCCAAAATAGTAATATTAATATCTGTGTAGGACTGTCTTATTATAAAAATAACCAAATTATGTTGTCAAAATATTTTTACAAAAAAGAACTTATTTTGAACAAAATTTTGCCTTAAACTAGAGGTTTCTATCTTATTTTGATCAAAAGTTAGAATTTTTCGAAAAATACCTTAAAATTCATGCTTAAAACAGCTTAAGAATAGGCCATTTTTCAATCTTTGAAAAAATCTAGCACCAAGCAGAAATAAGATAGAGATCTCTAGTTTACGGTAAAAGTCTTCTATTAAATAGTTCTTTTGCCAAAAAAATTGCAATAAAATCGGTGAAACTCGTGCGGACGGTTTTTTAAAAAAGTATTATTTTGACCCATATATATCATTTCAAAGGTCCTGAAAAAAGAAAGCTTTTGACGCAAACTGCAATTTTTTATTCCCTAAACTGCACATGCGTGGGGCAAAATAGTGATTTTTCAACTTTGATTTTTATCTTAAAATCTAAGAAGACTAGAAAAACGCGGCTTGCGGCAAAATTTTGTTGAGGGTACGTTCACAAACCACGTAGCCCAAACAGGGGGAGAGGGGGGGGGCTATTAAAAGGCTACGAAAGGTTACGTGGGAAGTAAGGCTGTTGATTCAGAAAGGCACGTGGTTTTTAAAGTGCATGAATCAATGTTTCGATTCATAATATTTGACTGTTGAACGTTAAAACCGAATTCATGCCTGTTATCTGATTTGCGCTTGCGTGGTAGTGTGCAATTAAAAACTCGTCAAAGTTTTGTTTTGACTGTCCCGTATGTGCTTCATTATCACCACGTGTAGGAAGCTTCTGTAGCTCATGATTCTCTGCAGTCTGTAGCTGTTTTGTGATCGGCTATCTCCCAAGCCTTAAACCCCCAAATCCCTGGGCACCCGAGGTCAACAAAAAAACTGGCTGGCTATCCCCCAAGCTCTAAACCTTCAAGACCATGGGTGCCCGAGTTAAATTATTCCAAAAATATGAGTGCTTTTTAATTAACGAAATAAATAATCTGATCAGTTTTTTTGTTGAACTCGGGTGCCCAGGGTTATGGGGGTTTAGAGCTTGGGGGATAGCTAATCGGTTAATTTATTGAACTTGACGCCCAGGGTTTTTGGGGTTTAGAGCTTGGGGGATAGCTGATCAGTTTATTCATTGAACTCTGCGCCCAGTGTTTTGGGGGTTTAGAGCTTGGGGGTTAATAAACCAGTCTATTTATTGAACTCAATGTTTTTTTTGTTTTTTTTTTTTCTTAGACGTCAGTTTTATTGGAGGCAGGGGTGGGGGAGGGGGTAGACCTCAGGACACTCCCTAGCTGAAAGGAGTTGTTGCGCCCCTGGTATTAAATCATTAAATTATAACTTAAAAAATAATGTTTTTAAAATACTCATAGTATACATATTTACAATTTGAAATCGTAAAAAAACCACGTGTTTTTAGGGGGGGGGGAGGGTCGAAAATTTGATACAAATACTACGATGATCTTCATGGGAAGGAGGGCCCTTCAAAATCTTCGAAAAAATGACCACGTGGTTTATGAACGTTCCCTTACCAAAAATGTAGTTCAGCAATGTAAATGTTATATTTTAATGCAGTATGCAGCCGCTAGGTGGTAATATAGATAAAAAATTTCAATAATTTAGCCTAAAAAGTGTCTGCCACCACTTCAAAAGATTTGAAAAAATTAGTAAAGCTAATTTTTCTTAAAATACATAACATATTTTTTTCCAGAGAGATATGTATCACCGATTTTTTTTAATCGCATTTTTTAGGGAAAAAAATTCGAAAAACAGCCTTAATAATTTGAATTTGGCACCAAAAATGATTTTAAAAAATATGGTTGAACTACATTTTTTGTTTACAAAATTTTGCCGCAAACCGCGTTTTTCTAGTCCTCTTAGATTTGGAGATAAAAATCAAAGTTGAAAAATTACTATTTCGGACCGCGCATGCGCAGTAATGGGTATTAAAAATTTTGGTTGACGCCAAAAATCTCCTTTTTTCATGCCCTTTCGAAAGATATAAATATTGTAGGGGTTCGCGCTGGGGGCCGATTCGACTATCTTACCCGTCTATACCCTTTTATAGAATTAGGAAGTTTTTTTAATCACGATTTTAATATTTAGAAGGACAATAACTGATGCATTTATCGCAACGTAATCAAAGTTTTTGCTCGCACGTAGAGATCTAGAGTTTTGCGCGCACGCGGAGATCTTAAGTTTTTGCGCGCACGCGGAACATTATAAGTTTTGCGCGCACGCGGAGATCGGATGTTTTTGCGCGCACGTGGAACATCATAAGCTTTGCGCGCACGCGGAGATCGGAAGTTTTTGCGCTCACGCGGAGTGCCTAAATTTGCGCGCACGCGGGATAATTTAGTTTGCGCGTATGTGGAACACCTAGGTTGTTGTAACACCAAATTTTTGTTTGAAAGGGTAAGTTTGCGCGTACGCAGAGACTGTTACGTACGCGTGCGCGTACGCGGAAGGTGCCGTCCAGACAAACGCAATTCTTATTAATATGTGTTATATTTATTTATTTATAGATATATATATATATATACTAGGGGGGTACCCCCCTGCTCGCTTCGCTCGCCAACCCCCGAGAATTTTATACTTGAATCTACACTTGTACCTACACTTATAGACATACCCTTGTGACTACCTTTGTACCTACTGTGATACATACCATTGTTTCTAATCTTATAGCTTGTGACACATGCACCTTATTTTATGCCTACCTCTGTTCCTACCTTTTATCTCACTCCAAACCCTTGTAACTACCCTTGTTCTTACCGTTGCACTTACTGCTTTTTATAACTAAGCTCTTCGCCAGGAATATGCTCATGTTAATATATCTGTTTCTATCATGGTGTTAATTGTAGTTTGAATTTTTTTCATGCTTTTATTTCTAACTTCAAGACTACTTTGTTCTTATCTTTGATCATACTTTCATTTCTATCCTTAGTTAAACATCTGTTTCTATGCTTTTACCGACTTATTTGCGTCTTTTTACTTATTAACCTTCCCTGCTTCATAACCTTGCTACTATCCACGTTTCTTGACTTTTTTTTTCAACTCTCTTTACTACGTCTGTTGACTTTTTCTTCTTCCTACATATGTTAATGATCTTGTGATTACTACCTTTTTTTTTAACTTAAGCTTCTAACGCTGAACCTTTTACACATGCATTTGTTTCTACATCTGTTTCTACTCCTATGCTAACTCTAGTTTTTTATTTTTTTTTATTTAAATTCTTAACATTGAATCTGGCCTTGTGCATAATCTTTTTTATCCTCTTGAGCTTACTATTGTAAATAACCTTATAACAAACCTTGTTCATAACATTATTTCAAACTTGATAACTACTCTGGTAACTACATTGTATTTACTCCCGAACCTGGACTTGTCATTACGTTTGTAACTTTGAACCTACTGTTATATGTACATTTTTGCTTAATATGGTTCCTATCTCTTTCACATGAATCTACTTGCTTTAATTTTGGTGTTTGCTGTTGTTTTTTCTTTTTTCCATGCTTGGTCTCTAACTCTGAATCTTTGTTCTCATCTTTGTAAAAACTATCTTTTCTATTGTTCTTCTCAAATTTTTTTGTAATTACAATCGTGAAACTTATCATCTTCATACAATTTTGCCCACACAGTTCTTTAACTTTTTTGACAAATATTTCCAACATCCTTTTACATTTGTTATCAAAATTTTTTCTACCTAGGTTTCTCCCAATTAACCTATCCTTATTAATATTGAAGTTTACCTTACGACACGCAGTGATGTAAAATTTTGCATCGGGCAAAAAAGTAATTACAAAGAAACTACATGTCCTAGCAACATGCGGTTTGCTGGAAATTAAAGATGAGCAATTGTACTGTATAGGAAAATTATAAAACTGTATAATATTTTCTTCTTTTATAGAAAAAAACAGGTTTAAAAAAAAGGTTATGTTTGTCATTAATGATTCCGATTGAAAAATGTTTTTAGACATATTGTAGTCGTTTTTTTCGATTTTATTAAACGAAATTTATGATAATTTGATATAAAATAAGTGTACCTAATATTGTCATGAACCTAATATGGTCATCTCTGATATTTTGAACATAAACGGATGGTTTTCACTTTGCAAAGTGAGAAGAGGTAAAAAATACTAAACTAGTAAGTTTATAATTATTTTTACAATTTAAAAATAAGTATCGTACCTACTTACTGGTAAAGAGTGACTTACAGCACGAGCACCTCTTTTCTTTTTTTCCTTTTTTCTGAAACTGATTAACTCAATGTTTTACTAATAAAATTTTATGAAGCTGATCAATAAAAGAATTTTTATCATTTCAAATAAGTACTTCATAAATATTATAGAAAAAATTTAAAATAACCCTTACAAATATTCAAAATCATCCCGTTATTACTGGAAGAGATTTTTTTGTGTTCATACGACTTCTTTCGAATAATTCGAATGCAAGTATAAAATATCATCACGTTTTATGAGTTCTTTTAAATAGATATTTATTTCTCTGAAGTTATCTTGAGATTAAATTTTTTTTTTACACATATGTATGTTCATTGTTTATAACCCTTTTTTACAAATAATTATTGTAAATCAGATAAAAAATTTTGAACAAAAAATTTTTATTGGTTTTTTATTTATTTATTTTTTTCACTGTCAGTATTTAAACTCAATGACTCGAAAACGAAAAAACAAAGTTTTTGAGCATACTGGATTGGACCTATTGGAAGTATCCATAAGTGAAGGATCATTAAAAAAAAAGTATGTGATTGAAATGAAAAAATGACTTATCTTTGTTGTGCTATTAAACATGTTTTATTACAAAATATAAACAAACTTAAATAAGGGTCTGTCCGTATGTGACGGGTGTTACATCGTACACAGTTTTTCAAATATTTATGAACATAGAATACTAAAAAAAAAAAAATTGATACTAAAGGGAAGTACTTTTTTTTTAGAAAATTTTCATATCATTCAAAAATTTTTCACATCTTTCATTTTTCTAAAAATTTAATGCAAAGTCCGTTCCGGGCGTTACTGAAAACAGAAGTGGTTCTGATGTTACCGGTAAGAATACAAGAACTCAGCGAATTATGAAATGATGCAGTTCTGAAAAAAATTCATGTTAAAGTTAAGTCTTGAAACTTTTACGCTCATATAAAAGTTTTTGTATTTTTCATTTTTTTTACTTAATTTTTACAGTGTTACATGAATTTGTTCCGGGTGTTACGCGTACGAATAAATTTCTTGTAGAACACTGAAAAAATGATTTCTGATACATATTTGATACTATTAAATTAAAAATCATCTATTGAAAAACTCTGAAGCAGTTTATTTAAGAAAAAATATTTTTTGAAGATTTTACATTTTTAACGGGTGTATAATATTAACATTGTTATATAATACTACTTAAATTAAAATCTTTGATAATATAAGATCTAATAGTCAAATTGTTCACCATGAATATGTTTTTTAATATTTTATCTCATTTAATTCAACGGAATCTTTTTTTAAAAGTAATTTTTTCTTTTTTCGTCTTTTTTTATCTCTGATTCTTTCTTTATAGTCTGGGCGCCGTAGGGATTTTCGTGATCCGATAGCGGTCAGCGATCCTCCCAGGCTTAAAAGATGTATTTTGACTTCCTAATGAAGAATTTCAAGGGTGGACGGAAAAATTTGTTTACAATTATTTAAACAAATAATAAAGTAAAAGTCATTTTTTCGATGAAAAAAATTTTTTTTTTTTTTGTTAGCTAAAAATGAGTTGAAAATGTAAGCGGACTTTTATTTGTAAAGTCTATAATATAATAGTTTTCGAGAAAAAAATCATCCAAGTTTAAAAAAACCGTGCATCTGTAGAAAATCAGTCGAGCCTACCATGGCGGCCGGAGTATAAGTTTTTTAAAACTTTGATGATTTTTTTCTCCAAAACTATTGACTTTACGAAAAAAAGTCCACTTACATTTTCGACTTATTTTTAGCTGAAAAATATTAAAAAAAAAATTTTTTTCATCGAAAACATGAGTCCAAAAGATTGAACGGAGGCAAAAAGACCAATGCTCTTAAATACGTTTAAAAGTGAAAAAAAAAAAAAAAGATATCTGTATTGTTTCTTTTTAATGCTTTAGTAATATTATACTTTTTTCTGCTTAAATAATGTATTAATTCTGAAAGATTCAAGTGCACTTTAACAGCGACGTCCGTGACATGTAACACCCGGAACGCATTTTTTCGGAAAGAGGAGTCTCAAAAATTTTTTCTACAGTTGTTGGATGTGAACTTGCCGGGAAGGAAATAGAAAGGAAATAACACTAGTACACTTTCTTTTGTTGAGTAACACTGTTTAACTGTTTGATCTTTATTTTTATCTATATTTACAAAAAAAAAAACGAGAGCTGTCGCAAATCTTGAATCTTTATTATTAATCGGACAAACTACCAAAAAAAGGTAAATTCTACCCACGAGGCACCGTAGAAGAGACGCGCGCGCCAAGTGAAAAAGCACACAGCGTAAAAAGGCGCCGCGGCTGGCTCCCCCCACCTACGGTGATGCGAGTAGCGACTTTTGCCACTCTCGCGCGAATATTATTCAGGCTTCGCTCAAAACTGCTCCAACACTCCCTCCTTTGGGATGAAGCCTTTTCTGTTTGTCTGTTTGATATGTATTCTGTTTGTACAAGATTCTATGTTAAACACAGCGAGTGATAAATTGTGGGGAATAGCCCCAAAAGACTCTACTTAAAAAAATAAAATAAAAGCTCTCTAAAATTACATCTAGTCAAAAATAATTAGGTCTTGCTCAGTATCTTCCTCCGGAGGTTCAGGAGAATTTGGTCCGCGTCTTGGCCTACGTAAAGGGACGTAGTTGAACTCGTCATTTGCTTCCTCGGGTTCCGAGTCCATCCTGTTTGACTCCTCCCTCGGTTTTAGAAGACCCATTTTTTTGCGATACAGCTCCCTGAAGCAAAAAAATTGTTAAATAATTCTTACCTTGTAGATTCTGTTTAATTTTTGTTTTGGTTTTTATCTGTTTGTAATTTTAATCTTAAAATAAACCCAGTTTAAAAATTTTCCCAGTATGATTTTGATGGGTTTTGAAATCGAGTGGTTTGGTAAAAATGTCTGCAGGATTTTCTCTGGTCGATAGCCATCTCACTTTAGCGACTCCTTCCTTGACTTTCTGTTTGATGTAGTCTCCATGTAGATCAGACAACTCAGGACGATCACCATATTCTTCTCTGAAGCGAAGGTTAGCATGGATATTGGGCACAGGATCATCGAAGTCACAGAGCTTCTGACATCCTTCCTTCTGAGTGTTCTTACCTGCGGCCGAGTTGTCGCACCAGACAGTAAAAGGAAAGTAACACTTTCCAGTTATGTCTCTTATGGCTTTGTCTAAGGAAATTAAATGACGGCATGCTTCGCTCATCGCACCGTATTCGGCTTTCGTAGTCGATCTGCTGACGTAGTTCTGTTTGTAACTTTTCCAAGCTATTGTATCCCCATGCAAGTTGATCATGAACCCGGCGGTTGACGTTGAATCTGTCCAATCGTTGTGACTTGTGTCTGTTACAGCTTCTAGGGTTTCAGTTTGTCCTGTGTATGTCAGACCATACTGGCTTGTTCCTTGCAGGTATTCAAAGATTCTGTTTACGTCTTCCCAATCTTTTACTGTAGGAGTGACCTGTCTTCTAGCTAATACGTTGACTGAGTAGGCTATATCTGGACGAGTACCACCCGCCAGATACAAAAGGGAGCCAATAGCTCCCCTGTAAGGAACTCCGGCTTCCACTGGTTGTTTCTGTTTGTTTAGATCTTCATCTTTGTTGTTTGGTAAATTTTTCCGCTTTTGCACTTGTCGTGTTTCCATCGGGGTTCTCTTGGGGTGACAATTTTTCATACCAAAGCGTTCTAAGATTTTCTCCGTGTATTCTGTTTGGTCTATCTTGACTGTTTTCTTGTCTCTGTCTCTGTTTATTCTCAAACCCAGAAAATGTCCAGGCTCTCCAAGGTCCTTCATTTCGAATGCTTGGCAGAGGCTCGCTTTGATTTCTTCTAGTCTCTGTTTGCTGTTTGAAGCCACAAACATGTCATCGACATACACAAGGATAACATCGACTTTTCCCTTGTGTCTCCTGGTGTATAGGCAAGGCTCACTCACCGTGTTTTCGAGTCCAAGCTTCTGAATCTTCAAGGTGAGTTTCTCATGCCACCGCTTGGAGCTGACTTGCAAGCCGTAGATTGCCTTTCTCAGTTGGCACACTTTGCTTTTCTTGATTTTCATGAAGGTTTCCAAACCATCTGGAATTTCCATGAACTTTTCTTCCTCAAGCTCGCCGTGTAGGAATGCTGTCTTGACGTCCATCTGACAAAGTTCCAGGTCGTATTTGTTTACCACCGATAGAAAGGCCCTGATGAGAGGAAGTCTGGAAACCGGGGCATATATCTCATAGAGCTCGTACTGTGTGTCATCCTTGAAACCTCTCACGACTAGCCTGGCTTTATAGGTAGGTTCACCACTGTTTGAAATTTTTCTTTTAAAAATCCATCTTGAATCGATGACTTTGGGTGCGTCTTGTTCTTTGAGGGGTCGATTCACTATGTCCCAGACATTGTTGCGTTCCATCGACTCTAATTCCTGTTTTATGGCCTCTTGCCAATGTTTCGCATCTGTGGAGGCCATTGCCTCCTTGTAGGTTGTCGGGACTCTGTTTATTTCAGCCAAGAAAGCACACTTAAGTTGGTATTCGTCTGGGTGTCGATTCGGTTGTTTTTGCTCCTCGAATTCAAAGAACACATCCAGTTCGTCTGTTTCAATGGCTACGAACTTGGCAAAGGTGTTGTCTCTTACTACAGTCGTTTTCTCACCCGTCTTAGCCAGCTCTTTGTAGTCCAAACGACTGTTTGCAGCTCGGCTTGGTTGAATGCGTTTGAATGGCACGTCTTCTGTTTGGGTTTTCGATAGATTTGCTGATTGGATTTTTCTTTTCTTTACTGGTTGTTGTTCCAAAATATCTGTCAGTGGTTGTGTAACTGGCTGTTTGTTCGGCTCGTTTATTTCTGATTGGTGAGTCTTCTCTGAGAAGTCTATAAGTGGTTCATCTGTTTGGTCGAGTTTTCCTTCCTCCGGGTCTGTTGACACAAAGTTTTCGGACTTGGCAGTGTATTCGTCTCGATATACTACCTTCTCATTGAAGTCAACGTTTCTTGAGTTGTAGAATTTTCCAGTTGGAGGATGCCATACCAGGTATCCGGTTTTTGTGTATCCTACCAAGATGGTCTCGATTGCTGTTGCCGAAAATTTTCTTGGTGGATTTGGTTCGTACAGATAGGTCTTACACCCGAATCTTCTTAATCTGTCTAAGTGTAGTTTGACTCTGGGTGCAAATTTTCTGAGTGGAATTTCGAAATCGTTCGCTTTGTGTGGAGAACGGTTGTATACATGTGTGGCTGCTTCTGCTGCCAGTACCCACATTGATGGAGGTATCCCGGAGTCTTCCAACATGGAACGAATTCTGTACTCTAGAGTTCTGTTTAGTCTTTCAGCTGTTCCATTTAGCTGAGGCGTGTATGTAGGTGAGAAATCTCCATCTATCTTTTCTTCCTCCATGACCAAGTTGAATTTTCCTCCTAAGTTCTCTTTGGCGTTGTCTGCTCGGATGTAACACACCTTTGCATTTTCACCAATGAGGTTTCTCGTTTGACGTAAGAAGACCTCCAGACAGTCTCCAGCTTGACTTTTCTGTTTGATAGAGTATACCTTGGCATATCTCGAGAAATCGTCAGTGAATGTTATCAAATATCTGTTTGAACCTGGAAATGACACTGGTTAGACTGGTCCCATTATGTCGCTGTGTAGTCGTTCCATCGGACGTGCTGCCTTGACTCTACTTTCATCATGTGGTTTCTTGACCATTTTGGTTATTTTACAGATTCTACAGTCTAGTATTTCTTCACCAAATTTAACATCTTTCAGTTCTTCTACTTGCTGTTTGATTTTTCGAAGGTATCCGATGCTGAGGTGTCCTAAGCGAAGATGCCACTTCATGCCCTCGGACATTTTGCCAAGATTTCTGTCCTTGTGACCACTGTTTTCGATGGCTTTCGATTCCGGTTGATTTGAGTTTAACTGATTGTTGTATTCATGTATTTTTCTGTTTAGGTTGATTTCATTCAAATCGGAGTCTGTGAAGAAATCTACCTCTTTTTCTGTTTGGGAAGTTTCATCTGAATTCTCCCTCCCAAGTCCAGACGGATGTTTGTGTGAGCTTCTTTCGATCGTTTCTCCCTCCGACGTTGAGAAGTCATGCACATCTGTTTGGGATTGATTTATGAAATCTTCTACGGAAATCATGTGAGCTGTGCATTCATATGGTTGACATTTTGTTAAGTTTTCGGACTCCAGGATGTCGAACTTGATGTGCCAATGTGGTTTTACATAATTACCAACTATGTAATCCACGTTTGTCTGTTTGTCGAAAATTCTTACGATCTTGTTGTCCAGATGTACACTGAAACCAATGTCTACGAATTTTCGTAGTGATAGCAGGTTTCCGGCAATTTTTCCGGCCACCAGAACATTTCTAATTTCTATCGTTTTTCCAGACTTGTCTTTGACCACTAGGTTTCCTTCTCCGTCGATTCTCATGTTTGCTTTTCCATTCTTGTTTGCAGTTCTGATTATTCCTGTTTTTATCTTCTTGAAATCATTTAAAATGAAACCGTTTTCTATTATGTGCTCAGAGGCACCAGTATCTGCAATAAAATTTATATTATTATAATTTTCATGCATATTTGTTACCTTATTGTCTCTCGAAGAATCCGAGGAGTATGGCTTTCTGTTTCTTCTCTTTGATCTGTTTGAGTGTCTTGAAGACATTTTACCGTCACCTCTACCATCATTTTTATAGTTTTCATGCGATCTGTTTTCAATGTTATTTAAATATACTTGCCCTGGGTTTGGACAATTCCTCGCTATGTGTGGTTCCATTTTGCTGCAGGCTCCACAGAACCAAAGGCCTAATTTTATCAGTGGGCATTTAGTGGGTGGGTGTCCGGATTTTCGACAGCGACTGCACCTCCGTTCCTCGTATCCTTGCTCTCTTGGCCATCTGATGTCTCTTGTCAGGGGGTTAGCCAACCAAGCAGCTACTCCTTTCTGTCTTTGCTGTCTTGGTTTATTTGGATCTGGCCTGTTTGTGTGTTGTGTTGTGCTGTTTCTTGGTTGGTCGTGACCTTCCTTCGCTTCCTTGTCGTCTGCTTCATTCTGTAACAAGGTTATTTTTAGTTTTTCGTAATCCATACATTTTCCTGTATATGTTTTGTGACCCCGCCAATAATGTTTAATCGATGGCACGGCTTGGATAACATTGTTTAAAAACATTGTGGTTAACTCGTTCGGGGAGAGTTCGTCAGAATCATCCATGGCTTCGTACTCCCGGAGGACTTGCTCAAACCTTAGTATATAATCGCCAACTGGTTCATTTTTGTTCATCTTCAATCTTTGTAGTCTGGTTCTTACTGTGTAGCTCGTTAGGTTGGTTCTGATTTTTCGTTGATTCTCTAGGTGGATCAAAATTTTTCTTGGATCGGTCATTTTCAACACCATTTTGTGATGTTCATCGTCTAAACGGTGAATAATGGCTCCTCTGACCTGATTTTCTCTGTTTATTCGTTGTTCTACCGTGTAGTCCTCACCCATTCCCTGAGTAGGGTCAATGACGTCGCTCAAACCACATGAAGTCAGGTCTATCATCAGTTTGTCGAACCATAGTCGGTACTCTGTACTTCTTGTTAGTTTGCAGCCTTGATGTTTGACGTGGCCGCCCTGGCGATCTAATGTATTCTTCAGCTGTTTGAGGGTTTGATCTAGCCGGCTTTCTGTCTGACTGTTATGTATTGATGACAGACTGTTTGTATGTACTCTTGCCCTTTGGCTGCACATGGATGAATTTCTTGACTCTGAACCCGAAATTTCACTTCTTAATGCAGTTGGTGATGTTGTTAAGGGAGTTCTTGAACTTTTTGCTTGTGATGATGTATTTTCTGTTTGAATGATGGTAGAGTGATTATTTTTATTTACCTGTTTGATGTATTCCACCTGTTTGTTTATGCGACATCGTTGGTCCTGCTGCTGCTTTTCAGCCAATTTTTTATAATTGCTGAGGGCGCTTTTCCATTTTTCAGCTTCTTCATGTCGTTGCATTGCCAATTTATACCACTTCTCTGCCTCAGGGGATCGATCTTGTCGTTTGTCTCTAGTTCGACTATCAGTTTGGCCGGGTTCTGTTTGTTGAAGAGGACTTTGTTGGGTCATTGGCCGAAGTGGAGGTGGTAGACCAATTGATGGTTCCGTTGAGGGTTGCTTGTCCTGGGGTTCACCACTTTCTAGTAATGTTTGTTCCTCATCGGACCCTATTGACCTGTCTAGGTCGTCGGTTGCATTGCACTCGTCGATCACCTGCCAGTCGCATCCACCCATTTCGTTGTTCTCTGTTTGTTTTTCTGTAAATAATATTTATTAAAAAAAATTGACTGAGTTGATGCTGGTAATGAATTTAGTTGAGTGTTCGGTTTTTCTTGTTTAAAAATTTTAGATTTATTATTTTACTGATTGACTGTTTGTTCTAAATCTTACCATTTCTCATCTCCTCCAAGACTTCAATCAGCTGTTTGTGCCCGTAGGCATCCACTAAGTGTAAATTATCAACCGATGCCGATCTTGTCAACATGGTGAAACCTTCCTCCTCGCCCGTGGCGCCTGATTGTGACTGAAAAATAATTCATTAAATTCAGTTTACCAATACACTCAAATTTCGGGCGAGATTTTGGATACCTCGTTACTCGTTCGTTGAGCGAACTAAGTGACGTGATATCCGAGTGACCGGCGCAACTCGCTCTTCCTCTGGCAACCGCGCCCTCAAAATTTTTGAGGTGGCCATGCGCGTCTATTACCGAGAGTTTCAGAGTGAGTGTCGGACACCCGCCTTTGTAAAAGTACCGTAACACAGTTACTTTTACGGCATAATTGTTTAGTGAAGCCTCTGTGTCGTTTAAAT
This sequence comes from Encarsia formosa, assembly GCA_038277355.1. Taxonomy (NCBI): domain Eukaryota; kingdom Metazoa; phylum Arthropoda; class Insecta; order Hymenoptera; family Aphelinidae; genus Encarsia; species Encarsia formosa. The sequence continues at coordinate 87,242,411 of CM076184.1, read as the reverse complement.
TCTCAAAAAAATTTTTGAGAAGAAGAAAAAAAAACACGGCACGCAGCTACTTATCTGGCTCGTAGCCGTTGGTCGACACAGAGTTCATGCGCCGTCGCACTAACATGTCGCGATCATGTGTGCTTTTTAATTTGCCGCCCGAGTCTTGATGCTCGGCCGGGAGAAAAAAAAGAGAAAAAAAATTCTTCTTGTCCTGCATGCTATCGGTCAGGCTACCAGTCCCCGTTCCTTACTCAACCCCATAGAGAGAAAAATAATTAAAAAAAAGAGGGTAAATAAAAGAGAGATAGAGAGAGAAAAAGAGAGAGAGAGAGAGACCCAACCGTCTTTCGATTCTCCGAATCTAAATTCTCCGTCGCTGCAGCCTGGCCGAGACAATCGCGTTTGAAAATTTTGCTGTCCGAACAGCTGAAAAGACTCCCACGGCAGGACAAAAAAAATTAAATTCATCCTTCCCTTCCTTTCTATCTACCACTGTTCCTCACAACTTTCCAAGTTTGATTAAAAAAAAGCATCATGCTTTACGTAGATTTTATTTTGTTTGTACGACACATAAATTTTCTTTTGTTTCATACCTGATTGTTTTCTGCCATTTTGCAGCAACTGTTTGATTTTCTTTTTACTTTTTATGTCAGTGTTGAATCCTTCAAGTTTTCTTACTTCACCGGTAATTTGATAACACAAAGGAAAACTTCAGCGGCTGCTGCCCATAACCTGTTGGATGTGAATTTGCCGGGAAGGAAATAGAAAGGAAATAACACTAGTACACTTTCTTTTGTTGAGTAACACTGTTTAACTGTTTGATCTTTATTTTTATCTATATTTACAAAAAAAAAACGAGAGCTGTCGCAAATCTTGAATCTTTATTATTAATCGGACAAACTACCAAAAAAAGGTAAATTCTACCCACGAGGCACCGTAGAAGAGACGCGCGCGCAAAGTGAAAAAGCACACAGCGTAAAAAGGCGCCGCGGCTGGCTCCCCCCACCTACGGTGATGCGAGTAGCGACTTTTGCCACTCTCGCGCGAATATTATTCAGGCTTCGCTCAAAACTGCTCCAACAACAGTAGGGGGGGATTAGTTATCTTAAGATAGCTTTGTAAACAAGAAGCTGAGTAAAAATATTAAAAACTCAAGTCACTATACAAACAATACCCTTTTTTAGCGTTCCGGGTGTTACAGAGAAATAAGAATCTTTACCACTGCACAAAATTTTCTGTAATTACCGAAACAAATTGAAACTTTGCTGAGAGCTCAATCACACTGCATTCTAAAGAGTGAAACATAAGTTATAAATCTTTGTTGATATCGAATGATTTACAATGCTATCAACTTTGCACTAGTATCACACAAGTCAGGCCGGTGGTGTTCATAGATTCATCAACAGGCTAAAAAATTTTAAATTAAAAAAAAAAAGTGGTAGAACCAGTATAGTTCCAGAAACTACATATAATTTCTGACCAGAAAAAACGGTTCATATATTTTTTTTCATAATTTAATTTTTTACTCTGAGGTTCGTTTTTATACGGACAGACCCATAATATAATTTCGTACAGAAATTGTTTCTTTATTTTCTTTAGTATAAATTAATTTTTGTTTTAATTTAATAATTCTAAAATAAGGGAATGTCATCAGAAGGCTCCTGTGATTAAGGAAGTACTGGAGGAAGAACCAGTGCCAAAAAAGTATGTACTTTTTGAATACTTTAAAAAAAAAAAAATGTTTTTTTTTCCTAAAAAAATATTAATTTATTAACAATAGATTAAAAAAAACTATGAGGAATAATTTTTTATTCAAGGCATATATATATATATATTTCGTTTGTTAAGGCTAATTGGTCGACCTCGAAAAGTAGTTAAGCCTAGAGGTAAAAGTTTTGGTAGACCTGAAGTAACCGATGTAAAAAATAGTAGTCGCGATACAAAAAAAAAATTTGCTATGAGTTATTTGAATAAAATGAAAGATCCTATCATAAGAAAACACATTCTTTTGATTCTCCAAAAAGAAGTAAATGAAAATGAAAAAACTGAAAAATTAGAAGCAGATACTTCTCTGAAAAAACATTCACCAGTGTCCGCAGCTGTTTTTTTCCTAAAAGGAAATTTCACAGAAAGAACTTGGGAAATGCTAGTCATGGATTCGCGTTCAAAAAATGCTAAAATTTATCCTGGTTACAGAACCGTTCAAAGTATGTTTTAATTATTGAAAAATTTAATTTTAACTACGTGCATCATTATAACTTTCTTAGATTAAATTTCAAAGTTGACTTGTAATATTTAGTGTACATCATCTATTTAAAAAAATAAAAATAAAAAATAAAAACAATAATTCGCTTTTACATTTATTGATTAAGTTAATTATAATTACTTTATTACATTAATTTTTCAATCTTTTTTATATGACTATACCAGGTGCATTGTTAGCTAGTGTTCGTAAAATGCTCGTAATTTCCGAATTGGAGATAATAATTCCAATGCAAATACTGTTAAATAAAACAGTAGAAAGATTTTTGCAAGTTTTCTTTAATGAAATCGGAGACTGTACAGTTTTTCGATACTATGGTACAACGGGATTCGATAGTGCTTCGGGATTTTTAAATCCCCATCAGAAAACTGCAGATCAAGTGCTGCAGAGTACTGCAGCGTCAAAATCATTACTCATCACGAATCTTGTTACTCAGTCTATAGAAGCTGAAAATGAAGAATGGAATTGGACGAACCCATTACCAGGAAGCCCGAATTTTTGTAGGCCATTAAGAAGTTGCTTTGAAAAAGAGGATAATAATACGATTGGTATTGAATCAGCAAGATTAAACAATGAAATAAATTCAATCAAATCGCACACTTTTTTTTTAAACGGAGTTGAAAGAAGAGTCAATTTTACGATTGAAAAAACTTTGTTTGACGGTAAGAAATTTAATTTGATTTCGAATATTTAAGCAACTTAACTTGAACTTAATAAACTTAAACAAAAAATATCAGATAAAAATTTAATATAATATTTTAATCAAGTTTCTTTTTTAAATAATCTTTGATTTTTTTTTTTCTAAGGTAAATGCGTCAATTCAATAGTAAACAACCCATCATCACAAAGATGTCCAATGTGTAGATTGACAACTTATGAGTTTTCAAAAAATTGTTGTAACTGTTTGGTCTCTGAGGAAGATCAAGAAAATTTAAAATTAGGAGTAGGACTTCTTCATGTTGAGCTCAAATGCCTAGAGCTTCTTTAAGGAATAAGTTACAAACAATATCTTACTCCAAGAACTTGAAATGTCCCAGAGCAAAGAAAACGTAACAAATACTTTTTAACTTATTTAATTCTAATAATACTTTAATTTTTAACACCTTATTAGTATTAACATAATATCACATACAATACTATTTAATATTACACAAAAAATTATTCAACAAGGTTATTTTACTAAAATAAATAAACAACAAAAATTTTTTGAACAGTGAAACACGTTAAAATTTATTTTTATTTTAATTTATTACTACTGTTGTAAAACTCAAAAAATAAAAATAAACAACACTTTTTAAAAAGTGGAAATTTTAAACTAGAACAAATAAATTGTTGTTTATTTATTTTATTAAAATAACCTTGTTGAATATGATTTTCTGCCAAGTAAAAAAAGATTCTATTAAATTATTAAAATTTTCAAAAAATTATTATTAAAAACGAAAAAGATAATGAAAATTAATATTTATTACATCGTAAACAGAAGAACAAATGAATCCGAGAAAAAAAATTGTTCAAGATAAGCTTTACAATGAATTTGGCGTTATGGTTGACCGAGTGATTCAGGGCAAGGGTACTAGTAATACGGGAAATGTTGATCGAAAATGTTTTAACCAGCCTGAAAAATTTGCAGCAGTATTAGAATTGGATATTCAACTAGTAAAAGATATTGCACTGATGTTAAAAATTTTCAAATGTAAGCAGAATATGAATATAGATTCTGTAAAGCAATTCGGCAGCAGTATCAATGATAGATACATAGAACTCTACCCGTGGACTCGAATGAAACCTACTGTTCACAAATTTTTAAAACATGGAGCAGATATTGCTTCTGTTTTTCCTCTCCCTATCGCATACTATTCTGAAGATGCACTCGAACGAATGCACATGCAGGTACATTCGAAAGAATGCACAAACAAAACCGATATGATATTCAACATCATGCACGCCAAAATTCACACGAAAACCGGTGATGAATGGATATGATGAAACGTTCGATCTACAAGTCCGATCCAATATTTGCGATGTTTGATTTTTCTGGGGTTAAAACCACGCCTATTACAGATGATATTCGACCGTATTTGAACCTGATGGTATGATTTTTATAATAATGACGATGCGGCAACCTATTTTTTTTTTTTTTTTTTACTAAACCATACATTTTTTATAGGATGAATGAGTTGGCTAAACAAGATTATATTCATGATTTAATCTTATATCGATAGTAAAACTAAAATAAGTATTTTTAATCAACGTTATATTCAAGAGTTATATGATTTTTCATGATAAACTTTCAAGGAAATTATTTATAGCTAATAATAGAATCTACAATTATTATATAGGTGCATTGTAAATAACATCAAACTAAACAAATAATGAAAGTGTTGTGTTGTTCAAAATATTAATAAAAATATATTTTTTTTTTTTAACTTTTTTATTTTATTTTGCTCATTACATTAAATATGCAAAAGAAGTTATTATTACATTTTTAAATTGTAAAAATAATTATAAACTTACTAGTTTAGTATTTTTTACCTCTTCTCACTTTGCAAAGTGAAAACCATCCGTTTATGTTCAAAATATCAGAGATGACCATATTAGGTTCATGACAATATTAGGTACACTTATTTTATATCAAACTATCATAAATTTCGTTTAATAAAATCGAAAAAAACGACTACAATATGTCTAAAAACATTTTTTAATCGGAATCATTAATGACAAACATAACCTTTTTTTTAAACCTGTTTTTTTTTATAAAAGAAGAAAATATTATACAGTTTTATAATTTTCCTATACAGTACAATTGCTCATCTTTAATTTCCAGCAAACCGCATGTTGCTAGGACATGTAGTTTCTTTGTAATTACTTTTTTGCCCGATGCAAAATTTTACATCACTGTGCGACACCAGTTTCCAGCCATGTGCAGCCTCTTTTACTTTGTTATCATTTTCATACTTCAATTTGTAATTTTGTTGTTTTTTTTTTTTTTTTTTTTTCTTTATAACTAACCCTGAAACTATCATTTTTTATACAACTGTTTTCGATCCTGTACAAACCTTTGTACGTAAACACTTGCCCACTTTTGAATCTACCCATGTACCTACCCTCTTGCCAAACCTTGAAGCTCTCTAACCGAAGCGCACGTACAATTGTATTATATTATCTAAAACAAGTTTTGTCGAAGCTTCATCTAAATTAATCGACAATAAGTTATATATACCCTTTACCTTTGCACCACGTTCAGAGTTCATATTCATTTAAACTTTTGTGGTTATTGATTCATTGGTTGTGTTTCAGTTTGTATACTAATAATTATTATTTTCATGATTTTAATCGGATAATTTCGAACACTTGATCACATAATTATTTTTTCATCAAATCTATTCTCTAGATGTTTTAATTGAATTGTAATATAAAAATTAAAAATAAAAATTCAAATTTTAAGTTTTGTTCTTCAACCAATCACATCACGAATATAATGCTGTTATTCTTTTTGGGTTCTCTCTTTTATCTTTGGATATTAGTTTATTTTTTTGATGTTTCGTAGTTACTTTTTAAATTTCTATGGATACATAGCTGATAACTTGTATCAAAAATTGGCAGTGTGGGTAGAAACTGATAACATATATCAAAAATGGGAGGCATGAGTAAAAAAAAGGGCATGGGGGGGGGGGTGATTAGAAAAGGGTGTGATTTATAAGCACGGAAAAAAAAGCAAACGCACTGGAAATTTTAGGTCAAATTCACGGGAAAAAAGACATTTGCACGGAAAAATAAGTGATTGAACGGGAAAGAAAATACATGCACGGGAAAAAAATACTTGAGCGGAAGTTAAATGAATTAAACGGGAAAAAAAAATATATTGAACGGGAGAAGAATTAACATTGCACGAGAAAAAAATGTATTAAACGGCAATAGAATTGATCCCGTACGGGTAAAAGAATTGATAGCAAAACTCAATAAAAATCAAGCAAAAAATTTGTTTTATTGAACATTATACAACTGTGATTGAAATTCACGATATTTTTGATAAAAGATTAATACATTAGTAAAGCTTTTTTTTATTTTGTAAATCAGGTTGTAGGTCGCATCTGTTGTGCACTAATCTCATGAATTTTCTGGCTAGTGCTAACAATCTAAGCGTTGATAAAATTATTTTCAAATCCTGTTCTTCTAAATCAAAAGATTCTGCAAAAATGTGGAAATCAACTACGTATGGTACAATGGTACATCTTCATCATCCGGAACTTGAGTGCGCTCATACCACCAAGCTCTAAGATCTGTGGCCAATACGGAAGGAGTGCCTTTATCACTTCGGATTATTCTAAGAAATGCAACAAGTTTATCTTTTGCAGGTTCTATCATCTGATTTTTACAAATGAGATTTAGTAGTGCATTTGGCTTTGTTATACCATCTGCATATTTATCTTTTACAAAAGCCTTAATTTCTGATGATAAGTCTCGTGTAGAATCAATATTTTTATTTTCGTGCTCCTCTTCTGTTTCGTACAAGGACACGCAAGTATCCGAAGAATGATATAGTTGGTACAAGCACGCTGGACACTCAGACACTCTATAAATTCCCTTTGTGTACCGATATTCAACTCGTTTTCCTTCTGCCACCTTTGTCGTTGAAGATATTTTCCAAACTTCTTTTATTTTTACAGCTCTTTCTGCCTCGGTTGCTGATGGGTATTTGTGACGTAAAAGCGACACTCGTGTTGGTTGCCTGCATATTTTTTTAGTCTGCTGGATCACTTCAGATGAATTTTCTTTTTCAGATGAGTTCTCAGAAGTTTCAAAATACGTTCACTCGCCAGTCATCTTTTGGCTCTTTGTTTTACTCGTCGACTGAGGCGACACTGTAAGTTGAACTGAGCTCAATAATAAAATGGGTTGAGAGATGCTTAGTGAAAGAGCACGTGGTCTTTTGTTTCTAGGCTTGATGGGTAAACACTCTTTAATTAAACCGTGCAAAAGTATTTATTTTCCCGTGCAAATGTATTTATTTTCCCGTGCAAAAGTATTTATTTTCCTGTGCGACCTACATCCCATGCAGATGATTTTATTTCCCGTGCATTTTAATACTTCCCATTAGAAAATTATAGGAAAAAGTAAAACATATAGAAATAAGCCTATTTCGGTACATTTTTACGTTTAGTTAAGCACTTTTTTGTAGGGCATAGGGAGAGCGTGGGAGAAGAGTAGGGGAGGGTACCCCCCTGCTCGCTCCGTTCGCTAACCCTCCCCCCCCCCAGATTTTTATGCTAGTGCTTACCATTGTGTCTACAATTGTGGCTACCCTCGTAGCTACTATTGTTTTGTGCTTTTGTAGTTATCCTTGTATTTACTATTGTGCATATCTTTGTTTTCATGTTTGTTAAACTCATGTAAATACCCTCGTAGCTCTATGACTACCACTGTACCTACTCAAATGCATACAATTACTCATATCCTTGTACTTAGCCACTAGTACAAAACCCTTTTTGTCCGATTTTTAGCAATTTTTTGCGAATTTCGTCAAAAAATTGTCGTTAAAACTAATGCACCGATTTTTATAAAATTTTGAATGGGAGAATGAGAGAACAGAGATGTATAAATTTTGGTAGTATAACTATTGTTCTTATATTGTGCCTACCTTATACTTGTTCATACTGTTGAATCTTTTATAGATGCACTGGTTTCTTTCCTTATAACTTTCCTTTTTTTTACTTAATTTTCTACTGATTCATTTTTTATTGTTCTTATATTTTTTTTGTATCACTGTGCTTACTCTGTTCTTAACTTTTTTTTTACTTAATGTTTTTATCCTGAACCTACCAACGTGCTTAATTTTGTGTCTACTCCTGCACATACCCTTGTACCTACTCTCTTTCCCGCCCTTGTGTATATCCATGTACCTAGTCTTATTTCTACTGCTGTGCCTATTCTTCTAAGTACTATCTAGACTTTTTTGTACCAAATCCGTACGTACTCTTGCGTCCACTCTTGTGCTTACCCTCTTGCCTAAACTTGTATCAACCCGTGTCCGTATCCGTGTACTTACATTAGTTCATACCTTTGTCCGATCATTGTGCCTACTTCAGGAGTGACGTATTGAATGCACTTTTTAAGTATTGTGCAATCATAGTGAATTTTTACTGACTTAAAAAAATTATAAAAATATTTTTTTAAACTGTTTTATATATTTTGATTGCTGCTATTATTTTGTTATTTTAATTTTATGAAATATAAGTTTTTTTAGTATTTCAATATTAACTTTTTAAATTCCTATAATTACATAAGTAATAACATATATCAAAAGTAGATGGTATAGGTAAAAGAGATAACATATATAAAAAATGGGGGCGGGGGTAAAAAAAGGGCGCGGGGGCGTGATTGGAAAATATAAGAGAGTTCAAAACACATAGAAATAAGCATGTTTCGGTACACTTTGACGGTTAGTTGAGCACTTTTTGAAGAGGCCTTGGGGGGCGTGGGGGGGAGGGGGGCGTGGAAGAAGAAAAACAACTATATAATATAGTAAGATATTCTGTTATTTTATTTTATATTTATACGTACTATCTGATGTTAAACCTAATGATCTAGTTGTATTCTATGCACAACATAATTTACACTTAAAAAAGTTATCAATCAATCAATCAATCAATAAAAATCAGCGCGCTGCAGTTTTAAAAAAAGCTAATTCGACACTCTTACGCAATATCTGCGAATGCACGTTAAACGAACTCCATGGTAACTTTATTGTTGATAAGAAACACAAAGCCCAATTATGCAGGCATGCCTCTACATTTCGAAAATTGGCCAGCCCCTCCAAAAATTCTAAAACAAAAAGAAAATCATTGTAGAAGGAACGAGGTGGTAGTTTTTTACTTTCGGTATTGGCTTGCTGATAAGTTCGGTACAAGGCAATCTTGACAATAATGGAACACGCCAAGAAAATGGTGTTACTTCCTCACGAGATTTTTGATCGCCTCAAACAACAGCAGCAGCAACAGCATCATCAGCCAACACAGGAAAATACTGTCAAGTCGGTTCAAACCGCTGGTACTGCTGTTACAAGACTGGATGCCAAACTCAGCACTATTTTAAACTCATCTACCAAGGACGAGCGAAAAAATTTCTAGAGTATGTTAAAACCCTGCAGCGTTATTTAAATTTAAAAAGATTACTTGAACTGGTATATACTTGATGAAAATTCATTTTAAACAGTAAAGGACAAAATAAACACTTTATTATGTGTTATAATTTTTACTTTTTATTTTTATTAAATATATAAAATTTTGGTCGTTACAATTGTTTCGGTGCACAGCACCGAAGTTCTTCAGACGACATGGATCGACTAAATTTCTAATACAAAACATGAGGATGTATACACAAAAAGGGGGTGTTTAAAAATATAGGCTTTAACGGTCAAGGAACTGAGTCTAAAGTCAACTCAAATTAAGGAGTGGGGATGCATTTAAGTCTAGTTCGTCATTCAATAAATCATTAGAAAATTTATCGTGGGTTGAGAGGTTAAGAAATAGTTCATGTTTGAAGCGTTGAATCGAAATCTCTTCGAGGTCAAAGTGGGATAGCTTATTTATAGTTACGAATGCAGTAATCACGAAAGAGTGGCTTTGTTTGACTGTAATGTTGGGTAATCCAGGAAGGCTTGAGGACCCCGCAGGTCATACCATGGGGGAGGGAGTTGATTTCGCGTCGTGAAGCACTCTACCAGGTATGATGGAGATTCATTGCGAATAACGGAAAAGGCCAGTGAGGGAATGAGATATTCGCTGCGCCTTTTTACTGATAGCCAGCCAAGTGAGAGTCGATAGAGCGTGACGTGTTGCCTCCACGTTATGTTGCCAAAGACGAATCGAACACACATGTTTTGAATTCTTTGGAGTTTAGTATTTTGAAACTCGTGCTGCTGTGGTCTGTCTGCAGGGTAGGTGTAGGTAAAACAGAGGCTGTAATGCAGCGACAAAGTTCCTCGCTGTTTACCTGAGTCAGGTTACGCACAGTTGTTGACCTTTGAGGGGATTAAGGGGCTTGAATTCAGTATTCGATCTCAATGAAGTCATGAGATTCAGAGAGATTGTATGATACGAGAGATTAGAAATCATGAATTAAAAAGAGATCAATACGCGATGCGTGTATGTTACCATCATACCATGGAACGTGGTGCGTGGGGTCGACACTGACTAAATGTAATAGAAGTGCGGTTAGTTGTTCTGAGAATAAGGTAGAAGCGGTTGTTTTTGAGCTCATGTCGACATTAAGGTCACCGGTGATGATCGCGTGCGAGTAAAGTGGGAGGAGAGGAGAAATGGTATCAAAAAAGAAGTCGAATGAGCCAGCAAAGGGGGGTCGATAAATAACGGCAAAAAGTATTTTTGTTGAAAAATAGCTAAATATTATAATATTAGAATCGTGTCACTATATATTTTCTCGATGTCCGACGGTGAACACGAATAGAATATGTGTATGTGTGAGTGAGAGCACTACACGCAACTACGCCACGCGACACGATGCGACAAGTCGAGTACTGTACTAGCAGCTGACCGGTGCGGAGCACGATGCTCGCATGAGGATAATTTGTATCCTTACTATTAAATAATAATTAAATACTATTAATTAACCACAAAGTGTTTCACTAATCTGATCAAACTCTACAATAAGCCCAACATGGTAGCAGAGAACGTAGTTTAGTGAAAAAAGAAAGTGTGGTTGTTAAAGTGAAAACATGTGCTCCTAAAAAATTTTTTGTTCTACTTCTTCTACAATAGAGGAATAGAATTAATTGAAAATATAGCTGTGATTGATTATAGCTTAGAAGCTAAGTAAGTAAGAGGCGTGAAAAGCCTGTAGAAAAAATCCATGCAAAAGGTTGATGCACAAGGATTTAATTTTGTGAAACCGCATGGCGCGTCGCGAGGTTAAGCGAGCGCATGGCGATAAGTAAGGTTAAGCACATGTTGAGATTTTTTGAAAATGGAGTTTTTGAATTAAATGAAAAGTGAACAGTTAAATGCTTTATTTATTTTAAGAGTATTTTGAAAAGTGAAGGACATGACTAATGATAAACTTTGTGAAAAATAATAAAAAATAAGGTTAACTAAGTGTTTAATTGATTTAATTTAAAAAAACAAACTAAAGAAGAAGAAATAAATAATCTTCTGAAAGAAATAAATGATCCAAATTTTAGATTGAGCGAAGATCAAAGAAATTATTTAAGAAAAATATTTTTGAGAAATTTGAAGGAAGTTTTGATTTTAAAATATATAGTGGATAAAAAAGAGAATAAAACAAATTTAAAAATAAAAATGGCTAGAAACAAATCTAATGATTTTAATGATGGAATTGACATGTTTGATGGTCAAGAGTTCGAGAATTGGAAATTTAGAGTCTTAATGATGCTAGATTGCAAAGATTGTTTAGAACAAGTAGAACGAGAAAGAACTTTAAATGATGATGAAGATGCTTGGAATAAAAAAGAAAAGTTAGCAAGAGCATTTATAATAAGTAAAATTTCTAATAAACAATTAGAATATATAAAAGAGTGCAAATCAAGTCTCGAGATAATAAATAAATTAAAATCAATGTATGAAACAAAATCTACTGCACTACAAATAATAAATAGAAATAAAATCGAATCCATAAAATTAAAACAGTGCAATACAGTGGAAGAATTTTTTGTAAAATTTGAAACAGCGTGCAATCATTATACAGCCGCTCATGGAACATTATCAGAGTCAGAGAAATTAAGACACATGCTAAATGCTTTACCAAGCAATTATAGCTATATTGGTGATTATCTGGGTTTATTGCCAGAAAAACAAAGAACTGTGGACTATGTAAAATCAAAAATAAAAGAAAAAAGTTTAAAATCGAGTGAAAAAAGAGAAAATAAAACAAATGTGAGTACCTTTAATACAAAGGTAAAAAGAGTTTGCTATAACTGCAACAAACCTGGGCATTTGCAAAAACATTGCAAACAAAATAAATATGGACAATCTCGTCAACACGGCAGTGAACGAGGTAGAGGTGCTTATCAGCAACAGCACTACAGAGGACAAAGTGGTTCTCAACGAGGCAACTACAGAGGCAACAACTTCAGAGGCCAAAGCAGAGGCAGAGGAAACAATCAACATAGAGCTGAGTCAACAGATAACCAGAGCGACGACAACTCTTTTGCAGCATGGTTTACAGAATTCAATATAAACAAGATAAATGAGGTAAAGATAAACAATTGTGATAATCTTAATGATAGTTATAATAAATTTAATTGGTTGTTAGACAGTGGTTGTACACATCATATTGTAAATTCTGATAAATATTTTAGTCATTCTATAAATTTAGATAACCCGATCCAAGTAAACTTGCCAAATGGTGATTGTATTAAAGCAACAAAGAATGGTAATATGAAAGTTTATTTTGAAAGCTATTATGGTAAAAAATTAATTGAATTAAAAAATGTATTTTATGTGGAAGGTATTAAAAAAAATTTGTTAAGTTATCATGAAATTGCTATAAATTCGATTCTTTATTCTAGTGATGATTATATTGAAATATATACGAAAAAAGAACAATTATTTACAGTTGCATATGCTACTAATGATCTTTACTATTTAGAGAGTTTTATAAAGAATGAATTTATTAATGAAGGCATTTACACTAATGCAGTAAATTAACTCAATAGGAAAAATGGCATAGAGCCTTAGGGCATGTAAATTTCAATTATTTAAATAAATTAGTAAATTTTTAATTATTAGATGGGTTACCAGAAAATTTAGAAAAAATTGATATGAAATGTGCTAATTGCATAAAAAGTAAAATGGCAAATGTTCCTTTCGAAAATGATGCAACAAGTTCCTCTGAAATTCTTGAATTAATTCATACAGATTTAATGGACCCCATAAAACTTTAGGTTATAATGAGGAGAAATATTTTTTAACATTTGTTGATGATTACAGTAAATGTACCAAAATTTTTTGTATAAAGAGTAAGTCAGAGACAATTCATTGCTTTATAGAATATGTCAATCTTGTTGAAAATCAGCTGAATCAAAAAATTAAAAAATTTAAATGTGATAATGGCAAAGAATATTTAAATAAAGAAATTTTTAATTTTATAAAATATTAAGGGATTTAATTATTAACTTGTCCACCTTACGTCCACGAATTAAATGGAGTAGCGGAAAGGTACAATAGATCTGCAATGGATATTGGTAGATGTTAAATGAGAGAAGCTAAAATAAATTTTAGATATTGGCCAGAAATTATTAATACAGTTGCTTATTTAAAGAATCGAACATTGGCCAACACTATTGAAAACAAATCACCTTATCAGATATTTTTTGGGAAAAAGCCTAATGTTAAACATTTGAAAATTTATGGGAGTAGAGTATTTGTGAGAACTCCGGAAGTTTTAAGAAAAAATAAGTGGCAAGATAAAAGCCAATTAGGAGTTTTAGTGGGGTATAATGATAATTGTTATAGAGTTTTGATTAAAGGCAGAATTATAAATGCCAGACATGTACAAGTTATTGAAGATAGGACAGAATTTATTTGTTTAGAAAGGAAGGATGATAATGTTGATGAAAATTTAAATTCTAGAGGAAAATTTATAAATTTTGATTTATAGAGTGAAAATAATGAGAATGAAAGTGTCATGTATCGATCTCCATAAAAATTCCACATTTCCAAGTTGCAACAGACTTACTTATAATCTGCCTAAAAGGAGTTAGGGAAGGAGCCGCGCAAACTGCAATTAAGCACTTTGTTAGCTGACGCCTCCGCTCTGCTTGAACAGGTGGGGCGAAGTAGCTTCCTTCCGCTACTTAGCCGCGCTCCCAAACCACTCTCGTCCCTGACACTCGAGTGGTTTTATCGCGAGTAGCCAAGCGATTTAAGCCACGTGAAGCAAACCTGGACAAGTAGAGCCGGAGCTGGCAAGGATCCGTTAGTGCAAGATTGCCTTCGACATCGCAGTAGGTTAAGGTCCCGGAAGGCCCAGAGAACCTTCCGAGAACATCGAACAGCCCGGACGACTCCGGTAGTTTATAAGGTATTTTATTGTAATCTTGAACTCTGTCGGAGGACATGAAACTCATCATTAAATTGTAAACTTTCACTCCTTCTTATAAACAATACTTCTAAATCATTCTATTATATTTTACTCTACTTTATTTTATTCACCCATTAAGAGTCAGATAACAAGGAGACGGGTCAACTTCGTAAGTAGTTGTTCTAAAAAGACGAGGATCTCACCCCTTTTAAAAATAACTACGTCAAGGATTATAAATCCATGACATAAATGGCATCCCTTGTGGGGATCTGAAACCTTGTTGCCTGACTATCTTAATTGGTTCTCTCTCAATAATTAAAATTAAAAACCTAGTTAAAATTGTTAATATATTTCTTAAAAACAAAAATTAATTAATAATTTTTCCTTTCAAAATTTATGATACTAAAAATTAATATAAAAAAAGAAAGAAAGGAAAAATCTTTTATTCTCTGATACTTGTCAATTTTGACGAATGGTTGAAAGAAAAATTCTCTTTCAAGACAAATTGTGACACTTTTTTTTGCCGACCTCGACATTTTTGGCTAATTTAACGACACACTTACATACACAAACGCTTTCGGCATCTGACCCGCTCGTGGCGCTGAATTTGACCCACTTATAGTGCATAGATTTCATAATTACCTGGAGTTTCACGACTAATCGCAACGTTGGATTCGTTTTTTTTGTATAAAATTTATTAGCATTCAATATGGCTAATCTCGTGAACCTTACTTTGGACGAGATTGAAGCCCTTGCAGAAAAAGACCGGGAGAAGGTGGCTGAATTACATCACGCCCCCTGGATGGCCGAAAATATGTCTACAATGGCAGCTACGTTAAACGAGTCACGAACCGCGTTCGCGAATGTTCACAGCACTGATGCAAAGCGCTCTTGCTGCAATCCCTTTTTACACTGATTCCACACTCCTGCGCCCATGGCTGCAGGACGTGGAAAGCTACCACCAACGAATTACAGACGCAACCCTAAAGGAACTTTTCCTTCAAGGAGTTATTTCTCGCTTGACCGGCAAGGCTAAAACAAGTCTTGACGGAAAAGTTTTTGACACTTTAGACCAGTTCCGGAAACATCTTCAGGACCGTTTTTCTCAAAAACGATCCCTATCTTATTACCTTAACCTTATTTCAAACTCTTACATGAGACAGAACGAATCTGTTTTAAATTTTTACGATAGACTCTCAGCTACAGTCCGCGCTGCCATGAAACTAAAAAACGAGGGAGTAGATGACGAGGACATTAAGAGACATAATAAGGCCCTTTTCGAAGACCTTGCTACTGAATATTTCATTCGCGGATTACCTTCTGTTATCCATAATCCGATGTCTAACCATAACCCTGTTAATTTTTCCGAAGCCTTAAGCGCAGCTCTGAACGCAGAGGAATGGGTTAACATCGGAGCACCTAACCGTGCCGACGTATTCCTCCACCCAAAAACCGCCTCCGCGATCGCGATCTCCTAGCCCTTATGGACGACCTGGGACACCCGAAAGAGAATCATCTCACGACCGCCATAACGTTAAATTCTCTGATTTTAACGACCCCCGAAATTTCAATAGAAACATATCATATTCTTATGACCCTAATGATATAAAAATGCCTAGAACAATGACCTATACAGCAGAAGGTAAACTGGATGCTCACCGTTCTCTGCGTTACGAAAAACCTTCGAGTATCTTGAAAAACCCAGAAAGACAGAGCCGATCCGATCAATCTGGACCATCAGATCGTTACTCCCGCCCTAGGTCTGAGAGCCCTAGAGGTCATTTCCCTAATAGTTCGACGAGCCCCTTTTCCCATCCCTTCCCTCATCCAAATTTTCACCCTTATATACCCTATTATCCTCCTATGCCCTACTACTACCCCCAGCGCCTACGCCCCCTTTTCACTCACCCTATCCTAATTCCGCAACACCAGCTTACTTCCCTAACAATTATTAAAACAGCCTGGTAGACCCGGATCACCTGGTCCTTACATCCCTACTCCACTAGTCCCGGCTCCAACGAATATTCCCATAAATATCTTCCCTAGCGAAAATTTAAACTGGAGACAAGCTCGTCCGGACGGCGCGCCTGCGAGCTTCCCCCGCTCTCAGAGCCCCGAGCGTCGATCGGTGAAAGCATTCAAAACGCGAGAGTACGGAGAGTCTGTGGCGAGAAAACCGCACCAACCATAAAAATTAAAAATTACCTATTCAAAAAGGGCGTCGTAACATGTTCCGCTGCACAAACCAATGAAGTGAATGTCATCAAAGCTTCTGTTCTTAAAGACTCGGTTTTCTACTATCCTCGCCCTCCCATTACAATTCTCGTGAGAAAATAATAATCAAGTCGACGCTCATGGAAAAATTACAATTCGTATTCGTAAACAAAAACATATATTCCACCTAATTCACGACGATGCCCCTTTCTTACAAGATGGTGTTATCAGCAAAAGAACTTTGAATAAACTCTGGAGACTTAAGCAAGCCGGGAAAATGAAAAATCTTCCCGATTTTTTTCTTGAAGGCCTATCCTCAGACTCGCTCTGAATCAGAATCCTCTGGTTCAGAAACACTTTCCGGAAATTCAACCAACCGGAGTAGCGACACCCCTAATTTAGACGAACCTACTAACGATTTCGACACGTATTCAGCTCAAATTTACAATCCTAGAAACCATAGAGAAAGAAAGAAAATTTCGTACGGCTCACCTAAGATCAAAATTATTAATGGCATATTTAAAGCTGGAAAAGGGCGCCTTTTAACTGACACCGTCGCAGACGTGAGAGTAATTAAAATTCAATCTCTAAATCCCACGTATAAAATCAATAAAAATCGTACTCTTCAACTGACCGGGATCGGAGCAGAACCTGTCTACACTCTTGGTACTGTTACTTTTAAAGAAAGGGACGGTAGAAAACACCATTTGCACGTCCTCCCTGAAAGTTCTTCGCTCAAAGAAGATGCCATTCTCGGCTCTCGTTATCTCCAAATTAAAAAGGGCCAAATCGACTTGGCCAATAATCAATTAATCACTCAAAATGGCACTCAAAACATTTGCTTCTCCAGCGCTACAGACAATAGTGATTCCGAATCTTCCGAGTCCCCTACAGAATCTTCTGACTCTCGACGAACACCTCAAAGTCAAAACACCATTCCCGACATTCAACCTACGTCCAGCAAAATACCTTCGACTATTTTCCATTATAAAGCTTGTCGAAAACAAGGTAAAGCTCTGTCCACAAGATACACGTTGTCAGCACGTTGTAAAGTTGCGATAGAAATTCCTGTGTTGGAAAGCTCTCCAATAGGGGAGGCGTATCTTCCCCGAGTACAAACCCCTACCGGAATATTTATTGGTAGGTCAGCCGTTACCCATGAAAAAGGTTCATGTTACGTGTTAACGATTAACACGAAAAACGAACCTCAAGAAGTTGAAATACCGGTGCAAGATCTGTATCCCTTTGAACTCGATAGTTCCGATGACTTCTTCGATTCTGAAGCTGAAGGAACGCCTTGTCCTCCTGAATAAAGAGTACCTCGAATATTTGACCTTCTGAAAAGAAAACATCACGACAAAGCAGCCTTAGCTCAATTGAAGAGAGTGGTTGAACGCTTTCCATATCTCTTCATGTTAACTGGCGACGACCCTCCTCGCACACATCTAGTACAACATACCATTCCGTTAACCAGTGACAAACCGATGTATACACGTCAATATCGTTATCCTCCAAAATTGCACGAAGAAATTAGAAGGCAAGTAGACGACTTGCTGAAGAAAGGAATCATCCAACCCTCCTCCAGCCCTTGGAACTCACCTTTATGGATAGTTCCAAAACGGCCTGGCCCTGACGGTAAAAATCAACATCGTCTTGTTACTGATTACAGAAAGCTTAACGATTTATCAATTCCGGATGCCTATCCACTCCCAAACGTTCAAGAAATACTGGAGTCCCTAGGCAAGTCCAAATACTTTTTGGTTTTTGATCTTGTTAACGGATTCCACCAAATACCTATGCACCCGGATGACAGAGCTAAAACCGCCTTCTCAACGCCTTACGGGCATTTTGAATTCACGGCCATGCCTTTTGGACTTTGCTGTGCTCCCCCGACATTCCAAAGATTGATGGACGCCGTCATGACCAGATTACAAGGAATCGAATTGTTCATTTACCTAGATGACTTAATCATATTCTCCAACTCTCTTAAAGATCACGAGAGAAAGGTTAATGAAGCTTTTCAAAGATTGTTTAATGCCGGGTTGCGATTGAAAATCGAAAAATGCGAATTTCTAACCCCTGAAGTAAAATACCTGGGCCACCATATCGACCAATTTGGAGTCAAACCTGACCGGGGAAAAATCAAAGATATTCAAGATTTTCCCGTCTTAAAGACTATTCCGGACGTCCGAAATTTTCTTGGGCTCTGTTCTTATTATCGCCGAATTATCCACCATTTCTCTGAAATTGCAAAACCTCTAAACGACCTTCTCAAGAAAAATTGTGAATTCCACTAGGAAGGGAGCCAAAAAGCCAGTTTTGAAAAACTAAAGACAGCTCTATGTACGGCACCAGTTCTAATTTGCCCAGACTTCTCTAAACCTTTCATCCTAACAACCGATGCTAGTGCACATGCAGTCGGGACAGTTTTGAGTCAAGGCGAACCAAGTCATGATCAACCTATTGCATATATGTCAAAAACGCTCAATAAACATCAAAAAAACTACTCTGCCACTGAGCGAGAGTGTTTAGCTGTAGTCCTAGGCATCATGCACTTCAGACACTATCTTTACAGTCGCACTTTCTATGTATACGCCTACCATGAACCTTTACAATGGATTGATTCAATCAAAGATCTAATGTCAAGATTAAACCGCTGGAGAGCCCAACTGCGTGGCTACAGATATATATTCCGTTACAAGCCTGGAAGGCTTAACACTAACGCTGATTGTCTTTCAAGAAATCCGATAGACCAGAAAGAGGGAGAAAACGAAAAGTTGGCAAAGATAGCCTCTCAATCTTTGAAGAATAATTTTTTTTATTGATAATATTATGCAATTTTATTTTATTTTTTTTTTTAATTTTGACTGTAATACGACAGTCTAAAATCTAAATTGCAACTTCAAACAGTTGCGCTCAACACCATCATATATATTACAGAATTTTCATCGAACGTTATAAATACTTTTTACTAAACTAATTAGCGAACTTAAAATCACAGCGACTCTGTGAACTTCCCTCACTCCTGGCAATTAATGAATGAATATATTCGTCGATGCAACTTCCCACTCCAAATATTAACCAATCCATACAGAATTTTTTTGCTCCATCGCCCGATAACCGCGAAATATAGAGCAATAATTATTTTATCATGCCTAAATCCCTGTTCGTTGGCTTGCGCAAGCAACGCAAAAACTTCTACTTAGCACTCAGCTAAAACAACTAGCTATTTGAGATTTTCATTTTAAAATTTCAAAAATTTCAGGCTTTGAACTCAAAAATTACGATATTCTTACCCACCTTCAACCAACTCTTTCCCACCCTGTGATCATTGTTATGCAACAATAATAACAACTCAAAAACTACCGATTCCTTCGAACATCGGGTAGAAATTACATCCAAAACGCTACCACTTGAACTTACTATTTTTATAAAAATAATAGTTATTCAAAAAAAAAAAAAAAAAAAAAAAGGAAAAACTTTTACTTAGGCGCTTGCCCACCGTCATCCGCCAAAATTCACACGATCGAGATGATCGATACATTTTCTATCTTCGATACAAGGACTGCACTCCTACAATGGACTACTGCAATGGACTAAGAGGGGATGCATGTCATGTACCGATCTCCATAAAAATCCCACATTTCCAAGTTACAACAGAATTACTTATAATCCGTTTAAAAGGAGTTAGGGAAGGGGCCACGCAAACTGCAATTAAGCACTTTGTTAGCTGACGCCTCCGCTCTGCTTGAACAGGTGGGGCAAAGTAGCTTCCTTCCGCTACTTAGCCGCGCTCCCAAACCACTCTCGTCCCCGACACTCGAGTGGTTTGATCGCGAGTAGCCAAGCGATTTAAGTCACGTGAAGCACACCTGGACAAGTAGAGCTGGAGCCAGCAAGGATCCGTTAGTGCAAGATCGCCTTCGCCATCGTAGTAGGTTAAGGTCCCGGAAGGCCCCGAGAACATCGAACAGCCCGGACAACTCCGGTAGTTTATAAGGTATTTTATTGTAATCTTTAACTCTGTCGGGTGACATTAAACTCATCATTAAATTGTAAACTTTCACTCCTTCTAATAAACAATACTTCTAAATCATTCTATTATATTTTACTCTACTTTATTTTATTCACCCATTAAGAGTCAGATAACAAGGAGACGGGTCAACTACGTAAGTAGTTGTTCTAAAAAGACGAGGATCTCACCCCTTTTAAAAATAACTACGTCAAGGATTATAAATCCATGACAAAAGTAATGATAGCCAAATTGAAATTGAAAATGGTAACGGGAATGAAATTAAGAATCAAAATAGAATTGGGGTTGATGAAAAAAGTGAAATAAATAAGATTGAAAGTAGACAAAGTCCGAATGAAATTAAAGATAAACAAAATGAAAATTTAATGCCAGTTAGGAAATCAGATCGTAAAAAAAATCCTATTGAAAGATATGGAAATCCTGTAACTAATTTTATGTATGTAAATTATGTAGATGCGAATGTACCTAGTACACTTGAGGAGGCGTTGAACTCCATAGAATCTTTAGAATGGCAAAAAGCTATGGAAAAGGAAATAAAAAGTTTGAATAAAAATGAAACTTGGACTATTGTAAAAAAGCCGAAAGATACGAAAATTATTGATGTAAAACGGATTTTCACGAAGAAAAATAATTATATATATAAAGCGCGTTTAGTTGCTAGAGGCTTTCAACAGAAAGATTATATTGAGAATGTTTATTTGCCAGTAGGCAAAATGCAAACCTTGAAAATTTTGTTAAGTTATTCTCGCGCTAATAATTTATTTTTTGATCAGATAGATGTAGAAACAGCCTTTCCAAATGGCAATGTAAAGTCAGAAGTTTATATTCGCAAACCACAAGGTTTTGAGACGGGGAAAAATAGAGCATGCAAACTGAAAAAGACACTTTATGGTCTTAGAGAAAGTTCTAGAGTTTGGTACGATTGTTTTAATGATAATGTTGAAAAACTGAATTTTACTAGAAGTAATTATGATCAATGCTTATATGTAAACAAAACAGGGAAAGATCCTATATTGTCATAGGGCGTTATTTAAAAGAGCAGACTCAGGAGTACAACCCACGTAGATCTGCCGAGTTTATCATACAGCCTCTATAAGCTCTGCCGCAGTTGACTACACGTCGACGAGTTTCCTGCAAAAGAAGAAAATTCCGTCCGTGATTATATATCCCTAAACGGTTTATTAATCGGGGAGGGCGCGACAGCTCGTTGATTTTGGTAGGTGGGCGCGGGCTAGAGGATTCGAGTGCGGGGAACACTGGTCAGAAAAATAATTGTTACTCAGAAAGTTAATTTTGAATATTTAATAACCAAAAATTAACTTAAAAACTAATACAAAAATCTATGCTTGACACGGTGATAATTTATAAACAAATAATCATATGGTTGAGTATTTCAATCAACAACAAAGAGTTATTGGTGCTCTCTAAGTTGATTTACGCGCGCACACAACAACCTGCTGCTATCGGCAGCTTACGCGCGCGAGAAAAACAAAGTATTTTCAAACAAAGAAATTTCAAACCAAAAAACTTTTCCAATGCATGTGCTATACATAAAATGCGGTATTTCAGAGTTAATTCGAGTTAAAAAGAAATGGACCTTATAAAAGCTTTACAAGCCCCTGCAGGGCCTCAGGGGGCCAAAAAAAATTTTCAAAAAATACTTAAAAATCGTAAAATTTTCTGCTCTTTCCGAATCCGGGGTCAAAAATAGGGGTTCCCATTTAAAAAAACGGACTTTGGGTCCCTAGGGCCCAAAATAAGGCCCCGGGCCCAATTTTTTTGGCCCATTTTGTTAGAAATTTTAAACCAAAAAACTTTTTTAATGCATGTGCTACACAAAAAATGCGTTATTTCAGAGTTAATTCGAGTTAAAAAGAAATGGGCCTTATAAAAGCTTTATAAGCCCCTGCAGGGCCTCAGGGGGCCCAAAAAAATTTTCGGAAAATACTTAAAAATCGTAAAATTTTCTGCTCTTTCCGAATCCGGGGTCAAAAATAGGGGTTCCCATTTAAAAAAACGGACTTTGGGTCCCTAGGGCCCAAAATAAGGCCCCGGGCGAAAATCCAAGGTAACCATTTTCTTTCCTCCTCCAAATCATAAAACTTTTATAAGAAAAATTTTTTGGTCTGGGGCTTCAGTTTCGAGATTTTGGAGCCTATAGATTAAAATGACTCACCCTGTATAGGGATTGATGTGAATTATAATGATGAGAGAAATTTAATGACATTGAGTCAAACAAAATCTATAGAATCTTTGTCTGTATAATACAGGTTAGAAAATGCAAAATTATACGACACTCCTATGGAGAATAATCTTAAGCTAGAGCAAGTTCTGAAATCGACGAAAGAATAAAATATAGAAATTTAATTGGTGAATTATTGTATGTTAGCTCAGGTACAAGACCTGATATTTCTTTTGCCGTAAATTATCTTAGTCGATTCCAGAACTGCTACAATGAAACACATTTTAAATACGCTATGAGAATTTTGAAATATCTTATTAAAACTAAAGATTTAAAATTAATTTACACCGATAAAGAAAAAAATGCAAATTTAGATTGTATGGTAGATTCAGACTATGCAGACGATAGCATATATAGAAGATCGACTACCGGATTTGTAATACATTTGTTTAACAATTTTGTATTTTGGAAATCGAGAAAACAAAACTGCGTAACGAAATGTTCAACCTTTGCGGAGTAAACTGCTATGTCTGAAGCAGTGACTGAAATTTTATTTATAAGAAATCTTTTAAGGAGGTTCCCTACCAAATAGATCTAGCCCACAGATTTTGTCCAAATTAAATGAACACATTGTTTTTAGTATAAAAATAGCTCAGCTAAAATTTCAAAGCCCTGAGGAGCTTGTGAAAAAAGTTATAAACATTTCAAATTACACAAATTTGCATGGGTTCTAATGGGAAATTTACTAAAACAGCAAATACTTAATTTCCAGCCCACAGATTTTAATGTTACTACGCACAAAAATCGGAAAAAATCAGACTTTGATTATACTTGTTTCAAAACATTCATTAGGAGCCTGTAGCAATAATTATAAACAATTGATTTTATATTCTTGTCAATATGACTTCTCATTGGCTCATACAGAGGTTAGAAAGTAGCTGAGCCAATGAGCAGACAACTACTGTAGTCAAATACATATTTGACTTACGTAGATGGTAGGGAACCTTCTTAAGTGAATCATTTGATATTGAATTTATTAAACCGATAAAAATGTTTGAAGATAATTCGGGTGCTTTGTTAATCGCGAAATTTGGAAATTGTCATGTCCCAAAATCGGAACAGATCTATTTAATTAATTTGAATCTACTTCACCCTTTTTTTTTATTACCGGGTAGGTGAATCGAAATAACTGAGAGGAGGGGTTAATTGACAAAACAACAAACCCGAAAGACTACTTTGAAATTCTATTTATTAAAAAAACCAAACCATGATAAAACGTAACACGCTACTTCCTTAATATAATCTTACTTCTATAAAAGTTCTGGTCACTTCACAAAGAGAGAGAGAGAGAGTGAGACGTTGTTGTAGGCTGAAGACTCCCGCTGGGCTGCTTGAGGTGGTGAATCGGTGGTTCTGCACAGTTCTGAAGGAACTTCCCGGCACTTTTCTCTAGTTGGTCACAAAGGCTGTTGTTTCTTTAAAAGTCTTTCAAAATATAATCGTCACTACCGAAGCTCTAATTTTTATTTTAACTCGCACTTATCCGAAACTCGCGAATAAGTTGCACTGATTAGTACTCTCAGAATTGCCCTTAAAACGAGACTATAAATAGTCACTCAGGTTGATCTCGATCTATTTTTATAAAAGTATCGAGACCTTGAAATCTCTAACTCTCGTGAGTCCGGTCGTGGAGATCTTCTTCGCGGAACGATGTGCGTGGGACGAGTTCTGGTACGCGACTGAATTAACCAAGCTGACGGGCTCGCGTTCGCGGCCCTATTTATACCCCTACGCATGAGGACCCACCCCCGTAGAGGGGATCATGGACCCTCCCATGTGTGCCCGAATCTGGGGGAAAAACCAATGATTTGGCCTCTTTTCCACGAGGGCTTGGCCTTGGCCTAATTTATTATAATACTCCTCATGTGTTGACTCCCTCTCCTTCAAGTAAAGTCCGCCTAAACTATTATTGGACCCGATTCCTTGAGGCCTCATTGGGTCAATGTCACTGACCGGCGGTCGCGGGGGATTGTTTATGGCCTCCCGCCTCCTTGCCGTGACGCTCTATTGTTGAGATCCGCTGCTGGCTTTTCCTTCACTCAGCCAGGCGTCCCACGCTGACGCGTTTCTTTTGTCCTCTCCCTCTCTTCTTTTTCCCAGCTCCTGTTGGCTTTTCCTCTCTCTCTCTGTTTTTCTTCTTTTTATTCTCTCTCTCTCTCTCTTACTTATACTTACTAATTTATCTCATTTAACTAATAATTGAATAATTTGTAAATAACTTAAGAATTAGCTGAAAACTATTTTAATATTAAAAAGGGGAGCTGGTGCCGACACGACAAAATTTTACAAAGAACTCCAAACACATAGAGGTTCAATACCATTTTGTTAACGAAAATTATGAAAAGAAAGTTATAGATATTTTGAAGGTAGAGTCACAGAATAATATTGCTGATATCCTGACTAAAAGTCTTGATAAAAATAAATTTTTTAAAAATCGCAAAGCCCTGAAATTATTGTTAATTTTTTTTTTGAAACTGATCAAATTTAAACTATTATGAAATAATGAAATAGATGTAGAAAGAAAATGAATATTGTAAATTTAAGGAGGCGTGTTGAAATATAGCTAAATATTATAATATCAGAAACGTGTCACCATATATTGTCTCGACGCCCAACGGTGAACACGAATAGAATATGTGTATGTGTGAGTGAGAGCACTTCACGCAACTACACCACGCGACGCGACGCGACAAGTCGTGTACTGTACCAGCAGCTGATCGGAGCACGATGCTCGCATGCGGATAATTTGTAACCTTACTATTAAATAATAATTAAATACTATTAACTAAGCACAAAGTGTTTCTGTTAAGATAGTAATTATAGGATTGTTTAATAAAGGAACAAATAGTTCAATCTGAGGACTTTATTAATTAAGAGCTCGTACACGCATGCACTCCGCTCGACGGTCGTGGATGCACAAGCACACCGGCAGAGTGATGACGATCAAGTACACGAATCGTATAAAGGGGGCGGCACTGCGCTCTCTGCTTCGCAACTCTAAATTACAATATAAAATGCCTTAACACTCCCTCCTTTATATCTGTAATTAAAACGCAAGCATATAAAAGTATAAAAGATCATAACGCTTACAAAACTCATACAAAAGTCTCTTACACAAACTAGAGTCATGAATGCCTTTACTGGTCTATCTAGAGTCAAGGAGAACGGTCATTAATTGGCCATCGACAAATTCTCTAGAGTTCAGTCTATCTCTCAGTGTCCCTGGCACACAGGTATGAACCAGGTACAAATACTAATGCCTGACTTACAGGTTTGAACAAACTTAAACACTATTGCCTGTCATACAGGTTTGAACACAAAAATCACTGCCTGACATACAGGCTTGAACATCTTCCGAACAGGTAACGATGGTTTTTCGTCAACCTAAGGCATCAAGGCCAGTCATTCCGATGATAGCTCTGGCTCGGACTCTGACTCAGCGTCTGTAATCAAAAACAAAATATTAAGATTCATGAAGACAATTTTTCAAATTAAATCTGCATTACTCTAGTCAAATTATACAAAATCAGGTTTCCCACTCCTCACGTTTCTGAATTAAGTAGCATATTTCTCAATTTCTTGAAACGATCAAAAGCAAATGGTTTCGTAAAGATATCGGCCACGTTTTCTTCGCCACAGACCCATTTCGTTTCTACCTGCCCTTTTGCAATACATGCTTCAATAAAATCACAGTGAGTGTCCGTCATATCTCTCTTTCGCCCTTCCCTTTCTCTAAACTCGAAGTTAGCTCTAATTAAATCTAAATCGTCGTCGAAATATTTCAGTTTATTACTACCGTCGATTTGCGTAATCCTTACTGCCGCCTTGTTATCACACCAAACTGTCGCGGGGTACAGACACTGACCACTGATGTCTCTTACGGCCTTATCTAAAGCAATTATCTCACGACAAGATTCACTCATTGTAACGTATTCTGCACCGCATGTCAAGGGTTGAGGTAAACTTTGTTTATGGCTTCTCCAGGCGACTAGATCACCGTTAATACTCACAAGATAACCGCAGGTAGATATTGATTTAGCATTATCGCAGAAGCTAGCGTCAGTATACGCTTCTAGATTATCACTTTCTGCTCTAAAGGTCAAACCCAGTTTCGAAGTTCCTTTAATGTACTTAAAAACCCTTTTCAAGTCTTCCCAAATTTCTGGGGTAGCTTCTAATTGTTTTCTAGCAAAATAATTAGCAGGATATGCGATATCTGGTCTAGAAACATTAGCTAAATAAAGTAGACTACCTATAGCCTCTCGATATGGAATTTTGAATTTTCTTGGGGCTTTTGATTTCTCTTTGTTTTCGATCTCTAGTTTCTTGGCTTGTCTAGTGGCCATGGGTGTTCGGAAGGGGTGACTGTTTTCTAGGTCAAATCTTTGTAACATTTTATTGATATAATCTTCCTGAGTTATAGTTAAAATTTTATTTTTCCGGTCTCTAGTAATTTTCATTCCTAAAAACATTTTAGGTTCTCCAAGATCTTTCATTTCAAACACACTGCTTAATCTAGTTTTTATTTCCTCGAGTTTTTCTAGACTATTGCTTGCTATGAGCATATCATCGACGTATAGAATGATAAATGCTAGTTTACCATTATGTCTCCAAGTAAAGAGGCAAGGTTCATTGTCACCGGACTGAAATCCCAGCTTTTCTACTTCTTTCTTGAATCTAAGATTCCATTTTTTCGGACTTATTTTAAGACCGTAAAGCGATTTCCGCAGTTTGCACACTTTATTTTTCCTATCGATCTCACTACACATTACACCGTCTGGAATTTCCATAAAGATTTCTTCCTCTAGAACCCCGGTTGAAAAGGCAGTTTTAACATCCATCTGGCAGACTTCTAGATCTAATTTATTTATGGTTGCAAGGGCAGCTCTCACAAGGGATAATCTTGAGACTGGAGCATAAATTTCTCTCAGCTCGTACTCATTTGCATCTTGGAATCCCCTGATTACTAATCTAGCTTTAAAAACCTCTACTCCCTTTTCGTCTAGTTTTACTTTAAATACCCACCTAGAGCTGATTATTTTCGCTCGATCAATAGAGGACCTATCTACAAGTTCCCATACGTCGTTGTCTTTCATCGATTTCAATTCTTCGGAGATCGCGTTTTCCCAATCGTGTCTTCTGACAGAACTCATCGCATCTTTGTACGAACAAGGATCTCGATTTATATTCGCAAACATAATAAATTTCAACTCATCTTCCTCTAGACGTTTCTCTGGACTTTTATAGTCGTGATTCTCTTCCTCGTATATATTAAATTTAATGGTCCCTAGATTTAAAATTTTAGACTTAAAGTATTCAAAGCTAGAGTCTTTGAGTTTGTCAGAAGCTTCCTTAGAAGGTTCAGCAGGTTAAGCATAAATCGTAAAGTCTCGATTTAGCTTTGGTTTTCGCATGGGCATTTCTCGTCTAACATTTTCTACATTATCTTTAATTTTCTTAACTTCCTGATTTACGTTCGGACTTTCATTTTTACGCTTACTTGGCCTACCTTGCTTTGGTTTTTCTAACTCAACTGGTTTTTCGATTTCTTCCAGATTCGTTTTTTCGTTCAAATCGAGACTTGTAAGCCAATTTTCATCAGCAAGATCTTCACGGTTATCGCAATCCTCTAGTTCTTTAATTACATCTTGCAGATTCTGTTTGTACGCGTTTTTATACACTACCCTCTTGTTAAACTTAACATGTCTAGAGTTGATAAATCAAACTGACTCAGGGTGCCAAAGAACGTAACCAGTTGGCGAATATCCAACTAATATAGCTCTCATGGCCCTTTCAGAAAACTTAGTCTCGGAAATTGGAACTTTTACATACGCAAGGCAGCCAAATCTTCTGATTCTAGAAAAGTGTAGGTTTTTCATGCCAGAGAATTTCTTTAAAGGAATCTCAAAATCTATAGAGCTGTGAGGTGATCTATTGTACATATGGACCGCTGCCTCAGCGGCTAGGATCCACATGGTTTTTGGAAGACCGCTATCTATCATAAGTGACCTAATTTTCCCTTGCAAGCTTTCATTAAAACGTTCGGCTACGCCATCATGCTCAAGAGTAAAGGGCGGTCCTAAATTTGATTCAATTCCTTCTTGATTCATAATTTCTAGAAATTTTCCTCCCGTAAACTCAGTACCTTTATCCGACCTAACAAAGCATAACTTTTCATTTTTCCTCAACAGATTTCTAGCAGTAACTAAGTATTTTTCCAGACACGTACCCGATCCGTCCTTCGTTTTAATACAATACATTTTAGCAAATCTACTGTAATTATCGACAAAGACAACTATAAATCTGTTCCCACTTGGAGACGAGGCTGGTTTGATCGCCCCCATAGTGTCACAATGAATAATTTGCAACGATCGCTCTGCTCTAGTTCTTTCCTCGGTAAAGGGTAATTTTTTCATTTTAGCTAACGTGCAGACTTCACAGTCTAGTATATTTTCTCGGAATTTAATTCCTTTCAGTTCTGTCACGGATTTCTAAAGTTTTCTCAAATAATTCAAAGACACATGGCCAAGACGCATGTGCCATAACATACCCAGATCTATCTGATAATTCACATTCTCGGCATTCAAGGGTTGATCTATATGCATTTCGCTCATTACTGCTAGAGTGCCAACTTTATCGGCATCTATTATTTTTCGACCCAGAGTAATCTCATTAAGGTCAAAATCTACATTCCCTACACTCGAGTTTTGAATTGGATCGCTCTCTAGAGTAGGCTCCTTTTCATTCTCCCTCCCAATCTCAGATGGAGTGGATTTACAGACATCGGGGGGTACTCCCTCCGAGTCTCGCGGAACAGAGAACTCCTCCTCCGTCTGGGATTGATTAAGGAGCTCTTCCAATGTGCCTATGCGTGCTTTACAAACATAATTATCATAATCCAATTCACCGTTATTGTGATCACCTTGAGCACTCAAGGATATTACCCAATTCGGCTTTGAATAATAGCCCGACAAGTAGACGTCGTGGGTGTTTTTATCGAAAATTTTCAAAACTCTCTCATCTAGATAAATACCTAAACCTGCTTCGGCAAAACGGCGCAGGGAAATTAAATTATCTCCTATATCTGAGGCCGAGATTACATTTGAAAGTTTAATGAGCTTATCATCGCGTCTAGAAAATAAAAATAAATCTCCTTTGCCATCTATTTTCATATCAGCTGATCTCTTTTTATTTGCGCATCTAATTACTTGGTTCCTACTCTTTTCAAAATTTGATAGAATGATATTCTTGCCTACTATGTGCTCTGTGGCACCAGAATCGGCTATAAAGGAAATCTCACAATTAGGATCAGTTGATTTCAACATACCTGCCTGATTTACTCTTGCCTTTGGTTTTCCTCTTGGGGGAAGATTTCCTGATTGACCAGGCTGGTATGGTCTTACATAGTTCTTAAATGACCTACCCCTACCTCTGTCTAAAGAGCCTCTTTTTGGGATACTATGTTCAGTGTTACCACCTCTACCGCGACCCGGATACCCACGTCCTCTACCTCTATTGCGCCCTCTAGAATCTTGGCCTCCTCCCCTTGTAGAAAGATTTTTACCTCTAGAGTTTGAATCATTTATATTAACCAACCTTTGATTGTAAGGGCATGTGCTCGATGTATGGTACTCCATTCGACGACAGATGTAGCAAAACCACATACCAAGTGCTTTGTACTGACAGTTTGAGTCCTGATGGCCATTACCATCACATCTATGGCATCGGCTTTCTTGCCAGGATCGTCCTCCGGAGTTTCCATTCGCAGTACTAGCTACCGCTGCTCTAGGCTGCTGTGATGACTGACCACCTTGTCTAGAAGCCTCTAGCTGTAAAACAAATAATTTCATATTTTTCTAGATCCATTGGTTTACCGTTAGTAGATTGTACGAGATCAGCTGTCACTAGCTCTGGGACAACACCAGATACTGCATTATAAAATGCAGCTCTCTGTTCCTCGGGAGGAATTGGAATTCCGCCCTCGCACATTTTGGACTCTCGTACAATCGCATCAAATTTCTCACAAAAATCTATAATTTTTTCTTTCGGTTTCATTCTAAGAGCATATAAACGAGATCTGACTGATGCAACTGTAAAATTAGTTTCTGCCTTTCTATAATCTTTCAATTTTTTCAAAATTATTTTAGGATCTTTCAAATTCATTATCTTTCTGTGATAAAATTCATCTAGATGATTAATTATAATATCTCTAACGGTATTTATTCTTTTTTCATGGATTTCTAGAGAGTAAAATTTATTAGGCGTAACATTTACATCAATAACATCTAATAAATCTGAGCTTATTAATTCAGAACGTAAGGAATCTACCCACACATTTAGATCAAATTTCAAGGTTAGTTTATAATCTCGTTTATGAGAAATTTGAACAGTATTATTCATTTCTAGAGTTTTATTTAACTGTGTTAAAGTTGCATCTAAGTTTAAGGAGGAATTTAGATTTTCCAAGTTCGGCCGACTCGTTATATTAATGTTACAATTTCTTTTAAAATTTGTCTAGCTGTTACTAGAAATATCTACTAGAGTGGGTTCGGGCGATTTATTTCTAATTGTCGAGTTTAAAAAATTATCTCTAGGTACCTGAGTGTTCAGAGTTTTTATCGCCGCGGACATGGATTCTCATCTTCGCGGAGGTTCTCAAGATCCCAGTAAGTTCCCTTTGTTGTGCAAGGAAATCACCAAGATTCACCTCCTGAGGCATGACTTGCCGTCGAGGTAGGGGCGGCAGAACAGGGTTGAAAATGGCTTGTGCCCCCGGTCGTTCCTTTGGTCTCGCTCCTTGCTGATTAGCTTGCCTCAAGGCTTTGATTTTCTCCTGCAGTTGCAGTCGAAACTTTTCCTGTTCTTGTTGTTGCTGCTGTAGTCGTTGGCGATCCAAATCATTCTGACGGCAGAGCCGTTCCAGCTCTTGCTCTTGGGTCACTTCATCATAGTTGACCTCCGGTGTGTCCTCCGGGACGGTGTCATCTGCCACATTTTCAATGATGACTTCTGGCTCGACGTATCCTGGTGGTTCGTTGGCATTTTCTTGAGCCAGAAGAGACTCCGCAGCGAGTTCGGATTCACTTTGAACAGTGTCCTGTTCCATTTCAATCCCATTTGAGGCATTCAAGGTTTGTGAGAGACTCAGATTTTGGTGGGGGTTTGGTGGGGGATTCAGGGTGATCCCATCGATGTTTGCCAGGCTCATCAGGTAACTTCTGGAATCCTCAGTCAGGGTCCACCAGTCCGCCTCTTCAACAATTTCATCTGTAGAAAAACATCTAGTAAGATATTTGGATTTTCTAGTGTGTATTTGAATGATAGATCTGTCAATTTTATTTCTAGATAGCTACAGATGATTCTAGATTATATCATTACTTCATCAAGGAATTTTTACTAGAAATATAAATATTTGTATGTAATTTACCAAGATCGACGGGGTCGATGTTTAAATAGGGTTCTCCAGTCGTAGTGATGGTCCCGTACTGCCTGTACATCTTGCGACGCACAGAATGTTGCCTTCGTATGGCTTCTTTCATTTCCTGGCTTAATGATATTGAAGTTGAATTAGCTTGGCCTGGTTTGACCTTGTCACCCTTGTTAGTGGACATCTAGGAAAACATTAAAAACAAATATCTGTTAAATCATTTAAAGTTGACCCAGATCCCAGCTTAGTTCAATCAACATCATTGGTCGTATTAAAAATCATTACTATAATTAAAAATCGAAACAATGAAATTAGGATCTTACCAACCTCGACACGTACGACGCCGAAATGCGCGCGAACTCCTATGCACTGCATTGATCGTGTGATCGCAGAGTTTGGCCATCGCTTGCATTCCGACTGAACGCACGGGTTTCAGTTGAAAAACCGATATCCGGAGACCACGCCTTACTAAGCCCGATCTCAAGACACGGCGTGACGTACCGGTATTTTGTGTAAAAAAAATTTTTCTCTTCTATCACAGAAAAATCAAGTCTAATCCATCATCAAAGAACCGCGTAGCATCACTAAAATAAAAGAAAAATGGTCAACTTCCCTGAAGATTATCCACAAACCACACCAAAAAAAAAAACTTGAATAGAAGAAAGAAGGAAATAGAGAGAGAAAAAAAAAATTACATCTAGAGTTAATTACTCAATTCCCAAAAAAAAAAAAAAAAAATTCTCTAAAACACGAATAAAGAGAAACAAAACAACCGACAAAGTAAGTACGTCGTTATTTCCAGTTCTCGGAAGCCGGACTCACCGCGGCGGGCAACATGTGCACAGCAGCACGTTGGCTCTCCCTACTCTCGCGCGCCGGTCGGCAATTGTCAACTGCAAGTTTAAACCTGCACGGACACTGTACTTTTCTTTCTCTCTTTCTTTCAACATAATGCTTTTCAACGTAATGATTTTCACTACTTATTTTTCTCTAGCACTAAGTAAAACGATTTAAATCTCGAGATAAATAAAATGCACAAATAATTTAGCCCACGAGAACACAACGGAAATATGCATACAAGAGAGTAAAATTTCATCTCTAGACAAAGAGTATGCCGCTTCTAGCGTTCTTTTTGCATTCTCTTTTACTCTAAACGCGGCAAATAACTCTAGATTCATTGTTTCGAACACCAGCAACAATCACTTCTAAAATTTATCACAATACTTACTTGTGAAACACTCGATGTTCCCACAGCAGCACAAAAAAAAAGTGCACTTCCAGACCGTAAAAATTTGCTTAAAAAGAAAACTAAATTAATAACAAAACAATCCGTTTGTCAAAGCGTAGCTGAGCTTCCCATAACCTGTTAAGATAGTAATTATAGGATTGTTTAATAAAGGAACAAATAGTTCAATCTAAGGACTTTATTAATTAAGAGCTCGTACACGCATGCACTCTGCTCGACGGTCGTGGACGCACAAGCACACCGGCAGAGTGATGACGATCAAGTACACGAATCGTATAAAGGGGGCGGCACTGCGCTCTCTGCTTCACAACTCTAAATTACAATATAAAATGCCTTAACAGTTTCACTAATCTGATCTATCTCTACAATAATCCCAACAATTTTAATATCCAAAAAATTTATTTCATCGATTACATATTCAGGCGATTGACTGTATTAAATAGATGAGCTTAAAACTGAGGCTGACAGTCCGTTACGTAGGTATAGGCCAACTCCTCCGCCTTCTTTACCGAAGCGATCGTGGTGAGTAAAAGTGAAACCCTCAATCTCGAATATGTCTGTATTGTGTGGCTTGAGAAATGTTTCGGTGACACCAACAATATCGCGACGTTTTACTGAAAGAGTTTTCTCTAGGTTTGAAAAATTCGCGTGTAGACGGTTAACATTGATGTGACCTATGCTCAGACATGAATTTTGAGGTACTGGTGTTTGTAGGCAGGCCTGCTAACTATCAGTCGTGGAGAGAGCTATGAGTTGAATTATTGTCGGAGATGTCCATACTTGGGGAATAGCGTTGAGGTAGAGCAAGAGAACGAAGGGCATCAATGAAAAGAAATGGGATTAGGGGAAATTCTTTTGTTTTATGCATAAAAACGTTGATGCCTCTCTTGACGTGTCTTTCATATCCATAACCGGCATAGCAGTCCATTGCAGCGTGCCAAATTCTGTAGTTATGTGGGGGTAAAATGGTGCTTGCAAAGATCTTCGCTTCACCGCCAGCACCAAATATTTTTTTGGAGGTCATGCCGTCACACAAACGAGCAGAGCTTTTGATTATTTCGTTTCAGTTTTTTGGGCCCGAAAATTTAGCAACGAAAGATCTGTAGCTTGGTTGCTTATTTGTGGGAGGTAACCAAGGTCACGGGCCGATGTAGTGAGGAGTCAAAATGCCCTGCTTCGGGTATGCAGTATGGCCATGGTGATATCAGAGTCGATGAGGTCTACAGCTACGGGTATGCTACCAAATCTAATATCACAGGAGTCTTCAATTGTGAAAGCCTGGACGATTTCAGTCTGTAGTTCCATGCGAAGATTAGACAGGGCCTGGGAGTTTGATTGAGCGGTGGTTTTTATCAAACTTTCAATGTTTGAGATTCTTGACTGTGTGGCTATAACAGAGCGCTCCTAGTTGCCCAGGACCAGTCTGTTAAATTTGGGCGTGTTTGGATCAGCCATCATTTTTTTCTCAGCCTCATTAAGATTAATATATCTCATGGTTGTAGAGGTGATGGAATTAGATGCGGGTGGTACAAAAGAAGTAGAAGGGCTGTTGCACGTACGAGGTAGTTTTTGTTTTTGCACTGAAAAGGGTGAGGTGGGTGAGGAAGCGAAACGTTTATTATAGTGTGTGATCTCGTTTGCCGGGGTGGCAGGGACTACGTTGGATAACTGTGACCAAGCGAGCGGAGCTGATGTTGAAGCTAAGGTCGAGCTTGAATATGATTCGGGGTTGAGATTGTGACAGATTTTGCAAGTGAAAGTTGGGTTTGAGGTTGGGGATGGAAAAACTTATCAGCACTTATAACGATAGACAGAACTAGAACACTAACAGCACTGTACTTCGGCCACCAAAGAATTAAAACGGTTTTTGCAGATGACACAGGAGTTCCAAGCTGAGGTGCTTCTTGCAGCAGGTATAATTGCAGACTCTGGTGTGGCAGCGGAGTGAGATGCCATCTAGCGACCAGTTGTCCTAATTCCAGGAGTATGGTCGGTAAAGTAAAAGACTGTTTTAAACGTAGAGCTCACTTGGAAATTAAGTTCACTAGGTCCGAAGGTGTGAAAAATGTTGTACCTCGGAGGTTGAAAGACACAGGATGACAATTCAGTGATATGGTGGCAGATTAAGAGTCCAGATTTCCGATACAGGAAGGTATAGCGTTGAAGTGGTGCTCCTTAACCTATAAGCGCGTGGTCAGGCTATTCCGAGTCACTCTGGCTCAAGAATAGCCAGCCTGCTATTATACTCCGTGATAGCGAGAGCCAGCGAGTGACGGGAAAGCCTGTTATAAGCTGTCCCTTCTGGGGAGTACACAAAAAGGTTAAAAAATGATGCAAATTACGGAGCTTAAGCAGAGTGTGGCCAGTTACTTACCAAGCAGAAGTCTATAACCTTCTATCTTTGGAATTTTTGATTTTCAACCCTTCATTGTCATTGATTCTGTGAAAATTCAGCCCTTTGTTGATGAGATGAGGTTTTCTGATGCTAGGGAGATGCATACAATCCACGGAAAGCAGGATTTGAAATCCAATAATCCATTGTTGAGTCTAAGTCCCATTTCAATCAAGGGGTTTCAACAATACTCTCAACGAGTGGGCGGTAGATTATCTCATTCTAAGTTAGATGCTGACACTCAGCAACCTTTGATATTGCCTAAAAACGCAAGACTGACCTACTTTATTATATAGGATACTCATGAACTAACACTTTACAGTGGTAGCTGCAGCTAACTCTAGCTACAATACGCCGAAGATTTTGGATTTTGAGAGGTAGATCCACTGTTAGAAACAATATTTATATGTGCCATACCTGTAAAAGGTATTTAAAGCATTTCAACAGTCAGCTTATGGGTGAATTGCCTCAAGCTAGAGTGACTCCAAACTTGCCTTTTGTCTGGTGTTGAATTTTCTGGTCCTTACCAGATTCGATTATCTAAAACGCGAGGTAAGGGAACCATAAAAAATTATATTTGCATTTTTTTCAATTTCCAGCCTTTATTGCAGCTTTTCATCATTTTACCGCACGTTTGGGTCATTGCTCCGTAATTTTTAGCGACAACAGTACTAATTTCGTCGGCGCAGATAGACAATTGAGAGAAATGTTTAAGGAAACTCCAATCAGTTCAGACAAATCGCCTTCTCATTGGCTAAGGATAAGACTAAATGGAATTTTAATCCACTGGGTGCCCCTCACTGTGGTGGTCTTTGGGAAGCCGCAGTGCATTTCATTTAAATAGGCTCATAGATACCCAGGTTTTTACTTTGCTCACAAAGATCAAAGCCTATCTTAACTCTAGACCATTATTACACTTACCTTATTATCCTTTTGAACCTCTCTTTTTGTCACCTGCCAACTTATTTATCCAACGACAATCTTTTTCAGTTCCAGAACTTGATGTTACTGCAATCAAGGTTCCAGTGAAAGAAGATGGTTGCATGTTTTTTATTTTTCCTGGCCACAAAAATGAATGAATTTTGACGACACTTGTACAAAGTGAAGTTCTTTTTATGGCAAATGACCCGTAATTTTTTCGTATAGAAATATTAAAACACTTTTAAAATACGGAAGGCTAAAGTGAAAAAAGGTGATTACTTCACGAGGACTTTTAACTTCTAGTTTTGAAATAAAAAATAAAAATAGTATGTTTTATGAGGAAAAAATAGAAAAAAGCGATTCTTTTGGATTTTTTTTTTAATTCATTTTTTTATATTCAGTTGATAAATTTTTAATTGTTTATTAAAATTTTAGTGAAGTTTTTTTAAAAATCATAATAACATTATTTCACAATAATGTTTTATAATTTAAAGTTATTTACTATGATCAAATAGTTAAGTATCAGTTAATTGTCTAAATTAAAAATTATGATAATTTTAAAAAAGTATGAAAATAAACGTTTAATTGGAGTAAATCTAATTTTATCAATGTTAAAATTATTTCAAAATGATATTAATTATATTTATCACTGTTTCATTAATATTTCTCAATTTTAAAATTACTGTAAACAAAGTATTCGTGCTGAAATCGATTATCGATTATTCAAAAACATTCTTGTTGCAATAGAAAAAAGATTTAATACAAAAATTATTTAAATATTCAGTTTTATTATAAATAGGTGTGAGAAGTATTTTTATAACTTATAAAAGCTTATAATAAATAAAAGCAGTGAAAGTATACAGGTAAACAAAAATTATCAAACATGTAAGTAATTAGAACATGGGTGTCGTAGTTTTAAAATAGTAAAATCAGATTCGGGACACAATTTGTATGCATTTCTTTTCATTTACATAATTATTTACAACTTAATCATTAACATAAATACACATTGTAGAGCCTTTTATATTTAAATTGATAAAAAATAAGTATCAAACTAATCGCTCTACGATTTGCAAACTATTTTGTTTATTTATTCGTTTTTTACAAATTTTTCAATTCTTTTTTACTATTGTTTATTGAGTTATTACCCTCACTGCACAACGATAGTCTGTGAACCACTTCATATGGATTTGTATTTATTTATTTATTCATTCTAAAATCATTTTTAAGCTTTTTTTTGTAACCGAGCCCATACATGTGGTTGTAAAAAAAGTGTTTTATATAAATTTTAAAAATCATTGTATATTTATCAAAACAATGCCGTTTGTTTTAAACTTTATGCACCGTTACAAGGATGGGAAAGGAAAAAAAGAAAAAATATGAATAAACGATTTAAATGGATTTGATATTTAGTATAAGTTACAATGGGTATTTTTTCAATGTTGCAGAAGCCTTTTACAGACACAAATACAAAAGTAAGTAATTTATTTGTTTACTAGCAACAAAATAAAAAAAAAACGTTTTTTATAAAAACTTATATCTAATCTCGTGAAGCAATATACATAACATTTTTTTTTTCAAAAAGTATTACGGGTGATCTTTTGGCAATCTTATTCAAAGAAATACTATCGTCGCTACTATCTTCTTGCACTACGCTATAAGCATAATAATGTCTATTAAAACCGATTGTTCGTAGAAGGACGTACTTAAAAAAAATTTCATTGTCAACTTTGTACACTTTTTCAATGATTCCGAAGTCATAAAAATCTTCATCATTTAACCCCGGAACGGCTACTACTGTACCAGATTTATAAGTTACATCGTTGACTGTGACAGAATTGTAAACATAAGCTTCGGTATTATAAGGATATGTAACCTTCAATAACTCTTTTTTCTTCTCTCCAAAGCTAATATGCATATCATCATAATTTTCATATTTCAAGTGCATCATGGCCAAAGCATATCTCGTGGCAACAGTCATAGGTACTTGCTTTTTGCAATTAACTACTGTCATTATACCTTTAATTTCTGTATGCTTTGATTCAAAACGCATTGCAGAAAGATTACTTAAAGGACCGTTATTTTTCATTACTCTAACATAATGTAGAAGATTATGAAATTTGGGCTTCAAGTTTCCAAACAATTTAAGATATAATTCATGATGATTATTGACGATTGTATCTAGCTCTGCATAAGTTTCTTCAGTTATTACAGATGATGTCAAAATAGTTACGATCTCTCTAAGTTTTATATACAGTTCCCAAGTTTCATCATCTTCTGGAACGTATTCACCAATAATTATTGGCAAATATCTTACAAAAAAGAGACTTTCTGAAGCAGACATTTTAAGCTTATCATTTTTTCTAATATAGTCTAAGTCTAAGTCTGTAGGTATGTTTGCGGACTCGTAAGCAAAATTGTTTGAATTTAAATTATCATTAAGGTTCTTAATTTTAAAATATTTATTTTCATCTATGAATTTAATTAATATTTTAGCTAAAACGCAACTGACTATACCCTCAAATAAATCATGCATTAAATCAACTGAAGCATTCGATATGACATTAAAATATTTTAAATTATTAAACACGCATTCTTCTTTTACACCTGTTTCGTGCGGATTTATAAACCTAGTATCATGATCATGTTTTTCGTCGTTTCGCAAAAGATGCACTTGCTCCTGACACATACATGACCACTTTTCAGGGCCCGCATAACAAATTCTGCAAAAATGAGTACTAGAAAATGATTCTACAAACCCTAAAATTGAGTTTAACCCGAGATTATCCCCTAAAATTAATGTTGTTACAAAATATACTTTTTTAATACTTCCTTCAATATTAATGAAAATGCCGTTAGAGCTCAATTCATTCAATTCTTCAATAAGTTTAGAAAAAATTTTTTTATTGCCATCTTTTATTTTTCTATGTTTTGAATAAAAAACTTGTGCCAATAAAATGCTGCAGAGTTTAGAGGCAAAAATAGGAGGTAAACATGGAATCCATGCGTAAACACATCCTAATAAATTTTTTCCTGCGTGCGAACCCAGGGCATTTCCAATTTCTATATCATCAAAATAAATAATCAATGGCAAAATTATACCATCAACCATTACACTTGAGACATCACGCATCGTTTTTTTCCACGCCTCTCCTTGAATATAATTTGTAATAACTCTATTTTCCGAATAGAGTGAGCTCATATAGTCAACAGTTGCATTGAATAAACCCTTAATTTCTAATAGTTGCTTTAAGGAATGTTTCAAGGGTAAATAAGCGAAACAGTATGATTTTTTGTAACAAACAGAATGAAGGTAACTGTTCCTCTCTTTAATCTCTTCTTTGATTTTATGGATTTCCGGTGCAATATTAAAGCCCTGATTTTTGAACAAAGTTAACCTTTTAGATTCTGTACTGAATTTATTAAAAGGTACTTGGTATTGCTCAAAAGTTCTATGAATTTGTTGGGATGCATCTTCCGAGATAGCATTTTCTAAATATTTATCCAATTGTTTTAATAAATAAGGATTGTACGAATTTGAAATAAAATTTCCCATTAAAGTTATTATTAATTGAATATCCTTTCTTGTTAAAGATACGGTACTGTATAAATGTATTATCATTAAAAATATAGCGTTTTCAATTTCGTCCATTTTAAACAAAGTATTTAAACGTCGTTTAAAATTTTTTTTCTCTGTGGCAGTCTACTATACTTTACTATCGGCATAAACAATATATTATTCTATTTTAATGATAAAAAAATTTTTTACTTAATATAAGTAATAATACGTTAAAATACCTTTTCTGTTAATTAAGTAACAAAACTTTTACAAATAACTAGTTTTTGCGTTTATGCAGATTAGTTTATTTTCTACTACAATGTAATTAACGTCTTCTAATAGTCCGTTGGTTCTAACTGTTGTAACCAGTCCCAAATACAATGTAACACATCTGCAGATATTGGCGCATTAATTTGGTCTAATTTATAAATGTAAATCTGTATAAAACTCCATACATGCTGGCAGCCGACCGGATATGCTAGCTTTTGAGTTAGAAACAATTTAAAACAAAAATCAACCACTGATTCAATATTTGAGAAATCCCATATAGTCTCATTCAAAACAGCGTGATAACAAATGTGACTTCCAAAATTTCCACAAATTATCATGTGCAGCTGATCCTGTAGATTGTGCGACTGAAAAAACTGATTTTTTCGTTGAACCAATGCGTCGAAATTTAAAGCATGATCCTGTGAAAAAAAAAAATAATAAAAAAATTCATAATTAATAACCTTTAGATTTTTTAAATGCAAATATATAAAAGAACAGTTTTTCTAATTACTTGATTATGAATAATAAAGCTATTAAATACATCTGCTTTTGTTGGCTTCCATAACTTCATAAGTTTTTTTGAATACCTTGGTTTCAGATCAAGTATCCTTATCAACGCGAAAAACGCTGAAATTTTCATATGCTCTGAAAACATTGAGAAATTCTTTTAGAATTGGTAAAACTATATTCTTGCAATATTTTATAATCTTTCACTTAAACACTATAAAAAATTTCCTTGCATGTCAACACAACCTTTTTATTTCTTATCATTAAAACTATTATAATTAATATTACGATTTTTTATAAGTTTGTATAATTACAAAATCTGTTATAATATATCGTCTCCAGGATATAATTGACCAGACATTTGGGTCACCGATCTTAATGAAAATTTGAGGGCCGTTTTCTTATGACAAATGATGAGTGAAACCATTAATATTCCAATACAATCAATTATCAATATTGCACTTACAAAAATGCAGACGTATGCACTTTTTTTTAAATGAAATTTAAGGTAAAAATATTTTTGAATCTTTCATTAAAAATTTTGACCTTGAATAATTAATATTTATAACAACACTTTTTTTGCGTTTTTTAGCTTTTGAAATATAAATTATTTATGGTCAAATTTTTTGAGTTGCAATTCGAAAAAATTTTTCTCTTTAATTTCACATAAAAATGAAAAAATTGCAAGGCTCCGCATCTCGTGCAATAGACTTTGAACACGAATTTTTTGAAAATTGGCTAAAAAACAAAAAAAAAGTAATCCAAATGTCTGGTCCTCCTCTTGTAAGTATAAAAGTTTTTTTTTTTTTTTTTTTTAATATTTTACCATAGAAAATTGAGAAAAATATCACAAAATTTCAAAATATTATGCACAAAACTACTTCCAGCAGAACGACTCAACTTAAACTGATCTGCACTATGCGTGCAGTCGGTTTTGAAGGATAATTTTAGCCAAAACTATACCCAACTTACAGCGGCTTAATGTACTGCGCCTGATGCGCAGTGTTGAATATCTGACCTGAATATTCAAATCCATTGTCAAATTAAGAGGGGCGGAAAAGCAGGTGCACAGTGTCTCTAAACCTCCCCCCCCCTCCCTCTCTAGGAGAATAATTTTAGGTGTAGAGTGGTCAATGTATTACTAAGAAATTGAATATTTTCTAAATAAATGACAAATATTTGTATAACATTCCGAGGAAAGTCTTCATAGAATTAACAAAAAATTAAATTAAATTAAAAATTTACCATCATTTAAAAAAGTGAAATGGATCTGATCGAGGATCTTATTATAATGATATACGTTTTCATAAACTGGCGTAATTGAAGCGTGGTTATTTCTTTGCGTTGGTTCTCCAAGGATCTCATCTTTTATCTTCGCAAGCCCAATTATTTTTTTTGCAAGTTGTGTCCACTCTATTGTTAATTTTTTATCAATATCGTCTCCAAATTTTTCCGCGAAATTTTTACGGAAATCAAAATTTACCTTTAAAAAATCATATGTCAGTGTACTGTCAAGTGGATTATATGCATTAAAAATTTTGAGATACTTATAAAATTCAATTCTTACCAAACTAGCTGCAATCTGTGTTTTTAGTACAGGAAATTGGTCAATAATTTTACCTCCACTACTGTTAATATATAAAGATTCAACCCTATAGTCGTACGATTCTTTCCACTTGTCAAGAACCTCCTGTTTATTCAAATCTGTTACTTGAGTCGAAACCTTCAAAATTGTAATATCAACAACCTCTTTTCGATCTGTAATGAAGAAGTGTTCATAAACATAGGTCTATTTTGTTAAATCTATTTTACCGCATCATCACGATTATACATACTCTTATTTTTTGGTGTTCTGGGATTGTTTCTTTTATTACTTATCGCTGATTCAAAAATATTCAACGTTGCAAATTTATCTCTTAAAGAAGTATAAGAATTCGCTAAATATCCTTTAGGATTGACTTTTTTGCCTTTTTCATTTCCCACTTTGACCGTGTAACCTATTCTATACCATGAAAATTGATCTTCATTAGGAAATAGCAGCTTAATTGATTTACAAATTCCAAAAAAGTCATTTTTATTCAACCTGTAAAAATTTATATGTGAACGAGATAAATAAATATTAATTAAATAAAAAGAAATTTTTTTTTTACAAATACTTCAACTTACGAGTATTTATTTTGTTTAACTCTAGCTAATTCATAATTCATAATCATGTCACTAAGATCTTTATGAAACACGAGTTTTTTGTGTTTGTTATAATAGTACAAGATCATATTCCCAATTAAATTATTTGGATCATCTAATAATTTGTATAAGTCTTGATTTCTTTTTGCTGTAATATAAATTAAAATATTAAAATATTTATAGGTCATCAAGATTTTATATTATAAGTTATTTTATTGTACTTACTTCCTTCATAGGTTTTGTTATTTTTGCATCTATAATCGTGTATGTCTCTCATATTATCAATTATACTCAGTGGAATGTCGTCAAAATTTGTTTCTGCATGAGCTAATGAATGGGCAGCAGTTGTGTTGTCAGTAGTGCGAACTAGGTTCAAATTTTGTTCCCGCAAGGATTCTGTCAGTGGTGCAGGTGCCATGGATTCAGATTCTAAATACGTATTATTATTCTGATAATATGATGTGGAAGGCTGTGGATTGTGCGGATCATTGTATGGATGATATCGCACTGCAGTGGTAGGATTTTGTGAGC
The DNA here is from genome assembly GCA_038277355.1 of Encarsia formosa. Taxonomy (NCBI): domain Eukaryota; kingdom Metazoa; phylum Arthropoda; class Insecta; order Hymenoptera; family Aphelinidae; genus Encarsia; species Encarsia formosa. The sequence goes on along the minus strand of CM076184.1, from coordinate 87,198,583 downwards.
CACTTTTCGAAATCTGTGTGTTGCCTAAACTTTGATGACAATTGTTGTAACTATTTTCAGCTTGAGTATTGGTAGTCAAACTAGCGTCACTTAAATAACATTTTTTTCTCCACTTCGTAACTTCTTGTTGGTAATTAGTATATCTGTCCATGAAAAACTTTCTGAAATCTTCAGAAGGAATGCACTGAACGATGTCTTCGGGAGTCAAATAATGGAACTTTTGCCACGTAATTTCGTTATCTTTTGAAAGAAAAGAAAATTTTGATATTGAAAAAATTAATTACACATAAAAAATTGAACAACACAGAGATGAGAATACAATTGCGAAGTGAAGTACTTACTTTTAAACCTTTCAATAATATCGGGTGGAAAGCGCCAATTTAGCAACACATTTCGAACGTTCTCGTCCATAGCAAACTCAGGTGAAGCACAAAGTATATATATTATTAATGACCTAGGAATGCTTTTCACTTGCTTACACAAATGGGACTGCAGAGAAGATTTTGAAGCGTAAACTGCTTTCGACCGAAAATTGTACTTTAAGGAGGTGGGATCACAACAGAACGCACCTACACTAGATTTTAAATACTGCAGTCTGATTGGACTATTTAAAACAAAGGCTCGAAGAACTCAACGACCGGACTTAATTTTTTCGAGTAAAATGGGTTATTAAAAAGCTTTGGTAATCAAATATAGCGCAGCCAATAATTTTTTTATGGGCTTTGAGGTGCATCCATATGATCTTGCAAAACCATTTTTATTTTTTTGACAACTAATTTTCTACTATGTTTTACGTAGGGTTTTACGCTGATAAGGTCAATTTTACCTTCAATAAACCTACACTGTACCTAAAGTGCCATGCCCCACCCCTTTTTACAACTTTTATTCAAAATTTTAGATAACAAATCGATCTAAAATGATCCACTAGCTCAGAGAAATCAAAATTACAGTATAATTTTAAATATTTTATGCTATTCTGATTTCAGTTTTGCCTTCAAGGTTCGTTTTAAAGTGGTTTTAATTAAATTTAAGAAAAAAATTAAAAATTAATTTTAATTTCGCTTTTAAAAGTACATAATTTAAATTTTTTTTTGTTTTTTATTAAATTTTCATTGATAATTCTCAGTTCAATATAATATGTCTCATTTTAAAGCTCTTGCTTTGACCTTAAAAATTCAAAACTATTGTTTGCGTCACTTGCAATAACAGTTTTTGCTTGGTAAATAAATAAATACAAATCCATATGAAGTGGTTCACAGACTATCGTTGTGCAGTGAGGGTAATAACTGAATAAACAATAGTAAAAAAGAATTGAAAAATTTGTAAAAAACGAATAAATAAACAAAATAGTTCGCAAATCGTAGAGCGATTAGTTATATACGTAAAATAAGTGCCGAGCACTACCGTAGGCCGTGCCTAGCACGGTAGAGAGCAAGGAGAATCGAGCATTGGGAGAAACGATGCTGGCACTGCCCAGCGACGTGCCGGCACTGCTCTCGGTAGTGCCTGCTAGTACCGAATTTTAGGGTGCCCATTGGCACCGTTTAAAACCGTGCATACTGTTTTCCGTGTACCTTTTCAAAACGTAAATTTTTCAAAGATATATTTTTTTTAGCTATACATAATAATAATAATAATAATAATTCTAAAGATTATAAATTAATAATGATTGTTTTTAAAATTAAAAAATATTAATGAAACAATGATAAATATAATTAATATCATTTTTAAATAATTTTAACATTGATAAAATAAGAGTTACTCCAATTAAACGTTTATTTTCATACTTTTTTTAAGTTATCATAATTTTTAAATTTGACATTTTTAACTGATACTTGACTATTTGAAAATAACTTAAAATTATGAAAAATTATTGTGAAATAGTGTAATTATGATTTGAAAAAAAATTTTACCAAAATTTTAATAAACAATTAAAAATTTATAACTTAATATAAAAAAATGAATTAAAAAAAAAAATCCAAAAAATTCGCTTTTTTTTATTTTATCTATTTTTTCCTTATGAAGCATACTATTTTCATTTTTTATTTCAAAACTAGAACTTAAAAGAAAAAAAATGAGACCTGAAAGAACATCGTAGAGCGTTTTAAACTGTTTAACTTTCCTTGTGAAGTAGACACCTTTCTTCACTTTATCTTTCCGTATTTTAAAAGTGGTTGAATATTTCTATACGGAAAAATTAGGGGTCATTTATCATAAAAAGAACTTCACTCTGTACAAGTTACGTCAAAATTTATTCATTTTTGTGGCCAGGAAAAATAAAAAACGAAAAAACTTGTTTTTGGCGCTTATCTCGAAAATTTTGAGGTTATGTAAAAAAATGTATGGAATAAATGTTGTAGATTTTCTAAATATCTACATTTTTTGCCTTCAATTTTCTTCGATAGAGCGATTAGTTTTCTCGGAAATAGCAAAAAACTGCTTTCAACCCCTAAAAATCCACCCCCCTCCACCATAGGGGATCGAAAAGTGTTCGCTTGATTTTCCTTTTGTTTTTATGACGCTTTCTCTTCATTTCAATCATAAAATTGCTCTCAGGAATTTTTTTCAAAATTACCTACTTTTTGAGGTAGTACGACTGAACTATATGAAAGCCTTGTAAACCCTGCAGGGCCATATGGAGCCCCAAAAAATTTTTCAAAAAATACCTTAAAATCATAAAATTTTCCGCTCTTTCCGAATTTGGGGTCAAAAATAGGGCTCGGCTAGCTCAAACTGATTTGAATAAAGGTTCTGACCACCCGGGAAATTTTTACGGGTATTTTTTGTTTATAATTTTAAAGTAATTTTCCGGCAAAAACGAAAATCCTAACGGTAGCTGTTTTTTTTTAGAGCTGATTGAAGTTCTTCAATATTATTACATATATGAGGTCGTAATATTTTAGTCAAAACAATTACCTTTCTTAAAAATATATTAAAATAACTTAAAATAAATTTAATAAATGAAAAAATCAGTGACCTGTGATGCCCGGACGTCGTCCCTACTTTTTTTTAATATTTATATCTTATCATTCGAATTTGTCATTCTATTTAATTTATTTGCAGCAATATGTGTATCTAACCAAGCTATAAATTCACCTAATTTTATCTCAAACCAGGGTTCTGAAAAGAAAAAGAAGCATGTTTTTTTTGTTCTTGCCCTGGTGTTTTATCTTAGTTACCCTACGCATATGCACCAGAAAAGCCTAGTCGTAAATTCAAGATTTGTACTTGAACTTTGACTTTATGACCCTTTTCACTGGAAGCACTGGGCCACTTGAAGATAAAATTACCAGTGGACGTTATATTTTTTTTTTTTTTTAATGGGAAGATTTTGTTTTTTTTTTACGCACTGCTGCACATCTGGAAAAAATCTAGATGCACAGACTTTTCTTAGTTTGCAGCTGACTCCTGGGAACCTTTTTCGAGGGCCTTAAATCTGCTACTTAATCGCCCTGCTTTTTTGAGAACCCTTGGAGTCAAGTGTCTGCGTCCTGTTTGTTCGACCAGATGCAACCTCCGACAAGTTTTCTGGAAGAGATAGGAGCTTAGTGTCTTTGAGAGTGTCCCGAAGTCGATCAAATCTTTACTTAGGTCTAAGATTAGATAGACTACGTATAGTTTAGTCACCTTGTGCGTGGAGATTACGCAGAGATATTGGCAGGTATCCAGTCCGAAATTTACCCGTTCAAGTTTCAACATTAAAATATAAAAATAGTTTTGGGTCTAGTTCGTTACTTAGGTCTACGGCAGTGTCCCGGAGAGTAGTCTACCATACTTAGGTCTTGGAAAAATTACCTCCGTTTTTCGTTTTAATTTCTCGTTATTTTTGTGTGCGTGGTTAAAAAAATTAACAAATCAAAACTCTAAAAATTGCAACTTTTACTTAGGTCAAAAGTTGTAACTTTTCCATTCAGTTATTTTTGGGTGCGTGTTTAAAATTCAGTATTAAAACTTAATTAAATCAAACTTTAGGAACTATAACTTTTACTTAGGTCTAAAGTTATAATTTTTTTTTTTTTTTTCGTTTTTTTTTGTAACAAGGTGTGTGTAATTTTCCATCTGGGTATCTCCCACGTGGAAAGACTTGAAAAGACAATATTGTGACTGCGGTTTCCCCGTGGTGCAAAAAGAAGAGTTGTAGCACCCACCTACACTGGGAAAAATGTGCGCGCGTTATGTCTCAAAAATGGGGGCTCTGCGTCTCAACGTCGTGGACCGAGAATCTTTCATACGTGTGTCAAATTTGGCGCACGAGAGCGTGCGAAGAACAGCGCACATATGCTGAGATATGCAAGCGGAATAACCAATTGCGTTTGTAGGATTCTTGTTTTTATAGGTTACGCAATAATATTAATCTTAATAAATAAATGAGCTTTGGTAAACTTTAGTTTACATTAATTAATAAAAAAAAGTTAACCGTTAAAATTTACAACAACCGTAAGCGCGGGAAAGCTACATGCGAATGCGTATTCGTATAAGCTGAGAGGCGGGGTAGTGCGCGATTCGGTACGACACTGTGGCCCAAACGTTTACCACCGTGCGCCAAATTTGTTCCACAGTGGACAAAATACTGTCCAAATTGTAGATTCCATTACGGCTCTATGGGTGGCTTTAATACCGAGCACATTTTTCCCAGTGTAGGTCCGGTTCTACAACATCTATAAAAACTCAATACTCTCTCTCTCTCTCCAACCAACAAAAAGTAAAAATTAAGTTTTTTGTTTCTTTATCTGTATCTTTCTTTTATTAATAAAAAACTGAAATTTTCAAAAAAATTAAATCTATCTCTTCAACTAAACCTATTTTCCTTATTGCACTCAGTGCAAGAAATTACTTTTTAAGAGTAATGTCATCATCCACACGTGATGAAACAAATTTTTACCAAATTTATTTTTTTTTATTCTTGCTCATGGTGCAGGAAATATTCATAATCCAGACAGTGGATGAACACAATTAATAAACAAGTTTCTATTTTTTTTTTTTTTTTCTTGCACACGGTGCAAGAAACTTTTATAATGTACACAGTGTATAAACCCAATTTATAAACGAGTTATTTTTACATTTTTTTTTTAACTTATTTGCACTCAGTGCGAGTATTTTAATTTCATATTTCCACACAGTGGATGGATACAAACAGAATCGCTCAGGGATAAATAATAGAAACAAATATATTTATTTATTTATTTTCAAACAGATGAAATAAGACAAGAAAAACCAAACCTCTCTAGTTCTGCTTTAGCAGTTTAGACACAGCGTTAATTCAGGTAAGATTGTATTAGTACAATTTCACAGCTTCACTGTGAAAACACTACAGACCCACTTAGTTAGTAGGTAAATTTTTTTCTGGTGACATTAAAAAACAAAAAAATACGCGTAATTTTTGTTTAAATCATTTTATTTTTTCAACAAAATATTAATCAGTGAGTTTATAAAATAACAATTATAATAAATTCATACATAATAATATATGTATATTTTATGAGTTATAGAAAGAATAAGACGTCAATTTTTCAAACGTGATAACCATTGTAGTCAAGAACAGCAGCTAATAATTTTTCAGCATATATACTGTCAGTTTGATTAACTTTGTACTTTATCCACGTTCGTTTGAAATCAAAATGAATGGCTTCGACTGCTTGTTCACTAAAACGACCAAGTCCTTTTTTTGTCTCAACAAAAATCTTGAATGTGTGTGAAGATTGCATGGATTTTTGGAGTACTTTTTAATTCCAAATCAAGAAAGCTTTTTTGAAACCTTAAAATTTGTTCTTGAAAGCCGTCTTTTAACTCAATAGAAAACCATGAATCAACAACACTCCAAAATTCAGAAAAGCATTTGACATATTTTAAACAACCTTGTTCACAGTCTCTACGAAGTAAATCAACTTTATCAAGTAAACGCTTACATGAATTGCTGGCAAAAGCCGGCTCTCCACCATACGTTGCTTCACGAAAAGCATTACATTCTTTTGCCCACTTTGAAGAATCCTTTTCAAAATCTCGTAGCATATGTTTGTATAAAGTGTTCACTGTTCCAATCATGAGATGCAATTCTGGTAAAGCTATTATATCACTTAATTTCATATTAACATGTACGTCAAAAACAGGTTCATTAATACAGTTCTTGTAATTTTTTGCATTTTGTTTTTTGTTGCTGTTTTTTTTTCCAGTTTTCGTAGTTTTCCAAACAGTGCTTGATCGTACGGTATGTTCCGCAGTTGCATAGATCACCCTTACTACTTGTACACCATGTGCAGGGATGGCAGCTTGCATGAGAACTTAAGCCCGCTAAAATATTGGCTAGTTTTAAATCAGTCGTAACAGTGTATGAAAATCCATTAAATTCAAGGAGTTTCCATAACATGGAAACATTTTCATAATTTTCTTGACATTCTTCAATTACAACACCCGAGTCTTTCAAACTTTTTGCAAGAACACCATCACTTTATTTTTGTCTCATCTTCTTCTTGGGTTGAGAACAAGTAGTTTGAAAAAAAATGATTATTTTTAAAAAACTTCCACCTGCGTCGATGCTAATTTTGATGTCAAATTCTTCAATACTTCTGAATTCTTTGACGTAGTTTCGAAAACCTATGACATCGTTGCAAAATACAAAGTCTTTTAAAACTGTACTACGCTGATTTTTTTTTGTAATTAACAAGCTCTTGTCTACCAATTGAAAAATATTTATCAAAAATATGATTTTTTGAAATCAGTTTTTCATTAATTCTGGCCTCGAAAAATTTTCGTTTTCCCGTAGCCACTCGAAACGCTGAAATCATATTTTTAACATCGTTTGTACTAAGTCCTAATTTAGTTTGAATTTTTTCTACAACTTCAAATAGAATTCGTTCATTTGTTTTTGACACATTTTTCTTTGGATTTAATTTAATAACAAGATGCTTATCGCGATTTTGAGATAAATTTATCTCATCAGAGGAGTCAGTATCTTGACTTGACATTGTGAAAACACTTTTTTCTTTTATTAATTGGCTTGATAAATGATCTTTAGATTTTGGGGAAAGAGAATTTTCAATTGCATTTTTCACACTTAAAATTTTAATTAATTTGTTGCACTGATGATTTTTTCCTTTTCCAATTTCACAAAAACAGACTGAATATAATTTGTTGTTCTCTCTTTCTTTTTCTTTAACTGTTGTAGTATTTTTGCGCGAGCTAATTCACATAGTGTACACATACACATTTTGCTAGAACCGGATCGGGTAATTTTTGTTGGAAATGAGAAGTTTAAATAAACTGCGTAATTGATTTCAGAAAAATTATTTTTGAAAGCTTTGTAAATTTCAATTCTGCACGAAGTGCATATTGCTACGGGAAAGCGTTCATCAGATGGATCGTAATTTGTGAATTGTACTTGAATTTTAAATTGCATCTCACAGCCAATTAATTTCATTCCTTTTTTCTTTTTTTGACATTTAAAACAAATTTTAGTTCTCTTTTCCAAATGAGAGTACGCGTGATCTTTTGAATTGAGAATCATAATTAAAAAAACTATATTTTTAACCTCGTTGATCACAAGTAATAACTTGTCTCCCTCCGACGCAAGCCAAAAGAACGAAATGTACTCCCTGCGCCATCGACCAACGCGCACCCGGCCTACTGCATGCCCTCGCTAGCGCTCGGGCCGCAACATGGCGGCCGGCTGCGTGTCGGCCGCTGGCGCTTCGGGAGTACATTTCGTTCTTTTGGCTTTAATCGGAGGAAATCAAGTTATTTTTTGTGATCAACGGACTTTAGAAAAGTGCATATATCCCTCAAGACTAAAGTTTGCTGAGGAGGCCCACGTATTTGCAGCCCTCGACTTCGTCTCGGGCTGCAATGACAGCGGGCCTCCACTGCAAACTTTAGTCCCTCTGGGAATAATATACTATAAATTCACTTTTAACTTATTTTTAAATAAAACTATGATTTTCATCGTGTTAACGCTACCGAAATCCAAGCTACACTGACGTTCAAGCTTGCCTACTTCGCTTGACACACGTTATACTTTGTTTGTTTACTAAAATGTGGTATGCGAGCAACTTCCAAGAAAAATCGCGTGAACATCGGCATTAAAATCCTAAAGAAAGAGTGCTTGAGTTCAAAATTCAAAAACCACTTGCTCTCTTTTATAAAGTGACTTCCAAAGTTTTATACTTACTAATTAAGTGGGTCACTGATTTTTTCATTTCTTAAATTTATTTTAAGTTATTTCAATATATTTGGAAAGAAAAGTAATTGTTTTGACAAAAATATTACGATCTCATACATGCATTCTTAAATTGAAAGAGAGCTAACGCCATATTGCGTAAAATTTTTATTCGTGAGCTGATTGGTGGAGAAGGTTTTTTAAAATATTTCAAAAGTGAAATTTAAGGTTAAAATTGTTTTTTTCCTACGCGCACTTGCAGCGCGCTGAGGGGTCCTAGTAATATTAAAAAACTTCAATCAGCTCTAAAAAAAACAGCTACCATTAGGATTCTCGTTTTTGTGGGAAAATGACTCTAAAATTATGAAGAATAATTACCCGTGAAAATTTCTCGGGTGGTCAGAACCTTTATTTAAATCAGTTTAAGCTAGCTGAGAGGGGTTCCCATTTTAAAAAAAACAGACTTTGATAAATCTAAGGCACCGGGCAAAATTTTTTTGAGCTCATTTTACTTCCCCTTCAATCAAAGCAACTTTTGTCTCCTGAGTTTTGTTCGTACGAGGCTTCAATTTCGAGATAATCGCACCGGACAATTAATTTACACCACTCTGCATCTGCATAAATGATCTTTACAAATAGTATACATCAAAAGTTAATGTGAGTTGAACTTATGATCTTTGTAAATCTTATAGTTTGCAAATCGAATGTAAAATAAATGTATTCAATCAGGTCATGACAATTCCTGAATGAAATTAAATGCATATTATTTTAATCTTTGAACGTTAAACCTCATTTTTTTCAATAAAATTTTTTAAGGTGAAGAGGCATCGGTAAAACAGTGCGTAGTCGACTAGCGATGTGGTGTATTGTTTTGAAATTGAGAAACATGAAATTGATACCGATCAGTTTTAGCAACTCACGAAGAATTGCGTTTCTTCGTGGGTTTTAATATAAACTGATGAAGAACCGCATATTCTTCGTGAGTTTCAATTTCCATTCAGATCAAACGAGAACAGAGACGCCAAAGCTAATATCATGTGTGTATGAATTTTCAGTTGTCGATTGTCCAGATCGTTGTATGCATTTTGTTACCCTTCATCTTGTATTTACCGATACAGGCTGTGTCCAAGATGAAAATTGCAGCTAGACCTGTGAGCGCCTAGAAAAACTGTGGCACATGCTTTCAGAATCATAACAAAATCGGACATGAATTTAAAAATATCCGTATTAATTGGAATGTGGTACTCTTCAGCTGCATTTCTGATAACTTTGAAAACTGTTGCGTGTTGGTCAGATGCCTTATGAGTGAGCAAGACATATACAAATGGGACAGCAACATTGGATGGGGTAGGATTCGCAATATTATATGCTTATCTGTAGACATTGCAATAATCGAAATAAATGGTCCAAATGTACTTTAAACGTTCCATCGAGGAACTAAATACGGCTGCAGGAGAGTAAATCCAAATTTCTTCTGGTTGAAACAACCAGTACTCTTTCACTTGTTCCCGCACCTGATTGTTGCAGTAAAAAATTTTCTCCCAAAAAAGTTTTTGAATATTTCTCAGGCAACTCTTCAAGATCCTCAATGCTAGTAGGATTCGGATCTGAAGTATCCGTCTTTGCACGTCGCATCGCTCTTTTTAGATTTTCTCTATCTGGCATTTGAGTAAGCATGGCTGTGGATACATTGGGGAGAACTTCTTGCAAAATCGCAGAAGGTGGTCTCTTTGGATCTTCCTTTGACATTTGTTTCAATCTGCGCGAAAGAATAGTTGGTTATTTATTTAATTTTATATTAAATAATGAAAGTATTTCGAAATAAATAACCTTTCGGTCGTTATTTCAGCCTGAACTTCTTCCTGATCCGGGAGGTGTTTGTGGCCAGCTTGTTGCGTTCTCTCGTAAGAACTGTCAAGCCAGACGCAACGATAATTGTAGTTGCTTACGTGGTACACTCTTTTTTACGAAGTCGTAGGCATTCCCAATACGTTGTTGTTCCCGGTCCAGGCTTCAAACGTTCGTAAATAAAACCACCGACACACAGTTGGTTTCCAATAATTACCTGCTCAGTCATATTTAATACAATATTGAAAAATAAGTATATAAAAAATTGCATATAAGTAAAATGTATAGGTTATACAAAAAGTACAAATACAAAACAACAAATGTAAACAAATGCAGCCGGTGCAATATTCGAACACCTCAATAATATTTCAAATTCGGCAAATTGTACATTCGACAAATCAGGCATTCGGTAAATCGGAGTTGATAAAAAGGCAGTCGGCATAAAAGTGTTCGGTAAAAAGGCCAGTCGGTGAAAAAGTTACTCGGTAGAACTCGCTACCCGCTGAAGCTAAAATATCTGCAAACTGTGAACAAAAGTGCTAGTATCGTGGTGAATGAAATAATTGAGTGTATATTTTACAAAATACGAAACGAACACGAGGGGCAAGTGTTAGATTTTAGTAAAAACATTCTAATGAGCGCTATTGAAAATGACAAAAAAATGTGTTTCGAATATCAGAACTGAAACAAAAAGTTGATAGTAGGATTAAGGAGCTTGTGTGCTGAGAAATTTTCTCCGTTACAGAAATACAAATTGTATGCTATCAAATTTTTTCCACGCAAATGAATGATTTATTAGAAATAATGAATTAAAAATTATACTCAATGTTATTATAACTGTATTGGGACTGAAAGAGCAGCCGTGTGGGGAGCATGGCATAATATACATGTATCCAATACGGCCGCCCCTGGGGGAGATTTCTCATGGAGCAGCACGGCTAAAATTCTAAATTGGCGTTAATTTTTATTTAAAAAGGTTCTGAATGCTCTAGCTGAGAGATGGCAGGTCAAATAGTCAAAGTCAAATATGCTAAGCAAAGAATTGTGATAATAGATTATGGATTAAGTTAGATATAAACTTTTGAAGTTCCCAGCTCCGTTTAGCCGGTCGGCGGTTTTGTTTACATCGGGGATTTTTTCATAATTCAATAAAAAATACATTGAACAATCACATGACAGTTGTTTTTGACCTTGGAAAGTGTAAAAATTTATTGTTTGTCGGTGTTGAGATATTCGGGTCGAACTCGATTCTCGAACTCTAGAGCAGAGTGCGCATTGCGCAGACTCACTGACTTAGCTCAAGCTCCTCTGCAGCGGCAGCAGGCTCACTTCGTATTCAACCGTGTCACGCGTAGCACCTTAGATTACGTTTTACATAATTTAGATTAATAAAGTTCACTCTAGATTAATTCTATTTTATCATTTATTTATTCACCTTTTCCAACACTATAATTTCTATAGGTTATGGGCAACCAGTTTGCTTATTGAATTTTCTTTGAGTGTTGTATAAGAAGTGAAGGAAAAATTCCAAAGTTCCTTTGGCTGAATTTTGAAGTGCTAGTGCTTTGTTTGGTCGAATCTACCCTGCACAGGATTGTGGGAATAATTGATGCCAAAAGTAAGTACATACTTATCTAGATTTATCAATTGAAGGAATTAATTAGAGAAGTGAGAGAAAAAGTGATAGAATTTGTGATTGTTGCCACGATATAGAAACTAGCGGGAAAAGTGTCAAGACCGGTTTTTGCGGTATGATTTTTTTTCTCTTTGTTTCTCCTCTTCCGGGTAAAATTTTTTATCTTGAATTTGTAGGATTATTTTTTTTTCTTTCTTTCTTCCTCTCTGTTATTTTGACGTTAGAACTAGATGAGCCAACAATTGCTGAAATTAAGAGTATTCGAATCATAATTTGGATTTTGACGAGGCAAGAGAATCATGGTAAGGGGGAGGTGGAACAAGTGATAACGCGCTGCAAGCTGCCAGCGGTTGGCGGGGGGAGCCTTGTGTTGTGTTCACACATGCCGCGCGGCTTTTCTAGGAAATTTGAAGAGTTTTTCTTGAATCAATGTGTCCGGGTAGTAACCGACACGGTGTGAATTTTTTTTTTTTTCTCTTTTTTTTCTTGGTTCAGTTTTTTTTTAACGTTGTATGAACGTGTTACTAGAGTGTATATTTTATTTTATTTTATCAATTATCATGTAATAGATGCAGTTTTTCATCTAGATGTTGGAGAATTCCCGAAATTTTTTTTTCTCTTTTGAATGTGGTATGACTATAATTTTTGAAAACAGGGCGATTGACGCAATAAAAGAGAAGGTGGTAATGTTAAATTATAGAGGTAGAATTGAATTTTTTTTGTTTCTTCTTCTCTCACTCGAGTTATTGAATGAAGAGACATCGTCGCCGCGGTTTTTCGGAAGGAGGTTGAGTACACCGAATTTCGTGGACCGTTGGAACAACGTACGGTGTACGTGTATTCGTCATTGCGCACGCGATTGGCCAATTCCTTGGTGACGGGCCTGGATTTATCAGGTTGACCTTGGAAGTTCGATGTGCGTGATGGCGACCGTGCGCCGGGGTTGAAAGATTTTAAGTTTGTCGGCGCTCGCTCTCCGGTATAGTATTACTTGTTTGTCGCGCCGACGTGAAATAATAAGCTAGAATAGACTTAAAATCAGCGTCAATCTAATTAATATAGATGAATGATATTTGGTATTTTATTTTAGATGTCTAATTAATCATCTACCAACAACAATACGACCCAAGAGGAACAGGTCGGGGACACGACACCTCGAAGCCAGAATGAATCGATAGTTGAGGCACATAAGCGTCAGCAACGCGAGATTCGAAGGTACTACAGGGCCTTCGGAATGATCTCCAATGGGGTCACCTGGGCTTCGGCAAACCCTCCGGTCGAGGGTAAGAATTTTTTTTCATTCTTTTGTTTTTTATGAATAAAGTATGTTATTTCTTATTTCATTTTTATTGAGGTTAAAACTTACTAGAGACTCTGAGAGAAATGAGTAGTGGTTTTGATTTGAAATTAAGTTTTAAACAGTGTGCCCAGAGATTGAAGTTGGTAAAAATTAGAAGAATAAATAAGTAGAGAATCATCTTCTGTGAATAATCCTAGAATTTAGAAAGCAGATCTGCATATATAAGAAATCTAGAACAAAATCCAATTATCTAAAATAAACAATTATTCACAGATGATATTCTAGAACCACTAAGGTTCCAGGAGATTGAGCCTGAGACATGGACCTACATTCAAAATTTAGCAAGAGTGGAGGGTATAGCCCTGGTACCTCCATCTCAGTCAACCACGCTGAGCTTCCCAGCCAATTTTGAAGCCACCATAACAGCTACTGGAGGGCAGAACACCACCACGCCCGCTGGGGCGACTTCGGGCACGGAGAATACAACAATTGAGTCCCAGGTACAACAGGATATGGTGGCTGCGAACCTTCCGGCAAACAAGGGACTGCCTCCGATGCCCACATTACAACCAGCAGGAGCACCAACAAGCGTCGGTGGAGACATGGTCGCTCTCGCCAGAATAATGCGGGACTCCGTGAAAGAAATGGGCAAAGTTGCGGCTTCTTTCAAAGAGGCCATAAATAGTCTCAACCAATGCCAGGTAAACACTAGAGCTGAAATTTTAAATTCAACCTTTCTAGATAACGCCTCACGACCCACTCTAGAGAATAATACCAATAATAATTTAAACAGTTTGACTATTCCGAGTATTATTATTTATTATTATTATTAAATCACAGCATACGGGTGCTAAGCTTGGGGACACTTAGTTTTCACCATTGTATCCCTGTCCCCCTTGCTATACCTCTGGAGTGTTCGTGAGTCCTAACACCCTGCAATATGCGAGTATGTTGTCCACACTCACTCCGTAAAAGCTCTCAGGATCCAGGATCCCGGTTCCCAACCATTTCAGGCGGTGGCCTGTCAGGTTAGGGCATTTGCATAGGAAGTGGCACGGGGTCTCTTCCTCTGATTCAAACCATCTACACAGGTTACTATGCCCCTGCGTTTTGTGTGTGTAGCACCGAAGGTTGCAGTGTCCGGTCATAATGCCCATGACCTCTCTAGCCCTTCGTTTGTCTAGCCTGGTGATCAGTTTGGCCCAACCAGTAATATAACTTCCCAGTAGTTTCTTGATCCACCTGTAGCTCTGGGACTCTTCCCAGAGTTCCCTTCTTTGCCTCTCCGAGTACTTCTCCAGGATACTGTAGCCTTCTGAGAGTGGTACTCCCACCCCATGCTCCGGCCGTGTATCTGTCGAGGCCCCTCTCCTCGCAAGCTCATCTGCCCTTTCGTTTCCCTTGAACCCGGAGTGTCCGGGTATCCAGGTAATAACTACTTGGTTAGATTTTGCCAGCGCGTTAAGGGTATTCTTAGTCTCTCTAACCAACCGTGAGGTTGTAACTGGGTTTTCCAAGGCCTCTATGGAGGCTTGGCTGTCAGTGCAGATGCATATGCGTCTCTTACTGACGTCCCCCAGAGAGAGGTTGTTAGCGCACGTATTTATCACAGCCATCTCGGCCTGGAACACCGTGTTAAATTCCCTGAGCCCGTAGGATTCCCTAAGGCTAGGTCCGTAAATTCCATAGCCAGTGCCTTCATTGGTCTTGGATCCGTCGGTAAACCAGATGTCTCCGTGCCCAAGCACTTGGTTGTTGTTCTATTCCTCCCTGTTTGGTATCCTTGTTTTGAAACGTTGCCCAAACAGTAGAGTCTTATCCATTCTGTCTTGGGTCAAGTTAAAGACCTCGCCCTTCAACATTCTCCCTCGGATGGTTGCATGCCCATCACTATTTCCAACCCACTCCCCGCTATACTTCAGTCTGTAGACTGTCCTGGCCGCAACCAGTTTGATGTCCAGGTCTAGGCTTTGGACATCGAGCAACATCCTGATGGCGGCTGTGGGTGTGCTTCGTTTAAGCCCGTAAATTCCCCTCAAGACGACAGCCTGAACATGGTCCAGTACACGCCTCGAGGTCTTATTTTCGGTCACTTTCCACCATACCACCGCAGCATAGGTAAGCTTCGGTTTCAGAATCGCCTCGTGTAACCACAAGGCGACCTGGGGTTCTAGCCCCCAGGAAGTCCCGATTGCTGACCTACACTGCATGAATATGTTTAGGACTTTACTGCATTGAGTCTGCAGGTGTTGTCCCCACTTTAGTTTCTTATCTAGGAATACGCCCAGATATTTCACACCCTCCGCGTACGGTATTTGCTTCCCGTTGACGGAGACTTTCTTACTAACCTTACTTTTGTATTTCCTCGTGAACGTGACTATCTCCGTCTTATCAGTGTTGACAGCCAGAGATTTAGCCTCGCACCATTCGCAGATCCTCTCCAACGCCCTCCGAATAAGATCGGGTAGGACTTCTTCGAACTTGCCCCTGACAAGTATAGCGAAGTCGTCTGCATAAGCGATGGTGAAGAATCCGAGTTCGTCTAGCAAGCGCAGTAGTTCGTCCGCGATCAGGATCCACAGGAGTGGTGAGAGAACCCCACCCTGCGGGCACCCCTCGTTGATGGTTCCCCTAACCGTCTTGCCATTCCACTCACTAAAGATGCACCTATCACTAAGCATTCCCCTGATCCATCTTCTGATGGTATAAGGTACACCATGCTTAGTCAAGGCTTTGTCTATAGTTGCTCTGTTGGTGCTGTTAAAGGCACCCTCGATGTCAACGAAGGCCCCGATTACGGTTTCCTTCGCATCAAAAGCCTCCTCAATGTAATTGACCACTGAGTGCAGTGCAGATTCCGTGGATTTTCCACAGGTATATGCATGCTGCGCTCGGTGAAGGGGACTGTTTATCAGTATATTCTGCCTGATATAGTTGTCCAGCAGTCTTTCCAAGGTCTTCATTAGGAAAGAGGTCAGACTGATAGGTCTGAAGTCCTTCACCGAGTTGTAGCTTCTCCTACCAGGTTTCGGTATAAATGAGACCCGCGTTTCCTTCCAGCAAGCTGGCACATGCCCTGTGGCGATGCAGCCCCTCAGAATACCTAACAGTAGCCTAAGGGTCTTGTCACCTCCTTCCTGTAGCATCTTGGGAAAGATACCGTCAAGGCCCGCAGATTTATACGGTTCAAAGGAGTCAATCTTTTAAGCTTTTCCATGGTCACGACTTTGGCAGCCGTGTCCCAATCTTTATTCTCTGTCCCCCTCCTTCCAGATATGGTAGGCGGGGTATCATTATCTACCCTGACGAAGTCGGGGTAGTTGCTGCCGAGGAGAAGTTCCAATGTGTCCTCCTCCGATTCAGTGTAGGCACCCGATCTGTCTCTCAGACATTGGAGACGGGCGCTGTTATCTCTGATCAGGATTCGAGCGAGCCTCGCACTGGCTGCCAGGTTTTCCATGCCTGTGCAGAATTCCCGCCATTTTTCTCTCTTTGCCTTCGCAATTTCCCTCTTGAAGGCCTTCAGCGTGTCTTTTTATGCTTTCCAGCCTTCAGTAGATTTTCTCTTCTTTGCCCTGTTAAACGCCCGTCTAACTCCCACTCTTAGCTCCTCCAGTGTCTTATTCCACCAGGGAGTGCCATTGAGTGGTTTGCCAGGCTTTAGTGGGCAGTTGTTCTCGTAAGCTCTGATCATAGTCTTATAGACCTGGAAAAGGGTCCAGTCAAGCTCAAGATCATTGCCGTATCTCCCTTTGACCTGGGCCAAGGCTTTCTCCAGCTCCTTGCTGTATGCGCCCCAGTTGGTGTCTTTAGGTTGCCTCTTAGGCTCGATCCACGGGGTCCAGGACCTCGCTTCTGTTGGCAGTAACGAAGGTTGGCGTGTTCCCTCTGTTGGCAATGTCCATCTGTGTGCCCGTGATGAATTCAAGCAACTCAGACCCTCTATCATTAATATCGGTGCTTCCCCACGCCACATGGTGGGCGTTGGCGTCGCAACCAATAATCAGATCAAGGTTATTACGGCTGCAGTATTCGATCACCTTCATCATGCTCCTTGTGGGAGCTTCCTCGTCGTGGGAGAGGTAAATGGACGAGATGACTGCCTTCCTCGTTCGGCCCTCCTTATCCGCGATCTCTATCCTTACGGTCGTGCAGTCCCGGGAACTCAGCTCCTGTAACAAAAAACCGTTAACACCCTTCATGGAGATGCAAGCCCGGGCGTCTCCATTGCTGGAGCCCACGAGCAGTTCCCCACAACTGTTCAAGCCCTTCACTTTGCCCCTGTACAACCAGGGTTCCTGTATAAGGGCTATGTGTGTATGCGCCATTGCCATCCGCCTTGCTAGAACAGCAGAGGCGCTTCTGCAATGGTGCAAGTTTATTTGGGAGAATCGCAGTATGGAAGTAGCCATGAGGGCTACTCCATTTATGCTTTCTCCGTAGAGCCGCTACTTCCCGCCTTGTTTGAGGGACGGTTTAGCAGCCTGAAGGTTGCTTTGCCGACCCCTGCCCAAAGCTGGAAGTTTTGGCTCTGGAGTACCGCGACCGATGGTTCGTCTAGACCCAGAATAAGGCATCCATCAGGAGCCCTACTCAGGATCGCCCACCTAGTCGTGTCGATCGACCCGTTCTGCCTTTGGACCACTTTGATGAGGTCCTCGGCAGTCTTAACCCCCGGAGGGAGCCAGGTGATCACCTTAGTGATCTTAGTCTCCTCTGGTGAAACTATCCTCGCCTTTAGGTTTGGTTGCCCTAGGTCGAGTAGCGTGGCCTCGCTCTCCAGCCAGGTCTTGCTGGCCTCGTCTGCACAGACGAAGACAAACGTGCCCTTTCTGGGGAACGAGTCCAGAAACCGGGGTACAAAGGCCCCCTCCCCCTCGATAGCAAGTACCTTGCTGACTACTGCTTCCTGCAGTTTCGTGCAGACATCGGCAGGCATCTCCTTTCCCAGGTAGTCCCCACAAGTGAGGGCCACTCTGGGAGAGTTAGACGCAACTGCAGCATATCTGCGGTCCACTTTAGGTCGCTTCAGCCGCCCCTGCTTCTCGGGTATTTCCAGGCTGGAGGAGGCCATCCTCTTAGCCATGCTGGGTGTCGATACAAAGACGGAGTCAGTGGACGCAGTACTAGCCCGCTTCCCTTCCTGACCCCTCCGTTGCCTCGTCCCCTTATGAAACTTGGGAGG
The DNA here is from genome assembly GCA_038277355.1 of Encarsia formosa. NCBI lineage: Eukaryota > Metazoa > Arthropoda > Insecta > Hymenoptera > Aphelinidae > Encarsia > Encarsia formosa. Next base: position 87,180,465 of record CM076184.1, on the reverse strand, counting down.
TGGTTTTCCCTCCTCCATAGCCTTTTGCCGAAGGATTTTCCTTCGCCACGCTCCACTCAAGGATTTCGGTCTACTGACCGTCCCGGAGTGGGTTTCGGTGACCTTGGGGTCAGAGCCCCCAGGGTTGTTTGTCTCCGAGTCGATGGTCGGTTCAGAGCCCGTATCCATCGACTCGTTTTGTTTTTTCTCTGTAGTCTCTATTTTGATCCCACGAGTAGGGCGGATTTACGTTGTCCACCCGCCACGGACCGCCAATGACGGGTAAGGCCTCATGTACTCCGGGATTCGGCCCGGTGTCCCGGAGGAACCGTTCAAGACACAGCACGCCCTGTGCCACGCATCCCTCGGCACGGTAATCTCACACCTTAGATTGGGTAGGCCACTTCTTAGTCCCCGTGAGCCCTCGAGTCAGATCAAGCCGGAAGTCTAAGGGCCGTATCATCCATCCCACTCAGGGGAGAGCCCGTTTATAGGGATCCCAGCCATCCATGAGGAGAGCCCGTTTATAGGGATCCTCCACTCACCCTCACTCATTCGCCCCCCCTCAGACTCCCGGCAGGGCCGACAGGGAGGGCCCATGGCTCAGCCCTCGCACTGCGGCAAGGTCATGTCGCCCCCAGCGAGGGACTATTCCGAGTAACACTAATTTTAATGTTCAGAGTCCGGTAAATTTGAGCGCGAATTTAACTGAGATAAATAAAACTCAAGAGTTAACTAACACCTCGAAAACATTTATTAAAAGAGATTACAAATTGACGCAAAAGTTTGACCTGAACTTGTGGATGGATTCGTTGAGATCTGAATTAACCACTCACGATTTACTAGACGTTATTGATGAGAGGGTACAGCCGAGTAGAAATTTTACTCCAGATAGACAAGTAAAACGGATCAATACGGTTCTAGATATCATTATAAATCATCTAGATGAAAATTACCATAGAAGAATTATCGGTATTTCGGATCCCAAATTAATTTTGAAAAACTTGAAAGATTTTAGCAAAGCAGAAACCAACTTTACAACTGCTTCAGTTAGGTCGCGTCTATACGCGCTTAAAATGAAACCTAGAGAGAGGATAAACGAATTTTGCGAAAAATTTGAGTCTATCGTTAGAGAAGCGGAACTATGTGACAGTGAAATACCGATACCAAGGGAAGAACAACGCGCGGCGTTTTACAACGCTGTGTCGAATCTTTTTCCTGAGTTGGTAACCGCGGATTTGGTACAAACGGCGAGCGGTAAAAAGATGGATCTAGAGAACATGAAACTTTATATTTTACAGCTCGAGGCTGCTAGAGGACAAAATGGCCAAGGATCTCGAGGAGCGGCTGCGAACGTCGCCAACGCTAATGGGCGTGATTGGCAAAGAGAGAGATGCCATCGTTGCGATGGCATTGGCCACCATGAGGACCGCTGCAGATACAGGGCCCTCGGGCAATGGTTTTGTTACATCTGTCGTCAAATGGCGACCCACACTTCGGCTAATTGCCCATACAGGTCAGTAGATAAAAATCCTAGAAATAATTTTGATAATGGAAATAGAGGTAGAGGTCGCGGTATGAGAGGTAATTTTGGTAGAGGTAAGGGTCGTGGGTCAAATGGTCGAGGTGAAAGAGAAGGTGAGGGTAATTCGTCTAGAGGAGGATATTTAAATAGAGGTAGAAGTAGGTCATTCAAGCGGCATGTGAGACCGTATCAACCTGGCCAGCCCAAAGTGGGCGATAAACAGCGTGGCGGACACAGTCGTCAAAAAGCAAAGGCCTATGTGGCAGGTAGGTCTAGAAATATGAATTTTAAAACAGGTGAAATAAATTTTATTGCTGACTCCGGTGCGACGGAACATATTGTGGGGAAAGGCATTATTTTATCTAATTTTGTTAAAGACAAAAGCGGTGTTATTAGATGCGCAAATAAAAATAGGTCAGCCGATATAAAAATAGATGGAAATAGGTGACTTGATTTTAACTTCTAGAGCCGATAACAATAAACAAATAACACTTTGTAATATAATTACAGCTAGAGACATAGGTGATAATTTAATTTCTCTACGGAGATTTGCAGAAGCAGGTTTAAGTATTTATCTAGATGATGAAATTTTAAAAGTTTTCGATAGAAAAACAAAGGATGTATTTTTATCGGGACGTTATGAGAAGCCAAATTGGATAATTACTCTAGATGCGAAAAACGGAGTTAATTTAGACGAATCGACTTATGATAATTATGTATGTAAAGCACGAATAGGTACTCTAGAAGAGCTCCTCAGTCAATCCCGAGTGGAGGGAGATTTTCTTGAGTTACAAGTCTCGGAGGGAGTCCAAATAGATGTTTCGAAAAATACTCCGCCTGGGATTGGGAGGGAGAATTCTGAGGAGCTGGTAATTGAAAATGAACCTACTAGAAAACAGCTGGAAAATTATACCGACTTCGATTTTGATAGAGAAATGTTAGGAAGAAAAATCATAGATGCAGAAGAGTTGGGAGTTCTAGATGAGGTTGAAAATAAATATATAGATGAACCGTTGAATGCGGAGAACAAAAATTATAAAGTGGACAAGGGTATGCTCTGGCATGTACGTCTGGGGCATGCTTCCTTGGGTTACTTGAGGAGACTTCAGAAGACAATTTCGGAGTTGAAAGACGTAAAATTCGGTGATAATATTTTAGATTGCGAGACGTGTATTTTGGCAAAGATGGAGAAATTGCCATTTAAAACAAAAAGAACTAGGGCTGGCAGATCTTTGAGTACTATACACTCTGATACAATGGGTGCGATTACTCCAGCCTCGTTTCCTGGAGGTAATCGTTTTCTGACCGTTTTCGTTGATGATTTTAGCAGATTCGCGAAGATTTATTGTCTTAAGCATAAAAATTAATCGGGTAGATCTCTAGAGAAATACTTAGTTACAACTAGGAACTTGCTGGGGAAAAATGAAAAATTGTGCTATATAAGATCAGATAGAGGGACTGAATTTACTGGAGGAAAATTTCTAGAAGTGATGAAAAGTGAAGGTATTGAGTCGAGTTTAGGACCTCCAAACACTCCAGAACACAATGGAGTCGCGGAAAGATTTAATAGGACATTACAGGAGAAAATTAGATCATTGATCATAGATTCTGGTTTACCAAAGACGATGTGGATGTTGGCTGCAGAAGCAGTAGTACACATCTACAATAGAACCCCCCACCGCTCAAATGACTTCCAAACCCCTCTAGAGAAATTTTTGGGAAAAACTAATTTACATCTTGAGAGAATTAGAAGATTCGGTTGCATGGCATATATGAAAATACCTATAGCAGAAGCGAAGTTCTCGGATAGAGCTGTTAGAGCAATTTTAGTTGGGTACATAGAAACGGGTTATATTCTATGGCATCCTCCGTCTAGAAAATTCTTTAGTACACGCCATGTGAGATTTAACGAAAGATTAGCTTTTAGAGACTTATACGAAAAAGACATAGAAGATAAAGTTAAAGAACTAGAAAGTTGCAATAACCCTGAACTGCTAGATGACGAAAATTGGTTGAAAAATCTCGATAAGTTAAATTTAAATGAAAGTATAAATCTGGAGATAGAGAGTGTAGAGAATAAAACCGAGAAAGTAAAGCGAAAAAGAGGTCGACCTCCAAAGAGGAAAAACAATAATGGACAGCTAGAGGTAAACCCTAAGAAAGCCAAGACACACGTGGACCCTACCAGAAAAATGCCAATGCGTAAACAAAAAGAGGGTAAAGACTTTAAAAAATACGGTAGAAAGGCTGAAATAGAAGACACGAGTTTTGAATACTTTGAAGCTGTGGCCTTGAACTGGAAAAAGGTTATTTTTGAAGAGTCTGGGGAACATAGATGCGATGAGAAGGGACTAGAGGAGGATGAATTGAAATTTATGTTACTTGCGAAAACGAATAAAGATCCGTCGTCATATAAAGAAGCGATGAACTTGAAGGAAAAATACGATTGGAGGAACGCGATTCTAGAAGAATTAAAGTCGATGAGAGATAATGAAGTATGGGTATTAGTAGATCGACCGAGTAGAAGTGAAGCTAAAACTATAGATTCGAGATGGGTTTTTAAGACGAAATTAAATGAAGATGGTGAAGTTAAATATAAAGCTAGACTTGTAATTAGAGGTTGTCATGATGAAAATGAGTACGAGTTGTGCGATATTTACGCCCCGGTTACTAGAGTACACATAGTAAGATTGGCTCTGGCGATAATAAATAAATACGATCTCGAGGTGTGTCAAATGGATGTAAAGACGGCTTTTCTCAATGGTATTCTAGAAGAAGATATTTACATGAAAATTCCCGACGGGTTAGAGTGCGATGAAAATACCAGAAAAACTAAAGTTTGTAAGCTCCTAAAATCCTTGTACGGTTTAAAAATTAGTCCCAAAAAGTGGAATAAAAGATTTACCACGGAGGTTAGAAAATTAGGTCTCGAGAGTGATGTAAATGAGCCATGCTTATTTACTTGGCGAAAAAACGGTAAATTAGCACTTATAGTTTTATACGTGGACGACATGCTAATCGCGAGCAATGATGAAGAAAAACTAGAAGAAATTAAGACTAGCTTGAGTAGAGTATTCGAAATGAAAGACTTGGGGTCACCAAGGAAATTTTTAGGAATGAAAATTACTAGAGATAGAGAGAATAGAATTTTGACAATCTCACAGGAAGAAAGTAGGTAAAACAGTAAGGCTACGAGCCCGTAAGGCTACGAGCCCGTAAGGCTACGAGCCCGTAACTAGCCCATAGGCCGTGTAACCTTACTGTTTTACAAACTATAAAGCTTAGTTATTTAACCTAATATATGTATTTTAATTATAATTTAAATGATTATACAAACTTATACCTACCAATGCAGTATACATTATTATAAAAAAGCATTTCACAAACCGACCGCAACAAAGTGTTACCGACGCATAACAATTGAAAAACAAAAATTTTTTAAAATAATATATTGTTTAAAAAAATTACATAGCCCATAGGCCGCGTAACCTGTTTTACAAACCATAAAGCTTACTTATTTAACCTAATATATGTATTTTAATTATAATTTAAATGATTATACAAACTTATACCTACCAATGCAGTATACATTATAAAAAAGCATTTCACAAACCGACCGCAACAAAGTGTTACCGACGCATAACAATATTTATACGACGAGTGCACCATAAACTGCAGTTGTGTAATTTTATCATACGATGTGGTAGATCGCTACCAGATCTACTGTTAGCTGCGAGAAAGTACCGCTGTACCTACACGCTGTTTTAATGACAAGTGAGTACATGATTGATTTAATTTAACATTCACTAAAAGATTCGAAATTTTAACTTAAATAAATTTACTTAATAAAACTCAAAATTAATCTTGATTAAAAACTTATATTAAAAAATGAAATTAGTATGACAATTTTATAAAAATAGAAAAAATATTAATCTTGCTATTTAAAACTAGGCTTAGACTGCAGAATTAAAAAAATAGTAGAAATAAATTATGAGAATAGTAATAAAAGTTAAAATTTTAAAAATGCTCGCGACGAGAGTAATGGGATCTCCGATTGTCCCACTTGCTTCGAGAGGAGTATGGAGGTCGGTTTCTGATGTCATCGTAGCGACTACCTCGATGATAGTTTCTTTGATGGTAGGGTGTTCGGCTGCGTCGTCTACTGGGACTCCTTCGTCTGCTTGAAGAGCGCCTTCGTCGCCTGGTAGACTTCTCATGTTCATTTTTGTAACACTCGCGTCGACTGCTGCTGCTAGACCCCTTACTCCTCTGCTCGCAACGTCTGGACTCTCCTCGAACTCGTGAAGAGGCTGTATGTCGACTCTCTCTCTCGCTCTGCAGCTTGCTTCTAGGTTCTGATACATATGAGCTGGGAGTTGGTGTTTGAGATCTTGTTTTTGATCTCTTGGTAAGCGTCGAGTCTGGCAGTTGCTGAAATTAAAGAACTATTACAATAATCTGTTTAAAAAAATTTTATAAAAATCATTATTTATAATTTTTAAAACTAAAGTTCTTACAATTTTTGATTTTTCCCCTTGCACTTCTTGCTGTATGGTGGTGGTCAACGTAGATTCAAAATTTGGATTACCTTCATTTACCTAAAAATCAAAAAAAAAAAATTTCATAAAATAACATTAAATATGAAAAAAAAAAAAAATTGAGTTAAAATAAAAGTACTTACATAATTACATAAATCATCTTCTGAGACATTTAATTTGATAAAATCATCCAAATTATCAAACTCTAAAGTTGGCTCTTTACTCTGCAGTTGCATAGTTTCGAGCTGATTTTGAGTAGGATTTTCCTCCAAGAGTCCAAGATCAAAATCCATTATGGTTGGTTCAGCTGTTGGAATATCTGAAAATCCCAATCGAAGCTCAGGTCCATTAGTAGATTGAATTACTACTCCGATGATTTTTTCGATGTTCATATCACCAAGTTTTGACTGATCGAACGATGGAATCAACTGAGGTACTTCTCGAGTATCGTTTAATTGTCTGATTAATTCTGCTTCATCTGTAAAAATAAATGACAGTAAATAATTATATGTTTGATTGAGATAATAATTTATGCCTCAAGTAAGAAAAAAAAAAAAAATAAATAAATAAATAAACATAGAAATTTAACACTATTAAAATTACAAATTACGGTCAATATAAATTATTAATAATGAAGTTTTAACTAAAAATCTCATTAAGTCAAATTTTTCAAAATAATTAAAATTGAGCAATAAAATTAAACATAATTTTATAAAAAGTTAACTTTAAAACTACAGTTATTTAATTTTAAACCTGAAAAAGGCTGAAAAGTAATAATTTTGTAAATTTTACATACCTTCAAAGAAAATTCCTCGTTCACGAAGAAAGTCGATGATTCCTTTGTTAGAGTCCATGGTGTGACTCGATGTATTCACTTCCACTTGTCTATCAGAAATGATTGCAAAAGAATTCCGGTACAGATCTTTTATAACCTCGGATGTAACCTGAGATGCTGATTACAGGTCATGCGCCAGAATTGTGAGTAACCCGCGAGGGCTATAAAACAACGACTCATTCACGGATCGGTCTCTCATTTACTCTTATCTTTTCACAGGGTCCACATCATGGTAAGAAGAATTAAAATCACCGTCGGCGGCAACGCTTCGGACGAGATTATCATGGTGGAGATTTTTCCCGGAGAGCATGCTGACGAGCAGATGGTAGGCGTCGACGAAGGTGTTCCGGACATCTCAAATACTCCAGGAGTCGACGCAGCCCCAGGAGTTCATGGTAACGACGCACCGAGTGTTCAAACCCTCAATGCAACTCCAGACCAGCGCAACGATGATCCAGCTGCTGCACCAGGAGATCTTCGCGTTGCTGCACTTATCGACGATGAGATCATGATTCTCGAAGATTATCCCGACGCTGCAGACGACCATAACCACACCGTTGCACCAGGAGTTAACATCGTCTCAGATGATGCAGCAACCCTGAGGAACGACGAAGGAAACGAAAGTGACTTCATGATTAATGATGACCCCCCACCACCTTACGACGACCTTCATCTCGGTTACGATCCTCCAGCGTACGACGTTGACGCATGGTTGAGAAACATCGAGGAAGAACCGCAGGATGTCTCCGTCACTCCAGCTACCAGCACCGACTCGATGTCTCCAAATAATTACGTCGAGGAGGTTCCTGCGGTGGTGTACGTACCTCGAGCACAAGCCGACGATATTGTACCGGTGCTAGTTTTACCATGGGATCTTCCACTGAATGTCAATAATGTATCGGGGACGGGCGTGTCGATGATTCCTACCGACGTGCTGGTGGACATTTTGGACCATATTAAGATCTTCCCCGAGAGATTCGAGTCAACAAAAGAAGAGGCCCGGTTCATTCAACACACCGCGGCGCTCTACATCGACTGCAAAAAAAACAAAAACTTCCTCCTTTAAATAGTATACAGAAACTGTAATATTATTTTATTTCAATCACCAGAGGGGAGGCAAGATTTTTTATTTTTTTAAAATTTAAAACTTGAAAATGTGCAGTTAATGTAGCAATATTTTAAACGTTTGTATTATTTACATAAAAAAAAAAAAAAAAAAAAAAAGCTGAAAAAAAAGAGCCTTAGAAAGGAGGAAAATTTGAATGTGTACATTTGGTGGAATTTACTAGTAGAGTCGGGGACGGGGACTCTACTCTCTTTTTTTTCAGCTTAATTTAATAAGTAAACGTTTAAAAAAGTACTACATAAGCTGTAAAATAACTTATCTTAATTTTTTCAGCAAGTGAAATAACGATCCGAGTAAAACTTGATTTTATAATTTTCGTTGTTTTTTCACTTTAAATTTTTTCACTTAAAACATTTAAAACATTTATTGAAAAGATAAAACACACACTCGATGATAATGCTGTTACAGCATTCTTAAATTTCACTATACATTTAAACATACTGTTTTGAATAGTTTAAAACACTCACTCAAAGAGCTGCAAAAAGCAACCAAACATGAACCAAACTGAAAACTGCCAGAGTGACGCTTGTCCTTTAGGGAGAGGGAGGGGGAACGGAAAACGGAGCTCCTATTTTTCCGGCTTGGCTTGGGTGGGTGAGTTTAGAGTTAGATAATAAGTGGTATAAACGTACAATTTTGAATCTTTGAAATTAATTTTCATTTTTATATTTTTATGTTAGCATTTTTAACCTAATAAAAAAAAATAACCTTTACAACTAAAAAAAAGAAAATATTTTTAATCTCAATTAATTTAAATTTTATGGTAAATATGGTAACCTATGCTAACTATGGTAATAGCTTGTTACCATACCAGACCTGTTTTACCAACAATTTAAAAAAATTTTTTTAATTCAAAATTAAATTGATTTAAATTTTAATTCCTTGCTGGTAAATTATTTTTTATATAAAATTTCAAGTTTAATTAACATTTTTTTTTTTTTTTTTTTCATTTAGAAATTATTTAGTGTTTTTAAGTAATAGACTTTTTGAGTAAAAGCCAATAAAGCAGATGTTGACTCCTCGAATAGAAGCTCTTTGTAGGTTATTTTTACTAAACTAGGTGGAAAATTAAATTTGAATGAGTTTAATATTTTCTAATGTTTACTTTTATTTATAAATTGTTTAAAAAGATTTAGCTTAAAAAAATTTTTTGAACTAAATTAATTTTGTAAAAAAAATCTATTTAATTAAAAATGACATCGATTTTAAAATTATTTAAAAACATTTTTTATTATTTTCTATTATCAATTAAATTTTTAAAAAAAATATTTGGATAAGAAAATAATAATAATTGACTATTGATTATTTTAAAAAATTTATTCAAATTAAAAACTGAAGTATTAGTTCTAACAAAAATTTTTGGTTTATTGAAAATAATTTTTGCATTATATTTACTTATTACGTGTACATTGTATGCATTATATAATCATCGAAAGCAGTGTTTAAAGACGTGTCAATATCAACTTCGTCTCTGCCATACGATGTTGATGGTGAAGTCGACGGTAGTATAGAAAGCCCCCGCTGACGTTTGTCCAACAAGATCCACTTTTTAATGGCCAAAACGTTGATACCAGCGCACACGAAGTGTTTCGCTGATCCATGATGATTACAAGAGTAGTGTACGTTTTTTGTGAGTGTTTTTAACACTGGTGAGCTTTGTTCTTCAATATTACATATCAAACTGTGTAAGTAAAAATATTTTTTAGTAACAAATTAAAGTCAAATTATTATAAAAGAATTATTAAGTTTTTAAAGCTGAGACGAATTTTGAATTAAATTTTCACGAAGAGAGCAGTTTAATCATTATTTTGCAGTTAAATATTTACGGAAAGTAAACGTTTTGAAATTTCAATGATTTTTTAAATTAAATTTAAACTTACGTGGTGGGTAGTAATTCATCAAGAAGGGCTTTTTTTTGAAGTCCCTTTACAAACACCCTTGTAGCATTTTTCAATCGACTTTGTAAAATTTTTAGAACATCAGTTGCGGGTATTGATCCACTTTCCCAAGATATTTTATGAAATTTCTTTTGAAGCCATGAATTTACAGCTCGTTCTGATTCCGATAAACGCAACCATTGTACTGGTTTTTTAAAAAGGTATATTTCAGGTTGTATTCCAGCTTCCAAAATAGGAATAATGGCTAACTCTTTTATAACCAGAAGATTGCTGCTCCGTCTGAAAGACTGGAAATCTACTGCAAATTCGGCCATTTTTTTTTAAGGAGAGAATAAAAGATGTCGTAGCTCTTGGAAAAAAAATTAAAATAAAAATGTCCGCTGTTGCTTGGAACTGCTATTCGTAGATGTCCACCTCGAGAAAAAATCTCAGCGATGCTTGGTGAAGAAAAGTGTGACGACATTTGGATTCGACTCGTCTTTTATACCATTTCTTTATCCCCACTTTTTTTTTATTAACAAGTGGGAGAAATTAAGAGTGGGAGGTGAGAGAGAGTATAAAAAGACCTGCTGACAGTCGGTCCTGGTTCATTCTATGGTGAAGAGCGGCAGCGTAATCATCATTGAGACCATTGGTTTACATACAACTTCAACAATTTCTTCAGACAGCACCAGCAGCACGAGCTTTGTACAGACTTCGGACATTTTTTTTTGCAGCAGCGGCAGCGAGATCATCATTGAGACAGCACGAGCATCGCACATACTTCGGACATTTTTTTTTTGCAGTACCAGTGAGATCATCATCTAGACAGCACGAGCTTTGAACAGACTACGGACATTTTTTTTTTTGCAGCAGCAGCAGCGAGATCATCATTGGGACAGCACGAGCTTTGTACAGACTTCGGACATTTTTTGTAGCAGCAGCAGCGGGATCATCATCGAGAGAGCACGAGTCTTGTACACACTTCGGACATTTTTTTTTTCGCACCACCGAGATCATCATCGAGAAAGCACGAGTTTTTTACATACTTCGGACATTTTTTTACAGTACCAGTGAGATCATCATCGAGACAGCACGAGCTTTGAACAGACTTCGGACATTTTTTTGCAGCAGCAGCGAGTTCATCATCGAGAGAGCACGAGTTTTGTACGTACTTCGAACATTTTTGAAGCAGCAGCAGCAGCAGCAGCGAGATCATCATTTAGACAAAGAGTTCTTCGAGGAGCAGCAGTTTGGAATTTTATAGAGTCTCTTAAATTCAAGATGGATATCAACTATTCCGAGATTATAGTAGGCATCCTCTTGGACAGGTTGCGCGTCTACTCATCCACAGGAGAGCTGTCTGATTTTGAAAGATGGCTGTATATGGCAGATTACGAAATTGAAAAGCTTAAAAGCGGTACGCAGAATATTGAATTAACTAGAGCAAAAAAGCAAAAGTGTCAGACATGTCTGTCGCAGCTTTATTACATCCGTCAGAGACTGCAACATTTGATGGACGAGAAGACAATTGGTCAAGCTCGTCAGGATCAGCTTCGCCTCGAGCAAGAACACGAAACTGGTGAGGAACTTATGGAGGGTGCCGGATGGCAGTGGCTATTACAAGAAAGAGCCGATGAAGCTGCTGATGGGCAGGCAGTGTATAATAATGAGCAACTAGAGGCTGATGAACAGGAAGATCATTTGGAGCAGGAGGAGCAAGCATTAGATGGAGAACAGGTAGCAGGTATGAGAATCGGTGGCGAGCTTCGATCCCCATCTTCGGGTAGAGTCTCTTGGGATGATTTAAATTCTGCTTTTCAGAATCGAATCAGATCTGGCGTAATCGCTAATCATGGACATTTAGATATCATAACCTTCATGAATGATGCAAGAGAAATGTTTAAATTAAAAATTTTAGCAGTATTAGACGAACATCCTTCTATCAAGGTCAACGCTGAGTTAGCTGCAGAATATATTTTACAAAAAGGGGATGAAGAACAAAAACCAGAAGTTAAGTATTTTAGTACAGAAAACAGACCAATTTATAAATCTACTCAGCTGGACGAATGGTTTGAAAACAATTTAAATACCCCATTACAAAATGAAATCGAGTCTTTTGAAACTAAGGGTAGTGGATACACTTTAAATTATATACTGCGTTTGACTATAAATATTAATAAATTAAATCAGCTAAGAGCTAGTACGTACATACCATTACCTGAAAAACTATTGAAAAAACAGGCTTGTGTCAATGTTCAGAATAAAGATCAAAAATGTTTCATGTGGGCTATCCTTAGTGCCTTGTACCCAGCAAGTAGTCATGTTTACAGAGTAGGAAAGTATGAAAAGTACAAACATAAATTGAATTTCGATGGAATCGAGTTTCCAGTTACACTTAAAGATATCAGCAAGTTCGAAAATCAGAATCCAGTTTCAGTTAATGTGTACATGCTGAAAAAAAAAGGTGATGATTTTAGTGTTTCTCCCTGTCACTTAACAAATCAACAAAAAGAACAGCATGTTAATCTTCTATTAATTCAAGAACACTACGTAGATGAAGATTCCGATGAAGAGACTGAAGATGACGATTACAATGAAAATTTTTGGTTCCATTATGTATGGATTAAAGACCTTTCGAGACTGGTAGCGAGACAATTGACAAAAAATAAAAGAAAAGTGCACATTTGCAATAGATGCATGTGTTTTTTTATGGATCTAAAAAGATTCCAAAGCCATCTGGAAGAGTGTGCATTGGTTAATAACTGTAAAATTGTGTTACCCAATGATGACCGTAAAATTTTGATGTTTAGAAACCACAACGCGCAAAATTTTTGTCCTTGGATTATCTATTCAGATATCGAGTCAATATTAAAACCAGTAGAAGAAAATCTTGCATTTCAAGAACATCAAGCTCACAGTATTGGATTTTACTTGTACTGTAGCTATGATCAATCTTTGTCTCGATACGAGTCTTACAGGCAAGTAGACGAGTCAGAACCGTCTCCTGTTCAATGGTTTATAAAAAAGCTCTCTGAGATCAAAGATCAAGTAGAAGCTATTTACAAGGATATAAAACCTATTCAACTCACACCCGAAGAGATGCTTAATTGTTTCAAAGCTAAAAGATGTCATATTTGCAAAGAAAAATTCAAGAAAAATGAAACCAAAGTAAAGGACCATTGTCATCTCACCGGAAGGTTGTTTTACGAAAAAAAAAAAAAAAAAAAAAAAATTGCATGATCTTATTGTTAATATTTTTAACTGTTTTTTAGGTTCCGTGGAGTTGGGCACTCCTGTTGTAATCTTCAGTACCGTGATTCTAGAGTTCTTCCTGTCGTCTACCACAACTTGGGGTACGATTCACATTTTTTAATTAAAGAGTTAGCGACTTCACGTATTTTAGAAGGAAAAATAAAACTTATCGCTGAAAATCGAGAAAAATACATATCCTTCACTAAACTGATTAAGGGCAGTAAAATAAGTTTTCGCTTCATTGATAGCTACAGATTTTTACCTGCATCATTAAAAAAACTAGCCTCGTACTTACCTGATTATCCGATAACAAAGTTGGAATTTTCAAAAGATGGCTACAGCTCTCATCAGATTGAATTGTTGTTGAAAAAAGGAACGTTTCCGTATGATTATGTGGAAAATTTACAGAGCTTGCAGTCAATAAGGTTACCAGATAAGGAGGACTTTTATAGCAAATTAAATGATTTTCACATAAGCGATGAAAGTTATGAACATGCCAAAAATGTTTGGAAAGCTTTCAACTGTGACACCCTTGGTACCTACTCTGATATCTATTTGAAAACAGATATAATGTTGCTCTGTGAAATTTTTCAAAATTTTCGATCAACGTGCATGCAAGCTTACGGTCTAGACGCTGCATTTTATCATACTACACCCGGCCTCACGTGGGACGCCATGTTAAAATTCAAAGAAAATGAGAATGATGAAAATACTGAACTTGAGCTTTTAACCGATATCGATATGCTCATGTTTGTGGAGAAAGGAATAAGGGGCGGCATTAGCCAATGCTCACATAGGTATGCGAAAGCAAATAATAGATATATGGGAGATAAATATAATCCTGATGAAGAGGAGAGCTTTTTGGTATATTTAGACTGTAATAACTTATATGGAAGCTCAATGCAAGCTCACCTGGCTTACGGCGGTTTCAAATGGGTTGAGAATCTTAACGAGCATGAATTTTGGAATGTTCCAGATGACTCTACCGTTGGATTTTTCCTCGAATGTACTATAGAATATCCAAAACATCTGCATGATTCTCATCTCGACCTGCCCTTGCTACCAGAGCATCGTGTACCTCCTGGTGATAAACAAAAGAAACTACTGACAACTTTATACGATAAAGAAAGGTATGTACTGCATTACCGTGCTTTAAAGCAAGCTCTGGAACATGGATTAATTCTTAAAGAAGTGCATCGTGCCTTAAAATTCAATCAAAAACCATGGCTCCGTCCTTATGTAAACTTCAACACGCAAAAACGAAAGGAGTCAAAAAATGAGTTTGATAAGATGTTTTATAAGTTGATGATTAATGCGGTCTACGGAAAAACGATTGAGAATGAAAGAAAGAGAAAAGATGTTAAATTATGCAATAAATGGAAGGGGAGGTACAGCGCAGAAGCTCTCATTGCAAGACCAAATTTTCAAAGTGCCTCTATTTTCGATGAAAATCTTGTGGCTATACAGCTTTCCAGAACAGAGGTAACGATTAGAAAACCAATATATGTGGGGCTGTGCGTTCTAGACATTTCCAAGACTACCATGTACGATTTTCATTATTCATTTATGCGTAAAAAACTGGGCAATCTCTGTAAGATGTGTTATTCTGACACGGATTCATTAATATATCACATACGTGGTGTTAACATTTATGACATTATCAAAGAAAACCTTGAAAAATTCGATACCTGGGATTATCCCGAAAATAACCAGTATGGTATTCCAAGAGTAAATAACAAAGAAATAGGATTATTCAAAGACGAATGTTCCGGAAGAATCCTTGAATCTTACATTGCTCTCAGATCAAAGATGTACTCTTTACGAATTCAAGGTCAGGAGACAGTGAAAAAGGCAAAGGGTGTCAAATCCAACGTTGTCAAGAATAAAATAACATTCGAAGATTATGAGGACTGCTTGTTCAATAAAAAAATTGTCAAAGTTCATCAAAACAGCATAAGATCGAGACTCCATATTGTAAGAACGGAAAGACAAGAAAAAATAGCTTTGAGCCCACACGATACAAAACGTTTCTTACTTCCCTATCAGACCGACACTCTACCTTGGGGACACTACACGATTGAAGAAAATGGCGGTAAAGCCACGCTCAAAGTTAAAAATGTCGACGTTCCAGAAAGCGATTCTCATGAGGAAGAAGAAGAAGTCGAGATGGTCCTCAATGATAGCACAGAGGAAGACGATGAGCTTGAAAGAGGAATAGTGGGAGAAACTGTACTTAAGGAGCGTCAATCCGAAGCAGAGATCACTCCGCTCAGAGACTTCGTAGAGGACGAGCCTCCAACGAAAAAGTTCTGCTTCTAAACCACTCTTTCTCCATCTTGAATATCACAGTAAGTTTATTTAATATCAAGGAACTATTTCATATTTCATATTTGATACTTTATGTAACACGCCATATTGTTTTTGTTTCAGAAAATGGATTTTACTTTGGCAAACAGCGTTGGTGCATTGGCTTACTTGCCTAAAAAGAAATTGACCGAATTGGACATCTCAAGACCGTACAGAGTGACCGAACTTCGTCAGGCTAAGACTCAATATGGCAACAAAGTCATTGTTACGCTCGACGATGAGTGGCAGCTATTTCTTCCTAATCGATTCCAAAAGCTCTTTGAGCAAGAACCAAAACTCTTGAAGGATATGAAAGCCACTGCGGAAAGTTCAGAGTTGTTTATAACTCATTTGGGTGACGGTAAACTTGAATTTTCTAATAAAAATACAACGTGAGTTTAAAAAAATTATAATAATGCATGTATACGAGTTTCTTTGAATAAAAGTTTTTATTTAAAAAAAAAAATTACAAATCTTCTTCATTAATCCAGCTATTATAGCTATTATCAAAACCTAACCATTTAACAAAGAATTTATTATTTTGTCTTTTTATTACTTTTTCTATTAAATAAATATCGGGATACTTTGTTTTCAATAACTCAGGCTCGTAAAAGCTTCCTACAACGGGCTGATCATCATAATCCTTTAGTTTATATGTTGGTGGATCAGTTTTATTAACATGAGTAATGGTGAATATTTCAGTGGACCAATTAGGAGTATACCTTTTCTCAAAAATACCTTTTAATTTACTGATTCTAACTTTTTCACCAACTTTGAATTTATTTTTCAAAACTTTATTTTTTTTTTTATTTAATCTTTGTAAAATTATAGCCGCATGATTAGCAGTGACGTCTTTTGGCTTCATACCTATAGTTCGATGCTTTCGATCATTGTAAGCATTTATCAAATCAGGTAAAATATCAACCCAATTGTAATTACCTTGCAGGCTAAATTGTTTCCACATACTACTTTTTAATGTACGATTAAAACGTTCACATATTGAAGCCTTGAGACCGCTGTATGTAGAATACATGTTTATTTTATACTTATTCATAAGTTCTTGAAAATGTTTGTTGTAAAATTCTTTCCCAAAATCTACGTGAATATTTCTTACTGGTGGATTCACTTTTGCCAAGACTGATTCCATTGCAGCTGTAACATCTGGACCTGATTTTGTCTTAATCGGAACAGCATAAGCGTACTTTGAGAAAATGTCAATTATCGTAAGCAAATATCTATGACCTTTATTTTCTCTGGCGTAGGGTTGCATTTCTACAAGGTCAGCTTGCCAAGTTTCATTCAAACCTCGCACATCGAATTTCCGACGTTGATAGTTTCGACGAGCTGGTTTGTGAATTTCTTCTACTACACAAGATTTTTTATTCATCGAAAGAATTATATTTTACTTTTTCCAATTCAGTTGGCTTCAACAATAGAAATTTCTGATAAATATCGTCTCTATGATTTTCAACAAGGTCTGCCAAGTCATCCACTTTTTTTTGAACCTTGATTTCAATCTCGTCTTTGTATGAATAAAGAAGTGTATTCAAATCGTCTAGATCACTTCGTAATTTTTGGTAATCTCGTACAGACTATGTATTTCCGATTGGATGAGGTCTCTCAAAGTTTGTAGATTAACCGCGTCTTTAGGCTCAAGAGGAGCTGCTAGGTTGCACAACCTTTTGTTGACAATGTCAAACTGTCCTTCAGGAGTAAATTTAAAACCGTGACCAGGTGGACCAGCTTTTCCTGCAGTCTTCTTGAGGTGACGTCCAAACACATCGACACTCATGTTGATACTGACGAGTGTTCGTTTAATTTTGCTTCATATATTTTTCGTCCTTATCGCTCAACTTGCAATATGGTAATGAACAAAAATTTACTTTTTCTTAACTTATATAGCCACCTTCTTGCAGCTCTTCGATAATTGAATGAATCTCATTTGTATGGTTCAAATTTCCTGCTGATTGCTCTGCTATTAACAAGCGGAGTCGATCAACCAGTTCATTAGGATCATCCCAATATACGTAATCCATTCGTGTTCCACGATTAGCAATTTTATATCGAGGTATGAGACCATGTCCACTCTTAGCTTTTATCGGTGTTGAATTTTTTCGAGCTAATGCTGTCACTTTGAACTTTTTGTAAGGACTCCGACGTTTTATTGGACTTGCTTGAAAAAGATCTGCAATTATATTTTTGTACTTGTTACTAGCTACATGTTTTTTTATTTCACCGCTTGGAAGATGTCCTTTTTTATGAGCACTAGTTTGCTCAAGAATCTTTCGGTAAGATGTTGTATCAGCTATAGTGTAATTTTTAGGATTTTTATAAACAATCAGTTCGAACAATCCGGGAGTTCTTGAATAAGATTTGTCATTAACAATTATATTATCTTTTTCAAATTTTACGATTGCATTACCAAGCTGATAACCATTTTTAGTTCTCTTTTTCAATCCATATAAATTGTCTTGCTCTGCAGCTGTCACATCGATTAATTCTCCCGCAGACCCTGTATCAATAATCGTACTTTCTAGATCACTGAAAGTTTCAATCGAGCTATGATCATCATCAAATGGTTTCTCAGTTTCATTAACTGAAAAAATTTTTTTATTTGATGGATCAATAAAACTTTCATTCTCAACGCTCTTTTCCCCCAAGCTTTCATTTTTGCGTTTCTTATCCTCCACAAGCTGTTGTAATGGATCAATTATAGGTTTGAAGGTTTCTTTTAAAACACGATCTGTACTGTCTCTTTGAAATTTTATTAAATTATACTTGCGTTTTACAGCCTCTCGAGCTTTAACAAGCTCTTCAAGAACTTTTTTCTCTCGAGTTTTCAACTCAGCCATGTTTTCGTAACGATGTCTCGATAAACACTAGTGGCAGTTATAAAATTCAACCTATATTTATAGCAAAACAATCAAAACCTTTTCTATATCTTCCTTCATTCAAACCTCTATCTTTGTCAATAACTATGAAACTATGTTTGCCGTCTCGCCAACAATCGGAGCATAAATTTTTAAATTTTTTGTAGTCCATATCAGTGTTTATATGATCATCATAGACATGCTTCAAATTGACCTCATCTTGACGAAACAAAATCAATAAATTAACGTTGTCTCTTACGAGGTGTTTGGGTACAGCTGCGTACGATTGACAAAGATAAAAGCAATCAACATTATTATGTCTACCCATACAATAAAATGCTCTCACGTTATCTTGCTTCTCACAAGCGATATCGTCGAATATAATAATTGAATTTGGTAATGCATCAGCTGGAGCTATTACCTCATCGTTGTCACTAAATGGAAAGTATTGTACTCCTTCAATTGGTTCAAGAAGCTTTTCTAAAAATTTATACTTTGGCTGACATAGTGATTTAGAGTAAACATAAATGTTTTCGAATCTCAATCCATTTGGATGTGTGAGTAGAGTAAGCATACTATTGGTTTTACCGTACCCGGATGGTCCTGATATAACTGCTCTAATGCTGCTAGGAAGTAAATCACCATGACGTTTCTCTTTCTTATCTTGCTCCACAAGAACGTCGAAATTAGCGACTGGTAATTTCACATTACTTTTTGTAAAATCCATGTTAAATATTCAAGCTCTCGAACTAGAATGCCGATGATTACTATAAATACCGTGCTTTTATACTTTGACGCTCAGTCTTACACTGACCTACTAAGAAGAATGATCATTTTTCCCAACAAAAAGAAGAAGAAGAGAGGATACGGTTTGTTAAATAAAATCATCAACAAGCTTCCTTTTGAACTTCATTTACCAGGATATAACTATTGCGGACCAGGCACAAAACTAGCTGCTCGCTTATCACGAGGTGATCGACCAATTAATCATCTAGATTCTGCTTGTAAAGAGCACGATATAGCATATTCTCAAACCCGAGATAATATTACTTCTAGAAACGCTGCTGACAAAGTTCTAGCAGATAAAGCTTGGCAAAGAGTTCTCGCTAAAGAGGCAAGTATTGGAGAAAAAGCAGCTGCTTACGCTGTTGCTAATATCATGAAAACAAAGTCTAAATTAGGTATGGGTCTTAAAAATAGAAGAACAAAAAAGAAAAAGACTTGCAAAAGGAAAAGAAAATGTAATAAAAAGACCACGATAAATGCCATAATAAAAAAAGCATCTCAATCAGCTGCTCCAGGTAAATCACCCAAAAGTATTATTACCACAGCTTTGAAAGTAGCAAAAACTGCAATAAAAAAATCTGGAGGAAAGAAAAAGATAAAAATTCCTCGAGTTTTACCTATATCTTCGAAAATTGGTGGAGTTTTACCTTTAATACCTTTATTCGCGGGATTAAGTGCTACAGGTGCATTAGCTGGTGGTGCTGCTGGAGTTTACAAAGCTATTAACGATGCAAAGTCAGCTCGTCAAAATTTGGAAGAGAGTAAAAGACATAATAAAAAAATGGAAGCAATAGCGTTAGGTAAAGGACTTTACTTGAAGCGTTATAAAACAGGTCTTGGTTTGTACTTAAAACGATACCAAGGTAAGGGTTTAAAAAAAAAAAGCCCGAAATAATTCTACCAGATAGAGCACTGTCAAATTTTGATTTAATAAAATATGCCGTTAAAATGAAGATCCCGTATTTTCGAGGAGTTTTCATGAAAGATAAATTACCACAATCTGGCCCTTATTGTCGTGAATCAGCGATTGTTAATCTTGATAACGATTCTGGACCTGGAACACATTGGGTGGCATATAAAAAACGTGGGAATAAAGTTATTTATTTTGATAGTTTTGGTAATCTTCAACCACCCCTTGAACTGATGATTTATCTAAATGTTGACAATATTAAATATAATCCTGAGAAATATCAAAGTTACAATACTTACAACTGTGGTCATTTATGTTTGAAATTTTTAAGCGGAAACCTCAAGGGTATATAAAGCTCTTTTTTTTTCAACTTACTTCATTCTATTCCGAACTTTCATGGAGTCATTAACTCTAACTTTATCTGGAACAACTTCAATTTTAGAAGCTCAATATTTTCCTCCAATCGAACTCTTACCAAATAAGAACTATTGTCTTGGACTAGTTGAGTTTCTAAGTTTTAATTCTATTCCTAACATAGACGAAGGAAATAATAAATTTTACATTGGTGATCAAACAATTGAATTTGAAACTGGTTGTTACGAGATCGGTGCCATTGAAAAATATATCCTAAAGACTCTCAAAGAAAATCAAAGTAACATAGAAATCTCAATAAAACCAAACGAAAATACTTTGAAAAGTGAAATAAAAAGTAACGCACAAATAGATTTTTGTCCTAAAGATTCAATTGCAAACATATTAGGGTTTGATCGTCGTGTCCTTCCTGCCAATATTCTTCACCATTCTGACACACCCGTGAATATACTCAAATTGAATTCAATAAGAGTTGAGTGTAATATCACAACCGGAGCTTATATAAACAATAAAAAAGTTCACACTATACACGAGTTTTACCCTGTTGCTGATCCTGGTTTTAAGATTATCGAAATTCCTACAGAAGTCATTTACTTACCTATTGCCGTAAAGAGTATAGATAACATTCAGTTACGTCTAGTAGATCAAGACGGAGATTCAATAAACTTTCGCGAAGAAGTCATAACTATTAGATTGCATATAAAGTCTTCATAATGGGTATTGTATATCACGGTAGAGGACTACAGTCATTCAATTCCAGAAGTTATAAAAACACTACACCATGTGTTACTTCAATCAGTCGTCAACGAACACCCAAAGCGTTAACACGGCAGAGCATACAGTTTCTCAAGAGCCTAGGCTTAAAAGTCATTCTTGGTGGGAAATAACTTGCATATTTTTTTGCTGTTTTCAAAAGAAAAATGGAAGACATTCTAAGCATTCAAACTCCGGTCGCGTTCGATGAAAGTATCTCTCATTACGAGGTGCATGCCCATCAACCGTACACCGCAGCTAATTATAACAACAGCGATGAAATTCGCATCGCCATTCAACATCAGGACTTGTGTCTATTACCATCACGCAGTGTGTTTCATATTTGCGGTCGTTTAACTGATACAACCACCAATAAAGCACCCAAAAATACTCATTTTGTTAATAACGGCATTTGTCATTTATTCGATGACATTCGTTTAGAATTGAATGGAATCGAAATAGATCGTTGCAAAAACGTTGGTCTATCTACTTTGATGAAAAATTGGATTTCTTTTAATCCCAATCAAAGTTTAATTGCAGAGAATTCAGGCTGGTATGGTCTTTCAGAAGAAAAGAAGAAAAAAATTTTAAATGATGATGGATACTTTGATGTATTTATCCCTCTAAATATGATTTTAGGCTTTGCCGAAGATTATCGTAAGATTGTTGTCAATGTAAAGCTTGAATTAATTATTACTAGATCAAGGAATGACTTGAACGCTATTATTCAAACAGCTACAGGTAATGCAGCTTACGATTCATTCAAAATTCAACTAACAAAAATTGAGTGGCTCATGCCCTATGTTTTGGTATCAGATTCGAACAGAATAAGTTTACTCAAGTTTCTTGAAAAAGATCGTCCTGTAACTATGAGTTTCAGATCTAAAGAATTTTTCGAATATCCCATGCTTCCTGCAACTACTAAACACATTTGGACTGTCAAAACTTCTAATCAATTGGAAAAACCACGTTTTGTAATAATTGGTCTACAAACCAACAAAAAATCTGTGAATACAGAAAACGCAAGTCTTTTCGATTTTTGTAACTTAAGCAACGTCAAACTGTTTTTAAACTCTCAATATTATCCCTACAATAATTTAAATCTTAATATAAGTCAAAACGAGTACGCAATATTGTATGATATGTACGCTAATTTTCAAATCTCATACTACAGTAAAGATGCTGAGCCAATTTTAAGTAAATCCGATTTTATTCAATACATTCCACTGATAGTTATCGACTGCTCAAAACAAAACGAATCTCTCAAAAGTGCTCCCGTTGATGTTCGCTTGGAGTTTGAGTCAAGAGAAAACTTCCCTGAGAATACAGCAGCGTACTGCATGATATTACACGATCGCATCGTTCAGTACAACTCAGTCAGCGGAGATGTAAAAAAGTTGATATAAAAGAATGAAAACATGACCAACATCATTCATTTATCATCATGACGCGATACGTGGTGGATATTGCTTGCTTCGTGCAACCTGGTAGTACTATCAAATATGGTCGTTATAGTGAGAGAGAACACGATTACATTATCAAAGAGTTTGCATTTATTCCTCTCGACGAAGACAAAGACCCCGTAGTGCTTTTTTTCAAACCACCTTTTCCATGGGAACGTTTGACAAAAAATTACAAAAATATCAATACTGATCTGCAACGAAATTACCATGGCTTAGATTGGAACACCGGTTCAATTCCTTACACTTCAATAGGCTCTCTTATTCGCGAAACATTAAAAGATTCAACTAAAATTTACGTAGCTGGCTCATTAAAGAAAAAATGGCTGGAGCGTTTTAGATACAACGTCGAGGACGTTGCTGCTTATTGTCATCCTCCAATAAATAACAACAAAATCGTTACGGTATGCGAAAATCACTGCGGTTCATACAAAACTTATTGTGCTTTACACAATGTTAGAATTTTGAAAAAGTTTATAATCGAAAAAGAATCACGTAACACCGTAGAACCTATGGAGATAGTATAAATACTCTGATTTCGCTCACTCTCAGTCATTACTCATTCATCATGGGTCCGGAGATGAGCTCCAGCGATCGCGATCGCCTCATTGATAAAAAAGAAAAAGACAAAGACGAAAAAAAGTCTGTATGGAAGGAGTGCACCAAAATATTTTCTACAAATACAAAAAGCTGTCCTAAAAAAGATGGCTACCAAAGTTTTAAATAATAAGTTTATATAAAGATGTAATTTTTTTTTTCATGCAATATATTATTTTTAAAAATTTTTGTTTTTCAATTGTTATGCGTCGGTAACACTTTGTTGCAGTTGGTTCGTGAAATGCTTTTTTATAATAATGTATACTGCATTGGTAGGTATAAGTTTGTATAATCATTTAAATTATAATTAAAATACATATATTAGGTTAAATAACTAAGCTTTATAGTTTGTAAAACAGTAAGGTTACACGGCCTATGGGCTAGTTACGGGCTCGTAGCCTTACGGGCTCGTAGCCTTACTGTTTTACCTACTGAAGAATATATTGAAAAATTGTTGAGCAGATTCGATCTAGAAAATAGCCACCCATTTAGAACCCCTATGGTGACTAGAAAAGTGAAAAATCAGAAAACTGAAGAAAAGGGAAATCTAGAAAATGCAGGAGTAGTCAAAGTGCCTTTCAGAGAGGCGATTGGAGGCCTATTATATTTAGCGAACGTATCTAGACCTGATATATCTTTTGCAGTGCACTATCTCGCTAGACGACAACTGGTGGCTACTGCAGAAGATTGGCAAGAAGTAGAGAGAATTTTTAGATACATTAGAGGCACTTCGAAATTAGGTTTGACGTTTAGAGCTCTAGGAGGAAATCTAGAAGTTATGACGGACGCGAGTTTTTGCGATAATTCGGGTTCAATTTCAACGTGCGGTTTCGTGATTAAAATATACGGTGACTCGATTGCTCGGAGAAGTAGAAAACAGACATTCCCGCATTTTTCGACTTGTGGGGCTGAGTACGTCACGATGAGTGGATCGTGTGGAGAAATTATTTCATTGAATAAAGCAGCTAGAGATATTACTGGAGAGAGTTTGTATCCAGCTACTATATGGTGTGATAATATGAGTGCAGTTAGAAATACTCAGATGGAAGAATGTAATAGATAAAATTATTTTGATGTTGATCTAGAGACCATTAACGCTGATCTAGAATTCAGAGAGCGAGAAGATAAAAAGAGAGAAATGTCGGAGTCTCATGGAGATTTTGTTAAGGCTTGTGCTGCTAAGGGATATGTAGTAGTTAGATTGATCAGCACGAAGGAAAATGAAGCAGATATTTTTACTAAGCCTTTGACCTTTGATAAACATAAATTATTTAGAGATAGATTGTTAAATTTAAGTACTGATGACTAGAAATTTAAAACGAGATTATTTTGATTAGAATAATAGACTTCTAGAGATAAATACACATTCTTGTATACTCTAATATTTTTCTTCTGTTTACAGACTTTGAGTCTCCAGCACCTGAGGGATATCCATCATTTCCATCAGAGCCATTACCGCTAGATTCCGATCATAAGGGCTCGGTGTATGATCAGGAATACCCTGAGGATTGATCTTTTGTTCAAGCTGTTAGGCAGCATATTTATTTTGTCTTGTTCAAGCTGTTAGACAGCATATGTGTTTTATATTTTATACCCTTCAGGCATATAATCGGTGCGTTTTCATAGCCCAAACCCAGTCGATAACTAGGTCGTTTTCATAGCTCACGACTGTTGTACCGGCGAGCAGTAGAGAAACGCCTGTTTCTTTACTGCTCGCACAGAAACGCTACCCAATTATGCACTGGACAACGTACAACACGTGTGATTCAGCCGGTAAAGATGGCTCGAGCCGACGCCATCTTGAGGGTTATGTTATGCTAGTTGGGTTAGTACATACTTCTGCAGTCTGCTGCGCGCGTATTGATAGACTTGAAGAATCAACTTACAACTACATTGAATTAATATACACGGCAATTCAAAAACTATTTTAAAAAAATAATCATCATTATTTATTATTATTATTATTATCATTATTTTTTGTTATTTAAAAGTTTCATAAAATCATGAAGTGTTGATCTTAACAGATGATAAAGATGATCAAGTGATTTTTACAAATAGTTTTTTAAATCAATTATTTTACAATCAAAAAGTTTTTCACTATAATTTTTGATAAATCATCTGTGTTGGGTTATTGTGTATCTTTGAGTGAATTGTGTCTAGTTTGGGTGATATAGGTTATATTGATTAAGAATTGATTCCAAAACAATTTAACTTAATCAAAGCGGTTTTTACCAATGCTTATTAAATACAGTTAAATTGTAGTTATAATAAATAAAAATTTGATTATCAAATTATTAAAAAGGTGTTGCTATAAATTTAATATTGTCTTTTTTTTTTTAAACTAAAAAATTACCATTCTATTGAATCAGTTTTACTAAACAACATATAAGAGAGTCATGCTGATAATTTTTTTTCCCAAGAATATTGACATTTTAGCAAAGTCAATTATTTACACAGCTTTAAAATACAATATTAGTCGGATTAACCTGACTACTTATTTCATTTAACTATAAATGTATAATTTGATATCAAAAATTTTTATACTTTTCTTATTACAATAAAATTAAGTTTTTTTTAGAAAAAAAAATTTCTTTTAATCACTAAAAAATACATTGTTTTGTTTTAAAAAAAAAGTTTTTTAAGCATTTTTTTTTCAGTCGCTTCGCCCCCTGCATCCCCACCAGGGGCTGCCGCCCCTGGACCCTGCAATAGTGTCCTTTTCCAACCGGTAAATTTTTTGTTTTTGTACAAAAGTTCAAATCTTTTTTTTTTTTTTTTTTTTTTTAATATTATTGTAAATTATTATAAATATTATTATTAAAAAATTTTTGACCCTGGACATTGCTACGATCTTCTTACCCAGCTTTCATTAATTAATCGTATGTACAAATATATTTTTTACATTTTCAAGTTTTAACAATTATATAATTAACACAATTTGCTTTTTTATTTACGGTTTTTCTTTCTATCTCGATGTCAGCTGGTTCTTGCCGATTATATGCCTTCAGGGTATAAAATTACGTACGTACTTCAGGGGACTAACTGCCATGTTCGCTTGGGTCGAATGATTTTTCGACCCAAAGAAACATGGCATAGTCCCCTTCAGTACGTAAATAACTAGTTCAAGCTGTAAGCCAGCATGCCTTATTTATATTCTTATGTACAAGCTGTTAGTCAGCCAGTTTATATTTTATATTTTAGAGTTTTATGCGAAAACACATGTGATGTAATTTAGTTTAATTTTGTGAAATTTTGAGTACAGACTGATAAGATAAATCTAGATAATAGAATGATAGATTATTGTATTTAGAGCATAATATTACTAGAGTGAGATATGCTAAGTTGAACGTTTTAAGCCTGGACCGGGAATAACTACGTATTGGGAATGCCTACGACTTCGTTAAAAAGAGTGTACCATGCAAGCAACTACAATTATCGATGCGTCTGGCTCGACAGTTCTTACGAGAGGACCGCAATAAGCTGGCCGCAAACACCCCGCAGATCAGGAAAAAGTTCAGGTTGAAATAACGACGAGAAAAGGTTATTTATTTCGTAATACTTTTATTATCCCTACTATTATAAAGCATAGTTGTATTTCTTTGTAGACGCTAACCGAAAAAACTACTGGACCGATTGTGCTTAAATTTGGCCCACTGATCCTGTAAGATGAGGAGTTGGTTTAGAAAATTTTTTAATAAAAAATATTCATTAGTTTGTTAATAAACAAAGATTAAAAATGTTCGATCATAGTTCCTCTCTTTGAGGTCCGCGCGGCGTAACGACTACCCGTGTCCATTGCTCATTTCAAAGCAGCAGCTACGAGGGAAACGTGTGTAGCTTGAATCGCAGCGGCCACGTCCAAGTCCCCGGCAGCTGCATCGTTTTTTTTTTTTAATTTTCATTAATTCGGCCCTTTTCAGAGCCATTATTTTATCTGAGGTTACGAATCTAATTATGTTTAAATTATTGTAAAGGTCGTAACTTGGATTTGGAGAGCACAAGTAATCATCATTGATTGTCTATATAGGTACTTTAGACTGCCTTTCAAATCGAATTCGATGAATCCATGACATAATATCAGAAGACACAATATCCGGTGGACAAAATATTCCGACAAAATATCCGAAAATAAAATATCCTAAAGACAAAATATCCGAAGAGAAAATATCTTATATATTTTAAATAAAATAAAAACTAAAGTTATTTTGGAACTATCAAACAGATTTATTGCGAATAAAAATCAATATAATGATAGAATGAACAAAGTTATAAGAGAAGAGATATTTTCTAGGTACTCAATAACATTTTTTTTTAAATATTCCGACACAACATTTTTTAGTCTTTCATCGTTTAACTTTTGTTTCTTCTTCGGAGGAAATTAAAACTAACAAGTTTTTAAAAATCAAAAAATTACCATCTTTACTCGCAGAGCTCGTGTATACAGTTCCAGGGCATTTTTTGTATTAATATTATCAACACATTTCTACACGACACTATTTTTACTGACATACTGGCAGGACAACAACTGATTAGACACTGAGCTTATACAGAGTTTATTATAACCGAATCACAAGGAAATACTTACGCAAATGTAAACATATTATAAATGTAAGCAGCGTCTTTTGCTTGGAACTAAATTTTATGGCGCGCCTCTTCGGGGACCCTCCGGGCCCCACGGCGCGCATTGTTTTAAAAAATATCCCTTAGTTATTTTTATTTTTAATTTTAAATGGTTTTTTTAATTTGGATATTTTGTCCCCAGATATTTTTTTTTGGGATATTATGTCCATGGATATTTTTTTGCGGATATTTTGTCGGGTTACTGAATACGATAATTTGAAATCTGTCGAGCAAATTACTAACTTATTTTAATAAAATCGGCTTGTGGACGTCATAGCCATTCAAGGTAAATAAACTCACCCACGTAATGTAAAAACAGCATTTGAGAGAGAAAGAATTTCGCTTCCTAATTAGCATTTGACTTGCGGCTTCACGGATAGCTTAGTTGGTAAAGTATCCGACCGGCAATCAGGAGGTCCCAGGTTCAGATCCTGGTCCTGGAGTCAAATTTTTTTCTTTCTCAATTTTTGCTTTTAAATTCATCTTTCGTTATAAAATGATTTTTTAATAAAAAATCTTTTTTCTGCATCCTTTCGATTTGAAAGGCAGTCTAAAGTACCTATATAGACAATCAATGATGATTGCTTGTGCTCTCCAAATCCAAGTTACGACCATTACGATAATTTGAAATCTGTCAAGCAAATTACTAACTTATTTTAACTAATTATGTTTGGTGTGATTAAATATGCATGTTGCCTTGGCGTTAAGTTAACCTGCTTTAAAAATAAACAGCTGACTCGGGCCCTACTATTATAAAAGAAAATCGTATTTCTTTGTAGACGCTACCAAGAAAACTACTGGATCGATTGTGCTTAAATTTGGCAGAATGATCCTGTAGGATGAGGAGATGGTTTAGAAAATTTTTTATAAAAAAACTCATTAGTTTGTTAATAAACAAAGATTTAAAATTTTGGACCATAGTTCCTCTCTTTGAGGTCCACGTGGCGTCACGACTACCCGCGTCACGTGTGCAGCTTGGATCACAGTGGCCACGTTCGAGTCCCCGGCAGCTGCATCGTTTTTTTTAATTTTTATTAATTTGGCACTTTTCAGAGCCTGCATTTTATCTGAGGTTAAGAATCTAATAATGTTTAGTGTGATTAAACATGCATGTTGCCTCGGCGTTAAGTTAACCTGCTTTGAAAATAAACAGCTGACTCGGGCTGTAATTACGGAGCGTGGGCCTCGAAAAAAAACCTTAAAAATGTAAAATTTTTGTTGTTTTTTTTTTTCAGCGATGATCAAAGTTTGAATAAGTTTTTTTATGTAAAAATTGATGATGCCCGAACGTAGCTACTTTTTCTAAGGCAACCGTACTCGCGGCCTACAGCGCACCTATTGCGCAAGTCGCCGTAGCAGCTGTTGCTCGATTGGTGCGCTGTAGCCCCAAAGTCGAAAAGCGCGGTGGCCTTGAAGATAGTAATAAATTTATTAACACTGCAATTTATTTATTTTGCGAAAATTTTTTTTGATTAGCAACATAATTATAGTTTTTCACGTCACATTTAAAAAAAAAAAAAAAAAAAATTATTTTTATTTTATTTTTTATCATTATACCTATCGTACTTGAAGAGTAGTCGTTGCGTTAAAAATTTTTGGTGGCCCTGAAAAGGGCCTTTTAAAACACAAAATTTAATTTTTTTGTTTTTCAGACATCTTCTATATCAGACGTATCGCAATCTATGAAATCCCAATCATCTTTTGACATTAAAATGTCGGAAGATGATTGGAATTTGGAGATAAATTGCAAAGATTCAAGCTTGACTTCTGAAATAGTTGAGTCTTTATGCCTTTTCTGGCGGCTCCTGTATTCAGTCAAAGTAATTCTTTTGACAATTTTTGGTTGATCTTTATCAACTTGAACAGGTGACTGGTCCCATAGCTGAATGACAAGTGGGTCGTCGAAGGCTCCAGTACTTTTTGCAAAGCACTTACGCCTGCAACTCATTCTTTTATTTTTTCGTTTCTGTGTCCGTTCTGTCATTTCGAGATGCTGGAATAAACTAATGTGGTACGCCACGAAAGTCGAGCTTATATGCTTTTCGAAAAAGTTACAGAAAACTTATCAGAGAGCAGCGTTAATCGCACGGCCGGTCGAGGGGGTGGGAGATATACCAAGGTGACTTGCGATTGGTTCGCCGTAGCATCGGTTTGGGAGTGGGGCGCGCACTAGCTTATCGGAGCACTACCTTTTGCGTGTATATTAATGCGTGTTTGTTAAGATCATTCATTATTTGCTGTTAGTTCTTAACGCAAGCACCATTGGGATTTGCCAAGCTCCGGCTGTTTTCAAAACCTCAAATTTTTTGCTGCTCAACCGGCGATTTTGGAGTATAAGTACAGCTTCGCCTGCATAGTTAAACAAATTTCGTTTGAGTTTGTTGGACTATTACACTTCAGCCCTTTTCAGGGCCTTTTTTTATTAACTGTAATTTTTAAAATATTAATTAAACTTTGTCTGCATAGTTAGACAAATCTCTTTTGAGTTTGTCGGACTGGCTTGCGGAGTTTGCTTCAGCCATTTTCAGAGCCTTTTTTTTATACTGCTTTACTGACAACTTTGAAATATCAGTCAAACTTTGCTTGCATAGCTAGACAATTTTCTTGAGAATTGTCAGACTGGCTTGCAGGGTTTGCTAAGAATCAGCCCTTTTAGGAGCCTTAAAATATTTTTATCGTAATCACAACTATTTTTTTTGCGTTGCACTCTGGTTGCAAATTTGAATTTTTTTTAATGATATAACGTTAGTTTCCGTTCAAAAATGAAATTCAAGTAAATCTTGATTTAATTTACAATGCCGAGAGCTCCAAGAGCAAGTATTGGGAGAAGAACTTCAAATGCAACCTGGACGTTTGATTTTAGACGTGAACAAACTTCTGCATCACGTTTTCAAGTACTGCAATGGCAAGATTTACGTAGACTAAATGCTACAGCTTTAAATTTACATTCTGCTTCTAATTATCAGTCAGAAACTGATAACTTAAATTTACCACTTATACAAGTAGGTCGTATATTAAAAAAATGTACTAAATGCGGTGCTCTAAAATGGGATGTAGAAACTCCAGGACTTGGCTGTTCTGGAGGAAAAGTCGTTCTTAAACAGTAAGAAGAGCCTCCAGACTTAGTTCAAAGCTTGATTTTAGATGCATATCCTCAATCTAAGCATTTTCTTGATAACTCGAGAGCTTATAATACTCTTTTTCAGATGACATCTTTTGGTGCCAATGAAATTAGAGAAGGAAATTTAATGCCAACTTTTAAAATTCAGGGTCAGGTTTATCATTTGATTGGAAGTTTACTTCCTCACTCTGAAGAAACTCCTAAATTTTTGCAAATTTACTTTATGTCTGAGTCTGATCAAATATCAGCGCGATCTAATATCAATCCTACTTTAAACACAAATCTTATCAGATCTTTACAAACAGTTTTACAAGAAAATAATCCCCTCATACGCATTTTTAAGTATAACGTTGAATCTCGATCTATCGATGAGTTACAAAATTTGAAATTGCTCATTCATACTGATCGGGTTCCTCAAAGAGAACACAGAGGGCGATATAATGCCCCAACGATCAATGAAGTGGCAGTTTTATGGTCGATTAAGATAAAGGTGCTAGAGATATTGTATTGCATGGACGCAATGGACAGTTACAAGTTAATGAGTTTAATCGATCTTATGATGCGTTACAATATCCATTGCTGTTCATCAATGGTGAAGAGGGGTATTGTACCAATATTTTGCAATATAATGAAAAGCGCAAAACTGTATCTTGCATGCAATTTTATTCATATCGATTCATGATTAGAGAAAATTATTTAAATCATCTTCATTTCTTCAAAAAATTTTTTAGTCAGTTTGTTGTAGACATGATGGCTAAAATGATTACAGAAAGATTACTTTTTTTACGATTGAATAAAAAAAACTACGAGCAGAAGAATACATTCATCTTCAAGATGTTGTTAATGCTGATGCTAATCTTAACCCGGCTAACGTTGGGCAAACAGTTATTCTTCCTTCTACATTCACTGGTGGACCACGTTATATGCACGAAAAAACGCAAGATGCTATGGCATATGTTCGAGAATTTAGCAGGCTTGATTTATTCATTGCTTTCACCTGTAACCCCGATTGGCCTGAAATAAAAAGTGAGCTACTAGGGGACTAGCAGCCTTATGACAGAAAAGATTTAATTTCTCAAGTATTTCATTTGAAACAAAAAAAATTAATAGATCTGCTCACTTCTAAGAAACACCAAGTGTTTGGAGAAGTTAATGCACATCTTTTGAGCGTTGAGTGGCAAAAAAGGGGTTTGCCTCACTGCCACATTCTTTTGTGTCTTAAAACAACAATACAGCCGGATGATACTGATAAAATTATATCTGCAGAGTTGCCTGATAAAGAGCAAGATCCTTTGCTGTTTTATATCGTTACAAAAAACATGATTCATGGCCCTTGTGGGGAATTCAATTTAAGGTTTCCTTGCATGAACAATGGAAGATGCACTAAAAAATACCCTCATCAGTTTGTTAAAGAAACTCAAAGTGCAGATAAAGGTTACCCAACTTATCGACGAATGTCGCCAGCTGACGGAGGGTATGTCTCTACTTTGAAGATTCGAGGTACTGAAATGCAAGTTGATAATCGTTGAGTAGTACCATATTCTCCTTTTCTCTCTCAATGCTTCAATGCTCACATTAATGTTGAGTATTGTCATTCAGTGCAGGCAATGAAATATGTTTGCAACTATGTAAATAAAGGATCTGATAGAGCGACGTTTACTGTAAATAGTGATAACGATGAAATTTCAAACTATCTCAACGGTCGTTATATCTGTACTTCAGAAGCATTCTGGCGATTTTTCAATTTTAATATACACGAAAGAGCTCCAACTGTGCAACATTTAGCCGTCCATCTTGAAAACCATCAAAGAGTTTACTTTAACGAGGACAACATTAATCTTGAGCAGATCCTTGAAAATCCCAGAAAGACCACGTTGACAGCGTTTTTTGAACTCTGTTCAACAGATGAATTTGCTAGAACACTTTGAAGTACCTTCTTATTTTACTTGGTCAGATTCAACTCGAAAATTTTCTATCACAAAACAGGGTGAAAACGTTCTAGGTCATCCTGGAGTAAAAAAAGCCAAAGCAATCGGTCGAGTTTATACAATTCACTTTAATCAAAGCAAATGTTTTCATTTGAGAATGTTACTGCATCACATTCGAGGTCCAACTTCTTGGAACGACTTAAAAACCGTTAATGGCGTTATTTTTTATACTTTTAAAGACACATGTCTAGCACTTGGTCTTCTGGAAAATGACATCAATGGAAAAACACTCTCTCAGATGCTGTTTTATCAGAGAGCCCTTCAAAATTAAGAGATTTATTTGCGATAATTTTGGTTTTTTGTCAACCTTCTGATCCCTGATCTTTATGGGCACAGTTTTGAAATGATCTTTGCGAGGATATACTTCACAGAGAACGCGTTCGACTAAATAATTTTGAAGTAGCTTTTTCTGATGAAATATTCAATAGCGGTTTAAACGAAGTCGAAGATAAAGTTGTTCGTCTTTAGGAAAAATATTTGACTGAGTTTGGATTCAATTCACCGTCAAGAGATAATCAACACTGTTATAATTCATTAGATTTTGCCATTCGCAATTCTCACGATGTCAATCAACTAAATGAATATGTTACAATCAATCTTCCAAAGCTGGTCAATGTCTCACATATAACGTCATTGTTAATAGTGTTTTAAATAACCTTGGAAAAAGCTTTTTTTTAGACGCTCCAGGTGGTACTGGAAAAACATTTTTACTTAACTTAATGTTATCCTTTGTAAGATCTAAAGGAAAAATTGTTCTAGCAGTTGCATCTTCAGGAACTGCAGCAACTCTTCTCAGTGGAGGAAGAACTGCTCATTCTACCTTTAAATTGCCACTTAACGTTTCTACTAATGCAGAGTATGTGGGTCCCATTCGTAAAAATGGTCTTCTTGGGAAAATTCTGCAAGAAGTTTCATTTGTTTTATGAGACGAATGCATAATGACCCATAGAGCTCACGTTGAAGCTCTTGATCGTACTTTACGAGATCTTAGATCTTATAATCAACTAAGGGGAGGTATTACATTTGTTTTCGCTGGAGATTTTGGACAAACTTTGCCTGTAATTCCAAAGGGCACCTGAGCTAATGTTATCAACTCATGTTTAAGGGCTTCAATTATTTGGAGATCTGTTGAAAAACTTAGTTTGAGAACAAATATGAGAGCTCTTCTGGGTGGTGGGGATTTGATATTTCCTGAGAAAGTATTAAAAATTGGCGATGGAAGATTCAAAAATGATAATGGATCCATAATCATAGATCAAACCATTGGTAGAGTAGTTAATACTGTCGATGAATAAATTTCAGAGATTTACCCGGATATTGCTAATTAAGCAAACAAGCTGATCAATGGCTTTGTGAAAGAGCTATACTTTCACCAAGAAATGAAACTGCAGAGGAAATAAATAACTTAATACTTGAGAAATTTGAAGCTGAATCCCGTGATTTTCTCTCTATTGACACAGTCCTTAACGTCAACGACGTAGTCCAGTATCCACAAGAATTCCTCAACTCTCTCACTCTATCAGGATTTCCCAGATATCAATTAGAATTGAAAATTGGAGCTTCAATCATGTTACTGAAATCTTCAACCTCCAAATCTTTGTGATGGCACTAGACTTCGAGTTAAAAGTCTTTGCAACAATATCATTGAGGCTGTTATTCTCAATGGACCAGGAGCTGGGAAAGTTGCTTTTATTCCTCGCATACTCATGATCCCTTCAGATTCACCATTTCAATTCAAACGCCTTCAATTTCCAGTCAAAATTGCTTTTGCTATCTCTATTAACAAAGGGCAAGGTCAAACAATTACATTCGTTGGTGTTGTTTTATGAGAAGAGTGCTTTTCTCACGGTTAACTGTACGTTGCAGTTACTCGAACTGGAAACCCTAATAATAAAATAATTTTGATTCCACAAGGCGAAAAAAATAAAAATATTGTTTACACTGAAATTTTATAAATATAATATCTTGAACAATATTGAAAGTATTTATATTTCAAAAAATTCACGAGAAAAATTAAAAAATTAAACCTGTTTATGGAGTGGAGGTGAACTTGACCCGGATATGCCAAAAGAAGATAATAAAAATCCGCAGAGGAGCAAAACCACGCTAACAACGAAGGAAATCCATAGCAGATAGTATGGTTTTTTATTCCCACACGGCAAAGTACGGATAACAATTACATTTTTTTAAACTACTATTTATAATTCAAATAAATCGAGAAATAATTTATCAAAAATATTTTTGTATTATTCTTCATGATTATGTTAGTCAAACTTCAGAATTATTTAAGCCAAACAGCAAAGCTAAATCAAAAAGAAGTCTAAATTATCAAAAAGTTATAAGGTACCTGTACCTAGTATGGCCCCCCGAAGCGAGAATCGACGTTGTGGCGAATCAAATTAATATTATTTAACGTGAAAGGTCTCATTTTAAAGGTTGATTCAAGAGCTTTAAAATGAAACCTTACGCGTTCGATTTTGATAAATAATCTTGAAATGACGGAGGATTTACCAAAACACGTTTTTTTAAGACACCAAAGATTTGTGTACCTTATATTAAAGTATATTAATAATTATTCAAAGTTATTTATTAAGTGCGATTTGTTCTTATTTTTTTAATCAATCAGGATATGAGATTTAAAAAACTTCAAAATTTTCACTATTTTAAAAATTATTTATTTAAAAATTGAGCCTTTTTTACAATTTTTTTGAAAGCTCTGCAACCAGTAGAAAAATTTCAATTTTAAATTTTTATCAAAGTTTGTTTTTTGAGCTAGAATGTTTTTTTAGTTATAAAACGAAAAAAAGCTTTGAAATAACTAAATTTATTCTTCTTAAAAAACATTAGGATAGGATTTTCTAAAAAGTAAATACAAAACTAAGGAGTCTTAATATAGGTATTTCTACTAATTCGCGGGGGGCCATATTAGGTACACCGCAGTATAAAAAGTTATAAAAAAATAAAACCCGTTAGAAAACGAGTTGAACAAAAACGAAAATCGCATTTTAAAGCTGAAACCATAATGAATCGAAGCTAATTATGAAAATTTCGGTCAGGTGTGTCTAAATATTTTGGCAGACCATTTAATCACAACTTAAAATAATAACGAGGGTTTACGAAACGAGTTTTAGCTATTGGGCGTGCGCAAAAATAATTTTCAAATGTTCTAAACAACTCGAAACTTCATAATTCAGTGTTTTTGACTTATTCCTACCTTGTAGAGATGCCGCATATCGAGCATACTCAAAATAACAGGGGGGGGGGCATATTAGGCACAGGGCCGTATTAGGTACACCTACCTTACTTTAAATGATTTGTAACATATAAAAACCTGCGCATCGTAGCTCGGGCGAAGCCGAGACGAAGCGTGCTAGTTTAATATAAAATTAAATAAATAACCAACTATTCTTTCGCGTGGATTGAAACAAATGTCAAAGGAAGATCCAAAAAGACCACCCTCTGCGATTTTGCAAGAAGTTCTTCTCAATGTATTCACAGCCGTGCTTACTCAAATGCCGGATAGAGAAAACCTAAAAAGAGCGATGCGACGTGCAAAGACGGATACTTCAGATCCAAATCCTACTAGCATTGAGGATCTTGAAGAGTTGCCTGAGAAATATCAGAAAACATTTTTGGGAGAAAATTTTTTACTGCAAGAATCAGGTGCGAGAACAAGTGAAAGAGTACTGGTTTTTTCAACCAGAAGAAATTTGGATTTACCCTCACGCAGCCGTATCTAGTTCCTCGATGGAACGTTTAAGGTACATTTGGACCATATATTTCGATTATTACAATGTCTACTGATAAGTGTGAGTAATATTTTTGTTTTTTTTTTTCAGAATGCGAATATTTACGCAAATCTTCACGATTTTGGAGACTGTCTTTGGCAAATATTTCTCAAAACCCCGATGCGAACCCTACCCCATCCAAAGTTGCTGTTCCATTTGTTTATGCCTTGCTCACTCATAAGTCATCC
The DNA here is from genome assembly GCA_038277355.1 of Encarsia formosa. Classification (NCBI taxonomy): domain Eukaryota; kingdom Metazoa; phylum Arthropoda; class Insecta; order Hymenoptera; family Aphelinidae; genus Encarsia; species Encarsia formosa. The sequence goes on along the minus strand of CM076184.1, from coordinate 87,143,531 downwards.
GACCAATACGCAACAGTTTTTGAAGCTATCATAAATGCAGCTGAAGAGTACCACATTCTAATTAATATGGATATTTTCAAATTCATGTCCGATTTTGTGTTGGGGATTCTGAAAGCATGTGCCACAGTTTTTCTAGGCGCTCACAGGTCTTACTGCCATTTTAATCTTGGACAGAGCCTGTATCGGAAAATACAAGGTGAAGGGTAACAAGAAGCATAGAACGATCTGGACAATCGACAACTGAAAATTCATACACACATGATATTAGTTTTGGCTTTCGTTCCTGCTGACGATGTTCGAGCTACATTTGAGGTTCTTCGGGATTTTGCTGTTGCAAATCTTGATTCGATCTTCTCATATTTTTTTGAGTACTACATGGAACCGTATGGAATACCCCAAGCCATAAAATTTTTGCCTGAGTAATTTTTTACATGGATCGTCGTAAATCCACGTGGAGATTTCGTTGAATTCATTTTTGAAAACATACCAGGAGTCCACACAAAAAACTATTCCTCTATGCGAGGTCGAGAAAATACTTTCTCAAATTTGAGGAATCATCATCATAAATATATATTTAAATCATTTTTTACATAAAGACAGAATTTATTTTTCAGCTTTTAGTTAAGGCCCACAACAATTCCTTGGTTGTTGGACCTACCTAATTGAAATAATTATGTGAATAAATCACAGAATTAGAAAACACCAAAATTCAGCTGTTACCACAATTACCAAGTATTCGACGGCTTCCTACATCGTATAAAAAAAAATCACGTATAATATTGTATTCAAAATTAATTGATTTATCAATATTGATTCACGATCAAATCATGAAAATTTAATTAACAAAAAAAATTTTTAGAAATGATGATATAGTTTTGAATGTTCACAATTTATGATAAATGGTCAGGTAATTAAATAAATCCAAGTTCACACAGCAAGTATTCAGTAAACAAAATATATTGTGTTTTTCTTTTTATCACTCAACAAATGCGTATTAATCACCCAATCAAAAAAAAAATACCAATTGTAAAAAAAATGCCCGTTTTTAAGCATACAATAATCAAAGTTGCAGAAAATACAACAATAGAACTAGATTAAAAAATCAAACGTGGTAAACAAAAAAAAAATTCTTACGCAAACTTCATACAAGAAATAAATCACTCTTTCTCTATAAATTCTGTGCCGTGAGTTATTTATACATGCCTTAGAGATAAATATATAAATTCATTCATAATCGATAATAATATATGTATGTATTATATTTCTAATTTTGTAAGTATTCAGAGCAGTGCTCATGTAACGCCTGTTCAAAGTTACTTCTTCAGCTGCCAAAAAATCAGTGCCCGAGTCGAGCGCGCGGAGCTCTCTCGCAGGCTCGAAAAACGGTTCCCCTTCCAGCCAGCAACGGTCGCGGCGACGAGCCTGAGCGCGGCAACTACGCGTGGAGTCGTAGAACATCTTCCTTCTCTCTCTCTCCTCACAATGTTGCTTTGTGCCATAATTCGGCCGATGAGATTCTAATTCAGCGCTGACGCTCGTGTTTTCGTTCAGGAATAATTTGTATTATTTCTATCCTGCTTTTAATCAAATTAAATGTTTTAAAAATTCTAAATTTAACTCTAATAGTAGCAATTAGCGTAGCTTCATAAGTAAATAGCTAGGTGAAAAAAACATTAAGTAAAACGGTAATTTATTCGGAAGAGACGAGTTACGAACCTAGTTAAGAACCTAGTTAGAAAAAGTGGTATGGATAAGGATAGAAAACAGGGTAGGCAGGGAAGGTCAAGGCAAAAAACAAGAGTATCTACTATAGGTAGTGGTGCAAGTGTTGGGACAATGTTATATACAGGCATAAGAATAGGTTCAAAGTTTTATGTTTAAGTAGGTAAAAAGGTCGTAATAGAATAAATAGAGGGGCCATAACCGATGTAGGAGTAAGGGTAAACAAGTAGGTACAAACTTATAGAAATAACAGTAGGCAACTAGTTATAAACAGTTGTATGTACAAAGATATAAAGCCAGGGCAATCACGTTTAATCAAGTACAAGGTTAAGAACAAAGGTATTCATGAGGGTAGGATACAAAAGTAAAAACAAGAGTATGTACTGCAAGGATTGCGATCACAGAATTCTTTCTAAGTATTCGGAGGTTTTTCAATGGAACAGAAAAAACTCTTTAAAAACCTTCGATATCTTCAATTTGCGTAACAATTGCAGACCCTGTCTGCATGACTGTTGACTCCTCACGCTTCATCGTGTTATTAGTGTGGGTACGTGGAGAGTGAGTGCATCATTGGGACGAATTTTTAAGTATATTGATTTGAGCTTCAAAGTATAAAAAGGAATTTTCAATTAATAATTTTGCTATTTCAGCAATTTAAATTCTGTATAATTTCGATTTATTCGTCAACATTTCAAAAGTTAAAATTTTTACTTTTTCAGATGCTATACGAAAAACTGTTGGTGGTGCTTGGAAACGGAATTAAAAAATAACATTGGATATAACTGCAAAAAATGCAAAAAAAAAAGAGAGATTTTACAAAGTCATATAAATGTATTAAAACGCTGCGTCTTGAGATTTGCATATGGAATTTCAACAAAAAAGTTTTGTTGCACATTTGAAACAATGCAAGCTTTATCATCAGCGCTCAAAAGTTTTAATCATCTTGCATCTCCTCCTCATCAGTTTTTGCATTTTGCTGAGCTAGAGCTAACGCAATGTTTTACGACTTTGTATCGGGAGTGAAAAAATTAATAAATAAATGGAACTCTTATAATAAAGGAAATAAGTAAAAAAATTCATAAGGATTTTTCCGTTTTTAATTCATGATTACTGTAGTATCAAGTAGGTTCAAAATTTATAAAGGTTCTGAAAAAAGTTTTTTTGAAATACTGAAAAAAACTTTTTGTTAACCTCCTGCATCGTGAGTCATAACTTGAGTCCCTCCGATCAGAGCCAAAAGAACGGCGCGGGCTCCCTGTGCGCTGGTCGCTACGACTCGCAGTTTTTTTGGCTTTGATCGGAGGATATCAAGTTAAATCTTGCGATACGAGATTAAAAAAGTGTATATATCACTCGGAACTAATAGTTTGCTGAAAAGGCTCACTAATCGCAACCAGGCCTCCACGGTACGCTTTAGTCTCTTGGTAAATAATATACTATTTTTTTAATTGACTTAAATATTGCCAAAAATGGGCTTTTTTTCTAATTTTGAATCGATGCTGCGTATACTAGAAATGAGATAGAGACCTCTAGTTTACGACAAAAGTCTTGTGTTGAGTAGTAAGCAAAAAAAATTCAAGAAAATCAGTGAACCGTGTGCGCACGATTTTTTAAAAAACTATTACCGTATTGTCCGGCGTATAAGCCCCCCTGGCGCATAGCCCCCCCCCCCCCCCCATGATTTCGTTATCGAGAATTCCGAATTTGTGTATACTCGGCGTATAAGCCTCCCCTCAAATTTGTTTACATAAGAGAGACTTAATTACTTAATTACTGCTTCCGTGAAGAAACTTAACTTGCTACAGTTAGCATTTGAAGCCTGTCTCGTTCTGATCGGGCTTGTAAATTCTAAATCTTAGTGATTTGTATTTAATTTTATTATATTAATTTTACGAGAATCTGCGTAATTATGACTACAAGGTTAAAGTACGATGCTGCTTTTAAATTAAAAGTTATAAAGTATCCAAAAGAGACAAGCAACCATCAAGCTGCACAAAAATTTGACGTTGACAGGAAAAACGTACATAGGTGGTTAGACAGTGAAACTATTATAAAATAAATGCCTAAACGTAAGTGTGCACTCAGAACTGGTACTGCCAAATGGCCCGTACTAGAACAATACGTTTTGGAATCTGTATTAAATGCGAGAAAAGAAGGTATCTTTGTCTCCAGAAAATTAACTAGAAGTGAAGCTATGAAATGGGCCTTGAAAAATCCAAATTTAGCAAAAAATTTTACAGCCACAGTTAGTTGGTGTGCCCGCTTCATGGAAAGGTTTAATTACGTTTTGAGAGAAAAAACTAAAATTTCCCAAAAACTACCTTCTGATTTAGAGGACAAAATATTAAATTTTCAAAGATATTTAATCAAGTTAAAAAAAGATTTCTACTTTCCACTGGGAAGTATAGGAAACATGGACGAGACGCCAGTACAATTTGAATTCTTGGGTAACTGCACTGTAGATGTGAGAGGAGCAAAAACAATTTTTGTTAAATCCACTGGACATGAAAAAAGTAGATTCACTGTAGTCTCATCGTGTTTAGCCAATGGTGTAAAATTAAAGCCGATTTTTAAAAGAAAAACCATGCTAAAAATCAAATTTCCTCCAGGCATTCTTGTTCACGTGCAAGAAAACGGTTGGATAGATGAAGATGGTGTAAAAATATAGCTGAGTCAAATTTGGGATAAACGACCTGGTAATTTTAACAACCGAAGTTTGCTAGTTTGGAACATGTTCCGAAGCCATCTTACAGATAAAATCAAGGAAGATCTGAACGAAAAACGAACTGTGCAGGCAGTCATACCAGGCGGCTTAACATCCGTTTTACAACCATTGGATGTTTGTTTAAATAAACCTTTCAAACATTATCTTCGAGAAATATGGAACAACTGAATGATAAACGGAACTAAGGAGTACATAAAATCAGGAAATATGAAAGCACCAGGCTTAGATGTTTTTTGCAATTTTGTTATAAAAGCTTGGGATCAAGTAAAAACTGAAAGCATTATAAATTCTTTGAAGAAATTTTGCATTTCAAACGCCTTGGACGGTAGTGAAGACGATATTTTGTGGAACGATGCCATTAAAGAAAGTGCAACGCTTAAAGTTGAAGATGAAGCAGAAGAGTGGGATCCGTACTACGATACTTATGTTGATTATTCTTATTTAAATGATTACATGCACAAGGTGATGAGTTGATGTTACAATGAATTTTATGTTGAAATTTATTGTGTTAAAAATAATGAAAATTTTTAGAAATGAAATGTTATGTATAAAAGAAATTATGTACAAAATTACGTTCAAAAGTGTTTCTAAATTAAACATTTACAAAATTTACTAATAATTATTGTTTTTATTTGATTTTAGACTCAACTCGAAATAAATTTTATAAAACTGTGTCCTTGGCGTATTAGCCCCCCCTTAATTTTAAGAGTCGATTTTAAGGGCTTTCAGGGGGGGCTTATACGCCGGACAATACGGTTTATATCTTACTTTATTTTATAGTTGTTTTTCTTCTCCCATACCCTCCCCACGCCCCCCGCCAAAAGGGCTTAACTAACCGTAAAAGTGTACCAAAATATGCTTATTTCTATGTGTTTTAATTTTTCCTATAATTTTCTAATCATGCCCTGCCCCTCACTCTCCCGCCCACGCCCTTTTTTTACCCACGCCCCCATTTTTGATATATGTTATCAGCTATGTAACTACAGAAATGTAAAAAGTAACTGGGGTTAGTCGGCAGTACTTAAAAAAAGAAATTAAAAGGTGAAGTAACGGCAGAGGTCAATAGCATATAAAAAAAAATATTAATAGAAACTAGAGTAGGTGCATGAGAAAGCTAGTTAACGAAAAAGATTTTTACAATGGTAAGAACTAAGACATGAACAATGATAGGCACGATTATTGTACCAGGGATGAGTTCAAAGTTACAAGGTTATCACACTGTTAGAAGAAAATATAACCCTAAGAGTAGTCAGGAGACACCATAAAAGGGTATCCACAAGAGTACGTTTAAAGGTATAAATGATTTTATGAACGAGAGAAAGTATTCAAAAATGCACAATAGTAGGACGAAGGGTAGGCACAGTTGTAGGTAGAGGGTTCCGTATCTATTGTAAGAACAAAGGGTAGAAATGATGTTAGTTCCAAGGCTTTTGACAGGTCTAGGAAGATAAAAAAGAAAAAACTGAAGTGATAGTAGAAATGAAAGTATGTACAAGAGTAAGAACAACATACGTTCAAAGTTACAAATTGAAGTATCAAAATAATAACAAAGTAAAAGAGGCTGCACATGGCTGGAAACTTCGATATCAATCAGGGTAGATTAACTGGGAGAAACCTAAGTAGAAAAAATAACAAATGTTGATAACAAATGTAAACGGATGTAGGAAATATTTGTCAAAAAAGTTAAAGAACTGTGTGCATGAAGAAGACTAGTTTCACGATTTTAATTACAAAAAGATTTAAGAAGAACAATAGGAACGACAGTATTTACAAAGATGAGAGCAAAGGTTCAGAGTTAGAAATCAAAGCATGAAAAAAAAGAAAAAACGACAGTAAACACCAAAATTGAAACAAGTAGAATCATGTGAAAGAGGCTCTGTGAAAAATTGTTGTTTACCATTGTCACGATCAGCATAGGAACAATATTAAGCAAAATAAGGTAATTATATTAGGATCTTAACGGGCAAGGCCAATAAAAAACTTCTTTTTTCTATTTACAGCAACGTTCCTCCATGTGGTAGTGGACCTCTTTAGGTTTTAATTTTATTAAAAGTAAATATCAGATATACAGTACAAATTAAAAGTATTACCTATATGGATAATTATCTTACCAAGTTTAAATAAAATATTGTATAGTGAAGACGATAATTATATCGGTCTTGGTCAAGAGTTGAACATAAAATGAAAATAAGAGTATCTTATTGTGTGTGAAAATTTCATTGCAAAGCAAAAGGAAAGGGGGGTGGGTTTATGTATAGTTCACATTTAGTCAGAAAATGACTTCATGAAAGTTTTGTAAGCTGGATAAACGAGTTGGGAGTCTTCCTTCCTATTCAAAGTGTCATCATAACTGTTAATGAAAAGTGATTCCAAAATAAGACGTTTTTCTTTAATCGTTTCCCTGTCTAAAATACGAGCTCCCTTCCAATCAAAATCATGGTTGTTATCCTGTGCAAGTCAAAAAACAAGAGAGTTTTCCTTAATCTTATGTTCATAAATCTTGTGCCTCAATTTCCTCTTTGTTTGGCCGATGTATGTAGCAGGACAAGATTTACAATTGAGTTTGTGTGAACCGTAGGATCTTTGCCTAACTTGATTATACGGTCAAGTTTTTTGTTGCAACGAGGAATGAGGAGGATTTTGTTTTTTTTGAGAGTCCTGGAAAATATGCTAAACAGTTTTCTTTTATATGAAAGAGATAACGAAAATAGTAGGATTTTATTTCGAGAATCACGATTTTTTATATTGTCACCAACGTCTTTCGTGTAATGAATTTTTCGTAACCTCCATTTTACATGTTTGTCAATAAAATTAAAATCATAATTATTCTGAAAAAGAAATTGTTTAACTGAAGGAATATTCTCACGATGGAATTTTTTGTCCGACAATAGGATAGCGCAATCAATTAAATTATAGACAATGTTTTTTTTTCAAATAAATAGGATGGTTTGAATAGAAATTTAATATCCTGTCTGAGGTAATAGACTTTCTATACCAATTGGTAACAATATAATCATCGTTTTTAGAAAGGGAAACATCGAGAAAATTGAGAGATTTATTGATCTTGGTCTCGCAAGTGAACTTTATATGTGAATTCTGACTGTTAAAAACCTCATTAACAATATCAATCATATCCTTCTTGACACAAAGTAATGTATCATCTACATATCGAAAATGAAATTTCTGTAGAATTGTATTTATCACGAAGAATATTTAAACAATCAGATTCTAAGTGATTCAAAACCATGTCAGCGAAAAAAGGAGATACTGGGGAACCCATTGGAGAACCGAAAATTTGTTGGTAATATTTCTTTTCAAAAAGAAAAAAATTATTGTCAAAAAGAAATTTTACAGCCGATCTAACATCCTAAAATGAGATTCTGCATTTTCCATTGATCAAATTATAATGACCATCTAAACTTTCCAAGACCATTTCACATGAGATGTTAGTAAATAAAGAGACGAATTCAAGGGAAATCAGAACATGATCACGCGGTATTCTGTATTGTTTTAGAAATCTGACTAACTCAGAACTATTATTGACGTGGGATTTAGGTTTTTTGAATATACGTGAAAGTTCATTATAAATAAATATAGCAAAAAATTGTGTAGGACTATTGATACTAGAGATTATGGGACGTAAAGGAAAACAATCTTTATGCATTTTATGTAGACCGTAGGCTTTGGGTAACATCATATCAGTCAGTGTTAAGCTATTGTAATTGTGATCATATTTAAAATAACCCTTGCTATTAAATTCCATGAGAATTTTTTGAGTCCTCTTCCTCAAATATGACAATGGATTAGCTCTCAATTTCAAATAGGTATTTGTATCAGAAAGTAGATGGTGTCATTTTTGTTTAACACATCTCTCCTTCTTGTGACCCGTGTTTCATTGTTTTTGCATTTTTATTCACACTTACTATCTTAAAATGCAAGCTCGCAATATATTCAAAACATATTTTTTAGGAGACATAGTTGTATTCGACGTCTTCGATGCAGAGGAGATGGTATTTAAGTTATCAGAATTTCATAAAACATTGGTCGATTCTTTAGACTTAAATAAACAATTTTTACTTATTGGGGGCCGTTCGATTTCAAAATATGAACAGATCTGCTCGAGTGAACAATTCAAATACCCCTAATGTCCATTTCACAACAGTGGCCTACAGAACAGGTAATACTTGTTGGGTGGACATTGATGATACTCAGCAAAAACAGATTCCTAGAAATCAAAATTTTAAAATAGTTCCAAGACTATGAGGATGGTTAGAAAAAAATTCCGTCGCGCTAGTGGCAAGACCCTCCTCATTGAAAGTATTTCTATACATAAAAAATATAGATATACTTTCCATGAGGAGGGTCTTGCCACTAACGCCACGGCATTTTTTTCTGAAATCAGATGAAGCAAAAAGAGATTTACAATTTATTTTAGTAGGATTTTTCTGTATCATTCTACAATACTCTGCCAGAAGTTGATAAAATAGAACCAATAAAATGGTTTAACAGAGTTTTGTAGAATTTTGATTTTAACAAGTTTCATATGTTTCAACATTGCATCAAGTCTCCATCCTGAACTCTCCGGAATCCCGAATAACTTACGATTAGTTACGATTCTTTTTTGAATTCAAGAAATTATATTTCAGCAAAATAAGTTTTTTCAAAATTTAATCTGTCATTCAACACTTATCTAAACAAATTCCTATTTATGATGCTTCTGCTTCATACATATACACTTTGGCCGGACGCGCACAACTTTCTTTGCTGAACAATACCAACTTGAAGTTGATGTCTCCTGTCAGTTTCGACTCCAAAGGTGTCGGTACTCTAGATATGATTTCTCCGGGATGTTAATACTCTAGCAAGATCAGAGTAGAGATACCTGATGCACCTGGTAATTACTACGTTCTGCAGACAATTTCTTGAAGAAGTCAACTTTTAGGTGATCAGTATGAAAAACCAGTGTCCTTAGAGACGATCCTCAACAGAAGATTTTGAAATCTTTTTAGGGAAGTCTTCGTGATGTTATTAGTATAAAAGGCTCATAAAACACCATAAACTTATTAAATTTTTTTCATGATCACTAAATTTAAGTTCAGTTAAAAAGAAAAATTCTTTCATTATCCCAAAGTTTTTCATTACTGCTCACAGGAAAAAAAATTTTTAAACAAAGAACTTTGATTACAAGCTAGGCTTTAACATTGATAAAATAAAACCAATAAAATGAATATCACCTGTAGAGTCAAAACTTCCTGCAGAATTCATCTCCTTGGCATGGTCATGTTGAGGAATACCAGCTGTGCACACTGATCTCTGTAGACTTAAAACATCATAGAGAAATAATCTCCGGGGCGTTATTATATACCAACGTTATCTCTGGTGTTGTCTATTCTAACCCCTCCGGAGTGAAAACTTCAAACAAAAATATTTATTTTGACATAAGTTGGAAGAATGAACAGATAAGATTTTGATTCAAAAAGGATTTTCCTTTGGAAGCCTCAAGGAAAAAGGCCTCGCAGACCGTTTATGGTGTCATTTTTGTTTAACCTATCTCTCTTTCCTGTAATCCGTGATGTGGCTAAGATAAGTGAAAATTAAACTTTTCTATGTAGAAAGATTTGAATAATATTTTTCAAATATTTATAATTTAAAGATGAAATAATATATATTATATAGAGCACGGAAGCTTAATTAATTGATCAAAAATTTTTATTTTTATTTTTGTATCAAAAAAGATATCCTTTAAAAACAAAATATGCATTTTTCTCTGAAATAATTTTCCAAGCAGTACTGAATAGTACTTTTCATTGGTACTGAAATAACAGTTGGAAGTTGGGTTTGGAGCAGACATTTATCAAGTCTCGTTACGCTTGCCAAATTTTTTTTTTCTCAATAGCTTTTCCGAGGTAAAAGTGCTAACGCTTATGATAAATTAATTTCTTTAAATTATTAGATAATTAGTATAAGAACCAAAATGGTGATCGGTGAATCTGTTTTTTGTTTGACTCGGTACTGTCAGATCGAACAACCGCGTCGCGCTGGCAATCTCACCGGTGAACCGTGACGCACCAATTAAATAGGTTACTATTCCTTTTAGGCTTTTTTTGGTTGGTTTACCGCCAAGCCATCTGAGGCAGAACGAGATTGCAGCTGTCTTCCTGGTCCAAAACAAGAAGGTGGCGGCAACCCCAAAGAAGAAGAAAACACACATGTGAATCCTATTAAATTCGACCATTGTTATTGTTGGCAGTGGATTTATTATCCAACACCGTCAACAGCTCTTATGCTACAGCAGCAGCAGCAGGAGACTCAGAGCGCCTGCGCGGCAGGCGCTCGGTAAGTCCCCAGCCCTCATAGGGCAGTTCGAGTATGGCCGCCAAGGCTAACGCGTGTGTAGGGATCGCTATCCCAGAGAAGAGGTTTTAATAATAAGCATGAGTTTACCGAGACTACTGTAGCTTTATTTGTGTTTCACCCTTACCTTCCCGTGCCTAAATTAATCTGCTGTCAACAGGTCATGGGCTTCCAGCATCGTTTTTTGTGTACTTTACGGCACGCGACGGGAGGTTAGAAAAAAAAGCCGGTTAACTCGCGCACGCATTTTTGCTGCACTCACCACGGCAGCTCATTTTTACGTTCTTTGTCTGTGCAATAGTGATAAAATCTGAGGATTTGTTTTTTTTTTATTCAAGAAAAAAAGAAGTGATTTTATCAGCTGGCACGAGAAGATGTAACTTTGTCGTTTTGTTTACGAGGAACGAGGACAAGAGGACCGCCGAGGACATTTTCATCGACTTCAAGATGGACGACGGGAGGATTGGAGGCTCGATTGAAGTTTTTTTTACTATGAAAAGTGAGTTTTTTTGTTATCAAAAATAAAAAAAGAAAAGAGTGTGCATGTAGGGAGATTTCGAGTGGGGAGGGAGTTTGGGGCCGAGAGAGAGAGGAAGAGAGAAGACGCGCTGGCGCGTGAGAGTGCAGATGCATGCTGCAGCCTGAGGGCTACGCAGAATGGGGGAGGTAATTCCTGGAACGGAATAAGCCCAAGCGCGTTCGGGATTTTGTTGAATACAAACACTGCATAGTCAGATGTTTTTAGTTGCGTATTGATATACGCTCGTTTCTTTCTTTTTCCGCACAAATTTAGCCATGCTATTTGTGTTGATTTTTTTCTTTCGTTTTTTTCATTTAGGTGATTATCAGTTATGCTACAAGTCACTTGATTATCTCTCTCTCTCTTACTTGAGTATTTTTCTTATTTTGCGCGTGAGGATAGTTTTTATTTGGGGTGCTGACTAGAGTTAGTTCATGTTTAGATATGTTTTGGACGATTTTTCACGCTCGAGATTATACGTTTCTCTTCACATGCTGTGCTGGTTGAGAAAATGGAATTTCTTTAAAGATTGGCTAACCACCGATTCTTTTTCAGATTTGAGGAGTAAATTTTTAGTGAATTCTTTTTATAGGAAATCTTCGTTATTTTCTAAGAATTTTTTCTAAGTGAGTTTTTTATTTTTGAGAAATTCTTGATGTTTTTTTTCAAATTCAAATTCACTGGGTTTTATTGAGAATTTCTGTTCAGAGAAATTTGTTGAGTGAGGAAAGAAAACTTTCAGGGAATTTTTGAGAGTTGAGAGAATCATTCTATCTGGATTATTTAGTGATTATTAGCTGTGCTGGTCACTGATTTCTTTTTTGAATGATGTATTCAAAGTTTCTTTTGAAATCTTTGATTTGGAGGACTTGTTTTTGAGTTTTATGCTCGAGATTTTTTACTTATTTTTCAAAATTTCTCTGAGTACTTAAGTTTTCTTGAAAATATCCATTTCGAAATTTTGATTATGAATTTTTTGAGTTTTCTGTTCCTTTGAGTTTTTGAAACAGAGTCTCGGATTTTTTCACTCTTTGAATTTTTCGAGAAAATTTTGCAAATTTTTTTTTTAAATTTTTTTCAAATTTTTGAAATTTTCAAGAATTCTACTGAGTTGTGAGTATACTGAGGATTGCATGAGTTTTTTTTTGAGGAATTTTAGAGCAATTTAAGAAATCTGAAGAGCGTGATAAATCTGAAAAATATAGGTTTGGTATGAGGATTAATGCATGTGTGCCTGAGGATTGAAGTTGATCGTGAGGTTTGAGTTTACGAGTTGTTTTTGCTAAAGAAGGGAGGATATGGCGAAAGTGCCATTTTTTAAAATTTTGCAAAACTAACGATCAAACTCTTTTCTCATAAAGCATTTATTTGCTTTACCTGGACATCAGTCGTAGAGGATCACTGTGTGCTATAAGCGCTCGATTGGCCTTGACGTACGCCGTGCGGTTATAAACACCGCACATTAAAAACGAAAGGTGTGTGAGCAGTGCATGATAGTTTTTGAAAACTTTTGTCTAAAATTAAAATGAGCTCGTTCTAAAGCTGTGTCAGTACGAGTAAATTTTAATTTGAAAGACCCTGATGAAGTAATTGAATGTTTGTTATATAGATGAACGAAGGTGACAAACCCCAATACACCAGACGAGGCATTATGAGCTGGTGCTGCTGAGATGTGGTGCGCCACAGGACAACTCTCAAGCAGGTTGAGCCAGTCCTTGAGTTGAGTAAAGAGGACATGCTAGCCAATAGCATAATCAGGACAAATATCAAAAGGGTAAATCATCAGGTGTGGCACCACCTGGTGTTGATCCGATGGCCTGGGATCAAGGATGTATAATATTAATTATATTTTACAACCACATGCAAAAGAATTTTTTCTTGTAATTAAAATTGAGTTTGAGTGAGGTAGTGGTACTACACATTGAAAACGAGAGTGAGGCTTAAACATTCAAGTGAGGTAACCTTTAATTACAGAGTAAAAAGGAAAGAATTCAGAGGACACAGAGAGAAATGGAGGAAGTTAATCTGAGCTGAGATACTTGGAGGCAATAGAGGCTGAGTAAAGGCTCATCTCAGCTGCTAATGCAGGGTTAACGGTCACTGGTCAGTCCGACCCAGCCACCTTGACACCGAAAATCGATTGAGGTGGTTAATCCAAATGCGAATGAATTTGCTAAAACCAAACCATCTTCATGTCCTCAACAACAACAGTAACAACAAGTCATTAATTGTTATGACGTCAGCTGTGCCCGCTGAGCTATCCATAAATACCCCGTTGAGCTCGACGCTAACAGATCTCAGCTTCTATGAACGAGGGGAAAGAATTTGTGTGCACATCGGCTCCGGCACCAAGAACGTGACGAGTACATCGCCCCCGGCACCTAGTCTAAACGGTGAGTCTATTCCAGGCTCTCCTAGTTTTAGGATAGAGTTAGAAGAACAGACTTGGAGGTTATGTCAGAACTTGAGGCTACTGAAGGCAAACTTCGAGTATACATCGAGGGTCAAGTCTGATTTTGTCACGATTTTGGATGATGCCACGAAGTTGCAATACGAATTTTTTTCTTTTTCTATCTTTCGCCTTTTTACTCCGAAACTTTAACCGTAACTCGCTTAACGATAATTCAAATTTGAAGCATGAGTGAGATTAATGTAAATAATCTATGACTGCCTATCACGACCGTGACAAGGGGAATAAAAGTATCTCGTTTTTCGTGATTATCAGATGTGCTGGTCACTTAATAACCGTATGATACTTTAATTGAGAACCAAGTTGAGAGTAAAACAATTATTTTGAGCAATTGTCTTGTAAATCGAGGCAAATGTCAAAATCCTGAGATTTTGTCTGAGTAAGTTTAAGGCAGAGTTGAAAGCTTGATTTGCTAGACAAGTTAGAGCTGAACGACGACCCACATTTATGATTCCATGTAACTTGATTGGGAAATTTTTTGTTGCAGGACGAAGCCAAAAGATAGAGTTCTTTATTTTATCGACAAGCTAGAAGATATTATTAACGAGTATAAAAACTGTCCAGAGACAGTTAAGTTTTCTGAGTTGAATAACAAGCTGTGCTTATCTCTGGAATTTTCAGAGAGTTCACTCAAGCGAACAATACCGTTTCTGGGAAGGACAAAGAGGGATTTGCGTTTTTTTCGTTTAAAATTGAGGCATCGAAGAATGAGGTTCAAACTACTACAGTTAAGTTAACACTAAGGCCAGAGGAAGTTTTGAGTAAACTCAAGAGCCGTTGCTGTTTGAAGTTTGTACCGGAGACCAGTGCAGTTGAAACCTACTAAATCAGTGGTACTGCCGAGTCTGTAACAAAATTATGGATCACAACAGGGCGTCTGTTTATTTGAGAGAGGTGAAGAAAATAATAATCATGCTTCTAGAGATAGTCGTGGCGAGGATGAAAGAGATGAGTAGTGTAGGTTATCTGTAAACACCCATCACAACAATGGTCGGGCAAATTAAAGTATCTCGAATTTCTCAAGATTATCAGCCGTGCTGGTCACTTGATAACTATAGGATACTTTAGCTGAAAACCGAGGTGAAGGTAGATTCATAGTTTAGGGAATTATGAGTAAAAATGGTTAAAAATGGTCGGGATAGAGGGTACGAAGGACTTAATGGTTTAAACAAAATGAGGGCGGTCAAACCAAGGTAATGAAACAGAAAGACATAAGCAAGAGCAATGTTTCTAGAGGAGGAAGAGTGAGGACAGAGTATTATTGAGGCACTTAATTTTAGTGAAAATGCGAACAGTCAAATGAGTTTTTGTTCGATGCTGATACATGTGCTACCAAGCACATTGTAAACGTAAACATTACAATGTAAAACTTTGAGAAGTTCAGAGGCGAGTTTTTGCGAACAAAAACGAGGGAGTAATTTAAACTTGAATGCGGAAACCAGTTAATTATTTGAGATTTTATACGCAAGGCATTTTGAAAAACATTTTGTGATTATCAGCTGTGCTGGTCACTAAATGATTTTCTATAGTAAAGCTTTTTGAAAGTTTTGAGATTTCAGATATTTTTGAGGATTTTGCTAAGGCAGAAACCTGTTTTTTAATGACATTTTTAGATGTCTACGATGGAGGAACGAGTATGCGAGGAAGGTAAATTTTTGCCACACTTGGTAATTTTCTCGATCAGTCACAGAATGGAGTTGAGGATCTTGATGCAAATTTCAGGAGGGAGCTTCACAGCTCATTAGCGAGTCTTAGAATTCTGAGACTTCGAGGGAGAATGGAGAGAAATCTTCACAAGGTGGAAAAATTGAAAAATGCTTGTATTGAGAGTTGGGCAATTTGTTTCTTGGCATCTTGCTTTGAACACGAGTAACCTTCATGACATGATTAAACTACAAGAGTTAATTTGAAATTGAGTAAGTATATAATCCAAGCGAGGCCAGAAAACTAGATGTAATAATCTTAAGGCTTGCGAGGTTATGTCACTCGTTGTGAAAAGTCAAAATATTTAAATTGAGATGCTAGAGTATTTGAGGAAATTTGAAATTGAGGACACTATCAGTGACTGCGAAACTTGCACGTTAACAAAGATTGATTGTTATTAGGCGAGGTTAGAATGAGAGACTGAAGGCATCAAAATTGATTTGCACGAACACTATGGGTTAGACAAAACCTGCTTTGTACCCTAGTGGCACCTGTGCAGTCATGAGGTTTTAATGATAATTCTAAGTTTGCTAAAACTTATTCTGTAAAGTATAAGAGCAATTCCGGAATTGGTCTTGAGAGATTTTGAGAATTACGAGTAACCCTTGTAACGGGGTATTTCTAAAGAAAAGGGCCTCCCTTAAATAATTAACGGAGTTTCCCGGGCCCTCCCGTTACAAGAAAAATCTCTTTCAAAACTCTAGGGGAAAACTCCTTAATCTGGGGTCAGTGTTTCCACGGAGAGAAAACCTCCGGGAACGGTTGATGAGCTAGAGAGAGAGAAAATAAATTATTACAAAAATTTTAGGTTAAATTTGATTTTTATTCTTGTCTACAAAAATAAAAATAAATCAAGTCTACGATTACAAAAAATTAAATTTTAATTTGAGAACAAAGGAATTAAACAAACTATAAAATAGTCTACAAAATGGCGGGTAACGACGCCGCGCCAAAAAAAGAAAAGAAAAAATCTCGATCGAATTTTTTTCAAGATTCTTCCAATAATATATGTAACAACAATTTGTTTTTTTTTTTTAATCGGCGTACCAATATCCCAAATTTCCAAACAAAACCATGCTTTAAAAAAAATTTAATAGAATAATGTAAAAACCTTACTTTTACCCAAAAATTTCTATTTCAAAATGGCCACTCCAATTTCTCTCTTTTGTTCCTTTTTTTTTTTTATTTGTTTCCAACTCTCAATTTGTAGTGGACTAACCCAAGTGTTTTACTAATCTTGTATCCACCTAGCTGTAAATAAAATAAAAAAAAAGTCTACAACTCAAAGAAAAAAAAAGAAAGAACTTAGAATAAGTCTACAGAAGAGAACTTAGAAATTTAAAGATCACACTCTCAAAAAAAACACTACCTCACACTACGGCTACTGAGAACAGAGTGACGCTCCCCGCGCCTCTCTGACTCGACTTCCTTCTTCACCATCCCCTCCAAACACTCTCCACCAATCAACAAAAATCAATCCAATAAAGCCTCATTCATACTCGAGGAACAGTCATTTGTCCACCAATCAGACACATTCACGCCACAACACCCAATCACGCTCCCGTCTACAATCTTCCGGTGGCGATCGCCACGCCACCTATAGTACGCGCGAAAATCCAAAATAAGAATAAAAATAATGCACACGAGGCACTCACTGCGTTACCCTATCCCTTGCGCACATACTCTCTCTCTCGCTCTCCCCCATACGCACACATTGTTCGCTCAACGTACACAATACAGGAAAAAAAATAATATCTCACTCACGCCCATGTCTATTGTGGTGAGCGTGCGCGCACGCGCTTGGCGACGCAGTTGCGTCGTCTGCCGACACGCGCCGCGCACCTCCTCCGTCGCCGAAAACTCCCCAACGGAGAATCGGAACCCGTGTGTGGTGTATGTGTGTGTACGTGCGCGCCCTGGGCCGGGAGAGCCTTCCCGGGTGGTGAACATGTGTGTGTGTATATGTGTCGTGCGCGCGCCGGGTGCTCGTGCTGCTGCACAGCAGCGTCCAGCCGACGGCGATCGTCGCCACGTGGTCGGCTTCTGCTGCGCGAGAAAGTGGCATGGTTATCACCTGGGAAAGTAAACAAACAATTTAATTATTTCATTGTTTTTCCCAGGTGACGTGACACTGCCAGGTAAGAAAAAAAATTTTACGAGAGATTCACTCCCTCGCACCCTGTAGGTGAAAGCAGGAGTGCTTGTTTCACAAGACCTGACAGAGAAACTGAATTTGAGGGTGAATTCAGACAGTTGATAATGAGTGAGCAGATAGCGATTTTACACGTGAACACTAAACGCAAAGAACGGCATAGCCGAGAGTTTTATTCATACTTTGCAGGACGAAAAGTGCTTTAAGGTTAGACTCTGGTGACCTATGAGTATGTAGTTTCAGGCAGCTGAGGTAGCTGTTGATATAACAGAAGATCACGAGACAGGTTTGAGTTTGAGTTTCCACCAAGAGCAATTAAAGTTGTTTTTGTCTGCTGCAGGACTAATTGCTGTGTTTAATGGCACCTATCCACACAAAAATTCATTATCTCCAGAAATGTGAGATTTAATGAAATATTAACATTTGTAGGTTTTAAGGGAAGAGTTGGATCTTGAAGAGGATGAGTTAAAGCTAGTATTGTTAGCCAGTACAAAAAAAGATCTAACGTTTTACTATCAGAGAGGAAATGAGTTCGATGAGTGAAAACAATGTGTGAGATTTGGTTGACAGATCTGAGATTGAGAGCGAGTTTCTGAGAGAGTACGAGTTGAGTGAGACATACGCTCCTGTCTCAATACTTGTCGTGGTCTGGGCTGCGCTGTTTGAATATAACAAACTGAATTATACGCTTGTCAGATGGATGTCAAGATAGCCTTCTGAATGATGAGCTCGAGGACGAGGCTTCCTGATGGATGCTTGTGTGAAGACGCTGAGAGCTAACGTGGTGTGTGGACCGAGGAAATCTCTTTATGAGTTAAAAACAAGTCCTAGGAGGTAGAGTGAGAAAATTAATGCCAAGATATTGAAACTTGGTTTTAGTCACGACATTAATAAATCTTGTCTGTTTACTTGGGTTTATAAAACTATACTTGCTCTGATCGTCCTTTATGTCGATGAAATGCTCATTGAGAGCAACATTGAGCAAAAACTAAGTGAGGTTGAGGTGAGTTTGAGTGCTATGTTTAGGATGAAATACTCTGGAGAGCCAGATGTATTTCTGAAAAACTAAAATCACTCGAGTTTGTGAAAAGAGGTTAATGAGTACAACCCTAACAAACTGAATAGGCAAGTACCTTGAGAAGTTCAATCTGAGTGTTTGTACTTCTCTTGACACACCAACAATAACGAGGAAATTGAGTAATCATGAGTTGAGGTCTCTTGAGTTAATACAATTTGACGAGTCTAGTAATTCTCAAGTTAAAATAATTCCATTCAGAGGAGCAATGAGCTGATCCAGCCTGAAGCTACTGATGCTGTAAGGCCTGACAACGCCGATGCGGTCAATGTGCTTGCAAGATAGCAATTGAACCTTACAGAGAATGGCTGGAATGACGTAGAAAGGATTTTCCTTTATTAATCTGTGAGGTATCGAGATCAACCGAGGATTATCTGATTGAGTACTCTTGGAGAACTCATCGCAGAGAGAAGCAAACCCTGGTAACAAGATCTATGAGAGACGCCGAGTATAACGCTGCATCGAAAGGTTTATGCAGCTAAATCATCAGTTTGGACAAGGTACTTCGAGACACAATGATTTGGACATTCTACCCGGTAAAGATCAACAGTGATAATCTGTACACGGTTGACAGCTCGCAAATAGAGTGATGTTAAACATCATGATAAGGGTATTGAGGTATTAAGGAAAAATCTGAGGTACTGGAAGTTGAAGGGCAACTGAAAAACTTCTGTTTGAGGCTCATGGGAACTTTGTAAAGCAATGCGTTGCTGAGGGTTAATTGATGTTAGTGGAATGAATTAAAAGTTCGACATGGCCGATAACCTTATCAAGCCACTTCACCGAGGCGATTTCAAAAGACTTAAATTAAGTTTTTTTGAATTGAGTGTATATGAATGAGGATGTACATGAGATGTATACAATGAGTTCATGAGGAACATTTTGATTTATTATGTTACAAGCTCACCTAAGCAGTTAGTTGAGGCGAGACAATTACACCCACATTACAGATAGAAGATCAGCGAGAAAGGTTATGAGTGAAGTGAGAGAGAAAAACTCTGTTTTGTGATTTTGTGGACTCATGTGATTTGTGATGTTTATTTCATTTACAATTTCAATTTCTAGCTTTAACATTGCATTGTATAATTTACAGCTATTTTGATTTTCCATTGATAATTTTTGTTTATAATAATTGAGATTGTTTTATTTTGATTTGAGATAATATAATTGAGGTTGACGGATTTATTATTGTTGAATAATAAATGGAGGGAGTGTTGGCAGTGGATTTATTATCCAACACCGTCAACAGCTCTTATGCTGCAGCAACAGCAGGAAACTCAGAGCGCCTGCACAGCAGGCGCTCGGTAAGTCCCCAGCCCGCATAGGGCAGTTCGAGTATGGCCGCCAAGGCTAACGGGTGTGTAGGGATCGCTATCCCAGAGAAGAGGTTTTAATAATAAGCATGAGTTTACCGAGACTACCGTAGCTTTATTTGTGTTTCACCCTTACCTCCCCGTGCCTAAATTAATCTGCTGTCAACAGTTATTAATTTTTTTTTTTTTCTCAACTGGTAGGCGTCCGCAACTCTCATCACATACGGTGGAACTAGTCTACGGTAGTTAGATAGAGTGGGAAATCTGCCAGATTTCCCAGCGGAAAGAACCTAGTTGCCAATTACGGATATCTCAATCACGGTATCGCGCCATTTAAACCTACCTGAATTGAAAAACCGGAATATCTACGTGTATCTTTCAGCGACTAGCTAAAAGCTCGTGTATCTAGCATTTGAAGATACGTTCGATAGTTCCGTTTTACACGCTCACTGCACCCGTAATTCATCTGGAGTGTTGAATTACTAATAAATCGTAATTACTTAACGAATTCAGATAAGAAAATATGAAAATATGTAGCCAGACGCGTCATGACAGTATTACCCGAATAAAAATTTTTTTTTTTCGATTTACATATTGATAAATGAGTTGGTTGATGCTCATACTTTCACATCACTCAATGAAATCCTTCTATGTTTTTTTTTTTTTTTTTAGTTTATTGAAAATGATTCGCATTCATCAGAATAGCACACGTGGTGCAACGAGCTGCATGCACGTGACATGTCGAACTTTTAATTCATTCCACTAACATCAATTAACCCTCAGCAACGCATTGCTTTACAAAGTTCCCATGAGCCTCAAACAGAAGTTTTCAGTTGCCTTTCAACTTCCAGTACCTCGGATTTTTCCTTAATACCTCAATACTCTTATCATGATGTTTAACATCACTCTATTTGCGAGCTGTCAACCGTGTACAGATTATCATTGTTGATCTTTACCGGGTAGAATGTCCAAATCATGCAAAAGGGGAAAGTCGTTATTTACTTCCCTCATTGGTGAATTCTCATTCAGGGTTCGTACTCGTAAATAAGAGCCTTTCAATGGTACACTCCAGAATGAGACAGGTAACGCGAAATTTGAATAAAAAATGCGTTACTCTGACGGTTTTCCGGTCTAAGAACCGATTTTTAATAGAATTTTTTTTTTTTTTTGCTTTTTTAGCAAAGGAGAAAATTTACAAATTCTTTAGGGTGAGTGAAAAAATGAAAAAAAAAACCCCGAATAATCGAATAGACGAAAAATTTACTTTACCTAGTTAGACTAGTTAACATTGGCCTTTGTCGACCACTCTTCACAGTATAAAAAGACTCATACAAATTTAGATAATTCTCATAAAGTATGGAAACTTGATTTTTATTGAAAAAAGCATTATAGTTATCATACGGATAATATTGTGAGTTTAAGAATACTCTCAAGTTATTGATATTACAATGATCGTATATATTTGAACTGAGTTGTTTACTATTTTTGCTATTACTTTGAAAGCCTATTATCATGAAACAAGGTTTCTCCAATCGATAAGATGTTTTTACAAGCTCATTTTATTTAGTGGTTGTTGGTACTAGAAGCAATTCATGGAGTTCCTTCTTCGAAAACTCGAAAACTCATAGCAATTGGTCTACCTTTTTGAAGATAGTCGTGTAAGTTTATTTTGTAAACATCCGAAAGAGTTACATAAGGCATCAACCATGCGATTTTAGAAATGTTTATCTTGAATTCTTCAAATTCAGGAGCCTCAGCAGACCCTATGTTTGTATGATAATCAGCATTATAATCACTGTTTGATCTTCAAATGATTAGTTCATATTTTGCATTGACTATGATTTTATTGTAATCTTCAGCTAAACTAAAGAGATGTTTTAAAGGGTTTTAATATATACATCAAATTGACCTTCAGAATCGAGTATTTACCTAAAGTTCCTTTAGTATACCACTCAACTTGACACTCAAGGTTCTCAACCTGCGGACTATAGTTTATAGACACAAGAGCCTTTACAGTGCTAGTTATAAAATGAATGCAAGCTATCTACATTGAAGGTTATGAGATTATCTTTGAA
The DNA here is from genome assembly GCA_038277355.1 of Encarsia formosa. Taxonomy (NCBI): domain Eukaryota; kingdom Metazoa; phylum Arthropoda; class Insecta; order Hymenoptera; family Aphelinidae; genus Encarsia; species Encarsia formosa. Next base: position 87,121,421 of record CM076184.1, on the reverse strand, counting down.
AAATTATTAATTTTCTTTAAATTAAAACCTTTTACCACTCTAAACTTATGAAATTTGAAAAGATAACACGAAATTATGTCTAAAAAAATCAATATCTCAAAATCGAACAGTTATGCATTTGCGGAGGTTTTTACTTCAGGCGGCAGTGTAGCCTCTTTTTGTAAGATGAATAATATTGGAATAAAAGATGAGTACCTTCCGAAGAAACGTTTAATGGAGCTTGCTAGTAGAGAAAGGTTTAGAGTTTTAGAGTTTTAATGTTTACAACTATCTATAAGTGTGCTACTAAATTTGGAAACAAAACTATAATTATTATCAATAAAGAATTTCAAGTGTTCTTGCCTGACCAGTATAATAAGTTCTTCATTGAAAATCGAAGATTTCAAATCTTTAAAAGAAGAAGTTAAAAAAGATTAAGTGTACATAAAACATTTAGGAAACAATAAACTAGAATTTTCTAAAACAGTAAAGTAGATAGTTCATAAGTTAAAATGAAGCGTGTTACATTCAACGAAAGTGCCAATGTTAGGGTTATGGTTGTGTATGACTTTGAAAGTCGTAGGGAAAGAATTGGTCCTTGGATTCAAGCCACATGTGACAGAGAACGCTTCAATCTAGGAATTCAAAGAACTAGTGTCGTACTTAACCCGATTATCTTCAAAATGCGAATTAAGTGAAAAATGTATTAGGTCCTATTCTGAATAAAAAAAAGCAATAAAAATGAAATGTTTGTATTATTTATTTTTAAGTATGTGACCTTATCCCCACTACAACTGCATTTTCAAATGCAATATAAGAAACTAAATTCGAAAAAAAAAACATCATTAGCTGCTACAACATTGTAGAAGAAAGATGGATCTCACCAATCTGAACAACGTTGCCAACGATGCCACAATGGAATCGGTCATCGGATTATGATAAACTCAATAAAGTAACATCAATAAAATTAGCTGATACCATGGAGGGTCTAAAAGTCATGATGACTCCGGATGCAGTGTTTCAAGTCTTTTTACCTGACTGATTAAATTTTTACTTATTTGCCAACGATGATGAGTTGAAAAATTTACAAAAAGAAGTAAAAAATAATAATTTAAGTGTGAAATATCTAGGAGATAAAATTAAATTTTTCAAATTGTAATAAAGGAAGGATAATAAATAAATGTAAGTCAACTGTTTATCTTTTCATTTAATTTTTATTCATTATTCTACTTTTTGATACACAAAGTTATCTAGATTATTATTATTATTATTATTATTATTGAACTAACTGTTAGGATCTTTTGAAAAACCTTATCATTTGACGAATAATTCATGACTACGTCGTCTGATAACTTTTTCTATTAAATATGTATCTGGGCACTTGGTTTGTTGTGATTCTTCTTCACAAAAAACACTGACTACAGGTTGATCTTTAAAATCCTTCAAGTAATAAGTAATTAGTTGTGTATTTTTGACACTAGTTATGGTGAATATTTCAGTAGACCAATTAGTGGTAGACCAATTTGGTCCTTCGAGCCGGATAGCTGGTAGGTGGCTGGGTTTTTCTTGTCTTCTCTGCTCTTCTTTGCTCTTCTCTGTTTTTTCTCTTTGTCAGCTCTGGATGAAAGGAGTCACTTTGCTTATTTATTCAAACATCTCCAGGTACTCTCAACTTCCCTGCTAATTTGGTGCTCGCTGGTGGTTCAACATGGATGAGAAGCAGAGTGCAGACACCAAGAAATCCTCCAGGAGCAACTCACCAAGTCTCAGCAAGGAACCAGGTGATGCTGGCACTACTCCACAGGTCAAGGTTATTACACTGGTTAACTCAGATTCGCTCATTCTATTTTATATTAGTGCTTAACTAATTTTCTGGCTGATTATCTCTCAGTTCTGCAGCCTTAATCATTGTACAGCTCGTCAGTTCTTCACATCTCCAGTTACTCTCAACATCTACGGCTGAATTTGTCATGGACCGCTCACTGCAGGATAGGATGGAGGATGCTGGCTCTATGCCAGCTTTCAGGCGTACCGCAACGTCAAATTTCACTCAGAAGCGGTTGGTGAACCCTCTGGTGAGAGATGATACCCCTGACAATTCAACTGGCACTGCTGAACACACTCACTCCTCTAGGCCTACAGTCCAGGTTAATGGACTTGAGTACACTCAGGACAACTCTACAAGCTTAGGCAGTGACTCTCAACCCGTACCTTGTTTCCTGGTAACGGGCCCTGCGAACAACTCTGGCCAACTAAACTCAACGTCGTCGGTGGTAATACACGGCGACTACGGTCAACCTCTGGTGGACAACCTCAATGCTCAACTCAATTCATGGTCAAGGCTGCAACGGCACATGTTGGTTCTACTGGAACCTACTCTGCCGCCCTCAAAGAGTTTCAACCTATGTATGCTGATTCTTTCATTGAGCTCCCACAACCTATAAAGTCTAAAAATGCTTGTTTGGATGTTAGAAATAATGATAATGAATGCTTTAAATGGGCAATATTATCTTCTTTATATCCAGTTGAAATTGATTCGGACGATGTGAGATCATACATTCACCTTGCTAATAAACTTAACTTTAAAGAAATTGATTTTCCTGTAAGATTAACTCAAATCAAAAAGTTTGAAAAACAGAATGAAGTTTCAGTGAAAGTTTTTCTTAAAAAAAACCAATGATAAATATGAAGTTGGAACATCGCATGCAACTGATTCACTCAAAGAAAAAAACGTTAATGTATTTTATATTCAAGACTTCTATTTTGATGAAAAAAAACCTAATGAAAAAGAACCTAATGATATTCCTAAATTTCACTATGTTCTAATTACTGATTTCTCAGCCTTAACGAGAAAACGGTTAACAAGACATCTTTTGTAATCGCTGCATTCATTACTTTTATTCTTTAAAAGCTTTATTGGATCATCAAGGTTTTTGCTTGCAACTTAATGAGTGTATAATTGATTTACCTGAACAGGGTAAAGGTAAAGATAAAATTAAATTTAAAAATTACAAGTTCCATCTTCGCGGGGGGCGTCGTTGGTAACGTAGTAGCTAGCAACGCGGGGGCGCGTTTCTTCTGGTGCCCGCGTCTTCCACCAAGGCCGGTTGACTCTGTACTCCGGTTCCAGGCGTTGGAATATCCCTGGCCGAGTTGCCGAGGAAGGAGGGGATCCCGGAGCCTTTTCCGGGGAGTTCTCGATGTCGGACACGTCCAAGTCAAGAACGTCTTCACCCGGAAACTCGTCCTGGGGAGCTTCGGCATCCCGAACTACTCGGGAGCTCTTCGTCGGGTTGTGCCCGACTGGAGGCAAATCTCGCCTGCCGCAGATGCACCTTTTGCCGTCCTCCTGGTCGAATCCACAGTCGAGAGTGGGTCCGTCTTCCGCCACGGCCCTGTGACCCGGGGGGGCGGAGGAATCTTCTAACCACCGCAACAGGAAGACGGACGACGGAGTTCCACCGAGAGGCGAGTGGTTTTTTTGCCGACCGGTTGGAAGAGTCGTCCTGGCCTGACACGGGCCTGAAGTTCGGTCCGCGGGGAGGAACTACGAGGACGACGCTCTTCAACCTGCGAGGGATCTCCGGACTGGAGGAGTCACTCGAAGGAACGTCGTCTTGGCAGGAACGGTGAGGGAGCTCAAAGGTTGCCGAGCTGCTTGCCTTTTCTTCTCGCTAGCTTGTGCTCTCTACTCCTTCCGCGCGAGTCGCCGACGTTCCCGGTATCGCTCCCTCTGTCTAGCCCGACGTGGGGGTGGAACGAAAGCTTCCTCGAGGTAGACGTTCATGCGGTGCACACTTCGGGTGTGGCCGCCCTCTTGATCGTAGAAGAAGGTATCGGAAAAAAGATTGCACAAGTGAAGTTAAATTAATCGTCTTTATTAATTTTCCCTAGCTGACTGCCTAGGAGGGGTCAAGTCGTTGCCTGCTAGAGCAGCTGGCTCCGACTGGTGGCGCGTGCGGTGCGCGACACCGTTTTTATATCTTTATCCGAGCTTAAGCCGCAGCCAATCACGGCATTGGCTGTGTCGCAGAAAGGGGGCAATGAACTGTGCGCGAGTGTTATGATTACACAGGTGTAACAGACTGAGACAGAGCGAGTTAGGCCGCGGCAAAGCGTCTTGCAGGGGGGCATGCAAAACCGGATACGGAAACGCTGGTCTGAATGGAAATCGCCTGAATCGGCAGCAAAGAGAAATCAGCAAGTTGAAAAATGACACGCTGATAACTTTTTAACGTGAAACTTTTTTGGGACAAATTTTTTTTTTAATTATTCGGGGGATCATTGGCTAAGCGCGGGATATTAAATAAAAGAAAATTAATCATCTTAATATTGTTTTATAGTGAACGACATAGCCTAAAACAGAAAATTTAAAGTATGTTAAACGGTACGCTTTTACGGGAGTCGGTGTTTAAAAACCAACTCGCCGTTAAAGTGCTACCGAACTTCAGGATGAAATGAAATTTTTGTTCAATTCACATAAAAACTCAATATTACATAAAGTGTTTATGTTAAAATAAAAAGTTTATTTTTTTGGCTTTACTAACGACTTTCTTATGTTTTTTTATTTGTGTATTTATTTTTTTATAAAATCTTTTGAAGTGTTTAAAAAGAATTCGCTCGGTCGATAAGTCCGATCTGCTATACTATGACGAAAATAGATATAAGACTTGTTTTCTGTATCTTCAAAAAACTAAAAAAATGTATGCAATCAGTGATTCTTTAGAGAGAAGTTAAGTCAGAGCTTAAGGAGTTGTGAGCTTGGTTGTGATGAAAGATAAATTCGTTTTCATGCCTGTTAGAGCTGGTTCAAACTTGTTTTTACGATTACGGGCTAACAAATGTCTTTCAGAGGATATATTGATTAAAATAAAAGATTCAAAAAGATGTAACAAGAAAGTTGTTTTATATTTTGAACTAATTAAAAATGTATTTTAAATATTTTAAATTTATTAAATTAAGTTTGACTTTTTCGATGTAGATATTTACTGCTATGGGAAAAAATTTCTTCTAGTTTGGTATTAAGTATTATTTTATTTTAACGTATACCTTAAAAATTACAAAAAGCACTAAAAAAGGAACTAAAATTTTTTTTTAAATGCTGTTAAATTTTAAATAAAAATACTATACTGACTCAGGGTAAGCGTTAAAAATTGTTTAAATAAACGTACTCAATGAGGATGTTTAGGCCGCAAGGGGCGCTGCTGCAAGAGTCTCCCTTGGCCGTGCTACTCAACGAGTAAGACAGAGTAAGAGATAATGTTCATTTGTCCTTGTCTAACCTGTAGAGTAGCATGGTCGACGAGGGAGTTTCTTGCAACAGCGCCCTCCGTGGCGTTCGTTTCTTAACATCCTAATAAAAACAAATTTTATATAATGAAAAGAGGCTTGATTAAAAACACCCCAGAAATTTATAATTAACTTTTAATTGAAAAAAAAAAGACTAAATTATTTTATGAATAGCATTTAGTATTTAAGGCCACAAAAGAAAACGGTACTTCGTGCGATTTTCAATGTGGCGTTTTTTTCTTCAGAAAACTAAGAAGAATCAGAATCGTCTTTCAGATATGAAGGTACAAGCCTTTTTTGCGTCGGTTCAGGCGGTCCATGTTCGAGATGATCACTTTGATAGATTTTGTAACTAGATGACTGATTTCGACTTCCTCATTTTCAACGATTAAGTATTTGTTGACGGCGACGAGCGCGTCGGCTTTGCTAGTAGTAGTAAGGTAAACACACAAGTGATTTCTGGAAATTCTTTATGTATGCGTGATTTCTTCGGCAATAACAACTTTTAAAAAAGCGTCATTATATTTCTCATTTGACAAATCTTTGTTTTTTAACAATTCCAGAATTATAGCTTGATTACTTTTAGGTCGAACTTTGGAGATTTTACTGTGATCAATGGAAGGCCATTCAGGCCAATAACAACACCCGCCATAGCAGCAGGAGCCTTTCTTAGGTAAGAAGTACTGGCGGTCCAACAAACTGCCCAGCAAAAAACTTTTAGACAGCCACCTCTTGCTTAAAAGTGCAAGAGATGGAGATGCACACGGAATAGCACTAGAATCAGGCCAGTGGCCAAATTTTAAGGCTTAAAGCAGCTTAAATCTAAGGTACTCGTGAGGATAACACGAAGCGACCGAGAAACCAACCGCTCCCTGCGAAAGCCGAAAGCGAAATTAATTGCACGTGGACAACTTTATCAAAACGATGTCTCAGAATATTTTCCATCAAAAATTCATAAATAAACAAAAATAATGCAAGGTTGCAGAATTCTGTAAGCGCAATAGGTTTAGATAAGCTTGTTTAGACACTTTTGGAGTTTTTTGTAGTTTTTTAGCTAATTTTCCAAAAATTCCTCATCAAAGCCTATTGCGCTTACAGAATTCTGCAACCTCGCTTTATTTTTTTTTATTCATTAATTTTTGACGAAAAATGTTCTGAGACATCGTTTAAATAAAGTTATCCTCGTACAATTAAAGTTTAAATAAACCAAAAAACCCTAAAAAATGCTTTTAGAAATCCCCTCAGCACAGGGTAAAACTCATCAGAAGTGAACTTAAGAATATTCTTCCTTTGAAGTAAATGAAAAAACAAAGAGAATACGTGATTGCAGAATTCTGTAAGTGCAATAGGCTTCGAAGAGGAATTTTAGAAAAATTAGCTAAAAAACCAAAAAAGTACTAAAAATGCCATATGAGATCTATGTATGGTGAATCGATATCAAGGCCCCATTGGACGGAATTATTGATGGATCTCTCATTTTTTGATATTAAAAAACGATTTTCATAAATTCGTTAGGATTGGACCCGCAGGGCGTAGTGCTGCTTGAAGTAAAAACCTCTGTAACTGCAAGCTGTCACTTTACGAGTATTTTGAACTCAAAGTTTTAATATTTCTTCATCCTTCATTTCTACAAATCTTTATAAAAAGAAATTAGAAAAAACAAACCAATCCGAGTAAATAATTTTTGTATATCTTAAGTTCATCTTTCAGAAAATTTACTGAAAAATCACATGTTATAAGTTCTAATAGAAATAATGCAAGTTATCTTGAATTAATAAGATTGATATCGATTCACCATACATAGAGCTCATATGGCATTTTTAGTACTTTTTTGGTTTTTTAGCTAATTTTTCTAAAATTCCTCTTCGAAGCCTATTGCACTTACAGAATTCTGCAATCACGTATTCTCTTTGTTTTTTCATTTACTTCAAAGGAAGAATATTCTTAAGTTCACTTCTGATGAGTTTTACCCTGTGCTGAGGGGATTTCTAAAAGCATTTTTTAGGGTTTTTTGGTTTATTTAAACTTTAATTGTACGAGGATAACTTTATTTAAACGATGTCTCAGAACATTTTTCGTCAAAAATTAATGAATAAAAAAAAATAAAGCGAGGTTGCAGAATTCTGTAAGCGCAATAGGCTTTGATGAGGAATTTTTGGAAAATTAGCTAAAAAACTACAAAAAACTCCAAAAGTGTCTAAACAAGCTTATCTAAACCTATTGCGCTTACAGAATTCTGCAACCTTGCATTATTTTTGTTTATTTATGAATTTTTGATGGAAAATATTCTGAGACATCGTTTTGATAAAGTTGTCCACGTGCAATTAATTTCGCTTTCGGCTTTCGCAGGGAGCGGTTGGTTTCTCGGTCGCTTCGTGTTATCCTCACGAGTACCTTAGATTTAAGCTGCTTTAAGCCTTAAAATTTGGCCACTGGCCTGATTCTAGTGCTATTCCGTGTGCATCTCCATCTCTTGCACTTTTAAGCAAGAGGTGGCTGTCTAAAAGTTTTTTGCTGGGCAGTTTGTTGGACCGCCAGTACTTCTTACCTAAGAAAGGCTCCTGCTGCTATGGCGGGTGTTGTTATTGGCCTGAATGGCCTTCCATTGATCACAGTAAAATCTCCAAAGTTCGACCTAAAAGTAATCAAGCTATAATTCTGGAATTGTTAAAAAACAAAGATTTGTCAAATGAGAAATATAATGACGCTTTTTTAAAAGTTGTTATTGCCGAAGAAATCACGCATACATAAAGAATTTCCAGAAATCACTTGTGTGTTTACCTTACTACTACTAGCAAAGCCAACGCGCTCGTCGCCGTCAACAAATACTTAATCGTTGAAAATGAGGAAGTCGAAATCAGTCATCTAGTTACAAAATCTATCAAAGTGATCATCTCGAACATGGACCGCCTGAACCGACGCAAAAAAGGCTTGTACCTTCATATCTGAAAGACGATTCTGATTCTTCTTAGTTTTCTGAAGAAAAAAACGCCACATTGAAAATCGCACGAAGTACCGTTTTCTTTTGTGGCCTTAAATACTAAATGCTATTCATAAAATAATTTAGTCTTTTTTTTTTCAATTAAAAGTTAATTATAAATTTCTGGGGTGTTTTTAATCAAGCCTCTTTTCATTATATAAAATTTGTTTTTATTAGGATGTTAAGAAACGAACGCCACGGAGGGCGCTGTTGCAAGAAACTCCCTCGTCGACCATGCTACTCTACAGGTTAGACAAGGACAAATGAACATTATCTCTTACTCTGTCTTACTCGTTGAGTAGCACGGCCAAGGGAGACTCTTGCAGCAGCGCCCCTTGCGGCCTAAACATCCTCATTGAGTACGTTTATTTAAACAATTTTTAACGCTTACCCTGAGTCAGTATAGTATTTTTATTTAAAATTTAACAGCATTTAAAAAAAAATTTTAGTTCCTTTTTTAGTGCTTTTTGTAATTTTTAAGGTATACGTTAAAATAAAATAATACTTAATACCAAACTAGAAGAAATTTTTTCCCATAGCAGTAAATATCTACATCGAAAAAGTCAAACTTAATTTAATAAATTTAAAATATTTAAAATACATTTTTAATTAGTTCAAAATATAAAACAACTTTCTTGTTACATCTTTTTGAATCTTTTATTTTAATCAATATATCCTCTGAAAGACATTTGTTAGCCCGTAATCGTAAAAACAAGTTTGAACCAGCTCTAACAGGCATGAAAACGAATTTATCTTTCATCACAACCAAGCTCACAACTCCTTAAGCTCTGACTTAACTTCTCTCTAAAGAATCACTGATTGCATACATTTTTTTAGTTTTTTGAAGATACAGAAAACAAGTCTTATATCTATTTTCGTCATAGTATAGCAGATCGGACTTATCGACCGAGCGAATTCTTTTTAAACACTTCAAAAGATTTTATAAAAAAATAAATACACAAATAAAAAAACATAAGAAAGTCGTTAGTAAAGCCAAAAAAATAAACTTTTTATTTTAACATAAACACTTTATGTAATATTGAGTTTTTATGTGAATTGAACAAAAATTTCATTTCATCCTGAAGTTCGGTAGCACTTTAACGGCGAGTTGGTTTTTAAACACCGACTCCCGTAAAAGCGTACCGTTTAACATACTTTAAATTTTCTGTTTTAGGCTATGTTGTTCACTATAAAACAATATTAAGATGATTAATTTTCTTTTATTTAATATCCCGCGCTTAGCCAATGATCCCCCGAATAATTAAAAAAAAAATTTGTCCCAAAAAAGTTTCACGTTAAAAAGTTATCAGCGTGTCATTTTTCAACTTGCTGATTTCTCTTTGCTGCCGATTCAGGCGATTTCCATTCAGACCAGCGTTTCCGTATCCGGTTTTGCATGCCCCCCTGCAAGACGCTTTGCCGCGGCCTAACTCGCTCTGTCTCAGTCTGTTACACCTGTGTAATCATAACACTCGCGCACAGTTCATTGCCCCCTTTCTGCGACACAGCCAATGCCGTGATTGGCTGCGGCTTAAGCTCGGATAAAGATATAAAAACGGTGTCGCGCACCGCACGCGCCACCAGTCGGAGCCAGCTGCTCTAGCAGGCAACGACTTGACCCCTCCTAGGCAGTCAGCTAGGGAAAATTAATAAAGACGATTAATTTAACTTCACTTGTGCAATCTTTTTTCCGATACCTTCTTCTACGATCAAGAGGGCGGCCACACCCGAAGTGTGCACCGCATGAACGTCTACCTCGAGGAAGCTTTCGTTCCACCCCCACGTCGGGCTAGACAGAGGGAGCGATACCGGGAACGTCGGCGACTCGCGCGGAAGGAGTAGAGAGCACAAGCTAGCGAGAAGAAAAGGCAAGCAGCTCGGCAACCTTTGAGCTCCCTCACCGTTCCTGCCAAGACGACGTTCCTTCGAGTGACTCCTCCAGTCCGGAGATCCCTCGCAGGTTGAAGAGCGTCGTCCTCGTAGTTCCTCCCCGCGGACCGAACTTCAGGCCCGTGTCAGGCCAGGACGACTCTTCCAACCGGTCGGCAAAAAAACCACTCGCCTCTCGGTGGAACTCCGTCGTCCGTCTTCCTGTTGCGGTGGTTAGAAGATTCCTCCGCCCCCCCGGGTCACAGGGCCGTGGCGGAAGACGGACCCACTCTCGACTGTGGATTCGACCAGGAGGACGGCAAAAGGTGCATCTGCGGCAGGCGAGATTTGCCTCCAGTCGGGCACAACCCGACGAAGAGCTCCCGAGTAGTTCGGGATGCCGAAGCTCCCCAGGACGAGTTTCCGGGTGAAGACGTTCTTGACTTGGACGTGTCCGACATCGAGAACTCCCCGGAAAAGGCTCCGGGATCCCCTCCTTCCTCGGCAACTCGGCCAGGGATATTCCAACGCCTGGAACCGGAGTACAGAGTCAACCGGCCTTGGTGGAAGACGCGGGCACCAGAAGAAACGCGCCCCCGCGTTGCTAGCTACTACGTTACCAACGACGCCCCCCGCGAAGATGGAACTTGTAATTTTTAAATTTAATTTTATCTTTACCTTTACCCTGTTCAGGTAAATCAATTATACACTCATTAAGTTGCAAGCAAAAACCTTGATGATCCAATAAAGCTTTTAAAGAATAAAAGTAATGAATGCAGCGATTACAAAAGATGTCTTGTTAACCGTTTTCTCGTTAAGGCTGAGAAATCAGTAATTAGAACATAGTGAAATTTAGGAATATCATTAGGTTCTTTTTCATTAGGTTTTTTTTCATCAAAATAGAAGTCTTGAATATAAAATACATTAACGTTTTTTTCTTTGAGTGAATCAGTTGCATGCGATGTTCCAACTTCATATTTATCATTGGTTTTTTTTAAGAAAAACTTTCACTGAAACTTCATTCTGTTTTTCAAACTTTTTGATTTGAGTTAATCTTACAGGAAAATCAATTTCTTTAAAGTTAAGTTTATTAGCAAGGTGAATGTATGATCTCACATCGTCCGAATCAATTTCAACTGGATATAAAGAAGATAATATTGCCCATTTAAAGCATTCATTATCATTATTTCTAACATCCAAACAAGCATTTTTAGACTTTATAGGTTGTGGGAGCTCAATGAAAGAATCAGCATACATAGGTTGAAACTCTTTGAGGGCGGCAGAGTAGGTTCCAGTAGAACCAACATGTGCCGTTGCAGCCTTGACCATGAATTGAGTTGAGCATTGAGGTTGTCCACCAGAGGTTGACCGTAGTCGCCGTGTATTACCACCGACGACGTTGAGTTTAGTTGGCCAGAGTTGTTCGCAGGGCCCGTTACCAGGAAACAAGGTACGGGTTGAGAGTCACTGCCTAAGCTTGTAGAGTTGTCCTGAGTGTACTCAAGTCCATTAACCTGGACTGTAGGCCTAGAGGAGTGAGTGTGTTCAGCAGTGCCAGTTGAATTGTCAGGGGTATCATCTCTCACCAGAGGGTTCACCAACCGCTTCTGAGTGAGATTTGACGTTGCGGTACGCCTGAAAGCTGGCATAGAGCCAGCATCCTCCATCCTATCCTGCAGTGAGCGGTCCATGACAAATTCAGCCGTAGATGTTGAGAGTAACTGGAGATGTGAAGAACTGACGAGCTGTACAATGATTAAGGCTGCAGAACTGAGAGATAATCAGCCAGAAAATTAGTTAAGCACTAATATAAAATAGAATGAGCGAATCTGAGTTAACCAGTGTAATAACCTTGACCTGTGGAGTAGTGCCAGCATCACCTGGTTCCTTGCTGAGACTTGGTGAGTTGCTCCTGGAGGATTTCTTGGTGTCTGCACTCTGCTTCTCATCCATGTTGAACCACCAGCGAGCACCAAATTAGCAGGGAAGTTGAGAGTACCTGGAGATGTTTGAATAAATAAGCAAAGTGACTCCTTTCATCCAGAGCTGACAAAGAGAAAAAACAGAGAAGAGCAAAGAAGAGCAGAGAAGACAAGAAAAACCCAGCCACCTACCAGCTATCCGGCTCGAAGGACCAAATGTTGCGGATTTACTGCTTCATTAATTTTATTTTTATTTGCCGGATTAAAAGCTGTTAGGGGAGGGTTGTCAAATAAATTGAGTAGACCATTAATTAATTTTATTTGAATTTTATTTTCTAAGAATATATTATTATTTACAAAAAAAGGTTCAAGTTTAATAACTTTTATTAAATCTCTTAATAATTAATCAACAAGTATGAAATTTTAGTAGTTAATGTGAATTGACAGATTAATAAGTTTGATGTTGATAACATGAGCTCATTACTATAAAATAGAATAAGACAAATCATTCAAAGTATAAAATAATTTAATTATAAATTATGGAGAATCACTATTGAGCCCGGTCCAGTTGAAATGTAAAATGAGATAAAATAAATCAGTGTAGTATACTTAAGAGAACTATCCAAAAGGTTAAGTTGAATTTCATGAATTAATGCAAATGAGCTGAGAATGAGCTTGAGAGAGAGAATAATAACTGATTAAAGAGAGAAACTGAGATATGAGAATATGTTGAATTGAGAATTGCCAGCATTAATTTCCGTATAAAGAAAATTAATTAATTTGAGAAACCGCCTAGTCAAAACTCTTGACGAATTTGATTATATTAATTCAAACCATAAATACGAGTTTTGCTTGAGTACAGTTGAGGTAAACAAAGCAACAGAGAATGGCCTTAAAAAGAGTAGAAAAGAAAATGGCTGCGTGTAAGACAGCACAAAGAAAAGAGAGAGAGAGCAAGAGAATGCACAGTAATTTTATTGATTTTCTGGCTGTGAGAAGAGCAATGTAAAAGCACCGGTAAATTATTGTTACCAGTGCTGAGCGAAATACCTGAAGATGCCACGCCGTGAAAGCTCTCCTTGCTGAGCAATTAACCCAAGAATTGAATTGAGCCAAGCCGTTTGAGTTAATTGAAGATCAAATGTCTCCCGAGTTGAGCCAACACCAAATAGATGATTCGTCGAGTTGACTGTACTGATGAGATGACTACGTTGAGGATAATGAGAAAGAGTCACGAGAAAGAACCAAGAGAAACCCGAGAAGTTTCACAAAATGGCGAGTGAAACCGTCTATTCACGAGCGTTGTCTTGAAGAGGGAGAGAGGCCCGAGCGTAACAGTCAAGTCATAAGCAAATGTAAACACCGATATTGGTTTGAACTTAAATTATGAGAGTTTTCTTATTTACATTAAAAGGTGTGAGCGTTGGTCGAGTAGAAGCATAGAGTGGCCTTGAAAATAGAGAGAGATAGCCCGATAGAGAAAGAGAGAGAGAGAGAGAAAATGGCCGAAATGGCTACGTGCTTGTGCACATTGAGATAGACGAAATCAGCACAAAGTCGTAGATTCTGTGCTAGAGAAAATGAAAAGTAAGAAGGGGCAAGGAAATGACTGTTCCTTGCACCTGAATACCTGGAGATGTTCGATGAGTGAGGATTGTCCTTAAACCAGACAAATTCTCCGTGGACCACCGGTGAAGAGTAGTTGGTACACGTGGTAATGGCGCGGCTCCGAGGTTGTTGATGATCACAGAATTACTGTCTGTGATCGTCCGGATGAGCTGGTGCACGGTGAAAAGGCAGGTTCCGGGACTACCTGGTGAAAAAGGCGAGGAGAAGAGCCGTTGAGAAGAACCGTGAAAAAGCCGGGAGAACTCTCTGCTGCACACACACACACTTGAGCACCAAAACCAGAAGCTAGCACGCGAGGCCTGTGGCAGCAGCAACGGCGACAGCGGTAAGCCCAGCACTACGGCACGCGGGAGTGAGAATTGGGACTAAAGTCCCCGCCTAGACTCATAGATGGAGCCATGCAGTCTATCAATTTAAAGTTGAGCGAGTGAGCCGAAATATTTACGAGCGAATTGTGGTCCACTCCGTAACAAACACAAAAACATTAAAATTTAATAATTATCAAGCTTTTTTTTACCTTTTGTGTCGTTTATTTGTATAAATTATAAATTAGTACGTAATAATAAAATAATCATTTACTCTATACAAAAAAAAACTGAAGGCTCATAGCTATTTAGAGTTTTCAATTTAGGTAGAATTTACAAGCAATAATGATAAATTATTTTTATTTGGTTAAAACACAATCTGCATTTGACCCGTTATATTCCATATTGGCTTTCAGCGATTGGCGTTGGTCCGAGCGACATGCAGCTATTTTTAGACTTGAGATCGGCCGACTTCGGCTATCTCCGTTTGTTGCCATGAACTGGGTCTTGGTGCTGCGCCAGCTGCTCCGATCAAACCGAACGGGCTCCGATTTCTTTTACAGATTTCTCTAGCAGAATTTTTTGTTTCTTCTCTACCTTTAGTTGATTTTTTTTTTTAGCTTGAATCTTTTATACATTTGTAAATGCTTTTAATAAAACAATTTTTTTTTTTTTTTTTTTTTTTATGTCAAAAGTCATAAAATTTATTAATTCTATAATTAAAAAATGAATACTTCAGATATCAAAGAATGAAAATCTATGTTTTGAATTTACCGGAACCCTGTGTCTTTAAAATCTTTAAAAAAGCTATCAGGTGGAGAAAAAAATCAACCAAAAATTAATCATTTTTTAATACTTAAGGAATCGCGCTTTATACTCGTTCTGTAGCTGGAAAAAACCGATACAAATCCTTTATCATTGAAAAGGTATTTAGAATAGAAATTTTTTAGACTCAATCGCACCCCGGTATCTTTTAAATTGCTTCTCCTCGAGTCAACAAACCAACCAAAAATTGATCAATTTTCAAACTAAAAGAGATCGCACGTCCGCTACCCTGAATTCAATTATATGTTGAACCATCACAAATTGTACATCGTTGTGAAAGTATCGCGTTACGGAGCGAACAGTTATTTCACTTCTCCTTTCCTCAAGGCCATTCTCTGCTGCTTATAGAATTTCTCTCGGCCATCTCTCTTTCGGTCTCTCTTCTTTCAAGGCCATTCACAATTATTTGTTTACCTCTTAAGATTCTAGTTAACTCGTGTTTATGTTTTGAATTAGTATAATCAAATCTGTAAGGAGCTTTGTCTAGATGGTTATTTCTCAAATTTATTAATTTCTTTTACACGGAAATTAATTCTGGAAAATTCTCATTTCATAACGTGCTACATTTCACTTTGATTTTTTTTCAATCATTTTTTAATTTTAACTGTATGAAACTCGCCAAGTGTAATTTTATGATTATTTCAATTTCCTTGTAAATCAAATACTGTGTTTTATGAAATAAATTGTTACTGTTTTCATCACATTGTGTCTCTCTCCAATTTTTTAACAATCCTCCTCTACCAGTTTAATCCGACAAATAAAATAAAATTAATTGACCGGTAAATCCGGAACATATTGAAAATAGGAATTTTTTAGTACGAAGGCGCTTTCCGCTATCTTTGAAGTTGCTCTCCCGTGATTCAAAAATCCAACCAAAACTTTATCAATTTTCAAACTGAAAGAAATCGCGCGTTTGCTACCCTGAATTGAATTATTTGTTAAACCATCACAAATTGTACATAGTTGTGAAGGTATTGAAAATAGGAATCTTTTAGTCTCGATAGCAACCCTCTATCTTTGAAATTGCTCCCCCGCGATTCAAAAAACCAACCAAAAATTGATCAATTTTCAAATCGTAAAAGATCGCGCGTTCGCTACCCTGAATTTGTTTATTTGTTGAACCGGCACCAATTATACAATCTCTTCTTGTTTGCAAATAAATCAATTTATGGTCGGTTTTTAGAATCGCGGGGGTGCAATTTTAAAGACATCGTAATATGATAGAGACTGAAAGATTCCTATCATTACTACCTTCACAACAATTTACTATTTGTGATGGTTTCACAAATAGACGAATTCGGGGTAGCGGACGGGCGATCTCTTACGGTTTGATGATTGATTAATTTATGGTTGGTTTTTCAATCACGGGGGAGCATTTGCAAAGATCGAGGGGTGCGATTAAGGCTGAATGACTCACGCTGAATTCACTTTTTGATTTTTTTTCCAACGACGTATGATTTGTATCGGTTTAATACTTGAATAAGATTTTAAGTTAGCAAAAGAGTGTAAAGAACGATTTCTCATGTACGGATTACCAAGTACAGAATTTTTGTTGATTTTCGATGCCGAGCGATAGCAATTTGAATCATACTTAGGTGTGGTTTACGCGAAAAGCTTTCTTTTCTCAATTTCGGAATTTTTAGGAAAGTTTACAAAAGTTTGTTGAAGAAAAAAGGTTCTTTAACCTGAAGAAATTTGGGTTAAATTTGTAAGATATTGTAAAAAAACGCAAAAGAAGCAAATAAAATGGGGTTTTTTGACCGAGCGAGAAAATTTCGAAGATGCAGGCGTGCAGTTTAGGCAGAGAGCTTTTTTTTCTTATTACCTTTCCAACGATATGATATTTTTATAAGTTTAATAAAATGAATTCAATTCAAGGTCCAGCGAAAAAGTATGAAGAGCTTTCTTTTTCTGATAAGGATTACGATAAATAAACTGAACAGAATAGAGTTGAGCTACCTCTTTTTGCCATATCAATCATGAGAAAAATATAAATTTTTCGAGAATAATTGAATAGTTTATTACAATTTTTATTAAAGAATTTTCCGTGTATCTAAAACATTGATTTTCATTATTTTGTACTTGAAATTAGAGTGCAAAAGTAATGAAAAATTCAAAATTACTTATTTTTTAAATTATTTAATTCATAATTATTATAGTTTTTGACTTAAAAAATTTATTCTATAAAATCAACAAAAGATTGAATCTAAAAAAAAAGAAATAACTATTGTATGTGCGATTTTTAAATCGTGTTCCTACTAAACGATTTTTTGTGGAGTAATGGTTGTTTGAAAAAAAAAATCATGCATTAGTGCTTTTTCAGTACGTACATAAAAGTAAACTCCATCGACGAATTCGGACTGCGGAGCGAGCGTTTGCCAAACTATGCCAAACATACCGATTTGGCAGTGAGCAGTCAGAACTCACAACGCGACAGCTGTCCCAAACCCTGGAGCCCCAGCAACTCACAAAAAAATGTACGCCCTTGAATTTTCGCATCGACGTCATCTACGGTCGGGCGGCGAACTAGATTTCCGCTCTGTTTTATTCCGAAAGACTAAAATCATAACGACCAGCTGGCTGAAATAGTTCCTGACAAACTGTGAATTCACGAAACGTTACGAAAAAAATACCAAAAAATTTGTTTTTCCAGCGTACAAGTGCCTTACTATCTGGATTTCTGATCAAGTGAAGGAATAATTTGCACTAAGTAATTCTTTGTCATCGGCATTAACATGCGTGGCAGACGCCGATTTTGTGGAGATTTTCAATCATTTTTCCAACCGTTTAGAAAAACTTTTCGAAAAAACCAGGTAGTAAGGCAAGTGTAGATTAATTTTAATTATTTCTTGAGATTTTTTTTGCAACGATTAAATCATTATTGAAGGCGTATTTTGTCAGGAATTTTTTCTACGCGCCCGTAATACAACGTTAGGCGGCGCTCGAGACAGGGAAGGCAGCATTCTACAAATTTATCATTTTGGCCAAAAACTTTGAAATTGCATAACTCGTAATAAAAATTTTTTTTGGAAAAACTGAATTGTAGGTCTCTTTTTATATACAATTTCATAACATATTTCATTTGTAGCCGAATCAAAGACCCCAACTGCAGATTTTGAAAATTTGAGATAAAATCGGTCAAGAGTTGAATTATTAAAATAAAACAAATTTGACAAACTAAAAAGATGAATAATAGGAGAAAAATCCCATTTCTATCTAAATTATAAGATATTATTCAAATTGACAAAATTGAATGCGTATTTTGAGCGTCTTGAAGATAAAGTTTTTCAGTCAAATCCAATTTTTATATTTCATTTAAAATGAAATTCAAGAAATATCAAATTTTAATCTGACAAGCTTCTCAAATTGAAAATTACTAATTCGTTTTAAAAATAAAATTTTATTTTATATCGATTTATACAGATATCTCAGTAGATAAAAATTTTTTATTAATGTATGACTAATTTTCATCTGATTCACGTTAAATATAGAACATCAACTTGTAATTTTTTTTTCGGAATTTAATGAGTGCTAAGAAGCAAAAAATCGATCTATAAAAACAGTCAAAGATTTTATTTTTAATTTTTCAAAATTTTACAGATTAGTGCGGTAATTATATTCAGTTTCTTCGTAGTTTGTTTGGCAATGAATACTCTACTGATATTAAAATTTAAGTTTACGCTAAAGGTCTTCTTAGGCTACTAAATAATAACTAGAAGTACTTGTATTTTATAGTTTCTTCGTTGATTGAAAAATATAACATATTTGGATTTAACGTAAGTACAAATTTATACTATCTATTATCTTACCATACTTTTACTTTTCTATATCTATCATCATACCATGCTTTTATTTTTATGTCCGTGAAGCTCTCAATATTAATTATCTACGTAAATGTCATATAAACCTTTATTTTGAGCGAAAAAATTATAAAACTTAGATCTTCTTTTCACATTCAAAGCAAAACTTTGAATCCACTTGTGAAAATTTTTATTATTTTTCCAATTTATGTATGTTATTTTTAATTTATGAATACTTTATGAATTTAAAATACTGTTTTATTTTGACAGTAACTTACAAGTGTCACATGGAGTGTATAATTTAGCAGATTCTGCCAAAAATCTTGACAGTATCTGCACAAGTGTCTTAACTAGAGTGTTTTTCGTAGAGATTTCTAAATTTGCTTTAGCAATAATAACGATACATAACCTTATAAAGCGTTTTGAATAATAATAACTAACATTAGCTTGCAGTCTAGCATATCAGTAATTGTTAAACTTTTAATTTGTTAAATTCAACTTCTAAATTAGACAACATTAGCAAAATCTGCTAAACTTTCTTCATCCTTGTAGTAGGATGGTATTATAAATATAAATTTAAATTAAAACAAAAATTATTCATTTCATTTTTTGCAGGACTACTTATTAATCAGAAATTATTTACATCAACTTATAACATATGCAGTAGTTATTTGCTTCAATAAAAAATTGTATACATTCGACTTCAACCAAAGAAGTAAAATCTCGCAAGTCAGTTACTACATAAAAATTTCCAATCATCAAAATTTAGTTAATATAAGAGGATAGTTTATCTTGTTGGAATGGAAAAATGATCAGCATTAAGATGATTTATTCAACTCTTTTATGCCCAGCGAAGAAATGGATTATGCATTTCATGTAAGTTATATCATTTTTTTTTTTCATTCAGAAATTTGATGGTTATTTGTCGAAAGATATTAATGGGGCGAAAAGAATCAGCTAAAGTTGAAATTTTGGATAATTTGAGATGTTATAATTATTCTTCACCCCCATAAAAGCACACTTTTACATGCTCTTTCGAATGCCATAAAAAAAAAAAATATGACAAGCGAGATTCGTTTTTGAGTTATGAACGCTTAAAGTTCGGTCATTTTGCATGGGATGGCACGTAAAGCACTACAATTTTTTAATGTCATCGATGACTGTAAATTAACAAGTAGTTAAATTTTTCTAAAAAAAAGAATATATTCTAGCTATTGAAACAAGAATCAATCTAACATTTTTCAAAATACGGCGACCGGACCTACTTTCAAAGTAATTTAACAATAAAGTTGATTTCTTAGTCTTTGCGGTTATGCTGCTCCACGAGAGCAAGAGAGACAGAATGACTGGAGCGTCAGCTGTTTCTCGTGCGGAGAGCCCCAAAACTCAATGAGAGTCACTGGAGGTCTGAAACGTCCTTAAAAATTAAAATTATTAAAGAAACATATTTGACACTAACAAAAAATATTTCAAACTTATTGTTGTGAAAGATAAAAAATAGAATAATGAATCAATTTATTGAAAACTTGCTCTTTTCAAAATACTATAAAAAAATTCGCAGTAAAAAAAGATGACAGCAGATAAATTATAGCTTGAAAGGTAAGATAAAAAATGATAACAATTTACTCGGTCTCAGTACACTCGGTTTATTATTTCAAATAGCTTTGATTCAGTGATAGCAATCATTCAAGATGCGTTGATCATGGCTACATTCGAAAGTCTGTCCTATTGCAGGTAGAAGAGAAACTGCAGCAGCGCTTTCCACTGCAGTCAAGGAGCGCTTTCCACTGCAGCAAAATTCTGGGGGATAGCTGATCAGTTTTTTTTTTAACTCGGGTGCCCCGGGTTTTGGGGGCTTAGAGCTTTGGGGATAGCTGATCAGTTTTATTTTTTTAACTCGAGCACCCAGGGTTTTGGGGGCTTAGAGCTTGGGGGATAGCTGATCAGTTTTTTTATTGTACTCGGGTGCCCATGGTCTTGGGGGTACGAAAGATGGAAGATATTTAATCATTTTTAATCATTAAAAGGCTTTTTTTTAGATAACAAAGATTAGTTGGTTGGAGGGTGGAGAAAGGAACGGGGGTGAACCTCTGAACACACCCTACTTCGAAAGGGTTGTTGCGCCCCTGGGGCTGGAAGTTCAATTGGGGTTCGAAGTGGAGTCGTGGTGGAAATTTGGTCACGTCAACACCACGCCGTTCTGTAAGTTTATTTAAGTAATAACACCGCCATGTTGAAAAATAGATATACGTCATGCCACCAGATCACGCGTGCGGATTCCATGCAAAATAGGTAATACCCCAGCCATATTACATTGCCCCACCGATAAGGACCAGTAGTGTGAAGACTCCCTGGAGAAATCATCTCCAAGGTGTAAATATCGCCAGAGGCACCAGGTATCCTCCGTGACCCCTCCTAAGTCCAAACATCCTGGGGAAGTAATTTCAAAGGTGTAAATATCATTAAGTGCACCAGGTGTCTTTCCTGACCTCTCTTGGGTCAAAACTTCCTGGGGAAATCATCTTGAAGGCGTAACTATCGCCGAAGGCACCAGGTGTCCTCCGTAACCCCTCTTGAGTCCAAACTTTCTGGGGAAATTATTTCCAAGGTGTAAATATTACCGAGGGCACCAGGTGCCCTTTTTGACCCCTTCCAAGTCAAAACTTCCTGGGGAAATCGTCCTCAAAGTGTAACTATCTTCAAAGGCACCGGGTGCCCTTCCTGACCTCTCCTGGGTCAAAAATTTCTGGACACATCATCTTGAAGATGTAACTATCACCAAAGGCACCAAGTGTCCTCACTGACCTCTCTTGGGTCAAAGCTTCCTGGGGAAATCATCTCTAAGGTTAATATCACCAAGGGCACCGAGTGTCCTTCCTGACTTCTTCTGAGTCAAAACTTTCTAGGGAAATCATCTCCAAAGCGTAGCTATCACCAGGTGCACCAGGTGTTCACCCTGACCCTATAGGTGTCAATACATTTAGCAAAAGAATATTTCACACTGGGCACTGGAAAGTATCAGCAAGCCCTAGCAAACCCATTTTGACACTCGAAGCGAAGGCGAGGAAGTAAAGGGTTTGCTAGGGGTTTGCTAATTCTTTTCTAGTGCCGTGTGAAATGTTTTGTCCATACGACGGGTCCGGGAAGTGCTATTGCCTGTAGCACTTCCTAGATGGAGTGCGGAAAAAAAAATTAATCAGGTCCATTTAACGTATATGTAACTTATATATAAAGCGTACAGCGTCATGATATGCGCAACTCCCAACCCAAGTGAAGTTAGGTCAGGCATGGTATCGATATTCTGCTCATGGGACTAAGCTTTATGTTCAAGGCAAACTTGTCGACCAAGCATTAGGTTCTATTTGTTCAGCGGGATAGTACAGGAATCCCACAAGCAGGACAACTCAATAACGCTGGTTACAGCGATAAATAAATTATTTTTTATAAACAAATAATTAACCAACGAGCTATAAACCCCCATAACGCTGGAAAAATAGATGAATAAATTCTTTTTTATTAACAAATAACTAACCAGCAAGCTTTAAACCCCCATAACGCTGGGGAGAGCGATAAATAAATAATTTTTTATAAACAATTAAAAAAACCGACACGTTCTCAACCCCCATAACGCTGGGGAGAACGATAAATAAATAATTTTTTATAAGCAATAAAATAAACCAACAAGCTCTTAACCCCCATAACGCTGGGGAGAGCGATAAATAAATTATTTTTTATAAACAATTAATTTAACCACCAAGCTCTAAACCCTCATAACGCTGAGAAGAAAGAACAAAAAGCTGATAGGCTACCCCCAAAGCTCTAAGCCCCCAACTGATCAGCTTGTTTTATTGAACTCAGGCACCCAGGGTCTTGGGGGCTTACAGCTTGGGGGGCGGCCTATCAGCTTTTTTGTTGAACTCGGGCTCCCAGGGCTTTGGGGGCTTAAAGCTTGGGGGGTAGCCTATCAGCTTTTTGTTGAACTTGGGCGCTCCGGGTTTTGGGAGCTTAGAGCTTGTGGGGTAGCCTATCAGCTTTTATATTGAACTCGGGCGCCCAGGGTTTTGGGGGCTTAGAGCTTGGGGTGTTGCCAATCAGCTTTTTTGTTGAACTTGGGTGCTCCGGGTTATGGGGGTTTGAAGCTTGGGGCATAGCTGATTAGTTTTTTTGTTGAACTCGGTTGCCCAGCGTTGTGAGGGTTTAGAGCTTGTCGGTTTATTTAATTGTTTATAAAAAATTATTTATTCATCGCTCTCCCCAGTGTTATGGGGATTTAGAGCTTGTCGATTTATTTAATTGTTTATAAAAAATTATTTATTTATCGCTCTCCTCATCGTTATGGGGGCTGAGAGCTTGTCGGTTTGTTTAATTGCTTATAAAAAATATTTTATTTATCGCTCTCCCCAGCGTTATAGGGGTTTAGAGCTTGTCGGTTTATTTTATTGCTTACAAAAAATTATTTATTTATTGCTCTCCCTAGCGTTAGGGGGGTTGAGAGCTTGTCGGTTTATTTAAATGTTTATAAAAAATAATTTATTTACCTATTTTTCCAGCGTTATGGGGGTTTATAGCTCGTCGGTTAATTATTTGTTTATGAAAAATAATTTATTTGCCGCTGTACCCAGCGTTATTGAGTTTTCAAGCTTGTGGGATTCCTGTACTAGCCCGCCGAACAACTTGAACCTAATGCTTGGTCGAAAAGTATGCCCTGAGCATAAAGCTTAATCCCACGAGCAGAATATCGATACCATGCCTGAGTCAGGTTGTTTCGACTTAAGTTCACTTTGAAGCCCGATAGAAACTTTTTAAAATCATCTAATTTTTGACTTTCAAATTTTCAATTATATACAAGTTTAAATTACGTGTTTTCATAAAAAACTTTTGATTTACATGCTAAAACTTACAAGTTTGTTTACCTTGCTAAAGCCTTTCTTTAAATTTTTTTGTTCCTATGCATCAAACCCTGATACCATTCCAGTATGAACTATGAGAGCGACCCAGAGGTGTGAAGTTAACTGAACTAGTTGAGTTCAGTTGGGAAGTTTAGTTGAGTTGAGTTGGCAAGTCACATACCGTGCAGCTGTGCGCCTACGCACAAAGAGTTTATATAACAGAAGGGTAAAAAAATATTTCGGAGGAAGTTTGGACATCGGAGGAGGCAGAGTGGACCCCTCGTGCACCTGGTGATACTTACACCTTGGAGATGAATTCCCCAGGAAGTTTAGACTCCAGAGGGGCCAGGATGGAAACCTGGTGCCCCTGGTATACTTACGCCTGAGAGATGATTTCCCCAGGAAGTTTTGACTCCGCAATGATCGGAGTGGACACCCGGTGCCCTTGTTGATAGTTACGCCTTGGAGATGATTTCCCCAGGAAGTTTTGACTCAGGTAGGGTCAGTGTGGACACCTGGTGCCACTGGTGATACTGACGCCTTGGAGATGATTTCCACAGAAATTTTGGACTTCGAAAGGGTCAGGGCGGACACCTAGTGCACATGGTGATACTTACGCCTTGAAGATGATTTCCCCAGGAAGTTTGGACCTCGGAAGGGTCAGGGTGGACACCTGGTGCCCCTGGTGATACTTACGCCTTGGAGATGATTTCCTTAGGAAGTTTAGACTACGGAGGGGCCAAGGTGGACATCTGGTGTACCTGGTGATACTGAAGCCTTGGAGATGATTTCCCCAGGAAGTTTAGACTCCGGAGGGGCCAGGATGGACACCAGGTGCACCTGGTGATACTTATGCCTTGGAGATGATTTCCCCAGGAAGTTTGGACTACGGAGGGGCCAAGGTGGACACCTGGTGTACCTGGTGATACTTAAGCCTTGGAGATGATTTCCCCGGGAAGTTTAGACTCTGGAGGTGCCAGGATGGACACCAGGTGCACCTGGTGTAACTGACGCCTCGAAAATGATTTTCTCAGGAAGTATGGATCCCAGTGGCTTCACATAATCAAGTTTACTATTAAGATAGCATCTTCAGAGTGTAGTTATTACCGGGCACACCAAGCTTTTTCCCTGACCCCTACGGATCCAAAATTTCCTCGAGAAATCATCTTCAAGTCGTAAGTATCACCAGGTGCACCAGGTGTCCACCCAGATCCCTCCGATGTCCAAATTTTCTGGTAAAATCATCTCCAAGGCGTCAGTATCACCAGTTGCACCAGGTGTCCACCCTGGCCTCTTTAGAGTTAAAACTTCCTGGGGAAATCATCTCCGAGGCGTAAGTATCACCAGGTGCACCAGGTGTCCACCCTGACCCTACCTGAGTCAAAACTTCCTGGGGAAATAATCTCCAAGGCGTAACTGTTACCAAGTGCACCGGGTGCCTTCCCTGACCCTACTCGAGTCCAATCTTCCTGGGGAAATCATCTCCAAGGCGTAACTATCAACAAGTGCACCAGATGTCCACCCTGGCCCTTTTGGGGTCAAAACTTCCTGGGGAAATCATCTCCAAAGCGTAAGTATCACCAGGTGCACCAGGTGTCCACCCTGACCCCTACGATGTCCAAACTTCCTCCAAAATATTTTTTTACCTTTCTGTTATAAAAACTCTATGTGCGTAAGCGCACAGCTGCACGGTATGCGACTTCCCAACTCAACTCAACTGAACTCCCCAACTGAACTCAACTAGTTCAGTTCACTTCACACCTCTGGAGCGACCTCGACCTGTCTTTATGAGATGTTAGTGTGCTGACCTTAATTTTTGAAGCTTATGAATTTATTCACTAACATGAATACTTGATGAAGTGAGGTAGTACCGTGAGTAGTTAATAGAATCCTTAAAATAGTTAGTAATGTCACAGAAATGTCTTTTAACAATTTGTCGTCATTAAGTATGAAAAGGCGATCTACTGAAAAACTTTGATCTTTCTTAATCATTTTTTTATCGTCAATAATTTTTCAAGTAAGATTTATATATATTTTTTTACAGCAAAATTATTATATTTTTTTGATTTTAATGTTTAAGTTTAATAACTTTCTTAATTATTTATTATCAGTGAATTTTTAATTCAATAGTTAATTATGAAAATTGTTCGTAATACATCTGAACTATGTTATTATATCTAATTTTAAACTCATTTGTTATTATTCTGTTCTCTTGTTTTTATTTTACCGCGAGTAAAAAAAAGAACGTTCGACGTTGCCAAGCACTGCGTAATTGACAACGTCGTGACTTGGAATTCCACTACCGAAAAGTACACATGCTTTTCTGACTTAACATAAAAAACTCGGCCGCTTAAGCGTCGAGCCTCGATTAAAAAAGACATTTATTTGTTAATCTGATTGTTTGTAAATAGAAATGTTTTGTAATAAGTACTATCAAAATCATTCACTCGCTTTCAGACGCACTTATTCATTCACACAAAAAAATAAGAAGAAAGCCGTTCTCGGCCCCTCGGTTCTACGAGACGGTTAATTCGCAAACAAAAATATAAAATTTATAAACATGTTTTTATGTCATTCCTTTTCGATTAGAGAAAATCAATGAAATACTTTTGAAGTTATTATACTAGAAATAATTTCTTAAATGTAGGTCTATTTATAAGCTAAATTTGAAAAAAATTAACATTTACTTTGTGTTTTGCAAATCATTGAGTTTTTTTTTAACTATATGAATTATCATATTTGAATTTAATCTTTTTCTCAGAACCTGTTATTTATTTGTAAAAGTTCATTTCACTCAAAATCATCTGCCAATCAGAAATAATTATGGAATTTATTGATATAATCGATTTAAATCATTTATTAACTTGACTCAATTTACAAATGAGCTCGAAGACTGATCAAGAATTTTAATAAGTAATCAAAGTTTTCCCAAGATATCCCTGTTAATTGTCCATACAAATAAGCTTCATGTGTGCGTAAATATTTTTTCAATCAAATAGTTTTGGAGGCTATAAATAGAAAAAAGTTGTTCTTTTTGATGGGCACATGCAATACAAATGTCACGTCGTGACGTGGCATCAGACTCTCCATCGGATCATACACGCGCCAGATCGTATGTGATAAAAGTCACGTAGGACTATCGATTAGTCCAAGGACATGCGTAGTCTTCCGAAAAATATGTATTTTAAGGGAAAGATTGACAACCCCACCCCAAACATCTCATTATGCAAATTCTGACATCCGTTGTACCCCTTCTGCGGGTATATAAACGGGATGAAAATGCGGACAAGGGAGCAGAAGAAGAGAAGATTCCCGCACGACAAGGGTGGATTGTTGGTGCCGATAAGCGTACGCTTGGCGTCGACCAACTTCCGATTATTCATCAGGCTCTCGATCCTCGAGTTAAATAAATCTAAATTCAGTCGGTTTTATCCCTTACACCTAGTAACAGTCTCTTGTGTATCCAACGTTTGATTTATTAAAGTACAGTTTGCTCAAAACATCTCGTTTCTTTTCAAAACCCTTCACCAGAGTTCCTGATCCAGACAAGGTAATACTTTACATTTATTAATGTAACTTCTTTAAGAATTATTCAAGCCTCTGGTCAATTGGCGCAAGCCAAAACCTAAAAACACGGTCAAGAGCCAGGGCCTCTCTTTCAATGCTAATACAGTGTTGTTTACTATACATTTTTATAATTTTCTTTATTTTATTTTACACGTTCCTTGTAGAACGTGACAGATTTTGGGGGTTCGTCTAAAAAAAATTGTCAGAGGCTTGAAAATTTGAAATGTCAAGTAAAGATTACAATGACGCATAGTATGACGCTAAAAAAATTCTATATGAATTCACAAATTCTGTAGTTGAAGTAAAATTCGGTCCGATTGAATCTGTGTAATTTGAAGAACTCTTAGATGATTTCGCAAATAGATATTGCGGCGATGAAATCGCGGAACTTAATCCAAATATAAAAAGTATTCAAACGCTATGTAAAGTTTTCGAAAGATTTGTGGATAAAAATAAAGTCGAAGCAGTTACTCGTGATCCAATTTTTCTTAAAGTATTGTACAGTTTTTTTTATAAGAACGTAAATCCAGATACGGTTATCGAATATATTATAGATGAAAATCCTCAGGAAACGATAAAAGAAATTAATACTATTATACCGGAAATTACAGATGATGAAAGTCAACGCTGGTATCAATTGGTTTTTTTTTGATTATTTAAAAACTTTAGAACCAAAACTTAACGAGAACGACAAATCTAAAGTAAAATCACCCGAAATCGAAAACGATAAAATAAAAGAAACTCCAGTAATTGATAAATTTTCTCTTTTCGCATCGACAGAAAATAATTCAAAATTTCCAAATTTAAAAATGCTTTACTCTAGTATCGGGCAGGTAAAAAATTTGTCAATTAAAGACGCAATAGGGTTAATTCCATTATATTCAGGATCCAATATTAGTTTATTAGTTAAATTCCTTTCTTGAAGGATGTAAAAATGCGAGAGAAATTTTACCAGCCAGGTGTGAAAGTGACCTTGCAAAAATAATTAAGCTGCGATTATCCGGAGAAGCGTTGAAATGCGTAGAAGGAAGATCATTTAACTCATTAGATGAGGCCGGAAAATTCTTAGAGGGAATGTTCGGTTCAGCCAAGACTTTACGACATTTAAATGGCGAGTTAGCTTATATTAAGCAAGAAAGGGGTGAAAATGTTTTAAAATATTCTAACAGGATTCGCGCGCTGTATCAGGAAATAATTTCAGCAGCAAAAAGAGAAGATAAATATAATATAACTTTTTTAAGAGCACTAGAAATTGATGCGGTTAAATGTTTCGTACGGGGACTAAAATGGGTGATTAAAGCTCGTCTGGTTGCGGTGCAAAATTTGGATCAAGCGATTAAAGACGCAATTGAAATTGAACGTGAGTTCAGCTGTTACGAACAGGAAGAAGTGCCAGATTTAAATAAACCAAATGAGTGTAAAGATGTAGTTCCAGTCCCAATAAAATTTTTTGATACAAAAGAACAAGTTACCTGTCAACTTTGTAGAAAAATCGGTCACGAAGCAAATACGTGTTTCTCGCTGGGGAAAAGAGGCATGTCAAACGATAGATGGAGAAACGGCACGCGCAGGGAAAATCGATTTAATAGCCTTCCAAGGAATAATAATCAGAATTATAATATTCATAAAGCTGGACAGCCGGAAAATAGTCAACAACACTATAATAAATTTAATCAAAATTTTGAATCGGATGAATTATATCTGGAGAGAGGCATGTCAAACGATAGATGGAGAAACGGCGCGCGCAGGGAAAATCGATTTAATAGCCTTCCAAGGAATAAAAATCAGAATTATAATATTCATAAAGCTGGACAGCCGGGAAATAATCAACAACACTATAATAAATTTAATCAAAATTTTGAATCGGATGAATTATATCTGGAGAGACAAAAAAACACGTTTCCGGACGGTCAAAATCCTGTGATATGTAGATATTGCAAAAAGGTAGGTCACATTTTAAAAAACTGTTATAAAAGAATGCATAATAATAATAAAATCGCGCAGGAAAACGGCGACCGTCTCCAGAATATCGGCGTGATTCAAGAGACTTCAGATACCACGCGCCCGTCAAACAACAATTAAAAACGGTTATCGTAAAAAACGTTAAGCTTACGTATAACGAGAAAACGCCTACGGTTAAATTATTGAACCCTTTAAATAATGAAAGAATAATTTTTACTCTGGATTCTGGTGCAGCTCCAAATTTAATTAAAATTAGTAACATTCCGAATAATTTTCCAGTTGACTCAAGCTTTATTTTAGAACTTAGAGGTATTTCAAATACTAGCATTTATACGTTGGGGAAAATTATGATTGGTTTTGAAAATTTTTCAATTGAACTTCACTTAATAGAAAATGATTTTCCGATTAAAGAAGATGGACTTTTGGGAGTAGAATTTTTCAAAAACTTTAACGTGAGCATTGATTTTAAAAACAAAAAGATTACTCCCGATCATTTTAATATTCCATTTATTCAAACTAAAGAACTATTAGTTATTACCACAAAACTCAAAACCAATATTAATAAAGATTCTGGAAGTAGCAATAAAATTATTGATAAATCTCAGTGGGCCAACGCCCCAGAATTTCTGTTTGAAGGGTTCATAAATAAAAATATCACGAATAATTTAACCGAAGAAACAGCGCAGTTGAATAAAACCGCGCAGTCCATAATATCAAGTAAAAATAAAACCGCTCAATATACAAATTCAAGTAAAAATGAAACCACTCAAGAAATTACCGCTTATGAAAAAGAAGTTAAAATTGAAATTAATAATATTGATATAAAAGATGCATCTAAAATAACCAGCGCTGGAAAATCCGGATCGAAACATGGTATAACGGCCGAAAAACATCAATTAATATCCTTGTTCGATTTGGATTCTGATATTGTGCACAATAATACAAACTCTCGGAATGAGGATCTCGAAAATCCAAATAACATCTCAAACTCTCGGTATACGGATCTCAAAAATCCAAATAACATCTCAAACTCTCGGTATACGGATCTCGAAAATCCTAATGATAAAGAAAATAAGCGGTATAAAAATCAAAATTCACGGTATAAGGACCTCGAAAATCCTAATGATAAAGAAAATCAGCGGTATAAAAATCAAAATTCACGGTATAAGGACCTCGAAAATACTAATGATAAAGAAAATCAGCGGTATACTAATCAAAATTCACGGTATTAAGGACCTCGAAAATCCTAACGAAACAGAGCGAAATAAAAATAAAAAGCCTCTCCTTGAGGATCTCGAAAATCTTGTTGACGTCAGAAATTCTAGATATCTAAAGCATGAAGAATTTAATAAAGAAAATATTGAACAAAGAGAAAATATTAGTTCTCTATGTTCTGATTTTGAAAATGTCGCGAACTCTCAGGATCAGGACCTTGGAATAGAATGTAAATTAGAGAACAATTTTTGTCTAAATCGGGAAAATATAAATTCGTTTAAAGAAAATTATGATAACGATATTATGCGGGACGCCGTTTTAAAAACTCACTGAACAAAAAATTATTCATAGAATATGATGATTCATGTCAATTTTCAGTGGTAAATAAAAATGAATCAACGGGAGAAAATAACGTTTTGAAAAATCAAAGTTCCGATAATAAAAGTCTGATTGAGGATAACAAGAATGAAAAACCCCACTTAGCTAATCAATGCAAGATGAATCCCTCGATAATAAAAGAAAACGCCAGAACAAATAATACGGATATTATGCACCAATATACGATTATAAGTTTACAAAAGGGAAAACTCTCTTCCAGCCGGGAAAACCTACAAGGGCAGAC
Source organism: Encarsia formosa (assembly GCA_038277355.1). Classification (NCBI taxonomy): domain Eukaryota; kingdom Metazoa; phylum Arthropoda; class Insecta; order Hymenoptera; family Aphelinidae; genus Encarsia; species Encarsia formosa. The sequence continues at coordinate 87,090,568 of CM076184.1, read as the reverse complement.
ACAGGGGGAATACCCCCCCCCCCAATGCTGACCTTCACCACGCCCTTAAAAGGGGAAACATCGATCCTATAGCAACAAGTGGGTCATGGATAAAAGAGTGGGGTGATGATGAAGATATCCTGGAGATAATTATTAAATGTATTCAAGTCTTAAAGAGCACGGATTTTAAGCCGGAATCTTTTAGGAATAATTTATTTGCACTAATTAATATTATTGAAAAAGACTTGAATTAAAAAAGTATATAAGTACGCTTAAAACTTTATTCTTGGACCTAATACAGCTACCCGAGGGGAACGAATCAATCATGCAGCAAATAGTAGGGGAACTACTGGTGCAACTTTCGGAAATTAAATTGATTTCCAAGGGAAAAGGTAAAGGGAAGAAAAATTCTTCTCATCACCGCGTTTTATTTTGTCAAAATGAAACTAAATCAAGGTTTGAAAAAATTAAAGAAATGTTAAAACTTGAGCATTTATCGATGGAAGTGTTATATGTCCCCGTGGACATATAACCGGCTCCTAATTTGGCAGACCCGGGAAGGAGTCGCGGGGAAAACCGGGGGTGAACGGCACCCCTTGTGTGACGACAGGAACGCGCGAATTATTAATTAAATAAGGTGAAATTTTTATATTAAACTCATTACCTTGGTTCGGGGTCCAAACTCGCTGGTAATTGGTCGATGTGATGTGGTCTGCTTAATCTCCCAGACGTAGGTAAAATAATAGGTTTAATTACTTAATTCACTCACGGGCAAGTTACTTTTAAAATAGGTTTTATTAGATCCAAATCAATACACTGGGGCTACAATTATCGAATCTGATAGGTCCAAATGGCAAATATAGTATTAGGTAATTTAGTAAGTAATAGCTTAGGTTTAACAAGGCTCGCGATCTTTTCACTCTTTAATTATATTTCATACTAACTCGACGTCCGGCGCTCTTCCTCCCTGCTGCATCTAAATCCTTCCCCCGCCACCTTGATTTTTTCCCATCAAAAGTGCGGGAGCAGCATTCAGCTGCAGCTGAAATCCGAAGTGCTGACCGGACCCCTCATCCACATGCACGCACACTCGCGCGAGAATGCTCGTTCGCGGATTTTCATTTAATTGTCACATAACAGCCCCCCCTTCTTAAACTGTTCACCGTCCCTGGTGAATGTAGGTATAGGGCTGGAACTAGGTGTAGGTTAGGGGTTTTTTTTTTTTTTTTTTTTTTTTTTTTTGAACTTAGGTATAGGGCTAGAAGTAGGTATCGGTTTGGTAAGGAGGTTTTAGGTATAGGTTTGGTAAGGAGTTTTTTTTTTTTTTTTTTTTTTTATTCCCAAGGTCTGAAAACGCGAGGCTTTTGGTCTGCCTCCTTCCTCTTCTTGCACGGTGGGTCCTCTTTGGGGGGTTTCTCGTCCTTCAAGCTCAGCCGCTGCAATTCTTTTTCCAATCGGAGAGTGGCTGCACAATCGTTGTTTCTCCTTTCGTCTGGTTCCTCCTTCTTTTCGTCCCATATTCGTTCCTGGGTGTGGAGTTGTCGGTGGTCCTTAATATCCAGCCGAGACACTTGTACATTGCAATATTCACAATGGATTATCGGGAAAGGTTCCCGGAGCTCGCGCAAGTCGCACTTCCATTGACGAGGTTTCCCTAGTCTTGCTCCGTATTCCTTTTTCATGCGTTCCCTTGCTATTAACGCACTTGTGGGATGCCTATATTTGGCAAAAGCCAAATACAGGGGGTCTAGGTGTGCGTCTCGCTCTGGCGTGCGCATTTTCCAAAAGCGCAGCCACAAGAGGGGTCCGTAGGTTTTTAGGTCGTGGTAGACTCTTTGATGACTTCGGGCTACGGGTACACGCACGTCTAGCAACTGGGTTCCCTCGTCTACCAATCGCTGGTCGTCTTCTAAATTCTTTATTAGGGCGATGCCTTGCTGCTTTAGCTCAGGCGTTCGGAATCGGAACTTTACAAAAATGAGGGGGTCTTCTTGGTCATCCTCATTTTCGTGCTCCTCCAATAAAGTAGGGTTGACCCCTTTCAGGTATTTTCCGAGTTCTCGGACGTCGAAGGGCCGATTGATGACTATTCCAACCTCATTTTCCCCCACCATTTCCGTTCCCAGGGCTCGTAACACAAATCGGTGCCCCTGTAGATCTTTTAACGGTCTTCGTGGTTCGCTGGGTTCGAGTTGCTCTCTTAGTCTTGAGGAGGCCATGTTTGCTGCAAGAAGGCGTTATGAATTGATTACTCTAGATGAATTGGGCTTTCCGCTTGGGGAGGGGCTGGTTATGGGTAGGAACTTGAGAGGAGGTAGGTCACGAGGTGGATAGTGGTTTCGATTATATCAAGGATGGTTAATAGAAGACTGAAGGGTTTAGGGCTGTGACACATGCATTCCTACTCGCCGCTTTTCTTCTTTAACCCCTATATCGACCGCATATCTACGCACATTTTATCAAATTTATTTTTTTTTTTATTTTTTTTTTTTTTTATTTTTTATTTTTTTTTATCGTATATACATAAATACTACACATACATATCGTATATACATAAATACTACACATACATGCAGACATTCATACATACATACATATCATACATATACATATTCTTTCCTTCATATTATTATTGTTATATTTTATTATTATTATTATTATTATGATTTTTTTTTTTTTTTTTTTTTTTATGATTTTTAAGATCGAACATTATTGACTTAGGGTCATTCTAACTTATGCCTCTTGGACAGTTACTCATACAAACATTCCGTTTCGCGGCCATATGCATTCATACACACTTTTATCGCGCACTATCACGGTCTTGTCTTTAGTCACTCTATTTTGGGTCTTACAGTCTCTAACTACACAAGTGTTTCCATCTGCATTTCCATCCTTTCTTCGGTGTTCCGCGCATTTGGGTCCGTTTGCTTCTTTGGTGTTGGCAATAGGTCTGTCGGTTTGCCTTCTAAATTTCCGGTCGTGGGCGGGTCTTTTATATCTGTGCTCGGGACCTCTCTCTCCGTCGGTGTGGTTTTTGTCGTTGGCGACACTTGGTGGTGACGCTGGTCCCAAAGCTTGACGATGTGTTTCGCCAACACATGCATTTGGCTCGGTGCTAATTCTAACGTGGTATTTGAAGGTTGTGTTGTTTTTTCCCAGAAGTCAAGGTCCATTAGGTTCGGGGACTGATTGATGATCGGTGGTGGGCGGGTCAGTCCTTGTATTAGTTGGTTAACGTAGTTGGCTTGTCTTTCACAAATTCGGTCGTGATGTTGATACGTGCCGGCTCCAATCCATCGCCCACAGCTATGTTGAATAACCTCCTTGTTTTCACTCGATTTACGGTGAAACGCTGCATATTTTGCACGGTAGGGTTTTTGGCTTTGTCGTAGGGCGCGTTCCGCATCTAGTGGGTCGAGGTAGCGCACATAACCCCATACCAGCCGATTTTGCTTATTGCGCACGGTTTGGTAATATTCTAAAGGTCCGAATTGGGCGAACTCCTTGAAGAAGAGCTCATCTCGGTATTCGATGGGTATTTCCTCGGGGAGAATACAAAAGAGGCGATGGTGATCCACTCCTTCCTGTGGGTCCGTGGGTGCTTTAGGTAGCTCCGGATCGGGGGCTTGCTCGCTCCATAGGCGTGGCGTCTCGGTAGATATCTTCTTTGGTTGTCTTTCCTCTAGGTTCCCTGGTTGAGTTTTTTGCTTCTTTCGACCTTCCTCCCTTTTGGGTTTCGGTGGCGGTTTGACGATTACTGATCTGACGGGTCTTGAAGGCTCCTCCGGTGGTGAGGGTATAGTCTTGGACGGCTTTCGGGCCTTGTTCTTTTCGTATTCTTTGTTGTTTCGTCGAACTCGATCCGCGTCGCTTACATTTCGGAAGGTTATCCGACTGATGTTTCCATTGGACGTGTTGGTTTCTAAATGCCCGCCTATAATGAGCCCATAACGGCGCAGTCCTCGAATGACCTCCCATAATTCCACATCTCGAGGGTGTTTCACTCGGATCATGCAGGGGTCTTGGCCGGGGCTTTCTTTCAACACTTGGTGATCCATTTTTTTTTTTTTTTTTTTTTTTTTTTGTTGACTCGGTGATGCTGTAATCATATTTATTAGTTAATTTGGGTCTCGGTTAACCGTTGGTCGTCATTCAGATGATGGGTGATAGGTGGGGGGGGGGCTTCTAGAAATTAGGAATCAATCCAAGGTTCTTGCGTCGTAGTTTTCCTTGGAGGAGTGGATAGAACATCGTGGGGTTCTCGATCCCTCGCTGCATTTGGGGCTTCGTTACTCGTGCTTGGGGGCTCGGTTGAGTTCTTGGTGAGCGCCCTAGTCCGTGGCCTTACCACCCGGATATACACGACTAACCCGATCATCACGGTCGTTACCATAATAAACCCGCTCAGGCTCAGTCCGGTAGTTACTATCTTATCGCCTTGCCGTTGCTCTAAACGTTTGAGCTTGTCTAATAATTCTCTCAAGGGCAACCCACGCCGGGTTTGCCACCCGTCATCTTTAATCCCTTCATTGTTCCAATCGGCTTGCGGTAGGTTTTGGACGCCTTTGGATAATTCGGGGTATAGTTGCGAAAGGGTTAAATTGATCTCCGGATGGTAGAAAAATTCTCCCTTTTGTCGGTGAATTTCGGGGTTTGGCAGGGTAATTTTATCTGTTTTTCCTACACATCCCTGGGCTAGTTGCAAAAGTCCTAGGCCTTTCACCGAGATTATAGTTGTGTTACTGGGACAAAGAATTCGTATTTGCTCCTCCTTTGCCATGGAGAAAAGCCAGGACCCCGTCGCTTTCAGAGAGCGCCATTGGTCCAAGACTTGTGGGTGGAACCGCAAATCGCACAGCTTGAGCGCCTCTGCCGAAGGTTGTAAGTACAGCGTTATCTCACAGTTTGGGGCATGGGAACTTTTCCAGATTCCCAATTTGCTGTTGCACAGATATCCGTAAACTAGGTCCAGGCACTCTTCAAAGTCGATTTGGTTGAATTTAAAGTATTGGAGCTGGTCTTCACTCACTCCCAAATATTCGTGAGAGGGTTCGATGTATGCGGTTCCATTGATTTCAGTACCAAGGGATTGTGGTGCCCCTAAGGAGTGCATTCCATGTAGTTCGAAGGCCGTGTGGTCTACTAGAGGTATATGCACATACACTAGTAGGCGGTTTCGGTTGTGCACTATCTCTACCTTCGAAATCTTGGCCACTTCATCGAGGTACCAGCGTTTCTCCGGGATGGGCAGGACAAGGTTCTTAGTAGTTTGTCCAATCTCATGTCGGATCTGGGTTAGGAACTTGTTTGATATTAGTCCACCGGCAAGGTCGCCTTTCCGACCCAGGGTGATTATTTGTAAGAGTTTTGTTCGTAATTCCATTAATTGATTAAGCTGGCGACCCAGGTTTTGACCCTGCACGTACAGATCCTTGAGCACTGGGGATGTTTGCAGCTTGGTTAAGGCGGTCTCCATTCTGTCAATTTTTTGCTTTTGCATTAGGGTCTCGTTATGGAGTTCCGATAAGGCTCCGGTTACGACGTGGACCTGTTCCTTTTGAAGACTGATCAATTGTCTCTGGTCTTGTTGCATCCGGTCGATTTCTCGATGAGCTTTCTCCACGTCGTCCGCCGTAGCTAGTCCAAATAAGCTTTCGCCAAGGGATCCAATGATGCCAAATGGAGCTAGTCGCCTGATGCGTTTGGTCGATGGGTTTTCTTTTTCGGTCGTTTCTTCGGTAGTTAGGTCATTTATTTGGTCGGTGATTTCTTGGTCCGATCTTTGGAGGGTTCGATAGGTATTGGCCAATGAGTTTAGGTCAACCAATTCTTCGCAAGGGGGGTCGTCCACATGATTATGGCATCTTAGAGAGAGAGCAGCTATTCGGTCACCCACGTCGTGATTTTGAAGTAGTTGTCCACTCTCTACTGCTATTATCACCTTCCAATCTGCTTTTCGAAGATGTACCACTCCCACCTTTTCATAATATAACCCTGGGTTATTCTGGAATTGAGTTATATTGTAGGTCGCCTCCCCCATAACTAAACGAATTCCCCACATCACAAACGTTAGATAGTTTAGCATCTGTAATCATACAAGAACCTGTTAATTATTTAGGTCGGATTCTTCGGAACCGGATGGGACGCCTATGAGCTTATCCACGTGTTTTCGAATTTTTTTCCCATTGGGCAATTCGAGAATCACGTTGTTCTTTCCCACGACCTCGACAATTTTCAGCGGCTTTTTATAGTAGCTGTCAAACTTCGAGATGCGGGGTTCGACTAGCACCCAGGCGTACCCACCCGGCTTGCCGCAGAACTTTTTTCTTTTTCGGTCGTATCGGTCCTTGGTCTTAATTTTCTCGGCTATCTCTCTTTCTCCCGCGGTTAGTCTCATTTCGTCCAACCGGACTATTAGGTCGCGTAGGTAGAGGTTATAGGTCCGTAATTTTTCTTCGTTTGGTATCCTGATGGGGAACCTGGCCACCCGGCCATACACTAGTTCAAAAGGCGTGAAATTCGTGGTGGAGTGGACACTGGTATTGTACGTGAACGCCGTGAAGGCCACAAGACGATCCCAGTCGTTATACTTCTCCGAATAACACCGGATAAAGTCCATGAGTGGCGCATGGCTTCTTTCCAGGCTTCCGTTCGTCTGAGGTCTATACCCTGAGGTAGTAAGACGATGTACCTTGAATAACCTCAAGAGTTCATCAACCAGGGCCGAAAGGAAACTTTTACCTCGATCAGACAAGAGCGCTCGTGGAGCTCCAAATTGGCATATGAGATGCCTCACCAACGTGTCAGCGATGGTGGTGGCGCGTAGACCGGGGATAGGGATCGCAACAATGTACTTTGTAAGGTTACATTGCATCGTGACCACATGTTGGTTTCCCGAGGGGGTCGTCCGTAATTTGCCAACGGTGTCTATGGTCACTTTGTCGAAGGCCTCGATGGGTGTATCAGTAAGTATCAGCGCCTCTCTGGTCTTGCATCGGTTTATCTTCATTTCCCGGCAGGTACTGCATCGCCGGATATAGTCGAGCACATCGTTTCGCATGCCCTTCCAGTAATATCTCTCCCGTATTTTCTGGTAGGTCTGGTTTATTCCTTTGTGCCCCCCGGAAAGGCTATCGTGCAGCTGCTTGATGATCCCCGGGCGCTGGGTGATCTCGGGCATAGCTACTGTACCAAAGCAGAGGTGATATCAAACGGATTTTTTTCGAACACGTCTCGTAAGAGCTCTTCCAATAGTCCTGGTTCCAGTTGGCTGGCCAGGTCGCCCTTCCGGGCAATTCTGAACCCGCTGAGGTTACGTTTGGACAATACGCTCTTTAGATTCTCTAAGCACCTTCTCACCATGCTGATGTCCAATGGGTCATAGTGATGATTTTTCACAATCAATGACAGGATGTTGTGGTTCTTGTAAGGGGTGATCATAATCTGTCCCCTCCGGGGTCGCTTTCGCCTGAGTGCGTTCGGGTCGATTGCATCAAGGTCTACAAGCAGCCAACTGACAGGTCCCACCGGAACACAATCTTTTGAGAGGAAGTGAACAAGGTTGCTTCGTTTATAAGTCAAACAGTTCCTGCTTCGCACGATTTTACCTAGCGGCCGGTTAGGCTGCTTCCTCACACGGTCAGACGGGTCATCTTCTCTTGGGGTTTTCGGGTTATCGGGATCCCAGCATTTACTATGGTCTGGAGGATCAGCTGGTGCCCAAGTTATTTCGGGGAGGAAAAAGGGTAGGCCCTCCTGTGCTGGCTTACTAAATTCGAGGTTCACGGGGGAGGCCGGGGCTGTTTCCTGTACCGTTTCCAGTTCGGGTATCTTGGACCATCTCACCCTTGACGCCCCAGATTGGGGGGTGCTACTCCCCTTGGGGGTGTCAGGCTTATATCTTGGGTCAACTGAAACTCCGGTCTTCGCCGGCCATTTCCCGGAAGACTCGTCTCTCCGTTCCTCTTCTCTAGCACTTTCATCTGCCTCGTCGTCAGAGTCAGGGTCCGATGCGGCCGAGATGCACCGGTTCACTTCCCGATCCGTGCGGGCTTGAGCGCTGGTTACCAGTCTCTGCACTCGTTCACTCATCACGCTGTCATCCAAAGTCTCAGCATCGTAAGGGTCGGCCTGGTTGAGCAGATCCTGCAGCTCCTCGTCGACCTCTTCTCCTTCTGAGAATCGGTCCTTGTCTCCCTGCACGGGGGTTCCCACATCTCCATCACCGTCTGAAAAATGTGCGGGCCACTTATCTTCCTCAAGGTTCGGTAACCCATACCAATTGTTGGTACGCTCGTAGTGGTCCAATAAGCTTTGGTTTAGTTTATCGCTGATTTCTTGCAAGTCTTGCAGGTTAATGGAGTGTGATGGACCCTCGAAAATTTCCTCGCTCTCGTCCCCCACAGTCTCCGTCTCGCTAGGCGTCACTGCGCTAACTTCCGTGGCGGCGACATCGGGGTCGGTTTCTCGATTCTCTGGATGGTCATCTTTTTCCGAAGAAACTTCGTCGGTTGTCTCATCTCGCAGTCCGCTATCCTTCAGATCAACCATGGGGGGTCTTGAGTCTGACGTGTCCCAGTCACTCATGGGGTCCACCGTCAGAACGCCCCGAGTTTCTTCGTCTTCTTCCGGATCGAAAGCGTCACCGACGGCACGATCTCCGGGTTCGGCTTCGTCCCTTATTTCTTTCACGCGTGAGGGTAGTGGACTCAGTCCTGGGGCTGGGGGTAAGGAACTGCCCCTCTTTGGTGGGAGTCCTAACGGTTGTCTGGATCTCGTACGTTAGGCTATGGTACTATGGTCCAGCGGAGGCGGGTTCTTGTTTGTTTTAGATCCTACCGGTCGACCTCGACGAGGCTTTATTCCCTCGTCCACCGATTTCGCCCGCTCCCGGCGCAACGGAGTAGGGGTCAAAGAGGTCGTTTTCGTGACTCCCTTTGCTTTATTTAGGGTTGGTTGTCTTGGGCCTGTCCCCGAGGTACTAGGGCGTGAATTGCCAACCATTCGTCCCGAAGGCTTTCGAACAGGCCTCTCGATTCTCTGAGCCTTATCTTGGTCTCTCTGGTTCTTATCTTTCGGAATTTGCGGAAGGCGTACAACACCGCGACGCATTCTTTTTCGGTGGTGGTATAGTTAAGTTCCGGTCCCGTCAAGCTTCGTGACAAATAGGCGACAGGATGGTCGAAGCCATCTTTCTCCTGGCTAAGTACTGCTCCCACAGCATAGTCGCAAGCATCGGTTGTTAGGGTAAATTTTTTATTAAAATCGGGAAACTGCAAAATAGGAGCCTCGCAAAGTTTTTGCTTTAGTAGATTAAAGCTTTGCTCTTGGGCATCGGTCCAGACGAACTTGGTATCTTTCTTCGTGAGGTCATACAGAGGCTTCGCTATTTTGCTAAAGTCTTTTATGAATCTCCGATAGTATCCGGCCAAAGCCGTGAACGACCGGATACCGGTTACATTGGGTTAAATTTTTCATGGACATGATTTTGTCAGGGTTTGGTTCACACCCCTTCTCGGACACGATGTGTCCCAGGAATCCTACCTCTCGTCGGAGGAAGAGTACTTTGTCGGGTTGTAACACCAGTTTCGCATGCCTTAATCGGTCAAACAACAGTCTCACCTTTCGCAGATGCTCGCTAAGGCTACTGGCGTATATGATGATATCATCTAGATACACCAACATCTCCACATTTTGCAGGCCCAGCAGGATGCGATCCATTAGTCGTTGGAAGGTCGCGGGCGCGTTTTTGAGTCCCATAGGCATCTTCTTAAACTGCCAGTGTCCCGTTATTGTGGAGAACGCCGTCTTAGGTCTGTCACTGGGTTTCATGGGGATTTGATGAAACCCACTGGCTAGGTCAAAGGTAGAAAAGTATACCGAGTCGCCCAATTGGTCCAGGATGTCCGCGATGCACGGCAGCGGGTATGCGTCCCCAATTGTTTTGGAATTGAGAGCTCTGAAGTCCACCACCATACGCCATCTTGGACGCCCTTGGCTGTCCCTTTTCTTGGGCAAAATCCACACAGGAGACTGGTACGGTGAGGTTGAGGGTTCTATGATGTCATCATGGAGCTTCTTCTCGATGTCCTCTCGCATCACCTCCCGGTGAATGGGTGGGTGGCGGTATTGTTTAGTATGCACAGGGATGTTGTCTTCGGTAGGTATCTCGTGTTCCACTAGATCGGTGCAGGACAATTTATCCCCGGGTAGTAAGAAAACGTCGTGATATTCTTCTACGACACGCCGCACTTGGTCCCTCTCCTCGGAGTTTAACTGCTACGCGTCGAGCAGCTCTAACACGCGCCTCACTCTCTCTCCCTCATCTGTGATTTTTTCGCCCTCAGGCTCGGTCTCTGAATCGGGATCGAACGGGGGTGCGTCGTACTCGCAGGGAATTAATTCATGGGGGTGAACCTCAATGGTCACATCTTCCTCGGTTGTATTCACTGCCAAAACCTTGCAACTCCCATTCTCACTGGTGACGAGTGCATTTCCGATGAACACTCCTGGGGTTCTGCTAAGGGCCGGGAGGTATCCTACTCCCGTATGGGCGTTTATTAAATTAACGCTGATAACTTGGCGGCACCGTTTTTTAATTGTCCACGTGGTACTCCCTTCTTTGGGGTTCAAAGGGGCTTCCAGCTGGGTTTCCTTAGGTCCTTTCTCCTCAGCCGGGGACTCAGCCGAGCCCGTACTTACAGGGGAGGGCTCGGCTAACTCAACCTTGTGAATTCCCTCTGGCATGGGGTCTCGTGGGTTTAAACCCCGCTCTTGGTCAACCATTTCATAACCCTCGGAGTCTAGGAAGGGTAGGGGGTTCATAACGTCACTTCCTATCATTATTTTATTCTTATAATAAGATATTACGGCCTCATTCTGCTTTAAGAATACTCGACCCAGTATTCCGTCATACCGAATGGGGAATTGGTCTGGCACGACATGGAAAAGAGTAGGTTGGTCCAAGGGGATGGCCGCCGCTGTTTCTACCTGGGCATCCGGGTGGAGCGCCTGAAGCTTGATCAAGTTGACGGCAGACCCCGTGTCCAGCATGAGCACCAGATGTCTTTGCTCCTGCGGGAGATATACTCGGATGTGGGTGCCCGGGTCGGGGTCTATTGCAAGCTCCGCAGCGTACGGGCAGACCGCAAGGTGGATGGTACTCCCTTGGTTTGAATTTGCATGGTCTGTGCCGCCTGCGGGGGGCCTGGTTGGTTCACCACTGGCCCGGAGGGTCCTTGAGGCTGGCTCGCCACCATAGTTGGGCGAGCCTCCAGCCAGTTTAAAGGCTGTTGGTATGGGGGATTAGGTCGTAGGTCAACGTCCTCCGCGGTTACAGGTTGACACTGCACCGGAGGCATGGCTGGGTTACGGCTCGGGGGAGGTGGCCCCGTCATCGTAGGTTGTCCCATAGGGGTATTCATCCGCGGGCCTTGTGGCCAGCCATTAGGGGGCCCATATCGGGGATATTGGTAGGTGGGCACTTTATTCTGTTGACTACGGTCAGGGTCATAAGTTTTTGGTCGGGGTGGACCAGGCGGTCGGTAATTCACTCGGTGTGGTCCGTAATTGGGATTATGCCCAGGGGCCGGTTGCCAATACCCCTGGGGGGCTTGCAGATTCGGTACCGGAGGTCGGGGGTATCGCTGTCCCTGGGGGTATTGTTGACGCGGTTGAGGTGGTCCGTTCTGCGTCTGGAACTGCGGCGGTCCTGGTTGCGTATACCGGGGTGTTTGGCTTGGGTAAGCCTGATAGGGCTGTTGGTAATAGACCTCGTAGGCAGTCTCAGCACTCTGAGGTGGTAGTCCCTGCCATGGTTCCTCCTGCTCCGGCAGCTGGCTTTGTTCAGACCACGGGTACCACTCGCCCGCGTCCTCCCCCTCTTGCACCCATCCTACGTAGGCAGTCTGGCTCTCCGCTCCATAGCGAGAGTCTTGTCTCCGCCCGTCGGCTTGGTAGTAGTTGGATCTCTGGCGGGCATCCGGGATGATACGGGCGTCCATCCTTGACTCGAGTCGCACGGCCTCCTCATAGGCGTCTTCCAACTTGGTAGGTTTTTTGGAATCCACCCATTGGCTGAGGCTTGCGGGAAGTCCCTTGATGAAGACATCCACGGCAGCTTCGGTCAAGGGCACCATCATCTTCTCATGATATTCTTCTTTCTTCTCTTCCTTCAAAGCCGACCTGGCACACCGGAGGAGAATGTTAATCTGGTCCTTGAATCCCCCGACCGAGTCACCTTGCTTCATATGCAGGGTGTGGAGCTTATTGTTGTAATAGGCGAAGCCCTTACCGGGGGCAAAACGTTTTTTTAGGTGGCTGCATATTTCCTCCACGTCGGCAAAGTCTTGCCCCCAAGCGCAGTCTTTCGCTGCACCTCTCAGTTTGCTTAGAACAGCCCGCTTATACCCCTCCTTCTGTTCGTCGGAGACGCAGTCTGCTCCATTCCGGACATCCTGGATAAAGTCCTTGAGGGGTATATTGCTGCCGTCGTAGGTACTCAGACCCGCGATGGCATTTTGCAGGCAAAGACTGTTAGTCAATGCCAGCAATGTCGTACCCATGGTTCGGGTCAGGTCCTGCTGGCCCTGCCCGTTGGCATTGGTCCCGCCAGTCATCTCGTGGGGTCCCAAAAGACACCAGCTTAGCTGCCACTCCACTGTTCAAGGACTAGGGGTCTGGAGGAACTACCGGTGTAGGTGTTCGAGATTCGGTCTGGGTCTATCTTTAACGGTGATGGATAACTAGGTCGTCCGCATATAGGGTCAGCTCGATCCGTATAATTCTTAATTCGAATCGAGTGAGCAGGAAGATCCGAAACCCAAGGGCTAGCCCTTCCTGGCTGTAGAGGCGCACTGCGCCGGCTTGTATTCAATTCCCCAGACGGGGTCGCTTTCAACGTCCCTCGGTCGGAACTCCCGGTTGGACACGAGTCAGGGAACCCACACGGTGATAGGAGAATGACGACCACTTTTCTTTATTTATTTATTTGACTGTGAAAGCAGGCGAGTAGAGTAGGTCAATGGTCAGACAAAAAAAACAGGGTAGCGAGTAAAAATAGGTCAAGAATTAGTCAGACGTCACACAAGGGTGGGAAGTGGTCGGATTCAGTAGCGCGCGGCTTCCTCTCTCTTTTTACTTTTTTTTTTTTCTTTTCTCGGTAATATTCACGATATTTTATCAAACCTACCAAATTAATTATTGTTAAATATGCGTTTTAATTATACTAATTATATTATCGATCATTATTAAATTAAATTAATTATAGTAATTTGTTTTTTTTATTAATTATTGAACCTATCAAATTAATTAAACACTACCTCCTATCAATATTATTAATGCTATTACTACTAAAAAAAAAATTCATTTTCCAAGTAGCGGTTGCCAATACTATTGAATTTAAAGTAGCGTCTAAAGCATTCCGGTTATAGGTCGGGCGTCTCTCCGGTCAGCTTGGCGCTCGGAAGGAGAGAATGGAGTGAAACGCCGATAGGCGGACAGCGGCACAAAGAAGAAATGGCTTAGTGCTACTGCGACTCCACGGTGGGGGACTGCACAATAGAGGGAATACGAACGGGAGAATGAAGTGAAACGGCGATTACTTGCGCGCACTTCTTCTCTCGGTCACTTGGGTCTCCTCAATTTAATGTCTCCGCCTTGTAATATATTTTCTTTCTCTGTAGAATCGAAATTTAAAATAGCAGAGGGAAAATTGCAAAAAAAAAAAATTTTTTTTTTTTCTTTTTAAATTTTGAAGATCTAAAATTAAAATTAAAACCTCGAAACAATTAAATTTGAAAAGGCTTTTATTTCTACCACTAAACTTTTACTGTAGTGATTGAAGTTCTATTATTTTATTTTTTTATTTTTTTGTTGTATAATTAAAGTTGAAAAAGATATAAAATTGGGAAAATTGAATTCTTTAAAATTTGAATGAGCAACAAAAAATATTTTTTTTTTTTTTGTGTAAATTAAAATTTATGCAAAGTAATTTCTTGAGTTTATTATTAAAATCATTACCTCTGATTTTTTTTTTTCTATTTTAAATAAGAACCTGTTCTAGCATTAAAGTCAACAACTTTGGTTGAGCTTAAAAAAAAAATTAATTGAGAAAATTACCAAATCTGAAAGGTGAAACTGGAAATAATTGAAATTGCAATTCCAAAAATTTCCAATTTGAAAATTGAAATCGAATTTACGCACTGAAAATTTATGCCCCTGGAAAAATAGGGTTTGACCTCAAGAGTAATATTTAAAATGACCTTCAAAAATTGTAATTTGAAAAATTTGAGTCTTCGCTTTAAAAGGTTTTTCCTCTTTTCCTTTTATTTTTTATTTATTTTTTTTTATTTTCTATTTATTATTATCATTATTAATTTTTTTGTTACAATTAAATTTATTTCTAGTGTAAAATTTAAACTCTGTAAGTTATAATAAAAGTGTGCATAAAGTAACGCGACTAAGTATTTCTTTATACAGACAGCCGTGCAGTCACCCGATAACGATAGCCTCGCCACCGGATGGTAACTCGAGCTTTTTCGAGTTCGGGAGTTTCGTCTATATTTTTTTTGTCATCAAAATTTTTTCTTTTCGCGTACAATTTATAATTCTAATTGCTAACCTGTTTAAATACTAAACTTAAACTACAGGACGGTAGCCTACGCACTGTCCTGGCACGAGGGGAAACTTATTAGCCTAAAATAAAAATTCAAAGTTCTAACTCTAATTACTCTAAAAAAATTTTCCTATTTTTTTCAAATTATACTGTATAAGGTCCCAAACAAGGGGTTTTAAATTATCAAAAGAAGATTATAATTTTTAAAAAATTTTTGAACTTTATAACATGAATATAAGTTTTACTTAAGCTTAAATGATGTGCAGCTGCACGAGCTACACTTTTTCCGTCACCGGATGTAACTCGAGACTTTTCGCGTCGTAGGATGATTTCGGTTATTCTAAATTTTTTTTTATTCTTACGTCGCACTAAAATTATTCTAATTCGGCCTGATATAAAAATCACGCACGGTCCTATTAGAATTGATTACTTCCTAAAAAAGAAAATCACTCCGAATAACGTTTTATGCACGAGCTTAAACCTAACTTCTTTCCAACTTAAAATTACTAAAATCTTAAACTACAAGACTGTCGGGCGAGCGACTTGTCTTGGCAAAAAATTCAAGCGCTAAAACTAAAAAATATTTTTTTTATTTTTTATACTCTAAGTTTAATGCGCGCTCCGCGGGGGGCCTAACTACGCTTTCTGCTACCAATTTTGTTATATGTCCCCGTGGACATATAACCGGCTCTTAATTTGGCAGACCCGGGAAGGAGTCGCGGGGAAAACCGGGGGTGAACGGCACCCCTTGTGTGACGACAGGAACGCGCGAATTATTAATTAAATAAGGTGAAATTTTTATATTAAACTCATTACCTTGGTTCGGGGTCCAAACTCGCTGGTAATTGGTCGATGTGATGTGGTCTGCTTAATCTCCCAGACGTAGGTAAAATAATAGGTTTAATTACTTAATTCACTCACGGGCAAGTTACTTTTAAAATAGGTTTTATTAGATCCAAATCAATACACTGGGGCTACAATTATCGAATCTGATAGGTCCAAATGGCAAATATAGTATTAGGTAATTTAGTAAGTAATAGCTTAGGTTTAACAAGGCTCGCGATCTTTTCACTCTTTAATTATATTTCATACTAACTCGACGTCCGGCGCTCTTCCTCCCTGCTGCATCTAAATCCTTCCCCCGCCACCTTGATTTTTTCCCATCAAAAGTGCGGGAGCAGCATTCAGCTGCAGCTGAAATCCGAAGTGCTGACCGGACCCCTCATCCACATGCACGCACACTCGCGCGAGAATGCTCGTTCGCGGATTTTTATTTGATTGTCACATAACAGGAAGAAAAAGTGTAATTTTAAAATTTGTCGAAAAATATCAAGATATTTTTTATCTGGAAGGGGATGAACTCACGGTTACCCCAACTCTTAAACTAATGATTCATACTACGGATGACATTCCGGTAACTACTAAACCATACCGTTTACCGCCAGCTCATCGTGAGGGAATTAATAGGCAGGTAGACGAACTTTTAAGATTAGGAATAATTGAACCCTCGACGTCTTCTTGGTGCAGTCCGTGTTTTCTAGTTCCTAAACCGGGTAGCAAAGACGGTTCCAAGAACTATCATATGGTGATTGAATACAGAGACGTAAATTCTAAATCAACACCAGACTCCTTTCCGTTAAGAAGTGTAACTGATATTTTAGATCAATTAGGGAACGCAAAAATCTTTTCAGTGTTTGATCTGAAGTCCTCATATCATCAAATTGAAATTGATGAAAGACACAGGTATAAAACGGCGTTCGCCACAATTAAAGGGCAGTTTTCTTTTGCTAGAGGAGCATTTGGGCTTAGAAATATGCCAGCCACCTTCTCAAGGGCGCTAGCAATCGCATTAGAGGGTTTAATCGATAATGAATGCTTTTGCTATCTTGATGACATTATAAGTCACTCAAAAACATTTCAGGAAAATATAAAACGATTAGAACGCTTATTTCAAAGGTTACGTGAAACAGTTTTTAAATTTCAGCCGGAGAAATGTGAATTCTTAAAAGAAGAAGTAATTTATGTGGGTAACGTAATTACGCCATACGCCTAAGGGGATTAAAATTTTTTTGGGTTTAGCTGGATTTTATCGTAGATTAATCAAAGATTTTTCAAAAATTGGGAAGCCTTGGACAAATTTATTACGAAAAGATAAAGATTTCATTTGGGATGATCAAACCCAACAGGCTTTTGATACATTGAAAAATTGTTTGTGTGAAGCACCCTTATAAATATACCCAGATTTTTCGAAACCTTTTAATTCAACTACAGACAGCAGTAGCTATGCAATTGGTGCAATACTTTCACAAGGGATCATTGTTCATGATCAACCTTGTGCATATTACTCGCGGGTTATGACGCCGGTACAGTTAAGGTATGATACCTTTAATCAAGAAGGGTTAGATTTGTAAGCGCGATTAAACATTTTTGACTTTACCTATTAAATAATAAATTTAATTTAATAACAGATCACCGTGCCTTGGTCTGGATGCAGACTCATAAAGAACCAAATTCGCGAATTATGCGGTGGCGTATTGAGTTAAGCGAATTTAACTTTAAAGTTATTTATCGTTCATGTGCGCTCAACCCAGCAGACGCCTTATCTCGTTTTCCGGTTGAAAACGATGAGGATATAGTGCAGAACGAGGAAGATGATTTTTATTTTCCAGGACCATTGCAGTTACAGAAGGTAAAAAGAGAAAATGTCTCGTCAGCAACAAGTGTTATGGGGCTACAACCTGTGTATATAATAACAAGAGCTCAAGCAAGGGGAGACGTGTGCGAGCAAGAAAAAACTTCCCACCCTGCACGGGTACCAGTGCCAGGCAGAAAAAGGGGAAGACCGCGCAAGCTCCAATCGATTATAGCCCAACCTCGAAACCTAACGCAAGTGCAGAGTTCCTCGAGTAAAAATTTGGAAACTGATTTAAACGATGATCAACTGTCCGAAAATAATATATTTGATGACTCTCTTGAAAGAGATTTAAATTTGAGTAATTTATTCAATGATGAAAATAATGAAACAAATCAAATAGAATTATGTGAAGACACAAGTACAAGTCCCACAGATTTAATTGATCCGACTAAGAAAATAATAATTACTTGCAGAGAAAAAATGTTTATGCGGAAGGATAATTATGTTTATTTTATTGACTCCCTGGGTAATCCCTGTGATGAGGGAGCAAGGCAATTGCAAAAAATAAATAAATTACCATATCTTAAACATATTGAAATTACTGAGCCACTATTAATGACAGTAAATAAGAAACTCCATTTTGCTCTTCCATTAAGAGGTGAAACTCCTATTAGCTTAATTTTATTAACAAGAATCTTGATATTTTATTGATTAAATTTAAAACGTTAATAATAGAAGCAAATATCGAGTCAGTTAGTATGGCTAAATCGGATCACATAGAACATGTAGAATGGTCTGAAATAATTTTTAAATTCAAAATTTTATTCAGCCAACTATCAACAAAGTTGATTGTCTGTTTAAATCTAATACAATACTCAATCGTAAGCGATAGAGAAAAAATCTTGGAGGAGGCTCATGCTTCCGCAATTGGTGGACATCATGGTGTTACGCGATGCTACAGACGTTAACGACAAAATTTTTATTGGGAAAATTGGAAAGAAGACGTACTTAACTTTATTAGGAACTGCTTGGATTGTCAACTTAAAAAATTGAGAAGAGTTAAAACCCGTCAACCAATGCAAATAACCGATACCCCACGGGCAAGTTTTCTAAAAATAAGTATGGATATTGTTGGTCTACTAAACCCGACGGAAGATGGTTTTACTTATATCTTAACTTTTCAAGACATATTTTCTAAATACGCAATTGCAGAACCGTTGCGCACAATGACGGCAATCGATGTAGCAGAAGGGCTAATAAAGAAGGTAATTTGCGTTTTCGGGGCGCCGAACATAATTTTAACGGATCAAGGGCGAAACTTTGTATCTAAATTAATGAAACGTGTAGCCAAGCGTTTTCGAATCAAGCAGGTGCGAACGAGTAGTTTTAGGCCCAGCTCGAATGGAAGTTCGGGCCATGGAAGTACGAAGCCATTCCAGCTTGATGGACTTTCTAAAAATGTTTGCGGAAGGTAATAAAAATAATTGGAATCAGAATCTAGAACTCGCGTGTTTCAACTTCAATATATTGGTTTCGGAAAGTACACTTTTTACTCCTCATGAACTAGTGTTTGGACGTCTGGCCTGAGTACCAGCAAATTATAATATAGAACAAGAAGATTTAAATCCTACTTATCAGGGTTATATGAAAGATTTAATTTCTAGATTATATAGCATGCATCAGATCGCGAGAAATAACTAAATTAAGTCTAAAGAAAGATCAAAATTTTATTACGATCGAAAAGTAAATGAAGAAACTTTAAAAATCGGTAATTGGGTTTTTTTTCTTCGTGGGCCTAAACTAAAAAAGTTTCAGAATCACTTTTTGGGTCCGTATAAGGTTGTTGATATATTAGTAAATTCAAATGTAAAAATTCAAATCGCAGAAAATAAATATAAGATTGTGCATGCGGATAGATTAAGAAGATCATACATTGAACCAGAATAAACACAATTCATGTACTCATTACTCACTGGAATGTAGACTAATATTTTTTTTTTATTCTATGTAGTTACTATGCGCTTACAGAATTACACATGCACCATACCAATCGCACTTACTGTCATTCTACACTTATACATTAGTAGTGACAAAACAATCAATAAAACCTCCAATACATTGCACTTATAAAAAAAAAAAAGAAAAATCCATATTAACGCAAATTAATGTTACAGATGGGATCAAATAAAACATTTGCAAAGGAGGATACTGTATCATTGGGCTTGATTGTACACAAGGGGTGTCCAATCTAATGTTTTCTTTGTTACAGTTGGCAGAGTGTGATATTCAAGAACCCATATTTAAGACCAACAAAGTGCACGTACAATTATTACAAGCGCATGAAATTACTAATATTCATGTAAAATTAGAATCACGTGGCACGCGAGTAGGAACGGCTAGTTTTCGTGTAATTTACAGGTTACTTGCGCGGACGCGTCATATCTTTTGGAAGTGTCACTTGAATAATGGAAAAAAATGCACTTGCATAAAACGATCTCGTATCGCGATGAAATAATTAGTAATCTTCAAGCAAATCATTTGGTGGCATATCCAATGACATTTGTGGGTAACATTGACGGTAAGGGTAACTTAGGAACCGTGGGTACTGGAAGGGCCCATATTTTGCCTATGATGATGTAAGTGTTGAGAAATTATCAAGCCGCAGTAAACTTACTTACAAACGATATAATTCTTAAATCGGGTATACGTTGTAAAATCACTGATATTGAATGCATCGACTTCGAAGACGGTTACGCGTTTGGAACGCATTAACTATGCATTCATACAAAAAACCATTAGCTTATACGATGGGAAGGTAAATAAAATAATCGAACACGGCGCACAAATGAATTTCACAAACGAACGGGGAAATACGGCTTTACTTTTGCATATGAGGCATGTTTTCTGGATATGAGTCAAATCATCTGAACTGTGCCACTAAAAATGATGCACTCGAATTTCATAAATATTTTTAAAGATTCTGATTGGCTGTTATCTCAAAATTAACGTCCTAAAATTTTTTTTAAAAATTTTAATTTTTGCAAAAGTTATAAACAAATGAATTGTAAGCATCTTTTTTTTTTAAATTGCCATATTTTCAAGAATTTTTAATAAAAGTTCACAAAAATTTAATGGCAGTCTTAGGAATATGTACAGAACCGAGAAAAATAGTAAAAAAATAAAATAAAATATTTCTAACAACAAATAATCAATTTTTTAATAAACAATTAAGGTTTTTACTACTTTCTCGACTATTTCAATTCAAATTTTTTTCATAGTATTATTGTTTAAAGTCTTCTTTGGACGATCGCATAAAAAAACTTGTGCATTCTTACTTAGGAAGAAAGTCATAAATGTTTAAACATTGACGCGTGAGCGCTCGACGGCTGCCGAGCCGCGCGTACAGCGCCTTGCGACCCAACCCGCAACGCATCGTACTTACTTTAGAGCTTTTGCATGCCGTTTTAAATAACAATATGAATTATTTTATAAAATAAAAACCTTTATTTACGTATTGACAATTACTCTTTATTATTAATTTACAGTTTTTTTGTAAGAACTTGTTTTTTAACAAATTTTGAATGACTCGAAATAATTTTACTTCGATAACAACTAGTTGCTATCGAAATTAGTTGCTTTTCTAATGTCGAAAGCTTTATTAGGAACTTTTATTAGGTACCACTTTGTTAAGATTTTTTATTTTTTCTAATTTTTTAATTTTTGCAGCCCTTTATTGATGATTTTAAATCTACTGATTTTCGCCTGAGGTTTTTCTTCGCACGGGCCGTCGAACTATTTGAATATAAATCTGGGGCTTGCCAGGAAAACTCTCGTAACAATTTGATAAGTCTATTTTAAAAAAATAAAAGATTCAGAAATTCAAATAAATTTATTAATTGCAAAAATGTATTCAGGATGAAATTTAATAATTTTTCTAAATACATTATCTTGAATTATAAATGAAAAAAAATTTTTGATTAAAAAACAAGTTTTACCTTTGGGATATTCATTTAAGTTTCAAAAGTTTATTTTTTTTTTTAAACGGACTTATCTCCATTTTCCTTTAACCCACAATAATAATAATAAACTAGTTTTGGAAAATTATTTTTATTTCAGGTGTCAATTGCTTACTGTAACTGAAACTACAGATGATTTCATTGAGAATCTGTGTTCTGAATTACCGAGCATTTTAAAACATTATTTTATTGCTGAATCACAAGGAAAGTTGTAACGGGGTATTTCTAAAGAAAAGGGCCTCCCTTAAATAATTAATGGAGTTTCCCGGGCCCTCCCGTTACAAGGAAAATCTCTACAAAACTCTCGGGGAAAACTCCTTAATCTGGGGTCAGGGTTTCCACGGAGAGAAAACCTCCGGGAACGGTTGGTGAGCTAGAGAGAGAGAAAATAAATTATTACAAAAATTTTAGGTTAAATTTGATTTTTATTCTTGTCTACAAAAATAAAAAATAAATCAAGTCTACAATTACAAAAAATAAAATTTTAATTTGAGAACAAAGGAATTAAACAAACTATAAAATAGTCTACAAAATGGCGGGTAACGACGCCGCGCCAAGACAAAAAAAAACTCTATCGAGTTTATTAAACTTTTAATAATAGCCAAACAGAATTCTCATTTATCGTGCAATGTACAAAATTTCCGAAAAACCATGCTTTATAAAGTTTCCAATAAAATAGAACAAAAACCTTACGTTACAAAAATTTCAACCAAAATTCTCTGATGCCCCAAAATGGCTACTCTCTGGTTTTTCAACTCTCGGTATTGCAAGAAGGAAATAACCCAAGTTTTCGAATTCTTCTGTACCTAGCTGTAAATAAAGAAAAAAAAATGTCTACAACTCAACTAAAGAAAATGAGGAAAAGGGAACTTAGGAAAAAGTCTACTCAAAGAAACAAAAAAAAAACACACTCTCAAACACTACCTCACGCTGTGGCTACTGAGAACAGAGTGACGCTCCCCGCGTCTCTCTGACTCGACTTCCTTCCTCACCATCCCCTCAAAACACTCTCCACCAATCAACAAAAATCAATCCAATTAAGCCTCATTCATACTCGAGGAACAGTCATTTGTCCACCAATCAGACACATTCACGCCACAACACCCAATCACGCTCCCGTCTACAATCTTCCGGTGGCGATCGCCACGCCACCTATAGTACGCGCGAAAATCCAAAATAAAGAATAAACATAATGCACACGAGGCACTCACTGCGTTAACCTATCCCTCGCGCACATACTCTCTCTCTCGCTCTCCCCCATACGCACACATTGTTCGCGCAACGTACACAATACAAAAAAAAATAATATCTCACTCACGCCCGCGTCTACTGTGGTGAGCGTGCGCGCACGCGCTTGGCGACGCAGTTGCGTCGTCTGCCGACACGCGCCGCGCACCTCCTCCGTCGCCGAAAACTCCCCGACGGAGAATCGGAACCCGTGTGTGGTGTATGTGTGTGTACGTGCACGCCCTGGGCCGGGAGAGCCTTCCCGGGTGGTGAACATGTGTGTGTGTGTATGTGTCGTGCGCGCGCCGGGTGCTCGTGCTGCTGCAACAGCAGCGTCCAGCCGACGGCGATCGTCGCCACGTGGTCGGCTTCTGCTGCGCGAGAAAGTGGCATGGTTATCACCTGGGAAGGTAAACAACAAATTAATTATTTCTTTGTTTCCTAGGTGACCCGACACTGCCAGGTACAAAAAAAATAAATTACGAGGGATTCACTCCCTCGCAAAGTATTTAAAAACAATTAAAGAATCACTTAAAACTGGAGAATTTTTGGTTACTTTAGACTTTTCTGAAAATTACTCTTTTAAAATTCAAAACGCAATTCAGGCTCAACATTGGTGTACAGACCAAGCTTCTTTACATGTTTACGTTATCTACTATAAAAAAAACAACGTTGTTGAGCATTTAAATTTTGTAGTTTTTTCGGAGTGTAAGGACCACGATGCAAGTGGAGTACACTTGTACAATTCTAAGATGATTAAGTTTTTAAAAACAAAGTTTGAATCCCGAAACGTTAAAGAACTTATTTATTTTTCGGATGGGGCTGGGTCCCAATATAAGAATCGCTATAATTTATTGAATTTATTTTACCATGAGAAAGATTTCGGTTCGAAAGCTGAGTGGCATTTTTTCGCAACCTCCCATGGTAAAGGTGCCTGTGATGGCATTGGAGGTTGCGTAAAAAGAGGTGCATATAGGGCGAGTTTGCAAGATAAAACAATTGTTACGACGGAAAAATTGCATGAGTGGGCGAGTAGTTATTTTAAAAAAATTAGTTTTGACATGTGCACATTATCTGAGTATCGTGATCATGTAAAAAGTTTAGAAAAAAGATTTAGCACAGCTAAACCTATTGTAGGAACACGCTCTTTTCATTGCTATAAGCCGAGTACAAAAAATTCATTAGAATGTAAAATTATTTCGAGTCATTCAAAATCTGTTAAAAAACAAGTACTTACAAAAAAACTTTGAATTAATTATAAATTAATTAACTTTAAATTACTTATAAACGTCAATACGTAAATAAAGGTTTTTATTTTATAAAATAATACATATTGTTATTTAAAACGGCATGCAAAAGCTCTAAAGTAAGTATGATGCGTTGCGGGTTGCGTCGCAAGGCACTATACGCGCGGCTCGGCAGCCGTCAAGCGCCCACGCGTCAATGTTTAAACATTTATGACTTTCTTCCTAAGTAAGAATGCACAAGTTTTTTTATGCGATCGTCCAAAGAAGACTTTAAACAATAATACTATGAAAAAAATTTGAATTGAAATAGTCGAGAAAGTAGTAAAAACCTTAATTGTTTATTAAAAAATTGATTATTTGTTGTTAAAAATATTTTATTTTATTTTTTTACTATTTTTCTCGGTTCTGTACATATTCCTAAGACTGCCATTAAATTTTTGTGAACTTTTATTAAAAATTCTTGAAAATATAGCAATTTAAAAAAAAAAGATGCTTACAATTCATTTGTTTATAACTTTTGCAAAAATTAAAATTTTTTTAAAAAATTTAAGGTCGTTACTTTTAAGATAACAGCCAATCAGAATCTTTAAAAATATTTATGAAATTCGAGTGCATCATTTTTAGTGGCACAGTTCAGATGATTTGACTTATATAGTAATGCCTCTCTTAAAGAACGGTGCGAACATTCAATATTTGCCATACATTAAGCCATTTTTATCGTATTTAATGATCAGCCCGGGTCATGATTTGGAAATGACTAATTTTTTTTTGAGTTTTAAAAAACAAGGGGAAATTTTGGAAGAAATTGATGATAATGTTTTATTTAAAAGAAACGCAGTCTTGTCTGAAATGATTCAGGAACTCAAAATTATGAAAAACACTGTATTTTTTATGAATTTCACTGTATATGATATTATTGTTAAAGAGTACACTGAGTTCATGAATGTTTTTAGAAATGACGGCCTTGCAACAAAAAAAGGTCTGAACAATTCAAATTGCATAAAAAAGAAGGAAAAAAAATTAAATTATAAGATAAAAAAAAAACGCATTGGGTCTTTAATAATACACAAGAACAAGCGTGTGCTTCATGTGTGTTAAAATTATTATTAGAAATAAAAAACACATTTTTGTGAAAATTTTTTTTTCTTTTTTCTTTTTTTCCCTTCTTAAAACTGTGTGTTTTACAATCAAAAATATATACAAAAAAAACTAATGGTAAACATGTGTTTGTAAAAAAAAAATTCGAATAAATTCTTTCTTGAAGGTGGAT
Source organism: Encarsia formosa (assembly GCA_038277355.1). Taxonomy (NCBI): domain Eukaryota; kingdom Metazoa; phylum Arthropoda; class Insecta; order Hymenoptera; family Aphelinidae; genus Encarsia; species Encarsia formosa. The sequence continues at coordinate 87,065,580 of CM076184.1, read as the reverse complement.
ATTGCGAGAATATATATACTCAAAAAAAAGACAATAATAAATTTGTAAACACGTATCTACGTGAGAATTTAATAAAAATAAAAATAAATTTTCTTTTCGGTGTGTAAAACTATTTAATATATACATATATTCAAAAAAAAGAAGTAAAAAATATATAATCTCGTGCATTAGATAAAAAATAATAACGAAATAGCTGTGTGGTAATTGATAATACTTGTGTAAAAAAAAAAACTATAAACATAAACTGTGTGCATTCAGATAGGATACTCGAGTGAATTAATACAATTTCAATGTTGTGTATTTGGTGTCATATTAAAATATAAAATGTGCCCATTCAAGATTTATGAGCCTTTCCAAATTGTCAAGGAAGTTTTGCAAGATCAATTTTTAGTAACCCAACTATACAACGCAATAAAAACGGATGCACCTGAATTAAACCTTCTTCCGGTACCAACGGCATCGATCGAACAAAAACAGCTCTGGGACAAGGAAATAGGAAAAGAAGACATTAATGCCTCAAACATACCTACTCAAAGAAATAAAGAAGTTCCTGAAACAAATAACATCATGACTGAGGACCAACCATCAGATGAGCTAGTACCAGATGAGATGATAGCAAATGAAATATCACCAGATGAACCATCACCCGACGAGCCATTACCAGAAGGAACAGTACCTGTCTGGGCGAACTCAAATTGGATAGTAGAACCACTAACGATTGATTTCGATACATTGGCGGACACCAACGCAGAAAAAGAAGAAGAAGAAAAAATAAGTTCGTTAAAAGGAATTTTGTTAAAAGAATCAGGAGATTCCTCAGAAGAAATAAAAGAAGGTGCAAGGACTGCCACCGTTGGAAACGTTATCAGGAAGTGAATTTATTAAAAACACATTTGAGCCAGTTTTAATAATATTGATGTTTTGTGTAAAATTATTTTGTTGTCGTGAAAATATGGATTATAAAATACTAATAATAAATCAATGTGTATGTGAAACAAATAAATAAGGATGTTTTACAAAATATGTATGCAAAAAAAAAAACATAAAATCAGTTTAATGATGGCAGCTGTTATTTTTAGTCTAAAATAGAATGATATGAAATTGATAAAATGTTTTTTAAGGGGTAAGGGGACACTCTTACCTAATTAATTTTTATGCATCTGCCATAGATTAACTTATTAATTTAATAATTAATGCATGTTGTTTCGAATATGTCGCTGCAATAGCATAATGGAATAAATACAGAAACATAAAATATTTAATTCTGAAAAACAAAAATTTTCGCAGTTTTCTGTATTTACGCTATTGGGAAATGTGTAAAACAGTGGTCTGTTCCAACAAAGAGTATATTAACAAATTTTCTCCTCTTTCAATAAAACAGCGACAGGTAGTTAAGAGCGATAAGGGTACATACCCTTCGAGTCAAGCAAGTGTGATAATAGAGCCGCCTACATGGGAAGGTTCAGAAATTAGAAAGACACCAGTGGGCTTTCTGATTTCTCTCTTCTCTCTCTTTAGGCAATATCATTTAATCTTACTGTGTGACCAGTCAATAATTTATGTATAACTAATATATAATTACACGACATATCCGGGTGCCTAAACAAGTTCAAGTATAAAAACCATATCCAAACAATAAAATATATTCTATACAATTTTTATGTGCCAACAAACCTATGTTTTTTAAATGAATATATCATATATTACTAAACACATGAATATGTGCAGCAAATTAAGTAAGACTAACTCAACTATTAGTATTATATTCTGTATGAGTTGAGGTATTTATGTATATTGTGAATGTAATAAGCTCATATTTATAAATGTTAAAAAAAAAAGAGCAAATCCATAAAAAAAACAAACAAGCAACAAGAAGAAAAAAAACTACATCCAAGAATGATTAAAATTATGTATTATAAAATACTATGTCCAACCTTTTCAAACCTATCCTTTATAAAATCAGACTGAACTTAATTCTTAACCCTTAAAGTACACACGAGGTGTAAAATACACCACATAACTGTCAGTGTGGCAGTTCTGGATTTGGGTGTGTACTTTAAGGGTTAAACGCGTCATTTCACCCTATCTTTTCTCGGCTTCTCAATCAACCGTTACATCTGTCTCACGGATTGGAAAGAATCATTTATTCAAAGTTTGTTAACTTGATATTTACGGATGCTTGAAATGCTTTAACGTGTATCATGGGAGCGATAACATCTCCATGGGGGATGGTGTCACGTCGTTACGTGGCATCAGACTCTCCATCGGGTCATACACGCGCCAGATCGTATGTGATAAAAGTCACGTAGAACTATCGATTAGTCCAAGGACATGCGTGGTCTTCCGAAAAATATGTATTTTAAGGGAAAGATTGACAACCCCACCCCAAACATCTCACTATGCAAATTCTGACAACCGTTATACCCCTTCTGCAAGTATATAAACGGGATGAAAATGCGGACCAGGGAGCAGAAGAAGAGAAGATTCCCACACGACAAGGGTGGATTGTTGGTGCCGATAGGCGTACGCTTGGCGTCGATCAACTTCCGATTATTCATCAGGCTCCCGATCCTCGAGTTTAATAAATCTAAGTTCAGTCGGTTTTATCCCTTACACCTAGTAACAGTCTCTTGTGTATCCAACGTTTAATTTATTAAAGCATAGTTTGCTCAAAACATCTCGTTTCTTTTCAAAACCCTTCACCGGAGTTCCTGATCCAGACAAGGTAATACTTTACATTTATTAATGTAACTTCTTTTAGAATTATTCAAGCCTCTGGTCAATTGGCGCAAGCCAAAACCTAAAAACTCGGTCAAGAGCCAGGGCCTCTCTTTCAATGATAATACAGTGTTGTTAACTATACATTTTTATAATTTTCTTTATTTTATTTTACACGTTCCTAGTAGAACGTGACACAAACTTATTTTCATTATTAACTTTTATCAGAAATTTCGTCTAATATACTTAATTTTTTAATATGTGTATTTTTTATGTATTATTAAATTTTTCCCCAAAAGTAATTATAATAATAACAATGATAAAAACACTTATAAAAATAATAATAATTATAAATAAGTTTAAAAAAAACATTTTTTCTTTAATTTTCAAGCTATTATTTAATTCGCTGGTTTAAAGTAAGAACCTACTATTTCAGTGGGCCAGAGCAAGAACCTACTATCTCAGTGGGCCAGAGCAAGAACCTACTATCTCAGCGGGCCAGAGCAAGAACCTGCTATCTCAGGGGCCAAAGTTAAAAGCAACTGTCTCACAGGCCCAGTTAAACAATTACAACAAAATATTTTTTTTCTTTTTTAAGCGTAACAGAGTTATAACGTAAGTATAGAAACTAAGTTCAGAAAAGAAAAAAAACTTTGATGCTTGTTTGAAGAAATAAATTAACGCGAGCGAAAAGGGAAGAGGAGAAGGCAGGAAATCACTGGGCTTCGAATAACTGACACTGGCATTTAACAACTTTAACTTTTGGTGAATTTATTTATCGGTATCTAATGTTTACAATAGAGGAGAGTGGTCACGCCGTTTTGACCGGGTGGCACTCTACCTCTGGCAATAGTCATTGACTTTAATTAGCGGAGCACACTAAACGCGACTGCTCGCTTTCTTTAACTGATCCCGACTGCTTGCGGACGGAAGTCTTCTCGGCGACCACGCCTCGCGTGAGTCGCTCGGCTGATTTCCGACCGAGGCAGTCCAAACTAACGGCTTAAGCGCCAAAATTCAAATTTATACTATTAATTCTAAACAATGCTATTGTTGAAATGGGCCTGTGAGACAGTAGCTTTTGACTCTGGCCCCTGAGATAGCAGGTTCTTGCTCTGGCCTCTGAAATAGCAGGTTCTTGCGCTGGCCTGCTGAGATAGTAGGTTCTTGCTCTAGCCTGCTGAGATAGAAGGTTCCTACTCTAAACCAACGAATTATACTCCTCACAAATATTCAAATACAAAAAAAATTTTTTTAATAAAACAAAAAATTTTTAAATATATAAATACTTGAAAAAGAATTAAAAAAAAAAAAAAACATATATATGGGTCAAAATAATACTTTTTTAAAAAACCGTCCGCACGAGGTTCACCGATTTTATTGCAATTTTTTTTTGCAAAAGTACTATTTGATAGAAGACTTTTGCCGCAAACTAGAGGCCTCTATCTTATTTCTGCTTGTTGCTAGATTTTTTCAAAGATTGAAAAATGGCCTATTTTTAAGCTGTTTTAAGCAATTTTAAGGTATTTTTCGAAAAATTCTAACTTTTGATCAAAATGAGATAGAAACCTCTAGTATACGGCAAAATTTTGTTCAAAATAAGTTCTTTTTTGTAAAAATATTTTGACAACAGATATTGCTATTTTTGCTCATTTGCAGGTATCTTCAAACGACCGTAGCTTTTTCTAGGCTAAATTTTTGTGCATATTAAAAAATTGTTAAATTTTTTTTATGAATAAACAAAAATTTTGCGACTAACCGGAACCCTGTGCGATCTTCCGCTTCCAAGATACAGCTGTTTAAAGTTATCAAAAAACACATAAACGCGTTTTTTACGATTTTCACACGCATTTTTAAACGGTTTCGACCTTTTTTTTCTCTCAAAAATATGTAGAATCTTCTCTACATATGTTTCCAAACAAGCTCCCATAGTCATTGTAGTGCGGATTTGGGATTTTAGTTGATTCCAAAGCATACACTTTTGACACATTGTATGTGCTGAACTAGTGTTTTTTTAACAATATACACGCTACATTCAACTTTTTCGTTCATTATAGATGTTTTGAAATTATTTTTTGACTTAAAACTATTTAAATTCCAGCCAAAATTAGGTCGCCTGCTATGAAAATATAGATACTCAACGAAATATTGATCTCAATATCAAAATGATATACTTCTTTTATTCAGTTTTTTAGTTTTTTGATTCGTTAAAAATCTATGTTCAAATATTGTAAATAATATACCACTTGTTTATTTATTTTTTTCTATTTTTGAAATTACAAATAATTCATCATAGTTTATCAATTATTCTGATAAAACAATCATGAATTACTATTGCTTACTCTGAAAAAAATGAGTCCAAATTAAAAATGTTATTTTTTGAATGCTATAAAGCATGAAACAATCTACTAATCTACATTCTACTTATAATTATATCCACTTATGAAAAAGAGAATGAGAGATTCGATTAGAAAGTCGAGTCGATACATCAAATCGAAACTTAAACTTTGATTCTTGGAGCAAGAGCGCTGCCTTTCAGGCCTCTCAAAAGTGTGAACCAGCTGGACGCGCCAAATTTGTAATCTTCAGGCATGCCTGATTTGAATTTTTTTTTTTTTTTTAATTAATAAAGTGAGTAACGAAATTTCAACTCTTAATAGCCAAATAAGCGGACAAGCTTACAACCCCATAACTCTAGGCGTAGTGAATAACAAATAATTAACTTTTTTAATAAACAAATAAGCCTATAAGCTACAACTCCAAAACACTGGGCGTACTTAGTAAAAATAATGAATTTTTTTTAATAAACAAATAAGCCAATACGCTACAACTCCATAACCTTGGGCATGGCTGAAAAAATGTAAATATTTTTAATAAACAAATAAGGCGATAAGCTACAACCCCATAACCTTGGGCATGGCTTAAAAAATGTTAATATTTTTAATAAACAAATAAGGCGATAAGCTACAACCCCATAACCTTAGGCATGGCTGAAAAAAATGTTAATATTTTTAATAAACAAATAAGGCGATGAGCTACAACCTCATAACCTTGGGCATGGCTAAAAAAAATGTTAATATTTTTAATAAACAAATAAGGCAAAGAGCTACAACCCCATAACATTGGGCGTAGTGAATGAAAAATAATTTATTTTTTTAATAAACAAATGAGCCGATGAGCTACAATCCCATAACATTGCGCGTAGCGAATATAAAATATGTGAATATTTAAATAAACAACTAAGCAAACAAGCTTACCACCCCATAACCTTGGACATGGATAAAAAAAATTTTTGAGCCATGCCCAATATTATGGGGTTGTTAATAATCAGCTTATTTGTTTATTAAAAAATTTCATTATTTCTCTTTCACTTCGCCCAGTGCTATGGGGTTGTAGCTCATCGCCTTATTTGTTTATTTAAAATATTAACATTTTTTTCAGCCATGCCCAAGGTTATATGGTTGTAGCTCATCGCCGTATTTGTTTATTAAAAATATGAACATTTTTTTTAGCCATGCCCAAAGTTATGGGGTTGTAGCTTATTGCCTTATTTGTTTATTAAAAATATTAACATTTTTTTCAGCCATCCCGTACGAAAAAACCCTGAAAATTTGGGCGTAAACTCCCAATTTTGGGAGTAAAGACTCAACATTCAGAGTAAAGTACCAAATCTGAGAGTAAACTCTAGAATTTCGAGAGTTTACTCTCAAAGTTAAGTCTTTACTATCAACTATTGAGAGTTCACTCTCAAATTTGAGACTGTACTCTCATCTTTTGAGGGTGACTCTCAAAATTTCAGAGCACACCCTCAAATTTGAGACTGTACTCTCATCTTTTGAGGGTGACTCTCAAAATTTCAGAGCACACCCTCAAATTTTAGACTGTACTATCAACTTTTGAGGGTGACTCTCAAAATTTGAGGGTAAATTCTAATCGTTAAGTCTTTTCTTTTTCACTCTCATCTTATGAGAGTGATTTTCAAAATTTCAAAGTAAGCTCTTACGATTGAGTCTTTACTCTAACTTCTTGAGAGTACTCTCTTAATATTACAACTTAACTTCCAACATTTGAAGGATGGGTACTTAAACATTATATTAAAGTTACTCCAAAGTATTTGATGATTTACTATCAATTTTTATTTTTTTCTGAAAGAAAATAATTCTGAAAGAATCAAGGTAATATTTAAATTTTACACCTAGTACTTTGTCAGAACTCTCGAATTTGCTATTAGTTTTTTATTTTGAATTACCTTAACCTAAAATAAATCTATTTAATTTATTTTCTTTTTTGTCAAAAATTTAACTTGTAATCAAGCTTTTTAATTTAATTAATACTATACTTTAACATGCTGTTTATTAGTTTAATTATTTTGTATGTATGATATCAAAGCTATATTTAAGCTATCAATCCTTTTAATATTTTGTCTTTATTAAAAGTTATTTTATCTCACAAGCTTTTGAAAATAAAAAATTTTCAATATATTCCAATATACTTCAAATGTCAGTGCTATCTAATATGCTTACATAAACTCATGAATCTTTTATAAAAAGTTTTATTTTTAATTCATGTACGGAAATTTTTTTTTTAATTTTCTACTGTTCTACACGAATTTTTTTTAAAGTTGGTGAGTTATGTTATTTTAATAAATTATTACATTCTGATTGAACAAATAATGGTTTTAAATATATCTCGTTTACATTATTTTTAATATGGTGCTATTGATAAATTTGTAATAAAACAATTTATTGATTGTATCAAAATAATAGATAATAATAATAGATTATACGTGACTGATTTTGAAACTAATTAATTTATGAAGAGAATAAAAAAAAAATTGTTTTTTAAATCTTGTATTTTTAAAGAACCCGCGCGCCCGACGATCCACTGCTATAACTGCTGGACTCTGGCTGGCCCACTCGCTAGTATAGGTTAGGTTAGTCAGTGAGTCTAATATACCACATGTTGGTGGACCGGTAGTATTCTAAGAGTTCATTTAAAAAGTCATTGTTGAATAAGTAGTTCCTTGATTATTATTCAGTGCATTATTTTAATTTTATTCAAACAAATTTAATTTTACACTGTACTTTAATGTATTAATTAAAATTTAAAAACAGAAAGAATACCTAAAAATCACTAGGGTTATGATTTTTTTCTGAATTAGATAAGTATATTTTTATCTACATTTACAAGTAGTCAATCTTTTATTAATATCAAACAATTTCTTTAAGAATTGATTCTTTGGTAAATATTTATGTTTTATTAGGTGAAAACTTAAATTTAATGCAGTGGGTGAAGTTAATGATTGCATTAAATTCAGCTCAAAACAAGATGTCCCTAACTAAATTCAAGATAGAAGATATGGATAAAGTCTTTGAAAATGCAATGTTAATCAAGCAGAAATATCACAAAATTACCAAAAAATACCAGCAGATTGAGGAAACATAATGATAGAGTTTTCTAATGCGCATCAAACAAACTAAAGTAATTGCAGAAATACTGCAGTGCTAGTGAACAGTGTTTTTTATATTAAAAATAAAAAAGAAAATTTATCAAATGATTATTTCTCTTTTTTCATTAATGTAAATAGTGATTGACCGAGTTACACCGGAAGCTAATTTTGTGCAAAAATTAGTTTCAGAAAATAAACAGCAAAATATTGGTCAAGGTTTAAGATATATGATAGCGCTGAAAAAATACAACTCTGCTGTATTTTATAAATTATATGAAAAGGTGTTTGTTTCTGTTATTTAAATAAAAAACTTTCATCAGCAAACAAGCCAAATAATAATTTCTTATTTACTATGGCCAACGTTGGTATTTTCACTTTGTAAGTAGAAAGTTCTTTATTATGTTTACATAGAATGTATTGATAATTAAGTGATATTTGAACAAGATTGAATGACTTTGAAATATAATTTTTTTTAAACTTTTGTATTTAAACCAAACTAATAATATCATACTTAAAATTACTTATAAACATGAGTATCTTTTGATTAAGTGATTAAAATCATTCGGCTTAATACAGTTGAGATAAAAAACATTTTTTTTTTTTTTTTAATAAATCACAGTATTAAAATATTTTAAAAATATGATGATGAAAAACTTTTCAAAAATGTTTTTTTAATTAGTTACAATATTACTTTTTAGTTATCAAATACATAAAAAAATTCTTTATCTTTTCTCAATGTACTACATTCTTTATTTTTTATCATGAAGATACAATTAAAAAGATTCACAAAAGTCTTTACTATTGTGCAATGAAAAATAGTTTTTTTTCTACAACTAAAAAAAATTTCTAACTTGATAAGATTGTCATTTTTTTTCATTTTTCATAAATTATTGAATAGAATATTTTAAGGTATTGAAAAAAAAAATCAGGTTTTAAGTTTATGTAGTAAAACTATACAGCTATTAATTGAAATAAACTCACGTATACATGTTCAAAATAAATAAAATAAAAATAATCAACTTGTTGTTTAAATTTATTTCAGGTTTCAATTTCAAATTTAAAAGCAATCAAATAAGAATTTAAGTCTCAATTTAAGGATAAAATTCTAACGAAAATTCGCTCTCAAATTTAACTCCCAAATAAAAACTTTCAATTGAGAGTTACTCTTACTTTCAGTTGAGAGGTTGCGAGAGTTTACTCTCAGTTGAGTTACTTTCGAACATCCCTCAACCTACTTGAGGGTAAACTGGGAGTAAATTTTGAGAGTGTAAAATTTACCCTCAATTTGAGAGTAACTCTCAAGTAGGTTGAGGGATGTCCGAAAGTAGACTCAATTGAGAGTGACTAGTTGGGAGTGATTTTGAGGGTTTTTTTGGGGATAATTTTGGGGATTTTTTCCGTACGGGATGCCCAAGGTTATGATGTTGTAGCTTATCGTCTTATTTGTTTATTGAGAAAATTAACATTTTCTTGAGCCATGCCCAAGGTTGTGGGGTTGTAGCTTATCGGCTTATTTGTTTATTTAAAAAAATTCATTATTTTTACTAAGTACGCCCAGTATTTTAGAGTTGTAGCTTATTGGCTTATTTGCTTATTACGAAGGTTAATTATTTGTTATTCACTACGCCTAGGGTTATGGGGTTCGAAGCTTGTTCGCTTATTTATCTATTAAAAATTTAAATTTCGTTACTCACTTTATTAATTTAAAAAAAAAAACCAAAAAACAAAAAATTCAAATCAAGCATGCCTGAAGATTTTAAATTTGGCGCGTCAGGCTGGTTCACACTTTTGAGAGGCCTGAAAAGGGGCATTCTTGCTCCAAGAATCAAAGTTTAAGTTTCGACTCGATATATCGACTCGACTTTCTAATCGAATCTCTCATTCTCTTTTTCATAAGTGGATATAATTATAAGTAGAATGTGGATTGGTAGATTGTTTTATGCTTCATAGCATTCAAAAAATAACATTTATAATTTGGACTCATTTTTTTCAGAGTAAGCAATAGTAATCCATGATGGCTTTATCAGAATTATTGATAAACTATGATCAATTATTTGTAATTTTAAAAATAGAAAAAAATAAATAAACAAGTGATGTATTATTTACAATATTTGAACATAGATTTTTAATGAATCAAAAAACTAAAAAACTGAATAAAAGAAGTATATCATTTTGATATTGAGATCAATATTTCGTTGAGTATCTATATTTTCATAGCAAGCGACCTGATTTTGGCTGGAATTTGAATTGTTTTAGTCAAAAAATAATTTCAAAACATCTGTAATAAACGAAAAAGTTGAATGTAGCGTGTATATTGTTAAAAAAACACTAGTCTAGCACATACAATGTGTCAAAAGTGTATGCTTTGGAATCAACTAAAACCCCAAATCCGCACTACAATTACTATGGGAGCTTGTTTGGAAACATATGAAGAGAAGATTCCACATATTTTGAAGAGAAAAAAAAAAGGTCGAAACCGTTCAAAAATGCGTGTGAAAATCGTAAAAAAACGCGTTTTTTGTGTTTTTTAACAAATTTAAACAGCTGTATCTTGGAAGCGGATGATCGTACAAGGTTCCGGTTAGTCGCAAAATTTTTTTTTTTTCATAAAAAAGAATTAACAATTTTTTTATATGCACAAAAATTCAGCCTAGAAATAGCTACGGTCGTTTGAAGATACCTGCAAATGAGCAAAAATAGCAATATCTGTGTAGGACTGTATTATTATAAAAATAACCAAACAATGTTGTCAAAATATTTTCACAAAAAAGAACTTATTTCGAAAAAAATTTTGCCGCAAACTAGAGGTTTCTATCTCATTTTGATTAAAAGTTAGAATTTTTCGAAAAATGCCTTAAAATTGTTTAAAACAGCTTAAAAATAGGCCATTTTTCAATCTTTGAAAAAATCTAGCACCAAGCAGAAATAAGATAGAGACCTCTAGTTTGAGGCAAAAGTCTTCGATTAAATAGTACTTTTGACAAAAAAAATTGCAATAAAATCAGTAAACCTCGTACGCACGGTTTTTAAAAAAAGTATTATTTTGACCCATACACATGTATATATAATATTTTCAAAATATGGTTTTAAATTTATAATATATCCTAATGCAATTGCACAAACTTTTCTATAAAAAAGACTTATATGACTAATTTGATTGAACTTTTTAAAGTGATAAAGATAAAAAAAACGCTTAATTTTTTTTTAGACCACCTCTTCAATTGTATAAACAAATAATAAGATTTTTTTTTTTTAACTAAGACGGACAAAAATAGGGAAGAACTCCAACGATTATTTTGATATAAATTATTAGAAGATTCAATTAGGTAAAATTTAAAAAATAGCTGCATTTTTAAATATTAAATAGTTATTAAACGCAACGCAGTATAGAATTTATTCGCGAAAAAATTATATTACTTGTTTGCGGCTGCACGTATCCGCATAGTTGGTGGGATTATATTTCCCCTTTTCGTGACGGACGAAACTTTTTGTCGACGAAAAAAATTGTACGCCAGCAGAAATTTTTTCTTGTCAACAAAACATTTTTGACGTCATAAACGTCTACGTGCTGTAAAATACCTTCACGCAATAATTTTCTAATTTTTATGAATTGTAACAGCAAGCGCGTTGATTAAATTCGAATTCGGCGCTAACTTTTATGGAACGCAGATGCGGATCGGTAAGTCAGGTGATGACGAGATCTACCGATCAGCATTACTCTTATCTCGGCGCTTGGCGCGATCACACGGGTGTCAGAGAGCGAATGTACTTATTTACTTTTTTGTGTTGTTAGATAACTTTATTGAGGTTGTGTTAGATAAAGTTATCAGTGAGAAGTTGTGTAGATTTTCCTGTGATCCAGTTGTCATTGGATCGGAACGGGGAAGGCAAACATCTCACGGAATGTCCGCGTGCGGCCTTGGAAGGCATTGTCATCTTGTGTGAAGCCATTCGGGCTAATAGTAATTATCATTATTATTGTTTAATTAAGCGAAGGTGCACCTGCTAGAAAAGTAAGTCCGCGTAGCGGTTAATCATTGAGTATTTGTTCGTGTGATAGTTAGAGTCGGAGTGTGTGTGTGAAGTACAGTAAGTACTTAGATTTTGTATCGGAGTTAGTCCACGCATTTGTTCTTTTGGCGCGCTGCGGCAAGCAGTCGAGCGCGAGAGTGTGTGTGTGCGTCGGTGTGTTAGTAGCGACCACAACACAGCCGACGAACTTTTTTTTTGTGAAATCAATTTTCGTCGTCTTAAGACTTTGAGTCATTCGGGTTTGATTGTTTGTAAACAATCGTATGGAATATCATGTAATTTTTATTTTTTTATTTTTATTGTTAATTAAAATTATTAAAATTTACATTTGATCATTAATTTAAATAACCCGTGTTCCTGCGATCGGTCCACGTAAACTCACGCCACTACCGACGAAGGAGAGCAGCCGCGCCGCGTAATAATAACATCAGTTCGCGTACGCGTCTTCCCCCCAGTTTTCAGGATTGAAGAAAAATCGACGGATTGTCGTGTGCACAGAAAGTGCATTTTGTCAGCAGGTCGGAGGAGTGCGGACGACGATCGCCGTGGGTTCTCGTGTTCAATCACGATCCTCCGAGGAATTAAATTCCTTAATTCGAGCCCTGTGACAGAATTGAAAAGCAGATTGAGGCTCAATAATATGATAAATCAAAATAAATTAATTTATAAATATTATAAATTTATTAAAGTTGTTTTTTTAATATTATTTAAATACCAATCACAACTTAATTACCTAAAAAATCAATATTAAAATTAATTTTTGTGCTATTTACCTGTTGTTAATGAAAACCTTGTATTAAATTTTTCTACCAGGCGAATAGCCATAGATAATTAAAATTTTTTGCTTAGCATTAATTGGTATTTTTAAGTAATGTTTAAAAATATTTTTAATTTAATAATAATACTTATAAATTAATTTATTTTAATTTAACTCATTATTAATGCTTAATCTGCTTTTCAAGTCATCAAAATTCAAATATTATTGCGTGAAAGTATTTTAAATCACGTAAACATTTTTGAAATAATAAATATTGGCTGACGTAAAATTTTTCTCGTCGACAAAAAGTTTCGTCCGTCACAAAAAGGGGAAATATAATCCCACCCCAGTCAGATTCCACTATGCCATGGCGAAGCAAGCGCATACACTAGGAAAAAGTTGAGAAACAGCGCCCCCATTCGTACGGTAGTATTCTGTATGCTATACGGGAGAAATATTTCACGTGTGGGCAATATTTTACCCACCACGAGAAATATTTTTCTCAAGCTTGGGTGTAGCGCCTCTTACGGCAGACTCGATAACTTGTTTTTGTTGCGTTTCTCTCGTATCTGGACAGAATATTACCCATGGTGGTCAGGAGCAGCGCCCCCCTGCTTTTGGGACAGCAGACGCTCAACTTTCTCCCAGTGTAGTCTGGAGTCAGTTGCTTCAAACCATAATAGAGTTACTTGCAATGATTTGAGGTTACTTCGGCTGTTAATATGATACCTTACTGTATAATTTCTTAATGTAAAAACTTTTTCGTACTTTTGCGTTATTTCTTTCTCAAAATTCTTGCAATCATTAGTTTTTATTTTAGAAATCGATTCCTAAGATTCTTAGTTACTGTGCGAGGGAGTGAATCCCTCGTAAATTATTTTTCTTACCTGGCAGTGTCAGGTCACCTGGGAAAAAATGAAATTATTTGTTTGTTTGTTTACTTTCCCAGGTGATAACCATGCCATTTTCTCGCGCAGCAGAAGCCGACCACGTGGCGACGATCGCCGTCGGCTGGACGCTGCTGTTGCAGCAGCACGAGCACCCGGCACGCGCACGACACATACACACACACACACACATGTTCACCACCCGGGAAGGCTCTCCCGGCCCAGGGCGCGCACGTACACACACATACACCACACACGGGTTCGATTTCTCCGTCGGGGAGTTTCCGGCGACGGAGGAGGTGCGCGGCGCGTGTCGGCAGACGACGCAACTGCGTCGCCAAGCGCGTGCGCGCACACTCACCACAGTAGACACGAGCGTGAGTGAGACTTTATTTTTTTTTTGTGTACGTTGCGCGAACAATGTGTGCATATGGGGGAGAGCGAGAGAGAGAGAGTATGTGCGAGAGGGATAGGGTAACGCAGTGAGTGCCTCGTGTGCATTATTTTTTTTTATTCTTTATTTTGGATTTTCGCGCGTATTATAGGTGGCGTGGCGATCGCCACCGAAAGATTGTAGACGGGAGCGTGATTGGGTGTTGTGGCGTGAATGTGTCTGATTGGTGGACAAATGACTGTTCCTCGAGTATGAATGAGGCTTAATTAGATTAATTTGTGTGGATTGGCGGAAAGTGTTTGGAGGGGATGGTGAAGAAGGAAGTCGAGTCAGAGAGACGCGGGGAGCGTCACTCTGTTCTCAGTAGCCACAGTGTGAGGTAGTGTTTGAGAGTGTGATTTTTTTTTAGTTTCTTTGAGTAGACTTTTTCCTAAGTTCCCTTTTCCTATTTTTCTTTAGTTGAGTTGTAGACATTTTTTTTCTCTTTTATTTAGAGCTAGGTACAAGAAGAAATCGAAGACTTGGGTTATTTCTTTCTTGTTCAACACCGAGAGTTAAAAAAAAACCAGAGAGTAGCCAATTTGGGCATCAGAGAATTTTGGTTGAAATTTTTGTAAACGTAAGGTTTTTTTTTATTATTTCATTGAAAATTTATTAAAGCATGTTTTTCCGGAGATTTTGTCTATTGTATGCTAAATGAAAATTCTGTTGGATATTATTGGAAGAGTCTTTTAAAATTCGATCGAGATTTTTCTTTTCTTTTTTGGCGCGGCGTCGTTACCCGCCATTTTGTAGACTACTTTATAGTTTGTTTAATTCCTTTGTTCTCAAATTAAAATTTTATTTTTTTTGTAATTGTAGACTTGATTTTTTTTAATTTTGTAGACAAGAATAAAAATCAAATTTAACCTAAAATTTTTGTAATAATTTATTTTCTCTCTCTCTCTAGCTCACCAACCGTTCCCGGAGGTTTTCTCTCCGTGGAAACCCTGACCCCAGATTAAGAAGTTTTCCCCGAGAGTTTTTGTAAGAGATTTTTCTTGTAACGGGAGGATCGGGGAAACTCCATTAATTATTTAAGGGAGGCCCTTTTCTTAAGAAATACCCCGTTACAAATGGCGCCCGAACATAATTTTTTTTTTGTGTACGTTGGTTCGATTTCTCCGTCGGGGAGTTTCCGGCGACGGAGGAGGTGCGCGGCGCGTGTCGGCAGACGACGCAACTGCGTCGCCAAGCGCGTGCGCGCACACTCACCACAGTAGACACGAGCGTGAGTGAGACTTAATTTTTTTTTGTGTACGTTGCGCGAACAATGTGTGCATATGGGGGAGAGCGAGAGAGAGAGAGTATGTGCGAGAGGGATAGGGTAACGCAGTGAGTGCCTCGTGTGCATTATTTTTTTTTTATTCTTTATTTTGGATTTTCGCGCGTATTATAGGTGGCGTGGCGATCGCCACCGGAAGATTGTAGACGGGAGCGTGATTGGGTGTTGTGGCGTGAATGTGTCTGATTGGTGGACAAATGACTGTTCCTCGAGTATGAATGAGGCTTTATTGGATTGATTTTTATTGATTGGTGGAGAGTGTTTGGAGGGGATGGTGAAGAAGGAAGTCGAGTCAGAGAGACGCGGGGAGCGTCACTCTGTTCTCAGTAGCCGTAGTGTGAGGTAGTGTTTTTTTTGAGAGTGTGATCTTTAAATTTCTAAGTTCTCTTCTGTAGACTTATTCTAAGTTCTTTCTTTTTTTTTCTTTGAGTTGTAGACTTTTTTTTTATTTTATTTACAGCTAGGTGGATACAAGATTAGTAAAACACTTGGGTTAGTCCACTACAAATTGAGAGTTGGAAACAAATAAAAAAAAAAAAGGAACAAAAGAGAGAAATTGAAGTGGCCATTTTGAAATAGAAATTTTTGGGTAAAAGTAAGGATTTTACATTATTCTATTAAATTTTTTTTAAAGCATGGTTTTGTTTGGAAATTTGGGATATTGGTACGCCGATTAAAAAAAAAAAACAAATTGTTGTTATATATATTATTGGAAGAATCTTGAAAAAAATTCGATCGAGATTTTTTCTTTTCTTTTTTTGGCGCGGCGTCGTTACCCGCCATTTTGTAGACTTTTTTATAGTTTGTTTAATTCCTTTGTTCTCAAATTAAAATTTTATTTTTTTTGTAATTGTAGACTTGATTTTTTTTAATTTTGTAGACAAGAATAAAAATCAAATTTAACCTAAAATTTTTGTAATAATTTATTTTCTCTCTCTCTAGCTCACCAACCGTTCCCGGAGGTTTTCTCTCCGTGGAAACCCTGACCCCAGATTAAGGAGTTTTCCCCGAGAGTTTTTGTAAGAGATTTTTCTTGTAACGGGAGGGCCCGGAAAACTCTATTAATTATTTAAGGGAGGCCCTTTTCTTAAGAAATACCCCGTTACAACTGACTTACATTTTTTTAATGTTAATTCCTAACTGATGTCCCTTTTTATAATGATGAAGGACGACGGAATGTCCTCGATTTATAATTGATGTGATTAGTCGACAACGTAAAATTCAAAATATTCAGCTGAATAGTTGAATACTCTGTTGCTAAGAATTGTTATGCAATAGTTTTTTGAATATGTCACTTGAGTTGATGTAGACACTGTATTGATTTTAACAGGCATAAAGAAATCACAAGTGTTGTGGTTTGTAATTTTATTAAAATAGAACAATGTTTCGAGAGAACAACCCCCCTCTTCAGGTTACTATACAAAAATATACATATTTACAATTTAGATTCTGTTATGTGACAGTTATAATGCAAATAACGATTAATAGAAAGCAGCGTAGTTCTGCAGAATTTTGATTACCCAGCAAGTGTACGCGCTGCACTCTTGTTAGCACGACGCCCTGGCTAGGGAAGAGTCGTGGTGGCAGGGGAAGGCACCGGCCGGCTGGTGCTGGAGCAGCGCGGGCCAGTCTCAATTAAGTAAGCATTAATTACAAACGAGTTCCTACTTTGTCGGAGAATTCGTCTCGCGGTTATAATTATTCAATAAGTTTTTTTAGCGCGACCAGTGATCCTTTGCCGGATGCATTGTGTTCTCCCTAATTGTGTAATTCGGATAAATCGGATAAAGCTCCCACTCTTCATCGTTAAGCAGCTTCTTGTCGGGAGATACCCTGTGCGAATGGCGCTGTCGATCAGATTTACGCTGATCACCTGCCGATTCCGCTTTTTAGATCGCGTCCCTTAGATAAATCGCGTAATTACTCTCGTCCGTCGACGCACGCTTGGGGATTCCGATTCCCCGGTACCATTCCCGTCCGGGCTGCTAATATTAGGGAAGAACGTTAAGTGCTAGTTAAGGTTGTTCCCAAAAAAATTGAGTTTCTTAAAAAATCCCTAAAACTTTGGACAGAGGTAGATTTTTGAGTCTTGTACACGCTGGTATTTTTCTTATACCCCAAAGCCATACTTAATTTTGAGATATTGGGCTCAGAAGTTTCAATTTTTTACATGGGATTCCTATGCTGAGCGCGTGAATTCATATTTATTTTGAAGATTATTTTCTGATTGCAACCTCAATTTTCTAAAAATATTTTTTAAAAACAGGTTTTCTTGTAGCGCAGATATATAATCAAAAAGAATGAAAAATGCATGATTTTAGCATGATTTGGAGCAGCGGCGGCGACGGTAGCGCGTGGCGTCAAAGTGGGCGCAACGAGCGTCTATAACTATATTTTAGGTTAGCTATATATACGCTTCGGAACTACCTTAACACCTAACAAAATTGGTAGCAGAGACCGTGATTAGGTTCTCTGAGGAGAGTAGTTAAATTAGAGTAGATAGCGAAAGAGTAAGAAAAAATTTTGCCAGGACTTGTTGGTTGCACGACAATCCTGTAGAATAGTTACTTCGTCATTATAATAGTAATAGTAGTAGAATTAAAATTCAGAGAATCTAATTTAATTTATTGAATTTCAGTGCGTAAGAGAGATATCGGGTTGCAAGGCAGCTCGAAACATCTTGCATGTGCGCTCAAGGCGGTCGACGCAGCCTCTGATAAAACGTCGCGTAGAGAGTCTGTACAGTGTTCAATTTTAGGGCAATTTTGATATGCTTTATACTTAACTATTATAATAATTGATAATTTCCTAATTTTAATTGATTTTCACAGTAATTTTGCATTTTCTTTAATTAGAATATGATTTGAGTTAGTGTAGTGAATTTTCATCTACAAACAAGGGTGTATTCGGAAACGTCTCCCAGTTACTGCCAGTAACTTATGTGGCAACACTGTCGCCAAACAAAAATAAAAATATATCAAACATAACCTATAAATAATCGGAGTAGGAGGCAGGAGCCTTTAAAGTAGTAAGTTCCATTATAAACAATGGAAGAAGTAGTAGTTTTGTTAATGTTAGTTATAATAGACTCCAGTGAAAGTGAATCATCATCTGATGAGTGATGAAGAGAAATTACTTGATTCCAAAGATGAAGAGAGGAGGAAAAAGCCAAGAGTAGTGAATTTTATTGAGACTGTTGTCAATTTATTGATTGATAAAGAATTTAAAGAAAATTTCAGGTAAATAATGCCTATTAAACAGTTATACTAATAGAAATTTAAATAACTTTCAATAAAACTAATTAAAAAATATAGAATTGTTTCAATTAGTACGCTAAAACAAATTTTATTATTAATGTTATTAATATTATTATTATTAATTTTATTAGTAATGTGTTTAATGTACTACTTCTTATTTGTATTTGTTCACTTTCAGGTTGAGTCGAAACACTTTTGAGTACTTGCTACTCCTACTTTGTCCAGTTTTGGAAGGAGCTTACCTATAGGAAGAAAACCCATATCTCCTGAAAAGCAACTTTATATTGCCTTGTGGATGCTTGGTACACCAGATTCATATAGGTAAGTAAAGAGTATTATTAAAAAACTCAAACTTGAAAATTTATGATTATTAATGGTTTCATCTTTTAATTTTTATATAATATTGACAGGTCAGTTGTTTTAAAATTTGATATATCCAATTCTACTACCCGGAAAGCAACTTGGCATGTGGTGAAAGCTTTATATAAGCTTAGACATGTTTTTATTAAATGGCCAACGCAACAAGGGATGCTTGAGACAGCTAACCGAATCCAGGGGCAGTTAAGTCTGCTCGTGTTGAAGTAGTTGCAAAAATTTTTGCACTTGTACATGTAATATTCAAATTACAAAGAAATAAAACAGTTTTTCAGTATATTTTTTTAGTTTTTATTACTTAAGTTATTATGATAAATATTACGTCAACTCTTATCAATTAATTAAGTTATTATGGTATTATGGTATATACTCCAATATTTAATAGTACAACTTTTTTTAAAATATACAATTTATATAATATATACAGCTTTTTCTACTTTAAAAGTTCCTAATTGAGTCCTGCCTCCTCCTACTCCGAATATTTATAGGTTATGTTTGATATATTTTTATTTTTGTTTGGCGACAGTGTTGCCACATAAGTTACTGGCAGTAACTGGGAGCCGTTTCCGAATACACCCCAAATAAAATTGGGAAAAAAAGAGAAATTTTGAATTTGTTTAGGTTGACAACCGTGTTTAAATTTTATATTTTTATAATCAAATTTTATAAGTAATTTTTGAGTTATACTTTAGAAAAAAATTAAGTAAGTACCGGATGCGTTCATTTTGAGATTTTAATAGGCAAGATTGCAATAAGAGTGTTTATTCAAATTATTATGTATATAAAAGTTATTAGTGGTGTTTAAACTGAGTCGTATCTTCGTTTTATAGTAAGCGCTAAGTTTTATTAACCTTCTATGGCAATTTTATAAACATTAATACGGAATTAAACTTATAGATTACAAAGGTAGGATATACAAGTTAAGTTAGAATTTTCAGTTAGTAAAAACAAAAAAAAATAATATCAAGAATGAATGAATTTTCTTTATGTAATTGTTTGGTTGTAGAAGGATAACGAAATCTTGCAAATTAAAATTAGTGAAATAATATCAGAAAGAGAGACAGAGGATTCGGGTGGTATCCTTTTCGCAACGCAGCATTGAATTTTAGTCGGTGACAACCACTGCTGACGCAGCGTCTGACACTACACCGAAAGAAAGGTGCACTGTAAAAAGTCTTCCGTACACCGAAAAATCGGTGCAAGGCACCGGTGGGATTCAAAAAATCGATTTTTTTTTCTTTGCATTTTTTTATTGTAAATGTCTCAGAAGTATTGTCTCAAAATTTTAAGTGATTTGAAGAAAAATTTACGAAGTTATAGTGCTTTTAGAGAACGAAACAGCATGCAGTTTGAGCGTGAGGCAGAAACTTCAAATGCGTTTTTCCCAAAACCATCATTTTTTTGCGGTGGACATTTGAAGATGGGCATTTGAAGACGATTACACTGATCTTTTTGAAACTTTCCACAGCTCTTTCATACATATTTTTATAAGAGGTCAGGAGAGGAATGCATTTTTTTTCACCTAGAAACAAAATAGTGGCCACAAAACGGCGGATTTTTACTGCAAAAATCAGTATTTTGACTTTTAAAGGTCACCAAACGTGCAAATTTGAATTGAAAGAAAAATCCTCTCTTGACCTCCTTGAAGAATTGTGGAAAGTTTCAAAAGGATTGGGGCAATAGTTTTCAAATGCCGATGTCCGCAAAATAACGGTCCCTAAAGAAGTCTCCGAGAATTCTTTGTTATTGGCCTTGTTTTGAATATTTTTTTAGTCCAATATTGGTGTAACACTTTTTTCTATAAAGCAAAGTATAGTAAAAAAGCTAATTTTTCGGTAAATTAAAGTAACGAAGTTGCTTTTTACTAAGCCGAGCCAAGCAGAGCCAAAGTGAGCTAGAGCGTGCTGAACTGAGCCAAGCAGAGCCAAGCCAAGCCGAGCCGATCCAAACAGAGTCGAAGCGAGCTGAACCCAGTCGAGCGCGGCCACGGATCGTTTCCTTGGATGATCAAGATATGCTGAGCTCAACCGAGGCGTGCGCGGCCATGGCTTTGGCTGACCTAGAACTCATGAGGCAGATCGAGCTAGGCTAAGCCGACCTGATCGTTACCGTGGCTGGTTAACCTGGGCTGAGCCGAACCGAGCGTGGTCATGACTTAAGATTGCTCAGTTAAACGCAACTGAGGATCGCTGGGCACGATGTCATTTTTGAACTGGGACTGTCTGAGAGGAATCGTTGCTTGTTTTACCTATAATTTTTGGAAAAACAGTTCAGTTATAATCGGAGGTTTTAGTTTTGTGCGTTCATTCAGTCACTCAGGTCTAGATTAATTAAAATTTTTTCGTTCTATAACAAAAAAAAAAAAATATCTTATAGTTCGGTCCAAAAATAAGCTTAATCTATCTTACTGTTTTGAACTATGTTTTTTGTACGAAATCTACGTGCATTAGTGCATTATGCCCAGGACAAAGTTCCTTTCCCTGAAGTTATAGTATTTTTTTTTGTCATTAGCTCTTATGGGTGGCGCTCGAATGTCCACCGATCTGTCTTTTTTCATCATTTGACCAAGTTATTTCAAGCTGCAAATATTTTTTACACTTTTTTAAATTATTACTCTTAAAAATTAGATTTCGAAAAAGTATATTCTCGGTTGGTTTATCCGGGTTAGTTTTGCTGTCACTGTCGATGACTTCTAATCGCGCTTTTTTTTAAAAACTCGAGTAATAGGAGTGAAAGTGCAGTCATAGAGAAGGAAACAATATGGCTGCCCATAACTATTTTCAATGCGATCAGCGTGTATGACGACGAGACCCTAAATTAATCATGGCTGCCCAAAACTATTTAAATCCACTAGAACAGTGCGTGAACCACATGACCTCATCCCCACCACGACTGCACTTTTCCTCCCAATACTCTTTCATAATTTTTTATTTTCGAATTTATTAGAATAGTTTATATCTTACTGGAGCCTTGCTATAATCAAACCTGCATTTTTCAAGGTACAATCCAGATCGTTAGCGCTTCTCGCATTTTGTTGAAGCCTTTTTAATTGTAACAGAGCCCACTCAGCTTGTCTGCATTTAGAGCCGGTTTTGCATTTATATGTGAAGCTTGCACGCACGATACGTCTTTTAATCAAAGGGTATGAAGGATCACTTCATATGATACTTCATATTTATTCGGTACCTTAAGAATAAATAGTTTTTCGATTACTTTAGTTTTATATGTATTTTTTTTTTTATTTTCGGTAGACTTTCGAGCACTCTTTTAATTCCAAGCTTAATCTACGAGGTGTTCGAGCCCTTTTGTTACATTTCTCATGCAAAAGGTTGGCTATCTCTTGCTTGGATGAATTTTATAAATCTCGGCTTGTACTTGCCACTGTGAACGCACTATAACATGAGACGAAAAAGTATTCTGACTCGAGCGAAATGTTTACAGCACTCGGTTTCAGCTCAACCGCCTTCGGCGGTCTTGCCTAATCCTCGTCCTGTAAATACGCGTAATGGAAAAATGCAATCTTTAACTTGCTATAACTTTAAAACTACATAGTCAATTTTAATCAGCATTCGCAAAAATGTTTAATAATATCTAATGAACATCTCCAGAAAATTTGAATGAATTCTCTCTCATCATCTCTCTGTCTGCTCGTCGGACCGCGTATGTTGCTCTGTGATCGCAGTCGTTTGTTTCGCTGAACTTCAACGCATTTTCGACTGTGCATTAAGTCTAAATCTGTTCAACTCTGTGCATTCATTATAACTATTGCGTAGTGAAAGTTTACTTGCTGTGATCTTTTTCTTTAAAGTATTACAGTGCAACATAGTGTTTGAGGTTAATCTGAACTTAGCACGCTTGGTAACGTCGTCCCACCCAAGGAATTCGATTTTCGCCGCCAGGAGAAACTAGTTGTAGTTACCGACTGTGTAGTGTCCAACCTCACCAGCTCTTTTGCTACTCACCTTTTCTGCCGCGAAAATTTAAATCTTAATTACCTGTCGGATCAAAAACTGGCGTTACCACTCGCCTGGCTTGCTACTCTTTAATATTGATTTCCTGCTTTAACAATCACTTACCAACATGCTAGTTGGAGAAAACGTGTGCTCGAGCTGCAACATGCCCAAAAAGCCCAGGAATCTCATCCACCCTTGTTCCGGCTGTAAACTGCTGTTTCACACAGGATGTGCTAAATTCCTGGTTAATACCAGCGGTAAAATTCCTACTAAGGTGTGCCAAACCTGCGTTGAGGCTACAGGGACTGCGCCCACCTCAACTAATCAGCCATAAGACACTGCCACACCCAAGACTGCTTCAACCAACGAAGAGGCCTCACTAAACCTAATGAGTTGAGATATTTTAAAGCATCTTTCGGCACCCGCGCCGATAACATTGAGGGAAAGCTCAATGATCTTCCTGAACTTGCTGAGCAGGTGAAAAATCACGATGAGCAACTCAAGGAAGTTCAACGTGATATAAGTGAAATCAAAATAAGACTCGATTCCGAGGATGGGCATTCTTCAGGGGCGGACTCTGAACTCCTTTTTAAAGTACAGGAACTTGAAGAAAAAAATGCAGTCTTGAGTCAGCGGGTGTCCTGTTTGAACTCTGTACGCAAAGGCTTGACCACAGACCTTGTGGTTGGTGGTTTATTTGTACCTGAGGGTGCTAATCTTAAGGCTCTCGCCTACTAGGTGCTGAAAACGGTCCCTCCTGATACTGAATTGAGAGATACTGCTGTAGTACGTCAGCTCAACAAGACCACAGCTCGATCAGCCTCTATGAACAAGCCTTGTAAGCAAGCCTTGCACTCCTCTGTAAGTACTGACTCATTACAACCACAGGCTCCGGACACTGAGTCGACAAGTGCGCCACGACCACCATCGAAACTTATAACCCTCCAGTCTCGGCCACTACTCAAAGCCATAATTTTGTCGAAGGTCAAATTTGGTAAACTTCACACCTCGAGCTTACGCTTTGCCGCAAGACCTCAATCCGGAGTCCCTGATCCCTGGACTCATCAATGTGAACGAATACCTACTTGGATACAAATTTAAACTTAATAACCTCGTCCGCCGCAGAGCCTCGGAAAAGGATTCTGGCTTCGTTTGCTTCGTGAGAGATGTTGAAATCTTCGTGAGAAGAAAAAAAAGGCGACAAACCTACCGTCATCAACTCAGAAGATGATCTGTACCGTTTTTTGTCATCGTAGGCCTCTACCAAGTTCTACTTGCTGTGCGACCCTTGCTCTCCCAAGGTAACACTTCATCAATTACATCTTCATGCTCATCTCATAAATCTCATTTATCTTAGTTACACTAGCCTGAGCCCTCAACTTCATACTCATGTTCATCACCTAGTTCTCAATCGTCCAAGAGTCAGCCAGGTACTAGACTTGAGGTCTGTTTGATTATCGCTAATTCACTTAGGGGACATTTGGGTCAAATAAAACACTTTCTTTTGAATCGCCTAGTGGTACATGTACTTGCCATCACTGAAAGCTGGTTAGCACCCTCAATTGAGAGCTCGCTTGTCTCGCTGGATGTTTACATTTTGCTCAGGCGTGATCGTAAAACTCAGGCAGGAGGAGTTGCGCTTTATATTCATAAATCACTATCTGTGAAACATATCTGCTCTTACACCACAGAGTGGATGGGTGATCGTGGTTTTCCGGAATACTAGTTTTGTGAAGTTAGTTTTAAACGGAGGTAATCTCATCTTTGTGAGTGTGGTTTATAGGCCCCCACACGCGCCATTTGTCGATGGCACCGACTTCGTGAAAGACCTTCGCGTGAGCATGCAAGATTACAGCACCAAGGTTATTCTTGGTGACTTTAACGCGGACCAGCTGTCGTCATCGGGTGATGCCAACTTTGTGTACACTCTTATCGCGGAGCATTCACTCTACTCAGTACCATATGGGCCTACACACCACACTGCGCACTCTGACACCTGGCTTGATCTCTGTCTTGTGGATGTTCTTGACACGGTATCGAGTTATTGGAAGACTGACGTTCCCTTCATTGCCGGCCACGATCTATTAACTGCCACCCTTGACATATTTGTACCTGATCTTTATACACCTAATTTTTTCTATAGAAACTACAAGTCAATGGGCGTGATAGCGCTTAATGACTACCTTCAGCAATGCGACTCGATGGCAACCAGGAATGGCTCAACTTCACTTGACAACAGCCTGAAGTGCTTGTATGACAACCTTCATGCTGCCCTTGATATTTTTGCGCCACTCCGTAGAGTCGGATACAGAAAGGGACGCCATCCCTGGTTCACTCACTACCACAGGTCCCTCATAAAAGCGAGAGACCGACTCTACAGACGTTACAAACGCTCAAAACTGGAGACAGAGCTCTACGAGTACAGACTTGCTCGCGCCTTGCACTCGAACCGATTGAGACAGCTAGGCTCGATTTTTACTGGCATCGGCTTCGAAACTTGACTGACCCTCGGCAGATTTGGAAGGAGCTCAAGCACTGGGGAATTTCCCCTAAACCTGATACGAATCTTGCTGGTTTCACTGCGGAGGAACTCAATGCCCACTTTGCCTCTGTGTCATTTGATGCTGCTGGGGTTTTATGGAGGTAAGGATATCGAACTCGAATATCGAATTTTTTTTTATTTTTCTCCATAGGTGCTAATGGTAAAAAAAAGAAAAATTTCGAGATTCGAGTTCGATATCTGTTACCTCCATAAAGCCCCTGCTCCTGCCCTCTCTGAGTACTTGGATAATCTAATAACAGAGACGGCATGAGCCTTTTTGAATTCATTGAGGTCACACTGAGTGACATTATGACCGCTATTAGTCAGTCAACCTCGCAGGCTGTGGGCGTCGATCAACTTCCGCAGAACTTCATTCCTTCTGCCCTTCCCTCTATAGGCCCTTTTATTCAGCACATCTTTAACAAATCCTTGACAACCACAACTTTTCCTGACCAGTGGAAGCAATCGATTGTGGTTGCTCTCAACAAAGTTCCTTCTCCTGAGTGCTTGGGTGACTTTCGCTCTATCGCTTTACTTCGTTTTTTGTCCAAGATATTGGAGAGATTGGTTTTTTATCAGATGTCTGTGTTTGTTGAATCTGAGGGACTATGGACAAATTTCAGTCGGGTTTCAGGGCCGATCATAGCACCCAAACTGCCTTACTCAAACTTACTGATGACGTACGTCGCGGAATGGATAGGAAACACATCACTGCACTGGTACTATTTGACTTTAGCAAGGCCTTCGATTTGACAGATCACCTTACCCTACTGACCACTCACCTGGTTTCTCACCTGGGCCACTCAGATAGGTTGCCTCGTATTTGTCAGGTCGTTCGCAAGCAGTGAGGGCAGAGGATGGTTCTTTGACTTCATTTCGCTGTTTGAATAGAGGCGTGCCGCAAGGCTCGGTGTTGGGACCTCGGCTTTTCGCGCTTTATGTCAGAGACATTGCACAGGGACTTGACTCTAGCGTATGTCATATTGTCATTGCGGACGACCTGCAAATATATTTGCAGGGCCGAATCGAGAACCTTGCTCAACTGCTTGACCGACTTAGCCAAAATGCGGAATGGATAGCGGACTGGGCTGCTAGGAATCATCTGTCGCTTAGTGTTGGGAAAACCAAGGCTATGATCCTAGGATCAGGCTACTATGTGGACAGAGTCGCTGAGATTGGCATGGACTTTATTTTTATTTTGTTATCATCACTTAACTACTATTATTTACTGTTAAAATAATTTATACTTTTACTTTTGTATCTATATGTATTCTGAAATTGTGTACAACATAATATACATTGAATAAACATATCAAATCAAATCAAATCTAGTCATGTATTTGGTAGAAAACCACTTTAAACTACCGTAACTTGGAGCAGGAAATTGTTTGATGTTTAGGAAAAATTTATCCAGAGGGCGCTATAGTCGCTCGACGATACCGAAAAAAAGGATAAAAACAGCATTCACTGTAACACAGTACTGTAGTACAGAATTGCCACTGTAAGCATACCAAAAAAACTTTCATTATAGTAATAGTACAGTAGTGATCAAAATTATAAGGCACCCCCTAAAATTCGTCTGTTTCAAGTTAATATTTTGACTTTGTGCATGCCTGCACGTGTTTAAATATTTTAGTAATCATCTCTAAAATTTTTTTTGTTCAAAACAAGTTCAGTACTTGAAAAAAAAACGTTTACTTTATATTAATTCGTCTTTCCAATCAATTATTATCCTCTTTTAAGCTTAAAATGACTTTTTTTTAAAAACAACTAAATTTAGTTCTTTTATGATCTAGATAGTATTCTGTAAAATTTCTATTAACACCTCAATGAATAATATATTTTTTTTCGCGTTTCTCCGATGTTCAAGTTTATCGAAAAAAATTTTCAAGCTGATTAATAGAAAAATGTTCAAGCCACAAAGAAAAAATACATTTTTTTAAACTTGAAAAAACATTGATTTTTTGTACTTTTACATTGTTTTTCGCTTAAATTTGCTTTTTTTTATTAATTTGGGAGGTAAAAATTATATTAAACTGATATTTGATGAATTTTAAACTAATTAAATTTATTATGAATCAAAATCTTACAGAGAATTTAAAAAAAATATGTTAAAAAACAGTTTTTCTAATACAGTTAAATTTCACAAAAATAACTTCAATTTGTATTTAATTGATTACAAGTAATAGAATTAATTTATTTTTAGAAATAATTATTATATTCATGTTTATTATTTAATATAATATGTTTTTTATATATTTAGTAATTAGTTTACCCTTCTTTAGTACTTAGTTGATCCTCATTTAGCCTCGAAGCAAGCGCGAACTCTTCGGACCATAGATTCTGCAAGTTTTTTACAGTAACTCGGACTCATTTTTTGCCAGGCTATAGCAATCTCTCGTTTTAAATCTTCTAAATTTCTCAGGTGTTTGTCTTTGATCATTATCTCTATTTGATCCCAAGCATTCTCAATTATATTCAAATCTGGAGAACGTGCTGGCCAATCTAGTATAGGTATTTTATCATCATTAAACCATTGCATCGTTTTCTTTGATTTGTGACACGGAGCGTTGTCTTGTTGGTAATACCAAATTTTTTGACGTCCATAAACCTTTGTTTTTGATGGAAGCATAAAATTTTCCATAGTCTCGATGTATTTTTCGCTGTTCACTGTACCTTGCACAAATTGAAGTTCTCCTTTTCCTTTTCCTGACAGGCAACCCCAAACCATAATTGATCCACCACCTTTCTGCACTCTTGGAGCAAGGCAATCAGGATTGTATTTTTCACTGCTGGTACGTCTTATTCGCTTTGGTCTGTTTGAAAAAAGTTGGAAGCTAGATTCATCGCTAAAAAGAACTAAATTCCATTTTTCAACTGTCCATGATAGCTTGTCTTTGCACCATTCATACCTAGCTTTTCGGTTTTTTGCAGTTAGAAGAGGCTTACGAGTTGCGACAGCAGATTTCATGTTCTTCTCAAGCAAACGTCTATTAACTGTTACTCGAGACACTTTTACATTAAGTTCTTCATTTATTTGATTTTTGATATTGTTTGCTGTAACTGCACGATTATTCTTTGCCTTTTTAATAATAATTCAATCAATCCGGTTACTTGTTATTCTTGGCCTGCCAGCGCCACTTTTCACTTTTACGGATTTCGTGCTTTCATACGTCTTAATGGTGTTTTGAAAGCAACACCTACTAACTTTTAATATTTTTGAAATTTGACTCTGATTTTTTCCTCCTTTCAACAATCCTATAATCTGCCACTTAATTTTATCAGAAACTGCTTTTCTTCCCATGATGAAAGTTATGCAAGCTTATAAACATTTAAAAAACTAATTTATCAATAGTGACGGCTCGATCGGTAATGTAGATAAATTCTTTACCGATCGAACAATTATCGCTACTGGCATTCGAATTCTACGAATTTGAAAAATTACTTCAAGTTGAATAAACTCTCTGAAACTTCTAACTGAATATTAAAATTAATGAAAAAGTCAATTCGATAAATATATTGCTTGTAATCAATTAAATACAAATTGAAGTTATTTTTGTGAAATTTAACTGTATTAGAAAAACTGTTTTTTAACATATTTTTTTAAAATTCTCCGTAAGAATTTGATTCATAATAAATTGAATTAGTTTAAAATTCATCAAATATCAGTTTAATATAATTTTTACCTCCAAAATTTTTCCAAAGAAATTTTTTTCCTGCAGTTCACTGTCAGTCAAAACTTTCTTGTTTTTGTTCATCTTGCGTGATTTTTCTGTGCTCTTGAGACTCAAGTGACTTGCTGAGGTCAGAGGCTTCACTTATCACAGACGCAGGCCGCTTAAAAAGAAGCTTTTTATTCATATCATTGAGAGAAGTGAACTTAAGTTGATCCGTCTGTTTTTTTTCGCGCTGCAACAGTGCGTCAGCTGAGGAGAGTTTATACTTGAACTGAGGAGCCAGCTGATTGCTTCCAGAAGCAGAAGACGCCAGCGAATCAGCGTAAGACTCCACTGCCTGGTTCAAACCGGGGCATGCTCGTTCGCCGCTATCTTTCGAACGATCGTCTCTCTCACTCTCTTCGTGAAGTGCAACCTCATTGCTGGTTGCTATTTTTCCTTTTTCCTTCTCATCATTCGTTTTTTCTTCAGCCGATGACTTATCTTCTCCCTGAGGGCACTTAATCCTGAAGTGACCGGTCATACCACAGAGAAATTTTTTCGGTGTATCCAATTCAAAAAACACGTTGTGCGCAGTCGTATGTGTACAAAATATAATCGGCTTCCTGAACAGCTTGTTTACATCCTCAGGATGAATGGGTGAATGTAAACACACCTTCTGAAGCTTTTCACATTCCGGCCGTCGCTGCTTGATTCACCCACACTTGTTTTTAATTCCGCTACACTCGATAATGTGCGGATTTTACAATCTTTTGTGAGAAATCTTTCCAGGGTGGAGTTTGAGATGTCATAGAGCGCATTAGAGATGATAACCTTCTCTCCCTTGCCGACGTAAAATTTAATCGGAATATTTTTTTGGTTCACAGAAAACTCACCAACTTGTTTCACGAGGTAGGCTGCCTGCTGCGCAGACGCTAAAACGACACAAACTCGCTCACTAGAGATTCGAGAGGCGTAGATGAAACTCTTATTCTTCTTAACGTAGTTGTTCAGCTCTTCTAGGTACTTCTTTAGGGGCACATTTTTCTCAGCGTTTAAAACTATCGCTTGGTCGTCCTTGGGTCTCACTTCCTCGAGGTCACTGTAGCTTTGCACGTGAACAGTAAAGTCAGCCATTTTGTGGTCTTAACTGGCTAGAATCAGCACAGGCCAGCGAAAAAGCCAAAAAAGACCCTCGACTTTCGCTCAAAGAAGTAAAAGACGAGTCACTAGAGTTAGCAGAACCCGTGTTAATTCGGAGCTCGATAGAAAGACGTCGGTCACCTTACAAGGCGCCGGCAATACTGTGTTAATAGAGTTATCAGATACAATTAAGGTGAACCTTTTATTTTAGAAAAGACTAAAAACTAAGCAAGGAGCTATAAAAACAACACCATGACATCCAATCCATTTACTGATAATTTAAACTAAAAAACTTGCTAGATTGTCCTACAATTTACTACCAAAATATTAATGGAATGAGGACCAAACTATAAAGCATCAGAGATAAATTCACATTACTTGCTTCCAAGCCTGATATTTTAATATTTGTTGAAACTTATCTAATTCAGTCTATAAGTGATGGTGAGCTTGGACGAAATGACTATGTAAGATTTTGAAGAGACAGGTATATACTTACACAGTAGAACATCTTTATTTAAATCAAATTAAGAATTGTGATTTTAAAATTATCGGTGATTATAATCTTCCAAAAAATAATTGACTTAATTCTATTTTGATGATTCACTGACTGCAAATTGTTATCATCCAGATAGTTTAGTTAGAGATAATTCTTGTATTTTGGCCAACAGTTTTTCATTCTTAAATTTTTATTAAAGATACAAAAATCATGTAGAGAAAGGCTGTACTCTTGACCTTTGCTTTACTTCACTTAAATTTAATGAAATTAAGAATCAAAGTGTTGGGAAGTGATTATACCAAAAGATAATCATCACGATCCGGCTATATTTAAACTTCATTTTTTTGATGAAAGTTACTTCAAAACTAAAATTAATAGAAAGAATTAATATAAAGCGGACTTTGATGGAATCAATGAGTCACTTAGTAAAATAAATTGGAATGAACTAATAAATAATTTTGATGAAGTTTATGATGAAGAAAATCTAATGTTAATGTTTTTAATACAAAATTGCAAAATATTATTGATGGTAAAGTTCCTTATTGTAAAGATAATGTTGAGACTACTTATCTCATCTGGTTCTCCTTTAATTTAATCAAAAATATAATTATAAAGTAAAAATTACACAAGATCTAGCTCTCAACAAATTGTTATGAAGATTATATTGAATTCAAGAAACAAAGAGCAATTTGTTCAAAGAAAACACCACGATGATATTCAAAATCGTGCAAAAACTAATATTAGACAATTTTGGAAGTATGTCAATAAGCTATCGAAGAATAACAACTCTGTTCCTGAATTTGTCAAGTTCAAAAGTTATACTTCTGCATCTTCTACTGAAAGCTGTAATCTTTTTGCAACATATTTCAAGTCTACATTTTCTACTGTTAATACGGATTTCATCATTGAAGATTGAAGTGAATTAATTGATTGTTCTTTGAATTGTGTAATTTCTGATAGCCTTTCAACAACCTATGTTTCGCGTGCTTTTTCGGATGCTTTTTCTGCTGTTTTAACTGCTCAGCAACAGAAGCGATAATCAAGGTTAGGGCAAAATTTTTAATTATTTACTAGCGTAACATGAATATTATACTTTTAAAATTAATACTACTATTACCTAAAATTGAAAATAATAAAATATTTCACATAAGAGCTTTTTTTTCATGAAATAAAATTATTCAGGTTGAATAAAAAATTTATTTTTAAATTATTAAGTAAATTTATAAAAAATCTTGGTTTGTTTAATTAAAAAAACAATGTTTTACCATATAGATTCAGTAATTATGATTTTGAAAAAATCTTACATTCCAACTAGAATTGTAACTCGAGTTATAAGTTTTATTTATAACTCTTTCATCGAAATTAAAAAATATTTTTCTAATTGAGCTTCAAGTATTATTTGATAATTTGACTTTTGTTTATTTCATTTTTATCATCTCAGTAGCAGGTGCTTTTCATGCTTTTGCGCGCTAACCAAAATCTGACTAACATAAAATGAATGCCCTAACCTCGATTATCGCGTCTGTTGCTTGGCAGTCAAAAAAGCAGAAAAAGCACGCGAAACAAGTTGTGGAAAGGCTATGAAAATGAAATTTTTACAGCTGTAAGTAATTTAAGTGACAGTATTTCGCTAGGTACCGATAACCTCCCTCAGATTATTGCGAAGAAGTGTGTTAATCTTTTATGTAAACCATTGCTAATTTTATATAACCAATCATTAAGAAAGGGATGCATGTCTCAAATATAGAAGTAATCATTTATAACCCCAATACATAAGTCTGGTGATAAGTCAGATGTTGAAAATTACAGACCTATTTTAAGTCTTGGGTACTTTTGCCAATATTCTTGATAGGCTCAAAATCGATACTTCGACCGAAAATCTGCTGGGCTGCTTAGGTAGCGCTGCAATCGCACACCAAGCGAATAAGATTGATAGTTTTGAATTGAAAAGAATTAGTGAGCAGAAAGATGTTAATGTAATATTTCAAGAAAATATTGAGTCTTACAAACAATTGAATTCAATTGTTAGTAAAGCGTTCAAGATTTCAGAATTTTTAATTGGGTCATTGTCTAAATTCAAGTGTGATACATTAATTTATTTATATAAAACATTATTAAGACCTATTTAATTGTATAATTCTCAAATTTGGTCACCACATTATAATACTCCTTTGAAATTACTTAAATCTGTACAACACAAGTTCTTCAAATACTTAGCATTTAAACTTTGATTATGATGATCATGATTATAGTATTTTCTCTAATGATGTGCAACTTTGAATAATTATTATGATTTACTATTCGTAAATAAAATGTTGAAATACCCGTTACATAATTGTGTGAACCCTTTGATTGAACTTTTCCCAGTAAATGAAAATAGATTTAATACGAGACAACACAGGGAGTTAGTTGAAATCATCTCAAGGACGGATTATGTATACCACTTTACCCTATTTAGGCTAAGACGCAACTGGAATCGTTTGAATTCTATCGTTAAATCTAGTGAAAAAATGTGTGAATTGAAACATTTGTTGTTTGAAGAAGCCTGTAAATTTGATAAAAAAATGTTTATATTTTATATTTCTTATAAGAAAGGGCAATCTAGCCCATTGATACAGTAAATAAATGAATTAATAAATAAAATAAATTTATAATTTGATTCATAACAAACGTTTCTAGTTTCTGCAACGAAAAGAATATTTCATCTGGCACATTCTCACACTAAACTCAAAATAACTTTGTAGGATCTTATCCTTATTTTTTTAAAATGTTGATAGCGAGCTAACAGGGACTCCCCATTCTTCTGCAATTCTTGTTTTCAATTTTTAAGCCAAGTCTACATCATGAATAACATTTACTTTATCTTTTACTGTGAGGGACTTTTATTTACGACTCGACGTGTTGTCTGTTTGGCGTTCAAGCCGACACTAAAGTCATTAAAAGTTGGGTTTGTTTACCATTACAATCGTACCTGCAAATAACTTCGAATTATCAAGGTGAAAAATGCTCCGAAAAATATTTCGAACTATCGAAGTTTCGAAATTTCGAATTATCAAGGTTATTTGACATTGGCTAACATACGAAATTCAAGGGTCCGGGCTCTCATTTCGAATTATAGAAGTTCGAATTGTTGAGGTTTTACTTTACTCCTTACAAAAAACGACTTGAAGTTACGCTTACACCAACCATAACATGTTTTTGTTTTTGTTTTTGTTTGTTTTTTTTTTTTCACCAATTTAACCCTCAAAACGTTATGGTATCTAAATATTGTAATTTATTAGTTATTTTTAGTGGTATCACAGTGACGTAACAGCTAGTAAAATTTTAAAAATTAGTGCCAGGCCCACTGCAACAAATTGGATGTCATAACATTATTGAAAGTAGCAATAGAAAAGAAAATATGACAAGTGCTAAAATGTCAAAAAGTTGTATAATACAAAAGTAACTAGAAAAAAAAACTCGAAAAAAAAAAAATTAATTCGATAAAAAAGAATGTATCGATTGTAGAAATTAAGCATGCGCTAAATTTTGTTTCTGCGCATAGAGTTGAGATACTTGTAGAGGATAACTCGCACCTATGTATTAGTTGAGAGCAGACTATACAGGTGTCACAAAATTCGATGAAAAAATTATATATTACAGAATTGAAACTAATTGTTGCATAGCAAAGACGCACGATGCAGATTTCACCCTAAAATTCTTGTACGAAAAACAATATGCTCCAAAAAGTATGTCGGCAGCTTCGAGCAAAAATATCTAAAAAGAAAAAAAAAGTATGGTGAATTATAAAAAGTGAATATGTTGCTAGTATGTTTCTAAAATGTACAATTGCATATTACACATCTCCACAGGAAACATCTTGATATAAAACGCATCTTAATGCATGATTTATCGTGATAATGAATGCGTCATATGGAGTTGGATCGCATAAGATTACAGTCGATCGCATTTAACACCGTAGGGTTACAGTAGAACCTCGCATTGCATTGTTTAAGAATATATCTAACTGGATCGCAGTTTATTGCATTTTGAAAATTACATTGTGCCAGATCGCTTTGGATCATGATGCATCGAATTAGACTGCGTTGTATTATTTTGGGTTGGCTTGGATCACCTGAATACTGTTGAATCGGATTGGGCTTTAGTTCATCACTTTTTATTCATTGCATTGAATTCGATGTATTTGAATCGCATTTAGCTTGGGAGAATCACTTTTTTTAATTACACTTGACTGAATGTTGACTTTGGATTATAATGAATCGTATCCGATGACACCGTACCATTTTGAATTGTATTGAATTCGATTGGATTGGATGGGATTGGATTGGATTGAATCGCATTGGATTGGATTGGATCGCATTGAATTGGATTGGATTCGATCGCATCGGATCGCCTTGAATCGCATTGGCTCTCATTGAATCGCATTGGATCGGATCGCATTGGATTGGATTTGATTGGATCGCATTGGATCGTATCGCATCGCATCAAATCGCATCGCATTGTATCGGATCGCATCGCATTGCATCGGATCGCATCGGTTCGGATTGAATCGTACTGGATTGCATCGGATTGGATTGGATTGAATCGCATCAGATTGGATTTAATTGGATCGCATCAGATTGGATTGGATTGGATCGCATTGCGTCGCCTTGGAATAGAAATGTACTATCTCAGAAATTTGTATTCCAAGGCGATTGGATCGCATCGGATCGGATTGAATCGCGTTGGAACGCATTGGATTTGATTGAATCGCATTGGATCGCATTAATACCATTTTTTCAAATGAAAATTTGAACTTTTCTCCCCAGATTTGGAAAGAGCGGAAAATTTGAGGCTCCATCAGGACTTTGAAATATTTTTTCTAGTCCATTCTGAGGCCTCGTAGAGGGCCTAAAGAGCCCTTTAACGTTAATACCTAAATAACTCGGAACGTTGCATGTTCTATAGAAAAATTGCATATTTTTAAGTTTTTTTAGCCCATCTACTACTTAATAGCCGAATTGTATATATATATATATATTCCTATATTATATAGTTATATCCAGGAGGAGCTCTTTTTTTTTGGCTCCTCCGGGAGGAGCTCTGAAAATTACGGCTCCTCCGGGAGGAGCCCCTTGAAACATGTTAAATATAAGGTTTTTTGAAGGTTTTGAGGTGCTCCTCCGGGAGGAGCTTTTAAAATTAAGAGCTCCTCCCGGAGGAGCACCTTAAAACGTCAAAAACCCTTATATTTAACATGTTTTAAGGGGCTCCTCCGGGAGGAGCCGTAGTTTAAAGAGCTCCTCCCGGAGGAGCCGTTATTTTAAGAGCTCCTCCCGGAGGAGCCCCTTAAAACGTCAAAAAACCTTATATTTATTATGTTTGAAGTGGGCTCCTCCCGGAAGAGCCGTAGTTTAAAGAGCTCCTCCCGGAGGAGCACCTCACAACCTTCAAAAAACCTTATATTTAACATGTTTTAAGGGGCTTCTCCCGGAGGAGCCGTAATTTCCAGAGCTCCTCCCGGAGGAGCACCTCAAAACGTCAATAAACCTTATATTCAACATGTTTTAAGGGGCTCCTCCCGGAGGAGTTGATTTTAAATTATAGGAGCTTCTCCTGTACGAGCACCTTAACTGTAAAAAAACTCTATATTTAACCTCTTTGAAGGGCGCTTTTCCTAGAAGAGTCGTAATTTTTAAAGAACTTTTTAAAGGAGTACTTCAAAACGGTTAAAAAATATTAAATTTAACACGTTACAAGTAATTGAAGTATTTTAACTTACTATTTAATTTTTATAACTATTTTTTTAGACTCACCATAATAAAATTTTCTTTTTTCAATTTAAATCATATTCAACAATTTTACCTAAACATGTTTGAACTTTTATTCAATACACAAACTCAACTCAAAAAACATGTTAAATATTAACTGTGAAAAAACTTCATATTTTATAACTATTTTTATGGGGGTTGGCGAGCGAAGCGAGCAGGGGGGTACCCCCTAGTATCTTACTATATTATATAGTTGTAATTTGCTCTTCGCTCCCACCCCGCTCCCACCCTTAATTTTTCATTTTAGACCGTAAAATAGGTCAAAAACTGCATTTTTATTCCGCTCCCACCCCGCTCCCACCCTCTCCCACCCCGCTCCCACCCCGCTCCCACCCTTAATTTTTCATTTTATACCGTAAAATAGGTCAAAAACTGCACTTTTATTCCGCTCCCACCCCGCTCCCACCCTCTCTCTTTTTTACAACCTCCTCATTTGTAAAAATGTTATTTAAGGTAAACGACCCAATTAAAGATCAGTTAAGGATTTCGTTAGGTTAGGAAGATCCATAAAAGTTAATATTTTAAATTTTAAATATTTTAAATTAAACCCATAAAATAAATTTAGCTATAAATACAAACTGAAAATATATTTTTTCTGGACTAATAATCTTCATCGGATTCATATTATAAATTACAAATTTAAAAATAAATTTTAAGCGTTCTTCCTATCTTTCTCGAATTAAATCTATTACTACATTAATATTCAACAAACAATATTAAAATAAACAATATTCAATTGACAATATTTAAATAAAAAATTTAACATCTTCATCGATCTGTTCTTTTTTTTAAATTTTTTTAAATATTCTTTATAACTTATACTTTAGTATAGTTCTTAACAACTAAATCTTGCGCCTATGGTGAGATGGTTTAAAATTTTTTTATGTTTTATTTTTCAGGTTTTTAAAGTTATATCTTTTTTAGTTTATTACTTTCTTAATGCTGAATCATCAAACATCGATAACGTTCGATCTTTTCAAGTTCAACGTGAATCTCACCACTCGCCGGTAATTTTCACTTCAATAACCTGAACTTAGCCATCCGCCGGGCCATAAAAATAATCGCTTTCGACACTGGTTTTTTATTTTATCGTTGAAAATTATTTCAATAACCTATCTATACAAAATTGTATTATTAACTTTATATTGAAGTGTTAAAAAGTAAAAATGAGTTGCAGATTTTGTGTTGAAGATTTTTTTAAAAAAGTTTGTCCTGATTGCGGAAAACTAATTGAGTAATTTATTTTTTACATTAAAGTTTTTTTTTATTTTTATTTTTTTTTAATTTCTCATTATTTAATTTTTTTTTAACAGCACTGACATGTGTGGTTTTGGAAAAATTTGTTCTCAACATTTAAACTCAATTTTTGAAGTTGGAACTCAAAATTTTTTGTTAAAATACTGCAAATGGTAAAAATTTCAAATTTTATTTTCATACTTAAATAAATATTATAAAAATTTCATCCTTAAATTAATATTATTAAAATAGTTAAAATCAATTTTTAGTGCTTTGCATGCTTTAGTGTAAATAATTAAAATCAATTTTTAGTGCTTCCGATAATCAATCATCTAATTTAAATTCCTCCGGCCATACATCGAAATTGTATCTGCAACAAATTTAGAATTGATCTTATGGGGTCGGTTAAGGTAGTTACAACCCATGTATATAGAGGTAACATAGAATATAGTTATTAGAATCTAGCAGGAGGGAAAATTGAAAGCTGTTGCTGAAGAAGATCTGTTTTTTTTAAATATTTTAACAAAATTGAATTTGCAATCCAAGAATAACCTCTAAATTTGATCCATTTTACGCGCTTAGCATAGGAATCACACGTGAAAAGTTGAAACTTCTGAGCTTAATATCTCAAAATTTATCTCCGCTTGGAATTATTTGCAAAATACTAACATGTTGCGGACGCAAAGAAACTAACTCTGTGCAAAGTTATAGAGATTTTTTAAGAAACTCAATTTTTACCTTAACATAATGAATAAAATGCAAATAAATAGTTTTTACAGACGGTAGTCAAAATCAAAGTTAATCAATGTATACAGCCTTTATTTTGCAATCAGCATGTCTCTGACTGTTATAGGTTATGAAATATGAATTAAAGTTTAAAAATAACTATTTTAAGCGCTATAGTCGCTAAGAAAGAAATAAGTAGCTTAGGTTAATGCCAATATCTTCTTTTTTATTTTATATAAAGTAATATGAAGGCGAGGATTTCAACAACGAATTTATAACTGATTTCATCGAGGATACTTTGAATGAGTTATATAAAAATTTATTCATATATAAAATTTTAATTTGTATTTCAGAAATTACATATTACATTAAAATTAAGACATTAGATGATATAAAACAAATAAATCAAAACGAACTTATGGAATTAGAAGATTTAATGAAAGGATATAGATTAATAAAAAAAAAAAAAGTAATATAGTAATATAGTAACATAGTAATTAATTTATATTTGTCTTAAAATTAAATTGTTAATAACTCTGACATGAGATAAATAATTTTTTTTAATATAATGTTATAATAAATAACATTAGATTTTAATTTAATAATACAATCATAAAATTATCATTAAAAAATAATTTTATTAATATATTATAATTATAGTCAGGATAGTGACCACTTTTTGGATTTTTTGTCACGATAGTGACCGCTTAATCTATTTATATAATATATGAAAAATAATTGAATTATTAAAACGGAAGATTTTTTGTATTACAGATATTTTTTTCAAGAAAATAGATTTAAAAATTATTAAATCAAAAAATTAAAAATTTTAACGGAAGAATATAATTATAAATATTTATTTTTTTTCATAAATATAGAATTGAAAATTATTAAAGATAAAAGTTTTTTAAAATGAATTATATGTGGTTTGTACGGCTACTGGCAAAGGGTTCCACATATAGTTTCTTTTTGTTCTTAATTAAATATGAAAAAATTTTCAAAATTGTTGAAAAAAAAACCCAATGCGCCTTGCAAGTGCCTCCTGGGTGGTGTGGAAAACTGCATTAAGTAATTTAAAATTAATAAGTTGAAAATAAATTCATTTGTAATTCAAGTATACTTATTACTATTTTATTAGAAAAGATATATAGTGTAGATTCAAGCATTTAATTCTGGGGGGTTGGCGAGCGAAGCGAGCAGGGGAGTACCCCCCTAGTATATATATATATATACAGTGGTTACTGTCCTGTGTATACCACATGAAAAATTACTAAAGCAATAATACACTTTCTTTAAGCGCAAATCACGCGCAATCCACCCACGTATTCAAAAAAACCAAAATAACCCATCTTTTTATTTTTTTTTCCAAAATAACCCATCAATAAAAAATTTTTCTAGGTTTGCGCGGTGCAACCAAAATAACCCATTCCAAATAACCCATCACCCAACTCCTGAAGCTCATTTTTATTTGGTCTCGGAAAAAATGGGACCGAACACTATCCTGACTGTCCGGATAGTGTTGAGATGTCCGGATAGTGCCGATCGTGTATATAAAATGTCCGGTTAACCCTTTTACAGGCCGAAGGTTTTGGGAAGTCAGGAGAAGAAACGGATTGCATTTTTGGTGTTTCCGATACTTTCTGAACACGGAAATACTATTAGTTTAAAAAAGTTCATGTTGATAGCCGAAATATGACAGCTATCAACACTTGAATGTCAAAATTTCGGACAAAAAATATACTACCATAATCTACGTTCAATTTCATGATGAAAATATACGAACGGTTTTGTTGCTAAAACACTCCCTTTTCGAGTAAGACATCAACAAAGATTGAAACTTCAGATCCTACTCAAGTAAAACTACGTACTCCAGGCCGATGAAGAGGGATGACTTTTTTAAAATTGTAATGAGGTTTTTTGAAGTTGTTTTGCTCGCTGATCTTGAATCTGTCTTTGGTTTTGAAAAATACTTATTGACAGCTGAGATATGATAGCTATCAACACTTGAATGTCAAAATTTCGGACAAAAATTATACTACCATAATCTACGTTCAATTTCATGATGAAAGTATAGAAATGGTTTTTTTGCTAAAACACTCCCCTTTCATCGGCCTGGAGTACGAAGTTTTACTTGAGTAGGATCCGAAGTTTCAATCTTTGTTGATGATTTACTCAAAAATGGAGTGTTTTATCAAAAAAACCATTTCTATACTTTCATCATGAAATTGAACGCAGATGATAGTAGTGTTTTTTTCGGTTTGAAATTTTGACATTCAAGTGTTGACAGCTGTCATATCTCGGCTGTCAATAAGTATTTTTCAAAGCTAATGACAGATTCAAGATCAGCAAGCAAAGCAACTTCAAAAAACCTCATTACAATTTTAAAAAAGTCATCCCTCTTCATCGGCCTGGAGTACGAAGTTTTATTTGAGTAGGATCCAAAGTTTCAATCTTTGTTGATGCTTTACTCGAAAAGGGAGTGTTTTAGCAAAAAAACCATTTCCATACTTTGTAACAGGGGTGGATTTAAGGGTTTGTATGAGCCGATACAAATACCCACGGTGCGTACTAAATCCTTATCACCTGTACTTAGTGCTGATCCAAGCACTCGTCGAACTGCAACTCGTCGACCTGAAATAATAAAATGAGGAAATCGCGTCCGCGAATATTACTATACTTCGCGACGCGCTCGGCT
Source organism: Encarsia formosa (assembly GCA_038277355.1). Lineage (NCBI taxonomy): Eukaryota > Metazoa > Arthropoda > Insecta > Hymenoptera > Aphelinidae > Encarsia > Encarsia formosa. The sequence continues at coordinate 87,024,130 of CM076184.1, read as the reverse complement.
AGTTTGTTCATCGGTAGTGGGTGCGGGTATTAAAACAGGATCGATTCGCAGGAACACTAGGTTTAGTCAATAAAAATTAAATTAACAATTTAATAATTTATTAAAACAAATCTAAACCTAAAATACAAATTCCGAATGACGACTCGGTGTCGTTTAAACCAGTAAACAAAAGAATCTTCAATGCTCTCGAAATCGTTGCGCGCGCACACAAATTCCTGCTACTATCGGCAGCTAACGCGCGCAAGAGGAAAACAAAGATTATGACAATAACAGTGTACTAAGGACACTCACACGCATTCACACTCACTCGCACATTTACAATTAACTTATGGAGTCGCTAAGGTGCACCTCATACCAAGCCGTCAGGCTAAACTAAATGCCAGGCTACGATGCCAACCAGCCGCAATATCTACCATACTCGAGTCGCCGTGTAGCCGTTGGAAAGTGGTCCAGGTGATGACGTGAAATGACAACTTCACAAATAACACCACACTCTCACTCTACGGCTCCACCACAACGCGCGACGCGAATGTCAGTAATTGCCTTGACTTCCGTAACGAGTAAGCTGCTTCAAGATCTGCTATGAATCGATCTCCAGATCTTTGCGTGTCTGCCGGACGTCGGTCAGGTTCCCTGACGTCCACGGCTTCCAAAAGCCGGTTGACTCGTCTAGACAGAAGAATGCTTCCCGGGCGATGACCATCGATCCCGCACCTTCTGTCTCTGCCAACTCTCTCCTCGACGACATTCCACTCCCGAGGAGTCCGGTTAGCTGTCGAACCGAGACGAGTTAAGTTCCATGTAAGTGCGAACTCACGAACACGAGAACTACGAGTGGCTTCCCGATTCCCGCTCTACCACCTCAGAGGTCCGCTCTGAGCTGCGATCGACAGTCACGTGATTCTCGCCAAATCCTAAATCGTTACCGACGATTTAATTACGATCGCTGACTGTCACAACTTTCATCATGAAATTGAACGTAGGTTATGGTTGTATATTTTTTTGTCCGAAATTTTGACATTCAAGTGTTGACAGCTGTCATATCTTGGCAGTCAATAGGTATTTTTCAAAACTGATGACAGATTCATGACCATCGAGCAAAACAACTTCAAATAACCTCATTATAATTTTAAAAAAGTCATCCCTCTTCATCGGCCTGGAGTACGAAGTTGTACTTGAGTAGGATCCAAAGTTTCAATCTTTGTTGATGTTTTACTCAAAAAGTGTTTTAGCAAAAAAACCATTTCTATACTTTTATCATGAAATTGAACGTAGATTATGGTAGTGTATTTTTTCGTCCGAAATTTTGACATTCAAGTGTTGACAGCTGTCATATCTCAGCTGTCAACATGCATTTTTTTAAACTAATAGAAGTTCCGTGTTCAGATAGTATCGGAAACACCAAAAATGCAATCCGTTTCTTCTCCTGACTTCCCAAAGCCTTCGGCCTGTAAAAGGGTTGATGCATATAATGTATATATACAAATATATACATTTTTAAAAAACAAAAATAACCCTTTCTAAAACCAAATAAGCCTTATATAATCCTTCTCAAATCCAAAATAACCCTTATAAAATTTTAAATAACCCATTTTTCTATCCAAAATAACCCTTTTACGCCCTTCTAAAGTAATAATCATCCCCTTTCACTTTTCTAAAGTAATAATCCTACCTCCAACCCCTGCCTAAAGTGAAAATAACCCTTTTGTACCCACATAACTCTAAAATGTTCCAAAATAACCCATTTTAAAAAACGTCTCAGAAATAGTAATCAGGTATAGTACAATTTCTTGGACGTCCCAGAATTAGGAAGTACGTCCCAGAAATAAACATTTGATTTATGAAAAGTCCCAAAATAAGTTGTTTAATATCCTGATGTAAGGATTTAAGAGATAAAAATAAATTTGTCACTTGAAAAAAAAAATTTTTTACTTTTTTGGGCCTGAGTAAGAATTATTCATTTTATTAATTCTTCATTTTTGTTCCTTTTTCAATGTCAATCCCTAAAATTTGAATTAAACTTTTAAAAAAGTCTTATGTTTATAAATAATTTTAGTACTCAATAAGTACTCATAATCGAATATCTTGGTATTCCATTTTTCAGATCCTGTAAATATATTAATACCTCACTCACTGCTAGAATGCTTGAAAGTTTCTTTTCGGTATTTTAAATATCAATATCCTGCCGGTGATTATCTCAAATTTGTCTTTTATTTATTTTGTTACTGGGTGAAAAAATTAAGTTTCCTTTCAGACTCCTTATTAGTTTCCAGTTAGAAGTTAATTAATTTAATACAAATCCGATCTGATCCGATCGCAATGCAATCCAATCCGATACGATCCGATCCAATGCGATTGAATCCAATTCAATGCGATCCAGTACGATTCAATCCGAACCGATGCGATCCGATGCAATGCGATGCGATACGATCCAATGCGATTCAATCCGATCCGATGCGATCCTATCAAATCCAATCCAATGCGATCCGATCCAATGCGACTCAATCCGATCCGATGTGATCGAGTCCAATCCAATTCAATGCGATCCGATGCGATCGAATCCAATCCAATTCAATGCGATCCGATCCAATCCGATGCGATTCAACCCAATCCAATCCCATCCAATCCAATCGAATTCAATACAATTCAAAATGGTACGGTGTCATCGGATACGATTCATTATAATCCAAAGTCAACATTTAGTCAATTGTAATTAAAAAAAGTGATTCTCCCAAGCTAAATGCGATTCAAATACATCGAATTCAATGCAATGAATAAAAAGTGATGAACTAAAGCCCAATCCGATTCAATAGTATTCAGGTGATCCAAACCAACCCAAAATAATACAACGCAGTCTAATTCGATGCATCATGATCCAAAGCGATCTGGCACAATGTAATTTTCAAAATGCAATAAGCTGCGATCCAGTTAGATATATTTTTAAACAATGCAATGCGAGGTTCTACCATTACCCTACGGTGTTAAATGCGATCGACTGTAATCTTATGCGATCCAACTCCATATGACGCATTCATTATCACGATAAATCATGCATTAAGATGCGTTTTATATCAAGATGTTTCCTGTGGAGATGCGTAATATGCAATTGTACATTTTAGAAACATACTAGCAACATATTCACTTTTTATAATTCACCATACTTTTTTTTTCTTTTTAGATATTTTTGCTCGAAGCTGCTGACATACTTTTTGGAGCATATTGTTTTTCGTACAAGAATTTTAGGGTGAAATCTGCATCGTGCGTCTTTGCTATGCAACAATTAGTTTCAATTCTGTAATATATAATTTTTTCATCGAATTTTGTGACACCTGTATAGTCTGCTCTCAACTAATACATAGGTGCGAGTTATCCTCTACAAGTATCTCAACTCTATGCGCAGAAACAAAATTTAGCGCATGCCTAATTTCTACAATCGATACATTCTTTTTTATCGAATTAATTTTTTTTTTTTCGAGTTTTTTTTTCTAGTTACTTTTGTATTTATACAACTTTTTGACATTTTAGCACTTGTCATATTTTCTTTTCTATTGCTACTTTCAATAATGTTATGACATCCAATTTGTTGCAGTGGACCTGGCACTAATTTTTAAAATTTTACTAGCTGTTACATCACTGTGATACCACTAAAAATAACTTATAAACTACAATATTTAGATACTATAACGTTTTGAGAGTTAAATTGGCGAAAAAAAAAACAAACAAAAAAAAAACAAAAACATGGGATGGTTGGTGTAAGCGTAACTTCAAGTCGTTTTTTGTAAGGAGTAAAGTAAAACCTCAACAATTCGAACTTCTATAATTCGAAATGAGAGCCCGGACCCTTGAATTTCGTATGTTAGCCAATGTCAAATTACCTTAATAATTCGAAATTTCGAAACTTCGATAATTCGAAATATTTTTCGGAGCATTTTTTACCTTGATAATTCGAAGTTATTTGCAGGTACGATTCTAATGGTAAACAAACCCAACTTTTAATGACTTTAGTGTCGGCTTGAACGCCAAACAGACAACACGTCGAGTCGTAAATAAAAGTCCCTCACAGTAAAAGATAAAGTAAATGTTATTCATGATGTAGACTTGGCTTAAAAATTGAAAACAAAAATTGCAGAAGAATGGGGAGTCCCTGTTAGCATCTTTCTTCCTATTTCTATTTTAAAATCCTGAACTTAGCCTTTGTGACTACTCTTGTACTTACGCCCTTGCCTACAATTGTGTCTAGTCCTGTGCCTGCCTTGCTCTCTTTCCTTGTATCTTTCTGCTTTTCTACCCAGATTCATATACATCTATTTAACCTTGTACCCACATCTGTATCTACTCTTGAGCTCACTCTGTGTTTATCTTTTTTTTCTACGTATATTTTGAACCCTGAACCTATTCTTGGACCTACCCTTCAACATTCTTCTGTGTTTAACCTTGAAATCCCCTCGTTCTTACCTTTGCACCCCACTCTCGTGCCTGCCATGGTTTCTATCGTTATACCTACACTTTTTACTACTTAGATTCCTACGAATTAATTTTCCTTCGTCACTACATCTGTATTTACTCCTGTCTTTTTTCTGTTCCTATCTTTTTTTTTTCTTAAATTTCAAACCCTGAATTTACTTTTTGTTACTACACTAGTAAATTTGCTCTTGTCTACACTTGTGTCTACTCATCTGACTGCTTGGATTTCTACCCTTGTTGCTACCTGTGTGCTTATGTTCGTACCTAGCTGTTTTTTTAGCTCCTGTACCTATTCTTATGATTACCTTTGTTTTAATCTATGGTTCTACTGGTGTGCATGATGTCGCAACTTTGTGACTACACCTGTACCTAATATCGTGCCGCTATTGATTAATATCTTTGTACTTACCCTTATAGGTACTCCTGTACCTGCCCTGCTTTTTGTTTCTGCCCCTAACCTTTTCCTGTTTAGGATCATACCGATTGAACGACCCTCACTCCAACATCTGCTTTTGCTCCTGTGCTAGCTGTTTCTAATCCTGATCTTTACCTTGTGCGTGCTCTCGTGCCTACTGTAAGTACCATCGTATCTATCCTATTGCCTACCCCTGTACCTTCTTCATGCATACTCTCGTATTTGCACCTATGCCTGCCTTGGTTTATATCATTGATACTCCTTTTTCTACTCAAGCTCTTAATGATGCACCTACACTTGTTACTACATATGCTGCTATCCTTGCAATTACTCTTGTTTAAACTTTTTGGTATACTTTGATTTCTAACCGTAAACCTAACATTGTTCCTATCCTCGAACCTTCTTTCATTTCGACCTGTTCCTACTTGTGCTTACCCACGTAAATTTGTATTCCCATTTTTTTTTTGTAAACCAAAAGATAACTTATTTTTAGAGCGATTGAAAAGTTATAGACGCTAACACTGAAAAAATACAGTCCAGAGAGCTTAGCCTAATTTTTTCTTATGAATTTCTCAAATCTTATGCAGTAATTTTTTTTTTCCTAAAAATCGATTATTTTATACTAAATATCGTGTAACTTTTCAAAATCTATTTTGTGAGTCCCTTCTTCAAATTATATTAAGAACGTATTATTTTGAGACAAACCGAAGACCATAAATGCACAGAAATATAAGCTAAATTTGGTTTAGTATAAAATTTAAAATTTAATTATTTTTGTACGAACTTTCTGTATTAAAACCATTATGTCCATCTATTTTATAATGAAAAAAAAAAACATCTTAACTTAATATAAATTTCAATAAGCTTGACATTTTACATATGTTTTTATTTTTTTTTTAATTTTATTTTTTTATTTTTTTATTAAAGGTCTAGTAAATACGAACTTTATCAAAAATAACTCTTCATCGATTGAACACAGTAATGTATCAGACGGGGAAGACAACAATAAAGAGAACGTTGATAGTAATAATGTAAAAAAGGATCCGTTAATTTCAGAGGATAATACAACATATGAAAAATACTGTTTCTTAGAAACTAATTCTTTAGATTGTCAAGAAAAAGATACTGAAACTCAGAAATCAGAACCACAAAATAATCTGAGTTGTGCAGAACTAGATTCACTAGCTACAGAAGGTAACATTATGTTTTATATATGCACTGTGTTTATTACATTGTGTTGTTTAATATAACTTATTTTAACCCAGAAACGCAAGATATTAAAAATGAATCTTCGTTTTAAGCTTTATGATTGTCATGAAAATCTTAAGTTTATTTATTTTTTTCTATTTTTGAAATTACAAATAATTGATCATAGTTTATCAATTATTCTGATGAAAGAATCATGGATTACTATTGCTTACTCTGAAAAAAATGAGTCCAAATTAAAAATGTTTTTTTTTTGAATTCTATGAAGCATGCAACAATCTACCAATCTACATTCTACTTATAATTATATCCACTTATGAAAAAGAAAATGATAGATTCGATTAGAAAGTCGAGTCGATATATCGAATCGAAACTTGATCTTTGATTCTTGGAGCAAGAGCGCCGCCTTAAAGGCCTCTCAAAAGTGTGAACCAGCCAGACGCGCCAAATTTAAAATCTTTAGGCATGCTTGATTTAAATTTTTTGTGTTTTTTTTAATTAATAAAGTAAGTAACGAAATTTAAATTTTTAATAGACAAATATGCGGACAAGCTTAGAACCCCATAACTCTAGGCGTAGTGAATAACAAATAATTAACTTCTGTAATAAACAAATAAGCCGATGAGCTACAACTCCAAAACACTGGGCGCACTTAGTATAATAATTAATTTTTTTTAATAAACAAATAAGCCAAAAAGCTACAACACCATAATCTAGCGCATGGCTGAAAAAAATGTTAATATTTTTAATAAACAAATAAGGCGATGAGCTACAACCCCATAACACTGGGCGGAGTGAATGAGAAATAATTAAATTTTTTAATAAACAAATAAGCCGATTAGCTGCAACCCCATAACATTGGGCATGGCTCAAAATTTTTTTTTATCCATGTCCCAGGTTATGGGGTGGTAAACTTGTTTGCTTGGTTGTTTATTTAAATATTAACATATTTTATATTCGCTGCGCCCAATGTCATGGAGTTGTAGCTCATCGGCTCATTTGTTTATAAAAAAAAATTAATTATTTTTCATTCACTACGCCAAATGTTATGGGGTTGTGGCTAATCGGCTTATTTGTTTATTAAAAAAATTAATTATTTTTCATTCGCTACGCCAACCGTCATGGGGTTGTAGCTTATTGCCTTGTTGGTTTATTAAAAATATTAACATTTTTTTCAGCCATGCCCAAGGTTATGCGGTTGTGGCTTATCGGCTTATTTGTTTATTAGAAAATTTAATTATTTTTCATTCACTCTGCCCAGTGTTATGGGATTGTAGCTCATCGCCTTACTTGTTTATTAAAAATATTAACATTTTTTTTTAGCCATGCCCAAGGTTATGATGTTGTAGCTCATCGCCTTATTTGTTTATTAAAAATATTAACATTTTTTTTAGCCATGCCCAAAGTTATGGGGTTGTAGCTTGTCGCCTTATTGGTTTATTAAAAATATCAACGTTTTTTTCAGACATGCCCAAAATTATGGGGTTGTAGCTTATTGGCTTATTTGTTGATTAAAAAAAATTAGTTTTTTTTACCAAAGTTAATTATTTGTTATTCACTAGGAATAGAATTATGGGGTTGTAAGATTGTCCGCATATTTGGCTATTAAAAATTTAAATTTCGTTACTCACTTTATTAATTAAAAAAAAAAAAAAAAAAAATCTAATCAGGCATGCCTGAAGATTTTTAATTTGGCGCGTCTGACTGGTTCACACTTTTGAGAGGCCTCTAAGGCGGCGCTCTTGCTCCAAGAATCAAAGATCAAGTTTCGATTAGATTTATCGACTTGACTTTCTAATCGAATCTCTCATTCTCTTTTTCATAAGTGGACATAATTATAAGTAGAATGTAGATTGGTAGATTGTTGCATGCTTCATAGAATTCAAGAAATAACATTTTTAATTTGGACTCATTTTTTTCAGAGTAAGCAATAGTAATCCATGATTCTTTTATCAGAATAATTGATAAACTATGATCAATGATTTGTAATTTCAAAAATAGAAAAAAATAAATAAACAAGTGGTATATTATTTACAATATTTGAACATAGATTTTTAACGAATCAAAAAACTAAAAAACTGAATAAAAGTAGTATATCATTTTGATATTGAGATCAATATTTCGTTGAGTATCAATTTTTTCAATGCAGGCGACCTAATTTGGGCTGGAATTTAAATAGTTTTTAGTCAAAAAATAATTTCAAAACATCTATAATGAACGAAAAAGTTAAATGTAGCGTGTATATTGTAAAAAAAACACTAGTTTAGCACATAGAATGTGTCAAAAGTGTATGCTTTGGAATCAACTAAAACCCCGAATCCGCACTACAATTACTAGGGGAGCTTGTTTGGAAACATATGAAGAGAAGAATCCACATATTTTTGAGAGAAAAAAAAAGGTCGAAACCGTTCAAAAATGCGTGTGAAAATCGTAAAAAACGCGATTTTTGTGTTTTTTGACATCTTTAAACAGCTGTATCTTGGAAGAAGAAGATCGTACAGGGTTCCGGTTGGTCGCAAAGTTTTTGTTTTTTCATAAAAAAAATTTAACAATTTTTTCATATCAGAAAAAATTGAGCCTAGAAAAAGCTGCGGTCGTTTGAAGATACCTGCAAATGAGCAAAAATAGCAATATCTGTTTAGGACTGTATTATTATAAAAATAACCAAACCATGTTGTCAAAATATTTTTTCAAAAAAGAACTTATTTTGAACAAAATTTTGCCGCAAACTAGAGGTTTCTATCTCATTTTGATCAAAAGTTAGAATTTTTCGAAAAATACCTTAAAATTCTTTAAAACAGCCTAAAAATAGGCCACGTTCCAATCTTTGAAAAAATCTAGCACCAAGCAGAAATAAGATAGAGACCTCTAGTTATCGGCAAAAGTCTTCTATTGAATAGTCCTTTTGCTAAAAAAAATCGCAATAAAATCGGTGAACCTCGTGCGGTTTTTTAAAAAAGTATTATTTTGACCCATATATATATATATAATTTTCAAAATATGGTTTTAAATTTATAATATATCCTCATGCAATTGCACAAACTATTCTATAAAAAAGACTTATATGACTAATTTTATTGAACTTTTTAAAGTGATTAAGGTAAAAAAAACGCTCAATTTTTTTATTATATACATATATGGGTCAAAATAATACTTTTTTAAAAAACCGCACGAGGTTCACCGATTTTATTGCGATTTTTTTTGGCAAAAGGACTATTCAATAGAAGACTTTTGCCGATAACTAGAGGTCTCTATCTTATTTCTGCTTGGTGCTAGATTTTTTCAAAGATTGAAAAATGGCCTATTTTTAAGCTGTTTTAAGCAATTTTACGGTATTTTTCGAAAAATTCTAACTTTTGATGAAAATTAGATAGAAACCTCTAAGTTGCGGCAAAATTTTGTTCAAAATAAGTTCTTTATTGTAAAAATATTTTGACAACATTGTTTCGTTATTTTTATAATAATACAGTCCTACACAGATATTGCTATTTTTGCTCATTTGCAGGTATCTTCAAACGACCGTAGCTTTTTCTAGACTAAAATTTTGTGGATATTAAAAAATTGTTCAATTTTTTTTATGAAAAAACAAAAATTTTGCGACCAACCGGAACCCTGTACGATCTTCTTCTTCCAAGATACAGCTGTTTAAAGATGTCAAAAAACACAAAAATCGCGTTTTTTACGATTTTCACACGCATTTTTGAACGGTTTCGACCTTTTTTTTCTCTCAAAAATATGTGGATTCTTCTCTTCATATGTTTCCAAACAAGCTCCCCTAGTAATTGTAGTGCGGATTTGGGGTTTTAGTTGATTCCAAAGCATACACTTTTGACACATTCTATGTGCTAAACTAGTGTTTTTTTTACAATATACACGCTACATTTAACTTTTTCGTTCATTATAGATGTTTTGAAATTTTTTTTTGACTAAGAACTATTTAAATTCCAGCCAAAATTAGGTCGCCTGCATTGAAAAAATTGATACTCAACGAAATATTGATCTCAATATCAAAATGATATACTACTTTTATTCAGTTTTTTAGTTTTTTGATTCATTAAAAATCTATGTTCAAATATTATTCGCCAGGCGGAAACTCTTGGTAATCGACAAGCAGCGAAGGTAAACCACTTGGATCAATCGTGTGTACGTCGACGGCGTAACGCCAAAGAAAAATTAAATTTTTAACCTCGTGCGTCGCAAGTAATAACTTGAGTCCCTCCGATGAGAGCCAAAAGAACGGCGGGGGCTCCCTGCGCAATCGACCAGCGCGCATAGCAGATCAGCTGTCTCCCCTCGCCTGCGGCTCGGGGAGACACACACTGATCTGCTGTGAGATGCGCGTTGATCGCTATACGCAGGGAGCAACCTCGCCGTTTTTTAGCTTCGATCGGAGGAAATCAAGTTAAATCTTGCGATACGAGATTAAAAAAGTGTATACATCACTCGGAACTAATAATGTGCCGGGGAGGCCCGCTAATAATTTTTCGTTCATTATAGATGTTTTGAAATTATTTTTTGACTAAAAACTATTTAAATTCCAGCCAAAATTAGGTCGCCTGCATTGAAAAAATTGATACTCAACGAAATATTGATCTCAATATCAAAATGATATACTGCTTTTATTCAGTTTTTTATTTTTTTGATTCGTTAAAAATCTATGTTCAAATATTGTAAATAATATACTATTTGTTTATTTGTTTTTTTCTATTTTTGAAATTACAAATAATTGATCATAGTTTTTCAATTATTCTGCTAAAACAATCATGGATAACTATTGCTTACTCTGAAAGAAATGAGTCCAAATTAAAAATGTTAATTTATGAATGCTATATAGCATGCAACAATCTAACAATCTACATTCTACTTATAATTATATCCACTTATGAAAAAGAGAATGAGAGATTCGATTAGAAAGTCGAGTCGATGTATCGAATCGAAACTTAAACTTTGATTCTTGGAGCAAGAGTGCCGCCTTAAAGGCCTCTCAAAAGTGTGAACCAGCTGGACGCACCAAATTTGAAATCTTCAGGCATGCCTGATTGGAACTTTTTTTTTTTTTTTCAATAATACAGTGAGTAAGGAAATTTAAATTTTCAATAGCCAAATATGTGGACAAGCTTAGAACCCCATAACTCTAGGCGTAGTGAATAACAAATAATTAACTTTTGTAATAAACAAATAAGCCGATAAGCTACAACTCCAAAACACTGGGCGTACTTAGTAAAAATAATTAATTTTTTATAATAAACAAATAAGCCAATAAGCTACAACCCCATAACCTTAGGCATGGCTGAGAAAAATGTTAATATTTTTAATAAACCAATAAGGCGATAAGCTACGACCCCATAACTTTGGGCATGTCTAAAAAAAATGTTAATATTTTTAATAAACAAATAACGCGATGAGTTACAATCCCATAACACTGGGCAGAGTGAATGAAAAATAATTAAATTTTTTAATAAACAAATAAGCCGATAAGCTACAACCCCATGACGGTTGGCGTAGCGAATGAAAAATAATTAATTTTTTTCATAAACAAATAAGCCGATGAGCTACAACCCCATAACGGTGGCCGTAGCAAATGAAAAAAAATTAATTTTTTTATTCAACAAATAAGCCGATGAGCTACACTCCAAAACACTGGGCGTACTTAAAAAAAATAGTTAATTTTTTTAATAAACAAATAAGCCGATAAGCTACAACCCCATAACAATGGGCGTAGTGAATGAAAAATAATTAATTTTTTTAATAAACAAATGAGCCGATGAGCTACAATCCCATAACATTGGGCGCAGCGAATATAAAATATGTGAATATTTTGTCATGTCTGACGTTAAAAAAAAAAAGGTTTATTAAGGATGAAGTTTTATGGTTCTTGTCTAGGAGTTTAAGTTTACACCTTTTAGGCCTGTGGCCTGGGGTTGCAAAGAATTAACACAACAAAAAAAAGGAGAAAAAAAACAGGAAAAGGGTGAGAACCTGTCCTAGTGAGAAGGGATGACAAACACCAACTGTGATTACAGCCAGTAAGTGTCCTTGAGGTAGGGGTTTATTTAATAACTTTTAAATAAGGGGTGAATAGCACTTTTACTACTCTGATTAACAGAGTAGTTACTCCTACAAGCGAGGTTACAACTACACCTAGTGTAGCTATAACAAAAACTTACTGTGGTCACAGCGAGTTCTCGTTGCCAGAGGGGAAAGAAGAGAAAATTTGAATTTAAAAATTGGTTTAATAAAGAGCAAAGAGCTAAATTAATTCTTTTTTTTTTTTACTTTTATTTCCTTCAAAACGGTGACTCTCTTGTGGTTAGATCCTCAGTGTCGAGTTGTTCAGCGTGAGCAGGACCAGATGACCAAGACCAAATGACCTAGGGCGCGAGCAGGACCAAGTGACGAAGACGCGACTGAACCAGACAGACACCGGAGTACTGGATAACTGACGACGTACTGACTGAGATGATCCTGGGCACCTAGTCTTATAGGGCTAAAGGACTTCCAGCCCTCCCAATTTCAGGCAGCCAATTAGGAAACTCCAATTTTCCTGATGCCCCCGGAAAAGGCACGCGGCCCAATCACAAGAGAGTCTACAGGGCGGGGGTGGTTCCCACCGCGTGGTACTGAGTCCACGAAGACAATTATTTTTATTTAACTATAGTTAAAAAACTATTGTCGCGCTCGCAAAAATATTAATCATTATAAAAGGAAATTAAATCTAGATTAAAATAAGTGGTCGAACGACGCAAATCGACCCATAATTAAAAATTATAACAATCTAACTTACAATAATAATTTATAAAACAAGGATTACAACAAATAACTTTGATGTTGATTCCGACTTGAATTAAATGAATCGTGGTCCATTCATTCAACATAAATCTTCGCCCAACAATCTCATCCTTTTTATAAAAAAAAAAAGAATAATATTCATCCTACTGCAAAATCAATAGTTATTTATTGTAAACTTATTCTTAACTTAATCTGGAAGAAGATAAAACCTTAACCATGGATATTCAATTACTTGATTCTAAATCAAGTTCAATTACTCTTTCTGAGTTAATAAATGGTTTGATTAAAAATGTGAGTGAAACGATTCATCGTCGTCATTTGACGGATTTTATATTACCCATTTACTTTCTCAGGAAAATCAATTAAACTGCGCAAAAAAAAATGTATGAATAATCTTAACTATCAAACGTTCACAAATGTTTCTTACTTAAATAATGATACGCGTCTTCAAGATTTCATTTCAAACTGAGAGTCCGATAGCTGCTGCCCCCCCCCCCCATGGCAAACGCTCTAACTTTGGATATAATTTCATCATTCCAACCGTATTTACGCTTATTTAAATCTTTAGAAAATCATCATCTTACTTGCTATTGCTTTAAAATTAATTATTCTATCCGTCACCAATTTAATATAAAGAATTATTGAGAATTGACATTTTCTTCGTAAATAATAGTATAAAACGAGATCTGTAAATTGAAACTTCGATTCCACTCAAATTTATTGGTGAATTCGAGTTTTATTTAGGAATATATTATCTCAACTGCCAAATCATAATTTGTTTAATCATTATTTGACCCAATCTTAAAATTTAAATCTTACTGAGTAATTCTTAATAGATTCTGCCAAATTTAAAACTACGCGAGCTAAACAATTTTACCAGTAATGATGTAGAATAAAATTGAATAAATGTCATTCAATAATGTTTACTCCAATTCACAAAAAAAAGGTTGCGACATCATAGAAAAATCGGGGAAAATTTTTGAAGAAAGATAAAAAAAAAGGAAAAAAGAAAAAGGACAGACGGCACCGAGAAGGCTCTTGAGTCTTTCGGGGAACGTAGTCGTAAACGACATCCGCATCCACCAAATTTATGACCTGAGCATGATTAGGCGCGTAGGGCCTGTTTTCCCGGCTGCAGAGTTTCACTTTTTTTTTATATGTAAAGACGCCACGACAATCTTTACAACCGTCTGGCCCCTTGCGACCCTTCGTACTCGAGAGCACGCTCGGCCAGGCGGTAGGTCGTAGGCGCTTTATCGCTTAAAAGGTTTGCAGCTTTCCGAAAATTTCTGGGAAAGAAAATAAAAAAAAACGCTGGGAAACAAGAAAACGGTTTTCCCCGAATAGTTATTTAAGGAGGAAGAAAGAAAGAAGAAGAAGAAAAAAAAATGTGTGGTCGAATGGGCCCGACATCACAATTTAAATAAACAACTAAGCAAACAAGTTTACCTCCCCATAACCTTGGACATGGATAAAAAAAATTTTTGAGCCATGCCCAATGTTATGGGGTTGTAGCTAATCGGCTTATTTGTTTATTAAAAAATTTAAATATTTCTCATTCACTCCGCCCAGTGTTATGGAGTTGTAGCTCATCGCCTTATTTGTTTATTAAAAATATTAACATTTTTTTTAGCCATTCCCAAGGTTATGAGGTTGTAGCTCATCGCCTTATTTGTTTATTAAAAATATTAACATTTTTTTTAGACATGCCCAAGGTTATGGGGTTGTAGCTTATCACCTTATTTGTTTATTAAAAATATGAATATTTTTTTCAGCCATGCCCAAGGTTATGGTGTTGTAGCTTATCGGCTTATTTGTTTATTACAAAACTTAATTATTTGTTGTTCACTACGCCTAGGGTTATGGGGTTGTAGGCTTGTCCGCTTATTTGTCTATTAAAAATTTAAATTTCGTTTCTTACTTTATTAATTTAAAAAAAACAAAAAAACAAAAAATTCAAATCAAGCATGCCTGAAGATTTTAAATTTGGCGCGTCTGGCTGGTTCACACTTTTGAGAGGCCTGATAGGGGGCGCTCTTGCTCCAAGAATCAAAGATCAAGTTTCGATTCGATATATTGTGACATTCAGCGATCATAATTAAATCGTCGGTAACGATTTAGGATTTGGCGCGAGTCACGTGACTGTCGAACGCAGCTCAGAGCGGACCTCTGAGGTGGTAGAGCGAGAATCGGGAAGCCACTCGTAGTTTTCATGTTCGTGAGTTCGCACGTACATGGAACTTAACTCGTCTCGGTTCGAAGGCTAACCGGACTCCTCGGGAGTAGAATGTCGTCGAAGAGAGAGTTGGCAGAGACAGAAGGTGCGGGATCGATGGTCATCGCCCGGGAAGCATTCTTCTGTCTAGACGAGTCAACCGGCTTTTGGAAGTCGTGGACGTCGGGGAACCTGACCGACGTCCGCGGCAGACACGCAAAGATCTGGAGATCGATTCATGGCAGATCTTGAAGCAGCTTACTCGTTACGGAAGTCAAGGCAATTATTGACATTCGCGTCACGCGTTGTTGTAGAGCCGTAGTGTGAGAGTGTGGTGTTATTTGTGAAGTTGTCATTTCACGTCATCGCCTGGACCGCTTTTCGACGGCTACACGGCGACTCGAGTATGGTAGATATTGCGGCTGGTCGGCATCGTAGCCTGGCATTTAGTTTAGCCTGATGGCTTGGTATGAGGTGCACCTTAGCGACTCCGTAAGTTAATTGTAAATGTGCGAGTGAGTGTGAATGCGTGTGAGTTTCCTTAGTACACTGTTATTGTCATAATCTTTGTTTTTTTCTTGCGCGCGTTAGCTGCCGATAGCAGCAGGAATTTGTGTGCGCGCACAGCGATTTGGAGAGCATTAAAGATTCTTTTGTTTACTGGTTTAAACGACACCGAGTCGTAATTCGGAATTTGTATTTTAGGTTTAGATTTGTTTTAATAAATTATTAAATTGTTAATTTAATTTTTATTGACTAAACCTGGTGTTCCTGCGAATCGATCCTGTTTTAATACCCGCACCCACTACCGATAAACGAACTAGCCGACCGCGTCGCGAAGTATAGTAATATTCGCGGACGCGATTTCCACATTTTATTATTTCAGGTCGACGAGTTGCAGTTCAACGAGTGCTTGGATCAGAACTAAGTACAGGTGATAAGGATTTAGTACGCACCGTGGGTATTTGTATCGGCTCATACAAACCCTTAAATCCACCCCTGTTACAATATCGACTCGACTTTCTAATCGAATCTCCCATTCTCTTTTTCATAAGAGGATATAATTATAAGTAGAATGTAGATTGGTAGATTGTTGCATGCTTCATAGCATTCAAAAAATAACATTTTTAATTTGGACTCATTTTTTCAGAGTAAGCAATAGTAATCCATGATTGTTTTATCAGAATAATTGATAAACTATGATCAATTACTTGTCATTTCAAGAATAGAAAAAAATTAATAAACAAGTAGTATATTATTTACAATATTTGAACATAGATTTTTAACGAATCAAAAAACTTAAAAAACTGAATAAAAGTAGTATATCATTTTGATATTGAGATCAATATTTCGTTGAGTATCAACTTTTTCATAGCAGGTGACCTAATTTTGGCTGGAATTTGAATAGTTTTTAGTCAAAAAATAATTTCAAAACATCTATAATGAACGAAAAAGTTAAATGTAGCGTGTATATTGTTAGAAAACACTAGTTTAGCACATAAAATGTGTCAAAAGTGTATGCTTTGGAATCAACTAAAACCCCAAATCCGCACTACAATTACTAGGGGAGCTTGTTTGGAAACATATGAAGAGAAGAATCCACATATTTTTGAGAGAAAAAAAAGGTCGAAACTGTTCAAAAATGCGTGTGAAAATCGTAAAAAACGCGTTTTTTGTGTTTTTTGACAACTTTAAACAGCTGTATCTTGGAAGCGGAAGATCGTACAGGGTTCTGGTTGGTCACAAAATTTTTGTTTTTTCATAAAAAAAATTTAACAATTGTTTAATATGCACAAAAATTTAGCCTAGAAAAAGCTACGGTCGTTTGAAGATACCTGCAAATGAGCAAAAATAGCAATATCTGTGTGGGACTGTATTATCATAAAAAGAACCAAACTATGTTGTCAAAATATTTTTACAAAAAAGAACTTATTTTGAACAAAATTTTCCCGCAAACTAGAGGTTTCTATCTCATTTTGATCAAAAGTTAGAATTTTTCGAAAAAGAACTTAAAATTGCTTAAAACAGCTTAAAAATAGGCCATTTTTCAATCTTTGAAAAAATCTAGCAACAAGCAGAAATAAGATAGAGACCTCTAGTTTGCGGTAAAAATCTTCTATTAAATAGTACTTTTGCCAAAAAAAATTGCAATAAAATCGGTGAACCTCGTGCGGACGGTTTTTTAAAAAAGTATTATTTTGACCCATATATATTTGCTAAACATTTTATAAGTGCTGTTGCTAGAGTGGTTTATGATTTGTAATTCTGTTTGACACACCGATTTATTGGATTCTTTTTA
This sequence comes from Encarsia formosa, assembly GCA_038277355.1. Taxonomy (NCBI): domain Eukaryota; kingdom Metazoa; phylum Arthropoda; class Insecta; order Hymenoptera; family Aphelinidae; genus Encarsia; species Encarsia formosa. Next base: position 87,006,742 of record CM076184.1, on the reverse strand, counting down.
CGTAGTTCTCCCAACTTTTTATTCTTGCGGAATTAGAAGTAAGATTTTTCGAGATATTGCGTAAATGTTCCACTTACTTTCGTTCCTAATGCTTGTAGGCAGCTATTTTCTGTTGTTCACTTTTGGTGTATAAATTCGAAATTTTTTCGGTGTTCAAGGCTTTTCTTTATGTTAAGTCTATATATATCGTTGAACTTCGAGTTTCTACATGATTTTTTATCGTAGAATTTAGATATTATTTAGATTTTACTTGTACATTTTCATGGTTTTTTTGAAATTTTATTTTGTAAATAGTTTTTGATTGTTTTAATTCTACTGTTCCTGCTTTGCTGTCATTAATTGGGTTCAACAATTTTAACTCAACAATTATAGTCATGTTACAACGATGGAGCTCGTTGAAGCATGATTTAAAAACAACTAACAAACTTTCTAAACTCTGCTTCAATTTTTTGTAATTCTATCGCAGTTATTTCATTTAACAAGATTTTAATATCGAGTTCATCATTCCTTTATATTTGAAGAGCACGCTCTCAAATTAATTTTTTATCTAAACAATTTTTCGAATGGAGTGAATTTCTTTGATTTTGAGTGAAAAATCGTCGTATGACTCTGTGTTTTATTAAAATTTCTTTTTTACTTTAATAATTTGACAGCCATAGCCGTGATGTTCCTTAGTATAATCTACTAGTTTCTTTCCAATTAACCCTTCTAGATTTAAATGGACACTAGATTTCCACACACACAATAAGCGCCTACTTTTTTACCAGTGCACGTAAATTTTTTCATCGATAGTCATTATGAAGAATAATGCCTACTGAAGAAAAAGTTTACATGGAACTTGACTTTTTTTTTTTTTTTTAGAACGATTCCGCCATGTGACTAAGTTTATAAGAATCATTTGAAAATTATTGCAATTTTTAAGGCGAAGTCATGTTGGGTCAACTCAACAAAAAATTGAAAATTCAGTAAATTTAAAAATGAAAATGAAAAAAGGGCTCTATGGTGCTATATTTTACTACCTTCATCTATCTTATAAGTCCAATCCCATAAAATTCAGATCAAAATTAACGTCAGAATATGGGAAATCGTTCCTCAAAATCCGATATTTATAGATACAAGGGGGGGGGGGGGGTACCGCCTGCTCGCTTGGCTCGCCAACCCTGCCCCGGAATTATGCTTGAATCTACACTTGTACTTACACTGATACGCCGCATACCCTTGTGTCTACCTTTGTACCTACTGAGATGCATACCATAGTTTCTACTCGTGTAGCTTGTGACTACACCTGCACCTTATTTTATGCCTACCTTTGTTCCTACCTTTCATCTTACCGAATCCTTATAACTACCCTTGTTCTTACCGTTCTACTTACTGCTTTTTATAACTAAGCTCTTACCCAGAAATATGCTCTTGTTTATATATCTGTTTCTATCATGGTGATAACTGTAGCTTGAATTTTTTTTATGCTTTTATTTCTAATTCTAAGACTACTTTGTTCTTTTCTTTGATCATACTTTCATTCTATCCTTTGTTAAACATCCGTTTCTATGCTTTTACCGACTTATTTTCGTCTTTTTATTTATTAACTTTCTCTGCTTTATAACCTTGCTACTATCCGCGTCTCTTGAGTATTTTTTTTCGACTCTCTTTACTACGTCTGTTGACTTTTTCTTCTTCCTACATACGTTAATAATCTTGGGCTTACTACCTATTTTTTACTCAAGCTTCTAACGCTGAACCTTCTACTCATGCATTTGTTTCTACATCTGTTTCTACTCCTATGCTAACTCTAGTTCTTAATTTTTTACTTTTATTTAAATTTTTAACACTGAATCTGGCCTTGTGCATGATTTTTTTTTCATCCTCTTGTGCTTACTATCGTAAATAACCTTATAAAAAACTTTGTTCATAACATTGTTTCAAACTTGATAACTACTGTAGTAACTAGATTGTACCTACTCCCGTACCTGGACTTGTCATTACGTTTGTAACTTTGAGCCTACACTTTTATGTATATTTTTGCTTAATATTGTTTCTATCTCTTTCACATGGATCTACATGATTTAATTTTGGTGTTTGCTGCTGTTTTTTCTTTTTTTCATGCTTTGGTCTCTAACTCTGAATCTTTTATCTTAGAATATTAATTAATTTTTGTAATGTTTCGTAGTAACTTTTTAAATTTCTATAGTTACATAGCTGATAACTTGTATCCAAAATTGGCGTTGTGGGTAGAAACTGATAACATATATCAAAAATGGGAGGCGTGAGTAAAAAAAAGGGCGTGGGGGGGTGATTAGAAAAGGGTGTGATTTATTTGCACGGGAAAAAAAGCAAGCGCACGGGAAATTTTAGGTTAAATTTACGGGATAAAAGACATTTGCACGGAAAAATAAGTGATTAAACGGGAAAAAAACAAATGCACGAGAAAAAAATACTTGAGTGGAAGTTAAATGTATTAAGCGGGAAAAAAAGTATATGGAACATGAGTAGAATTAACATAGCCCGGGAATATAATGTTATTGGTCAAGCCCGAGAATCAGCGCAGCCAGCGCGCTCGTGAAATTACCGTCGATTTTTGGGTGAGATCAATAATATTTTTTCTCGGTTCGAAACCGATAACTCAGTTGATTAACGTGTTGTTTACAGGTCGAAAATAAGTATGATTTGAGGCTGATTTTTTAGCATTTTGAACGAATAATCATTCGTTAACCTCTGTTTACCACGGATTCCGTTGCCATGCGTTATCGTATATATAGATATACTTTCAAATGCTAAAAAAGAGACCAAGAATCGGGCTGATTCTTGGTCTGTAAACAGCACGGGAATTGACTGAGTTCTCGGTTTCGAACCGAAAAAAAAAGTATTAAATGGCAATAAAATTTATCTCGCACGGGAAAAAGAATTGAGAGCAAAACTCAACAAAAATCAAGCAAAAAATTTGTTTTATTGAACATTATACAACGCTAATTGAAATTAACGATATTTATCATAAAAGATTAATGCATTAGTAAAGCTTTTTTTTATATTGTAGATCAGGTTGTAGGTCGCTTCTATTGTGCACTAATCTCATGAATTTCCTGGCCAATGCTAACAATCTAAGCGTAGATAAAATTATTTTCAAATCCTGTTCTTCTAAATCAAAAGAATCTGCAAAAATGTGGGTATGGTACATCTTCATCATCCGGAACTTGATTTGAACTCATTGCACCAAGCTCTAAGATCTGTGGCCAATATGGAAGGAGTGCGGATGATTCTAAGAAATGCAACAAGTTTTTCTTTTGCAGGTTCCATCATCTGATTTTTACGAATGAGATTTAGTAGTGCATTTAACTTTGTAATACCATCTGCATATTTATCTTTTACAAAAGCATTAATTTATGATGATAAACCGCGTGTAGAATCAATATTTTTATATTCGTGCTCCTCTTCTGTTTCCTACAAGGACACGCAAGCATCCGAAGAGTGATATAGTAGGTACAAGCACGCTGGACACTCAGACACTATAAATTTTCTTTGTGCACTGAAATTAAACTCATTTTCCTTCTGCCACCATTTTCGTTAAAGATATTTTCCTAACTTCTTTTATTTTTATAGCACTTTCTACCTCTGTTGCTGATAGATATTTGTGACGTAAAAGCGACACTCGTGCTGGTCGCCTGTATATTTTTTTAGTCTGCTGGATCACTTCAAATAAATTTTCTTCTTCAGATAAGACCTCAGAGGTTTTAAAAGACGTTAACTCACCAGCCATCTTTTGGCTTTTTGCTTTATTCGTTGACTGAGGCGACACTGTGAGTTGAACTGAACTCAAAAATAAAATGGGTGGAGGGATGCTTAGTGAAAGAGCACGTTGTCTTTTGTTTTTAGGCTTGATAAGTAAACACGTTTTAATTAAACCATGCAAAAGTATTTGTATTCCCGTGCAAAAGTATTTATTTTCCTGTGCAACCCACATCCCGTGCAAATGTATTTATTTCCCGTGCATTTTAATACTTCCCTTTAGAAAATTAAAGGAAAAATTTAAACTCATAGAAATAAGCATATTTTGGTACACTTTTACGGTTAGTTAAGCACTTTTTTGGAGGGCATGGCGAGAACGTGGAAGAAGAGTAGGGGAGGGTACCGCCTGCTCGGTCCGCTCGCTAACCCCCTCCCCCAGATTTTTATGCTAGTGCTTACCATTGTGTCTACAATTGTTGCTACCCTCGTAGCTACTATTGTTTTGTGCTTTTGTAGTTATCCTTGTATTTACTCTAGTGCATTTCTTTGTTTTTATGTTTGTTAAATTCGTGTACATACCCTCGTAACTCTATGACTACCACTGTACCTACTCCCTTGCATAAAATTACTCATATCCTTGTACTTAGCCAGTAGTACAAAACCCTTTTCGGCAGATTTTCAGCAATTTTTTATAAAACTTTGAATTGGAGAATGAGAGAACAGAGATGTATAAATTCTGGTAGTTTAACTATTGTTATCATACTAGTGCCTTTTTTATACTTGTTCATACTGTTGAACCTTCTATAGATGCTCTGGTTTCTTTCCTTATAACTTCTCTTTTTTCTACTTAATTTTCTACTGATTCATTTTTTATTGTTCTTATATTTTTTGTACTACTGTGCTCACTCTTTTCTCAAATTTTTTTCTACTCAATGTTCTATTCCTGAAGCTACCAACGTGCTTAATTTTGTGTTTACTCCTGCACATACCCTTGTACCTACTCTCTTCGCCGCCCTTGTGTATATCCGTGTATCTAGCCTTATTTCTACTGCTGTGCCTGTTCTTCTAAGTACTATATCTACCTCTCTTGTACCAAATCCGTACCTTGTATAGTAACTTTTCAAATTTCTATAATTACATAAGTAATAACATATATCAAAAATAGGAGGTATAGGTAAAAGTGATAACATATATCAAAATGGGGGGCGTGGGTAAAAAAAGGGCGTGGGGGGGGCGTGATTGGACAATTATTGGAAAAATTAAAACACATAGAAATAAGCATATTTCGGTACACTTTTACAGTTAGTTAATCACTTTTTTGAGGGGCCTGTGGGGGTGTAAGGAGGGCGTGGGAGAGGAAAAACAACTATATAATATAGTAAGACTAGGGGGGTCACCCCTCCATGCTATTTCCGCTCGCCAACGCCATAATTATAATTGATGGCTATTAAATTTAATCGAAACAATACCGTCGGTTTGGAGTAAGAATGTACTATCTCAGCTAGCCAGAGCAAGAATCTAGCATCTCAGCGGCCCAGAGCAAGAACTTGCTATCTCAGGGGCCGGAGTTAAAAGCTACTGTCTCACAGGCCTATTTAAACAATGGCATCAAAATTTTTTTTTCTTTTTTGAACCGTGGCTTCTATACTTACGTTATAACTCTGCTACGCTTCAAAAAAGAAAAAAAAATTTAATGCCATTGTTTAAATGGGCCTGTGAGACAGTAGCTTTTAACTCCGGCCCCTTAGATAGCAGGTTCTTGCTCTGACCCGCTGAAATAGTAGGTTTTCACTCTAAACCGACGATACGTAAGCTATATTGTTGTAAAAGAGGGTTTAGTGTAGATCATGAATAATAAGTGTTAGTTAATTTATATATAATTATTTATTGAAGTAAATTAATATAATACACTGCATGTTCACGACATGCGTTCCCGACAAGCAACAGCAATAGAGTAGTAAGCACGCGCACGCACCTTGCGCATCTCGCAGGCTTGAGCTCGCTCGGCTCACACACACTCTTGTTATTGTGTTCGGTAACTCACACATTTCAACATATATGTTTGGTAAAATAATAAAAAGACTAAAATCATTCAAAATTAGACATTAGAGTTCAGTTTGAGCTTCACTTACACATCTTAATTGATTTATAACCCTACCAACCTGACTTAATTTTTCATCTTTAATCATCCAACATATTTTTATTTTAGCCACATTACTAAGTTTACTTATTTCAGTTACTTCAAATACCGTACTTAATCCCCAACTCATCTGTCACTCACTATACCGACAAATCCTACTCACCGTATTCATTCTGCACTGACTTCTCTTGGATCTTTAGCTTAAAGTACCCACCCCGAAAACTACTCTAGTAATGAGCGAAATAAGTTAAAATAAAAGAGACCAACACCCAATGTACAAGAAAAATTGTTTTTATTATTCCAACGTACGTTTCTGCAAAGCTAAGTGGCCATCTTCAGGGATCTACAATTTCAAGTAGTCTAATAGTAATTTTCGGTACTTACAAATTAATATTAGTGATAGTAAGTCTTTTTTTGGTATAAGATCGCTAATTTACAATAATTTACAATGGTTTACAAATCATATATAAAAGAAATCAACTTACATGATCCTCTAAATGTAGAGATTCGTCGCTGTCATGTTACGCCAGTCATATTATGTTGCAGAATATCCGTAAATTATAGTTTGCCTCGGCCTTTCATACTCAGTGAGACGGGAGGAAGGAGAAATTTTATAGTGAATTTTAGGATAGGTGCGACTGTGGTAAAGGAAGAGGTGATTGATTGGATGTGCGGGTACGAGATAAGTCACTGTACGTAGTGGTCCATCTTGTAGCTAGGAGTAGGTAGGAAATAGGCATGGTTAATAGGTTGACACTTCGTTTACAAAGCGCTGCCTACACTCAAATACTAAAGGAGACCACATGAATAATTCACGTGCCGTAAGAACGTTGCTTACGGCCGGTTATGGCTTCTTACGGCTGCTTACGGACGCCCTACGGCATGAAAACATAACCTTCAAGATCCGTTGGGTGTCCGTAAGCAGCCATAACCGTCCGTAAGCAACGTTTTTACGGCACATGGATAATTCATGTGGTCTCCTTAAGTGTTGAGCCTACGCGTCCAGCAGAACTGCAGATGATTAGAGGAGGTAGCCGAAACTGCCGCTTAGTACCTCGCGTTTTGTATACGAAGTGTCGACCTATTAACCACGCCTATTTCTTACCTACTCCCAGTGCTACAAGATGAACCACTACGTACAGTGACTTATCTCGTAGCCGCATATCCCATCAATCATCTCTTCCTTTACCATAGCGGTACCTATCCTAAAATTTACCACAAAATTTCTCCCTCCCCCCCGTCACACTGAGTATAAAAGGCCGAGGCAAAGTACAATTTACGGATATTCTGCAACATAATATGACTGTAGTAACATGACAGCGACGAATCTCTTCATTTAGAGGATTATGTAAGTTGATTTCTTTTATATATGATTTGTAAACCATTTTAAATTATTGTAAACAAGCGATTTTAACCTAAAAAAGACTTACTAATACTAATATTAATTTGTAAGTACCAAAAATTACTATTAGACTACTTTAAATTGTAGATCCCTGAAGATGGCTACTTAGCTTGACAGAAACGTAAGTCGGAATAATCATATGTTACTCAACTTGTGTGTGAAGTTGTACATTTACATCGAGAGTTGTTGATACTCGAGGCGTAAGATAGCTAATAATAGCGACCTATCTGGAGCCAAGATTATCAGCAACTCGAGATGTAAGTGTACAACTTCGGACACAATTTGAGTATCATATTTTATTCAACAAGATCATGTAATTTAGTACTTTGATAAAAAGCAGCTGTAAATGTACCCTATTATTCAACGCTGCGGTAAAAAGAAATAAAGATTAAAAGTATCACTTCTACCACATATTTTACACGTCAAAATATATCCATTACATGGTAGAGTTGAATAAAAACAATTTTGCTTGTACACTAGGTGTTGGACTCTTTTATTTTAACTTATTCAATCAACACAAGCATTGGTCTAAACCTTCACATATAATTAGCGAAACAGTAAAAAAATCACGATTATTTTCAAATTTTGTAATTTCATACAAACAAGCCTCAGTTTTCTACAAAGTTTTTTTACAGATTCTTTATGAGATGAACTAACTTCCTGTAAAGTAACAGCTTGCGAAATTGCGTTTAAACCGATTTATGATTTTATAGGGGTAGGTTTAGATTTCAAGTGATAAACGTTTTCGTTCAGCACCCTCTCATGACAACAAAAAGTATTTAATAAAAATTTGAATGACATAATTAGAAAGCTGAGCTCAATACCTTTTGAATGATAGAGTATGTCTAGAGGGCATCTCAAGCGTACGCTATATAATATAGCGTACGCTATGAGATGTTTACAGCGTACGCTATAGCGTATGCTATGAAATATAGCGTACGCTATAAGATCTTCGTAGCGTACGCTATGAGATGTTTACAGCGTACGCTATAGCGTATGCTATGAAATATAGCGTACGCTATAAGATCTTCGTAGCGTACGCTATAGCGTATGCTATATAATATAGCGTACGCTATAGCGTGTGCTATAAAATATAGCGCACGTTTTGAGATGTTTACAGCGTGCGCTATAGCGTATGCTATGAGATATAGCTTTCGCTGTGAGATCTTCGTAGAGTACGCCTTGAGATGTTAATATCGCACGTTAAATTGTAGCATACGCTAGGAGAGGTTTAAAGCGTACGACAAAAATAGCGTACGCTAGGCGCGGTTTGTAGCATACGCTAGGAGAGGTTCGTAACGTACGCTAGGAGCAGTTTGTAGCATACGCTATAAAATACAATATAGCGTACGCTGTGAGAGATTTATAGCGTACGCTATAGCGCATGATATAAAACTAATACAGCGTACGCTATTTATAGCGCATGACATAAACCTAATACAACGTAGGCTATAGCGCATGATATAAAACCAATAAAGCGTACGCTATAGCGCATACTATGAGTTGATATAACATATTAAGTGTGTCTCAGCGAAAAAAAAACCTCAGGCCAAAAGCTGCCAGGTAAAGAGCTAGAAGAAGGGCTTGCCACGATTAAAAAAATCCGAAACCCCTACTTTACCCGAAATTTTCATGCGGCGATAAGAATTTTAACTAGTTACCCCCCAGCCAAGAAAAGAGCAACAATACCCCCGCAGCCACGAATAAAAAATTCCTTAAATTACAAAATTCAAAAATGCTTAAAAGTACGCGGACAGTTTCATGCCACGTTAAGAATGCGAGCTTCTTGCGTGCTCAATCACCACGATAATAAACAGTTAAATTATCGACCTCCTGCCAAGTAAAAACGCGAAAAGTCGTTCACGCTATTTTTGATTTATCCCTTGCTAAGAAATACGTAGCTTGTTATGTCGAATCCCTGCCACGAAGAGAATTAAAGCTAACATTAAAAACTTTGGGAACATCGAATATTTTTATTGCATATAAATACTTTTTATTTCATAAAGTTTAGCTTAGCGAAGTGGAGTTTTTGCCCTTACGGGCGTTTAAAGTTTTTGCATCTCCGATTTGGAGTGCGCAGTTATCATACAGCTTAGGGAGCGATAAATATATTATTTTATATAAACGATTAATTAAACCGCCAAGCTTTAAACCCCATAACGTTGGGGGGAGCTATAAATAAATAATTTTTTATAAACAATTAATTAAACCGCCATGCTTCAAACCCCCATAACGCTGGGGACAACGATTAATAAATTATTTTTTATAAACAATAAATTAAACTGCCAAGCTATTAACCCTCATAACGCTGGGGGGAGCGATCAATAAATAATTTTTTACAAACAATTAAATAAACTGACGAGCTCGAAACCCCCATAACGCTGGGGGTAGCGATAAATATATTATTTTTTATCAACAATTAAATTAACCGACGAGCTCTAAGCCCCCATAACGCTGGGGACAACGATAAATAAATATTTTTTTATAAACAATTAAATAAACTGACGAGCTCTAAGCCCCCATAACGCTGGGGACAACGATAAATAAATATTTTTTTATAAATAATTAAATAAACTGACGAGCTCTAAACCCCCATTACGCTGGGGACAACGATAAAAAAATTATTTTTTATAAATAATTAACTAAACCGCCAAGCTCTAAGCCCCATAACGATGGGGAGAGCGATATATAAATTATTTTTTATAAATAATTAAATAAACCGACAAGCTCTAAACCTCCATAACAATGGGGAGAGTGATAAATAAATATTTTTTTATAAACATTGAATAAATCACCAAGCTTGAAACCCCCATTGACGGTTTAATTAATTGTTCATAAAAAATAATTTTTTTATCGCTCCCCCCAGCGTTATGGGGGTTTCAAGCTTGGTGGTTTATTCAATTGTTTATAAAAAATAATATATTCATCGCTCCCCCCAGTATTATGGGGGCTTATCGGTTTATTTAATTGTTTATAAAAAATAAATGATTTATCGCTCCACCCAGCGTTATGGGGGTTTAGAGCTAGTCAGTTTATTTAATTGTTTATAAAAAAATATTTATTGATCGCTCCCCCCAGCGTTATGGGGGTTTTGAGCTCGTCAGTTTATTTAATTGTTTATAAAAAATTATTTATTGATCGCTCCCCCCAGCGTTATGAGGGTTTAGAGCTTGGCAGTTTAATTGATTGTTTATAAAAAATAATTTATTAATCGTTTTCCCTAGCGTTATGGGGGTTTAGAGCTTGTCGGTTTATTTAATTGTTTATAAAAAATTATTTATTGATCGCTGCCCCCAGCGTTATGGGGTTTAGAGCTTGGTGGTTTAATTAATTGTTTACAAAAAATAATATATTCATCGCTTCCCCCAGCGTTATGGGGGATTCAATCTTGGCGGTTTTTTTAATTGTTTATAAAAAAATATTTATTTGTCGCTCTCTTTTTATGAAACTAGTCTCAATCGGCACGCAACTTTGAATTTTTTATAAGCGCCATCAAATTTTTAATTTTGAAAGTAAGCAAACGATAAATTTTTATTTTAAGTTAAAAAAAAAAAGGAAGTTGAACGAGAAAATTCTTAGAAAATTTTAATCGCAATCAACCTATAAATAATAACAACACTTAATTCATCGCATATCTTTTGCAACCTGCAACTAAGTTTTGTTCGATTTTTTTTTGTTAGAACTCTCATTTTATTTTTTAGAATTCTACTAAGAAATTTTTTTTATTTATTGTAACAAAGTATTCAGTTATTTATAAAAGATTGCAAAAATATTCTTAGTAACTAAGTATTGAACATTTCAAGTTATTCAAATTTTGAACATTTTAGACCAATCACATTAATAATAAATCGAGGATATTCGATCATCGTTCATCATGTATAAAGGATTTTCAGTAAATAATGACAAATGAGTTATTTTTATAATTGTTCGATAATTTTTTTAAATAAAATTATTACATATAACTTCTTATAAAAGTATATAAGAAACAGTCGGCCTTTCTGAGACTTTCTGAATAAAATTTTCGTTGAAATGCTTTAATTCGTGTAGAAAATTCCCTCTGGGATAATGATCCTTAGGTAATACAAATACGTACGTACATTCAAGCACTTGATTGATAAATTCTTACTAAAAATTTTAAACACTATACTTGAGTAAAAAAAAAAGGTATAATTATGAAAAATAAAAGACTATTGAGTCTGTTAAAAAAGTGATGCCTGTGAAGAAAATAATAAATTATATTCTTATTTATGAAATAATTCCAATGATGAAAATCATGAGAGCTTCTGCCATTCATCAAAAAAAAATTTTTGATTATTCTTAATTCTTACTTATAAATTTTAATACAATCTGTACAACATCAATAATGATGAGATATGAACGTAATTTTTTCATAGTAAATTACAATTTCACAACTTAAAAAAATTTACAAATAAATTTATTCAAGTATTTTTATTCAAGTCTTTTTTCTATGATCAAAATAACGTTTTTAACTCTTATGGTTGAAGTGTACACACATATATTACAAAATTGAACTTCTAAAAATATTACATGCACCGATATCAATAAAAATCTATAATTGCAAGTTTTATAATTTAAAAAATTCATAACTCAAAGTACAAGTAAACTATGGATTAACTATATTATGTAAAATTAAAAAAAAATTACGTAAACTCAAAAATGAACACTCTTTATCTTGTTTTTATGTTTTTATTTAAATTTAGTATTAAATTAATTTTGTCTTATACCTAACTAGAGTAATTTAAATTTAGGAAAAAGAACAGTATACATTTTCTTCAAAGACTCACTATTAATTTACTTAAAATTTTCATGATTCATACTCTTTTGAAAAATATGCAGAAATTTTTTGTAAGAAAATAAAATGAAAAACGATTCAGAGACAAATTAACTTTTTTCTCAAAACCATGAAAAACAAAAAAAAAAAAGTTGAAATTCTTTATAATATTAAAGTCTAAACTAAAAAAAAAAGTAGCCTAAACATTTTTTAAGATAAATTTCATATTATTTACTTATCTAGTATTAAAATATTCTATTCTCCTTAAAAAATTCCTGATAATTTGAAATGAAAGATACTATAGTATTTGCAGAAAAAAGTTTCAAATTCATTTTTCTAAAACTCAGCGTCTACCTTAATTCAGTCAACATTACATGCAGTTATTGTTTTTGAGTTTGATTTCTTAAATTGCTCACCCTAAGATCCTAAAAAAAATTATTAATTTTCATAAGCCTAAGAGTTTTATTTAAAAATAAATAAATAATTAATGAAATTGTACTTTACCAGATATTTTTTATTTTTTCAACCTTTTTTTTTTGAAAAAGTAACAGTGCTTTTTAAAGAATTTTTTGGTAATCTGCCTCTCAACTTTCTATTCGGTGGTAGTTTGAATTTTGAAAGATCAATTTGATCATCTGAAATATGAAGAATAGAATCATCTTCATCGAGTTCAGCTTCATGATTATTTTGAGATGTCAAATTCAGTTTTTTTTATATATCATCGATTATAGTACCAATTTTCTGTCTAGTCTCTACCCAGCTGAAAAAATCCATATGGAAATCCGTAAGGAAACCCGTACGGGGACCCATAAGGGTTCCTGTAAAGGATCCCATACGGGTTTCCGATACTGATATTTGGTCAGGGTTTCCGTACGGGTTTCCATACGGGTTTTTTTTTTTTTTTTTTTTTTCTTTTAATTTTATTTTTACACTATTTTTTTATTTATTTAATATTATTATTAGATATTGATATATTATTCTTTATAAGATTTAATTATTCATAATAAAATTATTTTGAATAAAATTATCGAAGAAAAAAATTTTGTTCGACTGAGATTCGAACCAATGACCCCAGGCATCACAGGCAGACACTCTACCACCTGAGCCATTGAGCTAGCATGCATCAAGACCTCAATTAAACTCCTTTAATATACAACTTATTGTCGGTTAAGCCCTTTATTTAGATGAAGCTTCGAAAAAATTTGTTTTAGATTTAGATAATGCAATACAATTGCTCGTGTTTGCGCGCTGAGAGAGACTAGTTAAAAATCAAATATAAAACAGTTGTTAAAGTAGTTTAATTAAAGTCTTCGAGCAAGCTAGCTCAATGGCTCAGTTGGTAGAGTGTCTGCCTGCCATGCCTGGGGTCGTGGGTTCGAATCTCAGTCGAACAAAATTTTTTTCTTCGATAATTTTATTATTAATAATTAAATCTTATAAAGAATAATATATCAATATCTAATAATAATATTAAATTAAATAAATAAAAAAATAGTGTGAAAATAAAATTAAATGAAAAAAAAAAAAACCCATATGGAAACCCGAACGGAAACCCTGATCAAATATCAGTATCGGAAACCCGTATGGGGTCCTTTACGGGAACCCTTACGGGTCCCCGTACGGGTTTCCTTACGGATTTCCATATGGATTTTTTCAGCTGGGTAGAGCAGTTAGAAGGCTTTTCAGCAAATCTTCAATACCTTCAAAATTCTTACCTGTGTAAAAGCTTGCTGAGTCAGCAATGCTTGAGCAAATTGTGGCAATTACTTTTCGGCGCTGAGTGACATTTTTGGGCTTTTTTTTCTTGACTATCAGCGTTGATGAAGTAATTTTTGAATTTGGCTCACACAACAACCCTGAATCAGGCACTGAGTCTTCACTAGTTGGTAAGGATTGACCTAAACTGTAAGCCTTTGTCCACCTATGGTGTACCAAACTGGAGTCGCACAAAGGTAGATCAAAGTGCTCCCTGCAAGCCAAAATATGGTGGCACGGCAATAAATTTGAAGTATAAATATTACACTCACAAGCATGTGGAGTCACTGTGATAGCGATAAAACCTGAATGTAACCAACAAGTCTTAGTGGATGGGAAGGACTCAATAATATCAACTGGTCGGCGTCTTTTTAATTCACGTAATACAATGGAAAATCCTTTATCAGTTAGTAGATCCTGATACCACTTTTCAGGGGAATCTGGTGGATACCCATTCACTGGTACTTGAAGCATGTACAAAAGATCTCTATCCATGTCATCTGAGCGCAGATCGCTCCAGTCAAAAAACTTTTCTAAAAATACTTTGGGGGATGATTTTTTTGGAATGAACTGTTTTATACTAGCATTCATGGTCTCAACGGGATTATTGGTATAATTGTTGAAATTTTCCAAACTTACTCCAAATCTAGTCCAAGTACGATGATTGGGATGCCAATTTTTATTTATATAGTCTTTTACAACTTGTGGTGCGATGGTAGAAAACTTATCATAAAAATAAAAATACTTCTTTTCACAATCACTCTTGCACATTTTGTCCAGTAAGTTCAAACACTCTTCTCTTTCTTCAGATGTAATTTTCATCCCGGACACTGTGATGGTACTTGCAAAACACTTCAAGACATGAAACTCACACAAAAATAATGATGCATTGGGAAAAAATAGTTTGACCACGGATCTTTCATTCAGGTCCTTATCCGTCATAAAGGATTTAATGTGAGGATAGGCTTCATTATTTTTCATTCGAAAGTCTCGGAACAATAGCTTTAAAGTGGTAGCCTCTTCATTTGCAAGAATGCCTACACCAACTATATGACTATGCCCATTTCCATCTTGAACACATAGAAGCAATAAAATTAAACTTCTGGTCAACAACTTGTACGTAGTATCAAGAAAAATTATTTGTGGCCATTTACACAGTGCTGCTTTCATTTTGTGACTTTGGAAAAAAATACCTAAGAATTCTGCAGGCTCCGATGGAGTTCCTCCATTTCTACCAAAAATGGACCGCTCAACTTCTACATTAGGAAGACAAGACTCAGTATTAGTTATTTCAATGCACTTAAGTTAAATCTAAAATCTGTTAAAAAAATAAACTTGATATTTAAGCCCCAATTGTACTAAAATAAATCCCAAGATGTCAGTTTTATAAAATTAAAGTCCATATTAAATCACATTCTTGAAATTCTAACTGCACTGACACCCAGTACCATATTAACACTTAAAAATATCAATTTCAAGTTAAATATGATAGGAAAGTCTAGGAAAATAAATACTTACGCTCCAGCAACAGTAATAAACTCAAACTTAAAAAAAATGATCCAAACCAGACTACTAGATTAACTTTTACATTTACTTCAGCTCCACAACATTTTGTACCTCTCATTTATTTATTTGTTTGGAATGATCACTCAACCCAACATCATATTAACAAAATAAAAAAAAAAAAGATTCATGATTAAAGTTATCATCTATCAAGTTTGATGAAATATACAGGCAGTTTAATAAAGTAATTTTATTCAATAAGACTAATTTAAATATTTTCTACAACATTTACTTCAACTGTAGTCTCTACAATATTTTGTCCAACAAGTGTATATTATTAATTAATTTTAAAATTTTATAGGTATTTTGGAAAGATTAAAAATATTTTCTATTTTGATTCTGATTGAATATTTTGTTTCAGCAGTGAACTGTATGTATGAAAATATTTAATGCACTGTGATTGCTTTTGAACTGAATCCGACACTTCTTAACACATCAGCACAAAGAAAAATCTTAAAAATTATCTGAATGGAACAAAAATTATAGAAAGAAAATGTGTTACTCTCAATCCAAAGCTGATCTGTTGAAATTTCGGATGTTTGATAAGTTGTTTATAAAAGTGCTTTGAAGACACTTTGAAAACTTTCAAATGATTAAAATTATAATCTATTTAAAAATGATAAAATTACCTGAAATTTTACCAAAAAATTTTTCCTTAAATAATTTACTGGAATAAGACGCCTTAAGATTGGAAAATCCTCGAAACTATCTCGTGCATGAAGGTTTATCAGAAAATAAATCTGCTATTCTATTTTAATTTCGGCTTCCAAGAGATCCAAATTATTCTTTCTCTTTTTGCACGTTATTTATTTTTAAAATCTACTTTCATCTGTAAATAAAAGTTAACACAAAGTAAACAACTTATTTTTAAAATTAATCTAACGTCATTCAATAATTAAAAACGCTACTTATCTGAAGCAAAATTGATGATTCAAAAACGAATTTACTTTTTTAGCAGATTTGTGTGAAACAAATTAGGCATGTTATGGACTTTACATGCGCTCGTTTGTTCAACCCTATCTTCAACGTCCAGAAAATCTATTGTACTTAGAACCTTATTAAGGTACGCGTATGATGCGTGCACGCATCATACGCGTCTAGTGTAGCTGCACCCTAACGCATGGATTACGCCGCGTCATTGTAGAACTGTTGCCAACTTCGCATGGCTGCTGACTACAATGAGGCCTGATTGGCGTTCTTGCAGATGCTAGCAGACGACTAAGAAAATGGGCCCAATATGATCTACTAACTCATCTTCGTACAATATAGTCCATATAAGTATGATACCATGGACTCGGATAAATTCAAGAATTTAAAAAGACTATTTAAAACATGCTAGTCAAAAATACTGAAATTCAAAATGAAAACGTAATTTTTTTTCAAGTTAATATCAATAAAAATATAAACACAGACACTTATTGTTCAAAATTTTTATCAATCTCAAAAAAAAATCGAACTTAGTCATTTTTAAAATAGTCTTTTTGAATTCTTACAATTGTAGTCCATACTTTTTATAAGATAACTGCTAGTGTGTAGGTCAGTTGTAAATAGATCTGTTAAAAACCAGTCTGTTAAAAATTTCGTTTTGGATCTTCAATTTACGCCTCAGATAAGTAGCGTTTTTATTTATTGAATGACGTTTGATTAATTTTAAAAATAAGTTGTTTACTTTGTGTTAACTTATATTTACAGATGCAAACAAAGTTTTTAAAAAATTATATGCAAAAAGATAAAGATCAAATACATAAAAATATTTGGGTCTCTTGGAAGCTGTAGTCTAAACAGAACAGTAGATTTATTTTCTGCATAAAGCTTCCATGCACATAAATTTGTCAACATACACAGAGAAAAGATAGTTTCAAGGAGGTGTCTTATTCCAGTAAATTATTTAAGGAAAAATTTTTTGGTAAAATTTCAGGTAATTTTATCATTTGTAACAGCTACCGCGTCGATTAAATTCGAATTCGGCGCTAACTGTTATGGAACGCAGATGCGGATCGGTAAGTCAGGTGATGACGAGATCTACCGATCAGCATTACTCTAAGTTTGGCGCTTGGCGCGATCACACGTGTGTCAGAGAGCGAATGTACTTATTTACTTTTTTGTGTTGTTAGATAACTTTATTGAGGTTGTGTTAGATAAAGTTATCAGTGAGAAGTTGTATAGATTTTCCTGTGATCCAGTTGCCATTGGATCGGAGCGGGGAAGGCAAACCTCTCACGGAAAGTCAGCGTGCGGCCTTGGAAGGCATTGTCGTCTTGTGAGAAGCCATTCGGGCTAGTTGTAATTATTATAATTATTGTTACATCAAGCGAAGGTGCACCTGCTAGAAAAGTAAGTCCGCGTAGCGGTTAATCATTGAGTATTTGTTCGTGTGATAGTTAGAGTCAGAGTGTGTGCGAAGTACAGGAAGTACTTAGATTTTTGTATCGGAGTTAGTCCAAGCCTTTGTTCTTTTGGCGCGCTGCAGCAAGCAGGCGTGCGCGAGTGTGTGTGTGTGTCGGTGTGTTGATAGCGACCACAACACAGACGACGAACTTTATTTTTGTAGAATCAATTTTCGTCGACTTAAGATTTCGAGTCATTCGGGTTGGATTGTTTGTAAACAGTCAGATAGAATTAATTTGGAATATTATGTAAATTTTTGATTCATTTATTTTTATTGTTAATTAAAATTATTAAAATTTACATTTTATCATTAATTTAGTTAACCCGTGTTCCTGCGATCGGTCCACGTAAACTCACGCCACTACCGACGAAGGAGAGCAGCCGCGCCGCGTAATAAAAACATTAGTTCGCGTACGCGTCTTCCCCCCTCTTTTCAGGTATTGAAGAAAAATCGACGGATTGTCGTGTGCACAGAAAGTGCATTTTGTCATCAGGCCGGAGGAGTGCGGACGACGATCGCCGCGGGTTCTCGTGTTCAATCACGATCCTCCGAGGAATTAAATTCCTTAATTCGAGCCCTGTGACAATTGGCGCCCAACAACGTGTAGGTAGTTAGGTAACCAAAACAAAGGTTATTGGTTAGTGTGAGTGATCGCAGGTGTGCGCTGACCGGCGGGGGTTCAAGGTCGGTCGGCAGAGTTAATCTTAGGATAAAGACAAAAACAGAGTAGCAAGTCGAGGAATTTTTTTTTCCTGTTAATTGCTCGGTGGAGTGCGAGTGCTTGCTGGATTTTAGTTAAAATCGTTAATTAATTTATTTATTTATTTATTTATTTTTTTTTTTTCTTTTCTCGGGTTTGAGAGTTTTGCAACTCGAAGTTGAATTCACATCGGAGTTGTTTTGATTAAACCGTGTTGTCATACGGTAAGGTGTTTGTTTAGGCATAGCCTAGTAATTTAACTCCGACGCGGATATTTCGAGCTGCGTTTTTCGATTTTGACTTGTTTTTTTTTGTTTTTTTTGGTTAGAGCAAGTACTCCACCAAGCAGAACCTATACGTGACAGTAGCGAGAGTAGAGCGCTGAATAATATTAATTTATTGTATGATTATTGTGAAATATTATTTTGCATACAGGCTGTTATCGACTAACGTTCGTTAACAACTGTGATTTATATTTCTGAGTTGAAAAATTGGGTTTTGACACGGGTTAAAACGATTGATTTTTTAGTTATTTTGATTCTGTCCTGGCTTCAACGGGTGATTCGTTTTTTCTAGCCAATCGGGAGTTTTTGCTAAAACCAAGCGTGGTTGGTGGGCCTTTTGGTCATTTCGGATTGTTGGTTGAGATCGGTGGATCAAGTTATTTTTTTTTATTTTTTTTTTTGTTTTCTTACATAACTCAGAAATATAATTGAAATTTTGTTATCTATTTCAGGATTGCGAGATATATATTTTGTGTAAAATATTAATAAATTAGAGTGTGTTGAAACTGTCACGTGGGTTAGGGTACTGTTCTCTTTGTAAGCTAGGTGACATCGGACGCAGTTATGATGCAGGAACTTACAAAAGAAGACTTGGTCTTTTCGTGGATCATGGCCGAAGGGGCAGATGTCGTGTCAGAGGCTTTGAATGAGCTCGAGCTCAAGCCTGAAGGTACGCTGATCGAGAAAAGTGGTAGGTTGCTGAAATGGCTGTTAGGTGATTATTCAGCAGAAGACTTTATCGCAACCGAGTCCGAGGATCCGGACGAGATGAAAGTTAAGCGAGAAAGTCGAAGAGCCACCTTCATAGCGACAACAATGTGGGAGAAGTCTGGATCGACAATAATAGATCCAAACTACACCACAAACGGCACACACCTCTTTGCTGTCCTCATGGACGAAGAAATAGTCCGAGAGGCAGCTTCAAGACTCCAGGAGGAATACTCGGGCATTCAGGAGCATGATCGAAACCCGGAACGGGGGAATTTGTCTGAGCATGGACAACCGGACCGGGAGGACGACATTAACGCCGAGGTGCTCAAAGCCATAACAGCGGTGGCAGAAGAGCTTAAGGCGTTGAAAAGGTCAAATGAGGACACCCAGGCAAGATTGGCAGCCATGGAGGCTGATAGGTACCGCCAGCCAGATCGGAACCAAGGACCGGGGGGCCCGGTTTCCTCGACGATCAGACCAGAAATGCAGGACTCGTTGAACGACTGCAGTATTTCGACTGACGGTCATATACCGCACACTAGGGTCAATTTTTGCGAGACGACAGTGCGGGAAGCGAGGAATAGTTCCAGTCCTCTAGTTGTGAGGCAAGACAGAGAACAAAAGCTGGAACGACAGATTAAGGCCTTGCAAGCCGAGCTCGAACAATTAAGAAGCCATGGGCAGACGGCTGATTTAGCCACTCAGGAGTCAATCCAGGCTCAAGGCAACCCGATGAAGCCAATCGACGTTGGCATAATTGTTCGAAGATGGAATATTAGATTCAACGGCGATAGTGAATCTAGTATGGAACAATTTTTATTGCGGATAGAGGAATACAATAAACTCGCTGGTTTGACCGGTTCTCAATTGCTGGATGCATTACCAATGATGCTAACCGGTGTAGCAGCTACGTGGTTCCGTAACGTGCGAGACACGATCAACTCATGGGAGGACTTTTGTCAAGAAGCCCGTGAGTGGTACGGAGTTGGAGACTACCAGCAGACCGCAAGGATGGAAGCAACAACCCGGACTCAAGGTGAAAACGAGCCGGTGCGAACCTACTTGACATGCTTGCAGTCTTATTTGCTAAAAATTAGACCGATACCGACTGAGAAAGAACAGATTGACTTTATGTTGACGAGCATGTTGCCTCGATTGCGTAGACAGATCAGGCGTGAAGAGGTTAAGTCAATTAAAGGCTTATTAAGCCAAGCGGTCGAGGTCGAGAGAATTACCAATATGGAATTGGCGTATAAGCCACCTCCATCACCGTCTACGTCAGTATGGCCTAATCTGGCTTATAAAGATGATCGAGCTAATAGAATACCGAAAGTTAACATAGCCGCAACGGCTGTGGAAGGCAGGTCTGCCGAGACTTCGGTTATTAGCCGTCTCGAGACTGTGCTTAACAAACTCGAGACTAATTGTATGTCGTTTGGAAAGCCTACGGATCCAAGGCACCAAGGTTCATACAAGGCCAGAAGGACCAAAGCAAGACGTAAGTCGACGGATGACGAAGAGGCTAGAAGCTCATCTCCAGGATCGAGTAAGAGTGATGGAAGTAAGGGAAGTCCTGGCAAAGGTTCTCCAGTTAAGTGCTGGGAATGCGGGAAAAGAGGACATATAAGGTTTAGTTGTCCTGAACGGCCGGAAAACGAACAACCGGCGGAGTAGAAAGTCATAAATTCTACTCCGCCAAAGTTGCGGCCGAGCCATCACTCGGAGATGGCACCCAAGCTTGTCCAGTTGGTCAGATAAATACTGAGCAAGCTAGTAAACATAAGATGGCAGCAGGTATCTGGAAAATTCAATTGTGGGTTATTAAGAAATTTAAAGATACAGCTGTGGTTATGACCGAATTAACGAAGTCAAGGTTAATCGGTCAGGCCGACAAGTGTTTGCTGAGGAAGAATCTGACTGATGCAGCCGTAAGCTATCTGGTCAGAGAGCTGGACGGCTGGAGATTGAATGAGGTTTTAAGTCAAGAAAAACCTAGAAAATTTTTAAGGTTAGGAGTCGTGGATGACGGGCTTGGCGATTGTAAGCCCAACGACTTGATTAACCAGACAGTCGGTAATTACAATATCTGGCTGGAAACTTGGATCGCAAGACTGGAGCAAGAACTGTCGGAAGAGGAAATTCAACCACCGAGGGATGCGTCCGAAAATCCTGACACTCGCAAGTGTCAGGTAGCGTGCGATCGGGTGTTATGGGGATTGTTTTAATCTGGGCCCTGTGACGATATGGGAATTGATGTAATCCCTACTTAAATAAGCTGCGTTCTTGGGATTGTCGAGGTAACGAATCCCGGATACGTCACCTCTGGGAGGGGACTGTAACAGCTACCGCGTCGATTAAATTCGAATTCGGCGCTAACTGTTATGGAACGCAGATGCGGATCGGTAAGTCAGGTGATGACGAGATCTACCGATCAGCATTACTCTAAGTTTGGCGCTTGGCGCGATCACACGTGTGTCAGAGAGCGAATGTACTTATTTACTTTTTTGTGTTGTTAGATAACTTTATTGAGGTTGTGTTAGATAAAGTTATCAGTGAGAAGTTGTATAGATTTTCCTGTGATCCAGTTGCCATTGGATCGGAGCGGGGAAGGCAAACCTCTCACGGAAAGTCAGCGTGCGGCCTTGGAAGGCATTGTCGTCTTGTGAGAAGCCATTCGGGCTAGTTGTAATTATTATAATTATTGTTACATCAAGCGAAGGTGCACCTGCTAGAAAAGTAAGTCCGCGTAGCGGTTAATCATTGAGTATTTGTTCGTGTGATAGTTAGAGTCAGAGTGTGTGCGAAGTACAGGAAGTACTTAGATTTTTGTATCGGAGTTAGTCCAAGCCTTTGTTCTTTTGGCGCGCTGCAGCAAGCAGGCGTGCGCGAGTGTGTGTGTGTGTCGGTGTGTTGATAGCGACCACAACACAGACGACGAACTTTATTTTTGTAGAATCAATTTTCGTCGACTTAAGATTTCGAGTCATTCGGGTTGGATTGTTTGTAAACAGTCAGATAGAATTAATTTGGAATATTATGTAAATTTTTGATTCATTTATTTTTATTGTTAATTAAAATTATTAAAATTTACATTTTATCATTAATTTAGTTAACCCGTGTTCCTGCGATCGGTCCACGTAAACTCACGCCACTACCGACGAAGGAGAGCAGCCGCGCCGCGTAATAAAAACATTAGTTCGCGTACGCGTCTTCCCCCCTCTTTTCAGGTATTGAAGAAAAATCGACGGATTGTCGTGTGCACAGAAAGTGCATTTTGTCATCAGGCCGGAGGAGTGCGGACGACGATCGCCGCGGGTTCTCGTGTTCAATCACGATCCTCCGAGGAATTAAATTCCTTAATTCGAGCCCTGTGACACATTTTTAAATAGATTATAATTTTAATCATTTGAAAGTTCTCAAAGTGTCTTTAAAGCACTTTTATAAACAACTTATCAAACATCAAAAATTTCAACATATCAGGATCTCGGCTTAGGATTGAGAGTAACTCATTTTCCTTCTATAATTTTTGTTCCATTCAGATAATTTTTAAGATTTTTCTTTGTGCTGATGTGTTAAGAACTGTCGGATTCAGTTCAGAAGCAATCATAGTGCCTTAAATATTTTCATACATAAAGTATACTATAGTAGCTAAAACAAAATATTCAATCAGAATCAAAATAGAAAATATTTTTAACCTTTCCAAAATACCTATAAAATTTTAAAACTAATTAATAATATACATTTGTTGGGCAAAGTATTGTAGAGTTTTAGTTTAAATTATAGTAAATGTTTAAATTAGTTTTATTTGAGTCATTTTTAAATCAAGTTTGAGTTTTATTTACTGATGTTAGAGCATGAATACTATTCTGGACTTTTTTTATTGTACATTTTTATGTATTGATCTGGTTACAAATCTCAGTGTCAAAATTTAATTTGGATTGTGATGGAAACAAAACATAGGTACCATTTAATAAAACTGATGTACAAAAATTAATCCTTTAATCTGAATAACTAGAAAGTATTTACCATAAACTTTGCCTAATAAGTTAGCCATAATATTGAGATCATCTTCATTTGAACCTTCCTTGTCTGCAGCTTTACGGCGCTGATCTATGTTTTGTATATCTTTGGCTGAAGCCATTTTGTTGTAATTTTTCCTAACGAATAATCTTACATTAGCTTTGGAACAGCCTTGTTTGAGTAACCATTGAGCATTTGCTTCTTGCGGTTTTGTCAATTTACGGTTTTCTGAATAATGAGGATAATATTGCTGTGAAAAAAAAAAATACAATAATATTTAGTAGTAATTGTAAAAGCTCAAACAATAAGTAAATATTATAAAAATTTATCAAGTTACTTGGGTTCCATCATGATTGTTATGCGCTAGAATGAGTCTGGTGATTTTCAAACAATAATCTTGTGCTTTACCTTGAGACATTTTTGAAACCGAACCATCTGCAGCCTTTTTTTGATGCTGTACTTTCTTTTTTGTACAAGCAAGATACAGATATGCTCGGCAATCATTTTTAAATGATCTGTCAAAATGAAGAGCATCTTATTTAAAAACACAATATTTTTTTAATACAGCTAATTTATTAGCAGCTTTCTTTTTAAGAGTTTCCTATCATTAGCATGTAGATAGAATTAAAAAAATAAGGGGTAATAAAATAAGGAGTACTTATTACTTAGTTGCTTTTTGTCCTGTCCCAGAACTTTTGTGTCTGTTGAAACCTCGCTTACATTCATACCTGACAAAGTTGTACAGGAGTTTTTTATCTGCTCCATCAATTGGTTTTTTTTCTAAAAGTAAACTTTTGGAGACCACGAACAGCTGCTTGTTTTGATGTTGATATTGCTGCCAACAAGCGTTAAATTCCTCAATAGAATCAAACTCTTCATTTTGTCTAATCTGTTTCAATGTCTTTAAAGAATTATTGATGTCATCTTTTATGTTTTCATTGATTTTACTATGAGACATTTTCTGAACTTTGAAACTGAATTCACTCAACCATTTTTTTATTCATTTAATTAAAAAAATAAAAAGTTTTAATTAAAAATTATCAATATTTATAAAAAAAACCACGAAAAAAGGTATTCAATATGATTTTACTGAAGGTATTTTTTAGTATTTTAGTAAAAAAAAAAAGTTTTTACGCCGACAATTACATAAATACTGTACACAGAAAACAAATGAATTCCAAAACTTGTAAGTATATTCTGAGGTTAAAACTATGCTTATGTTTAGAAATAGTGCAAAAATGATAAATAATAATAAACAAAAATGGAGCAATATTTTTTAAAAGTTGTATTGAAAATGAAAAAGCTAATGGTAAATTTTATGTTGAAGGCGCGTTTTGAGTCGCAAGTCGAAGCTCAAGCTCTTAAAAACTTGACAAGAGATCGCGCGGGAAAATCCGGAGTAGTTACCGACCTCAATTAGAAAATTATCAACTAAGTAATCAAAAGGTCATCGTATATTTAAGAGAAATTTTTTTTTATTTTTATATTTCTAGTGTGAAAATATAATATTAATTCAAATGATAATAAATTGTGATTATATCATTAATAAGTTTCGCTTTTATTTTAATTTTTTTTTATTCAAGAGCTTTATTTATACATACAATTGCATACACAAAAAATTGAAAAATTTATGCATTAATATTTTTTTAAGATTTGTTACATGCAGTTGACGTTATTCTTTAAAGAGTACAGGATTAATTTTACATGAACCACAATACCAAAATTTTTCTCCCTTTTTTTGTTTCGAGATTTTCTCACAATTTTTGTGGTACGATAGCAAACACTTACTGCACACTAGTTTATCTGATTCCACTTCCACCTTACAAGTTGCGCACTTACCCTTGGTAAGTTTTATTTTATTTTTTATTAATTTATTTAGATGTTTCAAGGCAGTTTTTTGAAATTTATCAGTTATATAATTCAGATCTAGCAAGTCTCTCAAATTAGAATCAAAAAAAGCATCACTTAAATTCGATTCTGTTAAATGATTTAAATCAGAAAGCTTGAAAGAATTTATTCCTTCCATACAATTTAGAATAAAAGAATTCATATTTTCACGATTTTCTAGTGGCTACTTATCAACTAATAAAAGAAAAAATAAATATTTTGCTTTTTTATCGAAACTCTGTAGATGGAAAGGCCATAAATCAGGAAGCAAACGAACTCCACTAGTCTTGGTTGTTTTTGTTCCACGAAGGCGACCTTTACTATTCCTTTCTACAATTTCCAGTTTACCGAGTTCGCTACCTGCTGAAGAACTGAAAACGTTTTCACTGCCAAAAACTGAATCAAAGTTGTATGTCCCAGAAATATCTAAAAAGTTAGAAATTCAAAAATTAATTTCAAAAGTAAACAAAAATCAAAGATTTACCATTAGTTGTTTTAATAAAGTTAGCTTATATTTAGTAAGCAATTTTACCATTAGAGATAGCCAAAGTTTTACTCAGCAGTGCCTCAGAATTTGATGCCTGTACACAAGCTGAAAATATTTGAATACACATTAAACTAACTAATATTTGAGAATGCATAGTCAAATAGTCAGAATGATAAAAATTTAAATTTTTCTTCGATTGGTTTTAGCACAGATTACCTTTTTTTGCTAGTGGGCCATCACAATGGGCATCCAATTTTGTTGAATCTTGTAGAGATTGATCCATTTTCATCTCTGTAATCCATAAAAAAAATTTGTAAATGTAATAACTATCTTATTGAGGTAGATACAATTTAAATTATCATGTATTAATTTTAATTAACTTTAATTTTTTACGAATTCAAAGTTTCAAATTAAAATTAGCTTCAGCATAATAAATTTATTTGTACTGATAAGATTCTTTCAAATAATATTACATCTTTACAAAACTAAAATATATATTATTTAATAAAATTTAAATGATAATATGACAGTTTAAAAGTTGTGCAGCATTATAGCAATTTAGCTCTAAGTGATAAATTTTCATTGTATTCTGAATTTTCAAGCGTTCGTAAAACAGCAATAAGGGCATTAATCTTTTGGTAGATGATTCTTAAAAAACTTTTTAAATTAGATATAAGATTCAATTACATTCAATGAAATTTAAAAACTAGTTTAAGATTTTTAAAAACAATAACTACAAATTTATTAAACTTAAACAAAAAAAAATAGATAAATAAACAGTGAGTAGAAATAATGTAAATAATTTATTGCAAAATAAGAAATAAAAGCTGATCAATACTTTACTTTTGTCATTCAGCGATTGTAGCTCTTGATTGGTACTGCTTGAGTTTTGGCTCAAATCTTCACTTTGCGGCAAATGCCCTGCTGGGCTTGAATCTAAAAAAATTAAAATATTTTATTCCTTACATATTATTGCTGAAGTATTAATATCAATGGCATAAATTCATTTGTACTGATAGCATTCTTTCAAATAATATTACATCTTTACAAAACTAAAATATATATTACTTAATAAGACATAAATGATGATATGACAATTTAAAAGTTGTGCAGCATTATAGCAATTTAGCTCTAAGTGATAAATTTTCATTGTATTCTGAATTTTCAAGTGTTCGTAAAACAGCAATAAGGGCATTAATCTTTTGGTAGATGATTTTTAAAAAACTTTTTAAATTAGATATAAGATTCAATTACATTCAATGAAATTTAAAAACTAGTTTAAGATTTTTAAAAACAATAACTACAAATTTATTAAACTTAAACAAAAAAAAATAGATAAATAAACAGTGAGTAGAAATAATGTAAATAATTTATTGCAAAATAAGAAATAAAAGCTGATCAATACTTTACTTTTGTCATTCAGCGATTGTAGCTCTTGATTGGTACTGCTTGAGTTTTGGCTCAAATCTTCACTTTGCGGCAAATGCCCTGCTGGGCTTGAATCTAAAAAAATTAAAATATTTTATTCCTTACATATTATTGCTGAAGTATTAATATCAATGGCATAAATTCATTTGTACTGATAGCATTCTTTCAAATAATATTACATCTTTACAAAACTAAAATATATATTACTTAATAAGACATAAATGATGATATGACAATTTAAAAGTTGTGCAGCATTATAGCAATTTAGCTCTAAGTGATAAATTTTCATTGTATTCTGAATTTTCAAGTGTTCGTAAAACAGCAATAAGGGCATTAATCTTTTGGTAGATGATTTTTAAAAAACTTTTTAAATTAGATATAAGATTCAATTACATTCAATGAAATTTAAAAACTAGTTTAAGATTTTTAAAAACAATAACTACAAATTTATTAAACTTAAACAAAAAAAAATAGATAAATAAACAGTGAGTAGAAATAATGTAAATAATTTATTGCAAAATAAGAAATAAAAGCTGATCAATACTTTACTTTTGTCATTCAGCGATTGTAGCTCTTGATTGGTACTGCTTGAGTTTTGGCTCAGATCTTCACTTTGCGGCAAATGCCCTGCTGGGCTTGAATCTAAAAAAATTAAAATATTTTATACCATACATTTATAAAGTATTAATATTGATAGCATACAAAATTTTAAAATTTACCTTCCATAATAATAACTCCATGCCACTCTAAGCATGCAGAATTATGTACCAAACAACTACTCTTCTTTTCTACAACTAGTTGTTTGGTATCTTTTCTTGCATGAATCATAAGCCGAAAAGTACAGCCGGTTTTTTTTATATCCCCTGATTTAGGATCATAAATTCCATGACATTCACACCATAGCTGAAGATTTTCATATCCAAGTACGCACATCCATTCTGGATGCAATGATGGTTTGTACGGATGAGACTCTTTTTTTTAAAATTATACTTTTTGGCAAACTCATCTAGTTCTTGTCGACTTGAAAAACTAGTACCATAAATATCTTCAGTGAAATTGTTACTGAGCATATTTGCAGGCACTGAAAATTTTATTCAAATTTATTGCTGGGATTTAGAATTATTACAAAAAATACTCGTGTTTTTCTAAAAAACAGTTAAACTTGATATAGCAGTAACAAGTCTTACTGAAAAAATATCAAAAACTCCTTTTTAGAAGTTACTGCAGTGACATTTAATTAAAGTCTAGAATAAAATTTTGACTACTTCAGATGATTTGTAAAATTTTTTAAAACTGCTATTCGTCCTTAATTTAAAAAAGTAACGTCGCTTGAAAAAAGTAATGAGCATACCGTACAGAAAAGTCGTAAAAGATAAATTTAATCAAGCTTTATAAAGGCATCGTTTGAATGTTAAATTATCATTAAAAAGTTGCTCAAAAAGGAGAGTAATTCAACTTACCTCAAAATGTGGAGTTGATTAACAAGAAGTATCGATTTTTATTTCTGTTTGAGTTCGACAGTGAAATAACGGATTTTTTTGTTAGTTCACTTGTTTCAACTTGCACACTGTAGACCAGACCGGGTATCCGTGGTAAGCCTGTAGGCCGTAGGCGGTAGGGGGCAAGGGCCGTAGCCGTGATACTTAACTCGTAAGCCGCTGTGTGTTGTGACTTGTGAGACAGAATCTCCCTCTGTCGGCTAAAGAAGCGCACTAATCGGAGACTTTTTTTTTAAATATCGCAGTTAAAATTAATTTTTTAGTAATTAAATAGCAATATGATATAAAAACTAATATTTAATTTATTAAAAATCTAATGATAGAATATAATTTACTGTGAAGATGTTATATTTTAACAAAATTAATTAATATATTTTAAAATCGAATATTGATAAACACTTATTTTGTGTTTTTATTTTTATATTACCAATTTTCAGGAACTCAATTAAGGATACATTTCAAATTTCTAGCGTCATTATTTGGCAATTTTTCAAAAGGTCTTGAGGGGGCGGGGGGGGGGGTATTATGAGGAAATTTTCTTACCTTTCGCCCAATCTCTTTTTTCCTATTCAGAAACGTATTTAAAATTCGGTGAATCTTTTCTTTTACTAAAATTATTTTAATTAGTACACTAATTAAAAAAACCAATCTTTTGATAATATTATATATAAATAAAAAGTTTCACAATTATTATAGCTTAATTCACAAAAGTCAATACCAGTAAATATCTGCTCTCTTTCAGATCACACCAACTAATGAGAAAACCAAAGTATACGGAAAGAATTTAAATATACAGTAAAAATTTTTGGTTTTGGATGTTTGAAATTTTTCTGATGACAAGTGTCAGAGTTAACGGGAAGTCAGGCGAGGGTCCAATGGTAGCTAGTTAAAATTAAAAAAAAAAAAATCGAGGGGGTAAATTCAAAAAAGGGCTCTGTAGCAGGGTAGCGACATTGAAAAGCTACATTTAAAAAAAAACTGCATCAAAATTCGTTGAAAATTGTCCGAGAAAAACGCAGAACGGTAATTTGGTATTTTTTTTCGTCGGCCGCATCAGCCGTGACAGCAGACGCCACTGCTGCTACAGTGCGTTGCTGTGCGTGAGACCGCGCGTACGTAATTCTAACCAATAAATTTCTAATCATGCAATCAAAAAGTAACAAATTTGTTGTAACCCACGTTTTTGTTGTATTTATGTTTTTATAAGTAATTTCAAACAGTTGCAAAGTGAGAGCCAAGAGCTTAGAATCTTCAAAGCTGGTAGGACAAGATTTCAATAATCCTTAGTCAGGTTTGAAATGTATGAACTAAGCCAGCCAATTACATACTTGAGGTGATAAACACTGATAAAGTTTTTTATTGACACAGTCTCTGAGGGTATATTAGAGTCAAGATCTTAGAAACTTCAAAGCAAGTAACAAGTTTTAAACAATTTTTAGTCATTTTAGAAATTCTAAATTTTATAAATAGTTTAAAAATATTTTTTTTCTACTTTTTCAATTGATTTATTTATCAAGAATTCTTTTTTAGTTTTAAAATTTTATAACTATTGAATACTTGTTTTACTTCAATACTTATAACTATTGAAAACTTGTCTTACTCGCTTGAAGATTTTAATCTTTTGACTCTTAGCACAGAGACTAAATTAAACAGATCTTGAAAGGTTTATAATTAAATTTATTTTTAAGAACTCCAATCGCACAAAGTTTATTATTTCCATAAAATCTTTAAAATTTACTCGGCTGACAGAAAAGTTAAAATATAATTTTTTTGTGTGTAAAGTGAACCATGCCTGTGAACATCATTTGCTCTTGCTGGGAGACCTAAGACTTACTTTATCCTACTTGATAACTAAAAATTGAAAAAGTAGCTGCAGTTAAAACTCTCTTGAACTAATGAAATTTTATCAAATGAATTGACTTCAAACTTTGGAAAAGTTCAGATGTCAATGACCATGGGCATAGTTTGGTTGTCATTATATTACATTTGCCTCCTAAGGTAATTGCATTGATAGTCAGCCAAGTAAATCTTAAAAAAGTTGTAAAAAACTTTGTAACTGTTAGTAGAGCTTAGGGAAATAAACCCAATCACATCTTATTCTAAATTTGTTTCATTTTGTCTCTGTGGTTATATGAGATTCAAGGACTTCAAAGCGAGAGGGACAAGTTGTCAATAATTTTTGGTAGTTTTTGAAATTTGTTGACCCTAAGCCGTTACATTAGAGGTGATAAAGTTTGTCATTAACATAGTCACTGAGGGTATGTTAAACTCAAGACCTTAAAATTTTTAAAGCAAGACAAGTTTTCAATAGCCTTTATACATTTTTGAAAATTTAAATTTTACAAATGATGAAAAAATATTAGCTTTATACTTTTTTTAGTTGATTTATCTTCAAGAATCTTTTATGGTTTTAAAAATGACTTATAACTATTGAAAACTTGTCTTACTCGCTTTGAAGATTCTAAACTTTTGATTCTTGTATATGACTTATAGAGACAAAATTAAACAGATCTTGAAAAAATTTAATCTGGTTCATTTTTATGAGCTACATACAAAGTTTATTATTGTCATAAAATCTTAAGATTTTCTTGGCTGACAATAAAGGTGTACTATGATTTTTTTTGTGCAAGGCAACCATGCCTGTGAGCATTGACATTTGCTCTTGCTGGGAGACCTACAACTTACTTTACATTTGAACTGTTCCAAAGCGTCAAGTCAATTCATTTGATAAAATCTCATTAGTTCAAGAAAGTTCTGATTGCATGAGTGATTGCAGCTACTGTTCCAATTTTTAGTTATCAAGTAGGCTAAAGTAAGTGGTCTCCCAGCAAGAGCAAATGCCAATGTTTACAGGCATGGTTGACTTTACAAAAAAACAATTATAGTTCAGCTTAATTGTCAGCCAAGTAAATCTTAAAGAATTTGTAGCAATAATAAACTTTGTGTGAGTGAAGCTTATAAAAATAAACCTGATGACAACTCTTTCAAGATTTGTTTAATTTTATGATTTTTTTTTTTTTTTTTTTTTTTTTTCATACAGATATTGATAAAACAACTATTTTATTGAAATATTACTTGTATCTGAAATTTTTATAATTCAAGAGACCTACTTTACATGTACAGATATTGATAAAACAACTATTTTATTGAAATATTACTTGTATTTGAAATTTTTATAATTCAAGAGACCTACTTTACATGAAGAAAAGTATTGAAATTTTTACGTACTGAAGCAAATCAAGAGTAAATATTGAAGAAATAATTGAAGAAACATGAATTGTTTATAATGCAGCTGAAGAGTTTTATTTAAGAAAAAATTTTTTTCATAAAACTAGTGATTTTGCTGTATGATTCTTTTTTTCAATTGACACATGTTCAGCCTTGTATTGAGTGTAATGAATAAGTATTTTTGAGTTTCAGCTTATTTCATTATTTTGATTTTTCATCACATATATATTTGATTTTGCAAGATAATTTTTACTACGAATTTGATTTATTGAGGAGAGGTAGCTGAGGAGTAAGCCGTAAGGCAGTCATAAAGTTTTACAAACTTGTAGGTTAGATGCGCATAGCCACGCACAGCAGCAGCGGCAGACGACGACATGGCTGCCGCGATTGACGAAAAAAAATCTTCAACTGCCGTTCTGCGTTTTACTCAGTGAATTTTTAATCAATTTTCATGATTTTTTTTTTAAATTACAGCTTTTTAATTTCTCTACCCTGCTACAGAGCCCTTTTTTAAAAATATTTTCTTAATTAAAATCTATTCATAAAAAAAACTCGCCTGACTTCCCCTTAAAGTTCGTTTGAACAAATCATAATCAAGATTAAGAGTATAGATTTTATATGAGAGCCGCTACACACTGTCCTCCGTATATATACGTGTATTGTGTATTATTTTTTGAGAATTCTGGGAAATTCAGGTCACTACAAACAAGGCTCATTATGGGAAATTTTGGGGCGAAATTCATTTAAAATCAATTTCTTTTTTCCTCTTGAGTGATGATTTTGCACCTGAAAATTATAAGATGAAAATTCTAATTTTTTTCTAATATCACTAACAAAATTTCAAAAAATCGCAGATTCAAAAAATTATGGTTGCATATGAATCCTAAAAATCGCAGGGTCTCATCACCCTGGGATTAAATGTATGAAGCGTAGCTTTCAATTTATTGCTAGTTATTTCTATAATTCAATTGTAAAAAAATCGAAGAGATCACACGAAAAAGTTTAGTTAACTGAAGTTCCGAGAAACCCACTTCCGATCTTCGAAGATTCTATTACAGTTGATCTTAGAATCGATAGTCAAACGGAAATGTTATTATTGGTTAAAGAATGTTTTTTTTTTTTTTTTTTTTTTAATATTATTATCGCAACAAAACTTAGATTTTGTTTTGAGTGACCAACAAAAGGTCATAAAAAATAAAAAAATTCATATTTTCTTATTTGAGATGTATGTAAAAAATGCATTGCAAAAGAAACTTGCTGGCGGTAATGATATGTTACTCAATTTGTGTGTGAAGTTGTACATTTACATCGAGAGTTGTTGATACTCGAGGCGTAAGATAGCGAGCGGTAGCGAGCTATCTGGAGCCGAGAAAAAAATTTTTATTATAAAAAAAATGGAAAAATTTTTTATTAACTTTAGAAAAACCACATACTTACATATAGTTTCACTATCGAATAATTCAATCCTTGAAACTGCAAAAAATTGATCTTTTACAAATTTTACAATATTTTACAAAAATAATTTTCACGTAAATAACCTCCAAAACTGCGGTATTCAAAGGTAAGGTTAAAAGTTTAAAAAAATGTTTTGTTGTGATTGTCAATGTTTTTTTGGTAGAAAATAATCTCAGAAGCCATAAAAAGTTAAAAAATAGATTTTAATAAACAATTTTTACTAACTTGTGGAAATAATTTTTTTTTACCCAGATAGCAAGGTGTTGCCACAGTGCTAGCACGGTGCCGACACCTAGTGAGAATGCTTGACGGCACGGTGCTTACATTGTAGATGTCCACTGTGATGTCACTTCGATATCACGCCGTGCAAAAGGCACCGAGTGCGAATTTAGTGACAAAAAAGTGTTATTAATGTGCTCGCTTAGTGCAGTAGCTTTATTATATATATATATATGTGTGTGTGTGTGTGTGTGTGTGTGTGTGTACATATATTCTAAATAAATAAAAACATGGTTTTTTATCATACAGTAATTATTAATTTATTTCACATTTTTTTAAATGCTACATATAAATTGTTTTGATCAAATAAACTAGATTTAAAATCATTATTTTACAATCAAAAAAAAATAATAATATATACATTAAAAAAAAGTTTTAAATTTTAGTTTTAAAAATAAGATTTTGGTTATTTCTAATAATAAAATTTTTTTTTAATATATTCAAACCACGTGTGTTTAATATATTCAACACTTTACAGTTCAAATTAATTAGAGACTTATGCAGAGACTATTTCAAAAATTTAAAAAACAATAAATTTATACTTTTTTTTGCATAACATTAAAAACTATAACCTGTTTACATTATAAATCCAATACACTAAAAGTCGCAGAGATGAGAGAGAAAATCTTTTGAAAAAAAAATTTTAATTTAAAAGAAAAATTACTGATCAGAAAAAAAACCGATGTCCATCTGATCGATGTCAATCTCCTGCGTCCCGAATTGCATATCTTGCGTTTCGTCTTCTTCAAATTCTTGGCCTTCTGGAAAAAGTGACTCCGTAGAAGACAAGTCATCTTCATCTAGGTGAGATCTATCGCTATGATTGTTAAGCTCATCTCCAATATTATTTTCTATTTGATTTTCACGAGGCTGATAAGACTCTTCTTTAATTTTTTGATTGCGAGAATTCAATCTCCCCAATTTCTCTTCTTGCTTTCGGAATCTTTCCTTAATATTTTTCACGGCCTTCATCATGGCATTTGTAATGGCTTCTAGATTGGGTTTGGGGTCCAAGAGAATGTTTTGCGCGATGGCCGCTACAACCATAAAAAGTTCAGATTAGATATTGTTGATAGTTTTTAAATATTTATTTTATCACTAAAATTTCAATACGATAAAAAAAATATAAAGTATAAGAAACATTTAAACAATTAATTTTTGAATTTATTTTTTAAAATTGTTAATTTAATTTTTATTTAAGTTTTTTTTTAGTTAAATACTTATTTTACCTTCACAAATTTCTCCAAATTTATGTTTGGCAAGATTCACTAGATCTCCGCGACCACTTTTAGCTGTGCACCATGTGATTTCAACTAAAGGCTGTGATGTCATCCTGAATGCCGATTCTAAATATTTTTTGACGCTGTCGTCAAGGCCCGAGCAATTCAAATATTTAAAATATTCTAACTAGAAACGAAAAAAAATGGGACTGTTTTAAACATATTTTGACTTTAAAAGAATTAATATAATATTTGGATTGAAATTATATAAACTTACAACTTCCATATGCACATCCTCATCAAGATGATTAAATTTCATTAATTCTTGCCTCGAATGAAACGGCAAACACTTCGGTAAGTCCTTAGTAGTGATTTTCTTTGCTCTTGTTAATTGTATTAACATTCGACGAGTGTCCCTGAAATAAAAAAAATACTAGTATACAAATAGTTACTGCATTGTTTTTAAAAATAATTATTCAATTCTTACTCAATCTTTGTATCTTGTACGTCCAGTCTTTCATTGAGTTTCCTGAAAATAAGATAATGATAAAATAAAACATGTTCCATTAATGATGTGAAAAATCTAAAAATTAAAAAATCATTTTTAATCTATTTTTTATTTTTAAAGTAAAAAAATTCGATTAAAGCTTTCTTTTACTGTATGTCAAAATGAGAAAAATTTCAAAAATGTAGCAAAACTATGAATTTCTTATGTTTATAATTAAATTTAAATGCAAAAATTTTCACCAAGAAATCAAAATTTTTACAATTCGAATCAGAAAGTTGTTAATTATGTAAAATGTATATGAATAAATTATGTATTAAAGGACATTAATGTCCATGGATGATGTTAATTAAATAAATAAATAAATAAATAAGTAAGAAAGGAAAATATGAAACGAATAAAAATTTATGTTTATCCTTTGTAAGTAATTAAATTTAACATTTTAAAGAAAAATCGTTAAAGAAAGGATTGATACGATGGATGGCAAACTTCTCATAAAAGTTGAATTTTCACTTTGATTGATTAAACTGTAAAACCAAAATAAATTTTGACCTTCATATTGGCATGAAAATAAAAAATAAAAATATTTTGTTATAGATCAACTTTTTAAATTGCATTAAGCTCACGTTTGCCATCCCTGGCTTATATTTAAAAAAATTACGTTATAAAAATAGTAAAATCAATTACATGAAACAATCATTCATGTTAATTTTTAAATTTTTAAAACAGTCTACAATATTTATAGGAGTTGGATAGTGTGACTTCTTTTGTGAGGAGTGTTCGACCGGACTAAGTGATATTTGAGTCTTTGGAGAGCTTGCGGTCGTGACATTATGTTGGTTGGAGCGGCTCGAAGAAGGTGATGGGTAACTCAAAGGTTTTGGAGATCGAGCAGTGACCACGGGTGGTTGGGAATGGTTCCTTGAAGATGATGAGGTCCCACCAGGAAAATCAGGAGTCTGCTTGTTTTTAGGTAGCAAAGTTTGTATTATTTTCGTGGTAACAGGATTCAGTTGTATAGGTGGTTGAGATTGTGATCCTATTCAAATGGAATTGAATGATTATTGGTCGGAATCAAAATGAAGAGGAAACTAGGATATATATTTGCGATTTTTACCTGACGTACCAACTTGAAGATTTTTATTTTTCAATTGATAAAAGAGTCCTCGAGCCACATTGTTACGAGAAGCCGTTGCTTCTTGCGAAGAATGACGTTGACCTGATTGAAACTTCGCAACATCAAACAAAATATTTTTCTCAGCATCCAAGGAAGACAAGGCACGCATCTCCTTAGTTTCCTTTGACGTGAGTTTCAGTCGTTTCACCTTTCCTCCATTAATTGTCGAATTTCTTACCCGTTTCTCGCTGTTTTGTGACATTTTCAGCTTAGAGATCTGAAAAACTAAGAAAATTTAGCACAAATAATTTATCGTAGGAAAAAAAATTGTTTAAATGACTTAAAATTTTAAATGTTAACAGTACAACTGAAAATGTTTAACCTTGGCATGACAAAGAAAATAAACAATAAACACAATAGTTTCTAAGTATTATTGTTAAAATCCAGTAATTTACT